>JARWIR010000005.1:57677154-60611366 GCA_029959085.1 Nemophila menziesii | reverse complement strand
ACATCATTTGCATAATAATTTGTGGAGCTAAGCAATTCAAGCTTTATCTAATGGATACTCGTTAATTGATATATTTTACTTGTTATATTATATTATTACACTAGTTGAACATTTTATATTAATTTTACATTTCCCGTAGAAAATGATTTTCTTACTATTATATTAATTATAACAATTTATGAGTGTGTAGAATAAACGTTATCTACTGTGTAAATTATATCACTCCCAAGGCCCAATAGAAACCGCCATGAAAGCTGGCTATTTTCCTTTACCGTTTATGTTAAAAACTTAAACTCTAACTAAAGCCTTTGATCAAATACAAACAAAAAAATATAGATATGTATGGATAATAGATTTTTGCTTCAAGAAATCACCATATTTTACTTTTTGATATATAAAGAAACCAATGGAAAAGACTTGTAGAGCTTCATCTATGGATATTAATTTGTATAGTTATAACATTAAGGGGTGCAACATTTCGTAGGAGAGTAAGAAAAAAAAAGTGAGATGAGATTATAGTGTTTTTAGGGAAGAAAAGTCAAAAGAAATGCAAGTGGTGGCTGGAACATATTTGGTGCTCTTCAATGGTTGTTGTAAACTAGTTGTATCGTAAACTAGATGTGCAAGCTTGTTTTAATTTCTCGAGACGACCAGAGTCGAACTCACGTAAGTAAGACGTTCAAGCTTGCTTGTATAATTTATCGAAAAGGTCGTTTTTTCAACCAAACTTGAGTTGTTCATGGATATTTTTTTCTATAATGGTGAAGCGAAATTTCCTTGAACACACGTAAGTTGTTCTAGCTTGTTTGTTTAAATTCTCCAAATGATCTTTTTTTGAGAGAAACTCGACTTTTTCACAATTAATTTGTTTCTTAAATTGTAAAGAGAAACATCCTTGAACACAAATAAGACTTTCAAGCTTGTTTGTTTAACTTCTCTAAAAGATCTTTTTTCGAACTAAACTCGAGATTCACGAAAAAAAAAATTCTTAAATGGTGAAGCGGAAGTTCCTTGATGTATGAAATATACAATACATAATATGAATTTTAATGTTAATAAAGAAATTAAAAATCCTATTTAATATTTGACATTCATTAATATATTTACAAATAAATAAAATATTAATTTATTATTCATAATAGCTTGAAACGAACTTAGTTTAATAAAACCTTGAACCAAACTCTATTTAAACAAAACTTAAATTAGAGAATAAACTTATTTATATACTAATGAGTTCCAAAGAGTTTCTCATTTATATCCGTAGTGAGAATCATTTGTTTACCTTTGGAGGTTTTGAAAAAGAGACAAGCCAGAGTAAAAAAATAGGTGTGAAAACTATATCACTAGATAGTAATAATAGTAATAATAATAATAGTAATAATAGTAATAATAATAATAGTAATAATAGTAATAATAATAACGAAAGAAGTACCACACAAGAAACCTATTCTATTGCACCACCATAACCCTTGGCACCAAACCACTACCAAGATTGTAACTAAACTTAACACTTTCAACCATGT
This sequence comes from Nemophila menziesii, assembly GCA_029959085.1. Classification (NCBI taxonomy): domain Eukaryota; kingdom Viridiplantae; phylum Streptophyta; class Magnoliopsida; order Boraginales; family Hydrophyllaceae; genus Nemophila; species Nemophila menziesii. Next base: position 60,609,843 of record JARWIR010000005.1, on the reverse strand, counting down.
CTGCTCATGCATGATGGGAATTGTTGAATTTCAATTTTAGTATCCGAGTCAATTTACATAAATAATAATAAAATTTTGTTGTCTTCTCCTCCCAATTAAGAAGGGAGAGAGAATGCACATAATCAATTATAATTTACATTTTTCAAGAAATAAATCAAGTGAAGAAGAAAGAAGAAAGAAGAACCACTAGCTAACCAACCATTGATGTGTTGTTTCAAATTTCAAAACCCAACCAAATCTCACATGCCCATTCAGTGTTACCTATCCTATTAACCTTTTAAATTCTATGTAAACACCCCAAATAATAACAGAACTTGACAAGAAAGTCACTGATTAATAACAAAGCATTTATAATCATCATCATCACTGAATAATCCTTCTATCCACAACATTATTCTTATCCAACGATTCCGGAAATATCTCATTCGAATACCTCCTAGTCAAAGATGAATTTCCCGATTTACCCGTTCACCAATCTTACCACCACTTCCTTGCGACCCCGAAGTACCCGAGTGGTCTCAATCAACTCCCTCCCGCTGAATCGGTGGCATAGCCACCACATCCGATGAACTTTGCCGCCAGCTTCCAAAAACAGTAGAATTCTATGACCCACGAGAGCTAGAAGTTCTAAGCCTTGCTGAGCTAGTATGTTCTTCTCTACCAAATTTTAATAGATTATCAAGAGCTTTTAGTATATACTTCATTAATGGTCATCTTGTTGGTTTTGGATTAAGACAAGATCTAGCTACTATAGCCATTGCCCATACGTCTTCTAGTAAATCCTCATCTATTATTATAGAAGGGTCAAGAATAGTTGTTACTTGCTCTTTATCGTATATTCTTATATAAGGTAATGTACTTCTAACCACTCATTAACTATTATATCACTTGCCCTACTCATACCCACTATACTTATTACTAGCTTAGAGGAACCTTTCTAATACAATGCACATCATACGCACATGTAGCATTAGGCATACCTAGAGAAAAAAATTATTGGATTATGAACTTCGTAAGTAAATCACCTTATTATTTAACTGTTTTAGTTTTAAACTTAAGATTTATTTTATTTTATTTATATCTAAAATAATTAGTATAATAGATCTCATGTTGTCATGAATCAATGTAAATTTTTATATTTATGTGTATAAAATTTTTACAAATATATATCTATAATACTATATATATATGTATATATTCGATAATAGTAAGTATATACGGTACATTTGATTTTAAATATAAATCAGCGATTTAGTATTATTCATGTTAAATTTTTTTAGATTTGTTTGTTATTAGACCAATGATAGATAGTGAAAGGGACTAACTTGTCTCTAACAATAACTCTACCTTTACATCTTAGAGTAATAATATGTGTGTATGTGTGTGCGTGGACAAAAAGTTTCTTCTTCATGAAATCATTAGCTTTCATTTAGTATATGGAGAAACCGGTGGAAAATGTTGCTACAACTCCATCCATGGATACTTAAGTTACATTTCTATAATAAATGTAGATAAATGAAGAGTTAGATGATATTTTGGTGTTTATAGATAATAAAAATAAAACAATATGCACATTAAGGGTGCACCATCCATGTCGACAACAAGGATTGTTTTTACAATTAAAAAAAAAAAAGGGAAATATTATTTTTGTAAAAAGATTCCAGGAACTGGAGAGTAAGTATAAAAATTATTCCATTAGATAATAATAATCAAATTAGTTTGGATTTTCGCTACTTTACGCAATAAAGAACGAAACAGTCATGCATCCTTTCATCAGATCCCGATATGCCTGTACATGCGAGCTAATATCTTAACAAAGTTTGCTAGGTGGCGGGCTACAAGCTTGTAGGGGTCTTCTGATAGGATTCTCTATTTTTTAAGACTTAGAATCAGATAAGTTAGGGACAATAGTTTTAGTAGTTTAAATAACCGACAAGAAAAGACACCAAACCTATTGTACCGAACCTTTACCAAGAAAACACATCAATCACTTGACCATTAACCTTATACAAAAATAAAATTAGGAGAATGATAACCATTTGGGTAAACCACCACACCATCAACAACGTACGCATAATCGTCCACCATAAATTTAGAAATTTGAAAATAAATAAAAATACATAATACATTTTACTAAAAAAAATAACATTTAGTATTTTTAATTCTAATAATGTTATCACAAAAATAATATAACTTAAACTTTATTTGAAAAGGAAAAACTACAGGAAAAAGAAATACAAAGTTTTTCATTTATGAATTTGTAATCATGACATCGTAATATCTGATCACGTTTAACTACAATATATTAAAGGTGTGCACGGGCTAAGTTTACCCCAGTTTAGGGTCTTGGATAAGGGTAGGGTAATGTAATCGGGTCTACAATTTGTCAAAATTGAGGGTAGGTTAAATATTTATCATACCCTCGGGTTATCCTGAGTTAACCCCAAGTTTACCCAAGGTTACTTTATCTGGATATTTTTAATAACACTTATATAAATCATACAAAATACTAAATCCAACAAAATACATGTCATTTGAAGTACATTCACAAAATTAATTTTAAATCATCACATGCCTCGTGTAATATACACTTTCACGGGTCTCAGATATTGTTGGAAAATGACCCGAAAATTCCAATAACCCAGCAATACCTCATAATCAGATTGTGCTTCAAACACGTGCAACTACTAATGGATAACAAATACATTTTAATAAACATAATGATAATTAGGAAGGGATTACCTATAAATACTGAACATCCTGATTGATATTTATCCAACGTTTTCAGTAGATTTCAAGTCAAAACCCCTAAAAAAGAGTTCACAAAGAATAGAGAAAGTAATAATTACAATCTGTAAGTACAAAGTAAATAAAATTAACCAATATATGTGATAAACTTACCAAACTCAACCTCAAGTTCTGAAACTCAATCTGAAATTAGAAATCACATTGACCCGGTTGGAGTCTAAAACTAAAAACGACAAATAATATAAAAGATCCTGACCATATTGAAAGTCTATATACCTCCTAGAAGGGGGTTGGATAGGACCACGGAAATTGATCGGCTAATTTTAATTCAAGTAAATAAAATTAAAAGCTAATTTAAATCCTATTCTCTTACTAAACTAGATGACAATAAGTTTGACTAATGAACAATAGATAATAAGAACTACGATATTCATACAAGCATATAATCAAACATATAGAGTAGGGAATAAAATAGTTTAGGGAAAGAGAATACGCAAGCATGTATTGTGGTTCGGTTTCCCTACTCCACTACCTAAGGTAGCCACCTTAGGATTTCAAAGCTTCTTTAATAAGCTCCGTGTCTCTCTTAACCGGGGCAAGAACAAAATACCCTTTTACAACCACTTCAAAAACCCGAAGCAAACACTTGTGTAATCACAACACAAAGATACCAAGTATAATCCCTATACTCACACACTCTCTTAATCTATATATTACAAAGACTAGACAAAGATGAAGAAACAAGTGTTTGAAAGGTTTAACAATAGTGATGAACTCCTAAAGAGTGGATATGACTTTATAGCACACTAAGAATGATTTTGAATATTATTAGCTCTCTAAACCTTCTTGAATGATCACAATTTAGCCCCTTGATATTGGTAGATGAATGGTGTAAGTTGTGTCTTGAATGAACTCCTTTTTATAGGTGAAAAAACGGTCATAAAGAATGTGTCTAACAGATATAAATAAAATCTCAACAGATATAACAAATATAGTCAATTTGCTGCAGAAAACCCTAACATGCGGTGCAACGCAAGGTCCATGTGGTGTACTGAACGAAATCTTAGTCCGCGCTCTAATAAGTACAACTTTTACTACAATGCTCGGATAAAGAAACTTTCTTCACGAGAGATTAATTAACAAACTCGTTCGAACCGAATCAGTTTATACAAAGCTTTAACCGAACCCAGTTCAAACAAACCTTGAATCGAACTCTGTTTAAACAAAACTTAAAGTAGAGATTAAACTTATTTATAAACTAATGAGTTCGAAAGAGTTTCTCATTTATATCCTTAGTGGCAAAAATTATTTCCTCTTTGGAGGGAGGTTTTGAAAAAGAGACAAGCCATAGTTGAAAAATAGGTGGGGAAACTATACCACTAGATAATAATAATAATGATAATAATAACAATAATAATAATAATAATAATAATAATAATAATAATAATAATAATAATAATAATAATAATAATAATAATAATAATAATGAAAGAAGTACCACACCACAAACCTATTCTATTGCCCCACCATAATCCTTTACACCAAACCACTACCAAGATAGAAAAAAAAAACTGAACACTTTAAACCAAATCCGCTCATGCATGATGGAAATTGTTGAATTTCAATTTTAGTAACGGAGCCAATTCATAAAAATTAAATTAAAATGTTTGCTTCTCCTCCAAATTTAAGAAAGAGGTTGAGCTTAAAATTAATTATAATTTATATTTTCTGTGAAACAAAACAAGCAAAGACGACAGAAGAAAGAAGAACTCCACTAGCTAACCAACCACCTAGGTGTTGTTTCAAATTCCAACACTTGAAGAAATATCACTTGCCCATTCAGTATTATCCATCCCATTAACCTTTTAAGTACAATGCAAACACCCTAAATAATATCAAAACTTGACAAGCAAGTCACTGATTATTAACATAGAATTTATAATCATCATAATCACCAAATCATCATTATATCCACAACATCATTCTAGATTATAGATCTAATTTTTCTCATGAATCAATGTGAATTTTTATATTTATATGTATAAAATTTTTTAAATTAAATTATTCAATATCTATAATATTATATATATATATATATGATAATATTAAGTATATATGGTACATATTTTTTAAAATATAAATCAGCGATTTAGTATTAAACATGTTAAAACTTTTGAGATTTGTTTGTTATTAGAGTAATTATAGACATTGAACTATTTGGTGCCTAAGAAGTACTCTGCCTTTGTATATTATAATAATAATATGTGTGTATGCGTGCATGTGGAAAAAAGGTCTTGTCTTCATGAAATCATCATCTTTTTTTGGTATATGGAGAAACCAGTGGAAAATGTTTCTAGAAAAGAAAATACTACTCTTTACATGAATTTCAACGTAAGTTTCGTTGTTTTCAATTTTTTAATAGTGTAGTTTTACTTTTAATTGAAAATCATTTCTTTTAAATCTATATAAAAATATATTTTTTACTTTTCTAGTGATACTGTTTGATTTTTCCAACAGAATATCACTTGAATATTTAGCTAAATATACATGTTAAATCACTCCAAATCCAGCAAAATACTAATGATATTATAAAAAAAAGATACGACATACCATAAAAGGCTGTATATAAGAAAAATGGTTATATTATAATTTCATATTTAGGCAAAAAGGTGAAAAAGTAAAAATGATCCCATAAAGAAGAGAGAAATAAAATATCAAAATCTCATTCAAACCCTAATCCGCCGTCTTCAAATTTACATAAAGACGTACAAAAACCATACCATTTTGTACACCGCCGTCCATTTTCTCTTCTCCAAAAATCAACTTCTTCCATTCTATTCCACCTATTTTTTTCTCCAAAGCCTACATCCTTTTCTTTCTTTGTATAAAGTTTTGTTTTCTTTGACTGTCTTGTTGTAGGGCTTCTATCTCTAACCATGCTCTGTTCTTTAATGGTTAATATATCGATCTATGACCATTACATTTCAAATATAGATCATATGTATAAGTTTTCCAACCAGAACCTTCATTGGAGATGTGAGTTTTCTTATTTTCATATTCTAAATTTTTTTCATTATCTTATTATTTGGAAAATATAAAATAATCTTGTGGAACAGTCAGATTCTTAATTTTAATATGTTAAAACATGAATATTGGTCAATTTTTATTCTTTTAAAGAGTTTTATGTACATGTCTTTAAAATAATTATTTCAGAAATTATAATTTAAGGTCTTAGTAATAATATTGCATAAAGAAATACATATCATTTGGCTTGTAGCCTTAGTTTAGGGGCGGACTAGGGGCTATAAAAAAATTTCCAATTTATTTTTCTTCATTTGTGATCTTTAATTGCATTCTTGTTTTAGAATTTTACTCAAAGCAATTACATTCACATTAAACTACCAAATTAAATGAATTCTTTAGGAATATTAGTCCAAGGGCACTACAGTTTCAAGATAGCAATTGCTCTAAGGAGGTTTCGAAAGGTGTCAAGGTTTGCGCTGTGTATGAAACATAAAAGGACATTTGATCTTAGATACTAAGTCACCATTGTCAAATCACTGAGATTTACTTTTATTTAATTGATTAAATTAATAATTATTTATATTTGGAATTAGAGAGTTTAATTCAATTGAATTAATTATCCTAAATTTGATTGAGGAACAATAGTATATCTATATGCCAGAGGTCTTGTGGATATATGTTGGTTTCACAACTGCTATCCGTTAATTTCAAAATTCTCATATATAACTTTTTATCTAATACTTTAGCTTAGGATATTTGTTTAACATTGTTTGAATTATATATTTGTCATATGGAGAAGAGAAGTGTATGTGCACTTTTACAGTTCGAAACCCTAGCCATTGTAACCATAAGTAACATTGTATTTGCTACTAATATCCATCAAAAAATTGCTATCTTCATAAAGTTTGCAAATAATAAAATCAGTCAAAAGAAGTGTGGTTCATGGTAGCTTAAAAGATTTTAAGGCTCCGAATCAACACGAGACAAAGGTTTGATTTCGAGAGCTACTATTTTTGTGATTTGTATAGTTAAGTACTTTATAATACAAACTAAGAGTTTTTATTACAATCTATAATTTTGTATTATAGGATTTATTAGTAAAAATATTAAAGAGAGGGTTGAGGAGATAGATGTTGGAGGTGAGGGATCTCGAAAAATATTTAAAGGTTCTGAATCAACATGTGGCAAATGTCTGATTTTGGGTGCTAATTTTTTTGTCATATTTTTATGTTTAAGTACTTCATAACACAAACTAAGAGTTTTTATCACAATCTATAATTTCATATTGCATGAGTAATTAATACAAATATTCAAGAGTGGGAAGAGGATAGGGATATTAATGAGTTATTTGGTTCAAAATACATGAGAGCTATACTTAAAAGAGATTTGATTGTGGTTTTTAAATAGAATTAGAAGGAACTTAAGAAGAGGTTCATTAATGAAGTGAAAGGGGATCTTCTTTGACAAGAGCCAAACATTTTTTTCCTAGGTGCCCAGTCTTAAGGTATCTTCTAGAATCATTTTGTAATAATAAAAGATTAAAAATTTAGTACGAATTTTATCAAGCTCAAAATGAGATAAACATGTTTGTAGCTTGGATTGCTACTTTATGAATCGTATTATTTGCTTGTAATTATTTGATGATTTTGATATTATGAGTATTTGATTGAATTGATTGCTGGTCACTGAATATATACATCTCTTATGTTTAGTATATATATTCCTAACAAATTAACCATTAGGAATTTCCCCATATCTTAGTCTATCACTTAGGATGAAGTATGTGAATTGAAAAAGATATATAATTGTGTTAGGTGATATAGAATCCAGAGATTGTAACAACCGTAATATCTAATATGGGGTTAGAATCTATCACTCTTACTAGACTTAGGATCACTTGGTAAAGGTATCTGATTTTAAGAAATTGCCAGGGTTAGAATCTATCACTCTTACTAGACCTAGGATCACTCGGTAAAGGTATCTGATTTTAAGAAATAGCCTCTAGCGTACTTGAAAGAGACTTAGGTAGATCTTTGATTCCTAACTAATGGGTTTAACCCAATTTCCCCTTAATTAGAAACATCATTTGCATAATAATTTGTGGAGCTAATCAATTCAAGCTTTATCTAATGGATACTCGTTAATTGATATATTTTACTTGTTATATTATATTATTACACTAGTTGAACATTTTATATTAATTTTACATTTCCCGTAGAAAATGATTTTCTTACTATTATATTAATTATAACAATTTATGAGTGTGTAGAATAAACGTTATCTACTGTGTAAATTATATCACTCCCAAGGCCCAATAGAAACCGCCATGAAAGCTGGCTATTTTCCTTTACCGTTTATGTTAAAAACTTAAACTCTAACTAAAGCCTTTGATCAAATACAAACAAAAAAATATAGATATGTATGGATAATAGATTTTTGCTTCAAGAAATCACCATATTTTACTTTTTGATATATAAAGAAACCAATGGAAAAGACTTGTAGAGCTTCATCTATGGATATTAATTTGTATAGTTATAACATTAAGGGGTGCAACATTTCGTAGGAGAGTAAGAAAAAAAAAGTGAGATGAGATTATAGTGTTTTTAGGGGAGAAAAGTCAAAAGAAATGCAAGTGGTGGCTGGAACATATTTGGTGCTCTTCAATGGTTGTTGTAAACTAGTTGTATCGTAAACTAGATGTGCAAGCTTGTTTTAATTTCTCGAGATGACCAGAGTCGAACTCACGTAAGTAAGACGTTCAAGCTTGCTTGTATAATTTATCGAAAAGGTCGTTTTTTCAACCAAACTCGAGTTGTTCATGGATATTTTTTTCTATAATGGTGAAGCGAAATTTCCTTGAACACATGTAAGTTGTTCTAGCTTGTTTGTTTAAATTCTCCAAATGATCTTTTTTTGAGGGAAACTCGACTTTTTCACAATTAATTTGTTTCTTAAATTGTAAAGAGAAACATCCTTGAACACAAATAAGACTTTCAAGCTTGTTTGTTTAACTTCTCTAAAAGATCTTTTTTCGAACTAAACTCGAGATTCACGAAAAAAAAAAATTCTTAAATGGTGAAGCGGAAGTTCCTTGATGTATGAAATATACAATACATAATATGAATTTTAATGTTAATAAAGAAATTAAAAATCTTATTTAATATTTGACATTCATTAATATATTTACAAATAAATAAAATATTAATTTATTATTCATAATAGCTTGAAACGAACTTAGTTTAATAAAACCTTGAACCAAACTCTATTTAAACAAAACTTAAATTAGAGAATAAACTTATTTATATACTAATGAGTTCCAAAGAGTTTCTCATTTATATCCGTAGTGAGAATCATTTGTTTACCTTTGGAGGTTTTGAAAAAGAGACAAGCCAGAGTAAAAAAATAGGTGTGAAAACTATATCACTAGATAGTAATAATAGTAATAATAATAATAGTAATAATAGTAATAATAATAACGAAAGAAGTACCACACAAGAAACCTATTCTATTGCACCACCATAACCCTTGGCACCAAACCACTACCAAGATTGTAACTAAACTTAACACTTTCAACCATGTCTGCTCATGCATGATGGGAATTGTTGAATTTCAATTTTAGTATCCGAGTCAATTTACATAAATAATAATAAAATTTTGTTGTCTTCTCCTCCCAATTAAGAAGGGAGAGAGAATGCACATAATCAATTATAATTTACATTTTTCAAGAAATAAATCAAGTGAAGAAGAAAGAAGAAAGAAGAACCACTAGCTAACCAACCATTGATGTGTTGTTTCAAATTTCAAAACCCAACCAAATCTCACATGCCCATTCAGTGTTACCTATCCTATTAACCTTTTAAATTCTATGTAAACACCCCAAATAATAACAGAACTTGACAAGAAAGTCACTGATTAATAACAAAGCATTTATAATCATCATCATCACTGAATAATCCTTCTATCCACAACATTATTCTTATCCAACGATTCCGGAAATATCTCATTCGAATACCTCCTAGTCAAAGATGAATTTCCCGATTTACCCGTTCACCAATCTTACCACCACTTCCTTGCGACCCCGAAGTACCCGAGTGGTCTCAATCAACTCCCTCCCGCTGAATCGGTGGCATAGCCACCACATCCGATGAACTTTGCCGCCAGCTTCCAAAAACAGTAGAATTCTATGACCCACGAGAGCTAGAAGTTCTAAGCCTTGCTGAGCTAGTATGTTCTTCTCTACCAAATTTTAATAGATTATCAAGAGCTTTTAGTATATACTTCATTAATGGTCATCTTGTTGGTTTTGGATTAAGACAAGATCTAGCTACTATAGCCATTGCCCATACGTCTTCTAGTAAATCCTCATCTATTATTATAGAAGGGTCAAGAATAGTTGTTACTTGCTCTTTATCGTATATTCTTATATAAGGTAATGTACTTCTAACCACTCATTAACTATTATATCACTTGCCCTACTCATACCCACTATACTTATTACTAGCTTAGAGGAACCTTTCTAAAACAATGCACATCATACGCACATGTAGCATTAGGCATACCTAGAGAAAAAAATTATTGGATTATGAACTTCGTAAGTAAATCACCTTATTATTTAACTGTTTTAGTTTTAAACTTAAGATTTATTTTATTTTATTTATATCTAAAATAATTAGTATAATAGATCTCATGTTGTCATGAATCAATGTAAATTTTTATATTTATGTGTATAAAATTTTTACAAATATATATCTATAATACTATATATATATGTATATATTCGATAATAGTAAGTATATACGGTACATTTGATTTTAAATATAAATCAGCGATTTAGTATTATTCATGTTAAATTTTTTTAGATTTGTTTGTTATTAGACCAATGATAGATAGTGAAAGGGACTAACTTGTCTCTAACAATAACTCTACCTTTACATCTTAGAGTAATAATATGTGTGTATGTGTGTGCGTGGACAAAAAGTTTCTTCTTCATGAAATCATTAGCTTTCATTTAGTATATGGAGAAACCGGTGGAAAATGTTGCTACAACTCCATCCATGGATACTTAAGTTACATTTCTATAATAAATGTAGATAAATGAAGAGTTAGATGATATTTTGGTGTTTATAGATAATAAAAATAAAACAATATGCACATTAAGGGTGCACCATCCATGTCGACAACAAGGATTGTTTTTACAATTAAAAAAAAAAAGGGAAATATTATTTTTGTAAAAAGATTCCAGGAACTGGAGAGTAAGTATAAAAATTATTCCATTAGATAATAACAATCAAATTAGTTTGGATTTTCGCTACTTTACGCAATAAAGAACGAAACAGTCATGCATCCTTTCATCAGATCCCGATATGCCTGTACATGCGAGCTAATATCTTAACAAAGTTTGCTAGGTGGCGGGCTACAAGCTTGTAGGGGTCTTCTGATAGGATTCTCTATTTTTTAAGACTTAGAATCAGATAAGTTAGGGACAATAGTTTTAGTAGTTTAAATAACCGACAAGAAAAGACACCAAACCTATTGTACCGAACCTTTACCAAGAAAACACATCAATCACTTGACCATTAACCTTATACAAAAATAAAATTAGGAGAATGATAACCATTTGGGTAAACCACCACACCATCAACAACGTACGCATAATCGTCCACCATAAATTTAGAAATTTGAAAATAAATAAAAATACATAATACATTTTACTAAAAAAAATAACATTTAGTATTTTTAATTCTAATAATGTTATCACAAAAATAATATAACTTAAACTTTATTTGAAAAGGAAAAACTACAGGAAAAAGAAATACAAAGTTTTTCATTTATGAATTTGTAATCATGACATCGTAATATCTGATCACGTTTAACTACAATATATTAAAAATGTGCACGGGCTAAGTTTACCCCAGTTTAGGGTCTTGGATAAGGGTAGGGTAATGTAATCGGGTCTACAATTTGTCAAAATTGAGGGTAGGTTAAATATTTATCATACCCTCGGGTTATCCTGAGTTAACCCCAAGTTTACCCAAGGTTACTTTATCTGGATATTTTTAATAACACTTACATAAATCATACAAAATACTAAATCCAACAAAATACATGTCATTTGAAGTACATTCACAAAATTAATTTTAAATCATCACATGCCTCGTGTAATATACCCTTTCACGGGTCTCAGATATTGTTGGAAAATGACCCGAAAATTCCAATAACCCAGCAATACCTCATAATCATATTGTGCTTCAAACACGTGCAACTACTAATGGATACCAAATACATTTTAATAAACATAATGATAATTAGGAAGGGATTACCTATAAATACTGAACATCCTGATTGATATTTATCCAACGTTTTCAGTAGATTTCAAGTCAAATCCCCTAAAAAAGAGTTCACAAAGAATAGAGAAAGTAATAATTACAATCTGTAAGTACAAAGTAAATAAAATTAACCAATATATGTGATAAACTTACCAAACTCAACCTCAAGTTCTGAAACTCAATCTGAAATTAGAAATCATATTGACCCGGTTGGAGTCTAAAACTAACAACGACAAATAATATAAAAGATCCTGACCATATTGAAAGTCTATATACCTCCTAGAAGGGGGTTGGATAGGACCACGGAAATTGATCGGCTAATTTTAATTCAAGTAAATAAAATTAAAAGCTAATTTAAATCCTATTCTCTTACTAAACTAGATGACAATAAGTTTGACTAATGAACAATAGATAATAAGAACTACGATATTCATACAAGCATATAATCAAACATATAGAGTAGGGAATAAAATAGTTTAGGGAAAGAGAATACGCAAGCATGTATTGTGGTTCGGTTTCCCTACTCCACTACCTAAGGTAGCCACCTTAGGATTTCAAAGCTTCTTTAATAAGCTCCGTGTCTCTCTTAACCGGGGCAAGAACAAAATACCCTTTTACAACCACTTCAAAAACCCGAAGCAAACACTTGTGTAATCACAACACAAAGATACCAAGTATAATCCCTATACTCACACACTCTCTTAATCTATATATTACAAAGACTAGACAAAGAGGAAGAAACAAGTGTTTGAAAGGTTTAACAATAGTGATGAACTCCTAAAGAGTGGATATGACTTTATAGCACACTAAGAATGATTTTGAATATTATTAGCTCTCTAAACCTTCTTGAATGATCACAATTTAGCCCCTTGATATTGGTAGATGAATGGTGTAAGTTGTGTCTTGAATGAACTCCTTTTTATAGGTGAAAAAACGGTCATAAAGAATGTGTCTAACAGATATAAATAAAATCTCAACAGATATAACAAATATAGTCAATTTGCTGCAGAAAACCCTAACATGCGGTGCAACGCAAGGTCCATGTGGTGTACTGAACGAAATCTTAGTCCGCGCTCTAATAAGTACAACTTTTACTACAATGCTCGGATAAAGAAACTTTCTTCACGAGAGATTAATTAACAAACTCGTTCGAACCGAATCAGTTTATACAAAGCTTTAACCGAACCCAGTTCAAACAAACCTTGAATCGAACTCTGTTTAAACAAAACTTAAAGTAGAGATTAAACTTATTTATAAACTAATGAGTTCGAAAGAGTTTCTCATTTATATCCTTAGTGGCAAAAATTATTTCTTCTTTGGAGGGAGGTTTTGAAAAAGAGACAAGCCATAGTTGAAAAATAGGTGGGGAAACTATACCACTAGATAATAATAATAATGATAATAATAATAATAATAATAATAATAATAATAATAATAATAATAATAATAATAATAATAATAATAATAATAATAATAATAATAATAATGAAAGAAGTACCACACCACAAACCTATTCTATTGCCCCACCATAATCCTTTACACCAAACCACTACCGAGATAGAAAAAAAAAACTGAACACTTTAAACCAAATCCGCTCATGCATGATGGGAATTGTTGAATTTCAATTTTAGTAACGGAGCCAATTCATAAAAATGAAATTAAAATGTTTGCTTCTCCTCCAAATTTAAAAAAGAGGTTGAGCTTAAAATTAATTATAATTTATATTTTCTGTGAAACAAAACAAGCAAAGACGACAGAAGAAAGAAGAACTCCACTAGCTAACCAACATCCTAGGTGTTGTTTCAAATTCCAACACTTGAAGAAATATCACTTGCCCATTCAGTATTATCCATCACATTAACCTTTTAACTACAATGCAAACACCCTAAATAATATCAAAACTTGACAAGCAAGTCACTGATTATTAACATAGAATTTATAATCATCATAATCACCAAATCATCATTATATCCACAACATCATTCTAGATTATAGATCTAATTTTTCTCATGAATCAATGTGAATTTTTATATTTATATGTATAAAATTTTTTAAATTAAATTATTCAATATCTATAATATTATATATATATATATATATATATATGATAATATTAAGTATATATGGTACATATTTTTTAAAATATAAATCAGCGATTTAGTATTAAACATGTTAAAACTTTTGAGATTTGTTTGTTATTAGAGTAATTATAGACATTGAACTATTTGGTGCCTAAGAAGTACTCTGCCTTTGTATATTATAATAATAATATGTGTGTATGCGTGCATGTGGAAAAAAGGTCTTGTCTTCATGAAATCATCATCTTTTTTTGGTATATGGAGAAACCAGTGGAAAATGTTTCTAGAAAAGAAAATACTACTCTTTACATGAATTTCAACGTAAGTTTCGTTGTTTTCAATTTTTTAATAGTGTAGTTTTACTTTTAATTGAAAATCATTTCTTTTAAATCTATATAAAAATATATTTTTTACTTTTCTAGTGATACTGTTTGATTTTTCCAACAGAATATCACTTGAATATTTAGCTAAATATACATGTTAAATCACTCCAAATCCAGCAAAATACTAATGATATTATAAAAAAAAGATACGACATACCATAAAAGGCTGTATATAAGAAAAATGGTTATATTATAATTTCATATTTAGGCAAAAAGGTGAAAAAGTAAAAATGATCCCATAAAGAAGAGAGAAATAAAATATCAAAATCTCATTCAAACCCTAATAGCCGTCTTCAATTTTACATAAAAACACAGAAGACCAAATCCTTTCTTACACCACGATCCATTTTCTCATCTCTAGAAATCGAATTCTTCCATTCTATTCTACCTATCGTTTTTTCCAGCCTATATCATCCTCTTTCTTTGTATAAAGTTTTATTTTCTTTCATATCTCTAACCAAGTTCCATTTTTTAATGGAGAACATATCAAATCGATCTATGGCCATTACATTTCAAAAATAGATTATACGTATAAAACCCAAACTTTCGTTGAAGATGTGAGTTTTCTTATTTCCATATTCTAAATTATTTTTATTATCTTATTATTTTGAAAATAAAAAATAATTTTTATGTGTTAAAACATGAAAATTTGTCAATTTCTATTTTTTAAAGAGTTTTATTTTTCCAAATGTTGTATGTACATGTTTTGATTATTTTTATGCATTGCCTACATTTCATTAAACATAATTATTTAAGAAATTATAATTTTAGTTTGTAGCAATAATATTGCATAAACAAATACAAATCACTTGGGTTGTAACCTTAGTTTTGGGGGTTTAGGGGCTATAAAAGATTTCATTTTTATTTTTCATTATTTTTCATCTTTAATTGCATCTGTTGTATTAGAATTTCACTTCAAGAATCTACATTCACATTAAAATGTCTTATGAACATAATGTGTATAAAATGGACATTGTCAAATCTTTTAGATTTACTTTTGTTTAATTTATTAGATTGATCCATTATTTATATTTAGAAAATGGGAGTTTAATTCAATTGAATTAATTAACCTAAATTTGATTGAGAAGCAATATGAGATCTATACGTTGAATGTCTCGTGGATATATGTTGCTTTCACAACTGCCTTCCTTAAATCTAATCACTCTCATATATAAATTTTTATCTAATCCTTAGCTTCGATGTTTGTTTAAATGTGATTGAATTTTATATTTGTTAGGTGCATTGTGAGCATTCATTTACAGATGGAAAAGAGAAGTGTTTGTGCACTTTTACAATTGTATGAAAACATGGTCCAAGATAATGTAAGGAAAAAACCCTAGGCATTGAAAGCATAAGTAACATAGTACCTGCTACTAATGTACATCCAAAATTGATATCTTCATGAAGTTGAAAAATTTAGATCAATCAAAAGAAGTCTGGTTCATCATCTCCTAAAAGATTCAAAGGATCCGAATCAACACGAGACAAAGGTATGATTTTGAGTGCTACTATTTTTGTGATTTGTAAATGTTTAATTACTTTATACCACAAGACAAATAATATTTATCGCAATTTAAAATTTTGTATTGCAAGAGTTATTAATAAAATTATTCAATAGAGGGACGAGGAGAGATGTTGGAAGAAGGATTCTCGCAAAAGATTCAAAGGCTCCGAATCAACACGTGGCAAAGGTCTGATTTTCGGTGCTACTTTTTTTGTCATTTTTTTATGTTTAAGTACATCATATCACAAATTAAGAGTTTTTATCACAAATTTTGTATTATAGGAGTAATTAATACAAATGTGTAAGAGATGGAAGAGGAGAGGGATCTATGTGAGCTATTCGGTTCGAAATACATGAGAGCTTGACTTCAATTTGGTTGTGGTTTTTTGAAGAGAATTAGAAGGAACTTAAGAAAAGGTTCAATGATGGATCTTCTATGAGAAGAGCCCCAACTTAGCAGCCAAACGAATTTTTCCTAGGTTCCCAACTCTTAGTCATTATTGAGAAGTCAACCCTAAAATATCTTTTATAATCATTTTGTAATAATTATAAGATGAAAAATTTAGTACGAATTTTATCAAGCTCCAAATGAGTTAAACATGTTTGTAGCTTTATTTCTACTTTGTGAATCATATTATTCGCTTATAATTATTCAATGATTTTGATATTATTATTATTTGATTGAATTGATTGCTAGCCACAGAATATATACATATCTTATGTTTAGTATATTAATCCCATAAAAAATACCCTTCAGGAATTGCCCTAGATATTACACTATCTAATATGCGGTTAGAATCTATCACGCTTACTAGACTTAGGGTCACTCAGTAAAGGTATCAAAGTTTAAGAAATAACCTCATAGCGTACTGGGAAGAGACTTAGGTGGACCTTTGAATCTCGAATAATGGGTTTAACCCAACTCCCCCTTAATTAGAATAATATATTTGCATAATAATTTGTGAAGAAGCTAAGCAGTTTGAGTTGTATCTAATATATACTCGTTAATTGCTATATTTTACTTGTTATATTATATTATTACACTAGTTGAACACTATATTAATTTTACATTCCCCGTATAGAATTATTTTCTTACTATTATATTAATTATAACAATTTATGATGTGGGGAGAATAAACGTATCTAGTAACCGCAATGAAAGCTGACTATTTTCCTTGGTCCTTTATGCTGCAAAACTCACGCTCTAACTAAAGCGTTTGATCAAATACAAACAAAAAAATCGATATATGTATGGATAATAAATTTTTGCTTCAAGAAATCACCATATTTTACTTTTGAATATATACAGAGCCCCATCTATGGATATTAAATTTTATTATTATTACGTTAAAGGTTGCAACTATTCATAGGAGTATAGAAAAATAAAAAGTGAGATGAGATTATGGTGTCTATAGAGAATAAAAGTCAAAAGAAATACAGGTGGTCTTAAAACATATTTGGTGCTCTGGTGGTTGTAAAGAGTATATCGAAAACTAGATGTGAAAGCTTGTTTTAATTTCTCAAGACCTACAGAGTCGAACTCAAGTAAGTAATATGTTTTACCTTGTTTGTTTAACGTCTCCAAAAGGCCTTTTTTCGAACTAAACTAGAGTTGTTCACGAATATTTGTTTCTTAAATGGTGAAGCGGAACTTCCTTGAACACGTGTAAGATGTTATAGGATTTTCGTTTAAATTCTTCGAAAGATCTTTTTTTGAACTAAACTCGATTTGTTCACAGATAAATTGTTTCTTAAATGGTAAAGCAAAACTTCCTTGAACACACGTAAGATATTCTAGCTTGTTTGTTTTAATTCTCTAAAAGATCTTTTTTCAAACTAAACTTCAGATTCATGAACAATTTGTTGCTTAAATGGTTGAGCGAAACTTCCTTGAACAATTGATAATGTATGAAATATATAATCTATAATCAAAAGTTTAATATTAATAAAGAAATTCAAATCTTAAGAAATTATAAAATCTTATTTAATATTTGAAATTCATTAATATATTTACAAATAAATAAAATATTAATTTATAAATCATAATATAAACGATTAATTAACAAACTCGTTCGAACCAACTCTGTTCATACAAAGCTTTAACCGAACTCAGTTCAAACAAACCTTGAATCGAACTCTGTTTAAACAAAACTTAAATTAGAGATTAAACTTATTTATAAACTAATGAGTTCGAAAGAGTTTCTCATTTATATCCTTAGTGGCAAAAATTCTTTTCTCTTTTGAGGGAGGTTTTGAAAAAGAGACAAGCCATAGTTGAAAAATAGGTGGGAAAACTATACCACTAGATAATAATAATAATAATGATAATAATAATACTAATAATAATAATAATAATAATGAAATAAGTACCACACCACAAACCTATGATATTGCCCCACCATAATCCTTGACACCAAACCACTACCAAGATAGAAAAAAAACTGAACACTTTAAACCAAAGTCGCTCATGTATGATGGGAATTGTTGAATTTCAATTTTAGTAACGGAGTCAAATCACAAAAATGAAATTAAAAAGTTTGCTTCTCCTCCAAATTTTAAAAAAGAGATTAAGCTTAAAATTAATTATAATTTATATTTTTCGTGAAACAAAACAAGCGAAGAAGACAGAAGAAAGAGGAACTCCACTAGCTAACCAACTACCTAGGTGTTGTTTCAAATTCCAACACCAGAAGAAATATCACTTGCCCATTCAGTATTACCCATCCCATTAACCTTTTAACTGCAATGCAAACACCCTAAATAATACCAAAACTTGACAAGCAAGTCACTGATTATTAACATAGATTTTATAATCATCATCATCACCAAATCATTATTATATCCACAACATCATTCTAGATTATAGATCTAATTTTTCTCATAAATCAATGTGGATTTTTATATTTATATGTATAAATTTTTTGAATAAAATTATTAAAGATCTATAATACTCTCTATATATATTGGATAATATTAAGTATATATGGTACATATTATTTCAAATATAAATCAGCAATTTAGTATTAAACATGTTAAAACTTTTGAGATTTGTTTGTTATTAGATTAATTATAGACATTGAACTATCTGATGCATAACAAGAACTCTGCCTTTATATCTTATAATAATAATAATAATAATATGTGTGTATGCGTGCATGTGGACAAAAAGTTTTTGCTTCATGAAATCATCATCTTTCTATTTGGTATATGGAGAAACCGGTTGAAAAGGTTTCTAGAAAAGAAAATATTACTCTTTACATGAATTTAAATGTAAGTTTCGTTGTTTTCAATTTCTTTTAATAGTGTAGTTTTACTTTTAATTGAAAATCGTTTCTTTTTAATAAATATAAAAATATATTTTTTACTTTTCTAGTGATACTGTTTGATTTTTCCAACAGAATATCACTTAAAGTTTTAGCTAATTATACATGTTAAATCACTCTAAATCCAGCAATATACGAATGACATTATAAAAAAAGATACGGCAATACCATAAAAGACTGTATATAAGAAAAATGGATATAATATAATTTCATATTTAGGCAAGAAGGTGAAAAAATAAAAATGATCCCAGAAAGAAGAGACAAATAAAATATCACAAATCTCATTCAAACCCTAATAGCCGTCTTCAATTTTACATAAAAACACAGAAGACCAAATCCTTTTTTATTTTCTTTCCTATCTCTAACCAAGTTCTGTCATTTAATGGTGAACATATCAAATCGATCTATGGCCATTACATTTCAAATATAGATTATACGTATAGAACCCAAACCTTTGTTGAAGATGTGAGTTTTATTATTTCCATATTCTAAATTATTTTTATTATCTTATCATTTTGAAAATAGAAAATAATTTTTATGTGTTAAAACATGAAAATTTGTTAATTTCAATTTTTTTAAAGAGTTTTATGTTTCCAAATGTTGTACGTACATGTTTTGATTATTTTTATGCATTGCCTACATTTCTTTAAACATAATTATTTAAGAAATTATAATTTGAGTTTGTAGCAATAATATTGCATAAACAAATACAAATCACTTGGGGTGTAGCATTAGTTTTGGGGGATTAGGGGCTATAAAATATTCCATTTTCCATCTTTAATTGCATCTGTTGAATTTCACATAAAGAATCTGCATTCACATTAAAATGTCTTATAAACATAATGTGTATAAAATGACCATTGTCAAATCAGTTAGATTTACATTTATTTAATTGATTAAATTAATTAATTATTTATATTTAGAATTGGGGAGTTTAATTCAATTTAATTGATTAGCTTAAATTTGATTGAGAAGCAATATTAGATCTATACGTTGAATGTCTCGTGGATATATGTTGCTTTCACAACTGCATTCCTTAAATTTAAACACTCTCATATATAATTTTTTATCTAATCCTTAGCTTAGGATTTTTGTTTAAAATTGATTGAATTTTATATTTGTTAGGTGCATTGTGAGCATTCATTTACATATGGAAAAGAGAAGTGTTTGTGCACTTTTACAGTTGTATGACTACATGGTCCAAGATGATGTAAGGAAGAAACCCTAGGCATTGAAAGCATAAGTAACATAGTACCTGCTACTAATGTACATCCAAAATTGATATCTTCATGAAGTTGGAAAATTTTAAATCAATCAAAAGAAGTCTAGTTCATCATCTCTTAAAAGATGCAAAGGTTCCGAATCAACACGAGACAAAGGTATGATTTTGAGTGCTACTATTTTTGTGATTCTTATATGTTTAATTACTTTATACCACAAGACAAAGAATTTATATCGCAATTTAAAATTTTGTATTACAGTAGTAATTAGTAAAATTATTCAATAGAGGGACGAGGAGAGAGATGTTGGAAGAAGGAATCTCGTAAAAGATTCAACGGCTCCGAATCAACACGTGGCAAAGGTCTGATTTTCGGTGCTACTTTTTTTGTCATTTTTTTATGTTTAAGTACATCATATCACAAATTAAGAGTTTTTATCACAAATTTTGTATTATAGGAGTAATTAGTACAAATGTTCAAGAGATGGAAGAGGAGAGGGATCTAAGTGAGCTATTCGGTTCAAAATACACGAGAGCTTGACTTCAATTTGACTGTGGTTTTTTGAAGAGAATAAGAAGGAACTTAAGAATAGGTTCAATGATGGATCTTCTTTAAGAAGAGCCCCAACTTAGCAGCCAAACGAATTTTTCCTAGGTACCCAACTCTTAGTCATTATTGAGAGGTCAACCCTAAAATATCTTTTATAATCATTTTGTAATAATTATAAGATTAAAAATTTAATACAAATTTTATCAAGCTCCAAATGAGCTAAACATGTTTGTAGCTTGATTTCTACTTTGTGAATCATAATATTTGCTTATAATTATTCGATGATTTTGATATTATTATTATTTGATTAAATTGATTGCTATCCATAGAATATATATACATATCTTATGTTCAGTATATTAGTCCCATAAAAAATACCCTTCAGGAATTGCCCTAGATTTTACACTATCACACACAATGAAGTATATGAACTGAAATAAATATATAATTGTGTTACGTGATATAGATCCGATCGTAACAACCGGAATATCTAATATGTGGTTAGAATCTATCACGCTTACTAGACTTAGGGTCACTCAGTAAAGGTATTTAAGTTTGAGAAATAACCTCATAGCATACTGGGAAGAGACTTACGTGGACCTTTGAATCCCGACTAATGGGTTTAACCCAACTCCCCCATAATTAGAATACAATATTTACATAATAATTTGTGAAGCTAAGCAGTTTGAGTTGTATCTAATATATACTCGTTAATTACTATATTTTACTTGTTATATTATATTATTACACTAGTTGAACACTTTATATTAATTTTACATTCCCCGTAGAGAATGATTTTCTTACTATTATATTAATTATAACAATTTATGACGTGTGTAGAATAAACGTATCTAGTATGTGAATTATATCATTCCCAAGGCCCGATAACAACCGCAATGAAAGCGGACTATTTTCCTTGGTCCTTTATGCTGCAAAACTCACGCTCTAACTAAAGCGTTTGATCAAATACTAACAAAAAAATCGATATATGTATGGATAATAAATTTTTGCTTCAAGAAATCACCATATTTTACTTTTGAATATATACAGAGCCCCATCTATGGGTATTAAATTTTATAATTATTACGTTAAAGGGTGCAACTATTCATAGGAGTATAGAGAAATGAAAAGTGAGATGAGATTATGGTGTCTATGGAGAATAAAAGTCAAAAGAAATACAGGTGGTCTTAAAACATATTTGGTGCTCTGGTGGTTGTAAACGAGTATATCGAAAACTAGATGTGAAAGCTTGTTTTAATTTCTCGAGACCTACAGAGTCGAACTCAAGTAAATGGTGAAGCGGAACTTCCTTGAACACGTGTAAGATGTTATAGGTTTTTGTTTAAATTCTTCGAAAGATCATTTTTTGAACTAAACTCGATTTGTTCACAGATAAATTGTTTCTTAAATGGTAAAGCAAAACTTCCTTGAACACGTAAGATGTTCTAGCTTGTTTGTTTGAATTCTTTAAAAGATATTTTTTCAAACTAAACTTCAGATTCATGAACAATTTGTTTCTTAAATGGTTGAGCGAAACTTCCTTGAACAATTGATAATGTATGAAATATATAATCTATAATCAAAAGTTTAATATTAATAAAGAAATTCAAATACTAATGAGTTCGAAAGAGTTTCTTATTTATATCCTTAGTTGCCAAAATTCTTTTCTCTTTAGAGGGAGGTTTTGAAAAAGAGACAAGCCATAGTTGAAAAATAGGTGGGAAAACTATACCACTAGATAATAATAATAATAATAATACTAATAATAATAACAATAATAATAATGAAAAAAGTACCACACCCCAAACCTATTCTATTGCCCCACCATAATCCTTGACACCAAACCACTACCAAGATAGAAAAAAACTGAACACTTTAAACCAAATCCGCTCATGCATGATGGGAATTGTTGAATTTCAATTTTAGTAACGAAGTCAATTCACAAGAATGAAATTAAAATGTTTGCTTCTCCTCCAAATTTAAAAAAGAGGTTGAGCTTAAAATTAATTATAATTTAGATTTTTCGTGAAACAAAACAAGCGAAGAAGACAGAAGAAAGAAGAACTCTACTAGCTAACCAACCACCTAGGTGTTGTTTCAAATTCCAACACCTGAAGAAATATCACTTGTGATCAAGACTCTTAAAGCTTTTAATTTTCCAGATATTATGATCAAATGGATCAAAATGTGCCTCACCTCTACATCATACAGTTTAATGATCAATGGAAGGCCTAAAGGTTTCTTTAATGGTGAAAGAGGACTAAGGCAGGGGGACCCCATCTCCCCTTACCTATTTGTAATATGTATGGAAGTACTTACACAATTGTTTAAAGCTATAGGGACAAGAAGAGACTTTGATTGGCACCCTAAATGTAAGAAACTGAAACTCAACAATCTGATGTTTGCAGATGACTTAATGGTTTTCTTCAAACTAACAAGTAGTACTGCCTATCTTATTAAAGAAAGTCTTGATATATTTTATAGACTCTCAGGCTGGCAAATCAGTACAAGTAAAAGTCACATATTCTATGGAGGATGTGACAATAATATAAAAGATGAAATGTGGAAGATTTTACAGGTACCTGAGGGAACTCTTCCCATGAAAAACTTGGGGGTTCCATTAATCTCAGGAAGGCTTAGTTCAGATGATTGTAAGCCCCTTATCTCAAGAATAGTCAAGCAAAATGAGCATTGGAGCTCTAAATGCTTATCATTTGCAGGAAGGCTCCAATTGATCAAAATGGTACTGAGTAATCTATCATCATATTGGTATAGTATATTTGCTATCCTAAAATAGATTATTAAAGGTATCCAAAGTAAAATTACAACATATCTTTGGAAAGGGACAACTGAACCTAAAGGTGGATTTAAAGTTGCTTGGGATGTGATTTGCTTACGAACAGATGAAGGTGGATTAGGGATCAAAAACCGCTATACTCAAAATCAAACTGCCATACTTAAACTACTCTGGAACTGCTGCTTCCCCAGGAACACTTTATGGTCAAACTGGGTGCAACTAGTTCTGTTGAAGGGTAAATCATTTTGGCAAGTTGAAATCCCTCTAGATACATCATGGGGATGGAGGAAAATATTAAAGATGAGGGACATAGCAAAGAATTTTATCTCTTATAAGATTGGTGATGGTAAAAGCATCTCTCTATGGTGGGACTATTGGCTACCGGATAATAAGAGATTATATGATATTCAGAGTAGCACGTTAGCCTCGGGGTACTTCACCAACAGTAAAATTTCACAATTTATTAACAACAATTGTTGGAAATGGCCTGCAAAGTTCAGATTTATGAATGAATTGACAAAAGATCTGGAATTTAATAGTCATGAAGATGATAAAATTATATGGAGGCACACTAAAAAAGGTAAATTTACATTCAGAGACACATATGAATATATTCGAGCCAAGAAACCGACAAAAGATTGGACGAAAATTATATGGAAATCAAAAATCTTTCCAAGATATAAGTTTATCTTATGGCTGGTTCAGCTAGATAGAATTGCAACAAAACAGAGGCTATTAACTTGAGGGGTTATATCAAACCCTATATGTGAGTTCTGCAAACTAAAAAGCGAAGATAGAAATAACCTTTACTGGGATTGTTCAGTAACTAGAAGAATTTGGAGCAGATGTCTAAGTACTCAAGGGGTTAAAACCATTATCACTGATTGGCAAACCCTTATTGACGGGTTCATAGCTCATCACTCCTCTGACATTATCTTGAAGACTCTTCTATCGGTTGCCGTATATGTGATATGGATCGAGAGAAATAATAGAGTGTTCAAGAACGAGATAAAATCGGAAGAAACAATTTTCGAGAACATCTCAGCAGCGTTCCGAGAGAATCTTACAAGGTTTCAGAGAGGAAAAGTAAGAAAAGAGGTGGAAGAAACGATTATGCGTTGGAGTAAGTGAAGAGTTGTATTGAAAGTACGGTGTACTTATTAGTGTGTTAGATTGTGTTTTGTCCTATTATGTTTTTATTGTAAATGGGTTAAATGGCCCATTAAGAGTTATAAAGTTGATTAGGCCCATTAGAGTTATTATATTTATTGTAATAGCCCAATAGGTCCATGTATTTTGAAAAGTTTGATGAAATTAAATAGCTACTTGCCGAGCAAAAAAATAATATTAATAATAATAATAATAATAGTGAAAGAAATACCACACCACAAACCTATTCTATTGCCCCGCCATAATCCTTGACACCAAATCACTACCAAGATAGAAAAAAACTGAACACTTTAAACTAAATCTGCTCATCCATGATTGGAATTGTTGAATTTCAATTTTAGTAACGAAGTCAATTCACAAGAATGAAATTAAAATGTTTGCTTCTCCTCCAAATTTAAAAAAGAGGTTGAGCTTAAAATTAATTATAATTTAGATTTTTAGTGAAACAAAACAAGCGAAGAAGACAGAAGAAAGAAGAACTCTACTAGCTAACCAACCACCTAGGTGTTGTTTCAAATTCCAACACCTGAAGAAATATCACTTGTGATCAAGACTCTTAAAGCTTTTAATTTTCCAGAGATTATGATCAAATGGATCAAAATGTGCCTCACCTCTACATCATACAGTTTAATGATCAATGGAAGGCCTAAAGGTTTGTTTAATGGTGAAAGAGGACTAAGGCAGGGGGACCCCATCTCCCCTTACTTATTTGTAATATGTATGGAAGTACTTACACAATTGTTTAAAGCTATAGGAACAAGAAGAGACTTTGATTGGCACCCTAAATGTAAGAAATTGAAGCTTAACAATCTGATGTTTGCAGATGACTTAATGGTTTTCTTCAAACCAACAAGTAGTACTGCCTATCTTATTAAAGAAAGTCTTGATATATTTTATAGACTCTCAGGACTGCAACTCAGTACAAGTAAAAGTCACATATTTTATGGAGGATGTGACAATAATATAAAAGATGAAATGTGGAAGATTTTACAAGTATCTGAGGGAACTCTTCCCATGAAATACTTGGGGGTTCCATTAATCTCAGGAAGGCTTAGTTCAGATGATTGTAAGCCCCTTATCTCATGAATAGTCAAGCAAATTAAGCATTTGCAGGAAGGCAGGAAGGCTCCAATTGATCAAAATGGTACTGAGTAATCTATCATCATATTGGTATAGCATATTTGCTATCCCAAAAAAGATTATTAAAGGTATCCAAAGTAAAATTACAACATATCTTTGGAAAGGGACAACTGAACCTAAAGGTGGATTTAAAGTTGCTTGGGATGTGATTTGCTTACGAACAGATGAAGGTGGATTAGGGATCAAAAACCCCTATACTCAAAATCAAACTGCCATACTTAAATTACTCTGGAACTGCTGCTTCCCCAGGATCACTTTATGGTCAAACTGGGTGCAACTAGTTCTGTTGAAGGGTAAATCATTTTGGCAAGTTGAAATCCCTCTAGATACATCATGGGGATGGAGGAAAATATTAAAGATGAGGGACATAGCAAAGAATTTTATCTCTTATAAGATTGGTGATGGTAAAAGCATCTCTCTATGGTGGGACTATTGGCTACCGGATAATAAGAGATTATATGATATTCAGAGCAGCACGTTAGCCTCGGGGTACTTCACCAACAGTAAAATTTCACAATTTATTAACAACAATTGTTGGAAATGGCCTGCAAAGTTCAGATTTATGAATGAATTGACAAAAGATCTGGAATTTAATAGTCATGAAGATGATAAAATTATATGGAGGCACACTAAAAAAGGTAAATTTCCATTAAGAGAAACATATGAATATATTCGAGCCAAGAAACCGAAAAAAGTTTGGACGAAAATTATATGGAAATCAAAAAGCTTTCCAAGATATAAGTTTATCTTATGGCGGGTTCAGCTAGATAGAATTGCAACAAAACAGAGGCTATTAACTTGAGGGGTTATATCAAACCCTATATGTGAGTTCTGCAAACTAAAAAGCGAAGATAGAAATAACCTTTACTGGGATTGTTTAGTAACTAGAAGAATTTGGAGCAGATGTCTAAGTACTCAATGGGTTAAAACCATTATCACTGATTGGCAAACCCTTATTGACTGGTTCATAGCTCATCACTCCTATGACATTATCTTGAAGACTCTTATATCGGTTGCCGTATATGTGATATGGATCGAGAGAAATAATAGAGTTTTCAAGAACGAGATAAAATCGGAAGAAATAATTTTCGAGAACATCTCAGCAACGTTGCGAGAGAATCTTACAAGGTTTCAGAGAGGAAAAGTAAGAAAAGCGGTGGAAGAAACGATTATGCGGTGGAGTAAGTGAAGAGTTGTATTGAAAGTACGGTGTACTTATTAGTGTGTTAGATTGTGTTTTGTCCTATTATGTTTTTATTGTAAATGGGTTAAATGGCCCATTAAGAGTTATAAAGTTTATTAGGCCCATTAGAGTTATTATAATTATTGTAATAGCCCAATAGGTCCATGTATTTTGAAAAGTTTGATGAAATAAAATAGCTACTTGCCGAGCAAAAAAAATAATAATATTAATAATAATAATAATAATAATGAAAGAAGTACCACACAACAAACCTATTCTATTGCCCCGCCATAATCATTGACACCAAATCACTACCAAGATAGAAAAAAAACTGAACACTTTAAACTAAATCTGCTCATGCATGATGGGAATTGTTGAATTTCAATTTTAGTAACGAAGTCAATTCACAAGAATGAAATTAAAATATTTGCTTCTCCTCCAAATTTAAAAAAGAGGTTGAGCTTAAAATTAATTATAATTTAGATTTTTCGTGAAACAAAACAAGCGAAGAAGACAGAAGAAAGAAGAACTCTACTAGCTAACCAACCACCTAGGTGTTGTTTCAAATTCCAACACCTGAAGAAATATCACTTGTGATCAAGACTCTTAAAGCTTTTAATTTTCCAGAGATTATGATCAAATGGATCAAAATGTGCCTCACGTCTACATCATACAGATTAATGATCAATGGAAGGCCTAAAGGTTTCTTTAATGGTGAAAGAGGACTAAGGCAGGGGGACCCCATCTCCCCTTACCTATTTGTAATATGTATGGAAGTACTTACACAATTGTTTAAAGCTATAGGGACAAGAAGAGACTTTGATTGGCACCCTAAATGTAAGAAACTGAAGCTCAACAATCTGATGTTTGCAGATGACTTAATGGTTTTCTTCAAACCAACAAGTAGTACTGCCTATCTTATTAAAGAAAGTCTTGATATATTTTATAGACTCTCAGACCTGCAAATCAGTACAAGTAAAAGTCACATATTCTATGGAGGATGTGACAATAATATAAAAGATGAAATGTGGAAGATTTTACAGGTACCTGAGCGAACTCTTCCCATGAAAACTTGGGGGTTCCATTAATCTCAGGAAGGCTTAGTTCAGATGATTGTAAGCCCCTTATCTCAAGAATAGTCAAGCAAATTGAGCATTGGAACTCTAAATGCTTATCATTTGCAGGAAGGCTCCAATGTATCAAAATGGTACTGAGTAATCTATCATCATATTGGTCTAGTATATCTTTTATCCCAAAAAAGATTATTAAAGGTATCCAAAGTAAAATTACAACATATCTTTGGAAAGGGACAAGTGAAGCTAAAGGTGGATTTAAAGTTGCTTGGGATGTGATTTGCTTACGAACAAATGAAGGTGGATTAGGTATCAAAAACCCCTATACTCAAAATCAAACTTCCATACTTAAATTACTCTGGAACTGCTGCTTCCCCAGGAACACTTTATGGTCAAACTGGGTGCAACTAGTTCTGTTGAAGGGTAAATCATTTTGGCAAGTTGAAATCCCTCAAGATACATCATGGGGATGGAGGAAAATATTAAAGATGAGGGACATAGAAAAGAATTTTATCTCTTATAAGATTGGTGATGGTAAAAGCATCTCTCTATGGTGGGACTATTGGCTACCGGATAATAAGAGATTATATGATATTCAGAGCAGCACGTTAGCCTCGGGGTACTTCACCAACAGTAAAATTTCACAATTTATTAACAACAATTGTTGGAAATGGCCTGCAAAGTTCAGATTTATGAATGAATTGACAAAAGATCTGGAATTTAATAGTCATGAAGATGATAAAATTATATGGAGGCACACTAAAAAAGGTAAATTTACATTCAGAGAAACATATGAATATATTCGAGCCAAGAAACCGACAAAAGATCGGACGAAAATTATATGGAAATCAAAAAGCTATCCAAGATATAAGTTTATCTTATGGCTGGTTCAGCTAGATAGAATTGCAACAAAACAGAGGCTATTAACTTGACGGGTTATATCAAACCCTATATGTGAGTTCTGCAAACTAAAAAGCGAAGATAGAAATCACCTTTACTGGGATTGTTCAGTAACTAGAAGAATTTGGAGCAGATGTCTAAGTACTCAAGGGGTTAAAACCATTATCACTGACTGGCAAACCCTTATTGATTGGTTCATAGCTCATCACGCCTCTGATATTATCTTGAAGACTCTTCTATCGGCTCCGTATATGTGATATGGATCGAGAGAAATAATAGAGTGTTCAAGAACGAGATAAAATCGGAAGAAACAATTTTCGAGAACATCTCAGCAGCGTTCCGAGAGAATCTTACAAGGTTTCAGAGAGGAAAAGTAAGAAAAGCGGTAGAAGAAACGATTATACGGTGGAGTAAGTGAAGAGTTGTATTGAAAGTACGGTGTACTTATTAGTGGGTTAGATTGTGTTTTGTCGTATTCTGTTTTTATTGTAAATGGGTTAAATGGCCCATTAAGAGTTATAAAGTTGATTAGGCCCATTAGAGTTATTATAATTATTGTAATAGCCCAATAGGTCCATGTATTTTGAAAAGTTTGATGAAATAAAATAGCTACTTGCCGAGCAAAATAATAATAATAATAATAATAATAATGAAAGCAGTACAACACCACAAACATATTCTATTGCCCCGCCATAATCCTTGACACCAAATCACTACCAAGATAGAAAAAAAACTGAATACTTTAAACTAAATCTGCTCATGCATGATGGGAATTGTTGAATTTCAATTTTAGTAACGAAGTTAATTCACAAGAATGAAATTAAAATGTTTGCTTCTCCTCCAAATTTAAAAAAGAGGTTGAGCTTAAAATTAATTATAATTTAGATTTTTCGTGAAACAAAACAAGCAAAGAAGACAGAAGAAAGAAGAACTCTACTAGCTAACCAACCACCTATGTGTTGTTTCAAATTCCAACACCTGAAGAAATATCACCTGTGATCAAGACTCTTAAAGCTTTTAATTTTCCAGAGATTATGATCAAATGGATCAAAATGTGCCTCACCTCTACATCATACAGTTTAATGATCAATGGAAGGCCTAAAGGTTTCTTTAATGGTGAAAGAGGACTAAGGCAGGGGGACCCCATCTCCCCTTACCTATTTGTAATATGTATGGAAGTACTTACAGAATTGTTTAAAGCTATAGGAACAAGAAGAGACTTTGATTGGCACCCTAAATGTAAGAAACTGAAGCTCAACAATTTGATGTTTGCAGATGACTTAATGGTTTTCTTCAAACCAACAAGTAGTACTGCCTATCTTATTAAAGAAAGTCTTGATATATTTTATAGACTCTCAGACCTGCAAATCAGTACAAGTAAAAGTCACATATTCTATGGAGGATGTGACAATAATATAAAAGATGAAATGTGGAAGATTTTACAGGTACCTGAGGGAACTCTTCCCATGAAAACTTGGGGGTTCCATTAATCTCAGGAAGGCTTTGTTCAGATGATTGTAAGCCCCTTATCTCAAGAATAGTCAAGCAAATTGAGCATTGGAGCTCTAAATGCTTATCATTTGCAGGAAGGCTCCAAGGTATCAAAATGGTACTGAGTAATCTATCATCATATTGGTATAGTATATCTTTTATCCCAAAAAAGATTATTAAAGGTATCCAAAGTAAAATTACAACATATCTTTGGAAAGGGACAAGTGAAGCTAAAGGTGGATTTAAAGTTGCTTGGGATGTGATTTGCTTACGAACAGATGAAGGTGGATTAGGGATCAAAAACCCCTATACTCAAAATCAAACCGCCATACTTAAATTACTCTGGAACTGCTGCTTCCCCAGGAACACTTTATGGTCAAACTGGGTGCAACTAGTTCTGTTGAAGGGTAAATCATTTTGGCAAGTTGAAATCCCTCAAGATACATCATGGGGATGGAGGAAAATATTAAAGATGAGGGACATAGAAAAGAATTTTATCTCTTATAAGATTGGTGATGGTAAAAGCATCTCTCTATGGTGGGACTATTGGCTACCGGATAATAAGAGATTATATGATATTCAGAGCAGCACGTTAGCCTCGGGGTACTTCACCAACAGTAAAATTTCACAATTTATTAACAGAAATTGTTGGAAATGGCCTGCAAAGTTCAGATTTATGAATGAATTGACAAAAGATCTGGAATTTAATAGTCATGAAGATGATAAAATTATATGGAGGCACACTAAAAAAGGTAAATTTACATTCAGAGAAACATATGAATATATTCGAGCCAAGAAACCGACAAAAGATTGGACGAAAATTATATGGAAATCAAAAAGCTATCCAAGATATAAGTTTATCTTATGGCTGGTTCAGCTAGATAGAATTGCAACAAAACAGAGGCTATTAACTTGAGGGGTTATATCAAACCCTATATGTGAGTTCTGCAAACTAAAAAGCGAAGATAGAAATCACCTTTACTGGGATTGTTCAGTAACTAGAAGAATTTGGAGCAGATGTCTAAGTACTCAAGGGGTTAAAACCATTATCACTGATTGGCAAACCCTTATTGACTGGTTCATAGCTCATCACTCCTCTGATATTGTCTTGAAGACTCTTCTATCGGTTGCCGTATATGTGATATGGATCGAGAGAAATAATAGAGTGTTCAAGAACGAGATAAAATCGGAAGAAACAATTTTCGAGAACATCTCAGCAGCGTTCCGAGAGACTCTTACAAGGTTTCAGAGAGGAAAAGTAAGAAAAGCGGTGGAAGAAACGATTATACGGTGGAGTAAGTGAAGAGTTGTATTGAAAGTACGGTGTACTTATTAGTGGGTTAGATTGTGTTTTGTCCTATTCTGTTTTTATTGTAAATGGGTTAAATGGCCCATTAAGAGTTATAAAGTTGATTAGGCCCATGAGAGTTATTATAATTATTGTAATAGCCCAATAGGTCCATGTATTTTGAAAAGTTTGATGAAATAAAATAGCTACTTGCTGAGCAAAATAATAATAATAATAATAATAATGAAAGAAGTACAACACCACAAACATATTCTATTGCCCTGCCATAATCCTTGACACCAAATCACTACCAAGATAGAAAAAAAACTGAACACTTTAAACTAAATCTGCTCATGCATGATGGGAATTGTTGAATTTCAATTTTAGTAACGAAGTCAATTCACAAGAATGAAATTAAAATGTTTGCTTCTCCTCCAAATTTAAAAAAGAGGTTGAGCTTAAAATTAATTATAATTTTGATTTTTCGTGAAACAAAACAAGCAAAGAAGACAGAAGAAAGAAGAACTCTACTAGCTAACCAACCACCTATGTGTTGTTTCAAATTCCAACACCTGAAGAAATATCACTTGCCTATTCAGTATTACCCATTCCATTAACCTTTTAACTGTGTTGAAATAAGTGTTTAGGACTGCTATTATGATTTTACTCATATTATATATGTAGTTTAAATATTCAAATTATATAGCCGTTAGCAGTTATTAGATAGGCAGTTACATTTAGGTTTTATAAATACTGATGTTTGCAGTAACATTCTATTCATCATTTAAATAAATATTATTTTCTTATCCTTCTATATTACAACAATTGGTATCAGATCAATCTTCTTAACGGACCTGTCTGAAAATTCATGGAAGGCCAAACAAGTTTTTCATCAATTGCTCCGCCGGTGTTTGATGGAGAAAACTATCAAATCTGGGCAGTTCGTATGGAGACTTATTTGAGTGCTTTAGATCTTTGGGATGTTATGGAAGAAGACATAGAAATTCCTGTACTACAAGAAAATCCAACCATTGCACAGATAAAATTTTATAATCAAAAGAAAGCAAAAAAGGCAAAAGCAAAAGTATGTCTATTTGCAGCAGTCTCGCAATGTATCATGATACGTATCATGACTCTTAAGACAGCAAGAGAGATTTGGGATTCTCTCAAAAAAGAATATAAAGGAAATGATAAGATACGTGGAATGCAAGTGTTAAATTTGATACATGATTTTGAATTACAAAAGATGAAGAAGGGTGAGTCCATCAAAAAATATTCTGATACTTTGATGGACATTGCAAACCGAATCAGATTACTTAGTTCATCTCTTCCAGTATCAAGGATTGTTGAAAAAATTCTGGTAACATTGCCCGAACAATTTGAAGCCACAATTACATCATTAGAAAATACTAAGGATATGTCAAAAATCACTCTTATCGAGTTGTTAAATTCTCTACAAGCACAAGAGCAAGGTAGAGCAATGAGACATGAGGGTGAACTTGAGGGACCATTGATTGCAAAGTTTCAAGGTTCTGAAAATAAAAAAGGTCAAGAGGGAAGGCGTAGTTATAATCCTTGTTTTCATTGTAAGAAGAAAGGGCACCCACCATTCAAGTGTTGGAGAAGGCCGGATGCCCAGTGTTCCAAATGCAATTAGATGGGACATGAAGCAGTTATATGCAAAACCTCAAAATGTTCAAAATGCAACAAGATGGGACATGATGCAATCATATGCAAAACAAAAAATCAACAATATGATGCTAATGCCCAAATTGCTGATGAAGATGAAGAGGATCAATTATTTGTCGCAAAATGTTTTTCAAGCATTGAATCAAAAGAAGCTTGGCTCATTGATAGTGGTTGTACTAACCACATGACATATGACAAAGAGTTGTTTAAAGAATTAAGGAGCACCAACAAATCAAAAGTTCTAATTGGTAATGGAGATTACATAGATGTCAAAGGAAAAGGTACAATTGTAATTTCTAGTTTCTTTGGTACAAAATATATTTCTGATGTGTTGTATGTTCCTGAAATCAACCAAAACTTGTTGAGTGTTGGACAATTAATTGAAAAGGATTATAAGGTTGTGTTTGATGATAAATGTTGTTTGATTAATGATACTTTTGGAAAAGACATGTTTTCAGTAAAAATGAAAGGAAAAAGTTTTGTTCTCTCCGCAAAAAAAGGAACATAGTGCTTTTGTTGTCAAGGAGAATGTTACAGAGTTATGACATAAAAGGCTTGGTCATTATCATCATCAACGAATTCTCCAGATGAAATTCAAAATGATGACCAACGATCTCCCAGAACTTGAAGACAACATCGCTAGTTGTAAAGCATGTCAATTTGCAAAACAAAGCAAGAAACCATTTCCAAAAGTACAAAGACGAGCATCAAAGAAATTGCAACTAATTCATACCGATATAGCAGGACCTTAAAGAACGCCTTCTCTAAATGGTAGTCTTTATTATGCTATATTTATTGATGATTTTACTCGTATGTGTTGGATCTATTTTTTGAAGCACAAGTCAGAAGTGGGGAAAGTGTTTTTCAAATTTAAATCCAGAGTTGAAAATGAGAGTGGTTGCAAAATTCAAACAGTCAGATCTGACAATGGAAAAAAGTACACATGCGAATCATTTGATAAGTTTTGTGAGGAAGTTGGTATTCAACACCTATTGAAGTGAGAGGCGAAACCGGTTTATATTGGAAATGACACGTTGTATGCTACATGAGAAAAATCTTCCAAAACATTTTTGGGCAGAAGCCGCAAATACTGCAGTATTTTTGCATAATCGGCTTCTCACAAGGGCAATCATTGATAAAACACCTTTTGAAGCATGGTATGGCTATAAACCATCTCTAAAATTTCTTAAGGTATTTGGATGTTTGTGTTTTTTCTCATGTTCCTCAAGTTAAAAGGGACAAGCTAGACAAAAGAGCACTTCCTGGGATCTTCATTGGTTATAGTTCAGTTTCAAAAGCTTATAAAAAATTTCAACCACAAATTAGAAAAATTGTTATAAGCAGAGATGTGAACTTTATGGAGGAAGAAGAATGGAATTGGAATAGTGAAGATAACATTATTTCAAAAGTGTCAAATACCAAGTTTCAAGAACAAAGCATGGATGATCAGGAAAATGAAATAATTGATGATATTCCTGTAAGAGGCACAAGGTTACTTTCTGAAATTTATCAACGTTGCAACATTGCTGTATGTGAACCTGAAAATTATGAAGAAGCCAAGACAAATGAAAACTGGCTAGCCGCAATGAAGGAGGAGTTGTTCATGATTGAAAAAAATAAAACATGGGAGTTGGTAGGTAAACCTCAAGATAGGAAGGTCATTGGGGTTAAATGGGTTTTCGGGACCAAACTCAATGCTGATGGATCAATCAACAAGCATAAAGCTAGGCTTGTGGTTAAAGGGTATGCACATATATTTGGTGTGAACTATTCTGACACCTTTGCCCCAGTCGCTAGACTTGACACCATCAGGATGTTGCTTGCTTTTGCTGCACAAATGAATTGGAAACTATATCAGTTAGATGTCAAGTCGGCTTTTTTGAAAGGTATTCTGCAGGAGGAGATTTATGTAGAACAACCAGAAGGCTTTGTAAAAGATGGAGAAGAAGATAAGGTATATATTCTTAAAAAGGCACTTTATGGGTTGAAACAAGCCCCAAGAGCATGGTATAGTAAAATTGATGAACACTTACTCAGTTTGGGTTTTTCTAAAAGTCCTTCAGAATCAACATTATATGTCAAGAAAGATGAAGGGGGAATTCATATAATCTCGTTATATGTTGATGATCTTCTTGTCACTGGAAATAACACAAGTCTTGTGGATAATTTCAAGAAAGAAATAATGAAAGCATTTGAGATGACAGACCTTGGGTTGATGAGCTTCTTTCTCGGAATGGAAATAAAATAAGGTGAATATGAAGTTTTTATTTGTCAAAAGAAATATGCAAAGGAGATTCTAAAGAAGTTTAGTCTTGAAGAATGCAAAGAAATGAACACTCCCATGAACCAAAAGGAGAAACTTTGCAAAGAGGATGGAGCGGTAAAGATAGATGAAATATACTATAGGAGTCTAATTGGTTGTTTAATGTATCTAACAGCCACTCGACCTGACATTTTAAATGCAGTGAGTATTTTATCTAGATTCATGCATTGTCCTAGTGAAATGCATCTAAAAGCTGCAAAAAGAGTAATTCGCTATGTAAAAGGAACTTGTGATTTTGGAATTAAATTCAAAAAAGGAAAAACCTTCACACTGGTTGGTTACTCGGATGGAGATGATGTTCTTCTCTACTGCAACATTGACAATCAAATTGCAGATATCTTTACCAAGCCATTGCATGTCACAAAGTTTGAGTTTCTACGCAGTAAGCTTGGAGTTT
The DNA here is from genome assembly GCA_029959085.1 of Nemophila menziesii. Classification (NCBI taxonomy): domain Eukaryota; kingdom Viridiplantae; phylum Streptophyta; class Magnoliopsida; order Boraginales; family Hydrophyllaceae; genus Nemophila; species Nemophila menziesii. Next base: position 60,573,237 of record JARWIR010000005.1, on the reverse strand, counting down.
GCAGTTCCTAAAGAAAGGAGGAGTGTTAAAATAAGTGTTTAGGACTGCTATTATGATTTTACTTATATTATGTATGTAGTTTAAATATTCAAATTATATAATCGTTAGCAGTTATTAGATAGGCAGTTACATTTAGGTTTTATAAAAACTGATGTCTGCAGTAACATTCTATTCATCAGATAAATAAATACTGTTTTCTTATCCTTCTATATTACAACAAACTACAATGCAAACACCCTAAATAATACTAAAACTTGACAAGCAAGTCACTGATTATTAACATAGAATTTATAATCATCATCATCACCAAATCATCATTATATCCACAGCATCATTCTAGATTATAGATCTAATTTTTCTCATGAATCAATGTAAATTTTTATATTTATATGTATAAAGTTTTTTAAATAAAATTATTCAAGATCTATAATACTATATATATAAATATATTTTATAATATTAAGTATATATGGTACATATGATTTCAAATATAAATCAGCGATTTAGTATTAAACATGTTAAAACTTTTGAGATTTGTTTGTTATTAGAGTAATTATAGACATTGAACTATTTGGTGCCTAACAAGAACTCTGCCTTTATATCTTATAATAATAATTATATGTGTGTATGCGTGCATGTGGACAAAAGATTTTTGCTTCATGAAATCATCATCTTTCTTTTTGGTATATGGAGAAACCAGTGGAAAATGTTTCTAGAAAAGAAAATACTACTCTTTACATGAATTTAAATGTAAGTTTCGTTGTTTTCAATTTCTTTTAATTGTGTAGTTTTACTTTTAATTGAAAATCTTTTCTTGTAAATTTATAAAAAAAATATTTTTACTTTTCTAGTGATATTGTTCGATTTTTCCAACAGAATATCACTTGAATATTTAGCTAAATATACATGTTAAATCACTCTAAATCCAACAACATACGAATGATATTATGAAAAAAGACACGACATACCATAATAGGCTATATATAAGAAAAGTGGATATATTATAATTTCATATTTAGGCAAGAAGGTGAAAAAATAAAAAATTATCCCAGAAAGAAGAGAGAAAGAAGAAGCATACAAGTTAATATGGTCGGACTTTAATAGATAAGGGGGAGGACAAAGTTATTAATGGGCCTAGGGTATATATAATACCTTATATATACACAATTTATCTGCCTACAAAATATCACACATCACCATTCAAACCCTAATCCGCCGTCTTCAATTTTACATAAAGACGTACAAAAACCATACCATTTTGTACACCGCCGTCCATTTTCTCTTCTCCAAAAATCAACTTCTTCCATTCTATTCCACCTATTTTTTTCTCCAAAGCCTACATCCTTTTCTTTCTTTGTATAAAGTTTTGTTTTCTTTGACTGCCTTGTTGTAGGGCTTCTATCTCTAACCATGTTCTGTTCTTTAATGGTTAATATATCGATCTATGACCATTACATTTCAAATATAGATCATATGTATAAGTTTTCCAACCAGAACCTTCATTGGAGATGTGAGTTTTCTTATTTCCATATGCTAAATTTTTTTTATTATCTTATTATTTGGAAAATATAAAATAATCTTGTGGAACAGTCAGATTCTTAATTTTAATATGTTAAAACATGAATATTGGTCAATTTTTATTCTTTTAAAGAGTTTTATGTACATGTCTTTAAAATAATTATTTCAGAAATTATAATTTAAGGTCTTAGTAATAATATTGCATACAGAAATACATATCATTTGGCTTGTAGCCTTAGTTTAGGGGCGGACTAGGGGCTATAAAAAAATTTCCAATTTATTTTTCTTCATTTGTCATCTTTAATTGCATTCTTGTTTTAGAATTTTACTCAAAGCAATTACATTCACATTAAACTACCAAAATAAATGAATTCTTTAGGAATATTAGTCCAAGGGCACTACAGTTTCAAGATAGCAATTGCTCTAAGGAGGTTTCGAAAGGTGTCAAGGTTTGCGCTGTGTATGAAACATAAAAGGACATTTGATCTTAGATACTAAGTCACCATTGTCAAATCACTGAGATTTACTTTTATTTAATTGATTAAATTAATAATTATTTATATTTGGAATTAGAGAGTTTAATTCAATTGAATTAATTATCCTAAATTTGATTGAGGAACAATAGTATATCTATATGCCAGAGGTCTTGTGGATATATGTTGGTTTCACAACTGCTATCCGTTAATTTCAAAATTCTCATATATAACTTTTTATCTAATACTTTAGCTTAGGATATTTGTTTAACATTGTTTGAATTATATATTTGTCATATGGAGAAGAGAAGTGTATGTGCACTTTTACAGTTCGAAACCCTAGCCATTGTAACCATAAGTAACATTGTATTTGCTACTAATATCCATCAAAAAATTGCTATCTTCATAAAGTTTGCAAATAATAAAATCAGTCAAAAGAAGTGTGGTTCATGGTAGATTAAAGGATTTTAAGGCTCCGAATCAACACGAGACAAAGGTTTGATTTCGAGAGCTACTATTTTTGTGATTTGTATAGTTAAGTACTTTATAATACAAACTAAGAGTTTTTATTACAATCTATAATTTTGTATTATAGGATTTATTAGTAAAAATATTCAAGAGAGGGTTGAGGAGATAGATGTTGGAGGTGAGGGATCTCGAAAAATAATTAAAGGTTCTGAATCAACATGTGGCAAATGTCTGATTTTGGGTGCTAATTTTTTTGTCATATTTTTATGTTTAAGTACTTCATAACACAAACTAAGAGTTTTTATCACAATCTATAATTTCATATTGCATGAGTAATTAATACAAATATTCAAGAGTGGGAAGAGGATAGGGATATTAATGAGTTATTTGGTTCAAAATACATGAGAGCTATACTTAAAAGAGATTTGATTGTGGTTTTTAAATAGAATTAGAAGGAACTTAAGAAGAGGTTCATTAATGAAGTGAAAGGGGATCTTCTTTGACAAGAGCCAAACATTTTTTTCCTAGGTGCCCCGTCTTAAGGTATCTTCTAGAATCATTTTGTAATAATAAAAGATTAAAAATTTAGTACGAATTTTATCAAGCTCAAAATGAGATAAACATGTTTGTAGCTTGGATTGCTACTTTATGAATCGTATTATTTGCTTGTAATTATTTGATGATTTTGATATTATGAGTATTTGATTGAATTGATTGCAGGTCACCGAATATATACATCTCTTATGTTTAGTATATATATTCCTAACAAATTAACCATCAAGAATTTCCCCATATCTTAGTCTATCACTTAGGATGAAGTATGTGAATTGAAAAAGATATATAATTGTGTTAGGTGATATAGAATCCAGAGATTGTAACAACCGTAATATCTAAAATGGGGTTAGAATCTATCACTCTTACTAGACTTAGGATCACTTGGTAAAGGTATCTGATTTTAAGAAATTGCCAGGGTTAGAATCTATCACTCTTACTAGACCTAGGATCACTCGGTAAAGGTATCTGATTTTAAGAAATAGCCTCTAGCGTACTTGAAAGAGACTTAGGTAGATTTTTGATTCCTAACTAATGGGTTTAACCCAATTTCCCCTTAATTAGAAACATCATTTTCATAATAATTTGTGGAGCTAAGTAATTCAAGCTTTATCTAATGGATACTCGTTAATTGATATATTTTAGTTGTTATATTATATTATTACACTAGTTGAACATTTTATATTAATTTTACATTTCCCGTAGAAAATGATTTTCTTACTATTATATTAATTATAACAATTTATGAGTGTGTAGAATAAACGTTATCTACTGTGTAAATTATATCACTCCCAAGGCCCAATAGAAACCGCCATGAAAGCTGGCTATTTTCCTTTACCGTTTATGTTAAAAACTTAAACTCTAACTAAAGCCTTTGATCAAATACAAACAAAAAAATATAGATATGTATGGATAATAGATTTTTGCTTCAAGAAATCACCATATTTTACTTTTTGATATATAAAGAAACCAATGGAAAAGACTTGTAGAGCTTCATCTATGGATATTAATTTGTATAGTTATAACATTAAGGGGTGCAACATTTCGTAGGAGAGTAAGAAAAAAAAGTTAGATGAGATTATAGTGTTTTTAGGGAAGAAAAGTCAAAAGAAATGCAAGTGGTGGCTGGAACATATTTGGTGCTCTTCAATGGTTGTTGTAAACTAGTTGTATCGTAAACTAGATGTGCAAGCTTGTTTTAATTTCTCGAGACGACCAGAGTCGAACTCACGTAAGTAAGACTCACGTAAGTAAGACGTTCAAGCTTGCTTGTATAATTTATCGAAAAGGTCGTTTTTTCAACCAAACTCGAGTTGTTCATGGATATTTTTTTCTATAATGGTGAAGCGAAATTTCCTTGAACACACGTAAGTTGTTCTAGCTTGTTTGTTTAAATTCTCCAAATGATCTTTTTTTGAGGGAAACTCGACTTTTTAACAATTAATTTGTTTCTTAAATTGTAAAGAGAAACATCCTTGAACACAAATAAGACTTTCAAGCTTGTTTGTTTAACTTCTCTAAAAGATCTTTTTTCGAACTAAACTCGAGATTCACGAAAAAAAATATTCTTAAATGGTGAAGCGGAAGTTCCTTGATGTATGAAATATACAATCCATAATATGAATTTTAATGTTAATAAAGAAATTAAAAATCCTATTTAATATTTGACATTCATTAATATATTTACAAATAAATAAAATATTAATTTATTATTCATAATAGCTTGAAACGAACTTAGTTTAATAAAACCTTGAACCAAACTCTATTTAAACAAAACTTAAATTAGAGAATAAACTTATTTATATACTAATGAGTTCCAAAGAGTTTCTCATTTATATCCGTAGTGAGAATCATTTGTTTACCTTTGGAGGTTTTGAAAAAGAGACAAGCCAGAGTAAAAAAATAGGTGTGAAAACTATATCACTAGATAGTAATAATAGTAATAATAATAATAGTAATAATAGTAATAATAATAACGAAAGAAGTACCACACAAGAAACCTATTCTATTGCACCACCATAACCCTTGGCACCAAACCACTACCAAGATTGTAACTAAACTTAACACTTTCAACCATGTCTGCTCATGCATGATGGGAATTGTTGAATTTCAATTTTAGTATCCGAGTCAATTTACATAAATAATAATAAAATTTTGTTGTCTTCTCCTCCCAATTAAGAAGGGAGAGAGAATGCACATAATCAATTATAATTTACATTTTTCAAGAAATAAATCAAGTGAAGAAGAAAGAAGAAAGAAGAACCACTAGCTAACCAACCATTGATGTGTTGTTTCAAATTTCAAAACCCAACCAAATCTCACATGCCCATTCAGTGTTACCTATCCTATTAACCTTTTAAATTCTATGTAAACACCCCAAATAATAACAGAACTTGACAAGAAAGTCACTGATTAATAACAAAGCATTTATAATCATCATCATCACTGAATAATCCTTCTATCCACAACATTATTCTCATCCAACGATTCCGGAAATATCTCATTCGAATACCTCCTAGTCAAAGATGAATTTCCCGATTTACCCATTCACCAATCTTACCACCACTTCCTTGCGACCCCGAAGTACCCGAGTGGTCTCAATCAACTCCCTCCCGCTGAATCGGTGGCATAGCCACCACATCCGATGAACTTTGCCGCCAGCTTCCAAAAACAGTAGAATTCTATGACCCACGAGAGCTAGAAGTTCTAAGCCTTGCTGAGCTAGTATGTTCTTCTCTACCAAATTTTAATAGATTATCAAGAGCTTTTAGTATATACTTCATTAATGGTCATCTTGTTGGTTTTGGATTAAGACAAGATCTAGCTACTATAGCCATTGCCCATACGTCTTCTAGTAAATCCTCATCTATTATTATAGAAGGGTCAAGAATAGTTGTTACTTGCTCTTTATCGTATATTCTTATATAAGGTAATGTACTTCTAACCACTCATTAACTATTATATCACTTGCCCTACTCATACCCACTATACTTATTACTAGCTTAGAGGAACCTTTCTAAAACAATGCACATCATACGCACATGTAGCATTAGGCATACCTAGAGAAAAAAATTATTGGATTATGAACTTCGTAAGTAAATCACCTTATTATTTAACTGTTTTAGTTTTAAACTTAAGATTTATTTTATTTTATTTATATCTAAAATAATTAGTATAATAGATCTCATGTTGTCATGAATCAATGTAAATTTTTATATTTATGTGTATAAAATTTTTACAAATATATATCTATAATACTATATATATATGTATATATTCGATAATTGTAAGTATATACGGTACATTTGATTTTAAATATAAATCAGCGATTTAGTATTATTCATGTTAAATTTTTTTAGATTTGTTTGTTATTAGACCAATGATAGATAGTGAAAGGGACTAACTTGTCTCTAACAATAACTCTACCTTTACATCTTAGAGTAATAATATGTGTGTATGTGTGTGCGTGGACAAAAAGTTTCTTCTTCATGAAATCATTAGCTTTCATTTAGTATATGGAGAAACCGGTGGAAAATGTTGCTACAACTCCATCCATGGATACTTAAGTTACATTTCTATAATAAATGTAGATAAATGAAGAGTTAGATGATATTTTGGTGTTTATAGATAATAAAAATAAAACAATATGCACATTAAGGGTGCACCATCCATGTCGACAACAAGGATTGTTTTTACAATTAAAAAAAAAGGGAAATATTATTTTTGTAAAAAGATTCCAGGAACTGGAGAGTAAGTATAAAAATTATTCCATTAGATAATAACAACCAAATTAGTTTGGATTTTCGCTACTTTAAGCAATAAAGAACGAAACAGTCATGCATCCTTTCATCAGATCCCGATATGCCTGTACATGCGAGCTAATATCTTAACAAAGTTTGCTAGGTGGCGGGCTACAAGCTTGTAGGGGTCTTCTTATAGGATTCTCTATTTTTTAAGACTTAGAATCAGATAAGTTAGGGACAATAGTTTTAGTAGTTTAAATAACCGACAAGAAAAGACACCAAACCTATTGTACCGAACCTTTACCAAGAAAACACATCAATCACTTGACCATTAACCTTATACAAAAATAAAATTAGGAGAATGATAACCATTTGGGTAAACCACCACACCATCAACAACGTACGCATAATCGTCCACCATAAATTTAGAAATTTGAAAATAAATAAAAATACATAATACATTTTACTAAAAAAAATAACATTTAGTATTTTTAATTCTAATAATGTTATCACAAAAATAATATAACTTAAACTTTATTTGAAAAGGAAAAACTACAGGAAAAAGAAATACAAAGTTTTTCATTTATGAATTTGTAATCATGACATCGTAATATCTGATCACGTTTAACTACAATATATTAGAGGTGTGCACGGGCTAAGTTTACCCCAGTTTAGGGTCTTGGATAAGGGTAGGGTAATGTAATCGGGTCTACAATTTGTCAAAATTGAGGGTAGGTTAAATATCTATCATACCCTCGGGTTATCCTGAGTTAACCCCAAGTTTACCCAAGGTTACTTTATCTGGATATTTTTAATAACACTTATATAAATCATACAAAATACTAAATCCAACAAAATACATGTCATTTGTAGTACATTCACAAAATTAATTTTAAATCATCACATGCCTCGTGTAATATACACTTTCACGGGTCTCAGATATTGTTGGAAAATGACCCGAAAATTCCAATAACCCAGCAATACCTCATAATCAGATTGTGCTTCAAACACGTGCAACTACTAATGGATACCAAATACATTTTAATAAACATAATGATAATTAGGAAGGGATTACCTATAAATACTGAACATCCTGATTGATATTTATCCAACGTTTTCAGTAGATTTCAAGTCAAATCCCCTAAAAAAGAGTTCACAAAGAATAGAGAAAGTAATAATTACAATCTGTAAGTACAAAGTAAATAAAATTAACCAATATATGTGATAAACTTACCAAACTCAACCTCAAGTTCTGAAACTCAATCTGAAATTAGAAATCACATTGACCCGGTTGGAGTCTAAAACTAACAACGACAAATAATATAAAAGATCCTGACCATATTGAAAGTCTATATACCTCCTAGAAAGGGGTTGGATAGGACCACCGAAATTGATCGGCTAATTTTATTTCAAGTAAATAAAATTGAAAGCTAATTTAAATCCTATTCTCTTACTAAACTAGATGACAATAAGTTTGACTAATGAACAATAGATAATAAGAACTACGATATTCATACAAGCATATAATCAAACATATAGAGTAGGGAATAAAATAGTTTAGGGAAAGAGAATACGCAAGCATGTATTGTGGTTCGGTTTCCCTACTCCACTACCTAAGGTAGCCACCTTAGGATTTCAAAGCTTCTTTAATAAACTCCGTGTCTCTCTTAACCGGGGCAAGAACAAAATACCCTTTTACAACCACTTCAAAAACCCGAAGCAAACACTTGTGTAATCACAACACAAAGATACCAAGTATAATCCCTATACTCACACACTCTCTTAATCTATATATTACAAAGACTAGACAAAGAGGAAGAAACAAGTGTTTGAAAGGTTTAACAATAGTGATGAACTCCTAAAGAGTGGATATGACTTTATAGCACACTAAGAATGATTTTGAATATTATTAGCTCTCTAAACCTTCTTTAATGATCACAATTTAGCCCCTTGATATTGGTAGATAAATGGTGTAAGTTGTGTCTTGAATGAACTCCTTTTTATAGGTGAGAAATGCTCCCAACGGTCATAAAGAATGTGTCTAACAGATATAAATAAAATCTCAACAGATATAACAAATGTAGTCAATTTGCTGCAGAAAACCCTAACATGCGGTGCAACGCAAGGTCCATGTGGTGTACTGAACGAAATCTTAGTCCGCGCTCTAATAAGTACAACTTTTACTGCAATGCTCGGATAAAGAAACTTTCTTCACGAGAGATTAATTAACAAACTCGTTCGAACCGAATCAGTTTATACAAAGCTTTAACCGAACCCAGTTCAAACAAACCTTGAATCGAACTCTGTTTAAACAAAACTTAAAGTAGAGATTAAACTTATTTATAAACTAATGAGTTCGAAAGAGTTTCTCATTTATATCCTTAGTGGCAAAAATTCTTTCCTCTTTGGAGGGAGGTTTTGAAAAAGAGACAAGCCATAGTTGAAAAATAGGTGGGGAAACTATACCACTAGATAATAATAATAATGATAATAATAATAATAATAATAATAATAATAATAATAATAATAATAATAATAATAATAATAATAATAATAATAATAATGAAAGAAGTACCACACCACAAACCTATTCTATTGCCCCACCATAATCCTTTACACCAAACCACTACCAAGATAGAAAAAAAAAACTGAACACTTTAAACCAAATCCGCTCATGCATGATGGGAATTGTTGAATTTCAATTTTAGTAACAGAGCCAATTCATAAAAATGAAATTAAAATGTTTGCTTCTCCTCCAAATTTAAAAAAGAGGTTGAGCTTAAAATTAATTATAATTTATATTTTCTGTGAAACAAAACAAGCAAAGACGACAGAAGAAAGAAGAACTCCACTAGCTAACCAACCACCTAGGTGTTGTTTCAAATTCCAACACTTGAAGAAATATCACTTGCCCATTCAGTATTATCCATCCCATTAACCTTTTAACTACAATGCAAACACCCTAAATAATATCAAAACTTGACAAGCAAGTCACTGATTATTAACATAGAATTTATAATCATCATAATCACCAAATCATCATTATATCCACAACATCATTCTAGATTATAGATCTAATTTTTCTCATGAATCAATGTGAATTTTTATATTTATATGTATAAAATTTTTTAAATTAAATTATTCAAGATCTATAATACTATATATATATATATATGATAATATTAAGTATATATGGTACATATTTTTTAAAATATAAATCAGCGATTTAGTATTAAACATGTTAAAACTTTTGAGATTTGTTTGTTATTAGAGTAATTATAGACATTGAACTATTTGGTGCCTAACAAGTACTCTGCCTTTGTATATTATAATAATAATATGTGTGTATGCGTGCATGTGGAAAAAAGTTCTTGTCTTCATGAAATCATCATCTTTTTTTGGTATATGGAGAAACCAGTGGAAAATGTTTCTAGAAAAGAAAATACTACTCTTTACATGAATTTCAACGTATTGTTTTCAATTTTTTAATAGTGTAGTTTTACTTTTAATTGAAAATCATTTCTTTTAAATCTATATAAAAATATATTTTTTACTTTTCTAGTGATACTGTTTGATTTTTCCAACAGAATATCACTTGAATATTTAGCTAAATATACATGTTAAATCACTCCAAATCCAGCAACATACTAATGATATTATAAAAAATAGATACGACATACCATAAAAGGCTGTATATAAGAAAAATGGTTATATTATAATTTCATATTTAGGCAAGAAGGTGAAAAAGTAAAAATGATCCCATAAAGAAGAGAGAAATAAAATATCAAAATCTCATTCAAACCCTAATAGCCGTCTTCAATTTTACATAAAAACACAGAAGACCAAATCCTTTCTTACACCACGATCCATTTTCTCATCTCTAGAAATCGAATTCTTCCATTCTATTCTACCTATCGTTTTTTCCAGCCTATATCATCCTCTTTCTTTGTATAAAGTTTTATTTTCTTTCATATCTCTAACCAAGTTCCGTTTTTTAATGGAGAACATATCAAATCGATCTATGGCCATTACATTTCAAATATAGATTATACGTATAAAACCCAAACCTTCGTTGAAGATGTGAGTTTTCTTATTTCCATATTCTAAATTATTTTTATTATCTTATTATTTTGAAAATAAAAAATAATTTTTATGTGTTAAAACATGAAATTTTGTCAATTTCTATTTTTTAAAGAGTTTTATTTTTCCAAATGTTGTATGTACATGTTTTGATTATTTTTATGCATTGCCTACATTTCTTTAGACATAATTATTTAAGAAATTATAATTTGAGTTTGTAGCAATAATATTGCATAAACAAATACAAATCACTTGGGTTGTAACCTTAGTTTTGGGGGATTAGGGGCTATAAAAGATTCCATTTTTATTTTTCATTATTTTTCATCTTTAATTGCATCTGTTGTATTAGAATTTCACTTCAAGAATCTACATTCACATTAAAATGTCTTATGAACATAATGTGTATAAAATGGACATTGTCAAATCTTTTAGATTTACTTTTGTTTAATTTATTAGATTGATCCATTATTTATATTTAGAAAATGGGAGTTTAATTCAATTGAATTAATTAACCTAAATTTGATTGAGAAGCAATATTAGATCTATACGTTGAATGTCTCGTGGATATATGTTGCTTTCACAACTGCCTTCCTTAAATCTAATCACTCTCATATATAAATTTTTATCTAATCCTTAGCTTCGATGTTTGTTTAAATGTGATTGAATTTTATATTTGTTAGGTGCATTGTGAGCATTCATTTACAGATGGAAAAGAGAAGTGTTTGTGCACTTTTACAATTGTATGAAAACATGGTCCAAGATGATGTAAGGAAAAAACCCTAGGCATTGAAAGCATAAGTAACATAGTACCTGCTACTAATGTACATCCAAAATTGATATCTTCATGAAGTTGAAAAATTTAGATCAATTAAAAGAAGTCTGGTTCATCATCTCCTAAAAGATTCAAAGGATCCGAATCAACACGAGACAAAGGTATGATTTTGAGTGCTACTATTTTTGTGATTTGTAAATGTTTAATTACTTTATACCACAAGACAAATAATATTTATCGCAATTTAAAATTTTGTATTACAAGAGTTATTAATAAAATTATTCAATAGAGGGACGAGGAGAGATGTTGGAAGAGGGATTCTCGCAAAAGATTCAAAGGCTCCGAATCAACATGTGGCAAAGGTCTGATTTTCGGTGCTACTTTTTTTGTCATTTTTTTATGTTTAAGTACATCATATCACAAATTAAGAGTTTTTATCACAAATTTTGTATTATAGGAGTAATTAATACAAATGTTCAAGAGATGGAAGAGGAGAGGGATCTATGTGAGCTATTCGGTTCGAAATACATGAGAGCTTGACTTCAATTTGGTTGTGGTTTTTTGAAGAGAATTAGAAGGAACTTAAGAAAAGGTTCAATGATGGATCTTCTTTGAGAAGAGCCCCAACTTAGCAGCCAAACGAATTTTTCTTAGGTTCCCAACTCTTAGTCATTATTGAGAAGTCAACCCTAAAATATCTTTTATAATCATTTTGTAATAATTATAAGATTAAAAATTTAGTACGAATTTTATCAAGCTCCAAATGAGTTAAACATGTTTGTAGCTTTATTTCTACTTTGTGAATCATATTATTCGCTTATAATTATTAGATGATTTTGATATTATTATTATTTGATTGAATTGATTGCTAGCCACAAAATATATACATATCTTATGTTTAGTATATTAATCCCATAAAAAATACCCTTCAGGAATTGCCCTAGATATTACGCTATCTAATATGCGGTTAGAATCTATCACGCTTACTAGACTTAGGGTCACTCAGTAAAGGTATCAAAGTTTAAGAAATAACCTCATAGCGTACTGGGAAGAGACTTAGGTGGACCTTTGAATCTCGAATAATGGGTTTAACCCAACTCCCCCTTAATTAGAATAATATATTTGCATAATAATTTGTGAAGAAGCTTAGCAGTTTGAGTTGTATCTAATATATACTCGTTAATTGCTATATTTTACTTGTTATATTATATTATTACACTAGTTGAACACTATATTAATTTTACATTCCCCGTATAGAATTATTTTCTTACTATTATATTAATTATAAATATTTATGATGTGTGGAGAATAAACGTATCTAGTAACCGCAATGAAAGCTGAGTATTTTCCTTGGCCCTTTATGCTGCAAAACTCACGCTCTAACTAAAGCGTTTTATCAAATACTAACAAAAAAATCTATATATGTATGAATAATACATTTTTGCTTCAAGAAATCACCATATTTTACTTTTGAATATATACAGAGCCCCATCTATGGATATTAAATTTTATAATTATTACGTTAAAGGGTGCAACTATTCATAGGAGTATAGAGAAATAAAAAGTGAGATGAGATTATGGTGTCTATAGAGAATAAAAGTCAAAAGAAATACAGGTGGTCTTCGGAACATATTTGGTGCTCTGGTGGTTGTAAACGAGTATATCAATAACTAGATGTGAAAGCTTGTTTTAATTTCTCGAGACCTACAGAGTCGAACTCAAGTAAGTAAGATGTTTTAGCTTGTTTGTTTAACGTCTCTTAAAGGCCTTTTTTCAAACCAAACTAGAGTTGTTCACGAATATTTGTTTCTTAAAGTGAAGCGGAACTTCCTTGAACACGTGTAAGATGTTATAGGATTTTTGTTTAACTTCATCGAAAGATCTTTTTTTGAACCAAACACGACTTGTTCACTGATAAATTGTTTCTTAAATGGTAAAGCGAAACTTCCTTGAACAAACATAAGATGTTCTAGCTTGTTTGTTTAAATTCTGTAAAAGATCTTTTTTCAAACTAAACTTGAAATTCATGAACAATTTGTTTCTTAAATGGTGGAGCGAAACTTCCTTGAACAATTGATAATGTATGAAATATATAATCTATAATAAAAAATTTAATATTAATAAAGAAATTCAAATCTTAAGAAATTATAAAATCTTATTTAATATTTGAAATTCATTAATATATTTACAAATAAATAAAATATTAATTTATCAATTATAATATAAACGATTAATTAACAAACTCGTTCGAACCGAATCAGTTCTTACAAAGCTTTAACCGAACTCAGTTCAAACAAACCTTGAATCGAACTCCATTTAAACAAAACTTAAATTAGAGATTAAACTTATTTATAAACTAATGAGTTCGAAAGAGTTTCTCAATTATATCCTTAGTGGCAAAAATTCTTTCCTCTTTGGAGGGAGGTTTTGAAAAAGAGACAAGCCATAGTTGGAAAGTAGGTGGGAAAACTATACCACTAGATAATAATAATAATGATGATAATAATAATAATAATAATAATAATAATAATAATAATAATAATAACAATAATAATAATAATAATAATAATAATAATAATAATAATAATAATAATAATAATAATGAAAGAAGTACCACACCACAAACATATTCTATTGCCCCACCATAATCCTTGACACCAAACCACTACCAAGATAGAAAAAAACTGAACACTTTAAACAAAATCCGCTCATGCATGATGGGAATTGTTAAATTTCAATTTTAGTAATGGAGTCAATTCACAAAAATGAAATTAAAATGTTTGCTTCTCCTCCAAATTTAAAAAAGAGGTTAAGCTTAAAATTAATTATAATTTATATTTTCTGTGAAACAAAACAAGCGAAGACGACAGAAGAAAGAACTCCACTAGCTAACCAACCACCTAGGTGTTGTTTAAAATTCCAACACTTGAAGAAATATCACTTGCCCATTCAGTATTACGCATCCCATTAACCTTTTAACTGCAAAGCAAACACCCTAAATAATATCAAAACTTGACAAGCAAGTCACTGATTATTAACATAGAATTTATAATCATCATCATCACCAAATCATCATTATATCCACAACAATATAGATCTAATTTTTCTCATGAATCAATGTGAATTTTTATATTTATATGTATAAATTTTTTTAAATAAAATTATTCAATATCTATAATACTCTATATATATATATATATGATAATATTAAGTATATATGGTACATATGTTTTGAAATATAAATCAGCGATTTATTATTAAACATGTTAAAACTTCTGAGATTTGTTTGTTATTAGAGTAATTATAGACATTGAACTATTTGGTACCTAACAAGTACTCTGCCTTTATATCTTATAATAATAATATGTGTGTATGCGTGCATGTGGAAAAAAGGTTTTGTCTTCATGAAATCATCATCTTTCTTTTTGGTATATGGAGAAACCGGTGGAAAATGTTTCTAGAAAAGAAAATACTACTCTTTACATGAATTTCAATGTAAGTTTTCGTTGTTTTCAATTTTTTTAATAGTGTAGTTTTACTTTTAATTGAAAATCATTTCTTTTAAATTTATATAAAAATATATTTTTTACTTTTCTAGTGATACTGTTCGATTTTTCCAACATAATATCACTTGAATATTTTGCTAAATATACATGTTAAATCACTCTAAATCCAGCAACATACTAATGATATTATAGAAAAAGATAAGACATACCATAAAAGGCTGTATATAAGAAAAATGGATATATTATAATTTCATATTTATGCAAGAAGGTGAAAAAGTAAAAATGATCCCATAAAGAAGAGAGAAATAAAATATCACAAAACTCATTCAAACCCTAACAGCCGTCTTCTATTTTACATAAAAACACAGAAGACCAAATCCTTTCTTACACCACAATCCATTTTCTCCTCTCTAGAAATCGAATTTTTCCATTCTATTCTACCTATCTTTTTTTTCCAAGCCTATATCCTCCTCTTTCTTTGTATAAAGTTTTATTTTCTTTCATATCTCTAACCAAGTTCCGTTTTTTAATGGAGAACATATCAAATCGATCTATGGCCATTACATTTCAAATATAGATTATACGTATAAAACCCAAACCTTCGTTGAAGATGTGAGTTTTCTTATTTCCATATTCTAAATTATTTTTATTATCTTATTATTTTGAAAATAAAAAATAATTTTTATGTGATAAAACATGAAAATTTGTCAATTTCTATTTTTTAAAGAGTTTTATTTTTCCAAATGTTGTATGTACATGTTTTGATTATTTTTATGCATTGTCTACATTTCTTTAGACATAATTATTTTAGAAATTATAATTTGAGTTTGTAGCAATAATATTGCATAAACAAATACAAATCACTTGGGTTGTAACCTTAGTTTTGGGGGATTAGGGGCTATAAAAGATTCCATTTTTTATTTTCTTTATTTTCCATCTTTAATTGCATCTGTTGTATTAGAATTTCACTTCAGGAATCTACATTCACATTAAAATGTCTTATGAACATAATGTGTATAAAATGGACATTGTCAAATCTGTTAGATTTACTTTTGTTTAATTTATTAAATTGATCCATTATTTATATTTTGAACATGGGAGTTTACTTCAATTGAATTAATTAGCCTAAATTTGATTGAGAAGCAATATTAGATCTATACGTTGAATGTCTCGTGGATATATGTTGCTTTCACAACTGCCTTCCTTAAATTTAAACACTCTCATATATAAATGTTTATCTAATCCTTAGCTTCGGATGTTTGTTTATAAGTGATTGAATTTTATATTTGTTAGGTGCATTGTGAGCATTCATTTACAGATAGAAAAGAGAAGTGTTTGTGCACTTTTACAGTTGTATGACTACATGGTCCAAGATTATGTAAGGAAGAAACCATATGCATTGAAAGCATAACATAGTACCTGCTACTAATGTACATCCAAAATAGATATCTTCATGAAGTTGGAAAAATTTAGATCAATCAAAAGAAGTCTGGTTCATCATCTCCTAAAAGATTCAAAGGTTCCGAATCAACACGAGACAAAGGTATGATTTTGAGTGCTACTATTTTTGTGATCTGTAAATGTTTAATTACTTTATACCACAAGACAAATAATATTTATCGCAATTTAAAATTTTGTATTACAAGAGTTATTAATAAAATTATTCAATAGAGGGACGAGGAGAGAGATGTTGGAAGAAGGATTCTCGCAAAAGATTCAAAGGCTCCGAATCAACACGTGGCAAAGGTCTGATTTACGGTGCTACTTTTTTTGTCATTTTTTTATGTTTAAGTACATCATATCACAAATTAAGAGTTTTTATCACAAATTTTGTATTATGAGTAATTAATGCAAATGTTCAAGAGATGGAAGAGGAGAGGGATCTAAGTGAGCTATTCGGTTCAAAATACATGAGAGCTTGACTTCAATTTGGTTGTGGTTTTTTGAAGAGAATTAGAAGGAACTTAAGAAAAGGTTCAATGATGGATCTTCTTTGAGAAGAGCCCCAACTTAGCAGCCAAACGAATTTTTCCTAGGTTCCCAACTCTTAGTCATTATTGAGAAGTCAACCCTAAAATATCTTTTATAATCATTTTGTAACAATTATAAGATTAAAAATTTAGTACGAATTTATCAAGCTCCAAATGAGCTAAACATGTTTGTAGCTTTATTTCTACTTTGTGAATCATATTATTCGCTTATAATTATTCGATGATTTTGATATTATCATTATTTGATTGAATTGATTGCTAGCCACATAATATATACATATCTTATGTTTAGTATATTAATCCCATAAAAAATACCCTTCAGGAATTGCCCTAGATATTACGCTATCTAATATGCGGTTAGAATTTATCACTCTTACTAGACATAGGGTCACTCAGTAAAGGTATCAAAGTTTAAGAAATAACCTCATAGCGTACTGGGAAGAGACTTAGGTGGACCTTTGAATCCCGACTAATGGGTTTAATCCAACTCCCCCTTAATTAGAATAATATATTTGCATAATAATTTGTGAAGAAGCTAAGCAGTTTGAGTTGTATCTAATATATACTCGTTAATTGCTATATTTTACTTGTTATATTATATTATTACACTAGTTGAACACTTTATATTAATTTTACATTCCCCGTAGAGAATGATTTTCTTACTATTATATTAATTATAACAATTTATGACGTGTGGAGAATAAATGTATCTAGTATGTGAATTATATCACTCCCAAGGCCCGATAGTAACCACAATGAAAGCTGACTATTTTCCTTGTCCCTTTATGCTGCAAATCTCACGCTCTAACTAAAGCGTTTGATCAAATACTAACAAAAAAAATATATATGTATGGATAATACATTGTTGCTTCAAGAAATCACCATATTTTACTTTTGAATATATACAGAGCCCCATCTATGGATATTAAATATTATAATTAATACGTTAAAGGGTGCAACTATTCATAGGAGTATAGAGAAATAAAAAGTGAGATGAGATTATGGTGTCTATAGAGAATAAAAGTCAAAAGAAATACAGGTGGTCTTCGGAACATATTTGGTGCTCTGGTGGTTGTAAACGAGTATATCGAAAACTAGATGTGAAAGCTTGTTTTAATTTCTCGAGACCTACAGAGTCGAACTCAAGTAATTAAGATGTTTTAGCTTGTTTGTTTAACGTCTCTAAAAGACCTTTTTTCGAACCAAACTAGAGTTGTTCACGAATATTTGTTTCTTAAAGTGAAGCGAAACTTCCTTGAACACGTGTAAGATGTTATAGGATTTTTGTTTAACTTCATTGAAAGATCTTTTACTGAACCAAACACGACTTGTTCACTGATAAACTGTTTCTTAAATGGTAAAGCGAAATTTCCTTGAACAAATGTAAGATGTTCTAGTTTGTTTGTTTAAATTCTATAAAAGATCTTTTTTCAAACTAAACTTGAGATTCATGAACAATTTGATTCTTAAATGGTGGAGCGAAACTTCCTTGAACAATTGATAATGTATGAAATATATAATCTATAATAAAAAATTTAATATTAATAAAGAAATTCAAATCTTAAGAAATTATAAAATCTTATTTCATATTTGAAATTCATTAATATATTTACAAATAAATAAAATATTAATTTATCAATTATAATATAAACGATTAATTAACAAACTCGTTCGAACCGAATCAGTTCATACAAAGCTTTAACCGAACTTAGTTCAAACAAACCTTGAATCGAACTCTGTTTAAACAAAACTTAAATTAGAGATTAAACTTATTTATAAACTAATGAGTTCGAAAGAGTTTCTCAATTATATCCTTAGTGGCAAAAATTCTTTCCTCTTTGGATGGAGGTTTTGAAAAAGAGACAAGCCATAGTTGGAAAATAGCTTGGAAAACTATACCACTAGATAATAATAATAATGATGATAATAATAATAATAATAATAATAATAATAATAATAATAATAATAATAAAAATAATAATAATAATAATATCAATATTAATATTAATAATAATAATAATAATAATGAAAGAAGTACCACACCACAAACATATTCTATTGCCCCACCATAATCCTTGACACCAAACCATTACCAAGATAGAAAAAAACTGAACAGTTTAAACCAAATCCGCTCATGCATGATGGGAATTGTTAAATTTCAATTTTAGTAATGGAGTCAATTCATAAAAATGAAATTAAAATGTTTGCTTCTCCTCCAAATTTAAAAAAGAGGTTGAGCTTAAAATTAATTATAATTTATATTTTCCGTGAAACAAAACAAGCGAAGACGACAGAAGAAAGAAGAACTCCACTAGCTAACCAACCACCTAGGTGTTTTTTCAAATTCCAACACTTGAAGAAATATCACTTGCCCATTCAGTATTACGCATCCCATTAACCTTTTAACTGCAATGCAAACACCCTAAATAATATCAAAACTTGACAAGCAAGTCACTGATTATTAACATAGAATTTATAATCATCATCATCACCAAATCATCATTATATCCACAACATCATTCTAGAATATCGATCTAATTTTTCTCATGAATCAATGTGAATTTTTATATTTATATGTATAAATTTTTTTAAATAAAATTATTCAATATCTATAATACTCTCTATATATATATGATAATATTAAGTATATATGGAACATATGTTTTAAAATATAAATCAGCGATTTATTATTAAACATGTTAAAACTTCTGAGATTTGTTTGTTGTTAGAGTAATTATTGACATTGAACTATTTGGTGCCTAACAAGTACTCTGCCTTTATATCTTATAATAATAATAGGTGTGTATGCGTGCATGTGGAAAAAAGGTTTTGTCTTCATGAAATCATCATCTTTCTTTTTGGTATATGGAGAAACCAGTGGAAAATGTTTCTAGAAAAGAAAATACTACTCTTTACATGAATTTCAATGTAAGTTTCGTTGTTTTCAATTTTTTTAATAGTGTAGTTTTACTTTTAATTGAAAATCATTTCTTTTAAATTAATATAAAAATATATTTTTTACTTTTCTAGTGATACTGTTCGATTTTTCCAACAGAATATCACTTGAATATTTAGCTAAATATACATGTTAAATCACTCTAAATCCAGCAACATACTAATGATATTATAAAAAAAGATAGGACATACCATAAAAGGCTGTATATAAGAAAAATGGATATATTATAATTTCATATTTATGCAAGAAGGTGAAAAAGTAAAAATGATCCCATAAAGAAGAGAGAAATAAAATATCACAAATCTCATTCAAACCCTAATAGCCGTCTTCAATTTTACATAAAAACACAGAAGACCAAATCCTTTCTTACACCACAATCCATTTTCTCCTCTCTAGAAATCGAATTTTTCCATTCTATTCTACCTATCTTTTTTTCCAAGCCTATATCCTCCTCTTTCTTTGTATAAATTTTATTTTCTTTCATATCTCTAACCAAGTTCCGTTTTTTAATGAAGAACATATCAAATCGATCTATGGCCATTACATTTCAAATATATATTATACGTATAAAACCCAAACCTTCGTTGAAGATGTGAGTTTTCTTATTTCCATATTCTAAATTATTTTTATTATCTTATTATTTTGAAAATAAAAAATAATTTGTATGTGTTAAAACATGAAATTTTGTCAATTTCTATTTTTTAAAGAGTTTTATGTTTCCAAATGTTGTATGTACATGTTTTGATTATTTTTATGCATTGCCTACATTTCTTTAGACATAATTATTTAAGAAATTATAATTTGAGTTTGTAGCAATAATATTGCATAAACAAATACAAATCACTTGGGTTGTAACCTTAGTTTTGGGGGATTAGGGGCTATAAAAGATTCCATTTTTAATTTTCTTTATTTCCATCTTTAATTGCATCTGTTGTATTAGAATTTCACTTCAAGAATCTACATTCACATTAAAATGTCTTATGAACATAATGTGTATAAAATGGACATTGTCAAATCTGTTAGATTTACTTTTGTTTAATTTATTAAATTGATCCATTATTTATATTTTGAAAATGGGAGTTTAATTCAATTGAATTAATTAGCCTAAATTTGATTGAGAAGCAATATTAGATCTATACGTTGAATGTCTAGTGGATATATGTTGCTTTCACAACTGCCTTCCTTAAATTTAAACACTCTCATATATAAATTTTTATCTAATCCTTAGCTTCGGATATTTGTTTATAAGTGATTGAATTTTATATTTGTTAGGTGCATTGTGAGCATTCATCTACAAATGGAAAAGAGAAGTGTTTGTGCACTTTTACAGTTATATGACTACATGGTCCATGATTATGTAAGGAAGAAACCATATGCATTGAAAGCATAAGTAACATAGTACCTGCTACAAATGTACATCCAAAATTGATATCTTCATGAAGTTGGAAAATTTTAATTCAATCAAAAGAAGTTTAGTTCATTATCTCTTTAAAGATTCAAAGGTTCCGAATCAACACGAGACAAAGGTATGATTCTGAGTGCTACTATTTTTGTGATTCTTATATGTTTAATTACTTTATACCACAAGAAAAAGAATTTTTATAGCAATTCCAAATTTTGTATTACAGGAGTAATTAGTAAAATTATTCAATAGAGGGACGAGGAGAGAGATGTTGGAAGAAGGAATCCCGCAAAAGATTCAACGGCTCCGAATCAACACGTGGCAAAGGTCTGATTTTCGGTGCTACTTTTTTTGTCATTTTTTTTATGTTTAAGTACATCATATTACAAATTAAGAGTTTTTATCACAAATTTTGTATTATA
Organism: Nemophila menziesii; assembly: GCA_029959085.1. NCBI lineage: Eukaryota > Viridiplantae > Streptophyta > Magnoliopsida > Boraginales > Hydrophyllaceae > Nemophila > Nemophila menziesii. The sequence goes on along the minus strand of JARWIR010000005.1, from coordinate 60,551,354 downwards.
GGAGTAATTAATACAAATGTTCAAGAGATGGAAGAGAAGAGGGATCTAAGTGAGCTATTCGGTTCAAAATACACGAGAGCTTGACTTCAATTTGATTGTGGTTTTTTGAAGAGAATTAGAAGGAACTTAAGAAAAGGTTCAATGATGGATCTTCTTTGAGAAGAGCCCCAACATAGCAGCCAAACGAATTTTTCCTAGGTGCCCAACTCTTATCATTATTGAGAGGTCAACCCTAAAATATCTTTTATAATCATTTTGTAATAATTATAAGATTAAAAATTTAATACGAATTTTATCAAGCTCCAAATGAGTTAAACATGTTTGTAGCTTTATTTCTACTTTGTGAATCATATTATTCGCTTATAATTATTCGATGATTTTGATATTATGATTATTTGATTAAATTGATTGCGAGCCATAGAATATATATACATATCTTATGTTTAGTATATTAATCCCATAAAAAATAACCTTCAGGAATTGCTCTAGATCTTACACTATCACCCACGATGAAGTAGATGAACTGAAATATATATATAATTGTGTTCCGTGATATAGAATCCATAAATTGTAACAACCGCAATATCTAATATGTGGTTAGAATCTATCACGCTTACTAGACTTAGGGTCACTCATTAAAGATATCTAAGTTTAAGAAATAACCTCATAGCATACTGGGAAGAGACTTACGTGGACCTTTGAATCCCGACTAATGGGTTTAACCCAACTCCCCCTTAATTAGAATACAATATTTGCATAATAATTTGTGAAGCTAAGCAGTTTGAGTTGTATCTAATATATACTCGTTAATTGCTATATTTTACTTGTTATATTATATTATTACACTAGTTGAACACTTTATATTAATTTTACATTCCCCGTAGAGAATGATTTTCTTACTATTATATTAATTATAACAATTTATGACATGTGGAGAATAAACGTATCTAGTATGTGAATTATATCACTCCCAAGGCCCTATAGCAACCACAATGAAAGCTGACTATTTTCCTTGGTCCTTTATGCTGCAAAACTCACGCTCTAACTAAAGCGTTTGATCAAATACTAACAAAAAAATCGATATATGTATGGATAATAAATTTTTGCTTCAAGAAATCACCATATTTTACTTTTGAATATATACAGAGCCCCATCTATGGATATTAAATTTTATAATTATTACGTTAAAGGGTGCAACTATTCATAGGAGTATAGAGAAATAAAAAGTGAGATGAGATTATGGTGTCTATAGAGAATAAAAGTCAAAAGAAATACTGATGGTCTTAAAACATATTTGGTGCTTTGGTGGTTGTAAACGAGTATATCGAAAACAAGATGTGAAAGCTTGTTTTAATTTCTCGAGACCTACAGAGTCGAAGTCAAGTAAGTAAGATGTTTTAGCTTGTTTGTTTAACGTCTCCAAAAGGCCTTTTTTCAAACCAAACTAGAGTTGTTCACGAATATTTGTTTCTTAAATGGTGAAGCGGAACTTCCTTGAACACGTGTAAGATGTAATAGGATTTTTGTTTAAATTCTTCGAAAGATCTTTTTTTGAACTAAACTCGATTTGTTCACAGATAAATTGTTTATTAAATGGTAGAGCGAAACTTCCTTGAACACACGTAAGATGTTCTAGCTTGTTTGTTTAAATTCTCTAAAAGATCTTTTTTCAAACTAAACTTCAGAGTCATGAACAATTTGTTTCTTAAATGGTTGAGCGAAACTTCCTTGAACAACTGATAATGTATGAAATATATAATCTATAATCAAAAGTTTAATATAAATAAACAAATTCAAATCTTAAGAAATTATAAAATCTTATTTAATATTTAAAATTCATTAATATATTTACAAATAAATAAAATTTTAATTTATAAATCATAATATAAACGATTAATTAACAAACTCGTTCGAACGAACTCAATTCATACAAAGCTTTAACTGAACTCAGTTCAAACAAACCTTGAATCGAACTCTTTTTAAACAAAACTTAAATTAGAGATTAAACTTATTTATAAACTAATGAGTTCGAAAGAGTTTCTCATTTATATCCTTAGTGGAAAACATTCTTTTCTCTTTGGAGGGAGGTTTTGAAAAAGAGACAAGCCATAGTTGAAAAATAGGTGGGAAAACTATACCGCTAGATAATAATAATAATAATAATAATAATAATAATAATAATACTAATAATAATAATAATAATGAAAGAAGTACCACACCACAAACCTATTCTATTGCCGAACCATAATCCTTGGCACCAAACCACTACCAAGATAGAAAAAAAACTGAACACTTTAAATCAAAGCCGGTCATGCATGATGGGAATTGTTGAATTTCAATTTTAGTAACGGAGTCAATTCACAAAAATGAAATTAAAAAGTTTGCTTCTCCTCCAAATTTAAAAAAAGAGATTGAGCTTAAAATTAATTATAATTTATATTTTTCGTGAAACAAAACAAGCGAAGAAGACAGAAGAAAGAAGAACTCCACTAGCTAACCAACCACCTAGGTGTTGTTTCAAATTCCAACACGTGAAGAGATATCACTTGCCCATTCAGTATTACCCATCCCATTAACCTTTTAACTGCAATGCAAACACCCTAAATAATACCAAAACTTGACAAGCAAGTCACTGATTATTAACATAGATTTTATAATCATCATCATCACTAAATCATCATTATATCCACAACATCATTCTAGATTATAGATCTAATTTTTCTCATAAATCAATGTGAATTTTTATATTTATATGTATAAATTTTTTGAATAAAATTATTCAAGATCTATAATACTCTCTCTCTCTATATATATATATATATATATATATATATATATATATATATATATATATATATATTGATAATATTAAGCATATATGGTACATATGATTTCAAATATAAATCAGCAATTTAGTATTAAACATGTTAAAACTTTTGAGATTTGTTTGTTATTAGAGTAATTTTAGACATTGAACTATCTGATGCATAACAAGAACTCTGCCTTTATATCTTATAATAATAATAATAATATGTGTGTATGCGTGCATGTGGACAAAAGGTTTCTGCTTCATGAAATCATCATCTTTCTTTTTGGTATATGGAGAAACCGGTTGAAAAGGTTTCTAGAAAAGAAAATACTACTCTTTACATGAATTTAAATGTAAGTTTCGTTGTTTTCAATTTCTTTTAATAATGTAGTTTTACTTTTAATTGAAAATCGTTTCTTTTAAATAAATATAAAAATATATATTTTACTTTTCAAATGCTTGAATATTTAGCGAAATATACATGTTAAATCACTCTAAATCCAGCAACATATGAATGATAGTATAAAAAAAGATACGACATACCATAAAAGGCTGTATATAAGAAAAATGGATATATTGTAATTTCATATTTTGGCAAGAAGGTGAAAAAATAAAAATGATCCCAGAAAGAAGAGAGAAATAAAATATCACAAATCTCATTCAAACCCTAATAGCCGTCTTCAATTTTACATAAAAACACAAAAGATCAAATCCTTTCTTACACCACGATCCATTTTCTCCTCTCTAGAAATTGAATTCTTCCATTCTACTCTACCTATATTTTTTTCCTAGCCTATATCCTCCTCTTTCTTTGTATAAAGTTTTATTTTCTTTCCTATCTCTAACCAAGTTCCGTTTTTTAATGTTGAACATATCAAATCGATCTATGGCCATTACATTTCAAATATAGATTATACGTATAAAACCCAAACCTTTGTTGAAGATCTGAGTTTTCTTATTTCCATATTCTAAATTATTTATATTATCTTATCATTTTGAAAATAGAAAATAATTTTTATGTGTTCAACCATGAAAATTTGTCAATTTCTATTTTTTTAAAGAGTTTTATGTTTTCAAATGTTGTACGTACATGTTTTGATTATTTTTATGCATTGCCTACATTTACTTAGACATAATTATTTAAGAAATTATAATTTGAGTTTGTAGCAATAATATTGCATAAACAAATACAAATCACTTGGGGTGTAACCTTAGTTTTGGGGGATTAGGGGCTATAAAAGATTCCATTTTTATTTTTCTTCATTTTCCATCTTTAATTGCATATGTTGTATTAGAATTTCACTTAAAGAATCTGCATTCACATTAAAATGTCTTATAAACATAAATGTGTATAAAAAGGCCATTGTCAAATCAGTTAGATTTACATTCATTTAATTGATTAAATTAATTCATTATTTATATTTAGAATTGGGGAGTTTAATTCAATTGAATTAATTAGCCTAAATTTGGTTGTGAAGCAATATTAGATCTATACGTTGAATGTCTCATGAATATATGTTGCTTTCACAACTGCATTCCTTAAATTTAAACACTCTCATATATAATTTTTTATCTAATCCTTAGCTTAGTATTTTTGTTTAAAATTGATTGAATTTTATATTTGTTAGGTGCATTGTGAGCATTCATTTACAGATGGAAAAGAGAAGTGTTTGTGCACTTTTACAGTTGTATGACTACATGGTCCAAGATGATGTAAGGAATAAACCCTAGGCATTGAAAGCATAAGTAACATAGTACCTGCTACTAATGTACATCCAAAATTGATATCTTCATGAAGTTGGAAAATTTTAAATCAATCAAAAGAAGTCTAGTTCATCATCTCTTAAAAGATTCAAAGGTTCCAAATCAACACGAGACAAAGGTATGATTTTGAGTGCTACTATTTTTGTGATTCTTATATGTTTAATTACTTTATACCACAAGACAAATAATTTTTATCGCAATTTCAAATTTTGTATTACAGGAGTAATTAGTAAAATTATTCAATAGAGGGACGAGGAGAGAGATGTTGGAAGAAGGAATCTCGCAAAATATTCAAAGGCTCCGAATCAACACGTGGCAAAGGTCTGATTTTCGGTGCTACTTTTTTTGTTGTACTATAGGAGTAATAAATACAAATGTTCAAGAGATGGAAGAGGAGAGGGATCTAAGTGAGCTATTCGGTTCAAAATACATGAGAGCTTGACTTCAATTTGATTGTGGTTTTTTGAAGAGAATTAGAAGGAACTTAAGCAAAGGTTCAATGATGGATCTTCTTTGAGAAGAGCCCCAACTTAGCAGCCAAACGAATTTTTCCTAGGTGCCCAACTCTTAGTCATTATTAAGAGGTCAACCCTAAAATATCTTTTATAATCATTTTGTAATAATTATAAGATTAAAAATTTAATACGAATTTTATCACGCTCCAAATGAGATAAACATGTTTGTAGCTTGATTTCTACTTTGTGTATCATATTATTCGCTTATAATTATTCGATAATTTTGATATTATGATTATTTGATTAAATTGATTGCTAGCCATAGAATATATATACACATCTTATGTTTAGTATATTAATCCCATAAAAAATACCCTTCAGGAATTGCCCTAGATCTTACACTATCACCCACGATGAAGTATATGAACTGAAATAAATATATAATTGTGTTACGTGATATAGAATCAATAGATCGTAACAACAAGAATATCTAATATGTGTTAGAATCTATCACGCTTACTAGACTTAGGGTCACTCAGTAAAGGTATCTAAGTACTTACGTGGACCTTTGAATCCCGACTAATGGGTTTAACCCAACTCCCCCTTAATTAGAATACAATATTTTCTTAATAATTTGTGAAGCTAAGCAGTTTGAGTTGTATCTAATATATACTCGTTAATTGCTATATTTTACTTGTTATATTATATTATTACACTAGTTGAACACTTTATATTAATTTTACATTCCCCGTTGAGAATGATTTTCTTACTATTATATTAATTATCACAATTTATGACGTGTGGAGAATAAACGTATCTAGTATGTGAATTATATCACCCCCATGGCCCGATAGCAACCGCAATGAAAGCAGACTATTTTCCTTGGTCCTTTATGCTGCAAAACTCACGCTCTAACTAAAGCGTTTGATCAAATACTAACAAAAAATCGATATATGTATGGATAATAAATTTTTGCTTTAAGAAATCACCATATTTTACTTTTGAATATATACAGAGCCCCATCTATGGATATTAAATTTTATAATTATTACGTTAAAGGGTGCAACTATTCATAAGAGTCTAGAGAAATAAAAAGCGAGATGAGATTATGGTGTCTATAGAGAATAAAAGTCAAAAGAAATACAGGTGGTCTTAAAACATATTTGGTGCTCTGGTGGTTGTAAACGAGTATATCGAAAACAAGATGTGAAAGCTTGTTTTAATTTCTCGAGACCTACTTAGTCGAACTCAAGTAAGTAAGATGTTTTAGCTTGTTTGTTTAACGTCTCCAAAAGGCCTTTTTTCGAACCAAACTAGAGTTGTTCACGAATATTTGTTTCTTAAATGGTGAAGCGGAGCTTCCTCGAACACGTGTAATATGTTATAGGATTTTTGTTTAAATTCTTCGAAAGATCTTTTTTTGAACTAAACTCGATTTGTTCACAGATAAATTGTTTATTAAATGGTAAAGCGAAACTTCCTTGAACACACGTAAGATGTTCTAGCTTGTTTGTTTAAATTCTCTAAAAGATCTTTTTACAAACTAAACTTCAGAGTCATGAACAATTTGTTTCTTAAATGGTTGAGCGAAACTTCCTTGAACAACTGATAATGTATGAAATATATAATCTATAATCAAAAGTTTAATATAAATAAACAAATTCAAATCATAAGAAATTATAAAATCTTATTTAATATTTTAAATTCATTAATATATTTACAAATAAATAAAATTTTAATTTATAAATCATAATATAAACGATTAATTAACAAACTCGTTCGAACGAACTCAGTTCATACAAAGCTTTAACCGAACTCAGTTCAAACAAACCTTGAATCGAACTCTGTTTAAACAAAACTTAAATTAGAGATTAAACTTATTTATAAACTAATGAGTTCGAAAGAGTTTCTCATTTATATCCTTAGTAGAAAAAATTCTTTTCTCTTTGGAGGGAGGTTTTGAAAAAGAGACAAGCCATAGTTGAAAAATAGGTGGGAAAACTATACCGCTAGATAATAATAATAATAATAATAATAATAATAATAATAATAATAATAATAATAATAATAATAATAATAATAATAATAATAATAATAATAATAATAATGAAAGAAGTACCACACCACAAACCTATTCAATTGCCCAACCATAATCCTTTATACCAAACCACTACCAAGATAGAAAAAAAACTGAACACTTTAAATCAAAGCCGGTCATGCATGATGGGAATTGTTGAATTTCAATTTTAGTAACGGAGTCAATTCACAAAAATGAAATTAAAAAATTTGCTTCTCCTCAAAATTTAAAAAAAGAGATTGAACTTAAAATTAATTATAATTTATATTTTTCGTGAAACAAAACAAGCGAAGAAGACAGAAGAAAGAAGAACTCCACTAGCTAACCAACCACCTAGGTGTTGTTTCAAATTCCAACACCTGAAGAAATATCACTTGCCCATTCAGTATTACCCATCCCATTAACCTTTTAACTGCAATGCAAACATCCTAAATAATACCAAAACTTGACAAGCAAGTCACTAATTGTTAACATAGATTTTATAATCATCATCATCACCAAATCATCATTATATCCGCAACATCATTCTAGATTATAGATCTAATTTTTCTCATAAATCAATGTGATTTTTTATATTTATATGTATAAATTTTTTGAATAAAATTATTCAAGATCTATAATACTCTATATATATATTTGATAATATTACGTATATATGGTACATATGATTTCAAATATAAATCAGCAATTTAGTATTAAACCTGTTAAAACTTTTGAGATTTGTTTGTTATTAGAGTAATTTTAGACATTGAACTATCTGATGCATAACAAGAACTCTGCCTTTATATCTTATAATAATAATAATATGTGTATGCGTGCATGTGGACAAAAGGTTTTTGCTTCATGAAATCATCATCTTTCTTTTTGGTATATGGATAAACCGGTTGAAAAGGTTTCTAGAAAAGAAAATACTACTCTTTACATGAATTTAAATGTAAGTTTTGTTGTTTTCAATTTATTTTAATAGTGTAGTTTTACTTTTAACTGAAAATCGTTTCTTTTAAATAAATATAAAAATATATTTTTTACTTTTCTAGTGCTTGAATATTTAGCGAAATATAAATGTTAAGTCACTCTAAATCCAGCAACATACAAATGATATTATAAAAAAAGATACTACATACCATAAAAGGCTGTATATAAGAAAAATGGATATATAATAATTTCATATTTTGGCAAGAAGGTGAAAAAATAAAAATGATCCCAAAAATAAGAGAGAAATAAAATATCACAAATCTCATTCAAACCCTAATAGTCGTCTTCAATTTTACATAAAAACACAAAAGATCAAATCCTTTCTTACATCACGATCCATTTTCTTCTCTCTAGAAATCGAATTCTTCCATTCTACTCTACCTATATTTTTTTTCCTAGCCTATATCCTCCTCTTTCTTTGTATAAAGTTTTATTTTCTTTCCTATCTCTAACCAAGTACCGTTTTTTAATGTTGAACATATCAAATCAATCTATGGCCATTACATTTCAAATATAGATTATACGTATAAAACCCAAACCTTTGTTGAAGATCTGAGTTTTCTTATTTCCATATTCTAAATTATTTATATTATCTTATCATTTTGAAAATAGAAAATAATTTTTATGTGTTCAAACATGAAAATTTGTCAATTTCTATTTTTTTAAAGAGTTTTATGTTTTCAAATGTTGTACGTACATGTTTTGATTATTTTTATGCATTGCCTACATTTATTTAGACATAATTATTTAAGAAATTATAATTTGAGTTTGTAGCAATAATATTGCATAAACAAATACAAATCACTTGGGGTGTAACCTTAGTTTTGGGGGATTAGGGGCTATAAAAGATTCCATTTTTATTTTTCTTCATTTTCCATCTTTAATTGCATATGTTGTATTAGAATTTCACTTAAAGAATCTGCATTCACATTAAAATGTCTTATAAACAAAATGTGTATAAAATGGCCATTGTCAAATCAGTTAGATTTACATTCATTTAATTGATTAAATTAATTCATTATTTATATTTAGAATTGGGGAGTTTAATTCAATTGAATTAATTAGCCTAAATTTGGTTGAGAAGCAATATTAGATCTATACATTGAATGTCTCGTGAATGTATGTTGCTTTCACAACTACATTCCTTAAATTTAAACACTCTCATATATAATTTTTTATCTAATCCTTAGCTTAGGATTTTTGTTTAAAATTGATTGAATTTTATATTTGTTAGGTGCATTGTGAGCATTCATTTACAAATGGAAAAGAGAAGTGTTTGTGCACTTTTACAGTTGTATGACTACATGGTCCAAGATGATGTAAGGAATAAACCCTAGGCATTGAAAGCATAAGTAACATAGTACCTGCTACTAATGTACATCCAAAATTGATATCTTCATGAAGTTGGAAAATTTTAAATCAATCAAAAGAAGTCTAGTTCATCATCTCTTAAAAGATTCAAAGGTTCCGAATCAACACGAGACAAAGGTATGATTTTGAGTGCTACTGTTTTTGTGATTTTTATATGTTTAATTACTTTATACCACAAGACAAATAATTTTTATCGCAATTTCAAATTTTGTATTACAGGAGTAATTAGTAAAATTATTCAATAGAGGGACGAGGAGAGAGATGTTGGAAGAAGGAATCTCGCAAAATATTCAAAGGCTCCGAATCAACACGTGGCAAAGGTCTGATTTTCGGTGCTACTTTTTTTGTTGTACTATAGGAGTAATAAATACAAATGTTCAAGAGATGGAAGAGGATAGGGATCTAAGTGAGCTATTCGGTTCAAAATACATGAGAGCTTGACTTCAATTTGATTGTGGTTTTTTGAAGAGAATTAGAAGGAACTTAAGCAAAGGTTCAATGATGGATCTTCTTTGAGAAGAGCCCCATTTTAGCAGCCAAACGAATTTTTCTAGGTGCCCAACTCTTAGTCATTATTAAGAGGTCAACCCTAAAATATCTTTTATAATCATTTTGTAATAATTATAAGATTAAAAATTTAATACGAATTTTATCACGCTCCAAATGAGATAAACATGTTTTTAGCTTGATTTCTACTTTGTGAATCATATTATTCGCTTATAATTATTTGATGATTTTGATATTATGATTATTTGATTAAATTGATTGCTAGCCATAGAATATATATACATATCTTATGTTTAGTATATTAATCCCATAAAAAATACCCTTCAGGAATTTCCCAAGATCTTACACTATCACCCACGATGAAGTATATGAACTGAAATAAATATATAATTGTGTTACGTGATATAGAATCCATAGATCGTAACAACAAGAATATCTAATATGTGTTAGAATCTATCACGCTTACTAGACTTAGGGTCACTCAGTAAAGGTATCTAAGTACTTACGTGGACCTTTGAATCCCGACTAATGGGTTTAACCCAACTCCCCCTTAATTAGAATACAATATTTTCTTAATAAGTTGTGAAGCTAAGCAGTTTGAGTTGTATCTAATATATACTCGTTAATTGCTATATTTTACTTGTTATATTATATTATTACACTAGTTGAACACTTTATATTAATTTTACATTCCCCGTAGAGAATGATTTGCTTACTATTATATTAATTATAACAATTTATGACGTGTGGAGAATAAACGTATCTAGTATGTGAATTATATCACCCCCATGGCCCGATAGCAACCGCAATGAAAGCAGACTATTTTCCTTGGTCCTTTATGCTGCAAAACTCACGCTCTAACTAAAGCGTTTGATCAAATACTAACAAAAAAATCGATATATGTATGGATAATAAATTTTTGCTTCAAGAAATCACCATATTTTACTTTTGAATATATACAGAGCCCCATCTATGGATATTAAATTTTATAATTATTACGTTAAAGGGTGCAACTATTCATAGGAGTATAGAGAAATAAAAAGTGCGATGAGATTATGGTGTCTATAGAGAATAAAAGTCAAAAGAAATACTGATGGTCTTAAAACATATTTGGTGCTTTGGTGGTTGTAAACGAGTATATCGAAAACAAGATGTGAAAGCTTGTTTTAATTTCTCGAGACCTACAGAGTCGAAGTCAAGTAAGTAAGATGTTTTAGCTTGTTTGTTTAACGTCTCCAAAAGGCCTTTTTTCGAACCAAACTAGAGTTGTTCACGAATATTTGTTTCTTAAGTGGTGAAGCGGAACTTCCTTGAACACGTGTAAGATGTTATAGGATTTTTGTTTAAATTCTTCGAAAGATCTTTTTTTGAACTAAACTCGATTTGTTCACAGATAAATTGTTTATTAAATGGTAAAGCGAAACTTCCTTGAACACACGTAAGATGTTCTAGCTTGTTTGTTTAAATTCTCTAAAAGATCTTTTTTCAAACTAAACTTCAGAGTCATGAACAATTTGTTTCTTAAATGGTTGAGCGAAACTTCCTTGAACAACTGATAATGTATGAAATATATAATCTATAATCAAAAGTTTAATATAAATAAACAAATTCAAATCATAAGAAATTATAAAATCTTATTTAATATTTTAAATTCATTAATATATTTACAAATAAATAAAATTTTAATTTATAAATCATAATATAAACGATTAATTAACAAACTCGTTCGAACGAACTCAGTTCATACAAAGCTTTAACCGAACTCAGTTCAAACAAACCTTGAATCGAACTCTGTTTAAACAAAACTTAAATTAGAGATTAAACTTATTTATAAACTAATGAGTTCGAAAGAGTTTCTCATTTATATCCTTAGTGGAAAAAATTCTTTTCTCTTTGGAGGGAGGTTTTGAAAAAGAGACAAGCCATAGTTGAAAAATAGGTGGGAAAACTATACCGCTAGATAATAATAATAATAATAATAATAATAATAATAATAATAATAATGAAAGAAGTACCACACCACAAACCTATTCAATTGCCCAACCATAATCCTTTACACCAAACCACTACCAAGATAGAAAAAAAACTGAACACTTTAAATCAAAGCCGGTCATGCATGATGGAAATTGTTGAATTTCAATTTTAGTAACGGAGTCAATTCACAAAAATGAAATTAAAAAGTTTGCTTCTCCTCAAAATTTAAAAAAAGAGATTGAACTTAAAATTAATTATAATTTATATTTTTCGTGAAACAAAACAAGCGAAGAAGACAGAAGAAAGAAGAACTCCACTAGCTAACGAACCACCTAGGTGTTGTTTCAAATTCCAACACATGAAGAAATATCACTTGCCCATTCAGTATTACCCATCCCATTAACCTTTTAACTGCAATGCAAACATCCTAAATAATACCAAAACTTGACAAGCAAGTCACTGATTATTAACATAGATTTTATAATCATCATCATCACCAAATCATCATTATATCCGCAACATCATTCTAGATTATAGATCTAATTTTTCTCATAAATCAATGTGAATTTTTATATTTATATGTATAAATTTTTTGAATAAAATTATTCAAGATCTATAATACTCTATATATATATATATATATTTGATAATATTAAGTATATATGGTACATATGATTTCAAATATAAATCAGCAATTTAGTATTAAACATGTTAAAACTTTTGAGATTTGTTTGTTATTAGAGTAATTTTAGACATTGAACTATCTGATGCATAACATGAACTCTGCCTTTATATCTTATAATAATAATAATATGTGTGTATGCGTGCATGTGGACAAAAGGTTTTTGCTTCATGAAATCATCATCTTTCTTTTTGGTATATGGAGAAACCGGTTGAAAAGGTTTCCAGAAAAGAAAATACTACTCTTTACATGAATTTAAATGTAAGTTTCGTTGTTTTCAATTTCTTTTAATAGTGTAGTTTTACTTTTAATTGAAAATCGTTTCTTTTAAATAAATATAAAAACAAAATTTTTACTTTTCTAGTGCTTGAATATTTAGCAAAATATACATGTTAAATCACTCTAAATCCAGCAACATACAAATGATATTATAAAAAAAGATACGACAAACCATAAAAGGCTGTATATAAGAAAAATGGATATATAATAATTTCATATTTTGGCAAGAAGGTGAAAAAATAAAAATGATCCCAGAAAGAAGAGAGAAATAAAATATCACAAATCTCATTCAAACCCTAATAGCCGTCTTCAATTTTACATAAAAACACAAAAGATCAAATCATTTCTTACACCACGATCCATTTTCTCCTCTCTAGATTCTTCCATTCTACTCTACCTATATTTATTTCCTAGCCTATATCCTCCTCTTTCTTTGTATAAAGTTTTATTTTCTTTCCTATCTCTAACCAAGTTCCGTTTTTTAATGTTGAACATATCAAATCGATCTATGGCCATTACATCTCAAATATAGATTATACGTATAAAACCCAAACCTTTGTTGAAGATCTGAGTTTTCTTATTTCCATATTCTAAATTATTTATATTATCTTATCATTTTGAAAATAGAAAATAATTTTTATGTGTTAAAACATGAAAATTTGTCAATTTCTATTTTTTTGAAGAGTTTTATGTTTTCAAATATTGTACGTACATGTTTTGATTATTTTTTATGCATTGCCTACATTGATTTAGACATAATTATTTAAGAAATTATAATTTGAGTTTTAGCAATAATACTGCATAAACAAATACAAATCACTTGGGGTGTAACCTTAGTTTTGGGGGATTAGGTGCTATAAAAGATTCCATTATTATTTTTCTTCATTTTCCATCTTTAATTACATATGTTGTATTAGAATTTCACTTAAAGAATCTGCATTCACATTAAAATTTCTTATAAACACAATGTGTATAAAATGGCCATTGTCAAATCAGTTAGATTTACATTCATTTAATTGATTAAATTAATTCATTATTTATATTTAGAATTGGGGATTGAATTAATTAGCCTAAATTTGGTTGAGAAGCAATATTAGATCTATACGTTGAATGTCTCGTGAATATATGTTGCTTTCACAACTACATTCCTTAAATTTAAACATTCTCATATATAATTTTTTATCTAATCCATAGCTTAGGATTTTTGTTTAAAATTGATTGAATTTTATATTTGTTAGGTGCATTGTGAGCATTCATTTACAGATGGAAAAGAGAAGTGTTTGTGCACATTTACAGTTGTATGACTACATGGTCCAAGATGATGTAAGGAATAAACCCTAGGCATTGAAAGCATAAGTAACATAGTACCTGCTACTAATGTACATCCAAAATTGATATCTTCATGAAGTTGGAAAATTTTAAATCAATCAAAAGAAGTCTAGTTCATCATCTCTTAAAAGATTCAAAGGTTCCGAATCAACACGAGACAAATGTATGATTTTGAGTTCTACTATTTTTGTGATTCTTATATGTTTAATTACTTTATACCACAAGACAAAGAATTTTTATCGCAATTTCAAATTTTGTATTACAGGAGTAATTAGTAAAATTATTCAATAGAGGGACGAGGAGAGAGATGTTGGAAGAAGGAATCTCGCAAAATATTAAAAGGCTCCGAATCAACACGTGGCAAAGGTCTGATTTTCGGTGCTACTTTTTTTGTCATTTTTTTATGTTTAAGTACATCATATCACAAATTAAGAGTTTTTATCACAAATTTTGTATTATAGGAGTAATTAATACAAATGTTCAAGAGATGGAAGAGGAGAGGGATCTAAGTGAGCTATTCGGTTCAAAATACATGAGAGCTTGACTTCAATTTGATTTTGGTTTTTTGAAGAGAATTAGAAGGAACTTAAGCAAAGGTTCAGTGATGGATCTGCTTTGAGAAGAACCCCAACTTAGCAGCCAAACGAATTTTTCCTAGGTGCCCAACTCTTAGTCATTATTAAGAGGTCAACCCTAAAATATCTTTTATAATCATTTTGTAATAATTATAAGATTAAAAATTTAATACGAATTTTATCAAGCTCCAAATGAGCTAAACATGTTTGTAGCTTGGTTTCTACTTTGTGAATCATATTATTCGCTTATAATTATTCGATGATTTTGATATTATGATTATTTGATTAAATTGATTGCTAGCCATAGAATATATATACATATCTTATGTTTAGTATATTAATCCCATAAAAAATACCCTTCGGGAATTTCCCAAGATCTTACACAATCACCCACGATGAAGTATATGAACTGAAATAAATATATAATTGTGTTACGTGATATAGAATCCATAGATCGTAACAACAAGAATATCTAATATGTGGTTAGAATCTATCACACTTACTAGACTTAGGGTCACTCAGTAAAGGTATCTAAGTACTTACGTGGACCTTTGAATCCCGACTAATGGGTTTAACCCAACTCCCCCTTAATTAGAATACAATATTTTTTTAATAAGTTGTGAAGCTAAGCAGTTTGAGGTGTATCTAATATATACTCGTTAATTGCTATATTTTACTTGTTATATTATATTATTACACTAGTTGAACACTTTATATTAACTTTACATTCCCCGTACAGAATGATTTTCTTACTATTATATTAATTATAACAATTAATGACGTGTGGAGAATAAACGTATCTAGTATGTGAATTATATCACCCCCAAGGCCCGATAGCAACCGCAATGAAAGCAGACTATTTTACTTGGTCCTTTATGCTGCAAAACTCACGCTCTAACTAAAGCGTTTGATCAAATACTAACAAAAAAATCGATATATGTATGGATAATAAATTTTTGCTTAAAGAAATCACCATATTTTACTTTTGAATATATACAGAGTCCCATCTATGGATATTAAATTTTATAATTATTACATTAAAGGGTGCAACTATTCATAAGAGTATAGAGAAATAAAAAGTGAGATGAGATTATGGTGTCTATAGAGAGTAAAAGTCAAAAGAAATACAGGTGGTCTTAAAACATATTTGGTGCTCTGGTAGTTGTAAACGAGTATATCGAAAACTAGATGTGAAAGCTTGTTTTAATTTCTCGAGACCTACTTAGTCGAACTCAAGTAAGTAAGATGTTTTACCTTGTTTGTTTAACGTCTCCAAAAGGCCTTTTTCCGAACCAAACTAGAGTTGTTCACGAATATTTGTTTCTTAAATGGTGAAGCGGTACTTCCTTGAGCACGTGTAAGATGTTATAGGATTTTTGTTTAAATTCTTCGAAAGATATTTTTTTGAACTAAACTCGATTTGTTCACAGATAAATTGTTTCTTAAATGGTAAAGCGAAACTTCCTTGAACACACGTAAGATGTTCTAGCTTGTTTGTTTAAATATTCTAAAAGATTTTTTTTCAAACTAAACTTCAGATTCATGAACAATTTGTTTCTTAAATGGTTGAGCGAAACTTCCTTGAACAACTGATAATGTATGAAATATATAATCTATAATCAAAATTTTAATATTAATAAAGAAATTCAAATCTTAAGAAATTATAAAATCTTATTTAATATTTGAAATTCATTAATATATTTACAAATAAATAAAATATTAATTTATAAATCATAATATAAACGATTAATTAACAAACTCGTTCGAACGAACTCAGTTCATACAAAGATTTAACCGAACTCGGTTCAAACAAACCTTGAATCGAACTCTGTTTAAACATAACTTAAATTAGAGATTAAACTTATTTATAAACTAATGAGTTCGAAAGAGTTTCTCATTTATATCCTTAGTGGCAAAATTTCTTTTCTCTTTGGAGGGAGGTTTTGAAAAAGAGACAAACCATAGTTGAAAAATAGGTGGGAAAACTATACCACTAGATAATAATAATAATACTAATAATAATAATAATAATAATAATAATAATAATAATAATAATAATAATAATAATAATAATAATAATAATAATAATAATAATAATAATAATAATGATAATAATGATAATAATAATAATAATAATGAAAGAAGTACCACACCACAAACCTATTCTATTGCCCCACCATAATCCTTGACACCAAACCACTACCAAGATAGAAAAAAAACTTAACACTTTAAACCAAAGCCGGTCATGCATGATGGGAATTGTTGAATTTCAATTTTAGTAACGGAGTCAATTCACACAAATGAAATTAAAAAGTTTGCTTCTCCTCCAAATTTAAAAAAAGAGATTGAGCTTAAAATTAATTATAATTTATATTTTTCGTGAAACAAAACAAGCGAAGAAGACAGAAGAAAGAAGAACTACACTAGCTAACCAAACACCTAGGTGTTGTTTCAAATTCCAACACTTGAAGAAATATCACTTGCCCATTCAGTATTACCCATCCCATTAACCTTTTAACTGCAATGCAAACACCCTAAATAATACCAAAACTTGACAAGCAAGTCACTGATTATTAACATAGATTTTATAATCATCATCATCACCAAATCATCATTATATCCACAACATCATTCTAGATTATAGATCTAATTTTTCTCATAAATCAATCTGAATTTTTATATTTATATGTATAAATTTTTGGAATAAAATTATTCAAGATCTATAATACTCTATATATATATATATATTTGATAATATTAAGTATATATGGTACATATTATTTCAAATATAAATTAGCAATTTAGTATTAAACATGTTAAAACTTTTCAGATTTTTTTGTTATTAGAGTAATTATAGACATTGAACTATTTGATGCATAACAAGAACTCTGTCTTTATATCTTATAATAATAATAATATGTGTGTATGCGTGCATGTGGACTGAAGGTTTTTGCTTCATGAAATCATCATCTTTCTTTTTGGTATATGGAGAAACCGGTTGAAAAGGTTTCTAGAAAAGAAAATACTACTCTTTACATAAATTTAAATGTAAGTTTCGTTGTTTTCAATTTCTTTTAATATTGTAGTTTTACTTTTAATTGAAAATCGTTATTATAAATAAATATACAAATATATTTTTTACTTTTCTAGGGATACTGTTCGATTTTTCCAACAGAATATCACTTGAATATTTAGCGAAATATACATGTTAAATCACTCTAAATCCAGCAAACATACGAATGATATTATAAAAAAGATACGACATACGATAAAAGGCTGTATATAAGAAAAATAGATATATTATAATTTCATATTTTGGCAAGAAGGTGAAAAAAAATGATCCCAGAAAGAAGAGAGAAATAAAATATCACAAATCTCATTCAAACCCTAATAGTCGTCTTCAATTTTACATAAAAACACAGAAGACCAAATCCTTTCTTACACCACGATCCATTTTCTCCTCTCTAGAAATCGAATTCTTCCATTCTATTCTACCTATCTTTTTTTCCAAGCCTATATCCTCCTCTTTCTTTGTATAAAGATTTATTTTCTTTCCTGTCTCTAACTAAGTTCCGTTTTTTAATGGTGAACATATCAAATCGATCTATGGCCATTACATTTCAAATATAGATTATACGTATAATACCCAAACATTTGTTGAAGATGTGAGTTTTCTTATTTCTATATTCTAAATTATCTATATTATTTTATCATTTTGAAAATAGAAAATAACTTTTAAGTGTTAAAACATGAAAATTTGTCAATTTCTATTTTTTTTAAAGAGTTTTATGTTTCCAAATGTTGTACGTACATGTTTTGATTATTTTTATGCATTGCCTACATTTCTTTAGACATAATTATTTAAGAAATTATAATTTGAGTTTGTAGCAATAATATTGCATAAACAAATACAAATCACTTGGGGTGTAACCTTAGTTTTGGGGGATTAGGGGCTATAAAAGATTCCATTTTTATTTTTCTTCATTTTCCATCTTTAATTGCATATGTTGTATTAGAATTTCACTTAAAGAATCTGCATTCACATTAAAATGTCTTATAAACATAATGTGTATAAAATGGCCATTGTCAAATCAGTTAGATTTATATTTATTTAATTGATTAAATTAATTCATTATTTATATTTAGAATTGGGGAGTTTAATTTAATTGAATTAATTAGCCTAAATTTGGTTGAGAAGCAATATTAGATACGTTGAATGTCTCGTGGATATATGTTGCTTTCACAACTGCATTCCTTAAATTTAAACACTCTCATATATAAATTTTTATCTAATCCTTAGCTTAGGATTTTTGTTTAAAATTGATTGAATTTTATATTTGTTAGGTGCATTGTGAGCATTAATTTACAGATGGAAAAGAGAAGTGTTTGTGCACTTTTACAGTTGTATGACTACATGGTCCAAGATGATGTAAGGAAGAAACCCTAGGCATTGAAAGCATAAGTAACATAGTACCTACTACTAATGTACATTCAAAATAGATATCTTCATGAAGTTGGAAAATTTTAAATCAATCAAAAGAAGTCTAGTTCATCATCTCTTAAAAGATTCAAAGGTTCCGAATTAACACGAGACAAAGGTATGATTTTGAGTGCTACTATTTTTGTGATTCTTATATGTTTAATTACTTTAAACCACAAGACAAAGAATTTTTATCGCAATTTCAAATTTTGTATTACAGGAGTAATTAGTAAAATTATTCAATAGAGGGACGAGGAGAGAGATGTTGGAAGAAGGAATCTCGCAAAAGATTCAACGGCTCCGAATCAACACGTGGCAAAGGTCTGATTTTCGGTGCTACTTTTTTTGTCATTTTTTTTATGTTTAAGTACATCATATCACAAATTAAGAGTTTTTATCACAAATTTTGTATTATAGGAGTAATTAATACAAATGTTCAAGAGATGGAAGAGGAAAGGGATCTAAGTGAGCTATTCGGTTCAAAATACATGAGAGCTTGACTTCAATTTCATTGTGGTTTTTTGAAGAGAATTAGAAGGAACTTAAGAAAAGGTTCAATGATGGATCTTCTTTGAGAAGAGCCCCAACTTAGCAGCCAAACGAATTTTTCCTAGGTGCCCAACTCTTAGTCATTAGTTAGAGGTCAACCCTAAAATATCTTAAATAATCATTTTGTAATAATTATAAGATTAAAGATTTAATACGAATTTTATCAAGCTCCAAATGAGCTAAACAGGTTTGTAGCTTGATTTCTACTTTGTGAATCATATTATTCGCTTATAATTATTCGATGATTTTGATATTATGATTATTTGATTAAATTGATTGCTAGCCATAGAATATATATACATATCTTATGTTTAGTATATTAATCCCATAAAAAATACCCTTCAGGAATTGCCCTAGATCTTACACTATCACCCACGATGAAGTATATGAACTGAAATAAATATATAATTGTGTTACGTGATATAGAATCCATAGATCGTAACAACCGGAATATCTAATATGTGGTTAGAATCTATCACGCTTACTATACTTAGGGTCACTCAGTAAAGGTATCTAAGTTTAAGAAATAACCTCATAGCATACTGGGAAGAGACTTACGTGGACCTTTGAATCCCGACTAATGGGTTTAACCCAACTCCCCCTTAATTAGAATACAATATTTGCATAATAATTTGTGAAGCTAAGCAGTTTGAGTTGTATCTAATATATACTCGTTAATTGCTATATTTTACTTGTTATATTATATTATTACACTAGTTGAACACTTTATATTAATTTTACATTCCCCGTAGAGAATGATTTTATTACTATTATATTAATTATAACAATTTATGAAGTGTGGAGAATAAACGTATCTAGTATGTGAATTATATCACTCCCAAGGCCAGATAGCAACCGCAAAAAAAGCTGACTATTTTCCTTGGTCCTTTATGTTGCAAAACTCACGCTCTAACTAAAGCGTTTGATCAAATACTAACAAAAAAATCGATATATGTATGGATAATAAATTTTTGCTTCAAGTAATCACCATATTTTACTTTTGAATATATACAGAGCCCCATCTATGGATATTAAATTTTATAATTATTACGTTAAAGGGTGCAACTATTGATAGGAGTATAGAGAAATAAAAAGTGAGATGAGATTATGGTGTCTATAGAGAATAAAAGTCAAAAGAAATACAGGTGGTCTTCGGAACATATTTGGTGCTCTGGTGGTTGTAAACGAGTATATCGAAAACTAGATGCGAAAGCTTGTTTTAATTTCTCGAGACCTACAGAGTCGAACTCAAGTAAGTAAGATGTTTTACCTTGTTTGTTTAACGTCTCCAAAAGACCTTTTTTCGAACCAAACTAGAGTTGTTCACGAATATGGTTTTCTTAAATGGTGGAGATGAACTTCCTTGAACACGTGTAAGATGTTATAGGATTTTTGTTTAAATTCTTCGAAAGATCTTTTTTTGAACTAAACTCGATTTGTTCACAGATAAATTGTTTCTTAAATGGTAAAGCGAAACTTCCTTGAAAACACGTAAGATGTTCTAGCTTGTTTGTTTAAATTCTCTAAAAGATCTTTTTTCAAACTAAACTTCAGATTCATGAACAATTTGTTTCGTAAATTGTTGAGCGAAACTTCCTTGAACAATTGATTATGTATGAAATATATAATCTATAATCAAAAGTTTAATATTAATAAAGAAATTCAAATCTTAAGAAATTATAAAATCTTATTTAATATTTGAAATTCATTAATATATTTACAAATAAATAAAATAATAATTTATAAATCATAATATAAACGATTAAATTAACAAACTCGTTCGAACCAACTTAGTTCATACAAAGCTTTAACCGAACTCAGTTTAAACAAACCTTGAATCAAACTCTGTTTAAACAAAACTTAAATTAGAGATTAAACTTATTTATAAACTAATGAGTTCGAAAGAGTTTCTCATTTATATCCTTAGTGGCAAAAATTCATTTCTCATTGGAGGGAGGTTTTGAAAAAGAGACAAGCCATAGTTGAAAAATAGGTGGGAAAACTATACCACTAGATAATAATAATAATAATAATAATAATAATAATAATAATAATAATAATAATAATAATAATAATAATAATAATAATACTAATAATAATAATAATAATAATAATAATAATAATAATAATAATGAAAGAAGTACCACACCACAAACCTATGCTATTGCCCCACCATAATCCTTGACACCAAACCACTACCAAGATAGAAAAAAAACTGAACACTTTAAACCAAAGCCGCTCATACATGGTGGGAATTGTTTAATTTCAATTTTAGTAACAGAGTCAATTCACAAAAATGAAATTAAAAAGTTTGCTTCTCCTCCAAATTTAAAAAAAGAGATTGAGCTTAAAATTAATTATAATTTATATTTTTCGTGAAACAAAACAAGCGAAGAAGACAGAAGAAAGAAGAACTCCACTAGCTAACCAACCACCTAGGTGTTGTTTCAAATTCCAACACCTGAAGAAATATCACTTGCCCATTCAGTATTACCCATCCCATTAACCTTTTAACTGCAATGCAAACACCCTAAATAATACCAAAACTTGACAAGCAAGTCACTAATTATTAACATAGATTTTATAATCATCATCATCACCAAATCATCATTATATCCACAACATCATTCTAGATTATAGATCTAATTTTTCTCATAAATCAATGTGAATTTTTATATTTATATGTATAAATTTTTTGAATAAAAATTATTCAAGATCTATAATACTCTATATATATATATATATATATATATATATATACTAGGTATGAACCCGTGCCTGAAGGCACTCTTAACAATATTAACTTAGAAAAATAAATATAAAACACCAAAAATAGAATCAATTTCACACATTAACAAAGTTCTTTTTTAGACTATATTCTAAACTACTTAATTTATTTTTCCTTTATTTCATATGCTTTGTGTTTTATTTTGCAATTGATTTGACATACATGGACTATTAATCAATTAAAATTGGATATTTCCTTTTTGACCATAAATTTTCATTAAAAATCAAACTATCCTGTATAGCTATAAACATCAAAGTGACATGTTTTTTTCCATTACAACATATGACCTGTTCGAGTTACACATCTAATTAAAAACATAAATTAGCCTTTGCAGCTGCAACATCAACATAACAATGCTCCAAGACACACTTCCTATTAACAATGCTCAACGAAACACCCTGAAATAAGAAAGAATAATTAATATATGCCCTTTCAAGACATTTCAATTAACGAAAGAGCTTTAACTTGTGAGGGAACTGAAGACCGTCTGTGCCTATAAATGCGCCTCCATTTACTCTCATCTTGTAATGTTTCACCTGTGATGTAAACATAGCAAATGAGAGTTTATATAGAGAAATGAAGAATAATATGTAATTATTTGAGACACACTACAGTAATTTAAAGCATGTAAGCAGAACTGGTTTTTAGCTTAATTGCACTACAGGTCCCTGTAAGCATGTACATAATAACATGTTTTATACCTAAATACCCATAACTAAATTTACTAAAATTTCACCAATAACCCCTTGAAGAATTTGGGTTATCCAAAATATTCCTAAATTCAACAAAGCATCCTCAAATTTCCGAATTATAACAAACCCCATTATCATCCCCACTTCACTCTCCTCAAATCACGCCTTCTCCATAATCTTCTCCATAAGCTTAATCAAACTACTCTCCATATTTAAAGAACATAACCCCTCATCCAACACATAAAACGAAGAAAACTCAAACACGAACTCTTTCCTGATCAGTCTTCCACTGGATTAAATCCATACCTGATTTTTCAATGAGATAAAATTAGTTGGTTTAGATAAAATTAAGTGTAAAAGCTCGTTTTAATGAAAGCGATGAAATTAAGCTAAGTATTTGGTTTCTGCAGTGTTCATTCGGTGGAACTGAAAGGAACAGGGGATCTTTTTGCAATGAAAGCGATTGATAAAGCGATTTACATCAAGATAATATTCAACATTGCTTGACAATATAGTCAAAAGGTGTTGTCGTTGTTAATGTTTTTGATTCTTTTTCTTGGTAAATAATATTCTTCACCAATGAGCAAAATAAATCCAGTTGTTCTGCTAATTATTGTAATAGCAGCCCATTGTTCTTTTGTATTTGGTTTACTTCATCTTCTGATAAAGTATCTTATAAAACTTAAAACCTTTTTCATCAATTTCACGATAGTACCATATTATGCAATAACCGTAGCAGGTCCCTATATGACAGAAACATGATGAAACCTTGAGTACATAAACCCTCAGATAGTTGCATTGCTAATTCAAGACCATTGTTTTTCATAAATACAAATGGACCAAAAATGGATATGGAAGTAGAGAAGTTACCTTAATGAGTCTAATGCATGTGCAACTTCATCATCTTCTTCACCTTCTCTTATTTCACTATAAACACAAAATAACAGCTAATCAGATTCAAAATCTGATTTGAAAAAGGGGAAATATATAAGAGTTTTACCGTGCAACACTATTCAAAATCTCTTCAACTTCTTCTTTCAAAAGAGGATCAGTTGCATCAGGTACTGAAATCATCCTTTCTTTTTGTAATCTAAGAATCTACCTTTCAAGCTTGCTGTTGCAACTTGCAAATCCCTCAGCCGTTACATGCTTTGGCTTTTGATTCTTTACTTCTTAAATTCATCATCTGAATCCTGCAGAAACATAAATAAGAAGTGTAAAAGCACTTTTTTTCGGCATTAAAATAGAACAATCAGTTTACTTAAAATAGTAAACAGTCAATTTGCAAAATACATCTAAAATAGTACATAAATAAGAAGTGTAAAAGCAACTGTGACTCATTTTTATATACTTTGAGTAGACAAACAGGTGAGAACATACAAAAAAGGAGACAGTAACTAACTCCAGATATGAGCTGCTGAAAGAAGTATCTAGCCTGAAAACATTTATGGAGAATAACAACTAATCAGAAAGAAAGTAAAAACTAAAAATTAAATAAATAAAAAATATTTAATACCTGTGTGTGTTTGATTGTTCTCTCCAGAAGTGAATCAATGCTACACTGTGTTTAAGATTGATTAAACAAAGACAAAGAGAAGCATCTAAACCTCATATCTTCACACATTGCATTTAAAAAAAACAAAAAGAAGCATCTTCACACTCACCTTCCCACCAAGCCGGTTACGTGTACAAAAATATCGCCTGTGCTCCGAAACCGCGCCTTCCTCTAAGGACCATCTCCCTCCCAAAAAATGCCTACCGGGGAGCTTCATTTTGTACTAAACTTGTTCATGTTTTAAATCTATCTCCAATGATACTCCATAATTTTACCATTCTAACTGTTTTTTGTGTTTTCCACCGCCCCATTTATTCTTAGATATGATTGTTTATTAGTACAAACACACATAATCATAACAATAACAATATCACACTTAAATATCAAATAATATGTTTAATTTCAATACTTCCAACCAACCAAACCAAAACCATCTTAGAAATAAAAAAAGACTGCTGTTTATAATCACAATATAACCTTTTCCAAGAAACCCATTTTTGATCAGTGGATTTTAATCTCTTCGAGAAACACATCCATAAGAACAGTCTTCGATTGCAGGGACGCTTTCAATAGCTTCGAAACCTGTGACACACAACACGTAACTGAAACTTCAATAATTAAAAATAATATATGTTCCTTGTATATTAGTCAAGGTGAGTTGTACCTCATCAGGGTCAAATCGACCACTTTTTCCTCCAAAGCTCCGAAGTCTTTAACATTTAACTTACTCAACAGTGCAATGCTAGAGATAGAAGACATATGGGAAAGTAGTCTTAAAAAATGACAATATAGTTTTAAAAGGGACAAATACCCCCCAACTCTGACAACTCATTCATTCCCATATATATATATCACTAAGGCGTATGCCTTGAGTTGTAACAGAGCTGGAATAACACAGAGGTGTATTTGTCCCTTTTTTAAGACCATACCAAGAAAGTAAAAGATTGTAACTTACCTCAGAGAGTTGAACAATAACATCACTTTGGAGAGGAGTGTAAAAACGTCTTGAATATCAGGGACTATAAGCATCAATGGCTGAAAGAATAATTTAAGTCAGATAGTCAGATAATTAAACTATAGGTCACTATGTGATGAGATTAGTTAAAAATAATTCAATCTTTTTAGAGATTCAATGGTAAAAATCAATTTTTTTTACCTTAACTGCATTGCTACAGATATATCTGAAGCAAGTGATGCTAAAGCAGAGCAAGCTTGCTCAACCTATGAATTAATTAGATCTAATTAGATTTAATCAGAATTTTAACAAAAAAGAAAAGAAATTAGACATACCACATGTTGAATCCAATACAAAGTCAGATACATTATGGAGATGTATACACACGTTAGATTCGAAACTCCATGGCTATGTCTGAAATTGGAGATGGCTATGTTGTTGTGTGCGCTATTGTTCGATTGGGCAGGAGATGGGTTCTTCGATTGGGCAGGAGAGCGGCTTGGTGGGAAGATTTAATGTTTGGTTCTTCGATTGTGAATTAAGAGATGGAGGGCTATGAGGGTTTCTCGATGAGATGATGGTGGCATGGTGAAGTGAGAGAGAGAGACGAAGACGGTGTCTCATTGATGATGACGGTGGAGGATGGATTGGGATTGTGAAGAGATGGAGGGCTATTAGGGTTCTTCGATGATGGTGGCTTGGTGAAGTGAGAGAGAGACGAAGATTGGGATTGTGAAAAATGGTGAACGGTGAAGTGATTATGTTTTTTGTTATTAATTTTAAATTTTAAAAATAAGTAATCCAAGGGCTGAAAAATATAGAAGAGAGACATTTTAAATCGTAGATTGAATTTAGACAATCTGGACCATTAATTGAAATCGATCTAAAGGCCGAAAGTGATTGAAATTTGATCCAAAGGCTAAAAAATGTGGAGAAAAATGAGAGACATTTCGGGCCGTTGGCCCTTCTCCAATATTATATAGATATATATATATATATATATATATATATATATATATATATATATATATATATATATATATATTATTTAAAATATAAATTAGCAATTTAGTATTAAACATGTTAAAACTTTTGAGATTTGTTTGTTATTAGAGTAATTATAGACATTGAATTATTTGATGCATAACAAGAACTCTGTCTTTATATCTTATAATAATAATAATATGTGTGTATGCGTGCATGTGGACAGAAGGTTTTTGCTTCATGAAATCATCATCTTTCTTTTTGGTATATGGAGAAACCGGTTGAAAAGGTTTCTAGAAAAGAAAATACTACTCTTTACATAAATTTAAATGTAAGTTTCATTGTTTTCAATTTCTTTTAATAGTGTAGTTCTACTTTTAATTGAAAATCGTTTCTTATAAATAAATATACAAATATATTTTTTACTTTTCTAGTGATACTGTTCGATTTTCCCAACAGCATATCACTTGAATTTTTAGCTAATTATACATGTTAAATCACTCTAAATCCAGCAACATACGAATGATATTATAAAAAAAGATACGACATACCATAAAAGGCTGTATATAAGAAAAATGGATATATTATAATTTCATATTTAGGCAAGAAGGTGAAAAAATAAAAATGATCCCAGAAAGAAGAGAGAAATAAAATATCACAAATCTCATTCAAACCCTAATAGCCGTATTCAATTTTACTTAAAAACACAGAAGACCAAATCCTTTCTTACACCACGATCCATTTTCTCCTCTCTAGAAATCGAATTCTTCCATTCTATTCTACCTATCTTTTTTTTCCAAGCCTATATCGTCCTCTTTCTTTGGATAAAGTTTTATTTTCTTTCCTATCTCTAACCAAGTTCTGTTTTTTAATGGTGAACATATCAAATCGATCTATGGCCATTACATTTCAAATATAGATTATACATATAAAACCCAAACCTTTGTTGAGGATGTGAGTTTTATTATTTCCATATTTTAAATTATTTTTATTATCTTATCATTTTGAAAATAGAAAATAATTTTTATGTGTTAAAACATGAACATTTGTCAATTTCTATTTTTTAAAGAGTTTTATGTTTCCAAATGTTGTATGTACATGTTTTGATTATTTTTATGCATTGCCTACATTTCTTTAAACATAATTACTTAAGAAATTATAATTTTAGTTTGTAGCAATAATATTGCATAAACAAATACAAATCACTTGGGGTGTAACCTTAGTTTTGGGGTATTAGGGGCTATAAAATATTCCATTTTTATTTTTCTTCACTTTCCATCTTTAATTGCATCTGTTGAATTTCACTTAAAAAATCTGTCTTCACATTTAAATGTCTTATAAACATAATGTGTATAAAATGGCCATTGTCAAATCAGTTAGATTTACATTTATTTAATTGATTAAATTAATTAATTATTTATATTTAGAATTGGGGAGTTTAATTCAATTGAATTGATTAGCCTAAATTTATATTAGATCTATATGTTGAATGTCTCGTGGATATATGTTGCTTTCATAACTGCATTCCTTAAATTTAAACACTCTCATAAATTAATTTTTATCTAATCCTTAGCTTAGGATTTTTGTTTAAAATTGATTGAATTTTATATTTGTTAGGTGCATTGTGAGCATTCATTTACAGATGGAAAAGAGAAGTGTTTGTGCACTTTTACAGTTGTATGACTACATGGTCCAAGATGATGTAAGGAAGAAACCCTAGGCATTGAAAGCATAAGTAACATAGTACCCGCTACTAATGTACATCCAAAATTGATATCTTCATGAAGTTGGAAAATTTTAAATCAATCATAAGAAGTCTAGTTCATCATCTCTTAAAAGATTCAAAGGTTCCGAATCAACACGAGACAAAGGTATGATTTTGAGTGCTACTATTTTTGTGATTCTTATATGTTTAATTACCTTATACCACAAGACAAATAATTTTTATCACAATTTCAAATTTTGTATTACAGGAGTAATTAGTAAAATTATTGAATAGAGGGACGAGGAGAGAGATGTTGGAAGAAGGAATCTCGCAAAAGATTCGGCTCCGAATCAACACGTTCGGTTCTACTTTTTTTGTCATTTTTTTATGTTTAAGTACATCATATCACAAATTAAGAGTTTTTATCACAAATTTTGTATTATAGGAGTAATTAATACAAATGTTCAAGAGATGGAAGAGGGGAGGGATCTAAGTGAGCTATTCGGTTCAATATACATGAGAGCTTGACTTCAATTTGATTATGGTTTTTTGAAGAGAATTAGAAGGAACTTAAGAAAAGGTTCAATGATGGATCTTCTTTGAGAAGAGCCCCAACTTAGCAGCCAAACGAATTTTTCCTAGGTGCCCAACTCATAGACATTATTAAGAGGTCAACCCTAAAATATCTTTTATAATCATTTTGTAATAATTATAAGATTAAAAATTTAATACGAATTTTATCAAGCTCCAAATGAGCTAAACATGTTTGTAGCTTGATTTCTACTTTGTGAATCATATTATTCGCTTATAATTATTCAATGATTTTGATATTATGATTATTTTATTAAATTTATTGCTAGCCATAGAATATATATACATATATTATGTTAAGTATACTAATCCCATAAAAAATACCTTTCAGGAATTGCCCTAGATCATACACTATCACCCACGATGAAGTATATGAACTGAAATAAATATATAATTGTGTTACATGATATAGAATCCATAGATTGTAACAACCGGAATATCTAATATGTGTTTAGAATCTATCACGCTTACTAGGCTTAGGGTCACTCAGTAAAGATATCTAAGTTTATGAAATAACCTCATAGCATACTAGCATACTGGGAAGAGACTTACGTGGACCTTTGAATCCCGACTAATGGGTTTAACCAACTCCCCCTTAATTAGAATACAATATTTGCATAATAATTTGTGAAGCTAAGCAGTTTGAGTTGTATCTAATATATACTCGTTAATTGCTATACTTTACTTGTTATATTATATTATTACACTAGTTGAACACTTTATATTAATTTTACATTCCCCGTCGAGAATGATTATCTTACTATTATATCAATTATAACAATTTATGACGTGTGGAGAATAAACGTATCTAGTATGTGAATTATATCACTCCCGAGGCCCGATAGCAACCACAAAACTCACGCTCTAACTAAAGCGTTTGAACAAATACTAACAAAAAAATCGATATATGTATGGATAATAAATTTTTGCTTCAAGAAATCACCATATTTTAATTTTGAATATATACAGAGACCCATCAATGGATATTAAATTTTATAATTATTACGTTAAAGGGTGCAACTATTCATAGGAGTATAGAGAAATAAAAAGTGAGATGAGATTATGGTGTCTATAGAGAATAAAAGTCAAAAGAAATACAGGTGGTCTTAAAACATATTTGGTTCTCTGGTGGTTGTAAACGAGTATATCGAAAACTAGATGTGAAAGCTTGTTTTAATTTCTCGAGACCTACAGAGTCGAACTCAAGTAAGTAAGATGTTTTAGATTGTTTGTTTAACGTCTCCAAAAGGCCTTTTATCGAACCAAACTAGAGTTGTTCACGAATATTTGTTTCTTAAATGGTGAAGCGGAACTTCCTTGAACACATTTAAGATGTTATAGGATTTTTGTTTAAATTCTTCGAAAGATCTTTTTTTGAACTAAACTCGATTTGTTCGCGGATAAATTGTTTCTTAAATGGTAAAGCGAAACTTCCTTGAACACACGTAAGATGTTCTAGCTTGTTTGTTTAAATTCTCTAAAAGATTTTTTTTCAAACTAAACTTCAGATTCATGAACAATTTGTCTCTTAAATGGTTGAGCGAAACTTCCTTGAACAACTGATAATGTATGAAATATATAATCTATAATCAAAAGTTTAATATTAATAAAGAAATTCAAATCTTAAGAAATTATAAAATCTTATTTAATATTTGAAATTCATTAATATATTTACAAATAAATAAAATATTAATTTATAAATCATAATATAAACGATTAATTAACAAACTCGTTCGAACGAACTCAGTTCATACAAAGCTTTAACCGAACTCAGTTCAAACAAACCTTGAATCGAACTCTGTTTAAACAAAACTTAAATTAGAGATTAAACTTTTTTATAAACTAATGAGTTCGAAAGAGTTTCTCATTTATATCCTTAGTGGCAAAAATTCTTTTCTCTTTGGAGAGAGGTTTTGAAAAAGAGACAAGCCATAGTTGAAAAATAGGTAGGAAAACTATACCACTAGATAAGAATAATAATAATAATAATAATAATAATAATAATAATAATGATAATAATAATAATAATAATAATAATAATAATAATGAAAGAAGTACCACACCACAAACCTATTCTATTGCCCAACCATAATCCTTGACACCAAACCACTACCAAAATAGAAAAAAAACTGAACACTTTAAACTAAAGCCGGTCATGCATGATGGGAATAGTTGAATTTCAATTTTAGTAACGGAGTCAATTCACAAAAATGAAATTAAAAAGTTTGCTTCTCCTCCAAATTTAAAAAAAGAGATTGAGCTTAAAATTAATTATAATTTATATTTTTCGTGAAACAAAACAAACGAAGAAGACAGAAGAAAGAAGAACTCCACTAGCTAACCAACCACCTAGGTGTTGTTTCAAGTTCCAACACCTGAAGAAATATCACTTGCCCATTCAGTATTACCTATCCCATTAACCTTTTAACTGCAATGCAAACACCCTAAATAATACCAAAACTTGACAAGCAAGTCACTGATTATTAACATAGATTTTATAATCATCATCATCACCAAATCATCATTATATCCACAACACCATTCTAGATTATAGATCTAATTTTTCTCATAAATCAATGTGAATTTTTATATTTATATGTATAAATATTTTGAATAAAATTATTCAAGATCTATAATACTCTCTCTATATATATATATATATATTTGATAATATTAAGTATATATGGTACATATGATTTCAAATATAAATCAGCAATTTAGTATTAAACATGTTAAAACTTTTGAGATTTGTTT
Organism: Nemophila menziesii; assembly: GCA_029959085.1. Classification (NCBI taxonomy): domain Eukaryota; kingdom Viridiplantae; phylum Streptophyta; class Magnoliopsida; order Boraginales; family Hydrophyllaceae; genus Nemophila; species Nemophila menziesii. The sequence continues at coordinate 60,519,504 of JARWIR010000005.1, read as the reverse complement.
GTTATTAGAGTAATTTTAGACATTGAACTATCTGATGCATAACAAGAACTCTGCCTTTATATCTTATAATAATAATAATATGTGTGTATGCGTGCATGTGGACAAAAGGTTTTTGCTTCATGAAATCATCATCTTTCTTTTTGGTATATGGAGAAACCGGTTGAAAAGGTTTCCAGAAAAGAAAATACTACTCTTTACATGAATTTAAATGTAAGTTTCGTTGTTTTCAATTTCTTTTAATAGTGTAGTTTTACTTTTAATTGAAAATCGTTTCTTTTAAATAAATATAAAAATAAATTTTTTACTTTTCTAGTGCTTGAATATTTAGCGAAATATACATGTTAAATCACTCTAAATCCAGCAACATACAAATGATATTATAAAAAAAGATACGACAAACCATAAAAGGCTGTATATAAGAAAAATGGATATATAATAATTTCATATTTTGGCAAGAAGGTGAAAAAATAAAAATGATCCCAGAAAGAAGAGAGAAATAAAATATCACAAATCTCATTCAAACCCTAATAGCCGTCTTCAATTTTACATAAAAACACAAAAGATCAAATCCTTTCTTACACCACGATCCATTTTCTCCTCTCTAGATTCTTCCATTCTACTCTACCTATATTTATTTCCTAGCCTATATCCTCCTCTTTCTTTGTATAAAGTTTTATTTTCTTTCCTATCTCTAACCAAGTTCCGTTTTTTAATGTTGAACATATCAAATCGATCTATGGCCATTACATTTCAAATATAGATTATACTTATAAAACCCAAACCTTTTTTGAAGATCTGAGTTTTCTTATTTCCATATTCTAAATTATTTATATTATCTTATCATTTTGAAAATAGAAAATAATTTTTATGTGTTAAAACATGAAAATTTGTCAATTTCTATTTTTTTGAAGAGTTTTATGTTTTCAAATATTGTACGTACATGTTTTGATTATTTTTTATGCATTGCCTACATTTATTTAGACATAATTATTTAAGAAATTATAATTTGAGTTTGTAGCAATAATACTGCATAAACAAATACAAATCACTTGGGGTGTAACCTTAGTTTTGGGGGATTAGGGGCTATAAAAGATTCCATTTTTATTTTTCTTCATTTTCCATCTTTAATTGCATATGTTGTATTAGAATTTCACTTAAAGAATCTGCATTCACATTAAAATGTCTTATAAACACAATGTGTATAAAATGGCCATTGTCAAATCAGTTAGATTTACATTTATTTAATTGATTAAATTAATTCATTATTTATATTTAGAATTGGGGATTGAATTAATTAGCCTAAATTTGGTTGAGAAGCAATATTAGATCTATAAGTTGAATGTCTCGTGAATATATGATGCTTTCACAACTACATTCCTTAAATTTAAACACTCTCATATATAATTTTTTATCTAATCCTTAGCTTAGGATTTTTGTTTAAAATTGATTGAATTTTATATTTGTTAGGTGCATTGTGAGCATTCATTTACAGATGGAAAAGAGAAGTGTTTGTGCACTTTTACAGTTGTATGACTACATGGTCCAAGATGACGTAAGGAATAAACCCTAGGCATTGAAAGCATAAGTAACATAGTACCTGCTACTAATGTACATCCAAAATTGATATCTTCATGAAGTTGGAAAATTTTAAATCAATCAAAAGAAGTCTAGTTCATCATCTCTTAAAAGATTCAAAGGTTCCGAATCAACACGAGACAAATGTATGATTTTGAGTTCTACTATTTTTGTGATTCTTATATGTTTAATTACTTTATACCACAAGACAAAGAATTTTTATCGCAATTCCAAATTTTGTATTACAGGAGTAATTAGTAAAATTATTCAATAGAGGGACGAGGAGAGAGATGTTGGAAGAAGGGATCTCGCAAAATATTCAAAGGCTCCGAATCAACACGTGGCAAAGGTCTGATTTTCGGTGTTACTTTTTTTGTCATTTTTTTATGTTTAAGTACATCATATCACAAATTAAGAGTTTTTATCACAAATTTTGTATTATAGGAGTAATTAATACAAATGTTCAAGAGATGGAAGAGGAGAGGGATCTAAGTGAGCTATTCGGTTCAAAATACATGAGAGCTTGACTTCAATTTGATTTTGGTTTTTTGAAGAGAATTAGAAGGAACTTAAGCAAATGTTCAATGATGGATCTGCTTTGAGAAGAACCCCAACTTAGCAGCCAAACGAATTTTTCCTAGGTGCCCAACTCTTAGTCATTATTAAGAGGTCAAGCCTAAAATATCTTTTATAATCATTTTGTAATAATTATAAGATTGAAAATTTAATACGAATTTTATCAAGCTCCAAATGAGCTAAACATGTTTGTAGCTTGATTTCTACTGTGTGAATCATATTATTCGCTTATAATTATTCGATGATTTTGATATTATGATTATTTGATTAAATTGATTGCTAGCCATAGAATATATATACATATCTTATGTTTAGTATATTAATCCCATAAAAAATACCCTTCGGGAATTTCCCAAGATCTTACACAATCACCCACGATGAAGTATATGAACTGAAATAAATATATAATTGTGTTACGTGATATAGAATCCATAGATCGTAACAACAAGAATATCTAATATGTGGTTAGAATCTATCACGCTTACTAGACTTAGGGTCACTCAGTAAAGGTATCTAAGTACTTACGTGGACCTTTGAATCCCGACTAATGGGTTTAACCCAACTCCCCCTTAATTAGAATACAATATTTGCTTAATAATTTGTGAAGCTAAGCAGTTTGAGTTGTATCTAATATATACTCGTTAATTGCTATATTTTACTTGTTATATTATATTATTACACTAGTTGAACACTTTATATTAACTTTACATTCCCCATACAGAATGATTTTCTTACTATTATATTAATTATAACAATTTATGACGTGTGGAGAATAAACGTATCTAGTATGTGAATTATATCACCCCCAAGGCCCGATAGCAACCGCAATGAAAGCAGACTATTTTACTTGGTCCTTTATGTTGCAAAACTCACGCTCTAACTAAAGCGTTTGATCAAATACTAACAAAAAAATCGATATATGTATGGATAATAAATTTTTGCTTAAAGAAATCACCATATTTTACTTTTGAATATATACAGAGCCCCATCTATGGATATTAAATTTTATAATTATTACATTAAAGGGTGCAACTATTCATAAGAGTATAGAGAAATAAAAAGTGAGTTGAGATTATGGTGTCTATAGAGAATAAAAGTCAAAAGAAATACAGGTGGTCTTAAAACATATTTGGTGCTCTGGTGGTTGTAAACGAGTATATCGAAAACTAGATGTGAAAGCTTGTTTTAATTTCTCGAGACCTACTTAGTCGAACTCAAGTAAGTAAGATGTTTTACCTTGTTTGTTTAACGTCTCCAAAAGGCCTTTTTCCGAACCAAACTAGAGTTGTTCACGAATATCTGTTTCTTAAATGGTGAAGCGGTACTTCCTTGAGCACGTGTAATATGTTATAGGATTTTTGTTTAAATTCTTCGAAAGATATTTTTTTGAACTAAACTCGATTTGTTCACAGATAAATTGTTTCTTAAATGGTAAAGCGAAACTTCCTTGAACACACGTAAGATGTTCCAGCTTGTTTGTTTAAATATTCTAAAAGATTTTTTTTTCAAACTAAACTTCAGATTCATGAACAATTTGTTTCTTAAATGGTTGAGCGAAACTTCCTTGAACAACTGATAATGTATGAAATATATATTCTATAATCAAAATTTTAATATTAATAAAGAAATTCAAATCTTAAGAAATTATAAAATCTTATTTAATATTTGAAATTCATTAATATATTTACAAATAAATAAAATATTAATTTATAAATCATAATATAAACGATTAATTAACAAACTCGTTCGAACGAACTCAGTTCATACAAAGATTTAACCGAACTCAGTTCAAACAAACCTTGAATCGAACTCTGTTTAAACAAAACTTAAATTAGAGATTAAACTTATTTATAAACTAATGAGTTCGAAAGAGTTTCTCATTTATATCCGTAGTGGCAAAAATTGTTTTCTCTTTGGAGGGAGGTTTTGAAAAAGAGTCAAGCCATAGTTTAAAAATAGGTGGGAAAACTATACCACTAGATAATAATAATAATAATAATAATAATAATAATAATAATAATAATAATAATACTAATAATAATAATAATAATGAAAGAAGTACCACACCACAAACCTATTCTATTGCCCAACCATAATCCTTGACACCAAACCACTACCGAGATAGAAAAAAAACTGAACACTTTAAATCAAAGCCGGTCATGCATGATGGGAATTGTTAAATTTCAATTTTAGTAACGGAGTCAATTCACAAAAATGAAATTAAAAAGTTTGCTTCTCCTCCAAATTTAAAAAAAGAGATTGAGCTTAAAATTAATTATAATTTATATTTTTCGTGAAACAAAACAAACGAAGAAGACAGAAGAAAGAAGAACTCCACTAGCTAACCAACCACCTAGGTGTTGTTTCAAGTTCCAACACCTGAAGAAATATCACTTGCCCATTCAGTATTACCTATCCCATTAACCTTTTAACTGCAATGCAAACACCCTAAATAATACCAAAACTTGACAAGCAAGTCACTGATTATTAACATAGATTTTATAATCATCATCATCACCAAATCATCATTATATCCACAACATCATTCTAGATTATAGATCTAATTTTTCTCATAAATCAATGTGAATTTTTATATTTATATGTATAAATTTTTTGAATAAAATTATTCAAGATCTATAATACTCTCTCTCTATATATATATATATATTTGATAATATTAAGTATATATGGTACATATGATTTCAAATATAAATCAGCAATTTAGTATTAAATATGTTAAAACTTTTGAGATTTGTTTGTTATTAGAGTAATTTTAGACATTGAACTATCTGATGCATAACAAGAACTCTGCCTTTATATCTTATAATAATAATAATATGTGTGTATGCGTGCATGTGGACAAAAGGTTTTTGCTTCATGAAATCATCATCTTTCTTTTTGGTATATGGAGAAACCGGTTGAAAAGGTTTCCAGAAAAGAAAATACTACTCTTTACATGAATTTAAATGTAAGTTTCGTTGTTTTCAATTTCTTTTAATAGTGTAGTTTTACTTTTAATTGAAAATCGTTTCTTTTAAATAAATATAAAAATAAATTTTTTACTTTTCTAGTGCTTGAATATTTAGCGAAATATACATGTTAAATCATTCTAAATCCAGCAACATACAAATGATATTATAAAAAAAGATACGACAAACCATAAAAGGCTGTATATAAGAAAAATGGATATATAATAATTTCATATTTTGGCAAGAAGGTAAAAAAATAAAAATGATCCCAGAAAGAAGAGAGAAATAAAATATCACAAATCTCATTCAAACCCTAATAGCCGTCTTCAATTTTACATAAAAACACAAAAGATCAAATCCTTTCTTACACCACGATCCATTTTCTCCTCTCTAGATTCTTCCATTCTACTCTACCTATATTTATTTCCTAGCCTATATCCTCCTCTTTCTTTGTATAAAGTTTTATTTTCTTTCCTATCTCTAACCAAGTTCCGTTTTTTAATGTTGAACATATCAAATCGATCTATGGCCATTACATTTCAAATATAGATTATACGTATAAAACCCAAACCTTTGTTGAAGATCTGAGTTTTCTTATTTCCATATTCTAAATTATTTATATTATCTTATCATTTTGAAAATAGAAAATAATTTTTATGTGTTAAAACATGAAAATTTGTCAATTTCTATTTTTTTGAAGAGTTTTATGTTTTCAAATATTGTACGTACATGTTTTGATTATTTTTTATGCATTGCCTATATTTATTTAGACATAATTATTTAAGAAATTATAATTTGAGTTTGTAGCAATAATACTGCATAAACAAATACAAATCACTTGGGGTGTAACCTTAGTTTTGGGGGATTAGGTGCTATAAAAGATTCCATTATTATTTTTCTTCATTTTCCATCTTTAATTGCATATGTTGTATTAGAATTTCACTTAAAGAATCTGCATTCACATTAAAATGTCTTATAAACACAATGTGTATAAAATGGCCATTGTCAAATCAGTTAGATTTACATTCATTTAATTGATTAAATTAATTCATTATTTATATTTAGAATTGGGGATTGAATTAATTAGCCTGAATTTGGTTGAGAAGCAATATAAGATCAATACGTTGAATGTCTCGTGAATATATATTGCTTTCACAACTACATTCCTTAAATTTAAACACTCTCATATATAATTTTTTATCTAATCCTTAGCTTAGGATTTTTGTTTAAAATTGATTGAATTTTATATTTGTTAGGTGCATTGTGAGCATTCATTTACAGATGGAAAAGAGAAGTATTTGTGCACTTTTACAGTTGTATGACTACATGGTCCAAGATGATGTAAGGAATAAACCCTAGGCATTGAAAGCATAAGTAACATAGTACCTGCTACTAATGTACATCCATAATTGATATCTTCATGAAGTTGGAAAATTTTAAATCAATCAAAAGAAGTCTAGTTCATCATCTCTTAAAATATTCAAAGGTTCCGAATCAACACGAGACAAATGTATGATTTTGAGTTCTACTATTTTTGTGATTCTTATATGTTTAATTACTTTATACCACAAGACAAAGAATTTTTATCGCAATTTCAAATTTTGTATTACAGGAGTAATTAGTAAAATTATTCAATAGAGGGACGAGGAGAGAGATGTTGGAAGAAGGAATCTCGCAAAATATTCAAAGGCTCCGAATAAACACGTGGCAAAGGTCTGATTTTTGGTGCTACTTTTTTTGTCATTTTTTTATGTTTAAGTACATCATATCACAAATTAAGAGTTTTTATCACAAATTTTGTATTATAGGAGTAATTAATACAAATGTTCAAGAGATGGAAGAGGAGAGGGATCTAAGTGAGCTATTCGGTTCAAAATACATGAGAGCTTGACTTCAATTTGATTTTGGTTTTTTGAAGAGAATTAGAAGGAACTTAAGCAAAGGTTCAATGATGGATCTGCTTTGAGAAGAACCCCAACTTAGCAGCCAAACGAATTTTTCCTAGGTGCCCAACTCTTAGTCATTATTAAGAGGTCAACCCTAAAATATCTTTTATAATCATTTTGTAATAATTATAAGATTAAAAATTTAATACGAATTTTATCAAGCTCCAAATGAGCTAAACATGTTTGTAGCTTGATTTCTACATTGTGAATCATATTATTCGCTTATAATTATTCGATGATTTTGATATTATGATTATTTGATTAAATTGATTGCTAGCCATAGAATATATATACATATCTTATGTTTAGTATATTAATCCCGTAAAAAATACACTTCGGGAATTTCCCAAGATCTTACATTATCACCCACGATGAAGTATATGAACTGAAATAAATATATAATTGTGTTACGTGATATAGAATCCATAGATCGTAACAACAAGAATATCTAATATGTGGTTAGAATCTATCACGCTTACTAGACTTAGGGTCACTCAGTAAAGGTATCTAAGTACTTACGTGGACCTTTGAATCCCGACTAATGGGTTTAACCCAACTCCCCCTTAATTAGAATACAATATTTGCTTAATAATTTGTGAAGCTAAGCAGTTTGAGTTGTATCTAATATATACTCGTTAATTGCTATATTTTACTTGTTATATTATATTATTACACTAGTTGAACACTTTATATTAACTTTACATTCCCCATACAGAATGATTTTCTTACTATTATATTAATTATAACAATTTATGACGTGTGGAGAATAAACGTATCTAGTATGTGAATTATATCACCCCCAAGGCCCGATAGCAACCGCAATGAAAGCAGACTATTTTACTTGGTCCTTTATGTTGCAAAACTCACGCTCTAACTAAAGCGTTTGATCAAATACTAACAAAAAAATCGATATATGTATGGATAATAAATTTTTGCTTAAAGAAATCACCATATTTTACTTTTGAATATATATACAGAGCCCCATCTATGGATATTAAATTTTATAATTATTACATTAAAGGGTGCAACTATTCATAAGAGTATAGAGAAATAAAAAGTGAGATGAGATTATGGTGTCTATAGAGAATAAAAGTCAAAAGAAATACAGGTGGTCTTAAAACATATTTGGTGCTCTGGTGGTTGTAAACGAGTATATCGAAAACTAGATGTGAAAGCTTGTTTTAATTTCTCGAGACCTACTTAGTCGAACTCAAGTAAGTAAGATGTTTTACCTTGTTTGTTTAACGTCTCCAAAAGGCCTTTTTCCGAACCAAACTAGAGTTGTTCACGAATATTTGTTTCTTAAATGGTGAAGCGGTACTTCCTTGAGCACGTGTAATATGTTATAGGATTTTTGTTTAAATTCTTCGAAAGATATTTTTTTGAACTAAACTCGATTTGTTCACAGATAAATTGTTTCTTAAATGGTAAAGCGAAACTTCCTTGAACACACGTAAGATGTTCCAGCTTGTTTGTTTAAATATTCTAAAAGATTTTTTTTTCAAACTAAACTTCAGATTCATGAAAAATTTGTTTCTTAAATGGTTGAGCGAAACTTCCTTGAACAACTGATAATGTATGAAATATATAATCTATAATCAAAATTTTAATATTAATAAAGAAATTCAAATCTTAAGAAATTATAAAATCTTATTTAATATTTGAAATTCATTAATATATTTACAAATAAATAAAATATTAATTTATAAATCATAATATAAACGATTAATTAACAAACTCGTTCGAACGAACTCAGTTCATACAAAGATTTAACCGAACTCAGTTCAAACAAACCTTGAATCGAACTCTGTTTAAACAAAACTTAAATTAGAGATTAAACTTATTTATAAACTAATGAGTTCGAAAGAGTTTCTCATTTATATCCTTAGTGGCAAAAATTCTTTTCTCTTTGGAGGGAGGTTTTGAAAAAGAGACAAGCCATAGTTGAAAAATAGGTGGGAAAACTATACCACTAGATAATAATAATAATAATAATAATAATAATAATAATAATAATACTAATAATAATAATAATAATGAAAGAAGTACCACACCACAAACCTATTCTATTGCCCAACCATAATCCTTGACACCAAACCACTACCGAGATAGAAAAAAAACTGAACACTTTAAATCAAAGCCGGTCATGCATGATGGGAATTGTTAAATTTCAATTTTAGTAACGGAGTCAATTCACAAAAATGAAATTAAAAAGTTTGCTTCTCCTCCAAATTTAAAAAAAGAGATTGAGCTTAAAATTAATTATAATTTATATTTTTCGTGAAACAAAACAAACGAAGAAGACAGAAGAAAGAAGAACTCCACTAGCTAACCAACCACCTAGGTGTTGTTTCAAGTTCCAACACCTGAAGAAATATCACTTGCCCATTCAGTATTACCTATCCCATTAAACTTTTAACTGCAATGCAAACACCCTAAATAATACAAAAACTTGACAAGCAAGTCACTGATTATTAACATAGATTTTATAATCATCATCATCACCAAATCATCATTATATCCACAACATCATTCTAGATTATAGATCTAATTTTTCTCATAAATCAATGTGAATTTTTATATTTATATGTATAAATTTTTTGAATAAAATTATTCAAGATCTATAATACTCTCTCTATATATATATATATATATATTTGATAATATTAAGTATATATGGTACATATGATTTCAAATATAAATCAGCAATTTAGTATTAAACATGTTAAAACTTTTGAGATTTGTTTGTTATTAGAGTAATTTTAGACATTGAACTATCTGATGCATAACAAGAACTCTGCCTTTATATCTTATAATAATAATAATATGTGTGTATGCGTGCATGTGGACAAAAGGTTTTTGCTTCATGAAATCATCATCTTTCTTTTTGGTATATGGAGAAACCGGTTGAAAAGGTTTCCAGAAAAGAAAATACTACTCTTTACATGAATTTAAATGTAAGTTTCGTTGTTTTCAATTTCTTTTAATAGTGTAGTTTTACTTTTAATTGAAAATCATTTCTTTTAAATAAATATAAAAATAAATTTTTTACTTTTCTAGTGCTTGAATATTTAGCGAAATATACATGTTAAATCACTCTAAATCCAGCAACATACAAATGATATTATAAAAAAAGATACGACAAACCATAAAAGGCTGTATATAAGAAAAATCGATATATAATAATTTCATATTTTGGCAAGAAGGTGAAAAAATAAAAATGATCCCAGAAAGAAGAGAGAAATAAAATATCACAAATCTCATTCAAACCCTAATAGCCGTCTTCAATTTTACATAAAAACACAAAAGATCAAATCCTTTCTTACACCACGATCCATTTTCTCCTCTCTAGATTCTTCCATTCTACTCTACCTATATTTATTTCCTAGCCTATATCCTCCTCTTTCTTTGTATAAAGTTTTATTTTCTTTCCTATCTCTAACCAAGTTCCGTTTTTTAATGTTGAACATATCAAATCGATCTATGGCCATTACATTTCAAATATAGATTATACGTATAAAACCCAAACCTTTGTTGAAGATCTGAGTTTTCTTATTTCCATATTCTAAATTATTTATATTATCTTATCATTTTGAAAATAGAAAATAATTTTTATGTGTTAAAACATGAAAATTTGTCAATTTCTATTTTTTTGAAGAGTTTTATGTTTTCAAATATTGTACGTACATGTTTTGATTATTTTTTATGCATTGCCTATATTTATTTAGACATAATTATTTAAGAAATTATAATTTGAGTTTGTAGCAATAATACTGCATAAACAAATACAAATCACTTGGGGTGTAACCTTAGTTTTGGGGGATTAGGTGCTATAAAAGATTCCATTATTATTTTTCTTCATTTTCCATCTTTAATTGCATATGTTGTATTAGAATTTCACTTAAAGAATCTGCATTCACATTAAAATGTCTTATAAACACAATGTGTATAAAATGGCCATTGTCAAATCAGTTAGATTTACATTCATTTAATTGATTAAATTAATTCATTATTTATATTTAGAATTGGGGATTGAATTAATTAGCCTGAATTTGGTTGAGAAGCAATATAAGATCTATACGTTGAATGTCTCGTGAATATATATTGCTTTCACAACTACATTCCTTAAATTTAAACACTCTCATATATAATTTTTTATCTAATCCTTAGCTTAGGATTTTTGTTTAAAATTGATTGAATTTTATATTTGTTAGGTGCATTGAGCATTCATTTACAGATGGAAAAGAGAAGTATTTGTGCACTTTTACAGTTGTATGACTACATGGTCCAAGATGATGTAAGGAATAAACCCTAGGCATTGAAAGCATAAGTAACATAGTACCTGCTACTAATGTACATCCAAAATTGATATCTTCATGAAGTTGGAAAATTTTAAATCAATCAAAAGAAGTCTAGTTCATCATCTCTTAAAAGATTCAAAGGTTCCGAATCAACACGAGACAAATGTATGATTTTGAGTTCTACTATTTTTGTGATTCTTATATGTTTAATTACTTTATACCACAAGACAAAGAATTTTTATCGCAATTTCAAATTTTGTATTACAGGAGTAATTAGTAAAATTATTCAATAGAGGGACGAGGAGAGAGATGTTGGAAGAAGGAATCTCGCAAAATATTCAAAGGCTCCGAATCAACACGTGGCAAAGGTCTGATTTTCGGTGCTACTTTTTTTGTCATTTTTTTATGTTTAAGTACATCATATCACAAATTAAGAGTTTTTATCACAAATTTTTTATTATAGGAGTAATTAATACAAATGTTCAAGAGATGGAAGAGGAGAGGGATCTAAGTGAGCTATTCGGTTCAAAATACATGAGAGCTTGACTTCAATTTGATTTTGGTTTTTTGAAGAGAATTAGAAGGAACTTAAGCAAAGGTTCAATGATGGATCTGCTTTGAGAAGAACCCCAACTTAGCAGCCAAACGAATTTTTCCTAGGTGCCCAACTCTTAGTCATTATTAAGAGGTCAACCCTAAAATATCTTTTATAATCATTTTGTAATAATTATAAGATTAAAAATTTAATACGAATTTTATCAAGCTCCAAATGAGCTAAACATGTTTGTAGCTTGATTTCTACTTTGTGAATCATATTATTCGCTTATAATTATTCGATGATTTTGATATTATGATTATTTGATTAAATTGATTGCTAGCCATAGAATATATATACATATCTTATGTTTAGTATATTAATCCCATAAAAAATACCCTTCGGGAATTTCCCAAGATCTTACACTATCACCCACGATGAAGTATATGAACTGAAATAAATATATAATTGTGTTACGTGATATAGAATCCATAGATCGTAACAACAAGAATATCTAATATGTGGTTAGAATCTATCACGCTTACTAGACTTAGGGTCACTCAGTAAAGGTATCTAAGTACTTACGTGGACCTTTGAATCCAGACGAATGGGTTTAACCCAACTCCCCCTTAATTAGAATACAATGTTTGCTTAATAATTTGTGAAGCTAAGCAGTTTGAGTTGTATCTAATATATACTCGTTAATTGCTATATTTTACTTGTTATATTATATTATTACACTAGTTGAACACTTTATATTAACTTTACATTCCCCGTACAGAATGATTTTCTTACTATTATATTAATTATAACAATTAATGACGTGTGGAGAATAAACGTATCTAGTATGTGAATTATATCACCCCCAAGGCCCGATAGCAACCGCAATGAAAGCAGACTATTTTACTTGGTCCTTTATGCTGCATAACTCACGCTCTAACTAAAGCGTTTGATCAAATACTAACAAAAAAATCGATATATGTATGGACAATAAATTTTTGCTTAAAGAAATCACCATATTTTACTTTTGAATATATACAGAGCCCCATCTATGGATATTAAATTTTATAATTATTACATTAAAGGGTGCAACTATTCATAAGAGTATAGAGAAATAAAAAGTGAGATGAGATTATGGTGTCTATAGAGAGTAAAAGTCAAAAGAAATACAGGTGGTCTTAAAACATATTTGGTGCTCTGGTGGTTGTAAACGAGTATATCGAAAACTAGATGTGAAAGCTTGTTTTAATTTCTCGAGACCTACTTAGTAGAACTCAAGTAAGTAAGATGTTTTACCTTGTTTGTTTAACGTCTCCAAAAGGCCTTTTTCCGAACCAAACTAGAGTTTTTCACGAATATTTGTTTCTTAAATGGTGAAGCGGTACTTCCTTGAGCACGTGTAAGATGTTATAGGATTTTTGTTTAAATTCTTCGAAAGATATTTTTTTGAACTAAACTCGATTTGTTCACAGATAAATTGTTTCTTAAATGGTAAAGCAAAACTTCCTTGAACACACGTAAGATGTTCTAGCTTGTTTGTTTAAATATTCTAAAAGATTTTTTTTCAAACTAAACTTCAGATTCATGAACAATTTGTTTTTTAAATGGTTGAGCGAAACTTCCTTGAACAACTGATAATGTATGAAATATATAATCTATAATCAAAATTTTAATATTAATAAAGAAATTCAAATCTTAAGAAATTATAAAATCTTATTGGAAAATACTTCCATCCAATATTGGATGATCCTACACCAATGATATTAATACACATACCCCATGTTTTAAACTTGCAAAAGTAACTAACATATTAATCTAGTGACATGTATTTTGTTAAAATAATCAATGGTTGTGATATGAATATTGGACCATCCAATATTGGATGGAAGTCTTACCCAATCTTATTTAATATTTGAAATTCATTAATATATTTACAAATAAATAAAATATTAATTTATAAATCATAATATAAACGATTAATTAACAAACTCGTTCGAACGAACTCAGTTCATACAAAGATTTAACCGAACTCAGTTCAAACAAACCTTGAATCGAACTCTATTTAAACATAACTTAAATTAGAGATTAAAATTATTTATAAACTAATGAGTTCGAAAGAGTTTCTCATTTATATCCTTAGTGGCAAAATTTCTTTTCTCTTTGGAGGGAGGTTTTGAAAAAGAGACAAACCATAGTTGAAAAATAGGTGGGAAAACTATACCACTAGATAATAATAATAATACTAATACTAATAATAATAATAATAATAATAATAATAATAATAATAATAATAATAATAATAATAATAATAATAATAATAATAATAATGAAAGAAGTACCACACCACAAACCTATTCTATTGCCCCACCATAATCCTTGACACCAAACCACTACCAAGATAGAAAAAAAACTTAACACTTTAAACCAAAGCCGGTCATGCATGATGGGAATTGTTGAATTTCAATTTTAGTAACGGAGTCAATTCACACAAATGAAATTAAAAAGTTTGCTTCTCCTACAAATTTAAAAAAAGAGATTGAGCTTAAAATTAATTATAATTTATATTTTTCGTGAAACAAAACAAGCGAAGAAGACAGAAGAAAGAAAAACTCCACTAGCTAACCAAACACCTAGGTGTTGTTTCAAATTCCAACACTTGAAGAAATATCACTTGCCCATTCAGTATTACCCATCCCATTAACCTTTTAACTGCAATGCAAACACCCTAAATAATACCAAAACTTGGCAAGCAAGTCACTGATTATTAACATAGATTTTATAATCATCATCATCACCAAATTATCATTATATCCACAACATCATTCTAGATTATAGATCTAATTTTTCTCATAAATCAATCTGAATTTTTATATTTATATGTATAAATTTTTGGAATAAAATTATTCAAGATCTATAATACTCTATATATATATATTTGATAATATTAAGTATATATGGTACATATTATTTAAAATATAAATTAGCAATTTAGTATTAAACATGTTAAAACTTTTGAGATTTGTTTGTTATTAGAGTAATTATAGACATTGAATTATTTGATGCATAACAAGAACTCTGTCTTTATATCTTATAATAATAATAATATGTGTGTATGCGTGCATGTGGACAGAAGGTTTTTGCTTCATGAAATCATCATCTTTCTTTTTGGTATATGGAGAAACCGGTTGAAAAGGTTTCTAGAAAAGAAAATACTACTCTTTACATAAATTTAAATGTAAGTTTCATTGTTTTCAATTTCTTTTAATAGTGTAGTTTTACTTTTAATTGAAAATCGTTTCTTATAAATAAATATACAAATATATTTTTTACTTTTCTAGTGATACTGTTCGATTTTCCCAACAGCATATCACTTGAATTTTTAGCTAATTATACATGTTAAATCACTCTAAATCCAGCAACATGCGAATGATATTATAAAAAAAGATACGACATACCATAAAAGGCTGTATATAAGAAAAATGGATATATTATAATTTCATATTTAGGCAAGAAGGTGAAAAAATAAAAATGATCCCAGAAAGAAGAGAGAAATAAAATATCACAAATCTCATTCAAACCCTAATAGCCGTATTCAATTTTACTTAATAACACAGAAGACCAAATCCTTTCTTACACCACGATCCATTTTCTCCTCTCTAGAAATCGAATTCTTCCATTCTATTCTACCTATCTTTTTTTTCCAAGCCAATATCGTCCTCTTTCTTTGGATAAAGTTTTATTTTCTTTCCTATCTCTAACCAAGTTCTGTTTTTTAATGGTGAACATATCAAATCGATCTATGGCCATTACATTTCAAATATAGATTATACGTATAAAACCCAAACCTTTGTTGAGGATGTGAGTTTTATTATTTCCATATTCTAAATTATTTTTATTATCTTATCATTTTGAAAATAGAAAATAATTTTTATGTTTAAAACATGAACATTTGTCAATTTCTATTTTTTAAAGAGTTTTATGTTTCCAAATGTTGTACGTACATGGTTTGATTATTTTTATGCATTGCCTACATTTCTTTAAACATAATTACTTAAGAAATTATAATTTTAGTTTGTAGCAATAATATTGCATAAACAAATACAAATCACTTGGGGTGTAACCTTAGTTTTGGGGTATTAGGGGCTATAAAATATTTCATTTTTATTTTTCTTCACTTTCCATCTTTAATTGCATCTGTTGAATTTCACTTAAAAAATCTGTATTCACATTTAAATGTCTTATAAACATAATGTGTATAAAATGGCCATTGTCAAATCAGTTAGATTTACATTTATTTAATTGATTAAATTAATTCATTATTTATATTTAGAATTGGGGAGTTTAATTCAATTGAATTGATTAGCCTAAATTTATATTAGATCTATATGTTGAATGTCTCGTGGATATATGTTGCTTTCATAACTGCATTCCTTAAATTTAAACACTCTCATAAATTAATTTTTATCTAATCCTTAGCTTAGGATTTTTGTTTAAAATTGATTGAATTTTATATTTGTTAGGTGCATTGTGAGCATTCATTTACAGATGGAAAAGAGAAGTGTTTGTGCACTTTTACCGTTGTATGACTACATGGTCCAAGATGATGTAAGGAAGAAACCCTAGGCATTGAAAGCATAAGTAACATAGTACCCGCTACTAATGTACATCCAAAATTGATATATTCATGAAGTTGGAAAATTTTAAATCAATCATAAGAAGTCTAGTTCATCATCTCTTAAAAGATTCAAAGGTTCCGAATCAACACGAGACAAAGGTATGATTTTGAGTGCTACTATTTTTGTGATTCTTATATGTTTAATTACCTTATACCACAAGACAAATAATTTTTATCACAATTTCAAATTTTGTATTACAGGAGTAATTAGTAAAATTATTCAATAGAGGGACGAGGAGAGAGATGTTGGAAGAAGGAATCTCGCAAAAGATTCAACGGCTCCGAATCAACACGTTTGGTTCTACTTTTTTTGTCATTTTTTTATGTTTAAGTACATCATATCACAAATTAAGAGTTTTTATCACAAATTTTGTATTATAGGAGTAATTAATACAAATGTTCAAGAGATGGAAGAGGAGAGGGATCTAAGTGAGCTATTCGGTTCAATATACATGAGAGCTTGACTTCAATTTGATTGTGGTTTTTTGAAGAGAATTAGAAGGAACTTAAGAAAAGGTTCAATGATGGATCTTCTTTGAGAAGAGCCCCAACTTAGCAGCCAAACGAATTTTTCCTAGGTGCCCAACTCATAGTCATTATTAAGAGGTTAACCCTAAAATATCTTTTATAATCATTTTGTAATAATTATAAGATTAAAAATTTAATACGAATTTTATCAAGCTCCAAATAAGCTAAACATGTTTGTAGCTTGATTTCTACTTTGTGAATCATATTATTCGCTTATAATTATTCAATGATTTTGATATTATGATTATTTTATTAAATTGATTGCTAGCCATAGAATATATATACATATATTATGTTTAGTATATTAATCCTATAAAAAATACCTTTCAGGAATTGCCCTAGATCATACACTATCACCCACGATGAAGTATATGAACTGAAATAAATATATAATTGTGTTACGTGATATAGAATCCATATATTGTAACAACCGGAATATCTAATATGTGGTTAGAATCTATCACGCTTACTAGGCTTAGGGTCACTCAGTAAAGATATCTAAGTTTATGAAATAACCTCATAGCATACTAGCATACTGGGAAGAGACTTACGTGGACCTTTGAATCCCGACTAATGGGTTTAACCAACTCCCCCTTAATTAGAATACAATATTTGCATAATAATTTGTGAAGCTAAGCAGTTTGAGTTGTATCTAATATATACTCGTTAATTGCTATACTTTACTTGTTATATTATATTATTACACTAGTTGAACACTTTATATTAATTTTACATTCCCCGTCGAGAATGATTATCTTACTATTATATCAATTATAACAATTTATGACGTGTGGAGAATAAACGTATCTAGTATGTGAATTATATCACTCCCAAGGCTCGATAGCAACCACAAAACTCACGCTCTAACTAAAGCGTTTGAACAAATACTAACAAAAAAATCGATATATGTATGGATAATAAATTTTTGCTTCAAGAAATCACCATATTTTAATTTTGAATATATACAGAGACCCATCAATGGATATTAAATTTTATAATTATTACGTTAAAGGGTGCAACTATTCATAGGAGTATAGAGAAATAAAAAGTGAGATGAGATTATGGTGTCTATAGAGAATAAAAGTCAAAAGAAATACAGGTGGTCTTAAAACATATTTGGTTCTCTGGTGGTTGTAAACGAGTATATCGAAAACTAGATGTGAAAGCTTGTTTTAATTTCTCGAGACCTACAGAGTCGAACTCAAGTAAGTAAGATGTTTTAGATTGTTTGTTTAACGTCTCCAAAAGGCCTTTTATCGAACCAAACTAGAGTTGTTCACGAATATTTGTTTCTTAAATGGTGAAGCGGAACTTCCTTGAACACATTTAAGATGTTATAGGATTTTTGTTTAAATTCTTCGAAAGATCTTTTTTTGAACTAAACTCGATTTGTTCACAGATAAATTGTTTCTTAAATGGTAAAGCGAAACTTCCTTGAACACACGTAAGATGTTCTAGCTTGTTTGTTTAAATTCTCTAAAAGATCTTTTTTCAAACTAAACTTCAGATTCATGAACAATTTGTCTCTTAAATGGTTGAGCGAAACTTCCTTGAACAACTGATAATGTATGAAATATATAATCTATAAAAAAAAGTTAAATATTAATAAAGAAATTCAAATCTTAAGAAATTATAAAATCTTATTTAATATTTGAAATTCATTAATATATTTACAAATAAATAAAATATTAATTTATAAATCATAATATAAACGATTAATTAACAAACTCGTTCGAACGAACTCAGTTCATACAAAGCTTTAACCGAACTCAGTTCAAACAAACCTTGAATCGAACTCTGTTTAAACAAAACTTAAATTAGAGATTAAACTTATTTATAAACCAATGAGTTCGAAAGAGTTTCTCATTTATATCCTTAGTGGCAAAAATTCTTTTCTCTTTGGAGAGAGGTTTTGAAAAAGAGACAAGCCATAGTTGAAAAATAGGTAGGAAAACTATACCACTAGATAATAATAATAATAATAATACAAATAATAATAATAATAATAATAATAATAATAATAATAATAATGAAAGAAGTACCACAACAGAAACCTATTCTATTGCCCCACCATAATCCTTGACACCAAACCACTACCAAAATAGAAAAAAAAACTGAACACTTTAAACTAAAGCCGGTCATGCATGATGGGAATAGTTGAATTTCAATTTTAGTAACGGAGTCAATTCACAAAAATGAAATTAAAAAGTCTGTTTCTCCTCCAAATTTAGAAAAAGAGATTGAGCTTAAAATTAATTATAATTTATATTTTTCGTGAAACAAAACAAGCAAGAAGACAGAAGAAAGAAGAACTCCACTAGCTAACCAACCACCTAGGTGTTGTTTCAAATTCCAACACCTGAAGAAATATCACTTGCCCATTCAGTATTACCTATCCCATTAACCTTTTAACTGCAATGCAAACACCCTAAATAATACCAAAACTTGACAAGCAAGTCACTGATTATTAACATAGATTTTATAATCATCATCATCACCGAATCATCATTATATCCACAACATCATTCTAGATTATAGATCTAATTTTTATCATAAACAATGTGAATTTTTATATTTATATGTATAAAAATTTTGAATAAAATTATTCAAGATCTATAATACTATATATATATATATATATATATATATATATATTTGATAATATTAAGTATATATGGTACATATGATTTCAAATATAAATCAGCAATTTAGTATTAAACATGTTAAAACTTTTGAGATTTGTTTGTTATTAGAGTAATTTTAGAGATTGAACTATCTGATGCATAACAAGAACTCTGCCTTTATATCTTATAATAATAATAATATGTGTGTATGCGTGCATGTGGACAAAAGGTTTTTGCTTCATGAAATCATCATCTTTCTTTTTGGTATATGGAGAAACCGGTTGAAAAGGTTTCCAGAAAAGAAAATACTACTCTTTACATGAATTTAAATGTAAGTTTCGTTGTTTTCAATTTCTTTTAATAGTGTAGTTTTACTTTTAATTGAAAATCGTTTCTTTTAAATAAATATAAAAATAAATTTTTTACTTTTCTAGTGCTTGAATATTTAGCGAAATATACATGTTAAATCACTCTAAATCCAGCAACATACAAATGATATTATAAAAAAAGATACGACAAACCATAAAAGGCTGTATATAAGAAAAATCGATATATAATAATTTCATATTTTGGCAAGAAGGTGAAAAAATAAAAATGATCCCAGAAAGAAGAGAGAAATAAAATATCACAAATCTCATTCAAACCCTAATAGCCGTCTTCAATTTTACATAAAAACACAAAAGATCAAATCCTTTCTTACACCACGATCCATTTTCTCCTCTCTAGATTCTTCCATTCTACTCTACCTATATTTATTTCCTAGCCTATATCCTCCTCTTTCTTTGTATAAAGTTTTATTTTCTTTCCTATCTCTAACCAAGTTCCGTTTTTTAATGTTGAACATATCAAATCGATCTATGGCCATTACATTTCAAATATAGATTATACGTATAAAACCCAAACCTTTGTTGAAGATCTGAGTTTTCTTATTTCCATATTCTAAATTATTTATATTATCTTATCATTTTGAAAATAGAAAATAATTTTTATGTGTTAAAACATGAAAATTTGTCAATTTCTATTTTTTTGAAGAGTATTATGTTTTCAAATATTGTACGTACATGTTTTGATTATTTTTTATGCATTGCCTATATTTATTTAGACATAATTATTTAAGAAATTATAATTTGATTTTGTAGCAATAATACTGCATAAACAAATACAAATCACTTGGGGTGTAACCTTAGTTTTGGGGGATTAGGTGCTATAAATGATTCCATTATTATTTTTCTTCATTTTCCATCTTTAATTGCATATGTTGTATTAGAATTTCACTTAAAGAATCTGCATTCACATTAAAATGTCTTATAAACACAATGTGTATAAAATGGCCATTGTCAAATCAGTTAGATTTGCATTCATTTAATTGATTAAATTAATTCATTATTTATATTTAGAATTGGGGATTGAATTAATTAGCCTGAATTTGGTTGAGAAGCAATATAAGATCTATACGTTGAATGTCTCGTGAATATATATTGCTTTCACAACTACATTCCTTAAATTTAAACACTCTCATATATAATTTTTTATCTAATCCTTAGCTTAGGATTTTTGTTTAAAATTGATTGAATTTTATATTTGTTAGGTGCATTGAGCATTCATTTACAGATGGAAAAGAGAAGTATTTGTGCACTTTTACAGTTGTATGACTACATGGTCCAAGATGATGTAAGGAATAAACCCTAGGCATTGAAAGCATAAGTAACATAGTACCTGCTACTAATGTACATCCAAAATTGATATCTTCATGAAGTTGGAAAATTTTAAATCAATCAAAAGAAGTCTAGTTCATCATCTCTTAAAAGATTCAAAGGTTCCGAATCAACACGATACAAATGTATGATTTTGAGTTCTACTATTTTTGTGATTCTTATATGTTTAATTACTTTATACCACAAGACAAAGAATTTTTATCGCAATTTCAAATTTTGTATTACAGGAGTAATTAGTAAAATTATTCAATAGAGGGACGAGGAGAGAGATGTTGGAAGAAGGAATCTCGCAAAATATTCAAAGGCTCCGAATCAACACGTGGCAAAGGTCTGATTTTCGGTGCTACTTTTTTTGTCATTTTTTTATGTTTAAGTACATCATATCACAAATTAAGAGTTTTTATCACAAATTTTTTATTATAGGAGTAATTAATACAAATGTTCAAGAGATGGAAGAGGAGAGGGATCTAAGTGAGCTATTCGGTTCAAAATACATGAGAGCTTGACTTCAATTTGATTTTGGTTTTTTGAAGAGAATTAGAAGGAACTTAAGCAAAGGTTCAATGATGGATCTGCTTTGAGAAGAACCCCAACTTAGCAGCCAAACGAATTTTTCCTAGGTGCCCAACTCTTAGTCATTATTAAGAGGTCAACCCTAAAATATCTTTTATAATCATTTTGTAATAATTATAAGATTAAAAATTTAATACGAATTTTATCAAGCTCCAAATGAGCTAAACATGTTTGTAGCTTGATTTCTACTTTGTGAATCATATTATTCGCTTATAATTATTCGATGATTTTGATATTATGATTATTTGATTAAATTGATTGCTAGCCATAGAATATATATACATATCTTATGTTTAGTATATTAATCCCATAAAAAATACCCTTCGGGAATTTCCCAAGATCTTACACTATCACCCACGATGAAGTATATGAACTGAAATAAATATATAATTGTGTTACGTGATATAGAATCCATAGATCGTAACAACAAGAATATCTAATATGTGGTTAGAATCTATCACGCTTACTAGACTTAGGGTCACTCAGTAAAGGTATCTAAGTACTTACGTGGACCTTTGAATCCAGACGAATGGGTTTAACCCAACTCCCCCTTAATTAGAATACAATGTTTGCTTAATAATTTGTGAAGCTAAGCAGTTTGAGTTGTATCTAATATATACTCGTTAATTGCTATATTTTACTTGTTATATTATATTATTACACTAGTTGAACACTTTATATTAACTTTACATTCCCCGTACAGAATGATTTTCTTACTATTATATTAATTATAACAATTAATGACGTGTGGAGAATAAACGTATCTAGTATGTGAATTATATCACCCCCAAGGCCCGATAGCAACCGCAATGAAAGCAGACTATTTTACTTGGTCCTTTATGCTGCATAACTCACGCTCTAACTAAAGCGTTTGATCAAATACTAACAAAAAAATCGATATATGTATGGACAATAAATTTTTGCTTAAAGAAATCACCATATTTTACTTTTGAATATATACAGAGCCCCATCTATGGATATTAAATTTTATAATTATTACATTAAAGGGTGCAACTATTCATAAGAGTATAGAGAAATAAAAAGTGAGATGAGATTATGGTGTCTATAGAGAGTAAAAGTCAAAAGAAATACAGGTGGTCTTAAAACATATTTGGTGCTCTGGTGGTTGTAAACGAGTATATCGAAAACTAGATGTGAAAGCTTGTTTTAATTTCTCGAGACCTACTTAGTCGAACTCAAGTAAGTAAGATGTTTTACCTTGTTTGTTTAACGTCTCCAAAAGGCCTTTTTCCGAACCAAACTAGAGTTTTTCACGAATATTTGTTTCTTAAATGGTGAAGCGGTACTTCCTTGAGCACGTGTAAGATGTTATAGGATTTTTGTTTAAATTCTTCGAAAGATATTTTTTTGAACTAAACTCGATTTGTTCACAGATAAATTGTTTCTTAAATGGTAAAGCAAAACTTCCTTGAACACACGTAAGATGTTCTAGCTTGTTTGTTTAAATATTCTAAAAGATTTTTTTTCAAACTAAACTTCAGATTCATGAACAATTTGTTTTTTAAATGGTTGAGCGAAACTTCCTTGAACAACTGATAATGTATGAAATATATAATCTATAATCAAAATTTTAATATTAATAAAGAAATTCAAATCTTAAGAAATTATAAAATCTTATTGGAAAATACTTCCATCCAATATTGGATGATCCTACACCAATGATATTAATACACATACCCCATGTTTTAAACTTGCAAAAGTAACTAACATATTAATCTAGTGACATGTATTTTGTTAAAATAATCAATGGTTGTGATATGAATATTGGACCATCCAATATTGGATGGAAGTCTTACCCAATCTTATTTAATATTTGAAATTCATTAATATATTTACAAATAAATAAAATATTAATTTATAAATCATAATATAAACGATTAATTAACAAACTCGTTCGAACGAACTCAGTTCATACAAAGATTTAACCGAACTCAGTTCAAACAAACCTTGAATCGAACTCTATTTAAACATAACTTAAATTAGAGATTAAACTTATTTATAAACTAATGAGTTCGAAAGAGTTTCTCATTTATATCCTTAGTGGCAAAATTTCTTTTCTCTTTGGAGGGAGGTTTTGAAAAAGAGACAAACCATAGTTGAAAAATAGGTGGGAAAACTATACCACTAGATAATAATAATAATACTAATACTAATAATAATAATAATAATAATAATAATAATAATAATAATAATAATAATAATAATAATAATAATAATAATAATAATAATAATAATAATAATGAAAGAAGTACCACACCACAAACCTATTCTATTGCCCCACCATAATCCTTGACACCAAACCACTACCAAGATAGAAAAAAAACTTAACACTTTAAACCAAAGCCGGTCATGCATGATGGGAATTGTTGAATTTCAATTTTAGTAACGGAGTCAATTCACACAAATGAAATTAAAAAGTTTGCTTCTCCTACAAATTTAAAAAAAGAGATTGAGCTTAAAATTAATTATAATTTATATTTTTCGTGAAACAAAACAAGCGAAGAAGACAGAAGAAAGAAGAACTCCACTAGCTAACCAAACACCTAGGTGTTGTTTCAAATTCCAACACTTGAAGAAATATCACTTGCCCATTCAGTATTACCCATCCCATTAACCTTTTAACTGCAATGCAAACACCCTAAATAATACCAAAACTTGACAAGCAAGTCACTGATTATTAACATAGATTTTATAATCATCATCATCACCAAATTATCATTATATCCACAACATCATTCTAGATTATAGATCTAATTTTTCTCATAAATCAATCTGAATTTTTATATTTATATGTATAAATTTTTGGAATAAAATTATTCAAGATCTATAATACTCTATATATATATATTTGATAATATTAAGTATATATGGTACATATTATTTAAAATATAAATTAGCAATTTAGTATTAAACATGTTAAAACTTTTGAGATTTGTTTGTTATTAGAGTAATTATAGACATTGAATTATTTGATGCATAACAAGAACTCTGTCTTTATATCTTATAATAATAATAATATGTGTGTATGCGTGCATGTGGACAGAAGGTTTTTGCTTCATGAAATCATCATCTTTCTTTTTGGTATATGGAGAAACCGGTTGAAAAGGTTTCTAGAAAAGAAAATACTACTCTTTACATAAATTTAAATGTAAGTTTCATTGTTTTCAATTTCTTTTAATAGTGTAGTTTTACTTTTAATTGAAAATCGTTTCTTATAAATAAATATACAAATATATTTTTTACTTTTCTAGTGATACTGTTCGATTTTCCCAACAGCATATCACTTGAATTTTTAGCTAATTATACATGTTAAATCACTCTAAATCCAGCAACATGCGAATGATATTATAAAAAAATATACGACATACCATAAAAGGCTGTATATAAGAAAAATGGATATATTATAATTTCATATTTAGGCAAGAAGGTGAAAAAATAAAAATGATCCGAGAAAGAAGAGAGAAATAAAATATCACAAATCTCATTCAAACCCTAATAGCCGTATTCAATTTTACTTAATAACACAGAAGACCAAATCCTTTCTTACACCACGATCCATTTTCTCCTCTCTAGAAATCGAATTCTTCCATTCTATTCTACCTATCTTTTTTTTCCAAGCCAATATCGTCCTCTTTCTTTGGATAAAGTTTTATTTTCTTTCCTATCTCTAACCAAGTTCTGTTTTTTAATGGTGAACATATCAAATCGATCTATGGCCATTACATTTCAAATATAGATTATACGTATAAAACCCAAACCTTTGTTGAGGATGTGAGTTTTATTATTTCCATATTCTAAATTATTTTTATTATCTTATCATTTTGAAAATAGAAAATAATTTTTATGTTTAAAACATGAACATTTGTCAATTTCTATTTTTTAAAGAGTTTTATGTTTCCAAATGTTGTACGTACATGGTTTGATTATTTTTATGCATTGCCTACATTTCTTTAAACATAATTACTTAAGAAATTATAATTTTAGTTTGTAGCAATAATATTGCATAAACAAATACAAATCACTTGGGGTGTAACCTTAGTTTTGGGGTATTAGGGGCTATAAAATATTCCATTTTTATTTTTCTTCACTTTCCATCTTTAATTGCATCTGTTGAATTTCACTTAAAAAATCTGTATTCACATTTAAATGTCTTATAAACATAATGTGTATAAAATGGCCATTGTCAAATCAGTTAGATTTACATTTATTTAATTGATTAAATTAATTCATTATTTATATTTAGAATTGGGGAGTTTAATTCAATTGAATTGATTAGCCTAAATTTATATTAGATCTATATGTTGAATGTCTCGTGGATATATGTTGCTTTCATAACTGCATTCCTTAAATTTAAACACTCTCATAAATTAATTTTTATCTAATCCTTAGCTTAGGATTTTTGTTTAAAATTGATTGAATTTTATATTTGTTAGGTGCATTGTGAGCATTCATTTACATATGGAAAAGAGAAGTGTTTGTGCACTTTTACCGTTGTATGACTACATGGTCCAAGATGATGTAAGGAAGAAACCCTAGGCATTGAAAGCATAAGTAACATAGTACCCGCTACTAATGTACATCCAAAATTGATATATTCATGAAGTTGGAAAATTTTAAATCAATCATAAGAAGTCTAGTTCATCATCTCTTAAAAGATTCAAAGGTTCCGAATCAACACGAGACAAAGGTATGATTTTGAGTGCTACTATTTTTGTGATTCTTATATGTTTAATTACCTTATACCACAAGACAAATAATTTTTATCACAATTTCAAATTTTGTATTACAGGAGTAATTAGTAAAATTATTCAATAGAGGGACGAGGAGAGAGATGTTGGAAGAAGGAATCTTGCAAAAGATTCAACGGCTCCGAATCAACACGTTTGGTTCTACTTTTTTTGTCATTTTTTTATGTTTAAGTACATCATATCAAAAATTAAGAGTTTTTATCACAAATTTTGTATTATAGGAGTAATTAATACAAATGTTCAAGAGATGGAAGAGGAGAGGGATCTAAGTGAGCTATTCGGTTCAATATACATGAGAGCTTGACTTCAATTTGATTGTGGTTTTTTGAAGAGAATTAGAAGGAACTTAAGAAAAGGTTCAATGATGGATCTTCTTTGAGAAGAGCCCCAACTTAGCAGCCAAACGAATTTTTCCTAGGTGCCCAACTCATAGTCATTATTAAGAGGTCAACCCTAAAATATCTTTTATAATCATTTTATAATAATTATAAGATTAAAAATTTAATACGAATTTTATCAAGCTCCAAATAAGCTAAACATGTTTGTAGCTTGATTTCTACTTTGTGAATCATATTATTCGCTTATAATTATTCAATGATTTTGATATTATGATTATTTTATTAAATTGATTGCTAGCCATAGAATATATATACATATATTATGTTTAGTATATTAATCCTATAAAAAATACCTTTCAGGAATTGCCCTAGATCATACACTATCACCCACGATGAAGTATATGAACTGAAATAAATATATAATTGTGTTACGTGATATAGAATCCATATATTGTAACAACCGGAATATCTAATATGTGGTTAGAATCTATCACGCTTACTAGGCTTAGGGTCACTCAGTAAAGATATCTAAGTTTATGAAATAACCTCATAGCATACTAGCATACTGGGAAGAGACTTACGTGGACCTTTGAATCCCGACTAATGGGTTTAACCAACTCCCCCTTAATTAGAATACAATATTTGCATAATAATTTGTGAAGCTAAGCAGTTTGAGTTGTATCTAATATATACTCGTTAATTGCTATACTTTACTTGTTATATTATATTATTACACTAGTTGAACACTTTATATTAATTTTACATTCCCCGTCGAGAATGATTATCTTACTATTATATCAATTATAACAATTTATGACGTGTGGAGAATAAACGTATCTAGTATGTGAATTATATCACTCCCAAGGCTCGATAGCAACCACAAAACTCACGCTCTAACTAAAGCGTTTGAACAAATACTAACAAAAAAATCGATATATGTATGGATAATAAATTTTTGCTTCAAGAAATCACCATATTTTAATTTTGAATATATACAGAGACCCATCAATGGATATTTAATTTTATAATTATTACGTTAAAGGGTGCAACTATTCATAGGAGTATAGAGAAATAAAAAGTGAGATGAGATTATGGTGTCTATAGAGAATAAAAGTCAAAAGAAATACAGGTGGTCTTAAAACATATTTGGTTCTCTGGTGGTTGTAAACGAGTATATCGAAAACTAGATGTGAAAGCTTGTTTTAATTTCTCGAGACCTACAGAGTCGAACTCAAGTAAGTAAGATGTTTTAGATTGTTTGTTTAACGTCTCCAAAAGGCCTTTTATCGAACCAAACTAGAGTTGTTCACGAATATTTGTTTCTTAAATGGTGAAGCGGAACTTCCTTGAACACATTTAAGATGTTATAGGATTTTTGTTTAAATTCTTCGAAAGATCTTTTTTTGAACTAAACTCGATTTGTTCACAGATAAATTGTTTCTTAAATGGTAAAGCGAAACTTCCTTGAACACACGTAAGATGTTCTAGCTTGTTTGTTTAAATTCTCTAAAAGATCTTTTTTCAAACTAAACTTCAGATTCATGAACAATTTGTCTCTTAAATGGTTGAGCGAAACTTCCTTGAACAACTGATAATGTATGAAATATATAATCTATAAAAAAAAGTTAAATATTAATAAAGAAATTCAAATCTTAAGAAATTATAAAATCTTATTTAATATTTGAAATTCATTAATATATTTACAAATAAATAAAATATTAATTTATAAATCATAATATAAACGATTAATTAACAAACTCGTTCGAACGAACTCAGTTCATACAAAGCTTTAACCGAACTCAGTTCAAACAAACCTTGAATCGAACTCTGTTTAAACAAAACTTAAATTAGAGATTAAACTTATTTATAAACCAATGAGTTCGAAAGAGTTTCTCATTTATATCCTTAGTGGCAAAAATTCTTTTCTCTTTGGAGAGAGGTTTTGAAAAAGAGACAAGCCATAGTTGAAAAATAGGTAGGAAAACTATACCACTAGATAATAATAATAATAATAATAATACAAATAATAATAATAATAATAATAATAATAATAATAATGAAAGAAGTACCACAACAGAAACCTATTCTATTGCCCCACCATAATCCTTGACACCAAACCACTACCAAAATAGAAAAAAAAACTAAACACTTTAAACTAAAGCCGGTCATGCATGATGGGAATAGTTGAATTTCAATTTTAGTAACGGAGTCAATTCACAAAAATGAAATTAAAAAGTCTGTTTCTCCTCCAAATTTAGAAAAAGAGATTGAGCTTAAAATTAATTATAATTTATATTTTTCGTGAAACAAAACAAGCAAGAAGACAGAAGAAAGAAGAACTCCACTAGCTAACCAACCACCTAGGTGTTGTTTCAAATTCCAACACCTGAAGAAATATCACTTGCCCATTCAGTATTACCTATCCCATTAACCTTTTAACTGCAATGCAAACACCCTAAATAATACCAAAACTTGACAAGCAAGTCACTGATTATTAACATAGATTTTATAATCATCATCATCACCAAATCATCATTATATCCACAACATCATTCTAGATTATAGATCTAATTTTTATCATAAACAATGTCAATTTTTATATTTATATGTATAAAATTTTTGAATAAAATTATTCAAGATCTATAATACTATATATATATATATATATATTTGATAATATTAAGTATATATGGTACATATGATTTCAAATATAAATCAGCAATTTAGTATTAAACATGTTAAAACTTTTGAGATTTGTTTGTTATTAGAGTAATTTTAGAGATTGAACTATCTGATGCATAACAAGAACTCTGCCTTTATATCTTATAATAATAATAATATGTGTGTATGCGTGCATGTGGACAAAAGGTTTTTGCTTCATGAAATCATCATCTTTCTTTTTGGTATATGGAGAAACCGGTTGAAAAGGTTTCCAGAAAAGAAAATACTACTCTTTACATGAATTTAAATGTAAGCTTCGTTGTTTTCAATTTCTTTTAATAGTGTAGTTTTACTTTTAATTGAAAATCGTTTCTTTTAAATAAATATAAAACAAATTTTTTACTTTTCTAGTGCTTGAATATTTAGCGAAATATACATGTTAAATCACTCTAAATCCAGCAACATACAAATGATATTATAAAAAAAGATACGACAAACCATAAAAGGCTGTATATAAGAAAAATGGATATATAATAATTTCTTATTTTGGCAAGAAGGTGAAAAAATAAAAATGATCCCAGAAAGAAGAGAGAAATAAAATATCACAAATCTCATTCAAACCCTTATAGCCGTCTTCAATTTTACATAAAAACACAAAAGATCAAATCCTTTCTTACACCACGATCCATTTTCTCCTCTCTAGATTCTTCCATTCTACTCTACCTATATTTATTTCCTAGCCTATATCCTCCTCTTTCTTTGTATAAAGTTTTATTTTCTTTCCTATCTCTAACCAAGTTCCGTTTTTTAATGTTGAACATATCAAATCGATCTATGGCCATTACATTTCAAATATAGATTATACGTATAAAACCCAAACCTTTGTTGAAGATCTGAGTTTTCTTATTTCCATATTCTAAATTATTTATATTATCTTATCATTTTGAAAATAGAAAATAATTTTTATGTGTTAAAACATGAAAATTTGTCAATTTCTATTTTTTTAAAGAGTTTTATGTTTTCAAATATTGTACGTACATGTTTTGATTATTTTTTATGCATTGCCTACATTTATTTAGACATAATTATTTAAGAAATTATAATTTGAGTTTGTAGCAATAATACTGCATAAACAAATACAAATCACTTGGGGTGTAACCTTAGTTTTGGGGGATTAGGGGCTATAAAAGATTCCATTTTTATTTTTCTTCATTTTCCATCTTTAATTGCATATGTTGTATTAGAATTTCACTTAAAGAATCTGCATTCACATTAAAATGTCTTATAAACACAATGTGTATAAAATGGCCATTGTCAAATCAGTTAGATTTACATTCATTTAATTGATTAAATTAATTCATTATTTATATTTAGAATTGGGGATTGAATTAATTAGCCTAAATTTGGTTGAGAAGCAATATAAGATCTATACGTTGAATGTCTCGTGAATATATATTGCTTTCACAACTACATTCCTTAAATTTAAACACTCTCATATATAATTTTTTATCTAATCCTTAGCTTAGGATTTTTGTTTAAAATTGATTGAATTTTCTATTTGTTAGGTGCATTGTGAGCATTCATTTACAGATGGAAAAGAGAATTGTTTGTGCACTTTTACAGTTGTATGACTACATGGTCCAAGATGATGTAAGGAATAAACCCTAGGCATTGAAAGCATAAGTAACATAGTACCTGCTACTAATGTACATCCAAAATTGATATCTTCATGAAGTTGGAAAATTTTAAATCAATCAAAAGAAGTCTAGTTCATCATCTCTTAAAAGATTCAAAGGTTCCGAATCAACACGAGACAAATGTATGATTTTGAGTTCTACTATTTTTGTGATTCTTATATGTTTAATTACTTTATACCACAAGACAAAGAATTTTTATCGCAATTTCAAATTTTGTATTACAGGAGTAATTAGTAAAATTATTCAATAGAGGGACGAGGAGAGAGATGTTGGAAGAAGGAATCTCGCAAAATATTCAAAGGCTCCGAATCAACACGTGGCAAAGGTCTGATTTTCGGTGCTACTTTTTTTGTCATTTTTTTATGTTTAAGTACATCATATCACAAATTAAGAGTTTTTATCACAAATTTTGTATTATAGGAGTAATTAATACAAATGTTCAAGAGATGGAAGAGGAGAGGGATCTAAGTGAGCTATTCGGTTCAAAATACATGAGAGCTTGACTTCAATTTGATTTTGGTTTTTTGAAGAGAATTAGAAGGAACTTAAGCAAAGGTTCAATGATGGATCTGCTTTGAGAAGAACCCCAACTTAGCAGCCAAACGAATTTTTCCTAGGTGCCCAACTCTTAGTCATTATTAAGAGGTCAACCCTAAAATATCTTTTATAATCATTTTGTAATAATTATAAGATTAAAAATTTAATACGAATTTTATCAAGCTCCAAATGAGCTAAACATGTTTGTAGCTTGATTTCTACTTTGTGAATCATATTATTCGCTTATAATTATTCGATGATTTTGATATTATGATTATTTGATTAAATTGATTGCTAGCCATAGAATATATATACATATCTTATGTTTAGTATATTAATCCCATAAAAAATACCCTTCGGGAATTTCCCAAGATCTTACACTATCACCCACGATGAAGTATATGAACTGAAATAAATATATAATTGTGTTACGTGATATAGAATCCATAGATCGTAACAACAAGAATATCTAATATGTGGTTAGAATCTATCACGCTTACTAGACTTAGGGTCACTCAGTAAAGGTATCTAAGTACTTACGTGGACCTTTGAATCCAGACGAATGGGTTTAACCCAACTCCCCCTTAATTAGAATACAATGTTTGCTTAATAATTTGTGAAGCTAAGCAGTTTGAGTTGTATCTAATATATACTCGTTAATTGCTATATTTTACTTGTTATATTATATTATTACACTAGTTGAACACTTTATATTAACTTTACATTCCCCGTACAGAATGATTTTCTTACTATTATATTAATTATAACAATTAATGACGTGTGGAGAATAAACGTATCTAGTATGTGAATTATATCACCCCCAAGGCCCGATAGCAACCGCAATGAAAGCAGACTATTTTACTTGGTCCTTTATGCTGCATAACTCACGCTCTAACTAAAGCGTTTGATCAAATACTAACAAAAAAATCGATATATGTATGGACAATAAATTTTTGCTTAAAGAAATCACCATATTTTACTTTTGAATATATACAGAGCCCCATCTATGGATATTAAATTTTATAATTATTACATTAAAGGGTGCAACTATTCATAAGAGTATAGAGAAATAAAAAGTGAGATGAGATTATGGTGTCTATAGAGAGTAAAAGTCAAAAGAAATACAGGTGGTCTTAAAACATATTTGGTGCTCTGGTGGTTGTAAACGAGTATATCGAAAACTAGATGCGAAAGCTTGTTTTAATTTCTCGAGACCTACTTAGTCGAACTCAAGTAAGTAAGATGTTTTACCTTGTTTGTTTAACGTCTCCAAAAGGCCTTTTTCCGAACCAAACTAGAGTTTTTCACGAATATTTGTTTCTTAAATGGTGAAGCGGTACTTCCCTGAGCACGTGTAAGATGTTATAGGATTTTTGTTTAAATTCTTCGAAAGATATTTTTTTGAACTAAACTCGATTTGTTCACAGATAAATTGTTTCTTAAATGGTAAAGCAAAACTTCCTTGAACACACGTAAGATGTTCTAGCTTGTTTGTTTAAATATTCTAAAAGATTTTTTTTCAAACTAAACTTCAGATTCATGAACAATTTGTTTTTTAAATGGTTGAGCGAAACTTCCTTGAACAACTGATAATGTATGAAATATATAATCTATAATCAAAATTTTAATATTAATAAAGAAATTCAAATCTTAAGAAATTATAAAATCTTATTGGAAAATACTTCCATCCAATATTGGATGATCCTACACCAATGATATTAATACACATACCCCATGTTTTAAACTTGCAAAAGTAACTAACATATTAATCTAGTGACATGTATTTTGTTAAAATAATCAATGGTTGTGATATGAATATTGGACCATCCAATATTGGATGGAAGTCTTACCCAATCTTATTTAATATTTGAAATTCATTAATATATTTACAAATAAATAAAATATTAATTTATAAATCATAATATAAACGATTAATTAACAAACTCGTTCGAACGAACTCAGTTCATACAAAGATTTAACCGAACTCAGTTCAAACAAACCTTGAATCGAACTCTATTTAAACATAACTTAAATTAGAGATTAAACTTATTTATAAACTAATGAGTTCGAAAGAGTTTCTCATTTATATCCTTAGTGGCAAAATTTCTTTTCTCTTTGGAGGGAGGTTTTGAAAAAGAGACAAACCATAGTTGAAAAATAGGTGGGAAAACTATACCACTAGATAATAATAATAATACTAATACTAATAATAATAATAATAATAATAATAATAATAATAATAATAATAATAATAATAATAATAATAATAATAATAATAATGAAAGAAGTACCACACCACAAACCTATTCTATTGCCCCACCATAATCCTTGACACCAAACCACTACCAAGATAGAAAAAAAACTTAACACTTTAAACCAAAGCCGGTCATGCATGATGGGAATTGTTGAATTTCAATTTTAGTAACGGAGTCAATTCACACAAATGAAATTAAAAAGTTTGCTTCTCCTACAAATTTAAAAAAAGAGATTGAGCTTAAAATTAATTATAATTTATATTTTTCGTGAAACAAAACAAGCGAAGAAGACAGAAGAAAGAAGAACTCCACTAGCTAACCAAACACCTAGGTGTTGTTTCAAATTCCAACACTTGAAGAAATATCACTTGCCCATTCAGTATTACCCATCCCATTAACCTTTTAACTGCAATGCAAACACCCTAAATAATACCAAAACTTGACAAGCAAGTCACTGATTATTAACATAGATTTTATAATCATCATCATCACCAAATTATCATTATATCCACAACATCATTCTAGATTATAGATCTAATTTTTCTCATAAATCAATCTGAATTTTTATATTTATATGTATAAATTTTTGGAATAAAATTATTCAAGATCTATAATACTCTATATATATATATTTGATAATATTAAGTATATATGGTACATATTATTTAAAATATAAATTAGCAATTTAGTATTAAACATGTTAAAACTTTTGAGATTTGTTTGTTATTAGAGTAATTATAGACATTGAATTATTTGATGCATAACAAGAACTCTGTCTTTATATCTTATAATAATAATAATATGTGTGTATGCGTGCATGTGGACAGAAGGTTTTTGCTTCATGAAATCATCATCTTTCTTTTTGGTATATGGAGAAACCGGTTGAAAAGGTTTCTAGAAAAGAAAATACTACTCTTTACATAAATTTAAATGTAAGTTTCATTGTTTTCAATTTCTTTTAATAGTGTAGTTTTACTTTTAATTGAAAATCGTTTCTTATAAATAAATATACAAATATATTTTTTACTTTTCTAGTGATACTGTTCGATTTTCCCAACAGCATATCACTTGAATTTTTAGCTAATTATACATGTTAAATCACTCTAAATCCAGCAACATGCGAATGATATTATAAAAAAATATACGACATACCATAAAAGGCTGTATATAAGAAAAATGGATATATTATAATTTCATATTTAGGCAAGAAGGTGAAAAAATAAAAATGATCCGAGAAAGAAGAGAGAAATAAAATATCACAAATCTCATTCAAACCCTAATAGCCGTATTCAATTTTACTTAATAACACAGAAGACCAAATCCTTTCTTACACCACGATCCATTTTCTCCTCTCTAGAAATCGAATTCTTCCATTCTATTCTACCTATCTTTTTTTTCCAAGCCAATATCGTCCTCTTTCTTTGGATAAAGTTTTATTTTCTTTCCTATCTCTAACCAAGTTCTGTTTTTTAATGGTGAACATATCAAATCGATCTATGGCCATTACATTTCAAATATAGATTATACGTATAAAACCCAAACCTTTGTTGAGGATGTGAGTTTTATTATTTCCATATTCTAAATTATTTTTATTATCTTATCATTTTGAAAATAGAAAATAATTTTTATGTTTAAAACATGAACATTTGTCAATTTCTATTTTTTAAAGAGTTTTATGTTTCCAAATGTTGTACGTACATGGTTTGATTATTTTTATGCATTGCCTACATTTCTTTAAACATAATTACTTAAGAAATTATAATTTTAGTTTGTAGCAATAATATTGCATAAACAAATACAAATCACTTGGGGTGTAACCTTAGTTTTGGGGTATTAGGGGCTATAAAATATTCCATTTTTATTTTTCTTCACTTTCCATCTTTAATTGCATCTGTTGAATTTCACTTAAAAAATCTGTATTCACATTTAAATGTCTTATAAACATAATGTGTATAAAATGGCCATTGTCAAATCAGTTAGATTTACATTTATTTAATTGATTAAATTAATTCATTATTTATATTTAGAATTGGGGAGTTTAATTCAATTGAATTGATTAGCCTAAATTTATATTAGATCTATATGTTGAATGTCTCGTGGATATATGTTGCTTTCATAACTGCATTCCTTAAATTTAAACACTCTCATAAATTAATTTTTATCTAATCCTTAGCTTAGGATTTTTGTTTAAAATTGATTGAATTTTATATTTGTTAGGTGCATTGTGAGCATTCATTTACAGATGGAAAAGAGAAGTGTTTGTGCACTTTTACCGTTGTATGACTACATGGTCCAAGATGATGTAAGGAAGAAACCCTAGGCATTGAAAGCATAAGTAACATAGTACCCGCTACTAATGTACATCCAAAATTGATATATTCATGAAGTTGGAAAATTTTAAATCAATCATAAGAAGTCTAGTTCATCATCTCTTAAAAGATTCAAAGGTTCCGAATCAACACGAGACAAAGGTATGATTTTGAGTGCTACTATTTTTGTGATTCTTATATGTTTAATTACCTTATACCACAAGACAAATAATTTTTATCACAATTTCAAATTTTGTATTACAGGAGTAATTAGTAAAATTATTCAATAGAGGGACGAGGAGAGAGATGTTGGAAGAAGGAATCTCGCAAAAGATTCAACGGCTCCGAATCAACACGTTTGGTTCTACTTTTTTTGTCATTTTTTTATGTTTAAGTACATCATATCACAAATTAAGAGTTTTTATCACAAATTTTGTATTATAGGAGTAATTAATACAAATGTTCAAGAGATGGAAGAGGAGAGGGATCTAAGTGAGCTATTCGGTTCAATATACATGAGAGCTTGACTTCAATTTGATTGTGGTTTTTTGAAGAGAATTAGAAGGAACTTAAGAAAAGGTTCAATGATGGATCTTCTTTGAGAAGAGCCCCAACTTAGCAGCCAAACGAATTTTTCCTAGGTGCCCAACTCATAGTCATTATTAAGAGGTCAACCCTAAAATATCTTTTATAATCATTTTGTAATAATTATAAGATTAAAAATTTAATACGAATTTTATCAAGCTCCAAATAAGCTAAACATGTTTGTAGCTTGATTTCTACTTTGTGAATCATATTATTCGCTTATAATTATTCAATGATTTTGATATTATGATTATTTTATTAAATTGATTGCTAGCCATAGAATATATATACATATATTATGTTTAGTATATTAATCCTATAAAAAATACCTTTCAGGAATTGCCCTAGATCATACACTATCACCCACGATGAAGTATATGAACTGAAATAAATATATAATTGTGTTACGTGATATAGAATCCATATATTGTAACAACCGGAATATCTAATATGTGGTTAGAATCTATCACGCTTACTAGGCTTAGGGTCACTCAGTAAAGATATCTAAGTTTATGAAATAACCTCATAGCATACTAGCATACTGGGAAGAGACTTACGTGGACCTTTGAATCCCGACTAATGGGTTTAACCAACTCCCCCTTAATTAGAATACAATATTTGCATAATAATTTGTGAAGCTAAGCAGTTTGAGTTGTATCTAATATATACTCGTTAATTGTTATACTTTACTTGTTATATTATATTATTACACTAGTTGAACACTTTATATTAATTTTACATTCCCCGTCGAGAATGATTATCTTACTATTATATCAATTATAACAATTTATGACGTGTGGAGAATAAACGTATCTAGTATGTGAATTATATCACTCCCAAGGCTCGATAGCAACCACAAAACTCACGCTCTAACTAAAGCGTTTGAACAAATACTAACAAAAAAATCGATATATGTATGGATAATAAATTTTTGCTTCAAGAAATCACCATATTTTAATTTTGAATATATACAGAGACCCATCAATGGATATTAAATTTTATAATTATTACGTTAAAGGGTGCAACTATTCATAGGAGTATAGAGAAATAAAAAGTGAGATGAGATTATGGTGTCTATAGAGAATAAAAGTCAAAAGAAATACAGGTGGTCTTAAAACATATTTGGTTCTCTGGTGGTTGTAAACGAGTATATCGAAAACTAGATGTGAAAGCTTGTTTTAATTTCTCGAGACCTACAGAGTCGAACTCAAGTAAGTAAGATGTTTTAGATTGTTTGTTTAACGTCTCCAAAAGGCCTTTTATCGAACCAAACTAGAGTTGTTCACGAATATTTGTTTCTTAAATGGTGAAGCGGAACTTCCTTGAACACATTTAAGATGTTATAGGATTTTTGTTTAAATTCTTCGAAAGATCTTTTTTTGAACTAAACTCGATTTGTTCACAGATAAATTGTTTCTTAAATGGTAAAGCGAAACTTCCTTGAACACACGTAAGATGTTCTAGCTTGTTTGTTTAAATTCTCTAAAAGATCTTTTTTCAAACTAAACTTCAGATTCATGAACAATTTGTCTCTTAAATGGTTGAGCGAAACTTCCTTGAACAACTGATAATGTATGAAATATATAATCTATAAAAAAAAGTTAAATATTAATAAAGAAATTCAAATCTTAAGAAATTATAAAATCTTATTTAATATTTGAAATTCATTAATATATTTACAAATAAATAAAATATTAATTTATAAATCATAATATAAACGATTAATTAACAAACTCGTTCGAACGAACTCAGTTCATACAAAGCTTTAACCGAACTCAGTTCAAACAAACCTTGAATCGAACTCTGTTTAAACAAAACTTAAATTAGAGATTAAACTTATTTATAAACCAATGAGTTCGAAAGAGTTTCTCATTTATATCCTTAGTGGCAAAAATTCTTTTCTCTTTGGAGAGAGGTTTTGAAAAAGAGACAAGCCATAGTTGAAAAATAGGTAGGAAAACTATACCACTAGATAATAATAATAATAATAATACAAATAATAATAATAATAATAATAATAATAATAATAATAATGAAAGAAGTACCACAACAGAAACCTATTCTATTGCCCCACCATAATCCTTGACACCAAACCACTACCAAAATAGAAAAAAAAACTGAACACTTTAAACTAAAGCCGGTCATGCATGATGGGAATAGTTGAATTTCAATTTTAGTAACGGAGTCAATTCACAAAAATGAAATTAAAAAGTCTGTTTCTCCTCCAAATTTAGAAAAAGAGATTGAGCTTAAAATTAATTATAATTTATATTTTTCGTGAAACAAAACAAGCAAGAAGACAGAAGAAAGAAGAACTCCACTAGCTAACCAACCACCTAGGTGTTGTTTCAAATTCCAACACCTGAAGAAATATCACTTGCCCATTCAGTATTACCTATCCCATTAACCTTTTAACTGCAATGCAAACACCCTAAATAATACCAAAACTTGACAAGCAAGTCACTGATTATTAACATAGATTTTATAATCATCATCATCACCGAATCATCATTATATCCACAACATCATTCTAGATTATAGATCTAATTTTTATCATAAACAATGTGAATTTTTATATTTATATGTATAAAAATTTTGAATAAAATTATTCAAGATCTATAATACTATATATATATATATATATATATATATATATATATATATATTTGATAATATTAAGTATATATGGTACATATGATTTCAAATATAAATCAGTAATTTAGTATTAAACATGTTAAAACTTTTGAGATTTGTTTGTTATTAGAGTAATTTTAGAGATTGAACTATCTGATGCATAACAAGAACTCTGCCTTTATATCTTATAATAATAATAATATGTGTGTATGCGTGCATGTGGACAAAAGGTTTTTGCTTCATAAAATCATCATCTTTCTTTTTGGTATATGGAGAAACCGGTTGAAAAGGTTTCCAGAAAAGAAAATACTACTCTTTACATGAATTTAAATGTAAGTTTCGTTGTTTTCAATTTCTTTTAATAGTGTAGTTTTACTTTTAATTGAAAATCGTTTCTTTTAAATAAATATAAAACAAATTTTTTACTTTTCTAGTGCTTGAATATTTAGCGAAATATACATGTTAAATCACTCTAAATCCAGCAACATACAAATGATATTATAAAAAAAGATACGACAAACCATAAAAGGCTGTATATAAGAAAAATGGATATATAATAATTTCTTATTTTGGCAAGAAGGTGAAAAAATAAAAATGATCCCAGAAAGAAGAGAGAAATAAAATATCACAAATCTCATTCAAACCCTTATAGCCGTCTTCAATTTTACATAAAAACACAAAAGATCAAATCCTTTCTTACACCACGATCCATTTTCTCCTCTCTAGATTCTTCCATTCTACTCTACCTATATTTATTTCCTAGCCTATATCCTCCTCTTTCTTTGTATAAAGTTTTATTTTCTTTCCTATCTCTAACCAAGTTCCGTTTTTTAATGTTGAACATATCAAATCGATCTATGGCCATTACATTTCAAATATAGATTATACGTATAAAACCCAAACCTTTGTTGAAGATCTGAGTTTTCTTATTTCCATATTCTAAATTATTTATATTATCTTATCATTTTGAAAATAGAAAATAATTTTTATGTGTTAAAACATGAAAATTTGTCAATTTCTATTTTTTTAAAGAGTTTTATGTTTTCAAATATTGTACGTACATGTTTTGATTATTTTTTATGCATTGCCTACATTTATTTAGACATAATTATTTAAGAAATTATAATTTGAGTTTGTAGCAATAATACTGCATAAACAAATACAAATCACTTGGGGTGTAACCTTAGTTTTGGGGGATTAGGGGCTATAAAAGATTCCATTTTTATTTTTTTTCATTTTCCATCTTTAATTGCATATGTTGTATTAGAATTTCACTTAAAGAATCTGCATTCACATTAAAATGTCTTATAAACACAATGTGTATAAAATGGCCATTGTCAAATCAGTTAGATTTACATTCATTTAATTGATTAAATTAATTCATTATTTATATATAGAATTGGGGATTGAATTAATTAGCCTAAATTTGGTTGAGAAGCAATATTAGATCTATAAGTTGAATGTCTCGTGAATATATGTTGCTTTCACAACTACATTCCTTAAATTTAAACACTCTCATATATAATTTTTTATCTAATCCTTAGCTTAGGATTTTTGTTTAAAATTGGAATTTTCTATTTGTTAGGTGCATTGTGAGCATTCATTTACAGATGGAAAAGAGAATTGTTTGTGCACTTTTACAGTTGTATGACTACATGGTCCAAGATGATGTAAGGAATAAACCCTAGGCATTGAAAGCATAAGTAACATAGTACCTGCTACTAATGTACATCCAAAATTGATATCTTCATGAAGTTGGAAAATTTTAAATCAATCAAAAGAAGTCTAGTTCATCATCTCTTAAAAGATTCAAAGGTTCCGAATCAACACGAGACAAATGTATGATTTTGAGTTCTACTATTTTTGTGATTCTTATATGTTTAATTACTTTATACCACAAGACAAAGAATTTTTATCGCAATTTCAAATTTTGTATTACAGGAGTAATTAGTAAAATTATTCAATAGAGGGACGAGGAGAGAGATGTTGGAAGAAGGAATCTCGCAAAATATTCAAAGGCTCCGAATCAACACGTGGCAAAGGTCTGATTTTCGGTGCTACTTTTTTTGTCATTTTTTTATGTTTAAGTACATCATATCACAAATTAAGAGTTTTTATCACAAATTTTGTATTATAGGAGTAATTAATACAAATGTTCAAGAGATGGAAGAGGAGAGGGATCTAAGTGAGCTATTCGGTTCAAAATACATGAGAGCTTGACTTCAATTTGATTTTGGTTTTTTGAAGAGAATTAGAAGGAACTTAAGCAAAGGTTCAATGATGGATCTGCTTTGAGAAGAACCCCAACTTAGCAGCCAAACGAATTTTTCCTAGGTGCCCAACTCTTAGTCATTATTAAGAGGTCAACCCTAAAATATCTTTTATAATCATTTTGTAATAATTATAAGATTAAAAATTTAATACGAATTTTATCAAGCTCCAAATGAGCTAAACATGTTTGTAGCTTGATTTCTACTTTGTGAATCATATTATTCGCTTATAATTATTCGATGATTTTGATATTATGATTATTTGATTAAATTGATTGCTAGCCATAGAATATATATACATATCTTATGTTTAGTATATTAATCCCATAAAAAATACCCTTTGGGAATTTCCCAAGATCTTACACTATCACCCACGATGAAGTATATGAACTGAAATAAATATATAATTGTGTTACGTGATATAGAATCCATAGATCGTAACAACAAGAATATCTAATATGTGGTTAGAATCTATCACGCTTACTAGACTTAGGGTCACTCAGTAAAGGTATCTAAGTACTTACGTGGACCTTTGAATCCCGACTAATGGGTTTAACCCAACTCCCCCTTAATTAGAATACAATGTTTGCTTAATAATTTGTGAAGCTAAGCAGTTTGAGTTGTATCTAATATATACTCGTTAATTGCTATATTTTACTTGTTATATTATATTATTACACTAGTTGAACACTTTATATTAACTTTACATTCCCCGTACAGAATGATTTTCTTACTATTATATTAATTATAACAATTAATGACGTGTGGAGAATAAACGTATCTAGTATGTGAATTATATCACCACCAAGGCCCGATAGCAACCGCAATGAAAGCAGACTATTTTACTTGGTCCTTTATGCTGCAAAACTCACGCTCTAACTAAAGCGTTTGATCAAATACTAACAAAAAAATCGATATATGTATGGATAATAAATTTTTGCTTAAAGAAATCACCATATTTTACTTTTGAATATATACAGAGCCCCATCTATGGATATTAAATTTTATAATTATTACATTAAAGGGTGCAACTATTCATAAGAGTATAGAGAAATAAAAAGTGAGATGAGATTATGGTGTCTATAGAGAGTAAAAGTCAAAAGAAATACAGGTGGTCTTAAAACATATTTGGTGCTCTGGTGGTTGTAAACGAGTATATCGAAAACTAGATGTGAAAGCTTGTTTTAATTTCTCGAGACCTACTTAGTCGAACTCAAGTAAGTAAAATGTTTTACCTTGTTTGTTTAACGTCTCCAAAAGGCCTTTTTCCGAACCAAACTAGAGTTTTTCACGAATATTTGTTTCTTAAATGGTGAAGCGGTACTTCCTTGAGCACGTGTAAGATGTTATAGGATTTTTGCTTAAATTCTTCGAAAGATATTTTTTTGAACTAAACTCGATTTGTTCACAGATAAATTGTTTCTTAAATGGTAAAGCGAAACTTCCTTGAACACACGTAAGATGTTCTAGCTTGTTTGTTTAAATATTCTAAAAGATTTTTTTTCAAACTAAACTTCAGATTCATGAACAATTTGTTTTTTAAATGGTTGAGCGAAACTTCCTTGAACAACTGATAATGTATGAAATATATAATCTATAATCAAAATTTTAATATTAATAAAGAAATTCAAATCTTAAGAAATTATAAAATCTTATTGGAAAATACTTCCATCCAATATTGGATGATCCTACACCAATGATATTAATACACATACCCCATGTTTTAAACTTGCAAAAGTAACTAACATATTAATCTAGTGACATGTATTTTGTTAAAATAATCAATTGGTGTGATATGAATATTGGACCATCCAATATTGGATGGAAGTCTTACCCAATCTTATTTAATATTTGAAATTCATTAATATATTTACAAATAAATAAAATATTAATTTATAAATCATAATATAAACGATTAATTAACAAACTCGTTCGAACGAACTCAGTTCATACAAAGATTTAACCGAACTCAGTTCAAACAAACCTTGAATCGAACTCTGTTTAAACATAACTTAAATTAGAGATTAAACTTATTTATAAACTAATGAGTTCGAAAGAGTTTCTCATTTATATCCTTAGTGGCAAAATTTCTTTTCTCTTTGGAGGGAGGTTTTGAAAAAGAGACAAACCATAGTTGAAAAATAGGTGGGAAAACTATACCACTAGATAATAAT
The DNA here is from genome assembly GCA_029959085.1 of Nemophila menziesii. NCBI lineage: Eukaryota > Viridiplantae > Streptophyta > Magnoliopsida > Boraginales > Hydrophyllaceae > Nemophila > Nemophila menziesii. Next base: position 60,475,258 of record JARWIR010000005.1, on the reverse strand, counting down.
AATAATACTAATAATAATAATAATAATAATAATAATAATAATAATAATAATAATAATAATGAAAGAAGTACCACACCACAAACCTATTCTATTGCCCCACCATAATCCTTGACACCAAACCACTACCAAGATAGAAAAAAAACTTAACACTTTAAACCAAAGCCGGTCATGCATGATAGGAATTGTTGAATTTCAATTTTAGTAACGGAGTCAATTCACACAAATGAAATTAAAAAGTTTGCTTCTCCTCCAAATTTAAAAAAAGAGATTGAGCTTAAAATTAATTATAATTTATATTTTTCGTGAAACAAAACAAGCGAAGAAGACAGAAGAAAGAAGAACTCCACTAGCTAACCAAACACCTAGGTGTTGTTTCAAATTCCAACACTTGAAGAAATATCACTTGCCCATTCAGTATTACCCATCCCATTAACCTTTTAACTGCAATGCAAACACCCTAAATAATACCAAAACTTGACAAGCAAGTCACTGATTATTAACATAGATTTTATAATCATCATCATCACCAAATTATCATTATATCCACAACATCATTCTAGATTATAGATCGAATTTTTCTCATAAATCAATCTGAATTTTTATATTTATATGTATAAATTTTTGGAATAAAATTATTCAAGATCTATAATACTCTATATATATATATTTGATAATATTAAGTATATATGGTACATATTATTTCAAATATAAATTAGCAATTTAGTATTAAACATGTTAAAACTTTTGAGATTTTTTTGTTATTAGAGTAATTATAGACATTGAACTATTTGATGCATAACAAGAACTCTGTCTTTATATCTTATAATAATAATAATATGTGTGTATGCGTGCATGTGGATAGAAGGTTTTTGCTTCATGAAATCATCATCTTTCTTTTTGGTATATGGAGAAACCGGTTGAAAAGGTTTCTAGAAAAGAAAATACTACTCTTTACATAAATTTAAATGTAAGTTTCGTTGTTTTCAATTTCTTTTAATATTGTAGTTTTACTTTTAATTGAAAATCGTTATTATAAATAAATATACAAATATATTTTTTACTTTTCTAGTGATATTGTTCGATTTTTCCAACAGAATATCACTTGAATATTTAGCGAAATATACATGTTAAATCACTCTAAATCCAGCAAACATACGAATGATATTATAAAAAAAGATACGACATACGATAAAAGGCTGTATATAAGAAAAATAGATATATTATAATTTCATATTTTGGCAAGAAGGTGAAAAAAAATGATCCCAGAAAGAAGAGAGAAATAAAATATCACAAATCTCATTCAAACCCTAATAGTCGTCTTCAATTTTACATAAAAACACAGTAGACCAAATCCTTTCTTACACCACGATCCATTTTCTCCTCTCTAGAAATCGAATTCTTCCATTCTATTATACCTATCTTTTTTTTCCAAGCCTATATCCTCCTCTTTCTTTGTATAAAGATTTTTTTTCTTTCCTGTCTCTAACTAAGTTCCGTTTTTTAATGGTGAACATATCAAATCGATCTATGGCCATTACATTTCAAATATAGATTATACGTATAATACCCAAACATTTGTTGAAGATGTGAGTTTTCTTATTTCTATATTCTAAATTATTTATAATATTTTATAATTTTGAAAATAGAAAATAACTTTTAAGTGTTAAATCATGAAAATTTGTCAATTTCTATTTTTTTAAAGAGTTTTATGTTTTCAAATGTTTTACGTACATGTTTTGATTATTTTTATGCATTGCCTACATTTCTTTAGACATAATTATTTAAGAAATTATAATTTGAGTTTGTAGCAATAATATTGCATAAACAAATACAAATCACTTGGGGTGTAACCTTAGTTTTGGGGGATTAGGGGCTATAAAAGATTCCATTTTTATTTTTCTTCATTTTCCATCTTTAATTGCATATGTTGTATTAGAATTTCACTTAAAGAATCTGCATTCACATTAAAATGTCTTATAAACATAATGTGTATAAAATGGCCATTGTCAAATCAGTTAGATACACATTTATTTAATTGATTAAATTAATTCAGTATTTATATTTAGAATTGGGGAGTTTAATTCAATTGAATTAATTAGCCTAAATTTGGTTGAGAAGCAATATTAGATACGTTGAATGTCTCGTGGATATATGTTGCTTTCACAACTGCATTCCTTAAATTTAAACACTCTCATATATAAATTTTTATCTAATCCTTAGCCTAGGATTTTTGTTTAAAATTGATTGAATTTTATATTTGTTAGGTGCATTGTGAGCATTAATTTACAGATGGAAAAGAGAAGTGTTTGTGCACTTTTACAGTTGTATGACTACATGGTCCAAGATGATGTAAGGAAGAAAACCTAGGCATTGAAAACATAAGTAACATAGTACCTACTACTAATGTACATCCAAAATAGATATCTTCATGAAGTTGGAAAATTTTAAATCAATCAAAAGAAGTCTAGTTCATAATCTCTTAAAAGATTCAAAGGTTCCGAATTAACACGAGACAAAGGTATGATTTTGAGTGCTACTATTTTTGTGATTCTTATATGTTTAATTACTTTAAACCACAAGACAAAGAATTTTTATCGCAATTTCAAATTTTGTATTACAGGAGTAATTAGTAAAATTATTCAATAGAGGGACGAGGAGAGAGATGTTGGAAGAAGGAATCTCGCAAAAGATTCAACGGCTCCGAATCAACACGTGGCAAAGGTCTGATTTTCGGTGCTACTTTTTTTGTCATTTTTTTATGTTTAAGTACATCATATCACAAATTAAGAGTTTTTATCACAAATTTTGTATTATAGGAGTAATTAATACAAATGTTCAAGAGATGGAAGAGGAAAGGGATCTAAGTGAGCTATTCGGTTCAAAATACATGAGAGCTTGACTTCAATTTGATTGTGGTTTTTTGAAGAGAATTAGAAGGAACTTAAGAAAAGGTTCAATGATGGATCTTCTTTGAGAAGAGCCCCAACTTAGCAGCCAAACGAATTTTTCCTAGGTGCCCAACTCTTAGTCATTATTGAGAGGTCAACCATAAAATATCTTAAATAATCATTTTGTAATAATTATAAGATTAAAGATTTAATACAAATTTTATCAAGCTCCAAATGAGCTAAACAGGTTTGTAGCTTGATTTCTACTTTGTGAATCATATTATTCGCTTATAATTATTCGATGATTTTGATATTATGATTATTTGATTAAATTGATTGCTAGCCATAGAATATATATACATATCTTATGTTTAGTATATTAATCCCATATAAAATACCCTTCAGGAATTGCCCTAGATCTTACACTATCACCCACGATGAAGTATATGAACTGAAATAAATATATAATTGTGTTACGTGATATAGAATCCATAGATCGTAACAACCGGAATATCTAATATGTGGTTAGAATCTATCACGCTTACTATACTTAGGGTCACTCAGTAAAGGTATCTAAGTTTAAGAAATAACCTCATAGCATACTGGGAAGAGACTTACGTGGACCTTTGAATCCCGACTAATGGGTTTAACCCAACTCCCCCTTAATTAGAATACAATATTTGCATAATAATTTGTGAAGCTAAGCAGTTTGAGTTGTATCTAATATATACTCGTTAATTGCTATATTTTACTTGTTATATTATATTATTACACTAGTTGAACACTTTATATTAATTTTACATTCCCCGTAGAGAATAATTTTCTTACTATTATATTAATTATAACAATTTATGAAGTGTGGAGAATAAACGTATCTAGTATGTGTATTATATCACTCCCAAGGCCCGATAGCAACCGCAAAAAAAGCTGACTATTTTCCTTGGTCCTTTATGTTGCAAAACTCACGCTCTAACTAAAGCGTTTGATCAAATACTAACAAAAAAATCGATATATGTATGGATAATAAATTTTTGCTTCAAGTAATCACCATATTTTACTTTTGAATATATACAGAGCCCCATCTATGGATATTAAATTTTATAATTATTACGTTAAAGGGTGCAACTATTGATAGGAGTATAGAGAAATAAAAAGTGAGATGAGATTATGGTGTCTATAGAGAATAAATGTCAAAAGAAATACAGGTGGTCTTAAAACATATTTGGTGCTCTGGTGGTTGTAAACGAGTATATCGAAAACTAGATGCGAAAGCTTGTTTTAATTTCTCGAGACCTACAGAGTCGAACTCAAGTAAGTAAGATGTTTTACCTTGTTTGTTTAACGTCTCCAAAAGACCTTTTTTCGAACCAAACTAGAGTTGTTAACGAATATTTGTTTCTTAAATGGTGGAGCGGAACTTCCTTGAACACGTGTAAGATGTTATAGGATTTTTGTTTAAATTCTTCGAAAGATCTTTTTTTGAACTAAACTCGATTTGTTCACAGATAAATTGTTTCTTAAATGGTAAAGCGAAACTTCCTTGAAAACACGTAAGATGTTCTAGCTTGTTTGTTTAAATTCTCTAAAAGATCTTTTTTCAAACTAAACTTCAGATTCATGAACAATTTGTTTCGTAAATTGTTGAGCGAAACTTCCTTGAACAATTGATAATGTATGAAATATATAATCTATAATCAAAAGTTTAATATTAATAAAGAAATTCAAATCTTAAGAAATTATAAAATCTTATTTAATATTTGAAATTCATTAATATATTTACAAATAAATAAAATATTAATTTATAAATCATAATATAAACGATTAATTAACAAACTCTTTCGAACCAACTCAGTTCATACAAAGCTTTAACTGAACTCAGTTCAAACAAACCTTGAATCGAACTCTGTTTAAACAAAACTTAAATTAGAGCTATATGTTGAATGTCTCGTGGATATATGTTGCTTTCATAACTGCATTCCTTAAATTTAAACACTCTCATAAATTAATTTTTATCTAATCCTTAGCTTAGGATTTTTGTTTAAAATTGATTGAATTTTATATTTGTTAGGTGCATTGTGAGCATTCATTTACAGATGGAAAAGAGAAGTGTTTGTGCACTTTTACAGTTGTATGACTACATGGTCCAAGATGATGTAAGGAAGAAACCCTAGGCATTGAAAGCATAAGTAACATAGTACCCGCTACTAATGTACATCCAAAATTGATATATTCATGAAGTTGGAAAATTTTAAATCAATCATAAGAAGTCTAGTTCATCATCTCTTAAAAGATTCAAAGGTTCCGAATCAACACGAGACAAAGGTATGATTTTGAGTGCTACTATTTTTGTGATTCTTATATGTTTAATTACCTTATACCACAAGACAAATAATTTTTATCACAATTTCAAATTTTGTATTACAGGAGTAATTAGTAAAATTATTCAATAGAGGGACGAGGAGAGAGATGTTGGAAGAAGGAATCTCGCAAAAGATTCAACGGCTCCGAATCAACACGTTCGGTTCTACTTTTTTTGTCATTTTTTTATGTTTAAGTACATCATATCACAAATTAAGAGTTTTTATCACAAATTTTGTATTATAGGAGTAATTAATACAAATTTCCAAGAGATGGAAGAGGAGAGGGATCTAAGTGAGCTATTCGGTTCAATATACATGAGAGCTTGACTTCAATTTGATTGTGGTTTTTTGAAGAGAATTAGAAGGAACTTAAGAAAAGGTTCAATGATGGATCTTCTTTGAGAAGAGCCCCAACTTAGCAGCCAAACGAATTTTTCCTAGGTGCCCAACTCTTAGTCATTATTAAGAGGTCAACCCTAAAATATCTTTTATAATCATTTTGTAATAATTATAAGATTAAAAATTTAATACGAATCTTATCAAGCTCCAAATGAGCTAAACATGTTTGTAGCTTGATTTCTACTTTGTGAATCATATTATTCGCTTATAATTATTCAATGATTTTGATATTATGATTATTTTATTAAATTGATTACTAGCCATAGAATATATATACATATATTATGTTTAGTATATTAATCCCATAAAAAATACCTTTCAGGAATTGCCCTAGATCATACACTATCACCCACGATGAAGTATATGAACTGAAATAAATATATAATTGTGTTACGTGATATAGAATCCATAGATTGTAACAACCGGAATATCTAATATGTGGTTAGAATCTATCACGCTTACTAGGCTTAGGGTCACTCAGTAAAGATATCTAAGTTTATGAAATAACCTCATAGCATACTAGCATACTGGGAAGAGACTTACGTGGACCTTTGAATCCCGACTAATGGGTTTAACCAACTCCCCCTTAATTAGAATACAATATTTGCATAATAATTTGTGAAGCTAAGCAGTTTGAGTTGTATCTAATATATACTCATTAATTGCTATACTTTACTTGTTATATTATATTATTACACTAGTTGAACACTTTATATTAATTTTACATTCCCCGTCGAGAATGATTATCTTACTATTATATCAATTATAACAATTTATGACGTGTGGAGAATAAACGTATCTAGTATGTGAATTATATCACTCCCAAGGCCCGATAGCAACCACAAAACTCACGCTCTAACTAAAGCGTTTGAACAAATACTAACAAAAAAATCGATATATGTATGGATAATAAATTTTTGCTTCAAGAAATCACCATATTTTAATTTTGAATATATACAGAGACCCATCAATGGATATTAAATTTTATAATTATTACGTTAAAGGGTGCAACTATTCATAGGAGTATAGAGAAATAAAAAGTGAGATGAGATTATGGTGTCTATAGAGAATAAAAGTCAAAAGAAATACAGGTGGTCTTAAAACATATTTGGTTCTCTGGTGGTTGTAAACGAGTATATCAAAAACTAGATGTGAAAGCTTGTTTTAATTTCTCAAGACCTACAGAGTCGAACTCAAGTAAGTAAGATGTTTTAGATTGTTTGTTTAACGTCTCCAAAAGGCCTTTTATCGAACCAAACTAGAGTTGTTCACGAATATTTGTTTCTTAAATGGTGAAGCGGAACTTCCTTGAACACATTTAAAATGTTATAGGATTTTTGTTTAAATACTTCGAAAGATCTTTTTTGGAACTAAACTCGATTTGTTCACAGATAAATTGTTTCTTAAATGGTAAAGCGAAACTTCCTTGAACACACGTAAGATGTTCTAGCTTGTTTGTTTAAATTCTCTAAAAGATCTTTTTTCAAACTAAACTTCAGATTCATGAACAATTTGTCTCTTAAATGGTTGAGCGAAACTTCCTTGAACAACTGATAATGTATGAAATATATAATCTATAATCAAAAGTTTAATATTAATAAAGAAATTCAAATCTTAAGAAATTATAAAATCTTATTTAATATTTGAAATTCATTAATATATTTACAAATAAATAAAATATTAATTTATAAATCATAATATAAACGATTAATTAACAAACTCGTTCGAACGAACTCAGTTCATACAAAGCTTTAACCGAACTCAGTTCAAACAAACCTTGAATCGAACTCTGTTTAAACAAAACTTAAATTAGAGATTAAACTTATTTATAAACTAATGAGTTCGAAAGAGTTTCTCATTTATATCCTTAGTGGCAAAAATTCTTTTCTCTTTGGAGAGAGGTTTTGAAAAAGAGACAAGCCATAGTTGAAAAATAGGTAGGAAAACTATACCACTAGATAAGAATAATAATAATAATACAAATAATAATAATAATAATAATAATAATAATAATGAAAGAAGTACCACAACAGAAACCTATTCTATTGCCCCACCATAATCCTTGACACCAAACCACTACCAAAATAGAAAAAAAACTGAACACTTTAAACTAAAGCCGGTCATGCATGATGGGAATTGTTGAATTTCAATTTTAGTAACGGAGTCAATTCACAAAAATGAAATTAAAAATTTGCTTGTCCTCCAAATTTAAAAAAAGAGATTGAGCTAAAAATTAATTATAATTTATATTTTTCGAGAAACAAAACAAGCGAAGAAGACAGAAAAAAGAAGAACTCCACTAGCTAACCAACCACCTAGGTGTTGTTTCAAATTCCAACACCTGAAGAAATATCACTTGCCCATTCAGTATTACTCATCCCATTAACCTTTTAACTGCAATGCAAACACCCTAAATAATACCAAAACTTGACAAGCAAGTCACTGATTATTAACATAGATTTTATAATCATCATCACCACAAAATCATCATTATATCCACAACATCATTCTAGATTATAGATCTAATTTTTATCATAAATCAATGTGAATTTTTATATTTATATGTATAAAATTTTTGAATAAAATTATTCAAGATCTATAATACTCTATATATATATATATATATATATATATATATTTGATAATACTAAGTATATATGGTACATATGATTTCAAATATAAATCAACAATTTAGTATTAAACATGTTAAAACTTTTGAGATTTGTTTGTTATTAGAGTAATTTCAGACACTAAACTATCTGATGCATTACAAGAACTCTGCCTTTATATCTTATAATAATAATAATATGTGTGTATGCGTGCATGTGGACAAAAGGTTTTTTCTTCATGAAATCATCATCTTTCTTTTTGGTATATGGAGAAACCGGTTGAAAAGGTTTCTAGAAAAGAAAATACTACTCTTTACATGAATTTAAATGTAAGTTTCGTTGTTTTCAATTTCTTTTAATAGTGTAGTTTTACTTTTAATTGAAAATCGTTTCTTTTAAATAAATATAAAAATATATTTTTTACTTTTCTAGTGCTTGAATATTTAGCGAAATATACATGTTAAATCACTCTAAATCCAGCAACATACGAATGATATTATAAAAAATTACCATAAAAGGCTGTATATAAGAAAAATGGATATATTATAATTTCATATTTTGGCAAGAAGGTGAAAAAAAAAATGATCCCAGAAAGAAGAGAGAAATAAAATATCATAAATCTCATTCAAACCCTAATAGCCAGTCTTCAATTTTACATAAAAACACAAAAGACCAAATCCTTTCTTACACCACGATCCATCATTCTACTCTACCTATCTTTTTTTTTCGAAGCCTATATCCTCCTCCTTCTTTGTTTAAAGTTTTATTTTCTTTCCTATCTCTAACCAAGTTCCGTTTTTTAATGGTGAACATATCAAATCGATCTATGGCCATTACATTTCAAATATAGATTATATGTATAAAACCCAAACATTTGTTGAAGATGGGAGTTATCTTATTTCCATATTCTAAATTATTTATATTATCTTATCATTTTGAAAATAGAAAATAATTTTTATGTGTTAAAACATGAAAATTTGTCAATTTCTATTTTTTAAAGAGTTTTATGTTTCCAAATGTTGTACGTACATGTTTTGATTATATTTATGCATTGCCTACATTTATTTAGACATAATTATTTAAGAAATTATAATTTGAGGTTGTAGCAATAATATTGCATAAACAAATACAAATCACTTGGGGGTGTAACCTTAGATTTGGGGGATTAGGGGCTCTAAAAGATTCCATTTTTATTTTTCTTCATTTTCCATCTTTAATTGCATATGTTGTATTAGAATTTCACTTAAAGAATCTGCATTCACATTAAAATGTCTTATAAACATAATGTGTATAAAATGGTCATTGTCAAATCAGTTAGATTTACATTCATTTAATTGATTAAATTAATTCATTATTTATATTTAGAATTGGGGATTTTAATTCAATTGAATTAATTAACCTTAATTTAGTTGAGAAGCAATATTAGATCTATACGTTGAATGTCTCATGGATATATGTTGCTTTCACAACTGCATTCCTTAAATTTAAACACTCTCATATAAATTTTTTTATTTAATCCTTAGCTTCGGATGTTTGTTTAAAAGTGATTGAATTTTATATTTGTTAGGTGCATTGTCAGCATTCATTTACAGATGGAAAAGAGAAGTGTATGTGCACTTTTACAGTTGTATGACTACATGGTCCAAGATGATGTAAGGAAGAAACCCTAGGAATTGAAAGCATAAGTAACATAGTACCCGCTACTAATGTACATCCAAAATTGATATATTCATGAAGTTGGAAAATTTTAAATCAATCATAAGAAGTCTAGTTCATCATCTCTTAAAAGATTCAAAGGTTCCGAATCAACACGAGACAAAGGTATGATTTTGAGTGCTACTATTTTTGTGATTCTTATATGTTTAATTACCTTATACCACAAGACAAATAATTTTTATCACAATTTCAAATTTTGTATTATAGGAGTAATTAGTAAAATTATTCAATAGAGGGACGAGGAGAGAGATGTTGGAAGAAGGAATCTCGCAAAAGATTCAACGGCTCCGAATCAACACGTTCGGTTCTACTTTTTTTGTCATTTTTTTATGTTTAAGTACATCATATCACAAATTAAGAGTTTTTATCACAAATTTTGTATTATAGGAGTAATTAATACAAATTTCCAAGAGATGGAAGAGGAGAGGGATCTAAGTGAGCTATTCGGTTCAATATACATGAGAGCTTGACTTCAATTTGATTGTGGTTTTTTGAAGAGAATTAGAAGGAACTTAAGAAAAGGTTCAATGATGGATCTTCTTTGAGAAAAGCCCCAACTTAGCAGCCAAACGAATTTTTCCTAGGTGCCCAACTCTTAGTCATTATTAAGAGGTCAACCCTAAAATATCTTTTATAATCATTTTGTAATAATTATAAGATTAAAAATTTAATACGAATTTTATCAAGCTCCAAATGAGCTAAACATGTTTGTAGCTTGATTTCTACTTTGTGAATCATATTATTCGCTTATAATTATTCAATGATTTTGATATTATGATTATTTTATTAAATTGATTGCTAGCCATAGAATATATATACATATATTATGTTTAGTATATTAATCCCATAAAAAATACCTTTCAGGAATTGCCCTAGATCATACACTATCACCCACGATGAAGTATATGAACTGAAATAAATATATAATTGTGTTACGTGATATAGAATCCATAGATTGTAACAACCGGAATATCTATGTGGTTAGAATCTATCACGCTTACTAGGCTTAGGGTCACTCAGTAAAGATATCTAAGTTTATGAAATAACCTCATAGCATACTAGCATACTGGGAAGAGACTTACGTGGACCTTTGAATCCCGATTAACGGGTTTAACCAACTCCCCCTTAATTAGAATACAATATTTGCATAATAATTTGTGAAGCTAAGCAGTTTGAGTTGTATCTAATATATACTCATTAATTGCTATACTTTACTTGTTATATTATATTATTACACTAGTTGAACAATTTATATTAATTTTACATTCCCCGTCGAGAATGATTATCTTACTATTATATCAATTATAACAATTTATGACGTGTGGAGAATAAACGTATCTAGTATGTGAATTATATCACTCCCAAGGCCCGATAGCAACCACAAAACTCACGCTCTAACTAAAGCGTTTGAACAAATACTAACAAAAAAATCGATATATGTATGGATAATAAATTTTTGCTTCAAGAAATCAACATATTTTAATTTTGAATATATACAGAGACCCATCAATGGATATTAAATTTTATAATTATTACGTTAAAGGGTGCAACTATTCATAGGAGTATAGAGAAATAAAAAGTGAGATGAGATTATGGTGTCTATAGAGAATAAAAGTCAAAAGAAATACAGGTGGTCTTAAAACATATTTGGTTCTCTGGTGGTTGTAAACGAGTATATCAAAAACTAGATGTGAAAGCTTGTTTTAATTTCTCAAGACCTACAGAGTCGAACTCAAGTAAGTAAGATGTTTTAGATTGTTTGTTTAACGTCTCCAAAAGGCCTTTTATCGAACCAAACTAGAGTTGTTCACGAATATTTGTTTCTTAAATGGTGAAGCTGGAACTTCCTTGAACACATTTAAGATGTTATAGGATTTTTGTTTAAATTCGTCGAACGAGCTTTTTTGGAACTAAACTCGATTTGTTCACAGATAAATTGTTTCTTAAATGGTAAAGCGAAACTTCCTTGAACACACGTAAGATGTTCTAGCTTGTTTGTTTAAATTCTCTAAAAGATCTTTTTTCAAACTAAACTTCAGATTCATGAACAATTTGTCTCTTAAATGGTTGAGCGAAACTTCCTTGAACAACTGATAATGTATGAAATATATAATCTATAATCAAAAGTTTAATATTAATAAAGAAATTCAAATCTTAAGAAATTATAAAATCTTATTTAATATTTGAAATTCATTAATATATTTACAAATAAATAAAATATTAATTGATAAATCATAATATAAACGATTAATTAACAAACTCGTTCGAACGAACTCAGTTCATACAAAGCTTTAACCGAACTCAGTTCAAACAAACCTTGAATCGAACTCTGTTTAAACAAAACTTAAATTAGAGATTAAACTTATTTATAAACTAATGAGTTCGAAAGAGTTTCTCATTTATATCCTTAGTGGCAAAAATTCTTTTCTCTTTGGAGAGAGGTTTTGAAAAAGAGACAAGCCATAGTTGAAAAATAGGTAGGAAAACTATACCACTAGATAAGAATAATAATAATAATACAAATAATAATAATAATAATAATAATAATAATAATGAAAGAAGTACCACAACAGAAACCTATTCTATTGCCCCACCATAATCCTTGACACCAAACCACTACCAAAATAGAAAAAAAACTGAACACTTTAAACTAAAGCCAGTCATGCATGATGGGAATTGTTGAATTTCAATTTTAGTAACGGAGTCAATTCACAAAAATGAAATTAAAAATTTGCTTGTCCTCCAAATTTAAAAAAAGAGATTGAGCTAAAAATTAATTATAATTTATATTTTTCGAGAAACGAAACAAGCGAAGAAGACAGAAAAAAGAAGAACTCCACTAGCTAACCAACCACCTAGGTGTTGTTTCAAATTCCAACACCTGAAGAAATATCACTTGCCCATTCAGTATTACTCATCCCATTAACCTTTTAACTGCAATGCAAACACCCTAAATAATACCAAAACTTGACAAGCAAGTCACTGATTATTAACATAGATTTTATAATCATCATCACCACCAAATCATCATTATATCCACAACATCATTCTAGATTATAGATCTAATTTTTATCATAAATCAATGTGAATTTTTATATTTATATGTATAAAATTTTTGAATAAAATTATTCAAGATCTATAATACTCTATATATATATATATATATTTGATAATACTAAGTATATATGGTACAGATGATTTCAAATATAAATCAACAATTTAGTATTAAACATGTTAAAACTTTTGAGATTTGTTTGTTATTAGAGTAATTTCAGACATTGAACTATCTGATGCATTACAAGAACTCTGCCTTTATATCTTATAATAATAATAATATGTGTGTATGCGTGCATGTGGACAAAAGGTTTTTTCTTCATGAAATCATCATCTTTCTTTTTGGTATATGGAGAAACCGGTTGAAAAGGTTTCTAGAAAAGAAAATACTACTCTTTACATGAATTTAAATGTAAGTTTCGTTGTTTTCAATTTCTTTTAATAGTGTAGTTTTACTTTTAATTGAAAATCGTTTCTTTTAAATAAATATAAAAATTTATTTTTTACTTTTCTAGTGCTTGAATATTTAGCGAAATATACATGTTAAATCACTCTAAATCCAGCAACATACGAATGATATTATAAAAAACGATACGACATACCATAAAAGGCTGTATATAAGAAAAATGGATATATTATAATTTGATATTTTGGCAAGAAGGTGAAAAAAAAATGATCCCAGAAAGAAGAGAGAAATAAAATATCATAAATCTCATTCAAACCCTAATAGCCAGTCTTCAATTTTACATAAAAACACAAAAGACCAAATCCTTTCTTACACCACGATCCATCATTCTACTCTACCTATCTTTTTTTTTCGAAGCCTATATCCTCCTCCTTCTTTGTTTAAAGTTTTATTTTCTTTCCTATCTCTAACCAAGTTCCGTTTTTTAATGGTGAACATATCAAATCGATCTATGGCCATTACATTTCAAATATAGATTATATGTATAAAACCCAAACATTTGTTGAAGATGGGAGTTATCTTATTTCCATATTCTAAATTATTTATATTATCTTATCATTTTGAAAATAGAAAATAATTTTTATGTGTTAAAACATGAAAATTTGTCAATTTCTATTTTTTAAAGAGTTTTATGTTTCCAAATGTTGTACGTACATGTTTTGATTATATTTATGCATTGCCTACATTTATTTAGACATAATTATTTAAGAAATTATAATTTGAGGTTGTAGCAATAATATTGCATAAACAAATACAAATCACTTGGGGGTGTAACCTTAGATTTGGGGGATTAGGGGCTCTAAAAGATTCCATTTTTATTTTTCTTCATTTTCCATCTTTAATTGCATATGTTGTATTAGAATTTCACTTAAAGAATCTGCATTCACATTAAAGTGTCTTATAAACATAATGTGTATAAAATGGTCATTGTCAAATCAGTTAGATTTACATTCATTTAATTGATTAAATTAATTCATTATTTATATTTAGAATTGGGGATTTTAATTCAATTGAATTAATTAACCTTAATTTAGTTGAGAAGCAATATTAGATCTATACGTTGAATGTCTCATGGATATATGTTGCTTTCACAACTGCATTCCTTAAATTTAAACACTCTCATATAAATTTTTTTATTTAATCCTTAGCTTAGGATTTTTGTTTAAAATTGATTGAATTTTATATTTGTTAGGTTCATTGTCAGCATTCATTTACATATGGAAAAGAGAAGTGTATGTGCACTTTTACAGTTGTATGACTACATGGTCCAAGATGATGTAAGGAAGAAACCCTAGGAATTGAAAGCATAAGTAACATAGTACCCGCTACCTACTAATGTACATCCAAAATTGATATATTCATGAAGTTGGAAAATTTTAAATCAATCATAAGAAGTCTAGTTCATCATCTCTTAAAAGATTCAAAGGTTCCGAATCAACACGAGACAAAGGTATGATTTTGAGTGCTACTATTTTTGTGATTCTTATATGTTTAATTACCTTATACCACAAGACAAATAATTTTTATCACAATTTCAAATTTTGTATTACAGGAGTAATTAGTAAAATTATTCAATAGAGGGACGAGGAGAGAGATGTTGGAAGAAGGAATCTCGCAAAAGATTCAACGGCTCCGAATCAACACGTTCGGTTCTACTTTTTTTGTCATTTTTTTATGTTTAAGTACATCATATCACAAATTAAGAGTTTTTATCACAAATTTTGTATTATAGGAGTAATTAATACAAATTTCCAAGAGATGGAAGAGGAGAGGGATCTAAGTGAGCTATTCGGTTCAATATACATGAGAGCTTGACTTCAATTTGATTGTGGTTTTTTGAAGAGAATTAGAAGGAACTTAAGAAAAGGTTCAATGATGGATCTTCTTTGAGAAGAGCCCCAACTTAGCAGCCAAACGAATTTTTCCTAGGTGCCCAACTCTTAGTCATTATTAAGAGGTCAACCCTAAAATATCTTTTATAATCATTTTGTAATAATTATAAGATTAAAAATTTAATACGAATTTTATCAAGCTCCAAATGAGCTAAACATGTTTGTAGCTTGATTTCTACTTTGTGAATCATATTATTCGCTTATAATTATTCAATGATTTTGATATTATGATTATTTTATTAAATTGATTGCTAGCCATAGAATATATATACATATATTATGTTTAGTATATTAATCCCATAAAAAATACCTTTCAGGAATTGCCCTAGATCATACACTATCACCCACGATGAAGTATATGAACTGAAATAAATATATAATTGTGTTACGTGATATAGAATCCATAGATTGTAACAACCGGAATATCTAATATGTGGTTAGAATCTATCACGCTTACTAGGCTTAGGGTCACTCAGTAAAGATATCTAAGTTTATGAAATAACCTCATAGCATACTAGCATACTGGGAAGAGACTTACGTGGACCTTTGAATCCCGATTAATGGGTTTAACCAACTCCCCCTTAATTAGAATACAATATTTGCATAATAATTTGTGAAGCTAAGTAGTTTGAGTTGTATCTAATATATACTCATTAATTGCTATACTTTACTTGTTATATTATATTATTACACTAGTTGAACAATTTATATTAATTTTACATTCCCCGTCGAGAATGATTATCTTACTATTATATCAATTATAACAATTTATGACGTGTGGAGAATAAACGTATCTAGTATGTGAATTATATCACTCCCAAGGCCCGATAGCAACCACAAAACTCACGCTCTAACTAAAGCGTTTGAACAAATACTAACAAAAAAATCGATATATGTATGGATAATAAATTTTTGCTTCAAGAAATCACCATATTTTAATTTTGAATATATACAGAGACCCATCAATGGATATTAAATTTTATAATTATTACGTTAAAGGGTGCAACTATTCATAGGAGTATAGAGAAATAAAAAGTGAGATGAGATTATGGTGTCTATAGAGAATAAAAGTCAAAAGAAATACAGGTGGTCTTAAAACATATTTGGTTCTCTGGTGGTTGTAAACGAGTATATCAAAAACTAGATGTGAAAGCTTGTTTTAATTTCTCAAGACCTACAGAGTCGAACTCAAGTAAGTAAGATGTTTTAGATTGTTTGTTTAACGTCTCCAAAAGGCCTTTTATCGAACCAAACTAGAGTTGTTCACGAATATTTGTTTCTTAAATGGTGAAGCTGGAACTTCCTTGAACACATTTAAGATGTTATAGGATTTTTGTTTAAATTCTTCGAAAGATCTTTTTTGGAACTAAACTCGATTTGTTCACAGATAAATTGTTTCTTAAATGGTAAAGCGAAACTTCCTTGAACACACGTAAGATGTTCTAGCTTGTTTGTTTAAATTCTCTAAAAGATCTTTTTTCAAACTAAACTTCAGATTCATGAACAATTTGTCTCTTAAATGGTTGAGCGAAACTTCCTTGAACAACTGATAATGTATGAAATATATAATCTATAATCAAAAGTTTAATATTAATAAAGAAATTCAAATCTTAAGAAATTATAAAATCTTATTTAATATTTGAAATTCATTAATATATTTACAAATAAATAAAATATTAATTTATAAATCATAATATAAACGATTAATTAACAAACTCGTTCGAACGAACTCAGTTCATACAAAGCTTTAACCGAACTCAGTTCAAACAAACCTTGAATCGAACTCTGTTTAAACAAAACTTAAATTAGAGATTAAACTTATTTATAAACTAATGAGTTCGAAAGAGTTTCTCATTTATATCCTTAGTGGCAAAAATTCTTTTCTCTTTGGAGAGAGGTTTTGAAAAAGAGACAAGCCATAGTTGAAAAATAGGTAGGAAAACTATACCACTAGATAAGAATAATAATAATAATACAAATAATAATAATAATAATAATAATAATAATGAAAGAAGTACCACAACAGAAACCTATTCTATTTCCCCACCATAATCCTTGACACCAAACCACTACCAAAATAGAAAAAAAACTGAACACTTTAAACTAAAGCCGGTCATGCATGATGGGAATTGTTGAATTTCAATTTTAGTAACGGAGTCAATTCACAAAAATGAAATTAAAAATTTGCTTGTCCTCCAAATTTAAAAAAAGAGATTGAGCTAAAAATTAATTATAATTTATATTTTTCGAGAAACAAAACAAGCGAAGAAGACAGAAAAAAGAAGAACTCCACTAGCTAACCAACCACCTAGGTGTTGTTTCAAATTCCAACACCTGAAGAAATATCACTTGCCCATTCAGTATTACTCATCCCATTAACCTTTTAACTGCAATGCAAACACCCTAAATAATACCAAAACTTGACAAGCAAGTCACTGATTATTAACATAGATTTTATAATCATCATCACCACCAAATCATCATTATATCCACAACATCATTCTAGATTATAGATCTAATTTTTATCATAAATCAATGTGAATTTTTATATTTATATGTATAAAATTTTTGAATAAAATTATTCAAGATCTATAATACTCTATATATATATATATATATATATATATATATATATATTTGATAATACTAAGTATATATGGTACAGATGATTTCAAATATAAATCAACACTTTAGTATTAAACATGTTAAAACTTTTGAGATTTGTTTGTTATTAGAGTAATTTCAGACATTGAACTATCTGATGCATTACAAGAACTCTGCCTTTATATCTTATAATAATAATAATATGTGTGTATGCGTGCATGTGGACAAAAGGTTTTTTCTTCATGAAATCATCATCTTTCTTTTTGGTATATGGAGAAACCGGTTGAAAAGGTTTCTAGAAAAGAAAATACTACTCTTTACATGAATTTAAATGTAAGTTTCGTTGTTTTCAATTTCTTTTAATAGTGTAGTTTTACTTTTAATTGAAAATCGTTTCTTTTAAATAAATATAAAAATTTATTTTTTACTTTTCTAGTGCTTGAATATTTAGCGAAATATACATGTTAAATCACTCTAAATCCAGCAACATACGAATGATATTATAAAAAACGATACGACATACCATAAAAGGCTGTATATAAGAATAATGGATATATTATAATTTCATATTTTGGCAAGAAGGTGAAAAAAAATATGATCCCAGAAAGAAGAGAGAAATAAAATATCATAAATCTCATTCAAACCCTAATAGCCAGTCTTCAATTTTACATAAAAACACAAAAGACCAAATCCTTTCTTACACCACGATCCATCATTCTACTCAACCTATCTTTTTTTTCGAAGCCTATATCCTCCTCCTTCTTTGTTTAAAGTTTTATTTTCTTTCCTATCTCTAACCAAGTTCCGTTTTTTAATGGTGAACATATCAAATCGATCGATGGCCATTATATTTCAAATATAGATTATATGTATAAAACCCAAACATTTGTTGAAGATGGGAGTTATCTTATTTCCATATTCTAAATTATTTATATTATCTTATCATTTTGAAAATAGAAAATAATTTTTATGTGTTAAAACATGAAAATTTGTCAATTTCTATTTTTTAAAGAGTTTTATGTTTCCAAATGTTGTACGTACATGTTTTGATTATATTTATGCATTGCCTACATTTATTTAGACATAATTATTTAAGAAATTATAATTTGAGGTTGTAGCAATAATATTGCATAAACAAATACAAATCACTTGGGGGTGTAACCTTAGATTTGGGGGATTAGGGGCTCTAAAAGATTCCATTTTTATTTTTCTTCATTTTCCATCTTTAATTGCATATGTTGTATTAGAATTTCACTTAAAGAATCTGCATTCAGATTAAAATGTCTTATAAACATAATGTGTATAAAATGGTCATTGTCAAATCAGTTAGATTTACATTCATTTAATTGATTAAATTAATTCATTATTTATATTTAGAATTGGGGATTTTAATTCAATTGAATTAATTAACCTTAATTTAGTTGAGAAGCAATATTAGATCTATACGTTGAATGTCTCATGGATATATGTTGCTTTCACAACTGCATTCCTTAAATTTAAACACTCTCATATAAATTTTTTTATTTAATCCTTAGCTTAGGATTTTTGTTTAAAATTGATTGAATTTTATATTTGTTAGGTGCATTGTCAGCATTCATTTACATATGGAAAAGAGAAGTGTATGTGCACTTTTACAGTTGTATGACTACATGGTCCAAGATGATGTAAGGAAGAAACCCTAGGAATTGAAAGCATAAGTAACATAGTACCTTCTACTATTGTATATCCAAAATTGATATCTTCATGAAGCTGGAAAATGTTAAATCAATCAAAAGAAGTCTAGTTCATCATCTCTTAAAAAGATTCAAAGGTTCCGAATCAACACGAGACAAAGGTATGATTTTGAGTTCTACTATTATTGTGCTTCTTATATGTTTAATTACTTTATACCACAAAACAAAGAATTTTTATCGCAATTTCAAATTTTGTATTACAGGAGTAATTAGTAAAATTATTCAATAGAGGGACGAGGAGAGAGATGTTGGAAGAAGGAATCTCGCAAAAGATTCAACGGCTCCATATAAACACGTGGTAAAGGGGTGATTTTCGGTGCTACTTTTTTTGTCATTTTTTTATGTTTAAGTACATCATATCACAAATTAAGAGTTTTTATCACAAATTTTGTATTATAGGAGTAATTAATACAAAATGTTCAAGAGTTGGAAGAGGAGAGGGATCTAAGTGAGCTACTCGGTTTAAATACATGAGAGCTTGACTTCAGTTTGATTGTGGTTTTTTGAAGAGAATTAGAAGGAACTTAAGAAAAGGTTCAATGATGGATCTTCTTTGAGAAGAGCCCCAACTTAGCAGCCAAACGAATTTTTTCGAGGTGCCCAACTCTTAGTCATTATTGAGAGGTCAACCCTAAAATATCTTTTATAATAATTTTGTAATAATTATAAGAATAAAAATTTAATACGAATTTTATCAAGCTCCAAATGAGCTAAACATGTTTGTAGCTTGATTTCTACTTTGTGAATCATATTATTCGCTTATAATTATTCGATGATTTTGATATTATGATTATTTGATTAAATTGATTGCTAGCCATAGAATATATATACATATTATGTTTAGTATATTAATCCCATAAAAAATACCTTTCAGGAATTGCCTTAGATCATACACTATCACCCACGATGAAGTATATGACCTGAAATAAATATATAATTGTGTTACGTGATATAGAATCCATAGATCGTAACAACCGGAATATGTAATATGTGGTTAGAATCTATCACGCTTACTAGGCTTAGGGTCACTCAGTAAAGATATCTAAGTTTATGAAATAAACTCATAGCATACTGGGAAAAGACTTACGTGGACCTTTAAATCCCGACTAATGGGTTTAACCTAACTCTCCCTTAATTAGAATACAATATTTGCATAATAATTTGTGAAGCTAAGCAGTTTGAGTTGTATCTAATATATACTCTATAATTGCTATATTTTACTTGTTATATTATATTATTACACTAGTTGAACACTTTATATTAATTTTACATTCCCCGTAGAGTATTAATTATAACAATTTATGACCTGTGGAGAATAAACGTATCTAGTATGTGAATTATATCCCTCCCCATGCCCGATAGCAACAGCAATGAAAGCTGACTATTTTCCTTGGTCCTTTATGCTGCAAAACTCACGCTCTAACTAAAGCGTTTAATCAAATACTAACAAAGATATCGATATATGTATGGATAATAAATTTTTGCTTCAAGAAATCACCATATTTTACTTTTGAATATATACAGAGCCCCATCTATGGATATTAAATTTTATAATTATTACGTTAAAGGGTGCAACTATTCATAGGAGTATAGAGAAATAAAAAGTGAGATGAGATTATGGTGTCTATAGAGAATAAAAGTCAAAAGAAATACAGGTGGTCTGAAAACATATTTGGTGCTCTGGTGGTTGTAAACGAGTATATCGAAAACTAGATGTGAAAGATTGTTTTAATTTCTCGAAACCTACAGAGTCGAACTCAAGTAAGTAAGATGTTTTACCCTGTTTGTTTAACGTCTCCAAAAGGCCTTTTTTCGAACCAAACTAGAGTTGTTCACGAATATTTGTTTCTTAAATGGTGAAGCGGAACTTCCTTGAACACGTGTAAGATGTTATAGGATTTTTGTTTAAATTCTTCGAAAGATCTTTTTTTGAACTAAACTCGATTTGTTCACAGATAAATTGTTTCTTGAATGGTAAAGCGAAACTTCCTTGAACACACGTAAGATGTTCTAGCTTGTTTGTTTAAATTCTCTAAAAGATCTTTTTTCAAACTAAACTTCAGATTCATGAACAATTTGTTTCTTAAATGGTTGAGCGAAACTTCCTTGAACAATTGATAATGTATGAAATATATAATCTATAATCAAAATTTTAATATTAATAAAGAAATTCAAATCTTAAGAAATTATAAAATCTTATTTAATATTTGAAATTCATTAATATATTTACAAATAAATAAAATATTAATTTATAAATCATAATATAAACGATTAATTAACAAACTCGTTCGAACCAACTCAGTTCATACAAAGCTTTAACCGAACTCAGTTCAAACAAACCTTGAATCGAACTCTATTTAAACAAAACTTAAATTAGAGATTAAACTTATTTATAAACTAATGAGTTCGAAAGAGTTTCTCATTAATATCCTTAGTGGCAAAAATTATTTTCTCTTTGGAGGGAGGTTTTGAAAAAGAGACAAGCCATAGTTGAAAAATAGGTGGGAAAACTATACCACTAGATAATAATAATAATAATAATAATAATATTAATAAATATAATAATAATAATAATAATAATAATAATAATAATAATAATAATAATGAAAGAAGTACCACACCACAAACCTATGCTGTTGCCCCACCATAATCCTTGACACCAAACCACTACCAAGATAGAAAAAAAACTGAACACTTTAAACCAAAGCCATTCATGCATGATGGGAATTGTTGAATTTTAATTTTAGTAACGGAGTCAATTCACAAAAATGAAATTAAAAAGTTTGCTTCTCCTCCAAATTTAAAAAAAGAGATTGAGCTTAAAATTAATTATAATTTATATTTTTCGTGAAACAAAACAAGCGAAGAAGACAAAAGAAAGAGGAACTCCACTAGCTAACCAACCACCTAGGTGTTGTTTCAAATTCCAACACCTGAAGAAATATCACTTGCCTATTCAGTATTACCCATCCCATTAACCTTTTAATTGGAATGCAAACACCCTAAATAATAAAAAAACTTGACAAGCAAGTCAATGATTATTAACATAGAATTTATAATCATCATCATCACCAAATCATCATTATATCCACAACATCATTCTAGATTATAGATCTAATTTTTCTCATAAATCAATGTGAATTTTTATATTTATATGTATAAATTATTTGAATAAAATTACTCAAGATCTATAATACTATATATATATATATATATTTGATAATATTAAGTATATATGGTACATATGATTTCAAATATAAATCAGCAATTTAGTATTAAACATGTTAAAACTTTTGAGATTTGTTTGTTATTAGAGTAATTATAGACATTGAACTATCTGATGCATAACAAGAACTCTGCCTTTATATCTTATAATAATAATAATATGTGTGTATGCGTGCATGTGGACAAAAAGTTTTTGCTTCATGAAATCATCATCTTTCTTTTTGGTATATGGAGAAACCGGTTGAAAAGGTTTCTAGAAAAGAAAATATTACTCTTTACATGAATTTAAATGTAAGTTTCGTTGTTTTCAATTTCTTTTAATAGTGTTGTTTTACTTTTAATTGAAAATCGTTTCTTTTAAATAAATATAAAAATATATTTTTTACTTTTTCAGTGATATTGTTCGATTTTTCCAACAGAATATCACTTGAATTTTTAGCTAATTATACGTGTTAAATCACTCTAAATCCAGCAACATACGAATGATATTATAAAAAAAATACGACATACCATAAAAGGCTGTATATAAGAAAAATGGATATATTATAATTTCATATTTAGGCAAGAAGGTGAAAAAATAAAAATTATTCCAGAAAGAAGAGAGAAATAAAATATCACAAATGTCATTCAAACCCTAATAGCCTTCTTCGATTTTACATAAAAACACAGATGACCAAATCCTTTTTTACACCACGATCCATTTTCTCCTCTCTAGAAATCGAATTCTTCCATTCTATTCTACCTATCTTTTTTTTTCCAAGCGTATATCCTCCTCTTTCTTTGGATAAAGTTTTATTTTCTTTCCTATCTCTAACCAAGTTCTGTCATTTAATGGTGAACATATCAAATCGATCTATGGCCATTACATTTCAAATATAGATTATACGTATAAAACCCAAACCTTTGTTGAAGATGTGAGTTTTATTATTTCCATATTCTAAATTATTTTTATTATCTTATCATTTTGAAAATGGAAAATAATTTTTATGTGTTAAAACATGAAAATTTGTCAATTTCTATTTTTTTAAAGAGTTTTATGTTTCCAAATGTTGTACGTACATGTTTTGATTATTTTTATGCATTACCTACATTTCTTTAAACATAATTATTTAAGAAATTATAATTTGAGTTTGTAGCAATAGTATTGCATAAACAAATACAAATGACTTGGGGTGTAACCTTAGTTTTGGGGGATTAGGGGCTAGAAAATATTCCATTTTTATTTTTCTTCATTTTCCATATTTAATTTCATCTGTTAAATTTCACTTAAAGAATCTGCATTCACATTAAAATGTCTTATAAACATAATGTGTATAAAATGGCCATTGTCAAATCAGTTAGATTTACATTTATTTAATTGATTAAATAAATTCATTATTTATATTTAGAATTGGTGAGTTTAATTCAACTGAATTGATTAGCTTAAATTTGATTGAGAAGCAATATTAGATCTATACGTTGAATGTATAGTGGGTGGATATATGTTACTTTCTGCATTCCTTAAATTTAAACACTCTAATATATAAATTTTTATCTAATCCTTAGCTTAGGATTTTTGTTTAAAATTGATTGAATTTTATATTTGTTAGGTGCATTGTGTGCATTCATTTACATATGGAAAAGAGAAGTGTTTGTGCACTTTTACAGTTGTATGACTACATGGTCCAAGATGATGTAAGGAAGAAACCCTAGCCATTGAAAGCATAAGTAACATAGTACCTGCTACTAATGTACATCAAAAATTGATATCTTCATGAAGTTGGAAAATTTTAAATTAATCAAAAGAAGTCTAGTTCATCATCTCTTAAAAGATTCAAAGGTTCCGAATCAACAGGAGACAAAGGTATAATTTTGAGTGCTACTATTTTTGTGATTCTTATATGTTT
The DNA here is from genome assembly GCA_029959085.1 of Nemophila menziesii. Classification (NCBI taxonomy): domain Eukaryota; kingdom Viridiplantae; phylum Streptophyta; class Magnoliopsida; order Boraginales; family Hydrophyllaceae; genus Nemophila; species Nemophila menziesii. Next base: position 60,450,426 of record JARWIR010000005.1, on the reverse strand, counting down.
AATTACTTTACACCACAAGACAAATAATTTATATCGCAATTTCAAATTTTGTATTACAGTAGTAATTAGTAAAATTATTCAATAGAGGGACGGGGAGAGAGATATTGGAAGAAGGAATCTCGTAAAAGATTAAACGGCTCCGAATCAACACGTGGCAAAGGTATGATTTTCGGTGCTACTTTTTTTGTCATTTTTTTATGTTTAAGTACATCATATCACAAATTAAGAGTTTTTATCACAAAATTTGTATTATAGGAGTAATTAATACAAATGTTCAAGAGATGGAAGAGAAGAAGGATCTAAGTGAGCTATTCGGTTCAAAATACATGAGAGATTGACTTCAATTTTATTGTGGTTTTTTGAAGAGAATTAGAAGGAACTTAAGAAAAGGTTCAATGATGGATCTTCTTTGAGAAGAGCCCCAAATTAGCAGCCAAACGAATTTTTCCTAGGTGCCCAACTCTTAGTCATTATTGAGAGGTCAACCCTAAAATATCTTTTATAATCATTTTGTAATAATTATAAGATTAAAAATTTAATACGAATTTTATCAAGCTCCAAATGAGCTAAACATGTTTGTAGCTTGACTTCTACTTTGTGAATCAGATTATTCGCTTATAATTATTCGATGATTTTGATATTATGATTATTTGATTAAATTGATTGCTAGCCATAGAATATATATACATATCTTATGTTTAGTATATTAATCCCATAAAAAATACCCTTAAGGAATTGCCCTAGATTTTACACTATCACACACGATGAAGTATATGAACTGAAATAAATATATAATTGTGTTACGTGATATAGATCCATAGATCGTAACAACCGGAATATCTAATATGTGGTTGGAATCTATCACGCTTACTAGACTTAGGGTCACTCAGTAAAGGTATCTAAGTTTAAGAAATAACCTCATAGCATACTGGGAAGAGACTTACGTGGACCTTTGAATCCCGACTAATGGGTTTAACCCAACTCCCCCTTAATTAGAATACAATATTTACATAATAATTTGTGAAGCTAAGCAGTTTGAGTTGTATCTAATATATACTCGTTAATTGCTATATTTTACTTGTTATATTATATTATTACACTAGTTGAACACTTTATATTAATTTTACATTCCCCGTAGAGAATGATTTTCTTACTATTATATTAATTATAACAATTTATGACGTGTGGAGAATAAACGTATCTAGTATGTGAATTATATCACTCCCAAGGCCCGATAACAACCGCAATGAAAGCTGACTATTTTCCTTGGTCCTTTATGCTGCAAAACTCACGCTCTAACTAAAGCGTCTGATCAAATACTAACAAAAAAATCGATATATGTATGGATAATAAATTTTTGCTTCAAGAAATCACCATATTTTACTTTTGAATATATACAGAGCCCCATCTATGGATATTAAATTTTATAATTATTACGTTAAAGGGTGCAACTATTCATAGGAGTATAGAGAAATAAAAAGTGAGATGAGATTATGGTGTCTATAGAGAATAAAAGTCAAAAGAAATACAGGTGGTCTTAAAACATATTTGGTGCTCTGGTGGTTGTAAACGAGTATATCGAAAACTAGATGTGAAATCTTGTTTTAATTTCTCGACACCTACAGAGTCGAACTCAAGTAAGTAATATGTTTTACCTTGTTTGTTTAACGTCTCCAAAAGGCCTTTTTTCGAACCAAACTAGAGTTGTTCACGAATATTTGTTTCTTAAATGGTGAAGCGGAACTTCCTTGAACACGTGTAAGATGTTATAGGATTTTTGTTTAAATTCTTCGAAAGATCTTTTTTTGAACTAAACTCGATTTGTTCACAGATAAATTGTTTCTTAAATGGTAAAGCGAATCTTCCTTGAACACACGTAAGATGTTTTAGCTTGTTTGTTTAAATTCTCTAAAAGATTTTTTTTCAAACCAAACTTCAGATTCATGAACAATTTGTTTCTTAAATGGTTGAGCGAAACTTCCTTGAACAATTGATAATGTATGAAATATATAATCTATAATCAAAAGTTTAATATTAATAAAGAAATTCAAATCTTAAGAAATTATAAAATCTTATTTAATATTTAAAATTCATTAATATATTTACAAATAAATAAAATATTAATTTATAAATCATAATATAAACGATTAATTAACAAACTCTTTCGAACCAACTCAGTTCATACAAAGCTTTAACCGAACTCAGTTCAAACAAACCTTGAATCGAACTCTGTTTAAACAAAACTTAAATTAGAGATTAAACTTATTTATAAACTAATGAGTTCGAAAGATGTTTCTCATTTATATCCTTAGTGGCAAAAATTATTTTCTCTTTGGAGGGAGGTTTTGAAAAAGAGACAAGCCATAGTTGAAAAATAGGTGGGAAAACTATACCACTAGATAATAATAATAATAATAATAATAATAATAATATTAATAAATATAATAATAATAATAATAATAATAATAATAATAATAATAATAATGAAAGAAGTACCACACCACAAACCTATGCTATTGCCCCACCATAATCCTTGACACCAAACCACTACCAAGATAGAAAAAAAACTGAACACTTTAAACCAAAGCCATTCATGCATGATGGGAATTGTTGAATTTTAATTTTAGTAACAGAGTCAATTCACAAAAATGAAATTAAAAAGTTTGCTTCTCCTCCAAATTTAAAAAAAGAGATTGAGCTTAAAATTAATTATAATTTATATTTTTCGTGAAACAAAACAAGCGAAGAAGACAAAAGAAAGAGGAACTCCACTAGCTAACCAACCACCTAGGTGTTGTTTCAAATTCCAACACCTGAAGAAATATCACTTGCCTATTCAGTATTACCCATCCCATTAACCTTTTAATTGGAATGCAAACACCCTAAATAATAAAAAAACTTGACAAGCAAGTCAATGATTATTAACATAGAATTTATAATCATCATCATCACCAAATCATCATTATATCCACAACATCATTCTAGATTATAGATCTAATTTTTCTCATAAATCAATGTGAATTTTTATATTTATATGTATAAATTATTTGAATAAAATTACTCAAGATCTATAATACTATATATATATATATACATATATATATATATATTTGATAATATTAAGTATATATGGTACATATGATTTCAAATATAAATCAGCAATTTAGTATTAAACATGTTAAAACTTTTGAGATTTGTTTGTTATTAGAGTAATTATAGACATTGAACTATCTGATGCATAACAAGAACTCTGCCTTTATATCTTATAATAATAATAATATGTGTGTATGCGTGCATGTGGACAAAAAGTTTTTGCTTCATGAAATCATCATCTTTCTTTTTGGTATATGGAGAAACCGGTTGAAAAGGTTTCTAGAAAAGAAAATATTACTCTTTACATGAATTTAAATGTAAGTTTCGTTGTTTTCAATTTCTTTTAATAGTGTAGTTTTACTTTTAATTGAAAATCGTTTCTTTTAAATAAATATAAAAATATATTTTTTACTTTTTCAGTGATATTGTTCGATTTTTCCAACAGAATATCACTTGAATTTTTAGCTAATTATACGTGTTAAATCACTCTAAATCCAGCAACATACGAATGATATTATAAAAAAAATACGACATACCATAAAAGGCTGTATATAAGAAAAATGGATATATTATAATTTCATATTTAGGCAAGAAGGTGAAAAAATAAAAATGATTCCAGAAAGAAGAGAGAAATAAAATATCACAAATGTCATTCAAACCCTAATAGCCTTCTTCGATTTTACATAAAAACACAGAAGACCAAATCCTTTTTTACACCACGATCCATTTTCTCCTCTCTAGAAATCGAATTCTTCCATTCTATTCTACCTATCTTTTTTTTTTCCAAGCGTATATCCTCCTCTTTCTTTGGATAAAGTTTTATTTTCTTTCCTATCTCTAACCAAGTTCTGTCATTTAATGGTGAACATATCAAATCGATCTATGGCCATTACATTTCAAATATAGATTATACGTATAAAACCCAAACCTTTGTTGAAGATGTGAGTTTTATTATTTTAATATTCTAAATTATTTTTATTATCTTATCATTTTGAAAATGGAAAATAATTTTTATGTGTTAAAACATGAAAATTTGTCAATTTCTATTTTTTTAAAAAGTTTTATGTTTCCAAATGTTGTACGTACATGTTTTGATTATTTTTATGCATTGCCTACATTTCTTTAAACATAATTATTTAAGAAATTATAATTTGAGTTTGTAGCAATAGTATTGCATAAACAAATACAAATCACTTGGGGTGTAACCTTAGTTTTGGGGGATTAGGGGCTAGAAAATATTCCATTTTTATTTTTCTTCATTTTCCATATTTAATTGCATCTGTTGAATTTCACTTAAAGAATCTGCATTCACATTAAAATGTCTTATAAACATAATGTGTATAAAATGGCCATTGTCAAATCAGTTAGATTTACATTTATTTAATTGATTAAATAAATTCATTATTTATATTTAGAATTGGTGAGTTTAATTCAACTGAATTGATTAGCTTAAATTTGATTGAGAAGCAATATTAGATTTATACGTTGAATGTCTAGTGGGTGGATATATGTTACTTTCTGCATTCCTTAAATTTAAACACTCTCATATATAAATTTTTATCTAATCCTTAGCTTAGGATTTTTGTTTAAAATTGATTGAATTTTATATTTGTTAGGTGCATTGTGTGCATTCATTTACATATGGAAAAGAGAAGTGTTTGTGCACTTTTACAGTTGTATGACTACATGGTCCAAGATGATGTAAGGAAGAAACCCTAGCCATTGAAAGCATAAGTAACATAGTACCTACTACTAATGTACATCCAAAATTGATATCTTCATGAAGTTGGAAAATTTTAAATTAATCAAAAGAAGTCTAGTTCATCATCTCTTAAAAGATTCAAAGGTTCCGAATCAACAGGAGACAAAGGTATAATTTTGAGTGCTACTATTTTTGTGATTCTTATATGTTTAATTACTTTACACCACAAGACAAATAATTTATATCGCAATTTCAAATTTTGTATTACAGTAGTAATTAGTAAAATTATTCAATAGAGGGACGGGGAGAGAGATATTGGAAGAAGGAATCTCGTAAAAGATTCAACGGCTCCGAATCAACACGTGGCAAAGGTATGATTTTCGGTGCTACTTTTTTTGTCATTTTTTTATGTTTAAGTACATCATATCACAAATTAAGAGTTTTTATCACAAAATTTGTATTATAGGAGTAATTAATACAAATGTTCAAGAGATGGAAGAGAAGAATGATCTAAGTGAGCTATTCGGTTCAAAATACATGAGAGATTGACTTCAATTTTATTGTGGTTTTTTGAAGAGAATTAGAAGGAACTTAAGAAAAGGTTCAATGATGGATCTTCTTTGAGAAGAGCCCCAAATTAGCAGCCAAACGAATTTTTCCTAGGTGCCCAACTCTTAGTCATTATTGAGAGGTCAACCCTAAAATATCTTTTATAATCATTTTGTAATAATTATAAGATTAAAAATTTAATACGAATTTTATCAAGCTCCAAATGAGCTAAACATGTTTGTAGCTTGACTTCTACTTTGTGAATCAGATTATTCGCTTATAATTATTCGATGATTTTGATATTATGATTATTTGATTAAATTGATTGCTAGCCATAGAATATATATACATATCTTATGTTTAGTATATTAATCCCATAAAAAATACCCTTAAGGAATTGCCCTAGATTTTACACTATCACACACGATGAAGTATATGAACTGAAATAAATATATAATTGTATTACGTGATATAGATCCATAGATCGTAACAACCGGAATATCTAATATGTGGTTGGAATCTATCACGCTTACTAGACTTAGGGTCACTCAGTAAAGGTATCTAAGTTTAAGAAATAACCTCATAGCATACTGGGAAGAGACTTACGTGGACCTTTGAATCCCGACTAATGGGTTTAACCCAACTCCCCCTTAATTAGAATACAATATTTACATAATAATTTGTGAAGCTAAGCAGTTTGAGTTGTATCTAATATATACTCGTTAATTGCTATATTTTACTTGTTATATTATATTATTACACTAGTTGAACACTTTATATTAATTTTACATTCCCCGTAGAGAATGATTTTCTTACTATTATATTAATTATAACAATTTATGACGTGTGGAGAATAAACGTATCTAGTATGTGAATTATATCACTCACAAGGCCCGATAACAACCGCAATGAAAGCTGACTATTTTCCTTGGTCCTTTATGCTGCAAAACTCACGCTCTAACTAAAGCGTCTGATCAAATACTAACAAAAAAATCGATATATGTATGGATAATAAATTTTTGCTTCAAGAAATCACCATATTTTACTTTTGAATATATACAGAGCCCCATCTATGGATATTAAATTTTATAATTATTACGTTAAAGGGTGCAACTATTCATAGGAGTATAGAGAAATAAAAAGTGAGATGAGATTATGGTGTCTATAGAGAATAAAAGTCAAAAGAAATACAGGTGGTCTTAAAACATATTTGGTGCTCTGGTGGTTGTAAACGAGTATATCGAAAACTAGATGTGAAAGCTTGTTTTAATTTCTCGACACCTACAGAGTCGAACTCAAGTAAGTAATATGTTTTACCTTGTTTGTTTAACGTCTCCAAAAGGCCTTTTTTCGAACCAAACTAGAGTTGTTCACGAATATTTGTTTCTTAAATGGTGAAGCGGAACTTCCTTGAACACGTGTAAGATGTTATAGGATTTTTGTTTAAATTCTTCGAAAGATCTTTTTTTGAACTAAACTCGATTTGTTCACAGATAAATTGTTACTTAAATGGTAAAGCGAATCTTCCTTGAACACACGTAAGATGTTCTAGCTTGTTTGTTTAAATTCTCTAAAAGATTTTTTTTCAAACCAAACTTCAGATTCATGAACAATTTGTTTCTTAAATGGTTGAGCGAAACTTCCTTGAACAATTGATAATGTATGAAATATATAATCTATAATCAAAAGTTTAATATTAATAAAGAAATTCAAATCTTAAGAAATTATAAAATCTTATTTAATATTTGAAATTCATTAATATATTTACAAATAAATAAAATATTAATTTATAAATCATAATATAAACGATTAATTAACAAACTCTTTCGAACCAACTCAGTTCATACAAAGCTTTAACCGAACTCAGTTCAAACAAACCTTGAATCGAACTCTGTTTAAACAAAACTTAAATTAGAGATTAAACTTATTTATAAACTAATGAGTTCGAAAGAGTTTCTCATTTATATCCTTAGTGGCAAAAATTATTTTCTCTTTGGAGGGAGGTTTTGAAAAAGAGACAAGCCATAGTTGAAAAATAGGTGGGAAAACTATACCACTAGATAATAATAATAATAATAATAATAATAATAATAATATTAATAAATATAATAATAATAATAATAATAATAATAATAATAATAATGAAAGAAGTACCACACCACAAACCTATGCTATTGCCCCACCATAATCCTTGACACCAAACCACTACCAAGATAGAAAAAAAACTGAACACTTTAAACCAAAGCCATTCATGCATGATGGGAATTGTTGAATTTTAATTTTAGTAACGGAGTCAATTCACGAAAATGAAATTAAAAAGTTTGCTTCTCCTCCAAATTTAAAAAAAGAGATTGAGCTTAAAATTAATTATAATTTATATTTTTCGTGAAACAAAACAAGCGAAGAAGACAAAAGAAAGAGGAACTCCACTAGCTAACCAACCACCTAGGTGTTGTTTCAAATTCCAACACCTGAAGAAATATCACTTGCCTATTCAGTATTACCCATCCCATTAACCTTTTAATTGGAATGCAAACACCCTAAATAATAAAAAAACTTGACAAGCAAGTCAATGATTATTAACATAGAATTTATAATCATCATCATCACCAAATCATCATTATATCCACAACATCATTCTAGATTATAGATCTAATTTTTCTCATAAATCAATGTGAATTTTTATATTTATATGTATAAATTATTTGAATAAAATTACTCAAGATCTATAATACTATATATATATATATATATATATATATATTTGATAATATTAAGTATATATGGTACATATGATTTCAAATATAAATCAGCAATTTAGTATTAAACATGTTAAAACTTTTGAGATTTGTTTGTTATTAGAGTAATTATAGAAATTGAACTATCTGATGCATAACAAGAACTCTGCCTTTATATCTTATAATAATAATAATATGTGTGTATGCGTGCATGTGGACAAAAAGTTTTTGCTTCATGAAATCATCATCTTTCTTTTTGGTATATGGAGAAACCGGTTGAAAAGGTTTCTAGAAAAGAAAATATTACTCTTTACATGAATTTAAATGTAAGTTTCGTTGTTTTCAATTTCTTTTAATAGTGTAGTTTTACTTTTAATTGAAAATAGTTTCTTTTAAATAAATATAAAAATATATTTTTTACTTTTTCAGTGATATTGTTCGATTTTTCCAACAGAATATCACTTGAATTTTTAGCTAATTATACGTGTTAAATCACTCTAAATCCAGCAACATACGAATGATATTATAAAAAAAATACGACATACCATAAAAGGCTGTATAAAAGAAAAATGGATATATTATAATTTCATATTTAGGCAAGAAGGTGAAAAAATAAAAATGATTCCAGAAAGAAGAGAGAAATAAAATATCACAAATCTCATTCAAACCCTAATAGCCTTCTTCAATTTTACATAAAAACACAGAAGACCAAATCCTTTTTTACACCACGATCCATTTTCTCCTCTCTAGAAATCGAATTCTTCCATTCTATTCTACCTATCTTTTTTTTTTCCAAGCGTATATCCTCCTCTTTCTTTGGATAAAGTTTTATTTTCTTTCCTATCTCTAACCAAGTTCTGTCATTTAATGGTGAACATATCAAATCGATCTATGGCCATTACATTTCAAATATAGATTATACGTATAAAACCCAAACCTTTGTTGAAGATGTGAGTTTTATTATTTCCATATTCTAAATTATTTTTATTATCTTATCATTTTGAAAATAGAAAATAATTTTTATGTGTTAAAACATGAAAATTCGTCAATTTCTATTTTTTTAAAGAGTTTTATGTTTCCAAATGTTGTACGTACATGTTTTGATTATTTTTATGCATTGCCTACATTTCTTTAAACATAATTATTTAAGAAATTATAATTTGAGTTTGTAGCAATAGTATTGCATAAACAAATACAAATCACTTGGGGTGTAACCTTAGTTTTGGGGGATTAGGGGCTAGAAAATATTCCATTTTTATTTTTCTTCATTTTCCATATTTAATTGCATCTGTTGAATTTCACTTAAAGAATCTGCATTCACATTAAAATGTCTTATAAACATAATGTGTATAAAATGGCCATTGTCAAATCAGTTAGATTTACATTTATTTAATTGATTAAATAAATTCATTATTTATATTTAGAATTGGTGAGTTTAATTCAACTGAATTGATTAGCTTAAATTTGATTGAGAAGCAATATTAGATCTATACGTTGAATGTCTCGTGGGTGGATATATGTTACTTTCTGCATTCCTTAAATTTAAACACTCTCATATATAAATTTTTATCTAATCCTTAGCTTAGGATTTTTGTTTAAAATTGATTGAATTTTATATTTGTTAGGTGCATTGTGTGCATTCATTTACATATGGAAAAGAGAAGTGTTTGTGCACTTTTACAGTTGTATGACTACATGGTCCAAGATGATGTAAGGAAGAAACCCCAGCCATTGAAAGCATAAGTAACATAGTACCTGCTACTAATGTACATCCAAAATTGATATCTTCATGAAGTTGGAAAATTTTAAATTAATCAAAAGAAGTCTAGTTCATCATCTCTTAAAAGATTAAAAGGTTCTGAATCAACAGGAGACAAAGGTATAATTTTGAGTGCTACTATTTTTGTGATTCTTATATGTTTAATTACTTTACACCACAAGACAAATAATTTATATCGCAATTTCAAATTTTGTATTACAGTAGTAATTAGTAAAATTATTCAATAGAGGGACGGGGAGAGAGATATTGGAAGAAGGAATCTCGTAAAAGATTCAACGGCTCCGAATCAACACGTGGCAAAGGTATGATTTTCGGTGCTACTTTTTTTGTCATTTTTTTATGTTTAAGTACATCATATCACAAATTAAGAGTTTTTATCACAAAATTTGTATTATAGGAGTAATTAATACAAATGTTCAAGAGATGGAAGAGAAGAAGGATCTAAGTGAGCTATTCGGTTCAAAATACATGAGAGATTGACTTCAATTTTATTGTGGTTTTTTGAAGAGAATTAGAAGGAACTTAAGAAAAGGTTCAATGATGGATCTTCTTTGAGAAGAGCCCCAAATTAGCAGCCAAACGAATTTTTCCTAGGTGCCCAACTCTTAGTCATTATTGAGAGGTCAACCCTAAAATATCTTTTATAATCATTTTGTAATAATTATAAGATTAAAAATTTAATACGAATTTTATCAAGCTCCAAATGAGCTAAACATGTTTGTAGCTTGACTTCTACTTTGTGAATCAAATTATTCGCTTATAATTATTCGATGATTTTGATATTATGATTATTTGATTAAATTGATTGCTAGCCATAGAATATATATACATATCTTATGTTTAGTATATTAATCCCATAAAAAATACCCTTAAGGAATTGCCCTAGATTTTACACTATCACACACGATGAAGTATATGAACTAAAATAAATATATAATTGTGTTACGTGATATAGATCCATAGATCGTAACAACCGGAATATCTAATATGTGGTTGGAATCTATCACGCTTACTAGACTTAGGGTCACTCAGTAAAGGTATCTAAGTTTAAGAAATAACCTCATAGCATACTGGGAAGAGACTTACGTGGACCTTTGAATCCCGACTAATGGGTTTAACCCAACTCCCCCTTAATTAGAATACAATATTTACATAATAATTTGTGAAGCTAAGCAGTTTGAGTTGTATCTAATATATACTCGTTAATTGCTAAATTTTACTTGTTATATTATATTATTACACTAGTTGAACACTTTATATTAATTTTACATTCCCCGTAGAGAATGATTTTCTTACTATTATATTAATTATAAAAATTTATGACGTGTGGAGAATAAACGTATCTAGTATGTGAATTATATCACTCCCAAGGCCCGATAACAACCGCAATGAAAGCTGACTATTTTCCTTGGTCCTTTATGCTGCAAAACTCACGCTCTAACTAAAGCGTCTGATCAAATACTAACAAAAAAATCGATATATGTATGGATAATAAATTTTTGCTTCAAGAAATCACCATATTTTACTTTTGAATATATACAGAGCCCCATCTATGGATATTAAATTTTATAATTATTACGTTAAAGGGTGCAACTATTCATAGGAGTATAGAGAAATAAAAAGTGAGATGAGATTATGGTGTCTATAGAGAATAAAAGTCAAAAGAAATACAGGTGGTCTTAAAACATATTTGGTGCTCTGGTGGTTGTAAACGAGTATATCGAAAACTAGATGTGAAAGCTTGTTTTAATTTCTCGACACCTACAGAGTCGAACTCAAGTAAGTAATATGTTTTACCTTGTTTGTTTAATGTCTCGAAAAGGCCTTTTTTCGAACCACACTAGAGTTGTTCACGAATATTTGTTTCTTAAATGATGAAGCGGAACTTCCTTGAACACGTGTAAGATGTTATAGGATTTTTGTTAAAATTCTTCGAAAGATCTTTTTTTGAAATAAACTCGATTTGTTCACAGATAAATTGTTTCTTAAATAGTAAAGCGAATCTTCCTTGAACACACGTAAGATGTTCTAGCTTGTTTGTTTAAATTCTCTAAAAGATTTTTTTTCAAACCAAACTTCAGATTCATGAACAATTTGTTTCTTAAATGGTTGAGCGAAACTTCCTTGAACAATTGATAATGTATGAAATATATAATCTATAATCAAAAGTTTAATATTAATAAAGAAATTCAAATCTTAAGAAATTATAAAATCTTATTTAATATTTGAAATTCATTAATATATTTACAAATAAATAAAATATTAATTTATAAATCATAATATAAACGATTAATCGTTCGAACCAACTCAGTTCATACAAATCTTTAACCGAACTCAGTTCAAACAAAACTTGAATCGAACACTGTTTAAAGAAAACTTAAATTAGAGATTAAACTTATTTATAAACTAATGAGTTCGAAAGAGTTTCTCATTTATATCCTTAGTTGCAAAAATTATTTTCTCTTTGGAGGGAGGTTTTGAAAAAGAGACAAGCCATAGTTGAAAAATAGGTGGGAAAACTATACCACTAGATAATAATAATAATACTAATAATAATACTAATAATAATAATAATAATAATAATAATAATAATAATAATAATAATAATAATAATAATGAAAAAAGTACCACACCATAATCCTATTTTATTGCCCCACCACAATCCTTGACACCAAACCACTACCAAGATAGAAAAAAAACTGAACACTTTAAACCAAATCCGCTCATGCATGATGGGAATTGTTGAATTTCAATTTTAGTAACAAAGTCAATTCACAAAAATGAAATTAAAAACTTTGCTTCTCCTCCAAATTTTAAAAAAGAGACTGAGTTTAAAATTAATTATAATTTATAATTTTCGTGAAACAAAACAAGCGAAGAAGACAAAAAAAAGAAGAACTCCACTAGCTAACCAACCACCTAGGTGTTGTTTCAAATTCCAACACCTGAAGAAATATCACTTGCCCATTCAGTATTACCCATCCCATTAACCTATTAACTGCAATGCAAACACCCTAAATAATACCAAATCTTGAAAAGCAAGTCACTGATTATTAACATAGAATTTATAATCATCATCATCACCAAAACATCATTCTAGATTATAGATCTAATTTTTCTCATAAATCAGTGTGAATTTTAATATTTATATGTATAAATTTTTTAAATAAAATTATTCAAGATTTATAGTACTCTATATATATATATTTGATAATATTAAGTATATATGGTACATATGATTTCAAATATAAATCAGCAATTTAGTATTAAACATGTTAAAACTTTTGAGATTTGTTTGTTATTGGAGTAATTATAAACATCGAACTATCTGATGCATAACAAGAACCCTGCCTTTATATCTTATAATAATAATAATATGTGTGTATGAGTGCATGTGGACAAAAGGTTTTTGCTTCATGAAATCATCATCTTTATTTTTGGTATATGGAGAAACCGTTGAAAATGTTTCTAGAAAAGAAAATACTACTCTTTACATGAATTTAAATGTAAGTTTCTTTGTTTTCAATTTCTTTTAATAATGTAGTTTTACTTTTAATTGAAAATGGTTTCATTTAAATAAATATAAAAATATATTTTATACTTTTCTAGTATTATTGTTCGATTTTTCCAACAGAATATCACTTGAATATTTAGCTAAATATACATGTTAAATCACTCTAAATCCAGCAACATACGAATGATATTATAAAAAAAGATACGACATACCATAAAAGGCTATATACAAGAAAAATGGATATATTATAATTTCATATTTAGGCAAGAAGGTGAAAAAAAAAATATGATCCCAGCAAGAAGAGAGAAATAAAATATCACAAATCTCATTCAAACCCTAATAGCCGTCTTCAATTTCACATAAAAACACCGAAGACCATACCCTTTCTTACACCACGATCAATTTTCTCCTCTCTAGAAATTGAATTCTTCCATTCTATTCTACCTAACCTTTTTTTCCAAGCCCATATCCTCCTCTTTCTGTATAAAGTTTTATTTTCTTTCCTATCTCTAACCAAGTTCCGTTTTTTAATGGTGAACATATTAAATCGATCTATGATCATTACATTTCAAATATAGATTATACGTATAAAACCCAAACCTTTGTTGAAGATGTGAGTTTTCTTATTTCCATATTCTAAATTATTTTTATTATCTTATAATTTTAAAAATAGAAAATAATTTTTCTTTGTTATAACATGAAAATTTGTCAATTTCTATTTTTTTAAAGAGTTTTATGTTTCCAAATGTTGTACGTACATGTTTTGATTATTTTTATGCATTGCCTACATTTCTTTAGACATAATTATTTAAGAAATTATAATTTGAGTTTGTAGCAATAATATTGCATAAACAAATACAAATCACTTGGGGTGTAACCTTAGTTTTGGGGGATTAGTGGCTATAATAGATTCCATTTTTATTTTTCTTCATTTTCCATCTTTAATTACATCTGTTGTAATAGAAATTTACTTCAAGATTCTGCATTCACACTAAAATGTCTTATGAACATAATGTGTATAAAATGGCCATTGTCAAATTAGTTAGATTTACTTTTATTTAATTAGTTAAATTAATTCATTATTTATATTTAGAATTGGGGAGTTTAATTCAATTGAATTAATTAGCCTAAATTTGATTGAGAAGCAATATTAGATCTATTCGTTGAATGTCTCGTTGGTATAGGTTGCTTTCACAACTGCATTCCTTAAATTTAAACACTCTCATATATAAATTTTTATCTAATCCTTAGCTTAGGATTTTTTTTAAATTGATTGAATTTTATATTTGTTAGGTGCATTGTGAACATTCATTTACAGATGGAAAAGAGAAGCGTTTGTGCACTTTTACAGTTGTATGACTACATGGTCCAAGATGATGTAAGGAAGAAACCCTAGGCATTGAAAGCATAAGTAACATAGTACCTGCTACTAATGTACATCCAAAATTTATATCTTCATGAAGTTGGAAAATTTTAAATCAATCAAAAGAAGTCTGGTACATCATCTCCTAAAAGATTCAAAGGTTCTGAATCAACACGAGACAAAGTTATGATTTTGAGTGCTACTATTTTTATGATTCTTATATGTTTAATTACTTTATACCACAAGACAAAGAATTTTTATCGCAATTTCAAATTTTGTATTACAGGAGTAATTAGTAAAATTATTCAATAGAGGGACGAGGAGAGAGATGTTGGAAGAAGGAATCTCGCAAAAGATTCAAAGGCTCCATATAAACAGTGGCAAAGGGATGATTTTCGGTGCTACTTTTTTGTCATTTTTTTATGTTTAAGTACATCATATCACAAATTAAGAGTTTTTATCACAAATTTTGTATTATAGGAGTAATTAATACAAATGTTCAAGAGATGGAAGAGGAGAGGGATCTAAGTGAGCTATTCGGTTCAAAATACATGAGAGCTTGACTTCAATTTGATTGTGGTTTTTTGAAGAGAATTAGAAGGAACTTAAGAAATGGTTCAATGATGGTTCTTCTTTGAGAAGAGCCCCAACTTAGCAGCCAAACGAAGTTTTCCTAGGTGCCCAACTCTTAGTCATTTTTGAGAGGTCAACCCTAAAATATCTTTTATAATAATTTTGTAATAATTATAAGATTAAAAATTTGGTACGAATTTTATCAAGCTGCAAATGAGCTAAACATGTTTGTAGCTTGATTTCTACTTTGTGATCATATTATTCGCTTATAATTATTCGATGATTTTGATCTTGTGATTATTTGATTGAATTGATTACTAGCCACAGAATATATACATATCTTATGTTTAGTATCTTAATCCCATAAAAAATACCCTTCAGGAATTGCCCTAGATCTTACACTATCACCCACGATGAAGTATATGAACTGAAATAAATATATAATTGTGTTACGTGATATAGATCCATAGATCGTAACAACCAGAATATCTATTATCTGGTTAGAATCTATCACGCTTACTAGACTTAGGGTCACTCAGGAAAGGTATCTAAGTTTAATAAATAACCTCATAGCATACTGGAAAGAGACTTACGTGGACCTTTGAATCCCGACTAATGGGTTTAACCCAACTCCCCCTTAATTAGAATACAATATTTGCATAATAATTTGTGAAGCTAAGTAGTTTGAGTTGTATCTAATATATATACTCGTTAATTTCTATATTTTACTTGTTATATTATATTATTACACTAGTTGAACACTTTATATTAATTTTACATTCCCCGTAGAGAATGATTTTCTTACTATTATATTAATTATAACAATTTATGACGTGCGGAGAATAAACGTATCTAGTATGTGAATTATATCACTCCCAAGGCCCGATAGCAACCGCAATGAAAGCTGACTATTTTCCTTGGTCCTTTATGCTGCAAAACTCACGCTCTAACTAAAGCGTTTGATAAAATACTAACAGAAAAATCGATATATGTATGGATAATAAATTTTTGCTTCAAGAAATCACCATAATTTACTTTTGAATATATACAGAGCCCCATCTATGGATATTAAATTTTATAATTATTACGTTAAAGGTGCAACTATTCATAGGAGTATAGAGAAATAAAAAGTGAGAGAAGATTATGGTGTCTATAGAGAATAAAAGTCAAAAGAAATACAGGTGGTCTTCAGAACAAATTTGGTTCTCTGGTGGTTGTAAACGAGTATATCGAAAACTACATGTGAAAGCTTGATTAAATTTCTCGAGACCTACAAAGTCGAACTCAAGTAAGTAAGATGTTTTACCTTGTTTGTTTAACTTCTCCAAAAGGCCTTTTTTCGAACCACACTAGAGTTGTTCACGAATATTTGTTTCTTAAATGGTGAAGCGGAACTTCCTTAAACACGTGTAAGATGTTATAGGTTTTTGTTTAACTTCTTCGAATGGTCTTTTTTTTTAACCAAACTCGACTTGTTCACAGATAAATTGTTTCTTAAATGGTAAAGCGAAACTTCCTTGAACACACATAAGATGTTCTAGCTTGTTTGTTTAAATTCTCTACAAGATATTTTTCAAACTAAACTTGAGATTCGTGAACAATTTGTTTCTTAAATGGTGGAGCGAAACTTCCTTGAACAATTGATAATGTATGAAATATATAATCTATAATCAAAAGTTAAATATTAATAAAGAAAATCAAATCTTAAGAAATTATAAAATCTTATTTATATTTTGAAATTCATTAATATATTTACTAATAAATAAAATATTAATTTATAAATCATAATATAAACGATTAATTAACAAACTCGTTCGAACCAACTCAGTTCATACAAAGCTTTAACCGAACTTAGTTCAAACACACCTTGAATCGAACTTCGTTTAAACAAAACGTAAATTAGAGATTAAACTTATTTACAAACTAATGAGTTCGAAAGAGTTTCTCATTTATATCCTTAGTGGCAAAAATTCTTTTCTCTTTGGAGGGAGGTTTTGAAAAAGAGACAAGCCATAGTTGAAAAATAGGTGGGAAAACTATACCACTAGATAATAATAAAAATAATAATAATAATAATAATAATAATAATAATAATAATAATAATAATAATAATAATAATGATAATAATGAAAGAAGTACCACACCACAAACCTATTCTATTGCCCCGCCATAATCCTTGACACCAAACCACTACCAAGATAGAAAAAAAACTGAACACTTTAAACTTTGGATTGGAAATTACACGTTGTATGCTACATGAGAAAAATGACACGTGAGAGGCGAAACCGCAAAAATGCTACGTGAGAGGCGAAACCGGTTTATATTGGAAATGACACGTTGTATGCTACATGAGAAAAATCTTCCAAAACATTTTTGGGAAGAAGCCGCAAATACTGCAGTTTTTTTTGCAAAATCGGCTTCTCACAAGGGCAATCATTGATAAAACACCTTTTGAAGCATGGTATGGCTATAAACCATCTCTAAAATTTCTGAAGGTATTTGGATGTTTGTGTTTTTTCTCATGTTCCTCAAGTTAAAAGGGACAAGCTAGACAAAAGAGCACTTCATGGGATCTTCATTGGTTATAGTTCAGTTTCAAAAGCTTATAAAAAATTTCAACCATAAATTGGAAAAATTGTTTTAAGCAGAGATGTGAACTTTATGGAGGAAGAAGAATGAAATTGGAATAGTGAAGATAACATTATTTTAAAAGTGTCAAATACCAAGTTTTACAGAAACAAAACAAATGAAGAAAAAAGAAGAAAGAAGAACCTGATTAGCTAACCAACCACTTATGTGTTGGTTCAAATTCCAACACCCAAACAAATCTCACTTGCCCATTCAGTATTACCCATTCCATTAACCTTTTATCTGCTATCCAAACACCCCAAATAATAACAAAACTTGACAAGGAAGTCTCTGATTATTGACAAAGAATTTATAATCATCATATCACTGAATCATCGTTCTATCCACAACATCATTGTCATCCAACGGTTTTGTAAATATCTCATTCGAATACCTCATAGTCGAATATGAATTTCCCGATTTACCCCTTTACCAATCTGACCACCACTTCCTAGTGACGCTAAGTACCCGACGGTGGTTTCAAACTACTCCCTCCTGCTAGAATCGATGGCATAGCCGCCCTATCCGATGAACTTTGCTGCCACCTTCCAAAAACAACCGCATTCCATGACCCACGAGAGCTAGTAGTTCTATGTCTTGCTGAGCTAGTAGGTTCTTCTCTAACAACCTTTAATGGGTTCTCAAGATCTTTTAATATATACCTCATTAATGGTCGTTTTGTAGGTTTTTTGCTAAGAAAAGATCTAGCTAGTATAGCCATTGCTTATAATTCTTCTAGTAAATCCTCGTTTATTATTAAAGAATGGTCCATAATAGTTGTTATTTGCTCTTTATCGTATATTCTTATATAAGGTAATGTAGCTTATAACCACTCCTTAACTTTTACATCACTCGCTCCACCAATACCCACTTTTACCGTTACTAGCTCAAGCAGAACCTTCCAAAACATACAATACACTACATACACACATGTATCATTAGGCATTCCTGGAGAAAGCAATTATTGGATTATGAAATTCATAAGTAAATCACCTTATTTTTTAATTGTTTTTAGTTTTAAACTTTAGATTTTTTATTTTATTTATATCTATAATAATTAATATTATAGATTTAATGTTTGTCATGAATCAATGTGAATGTTTATATTTATGTGTATAAATTTTTTTTAAATATAATTATACATAACAAAAATATAATTATTCAAATATAGATCTATAATAATATGTATATAATAATACATAGATATATGATAATAGTAAGTATATATACTGTACAATTGATTTCAAATATAAATCAGCGTTTTAGTAATAAACATGTTAAAACATTTGAGATTTGTTTGTTATTTGAGTAATGATAAAAAGTTAAAGGGGCTAACTTGTCTCTAACAAGAAATCTCCCTTTACATCTAATTAGAGTAATAATATGTGTGTATGCGTGTGTGTGGACAAAAGGTTTTTACATCATGAAATCTTCATCTTTCTTTTTGGTATATGGACAAACCGGTGGAAAATGTTGTTATAACTTCATCCATGGATACTTAAGTTTACAATTCTAAAATAAATATAGATAAATGAAGAGTGAGATGATAATTTGGGGTTTATAGGTAAGAAAAATAAAACAATATGCACATTAAGGGTGCACCATCCATGTCGACAACAAGGATTGTTTTCATAATAAAAAAAGAGAAGGATTATTTCTGTAAAGAGATTCCGAACACTGAAGAGTAAGTATGGAAATTATTCCATAGGTAATAACAATGAAATTATTTGGGATATTTGCTACTTTAAGCAGTAAAGAACGAAACTATCATGCATATGTTCATAACATCCCAATATGCTTAGACATGCGAGATAATACCTTAACAAAGTGTGCTAGGTGGCGGGCTACGAGTTTGCAGGGGTCTTTTGACACAATTCTGCATTTTTTAAGACTTGGAATCATATAATTTAGGGACGATAGTTTCAATAGTTTAAATTACCGACAAGAAAAAATAATAACAATAAAAGTGCCACCACACTACCAAACCTATTGTACTGAACATTTACCAAGAAAACACATTAATAACTTGAACATTAACCTAATACAAAAATAGAGTAAGGATAATGTTAACCATATGGACTCAACAAACACACTATCAACAACGTACGCATAATCCTCCACAATAGATTTAGAATTTTGAAAATTTGAAAATAAATAAAAATACATAATATATTCTACAAAAACCAAATAATATAACATTTAGTATTTTTAGTTCTAATAATGTTATCACAAAAAATTATATAACTTAAAATTTATTTAAAAAGAATAAACTACATAAAAAAGAAATACAAATTTTTGTACTTATGAATTTGTAATCATGACTTCGTTATTTCTAATCACTTTGAACTACAATATATTAGAGGTGTGCACATGTCGGGTTTATCCCTGGTTGGGTCTTGCGTAATGGTACAGTAATGTAGTCGGGTCTACCATTTTTCAAAATAAAGGGTTACTTTAACTGGATTTTATTAATAACACTTATATGAAGTATAAAAAATACTAAGTCTAACAAAATACATGTCATTTTAAGTACATTCACAAAATTAATTGTTAAATCATCACATGCCTCGTGTAATATACATTTTCACGGGTCTCATATATTACTGGAAAATGTCCCGAAAATTCTGGAAACCCAACTATACCTCATAACTAGATTGTGTTTCAAACATGTATGCAACTAGTAATTTCTACCAAATACATGTTAATAAACATAATGATAATGAAGAAGGGTTTACCGAGAATTAGTGAACATTCTGATTGATATTTATCCAACAGTTTCAGCAGATTTCAAGTCAAATTCCCCTAAAAAGAGTTCACAAAGAGTAAAGAAATTAATAATTACAAAGTGTGAGTACAAAGTATATAAAATTTACCAATATATGTAATAAATTTACAAAACTCAACCTCAAGTTTTGAAACTCAATCTGAAATCTGAAGTCACACTGACCAAGTTGGAGTCCAAAATTAACAACCACAAATAATATAAAGGATCCTTACCATAGTAATTCGGACAAAAGTTTACTCTAAATGTGGAAATCAATTCAAACCCTTGTTTTCAAGCCTTTTTCTACTAACATTAATACGCCTCCAATGGACTCCATTTTCATAATAAAATCTAACTAACTTTTTTCTTTTATATTTCATTATCTGTGTTATCACCCTTGCAGCATAATAAACTAAACAATTGTCTCCTCTTTTAATACCCAATGCAAACATAAATATTCAAGTTAAATAGCCAAAAATAAGAAAGAAATAGAAACTATTGGAATAATTAAATAAAAGACAATTTGTTCAATTAATTCTTTCATACTCTTGTGAGAAGTGGAAAAGACTAAGTGTGTACTAATAGTCTCATATTAGAATTTGCAAAAAAATCCATTAGAAATTATTTAATAAAACATGATTTTCTTATCTTGATAAGGACTTAAGGTGTCTTTATTTCAGTTGTTACGGAAGTTACTAAGTGTTGGTAAACAAACACGCTGACTTTAATGGGCATTGAAAAACATCCATCACCAGCCATTGGTGAACATTTATGTGACAGTTTTTCATCTTGCCATTTCTAAAATAAATAATTACTTTGTCACTTGCATATCTTGAGAAAAGAAAAAACTATTCTTGAGAGGATGAAAAAACGATTCTAGAGAGAATAGACTAAACTATTTCAGAGAGAATAAAAAAAACTATTCTATAGAAAATTGAAAAAAACTATTCTTGAGAAGAGGAAAAACTATTCTTGAGAGAATAAAAAACTATTCTAGAGATAATAGAAAGAGTAATTCTAG
Source organism: Nemophila menziesii (assembly GCA_029959085.1). NCBI lineage: Eukaryota > Viridiplantae > Streptophyta > Magnoliopsida > Boraginales > Hydrophyllaceae > Nemophila > Nemophila menziesii. The sequence continues at coordinate 60,428,701 of JARWIR010000005.1, read as the reverse complement.
ATAGACTTGAAAACCTATTCTAGATAGAATAGAAAAAACTATTCTAGAGAGAATAATTTTTTTTAGAGAGAATTGAAAATACTATTATAGAGGGAATATAGAATAGAATATAAAGAAAATTAAGAATTCAGAAAAGAAAATACTACTCTCTCTCCTCGCATATAATATTTTGATATTAATAGAGCCAAAATTCTGTTAGAGATATCGGCACAACCGAAATATATTTTAGCACGATTTTCAATACCTGGTAACTGTTCTTTTCTTAAATTTCTATGTAATTTTTGTTGTTTTCAATTTCTTGTAATTGTGTAGTATTACTTTTAATTGATACTTTTCCAGTGATATTGTTAGATTTTTCTAATATAATCTCCCTTGAATATTTAGCTAAATATACATGTTAAATCACCCTAAATCCAGCAACATATGAATGATATCATAGGCTACCACATGCCACAGGTGTATACCATTTTTTACACCGCCGTCCATTTTCTCTTCTCTTAAAAACCAACTTCTTCCATTCTATTCTACCTATCTTTTTTTTCAAAAGATTATATCCTCCTCTTTCTCTGTATAAAGTTTTATTTTCTTAGACCGCCTTGGTCTAGGCCTTCTATCTCTAGCTAACCAAGTTATGTTTTTAATGGTTAGCATATCAAATCGATCGATGACTATTACATTTCAAATATAAATTATATGTATAAGTTTGCCAACCGAAACCTCCGTTGGAGAGGTGAGTTTTCTTATTTCCATATTTTAAATTATTTTCATTATCGTATTATTTTGAAAATAAAAAATAATCTTGTGGAGCGGTAAGATTAGTAATTTTAATGTGTTAGAACATGAATATTTATCAATTTTATTCTTTTAAAGAATTTTATGTTTCCAAATGTTGTACGTAAATATTTGATTATTTTTATGCATTGCTTACATTTCTTTAGACATAATTATTTAAGAAATTATAATTTAAGGTTGTAGCATTGCATAAACAAATATATCTCTTGGGTTGTAACCTTTGTTTAGATGGGTTTAGGGGATATAAAAGATTTTTTATTTTTATCTTTCTTCATTAGCCATCTTTAGTAGCATCATAACTTTTATGCATTGCCTACATTTATTTAGACATAATTATTTAATAAATTATAATTTATGGTTGTAGCATTAATATTGCATAAAAAATTCAAATCACTTGGGTTGTAACCTTAGTTTTGGGGATTAGTGGCTGTGAAAGATTTTTCCATTTTTATTTTTCTTCATTCACCATTTTTAATTGTATCTCTTGTTTTAGAATTTCACTTAAAGCATCTACGTTCACATTAAACGATGTCGTATGATCACAATGAGAACGCAATATTGGGGTTCAAATACAAGTGTCATGGCGACAAGTGGTATGACGAATATCGCTTGGTATTATGCTAGCATCTTGGTGATTGTGACTTGAAATTCAACGCCAATGATTTTCAATCAACCACAAAACTAAATGAATTCGTTCGGCTCATCCAAGGGCAATTCAACTTCAAGATAGCAATTGCTCTAAGGAGGTTTACAAAGAAGTCAAGGTTTGAGTTGTGGATTGTCAAATTAGTGAGATTTCATTTTATTTAATTGATTAAATTAATTCATTTTTTATATTTTGAATCGGAGAGTTTAATTCAATTGAATTTATTAGCCTAAATTTGATTGATAAACAATATTAGATCTATATGTCGATGGACTTGTGGATATATGTTGCACTTTTACAGTATATGCACTGAAAGTATAAGTAACATAGTACATACTAATGTCTATCCAAAAATTGTTATCTTCATAAAGTTGGAAATAATAAAATCAAACAAAAGAAGTCTGGTTCATCATATATTAAAAGATTCAAAGGCTCCGAATCAACACGAGGCAAATGTCTTATTTTGAGTGCTACTATTTTTGAGATTCGTATATGTTTAAGTACTTTATACCACAAACTAAGATTTTTTATCAAAATCTATAATTTTGTATTACGGGAGCAATTAGTAAAAATATACAAAAGAGGGACGAGGAGAGAGATGTTAAAGAGGAGGGATCTCGCAAAAGACTCAAAGGCTTCGAATCAACACGTGACAAAAGTCTGATGTTGGGTGCTACTTTTTTGACATTGTTTATGTTTAAGTACTTCATACCACAATATAAGAGTTTTTATCAAAATCTGTAATATTGCACTACAAGAGCAATTAATACAAATATTCAAGAGAGGGAAGAGGAGAGGGATCTAAGTGAGCTATCTGGTTCAAATACATGAGAGCTACTCTTAAAAGAGATTTGATTGCGGTTTTTTAAGAGAAGCAGAAGGAACTTCAGAAAAGGTTAAATGATGAAGAGAATAGGGATTTGCTTTGACAAAAGCTGATTTAGCATCCAAACAAATTTTTCCTAGGTGCGCAAATCCTAGTTATAATTGAGATGTCAACCATAAACTATATTTTAAATTTTTTTTGTAATAATTATAAGATTAGTATGAATTTTATCAAACTCAAAATGAGCTAAACATGTTTGTAGCTTCGATTGCTAGTTTGTGAGTCGTATTAGTTGCTTATAAGTATTTCATGATTTTGATATTATTATTATTTGATTGGATTGATTGCTAGCCTTTGAGTATATAAATATCTTATGTTTAGTATATCAATTCCATACAAATTACCCAATAGGAATTGCCCTATATCTTAGACTATCACCCACAATGAAGTATATAAACTGAAATAGATATATAATTGTGTTAGGTGATATAGAATCCAGAGATCGTAACAATCGGAATATCTAATATGGGGTTAGAATCTCATGCTTACTAGACTTAGGATCACTAGGTAAAGGTATCTAAGTTTAAGAAGTAATCTCATAGCGTACTTGGAAGAGACTTAGACTAATGTGTTTAACCCAATTCTCGCTTAGTTAGAATATATTATTTGCATAATAATTCGTGGAGCTATGCAATTTGAGCTTTAACTAATGCATATTCGTTAATTGCTATTTTTTAATTTTTGTATTATATTATTACACTAGTTGTACACTTTATATTTATTTTACATTCCCTGTAGAAAATGTTTTTTACTATTATTTTACTTATAACAATTTATGACGTGTAGAGAATAAACTATCTAGTGTGTAAGTTATTTAACTCCCAAGGCCAACCACAACGTAGGCTGGCTATTTTCCTTGACCCGTTTTGCGTAAAACTTACGCTCTAACTGAAGCATTTGAACAAAGACTTACAAAAAATCTAGATTTGCATGGATAATTGATTTTTACTTCAAGAAATCACCATATTTCCATTTTGGATATATAAAGAAACCAATGGAAAAGACTTGTAGATATCTATCTATGGATATTAAATTTTATAATTATAACATTAATGGGTGCAAGTTTTCGTAGTAGTGTAGAGAAATAAAGAGTGAGATGACATTATGGTGCTTTTAGAGAATAAAAGTCAAAAGAGATATAGGTGGTCGCAGGAACATATTTGGTGCTCTGTCCATTTTGGTTGAAAATGAGTTGTACCAAAAACTAGATGTGCAAGCTTGTTTTAATTTCTCGAGACGGACATAGTAGAACTCACGTAAGTAAGATATTATAGCTTGTTTGTTTAACTTCTCCAAAATGTCTTTTTTCGAAAAAAAATCAAGTTGTTCACGGATATTTGTTTCTTAAATGGTGAAGCGAAACTTCCTTGAACACATGCAAGATGTTCTAGCTTGTTTGTTTAACTTCTCCGAAATATTATTTTTTAACCAAAATCGACTTGTTCACGAATAATGTGTTTCTTAAATTGTAAAGTGAAACTTCCCTGAACACACGTAAGATCATTTTTAGAATTAAACTCGAGATTCATGAATAATTTGTTTCTTAAATTGTGAAGCGAAACTTCCTTCAACAATTGATAATGTATGAAATATACAATCTATAATATGAAGTTTAATATTAATAAAGAAATTAAATTTTTAAGTAATTAAAAAATTCTATTTAATATTTGAAATTCGTTAATATTTTTACAAATAAATAAAATATTAATTTATAATTCATAATATAAACTAGTAATTAACGAACTTGTTCGAACCAACTCTTTTTTTTTATCATCAAATCAAATTTTATTAATGAGAAACTTAACAAACCATTTTCTTTACAAACTTTGGTCTTATTTAGTTTAAGGCCCAACATGAGAAACTTAAAACCCAAAAAGACTCTCACCTTACTACATTGAAACCAAAAGATTACACCTCCTACCTTACTATAACAAAAACACCTCCTTCCTTACTAAAACAAAAACTGGCCCACTAAATAGCTATTACAATTAATAAATTGGCCCAATACAAAATAAATTACAATTTACTAATCTAGTGTATCTATAATCTCCCTTATACTCCTCTTCTTAACATTCCAATTCTGCATCTTCATTTTCACCCTGCTGATTTTCCTACACATTTGATCTTCATTTAAACCATACCCTCTATGCTCTGTATAATTTCTTACCCACCAAACATAGTAAATATAAGAAGTGCACAGAGAACTAACAAAGATAACCTGCTCCTCACACTTTATCGCTAATATTTCATTACACAAACCTTTAAAATCTCTCAATAGATTGTTCATATTGCCCATACTTAATATCTTTCCCAAATTTTTTTTAATAAAAGAACACTCGAAGAATAGATGAGTACTATTTTATGTAGTAGTTTTACAAAAATGACAAAGAGGATTAACATGATTACCCCACTCTATTATTCTTTCTTTAGTACTAAGTCTATCTTGTATAGCAATCCAAGTAATAAAGGCGCACCTTGGTATATTCTTCTTAGCCCAGATTATTCCATACAAGTACATTTGCTCCAAATTATCATCTGCAGTAATTCTTGCTAGAGTTTTCGTGAAGGAGAATTTCTTTTTGTTACTCTCACTCCACACTTTTATATCCTTCATATCATTTAACTTTACCTTATTAAGATGGGGTAAAATTGTACTAATATGAGGTGGTAATCTCCACCTGCTCCATGCACAGCAGTTATAAACCGTTTTGTTACTATTTATATCATCTTTCTATAGCTCAATACTAAGTTTTTCCTGCACACTGTAGTCTTCAATCCACCTGTCCCATATTATATATGTATCTATCCCATTATTCACCTTATGATGAATGAACTTATAAGCGAGATTCCTCACCGTCAGTAGTTTCTTCCATATCCAAGTATGCGCTTGTTTGTTTAACTTCTCTAAAAGATCTTTTTTCGAACTAAACTCGAGATTCACGAAAAAAAAAATTCTTAAATGGCGAAGCGGAAGTTCCTTGATGTATGAAATATACAATTCATAATATGAATTTTAATGTTAATAAAGAAATTAAAAATCCTATTTAATATTTGACATTCATTAATATATTTACAAATAAATAAAATATTAATTTATTATTCATAATAGCTTGAAACGAACTTAGTTTAATAAAACCTTGAACCAAACTTTATTTAAACAAAACTTAAATTAGAGAATAAACTTATTTATATACTAATGAGTTCCAAAGAGTTTCTCATTTATATCCGTAGTGAGAATAATTTGTTTACCTTTGGAGGTTTTAAAAAAGAGACAAGCTAGAGTAAAAAAATAGGTGTGAAAACTATATCACTAGATAGTAATAATAGTAATAATAATAATAGTAATAATAGTAATAATAATGACGAAAGAAGTAACACACAAGAAACCTATTCTATTGCACCACCATAACCCTTGGCACCAAACCACTACCAAGATAGTAACTAAACTTAACACTTTCAACCATATCTGCTCATGCATGATGGGAATTGTTGAATTTCAGTTTTAGTAACTGAGTCAATTTACATAAATAATAATAAAATTTTGTTGTCTTCTCCTCCCAATTTATAAGGGAGAGAGAATGCACATAATCAGTTATAATTTACATTTTTCAAGAAATAAATCAAGTGAAGAAGAAAGAAGAAAGAAGAACCACTAGCTAACCAACCATTGATGTGTTGGTTCAAATTCCAAAACCCAACCAAATCTCACATGCCCATTCAGTGTTACCTATCCTATTAACCTTTTAACTTCTATGTAAACACCCCAAATAATAACAAAACTTGACAAGAAAGTCATTGATTAATAACAAAGCATTTATAATCATCATCATCACTGAATAATCCTTCTATCCACAACATTATTCTCATCCAACGATTCCGGAAATATCTCATTCGAATACCTCCTAGTCAAAGATGAATTTCCCGATTTACCCGTTCACCAATCTGACCACCACTTCCTTGCGACCCCGAAGTACCCGAGTGGTCTCCATCTACTCCATCTACTCCATCCCGCTGAATCGGTGGCATAGCCACCATATCCGATGAACTTTGCCGCCAGCTTCCAAAAACAGTAGAATTCTATGACCCACGAGAGCTAGAAGTTCTAAGCCTTTCTGAGCTAGTATATTCTTCTCTACCAAATTTTAATAGATTATCAAGAGCTTTTAGTATATACTTCATTAATGGTCATCTTGTTGGTTTTGGATTAAGACAATATCTAGCTACTATAGCCATTGCCCATACTTCTTCTAGTAAATCCTCATCTATTATTATAGAAGGGTCAAGAATAGTTGTTACTTGCTCTTTATCGTATATTCTTATATAAGGTAATGTACTTCTAACCACTCCTTAACTATTATATCACTTAACCTACTCATACCCACTATACTTATTACTAGCTTAGAAGAACCTTTCTAAAACAATGCACATCATACGCATATGTAGCATTAGGCATACCTAGAGAAAAAAATTATTGGATTATGAACTACGTAAGTAAATCACCTTATTATTTAACTGTTTTAGTTTTAAACTTAAGATTTATTTTATTTTATTTATATCTAAAATAACTAGTATTATAGATCTAATGTTGTCATGAATCAATGTAAATTTTTATATTTATGTGTATAAAATTTTTACAAATATATATCTATAATACTATATATATATAATACTATATATATGTGTATATATTCGATAATAGTAAGTATATACGGTACATTTGATTTTAAATATAAATCAGCGATTTAGTATTATTCATGTTAAATTTTTTTAGATTTGTTTGTTATTAGACCAATGATAGATAGTGAAAGGGACTAACTTGTCTCTAACAATAACTCTACCTTTACATCTTAGAGTAATAATATGTGTGTATGTGTGTGCGTGGACAAAAAGTTTCTTCTTCATGAAATCATTAGCTTTCATTTAGTATATGGAGAAACCGGTGGAAAATGTTGCTACAACTCCATCCATGGATACTTAAGTTATATTTCTATAATAAATGTAGATAAATGAAGAGTTAGATGATATTTTGGTGTTTATAGGTAATAAAAATAAAACAATATGCACATTAAGGGTGCACCATCCATGTCGACAACAAGGATTGTTTTTACAATAAAAAAAAAAGAGAAAGATTATTTTTGTAAAAAGATTCCAGGAACTGGAGAGCAAGTATAAAAATTATTCCATTAGATAATAACAATCAAATTAGTTTGGATTTTTGCTACTTTAAGCAATAAAGAACGAAACAGTCATGCATCCTTTCATCAGATCCCGATATGCCTGTACATGCGAGCTAATATCTTAACAAAGTGTGCTAGGTGGCGGGCTACAAGTTTGTAGGGGTCTTCTGATAGGATTTTCTATTTTTTAAGACTTAGAATCAGATAAGTTAAGGACGATAGTTTCAGTAGTTTAAATAACCGACAAGAAAAGACACCAAACCTATTGTACCGAACCTTTACCAAGAAAACACATCAATCACTTGACCATCAACCTTATACAAAAATAAAATTAGGAGAATGATAACCATTTGGGTAAACCACCACACCATCAACAACGTACGCATAATCGTCCACCATAAATTTAGAAATTTGAAAATAAATAAAAATACACAATACATTTTACTAAAAAAAAAAATAACATTTAGTATTTTTAATTCTAATAATGTTATCACAAAAATAATATAACTTAAAATTTATTTGAAAAGGAAAAACTACAGGAAAAAGTAATACAAAGTTTTTCATTTATGAATTTGTAATCATGACATCGTAATATCTGATCACGTTTAACTACAATATATTAGAGGTGTGCACGGGCTAAGTTTACCCAGTTAAGGGTCTTGGATAAGGGTAGGGTAATGTAGTCGGGTCTACAATTTGTCAAAATTGAGGGTAGGTTAAATATTTATCATACCCTCGGGTTATCCTGAGTTAACCCAAAGTTTACCCAAGGTTACTTTATCTGGATATTTTTAATAACACTTATATAAATCATACAAAATACGAAATCCAACAAAATACATGTCATTTGAAGTACATTCACAAAATTAATTTTAAATTATCACATGCCTCGTGTAATATACACTTTCACGGGTCTCAGATATTGTTGGAAAATGACCCGAAAACTCCAATAACCCAACAATACCTCATAATCAGATTGTGCTTCAAACACGTGCAACTACTAATGGATACCAAATACATTTTAATAAACATAATGATAATTAGGAAGGGATTACCTATAAATACTGAACATCCTGATTGATATTTATCCAACGTTTTCAGTAGATTTCAAGTCAAATCCCCTAAAAAAGAGTTCACAAAGAATATAGAAAGTAATAATTACAATCTGTAAGTACAAAGTAAATAAAATTAACCAATATATGTGATAAACTTACCAAACTCAACCTCAAGTTCTGAAACTCAGTCTGAAATTAGAAATCACATTGACCCGGTTGGAGTCTAAAACTAACAACGACAAATAATATAAAAGATCCTGACCATATTGAAAGTCTATATACGTCCTAGAAGAAGGGTTGGATAGGACCACAGAAATTAATCGGCTAATTTTAATTCAAGTAAATAAAATTAAAAGCTAATTTAAATCCTATTCTCTTACTAAACTAGATGACAATAAGTTTGACTAATGAACAATAGATAATAAGAACTACGATATTCATACAAGCATATAATCAAACATATAGAGTAGGGAATAAAATAGTTTAGGAAAAAAGAATACGCAAGCATGTATAGTGGTTCAGTTTCCCTACTCGACTACCTAAGGTAGCCACCTTAGGATTTCAAAGCTTCTTTAATAAGCTCCGTGTCTCTCTTAACCGGGCCAAGAACAAAATACCCTTTTACAACCACTTCAAAAACACGAAGCAAACACTTGTGTAATCACAACACAAAGATACCAAGTATAATCCCTATACTCACACACTCTCTTAATCTATATATTACAAAGACTAGACAAAGAGGAAGAAACAAGTGTTTGAAAGGTTTAACAATAGTTATGAACTCCTAAACAGTGGATATGACTTTATAGCACACTAAGAATGATTTTGAATATTATTAGCTCTCTAAACCTTCTTGAATGATCACAATTTAGCCCCTTGATATTGGTAGATGAATGGTGTAAGTTGTGTCTTGAATGAAATCCTTTTTATAGGTGAAAAATGCTCCCAACGGTTATAAAAAATGTGTCTAACAAATATAAATAAAATCTCACAGATATAATGAATATAGTCAATTTTCTGCAGAAAACCCTAACATGCGGTGCAACGCAAGGTCCATGTGGTGTACTGAACGAAATCTTAGTCCGCGCTCTAATAAGTATAACTTTTACTACAATGCTCGGATAAATAAATTTTCTTCCTGAGAGTTGTTGGAAACATCATTCTAATAAACTTTGTAGTTGATCATGAAGGCTAATTCTTAATGTATACAGAGATATGAATAAAAGTATTTGTGTGAGAATTAGTTTCTTAAGATAAATTATTAAGGTATAATAAGAATGATATTTAAAGTGTTTTTGATGAAAAAAAGTGCAAGATAGAATATATATATATATATATATATATATATATATATATATATATATATAGTAATAAGCACACTAATCACAAGAGGATTTGTCACATTAAAACAACCTATGGAAGGAGGCAATATGCCGACAATCTCCCCCTTTTTGATAATGACAAATCCTTCACTAAAACACCTTAAGAATGATATGAAAGTGATAAAACTAAAGGAGTTATGATCCCTTATCAACATGCATATAAGATGTGAAAAGATAAAGCACATATGGAGTCTAACAACCCTTCACAACAACCATTAAGTAAAAGTGTATTTTTATGAAAATGATATGCATTTGTGAGGTTTGTGAGGTTTGTAAAGTGCAATTGGAAAGTTTTAGTGCACATATTTCTCCCTCTTTGTCTTCATCAAAAAGACGGGATGATAATTTAACCAACTACATATAAATAAAACAAGATGAGCCATAACTCAAGTTAATTAATTTTAGAAAATAATTTTGAAATCATAAGTTTAAAGCATTTAAACCAATTCAATCGCAGAAATATCAAACATGTAAAGCATGAACAATATGGAAAAAGAGATAAAGGATAAAGACATTTTACCAACTCCAAAGCCAAAATGATTTTGCATCTTTTGAGTTTTCTTTTAAAAGCTGATATATGTGGTGATAAAATGATACACTTTAAGCTCTAAAAAAGTAAGAGATTAGTGCAATCTTATAACAATCATAAGAGATAGATAGTAAGGCTAAAAAATTTCATTCAAATGAGTTAACGACCAATTAATGGAGTAACTCCCCCTTATTATATGAATTAAAACATTTTTTAAATACTATGGGAATTTTAAAATATTTTAGGAAATATATTTTGTAAATCAATTCTTTAAAAACTTCCCTTACACAATGACATATACATACAAATTTGTGTTTAAAGATACTTTAAGGTTTGAAAGTGTAAACTATTATCTTTTATCTTTCTCCCCTTTTGTCAACAACACAAAAAATCAATGTGCACTTTTGAATGTTATATAAACTTATAAGGATAAAATGTGCAATTCTTTATAGTTGAGGGACTTAGGTGTGAAATCTTAGATTTTTAAAAACCTAAGTTTTATTTTCAAATAATTATGATTTAAAAAGGTAAGTTCTACCAAGAAGAGTGTAGAAAACAATTATCAATAAATAGAAGGGATTATTTTGTCAAATAAAAATTTTAAGGACCAAAAAGCATTATTGCAAAGTGTAGAGACTAAAAAGAAATTTCACATCGTAGAGACTAAAAATATAAATTTTCAAAATATGCACAATTGAATGATAGAATCTTTTCTAATTGAAGGACAATATGCAATTTTAAAAATATTTGAATTCAAAATGCAAGATGGTATGTAATTTCAAAGGAAGATATTTAAAATTCAAATGTTCTAGATAAAAGGACCAAAAAGCAATTATACAATTAAGAAAGACCAAACTGCAAAGTCACCTATAAAATAAAGATTAAATTAGTGATGGACAATAAGTAGCATAACTCACTCAATACATACTAAATCCAAAACACATTTAAAAAAAATAAAGAGTCAATTAATAAGAAAAGGAAAGAATTAAATTCACTGGATATTCCTTTCATGTGAATTAAGCATCTTGTTGTATATCAATTTGTTTCCTTGACGCTCATCACCTATAATCGAAAAGAATGTCTAAGGTATCCACGGTTGTGTGGATACAAGAGAATGGTTAATGGTTTTTACTATCCACTTAGGCTTTTGCCATAGCGGTATCAATGATCCGTATTCATGTTGCTTGCGATACAAATATTTTGATGCAAAATGACCGATTCCTTCGCAATAAGTGCAAGAAACCTCTTTGCGATTTTGAAAGTAGTGGAAAGATTTTAAACAAAGCCTTTCCAAATTATTTTGTTGAGTTAAGGTGTTACAACAAGACAATTTTTCTTTAAGATAATTTTGATTAAAAAGTGGTAAATTTAAATAAGGATGATTAAAGAGATTAAAATAGTTAAAATAAAAATCATCCACATTCTTAAATAACAAGATATTTTCGTCCAAGAGTTTTTCATCTTTTTCAAGAGAGGAAATAATTTTAAGACAAGAATTTTCATTGTTTCCCATTAAATCGTTTAAAGTAGGACAACAATTCAAGCATCTCTTTTGTTCAAATTTTAATTCTTCTAATAAAAGATTATTTGAATTGATATGAAGTTCAAGAGTTTCTAAAAGGAATGCAATGAAGATATCATAATGCTCATTATAATAATTGTAAGAAAATGACAAAGAGTTAGGATTAGGTACTACCTTGTATTTTGACATTGAGTCATCATGACTTTTATCATCATTGTTGTTCTCATTTTTGTCGATATCAATGATGCCATATAAGTGTTCCAAACGATCCAAAATTTCATGGGCCGATGAACATTCAATAACTCTTCCAAATATCTCATCCGACAAACCGTATATTAAGATATTCATTACTTAGCATCTTGGGTGAGTTTGGCCATATCATCATTAGTGAGTTCGTTATAATCTCTTTCTTCTCGGGTTAGTACACTAACTCCGATTTCATTTATCAGATCCTTGTAGTGCACAAATGGACCTTCCATGACGATTCTCCAAAACTCTTGATCTTCAAGCTTTATAAACTCCTCCATTCTATTTCTCCATAAGAAATAATAGGTATCTACAAAAAGTGGAGGTCTAGTAGAAATAGACTCTTCCAAAGGATTAATTTCCATGTCGTTTACTCTACTAACAATTAAGATTTTTACGTAGAGTTAGGCTCTGATACCAATTGAAAGTCTATATACGTCCTAGAAGGGGGATTGAATAGGACCGCGTTAATTAATCGGCTAATTTTATTTCAAGAAAATAAAATTAAAAGCTAATTTAAATCCTATTCTCTTACTAAACTAGATGACCATAAGTTTGACCAATGAACAATAGATAATAAGCACTACGATATTCATACAAGCATAAATGTGGAATAAAATAGTTTAGGGAAAGAGAATACACAAGCATGTATAGTGGTTCGGTTTCCCTACTCCACTACCTAAGGTAGCCACCTTAGGATTTCGTGTCTCTCTTAACCGGGGTGAGAACCCAATACCCTTTTATAACCACATCGAAAACCCAAAGCAAACTCTTGTGTAATCACAACACAAGGACACCAAGTATAAAACCTATACTCAGACACGCTCTTAATCAATCTATTACAAAGACTAGACTAAGAGGAAGAAACAAGTGTTTGAAAAGTTTAACAATAGTGATGAACTCCTAAATAGTGGATATGACTTTATAACACACTAAGAATGATTTTGACTAATAATAGCTCTTGACACGTTCTTGAATGATAACAATTTAACCCCTTGATGTTGGTAGATGAATGGTGTAAGTTATGTCTTGAATGAACTCGATTTTATAGATAAAAAATGCTTACAATGGTCATAAAGAATGTGTCTAACGGAAATAAATAAAATCCCGACAAATATAATAAATATATTCAATTTGCTGCAGAAAACTCTAACCTGTGGTGTACCGCATGAAATCTATGTCTGTGCTCTAATAAGTACAACTTTTATTACGATGCTCGTATGAACAAACTTTCTTCACGAGAGTTGTTGGAAACATCATTCTAAAAAAAAAATTATAGTTGATCATGATGCTAATTCTCAATGTATACAAAGATATGAATAAAAGTATTTGTATAAGAATTAGTTTCTTAAGATATAATATTAATGCATAATAAGAATGATATTTAAAGTGTTTTTGATGAAAAATAGTGCAAGATAGAATATATAAATATAAAGAGTAATAAGCATACTAATAACAAGATGATTTGTCACATTAAAACAACCTGTGGAAGGAGGCAATATGCCAACACATATTAATTCGGACAAAAGTTTACTCAAAATGTGGAAATTAATTCAAATCAATGTCGTCAAGCCTTTTTTACTAACATTAATACGTCTCCAATGGTCTCCATTTTCAGAATAAAATCTAACTAATTTCCTTTTGTCTTATATTTCATTATCTGTGTTATCACCCTTTCATCACAATATACTAAAAATTGTCTCCTCTTTTAATCCCCAATGCAACCATAAATGCTCAAGTTAAACAGCCAAAAAAGATATCAAAAGATTACAAACCCCACAAAATAGTAAACAAAAAGTTAAAGTGTAATGTAATACCTAAGATATATGTTCCTAATGCATAATTGTCATAGACATTCTATAATGAATATTTCAACGGTTAGATCCATGGACCAATTATTCAGAGTAAATGAACAAATGTCCGCCCTTAAATAATACTTTGGAAACAGAAATCAAACACTTACGATATCAGAAAAAAACTATTTCAAAATCACGAATCAAACTATTTCAAAATTAAAAAAGAAATTAATAAATAATTTTATGAACAAACAAACATATGAAAGAAAAGTAACAACTAATAACAAATTAAGAATAAGTTAGAAGGACTTTCTCACTTAAGAAAATAAAGCTAAAAAACGAACGTATCGGGAAGAAAAACAAAATACAAAACATTTGTAAGTATAAATTAGATCTATAACGTGAAAAGAGGAAGAAACAGAAACGGTTGGATTATTAAATAAAAGACAATTTATTCTATTAATCTTTTCATCTTCTTGTGAGATGTGGAAAAGACTATGTGTGTACTAATAGTCTCACGTTAGAATTCGAGAAAACCCCATTGGGAATTATTTAATATAACATGATTTCGTTATCTTGATGACGACTTATGTCTCTTTATTTCAGCTGTTACGGATGTTACCAAGGATTAGTCAAGAAAATTGCCGATTTTAATAAGCATTGAAAAGCATTTATCACTAGCCATTAATGAACATTTATGTGACAGTATTTTATCTTGCCATTGCTTCTATAAATAATGACTTTGTCACTTACATTTGCATTTCTAGAGAGGAGGAAAAACTATTTTTGAGAGAATGAAAAAACTATTATAGAGAGAATAGAAAAAACTATTCTAGAGAGAATAGAAATATTATTCTATAGAGAATAGAAAAAACTAGTCTAGAGAGAATGAATAAACTATTCTAGAGAGAATAGAAAAAACTATTATAGGGGGAATATATAATAAAATATAAACGAAATTAAGAATTCGGAAAATAAAATATTAGTCTCTACTCTCCTCTCATATAATATTTTGATATTACTAAAGCCAAAATTCTGTTAGAGATACCGACCTGAATATCCTTTTAACGCAATTTTTAAAACCGACCATTCTTTTCTTGAATTTTCGTGTAAGTTTTGAAGTTTTCAATTTCTTGTAATAGTGTAGTATCACTCTTAATTGAAAATTATTTCTTTTAAATTTATATGAAATCTATTTTTGTACTTTTACACTGATATTATTGTTAGATTTTTCGAACAAAATCACCCTTGAATATTTAGCTAAATATACATGTTAAATCATACTAAATCCATACAACAATATATGAATGAATTCATAAAAAACGACTACCACAAAAGGGTGTTTATAAGCAAAATGAACATATTATAATTTCATATTTAGGCTGATAAAGTATAAGAAAATAATAAATAATTAGATGGAGTAGGGTTTATTTTGGAAAAAGGTGAAAAATAGATAAAATCCCAGAAGGATAAGAGAAAGAAGAAACATACATAAAATGTTTGGCCCAAATAAAATAAACATATGCTGAAAAAGTTTCAGCATATATATTAGTTTTTTTAATATGGTCGGGTTTTCATAGTTAATGGGGAGGCCAGAGTTAATATTGGGCCTAATATTTTTTACCAGGTTTGATGAAACGCAATAGTGCTAGCCTACAAAATATCACACATCATCATTCAAAACCTAATAGTCTTCTTTAATTTTATATAAACACACACAAATGACCATACCATTATTTACACCGCCCGTCCATTTTCAACTCTCTACAAATCGACTTCTTCCATTCTATTCTACCTATCCATTTTTATCAAAAGCCTATATCCTCCTCTTTCTTTGTATAATGTTTTTTTTCTTGACAGCCTTGGTCTAGGCCTCCCGTTTCTAAAGAAATTATGTTAAATCACCCTAAATCCAGCATCATATGAATGATATCACAGGCTACCACATGCCACGGGTGTATATAAGCAAAATAGATATACTATAATTTCATATTTAGGTTGGTAAAGTATTATAGATGAATAAATAATTAGATGGAGTATGGTTTTTTGGAAAAAGATGGAAAAGTAGAAAAAATCCCAGAAGGATGAGAGTAAGAAGAAGCATACATAAAATGCTTGGGCCAAATAAAACAAACATATGTTGAAAAAATTTCAGCATATTATTATTTTTTTTTCTTCTGTAAAAACATTAAAGTCTAAGGTAATATGGTCTAGTTTTAATAGTTAAGGGGAGGCCCAAGTTATTATTGGGCCTAGGGTATATACACACAATTTACCTTATATTTTTTACATTTACAAAATATCACACATCATCATTCAAACCCTATTCGGTCGTCTTCAATTTTACATAAACACACACAAATACCCTACCATTTTTTACACCGCCGTCCATTTTCTCTTCTCTTAAAAACCAACTTCTTCCATTCTATTCTACCTATCTTTTTTTTCCAAAGATTATATCCTCCTCTTTCTCTGTATAAAGTTTTATTTTCTTAGACCGCCTTGGTCTAGGCCTTCTATCTCTAGCTAACCAAGTTATGTTTTTAATGGTTAGCATATCAAATTGATCGATGACTATTACATTTCAAATATAAATTATATGTATAAGTTTGCCAACCGAAACCTCCGTTGGAGAGGTGAGTTTTCTTATTTCCATATTTTAAATTATTTTCATTATCGTATTATTTTGAAAATAAAAAATAATCTTGTGGAGCGGTAAGATTAGTAATTTTAATGTGTTAGAACATGAATATTTATCAATTTTATTCTTTTAAAGAATTTTATATTTCCAAATGTTGTACGTAAATATTTGATTATTTTTATGCATTGCTTACATTTCTTTAGACATAATTATTTAAGAAATTATAATTTAAGGTTGTAGCATTGCATAAACAAATATATCTCTTGGGTTGTAACCTTTGTTTAGATGGGTTTAGGGGATATAAAAGATTTTTTATTTTTATCTTTCTTCATTAGCCATCTTTAGTAGCATCATAACTTTTATGCATTGCCTACATTTATTTAGACATAATTATTTAATAAATTATAATTTATGGTTGTAGCAATAATATTGCATAAAAAATTCAAATCACTTGGGTTGTAACCTTAGTTTTGAGGATTAGTGGCTGTGAAAGATTTTTCCATTTTTATTTTTCTTCATTAGCCATTTTTAATTATATCTTTTGTTTTAGAATTTCACTTAAAGCATCTACGTTCACATTAAACGATGTCGTATGATCACAATGAGAACGCAATGTTGGGGTTCAAATACAAGTGTCATGGCGACAAGTGGTATGACGAATATCGCTTGGTATTATGCTAGCATCTTGGTGATTGTGACTTGAAATTCAACGCCAATGATTTTCAATCAACCACAAAAATAAATGAATTCGTTCGGCTCGTCCAAGGGCACTTCAACTTCAAGATAGCAATTGCTCTAAGGAGGTTTACAAAGAAGTCAAGGTTTGAGTTGTGGATTGTCAAATTAGTGAGATTTCATTTTATTTAATTGATTAAATTAATTTATTTTTTATATTTTGAATCGGAGAGTTTAATTCAATTGAATTTATTAGCCTAAATTTGATTGATAAACAATATTAGATCTATATGTCGATGGACTTGTGGATATATGTTGCACTTTTACAGTATATGCACTGAAAGTATAAGTAACATAGTACATACTAATGTCTATCCAAAAATTGTTATCTTCATAAAGTTGGAAATAATAAAATCAAACAAAAGAAGTCTGGTTCATCATCTATTAAAAGATTCAAAGGCTCCGAATCAACACGAGGCAAATGTCTTATTTTGACTGCTACTATTTTTGAGATTCGTATATGTTTAAGTACTTTATACCACAAACTAAGATTTTTTAACAAAATCTATAATTTTGTATTACGGGAGTAATTAGTAAAAATATACAAAAGAGGGACGAGGAGAGAGATGTTAAAGAGGAGGGATCTCGCAAAAGATTCAAAGGCTTCGAATCAACACGTGACAAAAGTCTGATGTTGGGTGCTACTTTATTTGACATTGTTTATGTTTAAGTACTTCATACCACAATATAAGAGTTTTTATCAAAATCTGTAATATTGCACTACAAGAGCAATTAATACAAATATTCAAGAGAGGGAAGAGGAGAGGGATCTAAGTGAGCTATCTGGTTCAAATACATTAGAGCTACTCTTATAAGAGATTTGATTGTGGTTTTTTAAGAGAAGTAGAAGGAACTTCAGAAAAGGTTAAATGATGAAGAGAATAGGGATTTGCTTTGACAAAAGCTGATTTAGCATCCAAACAAATTTTTCCTAGGTGCGCAACTCCTAGTTATTATTGAGATGTCAACCATAAACTATATTTTAAATTTTTTTTGTAATAATTATAAGATTAGTATGAATTTTATCAAACTCAAAATGAGCTAAACATGTTTGTAGCTTCGATTGCTAGTTTGTGAGTCGTATTAGTTGCTTATAAGTATTTCATGATTTTGATATTATTATTATTTGATTGGATTGATTGCTAGCCTTTGAGTATATAAATATCTTATGTTTAGTATATCAATTCCATACAAATTACCCAATAGGAATTGCCCTATATCTTAGACTATCACCCACAATGAAGTATATAAACTGAAATAGATATATAATTGTGTTAGGTGATATAGAATCCAGAGATCGTAACAATCGGAATATCTAATATGGGGTTAGAATCTCATGCTTACTAGGCTTAGGATGACTATGTAAAGGTATCTAAGTTTAAGAAGTAATCTCATAGCGTACTTGGAAGAGACTTAGACTAATGTGTTTAACCCAATTCTCGCTTAGTTAGAATATATTATTTGCATAATAATTCGTGGAGCTATGCAATTTGAGCTTTAACTAATGCATATTCGTTAATTGCTATTTTTTAATTTTTGTATTATATTATTACACTAGTTGTACACTTTATATTTATTTTACATTCCCTGTAGAAAATGTTTTTTACTATTATTTTACTTATAACAATTTATGACGTGTAGAGAATAAACTATCTAGTGTGTAAGTTATTTAACTCCCAAGGCCAACCACAACGTAGGCTGGCTATTTTCCTTGACCCGTTTTGCTGAAAACTTACGCTCTAACTGAAGCATTTGAACAAAGACTTAGAAAAAAATCTAGATTCGCATGGATAATTAATTTTTACTTCAAGAAATCACCATATTTCCATTTTGTATATATAAAGAAACCAATGGAAAAGACTTGTAGATATCTATCTATGGATATTAAATTTTATAATTATAACATTAATGGGTGCAACTTTTCGTAGTAGTGTAGAGAAATAAAGAGTGAGATGACATTATGGTGTTTTTAGAGAATAAAAGTCAAAAGAGATATAGGTGGTCGCAGGAACATATTTGGTGCTCTGTCCATTTTGGTTGAAAATGAGTTGTACCAAAAACTAGATGTGCAAGCTTGTTTTAATTTCTCGAGACGGACATAGTACAACTCACGTAAGTAAGATATTATAGCTTGTTTGTTTAACTTCTCCAAAATGTCTTTTTTCGAAAAAAAATTAAGTTGTTCACGGATATTTGTTTCTTAAATGGTGAAGCGAAACTTCCTTGAACACATGCAAGATGTTCTAGCTTGTTTGTTTAACTTCTCCGAAATATTATTTTTTAACCAAAATGGACTTGTTCACGAATAATGTGTTTCTTAAATGGTAAAGTGAAACTTCCTTGAACACACGTAAGATCATTTTTAGAATTAAACTCGAGATTCATGAATAATTTGTTTCTTAAATGGTGAAGCGAAACTTCCTTCAACAATTGATAATGTATGAAATATACAATCTATAATATGAAGTTTAATATTAATAAAGAAATTAAATTTGTAAGTAATTAAAAAATTCTATTTAATATTTGAAATTCGTTAATATTTTTACAAATAAATAAAATATTAATTTATAATTCATAATATAAACTAGTAATTAACGAACTTGTTCGAACCAACTCTTTTTTTTTTTATCATCAAATCAAATTTTATTAATGAGAAACTTAACAAACCATTTTCTTTACAAACTTTGGTCTTATTGAGTTTAAGGACCAACATGAGAAACTTAAAACCCAAAAAGACTCTCACCTTACTACATTGAAACCAAAAGATTACACCTCCTACCTTACTATAACAAAAACACCTCCTTCCTTACTAAAACAAAAACTGGCCCACTAAATAGCTATTACAATTAATAAATTGCCCCAATACAAAATAAATTACAATTTACTAATCTAGTGTATCTATAATCTCCCTTATACTCCTCTTCTTAACATTCCAATTCTGCATCTTCATTTTCACCCTGCTGATTTTCCTACACATTTGATCTTCATTTAAACCATACCCTCTATACTCTGTATAATTTCTTACCCACCAAACATAGTAAATATAAGAAGTGCACAGAGAACTAACAAAGATAACCTGCTCCTCACACTTTATCGCTAATATTTCATTACACAAACCTTTAAAATCTCTCAGAAGATTGTTCATATTGCCCATACTTAATATCTTTCCCAAATTTTTTTTAATAAAAGAACACTCGAAGAATAGATGAGTACTATTTTATGTAGTAGTTTTACAAAAATGACAAAGAGGATTAACATGATTACCCCACTCTATTATTCTTTCTTTAGTACTAAGTCTATCTTGTATAGCAATCCAAGTAATAAAGGCGCACCTCGGTATATTCTTCTTAGCCCAGATTATTCCATACAAGTACATTTGCTCCAAATTATCATCTGCAGTAATTCTTGCTAGAGTTTTCGTGAAGGAGAATTTATTTTTGTTACTCTCACTCCAAACTTTTATATCCTTCATATCATTTAACTTTACCTCATTAAGAAGAGGTAAAATTGTACTAATATGAGGTGGTAATCTCCACCTGCTCCATGCATAGCAGTTATAAACCGTTTTGTTACTATTTATATCATCTTTCTATAGCTCAATACTAAGTTTTTCCTGCACACTGTAGTCTTCAATCCACCTGTCCCATATTATATATGTATCTATCCCATTATTCACCCTATGATGAATGAACTTATAAGCGAGATTCCTCACCGTCAGTAGTTTCTTCCATATCCAAGTATGCGCTTGTTTTTCCTCAAGACACCATGTCCACTTATTTTTAACAATATTACATTTCACCCATATACTCCATAAATTACCCTCCTGAGCATACATTATCCAAAAAGTAAAAAGTAAACAAACTTAGTTAATATTTTCTATCTTAGGAATGCCCAATCCTCCATTTTGTTTACTTGTGCACACTTTATCCCAATAGATCTTTGCCCCTTTAGCCCCTTCCGTATTTCCTTTCCATAAAAAGCTATTCATCAACTAGTTTAGTTTGTATATCACCTGTTTGGGGAGAAGGAAAACACGACACCAAAAGAGTATTTTACTAATGAGAACACACCTAATTAGCTCCACCCTTCCATCGTATGAAAGAAGCTTTGAGGACCATTAGTTTATACTCCTATATATTTTGTTTACCAATTTATTTCCTTCTTCAACACTGAGCTTCTTGGAATGTAGGGGTACCCTTAAATACCTAACAGGTAAACTTCCCATTTTTATGTTCAATATCTCAGAATTCTTCTTCTTTGTATTATAATCAGTACCACCAAAATATATCTCACTCTTTTGATAATTATTAATCAGCCTTGACTTTCGTGAGAATAGTTTTAACCCCTCTTTGACTTAATTTGCTGAATTAATATCTAGCTTAAAGTAAATGAATAGATCATCGGAAAAGATTATGTGATTCAGCTTCATTTCTTCACATTTCTGATGGTAATTAAAGCTAACTTTCTTCCCCAAAAGATTGAAAAGACCTGTAAAGATTTCCATACACATTGCAAAGAGATAAGGAGAGAGAGGGTCTCCTTGTCTCAACCCTCTTTTTCCTTTAAAAAAACCACACGCCTCACAATTAATACATATAGAATATGTAGGAGAACATACGCACATCCTTATCCTTACAATAAATTTCTCAGGAAAATTAAAAGCTTCCAGTATATTCATTTAAAACCTCCAATTCATGCAATCATACTCTTTTTGAATGTCTAGATTTATAATACACTTTGGAGTAGAATCTTTCTTCTCATAACCAGCTTCACCTCCTGAGCAAAAAAATGTTGTCACTAATATACCCGTCTCCAACATACGCCGCTTGATTAAGAGATATAATTGAGCTAATAACCTTTTTCAATCTTTTGCAGATAACTTTTGAGATAGTTTTATAGGATATGTTTGTACAAAAGATTGGCCTAAACTTTCTTACATTTGAGGCCTTCTTTTCCTTAGGTATTAGTATTATGTTTGTAGCATTAATCTGAGTAAGAATTTTACCATGTCTAAGCATTGTCTAACTGCTTTTGTAAAATCATCTCCTATAACACTACATGAAGTCTTGTAGAAAGCTGAGTTAAGTCCATCTGGTCATGGGCTTTTATTCTCACTAATAGAAAACAAGGCTTCCTTTATTTCTTCATCAGTAATAGGGGCAATAAGAGCAGCTCTTTGTTATTCATTTTGAAAGGAGTCAATTAGCTCTTTAATAGTGTCAATGGAGCACACTTCTTCATTTACATCTTTAGTGCCTAAGAGTTGTGTATAGAAATTTACAATTTCCTGCTTGGTCAGATTAGGTTCTACAATATTTTCACATGAATCACTAACAAGGATAGATATGTTATTTTTAGCAGCTCTACCTCTAACAATTTTGTAAAAATAAGCTGAAGTACAGTCCATATCATTAATAGAGATACACTTAGCCTTTTGTTTGAGAATATCATGCTGTATAATCATAGCCTCCTCTAAACTCTGACTAAGAATTTTCTCCTCATTGAGAATACATGGATCAGTTGCACCATTCATAATACACATCAATATGTTCTTGAGCTGAGCTTTCATTTGTTCAATCTCTTTAGAATTCCTTTTGAAGGGAGTGTTATTAAACTTCTTAAGAGCAACTTTCATACTTTTCTGCTTCATACATAATTTATACATTTCATTTCCATCTACTTTAATGTTCCAAGCATCCTTCACAGTTAAATACATTTATCATGTATGGCCCAAATGTTGAAGAATTTGAATTGACTTGAAAGAATTTTTTTGCACATCCAAGATTTAACTTAAGCGCACAATGATCTGAGGTTAATGGTGGATGGGTACTCACACTATAAGCTATAGAGTCTAAAAATCTAGTGTTAATAAACACTCTCTCTATTTTACTAGCTCGAATTTGATCTCCCTTATTCTTGTTAGTCCATGTGTAAAATTGCCCACCATAATTGTGTTCATATATATTTGCTTCTTCAATACACTCTATAAACTCAAGTGTACCTTTTTCTAAATCATTACAATTCAGTCTGTCTCTAATATGCAATATTTCATTGAAATCACCCATGAAACAGAGATTTTCATTCTCATACTTTTTACTCCATTTAATTATATCACTCCATAATGTTCTTCTACCTTTATCAGTTCCACTAGCATAAACCATTACAATATAAAGAACCTCATTACTGTCTTTCACTTTTAGTTCACTTAATATTGCTTGAGATGTTTGATAAACTAGATTAATATAAGCAAATCTTTTGTCCCACAATACCCAAATCCTTCCACTATCATCTCTTTTATAATTGTGCAACATTTCCAGATGAGGGAAATGTCAGTTATTATAGAAGGGTAATTGTTGAATTTAACCTTTGTTTCCAAAAGCCCAATCACCCTTACATGATTACTAGCTAAAAACTACCTCATATCCAACTGTCTGAGGAAATTATTAAACCCTCTCACATTCCAAGCTGCAATGGTCATATAT
This sequence comes from Nemophila menziesii, assembly GCA_029959085.1. NCBI lineage: Eukaryota > Viridiplantae > Streptophyta > Magnoliopsida > Boraginales > Hydrophyllaceae > Nemophila > Nemophila menziesii. Next base: position 60,404,812 of record JARWIR010000005.1, on the reverse strand, counting down.
TGGGAGGTCTAGTAATCTCTTCCCCTACATTATGATTGATAAATTCTAATAGATCATGATCAATCTGACTTCCTTCTTTGTTCTGTAACTCATCAAACTTATTCATTATAGTTATAGAACTCGTCTCTCCTTTCTTACTATCATTCTTCTTGGTATTCCTCACAACACTCCATTCCTCAACTACCTTCATTCCCTTATAACTTTTTCTAATAGGTTCACTTGTTGATTTAGGCACCAATACTTTTTGAGTGTTCACACACTTTGTTTCTACATGTCCCAACCTACTACATCTTTTACATACAACCGGCCTCCATTCATACTCTAATTTAACCTCCTGCAACTCTTTAATTCCTATATCAAACAATACATTATCAGGTAACTCCTCTTTTATGTCAACCTCTACACAATCTCGAGCATACCCCAACCTTGTTTTTGATTTCGTTATAGTATCCATTTCAATTGGAACACCTACAACACTAGCTACATATCCAAGTCCTCTTTGTTTCCAGAGATTCATTGGTACATTCATTAATTTAACCCATATCGGCACATTAGATATATCTAATTTATCAAACTGCATACCTGCCTTCCATGGTCGAAGAAGTAGCGACTTTCCATTAATATGCCAGAGCTGCTCAAGAACATTGCTGTAACTTTGCTGATTTTCAATCTTGAAAACTACACTTCCCTTCAAATTCGATTTAATTTCTACCTTATCCAGCTTACTCCATTGATATCTAACAAAATCTTCTATAGCAAAGAACGGAGGCGGAGCATCAACGAATTGGCCAATTAGGTAATTCACCCATTGTTCAGTCCCTTCCTCTAGAACATCTGGTTTAATAAGTTTCATCCCTTCCAAATTTACTAGTTTATGATGTTCTAACTTCATAGAATTTCTCGCACAACCAAATAATTGTGACCATGAAACTCCCTTTGATTCACTCCTTTTCTCGGGTTCAACCAGATCTACAACTTGTATCACTTCATTGTTGCCTTCGAACACAATATTCTCTTGAAACCCAACACTCGCCTCCTTCTCATGCTTGAACGATTCAGGTGTGTTAAGTAGATTTGAGCTCGGTGACATAATCTCTTTCGTAATATCTCTGTACTTAGTCTTAGATTTAGGGTTTCTTACTAGATCTATTCACTAATTTGTTGATTTTCACTATGTTTAACATTTTGGTCATTTTTTGAGTAAAAAAAAAGCGGTAAAAGGAAAAATAAGGTGAAAAACGAAAAAATCTAGGCGGAGAAGAGGTGGTGGTGGTATGGAGGAGGGTAGAGAAACGGGTGGATGCGTATGTTTTTGTGAGAGAGAGGAAAAATTGTTAGATCCCAGATAATTCTTGAGATAAACAACAAATCCAGATAAGGAAAAGCAAAAGTTGGAAAAAAAAAAGCTAAAAAGAGGTGTAAATCTAAAAATGGAAAAGTGGAATGAAAATTAATGGATGAGTGTGTAGAGAGGATTTTTTAGGTGAGTTGACTCTCATTGACCCTTTTCAAGATTTTGTTACATGGTAGCTACCAACTCAGTTCATACAAAGCTTGAACTAAACTCACTTTAATCAAACCTCTAATCGAACTTTGTTTAAACAAAACTTAAATTAGAGATTAAACTACTTATAAACTAATGAGTTCGAGAGAGTTTATCATTTATGTCCTTAGTGACAAGAATTCATTTTTCTTTGGAGGGGGTTTTGAAAATAAAAGAGTTGAAAAATAGGTGTGAAAACTATCACTATATAATAATAATAATAATAATAATAATAATAATAATAATAATAATAATAATAATAATAATAATAATAATAATAATAATAATAATAATAATAATAATAATAATAATGAAAGAAGTACCATAACATAACCTATACTATTGCACCACCATAACCCTTGACAACAAACCACTACCAAGATAGCAACAAAACTGAACACTTTCAACCAAATCCGCTCATGCATGATGAAATTGTTGAATTTCAATTTCAGTAACTGAGTCAATTCACAAAAATGAAAATAAAATGCTTGTTTTCTTCACCTCCCAATTTAGACAAGAGAGAGAGCATAAAATCAATTATAATTTACATTATTCCAGAAAGAAAACAAATGAGAAGAAAGAAGAAGAAGAAGAACTCCACTAGCTAAACAACCATTGATGTGTTGTTTCAAATTCCAAACTCCAAACAAATCTGGCTTGCCCATTTAGGATTACCCATCCTATTAACCTATTTACCTCTATGCAAACACCCAAAATAATAACAAATCTTGACAAGCAAGTCATTTATTATTAACAAATAATTTATAATCATCATCATCACTGAATCATCGTTATATCCACAACATCATTCTCATCCAACAAGTCTGGAAATATCTCATTCGAATACCTCCTAGTCGAAGATGAATTTCTCGATTTACCCCCTTCACAATTCTGACCACCACTTCCTTGCGATCCCAAGTACCCGACGGTGGTTTCATATTACTCCCTCTTGCCGAAATCGATGGCATAGTCGCCACATACCATGAACTTTGGCGCCAGCTTTCAAACACGACAGCATTCCATGACCCACAAGAGCTTGTAGTTCTTAGCCTTGCTGAGCTAGTATGTTCTTCTCTAACAACCTTTAATGGACTATCAAGAGCTTTTAATATATACCTCATTAATGGTCATCTTGCTGGTTTTGGATTAAGACAAGATCTAGCTAATATAGTCATTTCCCATACTTCTTCTAGTAAATCCTCATCTATTATAAAAGAAGGGTCCAAAATAGTTGTTTCTTGATCTTTATCGTATATTCTTATACAAGGTAATCTAGCTTCTAATCACTCCTTAACTATTAAATCACTTGCCCCACTCATACCACTTTTCCCGTTACTAGCTCAAGGAGAACCTTTCCAAAACAATACACCTCATACGCACATGTAGCATTAGGCATGCCTGGAGAAAACAATTATTGGATTATGAACTTCATAAGTAAATCTCCTTATTTTTTAATTTTTGTTAATTTTAAAATTAAGATTTTTTTATATATTTATACACTTTCACGAGTCTCACATATTGTTCGCTAAAGTCCCAGAAATTCCAGAAACCTATCTATACCTCATAACCAAATTGTGTACCAGACACGTAGGCAACTACTAATGGCTACCAAATACATGTTAATAAACATAATGATAATGAGGAAGCGCTTACCAAGAATTAGTGAACATTCATGTTGATATTTATCCAACAGTGTCAGCAGATTTCAAGTCAAATACTCCTAAAAAAGAGTTTTTAAAGAGTAGAGAAAGTAAGAATTACAAACTGTAAGTACAAAGTAAAAAAAATTAACCAATATATGTAATAAACTTACAAAACTTAATCTAAAATCAGAAATCACATTGACTCGGTTAATGTCCAAAACTAACAACCAAAAATAATATAAAGGATCCTGACCATAGTAATTCGGACAAAAGATTACTCAACATGTGGAAATTAATCCGACTCCTTGTAGTCAAGCCTTTTTACTAACATTAATACGTCTCTAATGGTCTCATAATAAATCTAACTAATTTTTTATCATATATTTCATTATCTGTATTATCACCCTTGCAGCAGAATATACTAAAAAACTGTCTCCTCTTTTAATCCCCAATGCAACCATAAATGCTCAAGATAAAAAGCCAAAAAAGATCTCGAAAGATTCCAAACCCCACAAAACAAGAAAATAAAAATGAAAGTTTAATTTAATACCTAAGATATGTGTTCCTAATCCATAATTGTCATAGACGGTCTATAATGAATATTTCAACGGTTAGTCCATAAACAAATTATTTAGATTAAACGCATAGATGTCCGCCCTTTAGAAAAACCAATACTTTGGAAATCAAAAATTAAACACTTTCGGTATCAAAAATCAAAATATCTCACAATGACAAATCAAACTATTTCGAAACTAAAAAAAAATTAAGAAATAATTTTATGACCAAACAAACATATGAAAGAAAAATAACAATTAAAATCAAATTAAGAAGAAGTTAGAAGAACTTTGCTCACCTAAGAAAATAAAGCTGGAAAAAAGAACGGATTTGGAACAAAAACAAAATACAAAACATTAGTAAGTATAAATTAGATCTAAAACCGAAAAAGAGGAAAAAATAGAAACTGTTGGAATTATTAAATAAAAGACAATTTATTCTATTAATTCTTTCATACATTCGGGAGAAATTGAAAAGACTATGTGTGTACTAATAGTCTCATATAGAATTTGAGAAAATAACCATTGGAAATTATTTTATATAACATGATTTCCTTATCTTGATGACGATCTAATGTCTCTTTATTTCAACTATTACGGACTTTAATGAACATTGAAAAGTATTTATCACCGGCCATTGATGAACATTTATGTGATAGATTTTTGTCTTTCTATTTTTTCTATAAATAATGACTTTGTCACTTGCATTTCTATAAAAGAGGAAAAACTATTTTAAAGAGAATGAAAAAACTATTTTAGAGAGAATAGAAAAAATTATTCTAGAGAGAATGGAAAAACTATTTTAGAGAGAATTGAAAAAACGATTTTAGAGTAAATATAGAATAAATATAAACGAAATTAAGAATTAAGAAAAAAAATACTACTCTCTACTCTCCTCTCAAATAATATATTGATATTACTATGAGATGAACTTCTATTATAGATACCGGCATGACCAGAATATCTTTTTAACGAAATTTTCAATTCGTGTAAACGTTCTTTTTTCTTGAATTTTCGTGTAAGTTTCGTTGTTTCCAATTTCTTTTAATAGTTTAGTATTACTTTTAATTGAAAATTATTTCTTTTAAATTTATGTGAAATCTATTTTTTACTTTTCCAGTGATATTGTTAGACTTTTTCAACAAAATATCCCTTGAATAATTAGCTAAATATACATGTAAAATCACCCTAAATCGAGCAACATATGAATGAAATCATAAAAAACGGTTACCACATACCACAAAAGGGTGTATATAAACAAAATGAATATATTATAATTTCATATTTAGGCTAATAAAGTATTAAAAATGAGTAGATAATTAAATGGAGTTGGGTTTCTCGGATGAAGGTGAAAAAATAGAAAAGATCCCAAAAGAATGAGAGAAAGAACAAGCATACATAAAATATTTGGGCCAAATAAAATGAAAATATGCTTAAAAAATTTCAGCATATATATTAGATCTTTTTCTTGTGTAAAAACATTAAATCCCAAGGTAATATGGTCGGTTTTTAATAGTTAAGGAGGGGGGGGCTAAGATAATATTGGGCCTAATATCACAAAATATCATTCAAACCCTAATAGTCGTCTTCAATTTTACTTAAATACACAGGAACACCATACCATTTCTTACACCACAATACATTTTCTCCTAGAAATCATTTTCTTCCATTCCATTCTACCTATTTTTTTCCAAAGCTTATATCCTCCTATTTTTTTGTATAAAGTTTAATTTTCTTTCCTATCTCTAACCAAGTTCTGTTTTTTTAATGGATAGCATATCAGATCGATCTATGGCCATTACATTTCAAATATAGAGTATACGTATAAAACCCAAACCTTCTTTGAAGATGTGAGTGTTCTTATTTCCATATTCTAAATTATTTTTATTATCTTATTATTTTGAAAATAGAAAATAATCTTTTGGAGAAATAAGATTTTTAATTTTTATTTGTTAAAACATAAAAATTTGTCAATTTCTATTTTTTTAAAGAGTTTTATGTTTCCAAATGTTGTAAATACATGTTTTGATTATTTTTATGTTTTGCTTACATTTCTTTAGACATAATTATTTAAGAGATTATAATTTGAGGTTGTAGCAATAATATTGCATAAAAAATATAAATCACTTGGGGTGTACCTTAGTTTCGGGGAATTAGGGGCTATAAAAGATTCCATTTTTATTTTTCTTCATTTGCCATCTTTAATTGAATCTGATGTATTAAAATTTCACTTCAAGAGTCTACATTCACATTAAAATATGGTATGATCATAATGTGTATAAAATGGTCATGGTCAAATCAGTTAGATTTACTTTTATTTAATTGATTAAATTAAGTAATTATTTATAATTAGAATTGGGGAGTTTAATTCAATTGAATTAATTAGCCTAAATTTGATTGAGAAGCAATATTAAATCTATATGTTGAATGTCTTGTGGATATATGTTGCTTTCACAACTGCTTCCTTAAATTTAAACACTCTCATATATAAAAAAAATTCTAATCCTTAGCTTAGGATGTTTTTTAATATTATTTGAATTTTATATTTGTTAGGTGCATAGTGAGCATTCATTTACAGATGGAAAAGTGAAGTGTTTGTACAGATGCTGTAAGGAAGAAACCCTAGGCATTGAAAGCATAAGTAACATAGTACCTGCTACTAATGTACATCCAAAAATTGATATCTTCATGAAGTTGGAAAATTTTAAATCAATAAAAAGAAGCCTGACATCATCTCTTAATTACTATATACCACAAAACTAAGATTTTTTATCGCAATTAAAATTTTTGTATTACAGGAGTAATTAGTAAAATTATTCAATAGAGGTACAAGGAGAGAGATAATGGAGGGAGGGAACTCGCAAAAGATTCAAAGGCTTCTTATCAACACGTGGCAAATGTCTGATTTTCGGTGCTACTTTATTTGTCATTTTTTATGTTTAAGTACTTCATACAACAAATTAAGTGTTTTTATCACAAATTTTGTATTATAGGAATAATTAATACAAATATTCAAGAGATGGAAGAGGAGAGGGATCTAAGTGAGCTATTCAGTTCAAAATACATGAGAGCTTGACTACAATTTGATTTTGGTTTTTTGAAGAGAATTAGAAGGAACTTAAGAAAAAGTTCAATGATGGATCTTCTTTGAGAAGAGCCCCAATTTAGCAGCCAAACGAATTTTTCCTAGGTGCCCAACTCTTACTCATTATTGAGAGGTCAACCCTAAAATATATTTTAGAATCATTTTGTAATAATTATAAGATTAAAAATTTAGTACGGATTTTATCAAGCTCAAAATGAGCTAAACATGTTTGTAGATTGATTGCTACTTTGTGAATCATATTATTCGCTTATAATTATTAGATTGAATTTATTGCTAACCACAGAATATATACATATCTTATGTTTAGTAAATTTTATTTTTTAATGGTTAGAATATCAAATTGTGGCCATTACATTTCAAAAAAATTTAGATCTATAAGTTTGTCAACCCAAACCTTTGTTGGAAAGGTGAGTTTTTATTTTCATATTCAAAATTATTTTCATTTTCTTATTATTTGGAAAATAGAAAATAATCTTGTGGAACAATAAGATTTAAAATGTTTTATGTGTTGAAACATGAATATTTGCCAATTTTTATTCTTTTAAAGAGTTTTATGTTTCCAAATGTATACATACATGTTTGATTACTTTTATGCATTGTCTATATTTGTTTAGAAATAATTATTTTAAAAATTATAATTTAAGGTTGTAGTAATAATATTGCATAAACAAATACATATCACTTGGATTGTAGCTTTAGTTTTAGAGGAACTAGAGGCTATAAAAGATTTTTTCAATTTATTTTTCTTCATCTGCCATCTTTAATTGTATCTCTTGATTTAGAATTTCACTCCAAGCAAATACATTCAATGAAACAATTGTGTATGATCACAATCAGAACGCAGTGTTGGAGCTGGAATACAATTGTGGAATGGCAACGCTAGGTATGATGCCAGCATCTTGTTCAACATGGTGACGGAGACACTGACGTCAAGTTTAATGAATTTTATTGTGACTTGAAATTCACCACCAACATTTTCCAATCAACCCATTAGGCGTATCCGTCCAAGGACACCATAACTTCAAGATAAAAATTGCTCTAAGGAGGTTTCAAAAGGTGTCAAGGTTTGTGTTGTGTATAAAACGGCGTTAATCGTAGATATTACGCCACCATTGTCAAATCAGTGAGATTTACTTTTACTTAATTGATTAAACTAATTATTATTTATATTTGGAATTGGGGAATTTGATTCAATTGAATTAATTAGCCTAAATTTGATTGAGAAGCAACATTAGATTTATATGTCAGAGATCTTGTTGATATATGTTTGTTTCACAACTAAGGTCCTTCAATTTGAACACTCTCATATATTATTTTTTATCTAATCATTTAGTTTGGGATGTTTGTTTATCACGAGCATTAATTTACAGATGGAAAAGAGAAGTGTTTGTGCACTTTTACAGTTCAAACCCTAGGCATTGAAAGCATAAGTAACATAGTAACTGCTACTAACGTACATCAAAAAATTGTTATCTTCATAAAGTTTGCTAATAATGAAATAAATCAAACGACGTCAGGTTCATCATCTCTTAAAAGATTAAAAGGCTCTGAATCAACACTAGACAAAGGTCTGATTTTGAGTGTTACTATTTTTGTGATTTTACACTATACCACAAACTAAGAGTGTTTATCACAATCAATAATTTTGTATTACATGAGTAATTAGTAAAAATAATAAAGGAAGGGATGACGAGAGAGATGTTAGAAGGGAGGGATCTCACAAAATATTCAAAGTATCTAAATCAACATGTGGAAAAAGTCCGATTTTGGGTGATAATTTTATTGTCATTTTTTATGTTTAAGTATCTCATACATGAGTTTTTATCACTATCTGTAATTTTGTATTGCAGGAGTAGTTAATACAAATATTCAAGAGAGAGAGGAGGAGAGAGATGCCGAAGGAGAGGGATTTAAGTGAGCTATTCAGTTTAGAATACATGAGAGCTAGACTTAAAATAGAATTAGAAGAAACTTTAGAAAAGGTTCATTGATGAAGAGAATAGGGATCTTCTTTGACAAGAGCCAATTTAGCTTCCAAACAAAAAAATTCATGTCTCCATTTTCCATTCACGGTATTAATGGGGACCTAAAAAGGATAAGATCTACCATAAGGTAGATAGTTTCTTTATTAGTTACTCCACATACAACTTAAAATTTATGACTATTGAATGTAATGAAAAAAATTATTTATATTTTAATCTTGATACATTGTTGTTTTTTTTGTTTTTAGTATTTATATTCATGTAATTTTTGGTGATATTCATATTATGTGGCGTCAGAAACGTGGATCCATTTATTTTATGATTGTGTTAAGTATACAGATTATGACATTTTTGTTGAGAGACAACAATGTAGGTGGAGAAGCTACGACAAGCTGAAATGCATCACATGCGCCTGGAACAGCATGTATGCTTGGGGCTCCCTAATCAAAAGTCCTTAGAGCTAGTACACAACCTACCCAAATCTTACAAAGGTTGTTTGAGCCAAATCACAGACTGAAGAGGCTGTTTAAGGGGCTCCAAATATGCCAAATGCTAAGGATTGTTGGCGCAATAACATATCATAATTTTTTTATGGATGGGATATATGAAATTTAAGTAGTATTCTTTGTCGTCAAATTTTGGCGGATGCAGGATATTGTATTATAGTGATCAGGGATTAATGGTCTAACCAAACAAAAAGCTTCGAGTGATGGATTTTGAAGTTTTTTTAAATTAATCTTGTTAATATATTACTAAATTTGGAAATATATGATATTATGATTCATGTATATATATTTGAGACTGATTTTAATTTGTTTTTTGTTTTTTAGTATTATTTTTGTCTTAAGTTAACATTTACCATTGACTATCCAAGTTTTTTTTAATTTAATAATATACATTGACAAAATCCACACCCGACCTGAATCTAACCAAAAAACATAAACCCAAATACGAAATTGTATATAGTGATTGGGTTAGGTAGTGAGTCTTGATAATTGAAATTTGCACTTACGGGTTTAGTGCTAGTTTAACCACGTAAGTTGGATAACTACCCCGTGTGCACCCTTACACACTAGATGATATTTGGTTTAAAGAGAATTTTTTGAGTTGAAAGAGAAATAACTAATTGGATCGATGTAGGGGTGTAACACGACATTTTTCATGTTCCGGTTATCCAAATACATAGTTGTAATAAAATTGTACGTATTCTGGATAGCACAACTTGTGGCATGAAAACCCTGAAGAGATTAAGGTTTTCATTCTTCTTACTAGTTATTACATTGATATCTTTCAAGAAGACCTAAGATCTATGAGTATTGACATTGCGGATTGCATCACTTTTAAGTTTATTGAAGGGATAAACCGAATTCTTATTTAAAACCTTACACTTGAGGAAGTTAAATGAGATATTTAATATGGAGGCAAAAACCTCAAAGTCTGGACTGGCCTCCTTTATAAAAAATATTGGGAAATTATAAAAGTTTGATGTTTTTTACATGGTTAGAGTTTTCTTCAGTGTATCTCTAGATCTTAACATACGAACAATACTATTTCTACACTGGTTCACAAAGGTGATAAGTAGGAAAAAGTGGTTGACATATGTCTGATCTCATGCTCGAATATTGATTACAAGATTAATGCTTCCATTCCATAATATGGTGAAGGTCTTTATGCATGGAATTATATCCCCACGTAGTCAAACATTATCAAAGATACAGTTATTTACACAATATCCTTCTAGTCTATTATATTTCCTATTTCTTTTTGAAATCCAATAAATAGACCTAGAGGGGGGTGAATATGACCAATGTGGAATTAAAAATATAACAACAACTGAATTCTTTGACTGTATCTAAAAATACACCGATTAAGGATTTTAGATAGATTGACTAGAGGTAAACAAAAGTTATAATACACGAGTGAAGCACTTAGTGTATAAACTTAATGAAAGAATACTATCCAATAAAAAACATATCTATAAGATCTAAGTATGCAAGAATTTAAGCCTATAAAACAAAGGAAGGTATTGAGGTAATATAACAAAAATCTGGTGCGCACAAAATTAAAGAGATAAGGGAGAGAAGGCGGACATGAAATTTTAGAATGGTTGGACTTCGATAGGATTATTACACAACTTATGGTCTATGCATCCTTAAGATTCTAAATTCCTCCACACGGATCTCGTTGTGTTTTTTAAAGGTGAGCGCACATACCTTTACAAACTCTTATAAATCACCTTTTAGTGTAAAACCCAAGTGTTATGACCAATACTAATAAAATAAGTGGACAATCTTCACTCATGATATACCACTTCAGAAGAACATGATGTCTTTAACATGTGTATCACCACACAAATTTTAGTGAACATTCTCTTTTCACAGTCTACCACTTCACAGTCTGTGAAGCCTTCAAACTTTTTGTCTGCACCTACATAAGATCTAAACCACTCTTGTCTAGCGTATTGAAGATCACACTTCTTTACTAGAACAAGAGATAACCCTAAATTAAAGGATTAAGGCCAATCTACCTAGTTTAGCCTTTTACTTCTTAATAAGTGACTACATGAATGTAGTTGGGATAAAAATACAAATAAATATTGATATAATGACTATGAATGTCTTTGGGAATCTGATAGAAGATATGCTTTTAAAAGCTTCAATTTTGGTATAGAAAACAACCACTTTAGGAAGTCTTCAATACCTCTTTGTATATATAAACTCTCCCCAACAGATCTATTCACGTGTCAACTCCTCGTTGGTTGAAAATATTCTTTCTAGGTGATTTCTCCTTTCTGGTCGGATGATCAATTATTATCTTTTATTTCATCGCTTACTCTTCTTTATCTCCATAGAGCATTTGTTTAGAGTCGAGTATTCAAATCTGGATATTAAATAGATTGCATACCCAACTACTTTTTGAAGTTTTCACTACCTCTATTTATTGGCAAAATCTCCCCAAATTATATGTCTACATGTCAGCTTCTCATTAGAGCCGGGCCTACTAATTTTGGGTCCAGTGAGAAATTTTGAATTTGGCACACATCTGAGGAGGTTTTTAAAGGGGATAAAAAATTTAAAGGAAAATGAAGCATTATAAATAATCTTTAATTTGTAATTTTTTTTAATATGAGAAATAACCAAACATAGATTAGATTTCCTTGTCGTTTTCTTATAGTACTGTTTATAGTGTGATTAGTATTTAAAAACTAAATGACATTATTCTTAGTATATGAAACATTTAAACTGCACCCAACCCCCCTCCCCGCGCGTCAATAGAGGTCGCAACGCCTATAAATTCCTCTAAATCCAGTCATAATTGAACTCTTATATTAGTGAAGATTTATGTTAAACAAATAATAAAAATATCCTATATTTAGAGATCCTATATTAATATATACTTTAAACGTAATCCTCTAATTCAGACATATCTTGTAAGTTCAATATACATATTATAACGTAAAATATATGAAATAGCTAAAATAATTGTCATATAAACGAAAAAAAATACATACATGCATGTAAACATAGATAATTAAATAAATTTTAATTAAAAAACTTCAACCCCTTTAAGTTGTTATTTATTACTTATAGTTTTTTTGACACATACATATTGTAATGAAGATGATTAAAAGCATACAAATATTTTATTTCTTATTTTTGTGTATAAGAATTCAAAATAAGTTAAAATAAATTTTGTTTCTTATATGGTGTTTCAATTAATAAGTGATATAGATAAATATACCTTTATACTAAAAAATTATATTAATATAAGATAAAAATAAATGTCAAATATATATTGTTTTGAAACTTTTGACAATATAGAATTATAAGTATTAATTATATAGGACAATGCGATTTTTTTCTTGTATAATATAGTTCAACTTAACTAAAGGAAAAAGTAAGACATAACTCAAAAAATGATCTAGACTCAAGGAACAAAAAAAAGAAAAAAAGAAAAAAAGAAAAAAAGAATAAAAGAATAAAAAAATAAAATCCCAAAAACTTAGGTAACCAAGAACATTCCAACCCCTAACTTCTACACAACCAGAACTTACAATTAATGCAACTACCATCTAAACTAAGTGCCCATTTGGAATTGATTGCATTAGAGTTAAAAAAGCGTTTTACTTAAAACTACCATATTTTTAGAATTTATTTAAAAATATTTTGACATCTAAAATAATAAACAAAAAATTAAAGTTTAATGTAATACCTAAGATATATGTTCCTAATACATAATTTTCATAGCATTCTACAATGAATATTTCAACGGTTATATCCATGCACCAATTATTTAGAGTAAATGCACAAATGTCCGCCCTTAAATAATACTTTGGAAACAGAAATCAAACACTTTCGATATCAGAAAAAAATATTTCAAAATAACAAATCAAACTATTTCAAAATTAAAAAATAAACTAAGAAATAATTTTATAAACAAACAAACATATGAAAGAAAAGTAACAACTAAAATCAAATTAAGAAGAAGTTAGAAGGATTTTGCTCACCTGAGAAAATAAAGCTGAAAAACAAATGGGTTTGGAAGAAAAAAAATACAAAACATTAGTAAGTATAAATTAGATCTAAAATGTCAAAAGAGGAAGAAATAGAAACTGTTGAAATTATTAAATAGAAGACAATTTATTCTATTAATATTTTCATCCTCTTGTTTAATGTGGAAAAGACTATGTGTGTACTAATAGTCTCAGGTTAGAATTCGAGAAAAACCCATTAGGAATAATTTAATATAACATGATTTCCTTATCTTGATGGCCACTTAATATCTCTTTATTTCAGCTGCTACGGAAGTTACCAAGGATTAAATTTCCATTTTAATATGAGAGGTATTCGTTCCTCAGCTTCAAGAAATCACAATATTTCCATTTTGGATATATAAAGAAACCAATGGAAAAGACTTGTAGATCTCTATCTATGGATATTAAATTTTATAATTATAACATTAATGGGTGCAACTTTTCGTAGTAGTGTAGAGAAATAAAAAGTGAGATGACATTATGGTGTTTTTAGAGAATAGAAGTCAAAAGAGTTACAGGTGGTCGCCGAAACATATTTGTTGCTCTATCTATTTTGGTTGAAAACGAGTTGTATCGAAAACTAGATGTGCAAGCTTGTTTTAATTTTTCGAGACGAACAGAGTAGAACTCATGTAAGTAAGATGTTCTAGCTTGTTTGTTTAACTTCTCCAAAAGGTCTTTCTTGAACCAAAATCGAGTTGTTCACGGATATTTGTTTCTTAAATGGTGAAGCGAAACTTCCTTGAACACATACAAGATGTTCTAGCTTGTTTGTATAACTTTTTCGAAAGATTTTTTTTTAACCAAAATCGACTTGTTCACGAAAAATTTGTTTCTTAAATGGTAAAGCGAAACTTCCTTGAACACACGTAAGATCGGTTTTAGAATTAAACTCGAGATTCATGAACAATTTGTTTCTTAAATGGTGAAGCGGAACTTCCTTGAACAATTGATAATGTATGAAATATACAATCTATAATATGAAGTTTAATATTAATAAAGAAATTAAAATCTTAAGAAATTAAAAAAATTATTTAATATTTGAAATTCGTTAATATATTTACAAATAAATAAAATATTTTAACGATCTCGTTCGAACAAACTCAGTTCATACAAAGCTTGAACTAAACTTACTTTAATCAAACCTCGAATTGAATTTTGTTTAAACAAAACTTAAATGAGAGATTAAACTACTTATAAACTAACGAGTACGAGAGAGTTTCTCATTTATATCCTTAGTGACAAGAATGCTTTTTTCTTTGGAGTGGGGTTTTGATAAAAAGAGTTGAAAAATAGATGTGAAAACTTTCACTAGATGATAATAATAATAATAACAATAACAATAATAATAATAATAATGAAAGAAGTACCACAACATAACCTATACTATTCCATCACTATAACCCATGACACCAAACCACTACCAAGATAGCAACAAAACTGAACACTTTCAACCAAATCCGCTCATGCATGATGAGAATTGTTGAATTTCAATTTTAGTAACTAAGTCAATTCACAAAAATGAAATTAAAATGATTGTTTTCTTCGCCTCCTAATTTAGAAGAGAGACCATAAATACAATTATAATTTACATTTTTCTAGAAACAAAACAAATGAGAAGAAAGAAGAATAGAAACCCCACTATCTAACCAACCACTGATGTGTTGTTTCAAATTCCGAACCCCAAACAAATCAGACTTACCCATTTAGTATTACCCATCCTATTAACCTTTTTACCTCTATGCAAACACCCCAAATAATAACAAAATTTGACAAGCAAGTCATTGATTATTAAGAAATCATTTATAATCATCATCATCACTGAATCATCGCTCTATCCACAACACCATTCTCATCCAACAAGTCTGCAAATATCTCATTCGAATACCTCTTAGTCAAGATGAATTTCCCAATTTACCCCTTCACAGTTCTGACCACCACTTCCTTACGATCCCGAAGTACTTGAAGGTGGTTTCAAACAACTCCCTCCTGCCGGAATCGATGGCATAGCCGCCACATTCGATGAACTTTGGCGCCAGCTTCCAAACACAACAACATTCCATGACCCACAAGAGCTAGTAGTTCTTAGCCTTGCTGAGCTAGTATGTTCTTCTCTAACAACCTTTAATGGATTATCAAGAGCTTTTAATATATACCTCATTAATGGTCATCTTGCTGGTTTTGGATTAACACAAGATCTAGCTACTTTAGTCATTTCCCATACTTCTTCTATTAAATCCTCATCTATTATTAAAGAAGGGTCCAAAATAGTTGTTTCTTGCTCTTTTTATCATATATTCTTATATAAGGGAATGTAGCTTCTAATCACTCCTTAACTATTACATCACTCGCCCAACTCATACCACTTTTCCCGTTACTAGCTCAAGCAGAACCTTTCCAAAACAATACACATCATACACACATGTAGCATTAGGCATGTCTGTAAAGAACAATTATTGGATTATGAACTTCATAAGTAAATCTCCTTATATTTTAATTATTGTTAGTTTTAAACTTAAGATTTTTTTACTTTTTCATATCTATACACTTTTACGAATCTCAGATATTGTTGGAAAAAGTCCCAAAAATTCCAGCAACCTAACTATACCTCATAACCAGATTGTGTACCAAACACGTAGGCAAGTACTAATGGCTTCCAAGTATATGTTAAAAAACGTAATGATAATGAGAAAGGCTTACCTCGAATTAGTGAACATTCTGATTGATATTTATTCAATGGTTTCAGCAGATTTCAAGTAAAATACTCCTAAAAAAGAGTTTACAAATAGTAGAGAAAGTAAAAATTACAAACTGTAAGTACAAAATAAACTTACCAAGCTTATCCTCAAGTTCTGAAACTCAATCTGAAATCAGAAATCACATTGACTCGGTTGAAGTCCAAAACTAACAACCACAAATAATATAAAGGATCTTGAACATAGTAAATCGGACAAAAGATTACTCAACATGTGGACATTAATTCAACTCCTTGTAATCATGCCTTTTTTACTAACATTAATATGTATCTAATTGTACCATAATAAAATCTAACAAAATTTTTATCATATATTTCATTATCTGTGTAATCACCCTTGCAACACAATATACTAAAAAATTGTCTCCTCTTTTAATCCCCAATGCAACCATAATTCCTCAGGATAAAAAGCCATAAAAGATTTCGGAAGTTTTCAAACCCCACAAAGCAAGAAAAGAAAAATGCAAGTTTAATGTAATACCTAAGATATATGTTCCTAATTCATAATTGTCATAGACCGTCTATAATGAATATTTCAACGGTTAGATCCATAAACAAATTATTTAGAGTAAATGCACATATGTCGACCCTTTAGAAAACCAATACTTTGGAAATCAGAACTCAAACATTTTTGGTATCAGAAATCAAACTATTTCAAAATCACAAATCAAAATATTTCGAAATTAAAAAAAGAAATTGAGAAATAATTTTATGAACAAACAATCATATGAAAGAAAAATAACAATTGAAAACAAATTAAGAAGAAATTAGAAGAACTTTGCTCACCTAAGAAAATAAAGCTAGAAAAACTAACGGATATGGAACAAAAACAAAATACAAACATTAGTAAGTATAAAAAAAATCTAAAACCGGAAAAGATGAAGAAATAGAAATTGTTGGAATTATTAAATAAAAGACAATTTATTCTTTTAATTCATTCATACGTTTGGGAGAAATAGAAAAGACTATGTGTGTACTAATAGTCTCATATAGAATTTGGAAAAACACTATTGGAAATTATTTTATATAACATGATTTCCTTATCTTGATGACGACTTAATGTCTCTTTATTTCAGCTATTACGGAAGTTTCTAAGGCTTGGTCAACAAAACCGCAGACTTTAATGAACATTGAAAAGCATTTATCACCAGACCTTGATGAACATTTATGTGACAGTTTTTTTACTTTCCATTTCTTCTATAAATAATCACTTTGTCACTTGCATTTCAATAAAAGAGGAAAAACTATTTTTGAGAGAATGAAAAAACTATTTTAGAGAGAATAAAAAAACTATTCTTGAGAGAATGGAGAAACTATTTTAAGAGAGAATTGAAAAAACTATTCTAGAGTAAATATAGAATAAATATAAAAAAATTAAGAATTTAAAAAAAAATACTACTCTTTACTCTCCTCTTATATAATATTTTAATATTACTAGAGCTGAAGTTCTATTATAGATACCGGCAAGACCAAAATATCTTTTTAACGTAATTTTCAATTCTGTGTAACCGTTCTTTTTTCTTGAATTTTCGTGTAAGTTTCCTTGGTTTCAATTTCTTTTAATAGTTTAGTATTACTTTCAATTGAAAATTATTTCATTTTAATTTATGTGAAATCTATTTTTGACTTTTATAGTGATATTGTTAGACTTTTCCAACAATATATCCCTTGAATAATTAGCTAAATATACATGTAAAATCACCCTAAATCTAGCAACATATGGATGAAATCTTAAAATACGGCTACCACATACCACAAAAGGATGTATATAAACAAAATGAATATATTATAATTTCATATTTAGGCTAATAAAGTATTAGAAATGAGTAAATAATAAAATGGAGTTGGGTTTCTCGAATAAAGGTGAAAAAATAGAAAAGATCCTAAAAAGATGAGACAAAGAAGAAGAATACATAAATTGTTTGGCGCAAATAAAATGAAAATATGCTAAAAAAATATCATCATATATATATATTAGATAAAATGAAAATATGCTGAAAAAATTTCAGCATATATATTAGATTTTTTTTCTTGTGTAAAAACATTAAAACCCAAGGTAATATGGTTTGTTTTTAATAGGAAGGGGGAGGCCTAAGATAATATTAGGCCTAATATTTTATAACCAGGGTTCATGAACCAACAGTGCTCATCCCATAAAATATCACAAATCTTATTCAAACCTTAATAGCCGTCTTCAATTTTACATAAAAACACAGAAGACCATACCTTTTCTTACACCACGATCCATTTTCTCCTCTCTAGAAATCGAAATCTTCCATTCTATTCTACCATCTTTTTTTTTTCCAAGCCTATATCCTCCTTTTTCTTTGTATAAAGTTTTATTTTCTTTCCTATCTCTAACCAAGTTCCGTTTTTTATGGTGAACATATCAAATCGATTTATGGCCATTACATTTCAAATATAGATTATAAGTATAAAACCCAAACCTTCGTTAATGATGTGAGTTTTCTTCTTTCCATATTCTAAATTATTTTTATCAACTTATTATTTTAAAAATAGAAAATAATTTTTATGTGTTAAAACATGAAAATTTGTCAATTTCTATTTTTTAAAGAGTCTTATGTTTCCAAATGTTGTACATACATGTTTGATTAATTTTATGCATTGCCTACATTTCTTTAGACATAATAATTTAAGAAATTATAATTTGATTTTGCATCAATAATATTGCATAAACAAATACAAATCACTTGGGGTGTAACCTTAGTTTTGGGGAATTAGGGGCTATAAAAGATTCCATTTTTACTTTTCTTCATTTATTAAATTTCACTTCAAGAATCTACATTCACATTAAAATGTCTTATGAACATAATGTGTATAAAATGGCCATTATCAAATCTGTTAGATTTACTTTTATTTAATTTATTAAATTGATCCATTCTTTATATTTAGAAAATGGGAGTTTAATTCAATTGAATTTATTAGCCTAAATTTGATTGAGAAGCAATATTAGATTTATACCTTGAATGTCTCGTGGATATATGTTGCCTTCACAACTGCCTTCCTTAAATTTAAACACACTCATATATAAATTTTTATCTAATCCTTAGCTTCGGATGTTTGTTTAAAAGTGATTGAATTTTATATTTGTTAGGTGCATTGTGAGCATTCATTTACAGATGGAAAAGAGAAGTGTTTGTGCACTTTTACAGTTGTATGACTACATGGTCCAAGATGATGTAAGGAAGAAACCATAGGCATTGAAAGCATAAGTAACATAGTACCTGCTACTAATGTACATCCCTCAATGATTTTCACTAGTTGAACACTTTATATTAATTTTACATTCCCAGTAGAGAATGATTTTCTTAATATTATATTAATTATAACAATTTATGACGTGTGGAGAATAAACGTATCTAGTATGTGAATTATATCACTCCCAAGGCCCGATAGCAACCGCAATGAAAGCGGACTATTTTCCTTGTCCCTTTATGCTGCAAAACTCACGCTCTAACTAAAGTGTTTAATCAAATACTAACAAAAAAATCTATATATGTATGTATAATATTTTGCTTCAAGAAATCACAATATTTTACTTTTGAATATATACAGAGCCCTATCTATGGATATTGAATATTATAATTATTACGTTAAAGGGTGCAACTATTCATAGGAGTATAGAGAAATAAAAAGTGAGATGAGATTATGGTGTCTATAGAGAATAAAAGTCAAAAGAAATACAGGTGGTCTTCGGAACATATTTGGTGCTCTGGTGGTTGTAAACGAGTATATCGAAAACTAGATGTGAAAGCTTGTTTTAATTTCTCGAGACCTACAGAGTCGAACTCAAGTAAGTAAGATGTTTTAGCTTGTTTGTTTAACGTCTCCAAAAGGCCTTTTTTCGAACCAAACTAGAGTTGTTCACGAATATTTGTTTCTTAAATGGTGAAGCGGAACTTCCTTGAACACGTGTAAGATGTTATAGGATTTTTGTTTAACTTCTTCGAAAGATCTTTTTTTGAACCAAATTCGACTTGTTCACAGATAAATTGTTTCTTAAATGGTAAAGCGAAACTTCCTTGAAAACACGTAATATGTTCTAGCTTGTTTGTTTAAATACTCTAAAAGATCTTTTTTCAAACTAAACTTTAGATTCATGAACGATTAGGTTCTTAAATGGTGGAGCGAAACTTCCTTGAGTAATTGATAATGTATGAAATATATAATATATAATCAAAAGTGTAATATTAATATAGAAATTCCAATCTTAAGAAATTATAAAATCTCATTTAATATTTGAAATTCATTAATATATTTACAAATAAATAAAATAATAATTTATGAATCATAATATAAATGATTAATTAATAAACTCGTTCGAACCAACTCAGTCCATACAAAGCTTTAACCGAACTCTGTTCAAACAAACCTTGAATCGAACTCTATTTAAACAAAACTTAAATTAGAGATTAAACTTATTTATATAAACTAATGAGTTCGAAAGAGTTTCTCATTTATATCCTTAGTGGCAAAAATTCTTTTCTCTTTGGAGGAAGGTTTTGAAAAAGAGACAAGCCATAGTTGAAAATAGGTGGGAAAACTATACCACTAGATAATAATAATAATAATAATAAAAATAATAATAATAATAATAATAATAATAATAAAAGAAGTACCACACCACAAACATATTCTATTGCCCCACCATAATCCTTGACACCAAACCACTACCAAGATAGAAAAAAATCTGAACACTTTAGACCAAATCCGCTCATGCATGATGGGAATTGTTGAATTTCAATTTTAGTAACGGAGTCAATTCACAAAAATGAAATTAAAAAGTTTGCTTCTCCTCCAAATTTAAAAAAAAAGAGATTGAGCTTAAAATTAATTATAATTTATATTTTTCGTGAAACAAAACAAGCGAAGAAGCCAGAAGAAAGAAGACCTCCACTAGCTAACGAACCACCTAGGTGTTGCTTGAAATTCCAACACCTGAAGAAATATCACTTGCCCATTCAGTATTACCCATCCCATTAACCTTTTAACTGCAATGCAAACACCCTAAATAATACCAAAACTTGACAAGCAAGTCACTCATTATTAACATAGAATTTATAATCATCATCATCACCAAATCATCATTATATCCACAACATCATTCTAGATTATAGATCTAATTTTTCTCATAAATCAATGTGAATTTTTATATTTATTTGTATACAATTTTTTAAATAAAATTATTCAAGATCTATAATACTCTATATATATATATATATTTGATAATATTAAGTATATATGGTACATATGATTTCAAATATAAATCAGCAATTTAGTATTAAACATGTTAAAACTTTTGAGATTTGTTTATTATTAGAGTAATTATAGACATTGAATTATCTGATGCATAACAAGAACTCTGCCTTTATATCTTATAATAATAATAATAATAATATGTGTGTATGCGTGCATGTGGACAAAAGGTTTTTGCTTCATGAAATCATCATCTTTCTTTTTGGTATATGGAGAAACCGGTTGAAAATGTTTCTAGAAAAGGAAATACTACTCTTTACATGAATTTAAATGTAAGTTTTGTTGTTTTCAATTTCTTTCAATTGTGTAGTTTTACTTTTAATTGAAAATCGTTTCTTTTAAATATATATAAAAATATATTTTTTACTTTTCTAGTGATATTGTTCGATTTTTCCAACATAATACCACCTGAATATTTAGCTAAATATACATTCTAAATCACTCTAAATCCAGCTACATACGAATGATATTATAAAAAAAGATACGACATACCATAAAAGGCTGTATATAAGAAAAATGGATATATTATAATTTCATATTTAGGCAAGAAGGTGAAAAAATAAAAATGATCCCAGAAAGAAGAGAGAAACAATATATCACAAATCTCATTTAAACCCTAATAGCAGTCTTCAATTTTACATAAAAACATAGAAGACCAAAGCCTTTCTTACATCACGATCCATTTTCTCCTCTCTAGAAATCGAATTCTTCCATTCTATTCTACCTATCTTTTTTTCCAAGCCTATATCCTCCTCTTTCTTTGTATAAACTTTTATTTTCTTTCCTATCTCTAACCAAGTTCCGTTTTTTAATGGTGGGCATATCAAATCGATCTATGGCCATTACATTTCAAATATAGATTATACGTATAAAACCCAAACCTTTGCTGAAGATGTGAGTTTTCTTATTTCCATATTCTAAATTATTTTTATTATCTTATCAGTTGGAAAACATAAAATTAATTTTTATGTGTTAAAACATGAAAATTTGTCAATTTCTATTTTTTAAAGAGTTTTATGTTTCCAAAATGTTGTACGTACATGTTTTGATTATTTTTCTGCATTGGCTACATTTCTTTAGACATAATTATTTAAGAAATTATAATTTGAGTTTGTACAATAATATTGCATAAACAAATACAAATCACTTGGGGTGTAACCTTAGTTTTGGGGATTAGGGGCTATAAAAGATTCGATTTTTATGTTTCTTCATTTTCCATCTTTAATTGCATCTGTTGTATTTGAATTTCACTTCAAGAATCTGCATTCACATTAAAAGGTCTTATGAACATAATGTGTATAAAACAGCCATTGTCAAATCTTTAGATTTACTTTTGTTTAATTGATTAAATTAATTCATTGTTTATATTTAGAATTGGGAGTTTAATTGAATTGAATTAATTAGCCTAAATTTGATTGAGAAGCAATATTAGATCTATACGTTGAATGTCTCTTGGATATCTGTTGCTTTCACAGCTGCATTCCTTAAATTTAAACACTCTCATATATAAATTTTTATCTAATCCTTAGCTTAGGATTTTTATTTAAAATTGATTGAATTTTATATTTGTTAGGTGCATTGTGAGCATTCATTTAGATGGAAAAGAGAAGTGTTTGTGCACTTTTACAGTTGTATGACTACATGGTCCAAGATGATGTAAGGAAGAAACCCTAGGCATTGAAAGCATAAGTAACATAGTACCGGCTACTAATGTACATCCAAAATTGATATCTTCATGAAGTTGGAAAAATTTAAATCAATCAAAAGAAGTCTGGTTCATCATATCTTAAAAGATTCAAAGGTTCCGAATCAATACGAGACAAAGGTATGATTTTGAGTGGAACTATTTTTGTGATTTGTATATGTTTAATTACTTTATACCACAAGATAAAGAATTTTTATCGCAATTTCAAATTTTGTATTACAGGAGTAATTAGTAAAATTATTCAATAGAGGGACGAGGAGAGAGATTTGGGAGAAGGAATCTCGCAAAAGATTCAAAGGCTCTGAATCAACACGTGACAAAGGTCTGATTTTCGGTGCTACTTTTTTTGTCATTTTTTTATGTTTAAATACATCATATCACAAATTAAGAGTTTTTATCACAAATTTTGTATTATAGGAGTAATTAATACAAATGTTCAAGAAATGGAAGAAGAGAGGGATCTAAGTGAGCTATTCAGTTCAATATACGTGAGAGTTTGACTTCAATTTGATTGTGGTTTTTTGAAGAGAATTCGAAGGAACTTAAGAAAAGGTTCAATGATGGATCTTCTTTGAGAAGAGCCCCAACTTAGCAGCCAAACGAATTTTTCCTAGGTTCCCAACTCTTAGTCATTATTGAGAGGTCAACCCTAAAATATCTTTTATAACCATTTTGTAATAATCATAAGATTAAAAATTTAGTACGAATTTTATCAAGCTCCAAATGAGCTAAACATGTTTGTAGCTTGATTTCTACTTTGTGAATCATATTATTCGCTTATAATTATTCGATGATTTTGATATTATTATTATATGATTGAATTGATTGCTAGCCACATAATATATACATATCTTATGTTTAGTATATTAATCCCATAAAAATACCCTTTAGGAATTTCCCTAGATATTACACTATCACCCTCGATGAAGTTTATGAACTGAAATAAATATATAATTGTATTACGTGATATAGAATCCATAGATCGCAACAACTGGAATATCTAATATGTGGTTAGAATCTATCACGCTTAGTAGACTTAGGGTCACTCAGTAAAGGTATCGTAGACTTAGGGTCACTCAGTAAAGGTATCGAAGTTTAAGAAATAACCTCATAGCGTACTGGGAAGAGACTTAGGTGGACCTTTGAATCCCGACTAATGGGTTTAACCCAACTCCCCCTTAATTAGAGTACAATATTTTCATAATAATTTGTGAAGCTAAGCAATTTGAGTTGTATCTAATGAGACTAATTTAATCTCAATCTTATAACTAGAGATAACACAAACCACATATCAGTAATATAATGGGGATGACACAAATATGACTCCATTTATTGTATATATGATTAATAAGATTGTTTTTTAACAGCTAAGCCTTTTGGTTTACTGTCCCCCAACCCATAAAAACTCATACAATTAAACCAGCAATTAAAGGCATCCGTCATTGTTAATTTTATTATCGTTAACCAACCAAGAAAATGACTTGGTCACTTTGCTTATTTTTTACACTGACCCGTTTTTAGAAGACCATGGAGGATAAAGAGAAGTCGAAGAGAAGAGCTAATTACATTCAAAGTTATCTAGAGTTTATGAAAACAACTTCTGTGTAGAATTAAGTTATTTATAGTTTATTTTAATAATGGTCGAGATCTTTTTAAAGCAAACAAAGAAAATAGCCTTATAGTATACAAAAGTATGGATTGAGTATAAATGTTTAATGTTTCCATAATTTTAGTTATTTTAATCACTTTATTAGTATGTATAACTATATTAATTTATGTAAGAAAAGTACAAAACCACTTTGTAGTATTGGAATATGGAATAGCTACGCATGATCAACAAATTTCGTTATTCTTATATATAAATATTATAGATAGTATTAAATGTATATGTTTATAAATGTATGAATATTACATCCATTTTGAGACTTAGTGGTTGGCCTAGTGGTTAGGTTACTCCTGGGATTGAATCTCATTAGAGTCAAAATGACTCCAACTCCAAAGTGGCTCTCTCATGTATTAAAAAAAATATTACATCCATTTTTAGTATTTGATCATTATTGTTTGGTTATTATTTCCTTAAATGCCAAAACTATTTATATATCCATAATAATATATTTTTAATATCATAAATGCTATAATCTTTTGTTCATAAAACTAAAGTTTTACTAAAAAAACATGTGACATTAACAAAAAATTACGAATTGAAAAAAATACTTTTGTTGTTGAAAGTTTAATTGAAATATCATGGCCAACGATCTGAGATACTAAATAAAATAGTGTATTTTTCAAGGAATATATCATGGCCAACGATCTTACATGTTAGTTTCATTTGCAGCATTATTCCTTTGGAATATATGTTCTCATGTGAGTTTGGTACTCCCCTATCCTCGAAAAATACATATTACCCTCAACTTGGTGGTCATGTTTTTTTTTTTACTACGTGGGACTTCTTGTGGTGGATCAAGTATCGACTATTTATTTTAGCTTATTAATACTCTTATGAATTTGTGTGATTGGTATCCCTTTCTTGGATATGATAAAAATTGATTCATTTGCCTCTTATGTGGTTTTCCAAGATAAGTGATTCTATATTTCTTTGATGTCAGTTGTATAACTCTTTCTTTCTTGTGTGTATATATATATGAACTTTCAAATAAAGCTAAGTATTATACAAAACCGTAGTCCATACTCTAGTCCTCGCAGACGGTACAAATTTCATCTCAATTTTATAATAGAGATGAGACAAATCATAGAGGGGACGAATGTCATCTCAATCTTAGAATAAAAATATGACAAATTTCATTCAAACTTAAGATCGGAGATGAAACAAATCTGTTCTCAGTCTTAGAATGGAGATGGGACAAATTACACCTCGATCTAAAATTGTTGATGAGACAAATTCCATCTCAATCGTAAAATGGAGATAAGATTAATTCAATCGTAATTTTATAATTAGAGATAACACAAATCACATATCAGTAATATAATGGAGATGGCACAAATATGACTCCATATATTGTATATATGATCAATAAGATTGTTTTTTAACGGCTAAGCCTTTTGGTCACCAACCGATAAAAACTCATACAATTATTTCATCAATTAAAGGCATCTGTCATTGTTAATTTTATTATCGTTACCCAACCAAAACAAAGACTATAATAGATAACCTTGTTCACTTTGCTTATTGTTTACGCTGACCCATTTTCAGAAGACCATGTAGGATAAAGAGAACTCAAATAGAAGAGCTAATAATATCGCAACGGGGGTAAGTAGAATATTTATTACATTCAAAGTTATCTATAGTTTATTAATACAACTTTTTGCGTAGAAATTAAGTGATTTATAGTTTATTTTAATAATCTTTATCTATAGTTGATTTAGAGTCTATGAATTGTTTTTGTGAATACGTTAGTTTTGCTTATACTATAGCGCGTATATTCTATTATTTATAATGGTCAAGATCTTTTTAAAGAAAACAAAGAAAATAGCATTATATTATACAAAAGTATGAATTGAGTATAAATGTTTAATGTTTCCATAATTTTCTTTATTTTAATCACTTTATTAGTATATATAACTATGTGAATTTTTGTAAGAAAAGTACAAAACGACTTTGTAGTATTGGAATATGAAATAGGTACGTTATCAAAAGTATTACCTATACATGTTTACTTATATACATGTAAAAATATTAAATATATTTTTAGTATTTGATCATGATTGTTTGGTTATTATTTACTTAAATGCCAAAACTATTTATACGTGCATAATAATATATTTTTAATATGATAGATGCTATAATCTCTAATTCATGAAACCAAATTTTTACAAATGTGTTATATAATGTAAAGCTATTTTAATAAGATATTTTTGTGAGATATAAATTTTAATAACTGTAAATTAATGATTCTTTGTTGAATTATACATATCAGTTTCGAGTGAATCTACAATGAGTGACACTGGAAAGTTAACAATATACATATCATCAAATTCAATAGAGTATATACTAAATATAAATTCATATGCAAAGAAATGATGAGTCAGTAATGGGATTGGTTTATGAAGTCAGCAAGTTTGAAAACTATTTCACAACTATGTAGCACATAATATAATGCATAATTTTGAGATACTTTTGGATCATGTAAATTAAACACTTCAACTGTCAAGGGTATTTCCTTAATTTTTTATGTTTCACTGCAACATGGAATCCTTCGATTTTATTTTAATAAGTTTCCCTTAGTTGCTACCTGAGAGTGAGTTCTTTCATTGATCTATTGTCCGCCCACTAGATATACCCCAAAATATTTCATTTAAACTACGTGTTGTACAAAGAAGCACTCAAAACTCTATTCTTTAGAGAAGGGACAAATCCTATCGCGTTTTATAATAGAAATGAGACAAATAAGAGAGGGTATATGTCCAATCTCAATCATAAAATGGAAATGAGACAAATTTGATTCTAGACTTAAGATTGAAGACGAGACAAATCTCATCTTAGTATTAGAATAAAAATAGAACATATTCCATTATAGTTTTATATTTTTTTATCTCAAACTTAGAATGTAGATTAGATAATTTCCATCTCAATCTGAACTTGAAGATGAGACGGATTCCATCTCAATCGTAGAAATAAGATGGGACAAACTCTTTCTCATTTTTAAAATTAGAGACGAGACAAATCTTATCTCAAATTTAGCATAGAGTTGATAAATTCCATTTAAATTTGTGTACGACAAATCTCATCACATGCACAATTTACAAAGATACTTTTTTTCTTATTTACTGTGGATTAAATCTCAAATCTATGTATCATATTTTAAAAAATTATAGATGAAAACTATCATATTAAATTATTAATATTTTATCAAGAAATGCTTATCTTCCTATTATTGGATTCTCAAAAATATAACTCTTTTACCCCAACCCCTACTAAAAAAGAAAAAATGATAAAACTTGCCCTAACCCCCTCATCCCTTAAAAGAAAAATATAATGTAAAAAAATAAAGTCCCCCAATTCTCTCTTGAAAAGAAAAAAAATTATAAAAAAATATTTTTCCCACTGGCTCCCGGAAAAAATAAAAAATCTATAAAATAAAAACATTTATATCAGTACTTGAAAAAAAATTAAAAAAATTTATTCCTTACCATTTGAAAAGGTAAAACGTTGAAAAGAAAACTTTGCCTCCTGAAGAGAAGCAAATAAAAAAAATATCCCTTTCGTATAGAAATGAAAAATTGCTAATATATAAATCCCCTCATCTAGGACCCCTCTTTTGAAAAAGAAAACCAGAGAAATAAATTTCCACAGTTGATGGATAAAAAAAATTTGTCCGGTACCCCTTTTTGGAAAAGAAAAAATAAAAAAAATTCTCTCAAAACCTTCGTTGGTAATAAATATTTTATATTTGCTTTTGTTTTTTAAATAACAATATATTTACCATTAATTGATTATAGAAAATATCGGTGAACTGTCTTGCTATTTAAAAAATATAGTTACTATTTAATAGTTAGAAGTGTATGTTGGTAACTTTTACATTTATAATAATGCTTGTTTTAAATGGAAAATTTATGTTTTTTTAATTATGTAAGTGAGAATTGTCTCTAAAA
Source organism: Nemophila menziesii (assembly GCA_029959085.1). Classification (NCBI taxonomy): domain Eukaryota; kingdom Viridiplantae; phylum Streptophyta; class Magnoliopsida; order Boraginales; family Hydrophyllaceae; genus Nemophila; species Nemophila menziesii. The sequence continues at coordinate 60,376,103 of JARWIR010000005.1, read as the reverse complement.
GTATTATGTACCTACTAGTTATTACATGAATTATAGACCAAAGATATTGATAAAACTATATAATAAGAGAAATAATATATACATATTATTTCTTATTACATTGGAGAGGCATTTTAATCGGGTAAGCTTTGAGATAATTGTAGAAACTTCGAACCAGTAGAACAACTAGTAACCGTCAACCCTTATGTTATACTTGAATTAATTTTTCTCGTTTTCCTTGAACATCTTTTTTTTTCCTTGGTTAATCCAAGTTTTATAGAAATTTAAACTGCAAAAGTCACTATACTCCCAATTGCTAAACCTTCACAATCGACTTCTTTGTACTTTAACAGAGGCATGAAATGAGACTTCTATGGTATCTTTTTAAACACGTCCATTTCTTCAAAGGTTGCCCACAGTGCCATGTTCTTCACAAACCTTCTATGCCCCCACCTATTTACTTGTTGGGAGAAATATAATAAAAAGTATTATTAACCAAAAAAACAGAGGAAAAATTATTAACCAACTCATAGCTTTATTTCTTACTTGTAGTAGTACCATCGTGCATTTTCTCTTTAAACCACATTTAAAGTGGTTCGTGTAGGATCTTCAAACAAAATTGTATTGATAATTACTCTATAAATCCACCACACTATATCAGGAGTCTATGTTTTTACCTATTATCAGATATTATAGACACTTTATTGGTACCTTCATTTGCCTTTCTCTTTTTCTATTCGAGATGATCTCTCCACCTCCTAACTAGAAACCAAAGGAATCACAAACATCAAAATTACAATCATAAGCTCTATTAAAGCTTATTTGACACTATTTTTTCTTAATAAAAAAAATTAATTTTTTATTTTAATCTTATTTCTAATTCTAAATAGTTTTCAAATTTCAAAAATAAACATAAATAAAAAATATTTATTAAAATTGAGTTTTGCTAAAAAACGTGTGTTATTAACAAAAATTACGAATTGAAAAATATACCGTTGTTGTTGAAATTTTAATTGAAATATCATGGCCAACTATCTGAGATACTAAATAAAATAGTATTTTTTTCAAGGATATCTGAGGTAAGAAATTAAAAAAGACACTTTTCATGGAGATATGAGATTTGGACTGCCACATTCTCTGCTTAAGAAACATAATAAAAAACGGGTGAAGAGATGAAACTGAGATAATGATTGCTTGTTGTTGCTGCCTGTGAATAGTCTTTTGATGACGTAAGAGATATTAATGTGATGATATATCTAAATGAAGTTGGGTTAGGGTTTGATTCAAATAAACTAAGTAATTTACACGGTCAAGTAAAATTTTAGCCCAAATAATTGAGATTAGCCCATACAGTAAATAAAATAACCATATAGACATTTTTCTGGCCCTACCAAAATTTTATAACATCTTGTAGAAACTTTAAATTAATTGTAACCCATCCTTATTCATTAAGTGATTATTTGCAAAAAATTATTATTGATAAAACATTACTGAAATATAAGTAATGACAATGGTTGTATCTTGGCGGCGGCGCACTTCCTTAACTTTGATTTCCTTTCATTTTGTCACTACGAGTTCATAACAGGTCTAATCTCACGTCTTGGTATCATTGTCACATACATTATATCATTCCCTTTATACCCAACTCTTTCACTATGTTACCATTCTTAATAATATTTTTACCCTATTTTAGGCATTATTTGCTATATTCTCTATCTTTTTCACATTTATCACAACACCCTTTCTCATTTTTTGGGCTCAAATATACACCCGACTCATATATCATAAAGTTCAAATCTATGCCTGGTTATAGATCACCATTACAAAGCGTTTCCTTATCATTGTCGAGGCACCTACTACATACATACAACTTCCTGAATCTAGACACTAGGTCAGGTCCAAAGGGAGGTGCACTCTGATTGAACTGAGATACACATGCTAAGGTATTCTTATGACCCAAGGAGTTACAAAGGTTTGTAGACTATATAGTAACCACATAAATTATAAAATAATGATAGAATGTACTATATTGGGGTGTAGATATGGTATTTATATAATGTTGTGGGTGCACGCATGTTGCTGGTGTGCACTTTAGACAAGGTGAGTTCACGACTTAGATCGTTGTGGGGCCCTTGCCGTAAATGATTCTTCATGTGTAGCAAGACGCTACCCTCACATGTTAGTTGCATGTACAACATTATTCCTTTGTCATATATGTCCTCGGGTAAGTTTGGTACTCATCTATCCTCGGCAAATACATATTACCGTCGACTTGGTGGTCATGTCTTTTTTTCGCAACGTGGAACTTCTCGTGGTTGATCAAGTATCGACTATTTATTTTAGCTTATCAACACTCTTCTGAAACTGTGTAATTGCTATCCCTCACTTCGATATGATCAAAACAGAATCATTTGCCTCTTATGTGGTTTTTCAAGATAAGTGATTCTATATTTCTTTGATTTCAGTTGTATAACACTTTCATTCTTGTGTGTGTGTATATATATGAACTTTCAAATAAAACTAAGTATTGTAGAAAAAAGCAGTCCACACTCTAGTCCTCGAAAAGGTACAAATTTCATCTCAATTTTATAATAGAGATGGGACAAATCAGAGAGGTGACGAATGTCATCTGAATCTTAGAATAAAAATATGACAAATTTCATTCAAACTTAAGATCGGAGATGAGACAAATCTCTTCCCAGTCTTAGAATGGAGATGAGACAAATTACATCTCGATCTAAAATTGATGATGAGACAAATTCCATCTCAATCGTAAAATGAAGATGAGACTAATTCAAACTCAACCTTATAACTAGAGATAACACAAATCACATATCTGTACTATAATAGGGATAGCACAAATATGAATCCATCTATTGTATATATGATCAATAAACCTTTTGGTTTACTGTCCCCCAACCCATTAAAACTCATACAATTATTTCAGCAATTAAAGGCATCTGTCATTGTTAATTTTATTATCGTTACCCAACCAAAAAAAAAGACTATAACAAATAACCTTGGTCACTTTGCTTATTTTTTACACTGACCCGTTTTTAGAAGACCATGGATAAAGAACTCAAAGAGAAAAGCTAATTATATCGCAACTGAGGTAAGTAGAATTTTTATTACATTCAAAGTTATCTAGAGTTTATGAAAACAACTTATGTGTAAAAATTAAGTGATTTATAGTTTATTTTAATAATCTTTATCTACAATTGATTTAGAGTCTATGAATTTTTTTTTGTGAAACCGTTAGTTTTGCTTATACTATAGCGCGTATATTCTATTATTTAAATAATGGTCAAGATCTTTTCAAAGAAAACAAAGAAAATAGTCTTATATTATACAAAAGTATGGATTGAGTATAAATGTTTAATGTTTCCATAATTTTCTTTATTTTAATCACTTTATTAGTATGTATAACTATATGAATTTTTTTAAGAAAAGTACAAAACGACTTTGTAGTACTGGAATATGGAATAGGTACGCATGATCAACAACTTTCGTTATTCTTATATATAACTATTATAGAAAGTATTACATGTATATTCATAATAATATGTTTTTAATATCATAGATGCTATAATCTTCTATTCATAAAACCAAAGTTTTACAAATGTGTTATATAAGATATTATTGTGAGATCTAAATTTTAATAACTGTAAATTAATCATTATTTGTTGAATTATACATATCATTTTCGAGTGAATCAACAAAGATTGACACTGGAAAGTTAGCAATATACATATCATCAAATTCAGTATAGTATATACTAAATATAAATTCATATGCAAAAAAATGATGAGTCATCAATGGGATTGGTTTATGAAGTCCAATTGTTTGAAATCTATTTTCAAACTGATGTTATAAAAGCAATTTGTGGTGCACATAATATAATGCATAATCTCGAGATACTTTTGAATAATTTAAATCAAAGACTTCAACTGTTAAGGGTATTTCCTTAATTTATTTTATTTCACAGCAACATGGATTCTTTCAATTTCATTTTAATAAGTTTCCCTTAGTTGCTACATGAGAGTGAGTTCTTTCATTAATCTATTGTCTGCCCACCAGGTATACTCCAAACTCTAGTCTTTAGAGAAGAGACAAATCCAATCTCAATTTAGAATCAAATGAGACAAATAAGAGAGGGGATAGGTCCAATCTCAATATTAAAATGGAAATGAGACAATTTTATCTTAGACTTAAGATTGAAGATGAGACAAGTCTCATCTTTGTAAAAGAATAAAAATGGAACATATTCCATCACAGTTTTATATTAGATACGTGACAAATTTCATCTCAATCTTAGAATGGAGATAAGATAAATTCCATCTCAATCTAAACTTGAAGATTTGACAGATTCCATCTCAATGTAGAAAGAAGATTGGACACACTCTTTCTGAGTTTTAATATTAGAGACGAGACAAATCTTATCTCAAACTTAGCATAGAGTTTAAAAATTCCATCTCAATTTGGATAGAACAAATCTCATCACATGCACAATTTACAAATATACATATATTTCTTATTTATTGTGGATAAAATCTCAAATTTATGTATCATATTTAAAAAAATTATAGATGAAAACTATGATATTTAATTATTAATAATTTATCAAAAACACTTATCTTCCTATTATTGGATTCTCAGAAATTTTAATAGGACAAATCTCATCTCAGTAGGACTGACATGAAAATCTCATCCCAATCTTATAATGTAGATGGGATAAAATTTAATTTTTTTACCCCAACCCCTACTAAAAAAGAAAAAATTAAAAGTCTCCCTAGCCCCCCTCATCTGTTAAAAGAAAAAAATAATCTAAAAAAAAAATTCCCCCACTTCTCGCTTGAAAATAAAAAAATTATAAAAAAATATCTTTCCAACTTCCCCAGAAAAAATTAAAAATTAAAAAATAAAAGAAATTACATCAGTACTTGAAAAAAATTATAAAATTTGTCCCTTCCCTGTTGAAAAGGTAAAACGTTGAAACGACAAATCTGCCTCATTATGAGAAGCAAATAAAAAAAATATCCCCTTCGAAAAGAAATAATAATAACTAATATAAAAATTTCCTTATCTAGGACCCCTCTTTCGAAAAAAAAAACCCGAGAAATAAATTTCCGGTACACTTTTTGGAAAAGAAAAAATATTAAAAATTCCCTCATAACCCCTGTTGGTAAAAAAATATTTAATATTTGCTTTTGTTTTTTTATTATTTATTATAGTTACTATTGATTGATTATAGAAAATATCGGTGAACTGTCTTGTTAATTAATAAATATAGTTACCATGGAGGATAAAGAGCACTCAGAGAGACGAGCTAATAATATCGCAACTGAGGTAAGTAGAATATTTATTACATTCAAAGTTATCTAGAGTTTATGAATACAACTTCTGTGTAAAAATTAAGTGATTTATAGTTTATTTTAATAATATTTATTTATAATTGATTTAGAGTCTATGAATTTTATTAGCGAAAACGTTAGTTTTCTTATAATATAAAGCAGATATTATATTATTTAAATAATGGTCAAGATCCTTTTAAAGAAAACAAAGAAAATAGCCTTATAGTATACAAAAGTATGGATTGAGTATAAATGTTTAATGTTTCCATTATTTTCTTTATTTCAATCACTTTATTAGTATATATAACTATGTGAATTGTTTTTAAGAAAAGTACAAAACGACTTTGTAGTACTGGAATATGGAATAGGTACGCATGATCAACAACTTTCGTTATTCTTATATATAACTATTATCAAAAGTAATACCTATATATATTTACTTATATACATGTAAGAATATTACATCCATTTTTAGTATTTTATCATTATTGTTTGGTTATTATTTCCTTAAATGCCAAAACTAGTTATATATACATAATAATATATTTTTAATATCATATATGCTGTAATCTTCTATTCATAAAACCAAAGTTTTACGAATATGTTATATAATGTAAAGCTATTTTAATAAGATATGTTTGTGAGATCTAAATTTTAGTAACTTTAAATTAAGCATTCTTTGTTGAATTATACATATCAGTTTCGAGTGAATAAAAAATGATTCACATGGGAAAGTTAACAATATATATCATCAAATTCAATACAGTATATACTAAATATAAATTTATATGCAAAGAAATGATGAGTCAGCAATAGGATTGGTTTATAAAGTCAAAAAGTTTGAAAACTATTTTCAAACTGATGTTATAAAAGTAATCTGTGGTGCACATAATATACTGCATAATTTTGAGATACTTTTGAATCATGTAAATCAAAGACTTTAGCTGTTAAGGGTATTTCCTTAATTTTGTTTTGTTTCCTAGCAACATGGAATCCTTCAATTTCATTTTAATAAGGTTCCCGTAGTTGCTACCTAAGAGTGAGTTCTTTCATTGATCTATTGTCTGCCCATCATATATACACAAAAATATTTCATTTAAACTATGTGTTGTACAAAAAAGCACTCCAAACTCTAGACTTTAGAGAAGGGACAGATCTAAACGGAATTTATAATTGAAATGAGACAAATAAGAAAGGGGATAGGTCCAATCTCAATCTTAAAACTAAAATTAGACAATTTTATCTCTGACTTAAGATTGAAGACGAGACAAATCTCATTTTGGTATGAGAATAAAAATTGAACATATCCCATCATAGTTTGAAATTAGATACGTGACAAATTTTATCTCAATCATAGAATGGAGATAAGATAAATTCCATTTCAATCTAAATTAAAAGATGAGACAAATTCCATCTCAATCGTAGAAAGAAGATGGGATAAACTCTTTCTCAGTTTTAATATTAGAGACGAGACAAATCTTATCTCAAACTTAGCATAGAGTTGAAAGATTCCATCTCAATTTTTGTAGGACAAATGTCATCACATGCACAATTTACAAAGATACTTCTATTTCTTATTTATTGTGGATTAAATCTCAAATTTATGTATCATATTTAAAAAAATTATAGATGAAAACTATCATATTAAATTATTAATAATTTATTAAAAAATGCTTATCTTCCTACTATTGGATTCTCAAAAAATTTAATGGGACAAATCCAATCTCAGTAGGACTGACATGAAAATCTCATCTCAATCTTTGAATAAAGATGGCACAAATATCATCCCAATCTTATAACGTAGATGGGATAAAATTTAATTTATTTACCCCAACCCCTACTAAAAAAGAAAAAATGATAAAAGCTGCCCTAGCCCCCCTCTTCCCTTAAAAGAAAAAAATAATCTAAAAAAAATAAAGTCCCCCGCTTCTCGCTTGAAAAGAAAAATATTATAAAAAAATATTTTTCCCACGGGCCCAGAAAAAATAAAAAATCTAAAAATAAAAACGATTACATCAATACTTGAAAAATAATTATAAAATTTGTACAAATTTAGACGGCCACGTTCTCTGCTTAAGAAACATAATAAAAAAAACGAGTTAAGAGATAAAACTAAGATAATGATTGCTTGTGGTTGCCGCCTGTGAATAGTCTTTTGATGCTGGAAGAGATATTAGTGTGATGATATATCTAAACGAAGTCGGGTTAGGGTTTGATTCAAATAAACTAAGGGTTAAGTAAAATTTTAGCCCAAAGAATTAAGATTAGCCCATACATAAGTAAATAAAATAACAATATAGACATTTTTCTGGCCCAACCAAAATTTTATAAAATCTTGTCCAAATTTTAAATTAATTGTAAACCGTCCTTATTCATTAAGTGATTATTTTCAAAAAATTATGAGTAAGACTTCCATCCAATATTGGATGGTCCAATATTCATATCACAGCCATGGATTATTTTAACAAAACACATGTTACTAGATTAATATGTTAGTTACTTTTGCAAGTTAAAAACATAGGGTATGTGTATTAATATTATTGGTGTAGGATCATCCAATATTGGATGGAAGATTTTCCAAAAATTATTATTGATAAAACATTTCTGAAATATAAGTAATTACAATGGTTGTATCTAGGCGGCACGCACTTCCTTAACTTTGATTTTATTTTATTTTTTCATTAGGAGTTCATAACGGGTCTAATCTCACGTCTTGGTATCATTGTCACATACACTATATCATTCCCTTTATACCCAACTCTTTCCCTAGGTTACCATTGTTGATAATATTTTTACCCAATTTCGGACATTATTTGATATATTCTCTCTTTATTCACATTTATCACAGCAAACTTTCTCATTTTTTGGGCTCAAATATACACTCGACTCATATATCATAAAGTTCAGATCTAGGCCTGGTTATAGATCACCATTACAAAGCGCTTCCTTATCATTGTCGAGGCACTGACAACATACATACAACATCCTGAATCTAGACACTAGGTCAGGTCCAAAGGGAGGTGCACTCTGATGGCACACCGATACTCATGCTAAGGTATTCTTATGACCCAAGGAGTTACAAAGGTTTGTATAATATATAGTAACCACATCAATGTTAAAATAAAGATAAAATGTACCATATTCGGGAGTAGATATGGTATTTATAAAATGTTTTGGGTCCACGCATGTGGCTGGGTGTACACTTTAGACAAGGTGAGTTTACAACTGCCGTAAATGTTCTTCATGTGTAGCAAGACGCTACTCTCACATGTTAGTTGAATGTTCAGCATTATTTCTTTGGCATATATGTCCTCAGCTATGTTTGGGACTCATCTATCCTCGGCAAATACATATTACCCTCGACTTGTTGGTCATGTCTTTTTTTTGCTACGTTGGACTTCTCATGGTTGATCAAGTATCGACTATTTATTTTAGCTTATCAATACTTCTCTGAATTTTTGTTATTGGTATCCCTTACTTGGATATGATAAAACAAAAAATCATTTGCCTCTTATGTGGTTTTCTAAGATAAGTGATTCTTTATTTATTTTATGTCAGTTGCATAACACTTTCTTTATTGTGTGTGTATATATATATATATATATATATATATATATATATATATATATATATATATATATATATATATGAACTTTCAAATAAAACTAAGTATTGTACAAAAAAGTAGTCCAAACTGTAGTCCTTGGAGAAGGTACAAACTTCATCTCAGTTTTATAATGGAGATGGGACAAATCTGAGAAGGGACGAATGTCATCTCAATCATAGAATAAAATATATTACAAATTTCATTTAAACTTAAGATCAGAGATGAAACAAATCTTTTCTCATTCTTCGAATGGAGATGAGAAAAATTACATCTCGATCTAAAATCTATGATGAGACAAATTCCATCTAAATCGTAAAATGGAGATGAGACTAATTTAATCTCAATCTTACAATTATAGATAACACAAACCACATATCAGTAATATAATGGGGATGACACAAATATGACTCCATTTGTTGTATATATGATCAATAAGATTATTTTTTAACGGCTAAGCCTTTTTGTTTACTGTCCCCCAACCCATGAAAACTCATACAATTATTTCAGCAATTAATGACATCTGTCATTGTTAATTTTATTATCGTTAACCAACCAAGAAAATGACTTGGTCACTTTGCTTATTTTTTACACTGACCCGTTTTTAGAAGACCATGGAGGATAAAGAGAAGTCAAACATTCAAAGTTATCTAGAGTTTATGAAAACAACTTCTGTGTAGAAATTAAGTTATTTATAGTTTATTTTAATAATCTTTATCTATAATTGATTTAAAGTCTATGAATTTTGTTTTGTGAAAACGTTAGTTTGCTTATACTATAGCACGTATATTCTATTATTTAAATAATGGTCGAGATCTTTTTAAAGAAAACAAAGAAAATAGCCTTATAGTATACAAAAGTATGGATTGAGTATAAATGTTTAATATTTCCATAATTTTATTTATTTTAATCACTTTATTAGTATGTATAACTATATTAATTTATGTAAGAAAAGTACAAAACCACTTTGTAGTACTGGAATATTGAATAGGTACGCATGATCAACAAATTTCGTTATCGATAGTTGGCCTAGTGGTTAGGTTACTCCTGGGATTGAATCTCATTGGAGTCAAAATGAGAGTCCAAAAGTGGCTCACTCATGTATTAAAAAAATATTACATCCATTTTTAGTATTTGATCATTATTGTTTGGTTATTATTTCCTTAAATGCCAAAGCTAGTTATATATCCATAATAATATTAATATCATAAATGCTATAATATTTTGTTCATAAAACCAAAGTTTTACTAAAAAAACATGTGACATTAACAAAAAATTACGAATTGAAATAAATACTTTTGTTGTTGAAAGTTTAATTGAAATATCATGGCCAACGATCTGAGATACTAAATAAAATAGTTTTTTTTTTCAAGGAGATCTGAGGTAAGAAATTTAAAAAGGCACTTTTCAGAGAGATCATAGATCTAGACGGCCAATTTCTCTAATTAAGAAACATAATAAAAAAATAGGTTAAGAGATGAATATGAGATAATGATTGCTTGTGGTTGCCGCCTGTGAATAGTCTTTTGATGCTGGAAGAGATATTAGTGTGATGATATATCTAAATGAAATTGGGTTAGGGTTTGATTCAAATAAACTAAGTAATTTATAGGGTTAAGTAAAATATTAGCCCAAGGAGTTAAGGTTAGTCCATACATAAGTAAATAAAAGAACCATGCTAGCGATACATTTTTCTGGCCCAACAAAAATTTTATAACATCTTGTCCAAATTTTAAATTTATTGTAACCTGTCCTTATTTATTAAGTGATTATTTGCAAAAAATTATTATTGATATACCATTTCTAAAATATAGGTAATGACAGTGGTTGTATCTCGGCGGCCGCACACTTCCTTGATTTTGATTTTCTTTTATTTTGTCATTAAGAGTTCATACCGAGTCTAATCTCACGTCTTGGTATCATTGTCACATACTCTATATCATTCCCTTTATACCGAACTCTTTCACTAGGTTACCATTGTTGATAATATTTTTACCCAATTTTGGGCATCATTTGCTATATTCTCTCTCTTTTTCACATTTATCACAACACTCTTTATCATTTTTTGGGTTCATATATCACAATGTTCTGATCTAGTCCTAGTTATAAATCACCATTACAAAGCGCTTCCTTATCATTGTGAGGCACCCACTACATACATACAACTTCATGAATCTAGACACTAGGTCAGTTCAAAAGGGAGGTGCACTCCTGATGGCACTCCGATAATCATGACAACATATTCTTATGACCCTAGGAGTTACAGAGGTTAGTAGACAATATAGTAACCACATCAATTATAAAAGAAAGATAGAATGTACCCTATTCGGGACTATATATGGTATTTATAAAATGTTGTGGGTGTACGCATGTGTTTGGGTATGCACTTTAGACAAGGTGAGTTCCCAACTTAGATCGTTGTGGGGCAATTGCCGTAAATGATTCTTCATGTGTAGCAAGACGCTACTCTCACATGTTAGTTGCATTTGCAGCATTATTCCTTTGGAATATATGTTCTCATGTGAGTTTGGTACTCCCCTATCCTCGAAAAATACATATTACCCTCAACTTGGTGGTCATGTTTTTTTTTTACTACGTGGGACTTCTTGTGGTTGATCAAGTATCGACTATTTATTTTAGCTTATTAATACTCTTCTGAATTTGTGTGATTGTTATCACTCACTTGGATATGATGAAAATTGATTCATTTGCCTCTTATGTGGTTTTCCAAGATAAGTGATTCTATATTTCTTTGATGTCAGTTGTATAACACTTTCTTTCTTGTGTGTATACATATATATATATATATGAACTTTCAAATAAAACTAAGTATTGTACAAAACCGTAGTCCATACTCTAGTCCTCGGAGAAGGTACAAATGTAATCTCAATTTTATAATAGAGATGAGACAAATCATAGAGGGGACGAATGTCATCTCAATCTTAGAATAAAAATATGACAAATTTCATTCAAACTTAAGATCGGAGATGAAACAAATCTCTTCTTAGTCTTAGAATGGAGATGAGACAAATTACACCTCGATCTAAAATTGTTGATGAGACAAATTCCATCTCAATCGTAAAATGGAGATAAGATCAATTCAATCGCAGTCTTATAGTTAGAGATAACACAAATCACATATCAGTAATATAATGGAGATGGCACAAATATGACTCCATATATTGTATATATGATCAATAAGATTGTTTTTTAACGGCTAAGCCTTTTGGTCCCCAACCGATAAAAACTCATACAATTATTTCATCAATTAAAGGCATCTGTCATTGTTAATTTTATTATCGTTGCCTAACCTAAAAAAGGACTATAACAAAATAACCTTTGTCACTTTGCTTATTATTTACGCTTACCCATTTTCAGAAGATCATGGAGGATAAAGAGAACTCAAAGAGAAGAGCTAATAATATCGCATCTGGGTTAAGTAGAATATTGATTACATTCAATGTTATCTAGAGTTTATGAATACAACTTATGTGTAGAAATTAAGTGATTTATTGTCTATTTTAATAATCTTTGTCTATAATTGATTTAGAGTCTATGAATTGTTTTTGTGAAAACGTTAGATTTTCTTATACTATAGCGCAGAAATTCTATTATTTAAATAATGGTCAAGATCTTTTTAAAGAAAACAAAGAAAATAGCCTTATAGTATACAAAATTATGGATTGAGTATAAATTTTTAATGCTTCCATAATTTTCTTTATTTTAATCACTTTATTAGTATATATAACTATATGAATTTTTTTGAAGGAAAGTCCAAAACAACTTTGTAGTACTGGAATATGGAATAGGTACGCATGATAAACAACTTTCGTTATTCTTATACATAACTATTAATAAAAATATTACTTGTATATGTTTACATATATACATGTAAGAATATTACATCCATTTTTAGTATTTGATCATTATTGTTTGGTTATTATTTCCTTAAATGCCAAAACTAGTTATATATCCATAATAATATATTTTTAATATCATAGATGCTATAATCTTCTATTCATAAAACCAAAGTTTTACAAATGTGTTATATAATGTAAAGCTATTTTAATAAGATATGTTTGTGAGATCTAAATTTTAATAACTGTAAATTAATCATTCTTTTTTTCAATTATACATATCAGTTTCGAGTGAATCAACACTGATTGACACTGTAAAGTTAGCAATATACATATCATAAATTTCAATAGAGTATATACTAAATATAAATTTATATGCAAAGAAATGATGAGTCAGCAATGGGATTGGTTTATGAAGTCAGAAAGTTTGAAAGCTATTTTCAAACTGATGTTATAAATGTAATATGTGGTGCACATAATAAAATGCATTATTTCAAAATACTTTTGAATCATGTAAATCAAAGAATTCAATTGTTAAGGGTATTTCCTTAATTTTTTTTATTTCATAGCAACATGGAATCTTTCAATTTCATTTTAATAAGTTTCCCTTAGTTTCTACCTGAGAGTGAGTTCTTTCATTGATCTATTGTTTGCCTACCAGTCTATACACTAAAATATTTCATTTAAACTATGTATTGTAAAAGAAAGCACTCCAAACACTAGTCTTCAGAGAAGGGACAAATCCAGTCGATATTTATAATAGAAACGAGACAAATAAGAGAGAAGATAGGTCCAATCTCAATTTTAAAATAGAAATGAGACAATTTTATATTTGACTTAAGAATGAAGTTGAGACAAATCTCATCTTGGTATAAGAATAAAAATGGAACATATTCTATCATAGCTTTAAATTAGATAAGTGACAAATTTCATCTCAATCATAGAATTGAGATAAGATAAATTTCATCTCAATCTTAACTTGAAGATGAGACAGATTCCATCTCAATCGTAGAAAGAAGATGGGAAAAACTCTTTCTCAATTTTAATATTAGAGACGAAACAAATCTTATCTCAAACATAACATAGAATTGAAAAATTTCAACTCAATTTTTTGTAGGACAAATTTCCTCACATGCACAATTTACAAAGACACTTCTATTTCTTATTTATTGTGGATTAACTCTCAAATTTATGTATCATATTTAAAAAAATTATAGATAAAAACTATCATATTAAATTATTAATAATTTATCAAAAAACTCTTATCTTCCTATTATTGGATTCTCAAAAATTTTAATGGGACAAATCCCATCTCAGCAGGACTGACATGAATATCTCTTTTCAATTTTTGAATAGAGATGGCACAAATATCATCCCAATCTTATAATGTAGACGAAATAAAATTTAATTTTCTACCCCAACCCCTACTTAAAAAGAAAAAATAATAAAGTTGCCCTAACCCCCCTCATCCCTTAAAAGAAAAAAATAATGTAAAAAAAAAATAAATAAAGTCCCCCACTTCTCGCTTTAAAAGAAAAAATTATAAAAAATTATTTTTCCACCTGGTCCCCGGAAAACATAAAAAATCTAAAAAAAAAATTACAAAATTAAACCCTTCCCGGCTAAAAAGGTAATAGGTTGAAACGAAAAAATCTTTCTCCTTAAGAGAAGCGAATTAAAAAAAATATGGTCTTCGAAAAGAAATAAAAATTGCTAATACAAAAATTCCCTCATTTAGGACCCCTCTTTCGAAAAAGAAAAACCCAAGAAATAAATTTCCACAGTTGCTGGATTAAAAAAAATTGTCCGGTACCCCTTTCTAGAAAAGAAAATATTTTAAAATATCCCTCAAAACCTTTGTTGGTAAAAATATATTTTATATTTGCTTTTGTTTTTTATTAATTAATATAGTTACTATTAATTGATTATAGAAAACATAGGTGAACTGTCTTGTTACTTAATAAATATAGTTACTATTTAAAAGTTCGAAGGGTATGTTGGTAACTTTTACATTTATAATAATGTTTGATTTAAATGGGAAATTGATTTTTTTTAACAATTTAACTGAGAATTGTCTCTAAAAATATTATGTACCTACTAGTTATTACATGAATTATAGACCAAAGATATTGACACAACTATATAATAAGAAAAATAATATATATATATATATATATATTATTTCTTATTACATTGGATAGGCCTATGAATCGGGTAAGCTTTGAAAAAATTGTATAAACTTCGAACCACTAGAACAACTATTAACCGGTCAACCCTTATGTTATACTTGAATTTATGTTTCTCGTTTTCCTTGAACATCTTTTTTCCCTTGGTTAATTCAAGTGTTATAGAAATTTGACCTGCAAAAGTCACCATACTCCCAATAGCTAAGCCTTCAGGATTGATTTCTTTGTACTTTAACAGAGGCATGAAATGAGGTTTATGTGGCATCTTTTAAAACACATCCATTTCTTCAAAGGTTGCCCACATGCCATGTTATTCACAAACCTTTTATGCCCTCACCTATTTACTTGCTGGGATAAATATAATAAAATTTATTATTAACCAAAAGACCGGAGGAAAAAATATTAACCAACTCATAGCTTTAATGCTTACTTGTAGTAGTACCTCGTGAATTTTCTCTTTAAACCACATTTAAAGTGGTTCGTTATCCATCATTTCATCAGCTCTAATGTCGTTAGGATCTACAAACAAAATTCTATTGATAGCTACTCTATAAATCCAGCACAAAAATGTCCACTATATCAAGAGTTTATGTTTTTACCTATTATCAGATATTCTAGACACTTTATTGGTACCTTCATTGGCCTTTCTTTTTTTCTCTTCAGGATGATCTCTCCACCTCCTAACTGGAAACCAAAGGAATCACAAACATCAAAATTACAATCATAAGCTCTATTAAAGCTTAATTGACACTATTTTTTCTTGATAAAAATAATTAATTTCCTATTTTAATCTTGTTTATAATTATAAATAGTTTTCAAATTTCAAAAATAAACATATAGTGAAAAAATATGTAATATCTATTAAAATTGAGTTTTTGCTAAAAAAAAACATGTGTGTATTAACAAAAAATTACGAATTGAAAAAAATACCTTTGTTGTTGAAAGTTTATTTGAAATATCATGGCCAACGATCTAGGATACTAAATAAAATAGTATTTTTGTCAAGGAGATCTGAGGTAAGAAATTAAAAAATGCACTGTTCACGGATATCTGAGATCTAAATGGCCACGTGCTTAAGAAACATAATAAAAAAACGGGTTAAGAGATGAAACTGAAATAATGATTGCTTGTGGTTGCCGCTTTTGAATAGTCTTTTGATGCTGGAAGAGATATTAGTGTGATGGTATATCTAAATGAAGTTGGATTAAGGTTTGATTCAAATAAACTAAGTAATTTATAGGGTTAAGTAAAATTTTAGCCCAAAGAATGAAGATTAGCCCATACATAAGTAAATAAAATAATCATATAGGCCCAACCAATATTTTATAACATCTTGTTCAAATTTTAAATTAATTGTAACATGTCCTTATTCATTAAGTGATTATTTGCAAAAAATTATTATTGATAAAACATTTTCTGAAATATAAGAAATGACAATGGTTGTATCTCGGGGGCGCGCACTTCCTTAAGTTTGATTTTCTTTTATTTAGTCATTAGGAGTTCATAACGGGCCTAATCTCACGTCTTGGTATCATTGTCACATACTCTATATCATTCCCTTTATACCCAACTTTTTTACTAGGTTACCATTGTTGTTAATATTTTTACCCAATTTCGGACATTATTTGCTATATTCTCTCCATCTCTCTCTCTTTTTTATTTTTTGATCAAACCTACCATTTTATATCCACAATATGACAAGTACAAATCAAACCCCTACTTGTTTTTTACTCAAAAACAAGCATGGCTAGGAAAACAAACCATATGCAACATTTACTAGAAAGTAAACCTATCAATTTTCAAGACAACCTATACAACCATTGCTAGAAAAATAAATCAAAGTAGAAGCACCCTATACAACTATTGCTAGGAAGTTAAAGGATACACAACAATATCTAAAGTCTTATACTAGGTCCAAGCTCCAAGCTATCTTCCTTGATCTTCTTATTCTCCTCCCTTGAGTACTCCATGTAGCTTCCATCTTGCTATCAATCTCATATTCTCAACACTCCTTTTAAATAACTTTCTATTCCAAAGTGTGTATTGAACATCTTTCAAAACTATTTACACAATATGCTCATATTTAGGATGCATCTTCTTAACTCTTTTTGATTCTTCACATCCCAAATACAATAAAGTAAGCTAAGAAAAGTAATGTTTGATATGGTATCTTTTGAGGTGTTACCAACAAACTTAAGCATAAAATCGAGCCTTTCCTTCCAAGTATTACCCGAGTTGTGCAAATTGTGAAGAGCATAAATCTCATTTCAAGCCAAAGTAGTGAATTTGTAATTCACAAATAAGTGATCCCTAGATTCATGTTCTTCAAAGCAAAGGTAGCACATCTTGTCCACTTCCATACCCCATTTGCTAAGCCTATCTTTAGTGCTTAATCTATCCTTACAAATTACCCAAGCATAAAACTGGTGCTTTGGCATACTCCATCTATGCCACACCACACTATACCATTTTGTTTTCTCATTAAGGCCCCTTAGGTCATACATAACATCCGAGGTCCTAAATCCTTTATCTCTCCATCTTATAGTGTCATGCTTCTCATTAATCACCATATCTTTTACCACCTCATACACCTTCTTAAACCTAGGTGGGAATCTCCATCTCTTCCCCACATAATAGTCCATCAGCTTTTTGTTAATATTGTAATTAACCAAAGAAATATCATCCTTTTGTTCACAAATATCACCTACATACTTTCCTTTTATCCATCTATCATCTAACATATAGCTTCTCTTTTTCACATTGATCACAACACTATTTCTCATTTATTGGGCTCAAATATACACCCGACTCATATATCATAAAGTTCATATCTAGGCCTGGTTATAGATCACCATTACAATGCGCTTCTTTATCATTGTAGAGGCACCCACTACATACATAAAACATCGATACTCATGCTAAGGTAATCTTATGATCCGAGGAGTTATAGAGGTTTGTATACTTTATAGTAACCACATCAATTATAAGAGAAAGATAGAATGTACCCTATTCGGGAGTAGATATGGTATTTATAAAATGTTGTGGGTGCACACATGTGGCTGAGTGTGCACTTTAGACAAGGTGAGTTCACAACTGCCGTAAATGATTCTTCATGTGTAGCAAGACGCTACTCTCACATGTTAGTTGCATGCGCAGCATTATTTCTTTGGCATATATGTCCTCAGTTATATTTGGCACTCCTCTATCCTCGGCAAATACATATTACCCTGGACTTGGTGGTCATGTCTTGTTTTTGCTACGTGGGACTTCTCGTGTTTGATAAAGTATCGACAATTTACTTTAGCTTATCAATACTCTTTTGAATTTTTGTGATTGGTATCCCTTACTTGGATACGATCAAAACAGAATCATCTACCTCTTACGTGGTTTTCCAAGATAAGTGGTTCTTTATTATTTGATGTCAGTTGTATAACACTTTTGTTATTGTATGTATATATATATATATATATGAATTTTCAAAATAAACTAAGTATTGTACAAAAAAGTTGTCCATACTCTAGTCCTAGGAGAAGGTACAAATTTCATCTCAATTTTATAATGGAGATGGGACAAATCAGTAAGGGACGAATGCCCTCTCAATCTTAGAATAAAAATATGACAAATTTCATTCAAACTTAAGATCAGAGATGAAACAAATCTCTTCTCAGTCTTAGAATGGAGATGAGACAAATTACATCTCTGTCTAAAATTGATGATATTCCATCTCAATCGTAAAATGGAGATGAGACTAATTCAATCTTTGTCTTATAATTAGAGATAACACAAATCACACATGAGAAATATAATGGGGATAGCTCAAATATGACTCCATCTATTGTATATATGATCAATAAGATTGTTTTTTAACGGCTAAGCCTTTTTGTTTACTTGTCACCAACCCATAAAAACTCATACAATTATTTCAGCAATTAAAGGCATTTGTAATTGTTAATTTTATTATCGTTACCCAACCAAAAAAAAGACTAATAACAAATAACCTTGGTCACTTTGCTTATTTTTTGCACTGACCCATTTTCAGAAGACCATGGAGGATAAAGAACTCAAATAGAAGAGCTAATAATATCGCAACTGAGGTAAGTAGAATATTTATTACATTCAAAGTTATCTAGAGTTTATGAATACAACTTCTGTGTAGAAAGTAAGTGATTTATAGTTTATTTTAATAATCTTTATCTATAATTGATTTAGAGTTTATGAATTTTTTATGTGAAAACTTTAGTTTAGCTTATATTATAGCGCGAATATTCTATTGTTTAATTAATGGTCAAGATCTTTTTTAAGAAAAAAAGAAAATAGCCTTATAGTATGCAAAAGTATGGATTAAGTATAAATGTTTAATGTTTCCATAATTTTCTTTATTTTAATTACTTTATTAGTATTTATAACTATATGAATTTGTTTTAAGAAAAGTACAAAACGACTTCGTACTACTGGAATATGGAATAGGTACGCATGATCAACAACTTTCATTATTCTTATATATAACTATTATTAAAAGTATTACACGTATATGTTTACTTATATACATGTAAGAATATTACATCCATTTTTAGTATTTGATCATTATTGTTTGGTTATTATTTCCTTAAATGCCAAAACTAGTTATATATCCATAATAATATATTTTTAATATCATAGATGCTATAATCTTCTATTCTTAAAACCAAAGTTTTACAAATGTGTCATATAATGATAAGCTATTTTAATAAGATATGTTTATGAGATCTAAATTTTAATAACTGTAAACTAATCATTCTTTGTTGAATTATACATATCAGTTTCGAGTGAATCAACAATAATTGACACTGAAAAGTAAGCAATATACTTATCATCAAATTCAATGGAATATAAACTAAATATAAATTCATATGCAAAGAAATGATGAGTCAATAATGAGATTGGTTTATGAAGTCAGAAAGTTTGAATTTATTTTCAAACTGATGTTATAAAAGTAATATGTGGTGCACATAATATAATGCATAATTTCAAGATATATTTGAATCATGTAAATCTAAGACTTCAACTTTTAAGGGTATTACCTTAATTTTGTTTTATTTCATAGCATCATGAAATATTTCAATTTCATTTTAATAAGTTTCCCTTAGTTGCTTCATAGTGAGTTCTTTCATTGATCTATTGTCTGCCCACCAGATATAAACCAGAATATTTCATTTAAACTATGTATTGTAGAAAAACGCACTCCGAACTCTAGTCTTTAGAGAAGGGACAAATACAATCACAATTTATGATCAAAATGAGACAAATAAGAGAGGGGATAGGTCCAATCTCAATCTTAAAATGGAAATGAGACAATTTTATCTCAGAATTAATTGAAGGCGAGACAGATCTCATCTTGGTATAAGAATAAAAATTGAACATATTCCATCATAGTTTTAAATATGATACGTGAATAATTTCATCTTAATCTTAGAATGAAGATAAGACAATTTTCATCTCAATCTTATAATGGAGATAAGATAAATTCCATCTCAATCTAAACTTGAAAATGAAACAGATTCAATCTCAATCGTAGAAAGAAGATGGAACAAACTCTTTTTTAGTTTTAATATTAGAGACGAGACAAATCTTATCTCAAACTTAGCATAGAGTTGAAAAATTGCATCTCAATTTTTCTAGGACAAATCTCACCACATGCACAATTTACAAAGATACTTCTATTTCTTATTTATTGTGGATTAAATCTCAAATTTATGTATCATATTTAAAAAAATTATAGATGAAAACTATAATATTAAATTATTAATAATTTATCAAAAAACGCTTATCTTCCTATTATTGGATTCTCAAAAAAGTTTAATGGGACAAATTCCATCTCAGTAGGACTGACATGAAAATCTTAGCTCAATCTTTTAATTGAGATGACACAAATCTCATCCCAATCTTATAACGTAGATGGGATAAAATTGAATTTTTTTACCCGAACACCTACTAAAAAATGATAAAAGTTGCCCTAGCCACCTCATCACTTAAAAGAAACATATAATCCAAAAAAATAAAGTCCCCCACTTCTCGTTTGAAAAGAAAAAAATTATAAAAAAATATTTTTCCCATTGGCCCCGGAAAAAAAAAATACATCAATACTTGAAAAAAAAATATAAAATTTGTCCGTTCCCCCGCTCAAAAGGTAATACATTGAAACGAAAAATCTGCCTCCTTAAGAGAAGCAAATCAAAATAAATAAATATCCCCTTCGAAAAGAAATAAAAATTGCTAATATAAAAATTCCCTCATCTAGGACCACTATTTCGAAAAAGAAAAACCCTAGAAATAAAATTCCACAGCTACTAGATAAATTTTTTTTGTCCCGTACCCCTTTTTGGAAAAGAAAAAATTTCAAAAATTTCCTCAAAACCTTCATTGGTTAAAAAGTATTTTATATTTGATTTTGTTTTTTTAGTTAATTAATATAGTTATTATTAATTGATTGTAGAAAATATCTGTGAACTGTCTTGTTAATTAATAAATATAGTTACTATTTAATAGTTAAAAAGGTATGTTGGTAACTTTTACATTTATAATAATGTTTGATTTAAATTGGAAATTGATGTTTTTTAATAATTAAAGTTATAATTGACTCTAAAAATATTATGTACCTACTAGTTATTACATGAATTATAGACCAAAGATATTGATAAAACTATATAATAAGTGAAATAATATATATTATTTCTTATTACATTGGAGAGGCCTTTCAATCGGGTAAGCTTTGAGATAATTGTAGAAACTTTGAACCACTAGAACAACTATTAACCGGTCAACCCTTGTGTTATACTTGTATTTATGTTTCTCGTTTTCCTTGAACATCTTTTTTTTTCTTGATTAATTAAAGTGTTATATAATTTTAAACTGAAAAAGTCACCATACTCCCAATAGCTAAGACTTCACGATCAATTTCTTTGTACTTTAACAGAGGCATGAAATGAGTTGTGGCATCTTTGTAAACATATATATTTCTTCAAAGGTTGCCCACAGTATAATAAAAAGTATAATAAAAAGTATTATTAACAAAAAAAACGAAGGAAAAAGTATTAACCAACACATAGCTTTAATGCTTACTTGTAGTAGTACCCTCATGTATTTTCTCTTTAAACCACATTGAAAATGCTTCGTTATCCATCATTTCATCAGCTCTAATGTCGGTAGGATCTACAAACAAAATTGTATTGATAGTTACTCTATAAATCCACCACAAAAATGTCCACTATATCAGGAGTTTATGTTTTTACCTATTATCAGATATTCTATACACTTTATTGGTACCTCCTTGGACTTTCTATTTTTCTCTTCAGGACGATCTCTTCACATCCTAACTAGAAACCAAAGGAATCACAAACATCAAAATTACAATCATAAGCTCTATTAAAGCTTATTTGACACTATTATTTCTTAATAAAAATAATTAATTTCCTATTATAATCTTATTTCTAATTCTAAATAATTTTCAAATTGCAAAAATAAACATGAAATGAAAAAATATGTAATATTTATAAAAATTGAGTTTTTGCTAAAAAAAACACGTGTTATTAACAAAAAATTACGAATTGAAAAAAATACCTTTGTTGTTGAAAGTTTAATTGAAATATCATGGCAAAATCTGAGATACTATATAAAATAGTGTTTTTTCAAGGAGATCTGAGATCTAAACATCTAAACGGCCACCTTCTCTGCTTAAGAAACATAATAAAAAAAAGGGTTAAGAGATAAAACTGAGATAGTGATTGTTTGTGTTGCCACCTGTGAAATAGTCTTTTGATACTGGAAGAGATATTAGTGTGGTGATGTATCTAAATGAAATTGGGTTAGGGTTTGATTCAAATAAACTAAGTATTTTATAGGATTAAGTAAAATATTAGCCCAATGAGTTAAGATTAGTCCATACGTAAGTAAATATTAGAACCATACTAGCGAAATATTTTTCTGGCCCAACCAAAATTTTATAACATCTGTCCAAATTTTAAATTAATTGTAACATGTCCTTATTCATTAAGTGATAACTTTCAAATAATTATTATTGATAAAACATTTCCAAAATATAGGTAATGACATTGGTTGTACCTCGGAGGCCTAACACTTCCTTAATTTTAATTTTCTTTTATTTTGTCATTTGAAGTTCATAACGGGTCTAATCTCACATATTGGTATCATTGTCACATACTCTATATCATTCCCTTTATACCCAACTCTTTCACTAGGTTACCATTGTTGATAATATTTTTACCCAATTTCGGACATTATTTGCTATATTATCTCTCTTTCTCACATTTATCACAACACTCTTTCTCATTTTTTGGGCTCATATATCACAAAGTTCAGATCTAGTCCTGGTTATAGATCACCATTACAAAGTGCTACCTTATCATTGTTAAGGCACCCTCTACATACGTACAACTTCCTGAATCTAGGCACTAGGTCAGGTCCAAAGGGAGGTGCACTCCTGATGACACTCTGATACTCATGATAACATATTCTTTTGACCCGAGGAGTTGCAGAGGTTTGTAGACTATATAGTAACCACATCAATTATAAAAGAAATATAGAATGTACCCTATTCGAGAGTTGATATGGTATTTATAAAATGTTGTGGGTGCACCCAGGTTATGCACTTTAGACAAGGTGAGTTCACAACTTAGATCGTTGTGGGGCCATTACCGTAAATGATTATTCATGTGTAGCAAGACGCTACTCTGACATGTTAGTTGCATTTGCAGCATTATTCCTTTGGAATATATGTCCGCAGGTATGTTTGGCACTCCTTTATCCTCGGCAAATACATATTACCCTCGACTTGGTGGCCATGTCTTTTTATTTTTACGTGGGACTTCTCGTGGTTAATCAAGTATCGACTATTTTTCTTAGCTTGCTTGTATAATTTATCGAAAAGGTCATTTTTTCAACCAAACTCGAGATGTTCAATGATATTTTTTTCTATAATGGTGAAGCGAAATTTCCTTGAACACACGTAAGTTGTTCTAGCTTGTTTGTTTAAATTCTCCAAATGATCTTTTTTTGAGGGAAACTCGACTTTTTCACAATTAATTTGTTTCTTAAATTGTAAAGAGAAACATCCTTGAACACAAATAAGACTTTCAAGCTTGTTTGTTTAACTTCTCTAAAAGATCTTTTTTCGAACTAAACTCGAGATTCACGAAAAAAAAAATTCTTAAATGGTGAAGCGGAAGTTCCTTGATGTATGAAATATACAATCCATAATATGAATTTTAATGTTAATAAAGAAATTAAAAATCCTATTTAATATTTGACATTCATTAATATATTTACAAATAAATAAAATATTAATTTATTATTCATAATAGCTTGAAACGAACTTAGTTTAATAAAACCTTGAACCAAACTCTATTTAAACAAAACTTAAATTAGAGAATAAACTTATTTATATACTAATGAGTTCCAAAGAGTTTCTCATTTATATCCGTAGTGAGAATCATTTGTTTACCTTTGGAGGTTTTCAAAAAGAGACAAGCCAGAGTAAAAAAATAGGTGTGAAAACTATATCACTAGATAGTAATAATAGTAATAATAATAATAGTAATAATAGTAATAATAATGACGAAAGAAGTACCACACAAGAAACCTATTCTATTGCACAACCATAACCCTTGGCACCAAACCACTACCAAGATTGTAACTAAACTTAACACTTTCAACCATGTCTGCTCATGCATGATGGGAATTGTTGAATTTCAATTTTAGTATCTGAGTCAATTTACATAAATAATAATAAAATTTTGTTGTCTTCTCCTCCAAATTAATAAGGGAGAGAGAATGCACATAATCAATTATAATTTACATTTTTCAAGAAATAAATCAAGTGAAGAAGAAAGAAGAAAGAAGAACCACTAGCTAACCAACCATTGATGTGTTGTTTCAAATTTCAAAACCCAACCAAATCTCACATGCCCATTCAGTGTTGCCTATCCTATTAACCTTTTAACTTCTATGTAAACACCCCAAATAATAACAGAACTTGACAAGAAAGTCACTGATTAATAAAAAAGCATTCATAATCATCATCATCACTGAATAATCCTTCTATCCATAACATTATTCTCATCCAACGATTCCGGAAATATCTCATTCGAATACCTCCTAGTCAAAGATGAATTTCCCGATTTACCCGTTCACCAATCTTACCACCACTTCCTTGCGACCCCGAAGTACCCGAGTGGTCTCAATCAACTCCCTCCCGCTGAATCGGTGGCATAGCCACCACATCCGATGAACTTTGCCGCCAGCTTCCAAAAACAGTAGAATTCAATGACCCACGAGAGCTAGAAGTTCTAAGCCTTGCTGAGCTAGTATGTTCTTCTCTACCAAATTTTAATAGATTATCAAGAGCTTTTAGTATATACTTCATTAATGGTCATCTTGTTGGTTTGGGATTAAGACAAGATCTAGCTACTATAGCCATTGCCCATACGTCTTCTAGTAAATCCTCATCTATTATTATAGAAGGGTCAAGAATAGTTGTTACTTGCTCTTTATAGTATATTCTTATATAAGGTAATGTACTTCTAACCACTCATTAACTATTATATCACTTGCCCTACTCATACCCACTATACTTATTACTAGCTTAGAGGAACCTTTCTAAAACAATGCACATCATACGCACATGTAGCATTAGGCATACCTAGAGAAAAAAATTATTGGATTATGAACTTCGTAAGTAAATCACCTTATTATTTAACTGTTTTAGTTTTAAACTTAAGATTTAATTTATTTTATTTATATCTAAAATAATTAGTATAATAGATCTCATGTTGTCATGAATCAATGTAAATTTTTATATTTATGTGTATAAAATTTTTACAAATATATATCTATAATACTATATATATATAATACTATATATATGTATATATTCGATAATAGTAAGTATATACGGTACATTTGATTTTAAATATAAATCAGCGATTTAGTATTATTCATGTTAAATTTTTTTAGATTTGTTTGTTATTAGACCAATGATAGATAGTGAAAGGGACTAACTTGTCTCTAACAATAACTCTACCTTTACATCTTAGAGTAATAATATGTGTGTATGTGTGTGCGTGGACAAAAAGTTTCTTCTTCATGAAATCATTAGCTTTCATTTAGTATATGGAGAAACCGGTGGAAAATGTTGCTACAACTCCATCCATGGATACTTAAGTTACATTTCTATAATAAATGTAGATAAATGAAGAGTTAGATGATATTTTGGTGTTTATAGGTAATAAAAATAAAACAATATGCACATTAAGGGTGCACCATCCATGTCGACAACAAGGATTGTTTTTACAATTAAAAAAAAAGGGAAGTATTATTTTTGTAAAAAGATTCCAGGAACTTGGAGAGTAAGTATAAAAATTATTCCATTAGATAATAACAATAAAATTAGTTTGGATTTTCGCTACTTTAAGCAATAAAGAACGAAACAGTCATGCATCCTTTCATCAGATCCCGATATGCCTGTACATGCGAGCTAATATCTTAACCAAGTTTGCTAGGTGGCGAGCTACAAGTTTGTAGGGGTCTTCTGATAGGATTCTCTATTTTTTAAGCCTTAGAATCAGATAAGTTAGGGACAATAGTTTTAGTAGTTTAAATAACCGACAAGAAAAGACACCAAACCTATTGTACCGAACCTTTACCAAGAAAACACATCAATCACTTGACCATTAACCTTATACAAAAATAAAATTAGGAGAATGATAACCATTTGGGTAAACCACCACACCATCAACAACGTACGCATAATCGTCCACCATAAATTTAGAAATTTGAAAATAAATAAAAATACATAATACATTTTACTAAAAAAAATAACATTTAGTATTTTTAATTCTAATAATGTTATCACAAAAATAATATAACTTAAACTTTATTTGAAAAGGAAAAACTACAGGAAAAAGAAATACAAAGTTTTTCATTTATGAATTTGTAATCATGACATCGTAATATCGGATCACGTTTAACTACAATATATTAGAGGTGTGCAAGGGCTAAGTTTACCCCAGTTTAGGGTCTTGGGTAAGGGTAGGGTAATGTAGTCGGGTCTACAATTTGTCAAAACTGAGGGTAGGTTAAATATTTATCATACCCTCGGGTTATCCTGAGTTAACCCCAAGTTTACCCAAGGTTACTTTATCTGGATATTTTTAATAACACTTATATAAATCATACAAAATACTAAATCCAACAAAATACATGTCATTTGAAGTACATTCACAAAATTAATTTTAAATCATCACATGCCTCGTTTAATATACACTTTCACGGGTCTCAGATATTGTTGGAAAATGACCCGAAAATTCCAATAACCCAGCAATACCTCATAATCAGATTGTGCTTCAAACACGTGCAACTACTAATGGATACCAAATACATTTTAATAAAAATAATGATAATTAGGAAGGGATTACCTATAAATACTGAACATCCTGATTGATATTTATCCAACGTTTTCAGTAGATTTCAAGTCAAATCCCCTAAAAAAGAGTTCACAAAGAATAGAGAAAGTAATAATTAGAATCTGTAAGTACAAAGTAAATAAAATTAACGAATATATGTGATAAACTTACCAAACTCAACCTCAAGTTCTGAAACTCAATCTGAAATTAGAAATCACATTGACCCGGTTGGAGTCTAAAACTAACAACGACAAATAATATAAAAGATCCTGACCATATTGAAAGTCTATATACCTCCTAGAAGGGGGGTTGGATAGGACCACGGAAATTGATCGGCTAATTTTAATTCAAGTAAATAAAATTAAAAGCTAATTTAAATCCTATTCTCTTACTAAACTAGATGACAATAAGTTTGACTAATGAACAATAAATCATAAGAACTACGATATTCATACAAGCATATAATCAAACATATAGAGTAGGGAATAAAATAGTTTAGGGAAAGAGAATACGCAAGCATGTATAGTGGTTCGGTTTCCCTACTCCACTACCTAAGGTAGCCACCTTAGGATTTCAAAGCTTCTTTAATAAGCTCCGTGTCTCTCTTAACCGTGGCAAGAACAAAATACCCTTTTACAACCACTTCAAAAACCCGAAGCAAACACTTGTGTAATCACAACACAAAGATACCAAGTATAATCCCTATACTCACACACTCTCTTAATCTATATATTACAAAGACTAGAAAAAGAGGAAGAAACAAGTGTTTAAAAGGTTTAACAATAGTGATGAACTCCTAAAGAGTGGATATGACTTTATAGCACACTAAGAATGATTTTGAATATTATTAGCTCTCTAAACCTTCTTTAATAATCACAATTTAGCCCCTTGATATTGGTAGATGAATGGTGTATGTTGTGTCTTGAATGAACTCCTTTTTATAGGTGAAAAATGCTCCCAACGGTCATAAAGAATGTGCCTAACAGATATAAATAAAATCTCAACAGATATAACAAATATAGTCAATTTGCTGCATAAAACCCTAACATGCGGTGCAACGCAAGGTCCATGTGGTGTACTGAACGAAATCTTAGTCCGCGCTTTAATAAGTACAACTTTTACTACAATGCTCGGATAAAGAAACTTTCTTCACGAGAGATTAATTAACAAACTCGTTCGAACCGAATAAGTTCATACAAAGCTTTAACCGAACCCAGTTCAAACAAACCTTGAATCGAACTCTGTTTAAACGAAACTTAAAGTAGAGATTAAACTTATTTATAAACTAATGAGTTCGAAAGAGTTTCTCATTTATATCCTTAGTGGCAAAAATTCTTTCCTCTTTGGAGGGAGGTTTTGAAAAAGAGACAAGCCATAGTTGAAAAATAGGTGGGGAAACTATACCACTAGATAATAATAATAATGATAATAATAATAATAATAATAATAATAATAATAATAATAATAATAATAATAATAATAATAATAATAATAATAATAATAATAATGAAAGAAGTACCACACCACAAACCTATTCTATTGCCCCACCATAATCCTTGACACCAAACCACTACCAAGATAGAAAAAAAAACTGAACACTTTAAACCAAATCCGCTCATGCATGATGGGAATTGTTGAATTTCAGTTTTAATAACAGAGCCAATTCACAAAAATGAAATTAAAATGTTTGCTTCTCCTCCAAATTTAAAAAAGAGGTTGAGCTTAAAATTAATTATAATTTATATTTTCTGTGAAACAAAACAAGCAAAGACGACAGAAGAAAGAAAAACTCCACTAGCTAACCAACCACCTAGGTGTTGTTTCAAATTCCAACACTTGAAGAAATATCACTTGCCCATTCAGTATTATCCATCCCATTAACCTTTTAACTACAATGCAAACACCCTAAATAATATAAAAACTTGACAAGCAAGTCACTGATTATTAACATAGAATTTATAATCATCATCATCACCAAATCATCATTATATCCACAACATCATTCTAGATTATAGATCTAATTTTTCTCATGAATCAATGTGAATTTTTATATTTTTATGTACAAAATTTTTTAAATAAAATTATTCAAGATCTATAATACTATATATATATATATATATGATAATATTAAGTATATATGATACATATGTTTTAAAATATAAATCAGCAATTTAGTATTAAACATGTTAAAACTTTTGAGATTTGTTTGTTATTAGAGTAATTATAGACATTGAACTATTTGGTGCCGAACAAGTACTCTGCCTTTGTATATTATAATAATAATATGTGTGTATGCGTGCATGTGGAAAAAAGGTCTTGTCTTCATGAAATCATCATCTTTTTTTTGGTATATGGAGAAACCAGTGGAAAATGTTTCTAGAAAAGAAAATACTACTCTTTACATGAATTTCAATGTAAGTTTCGTTGTTTTCAATTTTTTAATAGTGTAGTTTTACTTTTAATTGAAAATCATTTCTTTTAAATCTATATAAAAATATATTTTTTACTTTTCTAGTGATACTGTTTGATTTTTCCAACAGAATATCACTTGAATATTTAGCTAAAGAGTAATGATGGGTATCACCCAAAAAGGCATAACCTAAACATCACCCATGATGTGGCGGTTAGGTGGTCCAATCATGTAGGAGAGAGAAAAAAGTAAACCTTGGAAAGAGAAAATCCATGATTGGACCACCTAACCGCCACATCATGGGTTATGTTTAGGTGATGCCTTTTTGGGTGATACCTAGCATTACTCTTAGCTAAATATACATGTTAAATCACTCCAAATCCAGCAACATAGTAATGATATTATAAAAAAAGATACGACATACCATAAAAGGCTGTATATAAGAAAAATGGTTATATTATAATTTCATATTTAGGCAAGAAGGTGAAAAAGTAAAAATGATCCCATAAAGAAGAGAGAAATAAAATATCAAAAATCTCATTCAAACCCTAACAGCCGTCTTCAATTTTACATAAAAACACAGAAGACCAAATCCTTTCTTACACCCCAATCCATTTTCTCCTCTCTAGAAATCGAATTTTTCCATTCTATTCTACCTATCTTTTTTTTCCAAGCCTATATCCTCCTCTTTCATTGTATAAAGTTTTATTTTCTTTCATTTCTCTAACCAAGTTCCGTTTTTTAATGGAGAACATATTAAATCGATCTATGGCCATTACATTTCAAATATAGATTATACGATAAAACCCAAACCTTCGTTGAAGACGTGAGTTTTCTTATTTCCATATTCTAAATTATTTTTATTATCTTATTATTTTGAAAATAGAAAATAATTTTTATGTGTTAAAACATGAAAATTTGTCAATTTCTATTTTTTAAAGAGTTTTATGTTTCCAAATGTTGTATGTACATATTTTGATTATTTTTATGCATTGCCTACATTTCTTTAGACATAATTATTTAAGAAATTATAATTTGAGTTTGTAGCAATAATATTGCATAAACAAATACAAATCACTTGGGTTGTAACCTTAGTTTTGGGGGATTAGGGGCTATAAAAGATTCCATTTTAATTTTCTTTATTTTCCATCGTTAGCATCTGTTGTATTAGAATTTCACTTCAAGAATCTACATTCACATTAAAATGTCTTATGAACATAATGTGTATAAAATGGACATTGTCAAATCTGTTAGATTTACTTTTGTTTAATTTATTAAATTGATCCATTATTTATATTTAGAAAATGGGAGTTTAATGCAATTGAATTAATTAGCCTAAATTTGATTGAGAAGCAATATTAGATCTATACCTTGAATGTCTCGTGGATATATGTTGCTTTCACAACTGCCTTCCTTAAATTTAAACACTCTCATATATAAATTTTTATCTAATCCTTAGCTTCGGATGTTTGTTTATAAGTGATTGAATTTTATATTTGTTAGGTGCATTGTAAGCATTCATTTACAGATGGAAAAGAGAAGTGTTTATGCACTTTTACAGTTGTATGACTACATGGTCCAAGATTATGTAAGGAAGAAACCATATGCATTGAAAGCATAAGTAACATAGTACCTGCTACTAATGTACATCCAAAATTGAAATCTTCATGAAGTTGGAAAAATTTAGATCAATCAAAAGAAGTCTGGTTCATCATCTCCTAAAAGATTCAAAGGTTCCGAATCAACACGAGACAAAGGTATGATTTTGAGTGCTACTATTTTTGTGATTTGTAAATGTTTAATTACTTTATACCACGAGACAAATAATATTTATCGCAATTTAAAATTTTGTATTACAAGAGTTATTAATAAAATTATTCAATAGAGGGACGAGGAGAGAGATGTTGGAAGAAGGATTCTCGCAAAAGATTCAAAGGCTCCGAATCAACACGTGGCAAAGGTCTGATTTTCGGTGCTACTTTTTTTGTCATTTTTTTATGTTTAAGTACATCATATCACAAATTAAGAGTTTTTATCACAAATTTTGTATTATAGGAGTAATTAATACAAATGTTCAAGAGATGGAAGAGGAGAGGGGTCTAAGCGAGCTATTCGGTTCAAAATACATGAGAGCTTGACTTCAATTTGGTTGTGGTTTTTTGAAGAGAATTAGAAGGAACTTAAGAAAAGGTTCAATGATGGATCTTCTTTGAGAAGAGCCCCAACTTAGCAGCCAAACGAATTTTTCCTAGGTTCCCAACTCTTAGTCATTATTGAGAAGTCAACCCTAAAATATATTTTATAATCATTTTGTAATAATTATAAGATTAAAAATTTAGTACGAATTTTATCAAGCTCCAAATGAGTTAAACATGTTTGTAGCTTTATTTCTATTTTGTGAATCATATTATTCGCTTATAATTATTCGATGATTTTGATATTATTATTATTTGATTGAATTTATTGCTAGCCACAGAATATATACATATCTTATGTTTAGTATATTAATCCCATACAAAATACCCTTCAGGAATTGCCCTAGATATTACGCTATCTAATATGCGGTTAGAATCTATCACGCTTACTAGACATAGGGTCACTCAGTAAAGGTATCAAAGTTTAAGAAATAACCTAATAGCGTACTGGGAAGAGACTTAGGTGGACCTTTGAATCCCGACTAATGGGTTTAACACAACTCCCCCTTAATTAGAATAATATATTTGCATAATAATTTGTGAAGAAGCTAAGCAGTTTGAGTTGTATCTAATATATACTCGTTAATTGCTATATTTTACTTGTTATATTATATTAATACACTAGTTGAACACTTTATATTAATTTTACATTCCCCGTAGAGAATGATTTTCTTACTATTATATTAATTATAACAATTTATGACGTGTGGAGAATAAATGTATCTAGTATGTGAATTATATCACTCCCTAAGGCCCATAGCAACCGCAATGAAAGCTGACTATTTTCCTTGTCCCTTTATGCTGCAAAACTCACGCTCTAACTAAAGCGTTTGATCAAATACTAACAAAAAAATATATATGTATGGATAATACATTGTTGCTTCAAGAATCACCATATTTTACTTTTGAATATATACAGAGCCCCATCTATGGATATTAAATATTATAATTATTACGTTAAAGGGTGCAACTATTCATAGGAGTATAGAGAAATAAAAAGTGAGATGAGATTATGGTGTCTATAGAGAATAAAAGTCAAAAGAAATACAGGTGGTCTTCGGAACATATTTGGTGCTCTGGTGGTTGTAAACGAGTATATCAAAAACTAGATGTGAAAGCTTGTTTTAATTTCTCGAGACCTACAGAGTCGAACTCAAGTAAGTAAGATGTTTTAGATTGTTTGTTTAACGTCTCTAAAAGGCCTTTTTTCAAATCAAACTAGAGTTGTTCACGAATATTTGTTTCTTAAAGTGAAGCGGAACTTCCTTGAACACGTGTAAGATGTTATAGGATTTTTGTTTAACTTCATCGAAAGATCTTTTTTTGAACCAAACACGACTTGTTCACTGATAAATTGTTTCTTGAATGGGAAAGCGAAACTTCCTTGAACAAACGTAAGATGTTCTAGCTTGTTTGTTTAAATTCTGTAAAAGATCTTTCTTCAAACTAAACTTGAAATTCATGAACAATTTGTTTCTTAAATGGTGGAGCGAAACTTCCTTGAACAATTGATAATGTATGAAATATATAATCTATAATAAAAAAATTTAATATTAATAAAGAAATTCAAATCTTATGAAATTATAAAATCTTATTTAATATTTGAAATTCATTAATATATTACAAATAAATAAAATATTAATTTATCAATTATAATATAAACGATTAATTAACAAACTCGTTCGAACCGAATCAGTTCATGCAAAGCTTTAACCGAACTCAGTTCAAACAAACCTTGAATCGAACTCTGTTTAAAAAAAACTTAAATTAGAGATTAAACTTATTTATAAACTAATGAGTTCGAAAGAGTTTCTCATTTATATCCTTAGTGGCAAAAATTCTTTCCTCTTTGGAGGGAGGTTTTGAAAAAGAGACAAGCCATAGTTGAAAAATAGGTGGGGAAACTATACCACTAGATAATAATAATAATGATAATAATAATAATAATAATAATAATAATAATAATAATAATAATAATAATAATAATAATAATAATGAAAGAAGTACCACACCACAAACCTATTCTATTGCCCCACCATAATCCTTGACACCAAACCACTACCAAGATAGAAAAAAACTGAACACTTTAAACCAAATCCGCTCATGCATGATGGGAATTGTTAAATTTCAATTTTAGTAATGGATTCAATTCACAAAAATGAAATTAAAATGTTTGCTTCTCCTCCAAATTTAAAAAAGAGGTTGAGCTTAAAATTAATTATAATTTATATTTTCTGTGAAACAAAACAAGCGAAGACGACAGAAGAAAGAAGAACTCCACTAGCTAACCAACCACCTAGGTGTTGTTTCAAATTCCAAGACTTGAAGAAATATCACTTGCCCATTCAGTATTACGCATCCCATTACCTTTTAACTGCAATGCAAACACCCTAAATAATATCAAAACTTGACAAGCAAGTCACTGATTATTAACATAGAATTTATAATCATCACCATCACCAAATCATCATTATATCCACAACATCATTCTAGAATATAGATCTAATTTTTCTCATGAATCAATGTGAATTTTTATATTTATATGTATAAAATTTTTTAAATAAAATTATTCAATATCTATAATACTCTATATATATATATATGATAATATTAAGTATATATGGTACATATGTTTTAAAATATAAATCATCGATTTATTATTAAACATGTTAAAACTTCTGAGATTTGTTTGTTATTAGAGTATTTATAGACATTGAACTATTTGGTACCTAACAAGTACTCTGCCTTTATATCTTATAATAATAATATGTGTGTATGCGTGCATGTGGAAAAAAGGTTTTGTCTTCATGAAATCATCATCTTTCTTTTTGGTATATGGAGAAACCGGTTGAAAATGTTTCTAGAAAAGAAAATACTACTCTTTACATGAATTTCAATGTAAGTTTCATTGTTTTCAATTTTTTTAATAGTTTAGTTTTACTTTTAATTGAAAATCATTTCTTTTAAATTCATATAAAAATATATTTTTTACTTTTCTAGTGATACTGTTCGATTTTTCCAACATAATATCACTTGAATATTTCGCTAAATATACATGTTAAATCACTCTAAATCCAGCAACATACTAATGATATTATAAAAAAAGATAGGACATACCATAAAAGGCTGTATATAAGAAAAATGGATATATTATAATTTCATATTTATGCAAGAAGGTGAAAAAGTAAAAATGATCCCATAAAGAAGAGAGAAATAAAGTATCACAAATCACATTCAAACACTAACAGCCGTCTTCAATTTTACATAAAAACACAGAAGACCAAATCCTTTCTTACACCACAATCCATTTTCTCCTCTCTAGAAATAGAATTTTTCCATTCTATTCTACCTATCTTTTTTTCCCAAGCCTATATCCTACTCTTTCTTTGTATAAATTTTATTTTCTTTCATATCTCTAACCAAGTTCCGTTTTTTAATGGAGAACATATTAAATCGATTTATGGCCATTACATTTCAAATACAGATTATACGTATAAAACCAAAACCTTCGTTGAAGATGTGAGTTTTCTTATTTCCATATTCTAAATTATTTTTATTATCTTATTATTTTGAAAATAGAAAATAATTTTTATGTGTTAAAACATGAAAATTTGTCAATTTCTATTTTTTAAAGAGTTTTATGTTTCCAAATGTTATATGTACATGTTTTGATTATTTTTATGCATTGCCTACATTTCTTTAGACATAATTATTTAAGAAATTATAATTTGAGTTTGTAGCAATAATATTGCATAAACAAATACAAATCACTTGGGTTGTAACCTTAGTTTTGGGGGATTAGGGGCTATAAAAGATTCCATTTTTTATTTTCTTTATTTTCCATCTTTAATTGCATCTGTTGTATTAGAATTTCACTTCAAGAATCTACATTCACATTAAAATGTCTTATGAACATAATGTGTATAAAATGGACATTGTCAAATCTGTTAGATTTACTTTTGTTTAATTTATTGAATTGATCCATTATTTATATTTTGAAAATGGGAGTTTAATTCAATTGAATTAATTAGCCTAAATTTGATTGAGAAGCAATATTAGATCTATACGTTGAATGTCTCGTGGATATATGTTGCTTTCACAAATGCCTTCCTTAAATTTAAACACTCTCATATATAAATTTTTATCTAATACTTAGCTTTGGATGTTTGTTTATAAGTGATTGAATTTTATATTTGTTAGGTGCGTTGTGAGCATTCATTTACAGATGGAAAAGAGAAGTGTTTGTGCACTTTTACAGTTGTATGACTACATGGTCCAAGATTATGTAAGGAAGAAACCATATGCATTGAAAGCATAAGTAACATAGTACCTGCTACTAATGTACATCCAAAATTGATATCTTCATGAAGTTGGAAACAAAATTGATATCTTCATGAAGTTGGAAAAATTTAGATCAATCAAAAGAAGTCTGGTTCATCATCTCCTAAAAGATTCAAAGGTTCCGAATCAACACGAGACAAAGGTATGATTTTGAGTGCTACTATTTTTGTGATTTGTAAATGTTTAATTACTTTATACCACAAGACAAATAATATTTATCGCAATTTAAAATTTTGTATTACAAGAGTTATTAATAAAATTATTCAAAAGAGGGACGAGGAGAGAGATGTTGGAAGAAGGATTCTCGCAAAAGATTCAAAGGCTCCGCATCAACACGTGTCAAAGGTCTGATTTTCGGTGCTACTTTTTTGTCATTTTTTTATGTTTAAGTACATCATATCACAAATTAAGAGTTTTTATCACAAATTTTGTATTATATGAGTAATTAATGCAAATGTTCAAGAGATGGAAGAGGAGAGGGATCTAAGTGAGCTATTCGGTTCAAAATACATGAGAGCTTGACTTCAATTTGGTTGTGGTTTTTTGAAGAGAATTAGAAGGAACTTAAGAAAAGGTTCAATGATGGATCTTCTTTGAGAAGAGCCCCAACTTAGCAGCCAAACGAATTTTTCCTAGGTTCCCAACTCTTAGTCATTATTGAGAAGTCAACCCTAAAATATCTTTTATAATCATTTTGTAATAATTATAAGATTAAAAATTTAGTACGAATTTTATCAAGCTCCAAATGAGCTAAACATGTTTGTAGCTTTATTTCTACTTTGTGAATCATATTATTCGCTTATAATTATTCGATGATTTTGATATTATTATTATTTGATTGAATTGATTGCTAGCCACATAATATATACATATCTTATGTTTAGTATATTAATCCCATAAAAAATACCCTTCAGGAATTGCCCTAGATATTACGCTATCTAATATGCGGACCTTATACTGGGAAGAGACTTAGGTGGACCTTTGAATCCCGACTAATGGGTTTAATCCAACTCCCCCTTAATTAGAATAATATATTTGCATAATAAATTGTGAAGAAGCTAAGCAGTTTGAGTTGTATCTAATATATACTCGTTAATTGCTATATTTTACTTGTTATATTATATTATTACACTAGTTGAACACTTTATATTAATTTTACATTCCCCGTAGAGAATGATTTTCTTACTATTATATTAATTATAACAATTTATGACATGTGGAGAATAAATGTATCTAGTATGTGAATTATATCACTCCCAAGGCCCGATAGCAACCGCAATGAAAGCTGACTATTTTCCTTGTCCCTTTATGCTGCAAAACTCACGCTCTAACTAAAGCGTTTGATCAAATACTAACAAAAAAATATATATATGTATGGATAATACATTGTTGCTTCAAGAAATCACCATATTTTACTTTTGAATATATACAGAGCCCCATCTATGGATATTAAATATTATAATTATTACGTTAAAGGGTGCAACTATTCATAGAAGTATAGAGAAATAAAAAGTGAGATGAGATTATGGTGTCTATAGAGAATAAAAGTCAAAAGAAATACAGGTGGTCTTCGGAACATATTTGGTGCTCTGGTGGTTGTAAACGAGTATATCGAAAACTAGATGTGAAAGCTTGTTTTAATTTCTCGAGACCTACAGAGTCGAACTCAAGTAAGTAAGATGTTTTAGCTTGTTTGTTTAACGTCTCTAAAAGGCCTTTTTTCAAACCAAACTAGAGTTGTTCACGAATATTTGTTTCTTAAAGTGAAGCGGAACTTCCTTGAACACGTGTAAGATGTTATAGGATTTTTGTTTAACTTCATCGAAAGATCTTTTTTTTAACCAAACACGACTTGTTCACTGATAAATTGTTTCTTAAATGGTAAAGCGAAACTTCCTTGAACAAACGTAAGATGTTCTAGTTTGTTTGTTTAAATTCTATAAAACATCTCTTTTCAAACTAAACTTGAGATTCATGAACAATTTGTTTCTTAAATGGTGGAGCGAAACTTCCTTGAACAATTGATAATGTATGAAATATATAATCTATAATAAAAAATTTAATATTAATAAAGAAATTCAAATCTTAAGAAATTATAAAATCTTATTTAATATTTGAAATTCATTAATATATTTACAAATAAATAAATTATTAATTTATCAATTATAATATAAACGATTAATTAACAAACTCGTTCGAACCGAATCAGTTCATACAAAGCTTTAACCGAACTCAGTTCAAACAAACCTTGAATCGAACTCTGTTTAAACAAAACTTAAATTAGAGATTAAACTTATTTATAAACTAATGAGTGCAAAAATAATTTCCTCTTTGGAGGGAGGTTTTGAAAAAAAGACAAGCCATAGTTGGAAAATAGGTGGGAAAACTATACCACTAGATAATAATAATAATGATGATAATAATAATAATAATAATAATAATAATAATAATAATAATAATAATAATAATAATAATAATAATATTAATAATAATAATAATAATAATATTAATATTAATATTAATAATAATAATAATAATGAAAGAAGTACCACACCACAAACATATTCTATTGCCCCACCATAATCCTTGACACCAAACCACTACCAAGATAGAAAAAAACTGAACACTTTAAACCAAATCCGCTCATGCATGATGGGAATTGTTAAATTTCAATTTTAGTAATGGAGTCAATTCACAAAAATGAAATTAAAATGTTTGCTTCTCCTCCAAATTTAAAAAAGAGGTTGAGCTTAAAATTAATTATAATTTATATTTTCCGTGAAACAAAACAAGCGAAGACGACAGAAGAAATAAGAACTCCACTAGCTAACCAACCACCTAGGTGTTGTTTCAAATTCCAACACTTGAAGAAATATCACTTGCCCATTCAGTATTACGCATCCCATTAACCTTTTAACTGCAATGCAAACACCCTAAATAATATCAAAACTTGACAAGCAAGTCACTGATTATTAACATAGAATTTATAATCAACATCATCACCAAATCATCATTATATCCACAACATCATTCTAGAATATAGATCTAATTTTTCTCATGAATCAATGTGAATTTTTATATTTATATGTATAAATTTTTTTAAATAAAATTATTCAATATCTATAATACTCTATATATATATGATAATATTAAATATATATGGTACATATGTTTTAAAATATAAATCAGCGATTTATTATTAAACATGTTAAAACTTCTGAGATTTGTTTGTTATTAGAGTAATTATAGACATTGAAATATTTGGTGCCTAATAAGTACTCTGACTTTATATCTTATAATAATAATATGTGTGTATGCGTGCATGTGGAAAAAAGGTTTTGTCTTCATGAAATCATCATCTTTCTTTTTGGTATATGGAGAAACCGGTGGAAAATGTTTCTAGAAAAGAAAATACTACTCTTTACATGAATTTCAATGTAAGTTTTGTTGTTTTCAATTTTTTAAATAGTGTAGTTTTACTTTTAATTGAAAATCATTTCTTTTAAATTCATATAAAAATATATTTTTTACTTTTCTAGTGATACTGTTCGATTTTTACAACAGAATATCACTTGAATATTTAGCTAAATATACATGTTAAATCACTCTAAATCCAGCAACATACTAATGATATTATAAAAAAAGATAGGACATACCATAAAAGGCTGTATATAAGAAAAATGGATATATTATAATTTCATATTTATGCAAGAAGGTGAAAAAGTAAAAATGATCCCATAAAGAAGAGAGAAATAAAATATCACAAATCTCATTCAAACCCTAATAGCCGTCTTCAATTTTACATAAAAACACAGAAGACCAAATCCTTTCTTACACCACAATCCATTTTATCCTCTCTAGAAATCGAATTTTTCCATTCTATTCTACCTATCTTTTTTTTCCAAGCCTATATCCTCCTCTTTCTTTGTATAAATTTTATTTTCTTTCATATCTCTAACCAAGTTCCGTTTTTTAATGGAGAACATATTAAATCGATCTATGGCCATTACATTTCAAATATAGATTATACGTATAAAACCCAAACCTTCGTTGAAGATGTGAGTTTTCTTATTTCCATATTCTAAATTATTTTTATTATCTTATTATTTTGAAAATAGAAAATAATTTTTATGTGTTAAAACATGAAAATTTGTCAATTTCTATTTTTTAAAGAGTTTTATGTTTCCAAATGTTGTATGTACATATTTTGATTATTTTTATGCATTGCCTACATTTCTTTAGACATAATTATTTAAGAAATTATAATTTGAGTTTGTAGCAATAATATTGCATAAACAAATACAAATCACTTGGGTTGTAACCTTAGTTTTGGGGGATTAGGGGCTATAAAAGATTCCATTTTTTATTTTCTTTATTTTCCATCTTTAATTGCATCTGTTGTATTAGAATTTCACTTCAAGAATCTACATTCACATTAAAATGTCTTATGAACATAATGTGTATAAAATGGACATTGTCAAATCTGTTAGATTTACTTTTGTTTAATTTATTAAATTGATCCATTATTTATATTTAGAAAATGGGAGTTTAATTCAATTGAATTAATTAGCCTAAATTTGATTGAGAAGCAATATTAGATCTATACGTTGAATGTCTCGTGGATATATGTTACTTTCACAACTGCCTTCCTTAAATTTAAACACTCTCATATATAAATTTTTATCTAATCCTTAGCTTCGGATGTTTGTTTATAAGTGATTGAATTTTATATTTGTTAGGTTCATTGTGAGCATTCATTTACAGATGGAAAAGAGGAGTGTTTGTGCACTTTTACAGTTGTATCACTACATGGTCCAAGATTATGTAAGGAAGAAACCATATGCATTGAAAGCATAAGTAACATAGTACCTGCTACTAATGTAGATCCAAAATTGATATCTTCATGAAGTTGGAAAATTTTAATTCAATCTAAAGAAGTTTAGTTCATCATCTCTTTAAAGATTCAAAGGTTCCGAATCAACACGAGACAAAGGTATGATTCTGAGTGCTACTATTTTTGTGATTCTTATATGTTTAATTACTTTATACCACAAGAAAAAGAATTTTTATAGCAATTTCAAATTTTGTATTACAGGAGTAATTAGTAAAATTATTCAATAGAGGGACGAGGAGAGAGATGTTGGAAGAAGGAATCTTGCAAAAGATTCAACGGCTCCGAATCAACACGTGGCAAAGGTCTGATTTTTTGTGCTACTTTTTTTGTAATTTTTTTATGTTTAAGTACATCATATCAGAAATTAAGAGTTTTTATCACAAATTTTGTATTATAGGAGTAATTAATACAAATGTTCAAGAGATGGAAGAGGAGAGGGATCTAAGTGAGCTATTCGGT
This sequence comes from Nemophila menziesii, assembly GCA_029959085.1. Lineage (NCBI taxonomy): Eukaryota > Viridiplantae > Streptophyta > Magnoliopsida > Boraginales > Hydrophyllaceae > Nemophila > Nemophila menziesii. The sequence goes on along the minus strand of JARWIR010000005.1, from coordinate 60,334,372 downwards.
TCAAAATACATGAGAGCTTGACTTCAATTTGATTGTGATTTTTTGAAGAGAATTAGAAGGAACTTTAGAAAAGGTTCAATGATGGATCTTCTTTGAGAAGAGCCCCAACATAGCAGCCAAACGAATTTTTCCTAGGTGCCCAACTCTTAGTCATTATTGAGAGGTCAACCCTAAAATATCTTTTATAATCATTTTGTAATAATTATAAGATTAAAAATTTAATACGAATTTTATCAAGCTCCAAATGAGTTAAACATGTTTGTAGCTTTATTTCTACTTTGTGAATCATATTATTCGCTTATAATTATTCGATGATTTTGATATTATGATTATTTGATTAAATTGATTGCTAGCCATAGAATATATATACATATCTTATGTTTAGTATATTAATCCCATAAAAAATAACCTTCAGGAATTGCTCTAGATCTTACACTATCACCCACGATGAAGTATATGAACTGAAATAAATATATAATTGTGTTCCGTGATATAGAATCCATAAATTGTAACAACCGCAATATCTAATATGTGGTTAGAATCTATCACGCTTACTAGACTTAGGGTCACTCAGTAAAGATATCTAAGTTTAAGAAATAACCTCATAGCATACTGGGAAGAGACTTACGTGGACCTTTGAATCCCGACTAATGGGTTTAACCCAACTCCCCCTTAATTAGAATACAATATTTGCATAATAATTTGTGAAGCTAAGCAGTTTGAGTTGTATCTAATATATACTCGTTAATTGCTATATTTTACTTGTTATATTATATTATTACACTAGTTGAACACTTTATATTAATTTTACATTCCCCGTAGAGAATGATTTTCTTACTATTATATTAATTATAACAATTTACGACATGTGGAGAATAAACGTATCTAGTATGTGAATTATATCACTCCCAAGGCCCGATAGCAACCACAATGAAAGCTGACTATTTTCCTTGTCCTTTATGCTGCAAAACTCACGCTCTAACTAAAGCGTTTGATCAAATACTAACAAAAAAATCGATATATGTATGGATAATAAATTTTTGCTTCAAGAAATCACCATATTTTACTTTTGAATATATACAGAGCCCCATCTATGGATATTAAATTTTATAATTATTACGTTAAAGGGTGCAACTATTCATAGGAGTATAGAGAAATAAAAAGTGAGATGAGATTATGGTGTCTATAGAGAATAAAAGTCAAAAGAAATACTGATGGTCTTAAAACATATTTGGTGCTCTGGTGGTTGTAAACGAGTATATCGAAAACAAGATGTGAAAGCTTGTTTTGATTTCTCGAGACCTACAGAGTCGAACTCAAGTAAGTAAGATGTTTTAACTTGTTTGTTTAACGTCTCCAAAAGGCCTTTTTTCGAACCAAACTAGAGTTGTTTACGAATATATGTTTCTTAAATGGTGAAGCGGAACTTCCTTGAACACGTGTAAGATGTAATAGGATTTTTGTTTAAATTCTTTGAAAGATCTTTTTTTGAACTAAACTCGATTTGTTCACAGATAAATTGTTTATTAAATGGTAAAGCGAAACTTCCTTGAACACACGTAACATGTTCTAGCTTGTTTGTTTAAATTCTCTAAAAGATCTTTTTTCAAACTAAACTTCAGAGTCATTAACAATTTGTTTCTTAAATGGTTGAGCGAAACTTCCTTGAACAACTGATAATGTATGAAATATATAATCTATAATCAAAAGTTTAATATAAATAAAAAAATTCAAATCTTAAGAAATTATAAAATCTTATTTAATATTTGAAATTCATTAATATATTTACAAATAAATAAAATTTTAATTTATAAATCATAATATAAACGATTAATTAACAAACTCGTTCGAACGAACTCAGTTCATACAAAGCTTTAACCGAACTCAGTTCAAACAAACCTTGAATCGAACTCTGTTTAAACGAAACTTAAATTAGAGATTAAACTTATTTATAAACTAATGAGTTTGAAAGAGTTTCTCATTTATATCCTTAGTGGAAAAAATTCTTTTCTCTTTGGAGGGAGGTTTTGAAAAAGAGACAAGCCATAGTTGAAAAATAGGTGGGAAAACTATACCGCTAGATAATAATAATAATAATAATAATAATAATAATAATAATAATAATAATAATAATAATAATAATAATAATAATAATAATAATAATAATAATAATAATAATAATGAAATAAGTACCACACCACAAACCTATTCTATTGCCGAACCATAATCCTTTGACACCAAACCACTACCAAGATAGAAAAAAAACTGAACACTTTAAATCAAAGCCGGTCATGCATGATGGGAATTGTTGAATTTCAATTTTAGTAACGGAGTCAATTCACAAAAAGGAAATTAAAAAGTTTGCTTCTCCTCCAAATTTAAAAAAAGAGATTGAGCTTAAAATTAATTATAATTTATATTTTTCGTGAAACAAAACAAGCGAAGAAGACAGAAGAAAGAAGAACTCCACTAGCTAACCAACCACCTAGGTGTTGTTTCAAATTCCAACACCTGAAGAGATATCACTTGCCCATTCAGTATTACCCATCCCATTAACCTTTTAACTGCAATGCAAACACCCTAAATAATACCAAAACTTGTCAAGCAAGTCACTGATTATTAACATAGATTTTATAATCATCATCATCACCAAGTCATCATTATATCCACAACATCATTCTAGATTATAGATCTAATTTTTCTCATAAATCAATGTGAATGTTTATATTTATATGTATAAATTTTTTGAATAAAACTATTCAAGATCTATAATACTCTATATATATATATATATATATATTTGATAATATTAAGTATATATGGTACATATGATTTCAAATATAAATCAGCAATTTAGTATTAAACATGTTAAAACTTTTGAGATTTGTTTGTTATTAGAGTAATTTTAGACATTGAACTATCTGATGCATAACAAGAACTCTGCCTTTATATCTTATAATAATAATAATAATAATATGTGTGTATGCGTGCATGTGGAAAAAAGGTTTTTGCTTCATGAAATCATCATCTTTCTTTTTGGTATATGGAGAAACCGGTTGAAAAGGTTTCTAGAAAAGAAAATACTACTCTTTACATGAATTTAAATGTAAGTTTCGTTGTTTTCAATTTCTTTTATTAGTGTAGTTTTACTTTTAATTGAAAATCGTTTCTTTTAAATAAATATAAAAATATATTTTTTACTTTTCTAGTGATACTGTTTGATTTTTCCAACAGAATATCACTTGAATATTTAGCTAAAGAGTAATGCTGGGTATCACCCAAAAAGGCATAACCTAAACATCACCCATGATGTGGCGGTTAGGTGGTCCAATCATGTAGGAGAGAGAAAAAAGTAAACCTTGGAAAGAGAAAATCCATGATTGGACCACCTAACCGCCACATCATGGGTGATGTTTAGGTGATACCTTTTTGGGTGACACCTAGCATTACTCTTAGCTAAATATACATGTTAAATCACTCCAAATCCAGCAACATACTAATGATATTATAAAAAAAGATACGACATACCATAAAAGGCTGTATATAAGAAAAATGGTTATATTATAATTTCATATTTAGGCAAGAAGGTGAAAAAGTAAAAATGATCCCATAAAGAAGAGAGAAATAAAATATCAAAAATCTCATTCAAACCCTAACAGCCGTCTTCAATTTTACATAAAAACACAGAAGACCAAATCCTTTCTTACACCCCAATCCATTTTCTCCTCTCTAGAAATCGAATTTTTCCATTCTATTCTACCTATCTTTTTTTTCCAAGCCTATATCCTCCTCTTTCATTGTATAAAGTTTTATTTTCTTTCATTTCTCTAACCAAGTTCCGTTTTTTAATGGAGAACATATTAAATCGATCTATGCCCATTACATTTCAAATATAGATTATACGATAAAACCCAAACCTTCGTTGAAGACGTGAGTTTTCTTATTTCCATATTCTAAATTATTTTTATTATCTTATTATTTTGAAAATAGAAAATAATTTTTATGTGTTAAAACATGAAAATTTGTCAATTTCTATTTTTTAAAGAGTTTTATGTTTCCAAATGTTGTATGTACATATTTTGATTATTTTTATGCATTGCCTACATTTCTTTAGACATAATTATTTAAGAAATTATAATTTGAGTTTGTAGAAATAATATTGCATAAACAAATACAAATCACTTGGGTTGTAACCTTAGTTTTGGGGGATTAGGGGCTATAAAAGATTCCATTTTAATTTTCTTTATTTTCCATCGTTAATTGCATCTGTTGTATTAGAATTTCACTTCAAGAATCTACATTCACATTAAAATGTCTTATGAACATAATGTGTATAAAATGGACATTGTCAAATCTGTTAGATTTACTTTTGTTTAATTTATTAAATTGATCCATTATTTATATTTAGAAAATGGGAGTTTAATGCAATTGAATTAATTAGCCTAAATTTGATTGAGAAGCAATATTAGATCTATACTTTGAATGTCTCGTGGATATATGTTGCTTTCACAACTGCCTTCCTTAAATTTAAACACTCTCATATATAAATTTTTATCTAATCCTTAGCTTCGGATGTTTGTTTATAAGTGATTGAATTTTATATTTGTTAGGTGCATTGTGAGCATTCATTTACAGATGGAAAAGAGAAGTGTTTATGCACTTTTACAGTTGTATGACTACATGGTCCAAGATTATGTAAGGAAGAAACCATATGCATTGAAAGCATAAGTAACATAGTACCTGCTACTAATGTACATCCAAATTGATATCTTCATGAAGTTGGAAAAATTTAGATCAATCAAAAGAAGTCTGGTTCATCATCTCCTAAAAGATTCAAAGGTTCCGAATCAACACGAGACAAAGGTATGATTTTGAGTGCTACTATTTTTGTGATTTGTAAATGTTTAATTACTTTATACCACAAGACAAATAATATTTATCGCAATTTAAAATTTTGTATTACAAGAGTTATTAATAAAATTATTCAATAGAGGGACGAGGAGAGAGATGTTGGAAGAAGGATTCTCGCAAAAGATTCAAAGGCTCCGAATCAACACGTGGCAAAGGTCTGATTTTCGGTGCTACTTTTTTTGTCATTTTTTTATGTTTAAGTACATCATATCACAAATTAAGAGTTTTTATCACAAATTTTGTATTATAGGAGTAATTAATACAAATGTTCAAGAGATGGAAGAGGAGAGGGGTCTAAGTGAGCTATTCGGTTCAAAATACATGAGAGCTTGACTTCAATTTGGTTGTGGTTTTTTGAAGAGAATTAGAAGGAACTTAAGAAAAGGTTCAATGATGGATCTTCTTTGAGAAGAGCCCCAACTTAGCAGCCAAACGAATTTTTCCTAGGTTCCCAACTCTTAGTCATTATTGAGAAGTCAACCCTAAAATATATTTTATAATCATTTTGTAATAATTATAAGATTAAAAATTTAGTACGAATTTTATCAAGCTCCAAATGAGTTAAACATGTTTGTAGCTTTATTTCTACTTTGTGAATCATATTATTCGCTTATAATTATTCGATGATTTTGATATTATTATTATTTGATTGAATTTATTGCTAGCCACAGAATATATACATATCTTATGTTTAGTATATTAATCCCATACAAAATACCCTTCAGGAATTGCCCTAGATATTACGCTATCTAATATGCGGTTAGAATCTATCACGCTTACTAGACTTAGGGTCACTCAGTAAAGGTATCAAAGTTTAAGAAATAACCTCATAGCGTACTGGGAAGAGACTTAGGTGGACCTTTGAATCCCGACTAATGGGTTTAACACAACTCCCCCTTAATTAGAATAATATATTTGCATAATAATTTGTGAAGAAGCTAAGCAGTTTGAGTTGTATCTAATATATACTCGTTAATTGCTATATTTTACTTGTTATATTATATTATTACACTAGTTGAACACTTTATATTAATTTTACATTCCCCGTAGAGAATGATTTTCTTACTATTATATTAATTATAACAATTTATGACGTGTGGAGAATAAATGTATCTAGTATGTGAATTATATCACTCCCTAAGGCCCGATAGCAACCGCAATGAAAGCTGACTATTTTCCTTGTCCCTTTATGCTGCAAAACTCACGCTCTAACTAAAGCGTTTGATCAAATACTAACAAAAAAAATATATATGTATGGATAATACATTGTTGCTTCAAGAAATCACCATATTTTACTTTTGAATATATACAGAGCCCCATCTATGGATATTAAATATTATAATTATTCCGTTAAAGGGTGCAACTATTCATAGGAGTATAGAGAAATAAAAAGTGAGATGAGATTATGGTGTCTATAGAGAATAAAAGTCAAAAGAAATACAGGTGGTCTTCGGAACATATTTGGTGCTCTGGTGGTTGTAAACGAGTATATCGAAAACTAGATGTGAAAGCTTGTTTTAATTTCTCGAGACCTACAGAGTCGAACTCAAGTAAGTAAGATGTTTTAGCTTGCTTGTTTAACGTCTCTAAAAGGCCTTTTTTCAAATCAAACTAGAGTTGTTCACGAATATTTGTTTCTTAAAGTGAAGCGGAACTTCCTTGAACACGTGTAAGATGTTATAGGATTTTTGTTTAACTTCATCGAAAGATCTTTTTTTGAACCAAACACGACTTGTTCACTGATAAATTGTTTCTTGAATGGGAAAGCGAAACTTCCTTGAACAAACGTAAGATGTTCTAGCTTGTTTGTTTAAATTCTGTAAAAGATATTTTTTCAAACTAAACTTGAAATTCATGAACAATTTGTTTCTTAAATGGTGGAGCGAAACTTCCTTGAACAATTGATAATGTATGAAATATATAATCTATAATAAAAAAATTTAATATTAATAAAGAAATTCAAATCTTATGAAATTATAAAATCTTATTTAATATTTGAAATTCATTAATATATTACAAATAAATAAAATATTAATTTATCAATTATAATATAAACGATTAATTAACAAACTCGTTCGAACCGAATCAGTTCATGCAAAGCTTTAACCGAACTCAGTTCAAACAAACCTTGAATCGAACTCTGTTTAAAAAAAACTTAAATTAGAAATTAAACTTATTTATAAACTAATGAGTTCGAAAGAGTTTCTCAATTATATCCTTAGTGGCAAAAATTCTTTCCTCTTTGGAGGGAGGTTTTGAAAAAGAGACAAGCCATAGTTGGAAAATAGGTGGGAAAACTATACCACTAGATAATAATAATAATGATGATAATAATAATAATAATAATAATAATAATAATAATAATAATAATAATAATAATAATAATAATAATAATAATGAAAGAAGTACCACACCACAAACATATTCTATTGCCCCACCATAATCCTTGACACCAAACCACTACCAAGATAGAAAAAAACTGAACACTTTAAACCAAATCCGCTCATGCATGATGGGAATTGTTAAATTTTAATTTTAGTAATGGAGTCAATTCACAAAAATGAAATTAAAATGTTTGCTTCTCCTCCAAATTTAAAAAAGAAGTTGAGCTTAAAATTAATTATAATTTATATTTTTTGTGAAACAAAACAAGCGAAGACGACAGAAGAAAGAAGAACTCCACTAGCTAACCAACCACCTAGGTGTTGTTTCAAATTCCAAGACTTGAAGAAATATCACTTGCCCATTCAGTATTACGCATCCCATTACCTTTTAACTGCAATGCAAACACCCTAAATAATATCAAAACTTGACAAGCAAGTCACTGATTATTAACATAGAATTTATAATCATCACCATCACAAAATCATCATTATATCCACAACATCATTCTAGAATATAGATCTAATTTTTCTCATGAATCAATGTGAATTTTTATATTTATATGTATAAATTTTTTTAAATAAAATTATTCAATATCTATAATACTCTATATATATATATATATGATAATATTAAGTATATATGGTACATATGTTTTAAAATATAAATCAGCGATTTATTATTAAACATGTTAAAACTTCTGAGATTTTTTTGTTATTAGAGTAATTATAGACATTGAACTATTTGGTACCTAACAAGTACTCTGCCTTTATATCTTATAATAATAATATGTGTGTATGCGTGCATGTGGAAAAAAGGTTTTGTCTTCATGAAATCATCATCTTTCTTTTTGGTATATGGAGAAACCGGTGGAAAATGTTTCTAGAAAAGAAAATACTACTCTTTACATGAATTTCAATGTAAGTTTCATTGTTTTCAATTTTTTTAATAGTTTAGTTTTACTTTTAATTGAAAATCATTTCTTTTAAATTCATATAAAAATATATTTTTTACTTTTCTAGTGATACTGTTCGATTTTTCCAACATAATATCACTTGAATATTTCGCTAAATATACATGTTAAATCACTCTAAATCCAGCAACATACTAATGATATTATAAAAAAAGATAGGACATACCATAAAAGGCTGTATATAAGAAAAATGGATATATTATAATTTCATATTTATGCAAGAAGGTGAAAAAGTAAAAATGATCCCATAAAGAAGAGAGAAATAAAGTATCACAAATCTCATTCAAACCCTAACAGCCGTCTTCAATTTTACATAAAAACACAGAAGATCAAATCCTTTCTTACACCACAATCCATTTTCTCCTCTCTAGAAATAGAATTTTTCCATTCTATTCTACCTATCTTTTTTTCCCAAGCCTATATCCTACTCTTTCTTTGTATAAAGTTTTATTTTCTTTCATATCTCTAACCAAGTTCCGTTTTTTAATGGAGAACATATTAAATCGATTTATGGCCATTACATTTCAAATACAGATTATACGTATAAAACCCAAACCTTCGTTGAAGATGTGAGTTTTCTTATTTCCATATTCTAAATTATTTTTATTATCTTATTATTTTGAAAATAGAAAATAATTTTTATGTGTTAAAACATGAAAATTTGTCAATTTCTATTTTTTAAAGAGTTTTATGTTTCCAAATGTTATATGTACATGTTTTGATTATTTTTATGCATTGCCTACATTTCTTTAGACATAATTATTTAAGAAATTATAATTTGAGTTTGTAGCAATAATATTGCATAAACAAATACAAATCACTTGGGTTGTAACCTTAGTTTTGGGGGATTAGGGGCTATAAAAGATTCCATTTTTTATTTTCTTTATTTTCCATCTTTAATTGCATCTGTTGTATTAGAATTTCACTTCAAGAATCTACATTCACATTAAAATGTCTTATGAACATAATGTGTATAAAATGGACATTGTCAAATCTGTTAGATTTACTTTTGTTTAATTTATTGAATTGATCCATTATTTATATTTTGAAAATGGGAGTTTAATTCAATTGAATTAATAAGCCTAAATTTGATTGAGAAGCAATATTAGATCTATACGTTGAATGTCTCGTGGATATATGTTGCTTTCACAAATGCCTTCCTTAAATTTAAACACTCTCATATATAAATTTTTATCTAATCCTTAGCTTTGGATGTTTGTTTATAAGTGATTGAATTTTATATTTGTTAGGTGCATTGTGAGCATTCATTTACAGATGGAAAAGAGAAGTGTTTGTGCACTTTTACAGTTGTATGACTACATGGTCCAAGATTATGTAAGGAAGAAACCATATGCATTGAAAGCATAAGTAACATAGTACCTGCTACTAATGTACATCCAAATTGATATCTTCATGAAGTTGGAAAAATTTAGATCAATCAAAAGAAGTCTGGTTCATCATCTCCTAAAAGATTCAAAGGTTCCGAATCAACACGAGACAAAGGTATGATTTTGAGTGCTACTATTTTTGTGATTTGTAAATGTTTAATTACTTTATACCACAAGACAAATAATATTTATCGCAATTTAAAATTTTGTATTACAAGAGTTATTAATAAAATTATTCAATAGAGGGACGAGGAGAGAGATGTTGGAAGAAGGATTCTCGCAAAAGATTCAAAGGCTCCGAATCAACACGTGGCAAAGGTCTGATTTTCGGTGCTACTTTTTTTGTCATTTTTTTATGTTTAAGTACATCATATCACAAATTAAGAGTTTTTATCACAAATTTTGTATTATAGGAGTAATTAATACAAATGTTCAAGAGATGGAAGAGGAGAGGGATCTAAGTGAGCTATTCGGTTCAAAATACATGAGAGCTTGACTTCAATTTGGTTGTGGTTTTTTGAAGAGAATTAGAAGGAACTTAAGAAAAGGTTCAATGATGGATCTTCTTTGAGAAGAGCCCCAACTTAGCAGCCAAACGAATTTTTCCTAGGTTCCCAACTCTTAGTCATTATTGAGAAGTCAACCCTAAAATATCTTTTATAATCATTTTGTAATAATTATAAGATTAAAAATTTAGTACGAATTTTATCAAGCTCCAAATGAGCTAAACATGTTTGTAGCTTTATTTCTACTTTGTGAATCATATTATTCGCTTATAATTATTCGATGATTTTGATATTATTATTATTTGATTGAATTGATTGCTAGCCACATAATATATACATATCTTATGTTTAGTATATTAATCCCATAAAAAATACCCTTCAGGAATTGCCCTAGATATTACGCTATCTAATATGCGGACCTTATACTGGGAAGAGACTTAGGTGGACCTTTGAATCCCGACTAATGGGTTTAATCCAACTCCCCCTTAATTAGAATAATATATTTGCATAATAATTTGTGAAGAAGCTAAGCAGTTTGAGTTGTATCTAATATATACTCGTTAATTGCTATATTTTACTTGTTATATTATATTATTACACTAGTTGAACACTTTATATTAATTTTACATTCCCCGTAGAGAATGATTTTCTTACTATTATATTAATTATAACAATTTATGACGTGTGGAGAATAAATGTATCTAGTATGTGAATTATATCACTCCCAAGGCCCGATAGCAACCGCAATGAAAGCTGACTATTTTCCTTGTCCCTTTATGCTGCAAAACTCACGCTCTAACTAAAGCGTTTGATCAAATACTAACAAAAAAAATATATATGTATGGATAATACATTGTTGCTTCAAGAAATCACCATATTTTACTTTTGAATATATACAGAGCCCCATCTATGGATATTAAATATTATAATTATTACGTTAAAGGGTGCAACTATTCATAGGAGTATAGAGAAATAAAAAGTGAGATGAGATTATGCTGTCTATAGAGAATAAAAGTCAAAAGAAATACAGGTGGTCTTCGGAACATATTTGGTGCTCTGGTGGTTGTAAACGAGTATATCGAAAACTAGATGTGAAAGCTTGTTTTAATTTCTCGAGACCTACAGAGTCGAACTCAAGTAAGTAAGATGTTTTAGCTTGTTTGTTTAACGTCTCTTAAAGGCCTTTTTTCAAACCAAACTAGAGTTGTTCACGAATATTTGTTTCTTAAAGTGAAGCGGAACTTCCTTGAACACGTGTAAGATGTTATAGGATTTTTGTTTAACTTCATCGAAAGATCTTTTTTTGAACCAAACACGACTTGTTCATTGATAAATTGTTTCTTAAATTGTAAAGCGAAACTTCCTTGAACAAACGTAAGATGTTCTAGTTTGTTTGTTTAAATTCTATAAAACATCTTTTTTCAAACTAAACTTGAGATTCATGAACAATTTGTTTCTTAAATGGTGGAGCGAAACTTCCTTGAACAATTGATAATGTATGAAATATATAATCTATAATAAAAAATTTAATATTAATAAAGAAATTCAAATCTTAAGAAATTATAAAATCTTATTTAATATTTGAAATTCATTAATATATTTACAAATAAATAAATTATTAATTTATCAATTATAATATAAACGATTAATTAACAAACTCGTTCGAACCGAATCAGTTCATACAAAGCTTTAACCGAACTCAGTTCAAACAAACCTTGAATCGAACTCTGTTTAAACAAAACTTAAATTAGAGATTAAACTTATTTATAAACTAATGAGTTCGAAAGAGTTTCTCAATTATATCCTTAGTGGCAAAAATTCTTTCCTCTTTGGAGGGAGGTTTTGAAAAAAAGACAAGCCATAGTTGGAAAATAGGTGGGAAAACTATACCACTAGATAATAATAATAATGATGATAATAATAATAATAATAATAATAATAATAATAATAATAATAATAATAATAATAATAATAATAATATTAATATTAATAATAATAATAATAATGAAAGAAGTACCACACCACAAACATATTCTATTGCCCCACCATAATCCTTGACACCAAACCACTACCAAGATAGAAAAAAACTGAACACTTTAAACCAAATCCGCTCATGCATGATGGGAATTGTTAAATTTCAATTTTAGTAATGGAGTCAATTCACAAAAATGAAATTAAAATGTTTGCTTCTCCTCCAAATTTAAAAAAGAGGTTGAGCTTAAAATTAATTATAATTTATATTTTCCGTGAAACAAAACAAGCGAAGACGACAGAAGAAATAAGAACTCCACTAGCTAACCAACCACCTAGGTGTTGTTTCAAATTCCAACACTTGAAGAAATATCACTTGCCCATTCAGTATTACGCATCCCATTAACCTTTTAACTGCAATGCAAACACCCTAAATAATATCTAAACTTGACAAGCAAGTCACTGATTATTAACATAGAATTTATAATCAACATCATCACCAAATCATCATTATATCCACAACATCATTCTAGAATATAGATCTAATTTTTCTCATGAATCAATGTGAATTTTTATATTTATATGTATAAATTTTTTTAAATAAAATTATTCAATATCTATAATACTCTATATATATATATGATAATATTAAATATATATGGTACATATGTTTTAAAATATAAATCAGTGATTTATTATTAAACATGTTAAAACTTCTGAGATTTGTTTGTTATTAGAGTAATTATAGACATTGAACTATTTGGTGCCTAACAAGTACTCTGACTTTATATCTTATAATAATAATATGTGTGTATGCGTGCATGTGGAAAAAAGGTTTTGTCTTCATGAAATCATCATCTTTCTTTTTGGTATATGGAGAAACCGGTGGAAAATGTTTCTAGAAAAGAAAATACTACTCTTTACATGAATTTCAATGTAAGTTTTGTTGTTTTCAATTTTTTAAATAGTGTAGTTTTACTTTTAATTGAAAATCATTTCTTTTAAATTCATATAAAAATATATTTTTTACTTTTCTAGTGATACTGTTCGATTTTTCCAACAGAATATCACTTGAATATTTAGCTAAATATACATGTTAAATCACTCTAAATCCAGCAACATACTAATGATATTATAAAAAAAGATAGGACATACCATAAAAGGCTGTATATAAGAAAAATGGATATATTATAATTTCATATTTATGCAAGAAGGTGAAAAAGTAAAAATGATCCCATAAAGAAGAGAGAAATAAAATATCACAAATCTCATTCAAACCCTAATAGCCGTCTTCAATTTTACATAAAAACACAGAAGACCAAATCCTTTCTTACACCACAATCCATTTTATCCTCTCTAGAAATCGAATTTTTCCATTCTATTCTACCTATCTTTTTTTTCCAAGCCTATATCCTCCTCTTTCTTTGTATAAATTTTATTTTCTTTCATATCTCTAACCAAGTTTCGTTTTTTAATGGAGAACATATTAAATCGATCTATGGCCATTACATTTCAAATATAGATTATACGTATAAAACCCAAACCTACCTTCGTTGAAGATGTGAGTTTTCTTATTTCCATATTCTAAATTATTTTTATTATCTTATTATTTTGAAAATAGAAAATAATTTTTATGTGTTAAAACATGAAAATTTGTCAATTTCTATTTTTTAAAGAGTTTTATGTTTCCAAATGTTGTATGTACATATTTTGATTATTTTTATGCATTGCCTACATTTCTTTAGACATAATTATTTAAGAAATTATAATTTGAGTTTGTAGCAATAATATTGCATAAACAAATACAAATCACTTGGGTTGTAACCTTAGTTTTGGGGGATTAGGGGCTATAAAAGATTCCATTTTTTATTTTATTTATTTTCCATCTTTAATTGCATCTGTTGTATTAGAATTTCACTTCAAGAATCTACATTCACATTAAAATGTCTTATGAACATAATGTGTATAAAATGGACATTGTCAAATCTGTTAGATTTACTTTTGTTTAATTTATTAAATTGATCCATTATTTATATTTAGAAAATGGGAGTTTAATTCAATTGAATTAATTAGCCTAAATTTGATTGAGAAGCAATATTAGATCTATACGTTGAATGTCTCGTGGATATATGTTACTTTCACAACTGCCTTCCTTAAATTTAAACACTCTCATATATAAATTTTTATCTAATCCTTAGCTTCGGATGTTTGTTTATAAGTGATTGAATTTTATATTTGTTAGGTTCATTGTGAGCATTCATTTACAGATGGAAAAGAGAAGTGTTTGTGCACTTTTACAGTTGTATCACTACATGGTCCAAGATTATGTAAGGAAGAAACCATATGCATTGAAAGCATAAGTAACATAGTACCTGCTACTAATGTAGATCCAAAATTGATATCTTCATGAAGTTGGAAAATTTTAATTCAATCTAAAGAAGTTTAGTTCATCATCTCTTTAAAGATTCAAAGGTTCCGAATCAACACGAGACAAAGGTATGATTCTGAGTGCTACTATTTTTGTGATTCTTATATGTTTAATTACTTTATACCACAAGAAAAAGAATTTTTATAGCAATTTCAAATTTTGTATTACAGGAGTAATTAGTAAAATTATTCAATAGAGGGACAAGGAGAGAGATGTTGGAAGAAGGAATCTCGCAAAAGATTCAACGGCTCCGAATCAACACGTGGCAAAGGTCTGGTTTTTGGTGCTACTTATTTTTTTATGTTTAAGTACATCATATCAGAAATTAAGAGTTTTTATCACAAATTTTGTATTATTGGAGTAATTAATACAAATGTTCAAGAGATGGAAGAGGAGAGGGATCTAAGTGAGCTATTCGGTTCAAAATACATGAGAGCTTGACTTCAATTTGATTGTGATTTTTTGAAGAGAATTAGAAGGAACTTTAGAAAAGGTTCAATGATGGATCTTCTTTGAGAAGAGCCCCAACATAGCAGCCAAACGAATTTTTCCTAGGTGCCCAACTCTTAGTCATTATTGAGAGGTCAACCCTAAAATATCTTTTATAATCATTTTGTAATAATTATAAGATTAAAAATTTAATACGAATTTTATCAAGCTCCAAATGAGTTAAACATGTATGTAGCTTTATTTCTACTTTGTGAATCATATTATTCGCTTATAATTATTCGATGATTTTGATATTATGATTATTTGATTAAATTGATTGCTAGCCATAGAATATATATACATATCTTATGTTTAGTATATTAATCCCATAAAAAATAACCTTCAGGAATTGCTCTAGATCTTACACTATCACCCACCATGAAGTATATGAACTGAAATAAATATATAATTGTGTTCCGTGATATAGAATCCATAAATTGTAACAACCGCAATATCTAATATGTGGTTAGAATCTATCACGCTTACTAGACTTAGGGTCACTCAGTAAAGATATCTAAGTTTAAGAAATAACCTCATAGCATACTGGGAAGAGACTTACATGGACCTTTGAATCCTGACTAATGGGTTTAACCCAACTCCCCCTTAATTAGAATACAATATTTGCATAATAATTTGTGAAGCTAAGCAGTTTGAGTTGTATCTAATATATACTCGTTAATTGCTATATTTTACTTGTTATATTATATTATTACACTAGTTGAACACTTTATATTAATTTTACATTCCCCGTAGAGAATGATTTTCTTACTATTATATTAATTATAACAATTTATGACATGTGGAGAATAAACGTATCTAGTATGTGAATTATATCACTCCCAAGACCCGATAGCAACCACAATGAAAGCTGACTATTTTCCTTGTTCTTTATGCTGCAAAACTCACGCTCTAACTAAAGCGTTTGATCAAATACTAACAAAAAAATCGATATATGTATGGATAATAAATTTTTGCTTCAAGAAATCACCATATTTTACTTTTGAATATATACAGAGCCCCATCTATGGATATTAAATTTTATAATTATTACGTGAAAGGGTGCAACTATTCATAGGAGTATAGAGAAATAAAAAGTGAGATGAGATTATGGTGTCTATAGAGAATAAAAGTCAAAAGAATTACTGATTGTCTTAAAACATATTTGGTGCTCTGGTGGTTGTAAACGAGTATATCGAAAACAAGATGTGAAAGCTTGTTTTAATTTCTCGAGACCTACAGAGTCGAACTCAAGTAAGTAAGATGTTTTAACTTGTTTGTTTAACGTCTCCAAAAGGCCTTTTTTCGAACCAAACTAGAGTTGTTTACGAATATATGTTTCTTAAATGGTGAAGCGGAACTTCCTTGAACACGTGTAAGATGTAATAGGATTTTTGTTTAAATTCTTTGAAAGATCTTTTTTTGAACTAAACTCGATTTGTTCACAGATAAATTGTTTATTAAATGGTAAAGCGAAACTTCCTTGAACACACGTAACATGTTCTAGCTTGTTTGTTTAAATTCTCTAAAAGATCTTTTTTCAAACTAAACTTCAGAGTCATTAACAATTTGTTTCTTAAATGGTTGAGCGAAACTTCCTTGAACAACTGATAATGTATGAAATATATAATCTATAATCAAAAGTTTAATATAAATAAAAAAATTCAAATCTTAAGAAATTATAAAATCTTATTTAATATTTGAAATTCATTAATATATTTACAAATAAATAAAATTTTAATTTATAAATCATAATATAAACGATTAATTAACAAACTCGTTCGAACGAACTCAGTTCATACAAAGCTTTAACCGAACTCAGTTCAAACAAACCTTGAATCGAACTCTGTTTAAACGAAACTTAAATTAGAGATTAAACTTATTTATAAACTAATGAGTTCGAAAGAGTTTCTCATTTATATCCTTAGTGGAAAAAATTCTTTTCTCTTTGGAGGGAGGTTTTGAAAAAGAGACAAGCCATAGTTGAAAAATAGGTGGGAAAACTATACCGCTAGATAATAATAATAATAATAATAATAATAATAATAATAATAATAATAATAATAATAATAATAATAATAATAATAATAATAATAATAATAATGAAATAAGTACCACACCACAAACCTATTCTATTGCCGAACCATAATCCTTTGACACCAAACCACTACCAAGATAGAAAAAAAACTGAACACTTTAAATCAAAGCCGGTCATGCATGATGGGAATTGTTGAATTTCAATTTTAGTAACGGATTCAATTCACAAAAATGAAATTAAAAAGTTTGCTTCTCCTCCAAATTTAAAAAAAGAGATTGAGCTTAAAATTAATTATAATTTATATTTTTCGTGAAACAAAACAAGCGAAGAAGACAGAAGAAAGAAGAACTCCACTAGCTAACCAACCACCTAGGTGTTGTTTCAAATTCCAACACCTGAGGAGATATCACTTGCCCATTCAGTATTACCCATCCCATTAACCTTTTAACTGCAATGCAAACACCCTAAATAATACCAAAACTTGACAAGCAAGTCACTGATTATTAACATAGATTTTATAATCATCATCATCACCAAGTCATCATTATATCCACAACATCATTCTAGATTATAGATCTAATTTTTCTCATAAATCAATGTGAATGTTTATATTTATATGTATAAATTTTTTGAATAAAACTATTCAAGATCTATAATACTCTATATATATATATATTTGATAATATTAAGTATATATGGTACATATGACTTCAAATATAAATCAGCAATTTAGTATTAAACATGTTAAAACTTTTGAGATTTGTTTGTTATTAGAGTAATTTTAGACATTGAACTATCTGATGCATAACAAGAACTCTGCCTTTATATCTTATAATAATAATAATAATAATATGTGTGTATGCGTGCATGTGGAAAAAAGGTTTTTGCTTCATGAAATCATCATCTTTCTTTTTGGTATATGGAGAAACCGGTTGAAAAGGTTTCTAGAAAAGAAAATACTACTCTTTACATGAATTTAAATGTAAGTTTCGTTGTTTTCAATTTCTTTTAATAGTGTAGTTTTACTTTTAATTGAAAATCGTTTCTTTTAAATAAATATAAAAATATATTTTTTACTTTTCTAGTGCTTGAATATTTAGCGAAATATACATGTTAAATCACTCTAAATCCAGCAACATATGAATGATATTATAAAAAAAGATACGACATACCATAAAAGGCTGTATATAAGAAAAATGGATATATTATAATTTCATATTTTGGCAAGAAGGTGAAAAAATAAAAATGATCCCAGAAAGAAGAGAGAAATAAAATATCACAAATCTCATTCAAACCCTAATAGCCGTCTTCAATTTTACATAAAAACACAAAAGATCAAATCATTTCTTACACCACGATCCATTTTCTCCTCTCTAGAAATCGAATTCTTCCATTCTACTCTACCTATATTTTTTTTCCTAGCCTATATCCTCCTCTTTCTTTGTATAAAGTTTTATTTTCTTTCCTATCTCTAACAAAGTTCCGTTTTTTAATGTTGAACATATCAAATCGATCTATGGCCATTACATTTCAAATATAGATTATACTTATGAAACCCAAACCTTTGTTGAAGATCTGAGTTTTCTTATTTCCATATTCTAAATTATTTATATTATCTTATCATTTTGAAAATAGAAAATAATTTTTATGTGTTCAACCATGAAAATTTGTCAATTTCTATTTTTTTTAAGAGTTTTATGTTTTCAAATGTTGTACGTACATGTTTTGATTATTTTTATGCATTGCCTACATTTATTTAGACGTAATTATTTAAGAAATTATAATTTGAGTTTGTAGCAATAATATTGCATAAACAAATACAAATCACTTGGGGTGTAACCTTAGTTTTGGGGGATTAGGGGCTATAAAAGATTCCATTTTTATTTTTCTTCATTTTCCATCTTTAATTGCATATGTTGTATTAGAATTTCACTTAAAGAATCTGCATTCACATTAAAATGTCTTATAAACATAATGTGTATAAAAAGGCCATTGTCAAATCAATTAGATTTACATTCATTTAATTGATTAAAATAATTCATTATTTATATTTAGAATTGGGGAGTTTAATTCAATTGGATTAATTAGCCTAAATTTGGTTGAGAAGCAATATTAGATCTATACGTTGAATGTCTCGTGAATATATGTTGCTTTCACAACTGCATTCCTTAAATTTAAACACTCTCATATATAATTTTTTATCTAATCCTTAGCTTAGTATTTTTGTTTAAAATTGATTGAATTTTATATTTGTTAGGTGCATTGTGAGCATTCATTTACAGATGGAAAAGAGGAGTGTTTGTGCACTTTTACAGTTGTATGACTACATGGTCCAAGATGATGTAAGGAATAAACCCTCGGCATTGAAAGCATAAGTAACATAGTACCTGCTACTAATGTACATCCAAAATTGATATCTTCATGAAGTTAGAAAATTTTAAATCAATCAAAAGAAGTCTAGTTCATCATCTCTTAAAAGATTCAAAGGTTCCGAATCAACACGAGACAAAGGTAAGATTTTGAGTGCTACTATTTTTGTGATTCTTATATGTTTAATTACTTTATACCACAAGACAAATAATTTTTATCGCAATTTCAAATTTTGTATTACAGGAGTAATTAGTAAAATTATTCAATAGAGGGACGAGGAGAGAGATGTTGGAAGAAGAAATCACGCAAAATATTCAAAGGCTCCGAATCAACACGTGGCAAAGGTCTGGTTTTCGGTGCTACTTTTTTTGTTGTATTATAGGAGTAATAAATACAAATGATCAAGAGATGGAAGAGGAGAGGGATCTAAGTGAGCTATTCGGTTCAAAATACATGAGAGCTTGACTTCAATTTGATTGTGGTTTTTTGAAGAGAATTAGAAGGAACTTAAGCAAAGGTTCAATGATGGATCTTCTTTGAGAAGAGCCCCAACTTAGCAGCCAAACGAATTTTTCCTAGGTGCCCAACTCTTAGTCATTATTAAGAGGTCAACCCTAAAATATCTTTTATAATCATTTTGTAATAATTTTAAGATTAAAAATTTAATACAAATTTTATCACGCTCCAAATGAGCTAAACATGTTTGTAGCTTGATTTCTACTTTGTGAATCATATTATTCGCTTATAATTATTCGATGATTTTGGTATTATGAATATTTGATTAAATTGATTGCTAGCCATAGAATATATATACATATCTTATGTTTAGTATATTAATCCCATAAAAAATACCCTTCGGGAATTTCCCAAGATCTTACACTATCACCCACGATGAAGTATATGAACTGAAATAGATATATAATTGTGTTACGTGATATAGAATCCATAGATCGTAACAACAAAAATATCTAATATGTGTTAGAATCTATCACGCTTACTAGACTTAGGGTCACTCAGTAAAGGTATCTAAGTACTTACGTGGACCTTTGAATCCCGACTAATGGGTTTAACCCAACTCCCCCTTAATTAGAATACAATATTTTCTTAATAATTTGTGAAGCTAAGCAGTTTGAGTTGTATCTAATATATACTCGTTAATTGCTATATTTTACTTGTTATATTATATTATTACACTAGTTGAACACTTTATATTAATTTTACATTCCCCGTAGAGAATGATTTTCTTACTATTATATTAATTATAACAATTTATGACGTGTGGAGAATAAACGTATCTAGTATGTGAATTATATCACCCCCAAGGCCCGATAGCAACCGCAATGAAAGCAGACTATTTTCCTTGGTCCTTTATGCTGCAAAACTCACTCTCTAACTAAAGCGTTTGATCAAATACTAACATAAAAATTGATATAAGTATGGATAATAAATTTTTGCTTTAAGAAATCACCATATTTTACTTTTGAATATATACAGAGCCCCATCTATGGATATTAAATTTTATAATTATTACGTTAAAGGGTGCAACTATTCATAAGAGTATAGAGAAATAAAAAGTGAGATGAGATTATGGTGTCTATAGAGAATAAAAGTCAAAAGAAATACAGGTGGTCTTAAAACATATTTAGTGCTCTGGTGGTTGTAAACGAGTATATCGAAAACAAGATGTGAAAGCTTGTTTTAATTTCTCGAGACCTACTTAGTCGAACTCAAGTAAGTAAGATGTTTTAGCTTGTTTGTTTAACGTCTCCAAAAGGCCTTTTTTCGAACCAAACTAGAGTTGTTCAGGAATATTTGTTTCTTAAATGGTGAAGCGGAACTTCCTTGAACACGTGTACGATGTTATAGGATTTTTGTTTAAATTCTTCGAAACATCTTTTTTTGAACTAAACTCGATTTGTTCACAGATAAATTGTTTATTAAATGGTAAAGCGAAACTTCCTTGAACACACGTAAGATGTTCTAGCTTGTTTGTTTAAATTCTCTAAAAGATCTTTTTTCAAACTAAACTTCAGATTCATGAACAATTTGTTTCTTAAATGGTTGAGCGAAACTTCCTTGAACAACTGATAATGTATGAAATATATAATCTATAATCAAAATTTTAATATTAATAAAGAAATTCAAATCTTAAGAAATTATAAAATCTTATTTAATATTTGAAATTCATTAATATATTTACAAATAAATAAAATATTAATTTATAAATCATAATATAAACGATTAATTAACAAACTCGTTTGAACGAACTCTGTTCATACAAAGCTTTAACCGAACTCAGTTCAAACAAACCTTGAATCGAACTCTGTTTAAACAAAACTTAAATTAGAGATTAAACTTATTTATAAACTAATGAGATCGAAAGAGTTTCACATTTATATCATTAGTGGCAAAAATTCTTTTCTCTTTGGAGGGAGATTTTGAAAAAGAGACAAGCCATAGTTGAAAAATAGGTGGGAAAACTATACCGCTAGATAATAATTATAATAATAATAATAATAATAATAATAATAATAATAATAATAATACTAATAATAATAATAATGAAAGAAGTACCACACCACAAACCTATTCTATAGCCCAACCATAATCCTTGACACCAAACCACTACCAAGATAGAAAAAAAACTGAACACTTTAAATCAAAGCCGATCATGCATGATGGGAATTGTTAAATTTCAATTTTAGTAACGGAGTCAATTCACAAAAATGAAATTAAAAAGTTTGCTTCTCCTCCAAATTTAAAAAAAGAGATTGAGCTTAAAATTAATTATAATATATATTTTTCGTGAAACAAAACAAGCGAAGAAGACAGAAGAAAGAAGAACTCCACTAGCTAACCAACCACCTAGGTGTTGTTTCAAGTTCCAACACCTGAAGAAATATCACTTGCCCATTCAGTATTACCTATCCCATTAACCTTTTAACTGCAATGAAAACACCCTAAATAATACCAAAACTTGACAAGCAAGTCACTGATTATTAACATAGATTTTATAATCATCATCATCACCAAATCATCATTATATCCACAACATCATTCTAGATTATAGATCTAATTTTTCCCATAAATCAATGTGAATTTTTATATTTATATGTATAAATTTTTTGAATAAAATTATTCAAGATATATAATACTCTATATATATATATATTTGATAATATAAAGTATATATGGTACATATGATTTCAAATATAAATCAGCAATTTAGTATTAAACATGTTCAAACTTTTGAGATTTGTTTGTTATTAGAGTAATTTTAGACATTGAACTATCTGATGCATAACAAGAACTCTGCCTTTATATCTTATAATAATAATAATATGTGTGTATGCGTGCATGTGGACAAAAGGTTTTTTCTTCATGAAATCATCCTCTTTCTTTTTGGTATATGGAGAAACCGGTTGAAAAGGTTTCTAGAAAAGAAAATACTACTCTTTACATGAATTTAAATGTATGTTTCGTTGTTTTCAATTTCTTTTAATAGTGTAGTTTTACTTTTAATTGAAAATCGTTTCTTTTAAATAAATATAAAAATATATTTTTTACTTTTCTAGTGCTTGAATATTTAGCGAAATATACATGTTAAATCACTCTAAATCCAGCAAATAACAAATGATATTATAAAAAAAGATACGACAAACCATAAAAGGCTGTATATAAGAAAAATGGATATATAATTATTTCATATTTTGGCAAGAAGGTGAAAAAATAAAAATGATCCCAGAAAGAAGAGAGAAATAAAATATCACAAATCTCATTCAAACCCTAATAGCCGTCTTCAATTTTATATAAAAACACAAAAGATCAAATCCTTTCTTACACCACGATCCATTTTCTCCTCTCTAGATTCTTCCATTCTACTCTACCTATATTTTTTTTCCTAGCCTATATCCTCCTCTTTCTTTGTATAAAGTTTTATTTTCTTTCCTATCTCTAACCAAGTTCCGTTTTTTAATGTTGAACATATCAAATCGATCTATGGCCATTACATTTCAAATATAGATTATACGTATAAACCCAAACCTTTGTTGAAGATCTGAGTTTTCTTATTTCCATATTTTAAATTATTTATATTATCTTATCATTTTGAAAATACAAAATAATTTTTATGTGTTAAAACATGAAAATTTGTCAATTTCTATTTTTTAATGAGTTTTATGTTTTCAAATATTGTACGTACATGTTTTGATTATTTTTATGCATTGCCTACATTTATTTAGACATAATTATTTAAGAAATTATAATTTGAGTTTGTAGCAATAATATTGCATAAACAAATACAAATCACTTGGGGTGTAACCTTAGTTTTGGGGGATTAGGGGCTATAAAAGATTCCATTTTTATTTTTCTTCATTTTCCATCTTTAATTGCATATGTTGTATTAGACTTTCACTTAAAGAATCTGCATTCACATTAAAATGTCTTATAAACACAATGTGTATAAAATGGCCATTGTCAAATCAATTAGATTTACATTCATTTAATTGATTAAATTAATTCATTATTTATATTTAGAATTGGGGATTGAATTAATTAGCCTAAATTTGGTTGAGAAGTAATATTAGATCTATACGTTGAATGTGTCGTGAATATATGTTGCTTTCACAACTGCATTCCCTAAATTTAAACACTCTCATATATAATTTTTTATCTAATCCTTAGCTTAGGATTTTTGTTTAAAATTGATTGAATTTTATATTTGTTAGGTGCATTGTGAGCATTCATTTACAGATGGAAAAGAGAAGTGTTTGTGCACTTTTACAGTTGTATGACTACATGGTCCAAGATGATGTAAGGAATAAACCCTAGGCATTGAAAGCATAAGTAACATAGTACCTGCTACTAATGTACATCCAAAACTGATATCTTCATGAAGTTGGAAAATTTTAAATCAATCAAAAGAAGTCTAGTTCATCATCTCTTAAAAGATTCAAAGGTTCCGAATCAACACGAGACAAATGCATGATTTTGAGTGCTACTATTTTTGTGATTCTTATATGTTTAAATACTTTATACCACAAGACAAAGAATTTTTATCGCAATTTCAAATTTTGTATTACAGGAGTAATTAGTAAAATTACTCAATAGAGGGACGAGGAGAGAGATGTTGGAAGAAGGAATCTCGCAAAATATTCAAAGGCTCCGAATCAACACGTGGCAAAGGTCTGATTTTCGGTGTGACTTTTTTTGTCATTTTTTTATGTTTAAGTACATCATATCACAAATTAAGAGTTTTTATCACAAATTTTGTATTATAGGAGTAATTAATACAAATGTTCAAGAGATGGAATAGGAGAGGGATCTAAGTGAGCTATTCGGTTCAAAATACATGAGAGCTTGACTTCAATTTGATTTTGGTTTTTTGAAGAGAATTAGAAGGAACTTAAGCAAAGGTTCAATGATGGATCTACTTTGAGAAGAGCCCCAACTTAGCAGCCAAACGAATTTTTCCTAGGTTCCCAACTCTTAGTCATTATTAAGAGGTCAACCCTAAAATATCTTTTATAATTATTTTGTAATAATTATAAGATTAAAAATTTAATACGAATTTTATCAAGCTCCAAATGAGCTAAACATGTTTGTAGCTTGATTTCTACTTTGTGAATCATATTATTCGCTTATAATTATTCGATGATTTTGATATTATGATTATTTGATTAAATTTATTGCTAGCCATAGAATATATATACATATTTTATGTTTAGTATATTAATCCCATAAAAAATACCCTTCGGGAATTTCCCAAGATCTTACACTATCACCCACGATGAAGTATATTAACTGAAATAAATATATAATTATGTTACGCGATATAGAATCCATAGATCGTAACAACAAGAATATCTAATATGTGGTTAGAATCTATCACGCTTACTAGACTTAGGGTCACTCAGTAAAGGTATCTAAGTACTTACGTGGACCTTTGAATCCCGACTAATGGGTTTAACCCAACTCCCCCTTAATTAGAATACAATATTTGCTTACTAATTTGTGAAGCTAAGCAGTTTGAGTTGTATCCAATATATACTCGTTAATTGCTATATTTTACTTGTTATATTATATTATTACACTAGTTGAACACTTTATATTAATTTTACATTCCCCGTAGAGAATGATTTTCTTACTATTATATTAATTATAACAATTTATGACGTGCGGAGAATAAACGTATCTAGTATGTGAATTATATCACCCCCAAGGCCCGATAGCAACCGCAATGAAAGCAGACTATTTTCCTTGGTCCTTTATGCTGCAAAACTCACGCTATAACTAAAGCGTTTGACCAAATACTGACAAAAAAATCGATATATGTATGGATAATAAATTTTTGCTTTAAGAAATCACCATATTTTACTTTTGAATATATACAGAGCCCCATCTATGGATATTAAATTTTATAATTATTACGTTAAAGGGTGCAACTATTCATAAGAGTATAGAGAAATAAAAAGTGAGATGAGATCATGGTGTCTATAGAGAATAAAAGTCAAAAGGAATACAGGTGGTCTTAAAACATATTTGGTGCTTTGGTGGTTGTAAACGAGTATATCGAAAACTAGATGTGAAAGCTTGTTTTAATTTCTCGAGACCTACTTAGTCGAACTCAAGTAACTAAGATGTTTTACCTGGTTTATTTAACGTCTCCAAAAGGCCTTTTTCCGAACCAAACTAGAGTTGTTCACGAATATTTGTTTCTTAAATGGTGAAGCAGAACTTCCTTGAACACGTGTAAGATGTTATAGGATTTTTGTTTAAATTATTTAAAAGATATTTTTTTGAACTAAATTCGATTGGTTCACAGATAAATTGTTTCTTAAATGGTAAAGCGAAACTTCCTTGAACACACGTAAGATGTTCTAGCTTGTTTGTTTAAATATTCTAAAAGATCTTTTTTCAAACTAAACTTCAGATTCATGAACAATTTGTTTCTTAAATGGTTGAGCGAAACATCCTTGAACAACTGATAATGTATGAAATGTATAATCTATAATCAAAATTTTAATATTAATAAAGAAATTAAAATCTTAAGAAATTATAAAATCTTATTTAATATTTGAAATTCATTAATATATTTACAAATAAATAAAATATTAATTTATAAATCATAATATAAACGATTATTTAACAAACTCGTTCGAACGAACTCAGTTCATACAAAGATTTAACCGAACTCAGTTCTAACAAACCTTGAATCGAACTCTATTTAAACAAAACTTAAATTAGAGATTAAACTTATTTATAAACTAATGAGTTCGAAAGAGTTTCTCATTTATATCCTTAGTGGCAAAATTTCTTTTCTCTTTGGAGGGAGGTTTTGAAAAAGAGACAAGCCATAGTTGAAAAATAGGTGGGAAAACTATACCACTAGATAATAATAATAATACTAATAATAATAATAATAATAATAATAATGATAATAATAATAATAATAATAATAATAATAATGAAAGAAGTACCACACCACAAACCTATTCTATTGCCCCACCATAATCCTTGACACCAAACCACTACCAAGATAGAAAAAAAACTTAACACTTTAAACCAAAGCCGGTCATGCATGATGGGAATTGTTGAATTTCAATTTTAGTAACGGAGTCAATTCACACAAATGAAATTAAAAAGTTTGCTTCTCCTCCAAATTTAAAAAAAGAGATTGAGCTTAAAATTAATTATAATTTATATTTTTCGTGAAACAAAACAAGCGAAGAAGACAGAAGAAAGAAGAACTCCACTATCTAACCAAACACCTAGGTGTTGTTTAAAATTCCAACACCTGAAGAAATATCAGTTGCCCATTCAGTATTACCCATCCCATTAACCTTTTAACTGCAATGCAAACACCATAAATAATACCAAAACTTGACAAGCAAGTCACTGATTATTAACATAGATTTTATAATCATCATCATCACCAAATCATCATTATATCCACAACATCATTCTAGATTATAGATCTAATTTTTCTCATAAATCAATGTGAATTTTTATATTTATATGTATAAATTTTTTTTGAATAAAATTACTCAAGATCTATAATACTCTATATATATATATTTGATATTATTAAGTATATATGGTACATATTATTTCAAATATAAATTAGCAATTTAGTATTAAACATGTTAAAACTTTTGAGATTTGTTTGTTATTAGAGTAATTATAGACATTGAACTATTTGATGCATAACAAGAACTCTGTCTTTATATCTTATAATAATAATAATATGTGTGTATGCGTGCATGTGGACAGAAGGTTTTTGCTTCATGAAATCATCATCTTTCTTTTTGGTATATGGAGAAACCGGTTGAAAAGGTTTCTAGAAAAGAAAATACTACTCTTTATATAAATTTAAATGTAAGTTTCGTTGTTTTCAATTTCTTTTAATAGTGTAGTTTTACTTTTAATTGAAAATCGTTTCTTATAAATAAATATACAAATATATTTTTTACTTTTCTAGTGATACTGTTCGATTTTTCCAACAGAATATCACTTGAATATTTAGCGAAATATACATGTTAAATCACTCTAAATCCAGCAAACATACGAATGATATTATAAAAAAGATACGACATACCATAAAAGGCTGTATATAAGAAAAATGGATATATTATAATTTCATATTTTGGCAAGAATGTGAAAAAAAATGATCCCAGAAAGAAGAGAGAAATAAAATATCACAAATCTCATTCAAACCTTAATAGCCGTCTTCAATTTTACATTAAAACACAGAAGACCAAATCCTTTCTTACACCACGATCCATTTTCTCCTCTCTAGAAATCGAATTCTTCCATTCTATTCTACCTATCTTTTTTTTCCAAGCCTATATCCTCCTCTTTCTTTGTATAAAGATTTATTTTCTTTCCTGTCTCTAACCAAGTTCCGTTTTTTAATGGTGAACATATCAAATCGATCTATGTCCATTACATTTCAAATATAGATTTTACCTATAAAACCCAAACATTTGTTGAAGATGTGAGTTTTCTTATTTCTATATTCTAAATTATTTATATTATTTTATCATTTTGAAAATAGAAAATAACTTTTAAGTGTTAAAACATGAAAATTTGTCAATTTCTATTTTTTTAAAGAGTTTTATGTTTCCAAATGTTGTACGTACATGTTTTGATTATTTTTATGCATTGCCTACATTTCTTTAGACATAATTATTTAAGAAATTATAATTTGAGTTTGTAGGAATAATATTGCATAAACAAATACAAATCACTTGGGGTGTAACCTTAGTTTTGGGGGATTAGGGGCTATAAAAGATTCCATTTTTATTTTTCTTCATTTTCCATCTTTAATTGCATATGTTGTATTAGAATTTCACTTAAAGAATCTGCATTCACATTAAAATGTCTTATAAACACAATGTGTATAAAATGGCCATTGTCAAATCAGTTAGATTTACATTCATTTAATTGATTAAATTAATTCATTATTTATATTTAGAATTGGGGATTGAATTAATTAGCCTAAATTTGGTTGAGAAGCAATATTAGATCTATACGTTGAATGTCTCGTGAATATATGTTGCTTTCACAACTGCATTCCCTAAATTTAAACACTCTCATATATAATTTTTTATCTAATCCTTAGCTTAGGATTTTTGTTTAAAATTGATTGAATTTTATATTTGTTAGGTGCATTGTGAGCATTCATTTACAGATGAAAAAGAGAAGTGTTTGTGCACTTTTACAGTTGTATGACTACATGGTCCAAGATGATGTAAGGAATAAACCCTAGGCATTGAAAGTATAAGTAACATAGTACCTGCTACTAATGTACATCTAAAATTGATATCTTCATGAAGTTGGAAAATTTTAAATCAATCAAAAGAAGTCTAGTTCATCATCTCTTAAAAGATTCAAAGGTTCCGAATCAACACGAGACAAATGTATGATTTTGAGTGCTACTATTTTTGTGATTCTTATATGTTTAATTACTTTATACCACAAGACAACGAATTTTTATCGCAATTTCAAATTTTGTATTACAGGAGTAATTAGTAAAATTACTCAATAGAGGGACGAGGAGAGAGATGTTGGAAGAAGGAATCTCGCAAAATATTCAAAGGCTCCGAATCAACACGTGGCAAAGGTCTGATTTCCGGTGCGACTTCTTTTTGTCATTTTTTTATGTTTAAGTACATCATATCACAAATTAAGAGTTTTTATCACAAATTTTGTATTATAGGAGTAATTAATACAAATGTTCAAGAGACGGAAGAGGAGAGGGATCTAAGTGAGCTATTCGGTTCAAAATACATGAGAGCTTGACTTCAATTTGATTTTGGTTTTTTGAAGAGAATTAGAAGGAACTTAAGCAAAGGTTCAATGATGGATCTACTTTGAGAAGAGCCCCAACTTAGCAGCCAAACGAATTTTTCCTAGGTTCCCAACTCTTAGTCAATATTAAGAGGTCAACCCTAAAATATCTTTTATAATTATTTTGTAATAATTATAAGATTAAAAATTTAATACGAATTTTATCAAGCTCCAAATGAGCTAAACATGTTTGTAGCTTGATTTCTACTTTGTGAATCATATTATTCGCTTATAATTATTCGATGATTTTGATATTATGATTATTTGATTAAATTGATTGCTAGCCATAGAATATATATACATATTTTATGTTTAGTATATTAATCCCATAAAAAATACCCTTCGGGAATTTCCCAAGATCTTACACTATCACCCACGATGAAGTATATTAACTGAAATAAATATATAATTATGTTACGTGATATAGAATCCATAGATCGTAACAACAAGAATATCTAATATGTGGTTAGAATCTATCACGCTTACTAGACTTAGGGTCACTCAGTAAAGGTATCTAAGTACTTACGTGGACCTTTGAATCCCGACTAATGGGTTTAACCCAACTCCCCCTTAATTAGAATACAATATTTGCTTAATAATTTGTGAAGCTAAGCAGTTTGAGTTGTATCCAATATATACTCGTTAATTGCTATATTTTACTTGTTATATTATATTATTACACTAGTTGAACACTTTATATTAATTTTACATTCCCCGTAGAGAATGATTTTCTTACTATTATATTAATTATAACAATTTATGACGTGCGGAGAATAAACGTATCTAGTATGTGAATTATATCACCCCCAAGGCCCGATAGCAACCGCAATGAAAGCAGACTATTTTCCTTGGTCCTTTATGCTGCAAAACTCACGCTATAACTAAAGCGTTTGACCAAATACTGACAAAAAAATCGATATATGTATGGATAATAAATTTTTGCTTTAAGAAATCACCATATTTTACTTTTGAATATATACAGAGCCCCATCTATGGATATTAAATTTTATAATTATTACGTTAAAGGGTGCAACTATTCATAAGAGTATAGAGAAATAAAAAGTGAGATGAGATCATGGTGTCTATAGAGAATAAAAGTCAAAAGGAATACAGGTGGTCTTAAAACATATTTGGTGCTCTGGTGGTTGTAAATGAGTATATCGAAAACTAGATGTGAAAGCTTGTTTTAATTTCTCGAGACCTACTTAGTCGAACTCAAGTAACTAAGATGTTTTACCTGGTTTATTTAACGTCTCCAAAAGGCCTTTTTCCGAACCAAACTAGAGTTGTTCACGAATATTTGTTTCTTAAATGGTGAAGCAGAACTTCCTTGAACACGTGTAAGATTTTATAGGATTTTTGTTTAAATTCTTCAAAAGATATTTTTTTGAACTAAACTCGATTGGTTCACAGATAAATTGTTTCTTAAATGGTAAAGCGAAACTTCCTTGAACACACGTAAGATGTTCTAGCTTGTTTGTTTAAATATTCTAAAAGATCTTTTTTCAAACTAAACTTCAGATTCATGAACAATTTGTTTCTTAAATGGTTGAGCAAAACATCCTTGAACAACTGATAATGTATGAAATGTATAATCTATAATCAAAATTTTAATATTAATAAAGAAATTAAAATCTTAAGAAATTATAAAATCTTATTTAATATTTGAAATTCATTAATATATTTACAAATAAATAAAATATTAATTTATAAATCATAATATAAACGATTAATTAACAAACTCGTTCGAACGAACTCAGTTCATACAAAGATTTAACCGAACTCAGTTCAAACAAACCTTGAATCGAACTCTATTTAAACAAAACTTAAATTAGAGATTAAACTTATTTATAAACTAATGAGTTCGAAAGAGTTTCTCATTTATATCCTTAGTGGCAAAATTTCGTTTCTCTTTGGAGGGAGGTTTTGAAAAAGAGACAAGCCATAGTTGAAAAATAGGTGGGAAAACTATACCACTAGATAATAATAATAATACTAATAATAATAATAATAATAATAATAATAATGATAATAATAATAATAATAATAATAATAATAATAATAATAATAATGAAAGAAGTACCACACCACAAACCTATTCTATTGCCCCACCATAATCCTTGACACCAAACCACTACCAAGATAGAAAAAAAACTTAACACTTTAAACCAAAGCCGGTCATGCATGATGGGAATTGTTGAATTTCAATTTTAGTAACGGAGTCAATTCACACAAATGAAATTAAAAAGTTTGCTTCTCCTCCAAATTTAAAAAAAGAGATTGAGCTTAAAATTAATTATAATTTATATTTTTCGTGAAACAAAACAAGCGAAGAAGACAGAAGAAAGAAGAACTCCACTAGCTAACCAAACACCTAGGTGTTGTTTAAAATTCCAACACCTGAAGAAATATCACTTGCCCATTCAGTATTACCCATCCCATTAACCTTTTAACTGCAATGCAAACACCATAAATAATACCAAAACTTGACAAGCAAGTCACTGATTATTAACATAGATTTTATAATCATCATCATCACCAAATCATCATTATATCCACAACATCATTCTAGATTATAGATCTAATTTTTCTCATAAATCAATGTGAATTTTTATATTTATATGTATAAAATTTTTTTGAATAAAATTACTCAAGATCTATAATAATCTATATATATATATTTGATATTATTAAGTATATATGGTACATATTATTTCAAATATAAATTAGCAATTTAGTATTAAACATGTTAAAACTTTTGAGATTTGTTTGTTATTAGAGTAATTATAGACATTGAACTATTTGATGCATAACAAGAACTCTGTCTTTATATCTTATAATAATAATAATATGTGTGTATGCGTGCATGTGGACAGAAGGTTTTTGCTTCATGAAATCATCATCTTTCTTTTTGGTATATGGAGAAACCGGTTGAAAAGGTTTCTAGAAAAGAAAATACTACTCTTTATATAAATTTAAATGTAAGTTTCGTTGTTTTCAATTTCTTTTAATAGTGTAGTTTTACTTTTAATTGAAAATCGTTTCTTATAAATAAATATACAAATATATTTTTTACTTTTCTAGTGATACTGTTCGATTTTTCCAACAGAATATCACTTGAATATTTAGCGAAATATACATGTTAAATCACTCTAAATCCAGCAAACATACGAATGATATTATAAAAAAGATACGACATACCATAAAAGGCTGTATATAAGAAAAATGGATATATTATAATTTCATATTTTGGCAAGAATGTGAAAAAAAATGATCCCAGAAAGAAGAGAGAAATAAAATATCACAAATCTCATTCAAACCTTAATAGCCGTCTTCAATTTTACATTAAAACACAGAAGACCAAATCCTTTCTTACACCACGATCCATTTTCTCCTCTCTAGAAATCGAATTCTTCCATTCTATTCTACCTATCTTTTTTTTCCAAGCCTATATCCTCCTCTTTCTTTGTATAAAGATTTATTTTCTTTCCTGTCTCTAACCAAGTTCCGTTTTTTAATGGTGAACATATCAAATCGATCTATGTCCATTACATTTCAAATATAGATTTTACCTATAAAACCCAAACATTTGTTGAAGATGTGAGTTTTCTTATTTCTATATTCTAAATTATTTATATTATTTTATCATTTTGAAAATAGAAAATAACTTTTAAGTGTTAAAACATGAAAATTTGTCAATTTCTATTTTTTTAAAGAGTTTTATGTTTCCAAATGTTGTACGTACATGTTTTGATTATTTTTATGCATTGCCTACATTTCTTTAGACATAATTATTTAAGAAATTATAATTTGAGTTTGTAGGAATAATATTGCATAAACAAATACAAATCACTTGGGGTGTAACCTTAGTTTTGGGGGATTAGGGGCTATAAAAGATTCCATTTTTATTTTTCTTCATTTTCCATCTTTAATTGCATATGTTGTATTAGAATTTCACTTAAAGAATCTGCATTCACATTAAAATGTCTTATAAACACAATGTGTATAAAATGGCCATTGTCAAATCAGTTAGATTTACATTCATTTAATTGATTAAATTAATTCATTATTTATATTTAGAATTGGGGATTGAATTAATTAGCCTAAATTTTGTTGAGAAGCAATATTAGATCTATACGTTGAATGTCTCGTGAATATATGTTGCTTTCACAACTGCATTCCCTAAATTTAATCACTCTCATATATAATTTTTTATCTAATCCTTAGCTTAGGATTTTTGTTTAAAATTGATTGAATTTTATATTTGTTAGGTGCATTGTGAGCATTCATTTACAGATGAAAAAGAGAAGTGTTTGTGCACTTTTACAGTTGTATGACTACATGGTCCAAGATGATGTAAGGAATAAACCCTAGGCATTGAAAGTATAAGTAACATAGTACCTGCTACTAATGTACATCCAAAATTGATATCTTCATGAAGTTGGAAAATTTTAAATCAATCAAAAGAAGTCTAGTTCATCATCTCTTAAAAGATTCAAAGGTTCCGAATCAACACGAGACAAATGTATGATTTTGAGTGCTACTATTTTTGTGATTCTTATATGTTTAATTACTTTATACCACAAGACAAAGAATTTTTATCGCAATTTCAAATTTTGTATTACAGGAGTAATTAGTAAAATTACTCAATAGAGGGACGAGGAGAGAGATGTTGGAAGAAGGAATCTCGCAAAATATTCAAAGGCTCCGAATCAACACGTGGCAAAGGTCTGATTTTCGGTGCGACTTCTTTTTGTAATTTTTTTATGTTTAAGTACATCATATCACAAATTAAGAGTTTTTATCACAAATTTTGTATTATAGGAGTAATTAATACAAATGTTCAAGAGACGGAAGAGGAGAGGGATCTAAGTGAGCTATTCGGTTCAAAATACATGAGAGCTTGACTTCAATTTGATTTTGGTTTTTTGAAGAGAATTAGAAGGAACTTAAGCAAAGGTTCAATGATGGATCTACTTTGAGAAGAGCCCCAACTTAGCAGCCAAACGAATTTTTCCTAGGTTCCCAACTCTTAGTCAATATTAAGAGGTCAACCCTAAAATATCTTTTATAATTATTTTGTAATAATTATAAGATTAAAAATTTAATACGAATTTTATCAAGCTCCAAATGAGCTAAACATGTTTGTAGCTTGATTTCTACTTTGTGAATCATATTATTCGCTTATAATTATTCGATGATTTTGATATTATG
Source organism: Nemophila menziesii (assembly GCA_029959085.1). Lineage (NCBI taxonomy): Eukaryota > Viridiplantae > Streptophyta > Magnoliopsida > Boraginales > Hydrophyllaceae > Nemophila > Nemophila menziesii. The sequence goes on along the minus strand of JARWIR010000005.1, from coordinate 60,299,355 downwards.
ATTATTTGATTAAATTGATTGCTAGCCATAGAATATATATACATATTTTATGTTTAGTATATTAATCCCATAAAAAATACCCTTCGGGAATTTCCCAAGATCTTACACTATCACCCACGATGAAGTATATTAACTGAAATAAATATATAATTATGTTACGTGATATAGAATCCATAGATCGTAACAACAAGAATATCTAATATGTGGTCAGAATCTATCACGCTTACTAGACTTAGGGTCACTCAGTAAAGGTATCTAAGTACTTACGTGGACCTTTGAATCCCGACTAATGGGTTTAACCCAACTCCCCCTTAATTAGAATACAATATTTGCTTAATAATTTGTGAAGCTAAGCAGTTTGAGTTGTATCCAATATATACTCGTTAATTGCTATATTTTACTTGTTATATTATATTATTACACTAGTTGAACACTTTATATTAATTTTACATTCCCCGTAGAGAATGATTTTCTTACTATTATATTAATTATAACAATTTATGACGTGTGGAGAATAAACGTATCTAGTATGTGAATTATATCACCCCCAAGGCCCGATAGCAACCGCAATGAAAGCAGACTATTTTCCTTGGTCCTTTATGCTGCAAAACTCACGCTATAACTAAAGCGTTTGACCAAATACTGACAAAAAAATCGATATATGTATGGATAATAAATTTTTGCTTTAAGAAATCACCATATTTTACTTTTGAATATATACAGAGCCCCATCTATGGATATTAAATTTTATAATTATTACGTTAAAGGGTGCAACTATTCATAAGAGTATAGAGAAATAAAAAGTGAGATGAGATTATGGTGTCTATAGAGAATAAAAGTCAAAAGGAATACAGGTGGTCTTAAAACATATTTGGTGCTCTGGTGGTTGTAAACGAGTATATCGAAAACTAGATGTGAAAGCTTGTTTTAATTTCTCGAGACCTACTTAGTCGAACTCAAGTAACTAAGATGTTTTACCTGGTCTATTTAACGTCTCCAAAAGGCCTTTTTCCGAACCAAACTAGAGTTGTTCACGAATATTTGTTTCTTAAATGGTGAAGCAGAACTTCCTTGAACACGTGTAAGATGTTATAGGATTTTTGTTTAAATTCTTCAAAAGATATTTTTTTGAACTAAACTCGATTGGTTCACAGATAAATTGTTTCTTAAATGGTAAAGCGAAACTTCCTTGAACACACGTAATATGTTCTAGCTTGTTTGTTTAAATATTCTAAAAGATCTTTTTTCAAACTAAACTTCAGATTCATGAACAATTTGTTTCTTAAATGGTTGAGCGAAACATCCTTGAACAACTGATAATGTATGAAATGTATAATCTATAATCAAAATTTTAATATTAATAAAGAAATTAAAATCTTAAGAAATTATAAAATCTTATTTAATATTTGAAATTCATTAATATATTTACAAATAAATAAAATATTAATTTATAAATCATAATATAAACGATTAATTAACAAATTCGTTCGAACGAACTCAGTTCATACAAAGATTTAACCGAACTCAGTTCAAACAAACGTTGAATCAAACTCTGTTTAAACAAAACTTAAATTAGAGATTAAACTTATTTATAAACTAATGAGTTCGAAAGAGTTTCTCATTTATATCCTTAGTGGCAAAATTTCTTTTCTCTTTGGAGGGAAGTTTTGAAAAAGAGACAAGCCATAGTTGAAAAATAGGTGGGAAAACTATACCACTAGATAATAATAATAATACTAATAATAATAATAATAATAATAATAATAATAATAATAATGATAATAATAATAATAATAATAATAATAATAATAATAATAATAATAATAATAATAATAATAATAATGAAAGAAGTACCACACCACAAACCTATTCTATTGCCCCACCATAATCCTTGACACCAAACCACTACCAAGATAGAAAAAAAACTTAACAATTTAAACCAAAGCCAGTCATGCATGATGGGAATTGTTGAATTTCAATTTTAGTAACGGAGTCAATTCACACAAATGAAATTAAAAAGTTTGCTTCTCCTCCAAGTTTAAAAAAAGAGATTGAGCTTAAAATTAATTATAATTTATATTTTTCGTGAAACAAAACAAGCGAAGAAGACAGAAGAAAGAAGAACTCCACTAGCTAACCAAACACCTAGGTGTTGTTTAAAATTCCAACACCTGAAGAAATATCACTTGCCCATTCAGTATTACCCATCCCATTAACCTTTTAACTGCAATGCAAACACCATAAATAATACCAAAACTTGACAAGCAAGTCACTGATTATTAACATAGATTTTATAATCATCATCATCACCAAATCATCATTATATCCACAACATCATTCTAGATTATAGATCTAATTTTTCTCATAAATCAATGTGAATTTTTATATTTATATGTATAAATTTTTTTTGAATAAAATTACTCAAGATCTATAATACTCTATATATCTATATTTGATATTATTAAGTATATATGGTACATATTATTTCAAATATAAATTAGCAATTTAGTATTAAACATGTTAAAACTTTTGAGATTTGTTTGTTATTAGAGTAATTATAGACATTGAACTATTTGATGCATAACAAGAACTCTGTCTTTATATCTTATAATAATAATAATATGTGTGTATGCGTGCATGTGGACAGAAGGTTTTTGCTTCATGAAATCATCATCTTTCTTTTTGGTATATGGAGAAACCGGTTGAAAAGGTTTCTAGAAAAGAAAATACTACTCTTTATATAAATTTAAATGTAAGTTTCGTTGTTTTCAATTTCTTTTAATAGTGTAGTTTTACTTTTAATTGAAAATCGTTTCTTATAAATAAATATACAAATATATTTTTTACTTTTCTAGTGATACTGTTCGTTTTTTCCAACAGAATATCACTTGAATATTTAGCGAAATATACATGTTAAATCACTCTAAATCCAGCAAACATACGAATGCTATTATAAAAAAGATACGACATACAATAAAAGGCTGTATATAAGAAAAATGGATATATTATAATTTCATATTTTGGCAAGAATGTGAAAAAAAATGATCCCAGAAAGAAGAGAGAAATAAAATATCACAAATCTCATTCAAACCTTAATAGCCGTCTTCAATTTTACATTAAAACACAGAAGACCAAATCCTTTCTTACACCACGATCCATTTTCTCCACTCTAGAAATCGAATTCTTCCATTCTATTCTACCTATCTTTTTTTTCCAAGCCTATATCCTCCTCTTTCTTTGTATAAAGATTTATTTTCTTTCCTGTCTCTAACCAAGTTCCGTTTTTTAATGGTGAACATATCAAATCGATCTATGTCCATTACATTTCAAATATAGATTTTACGTATAAAACCCAAACATTTGTTGAAGATGTGAGTTTTCTTATTTCTATATTCTAAATTATTTATATTATTTTATCATTTTGAAAATAGAAAATAACTTTTAAGTGTTAAAACATGAAAATTTGTCAATTTCTATTTTTTTAAAGAGTTTTATGTTTCCAAATGTTGTACGTACATGTTTTGATTATTTTTATGCATTGCCTACATTTCTTTAGACATAATTATTTAAGAAATTATAATTTGAGTTTGTAGGAATAATATTGCATAAACAAATACAAATCACTTGGGGTGTAACCTTAGTTTTGGGGGATTAGGGGCTATAAAAGATTCCATTTTTATTTTTCTTCATTTTCCATCTTTAATTGCATATGTTGTATTAGAATTTCACTTAAAGAATCTGCATTCACATTAAAATGTCTTATAAACATAATGTGTATAAAATGGCCATTGTCAAATCAGTTAGATTTACATTCATTTAATTGATTAAATTAATTGATTATTTATATTTAGAATTGGGGAGTTTAATTCAATTGGATTAATTAGCCTAAATTTGGTTGAGAAGCAATATTAGATACGTTGAATGTCTCGTGGATATATGTTGCTTTCACAACTGCATTTCTTAAATTTAAACACTCTCATATATAAATTTTTATCTAATCCTTAGCTTAGGATTTTTGTTTAAAATTGATTGAATTTTATATTTGTTAGGTGCATTGTGAGCATTAATTTACAGATGGAGAAGAGAAGTGTTTGTGCACTTTTACAGTTGTATGACTACATGGTCCAAGATGATGTAAGGAAGAAACCCTAGGCATTGAAAGCATAAGTAACATAGTACCTGCTACTAATGTACATCCAAAATTGATATCTTCATGAAGTTGGAAAATTTTAAATCAATCAAAAGAAGTCTAGTTCATCATCTCTTAAAAGATTCAAAGGTTCCGAATTAACACGAGACAAATGTATGATTTTGAGTGCTACTATTTTTGTGATTCTTATATGTTTAATTAATTTAAACCACAAGACAAACAATTTTTATCGCAATTTCAAATTTTTTATTACAGGAGTAATTAGTAAAATTATTCAATAGAGGGACGAGGAGAGAGATGTTGGAAGAAGGAATCTCGCTAAAGATTCAACGGCTCCGAATCAACACGTGGCAAAGGTCTGATTTTCGGTGCTACTTTTTTGTCATTTTTTTATGTTTAAGTACATCATATCACAAATTAAGAGTTTTTATCACAAATTAAGAGTTTTTATCACAAATTTTGTATTATAGGAGTAATTAATACAAATGTTCAAGAGATGGAAGAGGAAAGGGATCTAAGTGAGCTATTCGATTCAAAATACATGAGAGCTTGACTTCAATTTGATTGTGGTTTTTTGAAGAGAATTAGAAGGAACTTAAGAAAAGGTTCAATGATGGATCTTCTTTGAGAAGAGCCCCAACTTAGCAGCCAAACGAAATTTTCCTAGGTGCCCAACTCTTAGTCATTATTGAGAGGTCAACCCTAAAATATCTTTTATAATCATTTTGTAATAATTATAAGATTAAAGATTTAATACGAATTTAATCAAGCTCCAAATGAGCTAAACATGTTTGTAGCTTGATTTCTACTTTGTGAATCATATTATTCGCTTATAATTATTCGATGATTTTGATATTATGATTATTTGATTAAATTGATTGCTAGCCATAGAATATATATACATAACTTATGTTTAGTATATTAATCCCATAAAAAATACCCTTCAGGAATTGCCCTAGATCTTACACTATCACCCACGATGAAGTATATGAACTGAAGTAAATATATAATTGTGTTACGTGATATAGAATCCATAGATCGTAACAACCGGAATATCTAATATGTGGTTAGAATATATCATGCTTACTATACTTAGGGTCCCTCAGTAAAGGTATCTAAGTTTAAGAAATAACCTCATAGCATACTGGGAAGAGACTTACGTGGACCTTTGAATCCCAACTAATGGGTTTAACCCAACTCCCCCTTAATTAGAATACAATATTTGCATAATAATTTGTGAAGCTAAGCAGTTTGAGTTGTATCTAATATATACTCGTTAATTGCTATATTTTACTTGTTATATTATATTATTACACTAGTTGAACACTTTATATTAATTTTACATTCCCCGTAGAGAATGATTTTCTTACTATTATATTAATTATAACAATTTATGAAGTGTGGAGAATAAACGTATCTAGTATGTGAATTATATCACTCCCAAGGCCCGATAGCAACCGCAAAAAAAGCTGACTATTTTCCTTGGTCCTTTATGTTGCAAAACTCACGCTCTAGCTACAGCGTTTGATCAAATACTAACAAAAAAATCGATATATGTATGGATAATAAATTTTTGCTTCAAGAAATCACCATATTTTACTTTTGAATATATACAGAGCCCCATCTATGGATATTAAATTTTATAATTATTACGTTAAAGGGTGCAACTATTGATAGGAGTATAGAGAAATAAAAAGTGAGATGAGATTATGGTGTCTATAGAGAATAAATGTCAAAAGAAATACAGGTGGTCTTAAAACATATTTGGTGCTCTGGTGGTTGTTAACGAGTATATCGAAAACTAGATGCGAAAGCTTGTTTTAATTTCTCGAGACCTACAGAGTCGAACTCAAGTAAGTAAGATGTTTTACCTTGTTTGTTTAACGTCTCCAAAAGGCCTTTTTTCGAACCAAACTAGAGTTGTTCACGAATATTTGTTTCTTAAATGGTGGAGCGGAACTTCCTTGAACACGTGTAAGATGTTATAGGATTTTTGTTTAAATTCTTCAAAAGATCTTTTTTTGAACTAAACTCGATTTGTTCACAGATAAATTGTTTCTTAAATGGTAAAGCGAAACTTCCTTGAAAACACGTAAGATGTTCTAGCTTGTTTGTTTAAATTCTCTAAAAGATCTTTTTTCAAACTAAACTTCAGATTCATGAAAAAAAATTTCGTAAATTGTTGAGCGAAACTTCCTTGAACAATTGATAATGTATGAAATATATAATCTATAATCAAAAGTTTAATATTAATAAAGAAATTCAAATCTTAAGAAATTATAAAATCTTATTTAATATTTGAAATTCATTAATATATTTACAAATAAATAAAATATTAATTTATAAATCATAATATAAACGATTAAATTAACAAACTCGTTCAAACCAACTTAGTTCATACAAAGCTTTAACCGAACTCAGTTCAAACAAACCTTGAATCAAACTCTGTTTAAACAAAACTTAAATTAGAGATTAAACTTATTTATAAACTAATGAGTTCGAAAGAGTTTCTCATTTATATCCTTAGTGGCAAAAATTCTTTTCTCTTTGGAGGGAGGTTTTGAAAAAGAGACAAGCCATAGTTGAAAAATATGTGGGAAAACTATACCACTAGATAATAATAATAATAATAATAATATTAATAATAATAATAATAATAATAATAATAATAATAATAATAATAATAATGAAAGAAGTACCACACCACAAACCTATGCTATTGCCCCACCATAGTCCTTGACACCAAACCACTACCAAGATAGAAAAAAAACTGAACACTTTAAACCAAAGCCGCTCATGCATGGTGGGAATTGTTGAATTTTAATTTTAGTAACAGAGTCAATTCGCAAAAATGAAATTAAAAAGTTTGCTTCTCCTCCAAATTTAAAAAAAGAGATTGAGCTTAAAATTAATTATAATTTATATTTTTCGTGAAACAAAACAAGCGAAGAAGACAGAATAAAGAAGAACTCCACTAGCTAACCAAACACCTAGGTGTTGTTTAAAATTCCAACACCTGAAGAAATATCACTTGCCCATTCAGTATTACCCATCCCATTAACCTTTTAACTGCAATGCAAACACCATAAATAATACCAAAACTTGACAAGCAAGTCACTGATTATTAACATATATTTTATAATCATCATCATCACCAAATAGTCATTATATCCACAACATCATTCTAGATTATAGATCTAATTTTTCTCATAAATCAATGTGAATTTTTATATTTATATGTATAAATTTTTTTTGAATAAAATTACTCAAGATCTATAATACTCTATATATATATTTGATATTATTAAGTATATATGGTACATATTATTTCAAATATAAATTAGCAATTTAGTATTAAACATGTTAAAACTTTTGAGATTTGTTTGTTATTAGAGTAATTATAGACATTGAACTATTTGATGCATAACAAGAACTCTGTCTTTATATCTTATAATAATAATAATATGTGTGTATGCGTGCATGTGGACAGAAGGTTTTTGCTTCATGAAATCATCATCTTTCTTTTTGGTATATGGAGAAACCGGTTGAAAAGGTTTCTAGAAAAGAAAATACTACTCTTTATATAAATTTAAATGTAAGTTTCGTTGTTTTCAATTTCTTTTAATAGTGTAGTTTTACTTTTAATTGAAAATCGTTTCTTATAAATAAATATACAAATATATTTTTTACTTTTCTAGTGATACTGTTCGTTTTTTCCAACACAATATCACTTGAATATTTAGCGAAATATACATGTTAAATCACTCTAAATCCAGCAAACATACGAATGATATTATAAAAAAGATACGACATACCATAAAAGGCTGTATATAAGAAAAATGGATATATTATAATTTCATATTTTGGCAAGAATGTGAAAAAAAATGATCCCAAAAAGAAGAGAGAAATAAAATATCACAAATGTCATTCAAACCTTAATAGCCGTCTTCAATTTTACATTAAAACACAGAAGACCAAATCCTTTCTTACACCACGATCCATTTTCTCCTCTCTAGAAATCGAATTCTTCCATTCTATTCTGCCTATCTTTTTTTTCCAAGCCTATATCCTCCTCTTTCTTTGTATAAAGATTTATTTTCTTTCCTGTCTCTAACCAAGTTTCGTTTTTTAATGGTGAACATATCAAATCGATCTATTTCCATTACATTTCAAATATAGATTTTACGTATAAAACCCAAACATTTGTTGAAGATGTGAGTTTTCTTATTTCTATATTCTAAATTATTTATATTATTTTATCATTTTGAAAATAGAAAATAACTTTTAAGTGTTAAAACATGAAAATTTGTCAATTTCTATTTTTTTAAAGAGTTTTATGTTTCCAAATGTTGTACGTACATGTTTTGATTATTTTTATGCATTGCCTACATTTCTTTAGACATAATTATTTAAGAAATTATAATTTGAGTTTGTAGGAATAATATTGCATAAACAAATACAAATCACTTGGGGTGTAACCTTAGTTTTGGGGGATTAGGGGCTATAAAAGATTCCATTTTTATTTTTCTTCATTTTCCATCTTTAATTGCATATGTTGTATTAGAATTTCACTTAAAGAATCTGCATTCACATTAAAATGTCTTATAAACATAATGTGTATAAAATGGCCATTGTCAAATCAGTTAGATTTACATTCATTTAATTGATTAAATTAATTGATTATTTATATTTAGAATTGGGGAGTTTAATTCAATTGGATTAATTAGCCTAAATTTGGTTGAGAAGCAATATTAGATACGTTGAATGTCTCGTGGATATATGTTGCTTTCACAACTGCATTTCTTAAATTTAAACACTCTCATATATAAATTTTTATCTAATCCTTAGCTTAGGATTTTTGTTTAAAATTGATTGAATTTTATATTTGTTAGGTGCATTGTGAGCATTAATTTACAGATGGAGAAGAGAAGTGTTTGTGCACTTTTACAGTTGTATGACTACATGGTCCAAGATGATGTAAGGAAGAAACCCTAGGCATTGAAAGCATAAGTAACATAGTACCTGCTACTAATGTACATCCAAAATTGATATCTTCATGAAGTTGGAAAATTTTAAATCAATCAAAAGAAGTCTAGTTCATCATCTCTTAAAAGATTCAAAGGTTCCGAATTAACACGAGACAAATGTATGATTTTGAGTGCTACTATTTTTGTGATTCTTATATGTTTAATTAATTTAAACCACAAGACAAACAATTTTTATCGCAATTTCAAATTTTTTATTACAGGAGTAATTAGTAAAATTATTCAATAGAGGGACGAGGAGAGAGATGTTGGAAGAAGGAATCTCGCTAAAGATTTAACGGCTCCGAATCAACACGTGGCAAAGGTCTGATTTTCGGTGCTACTTTTTTGTCATTTTTTTATGTTTAAGTACATCATATCACAAATTAAGAGTTTTTATCACAAATTAAGAGTTTTTATCACAAATTTTGTATTATAGGAGTAATTAATACAAATGTTCAAGAGATGAAAGAGGAAAGGGATCTAAGTGAGCTATTCGGTTCAAAATACATGAGAGCTTGACTTCAATTTGATTGTGGTTTTTTGAAGAGAATTAGAAGGAACTTAAGAAAAGGTTCAATGATGGATCTTCTTTGAGAAGAGCCCCAACTTAGCAGCCAAACGAAATTTACCTAGGTGCCCAACTCTTAGTCATTATTGAGAGGTCAACCCTAAAATATCTTTTATAATCATTTTGTAATAATTATAAGATTAAAGATTTAATACGAATTTAATCAAGCTCCAAATGAGCTAAACATGTTTGTAGCTTGATTTCTACTTTGTGAATCATATTATTCGCTTATAATTATTCGATGATTTTGATATTATGATTATTTGATTAAATTGATTGCTAGCCATAGAATATATATACATAACTTATGTTTAGTATATTAATCCCATAAAAAATACCCTTCAGGAATTGCCCTAGATCTTACACTATCACCCACGATGAAGTATATGAACTGAAGTAAATATATAATTGTGTTACGTGATATAGAATCCATAGATCGTAACAACCGGAATATCTAATATGTGGTTAGAATCTATCATGCTTACTATACTTAGGGTCACTCAGTAAAGGTATCTAAGTTTAAGAAATAACCTCATAGCATACTGGGAAGAGACTTACGTGGACCTTTGAATCCCAACTAATGGGTTTAACCCAACTCCCCCATAATTAGAATACAATATTTGCATAATAATTTGTGAAGCTAAGCAGTTTGAGTTGTATCTAATATATACTCGTTAATTGCTATATTTTACTTGTTATATTATATTATTACACTAGTTGAACACTTTATATTAATTTTACATTCCCCGTAGAGAATGATTTTCTTACTATTATATTAATTATAACAATTTATGAAGTGTGGAGAATAAACGTATCTAGTATGTGAATTATATCACTCCCAAGGCCCGATAGCAACCGCAAAAAAAGCTGACTATTTTCCTTGGTCCTTTATGTTGCAAAACTCACACTCTAGCTACAGCGTTTGATCAAATACTAACAAAAAAATCGATATATGTATGGATAATAAATTTTTCCTTCAAGAAATCACCATATTTTACTTTTGAATATATACAGAGCCCCATTTATGGATATTAAATTTTATAATTATTACGTTAAAGGGTGCAACTATTGATAGGAGTATAGAGAAATAAAAAGTGAGATGAGATTATGGTGTCTATAGAGAATAAATGTCAAAAGAAATACAGGTGGTCTTAAAACATATTTTGGTGCTCTGGTGGTTGTTAACGAGTATATCGAAAACTAGATGCGAAAGCTTGTTTTAATTTCTCGAGACCTACAGAGTCGAACTCAAGTAAGTAAGATGTTTTACCTTGTTTGTTTAACGTCTCCAAAAGGCCTTTTTTCGAACCAAACTAGAGTTGTTCACGAATATTTGTTTCTTAAATGGTGGAGCGGAACTTCCTTGAACACGTGTAAGATGTTATAGGATTTTTGTTTAAATTCTTCGAAAGATCTTTTTTTGAACTAAACTCGATTTGTTCACAGATAAATTGTTTCTTAAATGGTAAGGCGAAACTTCCTTGAAAACACGTAAGATGTTCTAGCTTGTTTGTTTAAATTCTCTAAAAGATCTTTTTTCAAACTAAACTTCAGATTCATGAAAAATTTGTTTCGTAAATTGTTGAGCGAAACTTCCTTGAACAATTGATAATGTATGAAATATATAATCTATAATCAAAAGTTTAATATTAATAAAGAAATTCAAATCTTAAGAAATTATAAAATCTTATTTAATATTTGAAATTCATTAATATATTTACAAATAAATAAAATATTAATTTATAAATCATAATATAAACGATTAAATTAACAAACTCGTTCGAACCAACTTAGTTCATACAAAGCTTTAACCGAACTCAGTTCAAACAAACCTTGAATCAAACTCTGTTTAAACAAAACTTAAATTAGAGATTAAACTTATTTATAAACTAATGAGTTCGAAAGAGTTTCTCATTTATATCCTTAGTGGCAAAAATTCTTTTCTCTTTGGAGGGAGGTTTTGAAAAAGAGACAAGCCATAGTTGAAAAATAGGTGGGAAAACTCTACCAAAAGATAATAATAATAATAATAATAATAATAATAATAATAATAATAATAATAATAATAATAATAATAATAATAATAATAATGAAAGAAGTACCACACCACAAACCTATGCTATTGCCCCACCATAGTCCTTGACACCAAACCACTACCAAGATAGAAAAAAAACTGAACACTTTAAACCAAAGCCGCTCATGCATGGTGGGAATTGTTGAATTTCAATTTTAGTAACAGAGTCAATTCGCAAAAATGAAATTAAAAAGTTTGCTTCTCCTCCAAATTTAAAAAAAGAGATTGAGCTTAAAATTAATTATAATTTATATTTTTCGTGAAACAAAACAAGCGAAGAAGACAGAAGAAAGAAGAACTCCACTAGCTAACCAACCACCTAGGTGTTGTTTCAAATTCCAACACCTGAAGAAATATCACTTGCCCATTCAGTATTACCCATCTCATTAACCTTTTAACTGCAATGCAAACACCCTAAATAATACCAAAACTTGACAAGCAAGTCACTGATTATTAACATAGATTTTATAATTATCATCAACACCAAATCATCATTATATCTACAACATCATTCTAGATTATAGATCTAATTTTTCTCATAAATCAATGTGAATTTTTATATTTATATGTATAAATTTTTTGAATAAAATTATTCAAGATCTATAATACTCTCTCTCTATATATATATATATATATATATATATATATATATATATATATATTTGATAATATTAAGTATATATGGTACATATTATTTCAAATATAAATTAGCAAATTAGTATTAAACATGTTAAAACTTTTGAGATTTGTTTGTTATTAGAGTAATTATAGACATTGAACTATTTGATGCATAACAAGAACTCTGTCTTTATATCTTATAATAGTAATAATATGTGTGTATGCGTACATGTGGACAGAAGGTTTTTGCTTCATGAAATCATCATCTTTCTTTTTGGTATATGGAGAAACCGGTTGAAAAGGTTTCTAGAAAAGAAAATACTACTCTTTACATAAATTGAAATGTAAGTTTCGTTGTTTTCAATTTCTTTTAATAGTGTAGTTTTACTTTTAATTGAAAATTGTTTCTTATAAATAAATATACAAATATATTTTTTACTTTTCTAGTGATACTGTTTGATTTTTCCAACAGCATATCACTTAGAATTTTTTGCTAATTATACATGTTAAATCACTCTAAATCCAGCAACATACGAATGATATTATAAAAAAAGATACGACATACCATAAAAGGCTGTATATAAGAAAAATAGATATATTATAATTTCATATTTAGGCAAGAAGGTGAAAAAATAAAAAATGATCCCAGAAAGAAGAGAGAAATAAAATATCACAAATCTCATTCAAACCCTAATAGCCGTATTCAATTTTACTTAAAAACATAGAAGACCAAATCCTTTCTTACACCACGATCCATTTTCTCCTCTCTAGAAATCGAATTATTCCATTCTATTCTACCTATCTTTTTTTTCCAAGCCTATATCGTCCTCTTTCTTTGGATAAAGTTTTATTTTCTTTCCTATCTCTAACCAAGTTCTGTTTTTTAATGGTGAACATATATAATCGATCTATGGCCATTACATTTCAAATATAGATTATACGTATAAAACCCAAACCTTTGTTATAGAAAATAATTTTTATATGTTAAAACATGAATATTTGTCAATTTCTATTTTTTTAAAGAGTTTTATGTTTCCAAATGTTGTACGTACATGTTTTGATTATTTTTATGCATTGCCTACATTTCTTTAAACATAATTATTTAAGAAATTATAATTTGAGTTTGTAGCAATAATATTGCATAAACAAATACAAATCACTTGGGGTGTAACCTTAGTTTTGGGGTATTAGGGGCTGTAAAATATTCCATTTTTATTTTTCTTCATTTTCCATCTTTAATTGCATCTGTTGAATTTCACTTAAAAAATCTGTATTCACATTTAAATGTCTTATAAACATAATGTGTATAAAATGGCCATTGTCAAATCAGCTAGATTTACATTTATTTAATTGATTAAATTAATTCATTATTTATATTTAGAATTGGGGAGTTTAATTCAATAGAATTGATTAGCCTAAATTTATATTAGATCTATACGTTGAATGTCTCGTGGATATATGTTGCTTTCATAACTGCATTCCTTAAATTTAAACACTCTCATAAATTAATTTTTATCTAATCCTTAGCTTAGGATTTTTGTTTAAAATTGATTGAATTTTATATTTGTTAGGTGCATTGTGAGCATTCATTTACAGATGGAAAAGAGAAGTGTTTGTGCACTTTTACAGTTGTATGACTACATGGTCCAAGATGATGTAAGGAAGAAACCCTAGGCATTGAAAGCATAAGTAACATATTACCTGCTACTAATGTACATCCAAAATTGAAATCTTCATGAAGTTGGAAAATTTTAAATCAATCATAAGAAGTCTAGTTCATCATCTCTTAAAAGATTCAAAGGTTCCGAATCAACACGAGACAAAGGTATGATTTTGAGTGCTACTATTTTTGTGATTCTTATATGTTTAATTACCTTATACCACAAGACAAAGAATTTTTATCACAATTTCAAATTTTGTATTACAGGAGTAGTTAGTAAAATTATTCAATAGAGGGACGAGGAGAGAGATGTTGGAAGAAGGAATCTCGCTAAAGATTCAACGGCTCCGAATCGACACGTTCGGTGCTACTTTTTTTGTCATTTTTTTATGTTTAAGTACATCATATCACAAATTAAGAGTTTTTATCACAAATTTTGTATTATAGGAGTAATTAATACAAATGTTCAAGAGATGGAAGAGGAGAGGGATCTAAGTGAGCTATTCGGTTCAAAATACATGAGAGCTTGACTTCAATTTGATTGTGGTTTTTTGAAGAGAATTAGAAGGAACTTAAGAAAAGGTTCAATGATGGATCTTCTTTGAGAAGAGCCCCAACATAGCAGCCAAACGAATTTTTCCTTGGTGCCCAACTCTTAGTCATTATTAAGAGGTCAACCCTAAAATATCTTTTATAATCATTTTGTAATAATTATAAGATTAAAAATTTAATACGAATTTTATCAAGCTCCAAATGAGCTAAACATGTTTGTAGCTTGATTTCTACTTTGTGAATCATATTATTCGCTTATAATTATTCGATGATTTTGATATTATGATTATTTGATTAAATTGATTGCTAGCCATAGAATATATATACATATCTTATGTGTAGTATATTAATCCCATAAAAAATACCTTTCAGGAATTGCCCTAGATCATACACTATCACCCACGATGAAGTATATGAACTGAAATAAATATATAATTGTGTTGCGTGATATAGAATCCATAGATTGTAACAACCGGAATATCTAATATGTGGTTAGAATCTATCACGCTTACTAGGCTTAGGGTCACTCAGTAAAGATATCTAAGTTTATGAAATAACCTCATAGCATACTTGCATACTGGGAAGAGACTTACGTGGACCTTTGAATCCCGACTAATGGGTTTAACCCAACTCCCCCTTAATTAGAATACAATATTTGCATAATAATTTGTGAAGCTAAGCAGTTTGAGTTGTATCTAATATATACTTGTTAATTGCTATATTTTACTTGTTATATTATATTATTACACTACTTGAACACTTTATATTAATTTTACATTCCCCGTCGAGAATGATTTTCTTACTATTATATTAATTTTAACAATTTATGACGTGTGGAGAATAAACGTATCTAGTATGTGAATTATATCACTCCCAAGGCCCGATAGCAACCGCAATGAAAGCTGACTATTTTCGAACCAAACTAGAGTTGTTCACGAATATTTGTTTCTTAAATGGTGAAGCGGAACTTCCTTGAACACGTGTAAGATGTTATAGGATTTTTGTTTAAATTCTTCGAAAGATCTTTTTTGAACTAAACTCGATTTGTTCACAGATAAATTGTTTCTTAAATGGTAAAGCGAAACTTCCTTGAACACACGTAAGATGTTCTAGCTTGTTTGTTTAAATTCTCTAAAAGATTTTTTTTTCAAACTAAACTTCAGATTCATTAAAATTTGTTTCTTAAATGGTTGAGCGAAACTTCCTTGAACAATTGATAATGTATGAAATATATAATCTATAATCAAAAGTTTAATATTAATAAAGAAATTCAAATCTTATTTAATATTTGAAGTTCATTAATATATTTACAAATAAATAAAATATTAATTTATAAATCATAATATAAACGATTAATCGTTCGAACCAACTCAGTTCATACAAAGCTTTAACCGAACTCAGTTCAAACAAAACTTGAATCGAACACTGTTTAAAGAAAACTTAAATTAGAGATTAAACTTATTTATAAACTAATGAGTTCGAAAGAGTTTCTCATTTATATCCTTAGTTGCAAAAATTATTTTCTCTTTGGAGGGAGGTTTTGAAAAAGAGACAAGCCATAGTTGAAAAATAGGTGGGAAAACTATACCACTAGATAATAATAATAATAATACTAATAATAATAATAATACTAATAATAATAATAATAATAATAATAATGAAAAAAGTACCACACCACAATCCTATTTTATTGCCCCACCATAATCCTTGACACCAAACCACTACCAAGATAGAAAAAAAACTGAACACTTTAAACCAAATTCGCTCATGCATGATGGGAATTGTTGAATTTCAATTTTAGTAACAAAGTCAATTCACAAAAATGAAATTAAAAAATTTGCTTCTCCTCCAAATCTTAAAAAAGAGATTGAGTTTAAAATTAATTATAATTTATAATTTTCGTGAAACAAAACAAGCGAAGAAGACAAAAAAAAGAAGAACTCCACTAGCTAACCAACCACCTAGGTGTTATTTCAAATTCCAACACCTGATGAAATATCAGTTGCCCATTCAATATTACCCATCCCATTAACCTTTTAACTGCAATGCAAACACCCTAAATAATACCAAAACTTGAAAAGAAAGTCACTGATTATTAACATAGAATTTATAATCATCATCATCACCAAAATATCATTCTAGATTATAGATCTAATTTTTCTCATAAATCAGTGTGAATTTTAATATTTATATGTATAAATTTTTTAAATAAAATTATTCAAGATTTATAGTACTCTATATATATATATATATTTGATAATATTAAGTATATATGGTACATATGATTTCAAATATAAATCAGCAATTTAGTATTAAACATGTTAAAACTTTTGAGATTTGTTTGTTATTGGAGTAATTATAGACATCGAACTATCTGATGCATAACAAGAACCCTGCCTTTATATCTTATAATAATAATAATAATATGTCTGTATGAGTGCATGTGGACAAAAGGTTTTTGCTTCATGAAATCATCATCTTTATTTTTGGTATATGGAGAAACCGGTTGAAAATGTTTCTAGAAAAGAAAATACTACTCTTTACATGAATTTAAATGTAAGTTTCTTTGTTTTCAATTTCTTTTAATAGTGTAGTTTTACTTTTAATTGAAAATCGTTTCATTTAAATAAATATAAAAATATATTTTATACTTTTCTAGTATTATTGTTCGATTTTTCCAACAGAATATCACTTGAATATTTAGCTAAATATACATGTTAAATCACTCTAAATCCAGCAACATACTAATGATATTATAAAAAAAGATACGACATACCATAAAAGGCTATATACAAGAAAAATGGATATATTATAATTTCATATTTAGGCAAGAAGGTGAAAAAAAAATATGATCCCAGCAAGAAGAGAGAAATAAAATATCACAAATCTCATTCAAACCCTAATAGCCGTCTTCAATTTCACATAAAAACACCGAAGACCATACCCTTTCTTACACCACGATCAATTTTCTCCTCTCTAGAAATCGAATTCTTCCATTCTATTCTATCTAATCTTTTTTTTCCAAGCCCATATCCTCCTCTTTCTGTATAAAGTTTTATTTTCTTTCCTATCTCTAACCAAGTTCCGTTTTTTAATGGTGAACATATCAAATCGATCTATGATCATTACATTTCAAATATAGATTATACGTATCAAACCCAAACCTTTGTTGAAGATGTGAGTTTTCTTATTTCCATATTCTAAATTATTTTTATTATCTTATAATTTTAAAAATAGAAAATAATTTTTATTTGTTATAACATAAAAATTTGTCAATTTCTATTTTTTTAAAGAGTTTTATGTTTCCAAATGTTGTACGTACATGTTTTGATTATTTTTATGCATTGCCTACATTTCTTTAGACATAATTATTTAAGAAATTATAATTTGAGTTTGTAGCAATAATATTACATAAACAAATACAAATCACTTGGGGTGTAACCTTAGTTTTGGGGGATTAGTGGCTATAATAGATTCCATTTTTATTTTTCTTCATTTTCCATCTTTAATTGCATCTGTTGTAATAGAAATTTACTTCAAGAATCTGCATTCACACTAAAATGTCTTATGAACATAATGTGTATAAAATGGCCAGTTAGATTTACTTTTATTTAATTAGTTAAATTAATTCATTATTTATATTTAGAATTGGGGAGTTTAAGTCAATTGAATTAATTAGCCTAAATTTGATTGAGAAGCAATATTAGATCTATACGTTGAATGTCTCGTGGATATAGGTTGCTTTCACAACTGCATTCCTTAAATTTAAACACTCTCATATATAAATTTTTATCTAATCCTTACCTTAGGATTTTTTTTAAAATTGATTGAATTTTATATTTGTTAGGTGCATTGTGAACATTCATTTACAGATGGAAAAGAGAAGTGTTTGTGCACTTTTACAGTTTTATGACTACATGGTCCAAGATGATGTAAGGAAGAAACCCTAGGCATTGAAAGCATAAGTAACATAGTACCTGCTACTAATGTACATCCAAAATTTATATCTTCATGAAGTTGGAAAATTTTAAATCAATCAAAAGAAGTCTGGTACATCATCTCTTAAAAGATTCAAAGGTTCCGAATCAACACGAGACAAAGTTATGATTTTGAGTGCTACTATTTTTATGATTCTTATATGTTTAATTACTTTATACCACAAGACAAAGAATTTTTATCGCAATTTCAAATTTTGTATTACAGGAGTAATTAGTAAAATTATTCAATAGAGGGACGAGGAGAGAGATGTTGGAAGAAGGAATCTCGCAAAAGATTCAAAGGCTCCATATAAACACGTTGTAAAGGTCTGATTTTCGGTGCTACTTTTTTGTCATTTTTTTATGTTTAAGTACATCATATCGCAAATTAAGAGTTTTTACACAAATTTTGTATTATAGGAGTAATTAATACAAATGTTCAAGAGATGGAAGAGGAGAGGGATCTAAGTGAGCTATTCGGTTCAAAATACATGAGAGCATGACATCAATTTGATTGTGGTTTTTTGAAGAGAATTAGAAGGAACTTAAGAAATGGTTCAATGATGGTTCTTCTTTGAGAAGAGCCCCAACTTAGCAGTCAAACGAATTTTTCCTAGGTGCCCAACTCTTAGTCATTTTTGAGAGGTCAACCCTAAAATATCTTTTATAATAGTTTTGTAATAATTATAAGATTAAAAATTTGGTACGAATTTTATCAAGCTGCAAATGAGCTAAACATGTTTGTAGCTTGATTTCTACTTTGTGATCATATTATTCGCTTTTAATTATTCGATGATTTTGATCTTATGATTATTTGATTGAATTGATTACTAGCCACAGAATATATACATATCTTATGTTTAGTATCTTAATCCCATAAAAAATACCCTTCAGAAATTGCCCTCGATCTTACACTATCACCCACGATGAAGTAATGAAACTAAAATAAATATATAATTGTGTTACGTGATATAGAATCCATAGATCGTAACAACCAGAATATCTAATATCTGGTTAGAATCTATCACGCTTACTAGACTTAGGGTCACTCAGGAAATGTATCTAAGTTTAATAAATAACCTCATAGCATACTGGAAAGAGACTTACGTGGACCTTTGAATCCCGACTAATGGGTTTAACCCAACTCCCCCTTAATTAGAATACAATATTTGCATAATAATTTGTGAAGCTAAGTAGTTTGAGTTGTATCTAATATATACTCGTTAATTTCTATATTTTACTTGTTATATTATCTTATTACACTAGTTGAACACTGTATATTAATTTTACATTCCCCGTAGAGAATGATTTTCTTACTGTTATATTAATTATAACAATTTATGACGTGTGGAGAATAAACGTATCTAGTATGTGAATTATATCACTCCCAAGGCCCGATAGCAACCGCAATGAAAGCTGACTATTTTCCTTGGTCCTTTATGCTGCAAAACTCACGCTCTAACTAAAGCGTTTGATCAAATACTAACAGAAAAATCGATATATGTATGGATAATAAATTTTTGCTTCAAGAAATCACCATAATTTACTTTTGAATATATACAGAGCCCCATCTATGGATATTAAATTTTATAATTATTACGTTAAAGGTGCAACTATTCATAGGAGTATAGAGAAATAAAAAGTGAGAGAAGAATATGGTGTCTATAGAGAATAAAAGTCAAAAGAAATACAGGTGGTCTTCAGAACAAATTTGGTTCTCTGGTGGTTGTAAACGAGTATATCGAAAACTACATGTGAAAGCTTGATTAAATTTCTCGAGACCTACAATGTCGAACTCAAGTAAGTAAGATGTTTTACCTTGTTTGTTTAACTTCTCCAAAAGGCCTTTTTTCGAACCACACTAGAGTTATTCACGAATATTTGTTTCTTAAATGGTGAAGCGGAATTTCCTTAAACACGTGTAAGATGTTATAGGTTTTTTTTTAACTTCTTCGAAAGATCTTTTTTTTGATCCAAACTCGACTTGTTCACAGATAAATTATTTCTTAAATGGTAAAGCGAAACTTCCTTGAACACACATAAGATGTTCTAGCTTGTTTGTTTAAATTCTCTACAAGATATTTTTAAAACTAAACTTGAGATTCGTGAACAATTTGTTTCTTAAATGGTGGAGCGAAACTTCCTTGAACAATTGATAATGTATGAAATATATTATCTATAATAAAAAGTTAAATATTAATAAAGAAAATCAAATATTAAGAAATTATAAAATCTTATTTAATATTTGAAATTCATTAATATATTTACTAATAAATAAAATATTAATTTATAAATCATAATATAAACGATTAATTAACAAACTCATTCGAACCAACTCAGTTCATACAAAGCTTTAACCGAACTCAGTTCAAACACACCTTGAATCGAACTCTGTTTAAACAAAACGTAAATTAGAGATTAAACTTATTTACAAACTAATGAGTTCGAAAGAGTTTCTCATTTATATCCTTAGTGTCAAAAATTCTTTTCTCTTTGGAGGGAGGTTTTGAAAAAGAGACAAGCCATAGTTGAAAAATAGGTGGGAAAACTATACCACTAGATAATAATAATAATAATAATAATAATAATAATAATAATAATAATAATAATAATAATAATAATAATGAAAGAAGTACCACACCACAAACCTATTCTATTGCCCCGCCATAATCCTTGACACCAAACCACTACCAATATAGAAAAAAAACTGAACACTTTTAACTTTGGATTGGAAATGACACGTTGTATGCTACATGAGAAAAATGACACGTGAGAGGCGAAACCGCAAAAATGCTACGTGAGAGGCGAAACCGGTTTATATTGGAAATGACACGTTGTATGCTACATGAGAAAAATCTTCCAAAACATTTTTGGGCAGAAGCCGCAAATACTGCAGTATTTTTGCAAAATCGGCTTCTCACAAGGGCAATCATTGATAAAACACCTTTTGAAGCATGGTATGGCTATAAACCATCTCTAAAATTTCTTAAGGTATTTGGATGTTTGTGTTTTTTCTCATGTTCCTCAAGTCAAAAGGGACAAGCTAGACAAAAGAGCACTTTATGGGATCTTCATTGGTTATAGTTCAGTTTTAAAAGCTTATAAAAAATTTCAACCATAAATTGGAAAAATTGTTATAAGCAGAGATGTGAACTTTATGGAGGAAGAAGAATGGAATTGGAATATTGAAGATAACATTATTTTAAAAGTGTCAAATACCAAGTTTCAAGAACAAAGCATGGATGATCAGGAAAATGAAATAATTGATGATATTCCTGTAAGAGGCACAAGGTTACTTCCTGAAATATATCAACGTTGCAACATTGCTGTATGTGAACCTGAAAATTATGAAGAAGCCAAGACAAATGAAAATTGGCTAGCCGCAATGGGAGGAGTTGTTCATGATTGAAAAAAATAAAACATGGGAGTTGGTAGATAAACCTCAAGATAGGAAGGTCATTGGGGTTAAATGGGTTTTCGGGACCAAACTCAATGCTGATGGATCAATCAACAAGCATAAAGCTAGGCTGGTGGTTAAAGGGTATGCACAGATATTTGGTGTGAACTATTCTGACACCTTTGCCCCAGTTGCTAGACTTGACACCATCAGGATGTTGCTTGTTTTTGCTGCACAAATGAATTGGAAACTATATCAGTTAGATGTCAAGTCGGCTTTTTTGAATGGTATTCTGCAGGAGGAGATTTATGTAGAACAACCAGAAGGCTTTGTAAAAGATGGAGAAGAAGATAAGGTATATATTCTTAAAAAGGCACTTTATGGGTTGAAACAAGCCCCAAGAGCATGGTACAGTAAAATTGATGAACACTTGCTCAGTTTGGGTTTTTCTTTTTTTTTTTGCTCGGCAAGTAGAACTTATATTAATCAAACTTTCAAGTTACATGGGCTCACAAAGGGCCTATTACATTTTAAACTTGGGCCAGTCCACTTGGACCCCCTTACACTTAGACAGCTAAAAAACAAAACGTACTAAGTAAAGTACCACATATCACATGTACACAAGTACATTACACCGAATCTAACAATCCCATCTAACCCTAATCGGATCTATAACCCTCTTCTCTTCCACTTTCTTGAATCTACAAAGAACTTCTTTGAACGCCATTGAGATACTTTCAACTATTTTCTCTTCAGTTTTCCAGATATTGTTGAAGATTCTCTCATTTCTTTCGATCCAGATGATATAAGTAGCAATCGAAAGAAGTATTCTCATTACCTCTTGGTTCGTAGCTTTGCCGCTTTGAAAGTCAATGAACCATTTCATTATGTTCTCCCAATCTGAGATCTTGGTAGAAACCCTATGAATGTTCAAGCATCTGAACCATATTCTCTTTGTAACCCCACATTCCCAGAATAGGTGATTTCTATCTTCACTCGTTAATTTGCAGAACTCACACAGTGAATTAGATATAACGTCCCAAGAAGCTAACCGATATTTGGTCGGTAATCTATCCAAATGGATCAACCACAATATAAATTTGTATTTCGGAGGGCTTTTGGAACTCCAGATGATTCCAGACCATTCATTGAGCGGTTTTTTTGGTCTCAGATATTTATAAGTTTCTCTAAAAGAAAAGGTACATTTTTTATTACAGCTCCATATAATTTCGTCTCTTTTATTAGGCTCAATAGTGATATTTGCGGTGACTTTATCCATGAATTTGAAATTTGCAGGCCATCGCCATCTCGTACCATTAATAAATTTGCTCAGTTTACAATCAATATAGTAGACTGAGACCAAACTACTGCTCTGAATATCTTGGAGACACCTGTTGTGAGGTATCCAAAAGTCACCCCATAGCGAGATGTATTTGCCATTTCCAATCTGGTATGATATTAACTTACTCGCAATATGTCTTAATTTGAGGAATTTCCTCCAACCCCAAGAGGTATCTTGGGGAATTTGGATTAGCCAGAAGGATTTGCCCTTTAGTAAGTTAACTTGAACCCAATTAGACCATAAGGTTTTCTTTGGGAAACAGCAGTTCCATAATAGTTTAAGGATAGCTGTTTGATTTTGGATAAGTAAGTCCCTTATCCCTAAGCCACCTTCCTGAATAGGATAGCAAATAGCTTCCCATGAGACCTTGGCCCCTCCTTTAAATTCACTAGACCCTCTCCACAGAAAAGCCATAATCTTTTGTTGAAGTACTTTAATATCTTTCTTAGGAACAGCAAATATATTAAACCTGAAACTTGATAGATTGTTGAGAACTGATTTGATTAATTGAAGTCTTCCAGCATAAGATAGATATTTTGAACTCCAGTGCTCTATTTTATTAATCATTTTCTTAATTAAGGGCTTGCAATCATCTGCATTTAATCTTCCAGTAATTAAAGGAACCCCTAAATATCTCATAGGAAGTTGGCCCTCAGGAATCTGGAGAATGTCCCACATACTTTGTTTAATATCATCAGAACACCCACCATAAAAGATGTTACTTTTATTAAAACTTATCTGGAGGCCTGATAATCTGTAAAATAAGTCTAAGCCTTTCTTGATGAGTATAGCTGTACTAATAGAAGGTTTAAAAAACACCATAAGATCATCAGAAAACATCAAATTATTTAACTGAAGCTCTCTACATTTAGGGTGCCAATTGAAACTTCTTTTCCTGCCAATCTTTATAAATATCTGAACTAAAATTTCCATACACAGGACAAATAGGTAGGGGGAGAGTGGGTCCCCCTGTCTTAAGCCCCTCTCCCCTTTAATAGAACCTTTGGGAGATCCATTGATTAATAAGCTATAAGAAGTTGTTGTTAAGCACATTTTAATCCAATCTATGAATTTTCCAGGATAACCAAATGTCTCTAGTACTTTAATAACAAAATCCCAATCAAGAGAATCATAGGCTTTCATTAAGTCAAGCTTTAAAGCACATCTTTTAGAAATTTGAGCTCTATTATAGCCCCTTACCAACTCTTGAGCAATGAGAATATTCTCTCCAATACTTCTATGTTGAACAAAGGCAGATTAATTATTTGAAATTAAGTCCTGTAGTGTGTTCTTGAGCCTATTAACAATCAACTTGGCTATGATTTTATAAATTATGTTACAGCATGAAATGGGCCTGTAACTTTTAACTGAAGATGGATTATGACACTTAGGTATTAAAGTTATAATAGGTGAATTAACCTCCTTTAATAATTGACAGTCTTGTAAGGCACTCTTGATAGCTTCACAGATATCAGGTCCAATTATGTCCCACATCTTTTTAAAGAACCCAGCTGTATAACCATCAGGCCCGGGGCTCTTGGAATTATCCATTGAGAACAAGGCATCCTTAATCTCCTTATCAGTTATACGTAAAGTTAAATCTTTTGCTTGATTCTCTGAGATCTTTTTAGAATTAATTCTGTTAAGAAGGTCAACATTGTAATTCTCTCTATTACTTCTTTTCTTGCCCAGGAGATCAGAATAGAAATTCACAAATTCAAGTATTATTTCAGTTTCATCAGAGCTAATAGTCCCATTTTCCATGGTAAGGGTATTGATACTATTTTGAGATTTTCTACCATTGACCCACTTCATGAAATAAGCTGTGTTCAAATCTCCTTCATCTACCCATATAGCTCTAGACTTTTGTCTCATAATAGATTCCTCCTTAGCTTTTTCATCATGTAACTCAGTGAGAAGTTGATTTTCTTCTCGTAATACCTCTTCACTTTTGTTACCTTGAAGCCTAATATTTTGAATATCAGTTAATCTATTCTGGATATGGCTAATTTTGTTTGAACCATTTTTAAAATGTAGGTTGTTGAACTCCTCGAGCTTACCTTTGAGTACTTTCAACTTCTTGGTAAGGTTGTACATAGGAAAACCATTAATTTTGGTTTTCCATGATTCAACCACCAATGGAGTAAAAAGTTCATGTTCCATCCATACATTATAGAATCTGAATGGAGATGGCCCCTTTTCCTGAATGGAATGATTTCCAAGTGTTGACTACAGTGGTCAGATACACCTGGAGGTTTAAGTATTAAGGAGGTTTGATTAAATTTATTGAGCCAGTTAGAATTGACATAGGTTCTATCAATTCTACTTGCTCTCATATCATCACCAACAGCTCTATTTGTCCATGTAAACTTAGGACCATTATATATGAGGTCAGTGAGTTCCATATCCTCTATACATTTAATCATATCATGTGAGCTCTCAGTTAAACTGTCACAATTCATTCTCTCATCCACATTAGTGATTTCATTGAAATCACCTTGAATGACCCAAGCTTCATTATTCACTATGTTCTCCCATCCCCTCAATGTATGCCAAAGAGTGTGTCTAAGATTAACAACATTCATGGCATACACTGGGGTATAGTAAAATTCTGTTCTAGACTCTATGTGTTTGATCTTGCATAACATAGCTTGATCAGTCATATTAAGAACATTAACATCCACAATTTTTGGATTCCAACAGGTCCAGATACGCCCATGTTCATGTTTGGAGTAGTTAGTAGCTACTTGCCATTTATTAAAAGTAGATTTTAAAATCCTATCTGACTTATGAAACTTGATTTTAGTTTCCAAAAAGCTGAAAACCCAAGTATCTTTATTGACAACTTGCTTCAGGCAATTATCTTGCTTGAGCTTTTTATTCATACCTCTCACATTCCATGTAATGATCATTAAACAGATGGGGTCAGGAGGCTTTTCAGCCACCACTTCTGCATCTTCACTTAATAAATTTGTAACCACGTCATCTAAATTTTCATTATTCAGAATATCAAAGCTAAGTTTGGGTTTTTCTAAAAGTCCTTCAGAATCAACATTATATGTCAAGAAAGATGAAGGGGGAATTCATATAATCTCTTTATATGTTGATGATCTTCTTGACACTGGAAATAACACAAGTCTTGTGGATAATTTCAAGAAAGAAATAATGAAAGCATTTGAGATGACAGACCTTGGGTTGATGAGCTTCTTTCTCGGAATGGAAATAAAACAAGGTGAATATGAAGTTTTTATTTGTCAAAAGAAATATGCAAAGGAGATTCTAAAGAAGTTTAGTCTTGAAGAATGCAAAGAAATGAACACTCCCATGAACCAAAAGGAGAAACTTTGCAAAGAGGATGGAGCGGAAAAGATAGATGAAATATACTATAGGAGTCTAATTGGTTGTTTAATGTATCTAACAGCCACTCGACCTGATATTTTAAATGCAGTGAGTATTTTATCTCGATTCATGCATTGTCCTAGTGAAATGCATCTAAAAGATGCAAAAAGAGTAATTCGCTATGTAAAAGAAACTTGTGATTTTGGAATTAAATTCAAAAAAGGAAAAACCTTCACACTGGTTGGTTAATCGGACGGAAATGTTGTTATTCTCTACTGCAACATTGACAATCAAATTGCAGATATCTTTACCAAGCCATTGCCTGTCACAAAGTTTTAGTTTCTACGCAGTAAGCTTGGAGTTTGCAGTTCCTAAAGCAAGGAGAAGTGTTGAAATAAGTGTTTAGGACTGCTATTATGATTTTATGTAGTTTAAATATTCAAATTATATAACCGTTAGCAGTTATTAGATAGGCAGTTACATTTAGGTTTTATAAAAACTGATATCTGCAGTAACATTCTATTCATCAGATAAATAAATATTGTTTTCTTATCCTTCTATATTACAACAAACTGCAATGCAAACACCCTAAATAATACTAAAACTTGACAAGCAAGTCACTTATTATTAACATAGAATTTATAATCATCATCATCACCAAATCATCATTATATCCACAGCATCATTCTAGATTATAGATCTAATTTTTCTCATGAATCAATGTGAATTTTTATATTTATATGTATAAATTTTTTTAAATAAAATTATTCAAGATCTATAATACTATATATATAAATATATTTTATAATAGTAAGTATATATGGTACATATGATTTCAAATATAAATCAGCGATTTAGTATTAAACATGTTAAAACTTTTGAGACTTGTTTGTTATTAGAGTAATTATAGACATTGAACTATTTGGTGCCTAACAAGAACTCTGCCTTTATATCTTATAATAATAATTATATATGTGTATGCGTGCATGTGGACAAAAGGTTTTTGCTTCATGAAATCATCATCTTTCTTTTTGGTATATGGAGAAACCAGTGGAAAATGTTTCTAGAATAGAAAATACTACTCTTTACATGAATTTAAATGTAAGTTTCGTTGTTTTCAATTTCTTTTAATAGTGTAGTTTTACTTTTAATTGAAAATCGTTTCTTTTAAATTTATAAAAAAAATATTTTTTACTTTTCTAGTGATATTGTTCGATTTTTCCAACAGAATATCACTTTAATATTTAGCTAAATATACATGTTAAATCACTCTAAATCCAGCAACATAGACATACCATAAAAGGCTATATATAAGAATAGTGGATATATTATAATTTCATATTTAGGCAAGAAGGTGAAAAAATAAAAAATGATCCCAGAAAGAATAGAGAAAGAAGAAGCATACAAGGTAATATGGTCGGATTTTAATAGATAAGGGGGAGGAAAAAGTTATTAATGGGCCTAGGGTATAATACCTTATATACACAATTTATCAGCCTACAAAATATCACACATCACCATTCAAACCCTAATCGCCGTCTTCAATTTTACCTAAAGACATACAAAAACCATACCATTTTGTACACCGCCGTCCATTTTCTCCTCTCCAAAAATCAACTTCTTTCATTCTATTCCACCTATTTTTTTCCAAAGCCTACATCCTTCTCTTTCTTTGTATAAAGTTTTGTTTTCTTTGACTGCCTTGTTGTAGGGCTTCTATCTCTAACCATGTTCTGTTCTTTAATGGTTAATATATCGATCTATGACCATTACATTTCAAATATAGATTATATGTATAAGTTTTCCAACCAGAACCTTCATTGCAGATGTGAGTTTTCTTATTTCCATATTCTAAATTATTTTCATCATCTTATTATTTGGAAAATATAAAATAATATTGTGGAACAGTCAGATTCTTAATTTTAATATGTTAAAACATGAATATTTGTCAATTTTTATTCTTTTAAAGAGTTTTATGTACATGTCTTTAAAAATAATTATTTCAGAAATTATAATTTAAGGTCTTAGTAATAATATTGCATAAAAAAATACATATCATTTGGCTTGTAGCCTTAGTTTAGGGGCGGACTAGGGGCTATAAAAAATTTCCAATTTATTTTTCTTCATTTGTCATCTTTAATTGCATTCTTGTTTTAGAATTTTACTCAAAGCAATTACATTCACATTAAACTACCAAAATAAATGAATTCTTTAGGAATATCAGTCCAAGGGCACTACAGTTTCAAGATAGCAATTGCTCTAAGGAGGTTTCGAAAGGTGTCAAGGTTTGCACTGTGTATGAAACATAAAAGGACATTTGATCTTAGATACTAAGTCACCATTGTCAAATCACTGAGATTTACTTTTATTTAATTGATTAAGTTAATTATTATTTATATTTGGAATTAGAGAGTTTAATTCAATTGAATTAATTATCCTAAATTTGATTGAGGAACAATAGTATATCTATATGCCAGGGGTCATGTGGATATATGTTGGTTTCACAACTGCTATCCGTTAATTTCAATATTCTCATATATAACTTTTTATCTAATGCTTTAGCTAGGATATTTGTTAACATTGTTTGAATTATATATTTGTCATATGGAGAAGAGAAGTGTCTGTGCACTTTTACAGTTCGAAACCCTAGCCATTGTAACCATAAGTAACATTGTATTTGCTACTAATATCCATCCAAAAATTGCTATCTTCATAAAGTTTGCAAATAATAAAATCAGTCAAAAGAAGTGTGGTTCATGGTAGCTTAAAAGATTTTAAGGCTCCGAATCAACACGAGACAAAGGTCTGATTTCGAGTGCTACTATTTTTGTGATTTGTATATGTTAAGTACTTTATAATACAAACTAAGAGTTTTTATTACAATCTATAGTTTTGTATTATAGGAGTAATTAGTAAAAATATTCAAGAGCGGGTTGAGGAGATAGATGTTGGAGGGGAGGGATCTCAAAAAATATTTAAAGGTTCTGAATCAACATGTGGCAAATGTCTGATTTTGGGTGCTAATTTTTTTGTCATATTTTTATGTTTATGTACTTTATAACACAAACTAAGAGTTTTTATCACAATCTATAATTTCGTATTGCATGAGTAATTAATACAAATATTCAAGAGTGGGAAGAGGATAGGGATATTAATGAGTTATTTGGTTCAAAATACATGAGAGCTAGACTTAAAAGAGATTTGATTGTGGTTTTTAAATAGAATTAGAAGGAACTTAAGAAAAAGTTCATTAATGAAGTGAAATGGGATCTTCTTTGACAAGAGCCAAACATTTTTTTCCTAGGTGCCCAGTCTTAAGGTATCTTCTAGAATCATTTTGTAATAATAAAAGATTAAAAATTTAGTACGAATTTTATCAAGCTCAAAATGAGATAAACATGTTTGTAGCTTGGATTGCTACTTTATGAATCGTATTATTTGGTTGTAATTATTTGATGATTTTGATATTATGAGTATTTGATTGAATTGATTGCTGGTCACTGAATATATACATCTCTTATGTTTATTATATATATTCCTAACAAATTAACCATCAGGAATTTCCCCATATCTTAGTCTATCACTTAGGATGAAGTATATGAATTGAAAAAGATATATAATTGTGTTAGGTTATATAGAATCCAGAGATTGTAACAAACGTAATATCTAATATGGGGTTAGAGGTATCTGATTTTAAGAAATAGATAGGGTTAGAATCTATCACTCTTACTAGACCTAGGATCACTCGGTAAAGGTATCTGATTTTAAGAAATAGCCTCTAGCGTACTTGAAAGAGACTTAGGTAGATCTTTGATTCCTGACTAATGGGTTTATCCCAATTTCCCCTTAATCAGAATACATCATTTGCATAATAATTTGGATATATAAAGAAAACAATGGAAAAGACTTGTAGAGCTTCATCTATGGATATTAATTTGTATAGTTATAACATTAAGGGGTGCAACTTTTCGTAGGAGAGTAAGAAATAAAAAGTGAGATGAGATTATAGTGTTTTTAGGGAAGAAAAGTCAAAAGAAATGCAAGTGGTGGCTGGAACATATTTGGTGCTCTATCAATGGTTGTTTTAAATTAGTTGTATCGTAAACTAAATGTGCAAGATTGTTTTAATTTCTCGAGACGACCAGAGTCGAACTCACTTAAGTAAGACGTTCAAGCTTGCTTGTATAATTTATCGAAAAGGTCGTTTTTTCAACCAAACTCGAGTTGTTCATGGATATTTTTTTCTATAATGGTGAAGCGAAATTTCCTTGAACACACGTAAGTTGTTCTAGCTTGTTTGTTTAAATTCTCCAAATGATATTTTTTTGAGGGAAACTCGAGTTTTTCACAATTAATTTGTTTCTTAAATTGTAAAGAGAAACATCCTTGAACACAAATAAGACTTTCAAGCTTGTTTGTTTAACTTCTCTAAAAGATCTTTTTTCGAACTAAACTCGATATTCACGAAAAAAAAATTCTTAAATGGCGAAGTGGAAGTTCCTTGATGTATGAAATATACAATCCATAATATGAATTTTAATGTTAATAAAGAAATTAAAAATCCTATTTAATATTTGACATTCATTAATATATTTACAAATAAATAAAATATTAATTTATTATTTATAATAGCTTGAAACGAACTTAGTTTAATAAAACCTTGAACCAAACTCTATTTAAACAAAACTTAAATTAGAGAATAAACTTATTTATATACTAATGAGTTCTAAAGAGTGTCTCATTTATATCCGTAGTGAGAATAATTTGTTTACCTTTGGAGGTTTTGAAAAAGAGACAAGCCAGAGTAAAAAAATAGGTGTGAAAACTATATCACTAGATAGTAATAATAGTAATAATAATAATAGTAATAATAGTAATAATAATGACGAAAAAAGTACCACACAAGAAACCTATTCTATTGCACCACCATAACCCGTGGCACCAAACCACTACCAAGATAGTAACTAAACTTAACACTTTCAACCATATCTGCTCATGCATGATGGGAATTGTTGAATTTCAATTTTAGTAACTGAGTCAATTTACATAAATAATAATAAAATTTTGTTGTCTTCTCCTCCCAATTAAGAAGGGAGAGAGAATGCACATAATCAATTATAATTTAAATTTTTCAAGAAATAAATTAAGTGAAGAAGAAAGAAGAAAGAAGAACCACTAGCTAACCAACCATTGATGTGTTGTTTCAAATTCCAAAACCCAACCAAATCTCACATGCCCATTCATTGTTACCTATCCTATTAACCTTTTAACTTCTATGTAAACACCCCAAATAATAACAAAACTTGACAAGAAAGTCACTGATTAATAACAAAGCATTTATAATCATCATCATCACTCTTTACATGAATTTAAATGTAAGTTTCGTTGTTTTCAATTTCTTTTAATAATGTAGTTTTACTTTTAATTGAAAATCGTTTCTTTTAAATGAATATAAAATATATTTTTTACTTTTCTAGTGATACTGTTCGATTTTTCCAACAGAATACCACTTGAATATTTAGCTAAATATACATGTTAAATCACTCTAAATCCAGCAACATACGAATGATATTATAAAAAAAGATACATACAATAAAAGGTTGTATATAAGAAAAATGGATATATTATAATTTCATATTTAGGCAAGAAGGTGAAAAAATAAAAATGATCCCAGAAAGAAGAGAGAAATAAAATATCACAAATCTCATTCAAACCCTAATAGCCTTCTTCAATTTCACATAAAAACACCTAAGACCATACCCTTTCTTAAACCACAATCAATTTTCTCCTCTCTAGAAATCGAATTCTTCCATTCTATTCTACCTATCTTTTTTTTCCAAGCCTATATCCTCCTCTTTCTGTATAAAGTTTTATTTTCTTTCCTATCTCTAGCCAAGTTCTATTTTTTAATGGTGAACATATCAAATCGATCAATGATCGTTACATTTCAAATATAGATTATACGTATAAAGCCCAAACCTTTGTTGAAGATGTGAGTTTTCTTATTTCCATATTCAAAATTATTTTTATTATCTAATAATTTTAAAAATAGAAAATAATTTTTATGTGTTAAAACATGATAATTTGTCAATTTCTATTTTTTTTTAAAGAGTTTTATGTTTCCAAATGTTGTACGTACATGTTTTGATTATTTTTATGCATTGCCTATATTCTTTAGACATAATTATTTAAGAAATTATAATTTGAGTTTGTAGCAATAATATTGCATAAAGAAATACAAATCACTTGGGGTGTAACCTTAGTTTTGGGGGATTAGGGGCTATAAAAGATTTCATTTTTTTTTCTTCATTTTCCATCTTTAATTGCATCTATTGTAATAGAATTTCACTTCAAGAATCTGCATTCACACTAAAATGTCTTATGAACATAATGTGTATAAAATGGTCATTGTCAAATCAGTTAGATTTACTTTTATTTAATTAATTAAATTAATTCATTATTTATATTTAGAATTGGGGAGTTTAATTCAATTGAATTAATTAGCCTAAATTTGATTAAGAAGCAATATTAGATCTATACGTTGAATGTCTTGTGGATATATGTTGCTTTCACAACTGCATTCCTTAAATTTAGACACTCTCATATATAAATTTTTATCTAATCCTTAGCTTAGGATTTTTGTTTAAAATTGATTGAATTTTATATTTGTTAGGTGCATTGTGAACATCCATTTACAGATGGAAAAGAGAAGTGTTTGTGCACTTTTACAGTTGTATGACTACATGGTCCACGATGATGTAAGGAAGAAACCCTAGGCCATTGAAAGCATAAGTAACATAGTACCTGCTACTAATGTACATCCAAAATTTATATCTTCATGAAGTTGGAAAATTTTAAATCAATCAAAAGAAGTCTGGTCCATCATCTCTTAAAAGATTCAAAGGTTCCGAATCAACACGAGACAAAGGTATGATTTTGAGTGCTACTATTTATGTGATTCTTATATGTTTAATTACTTTATACCACAAGACAAAGAATTTTTATAGCAATTTCAAATTTTGTATTACAGGAGTAATTAGTAAAATTATTCAATAGAGGGACAAGGAGAGAGATGTTGGAAGAAGGAATCTCGCAAAAGATTCAAAGGCTCCATATCAACACGTGGCAAAGGTCTGATTTTTGGTGCTACTTTTTTTGTCATTTTTTTATGTTTAAGTACATCATATCACAAATTAAGATTTTTTATCACAAATTTTGTATTATAGGAGTAATTAATACAAATGTTCAAGAGATGGAAGATGAGAGGGATCTAAGTGAGCTATTCGGTTCAAAATACATGAGAGCTTGACTTCAATTTGATTGTGGTTTTTTGAAGAGAATTAGAAGGAACTTAAGAAAAGGTTCAATGATGGTTCTTCTTTGAGAAGAGCCCCAACTTATCAGCCAAACGAATTTTTCCTAGGTGCCCAAATCTTAGTCATTATTGAGAGGTCAACCCTAAAATATCTTTTATAATCCTTTTGTAATAATTATAAGATTAAAAATTTGGTACGAATTTTATCAAGCTGCAAATGAGCTAAACATGTTTGTAGCTTGATTTCTACTTTGTGATCATATTATTCGCTTATAATTATTCGATGATTTTGATCTTATGATTATTTGATTGAATTGATTGCTAGCCACAGAATATATTCATATCTCATGTTTAGTATCTTAATCCCATGAAAAATACCCTTCAGGAATTGCCCTATATCTTACACTATCACCCACGATGAAGTTTATGAACTGAAATAAATATATAATTGTGTTACGTGATAGCTTACTAGACTTAGGGTCACTCAGGAAAGGTATCTAAGTTTAAGAAATAACCTCATAGCATATTTGGAAGAGACTTACGTGGAACTTTGAATCCCGACTAATGGGTTTAACCCAACTCCCCGTTAATTAGAATACAATATTTGCATAATAATTTGTGAAGCTAAGCAGTTTGAGTTGTATCTAATATACACTCGTTAATTGCTATATTTTACTTGTTATATTATATTATTACACTAGTTGAACACTTTATATTAATTTTATATTCCCCGTAGAGAATGATTTTCTTACTATTATATTAATTATAACAATTTATGACGTGTGGAGAATAAACGTATCTAGTATGTGAATTATATCACTCCTAAGGCCCGATAACAACCGCAATGAAAGCTGACTATTTTCCTTGGTCCTTTATGCTGCAAAACTCACGATCTAACTAAAGCGTTTGATCAAATACTAACAAAAAATCGATATATGTATGGATAATAAATTTTTGCTTCAAGAAATCACCATATTTTACTTTTAAATATATATACAGAGCCCCATCTATGGATATTAAATTTTATAATTATTACGTTAAAGGTGCAACTATTCATAGGAGTATAGAGAAATAAAAAGTGAGAGAAGATTATGGTGTCTATAGAGAATAAAAGTCAAAAGAAATACAGGTGGTCTTCAGAATAAATTTGGCGCTCTGGTGGTTGTAAACGAGTATATCGAAAACTACATGTGAAAGCTTGATTAAATTTCTCGAGACCTACAAAGTCGAACTCAAGTAAGTAAGATGTTTTACCTTGTTTGTTAACCTTCTCCAAAAGGCCTTTTTTCGAACCAAACTAGAGTTGTTCACGAATATTTGTTTCTTAAATGGTGAAGCGGAACTTCCTTAAACACGTGTAAGATGTTATAGGTTTTTGTTTAACTTCTTCGAAAGATCTTTTTTTTTAACCAAACTCGACTTGTTCACAGATAAATAGTTTCTTAAATGGTAAAGCGAAACTTCCTTGAACACACATAAGATGTTCTAGCTTGTTTGTTTAAATTCTCTACAAGATCTTTTTCAAACTAAACTTGAGATTCGTGAACAATTTGTTTCTTAAATGGTGGAGCGAAACTTCCTTGAACAATTGATAATGTATGAAATATATAATCTATAATCAAAAGTTAAATATTAATAAAGAAAATCAAATCTTAAGAAATTATAAAATCTTATTTAATATTAGAAAGTCATTAATATATTTACAAATAAATAAAATATTAATTTATAAATCATAATATAAACGATTAATTAACAAACTCGTTCGAACCAACTCAGTTCATACAAAGCTTTAACCGAACTCAGTTCAAACACACCTTGAATCGAACTCTGTTCAAACAAAACTTAAATTAGAGATTAAACTTATTTATAAACTAATGAGTTCGAAAGAGTTTCTCATATATATCCTTAGTGGCAAAAATTCTTTTCTCTTTGGAGGGAGGTTTTGAAAAAGAGACAAGCCATAGTTGAAAAATAGGTAGGAAAACTATACCACTAGATAATAATAATAATAATAATAATAATAATAATAATAATAATAATAATAATAATAATAATCAAGAGCTATTTGGGTTTCAGATGGTGAAATAAATACATCTTAT
The DNA here is from genome assembly GCA_029959085.1 of Nemophila menziesii. Lineage (NCBI taxonomy): Eukaryota > Viridiplantae > Streptophyta > Magnoliopsida > Boraginales > Hydrophyllaceae > Nemophila > Nemophila menziesii. The sequence continues at coordinate 60,263,237 of JARWIR010000005.1, read as the reverse complement.
TTTATGAAGTGGGTAAATGGCAGAAAAGCTCAGAACACCATATTAAATATTACTAAAGAGGATGGAACCATTACCACAAATGAAGATGAAATAGTATGTGAGTTCATTTACTTTTACAAGAACCTGCTAGGCACAAAAAGACAAGGTCAGGAAGTATATGATCCTGAATTATTAAAAAGAATATGCAAAAAAGTAATTAATCCTGACTTACATAAGGAATTAGGTCAACCCATATCTGAGAAAGAGATAAAAAGTGCCTTGTTCTTAATTGATAGTTCAAAGAGTCCAGGCCTAGATGGTTTTACCTCAGCTTTCTTTAAGAAAATTTGGAGTATTACGGGACAAGAGGTATGTAAGGCTATTCAAAGTACCTTGAATGATTGTCAATTGCTCAAAGAGGTTAATTCAGCGGCTATTACTATAATACCAAAAATTCAAAATCCAAGCTCAGTTAAAAATTACAGACCTATTGCTTGTTGCAATGTTATATATAAATGTATATCCAAAATAATAGCCAATAGACTTAAAGCCACATTACCTAAACTTATTTCTAATAATCAGTCAGCTTTTGTTCAAGATAGAAATATTGGGGAAAACATTCTCATTGCTCAAGAATTAGTGAGAGGGTATTCAAGAGCTCAAATATCTAATAGATGTACTCTGAAATTGGATCTTATGAAAGCTTATGATTCACTAGATTGGGACTTTGTGATCAAGACTCTTAAAGCTTTTAATTTTACAGAGATTATGATCAAATGGATCAAAATGTGCCTCACCTCTACATCATACAATTTAATGATCAATGGAAGGCCTAAAGGTTTCTTTAATGGTGAAAGAGGACTAAGGCAGGGGGACCCCATCTCCCCTTACCTATTTGTAATATGTATGGAAGTACTTACACAATTGTTTAAAGCTATAGGGATAAGATGAGACTTTGATTGGCACCCTAAATGTAAGAAACTGAAGCTTAACAATCTGATGTTTGCAGATGACTTAATGGTTTTCTTCAAACCAACAAGTAGTACTGCCTATCTTATTAAAGAAAATCTTGATATATTTTATAGATTCTCAGGCCTGCAAATCAGTACAAGTAAAAGTCACATATTCTATGGAGGATGTGACAATAATATAAATGATGAATTGTGGAAGATTTTACAGGTACCTGAGGGAACTCTTCCTATGAAATACTTGGGGGTTCCATTAATCTCAGGAAGGCTTAGTTCAGATGATTGTAAGCCCCTTATCTCAAGAATAGTCAAGCAAATTGAGCATTGGAGCTCTAAATGCTTATCATTTGCAAGAAGGCTCCAATTAATCAAAATGGTACTGAGTAATCTATCATCATATTGGTATAGTATATTTGCTATCCCAAAAAAGATTATTAAAGGTATCCAAAGTAAAATTACAACATATCTTTGGAAAGGGACAAGTGAAGCTAAAGGTGGATTTAAATTTGCTTGGGATGTGATTTGCTTACCAACAGATGAAGGTGGATTAGGGATCAAAAATCCCTATACTCTAAATCAAACTGCCACACTTAAATTACTCTGGAACTGCTGCTTCCCAGGAACACTTTATGGTCAAACTGGGTGCAACTAGTTCTGTTGAAGGGTAAATCATTTTGGCAAGTTGAAATCCCTCAAGATACATCATGGGGATGGAGGAAAATATTAAAGATGAGGGACATATCAAAGAATTTTATCTCTTATAAGATTGGTGATGGTAAAAGCATCTCTCTATGGTGGGACTATTGGCTACCGGATAATAAGAGATTATATGATATTCAGAGCAGCACGTTAGCCTCGGGGTACTTCACCAACAGTAAAATTTCACAAATTATTAACAACAATTGTTGGAAATGGCCTGCAAAGTTCAGATTTATGAATGAATTGACAAAAGATCTGGAATTTAATAGTCATGAAGATGATAAAATTATATGGAGGCACACTAAAAAAGGTAAATTTACATTCAGAGAAACATATGAATATATTCGAGCCAAGAAACCGACAAAAGATTGGACGAAAATTATATGGAAATTAAAAAGCTTTCCAAGATATAAGTTTATCTTATGACTGGTCAAGCTAGATATAATTGCAACAAAACAGAGGCTATTAACTTGGGGGGTTATATCAAACCCTATATGTGAGTTCTGCAAACTAAAAAGCGAAGATAGAAATCACCTTTACTGGGATTGTTCAGTAACTAGAAGAATTTGGAGCAGATGTCTAAGTACTCAAGGGGTTAAAACCATTATCACTGATTGGCAAACCCTTATTGACTGGTTCATAGCTCATCACTCCTCTGACATCATCTTGAAGACTATTCTATTGGTTGCCGTATATGTGATATGGATCGAGAGAAATAATAGAGTGTTCAAGAACGAGATAAAATCGGAAGAAACAATTTTCGAGAACATCTCAGCAGCGTTCCGAGAGAATCTTACAAGGTTTCAGAGAGGGAAAGTAAGAAAAGCGGTGGAAGAAACGATTATGCGGTGGAGTAAGTGAAGAGTTGTATTGAAAGTACGGTGTACTTCTTAGTGGGTTAGATTGTGTTTTGTTATATTATGTTTTTATTTTAAATGGGTTAAATGGCCCAGAGTTATAAAGTTGATTAGGCCCATTAGAGTTATTATAATATTGTAATAGCCCAATAGGTCCATGTATTTTGAAAAGTTTGATGAAATAATATAGCTACTTGCCGAGCAAAAAATAATAATAATAATAATAGTAATGAAATAAGTACCACACCACAAACCTATTCTATTGCCCCGCCATAATCCTTGACACCAAACCACTACCAAGATAGAAAAAAAACTGAACACTTTAAACTAAATCTGCTCATGCATGATGGGAATTGTTGAATTTCAATTTTAGTAACGAAGTCAATTCACAAGAATGAAATTAAAATGTTTGCTTCTCCTCCGAATTTAAAAAAGAGGTTGAGCTTAAAATTAATTATAATTTAGATTTTTCGTGAAACAAAACAAGCGAAGAAGACAGAAGAAAGAAGAACTCTACTAGCTAACCAACCACCTATGTGTTGTTTCAAATTCCAACACCTGAAGAAATATCACTTGCCCATTCAGTATTACCCATCCGATTAACCTTTTAACTGTGTTGAAATAAGTGTTTAGGACTGCTATTATGATTTTACTTATATTATGTATGTAGTTTAAATATTCAAATTATATAGCCGTTAACAGTTATTAGACAGGCAGTTACATTTAGGTTTTATAAATACTGATGTCTGCAGTAACATTATATTCATCATTTAAATAAATATTGTTTTCTTATCCTTCTATATTACAACAATTGGTATCAGAGCAATCTTCTTAACGGACCTGTTTGAGAATCCATGGAAGGCCAAACAAGTTTTTCATCAATTGCTCCGCCGGTGTTTCATGGAGAAAACTATCAAATCTGAGCAGTTCGTATGGAGACTTATTTGAGTGCTTTAGATCTTTAGGATGTTATGGAAGAAGACGTAGAAATTCCTGTACTACAACAAAATCCAACCATTGAACAGATAAAATTTCATAATCAAAAGAAAGCAAAAAAGGCAAAAGCAAAGCATGTCTATTTGCAGCAGTCTCGCAAAGTATCATGACTCTTAAGACAGCAAAAGAGATTTTGGATTCTCTCAAAAAAGAATATGAAGGAAATGATAAAATTTGTGGAATGCAAGTTTTAAATTTGATACGTGATTTTGAATTACAAAAGATGAAGAAGGGTGAGTCCATCAAAGAATTTACTGATAGGTTGATGAACATTGCAAACCGAATCAGATTACTTGGTTCATCTCTTCCAGAATCAAGGATTGTTGAAAAAATTCTGGTAACATTGCCAGAACAATTTGAAGCCACAATTACATCCCTAGAAAACACTAAGGATATGTCAAAAATCACTCTTATCGAATTGTTAAATTCTCTACAAGCACAAGAGCAACGTAGAGCAATGAGACATGAGGGTGAACTTGAGGGAGCATTGACTGCAAAGTTTCAAGGTTCTGAAAAAAGGTCAATAGAAAAGGCGTAGTTATAATTCTTGTTTTCATTGTAAGAAGAAAGGGCACCCACCATTCAAGTGTTGGAGAAGGCCAAATGCCCAGTGTTCCAAATGCAATGAGATGGGACATGAAGCAGTTATATGCAAAACCTCAAAATGTTCAAAATGCAACAAGATGGGACATGATGCAATCATATGCAAAACAAAAAATCAACAATATGATGCTAATGCCCAAGTTGCTGATGAAGATGAAGAGGATCAATTATTTGTCGCAAAATGTTTTTCAAGCATTGAATCAAAAGAAGCTTGGCTCATTGATAGTAGTTGTACTAACCACATGACATATGACAAAGAGTTGTTTAAAGAATTAAGGAGCACCAACAAATCAAAAGTTCGAATTGGTAATGGAGATTACATAGATGTCAAAGGAAAAGGTACAGTTGCAATTTCTAATTTCTTTGGTACAAAGTATATTTTTGATGTGTTGTATGTTCCTGAAATCAACCAAAACTTGTTGAGTGTTGGACAATTAATTTAAAAGGGTTATAGGGTTATGTTTGATGATAAATGTTGTTTGATTAAAGATGCTTTTGGAAAAGACGTGTTTTCAGTAAAAATGAATGAATAAAGTTTTGTTCTCTATCCGCAAAAAAAGAAACATAGTGCTTTTGTTGTCAATGAGAATGTTACAGAGTTATGACATAAAAGGCTTGGTCATTATCATCATCAAGGAATTCTCCAGATGAAATCCAAAATGATGACCAACGATCTCCCAGAACTTGATGACAACATCGCTAGTTGTAAAGCATAAAGCAAGAAACCATTTCCAAAAGTACAAAGGAGAGCATCAAAGAAATTGCAACTAATTCATACCGATATAGCAGGACCTCAAAGAAGGCCTTCTCTGAATGGTAGTATTTATTATGCTATATTTATTGATGATTTTACTCGTATGTGTTGGATCTATTTTTTGAATCACAGGTCAGAAAAGGGGGAAGTGTTTTTCAAATTTAAATCCAGAGTTGAAAATGAGAGTGGTTGCGAAATTCAAACAGTCAGATTTGACAATGGAAAAGAGTACACATGCGAATCATTTGATAAGTTTTGTGAGGAAGCTAGTATTCAACACCAATTGACTACTCCATACAGTCCTCAACAAAATGGAGTAAGTGAGAGGCGAAACCGTTTTATATTGGAAATGACACGTTGTATGCTACATGAGAAAAATCTTCCAAAACATTTTTGGGCAGAAGCCGCAAATACTGTAGTATGGCTTCTCACAAGGGCAATCATTGATAAAACACCTTTTGAAGCATGGTATGGCTATAAACCATCTCTAAAATTTCTTAAGGTATTTGGATGTTTGTGTTTTTTCTCATGTTCCTCAAGTTAAAAGGGACAAGCTAGACAAAAGAGAACTTCCTGGGATCTTCATTGGTTATACTTCAGTTTCAAAAGCTTATAAAATTTTTCAACCACAAATTGGAAAAATTGTTATAAGTAGAGATGTGAACTTTATGGAGGAAGAAGAATGGAATTAGAATAGTGAAGATAACATTATTTCAAGAGTGTCAAATACCAAGTTTCAAGAACAAAGCATGGATGATCAAGAAAATGAAATAATTGATGATATTCCTGTAAGAGGCACAAGGTTACTTTATGAAATTTATCAACGTTGCAACATTGCTGTATGTGAACCTAGAAAATATGAAGAAGCCAAGACAAATGAAAATTGGCTAGCCGCAATGAAGGAGGAGTTGTTCATGATTGAAAAAAATAAAACATGGAAGTTGGTAGATAAACCTCAAGATAGGAAGGTCATTGGGGTTAAATGGGTTTTCGGGACCAAACTCAATGCTGATGGATCAATCAACAAGCATAAAGCTAGGTTTGTGGTTAAAGGGTATGCACAGATATTTAGTGTGGACTATTCTGACACCTTTGCCCCAGTTGCTAGACTTGACACCATCATTGCTTGCTTTTGCTGCACAAATGAATTGGAACCTATATTAGTTAGATGTCAAGTCGGCTTTTTTGAATTGTATTCTGCAGGAGGAGATTTATGTAGAACAACCAGAAGGCTTTGTAAAAGATGGAGAAGAAGATAAGGTATATATTCTTAAAAATGCACTTTATGGGTTGAAACAAGCCCCAAGAGCATGGTAAAGTAAAATTGATGAACACTTGCTCAGTTTGGGTTTGTCTAAAAGTCCTTCAGAATCAACATTATATGTCAAGAAAGATGAAGGGGGAATTCTTATAATCTCGTTATATGTGGATGATCTTCTTGTCACTGGAAATAACACAACTCTTGTGGATAATTTCAAGAAAGAAATAATGAAAGCATTTGAGATGACAGACCTTGGGTTTATGAGCTTCTTTCTCGGAATGGAAATAAAACAAGGTGAATATGAAGTTTTTATTTGTCAAAAGAAATATGCAAAGGAGATTCTAAAGAAGTTTAGTCTTGAAGAATGCAAAGAAATGAACACTCCCATGAACCAAAAGGAGAAACTTTGCAAAGAGGATGGAGCGGAAAAGATAGATGAAATATACTATAGGAGTCTAATTGGTTGTTTGATGTATCTAACAGCCACTCGACCTGACATTTTAAATGCAGTGAGTATTTTATCTCGATTCATGCATTGTCCTAGTGAAATGCATCTAAAAGCTGCAAAAAGAGTAATTCGCTATGTAAATGGATCTTGTGATTTTGGAATTAAATTCAAAAAAGGAAAAACCTTCACACTGGTTGGTTACTCGGATGGAGATGTTGTTCTTCTCTACTGCAACACTGACAATCAAATTGCGGATCTCTTTACCAAGCCATTGCCTGTCACAAAGTTTGAGTTTCTACGCAGTAAGGAGGAGTGTTGAAATAAGTGTTTAGGACTGCTATTATGATTTCACTTATATTATGTATATATTATGTATGTAGTTTAAATATTCAAATTATATAACCGTTAGCAGTTATTAGATAGGCAGTTACATTTAGGTTTTATAAATACTGATGTCTGCAGTAACATTCTATTCATCAGATAAATAAATATTCTTTTCTTATCCTTCTATATTACAACAAACTGCAATGCAAACACCCTAAATAATACTAAAACTTGACAAGCAAGTCACTGATTATTAACATGGAATTTATAATCATCATCATCACAAAATCATCATTATATCCACAGCATCATTCTAGATTATAGATCTAATTTTTCTCATGAATCAATGTGAATATTTATATTTATATGTACAAATTTTTTTAAATAAAATTATTCAAGATCTATAATACTATATATATAAATATATTTGATAATATTAAGTATATATGGTACATATGATTTCAAATATAAATCAGCGATTTAGTATTAAACATGTTAAAACTTTTCAGATTTGTTTGCTATTAGAGTAATTATAGACACTGAACTATTTGGTGCCTAACAAGAACTCTGCCTTTATATCTTATAATAATAATTATATGTGTGTATGCGTGCATGTGGACAAAAGGTTTTTGCTTCATGAAATCATCATCTTTCTTTTTGGTATATGGAGAAACCAGTGGAATATGTTTCTAGAAAAGAGAATACTACTCTTTACATGAATTTAAATGTAAGTTTGGTTGTTTTCAATTTCTTTTAATAGTGTAGTTTTACTTTTAATTGAAAATCGTTTCTTTTAAATTTATAAAAAAAAAATATTTTTTACTATTCTAGTGATACTGTTAGATTTTTCCAACAGAATATCACTTGAATATTTAGCTAAATATACATGTTAAATCACTCTAAATCCAGAATGATATTATAAAAAAGACACGACATACCATAAGTTTATATGTATAAGATTTCCAAGCCGAACCTTCATTGGAGATGTGAGTTTTCTTTTTTCCATATTCTAAATTATTTTCATTATCTTATTATTTGGAAAATATAAAATAATCTTGTGGAACAGTCAGATTCTTAATTTTAATATGTTAAAACATGAATATTTGTCAATTTTTATTCTTTTAAAGAGTTTTATGTACATGTCTTTAAAAATAATTATTTCAGAAATTATAATTTAAGGTCTTAGTAATAATATTTCATAAAGAAATACATATCATTTGGGTTGTAGCCTTAGTTTAGGGGCGGACTAGGGGCTATAAAAAATTTCCAATTTATTTTTCTTCATTGGTCATCTTTAATTGCATTCTTGTTTTAGAATTTTACTCCAAGCAATTACATTCACATTAAACTACCAAAATAAATGAATTCTTTAGGAATATTAGTCCAAGGGCACTACAGTTTCAAGATAGAAATTGCTCTAAGTTGGTTTCGAAAGGTGTCAAGGTTTGCGCTGTGTATGAAACATAAAAGGACATTTGATCTTAGATACTAAGTCACCATTGTCAAATCACTGAGATTTATTTTTATTTAATTGATTAAATTAATTATTATTTATATTTGGAATTAGAGAGTTTAATTCAACTGAATTAATTATCCTAAATTTGATTGAGGAACAATACTATATCTATATGCCAGAGGTCTTGTGGATATATGTTGGTTTCACAACTACTATCAGTTAATTTAAATATTCTCGTATATAACTTTGTATCTAATACTTTAGCTTAGGATATTTGTTAACATTGTTTGAATTATATATTTGTCATATGGAGAAGAGAAGTGTCTGTGCACTTTTACAGTTCGAAACCCTAGCCATTGTAACCATAAGTAACATTGTATTTGCTACTAATATGCATCCAAAAATTGCTATCTTCATAAAGTTTGCAAATAATAAAATCAGTCAAAAGAAGTGTGGTTCATGGTAGCTTAAAAGATTTTAAGGCTCCGAATCAACACGAGACAAAGGTCTGATTTCGAGTGCTACTATTTTGTGATTTGTATATGTTAAGTACTTTATGATACAAACTAAGAGTTTTTATTACAATCTATAATTTTGTATTATAGGAGTAATTAGTAAAAATATTCAAGAGAGGGTCGAGGAGATAGATGTTGGAGGGGAGGGATCTCAAAAAATATTTAAAGGTTCTGAATCAACATGTGGCAAATATCTGATTTTGTGTGCTAATTTTTTTGTCATTTTTTTATGTTTAAGTACTTCATAACACAAACTAAGAGTTTTTATCACAATATATAATTGCGTATTGCATGAGTAATTAATACAAATATTCAAGAGTGGGAAGAGGATAGGGATATTAATGAGTTATTTGGTTCAAAATACATGATAGCTAGACTTAAAAGAGATTTGATTGTGGTTTTTAAATAGAATTAGAAGGAACTTAAGAAAAGGTTCATTAATGAAGTGAAAGGGGATCTTCTTTGACAAGAGCCAAACATTTTTTTCCTAGGTGCCCAACTCGTAGTCATTTTTAAGAGGTCAATCTTAAGGTATCTTCTAGAATCATTTTGTAATAATAAAAGATTAAAAATTTAGTACAAAATTTATCAAGCTCAAAATGATATAAACATGTTTGTAGCTTGGATTGCTACTTTATGAATCGTATTATTTGCTTGTAATTATTTGATGATTTTGATATTATGAGTATTTGATTGAATTGGTTGTTGGTCACTGAATATATATACATCTCTTATGTTTAGTATATATATTCCTAACAAATTAACCATCAAGAATATCCCCAGATCTTAGTCTATCACTTAAGATGAAGTATATGAATTGAAAAAGATATATAATTGTGTTAGGTGATAGAGAATCCAGAGATTGTAACAACCATAATATTTAATATGGGGTTAGAATCTATCACTCTTACTAGACTTAGGATCACTCGGTAAAGGTATCTGATTTTAAGAAATAGCCACGGTTAGAATCTATCACTCTTACTAGACCTAGGATCACTCGGTAAAGGTATCTGATTTTAAGAAATAGCCTCTAGCGTACTTGAAAGAGACTTAGGTAGATCTTTGATTCCTGACTAATGGGTTTAACCCAATTTCCCCTTTATTAGAATACATCATTTGCATAATAATTTGTGGAGCTAAGCAATTCAAGCTTTATCTAATGGATACTGGTTAATTGATATATTTTACTTGTTATATTATATTATTACACTAGTTGAAAATTTTATATTAATTTTACATTTCCCGTAGAAAATGATTTTCTTACTATTATATTAATTATAACAATTTATGAGTGTGCAGAATAAACGTATCTACTGTGTAAATTATATCACTCCCAAGGCCCAATAGAAACCGCCATGAAAGCTGGTTATTTTCCTTTACCATTTATGTTAAAAACTTAAACTCTAACTAAAGCCTTTGATCACATATAAACAAAAAAATTTAGATATGTATAAATAATAGATTTTTGCTTAAAGAAATCACCATATTTTACTTTTGGATATATAAAGAAACCAATGGAAAAGACTTGTAGAGCTTCATCTATGGATATTAAATTGTATAGTTATAACATTAAGGGGTGAAACTTTTCGTAGGAGAGTAAGAAATAAAAAGTGAGATGAGATTATAGTGTTTTTAGGGAAGAAAAGTCAAAAGAAATGCAAGTGGTGGCTGGAACATATTTGGTGCTCTATCAATGGTTGTTGTAAACTAGTTGTATCGTAAACTAGATGTGCAAGCTTGTATTAATTTCTCGAGACGACCAGAGTCGAACTCACATAAGTAAGACGTTCAAGCTTGCTTGTATAATTTATCGAAAAGGTCGTTTTTTCAACCAAACTCGAGTTGTTCATGGATATTTTTTTCTATAATGGTGAAGCAAAATTTCCTTGAACACACGTAAGTTGTTCTAGCTTGTTTGTTTAAATTCTCCAAATGATCTTTTTTTGAGGGAAACTAGACTTTTTCACAATTAATTTGTTTCTTAAATTGTAAAGAGAAACATCCTTGAACACAGATAAGACTTTCAAACTTGTTTGTTTAACTTCTCTAAAAGATCTTTTTTCGAACTAAACTCGAGATTCATGAAAAAAAAAATTCTTAAATGGCGAAGCGGAAGTTCCTTGATGTATGAAATATACAATTCATAATATGAATTTTAATGTTAATAAAGAAATTAAAAATCCTATTTAATATTTGACATTCATTAATATATTTATAAATAAATAAAATATTAATTTATTATTCATAATAGCTTGAAATGAACTTAGTTTAATAAAATCTTGAACCAAACTTTATTTAAACAAAACTTAAATTAGAGAATAAACTTATTTATATACTAATGAGTTCCAAAGAGTTTCTCATTTATATCCGTAGTGAGAATAATTTGTTTACCTTTGGAGGTTTTAAAAAAGAGACAAGCCAGAGTAAAAAAATAGGTGTGAAAACTATATCACTAGATAGTAATAATAGTAATAATAATATTAGTAATAATAGTAATAATAATGACGAAAGAAGTACCACACAAGAAACCTATTCTATTGCACCACCATAACCCTTGGCACCAAACCACTACCAAGATAGTAACTAAACTTAACACTTTCAACCATATCTGCTCATGCATGATGGGAATTGTTGAATTTCAGTTTTAGTAACTGAGTCAATTTACATAAATAATAATAAAATTTTGTTGTCTTCTCCTCCCAATTTAGAAGGGAGAGAGAATGCACATAATCAATTATAATTTACATTTTTCAAGAAATAAATCAAGTGAAGAAGAAAGAAGAAAGAAGAACCACTAGCTAACCAACCATTGATGTGTTGTTTCAAATTCCAAAACCCAACCAAATCTCACATGCCCATTCAGTGTTACCTATCCTATTAACCTTTTAACTCCTATGTAAACACCCCAAATAATAACAAAACTTGACAAGAAAGTCACTGATTAATAACAAAGCATTTATAATCATCATCATCACTGAATAATCCTTCTATCCACAACATTATTCTCATCCAACGATTCCGGAAATATCTCATTCGAATACCTCCTAGTCAAAGATGAATTTCCCGATTTACCCGTTCACCAATCTGACCACCACTTCCTTGCGACCCCGAAGTACCCGAGTGGTCTCCATCTACTCCATCCCGCTGAATCGGTGGCATAGCCACCATATCCGATGAACTTTGCCGCCAGCTTCCAAAAACCGTAGAATTCTATGACCCACGAGAGCTAGAAGTTCTAAGCCTTGCTGTGCTAGTATGTTCTTCTCTACCGAATTTCAATAGATTATCAAGAGCTTTTAGTATATACTTCATTAATGGTCATCTTGTTGGTTTTGGATTAAGACAAGATCTAGCTACTATAGCCATTGCCCATACTTCTTCTAGTAAATCCTCATCTATTATTATAGAAGGGTCAAGAATAGTTGTTACTTGCTCTTTATCGTATATTCTTATATAAGGTAATGTACTTCTAACCACTCCTTAACTATTATATCACTTGCCCTACTCATACCCACTATACTTATTACTAGCTTAGAAGAACCTTTCTAAAACAATGCACATCATACGCATATGTAGCATTAGGCATACCTAGAGAAAAAAATTATTGGATTATGAACTACGTAAGTAAATCACCTTATTATTTAACTGTTTTAGTTTTAAACTTAAGATTTATTTTATTTTATTTATATCTAAAATAATTAGTATTATAGATCTAATGTTGTCATGAATCAATGTTAATTTTTATATTTATGTGTATAAAATTTTTACAAATATATATCTATAATACTATATATATGTATAATACTATATATATATGTATATATTCGATAATAGTAAGTATATACGGTACATTTGATTTTAAATATAAATCAGCGATTTAGTATTATTCATGTTAAATTTTTTTAGATTTGTTTGTTATTAGACCAATGATAGATAGTGAAAGGGACTAACTTGTCTCTAACAATAACTCTTCCTTTACATCTTAGAGTAATAATATGTGTGTATGTGTGTGCGTGGACAAAAAGTTTCTTCTTCATGAAATCATTAGCTTTCATTTAGTATATGGAGAAACCAGTGGAAAATGTTGCTACAACTCCATCCATGGATACTTAAGTTACATTTCTATAATAAATGTAGATAAATGAAGAGTTAGATGATATTTTGGTGTTTATAGGTAATAAAAATAAAACAATACGCACATTAAGGGTGCACCATCCATGTCGACAACAAGGATTGTTTTTACAATAAAAAAAAAGGGAAAGATTATTTTTGTAAAAAGATTCCAGGAACTGGAGAGTAAGTATAAAAATTATTCCATTAGATAATAACAATCAAATTAGTTTGGATTTTCACTACTTTAAGCAATAAAGAACGAAACAGTCATGCATCCTTTCATCAGATCACGATATGCCTGTACATGCGAGCTATATCTTAACAAAGTGTGCTAGGTGGCGGGCTACAAGTTTGTAGGGGTCTTCTGATAGGATTTTCTATTTTTTAAGACTTAGAATCAGATAAGTTAAGGACGATTGTTTCAGTAGTTTAAATAACCGACAAGAAAAGACACCAAACCTATTGTACCGAACCTTTACCAAGAAAACACATCAATCACTTGACCATTAACCTTATACAAAAATAAAATTAGGAGAATGATAACCATTTGGGTAAACCACCACACCATCAACAACGTACGCATAATCGTCCACCATAAATTTAGAAATTTGAAAATAAATAAAAATACACAATACATTTTACTAAAAAAAAATAGCATTTAGTATTTTTAATTCTAATAATGTTATCACAAAAATAATATAATTTAAAATTTATTTGAAAAGGAAAAACTACAGGAAAACGTAATACAAAGTTTTTCATTTATGAATTTGTAATCATGACATCGTAATATCTGATCACGTTTAACTACAATATATTAGAGGTGTGCACGGGCTAAGTTTACCCAGTTAAGGGTCTTGGATAAGGGTAGGGTAATGTAGTCGGGTCTACAATTTGTCAAAATTGAGGGTAGGTTAAATATTTATCATACCCTCGGGTTATCCTGAGTTAACCCAAAGTTTACCCAAGGTTACTTTATCTGAATATTTTTAATAACACTTATATAAATCATACAAAATACTAAATCCAACAAAATACATGTCATTTGAAGTACATTCACAAAATTAATTTTAAATCATCACATGACTCGTGTAATATACACTTTCACGGGTCTCAGATATTGTTGGAAAATGACCCGAAAATTCCAATAACCTAACAATACCTCATAATCAGATTGTGCTTCAAACACGTGCAACTACTAATGGATACCAAATACATTTTAATAAACATAATGATAATTAGGAAGGGATTACCTATAAATACTGAACATCCTGATTGATATTTATCCAACGTTTTCAGTAGATTTCAAGTCAAATCCCCTAAAAAAGAGTTCACAAAGAATAGAGAAAGTAATAATTACAATCTGTAAGTACAAAGTAAATAAAATTAACCAATATATGTGATAAACTTACCAAACTCAACCTCAAGTTCTGAAACTCAGTCTGAAATTAGAAATCACATTGACCCGGTTGGAGTCTAAAACTAACAACGACAAATAATATAAAAGATCCTGACCATATTGAAAGTCTATATACGTCCTAGAAGGGGGGTTGGATAGGACCACGGAAATTAATCGGCTAATTTTAATTCAAGTAAATAAAATTAAAAGCTAATTTAAATTCTATTCTCTTACTAAACTAGATGACAATAAGTTTGACTAATGAACAATAGATAATAATAACTACGATATTCATACAAGCATATAATCAAACATATAGAGTAGGGAATAAAATAGTTTAGGGAAAGAGAATACGCAAGCATGTATAGTGGTTCAGTTTTCCTACTCGACTACCTAAGGTAGCCACCTTAGGAATTCAAAACTTCTTTAATAAGCTCCGTGTCTCTCTTAACCGGGGCAAGAACAAAATACCCTTTTACAACCACTTCAAAAACCCGAAGCAAACACTTGTGTAATCACAACACAAAGATACCAAGTATAATCCCTATACTCACACACTCTCTTAATCTATATATTACAAAGACTAGACAAAGAGGAAGAAACAAGTGTTTGAAAGGTTTAACAATAGTTATGAACTCCTAAACATTGGATATGACTTTATAGCACACTAAGAATGATTTTGAATATTATTAGCTCTCTAAACCTTCTTGAATGATCACAATTTAGCCCCTTGATATTGGTAGATGAATGGTTTAAGTTGTGTCTTGAATGAACTCCTTTTTATAGGTGAAAAATTCTCCCAACGGTTATAAAAAATGTGTCTAACAGATATAAATAAAATCTCAACAGATATAATAAATATAGTCAATTTTCTGCAGAAAACCCTAACATGCGGTGCAACGCAAGGTCCATGTGGTGTACTGAACGAAATCTTAGTCCGCGCTCTAATAAGTACAACTTTTACTACAATGCTCGGATAAATAAACTTTCTTCCCGAGAGTTGTTGGAAACATCATTCTAATAAACTTTGTAGTTGATCATGAAGGCTAATTCTTAATGTATACAGAGATATGAATAAAAGTATTTGTGTGAGAATTAGTTTCTTAAGATAAATTATTAAGGTATAATAAGAATGATATTTAAAGTATTTTTGATGAAAAAAAGTGCAAGATAGAATATATATATATATAGTAATAAGCACACTAATCACAAGAGGATTTGTCACATTAAAACAACCTATGGAAGGAGGCAATATGCCGACAATCTCCCCCTTTTTGATAATGACAAATCCTACACTAAAACACCTTAAGAATGATATGAAAGTGATAAAACTAAAGGAGTTATGATCCCTTATCAACATGCATATAAGATATGAAAAGATAAAGCACATATGGAGTCTAACAACCCCTCACAACAACCATTAAGTAAAAGTGTATTTTTATGAAAATGATATGCATTTGTGAGGTTTGTAAAGTGCAATTGGAAAGTTTTAGTGCACATATTTCTCCCTCTTTGTCTTCATCAAAAGGACGGGATGATAATTTAACCAACTACATATAAATAAAACAAGATGAGCCATAACTCAAGTTAATAAATTTTAGAAAATAATTTTGAAATCATAAGTTTAAAGCATTTAAACCAATTGAATCGCAGAAATATCAAACATGTAAAGCATGAACAATATGGAAAAAGAGATAAAGAATAAAGACATTTTACCAACTCCAAAGCCAAAATGATTTTGCATCTTTTGAGTTTTCTTTTAAAAGCTGATATATGTGGTGATATAATGATACACTTTAAGCTCTAAAAACGTAAGAGATTAGTACAATCTTATAACAATCATAAGAGATAGATAGTAAGGCTAAAAAATTTCATTCAAATGAGTTAACGACCAATTAATGGAGTAACTCCCCCTTATTATATGAATTAAAACATTTTTGAAATACTATGGGAATTCTAAAATATTTTAGGAAATATATTTTGTAAATCAATTCTTTAAAAACATCCCCTTACACAATGACATATACATACAAATTTGTGTTTAAAGATACTTTAAGGTTTGAAAGTGTAAACTATTATCTTTTATCTTTCTCCCCTTTTGTCAACAACACAAAAAATCAATGGGCACTTTTGAATGTTATTTAAACTTATAAGGATAAAATGTGCAATTCTTTATAGTTGAGGGACTTAGGTGTGAAATCTTAAATTTTTAAAAACCAAGGTTTTATTTTCAAATAATTATGATTTAAAAAGGTAAGTTCTAACAAGAAGAGTGTAGAAAACAATTATCAATAAAGAGAAGGGATTATTTTGTCAAATAAAAATTTTAAGGACCAAAAAGCATTATTGCAAAGTGTAGAGACTAAAAAGAAATTTCACATCGTAGAGACTAAAAATATAAATTTTCAAAATATGCACAATTGAATGATAGAATCTTTTCTAATTGAAGGACAATATGCAATTTTAAAAATATATGAATTCAAAATGCAAGATGGTATGTAATTTCAAAGGAAGATATTTAAAATTCAAATGTTCTAGATAAAAGGACCAAAAAGAAATTATACAATTAAGAAACCAAACTGCAAAGTCACCTATAAAATGAATATTAAATTAGTGACGGACAATAAGTAGCATAACTCACTCAATACATACTAAATCCAAAACACATTTACAAAAAATAAAGAGTCAATTAATAAGAAAAGGAAAGAATTAAATTCACTGGATATTCCTTTCATGTGAATTAAGCATCTTGTTGTATATCAATTTGTTTCCTTGACGCTCATCACCTATAATCGAAAAGAATGTCTAAGGTATCCACGGTTGTGTGGATCCAAGGGAATGGTTAATGGTTTTTACGATCCACTTAGGCTTTTGCCATAGCGGTATCAATGATCCGTATTCATGTTGCTTGTGATACAAATATTTTGATGCAAAATGACCGATTCCTTCGCCATAAGTGCAAGAAACCTCTTTGCGATTTTGAAAGGAGTGGAAAGATTTTAAACAAAGCCTTTCCAAATTATTTTGTTGAGTTAAGGTGTTACAACAAGACAATTTTTCTTTAAGATAATTTTGATCAAAAAGTGGTAAATTTAAATAAGGATGATTAAAGAGATTAAAATAGTTAAAATAAAAATCATCCACATTCTTAAATAACAAGATATTTTCGTCCAAGTGTTTTTCATCTTTTTCAAGAGAGGAAATAATTTTAAGACAAGAATTTTCAATGTTTCCTAACAAATTGTTTAAAGTAGGACAACAATTCAAGCATCTCTTTTGTTCAAATTTTAATTCTTCTAATAAGAGATTATTTGAATTGATATGAAGTTCAATAGTTTCTAAAAGAGATGCAACGAAGATATCATCATACGCATCATAATAATTGTAAGAAAATGACAAAGAGCTAGGATTAGGTACTACCTCATATTTTGACATTGAGTCATCATGACTTTTATCATCATTGTTGTTCTTATTTTTGTCGATATCAATGATGCCATATAAGTGTTCCAAACGATCCCAAATTTCAGGGGCCGATGAACATTCAATAACTCTTCTAAATATCTCATTCGACAAACAACATATTAAGATATTCATTTCTTAGCATCTTGGGTGAGTTTGGCCATATCATCATTAGTGAGTTCGTTATAATCTTTTACTTCTCTGGTTAGTACACTAACTCCGATTTTATTTACCATTTCCTTGTACGGCACAAATGGACCTTCCATGACGATTCTCCAAAGCTCTTAATCTTCAAGCTTTATAATCTCCTCTATTCAATTTCTCCATAAGATATAATACGTACCTACAAATCCAAAAAAAAAATTACATGTCGTTTATTCTACTAACGATTAAGCTATTTACGAAGAGTTATGCTCTGATACCAATTGAAAGTCTATATACGTCTTAGAAGGCGGGTTGAATAGGACTACGGAAATTAATCGGCTAATTTTATATCAAGTAAATAAAATTAAAAGCTAATTTAAATTTTATTCTCTGACTAAACTAGATGATAATAAGTTTGACTAATGAAAAATAGATAATAAGCACTACGATATTCATACAATCATAAGTGCGGAATAAAAAAGTTAGGGAAAGAGAATACACAAGCATGTATAGTGGTTCAGTTTCCCTACTCCACTACCTAAGGTAGCCACCTAAAGATTTCCAAGCTTCTTTAATAAGCTTCGTGTCTCTCTTAACCAGGGTGAGAACACAATACCCTTTTACAACCACTTCGAAAATCCGAAGCAAACTCTTGTGTAATCACAACACAAGGACACCAAGTATAATCCCTATACTCACATACTCTCATAATCTATCTATTACAAAGACTAGACTAAGAGGAAGAAACAAGTGTTTGAAAGGTTTAGCAATAGTGATGAACTCCTAAAGAGTGGATATAACTTTATAGAACACTAAGAATGATTTTGACTAATAATAGCTCTTGACACCTTCTTGAATGATAACAATTTAGCCCCTTGATGTTGGTTGATGAATGGTGTAAGTTTTCTTGAATGAACTCCATTTTATAGATGAAAAATGCTCACAACGGTCATAAAGAATGTGTCTAACGGATATAAATAAAACCCCAACGAATATAATAAATATAGTCAATTTGCTTCTTCAAACCCTAACATGCAGTGCAGCGCAGGGTCCATGCGATGTACCGTATGAAATCTCAGTCCGCGCTCTAATAAGTACAACATTTACTACGATGCTCGGATAAATAAACTTTCTTCACAAGAGTTATTGGAAACATCATTCTAATAAACATTGTAGTTGATCTTGAAGGCTAATTCCCAATGTATACAGAGATATGAATAAAAGTATTTGTATGAGAATTAGTTTCTTAAGATAAAATATTAAGGTATAATAAGAATGATATTTAAAGTGTTTTTGATGAAAAATAGTGCAAGATAGAATATATATATATATATATATATATATAAATATATATATATATATATATATATATATATATATATATATATATATATATAATGAGTAATAAGCACA
Organism: Nemophila menziesii; assembly: GCA_029959085.1. Lineage (NCBI taxonomy): Eukaryota > Viridiplantae > Streptophyta > Magnoliopsida > Boraginales > Hydrophyllaceae > Nemophila > Nemophila menziesii. Next base: position 60,243,852 of record JARWIR010000005.1, on the reverse strand, counting down.
CTAATCACAAGAGGATTTGTCACATTAAAACAACCTATGTAAGGAGGCAATAGCCAACAATTTCCTCCTTTTTTATGATGACAAATCCTTCACTAAAACACATTAAGAATGATATAAAAGTGATAAAACTAAAGGAGTTATGATCCCTTATCAACGTGCTTATAAAAGGTGAAAAGATAAAGCACATACGGAGTCTAACTCCCCCTCACAACATCCATTAAGATAAAGTGTATTTTCATGAAAATGATATGCATTTGTGTGGTTTGTAGAGTTCAATTAGAAAGTTTTAGTGCACATATTTCTCCCTATTTGTCTTCATCAAAAAGACAGGATGATAATTTAACCAACTACATATAAATAAAACAAGATGAGCCATAACTCAAGTTAATAAATTTTAGAAAACAATTTGGAAATCATAAGTTTGGAGCATTTAAATCTTTTCAACTAATTGAATCGCATAAATATCAAACATGTAAAGCATGAACAATATGGAAAAAGAGTTAAAGGATAAAGACATTTTACCAACTCCAAAGTCGAAAGGATTTTGCATCTTTTGAGTTTTCTTTCAAAAGATAATATATGTGGTGATAAAAGGATACACTTTAAGTTCTAAAAACATAAGATATTAGTGTAATCTTATAACAATCACAAGAGATAGATAGCGAGGCTAAAAAATTTCATTCAAATGAGTTAACGACCAATTAATGGAGTAACTCACCCTTATTATATGCATAAAAACATTTTTGAAATACTATGGAAATTTTAAAATATTTTCAGAAATATATTTTGTAAATCAATTATTTAAAAACTTCTCTTTACACAATGACATATATATATATACAAATTTGTGTTCAAAGATACTTTAATGTTTGAAAGTGTAAACTAGTATCTTTTATCTTTCTCCCCTTTTGTCAACAAGACAATGAATCAATGAGAACTTTTGAATGTTATATAAACTTAGAGGGATAAAATGTGCAATTTTTTAAAGTTGAGGGACTTAGGTGTGAAATCTTAAATTTTTAAAAACCTAAGTATTTATTTTCAAATAATTATGATTTAAAAAGGTAAGTTCTAACAAGAAGAGTGTAGAAAATAACTACCAATAAAGAGAAGGGACTATTTTGTCAAATAAAAAATTTAGGGACCAAACAGCATTTTTGCAAAGTACAGGGACTAAAAAGAAATTTCACATAATAGGGACTAAAAATATAAATTTTCAAAATATGCAAAATTGAAAGATAGAATCTTTTCTAATTGAAGGATAATATGCAATTTTGAAAAATATATGAATTCATAATGAAAGATAGTATGTAATTTCAAAGGAAGATATTTAAAATGCAAATGTTCAAGATAAAAGGACCAAAAAGCAATTATACAATTAAGAAAGACCAAACTGCAAAGTCACCTATAAGATGAAGATGAGATTAGTGACAGACAATAAGTAGCATAACTCACTCAATACATACTAAATCCAAAACACATTTACAAAAAATAAAGAGTCAATTAATAAGAAAAGGATAGAATTAAATTCACCGAATTTTCCTTTCATGTGAATTGAGCATCTTGTTGTATATCAATTTGTTTCCATAACGCTCATCACCTATAATCGAAAAGCATGCCTAAGGTATCCATGGTTGTGTGGATCCAAGGGAACAGTTGGTGGTTTTACGCAGTTAGGATTTTGCCATGGCGGTATCAATGATCTGTAGTCAAGTTGCTTGCGATAAAAATATTTTGATGCAAAATGACCGATTCTTTCACAATAAGTGCAAGAAACATTTTTGCGATTTTGAAAGGAGTGTAAAGATTTTAAATAAGGCCTTTCCAAATTATTTTGTTTAGTTAAGGTGTTACAACAAGACACTTTTTCTTTAAGATAATTTTGATCAAAAAGTGGTAAATTTAAATAAGGATGATTAAATAAATTAAAAAAGTTAAAGTAAAAATCATCCACATTCTTAAATAACAAGATATATTCGTCCAAGAGTTTTTCATCTTTTCCAAGAGAAGAAATAATTTTAAGACAAGAATTTTCATTGTTTCCCATTAAATCGTTTAAAGTAGGAAAACAATTCAAGCATCTCTTTTGTTCAAATTTTAATTCTTCTAATAAAAGATTATTTGAATTGATATGAAGTTCAAGAGTTTCTAAAAGGAATGCAATGAAGATATCATAATGCTCATCATAATAATTGTAAGAAAATGACAAAGAGCTAGGATTAGGTACTACCTCGTATTTTGACATTGAGTCATCATGACTTTTATCAACATTGTTGTTCTCATTTTTGTCGATATCAATGATGCCATATAAGTGTTCCAAACGATCCAAAATTTCATGGGCCGATGAAAATTCAATAACTCTTCGAAATATCTCATCCGACAAACCGCATATTAAGATATTCATTACTTAGCATCTTGGGTGAGTTTGGCCATATCATCATTAGTGAGTTCGTTATAATATTTTTCTTCTCGGGTTAGTACACTAACTCCGATTTCATTTATCAGATCCTTGTAGTGCACAAATGGACCTTCCATGACGATTCTCCAAAGCTCTTGATCTTCAAGCTTTATAAACTCCTCCATTCTATTTCTCCATAAGAAATAATAGGTATCTACAAAAAGTGGAGGTCTAGTAGAAATAGACTCTTCCAAAGGATTAATTTCCATGTCGTTTACTCTACTAACAATTAAGATTTTTACGTAGAGTTAGGCTCTGATACCAATTGAAAGTCTATATACGTCCTAGAAGGGGGATTGAATAGGACCACGGTAATTAATCGGCTAATTTTATTTCAAGAAAATAAAATTAAAAGCTAATTTAAATCCTATTCTCTTACTAAACTAGATGACCATAAGTTTGACCCGATTTACCCCTTTACCAATCTGACCACCACTTCCTAGCGACGCTAAGTACCCGACAGTGGTTTCAAACTACTCCCTCCTGCTAGAATCGATGGCATAGCCGCCCTATCCGATGAACTTTGCTGCCACCTTCCAATAACAACCGCATTCCATGACCCACGAGAGCTAGTAGTTCTAAGTCTTGCTGAGCTAGTAGGTTCTTCTCTAACAACCTTTAATGGGTTCTCAAGATCTTTTAATATATACCTCATTAATGGTCGTTTTGCAGGTTTTTTGCTAAGAAAAGATATAGCTAGTATAGCCATTGCTTATAATTCTTCTAGTAAATCCTCGTTTATTATTAAAGAATGGTCCATAATAGTTGTTATTTGCTCTTTATCGTATATTCTTATATAAGGTAATGTAGCTTATAACCATTCCTTAACTTTTACATCACTCGCTCCACCCATACCCACTTTTACCGTTACTAGCTCAAGCAGAACCTTCCAAAACATACAATACACAACATACACACATGTATCATTAGGCATTCCTGGAGAAAGCAATTATTGGATTATGAAATTCATAAGTAAATCACCTTATTTTTTAATTGTTTTTAGTTTTAAACTTTAGATTTTTTATTTTATTTATATCTATAATAATTAGTATTATAGATTTAATGTTTGTCATGAATCAATGTGAATGTTTATATTTATGTGTATAAATTTTTTTTTAAATATAATTATACATAACAAAAATATAATTATTCAAATATAGATCTATAATAATATGTATATAATGATATATAGATATATGATAATAGTAAGTATATATACGGTAGAATTGATTTCAAATATAAATCAGCGTTTTAGTATTAAACATGTTAAAACATTTGAGATTTGTTTGTTATTAGAGTAATGATAAAAAGTTAAAGGGGCTAACTTGTCTCTAACAAGAAATCTCCCTTTACATCTAATTAGAGTAATAATATGTGTCTATGCGTGTGTGTGGACAAAAGGTTTTTACATCATGAAATCTTCATCTTTCTTTTTGGTATATGGACAAACCGGTGGAAAATGTTGTTATAACTTCATCCATGGATACTTAAGTTTACAATTCTAAAATAAATATAGATAAATGAAGAGTGAGATGATAATTTGGGGTTTATAGGTAAGAAAAATAAAACAATATGCACATTAAGGGTGCACCATCCATGTCGACAACAAGGATTGTTTTCATAATAAAAAAAGAGAAGGATTATTTCTGTAAAGAGATTCCGGACACTGAAGAGTAAGTATGGAAATTATTCCATAGGTAATAACAATGAAATTATTTGGGATATTTGCTACTTTAAGCAGTAAAGAACGAAACTATCATGCATATGTTCATAACATCCCGATATGCTTAGACATGCGAGATAATACCTTAACAAAGTGTGCTAGGTGGCGGGCTACGAGTTTGCAGGGGTCTTCTGACACAATTCTGCATTTTTTAGGACTTGGAATCATATAATTTAGGGACGATAGTTTCAATAGTTTAAATTACCGACAAGAAAAAATAATAACAATAAAAGAGCCACCACACTACCAAACCTATTGTACTGAACATTTACCAAGAAAACACATTAATAACTTGAACATTAACCTAATACAAAAATAGAGTAAGGATAATGTTAACCATATGGACACAACCAACACACTATCAACAACGTACGCATAATCCTCCACAATAGATTTAGAATTTTGAAAATTTGAAAATAAATAAAAATACATAATATATTCTACAAAAACTAAATAATATAACATTTAGTATTTTTAGTTCTAATAATGTTATCACAAAAAATTATATAACTTAAAATTTATTTAAAAAGAATAAACTACATAAAAAAGAAATACAAATTTTTGTACTTATGAATTTGTAATCATGACTTCGTTATTTCTAATCACTTTGAACTACAATATATTAGAGGTGTGCACATGTCGGGTTTATCCCTGGTGGGGTCTTGGGTAATGGTACAGTAATGTAGTCGGGTCTACCCTTTTTCAAAATTAAGGGTTAGTTAAATTTTTATCATACTCGCGGGTTACCTATAGACGAGTTAACCTTGGGTTTACCCAAGGTTACTTAAACTGGATTTTATTAATAACACTTATATGAAGTATACAAAATACTAAGTCCAACAAAATACATGTCATTTTAAGTACATTCACAAAATTAATTGTTAAATCATCACATGCCTCGTGTAATATACATTTTCACGGGTCTCATATATTACTGGAAAATGTCCCGAAAATTCTGGAAACCCAACTATACCTCATAACTAGATTGTGTTTCAAACATGTATGCAACTAGTAATTTCTACCAAATACATGTTAATAAACATAATGATAATGAAGAAGGGTTTACCGAGAATTAGTGAACATTCTGATTGATATTTATCCAACAGTTTCAGCAGATTTCAAGTCAAATTCCCCTAAAAAGAGTTCACAAAGAGTAAAGAAATTATTAATTACAAAGTGTGAGTACAAAGTATATAAAATTTACCAATATATGTAATAAATTTACAAAACTCAACCTCAAGTTTTGAAACTCAATCTGAAATCTGAAGTCACACTGACCAAGTTGGAGTCCAAAATTAACAACCACAAATAATATAAAGGATCCTTACCATAGTAATTCGGACAAAAGTTTACTCTAAATGTGGAAATCAATTCAAACCCTTGTTTTCAAGCCTTTTTCTACTAACATTAATACGCCTCCAATGGACTCCATTTTCATAATAAAATCTAACTAACTTTTTTCTTTTATATTTCATTATCTGTGTTATCACCCTTGCAGCATAATAAACTAAACAATTGTCTCCTCTTTTAATACCCAATGCAAACATAAATAGAAACTATTGGAATAATTAAATAAAAGACAATCTGTTCTATTAATTCTTTCATACTCTTGTGAGAAGTGGAAAAGACTAAGTGTGTACTAATAGTCTCACATTAGAATTTGCAAAAAAAACCATTAGAAATTATTTAATAAAACATGATTTTCTTATCTTGATAAGGACTTAAGGTGTCTTTATTTCAGTTGTTACGGAAGTTACTAAGTGTTGGTCAACAAACACGCTGACTTTAATGGGCATTGAAAAACATCCATCACCAGCCATTGGTGAACATTTATGTGACAGTTCTTCATCTTGCCATTTCTAAAATAAATAATTACTTTGTCACTTGCATATCTTGAGAAAAGAAAAAACTATTCTCGAGAGGATGAAAAAACGATTCTAGAGAGAATAGACTAAACTATTTCAGAGAGAATAAAAAAAACTATTCTATAGAAAATTGAAAAAAACTATTTTTGAGAAGAGGAAAAACTATTCTTGAGAGAATAAAAAACTATTCTAGAGATAATAGAAAGAGTAATTCTAGATAGACTTGAAAACCTATTCTAGAGAGAATAGAAAAAACTATTCTAGAGAGAATAATTTTTTTTAGAGAGAATTGAAAATACTATTATAGAGGGAATAGAATAGAATATAAAGAAAATTAAGAATTCAGAAAAGAAAATACTACTCTCTCTCCTCGCATATAATATTTTGATATTAATAGAGCCAAAATTCTGTTAGAGATATCGGCACACCCGGAATATATATTAGCACGATTTTCAATACCTGGTAACCGTTCTTTTCTTAAATTTCTATGTAATTTTTGTTGTTTTCAATTTCTTGTAATTGTGTAGTATTACTTTTAATTGATACTTTTCCAGTGATATTGTTAGATTTTTCTAATATAATCTCCCTTGAATATTTAGCTAAATATACATGTTAAATCACCCTAAATCCAGCAACATATGAATGATATCACAGGCTACCACATGCCACGGGTGTATATAAGCAAAATGGATATACTATAATTTCATATTAAGGTTGGTAAATTATTATAGATGAATAAATAATTAGATGGAGTATGGTTTTTTGGAAAAAGATGAAAAAGTAGAAAAAATCCCAGAAGGATGAGAGTAAGAAGAAGCATACATAAAAGCCAAAATTCTGTTAGAGATATCGGCACACCCGGAATATATATTAGCACGATTTTCAATACCTGGTAACCGTTCTTTTCTTAAATTTCTATGTAATTTTTGTTGTTTTCAATTTCTTGTAATTGTGTAGTATTACTTTTAATTGATACTTTTCCAGTGATATTGTTAGATTTTTCTAATATAATCTCCCTTGAATATTTAGCTAAATATACATGTTAAATCACCCTAAATCCAGCAACATATGAATGATATCACAGGCTACCACATGCCACGGGTGTATATAAGCAAAATGGATATACTATAATTTCATATTAAGGTTGGTAAATTATTATAGATGAATAAATAATTAGATGGAGTATGGTTTTTTGGAAAAAGATGAAAAAGTAGAAAAAATCCCAGAAGGATGAGAGTAAGAAGAAGCATACATAAAATGCTTGGGCCAAATAAAACTAACATATGTTGAAAACATTTCAGCATATTATTAGTTTTTTTTCTTCTGTAAAAATATTAAAGTCTAAGGTAATATGGTCTAGTTTTAATAGTTAAGGGGGAGGCCTAAGTTATTATTGGGCCTAGGGTATATACACACGATTTACCTTATATTTTTTACATTTACAAAATATCACACATCATCATTCAAACCCTAATCGGTCGTCTTCAATTTTACATAAACACACACAAATACCCTACCATTTTTTACACCGCCGTCCATTTTCTCTTCTCTTAAAAACCAACTTCTTCCATTCTATTCTACCTATCTTTTTTTTCCAAAGATTATATCCTCCTCTTTCTCTGTATAAAGTTTTATTTTCTTAGACCGCCTTGGTCTAGGCCTTCTATCTCTAGCTAACCAAGTTATGTTTTTAATGGTTAGCATATCAAATCGATCGATGACTATTACATTTCAAATATAAATTATATGTATAAGTTTGCCAACCGAAACCTCCGTTGGAGAGGTGAGTTTTCTTATTTCCATATTTTAAATTATTTTCATTATCGTATTATTTTGAAAATAAAAAATAATCTTGTGGAGCGGTAAGATTAGTAATTTTAATGTGTTAGAACATGAATATTTATCAATTTTATTCTTTTAAAGAATTATATGTTTCCAAATGTTGTACGTAAATATTTGATTATTTTTATGCATTGCTTACATTTCTTTAGACATAATTATTTAAGAAATTATAATTTAAGGTTGTAGCATTGCATAAACAAATATATCTCTTGGGTTGTAACCTTTGTTTAGATGGGTTTAGGGGATATAAAAGATTTTTAAATTTTTATCTTTCTTCATTAGCCATCTTTAGTAGCATCATAACTTTTATGTATTGCCTACATTTATTTAGACATAATTATTTAATAAATTATAATTTATGGTTGTAGCAATAATATTGCATAAAAAATTCAAATCACTTGGGTTGTAACCTTAGTTTTGGGGATTAGTGGCTGTGAAAGATTTTTCCATTTTTATTTTTCTTCATTCGCCATTTTTAATTGTATCTCTTGTTTTAGAATTTCACTTAAAGCATCTACGTTCACATTAAACGATGTCGTATGATCACAAAGAGAACGCAATGTTGGGGTTCCAATACAAGTGTCATGGCGACAAGTGGTATGACGAATATCGCTTGGTATTATGCTAGCATCTTGGTGATTGTGACTTGAAATTCAACGCCAATGATTTTCAATCAACCACAAAAATAAATGAATTCGTTCGGCTCGTCCAAGGGCACTTCAACTTCAAGATAGCAATTGCTCTAAGGAGGTTTACAAAGAAGTCAAGGTTTGAGTTGTGGATTGTCAAATTAGTGAGATTTCATTTTATTTAATTGATTAAATTAATTTATTTTTTATATTTTGAATCGGAGAGTTTAATTCAATTGAATTTATTAGCCTAAATATGATTGATAAACAATATTAGATCTATATGTCGATGGACTTGTGGATATATGTTGCACTTTTACAGTATATGCACTGAAAGTATAAGTAACATAGTACATACTAATGTCTATCCAAAAATTGTTATCTTCATAAAGTTGGAAATAATAAAATCAAACAGAAGAAGTCTGGTTCATCATCTATTAAAAGATTCAAAGGCTCCGAATCAACACGAGGCAAATGTCTTATTTTGAGTGCTACTATTTTTGAGATTCGTATATGTTTAAGTACTTTATACCACAAACTAAGATTTTTTATCAAAATCTATAATTTTGTATTACGGGAGTAATTAGTAAAAATATACAAAAGAGGAACGAGGAGAGAGATGTTAAAGAGGAGGGATCTCGCAAAAGATTCAAAGGCTTCGAATCAACACGTGACAAAAGTCTGATGTTGGGTGCTACTTTATTTGATATTGTTTATGTTTAAGTACTTCATACCACAATATAAGAGTTTTTATCAAAATCTGTAATATTGCACTACAAGAGCAATTAATACAAATATTCAAGAGAGGGAAGAGGAGAGGGATCTAAGTGAGCTATCTGGTTCAAATACATGAGAGCTACTCTTAAAAGAGATTTGATTGCGGTTTTTTAAGAGAAGTAGAAGGAACTTCAGAAAAGGTTAAATGATGAAGAGAATAGGGATCTGCTTTGACAAAAGCTGATTTAGCATCCAAACAAATTTTTCCTAGGTGCGCAACTCCTAGTTATTATTGAGATGTCAACCATAAACTATATTTTAAATTTTTTTTGTAATAATTATAAGATTAGTATGAATTTTATCAAACTCAAAATGAGCTAAACATGTTTGTAGCTTCGATTGCTAGTTTGTGAGTCGTATTAGTTGCTTATAAGTATTTCATGATTTTGATATTATTATTATTTGATTGGATTGATTGCTAGCCTTTGAGTATATAAATATCTTATGTTTAGTATATCAATTCCATACAAATTACCCTCAATTCCATACAAATTACCCAATAGGAATTGCCCTATATCTTAGACTATCACCCACAATGAAGTATATAAACTGAAATAGATATATAATTGTGTTAGGTGATATAGAATCCAGAGATCGTAACAATCGGAATATCTAATATGGGGTTAGAATCTCATGCTTACTAGACTTAGGATCACTAGGTAAAGGTATCTAAGTTTAAGAAGTAATCTCATAGCGTACTTGGAAGAGACTTAGACTAATGTGTTTAACCCAATTCTCGCTTAGTTAGAATATATTATTTGCATAATAATTCGTGGAGCTATGCAATTTGAGCTTTAACTAATGCATATTCGTTAATTGCTATTTTTAAATTTTTGTATTATATTATTACACTAGTTGTACACTTTATATTTATTTTACATTCCCTGTAGAAAATGTTTTTTACTATTATTTTACTTATAACAATTTATGACGTGTAGAGAATAAACTATCTAGTGTGTAACTCCCAAGGCAACCACAACGTAGGCTGGCTATTTTCCTTGACCCGTTTTGCTGAAAGCTTACGCTCTAACTGAAGCATTTGAACAAAGACTTACAAAAAATCTAGATTTGCATGGATAATTGATTTTTACTTCAAGAAATCACCATATTTCCATTTTGGATATATAAAGAAACCAATGGAAAAGACTTGTAGATATCTATCTATGGATATTAAATTTTATAATTATAACATTAATGGGTGCAACTTTTCGTAGTAGTGTAGAGAAATAAAGAGTGAGATGACATTATGGTGTTTTTAGAGAATAAAAGTCAAAAGAGATATAGGTGGTCGCAGGAACATATTTGGTGCTCTGTCCATTTTGGTTGAAAATGAGTTGTACCAAAAACTAGATGTGCAAGCTTGTTTTAATTTCTCGAGATGGACATAGTAGAACTCACGTAAGTAAGATATTATAGGTTGTTTGTTTAACTTCTCCAAAATGTATTAATTTATAATTCATAATATAAACTAGTAATTAACGAACTTGTTCGAACCAACTCTTTTTTTTTATCATCAAATCAAATTTTATTAATGAGAAACTTAACAAACCATTTTCTTTACAAACTTTGGTCTTATCGAGTTTAAGGCCCAACATGAGAAACTTAAAACCAAAAAGACTCTCACCTAACTACATTGAAACCAAAAGATTACACCTCCTACCTTACTATAACAAAAACACCTCCTTCCTTACTAAAACAAAAACTGGCCCACTAAATAGCTATTACAATTAATAAATTGGCCCAATACAAAATAAATTACAATTTACTAATCTAGTGTATCTATAATCTCCCTTATACTCCTCTTCTTAACATTCCAATTCTGCATCTTCATTTTCACCCTGCTGATTTTCCTACACATTTGATCTTCATTTAAACCATACCCTCTATGCTCTGTATAATTTCTTACCCACCAAACATAGTAAATATAAGAAGTGCAGAGAGAACTAACAAAGATAACCTGCTCCTCACACTTTATTGCTAATATTTCATTACACAAACCTTTAAAATCTCTCGGAAGATTGTTCATATTGCCCATACTTAATATCTTTCCCAAATTTTTTTTAATAAAAGAACACTCGAAGAATAGATGAGTACTATTTTATGTAGTAGTTTAACAAAAATGAAAAAGTGGATTAACATGATTACCCCACTCTATTATTCTTTCTTTAGTACTAAGTCTATCTTGTATAGCAATCCAAGTAATAAAGGCGCACCTTGGTATATTCTTCTTAGCCCAGATTATTCCATACCAGTACATTTGCTCCAAATTATCATCTGCAGTAATTCTTGCTAGAGTTTTCGTGAAGGAGAATTTCATTTTGTTACTCTCACTCCACACTTTTATATCCTTCATATCATTTAACTTTACCTCATTAAGAAGGGGTAAAATTGTACTAATATGAGGTGGTAATCTCCACTTGCTCCATACATAGCAGTTATAAACCGTTTTGTTACTATTTATATCATCTTTCTATAGCTCAATACTAAGTTGTTCCTACACACTGTAGTCTTCAATCCACCTGTCCCATATTATATATGTATCTATCCCATTATTCACCTTATGATGAATGAACTTATAAGCGAGATTCCTCACCGTCAGTAGTTTCTTCCATATCCAAGTATGCGCTTGTTTTTCCTCAAGACACCATGTCCACTTATTTTTAACAATATTACATTTCACCCATATACTCCATAAATTACCCTCCTGAGCATACATTATCCAAAAAGTAAAAAGTAAACAAACTAAGTTAATATTTTCTATCTTAGGAATGCCCAATCCTCCATTTTGTTTACTTGTGCACACTTTATCCCAATAGATTTTTGCCCCTTTAGCCCCTTCCGTATTTCCTTTCTATAAAAAGCTATTCATCAACTAGTTTAGTTTGTATATCACCTGTTTGGGGAGAAGGAAAACACGACACCAAAAGGGTATTTTACTAATGAAAACACACCTAATTAGCTCCACCCTTCCATCGTATGAAAGAAGCTTTGAGGACCATTAGTTTATACTCCTATATATTTTGTTTACCAATTTATTTCCTTATTCAACACTGAGCTTCTTGGAATGTAGGGGTACCCTTAAATACCTAACAGGTAAACTTCCCATTTTTATGTTCAATATCTCAGAATTCTTCTTCTTTGTATTATAACTAGTACCACCAAAATATATCTCACTCTTTTGATAATTATTAATCAGCCTTGACTTTTGTGAGAATAGTTTTAACCCCTCTTTGACTTAATTTGCTGAATTAATATCTAGCTTAAAGTAAATGAATAGATCATCGGAAAAGATTATGTGATTCAGCTTCATTTCTTCATATTTCTGATGGTAATTAAAGCTAACTTTCTTCCCCAAAAGATTGAAAAGACCTGTAAAGATTTCCATACACATTGCAAAGAGATAAGGAGAGAGAGGGTCTCCTTGTCTCAACCCTCTTTTTCCTTTAAAAAAACCACACGCCTCACAATTAATACATATAGAATATGTAGGAGAACATACGCACATCCTTATCCTTACAATAAATTTCTCAGGAAAATTAAAAGCTTCCAGTATATTCATTTAAAACCTCCAATTCATGCAATCATACTCTTTTTGACGGTCTAGATTTATAATACACTTTGGAGTAGAATCTTTCTTCTCATAACCAGCTTCACCTCCTGAGCAAAAAAATGTTGTCACTAATATACCCGTCTCCAACATACGCCGCTTGATTAAGAGATATAATTGAGCTAATAACCTTTTTCAATCTTTTGCAGATAACTTTTGAGATAGTTTTATAGGATATGTTCGTACAAAAGATTGGCCTAAACTTTCTTACACTTGAGGCCTTCTTTTCCTTAGGTATTAGTATTATGTTTGTAGCATTAATCTGAGTAATAATTTTACCATGTCTAAGCATTGTCTAACTGCTTTTGTAAAATCATCTCCTATAACACTACATGAAGTCTTGTAGAAAGCTGAGTTAAGTCCATCTGGTCATGGGCTTTTATTCTCACTAATAGAAAACAAGGCTTCCTTTATTTCTTCATCAGTAATAGGGGCAATAAGAGCAGCTCTTTGTTATTCATTTTGAAAGGAGCCAATTAGCTCTTTAATAGTGTCAATGGAGCACACTTCTTCATTTACATCTTTAGTGCCTAAGAGTTGTGTATAGAAATTTACAATTTCCTGCTTGATCAGATTAGGTTCTACAATATTTTCAAATGAATCACTAACAAGGATAGATATGTAATTTTTAGCAGCTCTACCTCTAACAATTTTGTAAAAATAAGCTGAAGTACAGTCCATATCATTAATAGAGATACACTTAACCTTTTGTTTGAGAATATCATGCTGTATAATCATAGCCTCCTCTAAACTCTGACTAAGAATTTTCTCCTCATTGAGAATACATGGATCAGTTGCACCATTCATAATACACATCAATATGTTCTTGAGCTGAGCTTTCATTTGTTCAATCTCTTTAGTATTCCTTTTGAAGTGAGTGTTATTAAACTTCTTAAGAGCAACTTTCATACTTTTCTGCTTCATACATAATTTATACATTTCATTTCCATCTACTTTAATGTTCCAAGCATCCTTCACCGTTAAATACATTTATCATGTATAGCCCAAATGTTGAAGAATTTGAATTGACTTGAAAGAATTTTTTTTGCACATCAAAGATTTAACTTAAGCGCACAATGATCTGAGGTTGATGGTGGATGGATACTCACACTAGAAGCTATAGAGTCTAACAATCTAGTGTTAATAAACACTCTCTCTATTTTACTAGCTCGAATTTGATCTCCCTTATTCTTGTTAGTCCATGTGTAAAATTGCCCACCATAATTGTGTTCATATATATTTGCTTCTTCAATACACTCTATAAACTCAAGTGTACCTTTTTCTAAATCATTACAATTCAGTCTGTCTCTAATATGCAATGTTTCATTGAAATCACCCATGAAACAGAGATTTTCATTCTCATACTTTTTACTCCATTTAATTATATCACTCCATAATGTTCTTCTACATTTATCAGTTCCACTAGCATAAACCATTACAATATAAAGAACCTCATTACTGTCTTTCACTTTTAGTTCACTTAATATGGCTTGAGATGTTTGATAAACTAGATTAATATAAGCAAATCTTTTATCCCACAATACCCAAATCCTTCCACTATCATCTCTTTTATAATTGTGCAGCATTTCCAGATGAGGGAAATGTCAGTTATTATAGAAGGGTAATTGTTGAATTTAACCTTTGTTTCCAAAAGCCCAATCACCCTTACATGATTACTAGCTAAAAACTCCCTCATATCCAACTGTCTGAGGAAATTATTAAACCCTCTCACATTCCAAGCTGCAATGGTCATATATTGGGAGGTCTAGTAATCTCTTCCCCTACATTATGATTGATAAATTCTAATAGATCATGATCAATCTGACTTCCTTCTTTGTTCTGTAACTCATCAAACTTATTCATTATAGTTATAGAACTCGTCTCTCCTTTCTTACTATCATTCTTCTTGGTATTCCTCACAACACTCCATTCCTCAACTACCTTCATTCCCTTATAACTTTTTCTAATAGGTTCACTTGTTGATTTAGGCACCCATACTTTTTGAGTGTTCACACACTTTGTTTCTACATGTCCCAACCTACTACATCTTTTACATACAATCGGCCTCCATTCATACTCTAATTTAACCTCCTGCAGCTCTTTAATTCCTATATCAAACAATACATTATCAGGTAACTCCTCTTTTATGTCAATCTCTACACAATCTCGAGCATACCCCAACCTTGTTTTTGATTTCGTTATAGTATCCATTTCAATTGGAACACCTACAACACTAGCTACATATCCAAGTCCTCTTTGTTTCCAGAGATTCATTGGTACATTCATTAATTTAACCCATATCGGCACATTAGATATATCTAATTTATCAAACTGCATACCTGCCTTCCATGGTCGAAGAAGTAGCGACTTTCCATTAATATGCCAGAGCTGCTCAAGAACATTGCTGTAACTTTGCTGATTTTCAATCTTGAAAACTACACTTCCCTTCAAATTCGATTTTAATTTCTACCTTACCCAGCTTACTCCATTGATATCTAACAAATTCTTCTATAGCAAAGAACGGAGGCGGAGCATCAACGAATTGGCCAATTAGGTAATTCACCCATTGTTCAGACCCTTCCTCGAGAACATCTATTGGTGGTTTAATAAGTTTCATCCCTTCCAAATTTACTAGTTTATGATGTTCTAACTTCATAGAATTGCTCGCACAACCAAATAATTGTGACCATGAAACTCCCTTTGATTCACTCCTTTTCTCGGGTTCAACCAGATATACAACTTGTATCACTTCATTGTTGCCTTCCAACACAATATTCTCTTGAAACCCAACACTCGCCTCCATCTCATGCTTGTACGATTCAGGTGTGTTAAGTAGATTTGAGCTCGGTGACATAATCTCTTTCGTAATATCTCTGTACTTAGTCTTAGATTTAGGGTTTCGTACTAGATCTATTCACTAATTTGTTGATTTTCGCTATGTTTAACATTTTGGTCATTTTTTGAGTAAAAAAAAAAGCGGTAAAAGGAAAAATAAGGTGAAAAACGAAAAAATCTAGGCGGAGAAGAGGTGGTGGTGGTATGGAGGAGGGTAGAGAAACAGGTGGATGCGTATGTTTTTGTGAGAGAGAGGAAAAATTGTTAGATCCCAGATAATTCTTGAGATAAACAACAAATCCAGATAAGGAAAAGCAAAAGTTGGAAAAAAAGCTAAAAAGAGGTGTAAATCTAAAAATGGAAAAGTGGAATGAAAATTAATGGATGAGTGTGTAGAGAGGATTTTTAGGTGAGTTGACTCTCATTGACCCTTTTCAAGATTTTGTTACATGGTAGCTTTTCCCGTTCGAACCAACTCAGTTCATACAAAGCTTGAACTGAACTCACTTTAATCAAACCTCTAATCGAACTTTGTTTAAACAAAACTTAAATTAGAGATTAAACTACTTATAAACTAATGAGTTCGAGAGAGTTTATCATTTATGTCCTTAGTGACAAGAATTCATTTTTCTTTGGAGGGGGTTGTGAAAATAAAAGAGTTGAAAAATAGGTGTGAAAACTATCACTATATAATAATAATAATAATAATAATAATAATGAAAGAAGTACCATAACATAACCTATACTATTGCACCACCATAACCCTTGACAACAAACCACTACCAAGATAGCAACAAAACTGAACACTTTCAACCAAATCTGCTCATGCATGATGAAATTGTTGAATTTCAATTTCAGTAACTGAGTCAATTCACAAAAATGAAAATAAAATGCTTGTTTTCTTCACCTCCCAATTTAGACAAGAGAGAGCATAAAATCAATTATAATTTACATTATTCCAGAAAGAAAACAAATGAGAAGAAAGAAGAAGAAGAACTCCACTAGCTAATCAACCATCGATGTGTTGTTTCAAATTCCAAACCCCAAACAAATCTGACTTGCCCATTTAGGATTACCCATCCTATTAACCTATTTACCTCTATGCAAACACCCAAAATAATAACAAATCTTGACAAGCAAGTCATTGATTATTAACAAATAATTTATAATCATCATCACTGAATCATCGTTATATCCACAACATCATTCTCATCCAACAAGTCTGGAAATATCTCATTCGAATACCTCCTAGTCGAAGATGAATTTCTCGATTTACCCCCTTCACAATTCTGACCACCACTTCCTTGCGATCCCAAGTACCCGACGGTGGTTTCATATTACTCCCTCTTGCCGAAATCGATGGCATAGTCGCCACATACCATGAACTTTGGCGCCAGCTTTCAAACACGACAGCATTCCATGACCCACAAGAGCTAGTAGTTCTTAGCCTTGCTGAGCTAGTATGTTCTTCTCTAACAACCTTTAATGGACTATCAAGAGCTTTTAATATATACCTCATTAATGGTCATCTTGCTGGTTTTGGATTAAGACAAGATCTAGCTAATATAGTCATTTCCCATACTTCTTCTAGTAAATTCATCTATTATAAAAGAAGGGTCCAAAATAGTTGTTTCTTGCTCTTTATCGTATATTCTTATACAAGGTAATGTAGCTTCTAATCACTCCTTAACTATTAAATCACTTGCCCCACTCATACCACTTTTCCCGTTACTAGCTCAAGGAGAACCTTTCCAAAACAATACACCTCATACGCACATGTAGCATTAGGCATGCCTGGAGAAAACAATTATTGGATTATGAACTTCATAAGTAAATCTCCTTATTTTTTAATTTTTGTTAATTTTAAAATTAAGATTTTTTTTATATATTTATACACTTTCACGAATCTCACATATTGTTCGCTAAAGTCCCAGAAATTCCAGAAACCTATCTATACCTCATAACCAAATTGTGTACCAGACACGTAGGCAACTACTAATGGCTACCAAATACATGTTAATAAACATAATGATAATGAGGAAGCGCTTACCAAGAATTAGTGAACATTCATGTTGATATTTATCCAACGGTGTCAGCAGATTTCAAGTCAAATACTCCTAAAAAACAGTTTTCAAAGAGTAGAGAAAGTAAGAATTACAAACTGTAAGTACAAAGTAAAAAAAATTAACCAATATATGTAATAAACTTACAAAACTTAATCTAAAATCAGAAATCACATTGACTCGGTTAATGTCCAAAACTAACAACCAAAAACAATATAAAGGATCCTGACCATAGTAATTCGGACAAAAGATTACTCAACATGTGGAAATTAATCCGACTCCTTGTAGTCAAGCCTTTTTACTAACATTAATACGTCTCTAATGGTCTTATCATAAATCTAACTAATTTTTTATCATATATTTCATTATCTGTGTTATCACCCTTGCAGCAGAATATACTAAAAAACTGTCTCCTCTTTTAATCCCCAATGCAACCATAAATGCTCAAGATAAAAAGCCAAAAAAGATCTCGAAAGATTCCAAACCCCACAAAACAAGAAAAGAAAAATGAAAGTTTAATGTAATACCTAAGATATATGTTCCTAATCCATAATTGTCATAGACGGTCTATAATGAATATTTCAACGGTTAGATCCATAAACAAATTATTTAGATTAAATGCATAGATGTCCGCCCTTTAGAAAAACCAATACTTTGGAAATCAAAAATCAAACACTTTCGGTATCAAAAATCAAACTATCTCAAAATGACAAATCAAACTATTTCGAAATTAAAAAAGAAATTAAGAAATAATTTTATGACCAAACAAACATATGAAAGTAAAATAACAATTAAAATCAAATTAAGAAGAAGTTAGAAGAACTTTGCTCACCTAAGAAAATAAAGCTGAAAAAACGAACGGATTTGGAACAAAAACAAAATACAAAACATTAGTAAGTATAAATTAGATCTAAAACCGAAAAAGAGGAAAAAATAAAAACTGTTGGAATTATTAAATAAAAGACAATTTATTCTATTAATTCTTTCATACATTCGGGAGAAATTGAAAAGACTATGTGTGTACTAATAGTCTCATATAGAATTTGGGAAAATAACCATTGGAAATTATTTTATATAACATGATTTCCTTATCTTGATGACGATTTAATGTCTCTTTATTTCAACTATTATGGACTTTAATGAACATTGAAAAGTATTTATCACCGGCCATTGATGAACATTTATGTGATAGATTTTTGTCTTTCTATTTTTTCTATAAATAATGACTTTGTCACTTGCATTTCTATAAAAGAGGAAAAACTATTTTAAAGAGAATGAAAAAACTATTTTAGAGAGAATAGAAAAAATTATTCTAGAGAGAATGGAAAAACTATTTTAGAGAGAATTGAAAAAACGATTTTAGAGTAAATATAGAATAAATATAAACGAAATTAAGTATTAAGAAAAAAAATACTACTCTCTCCTCTCCTCTCATATAATATTTTGATATTACTATGAGATGAACTTCTATTATAGATACCGGCATGACCAAAATATCTTTTTAACGAAATTTTCAATTCGTGTAAACGTTCTTTTTTCTTGAATTTTCGTGTAAGTTTCGTTGTTTCCAATTTCTTTTAATAGTTTAGTATTACTTTTAATTGAAAATTATTTCTTTTAAATTTATGTGAAATCTATTTTTTACTTTTCCAGTGATATTGTTAGACTTTTTCAACAAAATATCCCTTGAATAATTAGCTAAATATACATGTAAAATCACCCTAAATCCAGCAACATATGAATGAAATCATAAAAAACGGCTACCACATACCACAAAAGGGTGTATATAAACAAAATGAATATATTATAATTTCATATTTAGGCTAATAAAGTATTAGAAATGAGTAGATAATTAAATGGAGTTGGGTTTTTCGGATAAAGGTGAAAAAATAGAAAAGATCCCAAAAGAATTAGAGAAAGAACAAGCATACATAAAATATTTGGCCCAAATAAAATGAAAATATGCTGAAAAAATTTCAGCATATATATTAGATCTTTTTCTTGTGTAAAAACATTAAAACCCAAGGTAATATGGTCGGTTTTTAATAGTTAAGGAGGAGGGCCTAAGATAATATTGGGCCTAATATCACAAAATATCATTCAAACCCTAATAGTCGTCTTCAATTTTACTTAAACACACAGGAACACCATACCATTTCTTACACCACAATACATTTTCTCCTAGAAATCATTTTCTTCCATTCCATTCTACCTATTTTTTTCCAAAGCTTATATCCTCCTCTTTTTTTGTATAAAGTTTAATTTTCTTTCCTATGTCTAACAAAGTTCTGTTTTTTTAATGGATAGCATATCAGATCGATCTATGGCCATTACATTTCAAATATAGAGTATACGTATAAAACCTAAACCTTCTTTGAAGATGTGAGTGTTCTTATTTCCATATTCTAAATTATTTTTAGTATCTTATTATTTTGAAAATAGAAAATAATCTTGTAGAGAAATAAGATTTTTAATTTTTATGTGTTAAAACATAAAAATTTGTCAATTTCTATTTTTTTAAAGAGTTTTATGTTTCCAAATGTTGTAAATACATGTTTTGATTATTTTTATGTTTTGCTTACATTTCTTTAGACATAATTATTTAAGAGATTATAATTTGAGGTTGTAGCAATAATATTGCATAAAAAATATAAATCACTTGGGGTGTACCTTAGTTTCGGGGAATTAGGGGCTATAAAAGATTATATTTTTTTTTCTTCATTTGCCATCTTTAATTGAATCTGATGTATTAGAATTTCACTTCAAGAGTCTACATTCACATTAAAATATGGTATGATCATAATGTGTATAAAATGGTCATGGTCAAATCAGTTAGATTTACTTTTATTTAATTGATTAAATTAAGTAATTATTTATAATTAGAATTGGGGAGTTTAATTCAATTGAATTAATTAGCCTAAATTTGATTGAGAAGCAATATTAAATCTATATGTTGAATGTCTTGTGGATATATGTTGCTTTCACAACTGCGTCCTTAAATTTAAACACTCTCATATATAAAAAAAATTCTAATCCTTAGCTTAGGATGTTTTTTAATATTGTTTAAATTTTATATTTGTTAGGTGCATAGTGAGCATTCATTTACAGATGGAAAAGTGAAGTGTTTGTACAGATGCTGTAAGGAAGAAACCCTAGGCATTGATAGCATAAGTAACATAGTACCTGCTACTAATGTACATCCAAAAATTGATATCTTCATGAAGTTGGAAAATTTTAAATCAATAAAAAGAAGCCTGACATCATCTCTTAATTACTATATACCACAAAACTAAGATTTTTTATCGCAATTAAAAATTTTGTATTACAGGAGTAATTAGTAAAATTATTCAATAGAGGTACAAGGAGAGAGATAATGGATGGAGGGAACTCGCAAAAGATTCAAAGAATTCTTATCAACACGTGGCAAAGGTCTGATTTTCGGTGCTACTTTATTTGTCATTTTTTATGTTTAAGTACTTCATACAACAAATTAAGTGTTTTTATCACAAATTTTGTATTATAGGAATAATTAATACAAATATTCAAGAGATGGAAGAGGAGAGGGATCTAAGTGAGCTATTCAGTTCAAAATACATGAGAGCTTGACTACGATTTGATTTTGGTTTTTTGAAGAGAATTAGAAGGAACTTAAGAAAAAGTTCAATGATGGATCTTCTTTGAGAAGAGCCCCAATTTAGCAGCCAAACGAATTTTTCCTAGGTGCCCAACTCTTAGTCATTATTGAGAGGTCAACCCTAAAATATATTTTAGAATCATTTTGTAATAATTATAAGATTAAAAATTTAGTACGGATTTTATCAAGCTCAAAATGAGCTAAACATGTTTGTAGATTGATTGCTACTTTGTGAATCATATTATTCGCTTATAATTATTAGATTGAATTTATTGCTAACCACAGAATATATACATATCTTATGTTTAGTAATTTTATTTTTTAATGGTTAGAATATCAAATTGTGGCCATTACATTTCAAAAAAATTTAGATCTATAAGTTATTCAACCCAAACCTTTGTTGAAAAGGTGAGTTTTTATTTTCATATTCAAAATTATTTTCATTTTCTTATTATTTAGGAAATAGAAAATAATCTTGTGGAGCAATAAGATTTAAAATGTTTTATGTGTTAAAACATGAATATTTGCCAATTTTTATTCTTTTAAAGAGTTTTATGTTTCCAAATGTATACATACATGTTTGATTACTTTTATGCATTGTCTATTTTTGTTTAGAAATAATTATTTTAAAAATTATAATTTAAGGTTGTAGTAATAATATTGCATAAACAAATACATATCACTTGGATTGTAGCTTTAGTTTTAGAGGAACTAGAGGCTATAAAAGATTTTTCCAATTTATTTTTCTTCATCTGCCATCTTTAATTGTATCTCTTGATTTAGAATTTCACTCCAAGCAAATACATTCAATGAAACAATTGTTTATGATCACAATCAGAACGCAGTGTTGGAGCTGGAATACAATTGTGGAATGGCAACGCTAGGTATGATGCCAGCATCTTGTTCAACATGGTGACGGAGACACTGACGTCAAGTTTAATGAATTTTATTGTGACTTGAAATTCACCACCAACATTTTCCAATCAACCCATTAGGCGTATCCGTCCAAGGACACCACAACTTCAAGATAAAAATTGCTCTAAGGAGGTTTCAAAAGGTGTCAAGGTTTGTGTTGTGTATAAAACGGGTTAATCGTAGATATTACGCCACCATTGTCAAATCAGTGAGATTTACTTTTACTTAATTGATTAAACTAATTATTATTTATATTTGGAATTGGGGAATTTGATTCAATTGAATTAATTAGCCTAAATTTGATTGAGAAGCAACATTAGATTTATATGTCAGAGATCTTGTTGATATATGTTTGTTTCACAGCTAAGGTCCTTCAATTTGAACACTCTCATATATTATTTTTTATCTAATCATTTAGTTTGGGATGTTTGTTTATCACGAGCATTAATTTACAGATGGAAAAGAGAAGTGTTTGTGCACTTTTACAGTTCAAACCCTAGGCATTGAAAGCATAAGTAACATAGTAACTGCTACTAACGTCCATAAAAAAATTGTTATCTTCATAAAGTTTGCTAATAATGAAATAAATCAAACGACGTCAGGTTCATCATCTCTTAAAAGATTAAAAGGCTCTGAATCAACACTAGACAAAGGTCTGATTTTGAGTGTTACTATTTTTATGATTTTACACTATACCACAAACTAAGAGTGTTTATCACAATCAATAATTTTGTATTACATGAGTAATTAGTAAAAATAATAAAGGAAGGGATGACGAGAGAGATGTTAGAGGGGAGGGATCTCACAAAATATTCAAAGTATCTAAATCAACATGTGGAAAAAGTCTGATTTTGGGTGATAATTTTATTGTCATTTTTTATGTTTAAGTATTTCATACATGAGTTTTTATCACAATCTGTAATTTTGTATTGCAGGAGTAGTTAATAAAAATATTCAAGAGAGAGAAGAGGAGAGAGATGCCGAAGGAGAGGGATTTAAGTGAGCTATTCAGTTTAGAATACATGAGAGCTAGACTTAAAATAGAATTAGAAGAAACTTTAGAAAAGGTTCATTGATGAAGAGAATAGGGATCTTCTTTGACAAGAGCCAATTTAGCTGCCAAACAAAAAATTTCATGTCTCCATTTTCCATTCACGGTATTAATGGGGACCTAAAAAGGATAAGATCTACCATAAGGTAGATAGTTTCTTTATTAGTTACTCCACATACAACTTAAACTTTATGACTACTGAATGTAATGAAAAAAATTATTTATATTTTAATCTTGATATATTGTTGTTTTTTTTGTTTTTAGTATTTATATTCATGTAATTTTTGGTGATATTCATATTATGTGGCGTCAGAAACGTGGATCCATTTATTTTATGATTGTGTTAAGTATACAGATTATGACATTTTTGTTGAGAGACAACAATGTAGGTGGAGAAGCTACGACAAGCTGAAATGCATCACATGCGCCTGGAACAGCATGTATGCTTGGGGCTCCCTAATCAAAAGTCCTTAGAGCTAGTACACAACCTACCCAAATCTTACAAAGGTTGTTTGAGCCAAATCACAGACTGAAGAGGCTGTTTAAGGAGCTCCAAATATGCCAAATGCTAAGGATTGTTGGCGCAAGAACATATCATAATTTTTTTATGGATGGGATATATGAAATTTAAGTAGTATTCTTTGTCGTCAAATTTTGGCGGATGGAGGATATTGTATTACAGTGAGTCAGGGATTAATGGTCTAACCAAACAAAAAGCTTCGAGTGATGGATTTTGAAGTTTTTTTAAATTAATCTTGTTAATATATTACTAAATTTGGAAATATATGATATTATGATTCATGTATATATATTTGAGACTGATTTTAATTTGTTTTTTGTTTTTTAGTATTATTTTTGTCTTAAGTTAACATTTACCATTGACTATCCAAGTTTTTTTTAATTTAATAATATACATTGACAAAATCCACACCCGACCTGAATCTAACCAAAAAACATAAACCCAAATACGAAATTGTATATAGTGATTGGGTTAGGTAGTGAGTCTTGATAATTGAAATTTGCACTTACGGGTTTAGTGCTAGTTTAACCACGTAAGTTGGATAACTACCCCGTGTGCACCCTTACACTAGATGATATTTGGTTTAAAGAGAATTTTTTGAGTTGAAAGAGAAATAACTAATTGGATCGATGTAGGGGTGTAACACGACATTTTTCATGTTGCAGTTATCCAAATACATAGTTGTAATAAAATTGTACGTATTCTGGATGGCACAACTTGTGGCATGAAAACCCTGAAGAGATTAAGGTTGTCATTCTTCTTACTAGTTATTACATTGATATCTTTCAAGAAGACCTAAGATCTATGAGTATTGACATTGCGGATTGCATCACTTTTAAGTTTATTGAAGGGATAAACCGAATTCTTATTTAAAACCTTACACTTGAGGAAGTTAAATGAGATATTTAATATGGAGGCAAAAACCTCAAAGTCTGGACTGGCCTCCTTTATAAAAAATATTGGGAAATTATAAAAGTTTGATGTTTTTTACATGGTTAGAGTTTATTTCAGTGTATCTCTAGATCTTAACATACGAACAATACTATTTCTACACTGGTTCACAAAGGTGATAAGTAGGAAAAAGTGGTTGACATATGTCTGATCTCATGCTTGAATATTGATTACAAGATTAATGCTTCCATTCCATAATATGGTGAAGGTCTTTATGCATGGAATTATATCCCCATGTAGTCAAACTTTATCAAAGATACAGTTATTTACACAATATCCTTCTAGTCCATGATATTTCCTATTTCTTTTTGAAATCCAATAAATAGACCTAGAGGGGGGTGAATATGACCAATGTGGAATTAAAAATATAACAACTGAATTCTTTGACTGTATCTAAAAATACACCGATTAAGGATTTTAGATAGATTGACTAGAGGTAAACAAAAGTTATAATACACGAGTGAAACACTTAGTGTATAAACTTAATGAAAGAATACTATCCAATAAAAAACATATTTATAAGATCTAAGTATGCAAGAATTTAAGCCTATAAAACAAAGGAAGGTATTGAGGTAATATAACAAAAATCTGGTGCGCACAAAATTAAAGAGATAAGGGAGAGAAGGCGGACATGAAATTTTAGAATGGTTGGACTTCGATAGGATTATTACACAACTTATGGTCTATGCATCCTTAAGATTCAAAACTCCTTCACTCGGATCTCGTTGTGTTTTTTAAAGGTGAGCGCACAAACCTTTACAAACTCTTACAAATCACCTTTTAGTGTAAAACCCAAGTGTTATGACCAATACTAGTAAAATAAGTGGACAATCTTCACTCATGATATACCACTTCAGAAGAACATGATGTCTTTAACATGTGTATCACCACACAAATTTTAGTGAACATTCTCTTTTCACAGTCTACCACTTCACAGTCTGTGAAGCCTTCAAACTTTTTGTCTGCACCTACATAAGATCTAAACCACTCTTGTCTAGCGTATTGAAGATCACACTTCTTTACTAGAACAAGAGATAACCCTAAAGTAAAGGATTAAGCCCAATCTACCTAGTTTAGCCTTTTACTTCTTAATAAGTGACTACATGAATGTAGTTGGGATAAAAATAAAAATAAATATTGATATATGGACTGTGAATGTCTTTGGGAATCTGATAGAAGATATGCTTTTAAAAGCTTCAATTTTGGTATAGAAAACAACCACTTTAGGAAGTCTTCAATACCTCTTTGTATATATAAACTCTCCCCAACAGATCTATTCACGTGTCAACTCCTCGTTGGTTGAAAATATTCTTTCTAGGTGATTTCTCCTTTCTGGTGGGATGATCAATTATTATCTTTTATTTCATCGCTTACTCTTCTTTATTTCCAAAGAGCATTTGTTTAGAGTCGAGTATTCAAATCTGGATATTAAATAGATTGCATACCCAACTACATTTTGAAGTTTTCACTACCTCTATTTATTGGCAAAATCTCCCCAAATTATATGTCTACATGTCAGCTTCTCATTAGAGCCGGGCCTACTAATTTTGGGTCCAGTGAGAAACATCTGAGGAGGTTTTTAAAGGGGATAAAAAATTTAAAGGAAAATGAAGCATTATAAATAATCTTTAATTTGTACTTTTTTTTAATATGAGAAATAACCAAACATAGATTAGATTTCCTTGTCGTTTTCTTATAGTACTGTTTATAGTGTGATTAGTATTTAAAAACTAAATGACATTATTCTTAGTATATGAAACATTTAAACTGCACCCAACCCCCCTCCCCGCGCATCAATAGAGGTCGCAACGCCTATAAATTCCTCTAAATCCAGTCATAATTGACCTCTTATATTAGTGAAGATTTATGTTAAACAAATAATAAAAATATCCTATATTTAGAGATCCTATATTAATTTATACTTTAAACGTAATCCTCTAATTCAGACATATCTTGTAAGTTCAATATACATATTATAACATAAAATATATGAAATAGCTAAAATAATTGTCATATAAACGAAAAAAATACATACATGCATGTAAACATAGATAATTAAATAAATTTTAATTAAAAAACTTCAACCCCTTTAAGTTGTTATTTATTACTTATAGTTTTTTTGACACATACATATTGTAATGAAGATGATTAAAAGCATACAAATATTTTATTACTTATTTTTGTGTATAAGAATTCAAAATAAGTTAAAATAAATTTTGTTTCTTATATGGTGTTGCAATTAATAAGTGATATAGATAAATATACCTTTATACTAAAAAATTATATTAATATAAGATAAAAATAAATGTCAAATATATATTGTTTTGAAACTTTTGACAATATAGAATTATAAGTATTAATTATATAGGACAATGCGATTTTTTTCTTGTATAATATAGTTCAACTTAACTAAAGGAAAAAGTAAGACATAACTCAAAAAATGATCTAGACTCAAGGAACAAAAAAAGAAAAAAAGAAAAAAAGAATAAAAGAATAAAAGAATAAAAAAATAAAATCCCAAAAATTTAGGTAACCAAGAACATTCCAACCCCTAACTTCTACACAACCAGAACTTACAATTAATGCAACTACCATCTAAACTAAGAGCCCATTTGGAATTGATTGCATTAGAGTTAAAAAAGCGTTTTACTTAAAACTACCATATTTTTAGAATTTATTTAAAAATATTTTGACATCTAAAATTAATATAAGTGTTATATTTAATAATCACATATCTAGTGTTTTTCGATAGAGTGAATTTAAAGTTTTAAAGTACACTTAGGGAGTTAAAATCACTTCAAATTATTATTTAAAAAATCAATCCCGATGTGGCCTTAACATTCCATATTGTTTATGTAATTCAAATAGTTCGGGGTCCTGGGCGGTCGCCTTGGTTGAAAATCTTCTTTCGAGGTGACCACTCCATTTTGGTCCAATAGCCTAATGATTATCTTTATTTCTTTGAGTAATTGTATTCATCTACATAGGGTATCCGTTTGGAGTCATGTATTCAAATTCAATTATTGAGAGAATCTGATACTTGATACCCTAACTCGGGTGTCTAGTCTTCAACTACCTTAGCTCTCACATGATGCACTTCCATAATATTTCTTTACTTCACTTCGGAGGTCCGAGCTTTAATATTTTCCAGCCTTCATTCTCAATTGTCTTTAGATTGTCCACCTTTTATCTTAGCTAAGAGGCCTGATCTTCATCTTCTCAACCTTTAATATATAATGTCTATAAGCACTTTCATCTTCATATCCTCGTAGATTTGGATTTCAGCTTCTTCCAATAAACCTCAATTGGAATTTTTCCGGTTCTCCGCTCTTTTACTCCTCAAGGGTCTAATAACCCTATATTTAATTATTTCCCTGTCCAACTGAACCTGCTACACTTATACAAAATCTGGACACTTTTCATAATATTTAGCCATTCGAACTCAATGTTTTATCAACAATCATATCAATCAAAATACGATATTTAGAATAACACTTCCGCAAAAGACAAAAATCACAAAAGCTTTTTGTGATGATCAAGTTTGACAAGTCAAAATCAAATGAACTTGTTACGTGGATTATTTTTGTAAATTGTCCTTGTAAATCTTGGTTTACATCCCTAGTGGATTAAATAGATTGTGAATTGTATCTAGATTCCCTTACTTATAGACAATGGTGGGTTGAGTAACGATATCTGGATTTTTTAGGGACACTATGGTGGCTAGTGCAAGCCTTTGTTGATTGTTGACATGGATTTCATATCATAATCCCTTTAATGTTCATAGAGTGAAAGCCGTGTTTTTTATAAAATAATCTCCGGGTAGAGGTGATAATAGATGCACGAGCTATGATATCGGTAGGTGGTAGTGGTTATGGATGTGCCTGGTAGGACAATGGTAAGAGATTGGTGAATGTTTTAAGCCGTAGAAGTTAGTGGAGAATGATCTTTATATGGATGTACATAGAGATGGTTATGGATGCATTGCTAGGGTAGTGGTTGGTTGAGGTTGTTGGGTAGGTTGTCTGAAGATTATGGGATTTTTGAACAATATGAGATAGATCAAAGTGACACATCGAGAGAGGTAAATTTGATGGAGAAGTGTGATGGCCATTGAAAGTGTAGGTAAAGTGTGTGTAAAAGATGAGATCTAGCTTTACGAGATAGGGGAGATATTTTTTAAAAGGATATAAAAAATCCAATGGGTCCCTCAAATTATAATTTAAAAAAATATTATTTATTCAAACGATTGATGTGTTGTTTCAAATTCCAAACCCCAAACAAATCTGACTTGCCCATTTAGGATTACCCATCCTATTAACCTATTTACCTCTATGCAAAAACCCAAAATAATAACAAATCTTGACAAGCAAGTCATTGATTATTAACAAATAATTTATAATCATCATCATTACTGAATCATCGTTATATCCACAACATCATTCTCATCCAACAAGTCTGGAAATATCTCATTCGAATACCTCCTAGTCGAAGATGAATTTCTCGATTTACCCCCTTCACAATTCTGACCATGAAAAATATATTCATATCTCATGTTTAGTATCTTAATCCCATGAAAAATACCCTTCAGGAATTGCCCTATATCTTACACTATCACCCACGATGAAGTTTATGAACTGAAATAAATATATAATTGTGTTACGTGATAGCTTACTAGACTTAGGGTCACTCAGGAAAGGTATCTAAGTTTAAGAAATAACCTCATAGCATATTTGGAAGAGACTTACGTGGAACTTTGAATCCCGACTAATGGGTTTAACCCAACTCCCCGTTAATTAGAATACAATATTTGCATAATAATTTGTGAAGCTAAGCAGTTTGAGTTGTATCTAATATACACTCGTTAATTGCTATATTTTACTTGTTATATTATATTATTACACTAGTTGAACACTTTATATTAATTTTATATTCCCCGTAGAGAATGATTTTCTTACTATTATATTAATTATAACAATTTATGACGTGTGGAGAATAAACGTATCTAGTATGTGAATTATATCACTCCTAAGGCCCGATAACAACCGCAATGAAAGCTGACTATTTTCCTTGGTCCTTTATGCTGCAAAACTCACGATCTAACTAAAGCGTTTGATCAAATACTAACAAAAAATCGATATATGTATGGATAATAAATTTTTGCTTCAAGAAATCACAATATTTTACTTTTAAATATATATACAGAGCCCCATCTATGGATATTAAATTTTATAATTATTACGTTAAAGGTGCAACTATTCATAGGAGTATAGAGAAATAAAAAGTGAGAGAAGATTATGGTGTCTATAGAGAATAAAAGTCAAAAGAAATACAGGTGGTCTTCAGAATAAATTTGGCGCTCTGGTGGTTGTAAACGAGTATATCGAAAACTACATGTGAAAGCTTGATTAAATTTCTCGAGACCTACAAAGTCGAACTCAAGTAAGTAAGATGTTTTACCTTGTTTGTTAACCTTCTCCAAAAGGCCTTTTTTCGAACCAAACTAGAGTTGTTCACGAATATTTGTTTCTTAAATGGTGAAGCGGAACTTCCTTAAACACGTGTAAGATGTTATAGGTTTTTGTTTAACTTCTTCGAAAGATCTTTTTTTTTAACCAAACTCGACTTGTTCACAGATAAATAGTTTCTTAAATGGTAAAGCGAAACTTCCTTGAACACACATAAGATGTTCTAGCTTGTTTGTTTAAATTCTCTACAAGATCTTTTTCAAACTAAACTTGAGATTCGTGAACAATTTGTTTCTTAAATGGTGGAGCGAAACTTCCTTGAACAATTGATAATGTATGAAATATATAATCTATAATCAAAAGTTAAATATTAATAAAGAAAATCAAATCTTAAGAAATTATAAAATCTTATTTAATATTTGAAATTCATTAATATATTTACAAATAAATAAAATATTAATTTATAAATCATAATATAAACGATTAATTAACAAACTCGTTCGAACCAACTCAGTTCATACAAAGCTTTAACCGAACTCAGTTCAAACACACCTTGAATCGAACTCTGTTCAAACAAAACTTAAATTAGAGATTAAACTTATTTATAAACTAATGAGTTCGAAAGAGTTTCTCATTTATATCCTTAGTGGCAAAAATTCTTTTCTCTTTGGAGGGAGGTTTTGAAAAAGAGACAAGCCATAGTTGAAAAATAGGTAGGAAAACTATACCACTAGATAATAATAATAATAATAATAATAATAATAATAATAATAATAATAATAATAATAATAATAATAATAATAATAATAATCAAGAGCTATTTGGGTTTCAGATGGTGAAATAAATACATCTTATTTTATGAAGTGGGTAAATGGCAGAAAAGCTCAGAACACCATATTAAATATTACTAAAGAGGATGGAACCATTACCACAAATGAAGATGAAATAGTATGTGAGTTCATTTACTTTTACAAGAACCTGCTAGGCACAAAAAGACAAGGTCAGGAAGTATATGATCCTGAATTATTAAAAAGAATATGCAAAAAAGTAATTAATCCTGACTTACATAAGGAATTAGGTCAACCCATATCTGAGAAAGAGATAAAAAGTGCCTTGTTCTTAATTGATAGTTCAAAGAGTCCAGGCCTAGATGGTTTTACCTCAGCTTTCTTTAAGAAAATTTGGAGTATTACGGGACAAGAGGTATGTAAGGCTATTCAAAGTACCTTGAATGATTGTCAATTGCTCAAAGAGGTTAATTCAGCGGCTATTACTATAATACCAAAAATTCAAAATCCAAGCTCAGTTAAAAATTACAGACCTATTGCTTGTTGCAATGTTATATATAAATGTATATCCAAAATAATAGCCAATAGACTTAAAGCCACATTACCTAAACTTATTTCTAATAATCAGTCAGCTTTTGTTCAAGATAGAAATATTGGGGAAAACATTCTCATTGCTCAAGAATTAGTGAGAGGGTATTCAAGAGCTCAAATATCTAATAGATGTACTCTGAAATTGGATCTTATGAAAGCTTATGATTCACTAGATTGGGACTTTGTGATCAAGACTCTTAAAGCTTTTAATTTTACAGAGATTATGATCAAATGGATCAAAATGTGCCTCACCTCTACATCATACAATTTAATGATCAATGGAAGGCCTAAAGGTTTCTTTAATGGTGAAAGAGGACTAAGGCAGGGGGACCCCATCTCCCCTTACCTATTTGTAATATGTATGGAAGTACTTACACAATTGTTTAAAGCTATAGGGATAAGATGAGACTTTGATTGGCACCCTAAATGTAAGAAACTGAAGCTCAACAATCTGATGTTTGCAGATGACTTAATGGTTTTCTTCAAACCAACAAGTAGTACTGCCTATCTTATTAAAGAAAATCTTGATATATTTTATAGATTCTCAGGCCTGCAAATCAGTACAAGTAAAAGTCACATATTCTATGGAGGATGTGACAATAATATAAATGATGAATTGTGGAAGATTTTACAGGTACCTGAGGGAACTCTTCCTATGAAATACTTGGGGGTTCCATTAATCTCAGGAAGGCTTAGTTTAGATGATTGTAAGCCCCTTATCTCAAGAATAGTCAAGCAAATTGAGCATTGGAGCTCTAAATGCTTATCATTTGCAAGAAGGCTCCAATTAATCAAAATGGTACTGAGTAATCTATCATCATATTGGTATAGTATATTTGCTATCCCAAAAAAGATTATTCAAGGTATCCAAAGTAAAATTACAACATATCTTTGGAAAGGGACAAGTGAAGCTAAAGGTGGATTTAAATTTGCTTGGGATGTGATTTGCTTACCAACAGATGAAGGTGGATTAGGGATCAAAAATCCCTATACTCAAAATCAAACTGCCACACTTAAATTACTCTGGAACTGCTGCTTCCCAGGAACACTTTATGGTCAAACTGGGTGCAACTAGTTCTGTTGAAGGGTAAATCATTTTGGCAAGTTGAAATCCCTCAAGATACATCATGGGGATGGAGGAAAATATTAAAGATGAGGGACATATCAAAGAATTTTATCTCTTATAAGATTGGTGATGGTAAAAGCATCTCTCTATGGTGGGACTATTGGCTACCGGATAATAAGAGATTATATGATATTCAGAGCAGCACGTTAGCCTCGGGGTACTTCACCAACAGTAAAATTTCACAAATTATTAACAACAATTGTTGGAAATGGCCTGCAAAGTTCAGATTTATGAATAAATTGACAAAAGATCTAGAATTTAATAGTCATGAAGATGATAAAATTATATGGAGGCACACTAAAACAGGTAAATTTACATTCAGAGAAACATATGAATATATTCGAGCCAAGAAACCGACAAAAGATTGGACGAAAATTATATGGAAATTAAAAAGCTTTCCAAGATATAAGTTTATCTTATGACTGGTTCAGCTAGATATAATTGCAACAAAACAGAGGCTATTAACTTGGGGGGTTATATCAAACCCTATATGTGAGTTCTGCAAACTAAAAAGCGAAGATAGAAATCACCTTTACTGGGATTGTTCAGTAACTAGAAGAATTTGGAGCAGATGTCTAAGTACTCAAGGGGTTAAAACCATTATCACTGATTGGCAAACCCTTATTGACTGGTTCATAGCTCATCACTCCTCTGACATCATCTTGAAGACTATTCTATTGGTTGCCGTATATGTGATATGGATCGAGAGAAATAATAGAGTGTTCAAGAACGAGATAAAATCGGAAGAAACAATTTTCGAGAACATCTCAGCAGCGTTCCGAGAGAATCTTACAAGGTTTCAGAGAGGGAAAGTAAGAAAAGCGGTGGAAGAAACGATTATGCGGTGGAGTAAGTAAAGAGTTGTATTGAAAGTACGGTGTACTTCTTAGTGGGTTAGATTGTGTTTTGTTATATTATGTTTTTATTTTAAATGGGTTAAATGGCCCATTAAGAGTTATAAAGTTGATTAGGCCCATTAGAGTTATTATAATATTGTAATAGCCCAATAGGTCCATGTATTTTGAAAAGTTTGATGAAATAATATAGCTACTTGCCGAGCAAAAAATAATAATAATAATAATAGTAATGAAATAAGTACCACACCACAAACCTATTCTATTGCCCCGCCATAATCCTTGACACCAAACCACTACCAAGATAGAAAAAAAACTGAACACTTTAAACTAAATCTGCTCATGCATGATGGGAATTGTTGAATTTCAATTTTAGTAACGAAGTCAATTCACAAGAATGAAATTAAAATGTTTGCTTCTCCTCCAAATTTAAAAAAGAGGTTGAGCTTAAAATTAATTATAATTTAGATTTTTCGTGAAACAAAACAAGCGAAGAAGACAGAAGAAAGAAGAACTCTACTAGCTAACCAACCACCTATGTGTTGTTTCAAATTCCAACACCTGAAGAAATATCACTTGCCCATTCAGTATTACCCATCCCATTAACCTTTTAACTGTGTTGAAATAAGTGTTTAGGACTGCTATTATGATTTTACTTATATTATGTATGTAGTTTAAATATTCAAATTATATAGCCGTTAACAGTTATTAGACAGGCAGTTACATTTAGGTTTTATAAATACTGATGTCTGCAGTAACATTCTATTCATCATTTAAATAAATATTGTTTTCTTATCCTTCTATATTACAACAATTGGTATCAGAGCAATCTTCTTAACGGACCTGTTTGAGAATCCATGGAAGGCCAAACAAGTTTTTCATCAATTGCTCCGCCGGTGTTTCATGGAGAAAACTATCAAATCTGAGCAGTTCGTATGGAGACTTATTTGAGTGCTTTAGATCTTTAGGATGTTATGGAAGAAGACGTAGAAATTCCTGTACTACAACAAAATCCAACCATTGAACAGATAAAATTTCATAATCAAAAGAAAGCAAAAAAGGCAAAAGCAAAGCATGTCTATTTGCAGCAGTCTCGCAAAGTATCATGACTCTTAAGACAGCAAAAGAGATTTGGGATTCTCTCAAAAAAGAATATGAAGGAAATGATAAAATTTGTGGAATGCAAGTTTTAAATTTGATACGTGATTTTGAATTACAAAAGATGAAGAAGGGTGAGTCCATCAAAGAATTTACTGATAGGTTGATGAAATTGCAAACCGAATCAGATTACTTGGTTCATCTCTTCCAGAATCAAGGATTGTTGAAAAAATTCTGGTAACATTGCCAGAACAATTTGAAGCCACAATTACATCCCTAGAAAACACTAAGGATATGTCAAAAATCACTCTTATCGAATTGTTAAATTCTCTACAAGCACAAGAGCAACGTAGAGCAATGAGACATGAGGGTGAACTTGAGGGAGCATTGACTGCAAAGTTTCAAGGTTCTGAAAATAAAAAAGGTCAAGAGAAAAGGCGTAGTTATAATTCTTGTTTTCATTGTAAGAAGAAAGGGCACCCACCATTCAAGTGTTGGAGAAGGCCAAATGCCCAGTGTTCCAAATGCAATGAGATGGGACATGAAGCAGTTATATGCAAAACCTCAAAATGTTCAAAATGCAACAAGATGGGACATGATGCAATCATATGCAAAACAAAAAATCAACAATATGATGCTAATGCCCAAGTTGCTGATGAAGATGAAGAGGATCAATTATTTGTCGCAAAATGTTTTTCAAGCATTGAATCAAAAGAAGCTTAGCTCATTGATAGTAGTTGTACTAACCACATGACATATGACAAAGAGTTGTTTAAAGAATTAAGGAGCACCAACAAATCAAAAGTTCGAATTGGTAATGGAGATTACATAGATGTCAAAGGAAAAGGTACAGTTGCAATTTCTAATTTCTTTGGTACAAAGTATATTTTTGATGTGTTGTATGTTCCTGAAATCAACCAAAACTTGTTGAGTGTTGGACAATTAATTTAAAAGGGTTATAGGGTTATGTTTGATGATAAATGTTGTTTGATTAAAGATGCTTTTGGAAAAGACGTGTTTTCAGTAAAAATGAATGAATAAAGTTTTGTTCTCTATCCGCAAAAAAAGAAACATAGTGCTTTTGTTGTCAATGAGAATGTTACAGAGTTATGACATAAAAGGCTTGGTCATTATCATCATCAAGGAATTCTCCAGATGAAATCCAAAATGATGACCAACGATCTCCCAGAACTTGATGACAACATCGCTAGTTGTAAAGCATAAAGCAAGAAACCATTTCCAAAAGTACAAAGGCGAGCATCAAAGAAATTGCAACTAATTCATACCGATATAGCAGGACCTCAAAGAAGGCCTTCTCTGAATGGTAGTATTTATTATGCTATATTTATTGATGATTTTACTCGTATGTGTTGGATCTATTTTTTGAATCACAGGTCAGAAAAGGGGGAAGTGTTTTTCAAATTTAAATCCAGAGTTGAAAATGAGAGTGGTTGCGAAATTCAAACAGTCAGATTTGACAATGGAAAAGAGTACACATGCGAATCATTTGATAAGTTTTGTGAGGAAGCTAGTATTCAACACCAATTGACTACTCCATACAGTCCTCAACAAAATGGAGTAAGTGAGAGGCGAAACCGTTTTATATTGGAAATGACACGTTGTATGCTACATGAGAAAAATCTTCCAAAACATTTTTGGGCAGAAGCCGCAAATACTGTAGTATGGCTTCTCACAAGGGCAATCATTGATAAAACACCTTTTGAAGCATGGTATGGCTATAAACCATCTCTAAAATTTCTTAAGGTATTTGGATGTTTGTGTTTTTTCTCATGTTCCTCAAGTTAAAAGGGACAAGCTAGACAAAAGAGAACTTCCTGGGATCTTCATTGGTTATACTTCAGTTTCAAAAGCTTATAAAATTTTTCAACCACAAATTGGAAAAATTGTTATAAGTAGAGATGTGAACTTTATGGAGGAAGAAGAATGGAATTAGAATAGTGAAGATAACATTATTTCAAGAGTGTCAAATACCAAGTTTCAAGAACAAAGCATGGATGATCAAGAAAATGAAATAATTGATGATATTCCTGTAAGAGGCACAAGGTTACTTTATGAAATTTATCAACGTTGCAACATTGCTGTATGTGAACCTAGAAAATATGAAGAAGCCAAGACAAATGAAAATTGGCTAGCCGCAATGAAGGAGGAGTTGTTCATGATTGAAAAAAATAAAACATGGAAGTTGGTAGATAAACCTCAAGATAGGAAGGTCATTGGGGTTAAATGGGTTTTCGGGACCAAACTCAATGCTGATGGATCAATCAACAAGCATAAAGCTAGGTTTGTGGTTAAAGGGTATGCACAGATATTTAGTGTGGACTATTCTGACACCTTTGCCCCAGTTGCTAGACTTGACACCATCATTGCTTGCTTTTGCTGCACAAATGAATTGGAACCTATATTAGTTAGATGTCAAGTCGGCTTTTTTGAATTGTATTCTGCAGGAGGAGATTTATGTAGAACAACCAGAAGGCTTTGTAAAAGATGGAGAAGAAGATAAGGTATATATTCTTAAAAATGCACTTTATGGGTTGAAACAAGCCCCAAGAGCATGGTAAAGTAAAATTGATGAACACTTGCTCAGTTTGAGTTTGTCTAAAAGTCCTTCAGAATCAACATTATATGTCAAGAAAGATGAAGGGGGAATTCTTATAATCTCGTTATATGTGGATGATCTTCTTGTCACTGGAAATAACACAACTCTTGTGGATAATTTCAAGAAAAAAATAATGAAAGCATTTGAGATGACAGACCTTGGGTTTATGAGCTTCTTTCTCGGAATGGAAATAAAACAAGGTGAATATGAAGTTTTTATTTGTCAAAAGAAATATGCAAAGGAGATTCTAAAGAAGTTTAGTCTTGAAGAATGCAAAGAAATGAACACTCCCATGAACCAAAAGGAGAAACTTTGCAAAGAGGATGGAGCGGAAAAGATAGATGAAATATACTATAGGAGTCTAATTGGTTGTTTGATGTATCTAACAGCCACTCGACCTGACATTTTAAATGCAGTGAGTATTTTATCTCGATTCATGCATTGTCCTAGTGAAATGCATCTAAAAGCTGCAAAAAGAGTAATTCGCTATGTAAATGGAACTTGTGATTTTGGAATTAAATTCAAAAAAGGAAAAACCTTCACACTGGTTGGTTACTCGGATGGAGATGTTGTTCTTCTCTACTGCAACACTGACAATCAAATTGCAGATATCTTTACCAAGCCATTGCCTGTCACAAAGTTTGAGTTTCTACGCAGTAAGGAGGAGTGTTGAAATAAGTGTTTAGGACTGCTATTATGATTTCACTTATATTATGTATATATTATGTATGTAGTTTAAATATTTAAATTATATAACCGTTAGCAGTTATTAGATAGGCAGTTACATTTAGGTTTTATAAATACTGATGTCTGCAGTAACATTCTATTCATTAGATAAATAAATATTCTTTTCTTATCCTTCTATATTACAACAAACTGCAATGCAAACACCCTAAATAATACTAAAACTTGACAAGCAAGTCACTGATTATTAACATGGAATTTATAATCATCATCATCACAAAATCATCATTATATCCACAGCATCATTCTAGATTATAGATCTAATTTTTCTCATGAATCAATGTGAATATTTATATTTATATGTACAAATTTTTTTAAATAAAATTATTCAAGATCTATAATACTATATATATAAATATATTTGATAATATTAAGTATATATGGTACATATGATTTCAAATATAAATCAGCGATTTAGTATTAAACATGTTAAAATTTTTCAGATTTGTTTGCTATTAGAGTAATTATAGACACTGAACTATTTGGTGCCTAACAAGAACTATGCCTTTATATCTTATAATAATAATTATATGTGTGTATGCGTGCATGTGGACAAAAGGTTTTTGCTTCATGAAATCATCATCTTTCTTTTTGGTATATGGAGAAACCAGTGGAATATGTTTCTAGAAAAGAAAATACTACTCTTTACATGAATTTAAATGTAAGTTTGGTTGTTTTCAATTTCTTTTAATAGTGTAGTTTTACTTTTAATTGAAAATCGTTTCTTTTAAATTTATAAAAAAAAAATATTTTTTACTATTCTAGTGATACTGTTCGATTTTTCCAACAGAATATCACTTGAATATTTAGCTAAATATACATGTTAAATCACTCTAAATCCAGAATGATATTATAAAAAAGACACGACATACCATAAGTTTATATGTATAAGTTTTCCAAGCCGAACCTTCATTGGAGATGTGAGTTTTATTATTTCCATATTCTAAATTATTTTCATTATCTTATTATTTGGAAAATATAAAATAATCTTGTGGAACAGTCAGATTCTTAATTTTAATATGTTAAAACATGAATATTTGTCAATTTTTATTCTTTTAAAGAGTTTTATGTACATGTCTTTAAAAATAATTATTTCAGAAATTATAATATAAGGTCTTAGTAATAATATTTCATAAAGAAATACATATCATTTGGGTTGTAGCCTTAGTTTAGGGGCGGACTAGGGGCTATAAAAAATTTCCAATTTATTTTTCTTCATTTGTCATCTTTAATTGCATTCTTGTTTTAGAATTTTACTCCAAGCAATTACATTCACATTAAAATACCAAAATAAATGAATTCTTTAGGAATATTAGTCCAAGGGCACTACAGTTTCAAGATAGAAATTGCTCTAAGTTGGTTTCGAAAGGTGTCAAGGTTTGCGCTGTGTATGAAACATAAAAGGACATTTGATCTTAGATACTAAGTCACCATTGTCAAATCACTGAGATTTATTTTTATTTAATTGATTAAATTAATTATTATTTATATTTGGAATTAGAGAGTTTAATTCAACTGAATTAATTATCCTAAATTTGATTGAGGAACAATACTATATCTATATGCCAGAGGTCTTGTGGATATATGTTGGTTTCACAACTACTATCAGTTAATTTAAATATTCTCGTATATAACTTTGTATCTAATACTTTAGCTTAGGATATTTGTTTAACATTGTTTGAATTATATATTTGTCATATGGAGAAGAGAAGTGTCTGTGCACTTTTACAGTTCGAAACCCTAGCCATTGTAACCATAAGTAACATTGTATTTGCTACTAATATCCATCCAAAAATTGCTATCTTCATAAAGTTTGCAAATAATAAAATCAGTCAAAAGAAGTGTGGTTCATGGTAGCTTAAAAGATTTTAAGGCTCCGAATCAACACGAGACAAAGGTCTGATTTCGAGTGCTACTATTTTGTGATTTGTATATGTTAAGTACTTTATGATACAAACTAAGAGTTTTTATTACAATCTATAATTTTGTATTATAGGAGTAATTAGTAAAAATATTCAAGAGAGGGTCGAGGAGATAGATGTTGGAGGGGAGGGATCTCAAAAAATATTTAAAGGTTCTGAATCAACATGTGGCAAATATCTGATTTTGTGTGCTAATTTTTTTGTCATTTTTTTATGTTTAAGTACTTCATAACACAAACTAAGAGTTTTTATCACAATATATAATTGCGTATTGCATGAGTAATTAATACAAATATTCAAGAGTGGGAAGAGGATAGGGATATTAATGAGTTATTTGGTTCAAAATACATGATAGCTAGACTTAAAAGAGATTTGATTGTGGTTTTTAAATAGAATTAGAAGGAACTTAAGAAAAGGTTCATTAATGAAGTGAAAGGGGATCTTCTTTGACAAGAGCCAAACATTTTTTTCCTAGGTGCCCAACTCGTAGTCATTTTTAAGAGGTCAGTCTTAAGGTATCTTCTAGAATCATTTTGTAATAATAAAAGATTAAAAATTTAGTACAAAATTTATCAAGCTCAAAATGATATAAACATGTTTGTAGCTTGGATTGCTACTTTATGAATCGTATTATTTGCTTGTAATTATTTGATGATTTTGATATTATGAGTATTTGATTGAATTGGTTGTTGGTAACTGAATATATACATCTCTTATGTTTAGTATATATATTCCTAACAAATTAACCATCAAGAATATCCCCAGATCTTAGTCTATCACTTAAGATGAAGTATATGAATTGAAAAAGATATATAATTGTGTTAGGTGATAGAGAATCCAGAGATTGTAACAACCATAATATTTAATATGGGGTTAGAATCTATCACTCTTACTAGACTTAGGATCACTCGGTAAAGGTATCTGATTTTAAGAAATAGCCACGGTTAGAATCTATCACTCTTACTAGACCTAGGATCACTCGGTAAAGGTATCTGATTTTAAGAAATAGCCTCTAGCGTACTTGAAAGAGACTTAGGTAGATCTTTGATTCCTGACTAATGGGTTTAACCCAATTTCCCCTTTATTAGAATACATCATTTGCATAATAATTTGTGGAGCTAAGCAATTCAAGCTTTATCTAATGGATACTGGTTAATTGATATATTTTACTTGTTATATTATATTATTACACTAGTTGAACATTTTATATTAATTTTACATTTCCCGTAGAAAATGATTTTCTTACTATTATATTAATTATAACAATTTATGAGTGTGCAGAATAAACGTATCTACTGTGTAAATTATATCACTCCCAAGGCCCAATAGAAACCTCCATGAAAGCTGGTTATTTTCCTTTACCATTTATGTTAAAAACTTAAACTCTAACTAAAGCCTTTGATCACATATAAACAAAAAAATTTAGATATGTATGGATAATAGATTTTTGCTTAAAGAAATCACCATATTTTACTTTTGGATATATAAAGAAACCAATGGAAAAGAATTGTAGAGCTTCATCTATGGATATTAAATTGTATAGTTATAACATTAAGGGGTGAAACTTTTCGTAGGAGAGTAAGAAATAAAAAGTGAGATGAGATTATAGTGTTTTTAGGGAAGAAAAGTCAAAAGAAATGCAAGTGGTGGCTGGAACATATTTGGTGCTCTATCAATGGTTGTTGTAAACTAGTTGTATCGTAAACTAGATGTGCAAGCTTGTATTAATTTCTCGAGACGACCAGAGTCGAACTCACATAAGTAAGACGTTCAAGCTTGCTTGTATAATTTATCGAAAAGGTCGTTTTTTCAACCAAACTCGAGTTGTTCATGGATATTTTTTTCTATAATGGTGAAGCAAAATTTCCTTGAACACACGTAAGTTGTTCTAGCTTGTTTGTTTAAATTCTCCAAATGATCTTTTTTTGAGGGAAACTCGACTTTTTCACAATTAATTTGTTTCTTAAATTGTAAAGAGAAACATCCTTGAACACAGATAAGACTTTCAAACTTGTTTGTTTAACTTCAATAAAAAAACTTTTTTCGAACTAAACTCGAGATTCATGAAAAAAAAAATTCTTAAATGGCGAAGCGGAAGTTCCTTGATGTATGAAATATACAATTCATAATATGAATTTTAATGTTAATAAAGAAATTAAAAATCCTATTTAATATTTGACATTCATTAATATATTTACAAATAAATAAAATATTAATTTATTATTCATAATAGCTTGAAATGAACTTAGTTTAATAAAATCTTGAACCAAACTTTATTTAAACAAAACTTAAATTAGAGAATAAACTTATTTATATACTAATGAGTTCCAAAGAGTTTCTCATTTATATCCGTAGTGAGAATAATTTGTTTACCTTTGGAGGTTTTAAAAAAGAGACAAGCCAGAGTAAAAAAATAGGTGTGAAAACTATATCACTAGATAGTAATAATAGTAATAATAATATTAGTAATAATAGTAATAATAATGACGAAAGAAGTACCACACAAGAAACCTATTCTATTGCACCACCATAACCCTTGGCACCAAACCACTACCAAGATAGTAACTAAACTTAACACTTTCAACCATATCTGCTCATGCATGATGGGAATTGTTGAATTTCAGTTTTAGTAACTGAGTCAATTTACATAAATAATAATAAAATTTTGTTGTCTTCTCCTCCCAATTTAGAAGGGAGAGAGAATGCACATAATCAATTATAATTTACATTTTTCAAGAAATAAATCAAGTGAAGAAGAAAGAAGAAAGAAGAACCACTAGCTAACCAACCATTGATGTGTTGTTTCAAATTCCAAAACCCAACCAAATCTCACATGCCCATTCAGTGTTACCTATCCTATTAACCTTTTAACTCCTATGTAAACACCCCAAATAATAACAAAACTTGACAAGAAAGTCACTGATTAATAACAAAGCATTTATAATCATCATCATCACTGAATAATCCTTCTATCCACAACATTATTCTCATCCAACGATTCCGGAAATATCTCATTCGAATACCTCCTAGTCAAAGATGAATTTCCCGATTTACCCGTTCACCAATCTGACCACCACTTCCTTGCGACCCCGAAGTACCCGAGTGGTCTCCATCTACTCCATCCCGCTGAATCGGTGGCATAGCCACCATATCCGATGAAGTTTGCCGCCAGCTTCCAAAAACCGTAGAATTCTATGACCCACGAGAGCTAGAAGTTCTAAGCCTTGCTGTGCTAGTATGTTCTTCTCTACCGAATTTCAATAGATTATCAAGAGCTTTTAGTATATACTTCATTAATGGTCATCTTGTTGGTTTTGGATTAAGACAAGATCTAGCTACTATAGCCATTGCCCATACTTCTTCTAGTAAATCCTCATCTATTATTATAGAAGGGTCAAGAATAGTTGTTACTTGCTCTTTATCGTATATTCTTATATAAGGTAATGTACTTCTAACCACTCCTTAACTATTATATCACTTGCCCTACTCATACCCACTATACTTATTACTAGCTTAGAAGAACCTTTCTAAAACAATGCACATCATACGCATATGTAGCATTAGGCATACCTAGAGAAAAAAATTATTGGATTATGAACTACGTAAGTAAATCACCTTATTATTTAACTGTTTTAGTTTTAAACTTAAGATTTATTTTATTTTATTTATATCTAAAATAATTAGTATTATAGATCTAATGTTGTCATGAATCAATGTTAATTTTTATATTTATGTGTATAAAATTTTTACAAATATATATCTATAATACTATATATATATAATACTATATATATATATGTATATATTCGATAATAGTAAGTATATACGGTACATTTGATTTTAAATATAAATCAGCGATTTAGTATTATTCATGTTAAATTTTTTTAGATTTGTCTGTTATTAGACCAATGATAGATAGTGAAAGGGACTAACTTGTCTCTAACAATAACTCTTCCTTTACATCTTAGAGTAATAATATGTGTGTATGTGTGTGCGTGGACAAAAAGTTTCTTCTTCATGAAATCATTAGCTTTCATTTAGTATATGGAGAAACCGGTGGAAAATGTTGCTACAACTCCATCCATGGATACTTAAGTTACATTTCTATAATAAATGTAGATAAATGAAGAGTTAGATGATATTTTGGTGTTTATAGGTAATAAAAATAAAACAATACGCACATTAAGGGTGCACCATCCATGTCGACAATAAGGATTGTTTTTACAATAAAAAAAAAGGGAAAGATTATTTTTGTAAAAAGATTCCAGGAACTGGAGAGTAAGTATAAAAATTATTCCATTA
This sequence comes from Nemophila menziesii, assembly GCA_029959085.1. Taxonomy (NCBI): domain Eukaryota; kingdom Viridiplantae; phylum Streptophyta; class Magnoliopsida; order Boraginales; family Hydrophyllaceae; genus Nemophila; species Nemophila menziesii. Next base: position 60,199,475 of record JARWIR010000005.1, on the reverse strand, counting down.
GATAATAACAATCAAATTAGTTTGGATTTTCGCTACTTTAAGCAATAAAGAACGAAACAGTCATGCATCCTTTCATCAGATCACGATATGCCTGTACATGCGAGCTAATATCTTAACAAAGTGTGCTAGGTGGCGGGCTACAAGTTTGTAGGGGTCTTCTGATAGGATTTTCTATTTTTTAAGACTTAGAATCAGATAAGTTAAGGACGATAGTTTCAGTAGTTTAAATAACCGACAAGAAAAGACACCAAACCTATTGTACCGAACCTTTACCAAGAAAACACATCAATCACTTGACCATTAACCTTATACAAAAATAAAATTAGGAGAATGATAACCATTTGGGTAAACCACCACACCATCAACAACGTACGCATAATCGTCCACCATAAATTTAGAAATTTGAAAATAAATAAAAATACACAATACATTTTACTAAAAAAAAATAACATTTAGTATTTTTAATTCTAATAATGTTATCACAAAAATAATATAACTTAAAATTTATTTGAAAAGGAAAAACTACAGGAAAACGTAATACAAAGTTTTTCATTTATGAATTTGTAATCATGACATCGTAATATCTGATCACGTTTAACTACAATATATTAGAGGTGTGCACGGGCTAAGTTTACCCAGTTAAGGGTCTTGGATAAGGGTAGGGTAATGTAGTCGGGTCTACAATTTGTCAAAATTGAGGGTAGGTTAAATATTTATCATACCCTCGGGTTATCCTGAGTTAACCCAAAGTTTACCCAAGGTTACTTTATCTGAATATTTTTAATAACACTTATATAAATCATACAAAATACTAAATCCAACAAAATACATGTCATTTGAAGTACATTCACAAAATTAATTTTAAATCATCACATGACTCGTGTAATATACACTTTCACGGGTCTCAGATATTGTTGGAAAATGACCCGAAAATTCCAATAACCTAACAATACCTCATAATCAGATTGTGCTTCAAACACGTGCAACTACTAATGGATACCAAATACATTTTAATAAACATAATGATAATTAGGAAGGGATTACCTATAAATACTGAACATCCTGATTGATATTTATCCAACGTTTTCAGTAGATTTCAAGTCAAATCCCCTAAAAAAGAGTTCACAAAGAATAGAGAAAGTAATAATTACAATCTGTAAGTACAAAGTAAATAAAATTAACCAATATATGTGATAAACTTACCAAACTCAACCTCAAGTTCTGAAACTCAGTCTGAAATTAGAAATCACATTGACCCGGTTGGAGTCTAAAACTAACAACGACAAATAATATAAAAGATCCTGACCATATTGAAAGTCTATATACGTCCTAGAAGGGGGGTTGGATAGGACCACGGAAATTAATCGGCTAATTTTAATTCAAGTAAATAAAATTAAAAGCTAATTTAAATCCTATTCTCTTACTAAACTAGATGACAATAAGTTTGACTAATGAACAATAGATAATAATAACTACGATATTCATACAAGCATATAATCAAACATATAGAGTAGGGAATAAAATAGTTTAGGGAAAGAGAATACGCAAGCATGTATAGTGGTTCAGTTTTCCTACTCGACTACCTAAGGTAGCCACCTTAGGATTTCAAAACTTCTTTAATAAGCTCCGTGTCTCTCTTAACCGGGGCAAGAACAAAATACCCTTTTACAACCACTTCAAAAACCCGAAGCAAACACTTGTGTAATCACAACACAAAGATACCAAGTATAATCCCTATACTCACACACTCTCTTAATCTATATATTACAAAGACTAGACAAAGAGGAAGAAACAAGTGTTTAAAAGGTTTAACAATAGTGATGAACTCCTAAAGAGTGGATATGACTTTATAGCACACTAAGAATGATTTTGAATATTATTAGCTCTCTAAACCTTCTTGAATGATCACAATTTAGCCCCTTGATATTGGTAGATGAATGGTTTAAGTTGTGTCTTGAATGAACTCCTTTTTATAGGTGAAAAATTCTCCCAACGGTTATAAAAAATGTGTCTAACAGATATAAATAAAATCTCAACAGATATAATAAATATAGTCAATTTTCTGCAGAAAACCCTAACATGCGGTGCAACGCAAGGTCCATGTGGTGTACTGAACGAAATCTTAGTCCGCGCTCTAATAAGTACAACTTTTACTACAATGCTCGGATAAATAAACTTTCTTCCCGAGAGTTGTTGGAAACATCATTCTAATAAACTTTGTAGTTGATCATGAAGGCTAATTCTTAATGTATACAGAGATATGAATAAAAGTATTTGTGTGAGAATTAGTTTCTTAAGATAAATTATTAAGGTATAATAAGAATGATATTTAAAGTATTTTTGATGAAAAAAGTGCAAGATAGAATATATATATATATAGTAATAAGCACACTAATCACAAGAGGATTTGTCACATTAAAACAACCTATGGAAGGAGGCAATATGCCGACAATCTCCCCCTTTTTGATAATGACAAATCCTTCACTAAAACACCTTAAGAATGATATGAAAGTGATAAAACTAAAGGAGTTATGATCCCTTATCAACATGCATATAAGATACGAAAAGATAAAGCACATATGGAGTCTAACAACCCCTCACAACAACCATTAAGTAAAAGTGTATTTTTATGAAAATGATATGCATTTGTGAGGTTTGTAAAGTGCAATTGAAAAGTTTTAGTGCACATATTTCTCCCTCTTTGTCTTCATCAAAAGGACGGGATGATAATTTAACCAACTACATATAAATAAAACAAGATGAGCCATAACTCAAGTTAATAAATTTTAGAAAATAATTTTGAAATCATAAGTTTAAAGCATTTAAACCAATTGAATCGCAGAAATATCAAACATGTAAAGCATGAACAATATGGAAAAAGAGATAAAGAATAAAGACATTTTACCAACTCCAAAGCCAAAATGATTTTGCATCTTTTGAGTTTTCTTTTAAAAGCTGATATATGTGGTGATAAAATGATACACTTTAAGCTCTAAAAACGTAAGAGATTAGTACAATCTTATAACAATCATAAGAGATAGATAGTAAGGCTAAAAAATTTCATTCAAATGAGTTAACGACCAATTAATGGAGTAACTCCCCCTTATTATATGAATTAAAACATTTTTGAAATACTATGGGAATTCTAAAATATTTTAGGAAATATATTTTGTAAATCAATTCTTTAAAAACATCCCCTTACACAATGACATATACATACAAATTTGTGTTTAAAGATACTTTAAGGTTTGAAAGTGTAAACTATTATCTTTTATCTTTCTCCCCTTTTGTCAACAACACAAAAAATCAATGGGCACTTTTGAATGTTATATAAACTTATAAGGATAAAATGTGCAATTCTTTATAGTTGAGGGACTTAGGTGTGAAATCTTAAATTTTTAAAAACCAAGGTTTTATTTTCAAATAATTATGATTTAAAAAGGTAAGTTCTAACAAGAAGAGTGTAGAAAACAATTATCAATAAAGAGAAGGGATTATTTTGTCAAATAAAAATTTTAAGGACCAAAAAGCATTATTGCAAAGTGTAGAGACTAAAAAGAAATTTCACATCGTAGAGACTAAAAATATAAATTTTCAAAATATGCACAATTGAATGATAGAATCTTTTCTAATTGAAGGACAATATGCAATTTTAAAAATATATGAATTCAAAATGCAAGATGGTATGTAATTTCAAAGGAAGATATTTAAAATTCAAATGTTCTAGATAAAAGGACCAAAAAGAAATTATACAATTAAGAAAGACCAAACTGCAAAGTCACCTATAAAATGAAGATTAAATTAGTGACGGACAATAAGTAGCATAACTCACTCAATACATACTAAATCCAAAACACATTTACAAAAAATAAAGAGTCAATTAATAAGATAAGAAAAGGAAAGAATTAAATTCACTGGATATTCCTTTCATGTGAATTAAGCATCTTGTTGTATATCAATTTGTTTCCTTGACGCTCATCACCTATAATCGAAAAGAATGTCTAAGGTATCCACGGTTGTGTGGATCCAAGGGAATGGTTAATGGTTTTTACGATCCACTTAGGCTTTTGCCATAGCGGTATCAATGATCCGTATTCATGTTGCTTGTGATACAAATATTTTGATGCAAAATGACCGATTCCTTCGCCATAAGTGCAAGAAACCTCTTTGCGATTTTGAAAGGAGTGGAAAGATTTTAAACAAAGCCTTTCCAAATTATTTTGTTGAGTTAAGGTGTTACAACAAGACAATTTTTCTTTAAGATAATTTTGATCAAAAAGTGGTAAATTTAAATAAGGATGATTAAAGAGATTAAAATAGTTAAAATAAAAATCATCCACATTCTTAAATAACAAGATATTTTCGTCCAAGTGTTTTTCATCTTTTTCAAGAGAGGAAATAATTTTAAGACAAGAATTTTCAATGTTTCCTAACAAATTGTTTAAAGTAGGACAACAATTCAAGCATCTCTTTTGTTCAAATTTTAATTCTTCTAATAAGAGATTATTTGAATTGATATGAAGTTCAATAGTTTCTAAAATAGATGCAACGAAGATATCATCATACGCATCATAATAATTGTAAGAAAATGACAAAGAGCTAGGATTAGGTACTACCTCATATTTTGACATTGAGTCATCATGACTTTTATCATCATTGTTGTTCTTATTTTTGTTGATATCAATGATGCCATATAAGTGTTCCAAACGATCCCAAATTTCATGGGCCGATGAACATTCAATAACTCTTCTAAATATCTCATTCGACAAACAACATATTAAGATATTCATTTCTTAGCATCTTGGGTGAGTTTGGCCATATCATCATTAGTGAGTTCGTTATAATCTTTTACTTCTCTGGTTAGTACAATAACTCCGATTTTATTTATCATTTCCTTGTACGGCACAAATGGACCTTCCATGACGATTCTCTAAAGCTCTTAATCTTCAAGCTTTATAATCTCCTCTATTCAATTTCTCCATAAGATATAATAGGTACCTACAAATCCAAAAAAAAAAATTACATGTCGTTTATTCTACTAACGATTAAGCTATTTACGAAGAGTTATGCTCTGATACCAATTGAAAGTCTATATACGTCTTAGAAGGCGGGTTGAATAGGACTACGGAAATTAATCGGCTAATTTTATATCAAGTAAATAAAATTAAAAGCTAATTTAAATTTTATTCTCTGACTAAACTAGATGATAATAAGTTTGACTAATGAACAATAGATAATAAGCACTACGATATTCATACAATCATAAGTGCGGAATAAAAAAGTTAGGGAAAGAGAATACACAAGCATGTATAGGGGTTCAGTTTCCCTACTCCACTACCTAAGGTAGCCACCTAAAGATTTCCAAGCTTCTTTAATAAGCTTCGTGTCTCTCTTAACCAGGGTGAGAACACAATACCCTTTTACAACCACTTCGAAAATCCGAAGCAAACTCTTGTGTAATCACAACACAAGGACACCAAGTATAATCCCTATACTCACATACTCTCATAATCTATCTATTACAAAGACTAGACTAAGAGGAAGAAACAAGTGTTTGAAAGGTTTAGCAATAGTGATGAACTCCTAAAGAGTGGATATAACTTTATAGAACACTAAGAATGATTTTGACTAATAATAGCTCTTGACACCTTCTTGAATGATAACAATTTAGCCCCTTGATGTTGGTTGATGAATGGTGTAAGTTTTCTTGAATGAACTCCATTTTATAGATGAAAAATGCTCACAACGGTCATAAAGAATGTGTCTAACGGATATAAATAAAACCCCAACGAATATAATAAATATAGTCAATTTGCTTCTTCAAACCCTAACATGCAGTGCAGCGCAGGGTCCATGCGATGTACCGTATGAAATCTCAGTCCGCGCTCTAATAAGTACAACATTTACTACGATGCTCGGATAAATAAACTTTCTTCACAAGAGTTATTGGAAACATCATTCTAATAAACATTGTAGTTGATCTTGAAGGCTAATTCCCAATGTATACAGAGATATGAATAAAAGTATTTGTATGAGAATTAGTTTCTTAAGATAAAATATTAAGGTATAATAAGAATGATATTTAAAGTGTTTTTGATGAAAAATAGTGCAAGATAGAATATATATATATATATATATAAATATATATATATATATATATATATATATATATATATATATATATATATATATATATATATAATGAGTAATAAGCACACTAATCACAAGAGGATTTGTCACATTAAAACAACCTATGTAAGGAGGCAATAGCCAACAATTTCCTCCTTTTTTATGATGACAAATCCTTCACTAAAACACATTAAGAATGATATAAAAGTGATAAAACTAAAGGAGTTATGATCCCTTATCAACGTGCTTATAAGAGGTGAAAAGATAAAGCACATACGGAGTCTAACTCCCCCTCACAACATCCATTAAGATAAAGTGTATTTTCATGAAAATGATATGCATTTGTGTGGTTTGTAGAGTTCAATTAGAAAGTTTTAGTGCACATATTTCTCCCTATTTGTCTTCATCAAAAAGACAGGATGATAATTTAACCAACTACATATAAATAAAACAAGATGAGCCATAACTCAAGTTAATAAATTTTAGAAAACAATTTGGAAATCATAAGTTTGGAGCATTTAAATCTTTTCAACTAATTGAATCGCAGAAATATCAAACATGTAAAGCATGAACAATATGGAAAAAGAGTTAAAGGATAAAGACATTTTACCAACTCCAAAGTCGAAAGGATTTTGCATCTTTTGAGTTTTCTTTCAAAAGATAATATATGTGGTGATAAAAGGATACACTTTAAGTTCTAAAAACATAAGATATTAGTGTAATCTTATAACAATCACAAGAGATAGATAGCGAGGCTAAAAAATTTCATTCAAATGAGTTAACGACCAATTAATGGAGTAACTCACCCTTATTATATGCATAAAAACATTTTTGAAATACTATGGGAATTTTAAAATATTTTCAGAAATATATTTTGTAAATCAATTATTTAAAAACTTCTCTTTACACAATGACATATATATATATATACAAATTTGTGTTCAAAGATACTTTAATGTTTGAAAGTGTAAACTAGTATCTTTTATCTTTCTCCCCTTTTGTCAACAAGACAATGAATCAATGAGAACTTTTGAATGTTATATAAACTTAGAGGGATAAAATGTGCAATTTTTTAAAGTTGAGGGACTTAGGTGTGAAATCTTAAATTTTTAAAAACCTAAGTATTTATTTTCAAATAATTATGATTTAAAAAGGTAAGTTCTAACAAGAAGAGTGTAGAAAATAACTACCAATAAAGAGAAGGGACTATTTTGTCAAATAAAAAATTTAGGGACCAAACAGCATTTTTGCAAAGTACAGGGACTAAAAAGAAATTTCACATAATAGGGACTAAAAATATAAATTTTCAAAATATGCAAAATTGAAAGATAGAATCTTTTCTAATTGAAGGATAATATGCAATTTTGAAAAATATATGAATTCATAATGAAAGATAGTATGTAATTTCAAAGGAAGATATTTAAAATGCAAATGTTCAAGATAAAAGGACCAAAAAGCAATTATACAATTAAGAAAGACCAAACTTCAAAGTCACCTATAAGATGAAGATGAGATTAGTGACAGACAATAAGTAGCATAACTCACTCAATACATACTAAATCCAAAACACATTTACAAAAAATAAAGAGTCAATTAATAAGAAAAGGATAGAATTAAATTCACCGAATTTTCCTTTCATGTGAATTGAGCATCTTGTTGTATATCAATTTGTTTCCATAACGCTCATCACCTATAATCGAAAAGAATGCCTAAGGTATCCATGGTTGTGTGGATCCAAGGGAACAGTTGGTGGTTTTACGCAGTTAGGATTTTGCCATGGCGGTATCAATGATCTGTAGTCAAGTTGCTTGCGATAAAAATATTTTGATGCAAAATGACCGATTCTTTCACAATAAGTGCAAGAAACATTTTTGCGATTTTGAAAGGAGTGTAAAGATTTTAAATAAGGCCTTTCCAAATTATTTTGTTTAGTTAAGGTGTTACAACAAGACACTTTTTCTTTAAGATAATTTTGATCAAAAAGTGGTAAATTTAAATAAGGATGATTAAATAAATTAAAAAAGTTAAAGTAAAAATCATCCACATTCTTAAATAACAAGATATATTCGTCCAAGAGTTTTTCATCTTTTCCAAGAGAAGAAATAATTTTAAGACAAGAATTTTCATTGTTTCCCATTAAATCGTTTAAAGTAGGAAAACAATTCAAGCATCTCTTTTGTTCAAATTTTAATTCTTCTAATAAAAGATTATTTGAATTGATATGAAGTTCAAGAGTTTCTAAAAGGAATGCAATGAAGATATCATAATGCTCATCATAATAATTGTAAGAAAATGACAAAGAGCTAGGATTAGGTACTACCTCGTATTTTGACATTGAGTCATCATGACTTTTATCAACATTGTTGTTCTCATTTTTGTCGATATCAATGATGCCATATAAGTGTTCCAAACGATCCAAAATTTCATGGGCCGATGAAAATTCAATAACTCTTCCAAATATCTCATCCGACAAACCGCATATTAAGATATTCATTACTTAGCATCTTGGGTGAGTTTGGCCATATCATCATTAGTGAGTTCGTTATAATATTTTTCTTCTCGGGTTAGTACACTAACTCCGATTTCATTTATCAGATCCTTGTAGTGCACAAATGGACCTTCCATGACGATTCTCCAAAGCTCTTGATCTTCAAGCTTTATAAACTCCTCCATTCTATTTCTCCATAAGAAATAATAGGTATCCACAAAAAGTGGAGGTCTAGTAGAAATAGACTCTTCCAAAGGATTAATTTCCATGTCGTTTACTCTACTAACAATTAAGATTTTTACGTAGAGTTAGGCTCTGATACCAATTGAAAGTCTATATACGTCCTAGAAGGGGGATTGAATAGGACCACGGTAATTAATCGGCTAATTTTATTTCAAGAAAATAAAATTAAAAGCTAATTTAAATCCTATTCTCTTACTAAACTAGATGACCATAAGTTTGACCCGATTTACCCCTTTACCAATCTGACCACCACTTCCTAGCGACGCTAAGTACCCGACGGTGGTTTCAAACTACTCCCTCCTGCTAGAATCGATGGCATACCCGCCCTATCCGATGAACTTTGCTGCCACCTTCCAAAAACAACCGCATTTCATGACCCACGAGAGCTAGTAGTTCTAAGTCTTGCTGAGCTAGTAGGTTCTTCTCTAACAACCTTTAATGGGTTCTCAAGATCTTTTAATATATACCTCATTAATGGTCGTTTTGCAGGTTTTTTGCTAAGAAAAGATCTAGCTAGTATAGCCATTGCTTATAATTCTTCTAGTAAATCCTCGTTTATTATTAAAGAATGGTCCATAATAGTTGTTATTTGCTCTTTATCGTATATTCTTATATAAGGTAATGTAGCTTATAACCACTCCTTAACTTTTACATCACTCGCTCCACCCATACCCACTTTTACCGTTACTAGCTCAAGCAGAACCTTCCAAAACATACAATACACAACATACACACATGTATCATTAGGCATTCCTGGAGAAAGCAATTATTGGATTATGAAATTCATAAGTAAATCACCTTATTTTTTAATTGTTTTTAGTTTTAAACTTTAGATTTTTTATTTTATTTATATCTATAATAATTAGTATTATAGATTTAATGTTTGTCATGAATCAATGTGAATGTTTATATTTATGTGTATAAATTTTTTTTTAAATATAATTATACATAACAAAAATATAATTATTCAAATATAGATCTATAATAATATGTATATAATAATATATAGATATATGATAATAGTAAGTATATATACGGTAGAATTGATTTCAAATATAAATCAGCGTTTTAGTATTAAACATGTTAAAACATTTGAGATTTGTTTGTTATTAGAGTAATGATAAAAAGTTAAAGGGGCTAACTTGTCTCTAACAAGAAATCTCCCTTTACATCTAATTAGAGTAATAATATGTGTCTATGCGTGTGTGTGGACAAAAGGTTTTTACATCATGAAATCTTCATCTTTCTTTTTGGTATATGGACAAACCGGTGGAAAATGTTGTTATAACTTCATCCATGGATACTTAAGTTTACAATTCTAAAATAAATATAGATAATGAAGAGTGAGATGATAATTTGGGGTTTATAGGTAAGAAAAATAAAACAATATGCACATTAAGGGTGCACCATCCATGTCGACAACAAGGATTGTTTTCATAATAAAAAAAGAGAAGGATTATTTCTGTAAAGAGATTCCGGACACTGAAGAGTAAGTATGGAAATTATTCCATAGGTAATAACAATGAAATTATTTGGGATATTTGCTACTTTAAGCAGTAAAGAACGAAACTATCATGCATATGTTCATAACATCCCGATATGCTTAGACATGCGAGATAATACCTTAACAAAGTGTGCTAGGTGGCGGGCTACGAGTTTGCAGGGGTCTTCTGACACAATTCTGCATTTTTTAGGACTTGGAATCATATAATTTAGGGACGATAGTTTCAATAGTTTAAATTACCGACAAGAAAAAATAATAACAATAAAAGAGCCACCACACTACCAAACCTATTGTACTGAACATTTACCAAGAAAACACATTAATAACTTGAACATTAACCTAATACAAAAATAGAGTAAGGATAATGTTAACCATATGGACACAACCAACACACTATCAACAACGTACGCATAATCCTCCACAATAGATTTAGAATTTTGAAAATTTGAAAATAAATAAAAATACATAATATATTCTACAAAAACTAAATAATATAACATTTAGTATTTTTAGTTCTAATAATGTTATCACAAAAAATTATATAACTTAAAATTTATTTAAAAAGAATAAACTACATAAAAAAGAAATACAAATTTTTGTACTTATGAATTTGTAATCATGACTTCGTTATTTCTAATCACTTTGAACTACAATATATTAGAGGTGTGCACATGTCGGGTTTATCCCTGGTGGGGTCTTGGGTAATGGTACAGTAATGTAGTCGGGTCTACCCTTTTTCAAAATTAAGGGTTAGTTAAATTTTTATCATACTCGCGGGTTACCTATAGACGAGTTAACCTTGGGTTTACCCAAGGTTACTTAAACTGGATTTTATTAATAACACTTATATGAAGTATACAAAATACTAAGTCCAACAAAATACATGTCATTTTAAGTACATTCACAAAATTAATTGTTAAATCATCACATGCCTCGTGTAATATACATTTTCACGGGTCTCATATATTACTGGAAAATGTCCCGAAAATTCTGGAAACCCAACTATACCTCATAACTAGATTGTGTTTCAAACATGTATGCAACTAGTAATTTCTACCAAATACATGTTAATAAACATAATGATAATGAAGAAGGGTTTACCGAGAATTAGTGAACATTCTGATTGATATTTATCCAACAGTTTCAGCAGATTTCAAGTCAAATTCCCCTAAAAAGAGTTCACAAAGAGTAAAGAAATTATTAATTACAAAGTGTGAGTACAAAGTATATAAAATTTACCAATATATGTAATAAATTTACAAAACTCAACCTCAAGTTTTGAAACTCAATCTGAAATCTGAAGTCACACTGACCAAGTTGGAGTCCAAAATTAACAACCACAAATAATATAAAGGATCCTTACCATAGTAATTCGGACAAAAGTTTACTCTAAATGTGGAAATCAATTCAAACCCTTGTTTTCAAGCCTTTTTCTACTAACATTAATACGCCTCCAATGGACTCCATTTTCATAATAAAATCTAACTAACTTTTTTCTTTTATATTTCATTATCTGTGTTATCACCCTTGCAGCATAATAAACTAAACAATTGTCTCCTCTTTTAATACCCAATGCAAACATAAATATTCAAGTTAAATAGCCAAAAATAAGAAAGAAATAGAAACTATTGGAATAATTAAATAAAAGACAATTTGTTCTATTAATTCTTTCATACTCTTGTGAGAAGTGGAAAAGACTAAGTGTGTACTAATAGTCTCACATTAGAATTTGCAAAAAAAACCATTAGAAATTATTTAATAAAACATGATTTTCTTATCTTGATAAGGACTTAAGGTGTCTTTATTTCAGTTGTTACGGAAGTTACTAAGTGTTGGTCAACAAACACGCTGACTTTAATGGGCATTGAAAAACATCCATCACCAGCCATTGGTGAACATTTATGTGACAGTTCTTCATCTTGCCATTTCTAAAATAAATAATTACTTTGTCACTTGCATATCTTGAGAAAAGAAAAAACTATTCTCGAGAGGATGAAAAAACGATTCTAGAGAGAATAGACTAAACTATTTCAGAGAGAATAAAAAAAACTATTCTATAGAAAATTGAAAAAAACTATTTTTGAGAAGAGGAAAAACTATTCTTGAGAGAATAAAAAACTATTCTAGAGATAATAGAAAGAGTAATTCTAGATAGACTTGAAAACCTATTCTAGAGAGAATAGAAAAAACTATTCTAGAGAGAATAAATTTTTTTAGAGAGAATTGAAAATACTATTATAGAGGGAATAGAATAGAATATAAAGAAAATTAAGAATTCAGAAAAGAAAATACTACTCTCTCTCCTCGAATATAATATTTTGATATTAATAGAGCCAAAATTCTGTGAGAGATATCGGCACAACCGGAATATATATTAGCACGATTTTCAATACCTGGTAACCGTTCTTTTCTTAAATTTCTATGTAATTTTTGTTGTTTTCAATTTCTTGTAATTGTGTAGTATTACTTTTAATTGATACTTTTCCAGTGATATTGTTAGATTTTTCTAATATAATCTCCCTTGAATATTTAGCTAAATATACATGTTAAATCACCCTAAATCCAGCAACATATGAATGATATCACAGGCTACCACATGCCACGGGTGTATATAAGCAAAATGGATATACTATAATTTCATATTAAGGTTGGTAAATTATTATAGATGAATAAATAATTAGATGGAGTATGGTTTTTTGGAAAAAGATGAAAAAGTAGAAAAAATCCCAGAAGGATGAGAGTAAGAAGAAGCATACATAAAATGCTTGGGCCAAATAAAACTAACATATGTTGAAAAAATTTCAGCATATTATTAGTTTTTTTTCTTCTGTAAAAACATTAAAGTCTAAGGTAATATGGTCTAGTTTTAATAGTTAAGGGGGAGGCCCAAGTTATTATTGGGCCTAGGGTATATACACACGATTTACATTATATTTTTTACATTTACAAAATATCACACATCATCATTCAAACCCTAATCGGTCGTCTTCAATTTTACATAAACACACACAAATACCCTACCATTTTTTACACCGCCGTCCATTTTCTCTTCTCTTAAAAACCAACTTCTTCCATTCTATTCTACCTATCTTTTTTTTCCAAAGATTATATCCTCCTCTTTCTCTGTATAAAGTTTTATTTTCTTAGACCGCCTTGGTCTAGGCCTTCTATCTCTAGCTAACCAAGTTATGTTTTTAATGGTTAGCATATCAAATCGATCGATGACTATTACATTTCAAATATAAATTATATGTATAAGTTTGCCAACCGAAACCTCCGTTGGAGAGGTGAGTTTTCTTATTTCCATATTTTAAATTATTTTCATTATCGTATTATTTTGAAAATAAAAAATAATCTTGTGGAGCGGTAAGATTAGTAATTTTAATGTGTTAGAACATGAATATTTATCAATTTTATTCTTTTAAAGAATTTTATGTTTCCAAATGTTGTACGTAAATATTTGATTATTTTTATGCATTGCTTACATTTCTTTAGACATAATTATTTAAGAAATTATAATTTAAGGTTGTAGCATTGCATAAACAAATATATCTCTTGGGTTGTAACCTTTGTTTAGATGGGTTTAGGGGATATAAAAGATTTTTAAATTTTTATCTTTCTTCATTAGCCATCTTTAGTAGCATCATAACTTTTATGCATTGCCTACATTTATTTAGACATAATTATTTAATAAATTATAATTTATGGTTGTAGCAATAATATTGCATAAAAAATTCAAATCACTTGGGTTGTAACCTTAGTTTTGGGGATTAGTGGCTGTGAAAGATTTTTCCATTTTTATTTTTCTTCATTCGCCATTTTTAATTGTATCTCTTGTTTTAGAATTTCACTTAAAGCATCTACATTCACATTAAACGATGTCGTATGATCACAAAGAGAACGCAATGTTGGGGTTCCAATACAAGTGTCATGGCGACAAGTGGTATGACGAATATCGCTTGGTATTATGCTAGCATCTTGGTGATTGTGACTTGAAATTCAACGCCAATGATTTTCAATCAACCACAAAAATAAATAAATTCGTTCGGCTCGTCCAAGGGCACTTCAACTTCAAGATAGCAATTGCTCTAAGGAGGTTTACAAAGAAGTCAAGGTTTGAGTTGTGGATTGTCAAATTAGTGAGATTTCATTTTATTTAATTGATTAAATTAATTTATTTTTTATATTTTGAATCGGAGAGTTTAATTCAATTGAATTTATTAGCCTAAATTTGATTGATAAACAATATTAGATCTATATGTCGATGGACTTGTGGATATATGTTGCACTTTTACAGTATATGCACTGAAAGTATAAGTAACATAGTACATACTAATGTCTATCCAAAAATTGTTATCTTCATAAAGTTGGAAATAATAAAATGAAACAGAAGAAGTCTGGTTCATCATCTATTAAAAGATTCAAAGGCTCCGAATCAACACGAGGCAAATGTCTTATTTTGAGTGCTACTATTTTTGAGATTCGTATATGTTTAAGTACTTTATACCACAAACTAAGATTTTTTATCAAAATCTATAATTTTGTATTACGGGAGTAATTAGTAAAAATATACAAAAGAGGAACGAGGAGAGAGATGTTAAAGAGGAGGGATCTCGCAAAAGATTCAAAGGCTTCGAATCAACACGTGACAAAAGTCTGATGTTGGGTGCTACTTTATTTGATATTGTTTATGTTTAAGTACTTCATACCACAATATAAGAGTTTTTATCAAAATCTGTAATATTGCACTACAAGAGCAATTAATACAAATATTCAAGAGAGGGAAGAGGAGAGGGATCTAAGTGAGCTATCTGGTTCAAATACATGAGAGCTACTCTTAAAAGAGATTTGATTGCGGTTTTTTAAGAGAAGTAGAAGGAACTTCAGAAAAGGTTAAATGATGAAGAGAATAGGGATCTGCTTTGACAAAAGCTGATTTAGCATCCAAACAAATTTTTCCTAGGTGCGCAACTCCTAGTTATTATTGAGATGTCAACCATAAACTATATTTTAAATTTTTTTTGTAATAATTATAAGATTAGTATGAATTTTATCAAACTCAAAATGAGCTAAACATGTTTGTAGCTTCGATTGCTAGTTTGTGAGTCGTATTAGTTGCTTATAAGTATTTCATGATTTTGATATTATTATTATTTGATTGGATTGATTGCTAGCCTTTGAGTATATAAATATCTTATGTTTAGTATATCAATTCCATACAAATTACCCTCAATTCCATACAAATTACCCAATAGGAATTGCCCTATATCTTAGACTATCACCCACAATGAAGTATATAAACTGAAATAGATATATAATTGTGTTAGGTGATATAGAATCCAGAGATCGTAACAATCGGAATATCTAATATGGGGTTAGAATCTCATGCTTACTAGACTTAGGATCACTAGGTAAAGGTATCTAAGTTTAAGAAGTAATCTCATAGCGTACTTGGAAGAGACTTAGACTAATGTGTTTAACCCAATTCTCGCTTAGTTAGAATATATTATTTGCATAATAATTCGTGGAGCTATGCAATTTGAGCTTTAACTAATGCATATTCGTTAATTGCTATTTTTAAATTTTTGTATTATATTATTACACTAGTTGTACACTTTATATTTATTTTACATTCCCTGTAGAAAATGTTTTTTACTATTATTTTACTTATAACAATTTATGACGTGTAGAGAATAAACTATCTAGTGTGTAACTCCCAAGGCCAACCACAACGTAGGCTGGCTATTTTCCTTGACCCGTTTTGCTGAAAGCTTACGCTCTAACTGAAGCATTTGAACAAAGACTTACAAAAAATCTAGATTTGCATGGATAATTGATTTTTACTTCAAGAAATCACCATATTTCCATTTTGGATATATAAAGAAACCAATGGAAAAGACTTGTAGATATCTATCTATGGATATTAAATTTTATAATTATAACATTAATGGGTGCAACTTTTCGTAGTAGTGTAGAGAAATAAAGAGTGAGATGACATTATGGTGTTTTTAGAGAATAAAAGTCAAAAGAGATATAGGTGGTCGCAGGAACATATTTGGTGCTCTGTCCATTTTGGTTGAAAATGAGTTGTACCAAAAACTAGATGTGCAAGCTTGTTTTAATTTCTCGAGATGGACATAGTAGAACTCACGTAAGTAAGATATTAGAGGTTGTTTGTTTAACTTCTCCAAAATGTATTAATTTATAATTCATAATATAAATTAGTAATTAACGAACTTGTTCGAACCAACTCTTTTTTTTTATCATCAAATCAAATTTTATTAATGAGAAACTTAACAAACCATTTTCTTTACAAACTTTGGTCTTATTGAGTTTAAGGCCCAACATGAGAAACTTAAAACCCAAAAAGACTCTCACCTAACTACATTGAAACCAAAAGATTACACCTCCTACCTTACTATAACAAAAACACCTCCTTCCTTACTAAAACAAAAACTGGCCCACTAAATAGCTATTACAATTAATAAATTGGCCCAATACAAAATAAATTACAATTTACTAATCTAGTGTATCTATAATCTCCCTTATACTCCTCTTCTTAACATTCCAATTCTGCATCTTCATTTTCAGCCTGCTGATTTTCCTACACATTTGATCTTCATTTAAACCATACCCTCTATGCTCTGTATAATTTCTTACCCACCAAACATAGTAAATATAAGAAGTGCACAGAGAACTAACAAAGATAACCTGCTCCTCACACTTTATTGCTAATATTTCATTACACAAACCTTTAAAATCTCTCGGAAGATTGTTCATATTGCCCATACTTAATATCTTTCCCAAATTTTTTTTAATAAAAGAACACTCGAAGAATAGATGAGTACTATTTTATGTAGTAGTTTAACAAAAATGAAAAAGAGGATTAACATGATTACCCCACTCTATTATTCTTTCTTTAGTACTAAGTCTATCTTGTATAGCAATCCAAGTAATAAAGGCGCACCTTGGTATATTCTTCTTAGCCCAGATTATTCCATACCAGTACATTTGCTCCAAATTATCATCTGCAGTAATTCTTGCTAGAGTTTTCGTGAAGGAGAATTTCATTTTGTTACTCTCACTCCACACTTTTATATCCTTCATATCATTTAACTTTACCTCATTAAGAAGGGGTAAAATTGTACTAATATGAGGTGGTAATCTCCACCTGCTCCATGCATAGCAGTTATAAACCGTTTTGTTACTATTTATATCATCTTTCTATAGCTCAATACTAAGTTGTTCCTACACACTGTAGTCTTCAATCCACCTGTCCCATATTATATATGTATCTATCCCATTATTTACCTTATGATGAATGAACTTATAAGCGAGATTCCTCACCGTCAGTAGTTTCTTCCATATCCAAGTATGCGCTTGTTTTTCCTCAAGACACCATGTCCACTTATTTTTAACAATATTACATTTCACCCATATACTCCATAAATTACCCTCCTGAGCATACATTATCCAAAAAGTAAAAAGTAAACAAACTAAGTTAATATTTTCTATCTTAGGAATGCCCAATCCTCCATTTTGTTTACTTGTGCACACTTTATCCCAATAGATTTTTGCCCCTTTAGCCCCTTCCGTATTTCCTTTCTATAAAAAGCTATTCATCAACTAGTTTAGTTTGTATATCACCTGTTTGGGGAGAAGGAAAACACGACACCAAAAGGGTATTTTACTAATGAAAACACACCTAATTAGCTCCACCCTTCCATCGTATGAAAGAAGCTTTGAGGACCATTAGTTTATACTCCTATATATTTTGTTTACCAATTTATTTCCTTATTCAACACTGAGCTTCTTGGAATGTAGGGGTACCCTTAAATACCTAACAGGTAAACTTCCCATTTTTATGTTCAATATCTCAGAATTCTTCTTCTTTGTATTATAACTAGTACCACCAAAATATATCTCACTCTTTTGATAATTATTAATCAGCCTTGACTTTTGTGAGAATAGTTTTAACCCCTCTTTGACTTAATTTGCTGAATTAATATCTAGCTTAAAGTAAATGAATAGATCATCGGAAAAGATTATGTGATTCAGCTTCATTTCTTCATATTTCTGATGGTAATTAAAGCTAACTTTCTTCCCCAAAAGATTGAAAAGACCTGTAAAGATTTCCATACACATTGCAAAGAGATAAGGAGAGAGAGGGTCTCCTTGTCTCAACCCTCTTTTTCCTTTAAAAAAACCACACGCCTCACAATTAATACATATAGAATATGTAGGAGAACATACGCACATCCTTATCCTTACAATAAATTTCTCAGGAAAATTAAAAGCTTCCAGTATATTCATTTAAAACCTCCAATTCATGCAATCATACTCTTTTTGAAGGTCTAGATTTATAATACACTTTGGAGTAGAATCTTTCTTCTCATAACCAGCTTCACCTCCTGAGCAAAAAAATGTTGTCACTAATATACCCGTCTCCAACATACGCCGCTTGATTAAGAGATATAATTGAGCTAATAACCTTTTTCAATCTTTTGCAGATAACTTTTGAGATAGTTTTATAGGATATGTTCGTACAAAAGATTGGCCTAAACTTTCTTACACTTGAGGCCTTCTTTTCCTTAGGTATTAGTATTATGTTTGTAGCATTAATCTGAGTAAGAATTTTACCATGTCTAAGCATTGTCTAACTGCTTTTGTAAAATCATCTCCTATAACACTACATGAAGTCTTGTAGAAAGCTGAGTTAAGTCCATCTGGTCATGGGCTTTTATTCTCACTAATAGAAAACAAGGCTTCCTTTATTTCTTCATCAGTAATAGGGGCAATAAGAGCAGCTCTTTGTTATTCATTTTGAAAGGAGCCAATTAGCTCTTTAATAGTGTCAATGGAGCACACTTCTTCATTTACATCTTTAGTGCCTAAGAGTTGTGTATAGAAATTTACAATTTCCTGCTTGATCAGATTAGGTTCTACAATATTTTCAAATGAATCACTAACAAGGATAGATATGTAATTTTTAGCAGCTCTACCTCTAACAATTTTGTAAAAATAAGCTGAAGTACAGTCCATATCATTAATAGAGATACACTTAACCTTTTGTTTGAGAATATCATGCTGTATAATCATAGCCTCCTCTAAACTCTGACTAAGAATTTTCTCCTCATTGAGAATACATGGATCAGTTGCACCATTCATAATACACATCAATATGTTCTTGAGCTGAGCTTTCATTTGTTCAATCTCTTTAGTATTCCTTTTGAAGTAAGTGTTATTAAACTTCTTAAGAGCAACTTTCATACTTTTCTGCTTCATACATAATTTATACATTTCATTTCCATCTACTTTAATGTTCCAAGCATCCTTCACCGTTAAATACATTTATCATGTATAGCCCAAATGTTGAAGAATTTGAATTGACTTGAAAGAATTTTTTTTGCACATCCAAGATTTAACTTAAGCGCACAATGATCTGAGGTTGATGGTGGATGGATACTCACACTAGAAGCTATAGAGTCTAACAATCTAGTGTTAATAAACACTCTCTCTATTTTACTAGCTCGAATTTGATCTCCCTTATTCTTGTTAGTCCATGTGTAAAATTGCCCACCATAATTGTGTTCATATATATTTGCTTCTTCAATACACTCTATAAACTCAAGTGTACCTTTTTCTAAATCATTACAATTCAGTCTGTCTCTAATATGCAATGTTTCATTGAAATCACCCATGAAACAGAGATTTTCATTCTCATACTTTTTACTCCATTTAATTATATCACTCCATAATGTTCTTCTACCTTTATCAGTTCCACTAGCATAAACCATTACAATATAAAGAACCTCATTACTGTCTTTCACTTTTAGTTCACTTAATATGGCTTGAGATGTTTGATAAACTAGATTAATATAAGCAAATCTTTTATCCCACAATACCCAAATCCTTCCACTATCATCTCTTTTATAATTGTGCAGCATTTCCAGATGAGGGAAATGTCAGTTATTATAGAAAGGTAATTGTTGAATTTAACCTTTGTTTCCAAAAGCCCAATCACCCTTACATGATTACTAGCTAAAAACTCCGTCATATCCAACTGTCTGAGGAAATTATTAAACCCTCTCACATTCCAAGCTGCAATGGTCATATATTGGGAGGTCTAGTAATCTCTTCCCCTACATTATGATTGATAAATTCTAATAGATCATGATCAATCTGACTTCCTTCTTTGTTCTGTAACTCATCAAACTTATTCATTATAGTTATAGAACTCGTCTCTCCTTTCTTACTATCATTCTTCTTGGTATTCCTCACAACACTCCATTCCTCAACTACCTTCATTCCCTTATAACTTTTTCTAATAGGTTCACTTGTTGATTTAGGCACCCATACTTTTTGAGTGTTCACACACTTTGTTTCTACATGTCCCAACCTACTACATCTTTTACATACAATCGGCCTCCATTCATACTCTAATTTAACCTCCTGCAGCTCTTTAATTCCTATATCAAACAATACATTATCAGGTAACTCCTCTTTTATGTCAATCTCTACACAATCTCGAGCATACCCCAACCTTGTTTTTGATTTCGTTATAGTATCCATTTCAATTGGAACACCTACAACACTAGCTACATATCCAAGTCCTCTTTGTTTCCAGAGATTCATTGGTACATTCATTAATTTAACCCATATCGGCACATTAGATATATCTAATTTATCAAACTGCATACCTGCCTTCCATGGTCGAAGAAGTAGCGACTTTCCATTAATATGCCAGAGCTGCTCAAGAACATTGCTGTAACTTTGCTGATTTTCAATCTTGAAAACTACACTTCCCTTCAAATTCGATTTTAATTTCTACCTTACCCAGCTTACTCCATTGATATCTAACAAATTCTTCTATAGTAAAGAACGGAGGCGGAGCATCAACGAATTGGCCAATTAGGTAATTCACCCATTGTTCAGACCCTTCCTCGAGAACATCTATTGGTGGTTCAATAAGTTTCATCCCTTCCAAATTTACTAGTTTATGATGTTCTAACTTCATAGAATTGCTCGCACAACCAAATAATTGTGACCATGAAACTCCCTTTGATTCACTCCTTTTCTCGGGTTCAACCAGATATACAACTTGTATCACTTCATTGTTGCCTTCCAACACAATATTCTCTTGAAACCCAACACTCGCCTCCATCTCATGCTTGTACGATTCAGGTGTGTTAAGTAGATTTGAGCTCGGTGACATAATCTCTTTCGTAATATCTCTGTACTTAGTCTTAGATTTAGGGTTTCTTACTAGATCTATTCACTAATTTGTTGATTTTCGCTATGTTTAACATTTTGGTCATTTTTTGAGTAAAAAAAAAAGCGGTAAAAGGAAAAATAAGGTGAAAAACGAAAAAATCTAGGCGGAGAAGAGGTGGTGGTGGTATGGAGGAGGGTAGAGAAACGGGTGGATGCGTATGTTTTTGTGAGAGAGAGGAAAAATTGTTAGATCCCAGATAATTCTTGAGATAAACAACAAATCCAGATAAGGAAAAGCAAAAGTTGGAAAAAAAGCTAAAAAGAGGTGTAAATCTAAAAATGGAAAAGTGGAATGAAAATTAATGGATGAGTGTGTAGAGAGGATTTTTAGGTGAGTTGACTCTCATTGACCCTTTTCAAGATTTTGTTACATGGTAGCTTTTCCCGTTCGAACCAACTCAGTTCATACAAAGCTTGAACTGAACTCACTTTAATCAAACCTCTAATCGAACTTTGTTTAAACAAAACTTAAATTAGAGATTAAACTACTTATAAACTAATGAGTTCGAGAGAGTTTATCATTTATGTCCTTAGTGACAAGAATTCATTTTTCTTTGGAGGGGGTTTTGAAAATAAAAGAGTTGAAAAATAGGTGTGAAAACTATCACTATATAATAATAATAATAATAATAATAATAATGAAAGAAGTACCATAACATAACCTATACTATTGCACCACCATAACCCTTGACAACAAACCACTACCAAGATAGCAACAAAACTGAACACTTTCAACCAAATCTGCTCATGCATGATGAAATTGTTGAATTTCAATTTCAGTAACTGAGTCAATTCACAAAAATGAAAATAAAATGCTTGTTTTCTTCACCTCCCAATTTAGACAAGAGAGAGCATAAAATCAATTATAATTTACATTATTCCAGAAAGAAAACAAATGAGAAGAAAGAAGAAGAAGAACTCCACTAGCTAATCAACCATGGATGTGTTGTTTCAAATTCCAAACCCCAAACAAATCTGACTTGCCCATTTAGGATTACCCATCCTATTAACCTATTTACCTCTATGCAAACACCCAAAATAATAACAAATCTTGACAAGCAAGTCATTGATTATTAACAAATAATTTATAATCATCATCACTGAATCATCGTTATATCCACAACATCATTCTCATCCAACAAGTCTGGAAATATCTCATTCGAATACCTCCTAGTCGAAGATGAATTTCTCGATTTACCCCCTTCACAATTCTGACCACCACTTCCTTGCGATCCCAAGTACCCGACGGTGGTTTCATATTACTCCCTCTTGCCGAAATCGATGGCATAGTCGCCACATACCATGAACTTTGGCGCCAGCTTTCAAACACGACAGCATTCCATGACCCACAAGAGCTAGTAGTTCTTAGCCTTGCTGAGCTAGTATGTTCTTCTCTAACAACCTTTAATGGACTATCAAGAGCTTTTAATATATACCTCATTAATGGTCATCTTGCTTGTTTTGGATTAAGACAAGATCTAGCTAATATAGTCATTTCCCATACTTCTTCTTGTAAATTCATCTATTATAAAAGAAGGGTCCAAAATAGTTGTTTCTTGCTCTTTATCGTATATTCTTATACAAGGTAATGTAGCTTCTAATCACTCCTTAACTATTAAATCACTTGCCCCACTCATACCACTTTTCCCGTTACTAGCTCAAGGAGAACCTTTCCAAAACAATACACCTCATACGCACATGTAGCATTAGGCATGCCTGGAGAAAACAATTATTGGATTATGAACTTCATAAGTAAATCTCCTTATTTTTTAATTTTTGTTAATTTTAAAATTAAGATTTTTTTTATATATTTATACACTTTCACGAATCTCACATATTGTTCGCTAAAGTCCCAGAAATTCCAGAAACCTATCTATACCTCATAACCAAATTGTGTACCAGACACGTAGGCAAATACTAATGGCTACCAAATACATGTTAATAAACATAATGATAATGAGGAAGCGCTTACCAAGAATTAGTGAACATTCATGTTGATATTTATCCAACGGTGTCAGCAGATTTCAAGTCAAATACTCCTAAAAAACAGTTTTCAAAGAGTAGAGAAAGTAAGAATTACAAACTGTAAGTACAAAGTAAAAAAAATTAACCAATATATGTAATAAACTTACAAAACTTAATCTAAAATCAGAAATCACATTGACTCGGTTAATGTCCAAAACTAACAACCAAAAACAATATAAAGGATCCTGACCATAGTAATTCGGACAAAAGATTACTCAACATGTGGAAATTAATCCGACTCCTTGTAGTCAAGCCTTTTTACTAACATTAATACGTCTCTAATGGTCTTATCATAAATCTAACTAATTTTTTATCATATATTTCATTATCTGTGTTATCACCCTTGCAGCAGAATATACTAAAAAACTGTCTCCTCTTTTAATCCCCAATGCAACCATAAATGCTCAAGATAAAAAGCCAAAAAAGATCTCGAAAGATTCCAAACCCCACAAAACAAGAAAAGAAAAATGAAAGTTTAATGTAATACCTAAGATATATGTTCCTAATCCATAATTGTCATAGACGGTCTATAATGAATATTTCAACGGTTAGATCCATAAACAAATTATTTAGATTAAATG
Organism: Nemophila menziesii; assembly: GCA_029959085.1. Lineage (NCBI taxonomy): Eukaryota > Viridiplantae > Streptophyta > Magnoliopsida > Boraginales > Hydrophyllaceae > Nemophila > Nemophila menziesii. The sequence continues at coordinate 60,175,231 of JARWIR010000005.1, read as the reverse complement.
CATAGATGTCCGCCCTTTAGAAAAACCAATACTTTGGAAATCAAAAGTCAAACACTTTCGGTATCAAAAATCAAACTATCTCAAAATGACAAATCAAACTATTTCGAAATTAAAAAAGAAATTAAGAAATAATTTTATGACCAAACAAACATATGAAAGTAAAATAACAATTAAAATCAAATTAAGAAAAAGTTAGAAGAACTTTGCTCACCTAAGAAAATAAAGCTGAAAAAACGAACGGATTTGGAACAAAAACAAAATACAAAACATTAATAAGTATAAATTAGATCTAAAACCGAAAAAGAGGAAAAAATAAAAACTGTTGGAATTATTAAATAAAAGACAATTTATTCTATTAATTATTTCATACATTCGGGAGAAATTGAAAAGACTATGTGTGTACTAATAGTCTCATATAGAATTTGGGAAAATAACCATTGGAAATTATTTTATATAACATGATTTCCTTATCTTGATGACGATTTAATGTCTCTTTATTTCAACTATTACGGACTTTAATGAACATTGAAAAGTATTTATCACCGGCCATTGATGAACATTTATGTGATAGATTTTTGTCTTTCTATTTTTTCTATAAATAATGACTTTGTCACTTGCATTTCTATAAAAGAGGAAAAACTATTTTAAAGAGAATGAAAAAACTATTTTAGAGAGAATAGAAAAAATTATTCTAGAGAGAATGGAAAAACTATTTTAGAGAGAATTGAAAAAACGATTTTAGAGTAAATATAGAATAAATATAAACGAAATTAAGTATTAAGAAAAAAAATACTACTCTCTACTCTCCTCTCATATAATATTTTGATATTACTATGAGATGAACTTCTATTATAGATACCGGCATGACCAAAATATCTTTTTAACAAAATTTTCAATTCGTGTAAACGTTCTTTTTTCTTGAATTTTCGTGTAAGTTTCGTTGTTTCTAATTTCTTTTAATAGTTTAGTATTACTTTTAATTGAAAATTATTTCTTTTAAATTTATGTGAAATCTATTTTTTACTTTTCCAGTGATATTGTTAGACTTTTTCAACAAAATATCCCTTGAATAATTAGCTAAATATACATGTAAAATCACCCTAAATCCAGCAACATATGAATGAAATCATAAAAAATGGCTACCACATACCACAAAAGGGTGTATATAAACAAAATGAATATATTATAATTTCATATTTAGGCTAATAAAGTATTAGAAATGAGTAGATAATTAAATGGAGTTGGGTTTTTCGGATAAAGGTGAAAAAATAGAAAAGATCCCAAAAGAATGAGAGAAAGAACAAGCATACATAAAATATTTGGCCCAAATAAAATGAAAATATGCTGAAAAAATTTCAGCATATATATTAGATCTTTTTCTTGTGTAAAAACATTAAAACCCAAGGTAATATGGTCGGTTTTTAATAGTTAAGGAGGGGGGCCTAAGATAATATTGGGCCTAATATCACAAAATATCATTCAAACCCTAATAGTCGTCTTCAATTTTACTTAAACACACAGGAACACCATACCATTTCTTACACCACAATACATTTTCTCCTAGAAATCATTTTCTTCCATTCCATTCTACCTATTTTTTTCCAAAGCTTATATCCTCCTCTTTTTTTGTATAAAGTTTAATTTTCTTTCCTATGTCTAACCAAGTTCTGTTTTTTTTAATGGATAGCATATCAGATCGATCTATGGCCATTACATTTCAAATATAGAGTATACGTATAAAACCCAAACCTTCTTTGAAGATGTGAGTGTTCTTATTTCCATATTCTAAATTATTTTTAGTATCTTATTATTTTGAAAATAGAAAATAATCTTGTAGAGAAATAAGATTTTTAATTTTTATGTGTTAAAACATAAAAATTTGTCAATTTCTATTTTTTTTAAAGAGTTTTATGTTTCCAAATGTTGTAAATACATGTTTTGATTATTTTTATGTTTTGCTTACATTTCTTTAGACATAATTATTTAAGAGATTATAATTTGAGGTTGTAGCAATAATATTGCATAAAAAATATAAATCACTTGGGGTGTACCTTAGTTTCGGGGAATTAGGGGCTATAAAAGATTCTATTTTTTTTTCTTCATTTGCCATCTTTAATTGAATCTGATGTATTAGAATTTCACTTCAAGAGTCTACATTCACATTAAAATATGGTATGATCATAATGTGTATAAAATGGTCATGGTCAAATTAGTTAGATTTACTTTTATTTAATTGATTAAATTAAGTAATTATTTATAATTAGAATTGGGGAGTTTAATTCAATTGAATTAATTAACCTAAATTTGATTGAGAAGCAATATTAAATCTATATGTTGAATGTCTTGTGGATATATGTTGCTTTCACAACTGCGTCCTTAAATTTAAACACTCTCATATATAAAAAAAATTCTAATCCTTAGCTTAGGATGTTTTTTAATATTGTTTAAATTTTATATTTGTTAGGTGCATAGTGAGCATTCATTTACAGATGGAAAAGTGAAGTGTTTGTACAAATGATGTAAGGAAGAAACCCTAGGCATTGATAGCATAAGTAACATAGTACCTGCTACTAATGTACATCCAAAAATTGATATCTTCATGAAGTTGGAAAATTTTAAATCAATAAAAAGAAGCCTGACATCATCTCTTAATTACTATATACCACAAAACTAAGATTTTTTATCGCAATTAAAAATTTTGTATTACAGGAGTAATTAGTAAAATTATTCAATAGAGGTACAAGGAGAGAGATAATGGATGGAGGGAACTCGCAAAAGATTCAAAGGCTTCTTATCAACACGTGGCAAAGGTCTGATTTTCGGTGCTACTTTATTTGTCATTTTTTATGTTTAAGTACTTCATACAACAAATTAAGTGTTTTTATCACAAATTTTGTATTATAGGAATAATTAATACAAATATTCAAGAGATGGAAGAGGAGAGGGATCTAAGTGAGCTATTCAGTTCAAAATACATGAGAGCTTGACTACGATTTGATTTTGGTTTTTTGAAGAGAATTAGAAGGAACTTAAGAAAAAGTTCAATGATGGATCTTCTTTGAGAAGAGCCCCAATTTAGCAGCCAAACGAATTTTTCCTAGGTGCCCAACTCTTAGTCATTATTGAGAGGTCAACCCTAAAATATATTTTAGAATCATTTTGTAATAATTATAAGATTAAAAATTTAGTACGGATTTTATCAAGCTCAAAATGAGCTAAACATGTTTGTAGATTGATTGCTACTTTGTGAATCATATTATTCGCTTATAATTATTAGATTGAATTTATTGCTAACCACAGAATATATACATATCTTATGTTTAGTAAATTTTATTTTTTAATGGTTAGAATATCAAATTGTGGCCATTACATTTCAAAAAAATTTAGATCTATAAGTTATTCAACCCAAACCTTTGTTGGAAAGGTGAGTTTTTATTTTCATATTCAAAATTATTTTCATTTTCTTATTATTTAGGAAATAGAAAATAATCTTGTGGAGCAATAAGATTTAAAATGTTTTATGTGTTAAAACATGAATATTTGCCAATTTTTATTCTTTTAAAGAGTTTTATGTTTCCAAATGTATACATACATGTTTGATTACTTTTATGCATTGTCTATTTTTGTTTAGAAATAATTATTTTAAAAATTATAATTTAAGGTTGTAGTAATAATATTGCATAAACAAATACATATCACTTGGATTGTAGCTTTAGTTTTAGAGGAACTAGAGGCTATAAAAGATTTTTCCAATTTATTTTTCTTCATCTGCCATCTTTAATTGTATCTCTTGATTTAGAATTTCACTCCAAGCAAATACATTCAATGAAACAATTGTGTATGATCACAATCAGAACGCAGTGTTGGAGCTGGAATACAATTGTGGAATGGCAACGCTAGGTATGATGCCAGCATCTTGTTCAACATGGTGACGGAGACACTGACGTCAAGTTTAATGAATTTTATTGTGACTTGAAATTCACCACCAACATTTTCCAATCAATCCATTAGGCGTATCCGTCCAAGGACACCACAACTTCAAGATAGCAATTGCTCTAAGGAGGTTTCAAAAGGTGTCAACGTTTGCGTTGTGTATAAAACGGCGTTAATCGTAGATATTACGCCACCATTGTCAAATCAGTGAGATTTACTTTTACTTAATTGATTAAATTAATTATTATTTATATTTGGAATTGGGGAATTTGATTCAATTGAATTAATTAGCCTAAATTTGATTGAGAAGCAACATTAGATTTATATGTCAGAGATCTTGTTGATATATGTTTGTTTCACAGCTAAGGTCCTTCAATTTGAACACTCTCATATATCATTTTTTATCTAATCATTTAGTTTGGGATGTTTGTTTATCACGAGCATTAATTTACAGATAGAAAAGAGAAGTGTTTGTGCACTTTTACAGTTCAAACCCTAGGCATTGAAAGCATAAGTAACATAGTAACTGCTACTAACGTCCATCAAAAAATTGTTATCTTCATAAAGTTTGCTAATAATGAAATAAATCAAACGACGTCAGGTTCATCATCTCTTAAAAGATTAAAAGGCGCCGAATCAACATTAGACAAAGGTCTGATTTTGAGTGTTACTATTTTTGTGATTTTACACTATACCACAAACTAAGAGTGTTTATCACAATCAATAATTTTGTATTACATGAGTAATTAGTAAAAATAATAAAGGAAGGGATGACGAGAGAGATGTTAGAGGGGAGGGATCTCACAAAATATTCAAAGTATCTAAATCAACATGTGGAAAAAGTCTGATTTTGGGTGATAATTTTATTGTCATTTTTTATGTTTAAGTATTTCATACATGAGTTTTTATCACAATCTGTAATTTTGTATTGCAGGAGTAGTTAATAAAAATATTCAAGAGAGAGAGGAGGAGAGAGATGCCGAAGGAGAGGGATTTAAGTGAGCTATTCAGTTTAGAATACATGAGAGCTAGACTTAAAATAGAATTAGAAGAAACTTTAGAAAAGGTTCATTGATGAAGAGAATAGGGATCTTCTTTGACAAGAGCCAATTTAGCTGCCAAACTAAAAATTTCATGTCTCCATTTTCCATTCACGGTAAGGATAAGATCTACCATAAGGTAGATAGTTTCTTTATTAGTTACTCCACATACAACTTAAACTTTATGACTACTGAATGTAATGAAAAAAATTATTTATATTTTAATCTTGATATATTGTTGTTTTTTTTGTTTTTAGTATTTATATTCATGTAATTTTTGGTGATATTCATATTATGTGGCGTCAGAAACGTGGATCCATTTATTTTATGATTGTGTTAAGTATACAGATTATGACATTTTTGTTGAGAGACAACAATGTAGGTGGAGAAGCTACGACAAGCTGAAATGCATCACATGCGCCTGGAACAGCATGTATGCTTGGGGCTCCCTAATCAAAAGTCCTTAGAGCTAGTACACAACCTACCCAAATCTTACAAAGGTTGTTTGAGCCAAATCACAGACTGAAGAGGCTGTTTAAGGAGCTCCAAATATGCCAAATGCTAAGGATTGTTGGCGCAAGAACATATCATAATTTTTTTATGGATGGGATATATGAAATTTAAGTAGTATTCTTTGTCGTCAAATTTTGGCGGATGCAGGATATTGTATTACAGTGAGTCAGGGATTAATGGTCTAACCAAACAAAAAGCTTCGAGTGATGGATTTTGAAGTTTTTTTAAATTAATCTTGTTAATATATTACTAAATTTGGAAATATATGATATTATGATTCATGTATATATATTTGAGACTGATTTTAATTTGTTTTTTGTTTTTTAGTATTATTTTTGTCTTAAGTTAACATTTACCATTGACTATCCAAGTTTTTTTTAATTTAATAATATACATTGACAAAATCCACACCCGACCTGAATCTAACCAAAAAACATAAACCCAAATACGAAATTGTATATAGTGATTGGGTTAGGTAGTGAGTCTTGATAATTGAAATTTGCACTTACGGGTTTAGTGCTAGTTTAACCACGTAAGTTGGATAACTACCCCGTGTGCACCCTTACACTAGATGATATTTGGTTTAAAGAGAATTTTTTGAGTTGAAAGAGAAATAACTAATTGGATCGATGTAGGGGTGTAACACGACATTTTTCATGTTGCAGTTATCCAAATACATAGTTGTAATAAAATTGTACGTATTCTGGATGGCACAACTTGTGGCATGAAAACCCTGAAGAGATTAAGGTTGTCATTCTTCTTACTAGTTATGACATTGATATCTTTCAAGAAGACCTAAGATCTATGAGTATTGACATTGCGGATTGCATCACTTTTAAGTTTATTGAAGGGATAAACCGAATTCTTATTTAAAACCTTACACTTGAGGAAGTTAAATGAGATATTTAATATGGAGGCAAAAACCTCAAAGTCTGGACTTGGCCTCCTTTATAAAAAATATTGGGAAATTATAAAAGTTTGATGTTTTTTACATGGTTAGAGTTTATTTCAGTGTATCTCTAGATCTTAACATACGAACAATACTATTTCTACACTGGTTCACAAAGGTGATAAGTAGGAAAAAGTGGTTGACATATGTCTGATCTCATGCTTGAATATTGATTACAAGATTAATGCTTCCATTCCATAATATGGTGAAGGTCTTTATGCATGGAATTATATCCCCATGTAGTCAAACTTTATCAAAGATACAGTTATTTACACAATATCCTTCTAGTCCATGATATTTCCTATTTCTTTTTGAAATCCAATAAATAGACCTAGAGGGGGGTGAATATGACCAATGTGGAATTAAAAATATAACAACTGAATTCTTTGACTGTATCTAAAAATACACCGATTAAGGATTTTAGATAGATTGACTAGAGGTAAACAAAAGTTATAATACACGAGTGAAACACTTAGTGTATAAACTTAATGAAAGAATACTATCCAATAAAAAACATATTTATAAGATCTAAGTATGCAAGAATTTAAGCCTATAAAACAAAGGAAGGTATTGAGGTAATATAACAAAAATCTGGTGCGCACAAAATTAAAGAGATAAGGGAGAGAAGGCGGACATGAAATTTTAGAATGGTTGGACTTCGATAGGATTATTACACAACTTATGGTCTATGCATCCTTAAGATTCAAAACTCCTTCACTCGGATCTCGTTGTGTTTTTTAAAGGTGAGCGCACAAACCATTACAAACTCTTACAAATCACCTTTTAGTGTAAAACCCAAGTGTTATGACCAATACTAGTAAAATAAGTGGACAATCTTCACTCATGATATACCACTTCAGAAGAACATGATGTCTTTAACATGTGTATCACCACACAAATTTTAGTGAACATTCTCTTTTCACAGTCTACCACTTCACAGTCTGTGAAGCCTTCAAACTTTTTGTCTGCACCTACATAAGATCTAAACCACTCTTGTCTAGCGTATTGAAGATCACACTTCTTTACTAGAACAAGAGATAACCCTAAAGTAAAGGATTAAGCCCAATCTACCTAGTTTAGCCTTTTACTTCTTAATAAGTGACTACATGAATGTAGTTGGGATAAAAATACAAATAAATATTGATATATGGACTGTGAATGTCTTTGGGAATCTGATAGAAGATATGCTTTTAAAAGCTTCAATTTTGGTATAGAAAACAACCACTTTAGGAAGTCTTCAATACCTCTTTGTATATATAAACTCTCCCCAACAGATCTATTCACGTGTCAACTCCTCGTTGGTTGAAAATATTCTTTCTAGGTGATTTCTCCTTTCTAGTCGGATGATCAATTATTATCTTTTATTTCATCGCTTACTCTTCTTTATTTCCAAAGAGCATTTGTTTAGATTCGAGTATTCAAATCTGGATATTAAATAGATTGCATACCCAACTACATTTTGAAGTTTTCACTACCTCTATTTATTGGCAAAATCTCCCCAAATTATATGTCTACATGTCCGCTTCTCATTAGTGCCGGGCCTACTAATTTTGGGTCCAGTGAGAAACATCTGAGGAGGTTTTTAAAGGGGATAAAAAATTTAAAGGAAAATGAAGCATTATAAATAATCTTTAATTTGTACTTTTTTTTAATATGAGAAATAACCAAACATAGATTAGATTTCCTTGTCGTTTTCTTATAGTACTGTTTATAGTGTGATTAGTATTTAAAAACTAAATGACATTATTCTTAGTATATGAAACATTTAAACTGCACCCAACCCCCCTCCCCGCGCATCAATAGAGGTCGCAACGCCTATAAATTCCTCTAAATCCAGTCATAATTGACCTCTTATATTAGTGAAGATTTATGTTAAACAAATAATAAAAATATCCTATATTTAGAGATCCTATATTAATATATACTTTAAACGTAATCCTCTAATTCAGACATATCTTGTAAGTTCAATATACATATTATAACGTAAAATATATGAAATAGCTAAAATAATTGTCATATAAACGAAAAAAATACATACATGCATGTAAACATAGATAATTAAATAAATTTTAATTAAAAAACTTCAACCCCTTTAAGTTGTTATTTATTACTTATAGTTTTTTTGACACATACATATTGTAATGAAGATGATTAAAAGCATACAAATATTTTATTTCTTATTTTTGTGTATAAGAATTCAAAATAAGTTAAAATAAATTTTGTTTCTTATATGGTGTTGCAATTAATAAGTGATATAGATAAATATACCTTTATACTAAAAAATTATATTAATATAAGATAAAAATAAATGTCAAATATATATTGTTTTGAAACTTTTGACAATATAGAATTATAAGTATTAATTATATAGGACAATGCGATTTTTTTCTTGTATAATATAGTTCAACTTAACTAAAGGAAAAAGTAAGACATAACTCAAAAAATGATCTAGACTCAAGGAACAAAAAAAGAAAAAAAGAAAAAAAGAATAAAAGAATAAAAAAATAAAATCCCAAAAATTTAGGTAACCAAGAACATTCCAACCCCTAACTTCTACACAACCAGAACTTACAATTAATGCAACTACCATCTAAACTAAGAGCCCATTTGGAATTGACTGCATTAGAGTTAAAAAAGCGTTTTACTTAAAACTACCATATTTTTAGAATTTATTTAAAAATATTTTGACATCTAAAATTAATATATGTGCTATATTTAATAATCACATATCTAGTGTTTTTCGATAGAGTGAATTTAAAGTTTTAAAGTACACTTAGGGAGTTAAAATCACTTCAAATTATTATTTAAAAAATCAATCCCGATGTGGCCTTAACATTCCATATTGTTTATGTAATTCAAATAGTTCGGGGTCCTGGGCGGTCGCCTTGGTTGAAAATCTTCTTTCGAGGTGACCACTCCATTTTGGTCCAATAGCCTAATGATTATCTTTATTTCTTTGAGTAATTGTATTCATCTACATAGGGTATCCGTTTGGAGTTATGTATTCAAATTCAATTATTGAGAGAATCTGATACTTGATACCCCAACTCGGGTGTCTAGTCTTCAACTACCTTAGCTCCCACATGATGCCCTTCCATAATATTTCTTTACTTCACTTCGGAGGTCCGAGCTTTAATATTTTCCAGCCTTCATTCTCAATTGTCTTTAGATTGTCCACCTTTTATCTTAGCTAAGAGGCATGATCTTCATCTTCTCAACCTTTAATATATAGTGTCTATAAGCACTTTCATCTTTATATCCTCGTAGATTTGGATTTCAGCTTCTTCCAATAAACCTCAATTGGATTTTTTCCGGTTCTCCGCTCTTTTACTCCTCAAGGGTCTAATAACCCTATATTTAATTCTTTCCTTGACTAACTGAACCTGCTACACTTATACAAAATCTGGACACTTTTCATAAGATTTAGCCATTCGAACTCAATGTTTTATCAACAATCATATCAATCAAAATACGATATTTAGAATAACACTTCCGCAAAAGACAAAAATCACAAAAGCTTTTTGTGATGATCAAGTTTGACAAGTCAAAATCAAATGAACTTGTTACGTGGATTATTTTTGTAAATTGTCCTTGTAAATCTTGGTTTACATCCCTAGTGGATTAAATAGATTGTGAATTGTATCTAGATTCCCTTACTTATAGACAATGGTGGGTTGAGTAACGATATCTGGATTTTTTAGGGACACTATGGTGGCTAGTGCAAGCCTTTGTTGATTGTTGACATGGATTTCATATCATAATCCCTTTAATGTTCATAGAGTGAAAGCCGTGTTTTTTATAAAATAATCTCCGGGTAGAGGTGATAATAGATGCACGAGCTATGATATCGGTAGGTGGTAGTGGTTATGGATGTGCCTGGTAGGACAATGGTAAGAGATTGGTGAATGTTAGAAGCCGTAGAAGTTAGTGGAGAATGATCTTTATATGGATGTACATAGAGATGGTTATGGATGCATTGCTAGGGTAGTGGTTGGTTGAGGTTGTTGGGTAGGTTGTCTGAAGATTATGGGATTTTTGAACAATATGAGATAGATCAAAGTGACACATCGAGAGAGGTAAATTTGATGGAGAAGTGTGATGGCCATTGAAAGTGTAGGTAAAGTGTGTGTAAAAGATGAGATCTAGCTTTACGGGGAGATATTTTTTAAAAGGATATAAAAAATCCAATGGGTCCCTCAAATTATAATTTAAAAAAAAATATTATTTATTCAAACGATCTTTATTGTTTGAGATAAGAGGATGTATTTGAGGCGTTCATTGATTTAAGAGTGGTAGAGAAATCTCAACGATCTCTTATTTCTCAATAACTCCGGATTTAGAATAGTTTGTGTTATGTAAACAACAAAAAAGATGACGCAATAATAGTTTATCAATACTCCCATGTATATACCCTAGTAAGGATCTCTCTAATAAGATAGGAGTTACAAACTAAGACTAAGAAAAAAATATGTATAATAAAGCTATATTTTTACTTAATAATGGTTTCAATTTTTTTGTAAGTTTAAATTTTTCTCAAAATGAGATACTTTATTGGTAAGCTCTTGGGTATAATGAAAATAAACGTAAATAACTACAAGATTTATCCTATATTTTTCTTAGTTTACTTTAGGAACCATGAATCTTGAATATAGACATTGGACTATGAATTTTGAACCTTATACCATGAACAAATAATTTTGAATCTTGAACTATAAATCATGACCTTTGTACATGAAACATGGAACATGAACTATTAATAATGAATTATGAACCTTCAACTTTAAACTTGAATTTTTAACCATGAACCATAATTCATGAATAAACTTTGTCTAGATTAAGGAACAAATATTGTCTAGATAACTATCGTTATCATAAATGTTAAGTTTAATGAGTAAATTTATTCAATCAAAATTATATGAATAACTATTTTGGTACACATTAATCACTTGTTTTCTATTACTTAAAAGATGATTGGGTTCAGGTCATTATTCCACACAATAAATTTAATATATGTGTACATATACGTTCTACTTTTGTAAGAAGATTACAACCAGGTTTTTATTGATTGGTTATTACTTTATTCACCAAATACAAGTCAATATTACAAGGAGACTTGCAAACCATCTTATGGATTTCAGTTAATATAGCATATATACATATAGTGTAGAAGTTAAGTGGACATTTATTTAAGAAGGAAGAGAATATTGTAAATATATTAGGGTTAACGGAATCCCTAAATTTCAGCTATAGTGTAGAAGTTAAGTGGATGTTTATTTAAGAATGAAGAGAATATAGTAAATATTTTAGGGTTAATGCAACCCCTAGATTTCAGCCCCTTTCTCTGTAAGTTCACCATAAATAAGGATACTTAACTCTTTAACGACATACACCACATCATTAAAAGAGTTTATGTATTGATATTTCTATATTTCTGACATCCAGTAATGATTAAAACACCATTAATTTTGAGTGAATAAAAGGATACTATCGAAGTTGACTGCTTCAGTCTTCTTCAATGCAGAGTTTTGAGTAATAAAAGACTATCCATATCAAACCCTAGGTATTATTAAACTATATATGTCCGTATAAGGTTTTAACCTAGTCCTAACCTCACTTTAGGTTATTGATTGCCATAAAAAGAGAAACAGAACTTCCATTATTAAAAAAGAGCGAGGAAATATATTTTTAAAATTTAGACATCATTTTCTTCGTAGATAGTGGAAATAGAATGTGGATTCAACACTAATTTTTTTATGTATGACTAACTTTTGCTCAAATTCTCTTTGTTTCCTCTACTACTTTCAAAATTAACGAACTTACGAGATTTGTAATTTAAGTAACTAATCTACATAAAATTTAACATATCTCTAAATCTAATAAATTAATAATCCAAAATTGAATAAATAAACCATTAATTTTGAAGAGTGAATTACATAATTGGTCATTTTGAGATAATCAAAGTACTATTTTGTTATCAATAAAATATCTACAATTAACAAAATATCTACAAACTCAAACTTGTATAAAGTAGACATATTGTAAATGTTCTTTAAGATCTCATTAGTAGACTTAGTATATATATTCAATTTAAAAATTATCAATATATTTATAAACTAAAATTCGAAAATACTTAAATTTTTTGTATACGTAAGTAACCATAATTAAATATTATATATCTACTATGTAATTGTTTTCTTTAAATAAAATTATGTAATGTGTTTTATATTAGTTTTACTTAAATTCATTTTGAATCACTGAAAATTCTTCCAAATAATATATATCATAGAAAAATAAGCGAGTCTTAAATAAGTCATAATCAAAACTCAAACAAACCTTAAACAAACCAAGTTGAACTGAGCTTAAGCGTGGAAATAAATTAATGATCCAAGCTCAAACTTAAATATCAAGGATTATTTCAAAATCAAATCAAGGTCAAACTCACTAAAATCTTACCAAAACAAACTCAATATAACCAAAGTTTGCCATGAATAGTTTGCAGGACTAGTTTCAAGCACTAAGAAGCCTTTGGTACCACCATATCAAAGATAAGAACAAACAAGACACATAAGAAGTAATATTAGACAAAAAAATCAACCATGGAGAGACTCAAATATTTTATATCATGAATTTCAACAAACATGAAATTATCAACTTATCACTCAAACATAAACTAGGTAGGAAAATAATTCTTAAATGGAATATAAAATAATAGTTGTAAGGTTGTAAAACTAGGTGGTTAGAAAAATGATGTGCTCTTAATTGTGATAATAATGAAAAAATAAGGGCCTATTTTTTTTTTTTTGAGTGACAAGTAATGAGTACTTTATAAATAGCTGAATATAACTTTTTCTGTTAAGATGTAGTGTCTTAATGAATTAGAATTTACTTGAAATGTTAATAGAAAAACACTAGTTAAGAGTCATTCAAATCTGAATTTGTTAAAAAAAGTTGTATTTGATCAGTGTCTTAATAAATTAGATTAAGAATCCATTATGTGTAGACAAATATAATCAAAGGCTGAGTCTTGACATGGACCAAAAAAAACAAAACACAAGGCAATAAACCAACATGGCACTATATCACAAATACCGCATTGCAAAGCTTCATTAACATATGAAAAAACTTAAACAAAGGAACCATTGACAAATCCCACATGTGCATGCATATAATAATCTATTCTCCACCATATCTCATAACCACAAATAGGTATTCGTACAAATTTGAGAACTACTCCACAATGTATGTAGAGTAGTCTTCAAGTAAATATCACACTTGAACTAGTAGCCACCACATAATCCGAGCATCTTCCTTGTCCCGTTATGTCGAAAACTCACTCTCTAACTTTGTAAACTATAGTATTTTAATAAACCTAAGGAAAAAATCCAAATATTGGATTAGTATGGCAATGTGATATATGTATATATGTATATGTATAAAAATTATGTGTGGGTGTGTGGATAAAAAGTTTTTGCTTCATGAAATCATCATCTTTATTGTTTGTATATGGAGAAACAATTTAAAATGTTGCTATAACTTCATCCATGGATAATTAAGTTTACAATTTTAAAATAGATGTAGAGAAATGACGAGTGAGAAGATAATTTTGTTTTTATAGGTAAGAAAATCAAAGAATATGCACATTAAGGGTACACCATCCATGTCGACAACAAGGGTGGTTTTCTTAATTAAAAAAGAGGAGGATTATTTCTGGAAAGAGATTTCAGGAACTGCAGAGTAAGTAGAAAATTTATTCCTTAGATAATGATGATGAAATTATTCTGGATATTCGCTACTTTAAGAAGTACAAAACGAAACGATCACGTGTCATTTCATCACATCCGGATTTATTGGACATGCGAGCTGATACCTTAACAAAGTGTGCTAGGTAGCAGGCTACGAGTTTGTAGGGGTCTTTTGACATGATTCTCCATTTTTTAGGACTTTGAATTAGATAAGTTAAGGACGATAGTTTCTATAGTTTAAATTATCAACAAAAAAGATAATAACAATAAAAAAGACACCACATCACAAAACCTATTTCACCAAACCTCTACCAAGACAACACATTAATCATTTAATTATTAACCTAATACATAATTAGAGTTAGGAGATTATTAACCATTTGGGTACACATCCACCACACCATCAACAACCTACGTATAATCGTCCACCATAAATTTAGAAATTTAGAAATAAATATTGTACATAATATATTTTACTAAAACCATATAAATAACATTTAGTCAATTTCAATTCTAATAATTTTATCACAAAAATTATATAACTTCAAATTTATTTGAAAAGATAAAACTATAGAAATAAGAAATTACAAAAAACAATTATTTATTAATTTGTAATTACGGCGTCGTAATTTTTAATAACTTTTAATTACAAAATATAAGGGGTGAGAAAGGGTCATGTTAACCACCGGTTGGGGTTTAGGGTAAGGGTAGGGTAATATAATTAGGTCTATATTTTGTCAAAATCTAGGGTAGTTTAAATTTTATCATACCCTTGGGTTGCCCATACACGGGTTAACCCCTGGTTTACCCTAGGTAAATTTAACATGGATTTTCATAATGACACTTATATGAAGTATACAAAATATTAAGTTCAATAAAATACATGTCATTTGAAGTACATTCAATTTTTTTTACAAGTTTAACGAAATACAAGTTCATTGGAATTTGATTCACAAAAATATTACAAGTATTACATTTCAAGTTCATTTACAAAAATTCGTCTCGAAATGTCGAGATGTTGCAAGTTGATTCCGTGTAAAACATTTTAGTATAATATGTAACCTACAACATTCCAAAAAAGGATTAAATCTTGAATACATTAAGCCGTTAGACTCAAAATTGTTTAATTTCATCGTAGGATGAACATATTATTTTTTAATTATTAATCATCACATGTTTAATGTAATATACACTTTCACAGGTCTCAGATATTGTTGGAAAATATCTTGGGAATCCTTGAAAAAACCTCATAACCAGATTGTGTTCCAAACACGTTGGCAACTACTAATGGCTACTAAATACATTTTAAAAAAACAATGATAATAAGGAAGGGTTTACCGATAATTAATGGATATTCTGATTGATATTCATCCAATGTTTTCAACAGATGTCAAGTCAAATTCCTCTAAAAAAAGAGTTCACAAACAGTGGAGTAAGTAAGAATTACAAAATGTGAAAATTAATATCGACCATAGTAATTCGAACTAAAGTTTATTCAATATGTGAAAATTAATTCAACTCCTTGTTGTCAAGCTTGTTTTTACTAACATTAATATGTCCCTAATGGTCTCAATTTTCAAAATAAAATCTAAGTCACATTTTTTATCCTATATTTAATTATCTATGCTACCACCCTGGCAACATCAGATACTAAAATTTTCGGGTCCTTTAATCACCAATGCAGCCTATAAATGCTCAAGTTAGAAATCCAAAAAAGACATCGAAAGATTGCCAACCCTACAAAATAAAAAAATTATGAAATTTCAGTGTAATACCCAACGTATATGTTTCTAATGTATAATTTTCATAGACATCTACAATTAATATTTCAACCGTTAGATCCATAAACCATTTTATTACAGAGCAACTACACAATGTAAGCCCGTACAACCAATATATACTTTTAGAATCTGAAAGCAAACACATTATATATAAGAAACAAACCATTTGAAAATCACAAATCACACTGTTTCAAATCAAAAAAGAAATTAAGAAATAATTTTACAAAATTACAAACATATTCTAAAAAGAAAACAATTCAAAACTAATTAAGAAGAAGCTAGAAGAACTTTGCTCGTTTAAGAAAATTAAGCTCGAAAAATAAACGGATCTGGAACAAAAACAAAATACAAAATGTTAGTAAGTATACATTAGCTTTAAGAGGAAAAAATAGAAACGGATCGAATTATTAAATAAAAGACAATTTATTCTATTCATTCTTTAATTCTTTAATTCTCTTAGGAGAAGTGGAAAAGACTATGTATGTACTGATAGTCTCACATTAGAATTTGGGAAAAAAACTATTTGATATTATTTGATATAACAAGATTTTCTTATCTTGATGATTACTTAAGGTCTCTTTATTTCAGCTGTTACAGAAGTTATCATGGTTAGGTCAACAAGACCGCTGACTTTAATGAGCATTGAAGAACATTTATCGCCACCACTGATGCACATTTATGTCATTGGTTTTTGTCTTGTCCTGATAGAAATAATGACTTTGTCATTTGCATTTCCAGAGAAGAGGAAAAACTATTCTTCAGAGAATGAAAAAACTATCCTAGAGAGAATAAAAAACTATTCTAGAAAGAATAGAAAAAACTATTCTAAAGAGAACTTAAAAAACTACTCTAGAATAAGAAAAAAATTATTCTAGAGAGAATAGAAAAAAATATTCTAGAGGGAATGTAGAATATAATATAGACGAAACTAAAAGTTGTGAAAAGAAAATACTACTCTTTACATGAATTTCCATGTAAGTTTCGTTGTTTTCAAAAATTTTTAATAGTGTATTTTACTTTTAATTGAAAATTGTTTCTTTTAAATTTATATAAAATCTATTTTTTACTTTTCTAGTGATAAAGAATCTCCCTTGAATATTTAGCTAAATATACATGTTAAATCAGTCTAAATCCAGCAACATATATAAGCAAAATGAATATATTATAATTTCATATTTAGGCGGATAAAGTATTAGAAATGAATAAATAATTAGATAGAGTAGAGTTTCTTGGAAGAAGGTGAAAAATATAAATGATCCCACAAAGATGTGAGAAAGAAGAAGCATACAAGGTAATATGGTGGGGTTTTAATAGTTAAGGGGGAGACCCAAGTTATTATGGGCCTAGGATATATATAATACCTTATATATACACAATTTACCTTATACAGAATAGTCAACGGCCTACAAAATAGCATACACCGTCCATTTTTTCCTCTATAAGATTTGACTTTACCTAATTCTGGATAATATAGACAAATTATACGCATGAGTAAAAACAATCTCACTAATCACCTATTATTAACCAAGTATAATTATCTTCATTATTAATAGCATTATCAAGAAACTCCCAAAAGTATATAATTAAAATTCCAAAATCCCTAAAACAGGAGGAGCTAAAAATTCAAATTCTGTAACATGATGTGTCTCAATAGTTGCTCCTAGGAGTAAATATGACTTCCTGGGGACGATAGGTTTGGGATTAAAGCCACTAGAAGTTCTTTTTCAATCACACCATAAGTCCTATATGTTTTAGTAAATTACAAGTGAGAGAGCAGTTGTGGATAATAAATTTTAAGTTGAAAATAAAAAACCTCTTATTGGGATGGTGTAAATATATTATTTCCAGTGAACTTTTTGCCAAACCCATCTACTTCACCATCTACTCCAATGATGGACCATTGATGGATTAAAAGGTTCAATCAAAACCAACAATTGCGTATTCTTAATTTAATGTATTTCTTATTTTTTTAAGCTACACGACAGTAATCTAGAGGTATAAATTCAAGAATAAAGAACAAAAGTTTTCAAAGTAAATTCAAAATGAGAAAGTACACAATTCAACTTTTTCCAACAAATTGGAACTTGGAAGAGCCAAGAAGAAGATGAGAAATTACTAAGGAAATAACAAAAACATCACATAACTATTTAATCTATTTATAATGTTTTCTTTATTTGGTACATGCGCCAAGTCAGCAAAGTGACGCTAGTTACCTACAACTATTTTTCTTGTTCAGGCTTACATTTTGATTTCCTTGAAGGAAATTGACCTTTATTAAGTGAAGTTTATTATTTGTTCTTTTAGGATAAAGAGATTTTTGTTTCATCTATTTCCAAAATAGTCAAAAGATCTTTGCGTCTATTAAGTTCATTTGCGTGCAACAGTTTAGACGTCTTTGGTAGTCTTCTTTGTATTCTGTAGATGGTAGATTCCATACAAGATCTGCTACTTAAAAGAAACAATTTTGGCTTTAATCTACATGCAAACTGTCATGTCTCCCTAATTGGGGAAGAAACGTTTGTATATTTATAGGTTCATTATCTTCAAGGGAAAGAGAATGATCTATTGGGTTTTGTTCCTTGTTTTACCTTAATTGGAGGGTTTTCCCAACTTTTGTGAACATTTTATTATAATATGAGTAACATAACATTCAATTTTACTCCCCAGGTATGGTGCTTCTATTCTACTTCTTGTCAAAAATTACTACAAGGAATAACTGTTTCAAAGGGTGTGGTTGCTAATTAAAGATGTCTCTAAAACGAAACTTGGTATTAATTACTTTCTCATTTCGTTTCCTTATCATATTATGTGATCTCGGAAACAGATTCATTCATAATCTATCTTTTACATTGCACTTCTTTAACTTTCTTATGTATTATCTTCAACACACTCTATATTATAGATCCATCATTACTACTACTGACTTGAGTGACAGAGTGCCACCTACAGCCTTACTATTGGGAGGTGTATACACAATTGTTTTCTTGCAATGTTACAAATTCGGTTGAAAGTAGTTATTATATATTTTCATCCAACTAACATGGTTCTATATTTACACTATGAATATAATAGAAAGTTTGTAACTTATTAACTAGCAATTAGTTTCAAATTTAGATGACATCAATGAAAAAGATATCAAGATACCAACAAAACATGTGAACCATAATGTTTATAACCCTTTTAACACACTTTAATTATTTTTTCCAAATAACCTAAATTTTCTTGAAAGGTGTTTTTAATATAGAAATGCTTTAACTTTCAAAAAAAAAATTTCAAAATAGATTCTCAGATAATAATGAAGGTTAATCATTATAACTAGTGTCTCTATATTTGTGATGAATTAATCCACTCATGAGACATTTTTGTAGGCAGAGTATACCAATTGTTAAGTTATTATTCCCTATTTATTAATATTTTCTTATTTCATGCTTTGATTTGAGATTTATTACTTTTAGAGCATATTTGGTACAATTTGTCTGTTAATGTGAAACTCTTAGGTAAAAGGAAATAATTAGATGCTAAATCAATGTCAAGGAAGTAAGGAAAGAATATCCAATGTGAAATCTAGAAATAAAAGAAAACAAAGTTGAATTAGGAAAGGAGAAGCTACCAAATAAATCTGTAAAAAGCTGTAGAGACGTCCAATATCTTGAAGACTGTAGAAAATCGATTACAAATTTAAAGGATCCCTTTTAGGATCAGATAGGTCTTTTAATTGCGGTCATTTTGATTTGTCGTACATTGAATTTGTCCAAGTAACAAAGGAGGTATGCTCAAATCAATCTCAGTGTTTATCATGTCCTATATTTTAGGTAACAAATTTGAAAAGGAATAGAAATCCAATCACTTGACTTGTACTCCAATATTTTGATATAGGCTTATCTAGCACCTATAAATACATCTAGCTATCATTGTAAACATGTCCTTTCTTGAATATTAATCTTTACTATCAAGTAGGGGTAAGCATGGTTCGCTTTGTGTTGATTTTGGGCCAAAACCGGAATTAAACAGAATTATTTGGTTCATAATAATTTAAAAACCAAACTGGACGATTCCTATTTGGTTACACCTTTGGTTTTTAGTTTAATAGTGGTTTTGTTTGTTTTAGAATTTGGTTTGCTTCGAATTTGAATTTTTGTTCAATAATATTTGTTAACCTATTTTCAGGAAAATACATGTCCAATAACGACTAATATTCTAATACAATTATAACATTATTACATAAGCTGGGTATTAATATATCAATTAAACAAAAAATTATAATCTAACAACAATCATCATAATTTACAATACTTAATATATCCATATAGTTATAACTAGTACTTTCAAATTCAGACAATTATGATTAATAAAGTCAATCAAATAATAGATAGTTACTAATATAATCTTAAGTAATATATAAACAATTATCACTAATAAACACCAAATAGTAAAACAAAAATTTCACATAGATGATTACTTTTCACACAAAGTTTCTCCTACAAAATTATTATAAAATATTTCACACATTCATTATACTTTCCTTTCTCAGTTCGGTTTTTTTTGGTTTTTATGGTTTGATTTTTGCATGGTAAACCGAACCAAACCAAAAAAACCGGTTTTGGATATATTGAAAATCGAACCATTTAGTTTTTCGGTTTTTGGTTTTTTTGGTTTGGTTATTTCTAATTTTTTTGTTCAGGTTTGTTGGTGCGAATTCACTTAGCCCTAGTATCAAGTTTACAATCCATAGTTGAAAGTTTATAAGTATGTATCTATCTTTTGATTTATTTATTTCTAGTATGAACTAATTCTCCCATATCTTGGGTTTTGCACATGTATAATATTTGAATTCTGTTTCTTATATCTATGTTGTTTGGGAATAACTTTTAAATTTATTGAGCTACTTATTTATTTCATATATTTTGTTTTATGTGCTTTTATTTAATGAATGTAGTACTTTCTACTACACGAATATAGGATTACCATATTAGAAGTTGGATGGTCACCTGGAAGCGGCGTTAAATTCTAGAAACACCACATAAACCTCTAGTATGCGATAGTAATCTTAAAAGGCTTGGCTAACTAAATAGTAACTAGAGTTTGAGATTAACCACCGATCATTGTGCATGGTCCACCCGAATTGGGGTTAGGAGGAATATAGAATCCTGACTACTTACTCTAAATATTTTTAATCACTATTATATTGGGAATATAGATTTTGAAGGATAGGTGCATATTAGCAAACCTAAGATATATCTCTAATCTTCATTATATTTACTCTTATTTATTTGAATTAGTATTTAATAATTATTCCCTCAATTATTTATCTCTTTAATTTTTTATCTTTAGATTTATCAGTTAATCTCTACTACGATTTCTTTCCTAAATACGATTCTACGCTAACATTCTTAATATGTGTGAACAAATCTTACTTACTAGCTTAACTTCCAGACAATCTGTAATACCTGTAGTGGGTTTCTCGTGGTAGTTATGGGTGAATTTCCTTATTTTTATCTTATTTACATGTTTATTTATTACACCGTTTCCCCTAACAATCATAAATAATTTTAAAAACATGAAAATAGATAGTAAGGTACTTTATATGTAAGTAAGCACTTTTTTTCCACAAGAAAGTATTTAAGGTTTGAGCCTAATATTTGAATACATTGAATATCGCAGAACAGACTTATCCAAGAGCTAAAATTGATAAGATGTATCTAATCCTTGTCTTCTGACTTTATTCAACGTCTAGCTTGAAGTTCTTTGCTAAAACAATTGGCAAGTTGAACCATATTTTTTATACTATGTTCAAGTTACTTTCTCTCTCTCTCTCTCTCACTCTCTCTCTCTCTCTACCAAACAATAATGCATCAAATTGTTAAAAAGAAGTTAGCGCATAAGATTATGTTTTACTTAATTGCATAATATATGCCTATATTATGCAAAAATTTGTAATATGGGTTCTTAGTTTTGCAAAAGTTTTATTATAAGCTCTTATATTATGCAAAAATACTATATGTTCCTATATATAAAATTAAATACACTACAAGTCTATAGGTTCATAAAATGAACTTTTACTGTATACGTGCAAATAGACTACACTAAAGTTATAAATTATGGTTTATAAGCAATAAGTTGACAAATTTAAATTCTGAATCCAAACGGCAGCCAAAAGGTATATTTATTATAAATAAGTTTGGGGTTAAAACCCCAAAAGTCAAGAGAAGCATGGTCCCCTTGAGTCTTCACCACGAGGTTTTATGCCCAAAGTACGAGCGAATCACACCTTGGTATGGTTATCGGTGTGATAGAAAAATTATAATAAAACATAATAAATAAGAACACACACCTACTACTACCACGAGAAACTCTTTGCAGGTGAACAGATCATTTGCAAGTAATGTGTAGGTAAAACAGATATCACTTCTAATTTAAGTTAAATGTAAAAGGACATCCTAAATTCAAATAACTTATAAAATAAGTATTGGTATATACACTTATGTTGTTCTCAAAGTAAACAAAATTAGTTCACAAAGGGTTTTTACTATTGCTTTATATTAGAGAAGAGATATTTTGAAGGTTGAAATTGAACCTAGAGAAAACCTTAGTCGGGTTGTAATTTAGCCGGTAAAAACGTAAAGAGTTTGGTTGTGGTTTAGCCTATAAAACCTTTTTGTATTAGTTTCATTTTTCACCATTGATAAAATGAGAAGCTTGGTAGATAAGCTTGATATCCTAAGGTAGTGGATGCAGGCTAAGCTAACCACTCGAAAATATTTATGTAATCTCTATCTTTATTGTTTTATTCAGTTTCGTATCTTGCTTATCTTAGTTATTTAACCCTATAATTACTATTGCATGATCCATCAAGTTTCTAATATATTGTCTAAGAGAATCATTTTTGTGCTTATTAGCTTAATTGTTTCTTCACTCTTTAATACTTTTCCCCTTAGTCTCTTATTTGTTATTAACGTAATGACTCAATGATATTTGATTTGGCACATCCATCATTTACTTGTCACAGTTGAGGAAAACCTAAAACCAATTACTTGTCAAATTCGTATTAGATGTTATAATGCAAAAAAATTTTTTTTTTTACTATTTCACTTTATTCATTAGATGCAATATTACCAACATAACATGGAATCCACTAATAACTAATATAACTTTATTCTTTTACACATAAAATATGTTAACCAGTTAAACATAGTAAAAAAAATGTATGATATTTTAACACGAATTGCAAACAATTAGCATCTCTATAATACAAAACGACTACAATTTACTAACACTACATATTCTTTAGGAAATAATGTAAAACAAACTAAGAAGCAATGGAATGATAAAAACATTAACACCTTCACCAACCTAATTAGAAATGTAATGGACATAGATAGATGGTGAGATGTGAGAAAATAGAGAACTGAACTTGGATATGAACCGATAATAGAAGGTTTACATGGATGGGACTACCGAGTACAAACCATAATATAGAAGAATGAAAAGGTCTATGGAGAGAATGAGAAAGAAGAAGAGGTCTTTTAAAATGTGCAATAGCATAAGAAGAGATGAATTCAAATGATGATGAAGAAATGATGACTAGGGTTGTTTTGATAATAATAAGAGAGATGGTGTTTATGTCTGAACAAAATGATTTATATACTTAATAAAGAGAAAAGTGAACAAAATAATTTGCAGATACAACACCATTTCATGATATATTTTAATTCTTTTTTCTTGTGAAATAAACTTGCGTAATCTTTATTTGAATACAACCGAGAAATAAGACCGGTAGGTCTATCTACAAACTTACTAAACTCTCGAAAACACGCTAACTATAGTGCACACTGTCACCTACATCACCCAACCGCTCTTGTCAGGAGTTAAAAATTTCCAAAATCCTTTTTTGTCCACATACGAAATCGGTGCATCCCCATTAATGCTCCCATTAATAATCATGAGTTAGCCTCTTGATATATGTTAATAATATCAAAATTTCTATGATGATCAAGTAATCTTCACCAAAATATTGAGTAATCTCTTCGATTGAACAAAAAAAGGAAATTGGAGATGTTTCTTTTTGCCTTTAGTGAGATTTTAATCTAGTTATTAAGATATCTAATTAATAAGATAATTTATTTATGGTCAATGAATCAAAAAATCAGTATAATAATACACTTGACTCAGAGAATTATCTATTGACTTACTATGGATAAATTACATTGTTTACCCTTCCACTATTATCTTAACATAAATTTTGCACAAACTATACTTTTCTTACACACTAATAACTCTTAACTAGTTTTCACACACTTACATACACATCTCACAATATTTTTCAGAGATGCAATTATTTATTCTCACATATCAAAGACGAATCAACACAAGATGAAGCAAAAGACAGAGAAGCAAGAGACATAGAAGAAAGAGACGAAGTAGCAGTGAAGGCGAAGATGTAAAAGTGAAGGAGAGAAATTGAAGTTCAAGCTGATTCAACAAAGGAAGAAATCAAATAAACAATGCGGGACTTGTTAAAATGTAAAAGAATATGTTTATTGACTATTTTTTGTTTACGTTTCACAAAAAATCGATAACAAAAACCATTTAATGCGGTAGAATTGAGTTTTGATCTTAAGGAGTCTTGCGCAGTGGGTAGAGTGTGAGATCCAAGCTAGTTGATATACCATTTAATGAACATGCTAGAGGTGAGAAAGTAACGATATTGCATAGTTTATAAAGTGATTAAGGCGGTTCTTCGATAATTTTTAGTTGTCTCTTAGCTTGTTGACCATATTTCTTGATATATTATTCGTGTCAACCCCTTCAAGCCTTTCTAAATCTTTTCATAAGCCACAATATAAGCCATACCCCTTAGATTATAGGACTTTTCAAAATGAACCGACTAAATCACAGTGATAAGAATCTCGTCTTTCGAGCTTGAGTTTGGGGTGGTAGGTTCAATTCATGGGAAATATTTAAAGAAATTATTAAGATCTATTGTTTTCTGTTTTGAAAAAAAACTTAATTATATCAAAAAAACTTATTTATAGTAACAAAAAGTTCCAATTTTTTAACGCTTCATTGAACTTCAATGCTCGTAATTAATTAAAAGCACGCAAAGGAAATAATATATTTTTAATCTAAAAAAATACAAATAAATTAAAAAGATACTTATAAGTTAAAAATTAGAGGATAAATTTATCAACATTCTTAAAAAACTGTGGACCATTGATTTAAAACAATATCGAAGAAGATCGCGAAAAAGTGAGTGACCATACTATGAAAAACTTAGAGAAAAACAACATATGTTTATTTGATAATAAAATAAATTTAATGTTTCCATTAAAGATTTGACAAGAATTGACTCACATAACATGATATATGTTAAAATATGTTTGCTCTTAATATTCTCTAAGAATCCATCTTAAGCATAAAGGGTTGGCAATTAAATTCAAACTTTTTAACTAAAAACAAAGAGATGTGTGAAGTCATTTGCATTCACTAATGAATCTATCGAATATTTAACAACCTACATAGCTTCAACCTTTAATTAAACCAAACTTAACATGTTTGTGGAGAGAATAATATTGGAATTTCACTTGAATACAAGATAATTCTTATTTCATGACAAACGAATATATAAAATTTGACTAAATAATTTCACCCTTTCTATAAGAGCGTTACGGAAAATCTTGAAAGCTATTGAAACCTGCAAAATCTTAGCTTTTTTCTTCCTTTTAAACTAACTCTCTGTTGATCTTTATCTCTCCTGCTTTCACTTCACTTCTTTGTTGTCCATCATTGATGGATGCTAATAACACTTTTTCAGAATATGTTTTTCCGCTGGTTTTAGTTATATAGGTGTTTAGGTTTGCTCTTGACAACAACGGTTGAGTATATGGATGTGATGGCCAAAAAGGTTCTCACGTCTCCGAATTTCCAAACTCAAACGGGTTTCTGAAAACGGAAAAATATTAATATAAGGGAAAGAAGTTGATAAGAATGAACATAAAAAACAAAAAGGATATTTAAATATAAAAATAAGTTAAATTTAAATGGCAAGATTGGTCCATGTGTTATGAAAAAAACTAAATATACCCGTATTTCTAAAGTTCAAATATTCCCATGTAAAAAAACAATAGAAAGGGGTAAATTTGAAGAATTATAATTGAACATTACCGACATATCAAAGAATATTACTCTTGACAGTTAAATTTTTTTTTAACATAATTGGTATGACTAAAATCCGAACTCAGTTGCACACATCTATCATAACAAACCCATGTTTTAGCATGCCCTGCACCTCATCCTCTATGTTTTTAAAAATTTTATTTTTCCCTATCGAGAAATATATTATTACTTAATGCCTCTCCCAAATTTTTAGAACATTAATTGAGGCCCTGTAAATAATTTTTTTTTATCATTTTAATATTATATTAATTTTCTATTTATGAATATTTTGTTAGTTTTATATTATAATATAGGGACTTATAAAGTTTTTAATTAAAAATATATATATGGAACTAGAATGAAATAAAGTTAGAATTTTTTGAAATTCTAGAGTGAGTGAGTTACATTCAAGTGTGTAATAAAATTATATTTGCTTCAGTTTGTTACATGGGAGAGCCATTTTTTTGGACTCTGACACAGTTCGCACATCTAGAAAGATAACCAGGCTCTGGTCAATTGAGCTAACAACAACTGGGTTTTCATAACAGAAGAACCAATACGCAATTAATCTTAATTTTTTTTAATTTATTTAATTTGTAAACTAATTGACGATAGTAAACACAAAACATCTACAATTGATTCATATACGGAGTAAACATACCCAAAATTTTTAATATAATAAAATATATATATAAATTAAAAACATCACAAAATCAAGATTTAAGTCTTACTATGATAAATGGTATCCTTTGTTGAAATGTCATGACCAACGATCTTCTTAATTGTATGAAAAATATATGGATAAATTATAGGATTAGTACTAATTAAAACCGAAACAAACATTACTAATGTAAGATGACACATGTTACCCTTTGATAACCTAACATAAAATATGATTCCACCATCTAGTCAACATAACTTAAAAACTTGTAATTTTATAATATCATAATAATTAACGTTAGATTTGCAGAACATATCAAAATCAATTTTATAACCATTACACAATATTTTATCAACAATAACTATGATTTTTGTTTATTTGAACAATGGAAATTCATTTTCTTGTTTTTCTGTGGTCCTTGTCCCAAAAAATATGTCTTATTTTTTCACATTTTCTATTCCTCTAGATCTAAAAATATACCTATACATGTGTATCATAGTTCAACCTGAAGTGTATGTGAGATTTGCTTCTTGGTGACCTAGTCATATTATAAGAAATCTAGAGCCCTTTATTTAAATTGTACTAACTTGGAAAGTTAGAAGATAATATTTTAGACTTCGATTGCATCATGGTCTTTCCTTCTTCAATGAATGGTATAGCTACTTCAAGTTTTATGTGGAAACCAGATCTATGATTTTATTGGGGTGGATTTTGATAGATATTATTGAGATTGGTTGATTCGAGATCTTATAATGTAAAACTATAATCGTTGGAATATATTTTACATACCTGTGTAAATGTAGATCTTGTGGAGACCTGTACACCTGTAAGCTTGTTAGCTGCAATTTTTTCTTGAAAATGAGATGGGATTATAACTAGAGGGTTTATGATACTAATGAAAATGAAAATTTATTGGATTGGATATCTATGATAACTCTAAAAAAATTAGAATAAAATAATGGTTTTGGAAAAATGGTTGATTGAATGGAAGAAAACTGCAAATCCAGAAACTTTTAATGGATATAGGTGTGATATAGCGGATTCTAAGTGTTAAGATATATTATTGGTTGGAGAAGACAATATATTTATTAATGATATGGGCTGATGTATTTAGTAAGATATGTTTCACAAGGTTTGAGCCTGGTGTTAAATCCTTAGTAATTTGGTAGAAATAATGACTAATTATATTGGGCTATCTCCCTTGGGACATTATTTAATATACGTGTGATTATTAACATAAAGGGTGTATTTCAAAAAAGAGGTTATTGGGTTAATTGGTATTAAGAGTTAAAATTAGTTGCAAAAAGTGGTTTATGCTTACAAAATAGGAAGTTATGGAGTTCAAATTGCTTAATATAATAATTCTCATGGAAGATATATTTTTTTCAATATTATGATACTGAGTTTTAGGGGACACAAAAAGTCGCAAATAAATATTCTAAGAAAGTTTTATATTTGAAGGATGAATGCGGTGAAAAGGGTCGATAATATTCTTTTTGCACATGATGTTTTTTCATGTTGTGATGTAGAAAAGGAAAACAAAAGTATTACGGTGTTATAAAATTTGACATGGTGAAATATTATGACAAGGTTAATTGGTATTTTATAATCAAAATTCTCTCGAAATTTGGCTTCTGTAAGAAATTAACATAATAGATTCATAATTGCATCACATTGGTAACTTTTCAAATTAAATTTAATGAGGATCGACTAAAGAAGATTCAACCACAAAGAGGTATTAAATAAGAGGATACGCTTTTCCACTCCTTTTCTATCATGACTAGAAGCCATAATTAGTTTACTTAACCAACAAAGCCGAGAAGAAAATATCAAAGACCTCTCCTTGGCTATGTGATGTCTCATATTTTGTGATATTTTTTTTTATTGCTTCAAAGTCATCATGTTAGTTTGTTTTGTGATTAAAGTATTATCTCTTAATTTAGCATATTGTGAATTTTTAGTTGTTATATGAGATTATAGTGTTTAGTTCCTCTTTTGATTTGAAACAACAAGGATGTAAAGGCTATGTAAGGGTTTCAATAAGATTGGGAAATACCAAGGGTGGGTATATAGAGTTCAAATGGAGGGATGTGCATCTTTTTATTTTTCATATTAGGTCTTTATTGTAGGTTATATTTAGTTTACTTTGTTCCAGTTTTTTAATTTTCATTTAAAAAATTATATAGGAGTTTATAATTGTTATTTAGAGGCTAAAATTTTTTCCTTTTCAGAGTTCTTTATCAATCTATCTTTTTTTATTTTTATAATCTTTCTATTTTCAATTATCCATTTTAAATGATTTAACTACATATCTCTTCCGTTTATTAAGTCCCCATGAGAGTGTTTGACATATTTTTTCTTCAAAAAAGTTTTTAATCCATAATTTTTTTCTTCAAGTACTTTATATAAAAGTGATTATTTTCTATTTACTAAGTGCAAGATTCGTGAGATTTAATTTCCTAAATCCTATTCTTCCTTCATAGTTTGAGTTAATTAACTTTTCCCATTCACTTATATTTAACAAAATAATGTAAGATAAGATTATATAATTGGATAAGCCTTGGAGTATATCGTTTATTAGAGTTTTCTTTTCCCAGTTGATAAGTAAAGTGTATTCCAGTTTCAATTATTTGTAGTATATTATCATGATAAATTATAAATATTTTTCAAAAATATAATTATACGTGATAATAACTGATTTCATTTTTCCGAAAATGGGGTTTGTTCTTGTTATGAATATTTATAATTAATAAAGCACAACACTAAAAAGAAAAAAATTCAAACCACAACTTATTGAATTCATAACATGTTATATTATTTATTATACACATGAAAAAATGAATGAAATAATCTAGGGTGAAAAAGTATTAAGGTAATTTAGGAAAGATGGGATCAATAAAAGCATGATAATTCAGATGATTAAGCCAGATTTTAGCAAGATGAAGATGAGATGTATAAAAATGGTGAATTTCTTCCATGAGCCAGATAGTTATTTCAGCTTTGCAAGGATGAATCACACAATCTAATGAAATATGTTTTTCTTTTGAACTGTTTCAAGGACATGCCTAACCCTGTTCGAATTTTTAAATGGAGTGTCAAACAATATGTTGTATTTATAATTTATATACCAATCTGAAGTTAAGGTAAAGAGATGTAACTAATAACTACCTTCCTTTGTAAGGTCCTTCGTAGGTGAAACATTTAGTATAACTGATGAAGAAAATTCATCCACTGGCATATTAACTTAATGACTCCATGATATTCAATTAGTACATCCATCACTTACTTGTCACAGTTGAGGAAAACCTAAAACAAATTACTTATAAATTCCTATTAGATATTATAATGCAAAAAAAAATAAACAAGCTTTAACTTTTTACATGCTTCATTAGATGCAATATTATCTACATAACCTGGAATATACTAATAACTTATATACCTTTATTTTTTTACACATGAAATATATTAACCCGTTAATCAGGGTAAAGAAAAATGTTCTATTTTTTTTTACTCGAATTGCAAGCAATTAGCATGTCTATAATATAAAATGCCTACAATTACTAACACTAAGTTCATATTCTTTAGGAAACAATGTGTAATAAACTAAGAAGAAATTGAATAACTAACATAAATTAACCCTTTCACCAACCTAATTTGAAAATAAATGGCCTTTGATTGATGGTGAGATATGAGAAAATAGAGTACAGAACTGTACATGGGTGGGATTACTGAGTACTGAAAAAAGAAAAGGTGATGATGAACACACCAAAAATAAGATCTATGGATAGAATGAGAAAGTAGAAGAGGTCTTTTAAAAAATGAAATAATATTAGAAGAGATGAATTCTAATGATGTTGAGGAAACAACGGCTAGGGTTGTTTTGATGATAATAAGAGAGATGATATTTATGTCTCAACAAAATAATTTATGAGTAATGCTAGGTATCACCCAAAAAGGTATCACCTAAACATCACCGATGTGGCGGTTAAGTGTACCAATCACGATGTTCACCTAACCGCCACCATCATGGGTGATGATTAGGTGATACCTTTTTGGGTGATACCCAGCATTACTCATAATTTATATACTTAATAAAGAAAAAAAAGGACAAAATGATTTGTAGATACCACAAGGTTTCATGATTTTTTTTTATTCTTTTTTCTTGTGAAATAATCTTGAGTAATTTTTTTTTTTTAAATAAAACTGAGAAAAAGTTAGGTATGTGTATCTAAACACTTACTAAATTCTCGAAAAAACAGGTAGGTCTATCTAAAAACTTACTAAACTCTCGAAAGCGAGCTACTTATAGTACACAGTGTCACCTACACCGCCCAACCACTCTCGTCACGAGTTACACATCTCCAAAATCCTTTTGTGTCCATATACGAAATCGATGCATCCCCATTAATACTCCCATTAATAATCATGAGTTAGCCTCTCGATATACGTGAATAGTTTCGAAATTTCTATGACGATCAAGTAATCTTCAACAATCACTTGAGTAATAGTTTTGATTATATAGAAAAAGGAAATTGGAGATGTTTCTTTTTTCCTTTAGTGAGATTTTAATCTAGTTATTAAGATATCTAATTAATAAGATAATTTATTTATGTTCAATGACTCAAAAAATCAATATAATAATACATTTGACTCAAAGAATAATCCATTGACTTACTATGGATAAATTACATATTTTACCCTTCCACTATTATCTTAACATAAAATTTACACAAACTACACTTTCTCACACGCTAATAACTCTTAACTAGTTTTCACACACTCACACACACATCTCACAATATTTTTCGCAGACACAATTATTGATTCTCACAGGTCAAAGACAAACCAAGTGACGAAGAAGACGAATCAACACAAAACGAAGCAAGAGACAGAGAAGCAAGAGACGAAGTAGCAGTGAAAGCGAAGAAGTAAAAGTGAAGCAAAGAAATAGAAGTTCAAGCCGATTCAACAAAAGAAGAAATCAAATAAACAATGTGGAACTTATTAAAAGGTAAAAACATATGTTTCTTGACTTTTTTTGTTTTCATTTCACAAAAAATGGATAATAAAAACCATTTAATGCGGCAGAACTGAGTTTTGATCTTAAGGAGCCTTGAGAAGTGGGTAGAGTGTGAGATCCAAGCTATTTGATATACCATTTAATGAACATGCTAGAGGTGAGAAAGTAACAATATTGCATAGTTTATAAAGTGATTTAGTCAGTTCTTTGATAATTTTTAGTTGTCTTTTAGCTTTATGACCATATTTCTTGATCGTGTCAGCCCCTTCTAGCCTTTCTAAATCTTTTCATAAGCCACAATATAAGACATACCTCTTAGATTATAGGACTTTTCAATATGAACCGACTAAATCGCGGCGATAAGAATCCCGTCTTTCGAGCTTGAGTTTGGGGTTGTCGGTTCAATTCATGGGAAATATTAAAAGAAATTATAAAGATATATTATTTACTTTTTTGAAAAAAGAAACTCAATTATATCAAAAACATTAATTTATAGTAACGAAAAGCCCCAAATTTTTTTAACGCTTCCTTGAATTTTAATGCTCTAAATTGATTAAAAGCACGCAACGGAAATAATATATTTTTAATCTAAAAAGATACAAATAAATTAAAAGATACTTATAAGTTAAAAAATAGAGGATAAATTTACCAACTTTCTGAAAAAACGATGGATCATTGATTTAAAACAATATCGAAGAAGATCGTGAAAATGTGAGTGACCATACTACGAAAAACTTCGAGCAAAACGAAATTTGTTTATTTGATAATAAAATAAATGTAATATGTTCGTTAAAGATTTGACAAGATTTGACTCACATAGCATGATATATGTTAAAAGAGTTTTGCTCTTAATATTATCTAAGAATCCATCTATAAGCATAAAGGATTGGAAATTAACTCAAACATTTTAACTAAAAAAAAAGAGACGTGTGAAGTCATTTGCATTCACTAATAAATCTATTGAATATTTAAGAACCTACATAGCTTCAACCTTTAACAAAACCAAACTTAACAGGTTTGTGGAAAGAATAATATAGGAAATTTCACTTGAATACAAGAAAAATCTTATTTCATGACAAACGAATATATAATATTTGACTAAATAATTTCACCCTTTCTACAAGAGCGTTACAGAAAATCTTGGAAGCTCTCGAAACCCGCACAACCTTAGCTTTTTTCTTCCTTTTGATTACTAACTCCCTGTTGATCTTTATTTCTCCTGCTTCCACTTCTCTTCTTAGTTGTTCATCATTGATGGATTCTAATAACACTTTTTTAGGATATGTTTGTCCGCTGGTTTTAGTTATATGGGTGTATAGGTTAGCTCTTGACAACAACTGTTGTTTATAAAGATGTGATGGCCGAAAAGGTTCTGACGGCTCCCAATTTCCAAACTCAAAAGGGTTTCTGAAAAAGAACAACTATTCATGTAAGGGAAAGAAGTTGATAAGAATGAACATAAAAAACATTAAGGATATTAAAATATAAAAATAAGTTAAATGTAAATTGCAAGATTTGTCCGTGTGTTATGCAAGAAAGCCAAATATACCTGTATTTCTAAAGTTCAAATATTCCCATTTAAAATAACAATAGAAAGGGGTAAAGTTGATAAATTATCATTGAACATTAGCGATATATCAAAAAATATTACCCTTGACAGCTAAAAAAAATTAAACATAATTGGTATGACTAAAATCTGAACTCAATTGCACACATCTATCATAACAAACGCATGTTTTAGCATGCCTTGCACCTCATCCCCTAAGTTTTTAAAAATTGTATTTTTTCCCAATCGAGAAATATATTATTACTTAATGCCTCTTCCAAATTTTTAGAGCATTAATTGAGGCCCTGTAAATTAATTTTTTTATCATATTAATTTTATATTTATGAATATTTTGTTAGTTTTCTATTATAATATATATAATATTCTTTATAATATAGGGACTTATAAAGTTATTAATTAAACATATATAGGTACTTATAATGAAATTTTGTAGATTATAGTGAATTAGAATGAAATTAACTTAGAATTTTTTGAAATTCTAGAGTGACTGAGTTATATTCATGTGTGTATTACAAGTATATTTGCTTCAGTTTGAAAAACATTTAATTGACTATTTTTTTTTGTTAAATGGGAGAGCCATTTTTTGGACCCTATGTCATTCACACAGTTCGAACATCTAGAAGGATAACAAGGCTC
Organism: Nemophila menziesii; assembly: GCA_029959085.1. Classification (NCBI taxonomy): domain Eukaryota; kingdom Viridiplantae; phylum Streptophyta; class Magnoliopsida; order Boraginales; family Hydrophyllaceae; genus Nemophila; species Nemophila menziesii. The sequence goes on along the minus strand of JARWIR010000005.1, from coordinate 60,141,237 downwards.
TGGTCAATTGAACTAATGAAAACTGGTTTTTTATAACAGAAGAACCAATACGTAATTAATTTTAAAGTTAAAATTTAAAATGTTATATTTTTTTAATTTATTTATTTTGTAAACTAAGTTGTTATAGTAAACAAAAAACATCTACAATTGACCCATACATGGAGTAACAATACCCAAATTTTTTAATAAAATGAAAAATATATAAATTTAAAACATCACAAATTCAAGATTTAAGACTTACTATAATATATGGTATCCTTTTTTGAAATTTCATAACCAACTATCTTCTTATCTGTATTAAAAATATATAGATAAATTATAGGATTAGTACTAATTATAATCGAAACAAACATTACTAATGTAAGATAACACATGTTACCCTTCGATAACCTAACTTGAAATATGATTCCACCATCTAATCAATACAACTTAAAAACTTGGAATTTTATAACATCATAGTAATTAAGGTTAGATTTGCACAACATATCAAAATCAATGTTAAAACCATTACACAGTATTTTATCAACAATACCTATTGTTTTTGTTAATTTGAACAAGAGAATTTCATTTTCATGTTTTTCCCTCGTCATTCTCCCTAAAAATATGTCTAAAGTTTTCACATTTTCTGTTCCTCTAGATCTAAAAATATACATATACATGTGTATCATAGTTCCACTTGAAATTAAATATCACAAGAATGAGGATATGTGGGGTTTGCTTGTCTATGACTTTATTTTATTATTGATGACCTTGTCATATTATAAGAAATCTAGAGTCCTTTATTCAAATTGCACTAACCTAGAAAGTTAGAAGACAATATCTTAGACTTCGATTGCATCATGGTCTTTACTTCTTCAGTGAATGGTGTATCTACTTCAAGTTTTATTTGGAAACAAGATCTACGATTTTAGTGGGGTGGATTTTGATAGATCTTATTGAGATTGGTTGATTCGAGATCTTATAATGTAAGACAATAATCGTTGGAATATATTGTGCTTACATGTTTAAATGTAGATCTTGTGGAGAGCTGTACACCTGCTCCAATTTTTTCTTGAAAATGAGATAGGATTATAACTAGAGGGTTTATGTTACTAATGAAATTGAAAATTTATTAGATTGGATATCTATGATGACATTGAAAAAAAAAAGAATAAAATAATGGTTTTGGAGTTGATAAAATTGGTTGCTTAAATGGAAGAAAACTGAAGATCTAGAACCTTTTAATGGATATAGATGTGATATAGAGGATTCTAAGTGTTAAGATATATTATTTGTTGGAGAAGAAGAGATATTTGTTAATGATATGGGCTGATGTATTTAGCAAGGTATGTTTAGTTTTGGGCTTGGTGTTAATTCCTTTGTCACTTGGTAGAATTAATGAGTAATTATATTGGGCTATCTCCTTTGGAACATTATTTAATATACTTATGATTAATAACATAAAGGGTATATTTCAAAAAAGAGTTATTGGTTTAATTGGTATGAAGAGTTAAAATTAGTTGAAAAGAGTGGTTTATGTTTACAAATTAGGAAGTTATGGAGTTTAAGTGGCTTAATATAATAATGCTCATGGAAGATATATTTTTTTTCAGTATTATGCTACTAAGTTTTAGGGGACACAAAAAGTTGCAAATAAATATTCTAAGAATGATTTCTATTTGATGGATAAATAAGGTGAAAAAGGGTCGATAATATTCTTTTTTGCACATGATGTTTCTCATATTTTGATGTAGAAAAGGAAAACAAAACTATTACGTTGCTATAAAATTTGACATGGTGAAATATTATGACAAGGTTAATTGGTATTTCATAATCAAAATTCTCTCGAAATGGGGATCCTGTAAGAAATTGAAATAATAGATTCATAATTGCGTCACATCCGTTTCTTTTCAAATTAAATATATGGGGATTGACTACAGAAGTTTCAACCACAAATAGGTATTAGATAAGAGGAAACGCTTTCCCACTCCTTTTCTATCATGACTAGAAGCCATAACTGGTTTACTTAATCAACAAAGCCAAGAAGACAATACCAAAGGCATCTCCTTGGCAATGTGATGTCTCATATTTTGTGATATAATTTTTTTAATACTTCAAAGTCACCATGTTAGTTTGTTTTGTGATTAAAGTATTATCCCTTAATTTAGCGTATTGTGAATTTTAGTTGTTATATGAGTTAAGCGTGTTTAGTTTCTCGTTTGATTGTATAGATTTTAGAACATGGAGACAACAAGGATGTAAAGGCTAGTTTAGGGTCTCAATAAGATTGGGAAATACAGTATAAAGGAGTTTGAAACAAGCCAAGAGGTCAAGAAGATCAATTGAAGTAAAACACCAAATCTGAAAAAAAATATATTCATCAACTTAAGAAACCATGAAAAATATTTACTAATGGATCTGATTAAGCCCTTTTGGGAACAAGATATCCGTTCAAGTCTAGTATGCACAAAAAAAAACTATAATAAGTTGGGAGTTAAAATGTGAAGTTCTTAATCTTTTGCTCACATGACTTACGTATCCAGTTTTAGTAAAGAATCCACATGTCAATTTTCCGCAACATTATGTTCCGACAAGATAAACATCTAAATTCTAGTAGAATCAATATGCTTTTTCTCTTCATATTTTCAGTCACATGTTACTTATTATTAACTTGTAGAGTAAGAGAGAATCAAGAAAATAACACAATTGTTTTCTAATTTGTAGTTCTTTGTCCCCTAAACTACATATTATATCTTTACTTTATTTTCATTATATTTTGAGTATGAGCTAAACTCCTTACCAATTTTGGATGTTTAATTTCTAAACCATATTCAAAACATTTTTTATTTTTATTGAATCATCTAGTTGATTTAGATTATGTCAAATTTCTATTTTACTTCGTATTTGAAGTTCTTTATGGCGCACGTAAAATGATTTCATTTAGCATATGACTTACCATGGAAGGGTAATTTATGAGTGATCGAAATAATAATCATATAAATTTTGCTTAAAAATCGAAAGAACTATATTGCTTATATAATCATTATGTGGGTTTAATCTAGAAGTCACTAATGCACGTGTGAGCATCTGCGAGAAAAGATTTAGCAATGACATTGATGTCGTCTCTAAAGATGCAATCTTCTGCGAGGATATTATTTAGTGAGGAAAAATTTCCTTACGTATACGTTGTAGGTTTTCCGGATACGAAAAAGTAATAAAAAATAAATAAAAAAATCATGAAAGTAATACTCTTTTGTGAGGACACGATTGTCGCCGCGTATAAGATTATTTAGCGAGAACAAAGTAAGTATTTCGCGAGGACAATATGTCCTCTTAAAAATACCAAATATAATGGCTCCAGCCAGCTGAACACAATTAATGCAAATTTTTACTCCAAAAAAATAAATATAAAACCCACTTAGCTGCTCCTATTTTTTTCTAATCCACAAATATTGACCATCTCCATTAATAACGAAACTTCTACACTACATCGTACACCTGTGGTTACCACTTTCAATTAAAAATATCCATCATATTCTTTAAAAATTTTGGTATTTACTAAAATTTAATATTTCATATTCTTTGTTTAAATTATGTAATTGTTGTAGTATGTTTAATTATATAAATGTAATGTGTAATGTTGAGTGTATTTTAGGTGATATGTATTTTTTTGAGATACAATTGTTATTTTCTAAATTTGTTTAATTATTTTTATTTTTTTATGATTATAACAAAATGTTTAATTTAATTTAGATACTGAACCCGGTTATGGAAAGGGGTTGAATTAAATTAAATGATTGATTTTGAGAAAAAACATATGGATTCACGGTAAAATTATTTTGTCTGTGTAATCATTGTATCAATAATCAAAAATATAATATTGATGATGTTAAAGGGCATTTATTTAAATTGGGGTGTGGTAATCATATGAGTTTTGGAAGAAGCATGGGGAAGAAAATGTAATATTATCAACATAACATGGAATCCATTAATAACTTATATACCTTTAAACATAGTAAAGAAAAATGTTCAATTTTTTTACATGAATTGCAAGCAATTAGCATCTCCATAATACAAAACGACTAAAATTTACTAACACTACATATTCTTTAGGAAACAATGTATAACAAACTAAGAAGCAATAGAATAATAAAAAATATTAACCCTTTCAACAACCTAATTTGAAATGAAATGGTCATAGATAGATGGTGAGATGTGAGAAAATAGAGAACTTAACTTGGATATGGACCGAAAATAGAAGGTTTACATAGGTGGTACTACCAAGTATAAACCATAATATTGAAGAAAAATAGGTCTAGGGATAGAATGAGAAAGTAGAAGAGGTCTTTTAAAAAGTGAAATAGCATAAGATAGATGAATTCTAATGATGATGAAGAAACGACGGCTAGGGTTTTGATAGTAATAAGAGAGATGGTGTTTATGTTTGAACAAAATGATTTATATACTTAATAAAGCGGAAAATAAACAAAATAATTTGCAAATACAACACTGTTTCATGATTTTTTTAATTCTTTTTTCTTGTGAAATAAACTTGAGTAATCCTTTTTAAAATACAACGTATGAATAAGACTGGTAGGTATATCTATAAACTTACTAAACTCTCGAAAACACGCTAACTATAGTGCACGCTGTCACCTACATCGCCCAACCGCTTTTGTCACTGAGTAAAAAATTTCCAAAATCATTTTTTGTCAATATACGAAATCGGTGATTACCCATTAATGCTCCTATTAATAATCATGAGTTAGTCTCTCGATATACGTTAATAATATCAAAATGTCTATGAAGATCAAGTAATCTTCAACAAAATCCTGAGTAATCTCTTCGATTGAACAAAAAAGGAAATTGGAGATGTTTCTTTTTTCCTTTAGTGAGATTTTAATCTAATTATTAAGATATCTAATTAATAAGATAATTTATTTATGGTCAATGACTCAAAAAATTAATATAATAATACATTTGACTCAAAGAATCATCCATTGACTTACTATGGATAAATTACATATTTTACCCTTCCACTATTATCTTAACATAAAATTTACACAAACTACACTTTTCTCACACGCTAATAACTCTTAACTAGTTTTTACACACTCACACACACACATCTCACAATATTTTTCGCAGACACAATTATTGATTCTCACAGATTAAAGACGAACCAAGTGACGAAGAAGACGAATCAACACAAGACGAAGCAAGAGACAGAGAAGCAAGAGACGAAGTAGCAGTGAAAGCGAAGAAGTAAAAGTGAAGCAGAGAAATCAAAGTTCAAGCCGATTCAACAAAAGAAGAAATCAAATAAACAATGTGGAACTTGTTAAAAGGTAAAAACATATGTATCTTGACTATGTTTTGTTTTCATTTCACAAAAAATGGGTAATAAAAACCATTTGATACGGTAGAACTGAGTTTTGGTCTTAAGGAGCCTTGAGCAGTGGGTAGAGTGTGAGATCCAAGCTAGTTGATAAACCATTTAATGAACATGCTAGAGGTGAGAAAGTAACAATATTGCATAGTTTATAAAGTGATTAAGGCGGTTCTTCGATAATTTTTAGTTGACTTTTAGCTTGATGACCATATTTCTTGATATATTATTCGTGTCAACCCCTTCTAGCCTTTCTATATGTTTTCATAAGCCACAATATAAGCCGTACCCCTTAGATTATAGGATTTTTCAATATGAATCGACTAAATCACAGTGATAAGAATCTCATCTTTCGAGCTTGAGTTTTGGGTGGTAGGTTCAATTCATGGGAAATATTTAAAGAAATTATTAAGATATATTTTTTTCTTTTTAAAAAAAAAGGAGTTATATCAAAAACACGAATTTATATTAACGAAAATTCCCAATTTTTTTAACACTTTCTTGAATTTCAATGCTCTAAATTGATTAAAAGCACGCAAGGGAAATAATATATTTTTAATCTAAAAAGATAAAAATAAATTAAAATATACTTATAAGTTAAATATTAGAGGATAAATTTACCAACTTTCTGAAAAAGCTGTGGTTCATTGATTTAAAACAATATCGAAGAAGATCACGAAAAAATGTGAGTGACCATACTATGAAAAAGTTCAAGCAAAACGACATTTGTTTATTTGATAATTAAATAAATTTAATGTTTTCATTAATAACTGACAAGAATTAACTTACATAACATGATATATGTTAAAAGATGTTTGCTCTTAATATTATCTAAGAATCCATCTATAAGCGTAAAGGATTGGCAATTAACTCAAACTTTGTAACTAAAAACAAAGAGATATGTGAAGTCATTTTCATTTACTAATGAATCTATTGAATATTTAAGAATCTACATAGCTTCAACCTTTAACTAAACCAAACTAAACATGTTTGTGGAGAGAATAATATAGGAATTTCACTTGAATACAAGATAAATCTTATTTCATGACAAACGAATATATAAAATTTGACTAAATAATTTTACCCTTTCTACAAGAGCGTTACGGAAAATATTGAAAGCTCTTGAAACCTACACAACCTTAGATTTTTTCTTCCTTTTGATTACTAACTCCCTGTTGAACTTTATCGAACTTTATCTCTCCTGCTTCCGCTTCACTTCTTTGTTATTCATCATTGATGGATTCTAATAACACTTTTCCAAGATATGTTAGTTATAGGGGTGTTTAGGTTTGCTCTTGACAACCATTGTTGAGTATATGGATGTGATGGCCGAAAAGGTTCTGACGGCTCCCAATTTCCAAACTCAAAAGGGTTTCTGAAAAAGCAAAACTATTAATATAAGGGAAAGAAGTTGATAAGAATAAACATAAAAAATAAAGGATATTTAAATATAAAAATAAGTTATATGTAAATTGCAATATTGGTCCATGTGTTATGCAAAAAAGCCAAATATACCCGTATTTTTAAAGTTCAAATATTCCCGTGTAAAATAACAATAGATGGGGGTAAATTTGATAAATTGTCATTAAACATTAGCGACATATCAAAGAATATTACCCTTAACCGCTAAAAAAAGTTAAACATAACTGGTATGACTAAAATCCAAACTCAATTGCACACATCTATCATAACAAACCCATGTTTTAGCATGCCCTGCACCTCATCCACTCTGTTTTTTAATTTTTTAATTTTTCCCTATTGAGAAATATATTATTACTTAATCCCTCTCCCATATTTTTAGAACATTAATTGAGGCCCTATAAATTATTTTTTTATAATATTAATATTTTATTAATGTTATATTTATGAATATTTTGTTAGTTTTCTATTATAATATATATAATATTTTTAAAATATAGGGACTTATAAAGTTATTAATTAAAAATCTATATAGGGACTAATAGTGAAATTTTACATATTATAGGGATTTAGAATGAAAGTAACATAGAATTTTTTGAAATTCTAGTGTGAGTGAGTTACATTCATGTGTGCAATACAAGTATATTTTCTTCAGTTTGAAACACATTTAGTTGACTATATTTTTTTTTTTACATGGGAGAGCCCTTTTGTGGACTCTATGTCATTGACACAGTTCAAACATCTAGAAGGATTACAAGGCTTCTGGTCAATTGAGCTAACAACAACTGGGTTTTCATAACAGAAGAACCAATACGCAATTAATCTTAAAAATTAAATTAATAATGTTATATTTTTTAATTTATTTATTTTGTAAACTAATTGACTATAGTGAAGAAAAAACATCTACAATTGACTCATACATAGGAGTAACCATACCCAAATTTTTTAATATAAAGAAAAATATAAATTAAAAACATCACAAATTCAAGATTTAAGACTTACTATGAAAAATGGTATCCTTTGTTGAAATGTCATGACCAACGATCTACTTATCTGTATTAAAAATATATTGATAAATTATAGAATTAATACTAATTAAAATCGAAACAAACATTACTAATGTAAGATGACACATGTTACCCTTTGATAACCTAACATGAAATATGATTCCACCATCTAGTCAACATAATTTAAAAACTTGGAATTTTATAACATCATAGTAATTAAGGTTAGATTTGCACAACATATCAAAATCAATGTTAAAACCATTACAGAATATTTTATCAACAATAACTATGATTTTTGTTAATTTGAACAAGGTAATTTAATTTTCTTTTTTTTCTCTCGTTCTTCTCCCTAAAAATGTGTCTTATTTTTTCACATTTTCTGTTCCTCCAGATCTAAAAGTAGACATATACATGTATATCATAGTTCAACATGAAATTAAATATCACACGAATGAGGATATGTGAGATTTTCTTCTTGGTAACCTTATTTTATTATTGATGATCTGGTGATATTATAAGAAATCTAGAGTCCTATATTCAAATTGTACTAACCTGGAAAGTTAGAAGACAATATCTTAGACTTCGATTGCATCATGGTGTTTCTTTCTTCAGTGAATGGTGTATCTACTTCAAATTTTATGTGGAAAAAAGATCTATGATTTGAATGGGGTGGATTTTGATAGATCTTATTGAGATTGGTTGATGCGAGAACTTATAATGTAAGACAATAATCGTTGGTATATAATTTACTTTAATGTGTAAATGTAGATCTTGTGGAGACATGTACACCTGATAGCTAATTAGCTGCACTTTTTTTCTTGAAAATGAGATGGGATTATAACTAGAGGGTTTATGTTACTAATGAAATTAAAAGTTTATTGGATTAATGATATGGGCTGATGTATTTAATAAGGTATGTTTCATAAGTTTTGGGCCTGGTGTTAAATCCTTTGTCATTGGTAGAATTAATGAGTAATTATATTAAGCTATCTCCCTTGGGACAATTAATTCATGGACTGAACTTCAAGCCGCTTTCTTTAACCGTTTTTATCCGTAGAGTATGAGACTGAAAGACCAAAGCGAGCTTGCAAGGTTTTGTCAAGAAGTTAGCAAGATGTCCGCTCCATGGTTATACCCCCTCTTTACAGTTAGCTATACTCTATGAAGGTCTCAACGATCAAGGTAGAGAGAAGGTGGATAACATAGGAAAGGGAAATTTCGTGTCCATGAACCATAATGAAGCTGCCGAAGTTTTGGAATATATTATTGAACAAGAAAGAAGTTGGCCTTCTACGCGAGCTCCTGTAGCAAAGACCCGAGGTAGGCTTCGTTTAGATGCAGAAATTGCAAACTCAGCTCAAATATCCGCATTAGAAAATCAAATCAAAGAACTTAAGCTTGAGATGCAGAAAAATTTTGCCGCAGCAAACGTAGTACAAGAAGCACAAGGTTGTCAACAATGTGGGGTTAATAATCATACTTGGGAAGAGTGCGAAGGAAATCCACAATTGGTTTATTTCATATCCAACCGAGGAGGCTATCAATTTGGTAACCGAAATTATCCGGGTATGCAATATTCAAATCCTCAGGGGGCCGCTAATCCTGGTCATTATCAACCGCGTCCCCAGAACAACTTTTTCCAACCAAGAGGTCAGTATCAAAATCAATATTAAAATAGAACTGCTCCGCCTCAACAACCTGGTCAAGATGCCTATGCCGATTCATTAGATCAGAAAGCTTTACCACAGTATCCTCAAGAGGGATCTATTGATAATCAACAATTAGTAAAAATCTTGGACCGTTTGACCACGAATATAAACGCTCAGGATGAAAAGTTACGAGGACAAGATGCCGCAATTTAGATTTTAGGTACTCAAGTAGAACAGTTGAACAAAGTTCTAACGAATTTAATGGAAGAAAAAGAATTGAAGGCTATCGAAGGAGGTGATGACAATGTCGGGTTCGAAGCTTGTAAGGCTATTTGCCTTGAAATTGAAGAAGAGAAGGAAGAACCACATGCTTCCATTAGTGCCGTGGAGGTTCCGAGTACCGAAGAAGAACCAACCAAGTCTAGCCCCGTGGAATCTGACTGTTCTGAGGTTGATGTGTAGGACGATTCAGAAAAATCCGAATTTATACAGCGTCTGAAGGATATGCAAGAGGAGATTAGATCGGTTATGGATTATCAAGCTGAGCTGGCTAAAGAGAAAGAAGCCTCCAAGAAGGAACCAAGAGTTGAAGGTGAAGTTGCACCTGCTGTGCAAGAAGAGAAAGAATAGGAGAAGGTGGAACCGCCACCTGTTGTTCAAACAGTGTCACCAACTATTCCTGATATAAATCCTAAAGATGACACTGAACTCAAGACATTTGTAGAGGCATACACTCCTGAAAATATCAACGCCCAAATGCTTGAGATTGCGAAGAAAGGGCTTACACCGCAACAAGTTTTTACGCAAGTTATTCCTGAGAAAGAGGCGAGTGTAGAAGCCCCAAGAGAGAACCTGAGAGTCTCGAGAAGAAGTGAAAGAGAGTTACCAATGAAGCTCAAAGATCCGGGAAGTTTTAATATTCCTATTCAAATAAATGGTATGCTCAAGGTGAAAGCTATGTACGATGTGGGTTCAGTGTGAATCTTATGCCTAAGTCCGTGTTCGAGAGACTTGGACTTCAGAAATCAGAGAAAACTCCAGTGAAGTTGCAGTTCGCTGACAATTCAGTTACCAGGATATGGGGAACAGTGGAGGACGTCTTAGTCCGTGAAGGTAGTATCGCCATCCCTACTGACTTTGATATACTTGAGTTTGATGCAGATAAGCAGGTTCAAATCATAATTGGACGGCCTTTCATGGTTACAAGTCAAAGTGTCATCAACTTCCAAGAAAGGACCATTACCCTTCATGCAAAGAACGTATCCGAGACCTTCTATTCTTTGGCAAGAAACCGAGGAAGTTAGATCCCACCGTTCCCGTCATCCACAGTCTTTCACATCACAAAGTCCCTCCTGAGAAGATCCACTTAAAACCTGTGGATACTGAGCCAAACATTGAGTTTGGGGTTGGCCATGAAGTACTATGGAAAGCTCACAAATGCGAGAATAGGCCACGTAGTTTCAAAGAATCGTGGATGGGACCATTCATTGTCACTAAGGTTGTTTCAGCCAAGGTGATAGAAATTCGACTCCAGAAGGGGATCAAGCGCAGATTAGTTGACGTTCATAGCCTAACTCGTTCTTGGGGAGGCTATATTCGCAAATCTTGAAAGAGGTAACGCGTCTAACTTTGAAAGACGTTAAATAAAAGTGCTGTGCGGGAGACAACCTGCAATTTTTTAAGTTTTTACGTCTTTTACGTTTTTAGTTTAAGTTTAGCTAGTTGTTTTTAGTTGATATTGCATATTTGAGAAAGGTATTAGTGTTTTTGATGCTTAAGTATTTTAGAAATCGAGTTTGGGAGGAGAAAACGAAATTTTTCGAAAAAATCAGACCATCAGTCCGGTATACCGCGCCTCAACCCCGGTATACCGCAGAGGAGAAAACCAGTGACCACGGGTATTGACTCAGGTTTTTTGCCGAGAAGAAAAAAAAATTGGAGTTTTAGGTCCGGTATACCGGACCATAGCCCCGGTATACCGCATGACCAAAAACCCGTGACACGAGTAAAGGATTCGGGTTTTTTGCCGAGCATTAAAATTTTGAGGAGCAGAAGCTGCGGTATACCGCGCCTCAGTTCCGGTATACCGCAGGTAGCCGCTGGAGAAAGAAAAAAGCTGCGTTTTAAGGTTATAAAAGGAGGAGGTTAGTTTTATTCCGAATTTAATAATCCTAAAGCCTCTCTTTCGCTCCAAACCTCTCCCAACTCCATTAAAGCTCGTTCAAACCTTCCCCTATCATCAAAACACTACCCAATCATCATGAAAACACATCAAATCTTCTCTCCACACCATTACAAAGGAGATTCAGATACCCAATTCTCACCAAACACATTAGATTGAAGAATCAAAAGCTTAAATTTTCAAAATTCATCCTACATTTTCTTAAATCCATACCAATCCATCAAGACTTCATCTTCCCCACATAGAGATTCATCATCAATTAACCTTTCCTGAACCAAATCAAGCTTGTTCTACCAAAAATTCAAAAGTTCAAATTTCAAGAGTTGTTAAAGCTTTGAGTTGGGGGTCAATTGAGGATGACTAAGAGAGCAGAAATATTGTCTGACAAGAGGGAGGTGAAGACAAGCAAGCTATTGGGTTCAATTGAGAAGAAATCAAATAACAAAGGTTCTAGTTCCAAAGCAAAGTGTAAAATCGATGTTGAAGATGGAGGTAAGCTAGCTATGTTTCATCCTAATGGGAAAAGACTTTATTTTTATTCAAAGGAGAAAACACAACCTCTTCCCTTCAAAGGTCCTACACCCATGGATAAAGAGGAAGCTTCAAAGGCCTTGAAAGCTTCTGTAGAAAAACAATAAAAGGAACTACCTTTTGCTTATGAGACAGTATTCAATGAAGAAGTTGGTACAGGAGAGTATAAAAGATTCTTGGAGCTTGGTAAAAAATGGGTTGTTCTACGTTCATGGTAAGACGTTCTGAATTATGTCATGAGTTAGTTTTAGAATTCTATTTAGGCCTCTTTAGCCGAGATAGTAAAGGTTTTGTTCCGATTAGAGGAAAGTTAGTTCCTTGCACAGTTAATGAGATTAGAAACCACTTCAAGTTCAAGAAATTAATTGGATATTGCAAGTATAGTGAAGCGGATGCTAGATGAAAAATATTTGATGAGGAATTACTTTTTGAGCATGTTTTAGACAAGGAGAAAGTGCAATCACATAAGGGAGAATTGAAGGCACCTTGGCTTTACAAATATCTTCAACCAGATGCGAGAGTTTGGCACAATTTCATTATTCCTAATGTCTTTGGAAACACACGAACTTGGGATGTGAGGTGATGCGATTTTTGGTCTCTCCTAAATATGTTTTTAATGTTAAATTTCCTACTATGATCACGTGTCTTGTGCGAAAAGAGAATGTTATATTGGGTGAAGAAGAGAAACTCGAATTTAAGGAGAGTTATATTGATAATGCTTGGATCATGGTAGTCTTGAGAAGAGCGAGTTTTACGCAAGTCTCAAAAGAAGAAAAGGAGCAAAGTTGGCAAGAGAAGATGGAGGAGCGTTTAAACAATTTCGAAGCATCTCAAACTTCCTTAGCCAATGATGTGGCACAAATCAAAGCCAATCAAGTGCACATCATGAAACTCCTTGAGCAATTAACGAAAGATCAAGCAAATCCTACCTTGGATGTCGATAATGCGAGGTAATAAGCCTCGAGAGTATGTTCTCTTTCTTCCTTACCATTTATGTAAATGCTTTTATCTGCTAATTATAATTTCTGTTTCGAGTCTTTTTCGAGTCATGGGGACACGGCTCATTTTTGAGTTGGGGGTGTGGAGATTCGTTGTCTCTCATCTCCATTTTTCTGTTTTTAGGTAGAAATTAAAAATTTTGATGCATGGGAATTAGATGTAGAGTATGTTTAATAGCTTGAAAGCATAAGCTCAGTGAATTGATGATAGTAAGTAGTATGCTTATGAGCTATGTTATTTGTATGCTTTGAGTATTTGCAGGAAAACACACGTTGATAGTAAAAAACAAAGATTTGTGAGCAATGCAATAGAAAGTATGTTCGATCTCAGGGAACCTTGAGAAGTGTGAAGGCCGTGAGATCCAAGCTAGTTGACAAAACCATTTGATGAAAGTGCTAAAGGTAAGAAAATAACGAAATTACATAGTGTAGAAAGTGATTAAGGCAGTTTTTTTATATTGAAGGCACTTGAAGCCTTTTTATACCTTCTCACCATGTTATTTGATTTTATATGCTATATCCTTCTCAGCTACTTCTAGCCTTTCTAAAGCTTTTTATTGAAACACATTATAAGCCACATCCCTTTATATTATAGGACTTTTCTATATGACCCGCACTCGAATCGTGATGTACAGACAGTTGTTTTAGAGCTTGAGTTTAGGGTGGTGGGTCCATATTATGGGAATTGTTATTGGGATTGGATTTTTATGCTTATTAATTGTGCTCTGTTCTTTATATTGATGATGATTCACTGATTTTTTGTAATCCTTTGCTGGGGTAATAGTGAATGAAAAAGAAGCTAAGAGCTAAATTTGCCAACAAGGGCATTAAAAGAAAAAATATACATATGCGAAAAATAGCGTGATATCTCAACATTAAAAAGAGAGTCATAGCTATACAAAAGAAAAGAAAATATATATATATTCGGACCAGCAAAGTGGAATTTTTATGTGAAAATCTTATACTTTAATTGGGTTATTGGGGATGCTAAATTGTGCATCAAAGAATTTATTGGGTTGAGTGAGAAACATTTTATGAGAGTAACTCAAGCTCTAGGGAGATTCGTTGATGGCTAGTGAGGAGAGAGCCAAAAGCTCACTCTAAATTATCCAAATATACTATCATACCGTCAATAAGCCTAAATTACAACCTTAAAGACCTTTTGATTCTTTGCTATGTAATTGAGAAGTGATTGAGCCATTAGAGAGTAGTTAAGTGGATCTTTGAATACTAGTGAAGTTTGATGAACAATCTATAGCTTTCTTGGTGAACTGAGTAAAGTCCCAATCCTTCTTACATTGCGAAACTAATCTGATCTTGAATTCAAACCGTGTTTAGTATGGATATAAGAAGTGTACAGGTATGTAGTTTATGAATAGTATTGCATGAAATTTTCTGATTTGTTGATATATATCTATTCTGTATATTCTGCTATGTTCTTCCCATTGTGTTGAAAGTTCCATAAGTGTGTATTTATAAACTTCCCTTTGTTTTTATCTTTATTGTATCGGGACGATACAACTTTGAGTTGGGGGTCTTGATGTCTCCTCATTTGTGATAGATTTATGTTAAGATGAGACATAATTTTTAGTGATTTAGAAGTCTTTCTAATCGTTTTTCTTGAGAAATAGTACACTTTCCTATTTTGAGTCTTGATTTAGTGAAATAATATTTTTAGAGCATATTGTGTTTAATTATTTATTTAGTGTGAAGTTTTAAAGATAATTATAGAGATTAATTAGAGCCCAAGTCAAAGACTAAAAGATATGGAAAGAGATAATCATGGTAATTGGAGATAAGGAAAAGAAAAGCTAAAAACATGGAAAAAGAAAAACTACCTTAAATCTGAATTTCTGCACCTACGACAAAAAATCGGCTTATATCTCAAGATCGGTGTGGAATTTGGAGAAACTGTCATAGATGAGTATTGAAGCTGCTAGTACAAAAACAAAAACGGGCCTGATTTCATATTTTAGGGTTACGAATTTGAGTTGGGCTTGGAGTCCAATACTTACCTTCTCCTTCAAGAAAACGAATTAGGTCTTTTAAACACCTATAAATACACTCTTATATCACTTGTAAATCATCCTTGCCTCATAGTAATTAGTTCTTAAGGTTTTATTCTTCCAAGTTATTGTAGAGAGCAAGATGATGTCTTTTATTATTTCCTTTAGTTTATTTCCTTCATGTATGAACTAAACTTCCCATAGCTTGGTTTTGCATCATGTATAATCTATGAATTCTAATATCTTTCTATCCAAGTTTCTTTGGGAATTTAATATTTTTAATCTGATATTAGCTGCTTACCTTTATATTTGTTTATGTGTTTTGATTTAATGACTGTTTTCCTTGCTAGTGCACGAGTATAGGATTACCTTAATAGTAGTTAGATGATCGCCTGAGCTGGGTGTCTAATTATTGAAACATCACATAACGTCTAGTGTCGATATTGGTCCTGACAACACTAATTCTAACTAGATAGTCATTAGTGTATAATTTAATCACTATCACCATGTATGGAAATTGATTGTTTAGGGCCTAGTGGCGGAGGATAACCCTATTTGAACCAGCCTCGTGGTGTGTCTGTAGCCCCCTTAGTCGCTCTCAAGGTCTAAGGTATGGGAATTTAGAATCCTGACTAATTATCTAAGAGCTAATTATCTCCCTTATTAACTAGAGTTGATAGAATTAATTAGAAGGATTAGTGCATACTAGCAAAACCTAAGCTATACTTCTCATCTCATATTCTTCGTATTTAATTTAATGTCTTTAATTTTCGTAGTTTAATTTAGATAATTTGAAATTTATTCTCTTTTTATTTTCTGTCTTTTAATTAATTACTTCTTACTCGTTATTTTTACCCATTTGATTAACACACTAAGTCCCTAAGAACGAACTCAACTTATCATTAAAACTTTCATACGTCCTGTAATACTTGCAGTACTGTGCCTGTCTAGGGTGAGAGTGTGGTATTTTTTGACTTATTATTTATCTTATTTTTATTACACCCTAGGCGACACCAATAACTCATCTATTCTCTTCAGCAAAGGCACTCCGGATCATATCTGTGATAAAGTTGTTGATTCACTTAAGATTTCCAAAACTATAGCTTTTGGTAAATATTTAGGTATTCCGTTTTCATTGAAAAGAGCTAAATCAGAAAATCTAAATTATATTAAAGATAGACTTCTAAGTAAATCGGCCAGCTGGATAGCTAACTTATTTTCGGATGGAGGTAAAGAAGTGCTTATCAAGGCAGTACTACAATCCATTCCTAATCATGCTATGTCTATCTTTGAATTCCCGAAGATGTTAAGCATGAAATTATTTAGTATGGTTTCAAACTTTTGGTGGGATTCGAATGTTAAAAAAAGAATTCATTGGCTAAGCTGGAAGAAAATAGCTAAGGGAAAAAGTATCGAAGGCATTGGCTTTAGAGATTTTCATAAAATTAATATTACAATTTATTAAACAAAATGCACAATGGAAAATAGGTAATGTCCTATCTATAAATATATGGAACCAAAATTGGATGGGTAAGAATATGTTATTAGAAAAACCAGAAGGTTGTAATTTGACCAAGGTGGCACAATTATTAAATGATAATATGCTTTCTTGGAACATGGAGCTCTTGAGAAATTTATTTCCACCCAATTTTGTTAGTGACATTATTAAAATCCCTATTTTGCTATTAAAGGAGGAGGATAAATTAATTTGGCCTCATACCAAGGATGGATTATATACGACCAAGTCGGGTTATCACAAGCTTGTCGAATTAGAGACCACCAATAATGCAGCTCAATTATCCAAACAAGGGGAGGAGAATATTAAAGGTTTGTGGAAGGTAATTTGGAATTCAAATGTGCCGAATAAGGGGCTATCTGTAAGCCTTCGGTTTTATTGAGCTGTAAAGGGGCTATTCCTACTAAGAGAAATCTAACATCCAAAAAATGTCTTAAAAATGATATGTGTGAATGGTGTGAGAATTCGGTTGAAGATATTTCATATTTATTTTTGAAATGCCCCCTAAGTAATGCGATCTGGGCAAATTCCAGACATCAAATCAGAATTGACAATGACAGGGAATATAATGTGGGGGAATGGCTATTAGAGACTATAGACTTATATTTGAAGAATGTATGGGATCAAAGAGAAGTATCTGCATATATCTTGTTGTTATGTTGGAATATTTGGAAATCAAGAATGAAGAGCTTCCATGAAAGAAATCCCTGGATAATGAAAGATATGTTTTATTCGAAAAATAAATATATGGATGATTTGTTTAAATATAAAGGTGATAGGAATGGTAACAATCAAGATATCAAGGAGGCTAGCTCTTTAAATACAAACCATTTTTTAAATGACGATGCAGATTTTGTCTGGCAATGTGATGCTTCATTTACAAAGAATTGGGAACCGGCGGGTATCGCTTCAATTGTTGTAAACAAGGAAGGGTTTATCGAACATAAGATATCAATCAAAAAATATGTTAACAATTCCTTTGAAGGAGAGAGTTGGGCACTTCTATTAGCTATGAGGAAAGCAACTACTCACAACTTACGAAATAGTTATTTCTATTCCGATAACCTTGAATTAGTTCAAGGTATTTTCAGAAGCACGGGACATCATTAGCAAATTTATCCATTTGTTGCCGAAATGAGGAACTGGCTATCGATCTTTCCTTTGTGGAAAGTCAGACACATCAAAAGAGATTTTAATACTATTGTTGATTCCCTTGCAAGATGCTCAAGAGAAGGGAAAACCCTTAGGGATTATTCTATACTTAGTTCTTGTAGATTTCTCCATGATATTATGTACTTTTGTTTATCTGACAAAAAAAAGATAGTAATAATAGTAATAATAATGATGAAAGAAGTTCCACACAAGAAACCTATTTCATTGTACCACCATTACCCTTGGCACCAAACCACTACCAAGATAACAACAAAACTGAACACTTTCAACCAAATCCGCTCATGCCTGATGAGAAT
Source organism: Nemophila menziesii (assembly GCA_029959085.1). Lineage (NCBI taxonomy): Eukaryota > Viridiplantae > Streptophyta > Magnoliopsida > Boraginales > Hydrophyllaceae > Nemophila > Nemophila menziesii. The sequence goes on along the minus strand of JARWIR010000005.1, from coordinate 60,123,092 downwards.
TGTTGAATTTCAGTTTTAGTAACTGAGTCAATTCACATAAATAATAATAAAATGTTTGTTGTCTTCTCCTCCCAATTTAGAAAAAAAAGAGAAAGAACAAAATTAATTATAACTTACATTTTTCGAGAAACTAAACAAGTGAAGAAGAAAGAAGAAATACGAACCACTAGCTAACAAACCATTGATGTGTTGTTTCAAATTCCAAAACCCAACCAAATCTCACTTGCTCATCAGTGTTACCTATCCTATTAACCTTTTAAATGCTATGCAAACACCCCAAATAATAACAAAACCTAACAAGCAGGTCCCTAATTATTAACGAAAAATTTATAATCATCATCATCACTGAATAATCCTTCTATCCATAACATCATTCTCATCCAACGATTCTGGAAATATTTCATTCGAATACCTCCTAGTCAAAGATGAATTTCCCGATTTATCCCTTCACCAATCTGACCACCACTTCCTTGAGACCCCTAAGTACCGGACGGCGGTTTCAAGGCGCCACATCCGATGAACTTTGCCGCCAGCTTCCAAAAACAGCAGAATTCCATGACCCACGAGAGCTAGAATTTCTATGCCTTGCTGAGTTTGTGTGGTCTTCTCTACCAACCTTTAATAGATTATCAAGAGCTTTTAATATATACCTCATTTCTGTCATCTTGTTGGTTTTCGATGAAGACACGATCTAGCTACTATAGCCATTGCCCATACTTCTTTTAGTAAATCCCCGTCTATTATTAAAGAAGGGTTAAGAATAGTTGTTACTTGCTCTTTATCGTATATTCTTATATAAGGTAATGTAGCTTCTAACCACTCCTTAACTATTACATCACTCGCCCTACTCATACCCACTGTTCTTGTTCCTAGCTTCGCAAAACCTTTCTAAAACAATACACATCATACGCACATGTAGCATTAGGCATACCTGGAGAAAATAATTATTGGATTATGAACTTCATAAGTAAATCACCTTATTTTTTAATTGTTTTTAGTTTTAAACTTAAGATTTATTTTATTATATTTATATCTATAATAATTAATATTATAGATCTAATTTTGTCATGAATCAATGTAAAATTTTATATTTATGTGTATAAATCTTTTACATATATATATTGGTGCGGCCTAAGGTGTGATAAAAAAGATGTATAAAATAAGTGCAAATAAACACCCTAAGCTAACACGAGTATTACAGGACGTATGCAAGTTTTAATGATAAGATGATTCTTTCCTCAGGGACTAACGAAAGTTAGAGAGAACTTATGCAAATTATCAAGTGCAGATATAAAAGATAGAAAGATAACACGCAAAGAAAGAAAAGAAAAATATATTTTTATTTGGTTTTTATAAAGAAAACTAGACTACTAAATAAAAGACAATAAAATAGATAAAAGAAAAGAAAGGAAGATAGTTTGAAAGATATAGCTTAGGTTTTACTAGTATGCACTAATCCTTCTAATTCTATCTATTAGATCTAATTTATAATGGAGAATATTAGCTCTTGGTATACTTAGTCAGGATTCTAAATTCCCATACCTTAGACCTTGAGAGCGACTAAGGGGGCTACGGCACAACTAAGAAGTGTTTTATCTTAGGGTTATCAAACGCCACTAAGGCCCTAAGGTAATACTGCAATCCTGGTGATATAGTGGTTAAAACAAACCTTAATGACTATTTAGTTAGAATCATGTTTTGTCAGAACTAATATCGACACTAGACGTTATGTGGTGGTTCAATAGTTAAACACCCTGGTAAGGTGACCATCTAACTACTATTAAGATAATCCTAAACGTTGCGCACCGCAAGGAAAACATACATTAAATCAAAACACATAATCAAATATGAAGTAAGTAGCTAATATCAGATTAAAACATATAATTTCCAAAGAAACTTAGATAGAAGAATTAGAGTTCATAGATTATACATCATGCAAAACCTAAGCTAATTGAATTAATTCATACAAAGAAAAGAAGAGAAAAGGATTACAAAATAAGAGGTTGAAGGAGACATGATTGATGGACAGCTCCTTCCAGACTTCTTCTCTTGTGTTGCAGCTTCCTCTTGGCCTTAAGGTCTGGCCAAGGATGATTTTAGAGTGTTAAGAGGCTGTATTTATAGGGTATAGGAAGACCTAATTCGTTTTCTTGAAGGAGAAGGAAAGTAATGGACTCCTAGTCCAACTCAAATTCGTATGGAAGTAAAGATAAACACCGCTGGACCGTTTTGAGCATATCTTCTTCGTTATTGGTCGGTTTGAGCTCCATAAGATACCAAAAGAATCGCAACAGAATTATCTTGACCATCAAGAAGGAAATTACCAAAATCAGCCTATTTATTAGGTAAAAACGCATATCTTTAGGCGTGTACTGCAGAATTCAGATTTAGGCAGCTTTTCCTTTTCCTAATTGAACTCAGTTTCCTTCTATCTCCAATTTCCATGCATATCACTTTCCATAAGTTGTAGTCTTTGACTTGGACTCTCACTGATCTCCATAATTATCTTTAAAGCTTCACACTAAATAAACAATTAAACCCAATATGCTCTAAAAATAATAATTCAACAAATCAAGACTCAAAATAGGAAAGTGCACTAAATTAAGCTAAGATCGACCTATAAACTAATAAATACGCCTAAAATGATGTCTCTGAAGTATATTATATTATCACAAATGAGGAGACCTCAAGACCCCCAACTCAAAGTTGCATTGTCCCGATACAATAAAAGTAAAGAACAATAGGGTAGTCATATAAACAAGAAGAAGAAGTAGGAGTAGAATAAGAACAAAACATAATGAATGATCCTAGAGCATAAATATCTAAAAAGTCTCATGTAGTAATGCTCAAGAAATAATGCACAAAGATGCTTAATATACATGTAATCAACAATCCATAAATTCAAGTTAAGATTAATTTCGCAATGCCAAAAGGAGAGGATGATAACTTAGTTCATGTTAATGGCTATAGGTTGTTCATAGGTCCCAAATACATCATCCAATGGTCCACTCACCTACTACCTAATAACTCAATTGTTTCTCCACCTAGTAGTTAGAAATCCTAAGGTCTTGGTTATAACTTGGCTTAAGGACGGGTGTGGTATATTTGGATAATGAAAAGTGAGCTTTTGGCTCTCTCCTCACTAGCCATCAACGGATCGCCCTAGAGCTTGAGTTTTCATTCGAAGATATTCTCACTCAACCTATTTTATTGATGCTTTTGATTTGCATCCCCAATAAATTCCAAATAAAACCTTTGTGATGACATACAATTTCCACTTTGCCGGTCCGAATATATATTCTTTTCATATCACTTTTTTTCTTTTTTGTATAGCTATGATTCTCTTTTTAATGTTGAGATATCACACTATTTTTTTCATATATATATATTCTTTTTATGCCCTTTTGGCAAATTTAGCTCGTAGCTTCTTTTCCATTCACTATTACCCCGGCAAAGGGTTATATTAACAACAATTTCATCATCAACAAAATCACAAATATAATTCCCAATCCCAAAGTTCCCTAATGATGAAACCCACCACCCCAAACTCAAGCTCTAAAACGAGTTGTCTCAGGTTTTGCGATTCGAGTGCGGGTCATATAGATAAGTCCTACAAACTAAGGGTATGGATTATAATGTGGTTAATAAAAGGCTTTAGAAAGGCTTAGAGGGGCGAAGACGGATACTAATAACAATAATCAAATAAAAGGGTGAGAAGGTATAAAAGGCTTCAAGTGTTTTTAATTATGAAAGAACTGCCTTAGTCATTTTTCTAACTACCGGATTTCGTTACGTTTTCATTATTAGTTCATAGACAAGTGGGTTTTCAACAAATTTTAAACCTCACGTTTTACACACCAAATAACTATTCCTAAGTTTCAACGTGACTTCTTAGCATTGCTCATTAACTTTTCTATCCTTTATTTCCTATTTTCATACATGCATGCTAAACAAATTTGTTGCATCTTTCAAAAACATACTACTTACTATCATTGACCTAATAAAATCATGCTCAAATAGGTACATTCAAAATATTCTATGCCTTAATTCAACCTAAAATTTTTAAATTTTATGCAAAAACGAAAAGAAGATGAGGACAACGAATCCCCACCCCCAACTCAAAAGTGAGCCGTGTCCCCACGACTCGAAAAAGACTCAAGAAAAATAAAATTTAAAATTAGCATACATATTGCACATAAAGAAATGGTAGGGAAGAAAGAAAACATACTCTTCGAGGCTATTACCTCGCCTTATCGGTACTCGGATTAACTCTAATGTATCTTCTTCACCCAACTTCTTATTCGCTTTTCGTTCAGGACACGTGATCATAATAGGATATTGCATTATATAACGTCATGTGAGAGATCGGAAATCCGTATCACCTCCTTATAGATCAACTGTGCCACATCTTCTTCTTCTCCTCACACAATACAATTCACAAACAACCCAAGCATTCCAAATCTCCACGAATCTTCATGTATTCTCCTTCAACTTCTTCTTCAAATACTTTCTTATAAGAAAAAGGTAGTTCCTTTAATTGTTTCCTTGGAGAAGCTATCAGGGCCGTTGAAGCTTCCTCTTTTTCTCTTGGGTATAAGGTCTTTGATCTAGAGAGGTCGTGTTGTCTTCTTCACTAAATTTGGAATGTTTTTGCTCATTGAATCAAACACAACTAGCTAACCTCTCTTCTCTTGACTTGTTTTACCCATTGAATTGGAACTAGGACTTGTCTCACTTAATTTCTTCTCAATTAAATCCAACACCTTGATTTCTTAATCTCCCATACAGTAGATAATGTTCATGTTCTCTTAATCATCTCAATTGACCCCCAACTCAAAGCTTTAACAACTCTTGAAATTTGAAACTCTTGATTATTGGTTGTACAAGCTTAATTTGGGTTAGGATAGGTGATTTGATGATAATTCTCTATATGGGTAAGATGGATTCTTCATGGATTGTCTTGGATTTAAGAAGTTGTAGGATGAATTTTTGAAATTTAAGCTTTTGATTCTTGGATTCAAGGTGTTTTGGTATGATATGGGTGGTTGAATCTTCTTTGTAATGATGTGGAGAATAAATTGGATGTGTTTTCATGGTGATTGGGTAGTGTTTTGATGATTGGTGAAGGTTTTTATGAGCTTCAATGGAGTTGGGAGAGTTTTGGAGAAGAAAAAGAGGCTTAAGGTTTAGTAAATTCGGAATAATGATATTAACCTTCCTTATAAACCTTAAATCCCGTTTTTCTCTTTCTCTGGCGGCGCTCTGCGGTATACCGCGCATATTGTCCGGTATACCGCACCTACAGTGTTCAAAAATTTTCGCCTCTGCTCAATACACGTGGTACGACCCCGTGGCACGGGTTTTGGGATCGCGGACCATGGCACGGACTAGGGGGTAGTCCGCAGGTATACTCCGCACCTTCTGATGCTCCTTCGTCAAAATACCCGTGGTAGCAACCCCGTGGCACGTGTTTTCTTAGTGCGGTGCATGGCGCGGTATAGGGCCCGGTATACCGGACCCGTCAGCTATTTTTTTCCTTTTCTGTGTAAAACACGTGGCTGCTACCGTGGCACGGATTTTTCACCTACGGTATACCGCAGCTGAGGTCCGGTATACCGCACCCCTGCTTCAGTTTTTCCGAAAAATTTTGCTCGACTTCCCTAACTCAATTTCTCCAATACCTAATCATCAAAAACACTAATACCTTCCTCAAATATGCAATATCAACTAAATTTAACTAATCTAAACATAAATTAAAAACGGGAAACATAAAAACATAAAAGACATTACGGGTTGTCTCCCGTTTAGCACTTTTGTTTAACGTCTTTCAAAGTCAGACGTGTTACCTCGATTAGGGCTGACGAAATTTCCACCCTTTGCCTTTAATTCCCACGAACTTTTCAGCTCGATTCTTCATAATCATGGATGGTGTCATCCAATATTTCGTGGGAAGTGGTGTCTCTAGTGGTAACTCGATTTCACTTGTAGCATTACACTCCTCTGGCAATCCATTCATCTCTTTAATTTCGAATCTTCGTTTGTTAGAAAGAATGTCCTTCATGAATTGACCGTATTTTGACATTCTTGTGAGAGCTTCTACAAACGGGATGCTGATATTTAACTTGTTCACCATGTCAACGGACTTCTTGAATTCCAGGTCATTGTCCTTTCTGACACGTGAAGGGAATGGTGGAGGAGGGCATGTGTTGGTTACCACTGGGATCTCTTTCTTTTCTGGTGTCTTCTCTTGGACACTTTTTTGTTCAACTACCTCTTCGACCTTATCTGTTGTTGTTTCTTCTCCCCCCGTTTCTGGAATAGGGACTGGTTCCGGTTCTGGTCTTGGTGGAGACAGTTGTTTTCCACTTCCTAATTCAACTGCATGACAAACTTTGTTTTCTGGAGCACTAGTATCACTTTGGAGTTGCCTTTCTGCAAGGTTTTGAACTTTATTCACCATTTGTGACACTGTCTACACCATCTTCTGAAGCGCATTATCTGAGTTTTGGATTCTTTGCTGGTTATTCTCCATCTTTTCAATTAGGTTCATCATCTTAGCCATGCTTGAATTCAAACTCAAAGGTTGTTCTTGTATGGTTTGCTGCATTGAATAAGGAGGTGGTTCTTGATAAGCTTCATTATAAATTGGCGCTTCTTGATAGATAGGTTGTGGAGGATAATAAGATTGAGGTCGTGGTTGATAATAATCATCATGATAATGGTTATTATGATGATAATTATGTTGATCTCTGACCCAATTGTAACTCTGTGGGGGTTGATAGTCAGAGTAATTTCCTTGAGATTGATAATAACCATCATAATAATGGTCTCTTTGATAAGCCATGAAGGAAATTGAGGCTGGGTTGTTCATGCAATATTCCCACGAGTGATCTCTTGTTCCACAACTAGGACATGAAGGTACGGTATGTACTAGATTCCTCTGAGCTAGTTTTCGCGATTGTTCTCGTAATTCCTCAAGTTGTTGGCTTAACTCCTTGAGCTTTAGAGATTCCATCATGAATTAGCTTCTTCAGCATCTAATAACACGAAACCTTCATCTCCTAATAAATCTGCTTTCGCCTAAAAAAATCTGTAAAGACAAAAACTAAAAAGAAAAGCGTAAAATAGAACTAACTAAAATAAAAACACAAGATAATTGCACAAGGACTAACGATGTAGTCCCCGGCAGCGGCGCCAAAAACTTGGTGCGGCCTAAGGTATGATAAAAGATGTATAAAATAAGTGCAAATAAACACCCTAAGCTAACACGGTAGTGCAAGTATTACAGGACGTATGCAAGTTTTAATGATAAGGTGATTCGTTCCTCAGGGACTGACGAAAGTTAGAGAGAACTTATGCAAATTATTAAGTGCAGATATAAAGATAGAAAGATAACACGCAAAGAAAGAAAAGGAAAATATATTTTTATTTGGTTTTTATAAAGAAAACTAGACTACTAAATAAAAGACAATAAAATAGATAAAAGAAAAGAAAAGAAAGGAAGATAGTTTGAAAGATATAGCTTAGGTTTTACTAGTATGCACTAATCCTTCTAATTCTATCTATTAGATCTAATTTATAAGGGAGAATATTAGCTCTTGGTATACTTAGTCAGGATTCTAAATTCCCATACCTTAGACCTTGAGAGCGACTAAGGGGGCTACGGCACAACCAAGAAGTGTTTTATCTTAGGGTTATCAAACGCCACTAAGGCCCTAAGGTAATACTGCAATCCTGGTGATATAGTGGTTAAAACAAACCTTAATGACTATTTAGTTAGAATCATGTTTTGTCAGAACTAATATCGACACTAGACGTTATGTGGTGGTTCAATAGTTAAACACCCTGGTAAGGTGACCATCTAACTACTATTAAGGTAATCCTAAACGTTGCGCACCGCAAGGAAAACATACGTTAAATCAAAACACATAATCAAATATGAAGTAAGTAGCTAATATCATATTAAAACATATAATTCCCAAAGAAACTTAGATAGAAGAATTAGAGTTCATAGATTATACATCATGCAAAACCTAAGCTAATTGAATTAATTCATATAAAGAAAAGAAGAGAAAAGGATTACAAAATAAGAGGTTGAAGGAGACATGATTGATAGACAGCTCCTTCCAGACTTCTTCTCTTGTGTTGCAGCTTCCTCTTGGCCTTAAGGTCTGGCCAAGGATGATTTTAGAGTGTTAAGAGGCTGTATTTATAGGGTATAGGAAGACCTAATTCGTTTTCTTGAAGGAGAAGGAAAGTAATGGACTCCTAGTCCAACTCAAATTCGTATGGAAATAAAGATAAACACTGCTGGACCGTTTTGAGCATATCTTCTTCGTTATTGGTCAGTTTGAGCTCCATAAGATACCAAAAGAATCGCAACAGAATTATCTTGACCCTATAGAAGGAAATTACCAAAATCGGCCTATTTCTGAGGTAAAAACGCATATCTTTAGGCGTGTACTGCAGATTCAGATTTAGGCAACTTTTCCTTTTCCTAATTGAACTCAGTTTCTTCTATCTCCAATTTCCATGCATATCTCTTTCCATAAGTTGTAGTCTTTGACTTGGATTATCATTAATCTCCATAATTATCTTTAAAGCTTCACACTAAATAAACAATTAAACCCAATATGCTCTAAAAATAATAATTCAACAAATCAAGACTCAAAATAGGAAAGTGCACTAAATTAAGCTAAGATCGACCTATAAACTAATAAATACGCCTAAAATGATGTCTCTGAAGTATATTATATTATCACAAATGAGGAGACATCATATATATATATAATACTATATATATGTATATATCGATAATAGTAAGTCTATACGGTACATTTAATTTCAAATATAAATCAGCGATTTAGTATTAAACATGTTAAATTTTTTTGACATTTGTTTGTTATTAGGCTAATGATAGACAGTGAAAGGGTCTGACTTGTCTCTAACAAGAACTCTCCCTTTACATCATAGAGTAATAATATGTGTGTATATGTGTGCGTGGACATAAGGTTTCTTCTTCATGAAATCATTATCTTTCTTTTGGTATATGGAGAACCGGTGGAAAATGTGGCTACAACTCCATCCATGGATACTTAAGTTACATTTCTATAATAAATGTAGATAAATGAAGAGTTAGATGATAATTTGGTGTTTATAGGTAAGAACAATAAAACAATATGCACATTAAGGGTGCACCGTCCATATCGACAAAAAGGATTATTTTTTACAATAAAAAAGGAGAAATATTATTTTTGTAAAAAGATTCAAAGAACAGAAGAGTAAGTATAAAAATTATTCCATTAGATAATAACAATGAAATTATTTGGGATTTTCGCTACCTTAAGCAATAAAGAACGAAACGGTCATGCATCCTTTCATCAGCTATCGATATGCCTTGACATGCGAGCTAATATCTTAACAATGTTTGCTAGGTGGCGGGCAACGAGTTTGTAGGGATCTTCTGATAGGATTCTCTATTTTTTAAGACATGGAATCAGATAAGTTAGGGACGATAGTTTAGTAGTTTAAATAACCGACAAGAAAAGGCACCAAACCTATTGTACCGAATCTTTACCAAGAAAACACATCAATCACTTGACCATTAAACTAATACGAAAATAAAGTTAGGAGAATGGTAACAATTGGGTAATCCACCACACCATCAACAACGTACGCATAATCGTCCACTATAAATTTAGAATTTTAGAAATTTGAAAATAAATAAAAATACATAATATATTTTACTAAAACCAGATAAAATAACATTCAGTATTTTTAATTCTAATAATGTTATCACAAAAATGATATAACTTAAAATTTATTAGAAAAGGAAAATCTGCATGAAAAAGAAATAAAAATTTTTTATTATGAATTTGTAATCATGAAATCGTAAATATCTAATCACTTTTAACTACAATATATTACAGGTGTGCACGGGCCAGGTTTACCCCTGGTTAGGGTCTTAGATAAGGGTCGGGTAATGTAGTCGGGTCTACAATTTGTCAAAATTAAGGGTAGGTTAAATTTGTATCATACCCTCAGGTTATCCTGAGTTAACCCCAAGTTTAACCAAGGTTACTTTATCTGGATATTTTTAATAACACTTATATAAAGCATACAAAATACTAAGTTCAACAAAATACATGTCATTTGAAGTACATTCACAAAATTTATCATAAATCATCACATGCCTCGTGTAATATAAACTTTCACGGGTCTCAGATTTTGTTGGAAAATGATCCGAAAATTCTAGAAACCCAACAATACCTCATAACCAGATTGTGCTTCAAACATGTAGGAAACTACTAATGGATACCAAATACATAGTAATAAACATAATGATAATGAGAAAGGGATTACCTATAATTACTGAACAATCTGATTGATATTTATCCAACGTTTTCAGTAGATTTCAAGTCAAATCCCCTAAAAAGGAGTTCACAAAGAGTACTAAGTAATAATTACAAACTGTAAGTACAAAGTAAATAAAATTAACCAATATATGTGATAAATTTACCAAACTCAACCTCAAGTTCTGAAACTCAATCTGAAATTAGAAATCACATTGACCCGGTTAGAGTCCAAAACTAACAACGACAAATAATATAAAAGATCCTGACCATATTAATTCGGACAAAAGTTTACTCAAAATGTGGAAATTAATTCAACTCCTTTACTAACATTAATACGTCTCTAATGGTCTCCTTTTTAAAAATAAAATCTAACGAATTTCTTTTTGACTTATATTTCATTATCTGGGTTATCACCCTTTCAGCACAATATACTAAAAATTTGTCTCCTCTTTTAATCCCCAATTCAACCATAAATGCTTAAGTTAAAAAGCCAAAAAAGATCTCGAAAGATTACAAACCGCACAAAATAATAAACAAAAAATTAAACTTTAATGTAATACCTAAGATATATGTTCCTAATACATAATTTTCATAGCATTCTACAATGAATATTTCAACGGTTATATCCATGCACCAATTATTTAGAGTAAATGCACAAATGTCCGCCCTTAAATAATACTTTGGAAACAGAAATCAAACACTTTCGTTATCAGAAAAAAAATATTTCAAAATAACAAATCAAACTATTTCAAAATTAAAAAATAAATTAAGAAATAATTTTATAAACAAACAAACATATGAAAGAAAAGTAACAACTAAAATCAAATTAAGAAGAAGTTAGAAGGATTTTGCTCACCTAAGAAAATAAAGCTGAAAAACAAATGGGTTTGGAAGAACAAAAATACAAAACATTAGTAATTATAAATTAGATCTAAAATGTCAAAAGAGGAAGAAATAGAAACTGTTGAAATTATTAAATAGAAGACAATTTATTCTATTAATAATTTCATCCTCTTGTTAAATGTGGAAAAGACTATGTGTGTACTAATAGTCTCAGGTTAGAATTCGAGAAAAACCCATTAGGAATAATTTAATATAACATGATTTCCTTATCTTGATGACCACTTAATATCTCTTTATTTCAGCTGCTACGGAAGTTACCAAGAATTAAATTTCCACTTTAATATGAGAGGTATTCGTTCCTCAGCTTCAAGAAATCACAATATTTCCATTTTGGATATATAAAGAAACCAATGGAAAAGACTTGTAGATCTCTATCTATGGATATTAAATTTTATAATTATAACATTAATGGGTGCAACTTTTCGTATTAGTGTAGAGAAATAAAAAGTGATATGACATTATGGTGTTTTTAGAGAATAGAAGTCAAAAGAGTTACAGGTGGTCGCCGAAACATATTTGTTGCTCTATCCATTTTGGTTGAAAACGAGTTGTATCGAAAACTAGATGTGCAAGCTTGTTTTAATTTTTCGAGACGAACAGAGTAGAACTCACGTAAGTAAGATGTTCTAACTTGTTTGTTTAACTTCTCCAAAAGGTCTTTTTTGAACCAAAATCGAGTTGTTCACGGATATTTGTTTCTTAAATGGTGAAGCGAAACTTCCTTGAACACATTCAAGATGTTCTAGCTTGTTTGTTTAAATTTTTCGAAAGATTTTTCTTTAACCAAAATCGACTTGTTCACGAAAAATTTGCTTCTTAAATGGTAAAGCGAAACTTCCTTGAACACACGTAAGATCGTTTTTAGAATTAAACTCGAGATTCATGATCAATTTGTTTCTTAAATGGTGAAGCGAAACTTCCTTGAACAATTGATAATGTATGAAATATACAATCTATAATATGAAGTTTAATATTAATAAAGAAATTAAAATCTTAAGAAATTAAAAAAATTATTTAATATTTGAAATTCGTTAATATATTTACATATAAATAAAATATTTTAACGATCTCGTTCGAACAAACTCAGTTCATACAAAGCTTGAACTAAACTTACTTTAATCAAACCTCGAATTGAATTATGTTTAAACAAAACTTAAATGAGAGATTAAACTACTTATAAACTAACGAGTACGAGAGAGTTTCTCATTTATATCCTTAGTGACAAGAATGCTTTTTTCTTTGGAGTGGGGTTTTGATAAAAAGAGTTGAAAAATAGATATGAAAACTATCACTAGATGATAATAATAATAATAATAATAATAATAATAATAATAATGAAAGAAGTACCACAACATAACCTATACTATTCCATCACTATAACCCTTGACACCAAACCACTACCAAGATAGCAACAAAACTGAACACTTTCAACCAAATCCGCTCATGCATGATGAGAATTGTTGAATTTCAATTTTAGTAACTAAGTCAATTCACAAAAATGAAATTAAAATGATTGTTTTCTTCGCCTCCTAATTTAGAAGAGAGAGCATAAATACAATTATAATTTACATTTTTCTAGAAACAAAACAAATGAGAAGAAAGAAGACTAGGAACCCCACTATCTAACCTACCATTTATGTGTTGTTTCAAATTCCGAACCCCAAACAAATCAGACGTACCCATTTAGTATTACCCATCCTATTAACCTTTTTACCTCTATGCAAACACCCCAAATAATAACAAAATTTGACAAGCAAGTCATTGATTATTAAGAAATCATTTATAATCATCATCATCACTGAATCATCGCTCTATCCACAACACCATTCTCATCCAACAAGTCTGTAAATATCTCATTCGAATACCTCTTAGTCAAGATGAATTTCCCGATTTACCCCTTCACAGTTCTGACCACCACTTCCTTGCGATCCCGAAGTACTTGAAGGTGGTTTCAAACGACTCCCTCATGCCGGAATCGATGGCATAGCTGCCACATTCGATGAACTTTGGCGCCAGCTTCCAAACACAACAACATTCCATGACCCACAAGAGCTAGTAGTTCTTAGCCTTGCTGAGCTAGTATGTTCTTCTCTAACAACGTTTAATGGATTATCAAGAGCTTTTAATATATACCTCATTATTGGTCATCTTGCTGGTTTTGGATTAACACAAGATCTAGCTACTTTAGTCATTTCCCATACTTCTTCTAGTAAATCCTCATCTATTATTAAAGAAGGGTCCAAAATAGTTGTGTCTTGCTCTTTATAGTATATTCTTATATAAGGTAATGTAGCTTCTAATCACTCCTTAACTATTACATCACTCGCCCAACTCATACCACTTTTCCCGTTACTAGCTCAAGTAGAACCTTTCCAAAACAATACACATCATACACACATGTAGCATTAGGCATGTCTGTAGAGAACAATTATTGGATTATGAACTTCATAAGTAAATCTCCTTATATTTTAATTATTGTTAATTTTGAACTTAAGATTTTTTTACTTTTTCATATCTATACACTTTTACGAATCTCAGATATTGTTGGAAAAAGTCCCAAAAATTCCAGCAACCTAACTATACATCATAACCAGATTGTGTACCAAACACGTAGGCAAGTACTAATGGCTTCCAAGTATATGTTAAAAAACGTAATGATAATGAGAAAGGCTTACCTCGAATTAGTGAACATTCTGATTGATATTTATTCAATGGTTTCAGCAAATTTCAAGTCAAATACTCCTAAAAAAGAGTTTACAAATAGTAGAGAAAGTAAAAATTACAAACTGTAAGTACAAAATAAACTTACCAAGCTTATCCTCAAGTTCTGAAACTCAATCTGAAATCAGAAATCACATTGACTCGGTTGAAGTCCAAAACTAACAACCACAAATAATATAAAGGATCTTGAACATAGTAAATCAGACAAAAGATTACTCAACATGTGGACATTAATTCAACTCCTTGTAATCATGCCTTTTTTACTAACATTAATATGTCTCTAATTGTACCATAATAAAATCTAACAAAATTTTTATCATATATTTCATTATCTGTGTTATCACCCTTGCAACACAATATACTAAAAAATTGTCTCCTCTTTTAATCCCCAATGCAACCATAATTCCTCAGGATAAAAAGCCATAAAAGATCTCGTAAGTTTTCAAACCCCACAAAGCAAGAAAAGAAAAATGCAAGTTTAATGTAATACCTAAGATATATGTTCCTAATTCTTAATTGTCATAGACCGTCTATAATGAATATTTCAACGGTTAGATCCATAAACAAATTATTTAGAGTAAATGCACATATGTCGGCCCTTTAGAAAACCAATACTTTGGAAATCAGAACTCAAACATTTTTGTTATCAGAAATCAAACTATTTCAAAATCACAAATCAAAATATTTCGAAATTAAAAAAAAGAAATTGAGAAATAATTTTATGAACAAACAATCATATGAAAGAAAAATAACAATTGAAAACAAATTAAGAAGAAGTTAGAAGAACTTTGCTCACCTAAGAAAATAAAGCTAGAAAAACTAACGGATATGGAACAAAAACAAAATACAAACATTAGTAAGTATAAATAACATCTAAAACCGGAAAAGATAAAGAAATAGAAATTGTTGGAATTATTAAATAAAAGAGAATTTATTCTTTTAATTCATTCATACGTTTGGGAGAAATGGAAAAGACTATGTGTGTACTAATAGTCTCATATAGAATTTGGGAAAACACTATTGGAAATTATTTTATATAACATGATTTCCTTATCTTGATGACGACTTAATGTCTCTTTATTTCAGCTATTACAGAAGTTTCTAAGGCTTGGTCAACAAAATCGCAGACTTTAATGAACATTGAAAAGCATTTATCACCAGCCCTTGATGAACATTTATGTGACAGTTTTTTGACTTTCCATTTCTTCTATAAATAATCACTTTGTCACTTGCATTTCAATAAAAGAGGAAAAACTATTCTTGATAGAATAAAAAAACTATTTTAGAGAGAATAAAAAAACTATTCTAGAGAGAATGGAGAAACTATTTTAAGAGAGAATTGAAAAAACTATTCTAGAGTAAATATAGAATAGATATAAAAAAAATTAAGAATTTAAAAAAAAAATACTACTCTTTACTCTCCTCTTATATAATATTTTAATATTACTAGAGCTGAAGTTCTATTATAGATACCGGCAAGACCAAAATATCTTTTTAACGTAATTTTCAATTCTGTGTAACCGTTCTTTTTTCTTGAATTTTCGTGTAAGTTTCCTTGGTTTCAATTTCTTTTAATAGTTTAGTATTACTTTCAATTGAAAATTATTTCATTTTAATTTATGTGAAATCTATTTTTGACTTTTATAGTGATATTGTTAGACTTTTCCAACAAAATATCCCTTGAATAATTAGCTAAATATACATGTAAAATCACCCTAAATCTAGCAACATATGGATGAAATCTTAAAATACGGCTACCACATACCACAAAAGGATGTATATAAACAAAATGAATATATTATAATTTCATATTTAGGCTAATAAAGTATTAGAAATGAGTAAATAATAAAATGGAGTTGGGTTTCTCGAATAAAGGTGAAAAAATAGAAAAGATCCTAAAAAGATGAGACAAAGAAGAAGAATACATAAATTGTTTGGCGCAAATAAAATGAAAATATGCTAAAAAAATATCATCATATATATATTAGATAAAATGAAAATATGCTGAAAAAATTTCAGCATATATATTAGATTTTTTTTCTTGTGTAAAAACATTAAAACCCAAGGTAATATGGTTTGTTTTTAATAGGAAGGGGAAGGCCTAAGATAATATTAGGCCTAATATTTTATAACCAGGGTTCATGAACCAACAGTGCTCATCCCATAAAATATCACAAATCTTATTCAAACCTTAATAGCCGTCTTCAATTTTACATAAAAACACAGAAGACCATACCTTTTCTTACACCACGATCCATTTTCTCCTCTCTAGAAATCGAAATCTTCCATTCTATTCTACCATCTTTTTTTTTCCAAGCCTATATCCTCCTTTTTCTTTGTATAAAGTTTTATTTTCTTTCCTATCTCTAACCAAGTTCCGTTTTTTATGGTGAACATATCAAATCGATTTATGGCCATTACATTTCAAATATAGATTATAAGTATAAAACCCAAACCTTCGTTAAAGATGTGAGTTTTCTTCTTTCCATATTCTAAATTATTTTTATCAACTTATTATTTTAAAAATAGAAAATAATTTTTATGTGTTAAAACATGAAAATTTGTCAATTTCTATTTTTTAAAGAGTCTTATGTTTCCAAATGTTGAACATACATGTTTTATTAATTTTATGCATTGCCTACATTTCTTTAGACATAATAATTTAAGAAATTATAATTTGATTTTGCAGCAATAATATTGCATAAACAAATACAAATCACTTGGGGTGTAACCTTAGTTTTGGGGAATTAGGGGCTATAAAAGATTCCATTTTTACTTTTCTTCATTTATTAAATTTCACTTCAAGAATCTACATTCACATTAAAATGTCTTATGAACATAATGTGTATAAAATGGCCATCATCAAATCTGTTAGATTTACTTTTGTTTAATTTATTAAATTGATCCATTCTTTATATTTAGAAAATGGGAGTTTAATTCAATTGAATTTATTAGCCTAAATTTGATTGAGAAGCAATATTAGATTTATACCTTGAATGTCTCGTGGATATATGTTGCTTTCACAACTGCCTTCCTTAAATTTAAACACTCTCATATATAAATTTTTATCTAATCCTTAGCTTCGGATGTTTGTTTAAAAGTGATTGAATTTTATATTTGTTAGGTGCATTGTGAGCATTCATTTACAGATGGAAAAGAGAAGTGTTTGTGCACTTTTACAGTTGTATGACTACATGGTCCAAGATGATGTAAGGAAGAAACCCTAGGCATTGAAAGCATAAGTAACATAGTACCTGCTACTAATGTACATCCCTCAATGATTTTCACTAGTTGAACACTTTATATTAATTTTACATTCCCAGTAGAGAATGATTTTCTTAATATTATATTAATTATAACAATTTATGACGTGTGGAGAATAAACGTATCTAGTATGTGAATTATATCACTCCCAAGGCCGGATAGCAACCGCAATGAAAGCTGACTATTTTCGTTGTCCCTTTATGCTGCAAAACTCACGCTCTGAAGTGTTTAATCAAATACTAACAAAAAAATCTATATATGTATGTATAATATTTTTCTTCAAGAAATCACAATATTTTACTTTTTAATATATACAGAGCCCTATCTATGGATATTGAATATTATAATTATTACGTTAAAGGGTGCAACTATTCATAGGAGTATAGAGAAATAAAAAGTGAGATGCGATTATGGTGTCTATAGAGAATAAAAGTCAAAAGAAATACAGGTGATCTTCGGAACATATTTGGTGTTCTGGTGGTTGTAAACGAGTATATCGAAAACTAGATGTGAAAGCTTGTTTTAATTTCTCGAGACCTACAGAGCCGAACTCAAGTAAGTAAGATGTTTTAGCTTGTTTGTTTAACGTCTCCAAAAGGCCTTTTTTCGAACCAAACTAGAGTTGTTCACGAATATTTGTTTCTTAAATGGTGAAGCGGAACTTCCTTGAACACGTGTAAGATGTTATAGGATTTTTGTTTAACTTCTTCGAAAGATCTTTTTTTGAACCAAACTCGACTTGTTCACAGATAAATTGTTTCTTAAATGGTAAAGCGAAACTTCCTTGAAAACACGTAATATGTTCTAGCTTGTTTGTTTAAATTCTCTAAAAGATCTTTTTTCAAACTAAACTTTAGATTCATGAACAATTAGGTTCTTAAATGGTGGAGCGAAACATCCTTGAACAATTGATAATGTATGAAATATATAATATATAATCAAAAGTGTAATATTAATATAGAAATTCAAATCTTAAGAAATTATAAAATCTTATTTAATATTTGAAATTCATTAATATATTAAAAAATAAATAAAATATTAATTTATATATCATAATATAAATGATTAATTAACAAACTCGTTCGAACCAACTCAGTCCATACAAAGCTTTAACCGAACTCTGTTCAAACAAACCTTGAATCGAACTCTGTTTAAACAAAACTTAAAATTAGAGATTAAACTTATTTATATAAACTAATGAGTTCGAAAGAGTTTCTCATTTATATCCTTAGTGGCAAAAATTCTTTTCTCTTTGGAGGAAGGTTTTGAAAAAGAGACAAGCCATAGTTGAAAATAGGTGGGAAAACTATACCACTAGATAATAATAATAATAATAATAATAATAATAATAATAATAATAATAATAATAATAATAATAATAATAATAATAATAATAATAATAATAATAATAATAATGAAAGAAGTACCACACCACAAACCTATTCTATTGCCCCACCATAATCCTTGACACCAAACCACTACCAAGATAGAAAAAAAACTGAACACTTTAGACCAAATCCGCTCATGCATGATGGGAATTGTTGAATTTCAATTTTAGTAACGGAGTCAATTCACAAAAATGAAATTAAAAATTTTGCTTCTCCTCCAAATTTAAAAAAAAGAGATTGAGCTTAAAATTAATTATAATTTATATTTTTCGTGAAACAAAACAAGCGAAGAAGACAGAAGAAAGTAGACCTCCACTAGCTAACGAACCACCTAGGTGTTGCTTGAAATTCCAACACCTGAAGAAATATCACTTGCCCATTCAGTATTACCCATCCCATTAACCTTTCAACTGCATTGCAAACACCCTAAATAATACCAAAACTTGACAAGCAAGTCACTCATTATTAACATAGAATTTATAATCATCATCATCACCAAATCATAATTATATCCACAACATCATTCTAGATTATAGATCTAATTTTTCTCATAAATCAATGTGAATTTTTATATTTATATGTATACAATTTTTTAAATAAAATTATTCAAGATCTATAATACTTTCTATATATATATATATATATATATATATTTGATAATATTAAGTATATATGGTACATATGATTTCAAATATAAATCCGCAATTTAGTATTAAACATGTTAAAACTTTTGAGATTTGTTTGTTATTAGAGTAATTATAGACATTGAATTATCTGATGCATAACAAGAACTCTGCCTTTATATCTTATAATAATAATAATAATAATATGTGTGTATGCGTGCATGTGGACAAAAGGTTTTTGCTTCATGAAATCATCATCTTTCTTTTTGGTATATGGAGAAACTGGTTGAAAATGTTTCTAGAAAAGAAAATACTACTCTTTACATGAATTTAAATGTAAGTTTTGTTGTTTTCAATTTCTTTCAATAGTGTAGTTTTACTTTTAATTGAAAATCGTTTCTTTTAAATATATATAAAAATATATTTTTTACTTTTCTAGTGATACTGTTCGATTTTTCCAACATAATACCACCTGTATATTTAGCTAAATATACATTCTAAATCACTCTAAATCCAGCTACATACGAATGATATTATAAAAAAAGATACGACATACCATAAAAGGCTGTATATAAAAAAAATGGATATATTATAATTTCATATTTAGGCAAGAAGGTGAAAAAATAAAAATGATCCCAGAAAGAAGAGAGAAATAATATATCACAAATCTCATTTAAACCCTAATAGCCGTCTTCAATTTTACATAAAAACACAGAAGACCAAAGCCTTTCTTACATCACTGATCCATTTTCTCCTCTCTAGAAATCGAATTCTTCCATTCTATTCTACCTATCTTTTTTTTCCAAGCCTATATCCTCCTCTTTCTTTGTATAAAGTTTTATTTTCTTTCCTATCTCTAACCAAGTTCCGTTTTTTAATGGTGGGCATATCAAATCGATCTATGGCCATTACATTTCAATTATAGATTATACGTATAAAACCCAAACCTTTGCTGAAGATGTGAGTTTTCTTATTTCCATATTCTAAATTATTTTTATTATCTTATCATTTGGAAAACAGAAAAATAATTTTTATGTGTTAAAACATGAAAATTTGTCAATTTCTATTTTTTAAAGAGTTTTATGTTTCCAAAATGTTGTACGTACATGTTTTGATTATTTTTATGCATTGGCTACATTTCTTTAGACATAATTATTTAAGAAATTATAATTTGAGTTTGTAGCAATAATATTGCATAAACAAATACAAATCACTTGGGGTGTAACCTTAGTTTTGGGGGATTAGGGGCTATAAAAGATTCGATTTTTATGTTTCTTCATTTTCCATCTTTAATTGCATCTGTTGTATTTGAATTTCACTTCAAGAATCTGCATTCACATTAAAATGTCTTATGAACATAATGTGTATAAACAGCCATTGTCAAATCTTTAGATTTACATTTGTTTAATTGATTAAATTAATTCATTGTTTATATTTAGAATTGGGAGTCTAATTCAATTGAATTAATTAGCCTAAATTTGATTGAGAAGCAATATTAGATCTATACGTTGAATGTCTCATGGATATCTGTTGCTTTCACAGCTGCAGTCCTGAAATTTAAACACTCTCATATATAAATTTTTATCTAATCCTTAGCTTAGGATTTTTATTTAAAATTGATTGAATTTTATATTTGTTAGGTGCATTGTGAGCATTCATTTACAGATGGAAAAGAGAAGTGTTTGTGCACTTTTACAGTTGTATGACTACATGGTCCAAGATGATGTAAGGAAGAAACCCTAGGCATTGAAAGCATAAGTAACATAGTACCTGCTACTAATGTTCATCCAAAATTGATATCTTCATGAAGTTGGAAAAATATAAATCAATCAAAAGAAGTCTGGTTCATCATATCTTAAAAGATTCAAAGGTTCCGAATCAACACGAGACAAAGGTATGATTTTGAGTGCTACTATTTTTGTGATTTGTATATGTTTAATTACTTTATACCACAAGATAAAGAATTTTTATCGCAATTTCAAATTATGTATTACAGGAGTAATTAGTAAAATTATTCAATAGAGGGACGAGGAGAGAGATTTGGGAGAAGGAATCTCGCAAAAGATTCAAAGGCTCTGAATCAACACGTGACAAAGGTCTGATTTTCGGTGCTACTTTTTTTGTCATTTTTTTATGTTTAAATACATCATATCACAAATTAAGAGTTTTTATCACAAATTTTGTATTATAGGAGTAATTAATACAAATGTTCAAGAAATGGAAGAAGAGAGGGATCTAAGTGAGCTATTCAGTTCAATATACGTGAGAGTTTGACTTCAATTTGATTGTGGTTTTTTGAAGAGAATTCAAAGGAACTTAAGAATAGGTTCAATTATGGATCTTCTTTGAGAAGAGCCCCAACTTAGCAGCCAAACGAATTTTTCCTAGGTTCCCAACTCTTAGTCATTATTGAGAGGTCAACCCTAAAATATCTTTTATAACCATTTTGTAATAATCATAAGATTAAAAATTTAGTACGAATTTTATCAAGCTCCAAATGAGCTAAACATGTTTGGAGCTTGATTTCTACTTTGTGAATCATATTATTCGCTTATAATTATTCGATGATTTTGATATTATTATTATATGATTGAATTGATTGCTAGCCACATAATATATACATATCTTATGTTTAGTATATTAATCCCATAAAAAATACCCTTCAGGAATTTCCCTAGATATTACACTATCACCCTCGATGAAGTTTATGAACTGAAATAAATATATAATTCTATAACGTGATATAGAATCCATAGATCGTAACAACCGGAATATCTAATATGTTGTTAGAATCTATCACGCTTAGTAGACTTAGGGTCACTCAGTAAAGGTATCGAAGTTTAAGAAATAACCTCATAGCGTACTGGGAAGAGACTTAGGTGGACCTTTGAATCCCGACTAATGGGTTTAACCCAACTCCCCCTTAATTAGAGTACAATATTTGCATAATAATTTGTGAAGCTAAGCAATTTGAGTTGTATCTAATGAGACTAATTTAATCTCAATCTTATAACTAGAGATAACACAAACCACATATCAGTAATATAATGGGAATGACACAAATATGACTCCATTTATTGTATATATGATCAATAAGATTGTTTTTTAACAGCTAAGCCTTTTGGTTTACTGTCCCCCAACCCATAAAAACTCATACAATTAAATCAGCAATTAAATGCATTTGTCATTGTTAATTTTATTATCGTTAACTTATTTTTTACACTGACCCGTTTTTAGAAGACCATGGAGGATAAAGAGAAGTCAAAGAGAAGAGCTAATTACATTCAAAGTTATCTAGAGTTTATGAAAACAACTTCTGTGTAGAATTAAGTTATTTATAGTTTATTTTAATAATCTTTATCTATAATTGATTTAGAGTCTATGAATTTTGTTTTGTGAAAACGTTAGTTTACTTATACTATATCACGTATATTCTATTATTTAAATAATGGTCGAGATCTTTTTAAAGCAAACAAAGAAAATAGCCTTATAGTATACAAAAGTATGGATTGAGTATAAATGTTTAATGTTTCCATAATTTTATTTATTTTAATCACTTTATTAGTATGTATAACTATATTAATTTATGTAAGAAAAGTACAAAACCACTTTGTAGTACTGGAATATGGAATAGGTACCCATGATCAACAAATTTCGTTATTCTTATATATAAATATTATAGATAGTATTAAATGTATATGTTTATAAATGTATGAATATTACATACATTTTGAGACCTAGTGGTTGGCCTAGTGGTTAGGTTACTCCTAGAATTTAATCTCATTAGAGTCAAAATGACTCCATGTCCAAAGTGGCTCTCTCATGTATTAAAAAAATATTACATCCATTTTTAGTATTTGATCATTATTGTTTGGTTATTATTTCCTTAAATGCCAAAACTAGTTATATATCCAGAATAATATATTTTTAATATCATAAATTCTATAATCTTTTGTTCATAAAACCAAAGTTTTACTAAAAAAACATGTGATATTAACAAAAAATTACGAATTGAAAAAAATACTTTTGTTGTTGAAAGTTTAATTGAAATATCATGGCCAACGATCTGAGATACTAAATAAAATAGTGTTTTTTTCAAGGAGATCTGAGGTAAGAAATTTAAAAAGGCACTTTTCACAGAGATCAGAGATCTAGACGGCCACAATTTCTCTAGTTAAGAACATAATAAAAAAATAGGTTAAGAGATGAAACTGAGATAATGATTGCTTGTGGTTGCCGCCTGTGAATAGTCTTTTGATGCTGGAAGAGATATTAGTGTGATGATATATCTAAATGAAATCGGGTTAGGGTTTGATTCAAATTAACTAAGTAATTTATAGGTTTAATTAAAATATTAGCGCAAGGAGTTATGGTTAGCCCATACATAAGTAAATAAAAGAACCATGCTAGCGATACATTTTTCTGGCCCAACCAAAATTTTATAACATCTTGTCCAAATTTTAAATTAATTGTAACCTGTCCTTATTCATTAAGTGATTATTTGCAAAAAATTATTATTGATTTAACATTTCTAAAATATAGGTAATGACAGTGGTTGTATCTAGGCGGCCCCACACTTTCTTAATTTTGATTTTCTCTTATTTTGTCATTAGGAGTTCATACCGGGTCTAATCTCACGTCTTGGTATCATTGTCACATACTCTATATCATTCCCTTTATACCCAACTCTTTCACTAGGTTACCATTGTTGATAATATTTTTACCCAATTTCGGGCATCATTTCCTATATTCTCTTTCTTTTTCACATTTATCACAACACACTTTCTCATTTTTTGGGCTCATATATCACAAAGCGCTTCCTTATCATTGTGAGGCACCCACTACATACATATAACTTCATGAATCTAGACACTAGGTCAGTTCCAAAAGGAGTTGCACTCCTGATGGCACTCCGCTAATCATGACAACATATTCTTATGACCCTAGGAGTTACAGAGGTTAGTATACAATATAGGAACCACATCAATTATAAAAGAAAGATAGAATGTACCCTATTCGGGACTATATATGGTATTTATAAAATGTTGTGGGTGCACGCATGTGTCTGGTTATGCACTTTAGACAAGGTGAGTTCACAACTTAGATCGTTGTGGGGCCATTGTCGTAAATGATTCTTCATGTGTAGCAAGACGCTACTCTTACATGTTAGTTTCATTTGCAGCATTATTCCTTTGGAATATATGTTCTCATGTGAGTTTGGTACTCCCCTATCCTCGAAAAATACATATTACCCTCAACTTGGTGGTCATGTTTTTTTTTACTACGTGGGACTTCTTGTGGTTGATCAAGTATCGACTATTTATTTTAGCTTATTAATACTCTTCTGAATTTGTGTGATTGGTATCCCTTACTTGGATATGATAAAAATTGATTCATTTGCCTCTTATGTGGTTTTCCAAGATAAGTGATTCTATATTTCTTGATGTCAGTTGTATAACACTTTCTTTCTTGTGTGTATATATATATGAACTTTCAAATAAAACTAAGTATTATACAAAACCGTAGTCCATACTCTAGTCCTCGGAGACGGTACAAATTTCATCTCAATTTTATAATAGGGATGAGACAAATCATAGAGGGGACGAATGTCATCTCAATCTTAGAATAAAAATATGACAAATTTCATTCAAACTTAAGATCGGAGATGAAACAAATCTCTTCTCAGTCTTAGAATGGAGATGGGACAAATTACACCTCGATCTAAAATTGTTGATGAGACAAATTCCATCTCAATCGTAAAATGGAGATAAGATTAATTCAATCGTAATCTTATAATTAGAGATAACACAAATCACATATCAGTAATATAATGGAGATGGCACAAATATGACTCCATATATTGTATATATGATCAATAAGATTGTTTTTTAACGGCTAAGCCTTTTGGTCACCAACCGATAAAAACTCATACAATTATTTAATCAATTAAAGTCATCTGTCATTGTTAATTTTATTCTCGTTACCCAACCAAAACAAAGACTATAATAGATAACCTTGTTCACTTTGCTTATTTTTTACGCTGACCCATTTTCAGAAGACCATGTAGGATAAAGAGAACTCAAATAGAAGAGCTAATAATATCGCAACGGGGGTAAGTAGAATATTTATTACATTCAAAGTTATCTATAGTTTATTAATACAACTTTTTGTGTAGAAATTAAGTGATTTATAGTTTATTTTAATAATCTTTATCTATAGTTGATTTAGAGTCTATGAATTGTTTTTGTGAAAACGTTAGTTTTGCTTATACTATAGCGCGTATATTCTATTATTTATAATGGTCAAGATCTTTTTAAAGAAAACAAAGAAAATGGAATTATATTATACAAAAGTATGAATTGAGTATAAATGTTTAATGTTTCCATAATTTTCTTTATTTTAATCACTTTATTAGTATATATAACTATGTGAATTTTTGTAAGAAAAGTACAAAACGACTTTGTAGTATTGGAATATGAAATAGGTACGTTATCAAAAGTATTACCTATACATGTTTACTTATATACATGTAAAAATATTAAATCCATTTTTAGTATTTGATCATGATTGTTTGGTTATTATTTACTTAAATGCCAAAACTATTTATACGTACATAATAATATATTTTTAATATGATTGATGCTATAATCTATAATTCATGAAACCAAATTTTTACAAATGTGTTATATAATGTAAAGCTATTTTAATAAGATATTTTTGTAAGATATAAATTTTAATAACTGTAAATTAATGATTCTTTGTTGAATTATACATATCAGTTTCGAGTGAATCTACAATGAGTGACACTGGAAAGTTCACAATATACATATCATCAAATTCAATAGAGTATATACTAAATATAAATTCATATGCAAAGAAATGATGAGTCAGCAATGGGATTGGTTTATGAAGTCAGAAAGTTTGAAAACTATTTTACAACTATGTAGCACATAATATAATGCATAATTTCGAGATACTTTTGGATCATGTAAATTAAACACTTCAACTGTCAAGGGTATTTCCTTATTTTTTTATGTTTCACAGCAACATGGAATCCTTCAATTTTATTGTAATAAGTTTCCCTTAGTTGCTACCTGAGAGTGAGTTCTTTCATTGATCTATTGTCCGCCCACTAGATATACCCTAAAATATTTCATTTAAACTACGTGTTGTACAAAGAAGCACTCAAAACTCTATTCTTTAGAGAAGGGACAAATCCAATCGCGTTTTATAATAGAATTGAGACAAATAAGAGAGGGTATATGTCCAATCTCAATCATAAAATGGAAATGAGACAAATTTGATTCTAGACGTAAGATTGAAGACGAGACAAATCTCATCTTAGTATTAGAATAAAAATAGAACATATTCCATTATAGTTTTATATTTTTTTATCTCAAACTTAGAATGTAGATTAGATAATTTCCATCTCAATCTGAACTTGAAGATGAGACGGATTCCATCTCAATCGTAGAAATAAGATGGGACAAACTCTTTCTCAGTTTTAAAATTAGAGACGAGACAAATCTTATCTCAAATTTAGCATAGAGTTGATAAATTCCATCTCAATTTGTGTACGACAAATCTCATCACATGCACAATTTACAAAGATACTTTTTTTCTTATTTACTGTGGATTAAATCTCAAATCTATGTATCATATTTTAAAAAATTATAGATGAAAACTATCATATTAAATTATTAATATTTTATCAAGAAATGCTTATCTTCCTATTATTGGATTCTCAAAAATATAACTCTTTTACCCCAACCCCTACTAAAAAAGAAAAAATGATAAAACTTGCCCTAGCCCCCTCATCCCTTAAAAGAAAAATATAATCTAAAAAAATAAAGTCCCCCAATTCTCTCTTGAAAAGAAAAAAATTATAAAAAAATATTTTTCCCACTGGCTCGAAAAAATAAAAAATCTATAAAATAA
Source organism: Nemophila menziesii (assembly GCA_029959085.1). NCBI lineage: Eukaryota > Viridiplantae > Streptophyta > Magnoliopsida > Boraginales > Hydrophyllaceae > Nemophila > Nemophila menziesii. The sequence goes on along the minus strand of JARWIR010000005.1, from coordinate 60,095,900 downwards.
AAACATTTACATCAGTACTTGAAAAAAAATTAAAAAAATTTGTTCATTACCATTTGAAAAGGTAAAACGTTGAAAAGAAAACTTTGCCTCCTGAAGAGAAGCAAATAAAAAAAATATCCCTTTCGTATAGAAATGAAAAATTGCTAATATATAAATCCCCTCATCTAGGACCCCTCTTTTGAAAAAGAAAACCAGAGAAATAAATTTCCACAGTTGATGGATAAAAAAAATTTGTCCGGTACCCCTTTTTGGAAAAGAAAAAATAAAAAAAATTCTCTCAAAACCTTCGTTGGTAATAAATATTTTATATTTGCTTTTGTTTTTTATTAAACAATATATTTACCATTAATTGATTATAGAAAATATCGGTGAACTGTCTTGCTATTTAAAAAATATAGTTACTATTTAATAGTTAGAAGTGTATGTTGGTAACTTTTACATTTATAATAATGCTTGTTTTAAATGGAAAATTTATGTTTTTTTAATTATGTAAGTGAGAATTTTCTCTAAAAGTATTATGTACCTACTAGTTATTACATGAATTATAGACCAAAGATATTGATAAAACTATATAATAAGAGAAATAATATATACATATTATTTCTTATTACATTGGAGAGGCATTTTAATCAGGTAAGCTTTGAAATAATTGTAGAAACTTCGAACCAGTAGAACAACTAGTAACCGTCAACCCTTATGTTATACTTGAATTAATTTTTCTCGTTTTCCATAAACATCTTTTTTTTTCCTTGGTTAATCCAAGTTTTATAGAAATTTAAACGGCAAAAGTCACCATACTCCCAATAGCTAAACCTTCACAATCGACTTCTTTGTACTTTAACAGAGGCATGAAATGAGGCTTCTATGGTATCTTTTTAAACACGTCCATTTCTTCAATGGTTGCCCACAGTGCCATGTTCTTCACAAACCTTCTATGTCCCCACCTATTTACTTGTTGGGAGAAATATAATAAAAAGTATTATTAACCAAAAAAACAGAGGAAAAAGTATTAACCAACTCATAGCTTTATTGCTTACTTGTAGTAGTACCATCGTGCATTTTCTCTTTAAACCACATTTAAAGTGGTTCGTGTAGGATATACAAACAAAATTGTATTGATAATTACTCTATAAAGCCACCACAAAAATGTCCACTATATCAGGAGTCTATGCTTTTACCTATTATCAGATATTATAGACACTTTATTGTTACCTTCATTTGCCTTTCTCTTTTTCTATTCGAGATGATCTCTCCACCTCCTAACTAGAAACCAAAGGAATCACAAACATCAAAATTACAATCATAAGCTCTATTAAAGCTTATTTGACACTATTTTTTCTCAATAAAATAAATTAATTTCTTATTTTAATCTTATTTCTAATTCTAAATAGTTTTCAAATTTCAAAAATAAACATAAATAAAAAATATTTATTAAAATTGAGTTTTGCTAAAAAAACGTGTGTTATTAACAAAAATTAAGAATTGAAAAAAATACCGTTGTTGTTGAAATTTTAATTGAAATATCATGGCCAACTATCTGAGATACTAAATAAAATAGTATTTTTTTCAAGGATATCTGAGGTAAGAAATTAAAAAAGACACTTTTCATGGAGATATGAGATTTGGACGGACACATTCTCTGCTTAAGAAACATAATAAAAACGGGTTCAGAGATGAAACTGAGATAATGATTGCATGTTGTTGCCGCCTGTGAATAGTCTTTTGATGACGTAAGAGATATTAGTGTGATGATATATCTAAATGAAGTTGGGTTAGGGTTTGATTCAAATAAACTAAGTAATTTACACGGTCAAGTAAAATTTTAGCCCAAATAATTAAGATTAGCCCATACAGTAAATAAAATAACCATATAGACATTTTTCTGGCCCTACCAAAATTTTATAACATCTTGTCGAAATTTTAAATTAATTGTAACCCATCCTTATTCATTAAGTGATTATTTGCAAAAAATTATTATTGATAAAACATTACTGAAATATAAGTAATGACAATTGTTGTATCTCGGCGGCGGCGCACTTCCTTAACTTTGATTTCCTTTCATTTTGTCACTACGAGTTCATAGCGGGTCTAATCTCACGTCTTGGTATCATTGTCACATACATTATATCATTCCCTTTATACCCAACTCTTTCACTAGGTTACCATTGTTAATAATATTTTTACCCTATTTTAGGCATTATTTGCTATATTCTCTATCTTTTTCACATTTATCACAACACCCTTTCTTATTTTTTGGGCTCAAATATACACCCGACTCATATATCATAAAGTTCAAATCTATGCCTGGTTATAGATCACCATTACAAAGCGTTTCCTTATCATTGTCGAGGCACCTACTACATACATACAACTTCCTGAATCTAGACACTAGGTCAGGTCCAAAGGGAGGTGCACTCTGATGAGATACACATGCTAAGGTATTCTTATGACCCAAGGAGTTACAAAGGTTTATAGACTATATAGTAACCACATAAATTATAAAATAATGATAGAATGTACTATATTGGGGTGTAGATATGGTATTTATATAATGTTGTGGGTGCACGCATGTTGCTGGTGTGCACTTTAGACAAGGTGAGTTCACAACTTAGATCGTTGTGGGGCCCTTGCCGTAAATGATTCTTCATGTGTAGCAAGACGCTAACCTCACATGTTAGTTGCATGTACAACATTATTCCTTTGTCATATATGTCCTCGGGTAAGTTTGGTACTCATCTATCCTCGGCAAATACATATTACCGTCGACTTGGTGGTCATGTCTTTTTTTCGCAACGTGGAACTTCTCGTGGTTGATCAAGTATCGACTATTTATTTTAGCTTATCAACACTCTTCTGAAACTGTGTAATTGGTATCCCTCACTTCGATATGGTCAAAACAGAATCATTTGCCTCTTATGTGGTTTTTCAAGATAAGTGATTCTATATTTCTTTGATGTCAGTTATATAACACTTTCATTCTTGTGTGTGTGTATATATATGAACTTTCAAATAAAACTAAGTATTGTAGAAAAAAGCAGTCCACACTCTAGTCCTCGAAAAGGTACAAATTTCATCTCAATTTTATAATAGAGATGGGACAAATCAGAGAGGTGACGAATGTCATCTGAATCTTTAAATAAAAATATGACAAATTTCATTCAAACTTAAGATCTGAGATGAGACAAATCTCTTCCCAGTCTTAGAATGGAGATGAGACAAATTACATCTCGATCTAAAATTGATGATGAGACAAATTCCATCTCAATCGTAAAATGAAGATGAGACTAATTCAAACTCAACCTTATAACTAGAGATAACACAAATCACATATATGTACTATAATAGGGATAGCACAAATATGAATCCATATATTGTATATATGATCAATAAACCTTTTGGTTTACTGTCCCCCAACCCATTAAAACTCATACAATTATTTCAGCAATTAAAGGCATCTGTCATTGTTAATTTTATTATCGTTACCCAACCAAAAAAAAGACTATAACAAATAACCTTGGTCACTTTGCTTATTTTTTACACTGACCCGTTTTTAGAAGACCATGGATAATGAACTCAAAGAGAAAAGCTAATTATATCGCAACTGAGGTAAGTAGAATTTTTATTACATTCAAAGTTATCTAGAGTTTATGAAAACAACTTATGTGTAGAAATTAAGTGATTTATAGTTTATTTTAATAATCTTTATCTACAATTGATTTAGAGTCTATGAATTTTTTTTTGTGAAACCGTTAGTTTTGCTTATACTATAGCGCGTATATTCTATTATTTAAATAATGGTCAAGATCTTTTCAAAGAAAACAAAGAAAATAGTCTTATATTATACAAAAGTATGGATTGAGTATAAATGTTTAATGTTTCCATAATTTTCTTTATTTTAATAACTTTATTAGTATGTATAACTATATGAATTTTTTTAAGAAAAGTACAAAACGACTTTGTAGTACTGGAATATGGAATAGGTACGCATGATCAACAACTTTCGTTATTCTTATATATAACTATTATAGAAAGTATTACATGTATATTCATAATAATATGTTTTTAATATCATAGATGCTATAATCTTCTATTCATAAAACCAAAGTTTTACAAATGCGTTATATAAGATATGTTTGTGAGATCTAAGTTTTAATAACTGTAAATTAATCATTATTTGTTGAATTATACATATAATTTTCGAGTGAATCAACAAAGATTGACACTGGAAAGTTAGCAATATACATATCATCAAATTCAGTATAGTATATACTAAATATAAATTCATATGCAAAAAAATGATGAGTCATCAATGGGATTGGTTTATGAAGTCCAATTGTTTGAAATCTATTTTCAAACTGATGTTATTAAAGCAATCTGTGGTGCACATAATATAATGCATAATCTTGAGATACTTTTGAATAATTTAAATCAAAGACTTCAACGGTTAAGGGTATTTCCTTAATTTATTTTATTTCACAGCAAAATGGATTCTTTCAATTTCATTTTAATAAGTTTCCCTTAGTTGCTACGTGAGAGTGAGTTCTTTCATTGATCTATTGTCTGCCCACCAGGTATACTCCAAACTCTAGTCTTTAGAGAAGGGACAAATCCAATCTCAATTTAGAATCAAATGAGACAAATAAGAGAGGGGATAGGTCCAATCTCAATATTAAAATGGAAATGAGACAATTTTATCTTAGACTTAAGATTGAAGATGAGACAAGTCTCATCTTTGTAAAAGAATAAAAATGGAACATATTCCATCATAGTTTTATATTAGATACGTGACAAATTTCATCTCAATCTTAGAATGGAGATAAAATAAATTCCATCTCAATCTAAACTTGAAGATTAGACAGATTCCATCTCAATGTAGAAAGACGATTGGACACACTCTTTCTGAGTTTTAATATTAGAGACGAGACAAATCTTATCTCAAACTTAGCATAGAGTTTAAAAATTCCATCTCAATTTGGATAGAACAAATCTCATCACATGCACAATTTACAAATATACATATATTTCTTATTTATTGTGGATAAAATCTCAAATTTATGTATCATATTTAAAAAAATTATAGATGAAAACTATGATATTAAATTATTAATAATTTATCAAAAACACTTATCTTCCTATTATTGGATTCTCAGAAATTTTAATGGGACAAATCTCATCTCAGTAGGACTGACATGAAAATCTCATCCCAATCTTATAATGTAGATGGGATAAAATTTAATTTTTTTACCCCAACCCCTACTAAAAAAGAAAAAATGATAAAAGTCTCCCTAGCCCCCCTCATCTGTTAAAAGAAAAAAATAATCTAAAAAAAAAATTCCCCCACTTCTCGCTTGAAAAGAAAAAAATTATAAAAAAATATCTTTCCAACTTCCCCAGAAAAAATAAAAAATTTAAAAATAAAAGAAATTACATCAGTACTTGAAAAAAATTATAAAATTTGTCCCTTCCCTGTTGAAAAGGTAAAACGTTGAAACGACAAATCTGCCTCATTATGAGAAGCAAATAAAAAATATCCCCTTCGAAAAGAAATAATAATAACTAATATAAAAATTTTCTTATCTAGGACCCCTCTTTCGAAAAAGAAAAACCCGAGAAATAAATTTCTGGTACACTTTTTGGAAAAGAAAAAATATTAAAAATTCCCTCATAACCCCTGTTGGTAAAAAAATATTTTATATTTGCTTTTGTTTTTTTTAATATTTATTATAGTTAATATTGATTGATTGTAGAAAATATCGGTGAACTGTCTTGTTAATTAATAAATATAGTTACCATGGAGGATAAAGAGCTCTCTCTGAGAGAGGAGCTAATAATATCGCAACTGAGGTAAGTAGAATATTTATTACATTCAAAGTTATCTAGAGTTTATGAATACAACTTCTGTGTAAAAATTAAGTGATTTATAGTTTATTTTAATAATATTTATTTATAATTGATTTAGAGTCTATGAATTTTATTAGCGAAAACGTTAGTTTTCTTATAATATAAAGCAGATATTATATTATTTAAATAATGGTCAAGATCCTTTTAAAGAAAACAAAGAAAATAGCCTTATAGTATACAAAAGTATGGATTGAGTATAAATGTTTAATGTTTCCATTATTTTCTTTATTTCAATCACTTTATTAGTATATATAACTATGTGAATTGTCTTTAAGAAATGTACAAAACGACTTTGTAGTACTGGAATATGGAATAGCTACGCATGATCAACAACTTTCGTTATTCTTATATATAACTATTATCAAAAGTAATACATGTATATCTTTACTTATATACATGTAAGAATATTACATCCATTTTTAGTATTTTATCATTATTGTTTGGTTATTATTTCCTTAAATGCCAAAACTAGTTATATATACATAATAATATATTTTTAATATCATATATGCTATAATCCTCTATTCATAAAACCAAAGTTTTACGAATATGTTATATAATGTAAAGCTATTTTAATAAGATATGTTTGTGAGATCTAAATTTTAGTAACTTTAAATTAAGCATTCTTTGTTGAATTATACATATCAGTTTCGAGTGAATAAAAAATGATTCACATGGGAAAGTTAACAATATATATCATCAAATTCAATACAGTATATACTAAATATAAATTCATATGCAAAGAAATGATGAGTCAGCAATGGGATTGGTTTATAAAGTCAAAAAGTTTGAAAACTATTTTCAAACTGAAGTTATAAAAGTAATCTGTGGTGCACATAATATACTGCATAATTTTGAGATACTTTTGAATCATGTAAATCAAAGACTTTAGCTGTTAAGGGTATTTCCTTAATTTTGTTTTGTTTCCTAGCAACATGGAATCCTTCAATTTCATTTTAATAAGGTTCCCATAGTTGCTACCTAAGAGTGAGTTCTTTCATTGATCTATTGTCTGCCCATCAGATATACACCAAAATATTTCATTTAAACTATGTGTTGTACAAAAAAGCACTCCAAACTCTAGACTTTAGAGAAGGGACAGATCTAATTGGAATTTATAATTGAAATGAGACAAATAAGAAAGGGGATAGGTCCAATCTCAATCTTAAAACTAAAATTAGACAATTTTATCTCTGACTTAAGATTGAAGACGAGACAAATCTCATTTTGGTATAAGAATAAAAATTGAACATATTCCATCATAGTTTGAAATTAGATACATGATAAATTTTATCTCAATCATAGTATGGAGATAAGATAAATTCCATTTCAATCTAAATTAGAAGACGAGACAAATTCCAACTCAATCGTAGAAAGAAGATGGGATAAACTCTTTCTCAGTTTTAATATTAGAGACGAGACAAATCTTATCTCAAACTTAGCATAGAGTTGAAAAATTTCATCTCAATTTTTGTAGGACAAATGTCATCACATGCACAATTTACAAAGATACTTCTATTTCTTATTTATTGTGGATTAAATCTCAAATTTATGTATCATATTTAAAAAAATTATAGATGAAAACTATCATATTAAATTATTAATAATTTATTAAAAAACGCTTATCTTCCTACTATTGGATTCTCAAAAAATTTAATGGGACAAATCCAATCTCAGTAGGACTGACATGAAAATCTCATCTCAATCTTTGAATAGAGATGGCACAAATATCATCCCAATCTTTAATTTATACATCCATTTTTAGTATTTGATCATTATTGTTTGGTTATTATTTCCTTAAATGCCAAAACTAGTTATATATCCATAATAATATATTTTTAATATCATAAATGCTATAATCTTTTGTTCTTAAAACCAAAGTTTTACTAAAAAAACATGTGACATTAACAAAAAATTACTAATTGAAAAAAATACTTTTGTTGTTGAATGTTTAATTGAAATATCATGGCTAACGATCTGAGATACTAAATAAAATAGTTTTTTTTTCAAGGAGATCTGAGGTAAGAAATTTAAAAAGGCACTTTTCAGAGAGATCATAGATCTAGACGACCAATTTCTCTAATTAAGAAACATAATAAAAAAATAGGTTAAGAGATGAAAGTGAGATAATGATTGCTTGTGGTTGCCGCCTGTGAATAGTCTTTTGATGCTGGAAGAGATATTAGTGTGATGATATATCTAAATGAAATTGGGTTAGGGTTTGATTCAAATAAACTAAGTAATTTATAGGGTTAAGTAAAATATTAGCCCAAGGAGTTAAGGTTAGCCCATACATAAGTAAATAAAAGAACCATGCTAGCGATACATTTTTCTAGCCCAACCAAAATTTTATAACATATTGTCCAAATTTTAAATTTATTGTAACCTGTCCTTATTTATTAAGTGATTATTTGCAAAAAATTATTATTGATATACCATTTCTAAAATATAGGTAATGACAGTGGTTGTATCTCGGCGGCCGCACACTTCCTTGATTTTAATTTTCTTTTATTTTGTCATTAGGAGTTCATACCGGGTCTAATCTCACGTCTTGGTATCATTGTCACATACACTATATCATTCTCTTTATACCCAACTCTTTCACTAGGTTTCCATTGTTGATAATATTTTTACCCAATTTTTGGCATCATTTGCTATATTCTCTCTCTTTTTCACATTTATCACAACACTCTTTATCATTTTTTGGGTTCATATATCACAATGTTCAGATCTAGTCCTAGTTATAAACCACCATTACAAAGCGTTTCCTTATTATTGTGAGACACCCACTACATACATACAACTTCATGAATCTAGACACTAGGTCAGTTCCAAAGGGAGGTGCACTCCTGATGGCACTCCGATAATCATGACAACATATTCTTATGACCCTAGGAGTTACAGAGGTTAGTAGACAATATAGTAACCACATCAATTATAAAAGAAAGATAGAATGTACCCTATTCAGGACTATATATGGTATTTATAAAATGTTGTGGGTGTACGCATGTGTCTGGGTATTTACTTTAGACAAGGTGAGTTCACAACTTAGATCGTTGTGGGGAAATTGCCGTAAATGATTCTTCATGTGTAGCAAGACGCTACTCTCACATGTTAGTTGCATTTGCAGCATTATTCCTTTGGAATATATGTTCTCATGTGAGTTTGGTACTCCCCTATCTTCGAAAAATACATATTACCCTCAACTTGGTGGTCATGTTTTTTTTACTATGTGGGACTTCTTGTGGTTGATCAAGTATCGACTATTTATTTTAGCTTATTAATACTCTTCTGAATTTGTGTGATTGGTATCCCTTACTTGGATATGATGAAAATTGATTCATTTGCCTCTTATGTGGTTTTCCAAGATAAGTGATTCTATATTTCTTTGATGTCAGTTGTATAACACTTTCTTTCTTGTGTGTGTATATATATATATATATATATATGTATATGAACTTTCAAATAAAACTAAGTATTGTACAAAACCGTAGTCCATACTCTAGTCCTCGGAGAAGGTACAAATGTCATCTCAATTTTATAATAGAGATGAGACAAATCATAGAGGGGATGAATGTCATCTCAATCTTAGAATAAAAATATGACAAATTTCATTCAAACTTAAGATCGGAGATGAAAAAAATCTCTTCTTAGTCTTAGAATGGAGATGAGACAAATTACACCTCGATCTAAAATTGTTGATGAGACAAATTCCATCTCAATCGTAAAATGGAGATAAGATCAATTCAATCGCAGTCTTATAATTAGAGATAACACAAATCACATATCAGTAATATAATAGAGATGGCACAAATATGACTCCATATATTGTATATATGATCAATAAGATTGTTTTTAACGGCTAAGCCTTTTGGTCCCCAACCGATAAAAACTCATACAATTATTTCATCAATTAAAGGCATCTGTCATTGTTAATTTTATTATCGTTGCCTAACCTAAAAAGGGACTATAACAAAATAACCTTTGTCACTTTGCTTATTTTTTACGCTGACCCATTTTCAGAAGACCATGGAAGATAAAGAGAACTCAAAGAGAAGAGCTAATAATATCACATCTGGGTTAAGTAGAATATTTATTACATTCAATGTTATCTAGAGTTTATGAATACAACTTCTGTGTAGAAATTAAGTCATTTATTGTCTATTTTAATAATCTATATCTATAATTGATTTAGAGTCTGTGAATTGTTTTTGTGAAAACGTTAGATTTTCTTATACTATAGCGCAGAAATTCTATTATTTAAATAATGGTCAAGATCTTTTTAAAGAAAACAAAGAAAATAGCCTTATAGTATACAATTATGGATTGAGTATAAATTTTTAATGTTTCCATAATTTTCTTTATTTTAATCGCTTTATTAGTATATATAACTATATGAATTTTTCTGAAGGAAAGTACAAAACAACTTTGTAGTACTGGAATATGGAATAGGTACGCATGATCAACAACTTTCGTTATTCTTATACATAACTATTAATAAAAATATTACTTGTATATGTTTACATATATACATGTAAGAATATTACATCCATTTTTAGTATTTCATCATTATTGTTTAGTTATTATTTCCTTAAATGCCAAAACTAGTTATATATCCACAATAATATATTTTTAATATCATAGATGCTATAATCTTCTATTCATAAAACCAAAGTTTTACAAATGTGTTATATAATGTAAAGCTATTTTAATAAGATATGTTTGTGAGATCTAAATTTTAATAACTGTAAATTAATCATTCTTTTTTTCAATTATACATATCAGTTTCGAGTGAATCAACACTGATTGACACTGTAAAGTTAGCAATATACATATCATAAATTTCAATAGAGTATATACTAAATATAAATTTATATGCAAAAAAATGATGAGTCAGCAATGGGATTGGTTTATGAAGTCATAAAGTTTGAAAGCTATTTTCAAACTGATGTTATAAATGTAATATGTGGTGCACATAATAAAATGCATTATTTCGAAATACTTTTGAATCATGTAAATCAAAGAATTCAACTGTTAAGGGTATTTCCTTAATTTTTTTTATTTCATAGCAACATGGAATCTTTCAATTTCATTTTAATAAGTTTCCCTTAGTTTCTACCTGAGAGTGAGTTCTTTCATTGATCTATTGTTTGCCTACCAGTCTATACACTAAAATATTTCATTTAAACTATGTATTGTAAAAAAAAGCACTCCAAACACTAGTCTTCAGAGAAGGGACAAATCCAATCGATATTTATAATAGAAACGAGACAAATAATAGAGAAGATAGGTCCAATCTCAATTTTAAAATAGAAATGAGACAATTTTATATTAGACTTAAGAATGAAGATGAGACAAATCTCATCTTGGTATAAGAATAAAAATGGAACATATTCTATCATAGCTTTAAATTAGATTAGTGACAAATTTCATCTCAATCATAGAATTGAGATAAGATAAATTTCATCTCAATCTTAACTTGAAGATGAGACAGATTCCATCTCAATCGTAGAAAGAAGATGGGAAAAACTCTTTCTCAATTTTAATATTAGAGATGAAACAAATCTTATCTCAAACATAACATAGAATTGAAAAATTTCAACTCAATTTTTTGTAGGACAAATTTCCTCACATGCACAATTTACAAAGACACTTCTATTTCTTATTTATTGTGGATTAACTCTCAAATTTATGTATCATATTTAAAAAAATTATAGATAAAAACTATCATATTAAATTATTAATAATTTATCAAAAAACTCTTATCTTCCTATTATTGGATTCTCAAAAATTTTAATGGGACAAATCCCATCTCAGTAGGACTGACATGAATATCTCTTTTCAATTTTTGAATAGAGATGGCACAAATATCATCCCAATCTTATAATGTAGACGAAATAAAATTTAATTTTCTACCCCAACCCCTACTTAAAAAGAAAAAATAATAAAGTTGCCCTAACCCCCCTCATCCCTTAAAAGAAAAAAATAATGTAAAAATAAATAAATAAAGTCCCCCACTTCTCGCTTTAAAAGAAAAAATTATAAAAAATTATTTTTCCACCTGGCCCCCGGAAAACATAAAAAATCTAAAAAACAATTACAAAATTTGACCCTTCCCGGCTGAAAAGGTAATAGGTTGAAACGAAAAAATCTTTCTCCTTAAGAGAAGCGAATTAAAAAAAATATGGTCTTCGAAAAGAAATAAAAATTGCTAATACAAAAATTCCCTCATCTAGGACCCCTCTTTCGAAAAAGAAAAACCCAAGAAATAAATTTCCACAGCTGCTGGATTAAAAAAAATTGTCCGGTACCCCTTTCTGGAAAAGAAAATATTTTAAAATATCCCTCAAAACCTTTGTTGGTAAAAATATATTTTATATTTGCTTTTGTTTTTTATTAATTAATATAGTTACTATTAATTGATTATAGAAAATATAGGTGAACTGTCTTGTTACTTAATAAATATAGTTACTATTTCAAAGTTCGAAGGGTATGTTGGTAATTTTTACATTTATAATAATGTTTGATTTAAATGGGAAATTGATTTTTTTTAACAATTTAAGTGAGAATTGTCTCTAAGAATATTATGTACCTACTAGTTATTACATGAATTATAGACCAAAGATATTGACACAACTATATAATGAGAAAAATAATATATATATATATATATATATATATATATATATATATATATATATATATATTATTTCTTATTACATTGGATAGGCCTTTGAATCGGGTAAGCTTTGAAAAAATTGTATAAACTTCGAACCACTAGAACAACTATTAACTGGTCAACCCTTATGTTATACTTGAATTGATGTTTCTCGTTTTCCTTGAACATCTTTTTTTCCCTTGGTTAATTCAAGTGTTATAGAAATTTGACCTGCAAAAGTCACCATACTCCCAATAGCTAAGCCTTCAGGATTGATTTCTTTGTACTTTAACAGAGGCATGAAATGAGGTTTCTGTGGCATCTTTCAAAACACATCCATTTCTTCAAAGGTTGCCCACATGCCTTGTTATTCACAAACCTTTTATGCCCTCACCTATTTACTTGCTGGGATAAATATAATAAAAATTATTATTAACCAAAAAACCAGAGGAAAAAATATTAACCAACTCATAGCTTTAATGCTTACTTGTAGTAGTACCTCGTGAATTTTCTCTTTAAACCACATTTAAAGTGGTTCGTTATCCATCATTTCATCAGCTCTAATGTTGTTAGGATCTACAAACAAAATTGTATTGATAGCTACTCTATAAATCCAGCACAAAAATGTCCACTATATCAAGAGTTTATGTTTTTACCTATTATCAGATATTCTAGACACTTTATTGGTACCTTCATTGGCCTTTCTTTTTTTCTCTTCAAGATGATCTCTCCACCTCCTAACTGGAAACCAAAGGAATCACAAACATCAAAATTACAATCATAAGCTCTATTAAAGCTTAATTGATACTATTTTTTCTTGATAAAAATAATTAATTTCCTATTTTAATCTTATTTATAATTATAAATAGTTTTCAAATTTCAAAAATAAACATATAGTGAAAAAATATGTAATATCTATTAAAATTGAGTTTTTGCTGAAAAAAACATGTGTGTATTAACAAAAAATTACGAATTGAAAAAAATACCTTTGTTGTTGAAAGTTTATTTGAAATATCATGGCCAACGATCTAGGATACTAAATAAAATAGTATTTTTGTCAAGGAGATCTGAGGTAAGAAATTAAAAAATGCACTGTTCACGGATATCTGAGATCTAAATGGCCACGTGCTTAAGAAACATAATAAAAAAACGGGTTAAGAGATGAAACTGAAATAATGATTGCTTGTGGTTGCCGCCTTTGAATAGTCTTTTGATGCTGGAAGAGATATTAGTGTGATGGTATATCTAAATGAAGTTGGATTAAGGTTTGATTCAAATAAACTAAGTAATTTATAGGGTTAAGTAAAATTTTAGCCCAAAGAATGAAGATTAGCCCATACATAAGTAAATAAAATAACCATATAGGCCCAACCAATATTTTATAACATCTTGTCCAAATTTTAAATTAATTGTAACATGTCCTTATTCATTAAGTGATTATTTGCAAAAAATTATTATTGATAAAACATTTTCTGAAATATAAGTAATGACAATGGTTGTATCTCGGGGGCGCGCACTTCCTTAAGTTTGATTTTCTTTTATTTAGTCATTAGGAGTTCATATCGGGTCTAATCTCACGTCTTGGTATCATTGTCACATACTCTATATCATTCCCTTTATACCCAACTTTTTTACTAGGTTACCATTGTTGTTAATATTTTTACCCAATTTCGGACATTATTTGCTATATTCTCTCTCTCTCTCTTTTTTATTTTTTGATCAAACCTACCATTTTATATCCACAATATGACAAGTACAAATCAAACCCCTACTTGTTTTTTACTCAAAAACAAGCATGGCTAGAAAAACAAACCATATGCAACATTTACTAGAAAGTAAACCTATCAATTTTCAAGACAACCTATACAACCATTGCTAGAAAAATAAATCAAAGTAGAAGCACCCTATACAACTATTGCTAGGAAGTTAAAGGCTATACAACAATATCTAAAGTCTTATACTATGTCCAAGCTCGAAGATATCTTCCTTGATCTTCTTATTCTCCTCCCTTGAGTACTCCATGTAGCTTCCATCTTGCTATCAATCTCATATTCTCAACACTCCTTTTAAATAACTTTCTATTCCAAAGTGTGTATTGAACATCTTTCAAAACTATTTTCACAATATCCTCATATTTAGGATGCATCTTCTTAACTCTTTTTTATTCCTCACATCCCAAATACAATAAAGAAAGCTAAGAAAAGTAATGTTTGATATGGTATCTTTTAAGGTGTTACCAACAAACTTAAGCATAAAATCGAGCCTTTCCTTCCAAGTATTACCCGAGTTGTGCAAATTGTGAAGAGCACAAATCTCATTCCAAGCCAAAGTAGTGAATTTGTAATTCACAAATAAGTGATCCCTAGATTCATGTTCTTCAATGCAAAGGTAGCACATCTTGTCCACTTCCATACCCCATTTGCTAAGCCTATCTTTAGTGCTTAATCTATCCTTACAAATTACCCAAGCATAAAACTTGTGCTTTGGCATACTCCATCTATGCCACACCACACTATACCGTTTTGTTTTCTCATTAAGGCCCCTTAGGTCATACATAACATCCGAGGTCATAAATCCTTTATCTCTCCATCTTATAGTGTCATGCTTCTCATTAAGCACCATATCTTTTACCACCTCATACACCTTCTTAAACCTAGGTGGAAATCTCCACCTCTTCCCCACATAATAGTCCATCAGCTTTTTCTTAATATTGTAATTACCCAAAGAAATATCATTCTTTTGTTCACAAATATCACCTACATACTTTCCTTTTATCCATCTATCATCTAACATATAGGTTCTCTTTTTCACATTGATCACAACACTATTTCTCATTTATTGGGCTCAAATATACACCCAACTCATATATCATAAAGTTCATATCTAGGCCTGGTTATAGATCACCATTACAAAGCGCTTCCTTATCATTGTAGAGGCACCCACTACATACATAAAACATCGATACTCATGCTAAGGTAATCTTATGACCCGAGGAGTTATAGAGGTTTGTATACTTTATAGTAACCACATCAATTATAAGAGAAAGATAGAATGTACCCTATTCGGGTGTAGATATGGTATTTATAAAATGTTGTGGGTGCACACATGTGGCTGAGTGTGCACTTTAGACAAGGTGAATTCACAACTGCCGTAAATGATTCTTCATGTGTAGCAAGACGCTACTCTCACATGTTAGTTGCATGTGCAGCATTATTTCTTTGGCATATATGTCCTCAGTTATATTTGGCACTCCTCTATCCTCGGCAAATACATATTACCCTGGACTTGGTGGTCATGTCTTGTTTTTGCTACGTGGGACTTCTCGTGTTTGATAAAGTATCGACTATTTACTTTAGCTTATCAATACTCTTTTTAATTTTTGTGATTGGTATCCCTTACTTGGATACGATCAAAACAGAATCATCTGCCTCTTACGTGGTTTTCCAAGATAAGTGGTTCTTTATTATTTGATGTCAGTTGTATAACACTTTTGTTATTGTATGTATATATATATATATATATATATATATATATATATATATATATATGAATTTTCAAAATAAACTAAGGATTGTAAAAAAAAGTTGTCCATACTCTAGTCCTCGGAGAAGGTACAAATTTCATCTCAATTTTATAACGGAGATGGGACAAATCAGAGAAGGGACGAATGTCCTCTCAATATTAGAATAAAAATATCACAAATTTCATTCAAACTTAAGATCAGAGATGAAACAAATCTCTTCTCAGTCTTAGAATGGAGATGAGACAAATTACATCTCTGTCTAAAATTGATGATATTCCATCTCAATCGTAAAATGGAGATGAGACTAATTCAATCTTTGTCTTATAATTAGAGATAACACAAATCACACATGAGTAATATAATGGGGATAGCTCAAATATTACTCCATCTATTGTATATATGATCAATAAGATTGTTTTTTAACGGCTAAGCCTTTTTGTTTACTGTCCACCAACCCATAAAAACTCATACAATTATTTCAGCAATTAAAGGCATTTGTAATTGTTAATTTTATTATCGTTACCCAACCAAAAAAAAGACTAATAACAAATAACCTTGGTCACTTTGCTTATTTTTTGCACTGACCCATTTTCAGAAGACCATGGAGGATAAAGAACTCAAATAGAAGAGCTAATAATATCGCAACTGAGGTAAGTAGAATATTTATTACATTCAAAGTTATCTAGAGTTTATGAATACAACTTCTGTGTAGAAAGTAAGTGATTTATAGTTTATTTTAATAATCTTTATCTATAATTGATTTACAGTTTATTAATTTTTTATGTGAAAACTTTAGTTTAGCTTATATTATAGCGCGAATATTCTATTGTTTAATTAATGGTCAAGATCTTTTTTAAGAAAAAAAGAAAATAGCCTTATAGTATGCAAAAGTATGGATTGAGTATAAATGTTTAATGTTTCCATAATTTTCTTTATTTTAATTACTTTATTAGTATTTATAACTATATGAATTTGTTTTAAGAAAAGTACAAAACGACTTCGTAATACTGGAATATGGAATACGTACGCATGATCAACAACTTTCATTATTCTTATATATAACTATTATTAAAAGTATTACATGTATATGTTTACTTATATACATGTAAGAATATTACATCCATTTTTAGTATTTGATCATTATTGTTTGGTTATTATTTCCTTAAATGCCAAAACTAGTTATATATCCATAATAATATATTTTTAATATCATAGATGTTATAATCTTTTATTCTTAAAACCAAAGTTTTACAAATGTGTCATATAATGCAAAGCTATTTTAATAAGATATGTTTATGAGATCTAAATTTTAATAACTGTAAACTAATCATTCTTTGTTGAATTATACATATCAGTTTCGAGTGAATCAACAATAATTGACACTGAAAAGTTAGCAATATACATATCATCAAATTCAATGGAATATAAACTAAATATAAATTCATATGCAAAGAAATGATGAGTCAATAATGAGATTGGTTTATGAAGTCAGAAAGTTTGAATTTATTTTCAAACTGATGTTATAAAAGTAATCTGTGGTGCACATAATATAATGCATAATTTCAAGATACATTTCAATCATGTAAATCAAAGACTTCAACTTTTAAGGGTATTACCTTAATTTTGTTTTATTTCACAGCATCATGAAATATTTCAATTTCATTTTAATAAGTTTCCCTTAGTTGCTACATAGTGAGTTCTTTCATTGATCTATTGTCTGCCCACCAGATATAAACCAGAATATTTCATTTAAACTATGTATTGTAGAAAAACGCACTCCGAACTCTAGTCTTTAGAGAAGGGACAAATACAATCACAATTTATGATCAAAATGAGACAAATAAGAGAGGGGATAGGTCCAATCTCAATCTTAAAATAGAAATGAGACAATTTTATCTCAGACTTAATTGAAGGTGAGACAAATCTCATCTTGGTATAAGAATAAAAATTGAACATATTCCATCATAGTTTTAAATTAGATACGTGAATAATTTAATCTTAATCATAGAATGAAGATAAGACAATTTTCATCTCAATCTTAGAATGGAGATAAGATAAATTCCATCTCAATCTAAACTTGAAAATGAAACAGATTCAATCTCAATCGTAGAAAGAAGATGGAACAAACTCTTTTTTAGTTTTAATATTAGAGACGAGACAAATCTTATCTCAAACTTAGCATAGAGTTGAAAAATTCCATCTCAATTTTTCTAGGACAAATCTCACCTCATGCACAATTTACAAAGATACTTCTATTTCTTATTTATTGTGGATTAAATCTCAAATTTATATATCATATTTAAAAAAATTATAGATGAAAACTATAATATTAAATTATTAATAATTTATCAAAAAACGCTTATCTTCCTATTATTGGATTCTCAAAAAAGTTTAATGGGACAAATCCCATCTCAGTAGGACTGACATGAAAATCTCAACTCAATCTTTTAATTGAGATGACACAAATCTCATCCCAATCTTATAACGTAGATGGGATAAAATTGAATTTTTTTACCCGAACACCTACTAAAAAATGATAAAAGTTGCCCTAGCCACCTCATCACTTAAAAGAAACGTATAATCCAAAAAAATAAAGTCCCCCACTTCTCGTTTGAAAAGAAAAAAATTATAAAAAAATATTTTTCCCATTGGCCCCGGAAAAAAAAAATACATCAATACTTGAAAAAAAAAATATAAAATTTGTCCGTTCCCCGCTCAAAAGGTAATACATTGAAACGAAAAATCTGCCTCCTTAAGAGAAGCAAATCAAAATAAATAAATATCCCCTTCGAAAAGAAATAAAAATTGCTAATATAAAAATTCCCTCATCTAGGACCACTATTTCGAAAAACAAAAACCCTAGAAATAAAATTCCACAGCTACTAGATAATTTTTTTTTGTCCGGTACCCCTTTTTGGAAAAGAAGAAATTTAAAAAATTTCCTCAAAACCTTCATTGGTTAAAAAGTATTTTATATTTGCTTTTGTTTTTTTAGTTAATTAATATAGTTATTATTAATTGATTGTAGAAAATATCTGTGAACTGTCTTGTTAATTAATAAATATAGTTACTATTTAATAGTTAAAAAGGTATGTTGGTAACTTTTACATTTATAATAATGTTTGATTTAAATTGGAAATTGATGTTTTTAATAATTAAAGTGAGAATTGACTCTAAAAATATTATGTAACTACTAGTTATTACATGAATTATAGACCAAAGATATTGATAAAACTATATAATAAGAGAAATAATATATATTATTTCTTATTACATTGGAGAGAACTTTGAATCGGGTAAGCTTTAAGATAATTGTAGAAACTTTGAACCACTAGAACAACTATTAACCGGTCAACCCTTGTGTTATACTTGTATTTATGTTTCTCGTTTTCCTTGAACATCTTTTTTTTTCTTGATTAATTAAAGTGTTTATAAATTTAAACTGCAAAAGTCACCATACTCCCAATAGCTAAGACTTCACGATCAATTTCTTTGTACTTTAACAGAGGCATGAAATGAGCTGTGGCATCTTTGTAAACATATATATTTCTTCAAAGGTTGCCCACAGTGCCATGTTATTCACAAACCTTCTATGCCCCCACCTATTTACTTGCTGGGAGAAATATAATAAAAAGTATTATTAACCAAAAAAACGAAGGAAAAAGTATTAACCAACACATAGAAGGAAAAAGTATTAACCAAAAGGAAAAAGTACCCTCATGTATTTTCTCTTTAAACCACATTGAAAATGCTTCGTTATCCATCATTTCATCAGCTCAAATGTCGGTAGGATCTACAAACAAAATTGTATTGATAGTTACTCTATAAATCCACCATAAAAATGTTCACTATATCAGGAGTTTATGTTTTTACCTATTATCAGATATTCTATACACTTTATTGGTACCTTCGTTGGACTTTCTCTTCTTCTCTTCAGGACGATCTCTTCACATCCTAACTAGAAACCAAAGGAATCACAAACATCAAAATTACAATCATAAGCTCAATTAAAGCTTATTTGACACTATTATTTCTTAATAAAAATAATTAATTTCCTATTATAATCTTATTTCTAATTCTAAATAATTTTCAAATTGCAAAAATAAACATGAAATGAAAAAATATGTAATATTTATAAAAATTGAGTTTTTGCTAAAAAAAACACGTGTTAAGAGATAAAACTGAGATAATGATTGTTTGTGTTGCCGCCTGTGAAATAGTCTTTTGATACTGGAAGAGATATTAGTGTGGTGATGTATCTAAATGAAATTGGGTTAGGGTTTGATTCAAATAAACTAAGTATTTTATAGGATTAAGTAAGATATTAGCCCAATGAGTTAAGATTAGTCCATACGTAAGTAAATATTAGAACCATACTAGCGAAATATTTTTCTGGCCCAACCAAAATTTTATAACATCTGTCCAAATTTTAAATTAATTGTAACATGTCCTTATTCATTAAGTGATAAATTTCAAATAATTATTATTGATAAAACATTTCCAAAATATAGGTAATGACATTGGTTGTATCTCGGCGGCCTAACACTTCCTTAATTTTGATTTTCTTTTATTTTGTCATTTGAAGTTCATAACGGGTCTAATCTCACATCTTGGTATCATTGTCACATACTCTATATCATTCCCTTTATACCCAACTCTTTCACTAGGTTACCATTGTTGATAATATTTTTACCCAATTCCGGACATTATTTGCTATATTATCTCTCTTTCTCACATTTATCACAACACTCTTTCTCATTTTTTGGGCTCATATATCACAAAGTTCAGATCTAGTCCTGGTTATAGATCACCATTACAAAGTGCTTCCTTATCATTGTTAAGGCACCCTCTACATACGTACAACTTCCTGAATCTAGGCACCAGGTCAGGTCCAAAGGGAGGTGCACTCCTGATGACACTCTGATACTCATGATAACATATTCTTTTGACCCGAGGAGTTGCAGAGGTTTGTAGACTATATAGTAACCACATCAATTATAAAAGAAATATAGAATGTACCCTATTCGAGAGTTGATATAGTATATATAAAATGTTGTGGGTGCACCCAGAGTATGCACTTTAGACAAGGTGAGTTCACAACTTAGATCGTTGTGGGGCCATTACCGTAAATGATTATTCATGTGTAGCAAGACGCTACTCTGACATGTTAGTTGCATTTGCAGCATTATTCCTTTGGAATATATGTCCGCAAGTATGTTTGGCACTCCTTTATCCTCGGCAAATACATATTACCCTCGACTTGGTGACCATGTCTTTTTACTTTTACGTGGGACTTCTCGTAGTTAATCAAGTATCGACTATTTTTCATAGCTTGCTTGTATAATTTATCGAAAAGGTCGTTTTTTCAACCAAACTCGAGTTGTTCATGGATATTTTTTTCTATAATGGTGAAGCGAAATTTCCTTCAACACACGTAAGTTGTTCTAGCTTGTTTGTTTAAATTCTCCAAATGATCTTTTTTTGAGGGAAACTCGACTTTTTCACAATTAATTTGTTTCTTAAATTGTAAAGAGAAACATCCTTGAACACAAATAAGACTTTCAAGCTTGTTTGTTTAACTTCTCTAAAAGATCTTTTTTCGAACTAAACTCGAGATTCACGAAAAAAAAAATTCTTAAATGGTGAAGCGGAAGTTCCTTGATGTATGAAATATACAATCCATAATATGAATTTTAATGTTAATAAATAAATTAAAAATCCTATTTAATATTTGACATTCATTAATATATTTACAAATAAATAAAATATTAATTTATTATTCATAATAGCTTGAAACGAACTTAGTTTAATAAAAATTTGAACCAAACTCTATTTAAACAAAACTTAAATTAGAGAATAAACTTATTTATATACTAATGAGTTCCAAAGAGTTTCTCATTTATATCCGTAGTGAGAATCATTTGTTTACCTTTGGAGGTTTTGAAAAAGAGACAAGCCAGAGTAAAAAAATAGGTGTGAAAACTATATCACTAGATAGTAATAATAGTAATAATAGTAATAATAATAATAGTAATAATAGTAATAATAATGACGAAAGAAGTACCACACAAGAAACTTATTCTATTGCACCACCATAACCCTTGGCACCAAACCACTACCAAGATTGTAACTAAACTTAACACTTTCAACCATGTCTGCTCATGCATGATGGGAATTGTTGAATTTCAATTTTAGTATCTGAGTCAATTTACATAAATAATAATAAAATTTTGTTGTCTTCTCCTCCCAATTAAGAAGGGAGAGAGAATGCACATAATCAATTATAATTTACATTTTTCAAGAAATAAATCAAGTGAAGAAGAAAGAAGAAAGAAGAACCACTAGCTAACCAACCATTGATGTGTTGTTTCAAATTTCAAAACCCAACCAAATCTCACATGCCCATTCAGTGTTACCTATCCTATTAACCTTTTAACTTCTATGTAAACACCCCAAATAATAACAGAACTTGACAAGAAAGTCACTGATTAATAACAAAGCATTTATAATCATCATCTTCACTGAATAATCCTTCTATCCACAACATTATTCTCATCCAACGATTCCAGAAATATCTCATTCGAATACCTCCTAGTCAAAGATGAATTTCCCGATTTACCCGTTCACCAATCTTACCACCACTTCCTTGCGACCCCGAAGTACCCGAATGGTCTCAATCAACTCCCTCCCGCTGAATCGGTGGCATAGCCACCACATCCGATGAACTTTGCCGCCAGCTTCCAATAACAGAAGAATTCTATGACCCACGAGAGCTAGAAGTTCTAAGCCTTGCTGAGCTAGTATGTTCTTCTCTACCAAATTTTAATAGATTATCAAGAGATTTTAGTATATACTTCATTAATGGTCATCTTGTTGGTTTTGGATTAAGACAAGATCTAGCTACTATAGCCATTGCCCATACGTCTTCTAGTAAATCCTCATCTATTATTATAGAAGGGTCAAGAATAGTTGTTACTTGCTCTTTATTGTATATTCTTATATAAGGTAATGTACTTCTAACCACTCATTAACTATTATATCACTTGCCCTACTCATACCCACTATACTTATTACTAGCTTAGAGGAACCTTTCTAAAACAATGCACATCATACGCACATGTAGCATTAGGCATACCTAGAGAAAAAAATTATTGGATTATGAACTTCGTAAGTAAATCACCTTATTATTTAACTGTTTTAGTTTAAAACTTCAGATTTATTTTATTTTATTTATATCTAAAATAATTAGTATAATAGATCTCATGTTGTCATGAATCAATGTAAATTTTTATATTTATGTGTATAAAATTTTTACAAATATATATCTATAATACTATATATATATGTATATATTCGATAATAGTAAGTATATACGGTACATTTGATTTTAAATATAAATCAGCGATTTAGTATTATTCATGTTAAATTTTTTTAGATTTGTTTGTTATTAGACAAATGATAGATAGTGAAAGGGACTAACTTGTCTCTAACAATAACTCTACCTTTACATCTTAGAGTAATAATATGTGTGTATGTGTGTGCGTGGACAAAAAGTTTTTTCTTCATGAAATCATTAGCTTTCATATAGTATATGGAGAAACCGGTGGAAAATGTTGCTACAACTCCATCCATGGATACTTAAGTTACATTTCTATAATAAACGTAGATAAATGAAGAGTTAGATGATATTTTGGTGTTTATAGGTAATAAAAATAAAACAATATGCACATTAAGGGTGCACCATCCATGTCGACAACAAGGATTGTTTTTACAATTAAAAAAAAAGGGAAATATTATTTTTGTAAAAAGATTCCAGGAACTGGAGAGTAAGTATAAAAATTATTCCATTAGATAATAACAATCAAATTAGTTTGGATTTTCGCTACTTTAAGCAATAAAGAACGAAACAGTCATGCATCCTTTCATCAGATCCCGATATGCCTGTACATGCGAGCTAATATCTTAACAAAGTTTGCTAGGTGGCGGGCTACAAGTTTGTAGGGGTCTTCTGATAGGATTCTCTATTTTTTAAGACTTAGAATCAGATAAGTTAGGGACAATAGTTTTAGTAGTTTAAATAACCGACAAGAAAATACACCAAACCTATTGTACCGAACCTTTACCAAGAAAACACATCAATCACTTGACCATTAACCTTATACAAAAATAAAATTAGGAGAATGGTAACCATTTGGGTAAACCACCACACCATCAACAACGTACGCATAATCGTCCACCATAAATTTAGAAATTTGAAAATAAATAAAAATACATAATACATTTTACTAAAAAAAATAACATTTAGTATTTTTAATTCTAATAATCTTATCACAAAAATAATATAACTTGAACTTTATTTGAAAAGGAAAAACTACAGGAAAAAGAAATACAAAGTTTTTCATTTATGAATTTGTAATCATGACATCGTAATATCTGATCACGTTTAACTACAATATATTAGAGGTGTGCACGGGCTAAGTTTACCCCAGTTTAGGGTCTTGGATAAGGGTAGGGTAATGTAGTCGGGTCTACAATTTGTCAAAATTGAGGGTAGGTTAAATATTTATCATACCCTCGAGTTATCCTGAGTTAACCCCAAGTTTACCCAAGGTTACTTTATCTGGATATTTTTAATAACACTTATATAAATCATACAAAATACTAAATCCAACAAAATACATGTCATTTGAAGTACATTCACAAAATTAATTTTAAATCATCACATGCCTCGTGTAATATACACTTTCACGGGTCTCAGATATTGTTGGAAAATGACCCGAAAATTCCAATAACCCAGCAATACCTCATAATCAGATTGTGCTTCAAACACGTGCAACTACTAATGGATACCAAATACATTTTAATAAACATAATGATAATTAGGAAGGGATTACCTATAAATACTGAACATCCTGATTGATATTTATCCAACGTTTTCAGTAGATTTCAAGTCAAATCCCCTAAAAAAGAGTTCACAAAGAATAGAGAAAGTAATAATTACAATCTGTAAGTACAAAGTAAATAAAGTTAACCAATATATGTGATAAACTTACCAAACTCAACCTCAAGTTCTGAAACTCAATCTGAAATTAGAAATCACATTGACCCGGTTGGAGTCTAAAACTAACAACGACAAATAATATAAAAGATCCTGACCATATTGAAAGTCTATATACCTCCTAGAAGGGGGGTTGGATAGGACCACGGAAATTGATCGGCTAATTTTAATTCAAGTAAATAAAATTAAAAGCTAATTTAAATCCTATTCTTTTACTAAACTAGATGACAATAAGTTTGACTAATGAACAATAGATAATAAGACCTACGATATTCATACAAGCATATAATCAAACATATAGAGTAGGGAATAAAATAGTTTAGGGAAAGAGAATACGCAAGCATGTATAGTGGTTCGGTTTCCCTACTCCACTACCTAAGGTAGCCACCTTAGGATTTCAAAGCTTCTTTAATAAGCTCCTTGTCTCTCTTAACCGGGGCAAGAACAAAATACCCTTTTACAACCACTTCAAAAACCCGAAGCAAACACTTGTGTAATCACAACACAAAGATACCAAGTATAATCCCTATAATCACACACTCTCTTAATCTATATATTACAAAGACTAGACAAAGAGGAAGAAACAAGTGTTTGAAAGGTTTAACAATAGTGATGAACTCCTAAAGAGTGGATATGACTTTATAGCACACTAAGAATGATTTTGAATATTATTAGCTCTCTAAACCTTCTTGAATGATCACAATTTAGCCCCTTGATATTGGTAGATGAATGGTGTAAGTTGTGTCTTGAATGAACCCCTTTTTATAGGTGAAAAATGCTCCCAACGGTCATAAAGAATGTGTCTAACAGATATAAATAAAATCTCAACAGATATAACAAATATAGTCAATTTGCTGCAGAAAACCCTAACATGCGGTGCAACGCAAGGTCCATGTGGTGTACTGAACGAAATCTTAGTCCGCGCTCTAATAAGTACAACTTTTACTACAATGCTCGGATAAAGAAACTTTCTTCACGAGAGATTAATTAACAAACTCGTTCGAACCGAATCAGTTCATACAAAGCTTTAACCGAACCCAGTTCAAACAAACCTTGAATCGAACTCTGTTTAAACAAAACTTAAAGTAGAGATTAAACTTATTTATAAACTAATGAGTTCGAAAGAGTTTCTCATTTATATCCTTAGTGGCAAAAATTCTTTCCTCTTTGGAGGGAGGTTTTGAAAAAGAGACAAGCCATAGTTGAAAAATACATGGGGAAACTATACCACTAGATAATAATAATAATGATAATAGTAATAATAATAATAATAATAATAATAATAATAATAATAATAATAATAATAATAATAATAATAATAATAATAATAATAATAATAATAATAATAATAATAATAATAATAATGAAAGAAGTACCACACCACAAACCTATTCTATTGCCCCACCATAATCCTTGACACCAAACCACTACCAAGATAGAAAAAAAAATGAACACTTTAAACCAAATCCGCTCATGCATGATGGGAATTGTTGAATTTCAATTTTAGTAACGGAGCCAATTCACAAAAATGAAATTAAAATGTTTGCTTCTCCTCCAAATTTAAAAAAGAGGTTGAGCTTAAAATTAATTATAATTTATATTTTCTGTGAAACAAAACAAGCAAAGACGACAGAAGAAAGAAGAACTCCACTAGCTAACCAACCACCTAGGTGTTGTTTCAAATTCCAACACTTGAAGAAATATCACTTGCCCATTCAGTATTATCCATCCCATTAACCTTTTAACTACAATGCAAACACCCTAAATAATATGAAAACTTGACAAGCAAGTCACTGATTATTAACATAGAATTTATAATCATCATCATCACCAAATCATCATTATATCCACAACATCATTCTAGATTATAGATCTAATTTTTCTCATGAATCAATGTGAATTTTTATATTTATATGTATAAAATTTTTTAAATAAAATTATTCAAGATCTATAATACTATATATATATATGATAATATTAAGTATATATGGTACATATGTTTTAAAATATAAATCAGCGATTAGAGTAATTATAGACATTGAACTATTTGGTGCCTAACAAGTACTCTGCCTTTGTATATTATAATAATATTATGTGTGTATGCGTGCATGTGGAAAAAAGGTCTTGTCTTCATGAAATCATCATCTTTTTTTTTTTTGGTATATGGAGAAACCAGTGGAAAATGTTTCTAGAAAAGAAAATACTACTCTTTACATGATATTCAATGTAAGTTTCGTTGTTTTCAATTTTTTAATAGTGTAGTTTTACTTTTAATTGAAAATCATTTCTTTTAAATCTATATAAAAATATATTTTTTACTTTTCTAGTGATACTGTTTGATTTTTCCAACAGAATATCACTTGAATATTTAGCTAAATATACATGTTAAATCACTCCAAATCCAGCAACATACTAATGATATTATAAAAAAGATACGACATACCATAAAAGACTGTATATAAGAAAAATGGTTATATTATAATTTCATATTTAGGCAAGAAGGTGAAAAAGTAAAAATGATCCCATAAAGAAGAGAGAAATAAAATATCAAAATCTCATTCAAACCCTAATAGTCGTCTTCAATTTTACATAAAAACACAGCAGACCAAATCCTTTCTTACACCACGATCCATTTTCTCCTCTCTAGAAATCGAATTCTTCCATTCTATTCTACCTATCGTTTTTTCCAGCCTATATCATCCTCTTTCTTTGTATAAAGTTTTATTTTCTTTCATATCTCTAACCAAGTTCTGTTTTTTAATGGAGAACATATCAAATCGATCTATGGCCATTACATTTCAAATATAGATTATACGTATAAAACCCAAACCTTCGTTGAAGATGTGAGTTTTCTTATTTCCATATTCTAAATTATTTTTATTATCTTATTATTTTGAAAATAAAAAATAATTTTTATGTGTTAAAACATGAAAATTTGTCAATTTCTATTTTTTAAAGAGTTTTATTTTTTAAAATGTTGTATGTACATGTTTTGATTATTTTTATGCATTGCCTACATTTCTTTAGACATAATTATTTAAGACATTATAATTTGAGTTTGTAGCAATAATATTGCATAAACAAATACAAATCACTTGGGTTGTAACCTTAGTTTTGGGGGATTAGGGGCTATAAAAGATTCCATTTTCATTTTTCATTATTTTCCATCTTTAATTGCATCTGTTGTATTAGAATTTCACTTCAAGAATCTACATTCACATTAAAATGTCTTATGAACATAATGTGTATAAAATGGACATTGTCAAATCTGTTAGATTTACTTTTGTTTAATTTATTAGATTGATCCATTATTTATATTTAGAAAATGGGAGTTTAATTCAATTGAATTAATTAGCCTAAATTTGATTGAGAAGCAATATTAGATCTATACGTTGAATGTCTCGTGGATATATGTTGCTTTCACAACTGCCTTCCTTAAATTTAATCACTCTCATATATAAATTTTTATCTAATCCTTAGCTTCGATGTTTGTTTAAATGTGATTGAATTTTATATTTGTTAGGTGCATTGTGAGCATATATTTACAGATGGAAAAGAGAAGTGTTTGTGCACTTTTACAATTGTATGGAAACATGGTCCAAGATGATGTAAGGAAAAAACCCTAGGCATTGAAAGCATAAGTAACATAGTACCTACTACTAATGTATATCCAAAATTGATATCTTCATGAAGTTGAAAAATTTAGATCAATCAAAAGAAGTCTTGTTCATCATCTCCTAAAAGATTCAAAGGATCCGAATCAACACGAGACAAAGATATGATTTTGAGTGCTACTATTTTTGTGATTTGTAAATGTTTAATTACTTTATACCACAAGACAAATAATATTTATCGCATTTTAAAATTTTGTATTACAAGAGTTATTAATAAAATTATTCAATAGAGGGACGAGGAGAGATGTTGGAAGAAGGATTCTCGCAAAAGATTCAAAGGCTCCGAATCAACACGTGGAAAAGGTCTGATTTTCGGTGCTACTTTTTTTATCATTTTGTTATGTTTAAGTACATCATATCACAAATTAAGAGTTTTTATCACAAATTTTGTATTATAGGAGTAATTAATACAAATGTTCAAGAGATGGAAGAGGAGAGGGATCTATGTGAGCTATTCGGTTCAAAATACATGAGAGCTTGACTTCAATTTGTTTGTGGTTTTTTGAAGAGAATTAGAAGGAACTTAAGAAAAGGTTCAATGATGGATCTTCTTTGAGAAGAGCCCCAACTTAGCAGCCAAACGAATTTTTCGTAGGTTCCCAACTCTTAGTCATTATTGAGAAGTCAACCCTAAAATATCTTTTATAATCATTTTGTAATAATTATAAGATCAAAAATTTAGTACGAATTTTATCAAGCTCGAAATGAGTTAAACATTTTTGTAGCTTTATTTCTACTTTGTGAATCATATTATTCGCTTATAATTATTCGATGATTTTGATATTATTATTATTTGATTGAATTGATTGCTAGCCACAGAATATATACATATCTTATGTTTAGTATATTAATCCCATAAAAAATACCCTTCAGGAATTGCCCTAGATATTACGCTATCTAATATGCGGTTAGAATCTATCACGCTTACTAGACTTAGGGTCACTTAGGGTCACTCAGTAAAGGTATCAAAGTTTAAGAAATAACCTCATAGCGTACTGGGAAGAGACTTAGGTGGACCTTTGAATCCCGACTAATGGGTTTAACCCAACTCCCCCTTAATTAGAATAATATATTTGCATAATAATTTGTGAAGAAGCTAAGCAGTTTGAGTTGTATCTAATATATACTCGTTAATTGCTATATTTTACTTGTTATATTATATTATTACACTAGTTGAACACTTTATATTAATTTTGCATTCCCCGTAGAAAATGATTTTCTTACTATTATATTAATTATAACACTTTATGACGTGTGGAGAATAAATGTATCTAGTATGTGAATTATATCACTCCCAAGGCCCGATAGCAACCGCAATGAAAGCTGACTATTTTCCTTGTCCCTTTATGCTGCAAAACTCACGCTCTAACTAAAGTGTTTGATCAAATACTAACAAAAAAAATATATGTATGGATAATACATTGTTGCTTCAAGAAACCACCATATTTTACTTTTGAATATAAACAGAGCCCCATCTATGGATATTAAATATTATAATTATTACGTTAAAGGGTGCAACTATTCATAGGAGTATAGAGAAATAAAAAGTGAGATGAGATTATGGTGTCTATAGAGAATAAAAGTCAAAAGAAATACAGGTGGTCTTCGGAACATATTTGGTGCTCTGGTGGTTGTAAACGAGTATATCGAAAACTAGATGTGAAAGCTTGTTTTAATTTCTCGAGACCTACAGAGTCGAACTCAAGTAAGTAAGATGTTTTAGCTTGTTTGTTTAACGTCTCTAAAAGGCCTTTTTTCAAACCAAACTAGACATAATAATTTAAGAAATTATAATTTGATTTTGCAGCAATAATATTGCATAAACAAATACAAATCACTTGGGGTGTAACCTTAGTTTTGGGGAATTAGGGGCTATAAAAGATTCCATTTTTACTTTTCTTCATTTATTAAATTTCACTTCAAGAATCTACATTCACATTAAAATGTCTTATGAACATAATGTGTATAAAATGGCCATCATCAAATCTGTTAGATTTACTTTTGTTTAATTTATTAAATTGATCCATTCTTTATATTTAGAAAATGGGAGTTTAATTCAATTGAATTTATTAGCCTAAATTTGATTGAGAAGCAATATTAGATTTATACCTTGAATGTCTCGTGGATATATGTTGCTTTCACAACTGCCTTCCTTAAATTTAAACACTCTCATATATAAATTTTTATCTAATCCTTAGCTTCGGATGTTTGTTTAAAAGTGATTGAATTTTATATTTGTTAGGTGCATTGTGAGCATTCATTTACAGATGGAAAAGAGAAGTGTTTGTGCACTTTTACAGTTGTATGACTACATGGTCCAAGATGATGTAAGGAAGAAACCCTAGGCATTGAAAGCATAAGTAACATAGTACCTGCTACTAATGTACATCCCTCAATGATTTTCACTAGTTGAACACTTTATATTAATTTTACATTCCCAGTAGAGAATGATTTTCTTAATATTATATTAATTATAACAATTTATGACGTGTGGAGAATAAACGTATCTAGTATGTGAATTATATCACTCCCAAGGCCGGATAGCAACCGCAATGAAAGCTGACTATTTTCGTTGTCCCTTTATGCTGCAAAACTCACGCTCTGAAGTGTTTAATCAAATACTAACAAAAAAATCTATATATGTATGTATAATATTTTTCTTCAAGAAATCACAATATTTTACTTTTTAATATATACAGAGCCCTATCTATGGATATTGAATATTATAATTATTACGTTAAAGGGTGCAACTATTCATAGGAGTATAGAGAAATAAAAAGTGAGATGAGATTATGGTGTCTATAGAGAATAAAAGTCAAAAGAAATACAGGTGATCTTCGGAACATATTTGGTGTTCTGGTGGTTGTAAACGAGTATATCGAAAACTAGATGTGAAAGCTTGTTTTAATTTCTCGAGACCTACAGAGTCGAACTCAAGTAAGTAAGATGTTTTAGCTTGTTTGTTTAACGTCTCCAAAAGGCCTTTTTTCGAACCAAACTAGAGTTGTTCACGAATATTTGTTTCTTAAATGGTGAAGCGGAACTTCCTTGAACACGTGTAAGATGTTATAGGATTTTTGTTTAACTTCTTCGAAAGATCTTTTTTTGAACCAAACTCGACTTGTTCACAGATAAATTGTTTCTTAAATGGTAAAGCGAAACTTCCTTGAAAACACGTAATATGTTCTAGCTTGTTTGTTTAAATTCTCTAAAAGATCTTTTTTCAAACTAAACTTTAGATTCATGAACAATTAGGTTCTTAAATGGTGGAGCGAAACATCCTTGAACAATTGATAATGTATGAAATATATAATATATAATCAAAAGTGTAATATTAATATAGAAATTCAAATCTTAAGAAATTATAAAATCTTATTTAATATTTGAAATTCATTAATATATTAAAAAATAAATAAAATATTAATTTATATATCATAATATAAATGATTAATTAACAAACTCGTTCGAACCAACTCAGTCCATACAAAGCTTTAACCGAACTCTGTTCAAACAAACCTTGAATCGAACTCTGTTTAAACAAAACTTAAAATTAGAGATTAAACTTATTTATATAAACTAATGAGTTCGAAAGAGTTTCTCATTTATATCCTTAGTGGCAAAAATTCTTTTCTCTTTGGAGGAAGGTTTTGAAAAAGAGACAAGCCATAGTTGAAAATAGGTGGGAAAACTATACCACTAGATAATAATAATAATAATAATAATAATAATAATAATAATAATAATAATAATAATAATAATAATAATAATAATAATAATAATAATAATAATAATAATAATAA
Organism: Nemophila menziesii; assembly: GCA_029959085.1. Lineage (NCBI taxonomy): Eukaryota > Viridiplantae > Streptophyta > Magnoliopsida > Boraginales > Hydrophyllaceae > Nemophila > Nemophila menziesii. The sequence goes on along the minus strand of JARWIR010000005.1, from coordinate 60,063,286 downwards.
TAATGAAAGAAGTACCACACCACAAACCTATTCTATTGCCCCACCATAATCCTTGACACCAAACCACTACCAAGATAGAAAAAAAACTGAACACTTTAGACCAAATCCGCTCATGCATGATGGGAATTGTTGAATTTCAATTTTAGTAACGGAGTCAATTCACAAAAATGAAATTAAAAATTTTGCTTCTCCTCCAAATTTAAAAAAAAGAGATTGAGCTTAAAATTAATTATAATTTATATTTTTCGTGAAACAAAACAAGCGAAGAAGACAGAAGAAAGTAGACCTCCACTAGCTAACGAACCACCTAGGTGTTGCTTGAAATTCCAACACCTGAAGAAATATCACTTGCCCATTCAGTATTACCCATCCCATTAACCTTTCAACTGCATTGCAAACACCCTAAATAATACCAAAACTTGACAAGCAAGTCACTCATTATTAACATAGAATTTATAATCATCATCATCACCAAATCATAATTATATCCACAACATCATTCTAGATTATAGATCTAATTTTTCTCATAAATCAATGTGAATTTTTATATTTATATGTATACAATTTTTTAAATAAAATTATTCAAGATCTATAATACTTTCTATATATATATATATATATATATATATATATTTGATAATATTAAGTATATATGGTACATATGATTTCAAATATAAATCCGCAATTTAGTATTAAACATGTTAAAACTTTTGAGATTTGTTTGTTATTAGAGTAATTATAGACATTGAATTATCTGATGCATAACAAGAACTCTGCCTTTATATCTTATAATAATAATAATAATAATATGTGTGTATGCGTGCATGTGGAAAAAAGGTTTTTGCTTCATGAAATCATCATCTTTCTTTTTGGTATATGGAGAAACTGGTTGAAAATGTTTCTAGAAAAGAAAATACTACTCTTTACATGAATTTAAATGTAAGTTTTGTTGTTTTCAATTTCTTTCAATAGTGTAGTTTTACTTTTAATTGAAAATCGTTTCTTTTAAATATATATAAAAATATATTTTTTACTTTTCTAGTGATACTGTTCGATTTTTCCAACATAATACCACCTGTATATTTAGCTAAATATACATTCTAAATCACTCTAAATCCAGCTACATACGAATGATATTATAAAAAAAGATACGACATACCATAAAAGGCTGTATATAAAAAAAATGGATATATTATAATTTCATATTTAGGCAAGAAGGTGAAAAAATAAAAATGATCCCAGAAAGAAGAGAGAAATAATATATCACAAATCTCATTTAAACCCTAATAGCCGTCTTCAATTTTACATAAAAACACAGAAGACCAAAGCCTTTCTTACATCACTGATCCATTTTCTCCTCTCTAGAAATCGAATTCTTCCATTCTATTCTACCTATCTTTTTTTTCCAAGCCTATATCCTCCTCTTTCTTTGTATAAAGTTTTATTTTCTTTCCTATCTCTAACCAAGTTCCGTTTTTTAATGGTGGGCATATCAAATCGATCTATGGCCATTACATTTCAATTATAGATTATACGTATAAAACCCAAACCTTTGCTGAAGATGTGAGTTTTCTTATTTCCATATTCTAAATTATTTTTATTATCTTATCATTTGGAAAACAGAAAAATAATTTTTATGTGTTAAAACATGAAAATTTGTCAATTTCTATTTTTTAAAGAGTTTTATGTTTCCAAAATGTTGTACGTACATGTTTTGATTATTTTTATGCATTGGCTACATTTCTTTAGACATAATTATTTAAGAAATTATAATTTGAGTTTGTAGCAATAATATTGCATAAACAAATACAAATCACTTGGGGTGTAACCTTAGTTTTGGGGGATTAGGGGCTATAAAAGATTTGATTTTTATGTTTCTTCATTTTCCATCTTTAATTGCATCTGTTGTATTTGAATTTCACTTCAAGAATCTGCATTCACATTAAAATGTCTTATGAACATAATGTGTATAAACAGCCATTGTCAAATCTTTAGATTTACTTTTGTTTAATTGATTAAATTAATTCATTGTTTATATTTAGAATTGGGAGTCTAATTCAATTGAATTAATTAGCCTAAATTTGATTGAGAAGCAATATTAGATCTATACGTTGAATGTCTCATGGATATCTGTTGCTTTCACAGCTGCAGTCCTGAAATTTAAACACTCTCATATATAAATTTTTATCTAATCCTTAGCTTAGGATTTTTATTTAAAATTGATTGAATTTTATATTTGTTAGGTGCATTGTGAGCATTCATTTACAGATGGAAAAGAGAAGTGTTTGTGCACTTTTACAGTTGTATGACTACATGGTCCAAGATGATGTAAGGAAGAAACCCTAGGCATTGAAAGCATAAGTAACATAGTACCTGCTACTAATGTTCATCCAAAATTGATATCTTCATGAAGTTGGAAAAATATAAATCAATCAAAAGAAGTCTGGTTCATCATATCTTAAAAGATTCAAAGGTTCCGAATCAACACGAGACAAAGGTATGATTTTGAGTGCTACTATTTTTGTGATTTGTATATGTTTAATTACTTTATACCACAAGATAAAGAATTTTTATCGCAATTTCAAATTATGTATTACAGGAGTAATTAGTAAAATTATTCAATAGAGGGACGAGGAGAGAGATTTGGGAGAAGGAATCTCGCAAAAGATTCAAAGGCTCTGAATCAACACGTGACAAAGGTCTGATTTTCGGTGCTACTTTTTTTGTCATTTTTTTATGTTTAAATACATCATATCACAAATTAAGAGTTTTTATCACAAATTTTGTATTATAGGAGTAATTAATACAAATGTTCAAGAAATGGAAGAAGAGAGGGATCTAAGTGAGCTATTCAGTTCAATATACGTGAGAGTTTGACTTCAATTTGATTGTGGTTTTTTGAAGAGAATTCAAAGGAACTTAAGAATAGGTTCAATTATGGATCTTCTTTGAGAAGAGCCCCAACTTAGCAGCCAAACGAATTTTTCCTAGGTTCCCAACTCTTAGTCATTATTGAGAGGTCAACCCTAAAATATCTTTTATAACCATTTTGTAATAATCATAAGATTAAAAATTTAGTACGAATTTTATCAAGCTCCAAATGAGCTAAACATGTTTGGAGCTTGATTTCTACTTTGTGAATCATATTATTCGCTTATAATTATTCGATGATTTTGATATTATTATTATATGATTGAATTGATTGCTAGCCACATAATATATACATATCTTATGTTTAGTATATTAATCCCATAAAAAATACCCTTCAGGAATTTCCCTAGATATTACACTATCACCCTCGATGAAGTTTATGAACTGAAATAAATATATAATTCTATAACGTGATATAGAATCCATAGATCGTAACAACCGGAATATCTAATATGCTGTTAGAATCTATCACGCTTAGTAGACTTAGGGTCACTCAGTAAAGGTATCGAAGTTTAAGAAATAACCTCATAGCGTACTGGGAAGAGACTTAGGTGGACCTTTGAATCCCGACTAATGGGTTTAACCCAACTCCCCCTTAATTAGAGTACAATATTTGCATAATAATTTGTGAAGCTAAGCAATTTGAGTTGTATCTAATGAGACTAATTTAATCTCAATCTTATAACTAGAGATAACACAAACCACATATCAGTAATATAATGGGAATGACACAAATATGACTCCATTTATTGTATATATGATCAATAAGATTGTTTTTTAACAGCTAAGCCTTTTGGTTTACTGTCCCCCAACCCATAAAAACTCATACAATTAAATCAGCAATTAAAGGCATTTGTCATTGTTAATTTTATTATCGTTAACTTATTTTTTACACTGACCCGTTTTTAGAAGACCATGGAGGATAAAGAGAAGTCAAAGAGAAGAGCTAATTACATTCAAAGTTATCTAGAGTTTATGAAAACAACTTCTGTGTAGAATTAAGTTATTTATAGTTTATTTTAATAATCTTTATCTATAATTGATTTAGAGTCTATGAATTTTGTTTTGTGAAAACGTTAGTTTACTTATACTATATCACGTATATTCTATTATTTAAATAATGGTCGAGATCTTTTTAAAGCAAACAAAGAAAATAGCCTTATAGTATACAAAAGTATGGATTGAGTATAAATGTTTAATGTTTCCATAATTTTATTTATTTTAATCACTTTATTAGTATGTATAACTATATTAATTTATGTAAGAAAAGTACAAAACCACTTTGTAGTACTGGAATATGGAATAGGTACACATGATCAACAAATTTCGTTATTCTTATATATAAATATTATAGATAGTATTAAATGTATATGTTTATAAATGTATGAATATTACATACATTTTGAGACCTAGTGGTTGGCCTAGTGGTTAGGTTACTCCTAGAATTTAATCTCATTAGAGTCAAAATGACTCCATGTCCAAAGTGGCTCTCTCATGTATTAAAAAAATATTACATCCATTTTTAGTATTTGATCATTATTGTTTGGTTATTATTTCCTTAAATGCCAAAACTAGTTATATATCCAGAATAATATATTTTTAATATCATAAATTCTATAATCTTTTGTTCATAAAACCAAAGTTTTACTAAAAAAACATGTGATATTAACAAAAAATTACGAATTGAAAAAAATACTTTTGTTGTTGAAAGTTTAATTGAAATATCATGGCCAACGATCTGAGATACTAAATAAAATAGTGTTTTTTTCAAGGAGATCTGAGGTAAGAAATTTAAAAAGGCACTTTTCACAGAGATCAGAGATCTAGACGGCCACAATTTCTCTAGTTAAGAACATAATAAAAAAATAGGTTAAGAGATGAAACTGAGATAATGATTGCTTGTGGTTGCCGCCTGTGAATAGTCTTTTGATGCTGGAAGAGATATTAGTGTGATGATATATCTAAATGAAATCGGGTTAGGGTTTGATTCAAATTAACTAAGTAATTTATAGGTTTAATTAAAATATTAGCGCAAGGAGTTATGGTTAGCCCATACATAAGTAAATAAAAGAACCATGCTAGCGATACATTTTTCTGGCCCAACCAAAATTTTATAACATCTTGTCCAAATTTTAAATTAATTGTAACCTGTCCTTATTCATTAAGTGATTATTTGCAAAAAATTATTATTGATTTAACATTTCTAAAATATAGGTAATGACAGTGGTTGTATCTAGGCGGCCCCACACTTTCTTAATTTTGATTTTCTCTTATTTTGTCATTAGGAGTTCATACCGGGTCTAATCTCACGTCTTGGTATCATTGTCACATACTCTATATCATTCCCTTTATACCCAACTCTTTCACTAGGTTACCATTGTTGATAATATTTTTACCCAATTTCGGGCATCATTTCCTATATTCTCTTTCTTTTTCACATTTATCACAACACACTTTCTCATTTTTTGGGCTCATATATCACAAAGCGCTTCCTTATCATTGTGAGGCACCCACTACATACATATAACTTCATGAATCTAGACACTAGGTCAGTTCCAAAAGGAGTTGCACTCCTGATGGCACTCCGATAATCATGACAACATATTCTTATGACCCTAGGAGTTACAGAGGTTAGTATACAATATAGGAACCACATCAATTATAAAAGAAAGATAGAATGTACCCTATTCGGGACTATATATGGTATTTATAAAATGTTGTGGGTGCACGCATGTGTCTGGTTATGCACTTTAGACAAGGTGAGTTCACAACTTAGATCGTTGTGGGGCCATTGTCGTAAATGATTCTTCATGTGTAGCAAGACGCTACTCTTACATGTTAGTTTCATTTGCAGCATTATTCCTTTGGAATATATGTTCTCATGTGAGTTTGGTACTCCCCTATCCTCGAAAAATACATATTACCCTCAACTTGGCGGTCATGTTTTTTTTTACTACGTGGGACTTCTTGTGGTTGATCAAGTATCGACTATTTATTTTAGCTTATTAATACTCTTCTGAATTTGTGTGATTGGTATCCCTTACTTGGATATGATAAAAATTGATTCATTTGCCTCTTATGTGGTTTTCCAAGATAAGTGATTCTATATTTCTTGATGTCAGTTGTATAACACTTTCTTTCTTGTGTGTATATATATATGAACTTTCAAATAAAACTAAGTATTATACAAAACCGTAGTCCATACTCTAGTCCTCGGAGACGGTACAAATTTCATCTCAATTTTATAATAGGGATGAGACAAATCATAGAGGGGACGAATGTCATCTCAATCTTAGAATAAAAATATGACAAATTTCATTCAAACTTAAGATCGGAGATGAAACAAATCTCTTCTCAGTCTTAGAATGGAGATGGGACAAATTACACCTCGATCTAAAATTGTTGATGAGACAAATTCCATCTCAATCGTAAAATGGAGATAAGATTAATTCAATCGTAATCTTATAATTAGAGATAACACAAATCACATATCAGTAATATAATGGAGATGGCACAAATATGACTCCATATATTGTATATATGATCAATAAGATTGTTTTTTAACGGCTAAGCCTTTTGGTCACCAACCGATAAAAACTCATACAATTATTTAATCAATTAAAGTCATCTGTCATTGTTAATTTTATTCTCGTTACCCAACCAAAACAAAGACTATAATAGATAACCTTGTTCACTTTGCTTATTTTTTACGCTGACCCATTTTCAGAAGACCATGTAGGATAAAGAGAACTCAAATAGAAGAGCTAATAATATCGCAACGGGGGTAAGTAGAATATTTATTACATTCAAAGTTATCTATAGTTTATTAATACAACTTTTTGTGTAGAAATTAAGTGATTTATAGTTTATTTTAATAATCTTTATCTATAGTTGATTTAGAGTCTATGAATTGTTTTTGTGAAAACGTTAGTTTTGCTTATACTATAGCGCGTATATTCTATTATTTATAATGGTCAAGATCTTTTTAAAGAAAACAAAGAAAATGGAATTATATTATACAAAAGTATGAATTGAGTATAAATGTTTAATGTTTCCATAATTTTCTTTATTTTAATCACTTTATTAGTATATATAACTATGTGAATTTTTGTAAGAAAAGTACAAAACGACTTTGTAGTATTGGAATATGAAATAGGTACGTTATCAAAAGTATTACCTATACATGTTTACTTATATACATGTAAAAATATTAAATCCATTTTTAGTATTTGATCATGATTGTTTGGTTATTATTTACTTAAATGCCAAAACTATTTATACGTACATAATAATATATTTTTAATATGATTGATGCTATAATCTATAATTCATGAAACCAAATTTTTACAAATGTGTTATATAATGTAAAGCTATTTTAATAAGATATTTTTGTAAGATATAAATTTTAATAACTGTAAATTAATGATTCTTTGTTGAATTATACATATCAGTTTCGAGTGAATCTACAATGAGTGACACTGGAAAGTTCACAATATACATATCATCAAATTCAATAGAGTATATACTAAATATAAATTCATATGCAAAGAAATGATGAGTCAGCAATGGGATTGGTTTATGAAGTCAGAAAGTTTGAAAACTATTTTACAACTATGTAGCACATAATATAATGCATAATTTCGAGATACTTTTGGATCATGTAAATTAAACACTTCAACTGTCAAGGGTATTTCCTTATTTTTTTATGTTTCACAGCAACATGGAATCCTTCAATTTTATTGTAATAAGTTTCCCTTAGTTGCTACCTGAGAGTGAGTTCTTTCATTGATCTATTGTCCGCCCACTAGATATACCCTAAAATATTTCATTTAAACTACGTGTTGTACAAAGAAGCACTCAAAACTCTATTCTTTAGAGAAGGGACAAATCCAATCGCGTTTTATAATAGAATTGAGACAAATAAGAGAGGGTATATGTCCAATCTCAATCATAAAATGGAAATGAGACAAATTTGATTCTAGACGTAAGATTGAAGACGAGACAAATCTCATCTTAGTATTAGAATAAAAATAGAACATATTCCATTATAGTTTTATATTTTTTTATCTCAAACTTAGAATGTAGATTAGATAATTTCCATCTCAATCTGAACTTGAAGATGAGACGGATTCCATCTCAATCGTAGAAATAAGATGGGACAAACTCTTTCTCAGTTTTAAAATTAGAGACGAGACAAATCTTATCTCAAATTTAGCATAGAGTTGATAAATTCCATCTCAATTTGTGTACGACAAATCTCATCACATGCACAATTTACAAAGATACTTTTTTTCTTATTTACTGTGGATTAAATCTCAAATCTATGTATCATATTTTAAAAAATTATAGATGAAAACTATCATATTAAATTATTAATATTTTATCAAGAAATGCTTATCTTCCTATTATTGGATTCTCAAAAATATAACTCTTTTACCCCAACCCCTACTAAAAAAGAAAAAATGATAAAACTTGCCCTAGCCCCCTCATCCCTTAAAAGAAAAATATAATCTAAAAAAATAAAGTCCCCCAATTCTCTCTTGAAAAGAAAAAAATTATAAAAAAATATTTTTCCCACTGGCTCGAAAAAATAAAAAATCTATAAAATAAAAACATTTACATCAGTACTTGAAAAAAAATTAAAAAAATTTGTTCATTACCATTTGAAAAGGTAAAACGTTGAAAAGAAAACTTTGCCTCCTGAAGAGAAGCAAATAAAAAAAATATCCCTTTCGTATAGAAATGAAAAATTGCTAATATATAAATCCCCTCATCTAGGACCCCTCTTTTGAAAAAGAAAACCAGAGAAATAAATTTCCACAGTTGATGGATAAAAAAAATTTGTCCGGTACCCCTTTTTGGAAAAGAAAAAATAAAAAAAATTCTCTCAAAACCTTCGTTGGTAATAAATATTTTATATTTGCTTTTGTTTTTTATTAAACAATATATTTACCATTAATTGATTATAGAAAATATCGGTGAACTGTCTTGCTATTTAAAAAATATAGTTACTATTTAATAGTTAGAAGTGTATGTTGGTAACTTTTACATTTATAATAATGCTTGTTTTAAATGGAAAATTTATGTTTTTTTAATTATGTAAGTGAGAATTTTCTCTAAAAGTATTATGTACCTACTAGTTATTACATGAATTATAGACCAAAGATATTGATAAAACTATATAATAAGAGAAATAATATATACATATTATTTCTTATTACATTGGAGAGGCATTTTAATCAGGTAAGCTTTGAAATAATTGTAGAAACTTCGAACCAGTAGAACAACTAGTAACCGTCAACCCTTATGTTATACTTGAATTAATTTTTCTCGTTTTCCATAAACATCTTTTTTTTTCCTTGGTTAATCCAAGTTTTATAGAAATTTAAACGGCAAAAGTCACCATACTCCCAATAGCTAAACCTTCACAATCGACTTCTTTGTACTTTAACAGAGGCATGAAATGAGGCTTCTATGGTATCTTTTTAAACACGTCCATTTCTTCAATGGTTGCCCACAGTGCCATGTTCTTCACAAACCTTCTATGCCCCCACCTATTTACTTGTTGGGAGAAATATAATAAAAAGTATTATTAACCAAAAAAACAGAGGAAAAAGTATTAACCAACTCATAGCTTTATTGCTTACTTGTAGTAGTACCATCGTGCATTTTCTCTTTAAACCACATTTAAAGTGGTTCGTGTAGGATATACAAACAAAATTGTATTGATAATTACTCTATAAAGCCACCACAAAAATGTCCACTATATCAGGAGTCTATGCTTTTACCTATTATCAGATATTATAGACACTTTATTGTTACCTTCATTTGCCTTTCTCTTTTTCTATTCGAGATGATCTCTCCACCTCCTAACTAGAAACCAAAGGAATCACAAACATCAAAATTACAATCATAAGCTCTATTAAAGCTTATTTGACACTATTTTTTCTCAATAAAATAAATTAATTTCTTATTTTAATCTTATTTCTAATTCTAAATAGTTTTCAAATTTCAAAAATAAACATAAATAAAAAATATTTATTAAAATTGAGTTTTGCTAAAAAAACGTGTGTTATTAACAAAAATTAAGAATTGAAAAAAATACCGTTGTTGTTGAAATTTTAATTGAAATATCATGGCCAACTATCTGAGATACTAAATAAAATAGTATTTTTTTCAAGGATATCTGAGGTAAGAAATTAAAAAAGACACTTTTCATGGAGATATGAGATTTGGACGGACACATTCTCTGCTTAAGAAACATAATAAAAACGGGTTCAGAGATGAAACTGAGATAATGATTGCATGTTGTTGCCGCCTGTGAATAGTCTTTTGATGACGTAAGAGATATTAGTGTGATGATATATCTAAATGAAGTTGGGTTAGGGTTTGATTCAAATAAACTAAGTAATTTACACGGTCAAGTAAAATTTTAGCCCAAATAATTAAGATTAGCCCATACAGTAAATAAAATAACCATATAGACATTTTTCTGGCCCTACCAAAATTTTATAACATCTTGTCGAAATTTTAAATTAATTGTAACCCATCCTTATTCATTAAGTGATTATTTGCAAAAAATTATTATTGATAAAACATTACTGAAATATAAGTAATGACAATGGTTGTATCTCGGCGGCGGCGCACTTCCTTAACTTTGATTTCCTTTCATTTTGTCACTACGAGTTCATAGCGGGTCTAATCTCACGTCTTGGTATCATTGTCACATACATTATATCATTCCCTTTATACCCAACTCTTTCACTAGGTTACCATTGTTAATAATATTTTTACCCTATTTTAGGCATTATTTGCTATATTCTCTATCTTTTTCACATTTATCACAACACCCTTTCTTATTTTTTGGGCTCAAATATACACCCGACTCATATATCATAAAGTTCAAATCTATGCCTGGTTATAGATCACCATTACAAAGCGTTTCCTTATCATTGTCGAGGCACCTACTACATACATACAACTTCCTGAATCTAGACACTAGGTCAGGTCCAAAGGGAGGTGCACTCTGATGGAACTGAGATACACATGCTAAGGTATTCTTATGACCCAAGGAGTTACAAAGGTTTATAGACTATATAGTAACCACATAAATTATAAAATAATGATAGAATGTACTATATTGGGGTGTAGATATGGTATTTATATAATGTTGTGGGTGCACGCATGTTGCTGGTGTGCACTTTAGACAAGGTGAGTTCACAACTTAGATCGTTGTGGGGCCCTTGCCGTAAATGATTCTTCATGTGTAGCAAGACGCTAACCTCACATGTTAGTTGCATGTACAACATTATTCCTTTGTCATATATGTCCTCGGGTAAGTTTGGTACTCATCTATCCTCGGCAAATACATATTACCGTCGACTTGGTGGTCATGTCTTTTTTTCGCAACGTGGAACTTCTCGTGGTTGATCAAGTATCGACTATTTATTTTAGCTTATCAACACTCTTCTGAAACTGTGTAATTGGTATCCCTCACTTCGATATGGTCAAAACAGAATCATTTGCCTCTTATGTGGTTTTTCAAGATAAGTGATTCTATATTTCTTTGATGTCAGTTATATAACACTTTCATTCTTGTGTGTGTGTATATATATGAACTTTCAAATAAAACTAAGTATTGTAGAAAAAAGCAGTCCACACTATAGTCCTCGAAAAGGTACAAATTTCATCTCAATTTTATAATAGAGATGGGACAAATCAGAGAGGTGACGAATGTCATCTGAATCTTTAAATAAAAATATGACAAATTTCATTCAAACTTAAGATCGGAGATGAGACAAATCTCTTCCCAGTCTTAGAATGGAGATGAGACAAATTACATCTCGATCTAAAATTGATGATGAGACAAATTCCATCTCAATCGTAAAATGAAGATGAGACTAATTCAAACTCAACCTTATAACTAGAGATAACACAAATCACATATATGTACTATAATAGGGATAGCACAAATATGAATCCATATATTGTATATATGATCAATAAACCTTTTGGTTTACTGTCCCCCAACCCATTAAAACTCATACAATTATTTCAGCAATTAAAGGCATCTGTCATTGTTAATTTTATTATCGTTACCCAACCAAAAAAAAGACTATAACAAATAACCTTGGTCATTTTGCTTATTTTTTACACTGACCCGTTTTTAGAAGACCATGGATAATGAACTCAAAGAGAAAAGCTAATTATATCGCAACTGAGGTAAGTAGAATTTTTATTACATTCAAAGTTATCTAGAGTTTATGAAAACAACTTATGTGTAGAAATTAAGTGATTTATAGTTTATTTTAATAATCTTTATCTACAATTGATTTAGAGTCTATGAATTTTTTTTTGTGAAACCGTTAGTTTTGCTTATACTATAGCGCGTATATTCTATTATTTAAATAATGGTCAAGATCTTTTCAAAGAAAACAAAGAAAATAGTCTTATATTATACAAAAGTATGGATTGAGTATAAATGTTTAATGTTTCCATAATTTTCTTTATTTTAATAACTTTATTAGTATGTATAACTATATGAATTTTTTTAAGAAAAGTACAAAACGACTTTGTAGTACTGGAATATGGAATAGGTACGCATGATCAACAACTTTCGTTATTCTTATATATAACTATTATAGAAAGTATTACATGTATATTCATAATAATATGTTTTTAATATCATAGATGCTATAATCTTCTATTCATAAAACCAAAGTTTTACAAATGCGTTATATAAGATATGTTTGTGAGATCTAAGTTTTAATAACTGTAAATTAATCATTATTTGTTGAATTATACATATAATTTTCGAGTGAATCAACAAAGATTGACACTGGAAAGTTAGCAATATACATATCATCAAATTCAGTATAGTATATACTAAATATAAATTCATATGCAAAAAAATGATGAGTCATCAATGGGATTGGTTTATGAAGTCCAATTGTTTGAAATCTATTTTCAAACTGATGTTATTAAAGCAATCTGTGGTGCACATAATATAATGCATAATCTTGAGATACTTTTGAATAATTTAAATCAAAGACTTCAACGGTTAAGGGTATTTCCTTAATTTATTTTATTTCACAGCAAAATGGATTCTTTCAATTTCATTTTAATAAGTTTCCCTTAGTTGCTACGTGAGAGTGAGTTCTTTCATTGATCTATTGTCTGCCCACCATGTATACTCCAAACTCTAGTCTTTAGAGAAGGGACAAATCCAATCTCAATTTAGAATCAAATGAGACAAATAAGAGAGGGGATAGGTCCAATCTCAATATTAAAATGGAAATGAGACAATTTTATCTTAGACTTAAGATTGAAGATGAGACAAGTCTCATCTTTGTAAAAGAATAAAAATGGAACATATTCCATCATAGTTTTATATTAGATACGTGACAAATTTCATCTCAATCTTAGAATGGAGATAAAATAAATTCCATCTCAATCTAAACTTGAAGATTAGACAGATTCCATCTCAATGTAGAAAGACGATTGGACACACTCTTTCTGAGTTTTAATATTAGAGACGAGACAAATCTTATCTCAAACTTAGCATAGAGTTTAAAAATTCCATCTCAATTTGGATAGAACAAATCTCATCACATGCACAATTTACAAATATACATATATTTCTTATTTATTGTGGATAAAATCTCAAATTTATGTATCATATTTAAAAAAATTATAGATGAAAACTATGATATTAAATTATTAATAATTTATCAAAAACACTTATCTTCCTATTATTGGATTCTCAGAAATTTTAATGGGACAAATCTCATCTCAGTAGGACTGACATGAAAATCTCATCCCAATCTTATAATGTAGATGGGATAAAATTTAATTTTTTTACCCCAACCCCTACTAAAAAAGAAAAAATGATAAAAGTCTCCCTAGCCCCCCTCATCTGTTAAAAGAAAAAAATAATCTAAAAAAAAAATTCCCCCACTTCTCGCTTGAAAAGAAAAAAATTATAAAAAAATATCTTTCCAACTTCCCCAGAAAAAATAAAAAATTTAAAAATAAAAGAAATTACATCAGTACTTGAAAAAAATTATAAAATTTGTCCCTTCCCTGTTGAAAAGGTAAAACGTTGAAACGACAAATCTGCCTCATTATGAGAAGCAAATAAAAAATATCCCCTTCGAAAAGAAATAATAATAACTAATATAAAAATTTTCTTATCTAGGACCCCTCTTTCGAAAAAGAAAAACCCGAGAAATAAATTTCTGGTACACTTTTTGGAAAAGAAAAAATATTAAAAATTCCCTCATAACCCCTGTTGGTAAAAAAATATTTTATATTTGCTTTTGTTTTTTTTAATATTTATTATAGTTAATATTGATTGATTGTAGAAAATATCGGTGAACTGTCTTGTTAATTAATAAATATAGTTACCATGGAGGATAAAGAGCTCTCTCTGAGAGAGGAGCTAATAATATCGCAACTGAGGTAAGTAGAATATTTATTACATTCAAAGTTATCTAGAGTTTATGAATACAACTTCTGTGTAAAAATTAAGTGATTTATAGTTTATTTTAATAATATTTATTTATAATTGATTTAGAGTCTATGAATTTTATTAGCGAAAACGTTAGTTTTCTTATAATATAAAGCAGATATTATATTATTTAAATAATGGTCAAGATCCTTTTAAAGAAAACAAAGAAAATAGCCTTATAGTATACAAAAGTATGGATTGAGTATAAATGTTTAATGTTTCCATTATTTTCTTTATTTCAATCACTTTATTAGTATATATAACTATGTGAATTGTCTTTAAGAAATGTACAAAACGACTTTGTAGTACTGGAATATGGAATAGCTACGCATGATCAACAACTTTCGTTATTCTTATATATAACTATTATCAAAAGTAATACATGTATATCTTTACTTATATACATGTAAGAATATTACATCCATTTTTAGTATTTTATCATTATTGTTTGGTTATTATTTCCTTAAATGCCAAAACTAGTTATATATACATAATAATATATTTTTAATATCATATATGCTATAATCCTCTATTCATAAAACCAAAGTTTTACGAATATGTTATATAATGTAAAGCTATTTTAATAAGATATGTTTGTGAGATCTAAATTTTAGTAACTTTAAATTAAGCATTCTTTGTTGAATTATACATATCAGTTTCGAGTGAATCAAAAATGATTCACATGGGAAAGTTAACAATATATATCATCAAATTCAATACAGTATATACTAAATATAAATTCATATGCAAAGAAATGATGAGTCAGCAATGGGATTGGTTTATAAAGTCAAAAAGTTTGAAAACTATTTTCAAACTGAAGTTATAAAAGTAATCTGTGGTGCACATAATATACTGCATAATTTTGAGATACTTTTGAATCATGTAAATCAAAGACTTTAGCTGTTAAGGGTATTTCCTTAATTTTGTTTTGTTTCCTAGCAACATGGAATCCTTCAATTTCATTTTAATAAGGTTCCCATAGTTGCTACCTAAGAGTGAGTTCTTTCATTGATCTATTGTCTGCCCATCAGATATACACCAAAATATTTCATTTAAACTATGTGTTGTACAAAAAAGCACTCCAAACTCTAGACTTTAGAGAAGGGACAGATCTAATTGGAATTTATAATTGAAATGAGACAAATAAGAAAGGGGATAGGTCCAATCTCAATCTTAAAACTAAAATTAGACAATTTTATCTCTGACTTAAGATTGAAGACGAGACAAATCTCATTTTGGTATAAGAATAAAAATTGAACATATTCCATCATAGTTTGAAATTAGATACATGATAAATTTTATCTCAATCATAGTATGGAGATAAGATAAATTCCATTTCAATCTAAATTAGAAGACGAGACAAATTCCAACTCAATCGTAGAAAGAAGATGGGATAAACTCTTTCTCAGTTTTAATATTAGAGACGAGACAAATCTTATCTCAAACTTAGCATAGAGTTGAAAAATTTCATCTCAATTTTTGTAGGACAAATGTCATCACATGCACAATTTACAAAGATACTTCTATTTCTTATTTATTGTGGATTAAATCTCAAATTTATGTATCATATTTAAAAAAATTATAGATGAAAACTATCATATTAAATTATTAATAATTTATTAAAAAACGCTTATCTTCCTACTATTGGATTCTCAAAAAATTTAATGGGACAAATCCAATCTCAGTAGGACTGACATGAAAATCTCATCTCAATCTTTGAATAGAGATGGCACAAATATCATCCCAATCTTTAATTTATACATCCATTTTTAGTATTTGATCATTATTGTTTGGTTATTATTTCCTTAAATGCCAAAACTAGTTATATATCCATAATAATATATTTTTAATATCATAAATGCTATAATCTTTTGTTCTTAAAACCAAAGTTTTACTAAAAAAACATGTGACATTAACAAAAAATTACTAATTGAAAAAAATACTTTTGTTGTTGAATGTTTAATTGAAATATCATGGCTAACGATCTGAGATACTAAATAAAATAGTTTTTTTTTCAAGGAGATCTGAGGTAAGAAATTTAAAAAGGCACTTTTCAGAGAGATCATAGATCTAGACGACCAATTTCTCTAATTAAGAAACATAATAAAAAAATAGGTTAAGAGATGAAAGTGAGATAATGATTGCTTGTGGTTGCCGCCTGTGAATAGTCTTTTGATGCTGGAAGAGATATTAGTGTGATGATATATCTAAATGAAATTGGGTTAGGGTTTGATTCAAATAAACTAAGTAATTTATAGGGTTAAGTAAAATATTAGCCCAAGGAGTTAAGGTTAGCCCATACATAAGTAAATAAAAGAACCATGCTAGCGATACATTTTTCTAGCCCAACCAAAATTTTATAACATCTTGTCCAAATTTTAAATTTATTGTAACCTGTCCTTATTTATTAAGTGATTATTTGCAAAAAATTATTATTGATATACCATTTCTAAAATATAGGTAATGACAGTGGTTGTATCTCGGCGGCCGCACACTTCCTTGATTTTAATTTTCTTTTATTTTGTCATTAGGAGTTCATACCGGGTCTAATCTCACGTCTTGGTATCATTGTCACATACTCTATATCATTCTCTTTATACCCAACTCTTTCACTAGGTTTCCATTGTTGATAATATTTTTACCCAATTTTTGGCATCATTTGCTATATTCTCTCTCTTTTTCACATTTATCACAACACTCTTTATCATTTTTTGGGTTCATATATCACAATGTTCAGATCTAGTCCTAGTTATAAATCACCATTACAAAGCGTTTCCTTATCATTGTGAGGCACCCACTACATACATACAACTTCATGAATCTAGACACTAGGTCAGTTCCAAAGGGAGGTGCACTCCTGATGGCACTCCGATAATCATGACAACATATTCTTATGACCCTAGGAGTTACAGAGGTTAGTAGACAATATAGTAACCACATCAATTATAAAAGAAAGATAGAATGTACCCTATTCAGGACTATATATGGTATTTATAAAATGTTGTGGGTGTACGCATGTGTCTGGGTATTTACTTTAGACAAGGTGAGTTCACAACTTAGATCGTTGTGGGGAAATTGCCGTAAATGATTCTTCATGTGTAGCAAGACGCTACTCTCACATGTTAGTTGCATTTGCAGCATTATTCCTTTGGAATATATGTTCTCATGTGAGTTTGGTACTCCCCTATCTTCGAAAAATACATATTACCCTCAACTTGGTGGTCATGTTTTTTTTACTACGTGGGACTTCTTGTGGTTGATCAAGTATCGACTATTTATTTTAGCTTATTAATACTCTTCTGAATTTTTGTGATTGGTATCCCTTACTTGGATATGATGAAAATTGATTCATTTGCCTCTTATGTGGTTTTCCAAGATAAGTGATTCTATATTTCTTTGATGTCAGTTGTATAACACTTTCTTTCTTGTGTGTGTATATATATATATATATATATATATATATATATATATATATGTATATGAACTTTCAAATAAAACTAAGTATTGTACAAAACCGTAGTCCATACTCTAGTCCTCGGAGAAGGTACAAATGTCATCTCAATTTTATAATAGAGATGAGACAAATCATAGAGGGGATGAATGTCATCTCAATCTTAGAATAAAAATATGACAAATTTCATTCAAACTTAAGATCGGAGATGAAAAAAATCTCTTCTTAGTCTTAGAATGGAGATGAGACAAATTACACCTCGATCTAAAATTGTTGATGAGACAAATTCCATCTCAATCGTAAAATGGAGATAAGATCAATTCAATCGCAGTCTTATAATTAGAGATAACACAAATCACATATCAGTAATATAATAGAGATGGCACAAATATGACTCCATATATTGTATATATGATCAATAAGATTGTTTTTAACGGCTAAGCCTTTTGGTCCCCAACCGATAAAAACTCATACAATTATTTCATCAATTAAAGGCATCTGTCATTGTTAATTTTATTATCGTTGCCTAACCTAAAAAGGGACTATAACAAAATAACCTTTGTCACTTTGCTTATTTTTTACGCTGACCCATTTTCAGAAGACCATGGAAGATAAAGAGAACTCAAAGAGAAGAGCTAATAATATCACATCTGGGTTAAGTAGAATATTTATTACATTCAATGTTATCTAGAGTTTATGAATACAACTTCTGTGTAGAAATTAAGTGATTTATTGTCTATTTTAATAATCTATATCTATAATTGATTTAGAGTCTGTGAATTGTTTTTGTGAAAACGTTAGATTTTCTTATACTATAGCGCAGAAATTCTATTATTTAAATAATGGTCAAGATCTTTTTAAAGAAAACAAAGAAAATAGCCTTATAGTATACAATTATGGATTGAGTATAAATTTTTAATGTTTCCATAATTTTCTTTATTTTAATCGCTTTATTAGTATATATAACTATATGAATTTTTCTGAAGGAAAGTACAAAACAACTTTGTAGTACTGGAATATGGAATAGGTACGCATGATCAACAACTTTCGTTATTCTTATACATAACTATTAATAAAAATATTACTTGTATATGTTTACATATATACATGTAAGAATATTACATCCATTTTTAGTATTTCATCATTATTGTTTAGTTATTATTTCCTTAAATGCCAAAACTAGTTATATATCCACAATAATATATTTTTAATATCATAGATGCTATAATCTTCTATTCATAAAACCAAAGTTTTACAAATGTGTTATATAATGTAAAGCTATTTTAATAAGATATGTTTGTGAGATCTAAATTTTAATAACTGTAAATTAATCATTCTTTTTTTCAATTATACATATCAGTTTCGAGTGAATCAACACTGATTGACACTGTAAAGTTAGCAATATACATATCATAAATTTCAATAGAGTATATACTAAATATAAATTTATATGCAAAAAAATGATGAGTCAGCAATGGGATTGGTTTATGAAGTCATAAAGTTTGAAAGCTATTTTCAAACTGATGTTATAAATGTAATATGTGGTGCACATAATAAAATGCATTATTTCGAAATACTTTTGAATCATGTAAATCAAAGAATTCAACTGTTAAGGGTATTTCCTTAATTTTTTTTATTTCATAGCAACATGGAATCTTTCAATTTCATTTTAATAAGTTTCCCTTAGTTTCTACCTGAGAGTGAGTTCTTTCATTGATCTATTGTTTGCCTACCAGTCTATACACTAAAATATTTCATTTAAACTATGTATTGTAAAAAAAAGCACTCCAAACACTAGTCTTCAGAGAAGGGACAAATCCAATCGATATTTATAATAGAAACGAGACAAATAATAGAGAAGATAGGTCCAATCTCAATTTTAAAATAGAAATGAGACAATTTTATATTAGACTTAAGAATGAAGATGAGACAAATCTCATCTTGGTATAAGAATAAAAATGGAACATATTCTATCATAGCTTTAAATTAGATTAGTGACAAATTTCATCTCAATCATAGAATTGAGATAAGATAAATTTCATCTCAATCTTAACTTGAAGATGAGACAGATTCCATCTCAATCGTAGAAAGAAGATGGGAAAAACTCTTTCTCAATTTTAATATTAGAGATGAAACAAATCTTATCTCAAACATAACATAGAATTGAAAAATTTCAACTCAATTTTTTGTAGGACAAATTTCCTCACATGCACAATTTACAAAGACACTTCTATTTCTTATTTATTGTGGATTAACTCTCAAATTTATGTATCATATTTAAAAAAATTATAGATAAAAACTATCATATTAAATTATTAATAATTTATCAAAAAACTCTTATCTTCCTATTATTGGATTCTCAAAAATTTTAATGGGACAAATCCCATCTCAGTAGGACTGACATGAATATCTCTTTTCAATTTTTGAATAGAGATGGCACAAATATCATCCCAATCTTATAATGTAGACGAAATAAAATTTAATTTTCTACCCCAACCCCTACTTAAAAAGAAAAAATAATAAAGTTGCCCTAACCCCCCTCATCCCTTAAAAGAAAAAAATAATGTAAAAATAAATAAATAAAGTCCCCCACTTCTCGCTTTAAAAGAAAAAATTATAAAAAATTATTTTTCCACCTGGCCCCCGGAAAACATAAAAAATCTAAAAAACAATTACAAAATTTGACCCTTCCCGGCTGAAAAGGTAATAGGTTGAAACGAAAAAATCTTTCTCCTTAAGAGAAGCGAATTAAAAAAAATATGGTCTTCGAAAAGAAATAAAAATTGCTAATACAAAAATTCCCTCATCTAGGACCCCTCTTTCGAAAAAGAAAAACCCAAGAAATAAATTTCCACAGCTGCTGGATTAAAAAAAATTGTCCGGTACCCCTTTCTGGAAAAGAAAATATTTTAAAATATCCCTCAAAACCTTTGTTGGTAAAAATATATTTTATATTTGCTTTTGTTTTTTATTAATTAATATAGTTACTATTAATTGATTATAGAAAATATAGGTGAACTGTCTTGTTACTTAATAAATATAGTTACTATTTCAAAGTTCGAAGGGTATGTTGGTAATTTTTACATTTATAATAATGTTTGATTTAAATGGGAAATTGATTTTTTTTAACAATTTAAGTGAGAATTGTCTCTAAGAATATTATGTACCTACTAGTTATTACATGAATTATAGACCAAAGATATTGACACAACTATATAATGAGAAAAATAATATATATATATATATATATATATATATATATATATATATATATATATATATATTATTTCTTATTACATTGGATAGGCCTTTGAATCGGGTAAGCTTTGAAAAAATTGTATAAACTTCGAACCACTAGAACAACTATTAACTGGTCAACCCTTATGTTATACTTGAATTGATGTTTCTCGTTTTCCTTGAACATCTTTTTTTCCCTTGGTTAATTCAAGTGTTATAGAAATTTGACCTGCAAAAGTCACCATACTCCCAATAGCTAAGCCTTCAGGATTGATTTCTTTGTACTTTAACAGAGGCATGAAATGAGGTTTCTGTGGCATCTTTCAAAACACATCCATTTCTTCAAAGGTTGCCCACATGCCTTGTTATTCACAAACCTTTTATGCCCTCACCTATTTACTTGCTGGGATAAATATAATAAAAATTATTATTAACCAAAAAACCAGAGGAAAAAATATTAACCAACTCATAGCTTTAATGCTTACTTGTAGTAGTACCTCGTGAATTTTCTCTTTAAACCACATTTAAAGTGGTTCGTTATCCATCATTTCATCAGCTCTAATGTTGTTAGGATCTACAAACAAAATTGTATTGATAGCTACTCTATAAATCCAGCACAAAAATGTCCACTATATCAAGAGTTTATGTTTTTACCTATTATCAGATATTCTAGACACTTTATTGGTACCTTCATTGGCCTTTCTTTTTTTCTCTTCAAGATGATCTCTCCACCTCCTAACTGGAAACCAAAGGAATCACAAACATCAAAATTACAATCATAAGCTCTATTAAAGCTTAATTGATACTATTTTTTCTTGATAAAAATAATTAATTTCCTATTTTAATCTTATTTATAATTATAAATAGTTTTCAAATTTCAAAAATAAACATATAGTGAAAAAATATGTAATATCTATTAAAATTGAGTTTTTGCTGAAAAAAACATGTGTGTATTAACAAAAAATTACGAATTGAAAAAAATACCTTTGTTGTTGAAAGTTTATTTGAAATATCATGGCCAACGATCTAGGATACTAAATAAAATAGTATTTTTGTCAAGGAGATCTGAGGTAAGAAATTAAAAAATGCACTGTTCACGGATATCTGAGATCTAAATGGCCACGTGCTTAAGAAACATAATAAAAAAACGGGTTAAGAGATGAAACTGAAATAATGATTGCTTGTGGTTGCCGCCTTTGAATAGTCTTTTGATGCTGGAAGAGATATTAGTGTGATGGTATATCTAAATGAAGTTGGATTAAGGTTTGATTCAAATAAACTAAGTAATTTATAGGGTTAAGTAAAATTTTAGCCCAAAGAATGAAGATTAGCCCATACATAAGTAAATAAAATAACCATATAGGCCCAACCAATATTTTATAACATCTTGTCCAAATTTTAAATTAATTGTAACATGTCCTTATTCATTAAGTGATTATTTGCAAAAAATTATTATTGATAAAACATTTTCTGAAATATAAGTAATGACAATGGTTGTATCTCGGGGGCGCGCACTTCCTTAAGTTTGATTTTCTTTTATTTAGTCATTAGGAGTTCATAACGGGTCTAATCTCACGTCTTGGTATCATTGTCACATACTCTATATCATTCCCTTTATACCCAACTTTTTTACTAGGTTACCATTGTTGTTAATATTTTTACCCAATTTCGGACATTATTTGCTATATTCTCTCTCTCTCTCTTTTTTATTTTTTGATCAAACCTACCATTTTATATCCACAATATGACAAGTACAAATCAAACCCCTACTTGTTTTTTACTCAAAAACAAGCATGGCTAGAAAAACAAACCATATGCAACATTTACTAGAAAGTAAACCTATCAATTTTCAAGACAACCTATACAACCATTGCTAGAAAAATAAATCAAAGTAGAAGCACCCTATACAACTATTGCTAGGAAGTTAAAGGCTATACAACAATATCTAAAGTCTTATACTATGTCCAAGCTCGAAGATATCTTCCTTGATCTTCTTATTCTCCTCCCTTGAGTACTCCATGTAGCTTCCATCTTGCTATCAATCTCATATTCTCAACACTCCTTTTAAATAACTTTCTATTCCAAAGTGTGTATTGAACATCTTTCAAAACTATTTTCACAATATCCTCATATTTAGGATGCATCTTCTTAACTCTTTTTTATTCCTCACATCCCAAATACAATAAAGAAAGCTAAGAAAAGTAATGTTTGATATGGTATCTTTTAAGGTGTTACCAACAAACTTAAGCATAAAATCGAGCCTTTCCTTCCAAGTATTACCCGAGTTGTGCAAATTGTGAAGAGCACAAATCTCATTCCAAGCCAAAGTAGTGAATTTGTAATTCACAAATAAGTGATCCCTAGATTCATGTTCTTCAATGCAAAGGTAGCACATCTTGTCCACTTCCATACCCCATTTGCTAAGCCTATCTTTAGTGCTTAATCTATCCTTACAAATTACCCAAGCATAAAACTTGTGCTTTGGCATACTCCATCTATGCCACACCACACTATACCGTTTTGTTTTCTCATTAAGGCCCCTTAGGTCATACATAACATCCGAGGTCATAAATCCTTTATCTCTCCATCTTATAGTGTCATGCTTCTCATTAAGCACCATATCTTTTACCACCTCATACACCTTCTTAAACCTAGGTGGAAATCTCCACCTCTTCCCCACATAATAGTCCATCAGCTTTTTCTTAATATTGTAATTACCCAAAGAAATATCATTCTTTTGTTCACAAATATCACCTACATACTTTCCTTTTATCCATCTATCATCTAACATATAGGTTCTCTTTTTCACATTGATCACAACACTATTTCTCATTTATTGGGCTCAAATATACACCCAACTCATATATCATAAAGTTCATATCTAGGCCTGGTTATAGATCACCATTACAAAGCGCTTCCTTATCATTGTAGAGGCACCCACTACATACATAAAACATCGATACTCATGCTAAGGTAATCTTATGACCCGAGGAGTTATAGAGGTTTGTATACTTTATAGTAACCACATCAATTATAAGAGAAAGATAGAATGTACCCTATTCGGGTGTAGATATGGTATTTATAAAATGTTGTGGGTGCACACATGTGGCTGAGTGTGCACTTTAGACAAGGTGAATTCACAACTGCCGTAAATGATTCTTCATGTGTAGCAAGACGCTACTCTCACATGTTAGTTGCATGTGCAGCATTATTTCTTTGGCATATATGTCCTCAGTTATATTTGGCACTCCTCTATCCTCGGCAAATACATATTACCCTGGACTTGGTGGTCATGTCTTGTTTTTGCTACGTGGGACTTCTCGTGTTTGATAAAGTATCGACTATTTACTTTAGCTTATCAATACTCTTTTGAATTTTTGTGATTGGTATCCCTTACTTGGATACGATCAAAACAGAATCATCTGCCTCTTACGTGGTTTTCCAAGATAAGTGGTTCTTTATTATTTGATGTCAGTTGTATAACACTTTTGTTATTGTATGTATATATATATATATATATATATATATATATATATATATATATATATATGAATTTTCAAAATAAACTAAGGATTGTAAAAAAAAGTTGTCCATACTCTAGTCCTCGGAGAAGGTACAAATTTCATCTCAATTTTATAACGGAGATGGGACAAATCAGAGAAGGGACGAATGTCCTCTCAATATTAGAATAAAAATATCACAAATTTCATTCAAACTTAAGATCAGAGATGAAACAAATCTCTTCTCAGTCTTAGAATGGAGATGAGACAAATTACATCTCTGTCTAAAATTGATGATATTCCATCTCAATCGTAAAATGGAGATGAGACTAATTCAATCTTTGTCTTATAATTAGAGATAACACAAATCACACATGAGTAATATAATGGGGATAGCTCAAATATTACTCCATCTATTGTATATATGATCAATAAGATTGTTTTTTAACGGCTAAGCCTTTTTGTTTACTGTCCACCAACCCATAAAAACTCATACAATTATTTCAGCAATTAAAGGCATTTGTAATTGTTAATTTTATTATCGTTACCCAACCAAAAAAAAGACTAATAACAAATAACCTTGGTCACTTTGCTTATTTTTTGCACTGACCCATTTTCAGAAGACCATGGAGGATAAAGAACTCAAATAGAAGAGCTAATAATATCGCAACTGAGGTAAGTAGAATATTTATTACATTCAAAGTTATCTAGAGTTTATGAATACAACTTCTGTGTAGAAAGTAAGTGATTTATAGTTTATTTTAATAATCTTTATCTATAATTGATTTACAGTTTATTAATTTTTTATGTGAAAACTTTAGTTTAGCTTATATTATAGCGCGAATATTCTATTGTTTAATTAATGGTCAAGATCTTTTTTAAGAAAAAAAGAAAATAGCCTTATAGTATGCAAAAGTATGGATTGAGTATAAATGTTTAATGTTTCCATAATTTTCTTTATTTTAATTACTTTATTAGTATTTATAACTATATGAATTTGTTTTAAGAAAAGTACAAAACGACTTCGTAATACTGGAATATGGAATACGTACGCATGATCAACAACTTTCATTATTCTTATATATAACTATTATTAAAAGTATTACATGTATATGTTTACTTATATACATGTAAGAATATTACATCCATTTTTAGTATTTGATCATTATTGTTTGGTTATTATTTCCTTAAATGCCAAAACTAGTTATATATCCATAATAATATATTTTTAATATCATAGATGTTATAATCTTTTATTCTTAAAACCAAAGTTTTACAAATGTGTCATATAATGCAAAGCTATTTTAATAAGATATGTTTATGAGATCTAAATTTTAATAACTGTAAACTAATCATTCTTTGTTGAATTATACATATCAGTTTCGAGTGAATCAACAATAATTGACACTGAAAAGTTAGCAATATACATATCATCAAATTCAATGGAATATAAACTAAATATAAATTCATATGCAAAGAAATGATGAGTCAATAATGAGATTGGTTTATGAAGTCAGAAAGTTTGAATTTATTTTCAAACTGATGTTATAAAAGTAATCTGTGGTGCACATAATATAATGCATAATTTCAAGATACATTTCAATCATGTAAATCAAAGACTTCAACTTTTAAGGGTATTACCTTAATTTTGTTTTATTTCACAGCATCATGAAATATTTCAATTTCATTTTAATAAGTTTCCCTTAGTTGCTACATAGTGAGTTCTTTCATTGATCTATTGTCTGCCCACCAGATATAAACCAGAATATTTCATTTAAACTATGTATTGTAGAAAAACGCACTCCGAACTCTAGTCTTTAGAGAAGGGACAAATACAATCACAATTTATGATCAAAATGAGACAAATAAGAGAGGGGATAGGTCCAATCTCAATCTTAAAATAGAAATGAGACAATTTTATCTCAGACTTAATTGAAGGTGAGACAAATCTCATCTTGGTATAAGAATAAAAATTGAACATATTCCATCATAGTTTTAAATTAGATACGTGAATAATTTAATCTTAATCATAGAATGAAGATAAGACAATTTTCATCTCAATCTTAGAATGGAGATAAGATAAATTCCATCTCAATCTAAACTTGAAAATGAAACAGATTCAATCTCAATCGTAGAAAGAAGATGGAACAAACTCTTTTTTAGTTTTAATATTAGAGACGAGACAAATCTTATCTCAAACTTAGCATAGAGTTGAAAAATTCCATCTCAATTTTTCTAGGACAAATCTCACCTCATGCACAATTTACAAAGATACTTCTATTTCTTATTTATTGTGGATTAAATCTCAAATTTATATATCATATTTAAAAAAATTATAGATGAAAACTATAATATTAAATTATTAATAATTTATCAAAAAACGCTTATCTTCCTATTATTGGATTCTCAAAAAAGTTTAATGGGACAAATCCCATCTCAGTAGGACTGACATGAAAATCTCAACTCAATCTTTTAATTGAGATGACACAAATCTCATCCCAATCTTATAACGTAGATGGGATAAAATTGAATTTTTTTACCCGAACACCTACTAAAAAATGATAAAAGTTGCCCTAGCCACCTCATCACTTAAAAGAAACGTATAATCCAAAAAAATAAAGTCCCCCACTTCTCGTTTGAAAAGAAAAAAATTATAAAAAAATATTTTTCCCATTGGCCCCGGAAAAAAAAAATACATCAATACTTGAAAAAAAAAATATAAAATTTGTCCGTTCCCCGCTCAAAAGGTAATACATTGAAACGAAAAATCTGCCTCCTTAAGAGAAGCAAATCAAAATAAATAAATATCCCCTTCGAAAAGAAATAAAAATTGCTAATATAAAAATTCCCTCATCTAGGACCACTATTTCGAAAAAGAAAAACCCTAGAAATAAAATTCCACAGCTACTAGATAATTTTTTTTTGTCCGGTACCCCTTTTTGGAAAAGAAGAAATTTCAAAAATTTCCTCAAAACCTTCATTGGTTAAAAAGTATTTTATATTTGCTTTTGTTTTTTTAGTTAATTAATATAGTTATTATTAATTGATTGTAGAAAATATCTGTGAACTGTCTTGTTAATTAATAAATATAGTTACTATTTAATAGTTAAAAAGGTATGTTGGTAACTTTTACATTTATAATAATGTTTGATTTAAATTGGAAATTGATGTTTTTAATAATTAAAGTGAGAATTGACTCTAAAAATATTATGTAACTACTAGTTATTACATGAATTATAGACCAAAGATATTGATAAAACTATATAATAAGAGAAATAATATATATTATTTCTTATTACATTGGAGAGAACTTTGAATCGGGTAAGCTTTAAGATAATTGTAGAAACTTTGAACCACTAGAACAACTATTAACCGGTCAACCCTTGTGTTATACTTGTATTTATGTTTCTCGTTTTCCTTGAACATCTTTTTTTTTCTTGATTAATTAAAGTGTTTATAAATTTAAACTGCAAAAGTCACCATACTCCCAATAGCTAAGACTTCACGATCAATTTCTTTGTACTTTAACAGAGGCATGAAATGAGCTGTGGCATCTTTGTAAACATATATATTTCTTCAAAGGTTGCCCACAGTGCCATGTTATTCACAAACCTTCTATGCCCCCACCTATTTACTTGCTGGGAGAAATATAATAAAAAGTATTATTAACCAAAAAAACGAAGGAAAAAGTATTAACCAACACATAGAAGGAAAAAGTATTAACCAAAAGGAAAAAGTACCCTCATGTATTTTCTCTTTAAACCACATTGAAAATGCTTCGTTATCCATCATTTCATCAGCTCAAATGTCGGTAGGATCTACAAACAAAATTGTATTGATAGTTACTCTATAAATCCACCACAAAAATGTTCACTATATCAGGAGTTTATGTTTTTACCTATTATCAGATATTCTATACACTTTATTGGTACCTTCGTTGGACTTTCTCTTCTTCTCTTCAGGACGATCTCTTCACATCCTAACTAGAAACCAAAGGAATCACAAACATCAAAATTACAATCATAAGCTCAATTAAAGCTTATTTGACACTATTATTTCTTAATAAAAATAATTAATTTCCTATTATAATCTTATTTCTAATTCTAAATAATTTTCAAATTGCAAAAATAAACATGAAATGAAAAAATATGTAATATTTATAAAAATTGAGTTTTTGCTAAAAAAAACACGTGTTAAGAGATAAAACTGAGATAATGATTGTTTGTGTTGCCGCCTGTGAAATAGTCTTTTGATACTAGAAGAGATATTAGTGTGGTGATGTATCTAAATGAAATTGGGTTAGGGTTTGATTCAAATAAACTAAGTATTTTATAGGATTAAGTAAGATATTAGCCCAATGAGTTAAGATTAGTCCATACGTAAGTAAATATTAGAACCATACTAGCGAAATATTTTTCTGGCCCAACCAAAATTTTATAACATCTGTCCAAATTTTAAATTAATTGTAACATGTCCTTATTCATTAAGTGATAAATTTCAAATAATTATTATTGATAAAACATTTCCAAAATATAGGTAATGACATTGGTTGTATCTCGGCGGCCTAACACTTCCTTAATTTTGATTTTCTTTTATTTTGTCATTTGAAGTTCATAACGGGTCTAATCTCACATCTTGGTATCATTGTCACATACTCTATATCATTCCCTTTATACCCAACTCTTTCACTAGGTTACCATTGTTGATAATATTTTTACCCAATTCCGGACATTATTTGCTATATTATCTCTCTTTCTCACATTTATCACAACACTCTTTCTCATTTTTTGGGCTCATATATCACAAAGTTCAGATCTAGTCCTGGTTATAGATCACCATTACAAAGTGCTTCCTTATCATTGTTAAGGCACCCTCTACATACGTACAACTTCCTGAATCTAGGCACCAGGTCAGGTCCAAAGGGAGGTGCACTCCTGATGACACTCTGATACTCATGATAACATATTCTTTTGACCCGAGGAGTTGCAGAGGTTTGTAGACTATATAGTAACCACATCAATTATAAAAGAAATATAGAATGTACCCTATTCGAGAGTTGATATAGTATATATAAAATGTTGTGGGTGCACCCAGAGTATGCACTTTAGACAAGGTGAGTTCACAACTTAGATCGTTGTGGGGCCATTACCGTAAATGATTATTCATGTGTAGCAAGACGCTACTCTGACATGTTAGTTGCATTTGCAGCATTATTCCTTTGGAATATATGTCCGCAAGTATGTTTGGCACTCCTTTATCCTCGGCAAATACATATTACCCTCGACTTGGTGACCATGTCTTTTTACTTTTACGTGGGACTTCTCGTAGTTAATCAAGTATCGACTATTTTTCATAGCTTGCTTGTATAATTTATCGAAAAGGTCGTTTTTTCAACCAAACTCGAGTTGTTCATGGATATTTTTTTCTATAATGGTGAAGCGAAATTTCCTTCAACACACGTAAGTTGTTCTAGCTTGTTTGTTTAAATTCTCCAAATGATCTTTTTTTGAGGGAAACTCGACTTTTTCACAATTAATTTGTTTCTTAAATTGTAAAGAGAAACATCCTTGAACACAAATAAGACTTTCAAGCTTGTTTGTTTAACTTCTCTAAAAGATCTTTTTTCGAACTAAACTCGAGATTCACGAAAAAAAAAATTCTTAAATGGTGAAGCGGAAGTTCCTTGATGTATGAAATATACAATCCATAATATGAATTTTAATGTTAATAAATAAATTAAAAATCCTATTTAATATTTGACATTCATTAATATATTTACAAATAAATAAAATATTAATTTATTATTCATAATAGCTTGAAACGAACTTAGTTTAATAAAAATTTGAACCAAACTCTATTTAAACAAAACTTAAATTAGAGAATAAACTTATTTATATACTAATGAGTTCCAAAGAGTTTCTCATTTATATCCGTAGTGAGAATCATTTGTTTACCTTTGGAGGTTTTGAAAAAGAGACAAGCCAGAGTAAAAAAATAGGTGTGAAAACTATATCACTAGATAGTAATAATAGTAATAATAGTAATAATAATAATAGTAATAATAGTAATAATAATGACGAAAGAAGTACCACACAAGAAACTTATTCTATTGCACCACCATAACCCTTGGCACCAAACCACTACCAAGATTGTAACTAAACTTAACACTTTCAACCATGTCTGCTCATGCATGATGGGAATTGTTGAATTTCAATTTTAGTATCTGAGTCAATTTACATAAATAATAATAAAATTTTGTTGTCTTCTCCTCCCAATTAAGAAGGGAGAGAGAATGCACATAATCAATTATAATTTACATTTTTCAAGAAATAAATCAAGTGAAGAAGAAAGAAGAAAGAAGAACCACTAGCTAACCAACCATTGATGTGTTGTTTCAAATTTCAAAACCCAACCAAATCTCACATGCCCATTCAGTGTTACCTATCCTATTAACCTTTTAACTTCTATGTAAACACCCCAAATAATAACAGAACTTGACAAGAAAGTCACTGATTAATAACAAAGCATTTATAATCATCATCTTCACTGAATAATCCTTCTATCCACAACATTATTCTCATCCAACGATTCCAGAAATATCTCATTCGAATACCTCCTAGTCAAAGATGAATTTCCCGATTTACCCGTTCACCAATCTTACCACCACTTCCTTGCGACCCCGAAGTACCCGAATGGTCTCAATCAACTCCCTCCCGCTGAATCGGTGGCATAGCCACCACATCCGATGAACTTTGCCGCCAGCTTCCAATAACAGAAGAATTCTATGACCCACGAGAGCTAGAAGTTCTAAGCCTTGCTGAGCTAGTATGTTCTTCTCTACCAAATTTTAATAGATTATCAAGAGATTTTAGTATATACTTCATTAATGGTCATCTTGTTGGTTTTGGATTAAGACAAGATCTAGCTACTATAGCCATTGCCCATACGTCTTCTAGTAAATCCTCATCTATTATTATAGAAGGGTCAAGAATAGTTGTTACTTGCTCTTTATTGTATATTCTTATATAAGGTAATGTACTTCTAACCACTCATTAACTATTATATCACTTGCCCTACTCATACCCACTATACTTATTACTAGCTTAGAGGAACCTTTCTAAAACAATGCACATCATACGCACATGTAGCATTAGGCATACCTAGAGAAAAAAATTATTGGATTATGAACTTCGTAAGTAAATCACCTTATTATTTAACTGTTTTAGTTTAAAACTTCAGATTTATTTTATTTTATTTATATCTAAAATAATTAGTATAATAGATCTCATGTTGTCATGAATCAATGTAAATTTTTATATTTATGTGTATAAAATTTTTACAAATATATATCTATAATACTATATATATATGTATATATTCGATAATAGTAAGTATATACGGTACATTTGATTTTAAATATAAATCAGCGATTTAGTATTATTCATGTTAAATTTTTTTAGATTTGTTTGTTATTAGACAAATGATAGATAGTGAAAGGGACTAACTTGTCTCTAACAATAACTCTACCTTTACATCTTAGAGTAATAATATGTGTGTATGTGTGTGCGTGGACAAAAAGTTTTTTCTTCATGAAATCATTAGCTTTCATATAGTATATGGAGAAACCGGTGGAAAATGTTGCTACAACTCCATCCATGGATACTTAAGTTACATTTCTATAATAAACGTAGATAAATGAAGAGTTAGATGATATTTTGGTGTTTATAGGTAATAAAAATAAAACAATATGCACATTAAGGGTGCACCATCCATGTCGACAACAAGGATTGTTTTTACAATTAAAAAAAAAGGGAAATATTATTTTTGTAAAAAGATTCCAGGAACTGGAGAGTAAGTATAAAAATTATTCCATTAGATAATAACAATCAAATTAGTTTGGATTTTCGCTACTTTAAGCAATAAAGAACGAAACAGTCATGCATCCTTTCATCAGATCCCGATATGCCTGTACATGCGAGCTAATATCTTAACAAAGTTTGCTAGGTGGCGGGCTACAAGTTTGTAGGGGTCTTCTGATAGGATTCTCTATTTTTTAAGACTTAGAATCAGATAAGTTAGGGACAATAGTTTTAGTAGTTTAAATAACCGACAAGAAAATACACCAAACCTATTGTACCGAACCTTTACCAAGAAAACACATCAATCACTTGACCATTAACCTTATACAAAAATAAAATTAGGAGAATGGTAACCATTTGGGTAAACCACCACACCATCAACAACGTACGCATAATCGTCCACCATAAATTTAGAAATTTGAAAATAAATAAAAATACATAATACATTTTACTAAAAAAAATAACATTTAGTATTTTTAATTCTAATAATCTTATCACAAAAATAATATAACTTGAACTTTATTTGAAAAGGAAAAACTACAGGAAAAAGAAATACAAAGTTTTTCATTTATGAATTTGTAATCATGACATCGTAATATCTGATCACGTTTAACTACAATATATTAGAGGTGTGCACGGGCTAAGTTTACCCCAGTTTAGGGTCTTGGATAAGGGTAGGGTAATGTAGTCGGGTCTACAATTTGTCAAAATTGAGGGTAGGTTAAATATTTATCATACCCTCGAGTTATCCTGAGTTAACCCCAAGTTTACCCAAGGTTACTTTATCTGGATATTTTTAATAACACTTATATAAATCATACAAAATACTAAATCCAACAAAATACATGTCATTTGAAGTACATTCACAAAATTAATTTTAAATCATCACATGCCTCGTGTAATATACACTTTCACGGGTCTCAGATATTGTTGGAAAATGACCCGAAAATTCCAATAACCCAGCAATACCTCATAATCAGATTGTGCTTCAAACACGTGCAACTACTAATGGATACCAAATACATTTTAATAAACATAATGATAATTAGGAAGGGATTACCTATAAATACTGAACATCCTGATTGATATTTATCCAACGTTTTCAGTAGATTTCAAGTCAAATCCCCTAAAAAAGAGTTCACAAAGAATAGAGAAAGTAATAATTACAATCTGTAAGTACAAAGTAAATAAAGTTAACCAATATATGTGATAAACTTACCAAACTCAACCTCAAGTTCTGAAACTCAATCTGAAATTAGAAATCACATTGACCCGGTTGGAGTCTAAAACTAACAACGACAAATAATATAAAAGATCCTGACCATATTGAAAGTCTATATACCTCCTAGAAGGGGGGTTGGATAGGACCACGGAAATTGATCGGCTAATTTTAATTCAAGTAAATAAAATTAAAAGCTAATTTAAATCCTATTCTCTTACTAAACTAGATGACAATAAGTTTGACTAATGAACAATAGATAATAAGACCTACGATATTCATACAAGCATATAATCAAACATATAGAGTAGGGAATAAAATAGTTTAGGGAAAGAGAATACGCAAGCATGTATAGTGGTTCGGTTTCCCTACTCCACTACCTAAGGTAGCCACCTTAGGATTTCAAAGCTTCTTTAATAAGCTCCTTGTCTCTCTTAACCGGGGCAAGAACAAAATACCCTTTTACAACCACTTCAAAAACCCGAAGCAAACACTTGTGTAATCACAACACAAAGATACCAAGTATAATCCCTATAATCACACACTCTCTTAATCTATATATTACAAAGACTAGACAAAGAGGAAGAAACAAGTGTTTGAAAGGTTTAACAATAGTGATGAACTCCTAAAGAGTGGATATGACTTTATAGCACACTAAGAATGATTTTGAATATTATTAGCTCTCTAAACCTTCTTGAATGATCACAATTTAGCCCCTTGATATTGGTAGATGAATGGTGTAAGTTGTGTCTTGAATGAACCCCTTTTTATAGGTGAAAAATGCTCCCAACGGTCATAAAGAATGTGTCTAACAGATATAAATAAAATCTCAACAGATATAACAAATATAGTCAATTTGCTGCAGAAAACCCTAACATGCGGTGCAACGCAAGGTCCATGTGGTGTACTGAACGAAATCTTAGTCCGCGCTCTAATAAGTACAACTTTTACTACAATGCTCGGATAAAGAAACTTTCTTCACGAGAGATTAATTAACAAACTCGTTCGAACCGAATCAGTTCATACAAAGCTTTAACCGAACCCAGTTCAAACAAACCTTGAATCGAACTCTGTTTAAACAAAACTTAAAGTAGAGATTAAACTTATTTATAAACTAATGAGTTCGAAAGAGTTTCTCATTTATATCCTTAGTGGCAAAAATTCTTTCCTCTTTGGAGGGAGGTTTTGAAAAAGAGACAAGCCATAGTTGAAAAATACATGGGGAAACTATACCACTAGATAATAATAATAATGATAATAGTAATAATAATAATAATAATAATAATAATAATAATAATAATAATAATAATAATAATAATAATAATAATAATAATAATAATAATAATAATAATAATAATAATAATAATAATAATAATAATGAAAGAAGTACCACACCACAAACCTATTCTATTGCCCCACCATAATCCTTGACACCAAACCACTACCAAGATTGAAAAAAAAATGAACACTTTAAACCAAATCCGCTCATGCATGATGGGAATTGTTGAATTTCAATTTTAGTAACGGAGCCAATTCACAAAAATGAAATTAAAATGTTTGCTTCTCCTCCAAATTTAAAAAAGAGGTTGAGCTTAAAATTAATTATAATTTATATTTTCTGTGAAACAAAACAAGCAAAGACGACAGAAGAAAGAAGAACTCCACTAGCTAACCAACCACCTAGGTGTTGTTTCAAATTCCAACACTTGAAGAAATATCACTTGCCCATTCAGTATTATCCATCCCATTAACCTTTTAACTACAATGCAAACACCCTAAATAATATGAAAACTTGACAAGCAAGTCACTGATTATTAACATAGAATTTATAATCATCATCATCACCAAATCATCATTATATCCACAACATCATTCTAGATTATAGATCTAATTTTTCTCATGAATCAATGTGAATTTTTATATTTATATGTATAAAATTTTTTAAATAAAATTATTCAAGATCTATAATACTATATATATATATGATAATATTAAGTATATATGGTACATATGTTTTAAAATATAAATCAGCGATTAGAGTAATTATAGACATTGAACTATTTGGTGCCTAACAAGTACTCTGCCTTTGTATATTATAATAATATTATGTGTGTATGCGTGCATGTGGAAAAAAGGTCTTGTCTTCATGAAATCATCATCTTTTTTTTTTTTTGGTATATGGAGAAACCAGTGGAAAATGTTTCTAGAAAAGAAAATACTACTCTTTACATGATATTCAATGTAAGTTTCGTTGTTTTCAATTTTTTAATAGTGTAGTTTTACTTTTAATTGAAAATCATTTCTTTTAAATCTATATAAAAATATATTTTTTACTTTTCTAGTGATACTGTTTGATTTTTCCAACAGAATATCACTTGAATATTTAGCTAAATATACATGTTAAATCACTCCAAATCCAGCAACATACTAATGATATTATAAAAAAGATACGACATACCATAAAAGACTGTATATAAGAAAAATGGTTATATTATAATTTCATATTTAGGCAAGAAGGTGAAAAAGTAAAAATGATCCCATAAAGAAGAGAGAAATAAAATATCAAAATCTCATTCAAACCCTAATAGTCGTCTTCAATTTTACATAAAAACACAGCAGACCAAATCCTTTCTTACACCACGATCCATTTTCTCCTCTCTAGAAATCGAATTCTTCCATTCTATTCTACCTATCGTTTTTTCCAGCCTATATCATCCTCTTTCTTTGTATAAAGTTTTATTTTCTTTCATATCTCTAACCAAGTTCTGTTTTTTAATGGAGAACATATCAAATCGATCTATGGCCATTACATTTCAAATATAGATTATACGTATAAAACCCAAACCTTCGTTGAAGATGTGAGTTTTCTTATTTCCATATTCTAAATTATTTTTATTATCTTATTATTTTGAAAATAAAAAATAATTTTTATGTGTTAAAACATGAAAATTTGTCAATTTCTATTTTTTAAAGAGTTTTATTTTTTAAAATGTTGTATGTACATGTTTTGATTATTTTTATGCATTGCCTACATTTCTTTAGACATAATTATTTAAGACATTATAATTTGAGTTTGTAGCAATAATATTGCATAAACAAATACAAATCACTTGGGTTGTAACCTTAGTTTTGGGGGATTAGGGGCTATAAAAGATTCCATTTTCATTTTTCATTATTTTCCATCTTTAATTGCATCTGTTGTATTAGAATTTCACTTCAAGAATCTACATTCACATTAAAATGTCTTATGAACATAATGTGTATAAAATGGACATTGTCAAATCTGTTACATTTACTTTTGTTTAATTTATTAGATTGATCCATTATTTATATTTAGAAAATGGGAGTTTAATTCAATTGAATTAATTAGCCTAAATTTGATTGAGAAGCAATATTAGATCTATACGTTGAATGTCTCGTGGATATATGTTGCTTTCACAACTGCCTTCCTTAAATTTAATCACTCTCATATATAAATTTTTATCTAATCCTTAGCTTCGATGTTTGTTTAAATGTGATTGAATTTTATATTTGTTAGGTGCATTGTGAGCATATATTTACAGATGGAAAAGAGAAGTGTTTGTGCACTTTTACAATTGTATGGAAACATGGTCCAAGATGATGTAAGGAAAAAACCCTAGGCATTGAAAGCATAAGTAACATAGTACCTACTACTAATGTATATCCAAAATTGATATCTTCATGAAGTTGAAAAATTTAGATCAATCAAAAGAAGTCTTGTTCATCATCTCCTAAAAGATTCAAAGGATCCGAATCAACACGAGACAAAGATATGATTTTGAGTGCTACTATTTTTGTGATTTGTAAATGTTTAATTACTTTATACCACAAGACAAATAATATTTATCGCATTTTAAAATTTTGTATTACAAGAGTTATTAATAAAATTATTCAATAGAGGGACGAGGAGAGATGTTGGAAGAAGGATTCTCGCAAAAGATTCAAAGGCTCCGAATCAACACGTGGAAAAGGTCTGATTTTCGGTGCTACTTTTTTTATCATTTTGTTATGTTTAAGTACATCATATCACAAATTAAGAGTTTTTATCACAAATTTTGTATTATAGGAGTAATTAATACAAATGTTCAAGAGATGGAAGAGGAGAGGGATCTATGTGAGCTATTCGGTTCAAAATACATGAGAGCTTGACTTCAATTTGTTTGTGGTTTTTTGAAGAGAATTAGAAGGAACTTAAGAAAAGGTTCAATGATGGATCTTCTTTGAGAAGAGCCCCAACTTAGCAGCCAAACGAATTTTTCGTAGGTTCCCAACTCTTAGTCATTATTGAGAAGTCAACCCTAAAATATCTTTTATAATCATTTTGTAATAATTATAAGATCAAAAATTTAGTACGAATTTTATCAAGCTCGAAATGAGTTAAACATTTTTGTAGCTTTATTTCTACTTTGTGAATCATATTATTCGCTTATAATTATTCGATGATTTTGATATTATTATTATTTGATTGAATTGATTGCTAGCCACAGAATATATACATATCTTATGTTTAGTATATTAATCCCATAAAAAATACCCTTCAGGAATTGCCCTAGATATTACGCTATCTAATATGCGGTTAGAATCTATCACGCTTACTAGACTTAGGGTCACTTAGGGTCACTCAGTAAAGGTATCAAAGTTTAAGAAATAACCTCATAGCGTACTGGGAAGAGACTTAGGTGGACCTTTGAATCCCGACTAATGAGTTTAACCCAACTCCCCCTTAATTAGAATAATATATTTGCATAATAATTTGTGAAGAAGCTAAGCAGTTTGAGTTGTATCTAATATATACTCGTTAATTGCTATATTTTACTTGTTATATTATATTATTACACTAGTTGAACACTTTATATTAATTTTGCATTCCCCGTAGAAAATGATTTTCTTACTATTATATTAATTATAACACTTTATGACGTGTGGAGAATAAATGTATCTAGTATGTGAATTATATCACTCCCAAGGCCCGATAGCAACCGCAATGAAAGCTGACTATTTTCCTTGTCCCTTTATGCTGCAAAACTCACGCTCTAACTAAAGTGTTTGATCAAATACTAACAAAAAAAATATATGTATGGATAATACATTGTTGCTTCAAGAAACCACCATATTTTACTTTTGAATATAAACAGAGCCCCATCTATGGATATTAAATATTATAATTATTACGTTAAAGGGTGCAACTATTCATAGGAGTATAGAGAAATAAAAAGTGAGATGAGATTATGGTGTCTATAGAGAATAAAAGTCAAAAGAAATACAGGTGGTCTTCGGAACATATTTGGTGCTCTGGTGGTTGTAAACGAGTATATCGAAAACTAGATGTGAAAGCTTGTTTTAATTTCTCGAGACCTACAGAGTCGAACTCAAGTAAGTAAGATGTTTTAGCTTGTTTGTTTAACGTCTCTAAAAGGCCTTTTTTCAAACCAAACTAGAGTTGTTCACGAATATTTGTTCCTTAAAGTGAAGCGGAACTTCCTTGAACACGTGTAAGATGTTATAGGATTTTTGTTTAACTTCATCGAAAGATCTTTTTTTGAACCAAACACGACTTGTTCACTGATAAATTGTTTCTTAAATGGTAAAGCGAAACTTCCTTGAACAAACGTAAGATGTTCTAGCTTGTTTATTTAAATTCTGTAAAAGATCTTTTTTCAAACTAAACTTGAGATTCATGAACAATTTGTTTCTTAAATGGTGGAGCGAAACTTCCTTGAACAATTGATAATGTATGAAATATATAATCTATAATAAAAAATTTAATATTAATAAAGAAATTCAAATCTTAAGAAATTTTAAAATCTTATTTAATATTTGAAATTCATTAATATAT
This sequence comes from Nemophila menziesii, assembly GCA_029959085.1. Lineage (NCBI taxonomy): Eukaryota > Viridiplantae > Streptophyta > Magnoliopsida > Boraginales > Hydrophyllaceae > Nemophila > Nemophila menziesii. Next base: position 60,023,723 of record JARWIR010000005.1, on the reverse strand, counting down.
TTACAAATAAATAAAATATTAATTTATCAATTATAATATAAACGATTAATTAACAAACTCGTTCGAACCGAAACAGTTCATACAAAGCTTTAACCGAACACAGTTCAAACAAACCTTGAATCGATCTCTGTTTAAACAAAACTTAAATTAGAGATTAAACTTATTTATAAACTAATGAGTTCGAAAGAGTTTCTCAATTATATCCTTAGTGGCAAAAATTCTTTCCTCTTTGGAGGGAGGTTTTGAAAAAGAGACAAGCCATAGTTGGAAAATAGGTGGGAAAACTATACCACTAGATAATAATAATAATGATAATAATAATAATAATAATAATAATAATAATAATAATAATAATAATAATAATAATAATAATATTAATAATAATAATAATAATAATAATGAAAGAAGTACCACACCACAAACATATTCTATTGCCCGACCATAATCCTTGACACCAAACCACTACCAAGATAGAAAAAAACTGAACACTTTAAACCAAATCCGCTCATGCATGATGGGAATTGTTAAATTTTAATTTTAGTAATGGAGTTAATTCACAAAAATGAAACTAAAATGTTTGCTTCGCCTCCAAATTTAAAAAGGAGGTTGAGCTTAAAATTAATTATAATTTATATTTTCCGTGAAACAAAACAAGCGAAGACGACAGAAAAAAGAAGAACTCCACTAGCTAACCAACCACCTAGGTGTTGTTTCAAATTCCAACACTTGAAGAAATATCACTTGCCCATTCAGTATTACGCATCCCATTAACCTTTTAACTACAATGCAAACACCCTAAATAATATCAAAACTTGACAAGCAAGTCACTTATTATTAACATAGAATTTATAATCATCATCATCACCAAATCATCATTATATCCAACATCATTCTAGAATATAGAGCTAATTTTTCTCATGAATCAATGTTAATTTTTATATTTATATGTATAAATTTTTATAAATAAAATTATTCAATATCTATAATACTCTATATATATATATGATAATATTAAGTATATATGGTACATAGGTTTTTAAATATAAATCAGCGATTTATTATTAAACATGTTAAAACTTCTGAGATTTGTTTGTTATTAGAGTAATTATAGACATTGAACTATTTGGTGCCAAACAAGTACTCTGCCTTTATATCTTATAATAATAATATGTGTTTATGCGTGCATGTGGAAAAAAGGTTTTGTCTTCATGAAATCATCATATTTCTTTTTGGTATATGGAGAAACCGGTGGAAAATGTTTCTAGAAAAGAAAATACTACTCTTTACATGAATTTCAATGTAAGTTTCGTTGTTTTCAATTTTTTTAATAGTGTAGTTTTACTTTTAATTGAAAATCATTTCTTTTAAATTTATATAAAAATATATTGTTTACTTTTCTAGTGATACTGTTTGATTTTTCCAACAGAATATCACTTGAATATTTAGCTAAATATACATGTTAAATCACTCTAAATCCAGCAACATACTAATGATATTATAAAAAAAGATAGGACATACCATAAAAGGCTGTATATAAGAAAAATGGATATATTATAATTTCATATTTATGCAAGAAGGTGAAAAAGTAAAAATGATCCCATAAAGAAGAAAGAAATAAAATATCACAAATCTCATTCAAACCCTAACAGTCGTCTTCAATTTTACATAAAAACACAGAAGACCAAATCCTTTCTTACACCACAATCCATTTTCTTCTCTCTAGAAATCGAATTTTTCCATTCTATTCTACCTATCTTTTTTTTCCAAGCCTATATCCTCCTCTTTCTTTGTATAAAGTTTTATTTTCTTTCATATCTCTAACCAAGTTCCGTTTTTTAATGTTGAACATATCAAATCGATCTATGGCCATTACATTTCAAATATAGATTATACGTATAAAACCCAAACCTTTGTTGAAGATCTGAGTTTTCTTATTTCCATATTCTAAATTATTTATATTATCTTATCATTTTGAAAATAGAAAATAAATTTTTATGTGTTCAAACATGAAAATTTGTCAATTTCTATTTTTTTAAAGAGTTTTATGTTTTCAAATGTTGTACATACATGTTTTGATTATTTTTATGCATTGCCTACATTTATTTAGACATAATTATTTAAGAAATTATAATTTGAGTTTGTAGCAATAATATTGCATAAACAAATACAAATCACTTGGGGTGTAACCTTAGTTTTGGGGGATTAGGGGCTATAAAAGATTCCATTTTTATTTTTCTTCATTTTCCATCTTTAATTGCATATGTTGTATTAGAATTTCACTTAAGGAATCTGCATTCACATTAAAATGTCTTATAAACATAATGTGTATAAAATGGCCATTGTCAAATCAGTTAGATTTACATTCATTTAATTGATTAAATTAATTCATTATTTATATTTAGAATTGGGGAGTTTAATTCAATTGAATTAATTAGCCTAAATCTGGTTGAGAAGCAATATTAGATCTATACGTTGAATGTCTCGTGAATATATGTTGCTTTCACAACTGCATTCCTTAAATTTAAACACTCTCATATATAATTTTTTTTCTAATCCTTAGCTTAGGATTTTTGTTTAAAATTGATTGAATTTTATATTTGTTAGGTGCATTGTGAGCATTCATTTACAGATGGAAAAGAGAAGTGTTTGTACAGATGGAAAAGAGAAGTGTTTGTGCACTTTTACAGTTGTATGACTACATGGTCCAAGATGATGTAAGGAATAAAACCTTGGCATTGAAAGCACAAGTAACATAGTACCTGCTACTAATGTACATCCAAAATTGATATCTTCATGAAGTTGGAAAATTTTAAATCAATCAAAAGAAGTCTAGTTCATCATCTCTTAAAAGATTCAAAGGTTCCGAATCAACACGAGACAAAGGTATGATTTTGAGTGCTACTATTTTTGTGATTCTTATATGTTTAATTACTTTATACCACAAGACAAATAATTTTTATCGCAATTTCAAATTTTGTATTACAGGAGTAATTAGTAAAATTATTCAATAGAGGGACGAGGAGAGAGATGTTGGAAGAAGGAATCTCACAAAATATTCAAAGGCTCCGAATCAACACGTGGCAAAGGTCTGATTTTCGGTGCTACTTTTTTTGTCATTTTTTATGTTTAAGTACATCATATCACAAATTAGGAGTTTTTATCACAAATTGTGTATTATAGGAGTAATAAATACAAATGTTCAAGAGATGGAAGAGGAGAGGGATCTAAGTGAGCTATTCGGTTCAAAATACATGAGAGCTTGACTTCAATTTGATTGTGTATTTTTGAAGAGAATCAGAAGGAACTTAAGCAAAGGTTCAATGATGGATCTTCTTTGAGAAGAGCCCCAACTTCGCAGCCAAACGAATTTTTCCTAGGTGCCCAACTCGTAGTCATTATTAAGAGGTCAACCCTAAAATATCTTTTATAATCATTTTGTAATAATTATAAGATTAAAAATTTAATATGAATTTTATCAAGCTCCAAATGAGCTAAACATGTTTGTAGCTTGATTTCTACTTTGTGAATCATATTATTCGCTTATAATTATTCGATGATTTTGATATTATGAATATTTGATTAAATTGACTGCTAGCCATAGAATATATATACATATCTTATGTTTAGTATATTAATCCCATAAAAAATACCCTTCAGGAATTTCCCAAGTTCTTACACTATCGCCCAAGATGAAGTATATGAACTGAAATAAATATATAATTCTGTTCCGTGATATATAATCCATAGATCGTAACAACAAGAATATCTAATATGTGGTTAGAATCTATCACGCTTACTAGACTTAGGGTCACTCAGTAAAGGTATCTAAGTACTTACGTGGACCTTTGAATCCCGACTAATGGGTTTAACCCAACTCCTCCTTAATTAGAATACAATGTTTGCTTAAAAATTTGTGAAGCTAAGCAGTTTGAGTTGTATCTAATATATACTCGTTAATTGCTATATTTTACTTGTTATATTATATTATTACACTAGTTGAACACTTTATATTAATTTTACATTCCCCGTAGAGAATGATTTTCTTACTATTATATTAATTATAACAATTAATGACGTGTGGAGAATAAACGTATCTAGTATGTGAATTATATCACCCCCAAGGCCCGATAGCAACCGCAATGAAAGCAGACTATTTTCCTTGGTCCTTTATGCTGCAAAACTCACGATCTAACTAAAGCGTTTGATAAAATACTAACAAAAAAATCGATATATGTATGGATAATAAATTTTTGCTTTAAGAAATCACCATATTTTACTTTTGAATATATACAGAGCCCCATCTATGGATATTAAATTTTATAATTATTACGTTAAAGGGTGCAACTATTCATAAGAGTATAGAGAAATAAAAAGTGAGATGAGATTATGGTGTCTATAGAGAATAAAAGTCAAAAGAAATACAGGTGGTCTTAAAACATATTTGGTGCTCTGGTGGTTGTAAACGAGTATATCGAAAACAAGATGTGAAAGCTTGTTTTAATTTCGCGAGACCTACTTAGTCGAACTCAAGTAAGTAAGATGTTTTACCTTGTTTGTTTAACGTCTCCAAAAGTCCTTTTTTCGCACCAAACTAGAGTTGTTCACGAATATTTGTTTCTTAAATGGTTAAACGGAACTTCCTTGAACACGTGTAAGATGTTATAGGATTTTTGTTTAAATTCTTCGAAAGATCTTTTTTTGAACTAAACTCGATTTGTTCACAGATAAATTGTTTATTAAATGGTAAAGCGAAACTTCCTTGAACACACGTAAGATGTTCTAGCTTGTTTGTTTAAATTCTCTAAAAGATCTTTTTTCAAACTAAACTTCAGATTCATGAACAATTTGTTTTTTAAATGGTTGAGCGAAACTTCCTTGAACAACTGATAATGGATGAAATATATAATCTATAATCAAAATTTTAATATTAATAAAGAAATTCAAATCTTAAGAAAGTATAAAATCTTATTTAATATTTGAAATTCATTAATATATTTACAAATAAATAAAATATTAATTTATAAATCATAATATAAACGATTAATTAACAAACTCGTTTGAACGAACTCAGTTCATACAAAGCTTTAACCGAACTCAGTTCTAACAAACCTTGAATCGAACTCTGTTTAAACAAAACTTAAATTAGAGATTAAACTTATTTATAAACTAATGAGTTCGAAAGAGTTTCTCATTTATATCCTTAGTGGCAAAAATTCTTTTCTCTTTGGAGGGAGGTTTTGAAAAAGAGACAAGCCATAGTTGAAAAATAGGTGGGAAAACTATATTACTAGATAAGTATAATAACAATAATAATAATAATAATAATAATAATAATAATAATAATAATAATAATACTAATAATGATAATAATAATAATAATAATAATAATAATAATAATAATAATAATAATAATAATGAAAGAAGTACCACACCACAAACCTATTCTATTGCCCCACCATAATCCTTGACACCAAACCACTACCAAGATAGAAAAAAAACTTAACACTTTAAACCAAAGCCGGTCATGCATGATGGGAATTGTTGAATTTCAATTTTAGTAACGGAGTCAATTCACACAAATGAAATTAAAAAGTTTGCTTCTCCTCCAAATTTAAAAAAAGAGATTGAGCTTAAAATTAATTATAATTTATATTTTTCGTGAAACAAGACAAGCGAAGAAAACAGAAGAAAGAAGAACTCCACTAGCTAACCAAACACCTAGGTGTTGTTTCAAATTCCAACACCTGAAGAAATATCACTTGCCCATTCAGTATTACCCATCCCATTAACCTTTTAACTGCAATGCAAACACCCTAAATAATACCAAAACTTGACAAGCAAGTCACTGATTATTATAAGATTATAGATCTAATTTTTCTCATAAATCAATGTGAATTTTTATATTTATATGTATAAATTTTTTGAATAAAATTACTCAAGATCTATAATACTCTATATATATATATATATATATATATATATATATATTTGATAATATTAAGTATATATGGTACATATTATTTCGAATATAAATTAGCAATTTAGTATTAAACATGTTAAAACTTTTGAGATTTGTTTGTTATTAGAGTAATTATAGATATTGAACTATTTGATGCATAACAAGAACTCTGTCTTTATATCTTATAATAATAATAATATGTGTGTATGCGTGCATGTGGACAGAAGATTTTCTGCTTCATGAAATCATCATCTTTCTTTTTGGTATATGGAGAAACCGGTTGAAAAGGTTTCTAGAAAAGAAAATACTACTCTTTACATAAATTTAAATGTAAGTTTCGTTGTTTTCAATTTCTTTTAATAGTGTAGTTTTACTTTTAATTGAAAATCGTTTCTTATAAATAAATATACAAATATATTTTTTACTTTTCTAGTGATACGATTTTTCCAACAGCATATCACTTAGAATTTTTAGCTAACTATACATGTTAAATCATTCTAAATCCAGCAACATACGAATAATATAATAAAAAGACATACCATAAAAGGCTGTATATAAGAAAAATGGATATATTATAATTTCATATTTAGGCAAGAAGGTGAAAAAATAAAAATGATTCCAGAAAGAAGAGAGAAATAAAATATCACAAATCTCATTCAAACCCTAATAGCCGTATTCAATTTTACTTAAAAACACAGAAGACCAAATCCTTTCTTACACCACGATCCATTTTCTCCTCACTAGAAATCGAATTCTTCCATTCTATTCTACCTATCTTTTTTTTCCAAGCCTATATCGTCCTCTTTCTTTGGATAAAGATTTATTTTCTTTCCTATCTCTAACCAAGTTCTGTTTTTTAATGGTGAGCATATCAAATCAATCTATGGCCATTACATTTCAAATATAGATTATACGTATAAAACCCAAACCTTTGTTGAGGATGTGAGTTTTCTTATTTCCATATTCTAAATTATTTTTATTATCTTATCATTTTGAAAATAGAAAATAATTTTTATGTGTTAAAAATTGAAAATTTGTCAATTTATATTTTTTTAAAGACTTTTATGTTTCCAAATGTTGTACGTACATGTTTTGATTATTTTTATGCATTGCCTACATTTCTTTAAACATAATTATTTAAGAAATTATAATTTGAGTTTGTAGCAATAATATTGCATAAACAAATACAAATCACTTGGGGTGTAACCTTAGTTTTGGGGTATTAGGGGCTATAAAATATTCCATTTTTATTTTTCTTCATTTTCCATCTTTAATTGCATCTGTTGAATTTCACTTAAAAAATCTGTATTCACATTTAAATGTCTTATAAACATAATTTGTATAAAATGGCCATTGTCAAATCAGTTAGATTTACATTTATTTAATTGATTAAATTAATTCATTATTTATATTTAGAATTGGGGAGTTTAATTCAAATGAATTGATTAGCCTAAATTTATATTAGATCTATACGTTGAATGTCTCGTGGATATTTGTTGCTTTCATAACTGCATTCCTTAAATTTAAACACTCTCATAAATTGATTTTTATATAATCCTTAGCTTAGGATTTTTGTTTAAAATTGATTGAATTTTATATTTGTTAGGTGCATTGTGAGCATTTATTTACAGATGGAAAAGAGAAGTGTTTGTGCACTTTTACAGTTGTATGACTACATGGTCCAAGATGATGTAAGGAAGAAACCCTAGGCATTGAAAGCATAAGTAACATAGTACCTGCTACTAATGTACATCCAAAATTGATATCTTCATGAAGTTGGAAAATTTTAAATCAATCATAAGAAGTCTAGTTCATCATCTCTTAAAAGATTCAAAGGTTCCGAATCAACACGAGACAAAGGTATGATTTTGAGTGCTACAATTTTTGTGATTCTTATATGTTTAATTACCTTATACCACAAGACAAAGAATTTTTATCACAATTTCAAATTTTGTATTACAGGAGTAATTAGTAAAATTATTCAATAGAGGGACGAGGAGAGAGATGTTGGAAGAAGGAATCTCGCAAAAGATTCAACGGCTCCGAATCAACACGTTCGGTGCTACTTTTTTTGTCATTTTTTTATGTTTAAGTACATCATATCACAAATTAAGAGTTTTTATCACAAATTTTGTATTATAGGAGTAATTAATACAAATGTTCAAGAGATGGAAGAGGAGAGGGATCTAAGTGAGCTATTCGGTTCAAAATACATGAGAGCTTGACTTCAATTTGATTGTGGTTTTTTGAAGAGAATTAGAAGGAACTTAAGAAAAGGTTCAATGATGGATCTTCTTTGAGAAGAGCCCCAACTTAGCAGCCAAACGAATTTTTCCTAGTTCCCCAACTCTTACTCATTATTAAGAGGTCAACCCTAAAATATCTTTTATAATCATTTTGTAATAATTATAAGATTAAAAATTTAATACGAATTTTATCAAGCTCCAAATGAGCTAAACATGTTTGTAGCTTGATTTCTACTTTGTGAATCATATTATTCGCTTATAATTATTCGATGATTTTGATATTATGATTATTTGATTAAATTGATTGCTAGCCATAGAATATATATACATATCTTATGTTTAGTATACTAATCCCATAAAAAATACCTTTCAGGAATTGCCCTAGATCATACACTATCACCCACGATGAAGTATATGAACTGAAATAAATATATAATTGTGGTACGTGATATAGAATCCATAGATTGTAACAACCGAAATATCTAATATGTGGTTAGAATCTATCACGCTTACTAGGCTTAGGGTCACTCAGTAAAGATATCTAAGTTTATGAAATAACCTCATAGCATACTTGCTTACTGGGAAGAGACTTACGTGGACCTTTGAATCCCGACTAATGGGTTTAACCCAACTCCCCCTTAATTAGAATACAATATTTGCATAATAATTTGTGAAGCTAAGCAGATTCAGTTGTATCTAATATATACTCGTTAATTGCTATATTTTACTTGTTATATTATATTATTACACTAGTTGAACACATTATATTAATTTTACATTCCCCGTCGAGAATGATTTTCTTACTATTATATTAATTATAACAATTTATGACGTGTGGAGAATAAACGTATCTAGTATGTGAATTATATCACTCCCAAGGCCCGATAGCAACCACAAAACTCACGCTCTAACTAAAGCGTTTGATCAAATACTAACAAAAAAATCGATATATGTATGGATAATAAATTTTTGCTTCAAGAAATCACCATATTTTAATTTTGAAAATATACAGAGACCCATCAATGGATATTAAATTTTATAATTATTACGTTAAAGGGTGCAACTATTCATAGAAGTATAGAGAAATAAAAAGTGAGATGAGATTATGGTGTCTATAGAGAATAAAAGTCAAAAGAAATACAGGTGGTCTTAAAACATATTTGGTTCTCTGGTGGTTGTAAACGAGTATATCAAAAACTAGATGTGAAAGCTTGTTTTAATTTCTCTAGACCTACAGAGTCGAAATCAAGTAAGTAAGATGTTTTAGCTTGTTTGTTTAACGTCTCCAAAAGGCCTTTTATCGAACCAAACTAGAGTTGTTCACGAATATTTGTTTCTTAAATGGTGAAGCGGAACTTCCTTGAACACGTTTAAGATGTTATAGGATTTTTGTTTAAATTCTTCGAAAGATCTTTTTTTGAACTAAACTCGATTTGTTCACAGATAAATTGTTTCTTAAATGGTAAAGCGAAACTTCCTTGAACACACGTAAGATGTTCTAGCTTGTTTGTTTAAATTCTCTAAAAGATCTCTTTTCAAACTAAACTTCAGATTCATGAACAATTTGTCTCTTAAATGGTTGAGCGAAACTTCCTTGAACAACTGATAATGTATGAAATATATAATCTATAATCAAAAGTTTAATATTAATAAAGAAATTCAAATCTTAAAAAATTATAAAATCTTATTTAATATTTGAAATTCATTAATATATTTACAAATAAATAAAATATTAATTTATAAATCATAATATAAACGATTAATTAACAAACTCGTTCGAACGAACTCAGTTCATACAAAGCTTTAACCGAACTCAGTTCAAACAAACCTTGAATCGAACTCTGTTTAAACAAAACTTAAATTAGAGATTAAACTTATTTATAAACTAACGAGTTCGAAAGAGTTTCTCATTTATATCCTTAGTGGCAAAAATTCTTTTCTCTTTGGAGAGAGGTTTTGAAAAAGAGACAAGCCATAGTTGAAAAATAGGTGGGAAAACTATATTACTAGATAAGTATAATAATAATAATACAAATAATAATAATAATAATAATAATAATAATGAAAGAAGTACCACAACAGAAACCTATTCTATTGCCCCACCATAATCCTTAACACCAAACCACTACCAAAATAGAAAAAAAACTGAACACTTTAAACCAAAGCCGGTCATGCATGATGGGAATTGTTGAATTTCAATTTTAGTAACGGAGTCAATTCACAAAAATGAAATTAAAAATTTGCTTCTCCTCCAAATTTAAAAAAAGAGATTGAGCTAAAAATTAATTATAATTTATATTTTTCGTGAAACAAAACAAGCGAAGAAGACAGAAAAAAGAAGAACTCCACTAGCTAACCAACCACCTAGGTGTTGTTTCAAATTCCAACACCTGAAGAAATATCACTTGGCCATTCAGTATTACTCATCCCATTAACCTTTTAACTGCAATGCAAACACCCTAAATATTACCAAAACTTGACAAGCAAGTCACTGATTATTAACATAGATTTTATAATCATCATCACCACCAAATCATCATTATATCCACAACATCATTCTAGATTATAGATCTAATTTTTATCATAAATCAATGTGAATTTTTATATTTATATGTATAAAATATTTGAATAAAATTATTCAAGATCTATAATACTCTATATATATATATTTGATAATATTAAGTATATATGGTACATATGATTTCAAATATAAATCAACAATTTAGTATTAAACATGTTAAAACTTTTGAGATTTGTTTGTTATTAGAGTAATTTTAGACATTGAACTATCTGATGCATAACAAGAACTCTGCCTTTATATCTTATAATAATAATAATATGTGTGTATGCGTGCATGTGGACAAAAGGTTTTTGCTTCATGAAATCATCATCTTTATTTTTGGTATATGGAGAAACCGGTTGAAAAGGTTTCTAGAAAAGAAAATACTACTCTTTACATGAATTTAAATGTAAGTTTCGTTGTTTTCAATTTCTTTTAATAGTGTAGTTTTACTTTTAATTGAAAATCGTTTCTTTTAAATAAATATAAAAATATATTTTTTACTTTTCTAGTGCTTGAATATTTAGCGAAATATACATGTTAAATCACTCTAAATCCAGCAACATACGAATGATATTATAAAAAAAGATACGACATACCATAAAAGGCTGTATATAAGAAAAATGGATATATTATAATTTCATATTTTGGCAAGAAGGTGAAAAAATGATCCAAGAAAGAAGAGAGAAATAAAATATCATAAATCTCATTCAAACCCTAATAGCCAGTCTTCAATTTTACATAAAAACACAAAAGACCAAATCCTTTCTTACACCATGATCCATCATTCTACTCTACATATCTTTTTTTTTCGAAGCCTATATCCTCCTCTTTCTTTGTATAAAGTTTTATTTTCTTTCCTATCTCTAACCAAGTTCCGTTTTTTAATGGTGAACATATCAAATCGATCTATGGCCATTACATTTCAAATATAGATTATATGTATAAAACCCAAACATTTGTTGAAGATGTGAGTTATCTTATTTCCATATTCTAAATTATTTATATTATCTTATCATTTTGAATATAGAAAATAATTTTTATGTTTTAAAACATGAAAATTTGTCAATTTCTATTTTTTAAAGAGTTTTATGTTTCCAAATGTTGTAAGTACATATTTTGATTATTTTTATGCATTGCCTACATTTATTTGGACATAATTATTTAAGAAATTATAATTTGAGGTTGTAGCAATAATATTGCATAAACAAATACAAATCACTTGGGGGTGTAACCTTAGTTTTGGGGGATTAGGGGCTATAAAAGATTCCATTTTTATTTTTCTTCATTTTCCATCTTTAATTGCATATGTTGTATTAGAATTTCACTTAAAGAATCTGCATTCACATTAAAATGTCTTATAAACATAATGTGTATAAAATGGTCATTGTCAAATCAGTTAGATTTACATTCATTTAATTGATTAAATTAATTCATTATTTATATTTAGAATTGGGGAGTTTAATTCAATTGAATTAATTAACCTTAATTTGGTTGAGAAGCAATATTAGATCTATACGTTGAATGTCTCATGGATATATGTTGCTTTCACAACTGCATTCCTTAAATTTAAACACTCTCATATATAATTTTTTATTTAATCCTTAGCTTAGGATTTTTGTTTAAAATTGATTGAATTTTATATTTGTTAGGTGCATTGTCAGCATTCATTTACAGATAGAAAAGAGAAGTGTTTGTGCACTTTTACAGTTGTATGACTACATGGTCCAAGATGATGTAAGGAAGAAACCCTAGGAATTGAAAGCATAAGTAACATAGTACCTTCTACTAATGTATATCCAAAATTGATATATTCATGAAGCTGGAAAATTTTAAATCAATCAAAAGAAGTCTAGTTCATCATCTCTTAAAAAGATTCAAAGGTTCCGAATCAACACGAGACAAAGGTATGATTTTGAGTTCTACTATTATTGTGATTCTTATATGTTTAATTACTTTATACCACAAGACAAAGAATTTTTATCGCAATTTCAAATTTTGTATTACAGGAGTAATTAGTAAAATTATTCAATAGAGGGACGAGGAGAGAGATGTTGGAAGAAGGAATCTCACAAAAGATTCAACGGCTCCGAATCAACACGTGGTAAAGGTCTGATTTTTTGTGCTACTTTTTTTGTCATTTTTTAATGTTTAAGTACATCATATCACAAATTAAGAGTTTTTATCACAAATTTTGTATTATAGGAGTAATTAATACAAATGTTCAAGAGTTGGAAGAGGAGAGGGATCTAAGTGAGCTATTCGGTTTAAATACATAAGAGCTTGACTTCAATTTGATTGTGGTTTTTTGAAGAGAATTAGAAGGAACTTAAGAAAAGGTTCAATGATGGATCTTCTTTGAGAAGAGCCCCAACTTAGCAGCCAAACGAATTTTTCCTAGGTGCCCAACTCTTAGTCATTATTGAGAGGTCAACCCTAAAATATCTTTTATAATCATTTTGTAATAATTATAAGATTAAAAATTTAATACGAATTTTATCAAACTCCAAATGAGCTAAACATGTTTGTAGCTTGATTTCTACTTTGTGAATCATATTAATTATTCGATGATTTTGATATTATGATTATTTAATTAAATTGATTGCTAGCCATAGAATATATATACATATCTTATGTTTAGTATATTAATCCCATAAAAAATACCTTCAGGAATTGCCCTATATCTTACACTATCACCCACGATGAAGTATATGAACTAAAATAAATATATAATTGTGTTACGTGATATAGAATCCATAGATCGTAACAACCGGAATATCTAATATGTGGTTAGAATCTATCACGCTTACTGGACTTAGGGTGTAAAAGTATCTAAGTTTAAGAAATAACCTCACAACATACTGGGAAAAGACTTACGTGGACCTTTGAATCCCGACTAATGGGTTTAACCTAACTCCCCCTTAATTAGAATACAATATTTGCATAATAATTTGTGAAGCTAAGCAGTTTGAGTTGTATCTAATATATACTCTATAATTGCTATATTTTACTTGTTATATTATATTATTACACTAGTTGAACACTTTATATTAATTTTACATTCCCCGTAGAGAATGATTATCTTACTATTATATTAATTATAACAATTTAGTATAAACGTATCTAGTATGTGAATTATATCCCTCCCAATGCCCGATAGCAACAGCAATGAAAGCTGACTATTTTCCTTGGTCCTTTATGCTGCAAAACTCACACTCTAACTAAAGCGTTTAATCAAATACTAACAAAAAAAACGATATATGTATGGATAATAAATTTTTGCTTCAAGAAATCACCATATTTTAATTTTGAAAATATACAGAGACCCATCAATGGATATTAAATTTTATAATTATTACGTTAAAGGGTGCAACTATTCATAGAAGTATAGAGAAATAAAAAGTGAGATGAGATTATGGTGTCTATAGAGAATAAAAGTCAAAAGAAATACAGGTGGTCTTAAAACATATTTGGTTCTCTGGTGGTTGTAAACGAGTATATCGAAAACTAGATGTGAAAGCTTGTTTTAATTTCTCTAGACCTACAGAGTCGAAATCAAGTAAGTAAGATGTTTTAGCTTGTTTGTTTAACGTCTCCAAAAGGCCTTTTATCGAACGAAACTAGAGTTGTTCACGAATATTTGTTTCTTAAATGGTGAAGCGGAACTTCCTTGAACTCGTTTAAGATGTTATAGGATTTTTGTTTAAATTCTTCGAAAGATCTTTTTTTGAACTAAACTCGATTTGTTCACAGATAAATTGTTTCTTAAATGGTAAAGCGAAACTTCCTTGAACACACGTAAGATGTTCTAGCTTGTTTGTTTAAATTCTCTAAAAGATCTTTTTTCAAACTAAACTTCAGATTCATGAACAATTTGTCTCTTAAATGGTTGAGCGAAACTTCCTTGAACAATTGATAATGTATGAAATATATAATCTATAATCAAAAGTTTAATATTAATAAAGAAATTCAAATCTTAAAAAATTATAAAATCTTATTTAATATTTGAAATTCATTAATATATTTACAAATAAATAAAATATTAATTTATAAATCATTATATAAACGATTAATTAACAAACTCGTTCGAACGAACTCAGTTCATACAAAGCTTTAACCGAACTCAGTTCAAACAAACCTTGAATCGAACTCTGTTTAAACAAAACTTAAATTAGAGATTAAACTTATTTATAAACTAATGAGTTCGAAAGAGTTTCTCATTTATATCCTTAGTGGCAAAAATTCTTATTCTTTGGAGAGAGGTTTTGAAAAAGAGACAAGCCATAGTTGAAAAATAGGTGGGAAAACTATACCACTAGATAAGAATAATAATAATAATACAAATAATAATAATAATAATAATGAAAGAAGTACCACAACAGAAACCTATTCTATTGCCCCACCATAATCCTTAACACCAAACCACTACCAAAATAGAAAAAAAACTGAACACTTTAAACCAAAGCCGGTCATGCATGATGGGAATTGTTGAATTTCAATTTTAGTAACGGAGTCAATTCACAAAAATGAAATTAAAAATTTGCTTCTCCTCCAAATTTAAAAAAAGAGATTGAGCTAAAAATTAATTATAATTTATATTTTTCGTGAAACAAAACAAGCGAAGAAGACAGAAAAAAGAAGAACTCCACTAGCTAACCAACCACCTAGGTGTTGTTTCAAATTCCAACACCTGAAGAAATATCAATTACCCATTCAGTATTACTCATCCCATTAACCTTTTAACTGCAATGCAAACACCCTAAATAATACCAAAACTTGACAAGCAAGTCACTGATTATTAACATAGATTTTATAATCATCATCACCACCAAATCATCATTATATCCACAACATCATTCTAGATTATAGATCTAATTTTTATCATAAATCAATGTGAATTTTTATATTTATATGTATAAAATTTTTGAATAAAATTATTCAAGATCTATAATACTCTATATATATATATTTGATAATATTAAGTATATATGGTACATATGATTTCAAATATAAATCAACAATTTAGTATTAAACATGTTAAAACTTTTGAGATTTGTTTGTTATTAGAGTAATTTTAGACATTGAACTATCTGATGCATAACAAGAACTCTGCCTTTATATCTTATAATAATAATAATATGTGTGTATGCGTGCATGTGGAAAAAAGGTTTTTGCTTCATGAAATCATCATCTTTCTTTTTGGTATATGGAGAAACCGGTTGAAAAGGTTTCTAGAAAAGAAAATACTACTCTTTACATGAATTTAAATGTAAGTTTCGTTGTTTTCAATTTCTTTTAATAGTGTAGTTTTACTTTTAATTGAAAATCGTTTCTTTTAAATAAATATAAAAGTATATTTTTTACTTTTCTAGTGCTTGAATATTTAGCGAAATATACATGTTAAATCACTCTAAATCCAGCAACATACGAATGATATTATAAAAAAAGATACGACATACCATAAAAGGCTGTATATAAGAAAAATAGATATATTATAATTTCATATTTTGGCAAGAAGGTGAAAAAAATGATCCAAGAAAGAAGAAAGAAATAAAATATCATAAATATCATTCAAACCCTAATAGCCAGTCTTCAAAATTACATAAAAACACAAAAGACCAAATCCTTTCTTACACCACGATCCATCATTCTACTCTACATATCTTTTTTTTTCGAAGCCTATATCCTCCTCTTTCTTTGTATAAAGTTTTATTTTCTTTCCTATCTCTAACCAAGTTCCTTTTTTTAATGTTGAACATATCAAATTGATCTATGGCCATTACATTTCAAATATAGATTATATGTATAAAACCCAAACATTTGTTGAAGATGTGAGTTATCTTATTTCCATATTCTAAATTATTTATATTATCTTATCATTTTGAATATAGAAAATAATTTTTATGTTTTAAAACATGAAAATTTGTCAATTTCTATTTTTTAAAGAGTTTTATGTTTCCAAATGTTGTACGTACATGTTTTGATTATTTTTATGCATTGCCTACATTTATTTGGACATAATTATTTAAGAAATTATAATTTGAGGTTGTAGCAATAATATTGCATAAACAAATACAAATCACTTGGGGGTGTAACCTTAGTTTTGGGGGATTAGGGGCTATAAAAGATTCCATTTTTATTTTTCTTCATTTTCCATCTTTAATTGCATATGCTGTATTAGAATTTCACTTAAAGAATCTGCATTCACATTAAAATGTCTTATAAACATAATGTGTATAAAATGGTTATTGTCAAATCAGTTAGATTTACATTCATTTAATTGATTAAATTAATTCATTATTTATATTTAGAATTGGGGAGTTTAATTCAATTGAATTAATTAACCTTAATTTGGTTGAGAAGCAATATTAGATCTATACGTTGAATGTCTCGTGGGTGGATATGTGTTACTTTCTGCATTCCTTAAATTTAAACACTCTCATATATAATTTTTTATTTAATCCTTAGCTTAGGATTTTTGTTTAAAATTGATTGAATTTTATATTTGTTAGGTGCATTGTGTGCATTCATTTACATATGGAAAAGAGAAGTGTTTGTGCACTTTTACAGTTGTATGACTACATGGTCCAAGATGATGTAAGGAAGAAACCCTAGGCATTGAAAGCATAAGTAACATAGTACCTGCTACTAATGTATATCCAAAATTGATATTTTCATGAAGCTGGAAAATTTTAAATTAATCAAAAGAAGTCTAGTTCATCATCTCTTAAAAGATTCAAAGGTTCCGAATCAACACGAGACAAAGGTATGATTTTGAGTTCTACTATTTTTGTGATTCTTATATGTTTAATTACTTTATACCACAAGACAAAGAATTTATATGGCAATTTCAAATTTTGTATTACAGTAGTAATTAGTAAAATTATTCAATAGAGGGACGAGGAGAGAGATATTGGAAGAAGGAATCTCGTAAAAGATTCAACGGCTCCGAATCAACACGTGGCAAAGGTCTGATTTTCGGTGCTACTTTTTTTGTCATTTTTTTATGTTTAAGTACATCATATCACAAATTAAGAGTTTTTATCACAAAATTTGTATTATAGGAGTAATTAATACAAATGTTCAAGAGATGGAAGAGGAGAGCGATCTAAGTGAGCTATTCGGTTCAAAATACATGAGAGATTGACTTCAATTTTATTGTGGTTTTTTGAAGAGAATTAGAAGGAACTTAAGAAAAGGTTCAATGATGGATCTTCTTTGAGAAGAGCCCCAAATTAGCAGCCAAACGAATTTTTCCTAGGTGCCCAACTCTTAGTCATTATTGAGAGGTCAACCCTAAAATATCTTTTATAATCATTTTGTAATAATTATAAGATTAAAAATTTAATAAGAATTTTATTAAGCTCCAAATGAGCTAAACATGTTTGTAGCTTGACTTATACTTTGTGAATCAGATTATTCGCTTATAATTATTCGATGATTTTGATATTATGATTATTTGATTAAATTGATTGCTAGCCATAGAATATATATACATATCTTATGTTTAGTATATTAATCCCATAAAAAATACCCTTAAGGAATTGCCCTAGATTTTACACTATCACACACGATGAAGTATATGAACTGAAATAAATATATAATTGTGTTACGTGATATAGATCCATAGATCGTAAAAACCGGAATATCTAATATGTGGTTGGAATCTATCACGCTTACTAGACTTAGGGTCACTCAGTAAAGGTATCTAAGTTTAAGAAATAACCTCATAGCATACTGGGAAGAGACTTACGTGGACCTTTGAATCCCGACTAATGGGTTTAACCCAACTCCTCCTTAATTAGAATACAATATTTACATTATAATTTGTGAAGCTAAGCAGTTTAAGTTGTATCTAATATATACTCGTTAATTGCTATATTTTACTTGTTATATTATATTATTACACTAGTTGAACACTTTATATTAATTTTACATTCCCCGTAGAGAATGATTTTCTTACTATTATATTAATTATAACAATTTATGACGTGTGGAGAATAAACGTATCTAGTATGTGAATTATATCACTCCCAAGGCCCGATAACAACCGTAATGAAAGCTGACTATTTTCCTTGGTCCTTTATGCTGCAAAACTCACGCTCTAACTAAAGCGTCTGATCAAATACTAACAAAAAAATCGATATATGTATGGATAATAAATTTTTGCTTCAAGAAATCACCATATTTTACTTTTGAATATATACAGAGCCTCATCTATGGATATTAAATTTTATAATTATTACGTTAAAGGGTGCAACTATTCATAGGAGTATAGAGAAATAAAAAGTGAGATGAGATTATGGTGTCTATAGAGAATAAAAGTCAAAAGAAATACAGGTGGTCTTAAAACATATTTGGTGCTCTGGTGGTTGTAAACGAGTATATCGAAAACTAGATGTGAAAGCTTGTTTTAATTTCTCGAGACCTACAGAGTCGAACTCAAGTAAGTAATATGTTTTACCTTGTTTGTTTAATGTCTCCAAAAGGCCTTTTTTCGAACCAAACTAGAGTTGTTCACGAATATTTGTTTCTTAAATGGTGAAGCGGAACTTCCTTGAACACGTGTAAGATGTTATAGGATTTTTGTTTAAATTCTTCGAAAGATCTTTTTTTGAACTAAACTCGATTTGTTCACAGATAAATTGTTTCTTAAATGGTAAAGCGAAACTTCCTTGAACACACGTAAGATGTTCTAGCTTGTTTGTTTAAATTCTCTAAAAGATTTTTTTTCAAACTAAATTTCAGATTCATGAACAATTTGTTTCTTAAATGGTTGAGCGAAACTTCCTTGAACAATTGATAATGTATGAAATATATAATCTATAATCAAAAGTTTAATATTAATAAAGAAATTCAATTCTTAAGAAATTATAAAATCTTATTTAATATTTGAAATTCATTAATATATTTACAAATAAATAAAATATTAATTTATAAATCATAATATAAACGATTAATCGTTCGAACCAACTCAGTTCATACAAAGCTTTAACCGAACTAAGTTCAAACAAAACTTGAATCGAACACTGTTTAAAGAAAACTTAAATTAGAGATTAAACTTATTTATAAACTAATGAGTTCGAAAGAGTTTCTCATTAATATCCTTAGTTGCAAAAATTATTTTCTCTTTGGAGGGAGGTTTTGAAAAAGAGACAAGCCATAGTTGAAAAATAGGTGGGAAAACTATACCACTAGATAATAATAATAATAATACTAATAATAATAATAATAATAATAATAATAATGAAAAAAGTACCACACCACAATCCTATTTTATTGCCCCACCATAATCCTTGACACCAAACCACTACCAAGATAGAAAAAAAACTGAACACTTTAAACCAAATCCTCTCATGCATGATGGGAATTGTTGAATTTCAATTTTAGTAACAGAGTCAATTCACAAAAATGAAATTAAAAAGTTTGCTTCTCCTCCAAATTTTTAAAAAGAGATTGAGTTTAAAATTAATTATAATTTATAATTTTCGTGAAACAAAACAAGCGAAGAAGACAAAAAAAGAAGAACTCCACTAGCTAACCAACCACCTAGGTGTTGTTTCAAATTCCAACACCTGAAGAAATATCACTTGCCCATTCAATATTACCCATCCCATTAACCTTTTAACTGCAATGCAAACACACTAAATAATACCAAAACTTGAAAAGCAAGTCACTGATTATTAACATAGAATTTATAATCATCATCATCACCAAAACATCATTCTAGATTATAGATCTAATTTTTCTCATAAATCAGTGTGAATTTTAATATTTATATGTATACATTTTTTAAATAAAATTATTCAAGATTTATAGTACTCTATATATATATATTTGATAATATTAAGTATATATGGTACATATGATTTCAAATATAAATCAGCAATTTAGTATTAAACATGTTAAAACTTTTGAGATTTGTTTGTTATTGGAGTAATTATAGACATCGAACTATCTGATGCATAACAAGAACCCTGCCTTTATATCTTATAATAATAATAATATGTTTGTATGAGTGCATGTGGACAAAAGGTTTTTGCTTCATGAAATCATCATCTTTATTTTTGGTATATGGAGAAACCGGTTGAAAATGTTTCTAGAAAAGAAAATACTACTCTTTACATGAATTTAAATGTAAGTTTCTTTGTTTTCAATTTCTTTTAATAGTGTAGTTTTACTTTTAATTAAAAATCGTTTCATTTAAATAAATATAAAAATATATTTTATACTTTTCTAGTATTATTGTTCGATTTTTCCAACAGAATATCACTTGAATATTTAGCTAAATATACATGTTAAATCACTCTAAATCCAGCAACATACGAATGATATTATAAAAAAAGATACGACATACCATAAAAGGCTATATACAAGAAAAATGGATATATTATAATTTCATATTTAGGCAAGAAGGTGAAAAAAAAAATATGATCCCAGCAAGAAGAGAGAAATAAAATATCACAAATCTCATTCAAACCCTAATAGTCATCTTCAATTTCACATAAAAACACCGAAGACCATACCCTTTCTTACACCACGATCAATTTTCTCCTCTAGAAATCGAATTCTTCCATTCTATTCTACCTAATCTTTTTTTTCCAAGCCCATATCCTCCTCTTTCTGTATAAAGTTTTATTTTCTTTCCTATCTCTAACCAAGTTCCGTTTTTTAATGGTGAACATATCAAATCGATATATGATCGTTACATTTCAAATATAGATTATACGTATAAAACCCAAACCTCTGTTGAAGATGTGAGTTTTCTTATTTCCATATTCTAAATTATTTTTATTATCTTATAATTTTAAAAATAGAAAATAATTTTTATTTGTTATAACATGAAAATTTGTCAATTTCTATTTTTTTTAAAGAGTTTTATGTTTCCAAATGTTGTACGTACATGTTTTGATTATTTTTATGCATTGCCTACATTTCTTTAGACATAATTATTTAAGAAATTATAATTTGAGTTTGTAGCAATAATATTGCATAAACAAATACAAATCACTTGGGGTGTAACCTTAGTTTTGGGGGATTAGTGGCTATAATAGATTCCATTTTTATTTTTCTTCATTTTCCATCTTTAATTGCATATGTTGTAATAGAAATTTACTTCAAGAATCTGCATTCACACTAAAATGTCTTATGAACATAATGTGTATAAAATGGCCATTGTCAAATCAGTTAGATTTACTTTTATTTAATTAGTTAAATTAATTCATTATTTATATTTAGAATTGGGGAGTTTAATTCAATTGAATTAATTAGCCTAAATTTGATTGAGAACCAATATTAGATCTATACGTTGAATGTCTCGTGGATATAGGTTGCTTTCACAACTGCATTCCTTAAATTTAAACACTCTCATATATAAATTTTTATCTAATCCTTAGCTTAGGATTTCTTTTAAAATTGATTGAATTTTATATTTGTTAGGTGCATTGTGAACATTCATTTACAGATGGAAAAGAGAAGTGTTTGTGCACTTTTACAGTTGTATGACTACATGGTCCAAGATGATGTAAGGAAGAAACCCTAGGCATTGAAAGCATAAGTAACATAGTACCTGCTACTAATGTACATCCAAAATTTATATCTTCATGAAGTTGGAAAATTTTAAATCAATCAAAAGAAGTCTGGTACATCATCTCTTAAAAGATTCAAAGGTTCCGAATCAACACGAGACAAAGTTATGATTTTGAGTGCTACTATTTTTATGATTCTTATATTTTTAATTACTTTATACCACAAGACAAAGAATTTTTATAGCAATTTCAAATTTTGTATTACAGGAGTAATTAGTAAAATTATTCAATAGAGGGACGAGGAGAGAGATGTTGGAAGAAGGAATCTCGCAAAAGTATCAAAGGCTCCATATAAACACGTGGCAAAGGTCTGATCTTCGGTGCTACTTTTTTGTCATTTTTTTATGTTTAAGTACATCATATCACAAATTAAGAGTTTTTATCACAAATTTTGTATTATAGGAGTAATTAATACAAATGTTCAAGAGATGGAAGAGGAGAGGGATCTAAGTGAGCTATTCGGTTCAAAATACATGAGAGCTTGACTTTAATTTGATTGTGGTTTTTTGAAGAGAATTAGAAGGAACTTAAGAAATGGTTCAATGATGGTTCATCTTTGAGAAGAGCCCCAACTTAGCAGCCAAACGAATTTTTCCTAAGTGCCCAACTCTTAGTCATTTTTGAGAGGTCAACCCTAAAATATCTTTTATAATAATTTTGTAATAATTATAAGATTAAAAATTTGGTACGAATTTTATCAAGCTGCAAATGAGCTAAACATGTTTGTAGCTTGATTTCTACTTTGTGATCATATTATTCGCTTATAATTATTTGATGATTTTGATCTTATGAATATTTGATTGAATTGATTACTAGCCACAGAATATATACATATCTTATGTTTAGTATCTTAATCCCATAAAAAATACCCTTCAGGAATTGCCCTAGATCTTACACTATCACCCACGATGAAGTATATGAACTGAAATAAATATATAATTGTGTTACGTGATATAGAATCCATAGATCGTAACAACCAGTATATCTAATATCTGGTTAGAATCTATCACGCTTACTAGACTTAGGGTCACTCAGGAAAGGTATCTAAGTTTAATAAATAACCTCATAGCATACTGGAAAGAGACTTACGTGGACCTTTGAATCCCGACTAATGGGTTTAACCCAACTCCCCCTTAATTAGAATACAATATTTGCATAATAATTTGTGAAGCGAAGCAGTTTGAGTTGTATCTAATATATACTCGTTAATTTCTATATTTTACTTGTTATATTATATTATTACACTAGTTGAACACTTTATATTAATTTTACATTCCCCGTAGAGAATGATTTTCTTACTATTATATTAATTATAACAATTTATGACGTGTGGAGAATAAACGTATCTAGTATGTGAATTATATCACTCCCAAGGCCTGATAGCAACCGCAATGAAAGCTGACTATTTTCCTTGGTCCTTTATGCTGCAAAACTCACGCTCTAACTAAAGTTTTGATCAAATACTAACAGAAAAATCGATATATGTATGGATAATAAATTTTTGCTTCAAGAAATCACCATAATTTACTTTTGAATATATACCGAGCCCCATCTATGGATATTAAATTTTATAATTATTACGTTAAAGGTGCAACTATTCATAGGAGTATAGAGAAATAAAAAGTGAGAGAAGATTATGGTGTCTATAGAGAATAAAAGTCAAAAGAAATACAGGTGGTCTTCAGAACAAATTTGGTTCTCTGGTGGTTGTAAACGAGTATATCGAAAACTACATGTGAAAGCTTGATTAAATTTCTCGAGACCTACAAAGTCGAACTCAAGTAAGTAAGATGTTTTACCTTGTTTGTTTAACTTCTCCAAAAGGCCTTTTTTCGAACCACACTAGAGTTGTTCACGAATATTTGTTTCTTAAATGGTGAAGCGGAACTTCCTTAAACACGTGTAAGATGTTATAGGTTTTTGTTTAACTTCTTCGAAAGATCTTTTTTTTGAACCAAACTCAACTTGTTCACAGATAAATTGTTTCTTAAACACACATAAGATGTTCTAGCTTGTTTGTTTAAATTCTCTACAAGATATTTTTCAAACAAAACTTGAGATTCGTGAACAATTTGTTTCTTAAATGGTGGAGCGAAACTTCCTTGAACAATTGATAATGTATGAAATATATAATCTATAATCAAAAGTTAAATATTAATAAAGAAAATCAAATCTTAAGAAATTATAAAATCTTATTTAATATATGAAATTCATTAATATATTTACTAATAAATAAAATATTAATTTAAAAATCATAATATAAACGATTAATTAACAAACTCGTTCGAACCAACTCAGTTCATACAAAGCTTTAACCGAACTCAGTTCAAACACACCTTGAACCGAACACTGTTTAAACAAAACGTAAATTAGAGATTAAACTTATTTACAAACTAATGAGTTCAAAAGAGTTTCTCATTTATATCCTTAGTGGCAAAAATTCTTTTCTCTTTGGAGGGAGGTTTTGAAAAAGAGACAAGCCATAGTTGAAAAATAGGTGGGAAAACTATACCACTAGATAATAATAATAATAATAATAATAATAATAATAATAATAATAATAATAATAATAATAATAATAATAATAATGAAAGAAGTACCACACCACAAACCTATTCTATTGCCCCGCCATAATCCTTGACACCAAACCACTACCAAGATAGAAAAAAAAACTGAACACTTTAAACTCTGGATTGGAAATGACACGTTGTATGCTACATGAGAAAAATGACACGTGAGAGGCGAAACCGCAAAAATGCTACGTGAGAGGCGAAACCGGTTTATATTGGAAATGACACGTTGTATGCTACATGAGAAAAATCTTCCAAAACATTTTTGGGCAGAAGCCGCAAATACTGCAGTATTTTTGCAAAATCGGCTTCTCACAAGGGCAATCATTGATAAAACACCTTTTGAAGCATGGTATGGCTATAAACCATCTCTCAAATTTCTTAAGGTATTTGGATGTTTGTGTTTTTTCTCATGTTCCTCAAGTTAAAAGGGACAAGCTAGACAAAAGAGCACTTCATGGGATCTTCATTGGTTATAGTTCAGTTTCAAAAGCTTATAAAAATTTTCAACCATAAATTGGAAAAATTGTTATAAGCAGAGATGTGAACTTTATGGAGGAAGAAGAATGGAATTGGAATAGTGAAGATAACATTATTTTAAAAGTGTCAAATACCAAGTTTCAAGAACAAAGCATGGATGATCAGGAAAATGAAATAATTGATGATATTCCTGTAAGAGGCACAAGGTTACTTCCTGAAATTTATCAACGTTGCAACATTGCTGTATGTGAACCTGAAAATTATGAAGAAGCCAAGACAAATGAAAATTGGCTAGCCGCAATGAGAGGAGTTGTTCATGATTGAAAAAAATAAAACATGGGAGTTGGTAGATAAACCTCAAGATAGGAAGGTCATTGGGGTTAAATGGGTTTTCGGGACCAAACTCAATGCTGATGGATCAATCAACAAGCATAAAGCTAGGCTGGTGGTTAAAGGGTATGCACAGATATTTGGTGTGAACTATTCTGACACCTTTGCCCCAGTTGCTAGACATGACACCATCAGGATGTTGCTTGCTTTTGCTGCACAAATGAATTGGAAACTATATCAGTTAGATGTCAAGTCGGCTTTTTCGAATGGTATTCGGCAGGAGGAGATTTATGTAGAACAACCAGAAGGCTTTGTAAAAGATGGAGAAGAAGATAAGGTATATATTCTTAAAAAGGCACTTTATGGGTTGAAACAAGCCCCAAGAGCATGGTACAGTAAAATTGATGAACACTTGCTCAGTTTGGGTTTTTCTTTTTTTTTTTGCTCGGCAAGTAGAACTTATATTAATCAAACTTTCAAGTTACATGGGCTCACAAAGGGCCTATTACATTTTAAACTTGGGCCAGTCCACTTGGACCCCCTTACACTTAGAAAGCTAAAAAACAAAACGTACTAAGTAAAGTACCACATATCACACGTACACAAGTACATTACACCGAATCTAACAATCCCATCTAACCCTAATCGGATCTATAACCCTCTTCTCTTCCACTTTCTTGAATCTACAAAGCGCTTCTTTGAACGCCATTGAGATACTTTCAACTATTTTCTCTTCAGTTTTCCAGATATTGTTGAAGATTCTCTCATTTCTTTCGATCCAGATGATATAAGTAGCAATCGAAAGAAGTATTCTCATTACCTCTTGGTTCGTAGCTTTGCCGCTTTGAAAGTCAATGAACCATTTCATCAGGTTCTCCCAATCTGAGATCTTGGTAGAAACCCTATGAATGTTTAAGCATCTAAACCATATTCTCTTCGTAACCCCACATTCCCAGAATAGGTGATTTCTGTCTTCACTCGTTAATTTGCAGAACTCACACAGTGAATTAGATATAACGCCCCAAGAAGCTAACCGATATTTGGTCGGTAATCTATCCAAATGGATCAACCACAATATAAATTTGTATTTCGGAGGGCTTTTAGAACTCCAGATGATTCTAGACCATTCATTGAGCAGTTTTTTTGGTCTCAGATATTCATAAGTTTCTCTAAAAGAAAAGGTACCTTTTTTATTACAGCTCCATATAATTTCGTCTCTTTTATTAGGCTCAATAGTGATATTTGCGGTGACTTTATCCATGAATTTGAAATTTGCAGGCCATCGCCATCTCGTACCATTAATAAATTTGCTCAGTTTACAATCAATATAGTAGCCTGAGACCAAACTACTGCTCTGAATATCTTGGAGACACCTGTTGTGAGGTATCCAAAAGTCACCCCATAGCGAGATGTCTTTGCCATTTCCAATCTGGTATGATATTAACTTACTCGCAATATGTCTTAATTTGAGGATTTTCCTCCAACCCCAAGAGGTATCTTGGGGAATTTGGATTAGCCAGAAGGATTTGCCCTTTAGTAAGTTAACTTGAACCCAATTAGACCATAATGTTTTCTTTGGGAAACAGCAGTTCGATAATAGTTTAAGGATAGCTGTTTGATTTTGGATAAGTAAGTCCCTTATCCCTAAGCCACCTTCCTGAATAGGATAGCAAATAGCTTCCCATGAGACCTTGGCCCCTCCTTTAAATTCACTAGACCCTCTCCACAGAAAAGCCATAATCTTTTGTTGAAGTACTTTAATAACTTTCTTAGGAACAGCAAATATATTAAACCAGAAACTTGATAGATTGTTGAGAACTGATTTGATTAATTGAAGTCTTCCAGCATAAGATAGATATTTTGAACTCCAGTGCTCTATTTTATTAATCATTTTCTCAATTAAGGGCTTGCAATCATCTGCATTTAATCTTCCAGTAATTAAAGGAACCCCTAAATATCTCATAGGAAGTTGGCCCTCAGGAATCTGGAGAATGTCCCACATACTTTGTTTAATATCATCAGAACACCCACCATAAAAGATGTTACTTTTATTAGAACTTATCTGGAGGCCTGATAATCTGTAAAATAAGTCTAAGCCTTTCTTGATGAGTATAGCTGTACCAATAGAAGGTTTAAAAAACACCATAAGATCATCAGCAAACATCAAATTATTTAACTGAAGCTCTCTACATTTAGGGTGCCAATTGAAACTTCTCTTCCTGCCAATCTTTATAAATATCTGAGCTAAAATTTCCATACACAGGACAAATAGGTAGGGGGAGAGTGGGTCCCCCTGTCTTAAGCCCCTCTCCCCCTTAATAAAACCTTTGGGAGATCCATTGATTAATAAGCTATAAGAAGTTGTTGTTAAGCACATTTTAATCCAATCTATGAATTTTCCAGGATAACCAAATGTCTCTAGTACTTTAATAACAAAATCCCAATCAAGAGAATCATAGGCTTTTATTAAGTCAAGCTTTAAAGCACATCTTTTAGAAATTTGAGCTCTATTATAGCCCCTTACCAACTCTTGAGCAATGAGAATATTCTCTCCAATACTTCTATGTTGAACAAAGGCAGATTGATTATTTGAAATTAAGTCCTGTAGTGTGTTCTTGAGCCTATTAACAATCAACTTGGCTATGATTTTATAAATTATGTTACAGCATGAAATGGGCCTGTAACTTTTAACTGAAGATGGATTATGACACTTAGGTATTAAAGTTATAATAGCTGAATTAACCTCATTTAATAATTGACAGTCTTGTAAGGCACTCTTGATAGCTTCACAGATATCAGGTCCAATTATGTCCCACATCTTTTTAAAGAACCCAGCTGTATAACCATCAGGCCCGGGGCTCTTGGAATTATCCATTGAGAACAAGGCATCCTTGATCTCCTTATCAGTTATAGGTAAAGTTAAATCTTTTGCTTGATTCTCTGAGATCTTTTTAGAATTAATTCTGTTAAGAAGGTCAACATTGTAATTCTCTCTATTACTTCTTTTCTTGCCCAGGAGATCAGAATAGAAATTCACAAATTCAAGTGATATTTCAGTTTCATAGAGCTAATAGTCCCATTTTCCAAGGTAAGGGTATTGATACTATTTTGAGATTTTCTACCTTTGACCCACTTCATGAAATAAGCTGTGTTCAAATCTCCTTCATCTACCCATATAGCTCTAGACTTTTGTCTCATAATAGATTCCTCCTTAGCTTTTTCATCATGTAACTCAGTGAGAAGTTGATTTTCTTCTCGTAATACCTCTTCACTTTTGTTACCTTGAAGCCTAATATTTTGAATAGCAGTTAATCTATTCTGGATATGGCTAATTTTGTTTGAACCATTTTTAATGTAGGTTGTTGAACTCCTTGAGCTTACCTTTGAGTATTTTCAGCTTCTTGGTAAGGCTGTACATAGGAGAACCATTAATTTTGGTTTTCCATGTTTCAACCACCAATGGAGTAAAAAGTTCATGTTCCATCCATACACTATAGAATCTGAATGGAGATGGGCCCCTTTTCCTGAATGGAATGATTTCCAAGTGTTGACTACAGTGGTCAGATACACCTGGAGGTTTAAGTATTAAGGAGGTTTGATTAAATTTATTGAGCCAGTTACAATTGACATAGGTTCTATCAATTCTACTGCTCTCATATCATCACTAGCAGCTCTATTTGTCCATGTAAACTTAGGACCATTATATATGAGGTCAGTGAGTTCCATATCCTCTATACATTTAATCATATCATTTGAGCTCTCAGTTAAACTGTCACAATTCATTCTCTCATCCACATTAGTGATTTCATTGAAATCACCTTGAATGACCCAAGCTTCATTATTCACTATGTTCTCCCATCCCCTCAATGTATGCCAAAGAGTGTGTCTAAGATTAACATCATTCATGGCATACACTGGGGTATAGTAAAATTCTGTTCTAGACTCTATGTGTTTGATCTTGCATAACATAGCTTGATCAGTCATATTAAGAACATTAACATCCACAATTTTTGGATTCCAACAGGTCCAGATACGCCCATGTTCATGTTTGGAGTAGTTAGTAGCTACTTGCCATTTATTAAAAGTAGATTTTAAAATCCTATCTGACTTATGAAACTTGATTTTAGTTTCCAGAAAGCTGAAAACCCAAGTATCTTTATTGACAACTTGCTTCAGGCAATTATCTTGCTTGAGCTTTTTATTCATACCTCTTACATTCCACGTAATGATCATTAAACAGATGGGGTCAGGAGGCTTTTCAGCCACCACTTCTGCATCTTGACTTAATAAATTTGTAACCACTTCATCTAAATTTTCATTATTCAGAATATCAAAGCTAAGTTTGGGTTTTTCTAAAAGTCCTTTAGAATCAACATTATATGTCAAGAAAGATGAAGGGGGAATTCATATAATCTCTTTGTATGTTGATGATCTTCTTGACACTGGAAATAACACAAGTCTTGTGGATAATTTCAAGAAAGAAATAATGAAAGAATTTGAGATGACAAACCTTGGGTTGATGAGATTCTTTCTCGGAATGGAAATAAAACAAGGTGAATATGAAGTTTTTATTTGTCAAAAGAAATATGCAAAGGAGATTCTAAAGAAGTTTAGTCTTGAAGAATGCAAAGAAATGAACACTCCCATGAACCAAAAGGAGAAACTTTGCAAAGAGGATGGAGCGGAAAAGATAGATAAAATATACTATAGGAGTCTAATTGGTTGTTTAATGTATCTAACAACCACTCGACCTGGCATTTTAAATGCAGTGAGTATTTTATCTCGATTCATGCATTGTCCTAGTGAAATGCATCTAAAAGCTGCAAAAAGAGTAATTCGCTATGTAAAAGAAACTTGTGATTTTGGAATTAAATTCAAAAAAGGAAAAACCTTCACACTGGTTGGTTAATCGGATGGAGATGTTGTTATTCTCTACTGCAACATTGACAATTAAATTGCAGATATCTTTACCAAGCCATTGCCTGTCACAAAGTTTTAGTTTCTACGCAGTAAGCTTGGAGTTTGCAGTTCCTAAAGCAAGGAGGAGTGTTGAAATAAGTGTTTAGGACTGCTATTATGATTTTACTTATATTATGTATGTAGTTTAAATATTCAAATTATATAACCGTTAGCAGTTATTAGATAGGCAGTTACATTTAGGTTTTATAAAAACTGATGTCTGTAGTAACATTCTATTCATCAGATAAATAAATATTGTTTTCTTATCCTTCTATATTACAACAATTGGTATCAGAGCAATCTTCTTAACGGACCTGTTTGAGAATCCATGGAAGGCCAAACAAGTTTTTCATCAATTGCTCCGCCGGTGTTTGATGCAGAAAACTATCAAATCTGAGCAGTTCGTATGGAGACTTATTTGAGTGCTTTAGATCTTTGGGATGTTATGGAAGAAGACGTAGAAATTCCTGTACGACAAGAAAATCCAACCATTGCACAGATAAAATTTCATAATCAAAAGAAAGCAAAAAAGGCAAAAGCAAAAGCATGTCTATTTGCAGCAGTCTCGCAAAGTATCATGATACATATCATGACTCTTAAGACAGCAAAAGAGATTTGGGATTCTCTCAAAAAAGAATATGAAGGAAATGATAAAATTCGTGGAATGCAAGTTTTAAATTTGATACGTGATTTTGAATTACAAAAGATGAAGAAGGGTGAGTCCATCAAAGAATATACTGATAGGTTGATGAACATTGCAAACCGACTCAGATTACTTGGTTCATCTCTTCCAGAATCAAGGATTGTTGAAAAAATTCTGGTTACATTGCCAGAACAATTTGAAGCCACAATTACATCCCTAGAAAACACTAAGGATATGTCAAAAATCACTCTTATCGAATTGTTAAATTCTCTACAAGCACAAGAGCAACGTAGAGCAATGAGACATGAGGGTGAACTTGAGGGAGCATTGACTGCAAAGTTTCAAGGTTCTGAAAATAAAAAAGGTCAAGAGGGAAGGCGTAGTTATAATTCTTGTTTTCATTGTAAGAAGAAAGGGCACCCACCATTCAAGTGTTGGAGAAGGCCAGATGCCCAGTGTTCCAAATGCAATGAGATGGGACATGAAGCAGTTATATGCAAAACCTCAAAATGTTCAAAATACAACAAGATGGGACATGATGCAATCATATGCAAAACAAAAAATCAACAATATGATGCTAATACCCAAATTGCTGATGAAGATGAAGAGGATCAATTATTTGTCGCAAAATGTTTTTCAAGCATTGAATCAAAAGAAGCTTGGCTCATTGATAGTGGTTGTACTAACCACATGACATATGACAAAGAGTTGTTTAAAGAATTAAGGAGCACCAACAAATCAAAAGTTCGAATTGGTAATGGAGATTACATAGATGTCAAAGGAAAAGGTACAATTTCAATTTCTAGTTTCTTTGGTACAAAGTATATTTTTGATGTGTTGTATGTTCCTGAAATCAACCAAAACTTGTTGAGTGTTGGACAATTAATTGAAAAGGTTTATAAGGTTATGTTTGATGATAAATGTTGTTTAATTAAAGATGCTTTTGGAAAAGACGTGTTTTCAGTAAAAATGAATGGAAAAAGTTTTGTTCTCTATCCGCAAAAAAAGGAACATAGTGCTTTTGTTGTCAAGGAGAATGTTACAGAGTTATGACATAAAAGGCTTGGTCATTATCATCATCAAGGAATTCTCTAGATGAAATCCAAAATGATGACCAACGATCTCCCAGAACTTGATGACAACATCGCTAGTTGTAAAGCATAAAGCAAGAAACCATTTCTAAAAGTACAAAGACGAGCATCAAAGAAATTGAAACTAATTCATATCGATATAGGAGGACCTCAAAGAAGGCCTTCTCTGAATGGTAGTCTTTATTATGCTATATTTATTGATGATTTTACTCGTATGTGTTGGATCTATTTTTTGAAGCACAAGTCAGAAGAGGGGGGAAGTGTTTTTCAAATTTAAATCCAGAGTTGAAAATGAGAGTGGTTGCAAAATTCAAACAGTCAGATCTGACAATGGAAAAGAGTACACATGCGAATCATTTGATAAGTTTTATGAGGAAGCTAGTATTCAACACCAATTGACTACTCCATACAGTCCTCAACAAAATAGAGTAAGTGAGAGGCGAAACCGTTATATATTGGAAATGACACGTTGTATGCTACATGAGAAAAATCTTCCAAAACATTTTTGGGCAGAAGCCGCAAATACTGTAGTATGGCTTCTCACAAGAGCAATCATTGATAAAACACCTTTTGAAGCATGGTATGGCTATAAACCATCTCTAAAATTTCTTAAGGTATTTGGATGTTTGTGTTTTTTCTCATGTTCCTCAAGTTAAAAGGGATAAGCTAGACAAAAGAGAACTTCCTGGGATCTTCATTGGTTATAGTTTAGTTTCAAAAGCTTATAAAATTTTTCAACCACAAATTGGAAAAATTATTATAAGTAGAGATGTGAACTTTATGGAGGAAGAAGAATGGAATTAGAATAGTGAAGATAACATTATTTCAAGAGTGTCACATACCAAGTTTCAAGAACAAAGCATGGATGATCAGGAAAATGAAATAATTGATGATATTCCTGTAAGAGGCACAAGGTTACTTTATGAAATTTATCAACGTTGCAACATTGCTGTATGTGAACCTAGAAAATATGAAGAAGCCAAGACAAATGAAAATTGGCTAGCCGCAATGAAGGAGGAGTTGTTCATGATTGAAAAAAATAAAACATGGGAGTTGGTAGATAAACCTCAAGATAGGAAGGTCATTGGGGTTAAATGGGTTTTCGGGATCAAACTCAATGCTGATGGATCAATCAACAAGCATAAAGCTAGGCTTGTGGTTAAAGGGTATGCACATATATTTAGTGTGGACTATTCTGACACCTTTGCCCCAATTGCTAGACTTGACACCATCAGGATGTTGCTTGCTTTTGCTGCACAAATGAATTGGAAACTATATTAGTTAGATGACAAGTCGGCTTTTTTGAATTGTATTCTGCAGGAGGAGATTTATGTAGAACAACCAGAAGGCTTTGTAAAAGATGGAGAAGAAGATAAGGTATATATTCTTAAAAATGCACTTTATGGGTTGAAACAAGCCCTAAGGGCATGGTAAAGTAAAATTGATGAACACTTGCTCAGTTTGGATTTTTCTAAAAGTCCTTCAGAATCAACATTATATGTCAAGAAAGATGAAGGGGGAATTCTTATAATCTCGTTATATGTGGATGATCTTCTTGTCACTAGAAATAACACAACTCTTGTGGATAATTTCAAGAAAGAAATAATGAAAGCATTTGAGATGACAGACCTTGGGTTGATGAGCTTTTTTCTCAGAATGGAAATAAAACAAGGTGAATATGAAGTTTTTATTTGTCAAAAGAAATATGCTAAGGAGATTCTAAAGAAGTTTAGTCTTGAAGAATGCAAAGAAATGAACACTCCCATGAACCAAAAGGAGAAACTTTGCAAAGAGGATGGAGCGGAAAAGATAGATGAAATATACTATAGGAGTCTAATTGGTTGTTTGATGTATCTAACAGCCACTCGACCTGACATTTTAAATGCAGTGAGTATTTTATCTCGATTCATGCATTGTCCTAGTGAAATGCATCTAAAAGCTGCAAAAAGAGTAATTCGCTATGTAAATGGAACTTGTGATTTTGGAATTAAATTCAAAAAAGGAAAAACCTTCACACTGGTTGGTTACTCGGATGGAGATGTTGTTCTTCTCTACTAAGTATATCATTTATATATATATATCATTTTTTTGTCATTTTTTTATGTTTAAGTACTTCATAACACAAACTAAGAGTTTTTATCACAATATATAATTGCGTATTGCATGAGTAATTAATACAAATATTCAAGAGTGGGAAGAGGATAGGGATATTAATGAGTTATTTGGTTCAAAATACATGATAGCTAGACTTAAAAGAGATTTGATTGTGGTTTTTTAAATAGAATTAGAAGGAACTTAAGAAAAGGTTCATTAATGAAGTGAAAGGGGATCTTCTTTGACAAGAGCCAAACATTTTTTTCCTAGGTGCCCAACTCGTAGTCATTTTTAAGAGGTCAGTCTTAAGGTATCTTCTAGAATCATTTTGTAATAATAAAAGATTAAACATTTAGTACAAAATTTATCAAGCTCAAAATGATATAAACATGTTTGTAACTTGGATTGCTACTTTATGAATCGTATTATTTGCTTGTAATTATTTGATGATTTTGATATTATGAGTATTTGATTGAATTGGTTGTTGGTCACTGAATATATACATCTCTTATGTTTAGTATATATATTCCTAACAAATTAACCATCAAGAATATCCCCAGATCTTAGTCTATCACTTAAGATGAAGTATATGAATTGAAAATGATATATAATTGTGTTAGGTGATAGAGAATCCAGAGATTGTAACAACCATAATATTTAATATGAGGTTAGAATCTATCACTCTTACTAGACTTAGGATCACTCGGTAAAGGTATCTGATTTTAAGAAATAGCCACGGTTAGAATCTATCACTCTTACTAGACCTAGGATCACTCGGTAAAGGTATCTGATTTTAAGAAATAGCCTCTAGCGTACTTGAAAGAGACTTAGGTAGATCTTTGATTCCTGACTAATGGGTTTAACCCAATTTCCCCTTAATTAGAATACATCATTTGCATAATAATTTGTGGAGCTAAGCAATTCAATCTTTATCTAATGGATACTCGTTAATTGATATATTTTACTTGTTATATTATATTATTACACTAGTTGAACATTTTATATTAATTTTACATTTCCCGTAGAAAATGATTTTCTTACTATTATATTAATTATAAAAATTTATGAGTGTGCAGAATAAACGTATCTACTATGTAAATTATATCACTCCCAAGGCCCAATAGAAACCGCCATGAAAGCTGGTTATTTTCCTTTACCATTTATGTTAAAAACATAAACTCTAACTAAAGCCTTTGATCACATATAAACAAAAAAATTTAGATATGTATGGATAATAGATTTTTGCTTAAAGAAATCACCATATTTTACTTTTGGATATATAAAGAAACCAATAGAAAAGACTTTTAGAGCTTCATCTATGGATATTAAATTGTATAGTTATAACATTAAGGGGTGAAACTTTTTGTAGGAGAGTAAGAAATAAAAAGTGAGATGAGATTATAGTGTTTTTAGGGAAGAAAAGTCAAAAGAAATGCAAGTGGTAGCTGGAACATATTTGGTGCTCTATCAATGGTTGTTGTAAACTAGTTGTATCGTAAACTAGATGTGCAAGCTTGTTTTAATTTCTCGAGACGACCAGAGTCGAACTCACATAAGTAAGACGTTCAAGCTTGCTTGTATAATTTATCGAAAAGGTCGTTTTTTCAACCAAACTCGAGTTGTTCATGGATATTTTTTTCTATAATGGTGAAGCAAAATTTCCTTAAACACACGTAAGTTGTTCTAGCTTGTTTGTTTAAAATCTCCAAATGATCTTTTTTTGAGGGAAACTCGAATTTTTCACAATTAATTTGTTTCTTAAATTGTAAAGAGATTCATCCTTGAACACAAATAAGACTTTCAAACTTGTTTGTTTAACTTCTCTAAAAGATCTTTTTTCGAACTAAACTCGAGATTCACGAAAAAAAAATTCTTAAATGGCGAAGCAGAAGTTCCTTGATGTATGAAATATACAATTCATAATATGAATTTTAATGTTAATAAAGAAATTAAAAATCCTATTTAATATTTGACATTCATTAATACATTTACAAATAAATAAAATATTAATTTATTATTCTTAATAGCTTGAAACGAACTTAGTTTAATAAAACCTTGAACCAAACTTTATTTAAACAAAACTTAAATTAGAGAATAAACTTATTTATATACTAATGAGTTCCAAAGAGTTTCTCATTTATATCTGTAGTGAGAATAATTTGTTTACCTTTGGAGCTTTTAAAAAAGAGACAAGCCAGAGTAAAAAAATAGGTGTGAAAACTATATCACTAGATAGTAATAATAGTAATAATAATAATAATAGTAATAATAGTAATAATAGTAATAATAATGACAAAAGAAGTACCACACAAGAAACCTATTCGATTGCACCACCATAACCCTTGGCACCAAACCACTACCAAGATAGTAACTAAACTTAACACTTTCAACCATATCTGCTCATGCATGATGGGAATTGTTGAATTTCAGTTTTAGTAACTGAGTCAATTTACATAAATAATAAAAAAAATTTGTTGTCTTCTCCTCCCAATTTAGAAGGGAGAGAGAATGCACATAATCAATTATAATTTACATTTTTCAAGAAATAAATCAAGTGAAGAAGAAAGAAGAAAGAAGAACCACTAGCTAACCAACCATTGATGTGTTGTTTCAAATTCCAAAACCCAACCAAATCTCACATGCCCATTCAGTGTTACCTATCCTATTAACCTTTTAACTTCTATGTAAACACCCCAAATAATAACAAAACTTGACAAGAAAGTCACTGATTAATAATAAAGCATTTATAATCATCATCATCACTGAATAATCCTTCTATCCACAACATTATTCTCATCCAACAATTCCGGAAATATCTCATTCGAATACCTCCTAGTCAAAGATGAATTTCCCGATTTACCCGTTCACCAATCTGACCACCACTTCCTTGCGACCCCGAAGTACCCGAGTGGTCTCCATCTACTCCATCCCGCTGAATCGGTGGCATAGCCACCATATCCGATGAACTTTGCCGCCAGCTTCCAAAAACAGTAGAATTCTATGACCCACGAGTGCTAGAAGTTCTAAGCCTTGCTGAGCTAGTATGTTCTTCTCTACCAAATTTTAATAGATTATCAAGAGCTTTTAGTATATACTTCATTAATGGTCATCTTGTTGGTTTTGGATTAAGACAAGATCTAGCTACTATAGCCATTGCCCATACTTCTTCTAGTAAATCCTCATCTATTATTATAGAAGGGTCAAGAATAGTTGTTACTTGCTCTTTATCGTATATTCTTATATAAGGTAATGTACTTCTAACCACTCCTTAACTATTATATCACTTGCCCTACTCATACCCACTATACTTATTACTAGCTTAGAAGAACCTTTCTAAAACAATGCACATCATACGCATATGTAGCATTAGGCATACCTAGAGAAAAAATTTATTGGATTATGAACTACGTAAGTAAATCACCTTATTATTTAACTGTTTTAGTTTTAAACTTAAGATTTATTTTATTTTATTTATATCTAAAATAATTAGTATTATAGATCTAATGTAGTCATGAATCAATGTAAATTTTTATATTTATGTGTATAAAATTTTTACAAATATATATCTATAATACTATATATATATAATACTATATATATATATGTATATATTCGATAATAGTAAGTATATACGGTACATTTGATTTTAAATATAAATCAGCGATTTAGTATTATTCATGCTAAATTTTTTTAGATTTGTTTGTTATTAGACCAATGATAGATAGTGAAAGGGACTAACTTGTCTCTAACAATAACTCTACCTTTACATCTTAGAGTAATAATATGTGTGTATGTGTGTGCGTGGACAAAAAGTTTCTTCTTCATGAAATCATTAGCTTTCATTTAGTATATGGAGAAACCGGTGGAAAATGTTGCTACAACTCCATCCATGGATACTTAAGTTACATTTCTATAATAAATGTAGATAAATGAAGAGTTAGATGATATTTTGGTGTTTATAGGTAATAAAAATAAAACAATATGCACATTAAGGGTGCACCATCCATGTCAACAACAAGGATTGTTTTTACAATAAAAAAAGGGAAAGATTATTTTTGTAAAAAGATTCCAGGAACTGGAGAGTAAGTATAAAAATTATTCCATTAGATAATAACAATCTAATTAATTTGGATTTTCGCTACTTTAAGCAATAAAGAACGAAACAGTCATGCATCCTTTCATCAGATCCCGATATGCCTGTACATGCGAGCTAATATCTTAACAAAGTGTGCTAGGTGGCGGGTTACAAGTTTGTAGGGGTCTTCTGATAGGATTTTCTATTTTTTAAGACTTAGAATCAGATAAGTTAAGGACGATAGTTTCAGTAGTTTAAATAACCGACAAGAAAAGACACCAAACCTATTGTACCGAACCTTTACCAAGAAAACACATCAATCACTTGACCATTAACCTTATACAAAATTAAAATTAGGAGAATGATAACAATTTGGGTAAACCACCACACCATCAACAACGTACGCATAATCGTCCACCATAAATTTAGAAATTTGAAAATAAATAAAAATACACAATACATTTTACTAAAAAAAATAACATTTAGTATTTTT
This sequence comes from Nemophila menziesii, assembly GCA_029959085.1. Classification (NCBI taxonomy): domain Eukaryota; kingdom Viridiplantae; phylum Streptophyta; class Magnoliopsida; order Boraginales; family Hydrophyllaceae; genus Nemophila; species Nemophila menziesii. Next base: position 59,984,635 of record JARWIR010000005.1, on the reverse strand, counting down.
AATTCGAATAATGTTATCACAAAAATAATATAACTTAAAATTTATTTGAAAAGGAAAAACTACAGGAAAAAGTAATACAAAGTTTTTCATTTATGAATTTGTAATCATGACATCGTAATATTGATCACGTTTAACTACAATATATTAGAGGTGTGCACGTGCTAAGTTTACCCGGTCTTGTATATGGGTAGGGTAATGTAGTCGGGTCTACAATTTGTCAAAATTGAGGGTAGGTTAAATATTTATCATACCCTCGGGTTATCCTGAGTTAACCCAAAGTTTACCCAAAGTTACTTTATCTGGATATTTTTAATAACACTTATATAAATCATACAAAATACTAAATCCAACAAAATACATGTCATTTGAAGTACATTCACAAAATTAATTTTAAATCATCACATGACTCGTGTAATATACACTTTCACAGGTCTCAGATATTGTTGGAAAATGACCCGAAAATTCCAATAACCCAACAATACCTCATAATCAGATTGTGCTTCAAACACACGCAATTACTAATGGATACCAAATACATTTTAATAAACATAATGATAATTAGGAAGGGATTACCTATAAATACTGAACATCCTGATTGATATTTATCCAACGTTTTCAGTAGATTTCAAGTCAAATCCCCTAAAAAAGAGTTTACAAAGAATAGAGAAAGTAATAATTAGAATCTGTAAGTACAAAGTAAATAAAATTAACCAATATATGTGATAAACTTACCAAACTCAACCTCAAGTTCTGAAACTCAGTCTGAAATTAGAAATCACATTGACCCGGTTGGAGTCTAAAACTAACAACGACAAATAATATAAAAGATCCTGACCATATTGAAAGTCTATATACGTCCTAGAAGAGGGGTTGGATAGGACCACGGAAATTAATCGGCTAATTTTAATTCAAGTAAATAAAATTAAAAGATAATTTAAATCCTATTCTCTTACTAAACTAGATGACAATAAGTTTGACTAATGAACAATAGATAATAAGAACTACGATATTCATACAAGCATATAATCAAACATATAGAGTAGGGAATAAAATAGTTTAGGGAAAGAGAATACGCAAGCATGTATAGTGGTTCAGTTTCCCTACTCGACTACCTAAGGTAGCCACCTTAGGATTTCAAAGCTTCTTTAATAAGCTCCGTGTCTCTCTTAACTGGGGCAAGAACAAAATACCCTTTTACAACCACTTCAAAAACCCGAAGCAAACACTTGTGTAATCACAACACAAAGATACCAAGTATAATCCCTATACTCACACACTCTCTTAATCTATATATTACAAAGACTAGACAAAGAGGAAGAAACAAGTGTTTGAAAGGTTTAACAATAGTTATGAACTCCTAAACAGTGGATATGACTTTATAGCACACTAAGAATGATTTTGAATATTATTAGCTCTCTAAACCTTCTTGAATGATCACAATTTAGCCCCTTGATATTGGTAGATGAATGGTGTAAGTTGTGTCTTGAATGAACTCCTTTTTATAGGTGAAAAATGCTTCCAACGGTTATAAAAAATGTGTCGAACAGATATAAATAAAATCTCGACAGATATAATAAATATAGTCAATTTTCTGCAGAAAACCCTAACATGCGGTGCAACGCAAGGTCCATGTGGTGTACTGAACGAAATCTTAGTCCGCTCTCTAATAAGTACAACTTTTACTATAATGCTCGGATAAATAAACTTTCTTCCCGAGAGTTGTTGGAAACATCATTCTAATAAACTTTGTAGTTGATCATGAAGGCTAATTCTTAATGTATACAGAGATATGAATAAAAGTATTTGTGTGAGAATTAGTTTCTTAAGATAAATTATTAAGGTATAATAAGAATGATATTTAAAGTGTTATTGATGAAAAAAAGTGCAAGATAGAATATATATATATATAGTAATAAGCACACTAATCACAAGAGGATTTGTCACATTAAAACAACCTATGAAAGGAGGCAATATGCCGACAATCTCCCCCTTTTTGATAATGACAAATCCTTCACTAAAACACCTTAAGAATGATATGAAAGTGATAAAACTAAAGGAGTTATGATCCCTTATCAACATGCATATAAGATGTGAAAAGATAAAGCACATATGGATTCTAACAACCCCTCACAACAACCATTAAGTAAAAGTGTATTTTTATGAAAATGATATGCATTTGTGAGGTTTGTAGAGTGCAATTGGAAAGTTTTAGTGCACATATTTCTCCCTCTTTGTCTTCATCAAAAAGACGGGATGATAATTTAACCAACTACATATAAATAAAACAAGATGAGCCATAACTCAAGTTAATAAATTTTAGAAAATAATTTTGAAATCATAATTTTAAAGCATTTAAACCAATTGAATCGCAGAAATATCAAACATGTAAAGCCTGAACAATATGGAAAAAGAGATAAAGGATAAAGACATTTTACCAACTCCAAAGCCAAAATGATTTTGCATCTTTTGAGTTTTCTTTTAAAAGCTGATATATGTGGTGATAAAATGATACACTTTAAGCTCTAAAAACGTAAGAGATTAGTGCAATCTTATAACAATCATAAGAGATAGATAGTAAGGCTAAAAAATTTCATTCAAATGAGTTAACGACCAATTAATGGAGTAACTCCCCCTTATTATATGAATTAAAACATTTTTGAAATACTATGGGAATTTTAAAATATTTTAGGAAATATATTTTGTAAATCAATTCTTTAAAAACTTCCCCTTACACAATGACATATACATACAAATTTGTGTTTAAAGATACTTTAAGGTTTGAAAGTGTAAACTATTATCTTTTATATTTCTCCCGTTTTGTCAACAACACAAAAAATCAATGGGCAATTTTGAATGTTATATAAACTTATAAAGATAAAATGTGCAATTCTTTATAGTTGAGGGACTTAGGTGTGAAATCTTAAATTTTTAAAAACCTAAGTTTTATTTTCAAATAATTATGATTTAAAAAGGTAAGTTCTAACAAGAAGAGTGTAGAAAACAATTATCAATAAAGAGAAGGGATTATTTTGTCAAATAAAAATTTTAAGGACCAAAAAGCATTATTGCAAAGTGTAGAGACTAAAAAGAAATTTCACATCGTAGAGACTAAAAATATAAATTTTCAAAATATGCACAATTGAATGATAGAATCTTTTCTAATTGAAGGACAATATGGAATTTTAAAAATATATGAATTCAAAATGCAAGATGGTATGTAATTTCAAAGGAAGATATTTAAAATTCAAATGTTCTAGATAAAAGGACCAAAAAGCAATTATACAATTAAGAAAGACCAAACTGCAAAGTCACCTATAAAATGAAGATTAAATTAGTGACGGACAATAAGTAGCATAACTCACTCAATACATACTAAAACCAAAACACATTTACAAAAAATAAAGAGTCAATTAATAAGAAAAGGAAAGAATTAAATTCACTGGATATTCCTTTCATGTGAATTAAGCATCTTGTTGTATATCAATTTATTTCCTTGACGCTCATCACCTATAATCGGAAAGAATGTCTAAGGTATCCACGGTTGTGTGGATCCAAGAGAATGGTTAATGGTTTTTACGATCCACTTAGGCTTTTGCCATAGCGGTATCAATGATCCGTATTCATGTTGCTTGCGATACAAATATTTTGATGCAAAATGACCGATTACTTCGCAATAAGTGCAAGAAACCTCTTTGCGATTTTGAAAGGAGTGGAAAGATTTTAAACAAAGCCTTTCCAAATTATTTTGTTTTGTTAAGGTTTTACAACAAGACAATTTTTCTTTAAGATAATTTTGATCAAAAAGTGGTAAATTTAAATAAGGATGATTAAAGAGATTAAAATAGTTAAAATAAAAATCATCCACAATCTTAAAGAATAAGATATTTTCGTCCAAGAGTTTTTCATCTTTTTCAAGAGAGGAAATAATTTTAAGACAAGAATTTTCAATGTTTCCTAACAAATTGTTTAAAGTAGGACAACAATTCAAGCATCTCTTTTGCTCAAATTTTAATTCTTCTAATAAGAGATTATTTGAATTGATATGAAGTTCAATAGTTTCTAAAAGAGATGCAACGAAGATATCATCATACGCATCATAATAATTGTAAGAAAATGACAAAGAGCTAGGATTAGGTACTACCTCATATTTTGACATTGAGTCATCATGACTTTTATCATCATTGTTGTTCTTATTTTTGTCGATATCAATGATGCCATATAAGTGTTCCAAACGATCCCAAATTTCATGGGCCGATGAACATTCAATAACTCTTCTAAATATCTCATTCGACAAACAACATATTAAGATATTCATTACTTAGCATCTTCGGTGAGTTTGGCCATATCATCATTAGTGAGTTCGTTATAATCTTTTACTTCTCTGGTTAGTACACTAACTCCGATTTTATTTATCATTTCCTTGTACGACACAAATGGACCTTCCATGACGATTCTCCAAAGCTCTTAATCTTCAAGCTTTGTAATCTCCTCTATTCAATTTCTCCATAAGATATAATAGGTACCTGCATATCCAAAAAAAAAATTACATGTCGTTTATTCTACTAACGATTAAGCTATTTACGAAGAGTTATGCTCTGATACCAATTGAAAGTCTATATACGTCTTAGAAGGGGGGTTGAATAGGACTACGGAAATTAATCGGCTAATTTTATATCAATTAAATAAAATTAAAAGCTAATTTAAATTTTATTCTCTGACTAAAATAGATGATAATAAGTTTGACTAATGAACAATAGATAATAAGCACTACGATATTCATACAATCATAAGTGCGGAATAAAAAAGTTAGGGAAAGAGAATCCACAAGCATGTATAGTGGTTCAGTTTCCCTACTCCACTACCTAAGGTAGCCACCTAAAGATTTCCAAGCATCTTTAATAAGCTTCGTGTCTCTCTTAACCGGGGTGAGAACACAATACCCTTTTACAACCACTTTGAAAATCCGAAGCAAACTCTTGTGTAATCACAACACAAGGACACCAAGTATAATCCCTATACTCACATACTCTCATAATCTATCTATTATAAAGACTAGACTAAGAGGAAGAAACAAGTGTTTGAAAGGTTTAGCAATAGTGATGAACTCCTAAAGAGTGGATATAACTTTATAGAACACTAAGAATGATTTTGACTATTAATAGCTCTTGACACCTTCTTGAATGATAACAATTTAGCCCCTTGATGTTGGTTGATGAATGGTGTAAGTTTTCTTGAATGAACTCCATTTTATAGATGAAAAATGCTCACAACGGTCATAAATAATGTGTCTAACGGATATAAATAAAACCCCAACGAATATAATAAATATAGTCAATTTGCTTCTTCAAACCCTAACATGCAGTGCAGCGCAGGGTCCATGCGATGTACCGCATGAAATCTCAGTCCGCGCTCTAATAAGTACAACTTTTACTACGATGCTCGGATAAATAAACTTTCTTCACAAGAGTTGTTGGAAACATCATTCTAATAAACATTGTAGTTGATCTTGAAGGCTAATTCCCAATGTATACAGAGATATGAATAAAAGTATTTGTATGAGAATTAGTTTCTTAAGATAAAATATTAAGGTATAATAAGAATGATATTTAAAGTGTTTTTGATGAAAAATAGTGCAAGATAGAATATATATATATATATATATATATATATATATATATATATATATATATATATATATAATGAGTAATAAGCACACTAATCACAAGAGGATTTGTCACATTAAAACAACCTATGTAAGGAGGCAATAGCCAACAATTTCCTCCTTTTTTATGATGACAAATCCTTCACTAAAACACATTAAGAATGATATAAAAGTGATAAAACTAAAGGATTTATGATCCCTTATCAACGTGCATATAAGAGGTGAAAAGATAAAGCACATACGGAGTCTAACTCCCCCTCACAACATCCATTAAGATAAAGTGTATTTTCATGAAAATGATATGCATTTGTGTGGTTTGTAGAGTTCAATTGGAAAGTTTTAGTGCACATATTTCTCCCTATTTGTCTTCATCAAAAAGACAAGATGATAATTTAACCAACTACATATAAATAAAACAAGATGAGCCATAACTCAAGTTAATAAATTTTAGAAAACAATTTGGAAATCATAAGTTTGGAGCATTTAAATCTTTTCAACTAATTGAATCGCAGAAATATCAAACATGTAAAGCATGAACAATATGGAAAAAGAGTTAAAGGATAAAGACATTTTACCAACTCCAAAGTCGAAAGGATTTTGCATCTTTTGAGTTTTCTTTCAAAAGCTAATAAATATGGTGATAAAACGATACACTTTAAGTTCTAAAAACATAAGATATTAGTGTAATCTTATAACAATCACAAGAGATAGATAGCGAGGCTAAAAAATTTCATTCAAATGAGTTAACGACCAATTAATGGAGTAACTCACCCTTATTATATGCATAAAAACATTTTTGAAATACTATGGGAATTTTAAAATATTTTTAGAAATATATTTTGTAAATCAATTATTTAAAAACTTCTCTTTACACAATGACATATATATATACAAATTTGTGTTCAAAGATACTTTAAGGTTTGAAAGTGTAAACTAGTATCTTTTATCTTTCTCCCCTTTTGTCAACAAGACAATGAATCAATGGGAACTTTTGAATGTTATATAAACTTAGAGGGATAAAATGTGCAATTTTTTAAAGTTGAGGGACTTAGGTGTGAAATCTTAAATTTTTAAAAACCTAATTATTTATTTTAAAATAATTATGATTTAAAAAGGTTAGTTCTAACAAGAAGAGTGTAGAAAATAATTACCAATAAAGAGAAGGGACTATTTTGTCAAATAAAAAATTTAGGGACCAAACAGCATTTTTGCAAAGTACATGGACTAAAAAGAAATTTCACATAGTAGTAGGGACTAAAAATATAAATTTTCAAAATATGCACAATTGAAAGATAGAATCTTTTCTAATTGAAGGATAATATGCAATTTTGAAAAATATATGAATTCATAATGCAAGATAATTCATAATGCAAGATAGTATGTAATTTCAAAGGAAGATATTTAAAATGCAAATGTTCAAGATAAAGGGACCAAAAAGCAATTATACAATTAAGAAAGACAAAACTGCAAAGTCACCTATAATATAAAGATGAGATTAGTGACAGACAATAAGTAGCATAACTCACTCAATACATACTAAATCCAAAACACATTTACAAAAAATAAAGAGTCAATTAATAAGAAAAGGATAGAATTAAATTCACCGAATTTTCCTTTCATGTGAATTGAGCATCTTGTTGTATATCAATTTGTTTCCATGACGCTCATCACCTATAATCGAAAAGAATGTCTAAGGTATCCATGGTTGTGTGGATCCAAGGGAATAGTTAGTGGTTTTACGCAGTTAGGCTTTTGCCATGGCGGTATCAATGATCTGTAGTCAAGTTGCTTGCGATAAAAATATTTTGATGCAAAATGACCGATTCTTTCACAATAAGTGCAAGAAACATTTTTGCGATTTCGAAAGGAGTGGAAAGATTTTAAATAAGGCCTTTCCAAATTATTTTGTTTAGTTAAGGTGTTACAACAAGACACTTTTTCTTTAAGATAATTTTGATCAAAAAGTGGTTAATTTAAATAAGGATGATTAAATAAATTAAAAAAGTTAAAGTAAAAATCATCCACATTCTTAAATAACAAGATATATTCGTCCAAGAGTTTTTCATCTTTTCCAAGAGAAGAAATTATTTTAAGACAAGAATTTTCATTGTTTCCCATTAAATCGTTTAAAGTAGGAAAACAATTCAAGCATCTCTTTTGTTCAAATTTTAATTCTTCTAATAAAAGATTATTTGAATTGATACGAAGTTCAAGAGTTTCTAAAAGGAATGCAATGAAAATATCATAATGCTCATCATAATAATTGTAAGAAAATGACAAAGAGCTAGGATTAGGTACTACCTCGTATTTTGACATTGAGTCATCATGACTTTTATCATCATTGTTGTTCTCATTTTTGTCGATATCAAGGATGCCATATAAGTGTTCCAAACGATCCAAAATTTCATGGGCCGATGAAAATTCAATAACTCTTCCAAATATCTCATCCGACAAACCGCATATTAAGATATTCATTACTTAGCATCTTGGGTGAGTTTGGCCATATCATCATTACTGAGTTTGTTATAATCTTTTTCTTCTCGGGTTAGTACACTAACTCCGATTTCATTTGTCAGATCCTTGTAGTGCACAAATTGACCTTCCATGACGATTCTCCAAAACTCTTGATCTTCAAGCTTTATAAACTCCTCCATTCTATTTCTCCATAAGAAATAATAGGTATCTACAAAAAGTGGAGGTCTAGTAGAAATAGACTCTTCCAAAGGATTAATTTTCATGTCGTTTATTCGACTAACAATTAAGATTTTTACGTAGAGTTAGGCTCTGATACCAATTGAAAGTCTATATACGTCCTAGAAGGGGGATTGAATAGGACCACGGTAATTAATCGGCTAATTTTATTTCAAGAAAATAAAATTAAAAGCTAATTTAAATCCTATTCTCTTACTAAACTAGATGACCATAAGTTTGACCAATGAACAATAGATAATAAGCACTACGATATTCATACAAGCATAAGTGTGGAATAAAATAGTTTAGGGAAAGAGAATACACAAGCATGTATAGTGGTTCGGTTTCCCTACTCCACTACCTGAGGTAGCCACCTTAGGATTTCGTGTCTCTCTTAACCGGGGTGAGAACACAATACCCTTTTACAACCACATCGAAAACCCAAAGCAAACTCTTGTGTAATCACAACACAAGGACACCAAGTATAATCCCTATACTCAGACACGCTCTTAATCAATCTATTACAAAGACTAGACTAAGAGGAAGAAACAAGTGTTTGAAAAGTTTAACAATAGTGATGAACTACTAAATAGTGGATATGACTTTATAACACACTAAGAATGATTTTGACTAATAATAGCTCTTGACACGTTCTTGAATGATAACAATTTGAACCCTTGATGTTGGTAGATGAATGGTGTAAGTTATGTCTTGAATGAACTCGATTTTATAGATAAAAAATGCTTACAATGGTCATAAAGAATGTGTCTAACGGAAATAAATAAAATCCCGACAAATATAATAAATATATTCAATTTGCTGCAGAAAACTCTAACCTGCGGTGTACCGCACGAAATCTATGTCTGTGCTCTAATAAGTATAACTTTTATTACGATGCTCGTATGAACAAACTTTCTTCACGAGAGTTGTTGGAAACATCATTCTAAAAAAACTTTGTAGTTGATCATGATGCTAAAATTCTCAATGTATACAAAGATATGAATAAAATTATTTGTATAAGAATTAGTTTCTTAAGATATAATATTAATGCATAATAAGAATGATATTTAAAGTGTTTTTGATGAAAAATAGTGCAAGATAGAATATATAAATATAAAGAGTAATAAGCATACTAATAACAAGATGATTTGTCACATTAAAACAACCTATGGAAGGAGGCAATATGCCAACACATATTAATTCGGAAAAAAGTTTACTCAAAATGTGGAAATTAATTCAAATCAATGTCGTCAAGCCTTTTTTTACTAACATTAATACGTCTCCAATGGTCTCCATTTTCAGAATAAAATCTAACTAATTTCCTTTTGTCTTATATTTCATTATCTGTGTTATCACCCTTTCAGCACAATATACTAAAAATTGTCTCCTCTTTTAATCCCCAATGCAACCATAAATGCTCAAGTTAAACAGCCAAAAAAGATCTCAAAAGATTACAAACCCCACAAAATAGTAAACAAAAAGTTGAAGTGTAATGTAATACCTAAGATATATGTTCCTAATGCATAATTGTCATAGACATTCTATAATGAATATTTCAACGGTTAGATCCCTTGACCAATTATTCAGAGTAAATGAACAAATGTCCGCCCTTAAATAATACTTTGGAAACAGAAATCAAACACTTACGATATCAGAAAAAAACTATTTCAAAATCACGAATCAAACTATTTCAAAATTAAAAAAGAAATTAATAAATAATTTTATGAACAAACAAACATATGAATGAAAAGTAACAACTAATAACAAATTAAGAATAAGTTAGAAGGACTTTGCTCACTTAAGAAAATAAAGCTAAAAAACGAACGTATCGGGAAGAAAAACAAAATACAAAACATTTGTAAGTATAAATTAGATCTATAACGTGAAAAGAGGAAGAAACAGAAACGGTTGGATTATTAAATAAAAGATAATTTATTCTATTAATCTTTTCATCTTCTTGTGAGATGTGGAAAAGACTATGTGTGTACTAATAGTCTCACGTTAGAATTCGAGAAAACCCCATTGGGAATTATTTAATATAACATGATTTCGTTATCTTGATGACGACTTATGTCTCTTTATTTCAGCTGTTACGGATGTTACCAAGGATTAGTCAAGAAAATTGCCGATTTTAATAAGAATTGAAAAGCATTTATCACTAGCCATTGATGAACATTTATGTGACAGTTTTTTATCTTGCCATTGCTTCTATAAATAATGACTTTGTCACTTACATTTGCATTTCTAGAGAGGAGGAAAAACTATTTTTGAGAGAATGAAAAAACTATTATAGAGAGAATAGAAAAAACTATTCTAGAGAGAATAGAAAAAATTATTCTATAGAGAATAGAAAAAACTAGTCTAGAGAGAATGAATAAACTATTCTAGAGAGAATAGAAAAAACTATTATAGGGGGAATATATAATAAAATATAAACGAAATTAAGAATTCGGAAAAGAAAATATTAGTCTCTACTCTCCTCTCATATAAAATTTTGATATTACTAAAGCCAAAATTCTGTTAGAGATACCGACCTGAATATCCTTTTAACGCAATTTTTAAAACCGACCATTCTTTTCTTGAATTTTCGTGTAAGTTTTAAAGTTTTCAATTTCTTGTAATAGTGTAGTATCACTTTTAATTGAAAATTATTTCTTTTAAATTTATATGAAATCTATTTTTGTACTTTTACACTGATATTGTTAGATTTTTCGAACAAAATCACCCTTGATAATTTAGCTAAATATACATGTTAAATCATACTAAATCCATTCAGCAATATATGAATGAATTCATAAAAAACGACTACCACAAAAGGGTGTTTATAAGCAAAATGAACATATTATAATTTCATATTTAGGCTGATAAAGTATTAGAAAATAATAAATAATTAGATGGAGTAGGGTTTATTTTGGAAAAAGGTGAAAAATAGATAAAATCCCAGAAGGATAAGAGAAAGAAGAAACATACATAAAATGTTTGGCCCAAATAAAATAAACATATGCTGAAAAAGTTTCAGCATATATATTAGTTTTTTTAATATGGTCGGGTTTTCATAGTTAATGGGGAGGCCAAAGTTAATATTGGGCCTAATATTTTTTACCAGGTTTGATGAAACGCAATAGTGCTAACAAAATATCACACATCATCATTCAAAACCTAATAGTCTTCTTTAATTTTATATAAACACACAAAAATGACCATACCATTATTTACACCGCCCGTCCATTTTCAACTCTCTAAAAATCGACTTCTTCCATTCTATTCTACCTATCCATTTTTATCAAAAGCCTATATCCTCCTCTTTCTTTGTATAATGTTTTTTTTCTTGACAGCCTATGTCTAGGCCTCCCGTTTCTAACCAAGTTCTATTTTTAATGGTTAGTGTATTAAATGATCTGTGGTCATTACATTTTAAATATAGATTATTTGTATAAAACCCAAAACTTCATTGGATAGGTGAATTTTCTTATTTCCATGTTCTAAATTATTTTTATTATTTTATTATTTTGAAAATAGAAAATAATCTTGTGGAGAAGTAAGATTTTAATCATAATGTGTTAAAACATGAATATTTGTCATTTTTTATGTTGTTAAAGATTTTTTTGTTTTCAGATGTTGTACGTACATGTTTTGATTACTTTTATGCATTGCCTACATTTCTTTAGACATAATTATTTAAGAAAGGAAATTTAAGGTTGTAGTAATAATATTGCTTAAAAAAATACAAATCACTTGGGTTGTAACCTTAGTTTTGGGGGATTAAGGGCTATAAAAGATTTTTCCTTTTTTAATTCTTCTTTATTCGCCATCTTTAATTGTATCTCTTATTTTAGAATTTCACTTCAAGCATCTACAATTACATTAAACGATGTCTTATGATCATAATGAGTATAAAATGGTAGTTAATATTAGATATTACGATCTCATTGTCAAATGAGTGAGATTTACTTTTGTTTAATTGATTTAATTAATTCATTATTTATATCTAGAACTTTAGAATATAATTAAATTGAATTACTTGGACTAAATTTGATTGAGAAACAATATTATTCAGAGGTCTTGTGGATATATGTTGGATTCATAGATGTCGTCCTCTAATTTAAACACTCTCATATATAATTTTTTATCTAATCCTTAAGTTTAGGATGTTTGTCTAAAATTGTTTGAATTTTATATTTGTCAGGTGCATCATGAGCATTCATTTATAGATGGTAAAGAGAAGTTTTTGTGCACTTTTAGTGTTTGTGCACTGTTACATTTGTATGACTACATGGTCCAAGATGCCGTGAGGGAGCAACCCTAGGCATTGAAAGCATAAGTAACATAGTACCTGCTACAAATGTCCATGCTAAAATTGCTATCTTCATAAAGTTGCAAATAATAAAATCAATCAAAAGAAGTGTGGTTCATCGTCGCTTAAAAGATTCAAAGGATCTGAATCAACACGAGACAAAGGTCTAGTTTTGAGTGCTACTATTTATGTGATATGTATATGCTTAAGTAATTTATACCACAAACTTAGAGTTTTTATCACAATCTATAATTTTCTATTATATGAGTAATTAGTAAAAATATTCAAGAGAGGAATGAGGAGAGAGATGTTAGAGGGGAGGGACTCCGAATAAACACGTGGAAAAGGTATGATTTTGGGTGCTACTTTTTTTGTCATTTTTTTTATGTTTAAGTACTTCATACAACAAATTAACTTTATACCACAAATTAAGAGTTTTTATTATAATCTGTAATTTTGTATTGTAGGAGTAATTAATACAAATATTCAAGAGAGGAAGAGAAAATGGATCTAAGTGAGCAATTCAGTTCAAAATACATGAGAGCTAGACTTAACAAAGATTTGATTGCGGTTTTTGAATAGAATTCGAAAGAACTTTAGAAAAGGGAGGTTCAATGATGAAGTGAATAGGGATCTGCTTTGACAAGAGCAATTTAGCGGCCAAGCGAATTTTTCCTAGGTGCCAACCACGTATTCATTATTGAGAGGTCAACCGTAAACTATCTTCTAGAATCATTTTCTAATAATTATTAGATCAAAAATTTAGTACGAATTTTATCAAGCTCAAAATGAGCTAAACATGTTTGTAGCTTGGATTACTACTTTGTGTATCATATTATTCGCTTATAATTATTTGATGATTTTGATATTATGATTAACTGATTGAATTGATTGATAGCCACTGAATATATACATATCTTAAGTATGGTATATCTATTCCATACAAATTACCCGTCATGAATTGCCCTAGACCTTAGACTATCACCCAGGATGATTATATGAATTGAAATATATATATAATTTTGTACAAAAATATCTAATATGGGGTTAGAATCTATCACACCTACTAGACTTAGGATCAGTGGGTAAAGGTATCTATGTTTAAGAAATAGCCTCATAGCTTACATGAATGAGACTTAGGTGGACCTTTGAATCCCAACTAATGGGTTTAATCCAATTCCCCCTTAATTAGAATACAACATTTGCATAATAATTAAATCTAAGCTTTATCTAATGCATACTCATTAATTTCTATATTTTACTTGTTATTTATATTATTACTCTAGTTGAACACTTTATATTAATTTTAAATTCTCCACATAGAATGATTTTTTTACTATTATATTAATTATGACAATTTATTACATGTGGAGAATAAACGTATTTGTTGTGTAAATTATATCACTCCCAATGCCCAATAGAAACGGCCATGAAAGTTGGCTATTTTTCTTGACCCTTTATGCTCAAAACTCACGCTCTAACTAAAGTAATTGATCAAAGACTAACAAAAAAAATCTAGATATGTATGGATAATAGATTTTTGTTTCAAGAAATCATCATATTTCACTTTTGGATATATAAAGAAACCAATGGAAAAGACTTATAAGCTCCACCTATCGATATTAAATTTTAGAATTATAACATTAAGGGGTGCAACTTTTTGTAGGATTGTAGAGAAATAAAAAGTGAGATGAGATTACGGTGTTTTTAGAGAAGTAAAATTAGTCAAAATAAATACAGGTGGTCGCCTGAACATATTTGGTGCTCTATGTATGGTGGTTGTAAACAAGTTGTATCGAAAACTAGATGTGCAAGATTATATTAATTTCTCGGAACAGATTCGAACTCACGTAAGTAAGATGTTCTAGCTTGTTTGTTTAACTTCTCCAAAAGGTATTTTTTCGAACCAAACTCGAGTTGTTTACAGATATTTGTTTCTTAAATGGTGAAGCAGAACTTCCTTAAACACATGAAAGTTGTTCTAGCTTGTTTGTTTAACTTCACCTTTTTTTAACCAAACTCGACATGTTCACGAATAACTTGTTTCTTATATGGTAAAGTGAAATTTCCTTGAAGACACGTAAGATGTTCTAGGTTGTTTTTTTAAATTCTCTAAAAGATCTAGTTACGAACTAAACTCGAAATTCACAAACAATTTGTTTCTTAAACGGTGAAGCGAAATTTCCTTGGAGAATTGATAATGTATGAAATATATAATTTATAATAAGGAAATTATAATCTTAAGAAATTATAAAATTCTTTTAATATTTGAAATTCATTAATATATTTACAAATAAATAAAATATTAATTCAAAATTCATAATATAAACGAGTAAACTCAGTTCATACAAAGCTTGAACCAAACTCTGTTTAAACAAACCTTGAATCAAACTCTGTTTAAAAGAATCTTAAATTAGATATTAAACTTATTTTTAAATTAATGAGTTCTAAAGAGTTTCTCATTTATATCCTTAGTGACAAGAATTATTTTTTCTTTGGAAGGAGGTTTTGAAAAGGAGACAAGCTAGCATTGAAAAATAGGTGCGAAAACTATATCACTAGATAATAATAATAGAAATAATAATAATGATGACGAAAGAAGTACCATACCACAAACCTATTCTATTGCACCACCATAACCCTTCACACCAAACCACTAACAAGATAGCAACAAAAATGAACACTTTCAACCAAATCCCCTTATACATGATGGTATTTGTTGAATTTCAATTTTAGTAACTAAGTCGGTTCACAAAACTGAAAATAAAATGTTTTTTCTCCTCCCAATTTAGAAGAGAGAGAGAAAGAGGTCTTCAGATCAATTATAATTAACATTTTTACAAAAACAAAACAAATGAAGAAAAAAGAAGAAAGAAGAACCTGATTAGCTAACCAAACACTTATGTGTTGGTTCAAATTCCAACACCCAAACAAATCTCACTTGCCCATTCAGTATTACCCATTCCATTAACCTTTTATCTGCTATCCAAACACCCCAAATAATAACAAAACTTGACAAGGAAGTCTCTGATTATTGACAAAGAATTTATAATCATCATATCACTGAATCATCGTTCTATCCACAACATCATTGTCATCCAACGGTTTTGGAAATATCTCATTCGAATACCTCATAGTCGAAGATGAATTTCCCGATTTACCCCTTTACTAATCTGACCACCACTTCCTAGCGACGCTAAGTACCCGACGGTGGTTTCAAACTACTCCCTCTTTCTAGAATCGATGGCATAGCCGCCCTATCCGATGAACTTTGCTGCCACCTTCCAAAAACAACCGCATTCCATGACCCACGAGAGCTAGTAGTTCTAAGTCTTGCTGAGCTAGTAGGTTCTTCTCTAACAACCTTTAATGGGTTCTCAAGATCTTTTAATATATACCTCTTTAACGGTCGTTTTGCAGGTTTTTTGCTAAGAAAAGATCTAGCTAGTATAGCCATTGCTTATAATTCTTCTAGTAAATCCTCGTTTATTATTAAAGAATGGTCCATAATAGTTGTTATTTGCTCTTTATCGTATATTCTTATATAAGGTAATGTAGCTTATAACCACTCCTTAACTTTTACATCACTCGCTCCACCCATACCCACTTTTACCGTTACTAGCTCAAGCAGAACCTTCCAAAACATACAATACACAACATACACACATGTATCATTAGGCATTCCTGGAGAAAGCAATTATTGGATTATGAAATTCATAAGTAAATCACCTTATTTTTTAATTGTTTTTAGTTTTAAACTTTAGATTTTTTATTTTATTTATATCTATAATAATTAATATTATAGATTTAATGTTTGTCATGAATCGATGTGAATGTTTATATTTATGTGTATAAATTTTTTTTAAATATAATTATACATAACAAAAATATAATTATTCAAATATAGATCAATAACAATATGTATATAATAATATATTGATATATGATAATAGTAAGTATATATACGGTACAATTGATTTCAAATATAAATCAGCGTTTTAGTATTAAACATGTTAAAATATTTGAGATTTGTTTGTTATTAGAGTAATGATAAAAAGTTAAAGGGGCTAACTTGTCTCTAACAAGAAATCTCCCTTTACATCTAATTAGAGTAATAATATGTGTGTATGCGTGTGTGTGGACAAAAGGTTTTTACATCATGAAATCTTCATCTTTCTTTTTGGTATATGGACAAACCGGTGGAAAATGTTGTTATAACTTCATCCATGGATACTTAAGTTTACAATTCTAAAATAAATATAGATAAATGAAGAGTGAGATGATAATTTTGGGTTTATAGGTAAGAAAAATAAAACAATATGCACATTAAGGGTGCACCATCCATGTCGACAACAAGGATTGTTTTCATAATAAAAAAAGAGAAGGATTATTTCTGTAAAGAGATTCCGGACACTGAAGAGTAAGTATGGAAATTATTCCATAGGTAATAACAATGAAATTATTTGGGATATTTGCTACTTTAAGCAGTAAAGAACGAAACTATCATGCATATGTTCATAACATCCAGATATGCTTAGACATGCGAGATAATACCTTAACAAAGTGTGCTAGGTGGCGGGCTACGAGTTTGCAGGGGTCTTCTGACACAATTCTGCATTTTTTAAGACTTGGAATCATATAATTTAGGGACGATAGTTTCAATAGTTTAAATTACCGACAAGAAAAAATAATAACAATAAAAGTGCCACCACACTACCAAACCTATTGTACTGAACATTTACCAAGAAAACACATTAATAACTCGAACATTAACCTAATACAAAAATAGAGTAAGGATAATGTTAACCATATGGACACAACCAACACACTATCAACAACGTACGCATAATCCTCCACAATAGATTTAGAATTTTTAAAATTTGAAAATAAATAAAAATACATAATATATTCTACAAAAACCAAATAATATAACATTTAGTATTTTTAGTTCTAATAATGTTATCACAAAAAATTATATAACTTAAAATTTATTTAAAAAGAATAAACTACATAAAAAAGAAATACAAATTTTTGTACTTATGAATTTGTAATCATGACTTCGTTATTTCTAATCACTTTGAACTACAATATATGAGAGGTGTGCACGTGTCGGGTTTATCCCTGGTTGGGTCTTGGGTAATGGTACAGTAATGTAGTCGGGTCTACCCTTTTTCAAAATTAAGGGTTAGTTAAATTTTTATCATACTCGCGGGTTACCTATAGACGAGTTAACCTTGGGTTTACCCAAGGTTACTTTAACTGGATTTTATTAATAACACTTATATGAAGTATACAAAATACTAAGTCCAACAAAATACATGTCATTTTAAGTACATTCACAAAATTAATTGTTAAATCATCACATGCCTCGTGTAATATACATTTTCACGGGTCTCATATATTACTGGAAAATGTCCCGAAAATTCTGGAAACCCAACTATACCTCATAACTAGATTGTGTTTCAAACATGTATGCAACTAGTAATTTCTACCAAATACATGTTAATAAACATAATGATAATGAAGAAGGGTTTACCGAGAATTAGTGAACATTCTGATTGATATTTATCCAACAGTTTCAGCAGATTTCAAGTCAAATTCCCCTAAAAAGAGTTCACAAAGAGTAAAGAAATTATTAATTACAAAGTGTGAGTACAAAGTATATAAAATTTACCAATATATGTAATAAATTTACAAAACTCAACCTCAAGTTTCGAAACTCAATCTGAAATCTGAAGTCACACTGACCAAGTTGGAGTCCAAAATTAACAACCACAAATAATATAAAGGATCCTTACCATAGTAATTCGGACAAAAGTTTACTCTAAATGTGGAAATCAATTCAAACCCTTGTTTTCAAGCCTTTTTCTACTAACATTAATACGCCTCCAATGGACTCCATTTTCATAATAAAATCTAACTAACTTTTTTCTTTTATATTTCATTATCTGTGTTATCACCCTTGCAGCATAATAAACTAAACAATTGTCTCCGCTTTTAATACCCAATGCAAACATAATTATTCAAGTTAAATAGCCAAAAATAAGAAAGAAATAGAAACTATTGGAATAATTAAATAAAAGACAATTTGTTCTATTAATTCTTTCATACTCTTTTGAGAAGTGGAAAAGACTAAGTGTGTACTAATAGTCTCACATTAGAATTTGCAAAAAAAAACCATTAGAAATTATTTAATAAAACATGATTTTCTTATCTTGATAAGGACTTAAGGTGTCTTTATTTCAGTTGTTACGGAAGTTACTAAGTGTTGGTCAACAAACACGCTGACTTTAATGGGCATTGAAAAACATCCATCACCAGCCATTGGTGAACATTTATGTGACAGTTCTTCATCTTGTCATTTCTAAAATAAATAATTACTTTGTCACTTGCATATCTTGAGAAAAGAAAAAACTATTCTCGAGAGGATGAAAAAACGATTCTAGAGAGAATAGACTAAACTATTTCAGAGAGAATAAAAAAAACTATTCTATAGAAAATTGAAAAAAACTATTTTTGAGAAGAGGAAAAACTATTCTTGAGAGAATAAAAAACTATTCTAGAGATAATAGAAAGAGTAATTCTAGATAGACTTGAAAACCTATTCTAGAGAGAATAGAAAAAACTATTCTAGAGAGAATAAATTTTTTTAGAGAGAATTGAAAATACTATTATAGAGGGAATATAGAATAGAATATAAAGAAAATTAAGAATTCAGAAAAGAAAATACTACTCTCTCTCCTCGCATATAATATTTTTATATTAATAGAGCCAAAATTCTGTTAGAGATATCGGCACAACCGGAATATATATTAGCACGATTTTCAATACCTGGTAACCGTTCTTTTCTTAAATTTCTATGTAATTTTTGTTGTTTTCAATTTCTTGTAATTGTGTAGTATTACTTTTAATTGATACTTTTCCAGTGATATTGTTAGATTTTTCTAATATAATCTCCATTGAATATTTAGCTAAATATACATGTTAAATCACCCTAAATCCAACAACATATGAATGATATCACAGGCTACCACATGCCACGGGTGTATATAAGCAAAATGGATATACTATAATTTCATATTTAGGTTGGTAAAGTATTATAGATGAATAAATAATTAGATGGAGTATGGTTTTTTGGAAAAAGATGAAAAAGTAGAAAAAATCCCACAAGGATGAGAGAAAGAAGAAGCATACATAAAATGCTTGGGCCAAATAAAACTAACATATGTTGAAAAAATTTCAGCATATTATTAATTTTTTTTCTTCTGTAAAAACTTTAAAGTCTAAGGTAATATGGTCTAGTTTTAATAGTTAAGGGGGAGGCCCAAGTTATTATTGGGCCTAGGGTATATACACACAATTTACCTTATATTTTTTACATTTACAAAATATCACACATCATCATTCAAACCCTAATCGGTCGTCTTCAATTTTACATAAACACACACAAATACCCTACCATTTTTTACACAGCCGTCCATTTTTTCTTCTCTTAAAAACCAACTTCTTCCATTCTATTCTACCTATCTTTTTTTTCCAAAGATTATATCCTCCTCTTTCTCTGTATAAAGTTTTATTTTCTTAGACCGCCTTGGTCTAGGCCTTCTATCTCTAGCTAACCAAGTTATGTTCTTAATGGTTAGCATATCAAATCGATCGATGACTATTACATTTCAAATATAAATTATATGTATAAGTTTGCCAACCGAAACCTCCATTGGAGAGGTGAGTTTTCTTATTTCCATATTTTAAATTATTTTCATTATCGTATTATTTTGAAAATAAAAAATAATCTTGTGGAGCGGTAAGATTAGTAATTTTAATGTGTTAGAACATGAATAGTTATCAATTTTATTCTTTTATGCTTTGCTTACATTTTTTTAGACATAATTATTTAAGAAATTATAATTTAAGGTTGTAGCATTGCATAAACAAATATATCTCTTGGGTTGTAACCTTTGTTTAGATGGGTTTAGGGGATATAAAAGATTTTTTATTTTTATCTTTCTTCATTAGCCATCTTTAGTATCATCATAACTTTTATGCATTGCCTACATATATTTAGACATAATTATTTAATAAATTATAATTTATGGTTGTAGCAATAATATTGCATAAAAAATTCAAATCACTTGGGTTGTAACCTTAGTTTTGGGGATTAGTGGCTGTGAAAGATTTTTCCATTTTTATTTTTCTTCATTCGCCATTTTAAATTGTATCTCTTGTTTTAGAATTTCACTTAAAGCATCTACGTTCACATTAAACGATGTCGTATGATCACAATGAGAACGCAATGTTGGGGTTCCAATACAAGTGTCATGGCGACAAGTGGTATGACGAATATCGCTTGGTATTATGCTAGCATCTTGGTGATTGTGACTTGAAATTCAACGCCAATGATTTTCAATCAACCACAAAAATAAATGAATTCGTTCGGCTCGTCCAAGGGCACTTCAACTTCAAGATAGCAATTGCTCTAAGGAGGTTTACAAAGAAGTCAAGGTTTGAGTTGTGGATTGTCAAATTAGTGAGATTTCATTTTATTTAATTGATTAAATTAATTCATTTTTTATATTTTGAATCGGAGAGTTTAATTCAATTGAATTTATTAGCCTAAATTTGATTGATAAACAATATTAGATCTATATGTCGATGGACTTGTGGATATATGTTGCACTTTTACAGTATATGCACTGAAAGTATAAGTATCATAGTACATACTAATGTCTATCCAAAAATTGTTATCTTCATAAAGTTGGAAATAATAAAATCAAACAAAAGAAGTCTGGTTCATCATCTATTAAAAGATTCAAAGGCTCCGAATCAACACGAGGCAAATGTCTTATTTTGAGTGCTACTATTTTTGAGATTCGTATATGTTTAAGTACTTTATACCACAAACTAAGATTTTTTATCAAAATCTATAATTTTGTATTACGGGAGTAATTAGTAAAAATATACAAAAGAGGGACGAGGAGAGAGATGTTAAAGAGGAGGGATCTCGCAAAAGATTTAAAGGCTTCGAATCAACACGTGACAAAAGTCTGATGTTGGGTGCTACTTTATTTGACATTGTTTATGTTTAAGTACTTCATACCACAATATAAGAGTTTTTATCAAAATCTGTAATATTGCACTACAGGAGCAATTAATACAAATATTCAAGAGAGGGAAGAGGAGAGGGATCTAAGTAAGTTATCTAGTTCAAATACATGAGAGGTACTCTTAAAAGAGATTTGATTGCGGTTTTTTAAGAGAAGTAGAAGGAACTTCAGAAAAGGTTAAATGATGAAGAGAATAGGGATATGCTTTGACAAAAGCTGATTTAGCATCCAAACAAATTTTTCCTAGGTGCGCAACTCCTAGTTATTATTGAGATGTCAACCAGAAACTATATTTTAAATTTTTTTTGTAATAATTATAAGATTAGTATGAATTTTATCAAACTCAAAATGAGCTAAACATGTTTGTAGCTTCGGTTGCTAGTTTGTGAGTCGTATTAGTTGCTTATAAGTATTTCATGATTTTGATATTATTATTATTTGATTGGATTGATTGCTAGCCTTTGAGTATATAAATATCTTATGTTTAGTATATCAATTCCATACAAATTACCCAATAGGAATTGCCCTATATCTTAGACTATCACCCACAATGAAGTATATAAACTGAAATAGATATATAATTGTGTTAGGTAATATAGAATCCAGAGATCGTAACAATCGGAATATCTAATATGGGGTTAGAATCTCATGCTTACTAGACTTAGGATCACTAGGTAAAGGTATCTAAGTTTAAGAAGTAATCTCATAGCGTACTTGGAAGAGACTTAGACTAATGTGTTTAACCCAATTCTCGCTTAGTTAGAATATATTATTTGCATAATAATTCGTGGAGCTATGCAATTTGAGCTTTAACTAATGCATATTCGTTAATTGCTATTTTTTAATTTTTGTATTATATTATTACACTAGTTGTACACTTTATATTTATTTTACATTCCCTGTAGAAAATGTTTTTTACTATTATTTTACTTATAACAATTTATGACGTGTAGAGAATAAACTATCTAGTGTGTAAGTTATTTAACTCCCAAGGCCAACCACAACGTAGGCTGGCTATTTTCCTTGACCCGTTTTGCTGAAAACTTACGCTCTAACTGAAGCATTTGAACAAAGACTTACACAAAATCTAGATTTGCATGGATAATTGATTTTTACTTCAAGAAATCACCATATTTCTATTTTGGATATATAAAGAAACCAATGGAAAAGACTTGTAGATATCTATCTATGGATATTAAATTTTATAATTATAACATTAATGGGTGCAACTTTTCGTAGTAGTGTAGAGAAATAAAGAGTGAGATGACATTATGGTGTTTTTAGAGAATAAAAGTCAAAAGAGATATAGGTGGTCGCAGGAACATATTTGGTGCTCTGTCCATTTTGGTTGAAAATGAGTTGTACCAAAAACTAGATGTGCAAGCTTGTTTTAATTTCTCGAGACGGACATAGTAGAACTCACGTAAGTAAGATATTATAGCTTGTTTGTTTAACTTCTCCAAAATGTCTTTTTTCGAAAAAAAATCGAGTTGTTCACGGATATTTGTTTCTTAAATGGTGAAGCGAAACTTCCTTGAACACATGCAAGATGTTCTAGCTTGTTTGTTTAACTTCTCCGAAATATTATTTTTTAACCAAAATCGACTTGTTCACGAATAATGTGTTTCTTAAATGGTAAAGTGAAACTTCCTTGAACACACGTAAGATCATTTTTAGAATTAAACTCGAGATTCATGAATAATTTGTTTCTTAAATAGTGAAGCGAAACTTCCTTCAACAATTGATAATGTATGAAATATGCAATCTATAATATGAAGTTTAATATTAATAAAGAAATTAAATTTTTATTTAATTAAAAAATTCTATTTAATATTTGAAATTCGTTAATATTTTTACAAATAAATAAAATATTAATTTATAATTCATAATATAAACTAGTAATTAACGAACTTGTTCGAACCAACTTTTTTTTTTATCATCAAATCAAATTTTATTAATGAGAAACTTAACAAACCATTTTCTTTACAAACTTTGATCTTATTGAGTTTAAGGCCCAACATGTGAAACTTAAAACCCAAAAAGACTCACCTTACTACATTGAAACCAAAAGATTACACCTCCTACCTTAGTATAACAAAAACACCTCCTTCCTTACTAAAACAAAAACTGGCCCACTAAATAGCTATTACAATTAATAAATTGGTCCAATACAAAATAAATTACAATTTACTAATCTAGTGTATCTATAATCTCCCTTATACTCCTCTTCTTAACATTCCAATTCTGCATTTTCATTTTCACCCTGCTGATTTTCCTACACATTTGATCTTCATTTAAACCATACCCTCTATGCTCTGTATAATTTCTTACCCACCAAACATAGTAAATATAAGAAGTGCACAGAGAACTAACAAAGATAACCTGCTCCTCACACTTTATCGCTAATATTTCATTACACAAACCTTTAAAATCTCTCGGAAGATTGTTCATATTGCCCATACTTAATATCTTTCCCAATTTTTTTTTAATAAAAGAACACTCGAAGAATAGATGAGTACTATTTTATGTAGTAGTTTTACAAAAATGACAAAGAGGATTAACATGATTACCCCACTCTATTATTCTTTCTTTAGTACTAATTCTATCTTGTATAGCAATCCAAGTAATAAAGGCGCACCTTGGTATATTCTTCTTCGCCCAGATTATTCCATACCAGTACATTTGCTCCAAATTATCATCTGCAGTAATTCTTGCTAGAGTTTTCGTGAAGGAGAATTTCATTTTGTTACTCTCACTCCACACTTTTATATCCTTCATATCATTTAACTTTACCTCATTAAGAAGGGGTAAAATTGTACTAATATGAGGTGGTAATCTCCACCTGCTCCATGCATAACAGTTATAAACCGTTTTGTTACTATTTATATCATCTTTCTATAGCTCAATACTAAGTTTTTCCTACACACTATAGTCTTCAATCCACCTGTCCCATATTATATATGTATCTATCCCATTATTCACCTTATGATGAATGAACTTATAAGCGAGATTCCTCACCTCAGTAGTTTCTTCCATATCCAAGTATGCGCTTGTTTTTCCTCAAGACACCATGTCCACTTATTTTTAACAATATTACATTTCACCCATATACTCCATAAATTACCCTCCTGAGCATACATTATCCAAAAAGTAAAAAGTAAACAAACTAAGTTAATATTTTCTATCTTAGGAATGCCCAATCCTCCATTTTGTTTAATTGTGCACACTTTATCCCAATAGATTTTTGCCCCTTTAGCCCCTTCCGTATTTCCTTTCCATAAAAAGCTATTCATCAACTAGTTTAGTTTGTATATTACCTGTTTGGGGAGAAGGAAAACACGACACCAAAAGAGTATTTTACTAATGAGAACACACCTAATTAGCTCCACCCTTCCATCGTATGAAAGAAGCTTTGAGGACCATTAGTTTATACTCCTATATATTTTGTTTACCAATTTATTTCCTTCTTCAACACTGAGCTTCTTGGAATGTAGGGGTACCCTTAAATACCTAACAGGTAAACTTCCCATTTTTATGTTCAATATCTCAGAATTCTTCTTCTTTGTATTATAATCAGTACCACCAAAATATATCTCACTCTTTTGATAATTATTAATCAGCCTTGACTTTCGTGAGAATAGTTTTAACCCCTCTTTGACTTAATTTGCTAAATTAATATCTAGCTTAAAGTAAATGAATAGATCATCAGAAAAGATTATGTGATTCAGCTTCATTTCTTCACATTTATGATGGTAATTAAAGCTAACTTTCTTCCCCAAAAGATTGAAAAGACCTGTAAAGATTTCCATACACATTGCAAAGAGATAAGGAGAGAGAGGGTCTCCTTGTCTCAACCCTCTTTTTCCTTTAAAAAAACCACACGCCTCACAATTAATACATATAGAATATGTAGGAGAACATACGCACATCCTTATCCTTAGAATAAATTTCTCAGGAAAATTAAAAGCTTCCAGTATATTCATTTAAAACCTCCAATTCATGCAATCATACTCTTTTTGAAGGTCTAGATTTATAATACACTTTGGAGTAGAATCTTTCTTCTCATAACCAGCTTCACCTCCTGAGCAAAAAAATGTTGTCACTAATATACCCGTCTCCAACATACGCCGCTTGATTAAGAGATATAATTGAGCTAATAACCTTTTTCAATCTTTTGCAGATAACTTTTGAGATAGTTTTATAGGATATGTTCGTACAAAAGATTGGCCTAAACTTTCTTACACTTGAGGCCTTCTTTTCCTTAGGTATTAGTATTATGTTTGTAGCATTAATCTGAGTAAGAATTTTACCATGTCTAAGCATTTTCTAACTACTTTTGTAAAATCATCTCCTATAACACTACATGAAGTCTTGTAGAAAGCTGAGTTAAGTCCATCTGGTCATGGGCTTTTATTCTCACTAATAGAAAACAAGGCTTCCTTTATTTCTTCAAAAGTAATAGGGGCAATAAGAGCAGCTCTTTGTTATTCATTTTGAAAGGAGCCAATTAGCTCTTTAATAGTGTCAATGGAGCACACTTCTTCATTTACATCTTTAGTGCCTAAGAGTTGTGTATAGAAATTTACAATTTCCTGCTTGATCAGATTAGGTTCTACAATATTTTCACATGAATCACTAACAAGGATAGATATGTTATTTTTAGCAGCTCTACCTCTAACAATTTTGTAAAAATAAGCTGAAGTACAGTTCATATCATTAATAGAGATACACTTAGCCTTTTGTTTGAGAATATCATGCTGTATAATCCTAGCCTCCTCTAAACTCTGACTAAGAATTTTCTCCTCATTGAGAATACATGGATCAGTTGCACCATTCATAATACACATCAATATGTTCTTGAGCTGAGCTTTCATTTGTTCAATCTCTTTAGAATTCCTTTTGAAGTGAGTGTTATTAAACTTCTTAAGAGCAACTTTCATACTTTTCTGCTTCATACATAATTTATACATTTCATTTCAATCTACTTTAATGTTCCAAGCATCCTTCACAGTTAAATACATTTATCATGTATAGCCCAAATGTTGAAGAATTTGAATTGACTTGAAAGAATTTTTTTGCACATCCAAGATTTAACTTAAGCGCACAATGATCTGAGGTTGATGGTGGATGGATACTCACACTAGAAGCTATAGAGTCTAACAATCTAGTGTTAATAAACACTCTCTCTATTTTGCTAGCTCGAATTTGATCTCCCTTATTCTTGTTAGTCCATGTGTAAAATTGCCCACCATAATTGTGTTCATATATATTTGCTTCTTCAATACACTCTATAAACTCAAGTGTACCTTTTTCTAAATCATTACAATTCAGTCTGCCTCTAATATGCAATATTTCATTGAAATCACCCATGAAACAGAGATTTTCATTCTCATACTTTTTACTCCATTTAATTATATCACTCCATAATGTTCTTCTACCTTTATCAGTTCCACTAGCATAAACCATTACAATATAAAGAACCTCATTACTGTCTTTCACTTTTAGTTCACTTAATATGGCTTGAGATGTTTGATAAACTAGATTAATATAAGCAAATCTTTTGTCCCACAATACCCAAATTCTTCCACTATCATCTCTTTTATAATTGTGCAACATTTCCAGATGAGGGAAATGTCAGTTATTATAGAAGGGTAATTGTTGAATTTAACCTTTGTTTCCAAAAGCCCAATCACCCTTACATGATTACTAGCTAAAAACTCCCTCATATCCACCTGTCTGAGGAAATTATTAAACCCTCTCAAATTCCAAGCTGCAATGGTCATATATTGGGAGGTCTAGTAATCTCTTCCCCTACATTATGATTGATAAATTCTAATAGATCATGATCAATCTGACTTCCTTCTTTGTTCTGTAACTCATCAAACTTATTCATTATAGTTATAGAACTCGTCTCTCCTTTCTTACTATCATTCTTCTTGGTATTCCTCACAACACTCCATTCCTCAACTACCTTCATTCCCTTATAACTTTTTCTAATAGGTTCACTTGTTGATTTAGGCACCCATACTTTTTGAGTTTTCACATAATTTGTTTCTACATGTCCCAACCTACTACATCTTTTACATACAATCGGCCTCCATTCATACTCTAATTTAACCTCCTGCAGCTCTTTAATTCCTATATCAAACAATACATTATCAGGTAACTCCTCTTTTATGTCAATCTCTACACAATCTCGAGCATACCCCAACCTTGTTTTTGATTTCGTTATAGTATCCATTTCAATTGGAACACCTACAATACTAGCTACATATCCAAGTCCTCTTTGTTTCCAGAGATTCATTCGTATATTCATTAATTTAACCCATATCGGCACATTAGATATATCTAATTTATCAAACTGCATACCTGCCTTCCATGGTCGAAGAAGTAGCGTCTTTCCATTAATATGCCAGAGCTGCTCACGAACATTGCTGTAACTTTGCTGATTTTCAATCTTGAAAACTACACTTCCCTTCAAATTCGATTTAATTTCTACCTTACCCAGCTTACTCCATTGATATCTAACAAAATCTTCTATAGCAAAGAACAGAGGCGGAGCATCAACGAATTGGCCAATTAGGTAATTCACCCATTGTTCAGACCCTTCCTCGAGAACATCTATTGGTGGTTTAATAAGTTTCATCCCTTCCAAATTTACTAGTTTATGATGTTCTAACTTCATAGAATTGCTCACACAACCAAATAATTGTGACCATGAAACTCCCTTTGATTCACTCCTTTTCTCGGGTTCAACCAGATCTACAACTTGTATCACTTCATTGTTGCCTTCCAACACAATATTCTCTTGAAACCCAACACTCGCCTCCTTCTCATGCTTGTACGATTCAGGTGTCTTAAGTAGATTTGAGCTCGGTGACATAATCTCTTTCGTAATATCTCTGTACTTAGTCTTAGATTTAGGGTTTCTTACTAGATCTATTCACTAATTTGTTGATTTTCGCTATGTTTAACATTTTGGTCATTTTTTGAGTAAAAAAAAAAAGCGGTAAAAGGAAAAATAAGGTGAAAAACGAAAAAATCTAGGCGGAGAAGAGGTGGTGGTGGTATGGAGGAGGGTAGAGAAACGGGTGGATGCGTATGTTTTTGTGAGAGAGAGGAAAAATTGTTAGATCCTAGATAATTCTTGAGATAAACAACAAATCCAGATAAGGAAAAGCAAAAGTTGGAAAAAAAAGCTAAAAAGAGGTGTAAATCTAAAAATGGAAAAGTGGAATGAAAATTAATGGATGAGTGTGTAGAGAGGATTTTTTAGGTGAGTTGACTCTCATTGACCCTTTTCAAGATTTTGTTACATGGTAGCTACCAACTCAGTTCATACAAAGCTTGAACTAAACTCACTTTAATCAAACCTCTAATCGAACTTTGTTTAAACAAAACTTAAATTAGAGATTAAACTACTTATAAACTAATGAGTTCGAGAGAGTTTATCATTTATGTCCTTAGTGACAAGAATTCATTTTTCTTTGGAGGGGGTTTTGAAAATAAAAGAGTTGAAAAATAGGTGTGAAAACTATCACTATATAATAATAATAATAATAATAATAATAATAATGAAAGAAGTACCATAACATAACCTATACTATTGCACCACCATAACCCTTGACAACAAACCACTACCAAGATAGCAACAAAACTGAACACTTTCAACCAAATCCGCTCATGCATGATGAAATTGTTGAATTTCAATTTCAGTAACTGAGTCAATTCACAAAAATGAAAATAAAATGCTTGTTTTCTTCACCTCCCAATTTAGACAAGAGAGAGAGCATAAAATCAATTATAATATACATTATTCCAGAAAGAAAACAAATGAGAAGAAAGAAGAAGAAGAAGAACTCCACTAGCTAATCAACCATTGATGTGTTGTTTCAAATTCCAAACTCCAAACAAATCTGACTTGCCCATTTAGGATTACCCATCCTATTAACCTATTTACCTCTATGCAAACACCCAAAATAATAACAAATCTTGACAAGCAAGTCATTTATTATTAACAAATAATTTATAATCATCATCATCACTGAATCATCGTTATATCCACAACATCATTCTCATCCAACAAGTCTGGAAATATCTCATTCGAATACCTCCTAGTCGAAGATGAATTTCTCGATTTACCCCCTTCACAATTCTGACCACCACTTCCTTGCGATCCCAAGTACCCGACGGTGGTTTCATATTACTCCCTCTTGCCGAAATCGATGGCATAGTCGCCACATACCATGAACTTTGGCGCCAGCTTTCAAACACGACAGCATTCCATGACCCACAAGAGCTTGTAGTTCTTAGCCTTGCTGAGCTAGTATGTTCTTCTCTAACAACCTTTAATGGACTATCAAGAGCTTTTAATATATACCTCATTAATGGTCATCTTGCTGGTTTTGGATTAAGACAAGATCTAGCTAATATAGTCATTTCCCATACTTCTTCTAGTAAATCCTCATCTATTATAAAAGAAGGGTCCAAAATAGTTGTTTCTTGCTCTTTATCGTATATTCTTATACAAGGTAATGTAGCTTCTAATCACTCCTTAACTATTAAATCACTTGCCCCACTCATACCACTTTTCCCGTTACTAGCTCAAGGAGAACCTTTCCAAAACAATACACCTCATACGCACATGTAGCATTAGGCATGCCTGGAGAAAACAATTATTGGATTATGAACTTCATAAGTAAATCTCCTTATTTTTTAATTTTTGTTAATTTTAAAATTAAGATTTTTTTTATATATTTATACACTTTCACGAATCTCACATATTGTTCGCTAAAGTCCCAGAAATTCCAGAAACCTATCTATACCTCATAACCAAATTGTGTACCAGACACGTAGGCAACTACTAATGGCTACCAAATACATGTTAATAAACATAATGATAATGAGGAAGCGCTTACCTAGAATTAGTGAACATTTATGTTGATATTTATCCAACGGTGTCAGCAGATTTCAAGTCAAATACTCCTAAAAAAGAGTTTTCAAAGAGTAGAGAAAGTAAGAATTACAAACTGTAAGTACAAAGTAAAAAAAATTAACCAATATATGTAATAAACTTACAAAACTTAATCTAAAATCAGAAATCACATTGACTCGGTTAATGTCCAAAACTAACAACCAAAAATAATATAAAGGATCCTGACCATAGTAATTCGGACAAAAGATTACTCAACATGTGGAAATTAATCCGACTCCTTGTAGTCAAGCCTTTTTACTAACATTAATACGTCTCTAATGGTCTCATAATAAATCTAACTAATTTTTTATCATATATTTCATTATCTGTGTTATCACCCTTGCAGCAGAATACACTAAAAAACTGTCTCCTCTTTTAATCCCCAATGCAACCATAAATGCTCAAGATAAAAAGCCAAAAAAGATCTCGAAAGATTCCAAACCCCACAAAACAAGAAAAGAAAAATGAAAGTTTAATGTAATACCTAAGATATATGTTCCTAATCCATAATTGTCATAGACGGTCTATAATGAATATTTCAACGGTTAGATCCATAAAAAAATTATTTAGATTAAATGCATAGATGTCCGCCCTTTAGAAAAACCAATACTTTGGAAATCAAAAATCAAACACTTTCGGTATCAAAAATCAAACTATCTCAAAATGACAAATCAAACTATTTCGAAATTAAAAAAGAAATTAAGAAATGATTTTATGACCAAACAAACATATGAAAGAAAAATAACAATTAAAATCAAATTAAGAAGAAGTTAGAAGAACTTTGCTCACCTAAGAAAATAAAGCTGGAAAAACGAACGGATTTGGAACAAAAACAAAATACAAAACATTAGTAAGTATAAATTAGATCTAAAACCGAAAAAGAGGAAAAAATAGAAACTGTTGGAATTATTAAATAAAAGACAATTTATTCTATTAATTCTTTCATACATTCGGGAGAAATTGAAAAGACTATGTGTGTACTAATAGTCTCATATAGAATTTGGGAAAATAACCATTGGAAATTATTTTATATAACATGATTTCCTTATCTTGATGACGATTTAATGTCTCTTTATTTCAACTATTACGGACTTTAATGAACATTGAAAAGTATTTATCACCGACCATTGATGAACATTTATGTGATAGATTTTTGTCTTTCTATTTTTTCTATAAATAATGACTTTGTCACTTGCATTTCTATAAAAGAGGAAAAACTATTTTAAAGAGAATGAAAAAACTATTTTAGAGAGAATAGAAAAAATTATTCTAGAGAGAGTGGAAAAACTATTTTAGAGAGAATTGAAAAAACGATTTTAGAGTAAATATAGAATAAATATAAACGAAATTAAGAATTAAGAAAAAAAATACTACTCTCTACTCTCCTCTCATATAATATCTTGATATTACTATGAGATGAACTTCTATTATAGATACCGACATGACCAGAATATCTTTTTAACGAAATTTTCAATTCGTGTAAACGTTCTTTTTTCTTGAATTTTCGTGTAAGTTTCGTTGTTTCCAATTTCTTTTAATAGTTTAGTATTACTTTTAATTGAAAATTATTTCTTTTAAATTTATGTGAAATCTATTTTTTACTTTTCCAGTGATATTGTTAGAGTTTTTCAACAAAATATCCCTTGAATAATTAGCTAAATATACATGTAAAATCACCCTAAATCCAGCAATATATGAATGAAATCATAAAAAACGGTTACCACATACCACAAAAGGGTGTATATAAACAAAATGAATGTATTATAATTTCATATTTAGGCTAATAAAGTATTAGAAATGAGTAGATAATTAAATGGAGTTGGGTTTCTCGGATAAAGGTGAAAAAATAGAAAAGATCCCAAAAGAATGAGAGAAAGAACAAGCATACATAAAATATTTGGCCCAAATAAAATGAAAATATGCTGAAAAAATTTCAGCATATATATTAGATCTTTTTCTTGTGTAAAAACATTAAAACCCAAGGTAATATGGTCGGTTTTTAATAGTTAAGGGGGGGCCTAAGATAATATTGGGCCTAATATCACAAAATATCATTCAAACCCTAATAGTCATCTTCAATTTTACTTAAACACACAGGAACACCATACCATTTCTTACACCACAATACATTTTCTCCTAGAAATCATTTTCTTCCATTCCATTCTACCTATTTTTTTCCAAAGCTTATATCCTCCTCTTTTTTTGTATAAAGTTTAATTTTCTTTCCTATCTCTAGCCAAGTTCTGTTTTTTTAATGGATAGCATATCAGATCGATCTATGGCCATTACATTTCAAATATAGAGTATACATATAAAACCCAAACCTTCTTTGAAGATGTGAGTGTTCTTATTTCCATATTCTAAATTATTTTTATTATCTTATTATTTTGAAAATAGAAAATAATCTTGTGGAGAAATAAGATTTTTAATTTTTATGTGTTAAAACATAAAAATTTGTCAATTTCTATTTTTTTAAAGAGTTTTATGTTTCCAAATGTTGTAACTACATGTTTTGATTATTTTTATGTTTTGCTTACATTTCTTTAGACATAATTATTTAAGAGATTATAATTTGAGGTTGTAGCAATAATATTGCATAAAAAATATAAATCACTTGGGGTGTACCTTAGTTTCGGGGAATTAGGGGCTATAAAAGATTCATTTTTATTTTTCTTCATTTGCCATCTTTAATTGAATCTGATGTATTAGAATTTCACTTCAAGAGTCTACATTCACATTAAAATATGGTATGATCATAATGTGTATAAAATGGTCATGGTCAAATCAGTTAAATTTACTTTTATTTAATTGATTAAATTAAGTAATTATTTATAATTAGAATTGGGGAGTTTAATTCAATTTAATTAATTAGCCTAAATTTGATTGAGAAGCAATATTAGATCTATATGTTGAATGTCTTGTGGATATATGTTGCTTTCACAACTGCGTCCTTAAATTTAAACACTCTCATATATAAAAAAAATTCTAATCCTTAGCTTAGGATGTTTTTTAATATTGTTTGAATTTTATATTTGTTGGGTGCATAGTGAGCATTCATTTACAAATGGAAAAGTGAAGTGTTTGTACAGATGCTGTAAGGAAGAAACCCTAGGCATTGAAAGCATAAGTAACATAGTACCTGCTACTAATTTACATCCAAAAATTGATATCTTCATGAAGTTGGAAAATTTTAAATCAATAAAAAGAAGTCTGACATCATCTCTTAATTACTATATACCACAAAACTAAGATTTTTTATCGCAATTAAAAATTTTGTATTACAGGAGTAATTAGTAAAATTATTCAATAGAGGTACAAGGAGAGAGATAATGGATGGAGGGAACTCGCAAAAGATTCAAAGGCTTCTTATCAACACGTGGCAAAGGTCTGATTTTCGGTGCTACTTTATTTGTCATTTTTTATGTTTAAGTACTTCATACAACAAACTAAGTGTTTTTATCAAGAATTTTGTATTATAGGAATAATTAATACAAATATTCAAGAGATGGAAGAGGAGAGGGATCTAAGTGAGCTATTCAGTTCAAAATACATGAGAGCTTGACTACGATTTGATTTTGGTTTTTTTAAGAGAATTAGAAGGAACTTAAGAAAAAGTTCAATGATGGATCTTCTTTGAGAAGAGCCCCAATTTAGCAGCCAAACGAATTTTTCCTAGGTGCCCAACTCTTAGTCATTATTGAGAGGTCAACCCTAAAATATATTTTAGAATCATTTTGTAATAATTATAAGATTAAAAATTTAGTACGGATTTTATCAAGCTCAAAATGAGCTAAACATGTTTGTAGATTGATTGCTACTTTGTGAATCATATTATTCGCTTATAATTATTAGATTGAATTTATTGCTAACCACATAATATATACATATCTTATGTTTAGTAAATTTTATTTTTTAATGGTTAGAATATCAAATTGTGGCCATTACATTTCAAAAAAATTTAGATCTATAAGTTTGTCAACCCAAACCTTTGTTGGAAAGGTGAGTTTTTATTTTCATATTCAAAATTATTTTCATTTTCTTATTATTTAAAAAATAGAAAATAATCTTGTGGAGCAATAAGATTTAAAATGTTTTATGTGTTAAAACATGAATATTTGCCAATTTTTATTCTTTTAAAGAGTTTTATGTTTCCAAATGTATACATACATGTTTGATTACTTTTATGCATTGTCTATATTTGTTTAGAAATAATTATTTTAAAATTATAATTTAAGGTTGTAGTAATAATATTGCATAAACAAATACATATCACTTGGATTGTAGCTTTAGTTTTAGAGGAACTAGAGGCTATAAAAGATTTTTTCAATTTATTTTTCTTCATCTGCCATCTTTAATTGTATCTCTTGATTTAGAATTTCACTCCAAGCAAATACATTCAATGAAACAATTGTGTATGATCACAATCAGAACGTAGTGTTGGAGCTGGAATACAATTGTGGAATGGCAACGCTAGGTATGATGTCAGCATCTTGTTCAACATGGTGACGGAGACACTGACGTCAAGTTTAATGAATTTTATTGTGACTTGAAATTCACCACCAACATTTTCCAATCAACCTATTAGGCGTATCTGTCCAAGGATACCACAACTTCAAGATAGCAATTGCTCTAAGGAGGTTTCAAAAGGTGTCAAGGTTTGCGTTGTGTATAAAACAGCGTTAATCGTAGATATTACGCCACCATTGTCAAATCAGTGAGATTTACTTTTACTTAATTGATTAAATTAATTATTATTTATATTTGGAATTGGGGAATTTGATTCAATTGAATTAATTAGCCTAAATTTGATTGAGAAGCAACATTAGATTTATATGTCAGAGATCTTGTTGATATATGTTTGTTTCACAGCTAAGGTCCTTCAATTTGAACACTCTCATATATCATTTTTTATCTAATCATTTAGTTTGAGATGTTTGTTTATCACAAGCATTAATTTACAGATGGAAAAGAGAAGTGTTTGTGCACTTTTACAGTTCAAACCCTAGGCATTGAAAGCATAAGTAACATAGTAACTGCTACTAACGTCCATCAAAAAATTGTTATCTTCATAAAGTTTGCTAATAATGAAATAAATCAAACGACGTCAGGTTCATCATCTCTTAAAAGATTAAAAGGCTCCGAATCAACACTAGACAAAGGTCTGATTTTGAGTGTTACTATTTTTGTGATTTTACACTATACCACAAACTAAGAGTGTTTATCACAATCAATAATTTTGTATTACATGAGTAATTAGTAAAAATAATAAAGGAAGGGATGACGAGAGAGATGTTAGAGGGGAGGGATCTCACAAAATATTCAAAGTATCTAAATCAACATGTGGAAAAAGTCTGATTTTGGGTGATAATTTTATTGTCATTTTTTATGTTTAAGTATTTCATACATGAGTTTTTATCACAATTTGTAATTTTGTATTGCAGGAGTAGTTAATACAAATATTCAAGAGAGAGATGAGGAGAGAGATGCCGAAGGAGAGGGATTTAAGTGAGCTATTCAGTTTAGAATACATGAGAGCTAGACTTAAAATAGAATTAGAAGAAACTTTAGAAAAGGTTCATTGATGAAGAGAATAGGGATCTTCTTTGACAAGAGCCAATTTAGCTGCCAAACAAAAAAATTCATGTCTCCATTTTCCATTCACGGTATTAATGGGGACCTAAAAAGGATAAGATCTACCATAAGGTAGATAGTTTCTTTATTAGTTACTCCACATACAACTTAAACTTTATGACTATTGAATGTAATGAAAAAAATTATTTATATTTTAATCTTGATATATTGTTGTCTTTTTTGTTTTTAGTATTTATATTCATGTAATTTTTGGAGATATTCATATTATGTGGCGTTAGAAACGTGGATCCAATTATTTTATGATTGTGTTAAGTATACAGATTATGACATTTTTGTTGAGAGACAACAATGTAGGTGGAGAAGCTACGACAAGCTGAAATGCATCACATGCGCCTGGAACAGCATGTATGCTTGGGGCTCCCTAATCAAAAGTCCTTAGAGCTAGTACACAACCTACCCAAATCTTACAAAGGTTGTTTGAGCCAAATCACAGACTGAAGAGGCTGTTTAAGGGGCTCCAAATATGCCAAATGCTAAGGATTGTTGGCCGAATAACATATCATAATTTTTTTATGGATGGGATATATGAAATTTAAGTAGTATTCTTTGTCGTCAAATTTTGGCGGATGCAGGATATTGTATTACAGTGAGTCAGGGATTAATGGTCTAACCAAACAAAAAGCTTCGAGTGATGGATTTTGAAGTTTTTTTAAATTAATCTTGTTAATATATTACTAAATTTGGAAATATATGATATTATGATTCATGTATATATATTTGAGACTGATTTTAATTTTTTTTTTTTGTTTTTTAGTATTATTTTTGTCTTAAGTTAACATTTACCATTGACTATCCAAGTTTTTTTTAATGTAATAATATACATTGACAAAATCTACACCCGACCTGAATCTAACCAAAAAACATAAACCCAAATACGAAATTGTATATAGTGATTGGGTTAGGTAGTGAGTCTTGATAATTGAAATTTGCACTTACGGGTTTAGTGCTAGTTTAACCACGTAAGTTCGATAACTACCCCGTGTGCACCCTTACACTAGATGATATTTGGTTTAAAGAGAATTTTTTGAGTTGAAAGAGAAATAACTAATTGGATCGATGTAGGGGTGTAACACGACATTTTTCGTGTTGCGGTTATCCAAATACATAGTTGTAATAAAATTGTACGTATTCTGGATGGCACAACTTGTGGCATGAAAACCCTGAAGAGATTAAGGTTTTCATTCTTCTTACTAGTTATTACATTGATATCTTTCAAGAAGACCTAAGATCTATGAGTATTGACATTGCGGATTGCATCACTTTTAAGTTTATTGAAGGGATAAACCAAATTCTTATTTAAAACCTTACACTTGAGGAAGTTAAATGAGATATTTAATATGGAGGCAAAAACCTCAAAGTCTGGACTGGCCTCCTTTATAAAAAATATTGGGAAATTATAAAAGTTTGATGTTTTTTACATGGTTAGAGTTTTCTTCAGTGTATCTCTAGATCTTAACATACGAACAATACTATTTCTACACTGGTTCACAAAGGTGATAAGTAGGAAAAAGTGATTGACATATGTCTGATCTCATGCTCGAATATTGATTACAAGATTAATGCTTCCATTCCATAATATGGTGAAGGTCTTTATGCATGGAATTATATCCCCACCTAGTCAAACTTTATCAAAGATACAGTTATTTACACAATATCCTTCTAGTCCATGATATTTCCTATTTCTTTTTGAAATCCAATAAATAGACCTAGAGGGGGGTGAATATGACCAATGTGGAATTAAAAATATAACAACAACTGAATTCTTTGACTGTATCTAAAAATACACCGATTAAGGATTTTAGATAGATTGACTAGAGGTAAACAAAAGTTATAATACACGAGTGAAACACTTAGTGTATAAACTTAATGAAAGAATACTATCCAATAAAAAACATATCTATAAGATCTAAGTATGCAAGAATTTAAGCCTATAAAACAAAGGAAGGTATTGAGGTAATATAACAAAAATCTGGTGCGCACAAAATTAAAGAGATAAGGGAGAGAAGGCGGACATGAAATTTTAGAATGGTTGGACTTCGATAGGATTATTACACAACTTATGGTCTATGCATCCTTAAGATTCAAAACTCCTCCACTCGGATCTCGTTGTGTTTTTTAAAGGTGAGCGCACAAACCTTTACAAACTCTTATAAATCACCTTTTAGTGTAAAACCCAAGTGTTATGACCAATACTAGTAAAATAAGTGGAAAATCTTCACTCATGATATACCACTTCAGAAGAACATGATGTCTTTAACATGTGTATCACCACACAAATTTTAGTGAACATTCTCTTTTCACAGTCTACCACTTCACAGTCTGTGAAGCCTTCAAACTTTTTGTCTGCACCTACATAAGATCTAAACCACTCTTGTCTAGCGTATTGAAGATCACACTTCTTTACTAGAACAAGAGATAACCCTAAATTAAAGTATTAAGCCCAATCTACCTAGTTTAGCCTTTTACTTCTTAATAAGTGACTACATGAATGTAGTTGGGATAAAAATACAAATAAATATTGATATATGGACTGTGAATGTCTTTGGGAATCTGATAGAAGATATGCTTTTAAAAGCTTCAATTTTGGTATAGAAAACAACCACTTTAGGAAGTCTTCAGTACCTCTTTGTATATATAAACTCTCCCCAACAGATCTATTCACGTGTCAACTCCTCGTTGGTTGAAAATATTCTTTCTAGGAGATTTCTCCTTTCTGGTCGGATGATCAATTATTATCTTTTATTTCATCGCTTACTCTTCTTTATCTCCATAGAGCATTTGATTAGAGTCGAGTATTCAAATCTGGATATTAAATAGATTGCATACCCAACTACTTTTTGAAGTTTTCACTACCTCTATTTATTGGCAAAATCTCCCCAAATTATATGTCTACATGTCAGCTTCTCATTAGAGCCGGACCTACTAATTTTGGGTCCAGTGAGAAATTTTGAATTTGGCACACATCTGAGGAGGTTTTTAAAGGGGATAAAAAATTTAAAGGAAAATGAAGCATTATAAATAATCTTTAATTTTTAATTTTTTTTAATATGAGAAATAACCAAACATAGATTAGATTTCCTTGTCGTTTTCTTATAGTACTGTTTATAGTGTGATTAGTATTTAAAAACTAAATGACATTATTCTTAGTATATGAAACATTTAAACTGCACCCAACCCCCCTCCCCGCGCGTCAATTGAGGTCGCAACGCCTATAAATTCCTCTAAATCCAGTCATAATTGACCTCTTATATTAGTGAAGATTTATGTTAAACAAATAATAAAAATATCCTATATTTAGAGATCCTATATTAATATATACTTTAAACGTAATCCTCTAATTTAGACATATCTTGTAAGTTCAATATACATATTATAACGTAAAATATATGAAATAGATAAAATAATTGTCATATAAACGAAAAAAATACATACATGCATGTAAACATAGATAATTAAATAAATTTTAATTAAAAAACTTCAACCCCTTTAAGTTGTTATTTATTACTTATAGTTTTTTTGACACATACATATTGTAATGAAGATGATTAAAAGCATACAAATATTTTATTTCTTATTTTTGTGTATAAGAATTCAAAATAAGTTAAAATAAATTTTGTTTCTTATATGGTGTTGCAATTAATAAGTGATATAGATAAATATACCTTTATACTAAAAAATTATATTAATATAAGATACAAATAAATGCCAAATATATATTGTTTTGAAAGTTTTGACAATATAGAATTATAAGTATTAATTATATAGGACAATGCGATTTTTTTCTTGTATAAT
Organism: Nemophila menziesii; assembly: GCA_029959085.1. Lineage (NCBI taxonomy): Eukaryota > Viridiplantae > Streptophyta > Magnoliopsida > Boraginales > Hydrophyllaceae > Nemophila > Nemophila menziesii. The sequence goes on along the minus strand of JARWIR010000005.1, from coordinate 59,944,466 downwards.
ATAGTTCAACTTAACTAAAGGAAAAAGTAAGACATAACTCAAAAAATGATCTAGACTCAAGGAACAAAAAAAGAAGAATAAAAGAATAAAAGAATAAAAAAATAAAATCCCAAAAACTTAGGTAACCAAGAACATTCCAACCCCTAACTTCTACACAACCAGAAACTTACAATTAATGCAACTACCACCTAAACTAAGAGCCCATTTGGAATTGATTGCATTAGAGTTAAAAAAGCGTTTTACTTAAAACTACCATCTTTTTAGAATTTATTTAAAAATATTTTGACATCTAAATTAATATAAGTGCTGTATTTAATAATCACATATCTAGTATTTTTTGATAGAGTGAATTTAAAGTTTTAAAGTATACTTAGGGAGTTAAAATCACTTCAAATTATTATTTAAAAAATCAATCCCGATGTGGCCTTAACATTCCATATTATTTATGTAATTCAAATAGTTCGGGGTCCTGGGCGGTCGCCTTGGTTGAAAATCTTCTTTCGAGGTGACCACTCCATTTTGGTCCAATAGCCTAATGATTATCTTTATTTCTTTGAGTAATTGTATTCATCTCCATAGGGTATCCGTTTGGAGTCATGTATTCAAATTCAATTATTGAGAGAATCTGATACTTGATACCCCAACTCGGGTGTCTAGTCTTCAACTACCTTAGCTCCCACATGATGCACTTCCATAATATTTCTTTACTTCACTTCGGAGGTCCGAGCTTTAATATTTTCCAGCCTTCATTCTCAATTGTCTTTAGATTGTCCACCTTTTATCTTAGCTAAGAGGCCTGATCTTCATCTTCTCAACCTTTAATATATAGTGTCTATAGGCACTTTCATCTTTATATCCTCCTAGATTTGGATTTCAGCTTCTTCCAATAAACCTCAATTGGAATTTTTCCGGTTCTCCGCTCTTTTACTCCTCAAGGGTCTAATAACCCTATATTTAATTCTTTCCCTGTCTAACTGAACCTGCTACACTTATACAAAATCTGGACACTTTTCATAAGATTTAGCCATTCGAACTCAATGTTTTATCAACAATCATATCAATCAAAATACGATATTTAGAATAACACTTCCGCAAAGGACAAAAATCACAAAAGCTTTTTGTGATGATCAAGTTTGACATGTCAAAATCAAATGAACTTGTTACGTGGATTATTTTTGTAAATTGTCCTTGTAAATCTTGGTTTACATCCCTAGTGGATTAAATAGATTGTGAATTGTATCTAGATTCCCTTACTTATAGACAATGGTGGGTTGAGTAACGATATCTGGATTTTTTAGGGACACTATGGTGGCTAGTGCAAGCCTTTGTTGATTGTTGACATGGATTTCATATCATAATCCCTTTAATGTTCATATAGTGAAAGTCGTGTTTTTTATAAAATAATCTCCTGGTAGAGGTGATAATAGATGCACGAGCTATGATATCGGTAGGTGGTAGTGGTTATGGATGTGCCTGGTAGGACAATGGTAAGAGATTGGTGAATGTTAGAAGCCGTAGAAGTTAGTGGAGAATGATCTTTATATGGATGTACATAGAGATGGTTATGGATGCATTGCTAGGGTAGTGGTTGGTTGAGGTTGTTGGGTAGGTTGTCTGAAGATTATGGGATTTTTGAACAATATGAGATAGATCAAAGTGACACATCGCGAGAGGTAAATTTGATGGAGAAGTGTGATGGCCATTGAAAGTGTAGGTAAAGTGTGTGTAAAAGATGAGATCTAGCTTTACGAGATAGGGGAGATATTTTTTAAAAGGATATAAAAAATCCAATGGGTCCCTCAAATTATAATTTAAAAAAAAATTATTTATTCAAACGATCTTTATTGTTTGAGATAAGAGGATGTATTTGAGGCGTTCATTGATTTAAGAGTGGTAGAGAAATCTCAACGATCTCTTATTTCTCACTAACTCCGGATTTAGAATAGTTTGTGTTACGTAAACAACAAAAAAGATGACGCAATAAGAGTTTATCAATACTCCCATGTATATACCCTAGTAAGGATCTCTCTAACAAGATAGGAGTTACAAACTAAGACTAAGAAAAAAATATGTATAATAAAGCTATATTTTTACTTAATAATGGTTTCAATTTTTTTGTAAGTTTTAATTTTTCTCAAAATGAGATACTTTATTGGTAAGCTCTTGGGTATAATGAAAACAAACGTAAATAACTACAAGATTTATCCTATATTTTTCTTAGTTTACTTTAGGAACCATGAATCTTGAATATAGACATTGGACTATGAATTTTGAACCTTATACCATGAACAAATAATTTTGAATCTTGAACTATAAATCATGACCTTTGTACATGAAACATGGAACATGAACTATTAATAATGAATTTTGAACCTTCAACTTTAAACTTGAATTTTTAACCATGAACCATAATTCATGAATAAACTTTGTCTAGATTAAGGAACAAATATTGTCTAGATAACTATCGTTATCATAAATGTTAAGTTTAATGAGTAAATTTATTCAATCAAAATTATATGAATAACTATTTTGGTACACATTAATCACTTGTTTTCTATTACTTAAAAGATGATTAGGTTCAGGTCATTATTCCAACACAATAAATTTAATATATGTGTACATATTAATAGGTATATACGTTCTACTTTTGTAAGAAGATTACAACCAGGTTTTTATTGATTGGTTATTACTTTATTCACCAAATACAAGTAAATATTACAAGGAGACTTGCAAACCATCTTATGGATTTCAGTTAATATAGCATATATACATATAGTGTAGAAGTTAAGTGGACATTTATTTAAGAAGGAAGAGAATATTGTAAATATATTAGGGTTAACGGAATCCCTAAATTTAAGCTATAGTGTAGAAGTTAAGTGGATGTTTATTTAAGAAGGCAGAGAATATAGTAAATATTTTAGGGTTAATGTAACCCCTAGATTTCAGCCCCTTTCTCTGTAAGTTCACCATAAATAAGGATACTTAACTCTTTAACGACATACACCACATCATTACAAGAGTTTAAGTATTGATATTTCTATATTTCTGACATCCAGTAATGATTAAAACACCATTAATTTTGAGTGAATAAAAGGATACTATCGAAGTTGACTGCTTCAGTCTTCTTCAATGCAGAGTTTTGAGTAATAAAAGACTATCCATATCAAACCCTAGGTATTATTAAACTATATATGTCCGAATAAGGTTTTAACCTAGTCCTAACCTCACTTTAGGTTATTGATTGCCATAAAAAGAGAAACAAAACTTCCATTATTAAAAAAGAGCGGGGAAATATATTTTTAAAATTTAGACATCATTTTCTTCGTAGATAGTGGAAATAGAATGTGGATTCAACACTAATTTTTTTTTGTATGACTAACTTTTGCTCAAATTCTCTTTGTTTCCTCTACTACTTTCAAAATTAACGAACTTACGAGATTTGTAATTTAAGTAACTAATCTACATAAAATTTAACATATCTCTAAATCTAATAAATTAATAATCCAAAATTGAATAAATAACCCATTAATTTTGAAGAGTGAATTACACAATTGGTCATTTTGAAATAATCAAAGTACTATTTTGTTATCAATAAAATATCTACAATTAACAAAATATTGTTACATTATTCCAAAAAATATTGAATATACTCTTGTAGAGGTATATATTTGTTAATGTAAAATTGGCGAAACAATAACAACAAAGATAAAGCGTAATGATCAGGTACATAAGAAGGTACGGTTCATCAAGCCAGATAAATTACTAGTAATAACAAAGATAGGTTAAACAGTAGAGTTGAAAGTGAGATGATACTCTCATTAAGAGCTCAAGTTTGAGTTATTTAAGGATTTTTAGAATTTTACTAGTTAGTTAAACAAGTCAAGCTAAAGTTTCAAATTCAGGCTTGTTTACTATACGAGGCAAACTCAAACTTGTATAAAGTAGACTTATTGTAAATGTTCTTTAAGATCTCATTAGTAGACTTAGTATATATATTCAATTTAAAAATTATCAATATATTTATAAACTAAAATTCGAAAATACTTAAATTTTTTGTATACGTAAGTAACCATAATTAAATATTATATATCTACTATGTAATTGCTTTCTTTAAATAAAATTATGTAATGTGTTTTATATTAGTTTAACTTAAATTCATTTTGAATCACTGAAAATTCTTCCAAATAATATATATCATAGAAAAATAAACGAGTCTTAAATAAGTCATAATCAAAACTCAAACAAACCTTAAACAAACCAAGTTGAACTGAGCTTAAGCGTGGAAATAAATTAATGATCCAAGCTCAAACTTAAATATCAAGGATTATTTCAAAATCAAATCAAGGTCAAACTCACTAAAATCTTACCAAAACAAACTCAATATAACCAAAGTTTGCCATGAATAGTTTGCAGGACTAGTTTCAAGCACTAAGAAGCCTTTGGTACCACCATATCAAAGATAAGAACAAACAAGACACATAAGAAGTAATATTAGACAAAAAAAATCAACCATGGAGAGACTCAAATATTTTATATCATGAATTTCAACAAACATGAAATTATCAACTTATCACTCAAACATAAACTAGGTAGGAATATGTTTCTTAAATGGAATATAAAATAATAGTTGTAAGGTTGTAAAACTAGATGGTTAGAAAAATGATGTGCTCTTAATTGTGATAATAATGAAAAATAAGGGCCTATTTTTTTTTTTTTGAGTGACAAGTAATGAGTACTTTATAAATAGCTGAATATAACTTTTTCTGTGAAGATGTAGTGTCTTAATGAATTAGAATTTACTTGAAATGTTAATAGAAAAACACTAGTTAAGAGTCATTCAAATCTGAATTGGTTAAATAAAGTTGTATTTGATCAGTGTCTTAATAAATTAGATTAAGAATCCATTATGTGTAGACAAATATAATCAAAGGCTGAGTCTTGACATGGACCAAAAAAAACTAAACACAAGGCAATAAACCAACATGGCACTATATCACAAATACCGCATTGCAAAGCTTCATTAACATATGAAAAAACTTAAACAAAGGAACCATTGCCAAATCCCACATGTGCATGCATATAATAATCTATTCTCCACCATATCTCATAACCACAAATAGGTATTCGTACAAATTTGAGAACTACTCCACAATGTATGTAGAGTACTCTTCAAGTAAATATCACACTTGAACTAGTAGCCACCACATAATCCGAGCATCTTCCTTGTCCCGTTATGTCGAAAACTCACTCTCTAACTTTGTAAACTATAGTATTTTAATAAACCTAAGGAAAAAATCCAAATATTGGATTAGTATGGCAATGTGATATATGTATAAAAATTATGTGTGGGTGTGTGGATAAAAAGTTTTTGCTTCATGAAATCATCATCTTTATTGTTTGTATATGGAGAAACAATTTAAAATGTTGCTATAACTTCATCCATGGATAATTAAGTTTACAATTTTAAAATAGATGTAGAGAAATGACGAGTGAGAAGATAATTTTGTTTTTATAGGTAAGAAAATCAAAGAATATACACATTAAGGGTACACCATCCATGTCGACAACAAGGGTGGTTTTCTCAATTAAAAAAGAGGAGGATTATTTCTGGAAAGAGATTTCAGGAACTGCAGAGTAAGTAGAAAATTTATTCCTTAGATAATGATGATGAAATTATTCTGGATATTCGCTACTTTAAGAAGTACAAAACGAAACGATCACGTGTCATTTCATCACATCCGGATTTATTGGACATGCGAGCTGATACCTTAACAAAGTGTGCTAGGTAGCAGGCTACGAGTTTGTAGGGGTCTTTTGACACGATTCTCCATTTTTTAGGACTTTGAATTAGATAAGTTAAGGACGATAGTTTCTATAGTTTAAATTATCAACAAAAAAGATAATAACAATAAAAAAGACACCACATCACAAAACCTATTTCACCAAACCTCTACCAAGACAACACATTAATCATTTAAATTTTAACCTAATACATAATTAGAGTTAGGAGATTATTAACCATTTGGGTACACATCCACCACACCATCAACAACCTACGTATAATCGTCCACCATAAATTTAGAAATTTAGAAATAAATATTGTACATAATATATTTTACTAAAACCATATAAATAACATTTAGTCAATTTCAATTCTAATAATTTTATCACAAAAATTATATAACTTCAAATTTATTTGAAAAGATAAAACTATAGAAATAAGAAATTACAAAAAACAATTATTTATTAATTTGTAATTACGGCGTCGTAATTTTTAATAACTTTTAATTACAAAATATAAGGGGTGAGAAAGGGTCATGTTAACCACCGGTTGGGGTTTAGGGTAAGGGTAGGGTAATATAATTAGGTCTATATTTTGCCAAAATCTAGGGTAGTTTAAATTTTACCATACCCTTGGGTTGCCCATACACGGGTTAACCCCTGGTTTACCCTAGGTAAATTTAACATGGATTTTCATAATGACACTTATATGAAGTATACAAAATATTAAGTTCAATAAAATACATGTCATTTGAAGTACATTCAATTTTTTTACAAGTTTAACGAAATACAAGTTCATTGGAATTTGATTCACAAAAATATTACAAGTATTACATTTCAAGTTCATTTACAAAAATTCGTCTCGAAATGTCGAGATGTTGCAAGTTGATTCCGTGTAAAACATTTTAGTATAATATGTAACCTACAACATTCCAAAAAAGGATTAAATCTTGAATATATTAAGCCGTTAGACTCAAAATTGTTTAATTTCATCGTAGGATGAACATATTATTTTTTAATTATTAATCATCACATGTTTAATGTAATATACACTTTCACAGGTCTTAGATATTGTTGGAAAATATCTTGGGAATCCTTGAAAAAACCTCATAACCAGATTGTGTTCCAAACACGTAGACAACTACTAATGGCTACTAAATACATTTTAAAAAAAACAATGATAATAAGGAAGGGCTTACCGAGAATTAATGGACATTCTGATTGATATTCTTCCAATGTTTTCAACAGATGTCAAGTCAAATTCCTCTAAAAAAGAGTTCACAAACAGTGGAGTAAGTAAGAATTACAAAATGTGAAAATTAATATCGACCATAGTAATTCTAACTAAAGTTTATTCAATATGTGAAAATTAATTCAACTCCTTGTTGTCAAGCTTGTTTTTACTAACATTAATATGTCCCTAATGGTCTCAATTTTCAAAATAAAATCTAAGTCGCATTTTTTATCCTATATTTAATTATCTATGCTACCACCCTTGCAACATCAGATACTAAAATTTTCGGGTCCTTTAATCACCAATGCAGCCTATAAATGCTCAAGTTAGAAATCCAAAAAAGACATCGAAAGATTGCAAACCCTACAAAATAAAAAAATTATGAAATTTCAGTGTAATACCCAACGTATATGTTCCTAATGTATAATTTTCATAGACATCTACAATTAATATTTCAACCGTTAGATCCATAAACCATTTTATTACAGAGCAACTACACAATGTAAGCCCGTACAACCAATATATACTTTTAAAATCTGAAAGCAAACACATTCTATATAAGAATCAAACCATTTGAAAATCACAAATCACACTGTTTCAAATCAAAAAAGAAATTAAGAAATAATTTTACAAAATTACAAACATATTCTAAAAAGAAAACAATTCAAAACTAATTAAGAAGAAGCTAGAAGAACTTTGCTCGTTTAAGAAAATTAAGCTCGAAAAATAAACCGGATCTGGAACAAAAACAAAATAAAAAATGTTAGTAAGTATACATTAGCTTTAAAACAGATAAAGAGGAAAAAATAGAAACTGTTCGAATTATTAAATAAAAGACAATTTATTCTATTCATTCTTTAATTCTTTAATTCTCTTAGGAGAAGTGGAAAAGACTATGTATGTACTGATAGTCTCACATTAGAATTTGGGAAAAAAACTATTTGATATTATTTGATATAACAAGATTTTCTTATCTTGATGATTACTTAAGGTCTCTTTATTTCAGCTGTTACAGAAGTTATCATGGTTAGGTCAACAAGACCGCTGACTTTAATGAGCATTGAAGAACATTTATCGCCAACCACTGATGCACATTTATGTCATTGGTTTTTGTCTTGTCCTGATAGAAATAATGACTTTGTCATTTGCATTTCCAGAGAAGAGGAAAAGCTATTCTTCAGAGAATAAAAAAACTATCCTAGAGAGAATAAAAACTATTCTAGAAAGAATAGAAAAAACTATTCTAAAGAGAACTTAAAAAACTACTCTAGAATAAGAAAAAAATTATTCTAGAGAGAATAGAAAAAAATATTCTAGAGGGAATATAGAATATAATATAGACGAAACTAAAAGTTGTGAAAAGAAAATACTACTCTTTACATGAATTTCCATGTAAGTTTCGTTGTTTTCCATTTTTTTTAATAGTGTATTTTACTTTTAATTGAAAATTGTTTCTTTTAAATTTATATAAAATCTATTTTTTACTTTTCTAGTGATAAAGAATCTCCCTTGAATATTTAGCTAAATATACATGTTAAATCAGTCTAAATCCAGCAACATATATAAGCAAAATGAATATATTATAATTTCATATTTAGGCGGATAAAGTATTAGAAATGAATAAATAATTAGATAGATAACAGTTTCTTGGAAGAAGGTGAAAAATATAAATGATCCCACAAAGATGTGAGAACGAAGAAGCATACAAGGTAATATGGTGGGGTTTTAATAGTTAAGGGGGAGACCCAAGTTATTATGGGCCTAGGGTATATATAATACCTTATATATACACAATTTACCTTATACAGAATAGTCAACTGCCTACAAAATAGCATACATCATAATTCAAACCCTAATCACCGTCTTCAATTTTACATAAACACACACAAAAACAATACCATTTCGTACACAATCGTCCATTTTTTCCTCTATAAGATTTGACTTTACCTAATTCTGGATAATATAGACAAATTATAGGCATGAGTAAAAACAATCTCACTAATCACCTATTATTAACCAAGTATAATTATCTTCATTATTAATAGCATTATCAAGAAACTCCCAAAAGTATATAATTAAAATTCCAAAATCCCTAAAACAGGAGGAGCTAAAAATTCAAATTCTGTAACATGATGTGTCTCAATAGTTGCTCCTAGGAGTAAATATGACTTCCTGGGGGACGATAGGTTTGGGATTAAAGCCACTAGAAGTTCTTTTTCAATCACACCATAAGTCCTATATGTTTTAGTAAATCACAAGTGAGAGAGCGCTTGTGGATAATAAATTATAAGTTGAAAATAAAAAACCTCTTATTGGGACGGTGTAAATATATTATTTCCAGTGAACTTTTTGCCAAACCCATCTACTTCACCATCTACTCCAATGATGGACCATTGATTGATTAAAAGGTTCAATCAAAACCAACAATTGCGTATTCTTAATTTAATGTATTTCTTATTTTTTTAAGCTACACGACAGTAATCTAGAGGTATAAATTCAAGAATAAAGAACAAAAGTTTTCAAAGTAAATTCAAAATGAGAAAGTACACAATTCAACTTTTTCCAACAAATTGGAACTTGGAAGAGCCAAGAAGAAGATGAGAAATTACTAAGGAAATAACAAAAACATCACATAACTATTTAATCTATTTATAATGTTTTCTTTATTTGGTACAGGCGCCAAGTCAGCAAAGTGACGCTAGTTACCTACAACTATTTTTCTTGTTCAGGCTTACATTTTGATTTCCTTGAAGGAAATTGACCTTTATTAAGTGAAGTTTATTATTTGTTCTTTTAGGATAAAGAGATTTTTGTTTCATCTATTTCCAAAATAGTCAAAAGATCTTTGCGTCTATTAAGTTCATTTGCGTGCAACAGTTTAGACGTCTTTGGTAGTCTTCTTTGTATTCTGTAGATGGTAGATTCCATACAAGATTTGCTACTTAAAAGAAACAATTTTGGCTTTAATCTACATGCAAACTGTCATGTCTCCCTAATTGGGGAAGAAACGTTTGTATATTTATAGGTTCATTATCTTCAAGGGAAAGAGAATGATCTATTGGGTTTTGTTCCTTGTTTTACCTTAATTGGAGGGTTTTCCCAACTTTTGTGAACATTTTATTATAATATGAGTAACATAACATTCAATTTTACTCCCCAGGTATGGTGCTTCTATTCTACTTCTTGTCAAAAATTACTACAAGGAATAACTGTTTCAAAGGGTGTGGTTGCTAATTAAAGATGTCTCTAAAACGAAACTTGGTATTAATTACTTTCTCATTTCGTTTCCTTATCATATTATGTGATCTCGGAAACAGATTCATTCATAATCTATCTTTTACATTGCACTTCTTTAACTTTCTTATGTATTATCTTCAACACACTCTATATTATGGATCCATCATTACTACTACTGACTTGAGTGACAGAGTGCCACCTACAGCCTTACTATTGGGAGGTGTATACACAATTGTTTTCTTGCAAATGTTACAAATTCGGTTGAAAGTAGTTATTATATATTTTCATCCAACTAACATGGTTCTATATTTACACTATGAATATAATAGAAAGTTTGTAACTTATTAACTAACAATTAGTTTTAAATTTAGATGACATCAATGAAAAAGATATCAAGATACCAACAAAACATGTGAACCATAATGTTTATAACCCTTTTAACACACTTTAATTATTTTTTCCAAATAACATAAATTTTCTTGAAAGGTGTTTTTAATATAGAAATGCTTTAACTTTCAAAAAAAAATTTCAAAATAGATTCTCAGATAATAATGAAGGTTAATCATTATAACTAGTGTCTCTATATTTGTGATGAATTAATCCACTCATGAGACATTTTTGTAGGCAGAGTATACCAATTGTTAATTTATTATTCCCTATTTATTAATATTTTCTTATTTCATGCTTTGATTTGAAATTTATTACTTTTAGAGCATATTTGGTACAATTTGTCTGTTAATGTGAAACTCTTAGGTAAAAGGAAATAATTAGATGCTAAATCAATGTCAAGGAAGTAAGGAAAGAATATCCAATGAGAAATCTAGAAATAAAAGAAAACAAAGTTGAATTAGGAAAGGAGAAGCTACCAAATAAATCTGTAAAAAGCTGGAGAGACGTCCAATATCTTGAAGACTGTAGAAAATCGATTACAAATTTCAGGGATCCCTTTTAGGATCAGATAGGTCTTTTAATTGCGGTCATTTTGATTTGTCGTACATTGAATTTGTCCAAGTAACGAAGGAGGTATGCTCAAATCAATCTCAATGTTTATCATGTCCTATATTTTAGGTAACAAATTTGAAAAGGAATAGAAGTCCAATCACTTGACTTGTACTCCAATATTTTGATATAGGCTTATCTAGCACCTATAAATACATCTAGCTATCATTGTAAACATGTCCTTTCTTGAATATTAATCTTTACTATCAAGTAGGGGTAAGCATGGTTCGGTTTGTCTTGATTTTTGGCCAAAACCGGAATTAAACAGAATTATTCGGTTCATAATAATTTAAAAACCAAACTGGACGATTCCTATTTGGTTACACCTTTGGTTTTTAGTTTAATAGTGGTTTTGTTTGTTTTAGAATTTGGTTTGCTTCGAATTTGAATTTTTGGTCAATAATATTTGTTAACCTATTTTCTGGAAAATACATGTCCAATAACGACTAATATTCTAATACAATTATAACATTATTACATAAGCTGGGTATTAATATATCAATTAAACAAAAAAATATAATCTAACAACAATCATCATAATTTACAATACTTAATATATCCATATAGTTATAACTAGTACTTTCAAATTCAGACAATTATGATTAATAAAATCAATAAAATAATAGATAGTTACTAATATAATCTTAAGTAATATATAAACAATTATCACTAATAAACACCAAATAGTAAAAAAAAAATTTCACATAGATGATTACTTTTCACAAAGTTTTTCCTACAAAATTATTATAAAATATTTCACACATTCATTATAAATTCCTTTCTCAGTTCGGTTTTTGTTTGGTTTTTATGGTTTGATTTTTGCATGGTAAACCGAACCAAACCAAAAAAACCGGTTTTGGATATATTGAAAATCGAACCATTTAGTTTTTCGGTTTTTGGTTTTTTTGGTTTGGTTATTTCTAATTTTTTTGTTCAGGTTTGTTGGTGCGAATTCACTTAGCCCTAGTATCAAGTTTACTATCCATAGTTGAAAGTTTACAAGTATGTATCTATCTTTTGATTTATTTATTTCTAGTATGAACTAATTCTCCCATATCTTGGGTTTTGCACATGTATAATATTTGAATTCTGTTTCTTATCTATGTTATTTGGGAATAACTTTTAAATTTATTGAGCTACTTATTTATTTCATATATTTTGTTTTATGTGCTTTTATTTAATGAATGTAGTACTTTCTACTACACGAATATAGGATTACCATATTAGAAGTTGGATGGTCACCTGGAAGCGGCCTTAAATTCTAGAAACACCACATAAACCTCTAGTATGCGATAGTAATCTTAAAAGGCTTGGCTAACTAAATAGTAACTAGAGTTTGAGATTAACCACCGATCATTGTGCATGGTCCACCCGAATGGGGGTTAGGAGGAATATAGAATCCTGACTACTTACTCTAAATATTTTTAATCACTATTATATTGTGAATATAGATTTTGAAGGATAGGTGCATACTAGAAAACCTAAGATATATCTCTAATCTCCATTATATTTACTCTTATTTATTTGAATTAGTATTTAATAATTATTCCCTCAATTATTTATCTCTTTAATTTTTTATCTTTAGATTTATCAGTTAATCTCTACTACGATTTCTTTCCTAAATACGATTCTACGCTAACATGCTTAATATGTGTGAACAAATCTTACTTACTAGCTTAACTTCCAGACAATCTGTAATACCTGTAGTGCGTTTCTCGTGGTAGTTAAGGGTGAATTTCCTTATTTTTATCTTATTTACATGTTTATTTATTACACCATTTCCCCTAACAATCACAAATAATTTTAAAAACATGAAAATAGATAGTAAGGTACTTTATATGTAAGTAAGCACTTTTTTACCACAAGAAAGTATTTAAGGTTTGAGCCTAATATTTGAATACATTGAATATCGCGGAACAGACTTATCCAAGAGCTAAAATTGATAAGATGTATCTAATCCTTGTCTTTTGACTTTATTCAACGTCTAGCTTGAAGTTCTTTGCTAAAACAATTGGCAAGTTGAACCATATTTTTTATACTATGTTCAAGTTACTTTCTCTCTCTCTCTCTCACACTCTCTCTCTCTAACAAACAATAATGCATCAAATTGTTAAAAATAAGTTAGCGCATAAGATTATGTTTTACTTAATTGCATAATATATGCCTATATTTTGCAAAAGTTTTATTATAAGCTCTTATATTATGCAAAAATACTATATGTTCCTATATATAAAATTAAATACACTATAAGTCTATATGTTCATAAAATGAACTTTTACTGTATACGTGCAAATAGACTACACTAAAGTTATAAATTATGGTTTATAAACAATAAGTTGACAAATTTAAATTCTGAAACCAAACGGCAGCCAAAAGGTATATTTATTATAAATAAGTTAGGGGTTAAAACCCCAAAAGTCAAGAGAAGCATGGTCCCCTTGAGTCTTCACCACGAGGTTTTATGCCCAAAGTACGAGCGAATCACACCTTGGTATGGTTATGGGTGTGATAGAAAAATGATAATAAAATATAATAAATAAGAACACACACCTACTACTACCACGAGAAACTCTTTGCAGGTGAACATATCATTTGCAAGTAATGTGTAGGTAAACCAAATATCACTTCTAATTTAAGTTAAATGTAAAAGGACATCCTAAATTCAAATAACTTATAAAATAAGTATTGGTATATACACTTATGCTGTTCTCAAAGTAAACAAAATTAGTTCACAAAGGGTTTTTACTATTGCTTTATATTAGAGAAGAAATATTTTGAAGGTTGAAATTAAACCTAGAAAAAACCTTAGTCGGGTTGTAATTTAGCTGTAAAAACGTAAAGAGTTTGGTTGTGGTTTAGCCTATAAAACCTTTTTGTATTAGTTTCATTTTTCACCATTGATAAAATGAGAAGCTTGGTGGATAAGCTTGATATCCTAAGGTAGTGGATGCAGGCTAAGCTAACCACTCGAAAATATTTATGTAATCTCTATCTTTATTGTTTTATTCAGTTTCGTATCTTGCTTATCTTAGTTATTTAGCCCTATAATTACTATTGCATGATCCATCAAGTTTCTGATATATTGTCTAAGAGAATCATTTTTGTGCTTATTAGCTTAATTGTTTCTTCACTCTTTAATACTTTTCCCCTTAGTCTCTTATTTGTTATTAACGTAATGACTCAATGATATTTGATTTGGCACATCCATCATTTACTTGTCACAATTGAGGAAAACCTAAAACCAATTACTTGTCAAATTCGTAGTAGATGTTATAATGCAAAAAAAAAACATTTTTTACTATTTCACTTGATTCATTAGATGCAATATTACCAACATAACATGGAATCCACTAATAACTTATATAACTTTATTCTTTTACACATAAAATATGTTAACCAGTTAAACATAGTAAAAAAAATGTATGATTTTTTAACACGAATTGCAAGCAATTAGCATCTCTATAATACAAAACGACTACAATTTACTAACACTACATATTCTTTAGGAAATAATGTATAACAAAGTAAGAAGCAATGGAATGATAAAAACATTAACACCTTCACCAACCTAATTAGAAATGTAATGGACATAGATAGATGGTAAGATCTGAGAAAATAGAGAACTGAACTTGGATATGAACCGAAAATAGAACGTTTACATGGATGGGACTACCGAGTACAAACCATAATATAGAAGAAAGAAAAGGTCTAGGGAGAGAATGAGAAAGAAGAAGAGGTCTTTTAAAATGTGCAATAGCATAAGAAGAGATGAATTCAAATGATGATGAAGAAATGATGGCTAGGGTTGTTTTGATAATAATAAGAGAGATGGTGTTTATGTCTGAACAAAATGATTTATATACTTAATAAAGAGAAAAGTGAACAAAATAATTTGCAGATACAACACCATTTCATGATATATTTTAATTCTTTTTTCTTGTGAAATAAACTTGCGTAATCTTTATTTGAATACAACCGAGAAATAAGACCGGTAGGTCTATCTACAAACTTACTAAACTCTCGAAAACACGCTAAATATAGTGCACACTGTCACCTACATCACCCAACCGCTCTTGTCACGAGTTAAAAATTTCCAAAATCCTTTTTTGTCCACATACGAAATCGGTGCACCCCCATTAATGCTCCCATTAATAATCATGAGTTAGCCTCTTGATATACGTTAATAATATCAAAATTTCTATGATGATCAAGTAATCTTCACCAAAATATTGAGTAATCTCTTCGATTGAACAAAAAAAGGAAATTGGAGATGTTTCTTTTTGCCTTTAGTGAGATTTTAATCTAGTTAATAAGATATCTAATTAATAAGATAATTTATTTATGGTCAATGAATCAAAAAATCAGTATAATAATACACTTGACTCAGAGAATTATCTATTGACTTACTATGGATAAATTACATTGTTTACCCTTCCACTATTATCTTAACATAAATTTTACACAAACTATACTTTCCTTACACACTAATAACTCTTAACTAGTTTTCACACACTTACACACACATCTCATAATATTTTTCAGAGATGCAATTATTGATTCTCACATATCAAAGACGAATCAACACAAGATGAAGCAAGAGACAGAGAAGCAAGAGACATAGAAGAAAGAGACGAAGTAGCAGTGAAGGCGAAGATGTAAAAGTGAAGGAGAGAAATTGAAGTTCAAGCTGATTCAACAAAGGAAGAAATCAAATAAACAGTGTGGGACTTGTTAAAATGTACAAGAATATGTTTATTGACTATTTTTTGTTTACGTTTCACAAAAAATCGATAACAAAAACCATTTAATGCGGTAGAATTGAGTTTTGATCTTAAGGAGTCTTGCGCAGTGGGTAGAGTGTGAGATCCAAGCTAGTTGATATACCATTTAATGAACATGCTAGAGGTGAGAAAGTAACGATATTGCATAGTCTATAAAGTGATTAAGGCGGTTCTTCGATAATTTTTAGTTGTCTCTTAGCTTGATGACCATATTTCTTGATATATTATTCGTGTCAACCCCTTCAAGCCTTTCTAAATCTTTTCATAAGCCAAAATATAAGCCATACCCCTTAGATTATAGGACTTTTTAATATGAACCGACTAAATCGCAGTGATAAGAATCTCGTCTTTCGAGCTTGAGTTTGGGGTGGTAGGTTCAATTCATGGGAAATATTTAAAGAAATTATTAAGATTTATTGTTTTCTGTTTTGAAAAAAAACTTAATTATATCAAAAACATTAATTTATATTCAAATGGAGGGATGTGCATCTTTTTATTTTTCAAATTAGGTCTTTATTGTAGGTTATATTTAGTTTATTTTGTTCCAGTTTTTTAATTTTCATTTAAAAAATTATATAGGAGTTTATAATTGTTATTTAGAAGCTAAACTTTTTTCCTTTTCAGAGTTCTTTATCAATCTATCTTTTTTTATTTTTATAATCTTTCTATTTTCAATTATCCATTTTAAATGATTTAACTATATATTTCTTCCGTTTATTAAGTCCCCATGAGAGTGTTTGACATATTTTTTCTTCAAAAAAGTTTTTAATCCATAATTTTTTTCTTCAAGTACTTTATATAAAAGTGATTATTTTCTATTTACTAAGTGCAAGATTCTCGAGATTTAATTTCCTAAATCCTATTCTTCCTTCATAGTTTGAGTTAATTAACTTTTTCCATTCACTTATATTTAACAAAATAATGTAAGATAAGATTATATAATTGGATAAGCCTTGGAGTATATCGTTTATTAGAGTTTTCTTTTCCCAGTTGATAAGTAAAGTGTATTCCAGTTTCAATTATTTGTAGTATATTATCATGATAAATTATAAATATTTTTCAAAAATATAATTATACTTGATAATAACCGATTTCATTTTTCCGAAAATGGGGTTTGTTCTTGTTATGAATATTTATAATTAATAAAGCACAACACTAAAAAGAAAAAAATTCAAACCACAACTTATTGAATTCATAACATGTTATATTATTTATTATACACATGAAAAAATGAATGAAATAATCTAGGGTGAAAAAGTATTTAGGTAATTTAGGAAAGATGGGATCAATAAAAGCATGATAATTCAGATGATTAAGCCAGATTTTAGCAAGATGAAGATGAGATGTATAAAAAGGGTGAATTTCTTCCATGAGCCAGATAGTTATTTCAGCTTTGCAAGGATGGATCACACAATCTAATGAAATATGTTTATCTTTTGAACTGTTTCAAGGACATGCCTAACCCTGTTCGAATTTTTAAATGGAGTGTCAAACAATATGTTGTATTTATAATTTATATACCAATCTGAAGTTAAGGTAAAGAGATGTAACTAATAACTACCTTCCTTTGTAAGGTCCTTCGTAGGTGAAACATTTAGTATAACTGATGAAGAAAATTCATCCACTGGCATATTAACTTAATGACTCCATGATATTCAATTAGTACATCCATCACTTACTTGTCACAATTGAGGAAAACCTAAAACAAATTACTTATAAATTCCTATTAGATATTATAATGCAAAAAAAATAAACAAGGTTTTACTTTTTACATGCGTCATTAGATGCAATATTATCAACATAACCTGGAATATACTAATAACTTATATACCTTTATTTTTTTACACATGAAATATATTAACCCGTTAATCAGGGTAAAGAAAAATGTTCTATTTTTTTTACTCGAATTGCAAGCAATTAGCATGTCTATAATATAAAATGCCTACAATTACTAACACTAAGTTCATATTCTTTCGGAAACAATGTGTAATAAACTAAGAAGAAATTGAACAACTAACATAAATTAACCCTTTCACCAACCTAATTTGAAAATAAATGGCCTTTGATTGATGGTGAGATATGAGAAAATAGAGTACAGAACTTTACTTGGGTGGGACTATTGAGTACTGAAAAAAGAAAAGGCGATGATGAACACACCAAAAATAAGATCTATGGATAGAATGAGAAAGTAGAAGAGGTCTTTTAAAAAATGAAATAATATTAGAAGAGATGAATTCTAATGATGATGAGGAAAGAACGGCTAGGGTTGTTTTGATGATAATAAGAGAGATGATATTTATGTCTCAACAAAATAATTTATGAGTAATGCTAGGTATCACCCAAAAAGGTATCACCTAAACATCACCGATGTGGCGGTTAAGTGTACCAATCATGATGTTCACCTAACCGCCACTATCATGGGTGATGATTAGGTGATACCTTTTTGGGTGATACCCAGCATTACTCATAATTTATATACTTAATAAAGAAAAAAAGTACAAAATGATTTGTAGATACCACAAGGTTTCATGATTTTTTTTTATTCTTTTTTCTTGTGAAATAATCTTGAGTAATTTTTTTTTTTAAAAAAACTGAGAAAAAGACAGGTATGTGTATCTAAACACTTACTAAATTCTCGAAAAAACAGGTAGGTCTATCTAAAAACTTACTAAACTCTCGAAAGCGAGCTAACTATAGTACACAGTGTCACCTACACCACCCAACCACTCTCGTCACGAGTTAAACATCTCCAAAATCCTTTTGTGTCCATA
This sequence comes from Nemophila menziesii, assembly GCA_029959085.1. NCBI lineage: Eukaryota > Viridiplantae > Streptophyta > Magnoliopsida > Boraginales > Hydrophyllaceae > Nemophila > Nemophila menziesii. The sequence goes on along the minus strand of JARWIR010000005.1, from coordinate 59,925,663 downwards.
TACGAAATCGATGCATCCCCATTAATACTCCCATTAATAATCATGAGTTAGCCTCTCGATATACGTGAATAGTTTCGAAATTTCTATGACGATCAAGTAATCTTCAACAATCACTTGAGTAATAGTTTTGATTAAATAGAAAAAGGAAATTGGAGATGTTTCTTTTTTCCTTTAGTGAGATTTTAATCTAGTTATTAAGATATCTAATTAATAAGATAATTTATTTATGTTCAATGACTCAAAAAATCAATATAATAATACATTTGACTCAAAGAATAATCCATTGACTTACTATGGATAAATTACATATTTTACCCTTCCACTATTATCTTAACATAAAATTTACACAAACTACACTTTCTCACACGCTAATAACTCTTAACTAGTTTTCACACACTCACACACACATCTCACAATATTTTTCGCAGACACAATTATTGATTCTCACAAGTCAAAGACAAACAGAGTGACGAAGAAGACGAATCAACACAAAACGAAGCAAGAGACAGAGAAGCAAGAGACGAAGTAGCAGTGAAAGCGAAGAAGTAAAAGTGAAGCAAAGAAATAGAAGTTCAAGCCGATTCAACAAAAGAAGAAATCAAATAAACAATGTGGAACTTATTAAAAGTTAAAAACATATGTTTCTTGACTTTTTTTGTTTTCATTTCACAAAAAATGGATAATAAAAACCATTTAATGCGGTAGAACTGAGTTTTGATCTTAAGGAGCCTTGAGAAGTGAGTAGATAGTGAGATCCAAACTATTTGATATACCATTTAATGAACATGCTAGAGGTGAGAAAGTAACAATATTGCATAGTTTATAAAGTGATTAAGTCAGTTTTTTGATAATTTTTAGTTGTCTTTTAGCTTTATGACCATATTTCTTGATCGTGTCAGCCCCTTCTAGCCTTTCTAAATCTTTTCATAAGCCACAATATAAGCCATACCCCTTAGATTATAGGACTTTTCAATATGACCCGACTAAATCGCGGCGATAAGAATCCCGTCTTTCGAGCTTGAGTTTGGGGTTGTCGGTTCAATTCATGGGAAATATTAAAAGAAATTATAAAGATATATTATTTACTTTTTTGAAAAAAAAAACTCAATTATATCAAAAACATTAATTTATATTAACGAAAAGCCCCAAATTTTTTTAACGCTTCCTTGAATTTTAATGCTCTAAATTGATTAAAAGCACGCAACGGAAATAAATATTTTTAATCTAAAAAGATACAAATAAATTAAAAGATACTTATAAATTAAAAAATAGAGGTTAAATTTACCAACTTTCTGAAAAAACGATGGATCATTGATTTAAAACAATATCGAAGAAGATCGTGAAAATGTGAGTGACCATACTACGAAAAACTTCGAGCAAAACGAAATTTGTTTATTTGATAATTAAATAAATTTAATATGTTCGTTAAAGGTTTGACAAGAATTGACTCACATAGCATGATATATGTTAAAAGATTTTTGCTCTTAATATTATCTAAGAATCCATCTATAAGCATAAAGGATTGGAAATTAACTCAAACATTTTAACTAAAAAAAAAGACACGTGTGAAGTCATTTGCATTCACTAATAAATCTATTGAATATTTAAGAAACTACATAGCTTCAACCTTTAACAAAACCAAACTTAACAGGTTTGTGGAAAGAATAATATAGGAAATTTCACTTGAATACAAGAAAAATCTTATTTCATGACAAACGAATATATAATATTTGACTAAATAATTTCACCCTTTCTACAAGAGCGTTACAGAAAATCTTGAAAGCTCTCGAAACCCGCACAACCTTAGCTTTTTTCTTCCTTTTGATTACTAACTCTCTGTTGATCTTTATTTCTCCTGCTTCCACTTCACTTCTTAGTTGTTCATCATTGATGGATTCTAATAACACTTTTTCAGGATATGTTTGTCCGCTGGTTTTAGTTATATGGGTGTATAGGTTAGCTCTTGACAACAACTGTTGTTTATAAAGATGTGATGGCCGAAAAGGTTCTGACGGCTCCCAATTTCCAAACTCAAAAGGGTTTCTGAAAAAGAACAACTATTCATGTAAGGGAAAGAAGTTGATAAGAATGAACATAAAAAACATTAAGTTGTATTTATCACCGGCCTTTAATCAACTATTACAGACTTTAATGAACATTGAAAAGTATTTATCACCGGCCATTGATGAACATTTATGTGATAGATTTTTGTCTTTCTATTTTTTCTATAAATAATGACTTTGTCACTTGCATTTCTATAAAAGAGGAAAAACTATTTTAAAGAGAATGAAAAAACTATTTTAGAGAGAATAGAAAAAATTATTCTAGAGAGAATGGAAAAACTATTTTAGAGAGAATTGAAAAAACGATTTTAGAGTAAATATAGAATAAATATAAGCGAAATTAAGAATTAAGAAAAAAAATAATACTCTCTACTCTCCTCTCAAATAATATTTTGATATTACTATGAGATGAACTTCTATTATAGATACCGGCATGACCAGAATATCTTTTTAACGAAATTTTCAATTCGTGTAAACGTTCTTTTTTCTTGAATTTTCGTGTAAGTTTCGTTGTTTCCAATTTCTTTTAATAGTTTAGTATTACTTTTAATTGAAAATTATTTCTTTTAAATTTATGTGAAATCTATTTTTTACTTTTCCAGTGATATTGTTAGACTTTTTCAACAAAATATCCCTTGAATAATTAGCTAAATATACATGTAAAATCACCCTAAATCCAGCAACATATGAATGAAATCATAAAAAACGGTTACCACATACCACAAAAGGGTGTATATAAACAAAATGAATATATTATAATTTCATATTTAGGCTAATAAAGTATTAAAAATGAGTAGATAATTAAATGGAGTTGGGTTTCTCGGATAAAGGTGAAAAAATAGAAAAGATCCCAAAAAAATGAGAGAAAGAACAAGCATACATAAAATATTTGGGCCAAATAAAATGAAAATATGCTGAAAAAATTTCAGCATATATATTAGATCTTTTTCTTGTGTAAAAACATTAAAACCCAAGGTAATATGGTCGGTTTTTAATAGTTAAGGGGGGGGGGGGCTAAGATAATATTGGGCCTAATATCACAAAATATCATTCAAACCCTAATAGTCGTCTTCAATTTTACTTAAATACACAGGAACACCATACCATTTCTTACACCACAATACATTTTCTCCTAGAAATCATTTTCTTCCATTCCATTCTACCTATTTTTTTCCAAAGCTTATATCCTTCTATTTTTTTGTATAAAGTTTAATTTTCTTTCCTATCTCTAACCAAGTTCTGTTTTTTTAATGGATAGCATATCAGATCGATCTATGGCCATTACATTTCAAATATAGAGTATACGTATAAAACCCAAACCTTCTTTGAAGATGTGAGTGTTCTTATTTCCATATTCTAAATTATTTTTGTTATCTTATTATTTTGAAAATAGAAAATAATCTTTTGGAGAAATAAGATTTTTAATTTTTATTTGTTAAAACATAAAAATTTGTCAATTTCTATTTTTTTTAAAGAGTTTTATGTTTCCAAATGTTGTAAATACATGTTTTGATTATTTTTATGTTTTGCTTACATTTCTTTAGACATAATTATTTAAGAGATTATAATTTGAGGTTGTAGCAATAATATTGCATAAAAAATATAAATCACTTGGGGTGTACCTTAGTTTCGGGGAATTAGGGGCTATAAAAGATTCCATTTTAATTTTTCTTCATTTGCCATCTTTAATTGAATCTGATGTATTAGAATTTCACTTCAAGAGTCTATATTCACATTAAAATATGGTATGACCATAATGTGTATAAAATGGTCATGGTCAAATCAGTTAGATTTACTTTTATTTAATTGATTAAATTAAGTAATTATTTATAATTAGAATTGGGGAGTTTAATTCAATTGAATTAATTAGCCTAAATTTGATTGAGAAGCAATATTAAATCTATATGTTGAATGTCTTGTGGATATATGTTGCTTTCACAACTGCGTCCTTAAATTTAAACACTCTCATATATAAAAAAAATTCTAATCCTTAGCTTAGGATGTTTTTTAATATTGTTTGAATTTTATATTTGTTAGGTGCATAGTGAGCATTCATTTACAGATGGAAAAGTGAAGTGTTTGTACAGATGCTGTAAGGAAGAAACCCTAGGCATTGAAAGCATAAGTAACATAGTACCTGCTACTAATGTACATCCAAAAATTGATATCTTCGTGAAGTTGGAAAATTTTAAATCAATAAAAAGAAGCCTGACATCATCTCTTAATTACTATATACCACAAAACTAAGATTTTTTATCGCAATTAAAATTTTTGTATTACAGGAGTAATTAGTAAAATTATTCAATAGAGGTACAAGGAGAAAGATAATGGAGGGAGGGAACTCGCAAAAGATTCAAAGGCTTCTTATCAACACGTGGCAAATGTCTGATTTTCGGTGCTACTTTATTTGTCATTTTTTATGTTTAAGTACTTCATACAACAAATTAAGTGTTTTTATCACAAATTTTGTATTATAGGAATAATTAATACAAATATTCAAGAGATGGAAGAGGAGAGGGATCTAAGTGAGCTATTCAGTTCAAATACATGAGAGCTTGACTACGATTTGATTTTGGTTTTTTGAAGAGAATTAGAAGGAACTTAAGAAAAAGTTCAATGATGGATCTTCTTTGAGAAGAGCCCCAATTTAGCAGCCAAACGAATTTTTCCTAGGTGCCCAACTCTTAGTCATTATTGAGAGGTCAACCCTAAAATATATTTTAGAATCATTTTGTAATAATTATAAGATTAAAAATTTAGTACGGATTTTATCAAGCTCAAAATGAGCTAAACATGTTTGTAGATTGATTGCTACTTTGTGAATCATATTATTCGCTTATAATTATTAGATTGAATTTATTGCTAACCACAGAATATATACATATCTTATGTTTAGTAAATTTTATTTTTTAATGGTTAGAATATCAAATTGTGGCCATTACATTTCAAAAAAATTTAGATCTATAAGTTTGTCAACCCAAACCTTTGTTGGAAAGGTGAGTTTTTATTTTCATATTCAAAATTATTTTCATTTTCTTATTATTTGGAAAATAGAAAATAATCTTGTGGAGCAATAAGATTTAAAATGTTTTATGTGTTAAAACATGAATATTTGCCAATTTTTATTCTTTTAAAGAGTTTTATGTTTCCAAATGTATACATACATGTTTGATTACTTTTATGCATTGTCTATATTTGTTTAGAAATAATTATTTTAAAAATTATAATTTAAGGTTGTAGTAATAATATTGCATAAACAAATACATATCACTTGGATTGTAGCTTTAGTTTTAGAGGAACTAGAGGCTATAAAAGATTTTTTCAATTTATTTTTCTTCATCTGCCATCTTTAATTGTATCTCTTGATTTAGAATTTCACTCCAAGCAAATACATTCAATGAAACAATTGTGTATGATCACAATCAGAACGCAGTGTTGGAGCTGGAATACAATTGTGGAATGGCAACGCTAGGTATGATGCCAGCATCTTGTTCAACATGGTGACGGAGACACTGACGTCAAGTTTAATGAATTTTATTGTGACTTGAAATTCACCATCAACATTTTCCAATCAACCCATTAGGCGTATCCGTCCAAGGACACCACAACTTCAAGATAAAAATTGCTCTAAGGAGGTTTCAAAAGGTGTCAAGGTTTGCGTTGTGTATAAAATATTACGCCACCATTGTCAAATCAGTGAGATTTACTTTTACTTAATTGATTAAACTAATTATTATTTATATTTGGAATTGGGGAATTTGATTCAATTGAATTAATTAGCCTAAATTTGATTGAGAAGCAACATTAGATTTATATGTCAGAGATCTTGTTGATATATGTTTGTTTCACAGCTAAGGTCCTTCAATTTGAACACTCTCATATATTATTTTTTATCTAATCATTTAGTTTGGGATGTTTGTTTATCACGAGCATTAATTTACAGATGGAAAAGAGAAGTGTTTGTGCACTTTTACGGTTCAAACCCTAGGCATTGAAAGCATAAGTAACATAGTAACTGCTACTAACGTCCATAAAAAAATTGTTATCTTCATAAAGTTTGCTAATAATGAAATAAATCAAACGACGTCAGGTTCATCATCTCTTAAAAGATTAAAAGGCTCTGAATCAACACTAGACAAAGGTCTGATTTTGAGTGTTACTATTTTTGTGATTTTACACTATACCACAAACTAAGAGTGTTTATCACAATCAATAATTTTGTATTACATGAGTAATTAGTAAAAATAATAAAGGAAGGGATGACGAGAGAGATGTTAGAGGGGAGGGATCTCACAAAATATTCAAAGTATCTAAATCAACATGTGGAAAAAGTCTGATTTTGGGTGATAATTTTATTGTCATTTTTTAGGTTTAAGTATCTCATACATGAGTTTTTATCACTATCTGTAATTTTGTATTGCAGGAGTAGTTAATACAAATATTCAAGAGAGAGAGGAGGAGAGAGATGCCGAAGGAGAGGGATTTAAGTGAGCTATTCAGTTTAGAATACATGAGAGCTAGACTTAAAATAGAATTAGAAGAAACTTTAGAAAAGGTTCATTGATGAAGAGAATAGGGATCTTCTTTGACAAGATCCAATTTAGCTTCCAAACAAAAAAATTCATGTCTCCATTTTCCATTCACGGTATTAATGGGGACCTAAAAAGGATAAGATCTACCATAAGGTAGATAGTTTCATTATTAGTTACTCCACATACAACTTAAACTTTATGACTATTGAATGTAATGAAAAAAATTATTTATATTTTAATCTTGATATATTGTTGTTTTTTTTGTTTTTAGTATTTATATTCATGTAATTTTTGGTGATATTCATATTATGTGGCGTCAGAAACGTGGATCCATTTATTTTATGATTGTGTTAAGTATACAGATTATGACATTTTTGTTGAGAGACAACAATGTAGGTGGAGAAGCTACGACAAGCTGAAATGCATCGCATGCGCCTGGAACAGCATGTATGCTTGGGGCTCCCTAATCAAAAGTCCTTAGAGCTAGTACACAACCTACCCAAATCTTACAAAGGTTGTTTGAGCCAAATCACAGACTGAAGAGGCTGTTTAAGGGGCTCCAAATATGCCAAATGCTAAGGATTGTTGGCGCAATAACATATCATAATTTTTTTATGGATGGGATATATGAAATTTAAGTAGTATTCTTTGTCGTCAAATTTTGGCGGATGCAGGATATTGTATTACAGTGATCAGGGATTAATGGTCTAACCAAACAAAAAGCTTCGAGTGATGGATTTTGAAGTTTTTTTAAATTAATCTTGTTAATATATTACTAAATTTGGAAATATATGATATTATGATTCATGTATATATATTTGAGACTGATTTTAATTTGTTTTTTGTTTTTTAGTATTATTTTTGTCTTAAGTTAACATTTACCATTGACTATCCAAGTTTTTTTTAATTTAATAATATACATTGACAAAATCCACACCCGACCTGAATCTAACCAAAAAACATAAACCCAAATACGAAATTGTATATAGTGATTGGGTTAGGTAGTGAGTCTTGATAATTGAAATTTGCACTTACGGGTTTAGTGCTAGTTTAACCACGTAAGTTGGATAACTACCCCGTGTGCACCCTTACACTAGATGATATTTGGTTTAAAGAGAATTTTTTGAGTTGAAAGAGAAATTACTAATTGGATCGATGTAGGGGTGTAACACGACATTTTCATGTTGCGGTTATCCAAATACATAGTTGTAATAAAATTGTACGTATTCTGGATGGCACAACTTGTGGCATGAAAACCCTGAAGAGATTAAGGTTTTCATTCTTCTTACTAGTTATTACATTGATATCTTTCAAGAAGACCTAAGATCTATGAGTATTGACATTGCGGATTGCATCACTTTTAAGTTTATTGAAGGGATAAACCGAATTCTTATTTAAAACCTTACACTTGAGGAAGTTAAATGAGATATTTAATATGGAGGCAAAAACCTCAAAGTCTGGACTGGCCTCCTTTATAAAAAATATTGGGAAATTATAAAAGTTTGATGTTTTTTACATGGTTAGAGTTTTCTTCAGTGTATCTCTAGATCTTAACATACGAACAATACTATTTCTACACTGGTTCACAAAGGTGATAAGTAGGAAAAAGTGGTTGACATATGTCTGATCTCATGCTCGAATATTGATTACAAGATTAATGCTTCCATTCCATAATATGGTGAAGGTCATTATGCATGGAATTATATCCCCACGTAGTCAAACATTATCAAAGATACAGTTATTTACACAAATCCTTCTAGTCCATTATATTTCCTATTTCTTTTTGAAATCCAATAAATAGACCTAGAGGGGGGTGAATATGACCAATGTGGAATTAAAAATATAACAACAACTGAATTCTTTGACTGTATCTAAAAATACACCGATTAAGGATTTTAGATAGATTGACTAGAGGTAAACAAAAGTTATAATACACGAGTGAAACACTTAGTGTATAAACTTAATGAAAGAATACTATCCAATAAAAAACATATCTATAAGATCTAAGTATGCAAGAATTTAAGCTATAAAACAAAGGAAGGTATTGAGGTAATATAACAAAAATCTGGTGCGCACAAAATTAAAGAGATAAGGGAGAGAAGGCGGACATGAAATTTTAGAATGGTTGGACTTCGATAGGATTATTACACAACTTATGGTCTATGCATCCTTAAGATTCTAAACTCCTCCACTCGGATCTTGTTGTGTTTTTTAAAGGTGAGCGCACATACCTTTACAAACTCTTATGAATCACCTTTTAGTGTAAAACCCAAGTGTTATGACCAATACTAGTAAAATAAGTGGACAATCTTCACTCATGATATACCACTTCAGAAGAACATAATGTCTTTAACATGTGTATCACCACACAAATTTTAGTGAACATTCTCTTTTCACAGTCTACCACTTCACAGTCTGTGAAGCCTTCAAACTTTTTGTCTGCACCTACATAAGATCTAAACCACTCTTGTCTAGCGTATTGAAGATCACACTTCTTTACTAGAACAAGAGATAACCCTAAATTAAAGGATTAAGCCCAATCTACCTAGTTTAGCCTTTTACTTCTTAATAAGTGACTACATGAATGTAGTTGGGATAAAAATACAAATAAATATTGATATATGGACTGTGAATGTCTTTGGGAATCTGATAGAAGATATGCTTTTAAAAGCTTCAATTTTGGTATAGAAAACAACCACTTTAGGAAGTCTTCAATACCTCTTTGTATATATAAACTCTCCCCAACAGATCTATTCACGTGTCAACTCCTCGTTGGTTGAAAATATTCTTTCTAGGTGATTTCTCCTTTCTGGTCGGATGATCAATTATTATCTTTTATTTCATCGCTTACTCTTCTTTATCTCCATAGAGCATTTGTTTAGAGTCGAGTATTCAAATCTGGATATTAAATAGATTGCATACCCAACTACTTTTTGAAGTTTTCACTACCTCTATTTATTGGCAAAATCTCCCCAAATTATATGTCTACATGTCAGCTTCTCATTAGAGCCGGACCTACTAATTTTGGGTCCAGTGAGAAATTTTGAATTTGGCACACGTCAATAGAGGTCGCAACGCCTATAAATTCCTCTAAATCCAGTCATAATTGACCTCTTATATTAGTGAAGATTTATGTTAAACAAATAATAAAAATATCCTATATTTAGAGATCCTATATTAATATATACTTTAAACGTAATCCTCTAATTCAGACATATCTTGTAAGTTCAATATACATATTATAACGTAAAATATATGAAATAGCTAAAATAATTGTCATATAAACGAAAAAAATACATACATGCATGTAAACATAGATAATTAAATAAATTTTAATTAAAAAACTTCAACCCCTTAAAGTTGTTATTTATTACTTATAGTTTTTTTGACACATACATATTGTAATGAAGATGATTAAAAGCATACAAATATTTTATTTCTTATTTTTGTGTATAAGAATTCAAAATAAGTTAAAATAAATTTTGTTTCTTATATGGTGTTTCAATTAATAAGTGATATAGATAAATATACCTTTATACTAAAAAATTATATTAATATAAGATAAAAATAAATGTCAAATATATATTTTTTTGAAACTTTTGACAATATAGAATTATAAGTATTAATTATATAGGACAATGCGATTTTTTTCTTGTATAATATAGTTCAACTTAACTAAAGGAAAAAGTAAGACATAACTCAAAAAATGATCTAGACTCAAGGAACAAAAAAAGAAAAAAAGAAAAAAAGAATAAAAGAATAAAAAAATAAAATCCCAAAAACTTAGGTAACCAAGAACATTCCAACCCCTAACTTCTACACAACCAGAACTTACAATTAATGCAACTACCATCTAAACTAAGAGCCCATTTGGAATTGATTGCATTAGAGTTAAAAAAGCGTTTTACTTAAAACTACCATATTTTTAGAATTTATTTAAAAATATTTTGACATCTAAAATAATAAACAAAAAATTAAAGTTTAATGTAATACCTAAGATATATGTTCCTAATACATAATTTTCATAGCATTCTACAATGAATATTTCAACGGTTATATCCATGCACCAATTATTTAGAGTAAATGCACAAATGTCCGCCCTTAAATAATACTTTGGAAACAGAAATCAAACACTTTCGATATCAGAAAAAAATATTTCAAAATAACAAATCAAACTATTTCAAAATTAAAAAATAAACTAAGAAATAATTTTATAAACAAACAAACATATGAAAGAAAAGTAACAACTAAAATCAAATTAAGAAGAAGTTAGAAGGATTTTGCTCACCTAAGAAAATAAAGCTGAAAAACAAATGGGTTTGGAAGAAAAAAAATACAAAACATTAGTAAGTATAAATTAGATCTAAAATGTCAAAAGAGGAAGAAACAGAAACTGTTGAAATTATTAAATAGAAGACAATTTATTCTATTAATATTTTCATCCTCTTGTTTAATGTGGAAAAGACTATGTGTGTACTAATAGTCTCAGGTTAGAATTCGAGAAAAACCCATTAGGAATAATTTAATATAACATGATTTCCTTATCTTGATGACCACTTAATATCTCTTTATTTCAGCTGCTACGGAAGTTACCAAGGATTAAATTTACATTTTAATATGAGAGGTATTCGTTCCTCAGCTTCAAGAAATCACAATATTTCCATTTTGGATATATAAAGAAACCAATGGAAAAGACTTGTAGATCTCTATCTATGGATATTAAATTTTATAATTATAACATTAATGGGTGCAACTTTTCGTAGTAGTGTAGAGAAATAAAAAGTGAGATGACATTATGGTGTTTTAAGAAAATAGAAGTCAAAAGAGTTACAGGTGGTCGCCGAAACATATTTGTTGCTCTATCCATTTTGGTTGAAAACGAGTTGTATCGAAAACTAGATGTGCAAGCTTGTTTTAATTTTTCGAGACGAACAGAGTAGAACTCACGTAAGTAAGATGTTCTAGCTTGTTTGTTTAACTTCTCCAAAAGGTCTTTTTTGAACCAAAATCGAGTTGTTCACGGATATTTTTTTCTTAAATGGTGAAACGAAACTTCCTTGAACACATACAAGATGTTCTAACTTGTTTGTTTAACTTTTTCGAAAGATTTTTTTTTAACCAAAATCGACTTGTTCACGAAAAATTTGTTTCTTAAATGGTAAAGCGAAACTTCCTTGAACACACGTAAGATCGGTTTTAGAATTAAACTCGAGATTCATGAACAATTTGTTTCTTAAATGGTGAAGCGGAACTTCCTTGAACAATTGATAATGTATGAAATATACAATCTATAATATGAAGTTTAATATTAATAAAGAAATTAAAATCTTAAGAAATTAAAAAAATTATTTAATATTTGAAATTCGTTAATATATTTACAAATAAATAAAATATTTTAACGATCTCGTTCGAACAAACTCAGTTCATACAAAGCTTGAACTAAACTTACTTTAATCAAACCTCGAATTGAATTCTGTTTAAACAAAACTTAAATGAGAGATTAAACTACTTATAAACTAACGAGTACGAGAGAGTTTCTCATTTATATCCTTAGTGACAAGAATGCTTTTTTCTTTGGAGTGGGGTTTTGATAAAAAGAGTTGAAAAATAGATGTGAAAACTATCACTAGATGATAATAATAATAATAACAATAACAATAATAATAATAATGAAAGAAGTACCACAACATAACCTATACTATTCCATCACTATAACCCATGACACCAAACCACTACCAAGATAGCAACAAAACTGAACACTTTCAACCAAATCCGCTCATGCATGATGAGAATTGTTGAATTTCAATTTTAGTAACTAAGTCAATTCACAAAAATGAAATTAAAATGATTGTTTTCTTCGCCTCCTAATTTAGAAGAGAGAGCATAAATACAATTATAATTTACATTTTTCTAGAAACAAAACAAATGAGAAGAAAGAAGAATAGGAACCCCACTATCTAACCAACCACTGATGTGTTGTTTCAAATTCCGAACCCCAAACAAATCAGACTTACCCATTTAGTATTACCCATCCTATTAACCTTTTTACCTCTATGCAAACACCCCAAATAATAACAAAATTTGACAAGCAAGTCATTGATTATTAAGAAATCATTTATAATCATCATCATCACTGAATCATCGCTCTATCCACAACACCATTCTCATCCAAGAAGTCTGCAAATATCTCATTCGAATACCTCTTAGTCAAGATGAATTTCCCAATTTACCCCTTCACAGTTCTGACCACCACTTCCTTGCGATCCCGAAGTACTTGAAGGTGGTTTCAAACGACACCCTCCTGCCGGAATCGATGGCATAGCCGCCACATTCGATGAACTTTGGCGCCAGCTTCCAAACACAACAACATTCCATGACCCACAAGAGCTAGTAGTTCTTAGCCTTGCTGAGCTAGTATGTTCTTCTCTAACAACCTTTAATGGATTATCAAGAGCTTTTAATATATACCTCATTAATGGTCATCTTGCTGGTTTTGGATTAACACAAGATCTAGCTACTTTAGTCATTTCCCATACTTCTTCTATTAAATCCTCATCTATTATTAAAGAAGGGTCCAAAATAGTTGTTTCTTGCTCTTTTTATCATATATTCTTATATAAGGTGATGTAGCTTCTAATCACTCCTTAACTATTACATCACTCACCCAACTCATACCACTTTTCCTGTTACTAGCTCAAGCAGAACCTTTCCAAAACAATACACATCATACACACATGTAGCATTAGGCATGTCTGTAAAGAACAATTATTGGATTATGAACTTCATAAGTAAATCTCCTTATATTTTAATTATTGTTAGTTTTAAACTTAAGATTTTTTTACTTTTTCATATCTATACACTTTTACGAATCTCAGATATTGTTGGAAAAAGTCCCAAAAATTCCAGCAACCTAACTATACCTCATAACCAGATTGTGTACCAAACACGTAGGCAAGTACTAATGGCTTCCAAGTATATGTTAAAAAACGTAATGATAATGAGAAAGGCTTACCTCGAATTAGTGAACATTCTGATTGATATTTATTCAATGGTTTCAGCAGATTTCAAGTAAAATACTCCTAAAAAAGAGTTTACAAATAGTAGAGAAAGTAAAAATTACAAACTGTAAGTACAAAATAAACTTACCAAGCTTATCCTCAAGTTCTGAAACTCAATCTGAAATCAGAAATCACATTGACTCGGTTTTCCATGTTTCAACCACCAATGGAGTAAAAAGTTCATGTTCCATCCATACACTATAGAATCTGAATGGAGATGGGCCCCTTTTCCTGAATGGAATGATTTCCAAGTGTTGACTACAGTGGTCAGATACACCTGGAGGTTTAAGTATTAAGGAGGTTTGATTAAATTTATTGAGCCAGTTACAATTGACATAGGTTCTATCAATTCTACTGCTCTCATATCATCACTAGCAGCTCTATTTGTCCATGTAAACTTAGGACCATTATATATGAGGTCAGTGAGTTCCATATCCTCTATACATTTAATCATATCATGTGAGCTCTCAGTTAAACTGTCACAATTCATTCTCTCATCCACATTAGTGATTTCATTGAAATCACCTTGAATGACCCAAGCTTCATTATTCACTATGTTCTCCCATCCCCTCAATGTATGCCAAAGAGTGTGTCTAAGATTAACATCATTCATGGCATACACTGGGGTATAGTAAAATTCTGTTCTAGACTCTATGTGTTTGATCTTGCATAACATAGCTTGATCAGTCATATTAAGAACATTAACATCCACAATTTTTGGATTCCAACAGGTCCAGATACGCCCATGTTCATGTTTGGAGTAGTTAGTAGCTACTTGCCATTTATTAAAAGTAGATTTTAAAATCCTATCTGACTTATGAAACTTGATTTTAGTTTCCAGAAAGCTGAAAACCCAAGTATCTTTATTGACAACTTGCTTCAGGCAATTATCTTGCTTGAGCTTTTTATTCATACCTCTTACATTCCACGTAATGATCATTAAACAGATGGGGGTCAAGAGGCTTTTCAGCCACCACTTCTGCATCTTGACTTAATAAATTTGTAACCACTTCATCTAAATTTTCATTATTCAGAATATCAAAGCTAAGTTTGGGTTTTTCTAAAAGTCCTTTAGAATCAACATTATATGTCAAGAAAGATGAAGGGGGAATTCATATAATCTCTTTATATGTTGATGATCTTCTTGACACTGGAAATAACACAATTCTTGTGGATAATTTCAAGAAAGAAATAATGAAAGAATTTGAGATGACAAACCTTGGGTTGATGAGATTCTTTCTCGGAATGGAAATAAAACAAGGTGAATATGAAGTTTTTATTTGTCAAAAGAAATATGCAAAGGAGATTCTAAAGAAGTTTAGTCTTGAAGAATGCAAAGAAATGAACACTCCCATGAACCAAAAGGAGAAACTTTGCAAAGAGGATGGAGCGGAAAAGATAGATAAAATATACTATAGGAGTCTAATTGGTTGTTTAATGTATCTAACACCCACTCGACCTGACATTTTAAATGCAGTGAGTATTTTATCTCGATTCATGCATTGTCCTAGTGAAATGCATCTAAAAGCTGCAAAAAGAGTAATTCGCTATGTAAAAGAAACTTGTGATTTTGGAATTAAATTCAAAAAAGGAAAAACCTTCACACTGGTTGGTTAATCGGATGGAGATGTTGTTATTCTCTACTGCAACATTGACAATCAAATTGCAGATATCTTTACCAAGCCATTGCCTGTCACAAAGTTTTAGTTTCTACGCAGTAAGCTTGGAGTTTGCAGTTCCTAAAGCAAGGAGGAGTGTTGAAATAAGTGTTTAGGACTGCTATTATGATTTTACTTATATTATGTATGTAGTTTAAATATTCAAATTATATAACCGTTAGCAGTTATTAGATAGGCAGTTACATTTAGGTTTTATAAAAACTGATGTCTGTAGTAACATTCTATTCATCAGATAAATAAATATTGTTTTCTTATCCTTCTATATTACAACAATTGGTATCAGAGCAATCTTCTTAACGGACCTGTTTGAGAATCCATGGAAGGCCAAACAAGTTTTTCATCAATTGCTCCGCCGGTGTTTGATGGAGAAAACTATCAAATCTGAGCAGTTCGTATGGAGACTTATTTGAGTGCTTTAGATCTTTGGGATGTTATGGAAGAAGACGTAGAAATTCCTGTACGACAAGAAAATCCAACCATTGCACAGATAAAATTTCATAATCAAAAGAAAGCAAAAAAGGCAAAAGCAAAAGCATGTCTATTTGCAGCAGTCTCGCAAAGTATCATGATACGTATCATGACTCTTAAGACAGCAAAAGAGATTTGGGATTCTCTCAAAAAAGAATATGAAGGAAATGATAAAATTCGTGGAATGCAAGTTTTAAATTTGATACGTGATTTTGAATTACAAAAGATGAAGAAGGGTGAGTCCATCAAAGAATATACTGATAGGTTGATGAACATTGCAAACCGACTCAGATTACTTGGTTCATCTCTTCCAGAATCAAGGATTGTTGAAAAAATTCTGGTTACATTGCCAGAACAATTTGAAGCCACAATTACATCCCTAGAAAACACTAAGGATATGTCAAAAATCACTCTTATCGAATTGTTAAATTCTCTACAAGCACAAGAGCAACGTAGAGCAATGAGACATGAGGGTGAACTTGAGGGAGCATTGACTGCAAAGTTTCAAGGTTCTGAAAATAAAAAAGGTCAAGAGGGAAGGCGTAGTTATAATTCTTGTTTTCATTGTAAGAAGAAAGGGCACCCACCATTCAAGTGTTGGAGAAGGCCAGATGCCCAGTGTTCCAAATGCAATGAGATGGGACATGAAGCAGTTATATGCAAAACCTCAAAATGTTCAAAATACAACAAGATGGGACATGATGCAATCATATGCAAAACAAAAAATCAACAATATGATGCTAATACCCAAATTGCTGATGAAGATGAAGAGGATCAATTATTTGTCGCAAAATGTTTTTCAAGCATTGAATCAAAAGAAGCTTGGCTCATTGATAGTGGTTGTACTAACCACATGACATATGACAAAGAGTTGTTTAAAGAATTAAGGAGCACCAACAAATCAAAAGTTCGAATTGGTAATGGAGATTACATAGATGTCAAAGGAAAAGGTACAATTTCAATTTCTAGTTTCTTTGGTACAAAGTATATTTTTGATGTGTTGTATGTTCCTGAAATCAACCAAAACTTGTTGAGTGTTGGACAATTAATTGAAAAGGTTTATAAGGTTATGTTTGATGATAAATGTTGTTTAATTAAAGATGCTTTTGGAAAAGACGTGTTTTCAGTAAAAATGAATGGAAAAAGTTTTGTTCTCTATCCGCAAAAAAAGGAACATAGTGCTTTTGTTGTCAAGGAGAATGTTACAGAGTTATGACATAAAAGGCTTGGTCATTATCATCATCAAGGAATTCTCTAGATGAAATCCAAAATGATGACCAACGATCTCCCAGAACTTGATGACAACATCGCTAGTTGTAAAGCATAAAGCAAGAAACCATTTCTAAAAGTACAAAGACGAGCATCAAAGAAATTGAAACTAATTCATATCGATATAGGAGGACCTCAAAGAAGGCCTTCTCTGAATGGTAGTCTTTATTATGCTATATTTATTGATGATTTTACTCGTATGTGTTGGATCTATTTTTTGACGCACAAGTCAGAAGAGGGGGGAAGTGTTTTTCAAATTTAAATCCAGAGTTGAAAATGAGAGTGGTTGCAAAATTCAAACAGTCAGATCTGACAATGGAAAAGAGTACACATGCGAATCATTTGATAAGTTTTGTGAGGAAGCTAGTATTCAACACCAATTGACTACTCCATACAGTCCTCAACAAAATGGAGTAAGTGAGAGGCGAAACCGTTATATATTGGAAATGACACGTTGTATGCTACATGAGAAAAATCTTCCAAAACATTTTTGGGCAGAAGCCGCAAATACTGTAGTATGGCTTCTCACAAGGGAAATCATTGATAAAACACCTTTTGAAGCATGGTATGGCTATAAACCATCTCTAAAATTTCTTAAGGTATTTGGATGTTTGTGTTTTTTCTCATGTTCCTCAAGTTAAAAGGGACAAGCTAGACAAAAGAGAACTTCCTGGGATCTTCATTGGTTATAGTTTAGTTTCAAAAGCTTATAAAATTTTTCAACCACAAATTGGAAAAATTGTTATAAGTAGAGATGTGAACTTTATGGAGGAAGAAGAATGGAATTAGAATAGTGAAGATAACATTATTTCAAGAGTGTCACATACCAAGTTTCAAGAACAAAGCATGGATGATCAGGAAAATGAAATAATTGATGATATTCCTGTAAGAGGCACAAGGTTACTTTATGAAATTTATCAACGTTGCAACATTGCTGTATGTGAACCTAGAAAATATGAAGAAGCCAAGACAAATGAAAATTGGCTAGCCGCAATGAAGGAGGAGTTGTTCATGATTGAAAAAAATAAAACATGGGAGTTGGTAGATAAACCTCAAGATAGGAAGGTCATTGGGGTTAAATGGGTTTTCGGGATCAAACTCAATGCTGATGGATCAATCAACAAGCATAAAGCTAGGCTTGTGGTTAAAGGGTATGCACATATATTTAGTGTGGACTATTCTGACACCTTTGCCCCAATTGCTAGACTTGACACCATCAGGATGTTGCTTGCTTTTGCTGCACAAATGAATTGGAAACTATATTAGTTAGATGACAAGTCAGCTTTTTTGAATTGTATTCTGCAGGAGGAGATTTATGTAGAACAACCAGAAGGCTTTGTAAAAGATGGAGAAGAAGATAAGGTATATATTCTTAAAAATGCACTTTATGGGTTGAAACAAGCCCTAAGGGCATGGTAAAGTAAAATTGATGAACACTTGCTCAGTTTGGATTTTTCTAAAAGTCCTTCAGAATCAACATTATATGTCAAGAAAGATGAAGGGGGAATTCTTATAATCTCATTATATGTGGATGATCTTCTTGTCACTAGAAATAACACAACTCTTGTGGATAATTTCAAGAAAGAAATAATGAAAGCATTTGAGATGACAGACCTTGGGTTGATGAGCTTTTTTCTCGGAATGGAAATAAAACAAGGTGAATATGAAGTTTTTATTTGTCAAAAGAAATATGCTAAGGAGATTCTAAAGAAGTTTAGTCTTGAAGAATGCAAAGAAATGAACACTCCCATGAACCAAAAGGAGAAACTTTGCAAAGAGGATGGAGCGGAAAAGATAGATGAAATATACTATAGGAGTCTAATTGGTTGTTTGATGTATCTAACAGCCACTCGACCTGACATTTTAAATGCAGTGAGTATTTTATCTCGATTCATGCATTGTCCTAGTGAAATGCATCTAAAAGCTGCAAAAAGAGTAATTCGCTATGTAAATGGAACTTGTGATTTTGGAATTAAATTCAAAAAAGGAAAAACCTTCACACTGGTTGGTTACTCGGATGGAGATGTTGTTCTTCTCTACTAAGTATATCATTTATATATATATATATCATTTTTTTGTCATTTTTTTATGTTTAAGTACTTCATAACACAAACTAAGAGTTTTTATCACAATATATAATTGCGTATTGCATGAGTAATTAATACAAATATTCAAGAGTGGGAAGAGGATAGGGATATTAATGAGTTATTTGGTTCAAAATACATGATAGCTAGACTTAAAAGAGATTTGATTGTGGTTTTTAAATAGAATTAGAAGGAACTTAAGAAAAGGTTCATTAATGAAGTGAAAGGGGATCTTCTTTGACAAGAGCCAAACATTTTTTTCCTAGGTGCCCAACTCGTAGTCATTTTTAAGAGGTCAGTCTTAAGGTATCTTCTAGAATCATTTTGTAATAATAAAAGATTAAACATTTAGTACAAAATTTATCAAGCTCAAAATGATATAAACATGTTTGTAACTTGGATTGCTACTTTATGAATCGTATTATTTGCTTGTAATTATTTGATGATTTTGATATTATGAGTATTTGATTGAATTGGTTGTTGGTCACTGAATATATACATCTCTTATGTTTAGTATATATATTCCTAACAAATTAACCATCAAGAATATCCCCAGATCTTAGTCTATCACTTAAGATGAAGTATATGAATTGAAAATGATATATAATTGTGTTAGGTGATAGAGAATCCAGAGATTGTAACAACCATAATATTTAATATGAGGTTAGAATCTATCACTCTTACTAGACTTAGGATCACTCGGTAAAGGTATCTGATTTTAAGAAATAGCCACGGTTAGAATCTATCACTCTTACTAGACCTAGGATAACTCGGTAAAGGTATCTGATTTTAAGAAATAGCCTCTAGCGTACTTGAAAGAGACTTAGGTAGATCTTTGATTCCTGACTAATGGGTTTAACCCAATTTCCCCTTAATTAGAATACATCATTTGCATAATAATTTGTGGAGCTAAGCAATTCAATCTTTATCTAATGGATACTCGTTAATTGATATATTTTACTTGTTATATTATATTATTACACTAGTTGAACATTTTATATTAATTTTACATTTCCCGTAGAAAATGATTTTCTTACTATTATATTAATTATAAAAATTTATGAGTGTGCAGAATAAACGTATCTACTATGTAAATTATATCACTCCCAAGGCCCAATAGAAACCGCCATGAAAGCTGGTTATTTTCCTTTACCATTTATGTTAAAAACATAAACTCTAACTAAAGCCTTTGATCACATATAAACAAAAAAATTTAGATATGTATGGATAATAGATTTTTGCTTAAAGAAATCACCATATTTTACTTTTGGATATATAAAGAAACCAATGGAAAAGACTTTTAGAGCTTCATCTATGGATATTAAATTGTATAGTTATAACATTAAGGGGTGAAACTTTTTGTAGGAGAGTAAGAAATAAAAAGTGAGATGAGATTATAGTGTTTTTAGGGAAGAAAAGTCAAAAGAAATGCAAGTGGTAGCTGGAACATATTTGGTGCTCTATCAATGGTTGTTGTAAACTAGTTGTATCGTAAACTAGATGTGCAAGCTTGTTTTAATTTCTCGAGACGACCAGAGTCGAACTCACATAAGTAAGACGTTCAAGCTTGCTTGTATAATTTATCGAAAAGGTCGTTTTTTCAACCAAACTCGAGTTGTTCATGGATATTTTTTTCTATAATGGTGAAGCAAACTTTCCTTAAACACACGTAAGTTGTTCTAGCTTGTTTGTTTAAAATCTCCAAATGATCTTTTTTTGAGGGAAACTCGAATTTTTCACAATTAATTTGTTTCTTAAATTGTAAAGAGATTCATCCTTGAACACAAATAAGACTTTCAAACTTGTTTGTTTAACTTCTCTAAAAGATCTTTTTTCGAACTAAACTCTAGATTCACGAAAAAAAAATTCTTAAATGGCGAAGCAGAAGTTCCTTGATGTATGAAATATACAATTCATAATATGAATTTTAATGTTAATAAAGAAATTAAAAATCCTATTTAATATTTGACATTCATTAATATATTTACAAATAAATAAAATATTAATTTATTATTCTTAATAGCTTGAAACGAACTTAGTTTAATAAAACCTTGAACCAAACTTTATTTAAACAAAACTTAAATTAGAGAATAAACTTATTTATATACTAATGAGTTCCAAAGAGTTTCTCATTTATATCTGTAGTGAGAATAATTTGTTTACCTTTGGAGCTTTTAAAAAAGAGACAAGCCAGAGTAAAAAAATAGGTGTGAAAACTATATCACTAGATAGTAATAATAGTAATAATAATAATAATAGTAATAATAGTAATAATAGTAATAATAATGACAAAAGAAGTACCACACAAGAAACCTATTCGATTGCACCACCATAACCCTTGGCACCAAACCACTACCAAGATAGTAACTAAACTTAACACTTTCAACCATATCTGCTCATGCATGATGTGAATTGTTGAATTTCAGTTTTAGTAACTGAGTCAATTTACATAAATAATAAAAGAAATTTGTTGTCTTCTCCTCCCAATTTAGAAGGGAGAGAGAATGCACATAATCAATTATAATTTACATTTTTCAAGAAATAAATCAAGTGAAGAAGAAAGAAGAAAGAAGAACCACTAGCTAACCAACCATTGATGTGTTGTTTCAAATTCCAAAACCCAACCAAATCTCACATGCCCATTCAGTGTTACCTATCCTATTAACCTTTTAACTTCTATGTAAACACCCCAAATAATAACAAAACTTGACAAGAAAGTCACTGATTAATAACAAAGCATTTATAATCATCATCATCACTGAATAATCCTTCTATCCACAACATTATTCTCATCCAACAATTCCGGAAATATCTCATTCGAATACCTCCTAGTCAAAGATGAATTTCCCGATTTACCCGTTCACCAATCTGACCACCACTTCCTTGCGACCCCGAAGTACCCGAGTGGTCTCCATCTACTCCATCCCGCTGAATCGGTGGCATAGCCACCATATCCGATGAACTTTGCCGCCAGCTTCCAAAAACAGTAGAATTCTATGACCCACGAGAGCTAGAAGTTCTAAGCCTTGCTGAGCTAGTATGTTCTTCTCTACCAAATTTTAATAGATTATCAAGAGCTTTTAGTATATACTTCATTAATGGTCATCTTGTTGGTTTTGGATTAAGACAAGATCTAGCTACTATAGCCATTGCCCATACTTCTTCTAGTAAATCCTCATCTATTATTATAGAAGGGTCAAGAATAGTTGTTACTTGCTCTTTATCGTATATTCTTATATAAGGTAATGTACTTCTAACCACTCCTTAACTATTATATCACTTGCCCTACTCATACCCACTATACTTATTACTAGCTTAGAAGAACCTTTCTAAAACAATGCACATCATACGCATATGTAGCATTAGGCATACCTAGAGAAAAAATTTATTGGATTATGAACTACGTAAGTAAATCACCTTATTATTTAACTGTTTTAGTTTTAAACTTAAGAGTTATTTTATTTTATTTATATCTAAAATAATTAGTATTATAGATCTAATGTAGTCATGAATCAATGTAAATTTTTATATTTATGTGTATAAAATTTTTACAAATATATATCTATAATACTATATATATATAATACTATATATATATGTATATATTCGATAATAGTAAGTATATACGGTACATTTGATTTTAAATATAAATCAGCGATTTAGTATTATTCATGCTAAATTTTTTTAGATTTGTTTGTTATTAGACCAATGATAGATAGTGAAAGGGACTAACTTGTCTCTAACAATAACTCTACCTTTAAATCTTAGAGTAATAATATGTGTGTATGTGTGTGCGTGGACAAAAAGTTTCTTCTTCATGAAATCATTAGCTTTCATTTAGTATATGGAGAAACCGGTGGAAAATGTTGCTACAACTCCATCCATGGATACTTAAGTTACATTTCTATAATAAATGTAGATAAATGAAGAGTTAGATGATATTTTGGTGTTTATAGGTAATAAAAATAAAACAATATGCACATTAAGGGTGCACCATCCATGTCAACAACAAGGATTGTTTTTACAATAAAAAAAGGGAAAGATTATTTTTGTAAAAAGATTCCAGGAACTGGAGAGTAAGTATAAAAATTATTCCATTAGATAATAACAATCTAATTAATTTGGATTTTCGCTACTTTAAGCAATAAAGAACGAAACAGTCATGCATCCTTTCATCAGATCCCGATATGCCTGTACATGCGAGCTAATATCTTAACAAAGTGTGCTAGGTGGCGGGCTACAAGTTTGTAGGGGTCTTCTGATAGGATTTTCTATTTTTTAAGACTTAGAATCAGATAAGTTAAGGACGATAGTTTCAGTAGTTTAAATAACCGACAAGAAAAGACACCAAACCTATTGTACCGAACCTTTACCAAGAAAACACATCAATCACTTGACCATTAACCTTATACAAAATTAAAATTAGGAGAATGATAACAATTTGGGTAAACCACCACACCATCAACAACGTACGCATAATCGTCCACCATAAATTTAGAAATTTGAAAATAAATAAAAATACACAATACATTTTACTAAAAAAAATAACATTTAGTATTTTTAATTCGAATAATGTTATCACAAAAATAATATAACTTAAAATTTATTTGAAAAGGAAAAACTACAGGAAAAAGTAATACAAAGTTTTTCATTTATGAATTTGTAATCATGACATCGTAATATTGATCACGTTTAACTACAATATATTAGAGGTGTGCACGTGCTAAGTTTACCCGGTCTTGTATATGGGTAGGGTAATGTAGTCGGGTCTACAATTTGTCAAAATTGAGGGTAGGTTAAATATTTATCATACCCTCGGGTTATCCTGAGTTAACCCAAAGTTTACCCAAAGTTACTTTATCTGGATATTTTTAATAACACTTATATAAATCATACAAAATACTAAATCCAACAAAATACATGTCATTTGAAGTACATTCACAAAATTAATTTTAAATCATCACATGACTCGTGTAATATACACTTTCACAGGTCTCAGATATTGTTGGAAAATGACCCGAAAATTCCAATAACCCAACAATACCTCATAATCAGATTGTGCTTCAAACACATGCAATTACTAATGGATACCAAATACATTTTAATAAACATAATGATAATTAGGAAGGGATTACCTATAAATACTGAACATCCTGATTGATATTTATCCAACGTTTTCAGTAGATTTCAAGTCAAATCCCCTAAAAAAGAGTTTACAAAGAATAGAGAAAGTAATAATTAGAATCTGTAAGTACAAAGTAAATAAAATTAACAAATATATGTGATAAACTTACCAAACTCAACCTCAAGTTCTGAAACTCGGTCTGAAATTAGAAATCACATTGACCCGGTTGGAGTCTAAAACTAACAACGACAAATAATATAAAAGATCCTGACCATATTGAAAGTCTATATACGTCCTAGAAGAGGCGTTGGATAGGACCACGAAAATTAATCGGCTAATTTTAATTCAAGTAAATAAAATTAAAAGATAATTTAAATCCTATTCTCTTACTAAACTAGATGACAATAAGTTTGACTAATGAACAATAGATAATAAGAACTACGATATTCATACAAGCATATAATCAAACATATAGAGTAGGGAATAAAATAGTTTAGGGAAAGAGAATACGCAAGCATGTATAGTGGTTCAGTTTCCCTACTCGACTACCTAAGGTAGCCACCTTAGGATTTCAAAGCTTCTTTAATAAGCTCCGTGTCTCTCTTAACTGGGGCAAGAACAAAATACCCTTTTACAACCACTTCAAAAACCCGAAGCAAACACTTGTGTAATCACAACACAAAGATACCAAGTATAATCCCTATACTCACACACTCTCTTAATCTATATATTACAAAGACTAGACAAAGAGGAAGAAACAAGTGTTTGAAAGGTTTAACAATAGTTATGAACTCCTAAACAGTGGATATGACTTTATAGCACACTTAGAATGATTTTGAATATTATTAGCTCTCTAAACCTTCTTGAATGATCACAATTTAGCCCCTTGATATTGGTAGATGAATGGTGTAAGTTGTGTCTTGAATGAACTCCTTTTTATAGGTGAAAAATGCTTCCAACGGTTATAAAAAATGTGTCTAACAGATATAAATAAAATCTCAACAGATATAATAAATATAGTCAATTTTCTGCAGAAAACCCTAACATGCGGTGCAACGCAAGGTCCATGTGGTGTACTGAACGAAATCTTAGTCCACTCTCTAATAAGTACAACTTTTACTATAATGCTCGGATAAATAAACTTTCTTCCCGAGAGTTGTTGGAAACATCATTCTAATAAACTTTGTAGTTGATCATGAAGGCTAATTCTTAATGTATACAGAGATATGAATAAAAGTATTTGTGTGAGAATTAGTTTCTTAAGATAAATTATTAAGGTATAATAAGAATGATATTTAAAGTGTTATTGATGAAAAAAGGTGCAAGATAGAATATATATATATATAGTAATAAGCACACTAATCACAAGAGGATTTGTCACATTAAAACAACCTATGAAAGGAGGCAATATGCCGACAATCTCCCCCTTTTTGATAATGACAAATCCTTCACTAAAACACCTTAAGAATGATATGAAAGTGATAAAACTAAAGGAGTTATGATCCCTTATCAACATGCATATAAGATGTGAAAAGATAAAGCACATATGGATTCTAACAACCCCTCACAACAACCATTAAGTAAAAGTGTATTTTTATGAAAATGATATGCATTTGTGAGGTTTGTAAAGTGCAATTGGAAAGTTTTAGTGCACATATTTCTCCCTCTTTGTCTTCATCAAAAAGACGGGATGATAATTTAACCAACTACATATAAATAAAACAAGATGAGCCATAACTCAAGTTAATAAATTTTAGAAAATAATTTTGAAATCATAATTTTAAAGCATTTAAACCAATTGAATCGCAGAAATATCAAACATGTAAAGCCTGAACAATATGGAAAAAGAGATAAAGGATAAAGACATTTTACCAACTCCAAAGCCAAAATGATTTTGCATCTTTTGAGTTTTCTTTTAAAAGCTGATATATGTGGTGATAAAATGATACACTTTAAGCTCTAAAAACGTAAGAGATTAGTGCAATCTTATAACAATCATAAGAGATAGATAGTAAGGCTAAAAAATTTCATTCAAATGAGTTAACGACCAATTAATGGAGTAACTCCCCCTTATTATATGAATTAAAACATTTTTGAAATACTATGGGAATTTTAAAATATTTTAGGAAATATATTTTGTAAATCAATTCTTTAAAAACTTCCCCTTACACAATGACATATACATACAAATTTGTGTTTAAAGATACTTTAAGGTTTGAAAGTGTAAACTATTATCTTTTATATTTCTCCCGTTTTGTCAACAACACAAAAAATCAATGGGCAATTTTGAATGTTATATAAACTTATAAAGATAAAATGTGCAATTCTTTATAGTTGAGGGACTTAGGTGTGAAATCTTAAATTTTTAAAAACCTAAGTTTTATTTTCAAATAATTATAATTTAAAAAGGTAAGTTCTAACAAGAAGAGTGTAGAAAACAATTATCAATAAAGAGAAGGGATTATTTTGTCAAATAAAAATTTTAAGGACCAAAAAGCATTATTGCAAAGTGTAGAGACTAAAAAGAAATTTCACATCGTAGAGACTAAAAATATAAATTTTCAAAATATGCACAATTGAATGATAGAATCTTTTCTAATTGAAGGACAATATGCAATTTTAAAAATATATGAATTCAAAATGCAAGATGGTATGTAATTTCAAAGGAAGATATTTAAAATTCAAATGTTCTAGATAAAAGGACCAAAAAGCAATTATACAATTAAGAAAGACCAAACTGCAAAGTCACCTATAAAATGAAGATTAAATTAGTGACGGACAATAAGTAGCATAACTCACTCAATACATACTAAATCCAAAACACATTTACAAAAAATAAAGAGTCAATTAATAAGAAAAGGAAAGAATTAAATTCACTGGATATTCCTTTCATGTGAATTAAGCATCTTGTTGTATATCAATTTATTTCCTTGACGCTCATCACCTATAATCGAAAAGAATGTCTAAGGTATCCACGGTTGTGTGGATCCAAGAGAATGGTTAATGGTTTTTACGATCCACTTAGGCTTTTGCCATAGCGGTATCAAAGATCCGTATTCATGTTGCTTGCGATACAAATATTTTGATGCAAAATGACCGATTACTTCGCAATAAGTGCAAGAAACCTCTTTGCGATTTTGAAAGGAGTGGAAAGATTTTAAACAAAGCCTTTCCAAATTATTTTGTTTTGTTAAGGTTTTACAACAAGACAATTTTTTTTTAAGATAATTTTGATCAAAAAGTGGTAAATTTAAATAAGGATGATTAAAGAGATTAAAATAGTTAAAATAAAAATCATCCACAATCTTAAATAATAAGATATTTTCGTCCAAGAGTTTTTCATCTTTTTCAAGAGAGGAAATAATTTTAAGACAAGAATTTTCAATGTTTCCTAACAAATTGTTTAAAGTAGGACAACAATTCAAGCATCTCTTTTGCTCAAATTTTAATTCTTCTAATAAGAGATTATTTGAATTGATATGAAGTTCAATAGTTTCTAAAAGAGATGCAACGAAGATATCATCACACGCATCATAATAATTGTAAGAAAATGACAAAGAGCTAGGATTAGGTACTACCTCATATTTTGACATTGAGTCATCATGACTTTTATCATCATTGTTGTTCTTATTTTTGTCGATATCAATGATGCCATATAAGTGTTCCAAACGATCCCAAATTTCATGGGCCGATGAACATTCAATAACTCTTCTAAATATCTCATTCGACAAACAACATATTAAGATGTTCATTACTTAGCATCTTCGGTGAGTTTGGCCATATCATCATTAGTGAGTTCGTTATAATCTTTTACTTCTCTGGTTAGTACACTAACTCCGATTTTATTTATCATTTCCTTGTACGACACAAATGGACCTTCCATGACGATTCTCCAAAGCTCTTAATCTTCAAGCTTTATAATCTCCTCTATTCAATTTCTCCATAAGATATAATAGGTACCTACATATCCAAAAAAAAAATTACATGTCGTTTATTCTACTAACGATTAAGCTATTTACGAAGAGTTATGCTCTGATACCAATTGAAAGTCTATATACGTCTTAGAAGGGGGGTTGAATAGGACTACGGAAATTAATCGGCTAATTTTATATCAAGTAAATAAAATTAAAAGCTAATTTAAATTTTATTCTCTGACTAAACTAGATGATAATAAGTTTGACTAATGAACAATAGATAATAAGCACTACGATATTCATACAATCATAAGTGCGGAATAAAAAAGTTAGGGAAAGAGAATCCACAAGCATGTATAGTGGTTCAGTTTCCCTACTCCACTACCTAAGGTAGCCACCTAAATATTTCCAAGCTTCTTTAATAAGCTTCGTGTCTCTCTTAACCGGGGTGAGAACACAATACCCTTTTACAACCACTTTGAAAATCCGAAGCAAACTCTTGTGTAATCACAACACAAGGACACCAAGTATAATCCCTATACTCACATACTCTCATAATCTATCTATTATAAAGACTATACTAAGAGGAAGAAACAAGTGTTTGAAAGGTTTAGCAATAGTGATGAACTCCTAAAGAGTGGATATAACTTTATAGAACACTAAGAATGATTTTGACTAATAATAGCTCTTGACACCTTCTTGAATGATAACAATTTAGCCCCTTGATGTTGGTTGATGAATGGTGTAAGTTTTCTTGAATGAACTCCATTTTATAGATGAAAAATGCTCACAACGGTCATAAATAATGTGTCTAACGGATATAAATAAAACCCAAACGAATATAATAAATATAGTCAATTTGCTTCTTCAAACCCTAACATGCAGTGCAGCGCAGGGTCCATGCGATGTACCGCATGAAATCTCAGTCCGCGCTCTAATAAGTACAACTTTTACTACGATGCTCGGATAAATAAACTTTCTTCACAAGAGTTGTTGGAAACATCATTCTAATAAACATTGTAGTTGATCTTGAAGGCTAATTCCCAATGTATACAGAGATATGAATAAAAGTATTTGTATGAGAATTAGTTTCTTAAGATAAATTATTAAGGTATAATAAGAATGATATTTAAAGTGTTTTTGATGAAAAAAAGTGCAAGATAGAATATATATATATAGTAATAAGCACACTAATCACAAGAGGATTTGTCACATTAAAACAACCTATGAAAGGAGGCAATATGCCGACAATCTCCCCCTTTTTGATAATGACAAATCCTTCACTAAAACACCTTAAGAATGATATGAAAGTGATAAAACTAAAGGAGTTATGATCCCTTATCAACATGCATATAAGATGTGAAAAGATAAAGCACATATGGATTCTAACAACCCCTCACAACAACCATTAAGTAAAAGTGTATTTTTATGAAAATGATATGCATTTGTGAGGTTTGTAAAGTGCAATTGGAAAGTTTTAGTGCACATATTTCTCCCTCTTTGTCTTCATCAAAAAGACGGGATGATAATTTAACCAACTACATATAAATAAAACAAGATGAGCCATAACTCAAGTTAATAAATTTTAGAAAATAATTTTGAAATCATAATTTTAAAGCATTTAAACCAATTGAATCGCAGAAATATCAAACATGTAAAGCCTGAACAATATGGAAAAAGAGATAAAGGATAAAGACATTTTACCAACTCCAAAGCCAAAATGATTTTGCATCTTTTGAGTTTTCTTTTAAAAGCTGATATATGTGGTGATAAAATGATACACTTTAAGCTCTAAAAACGTAAGAGATTAGTGAAATCTTATAACAATCATAAGAGATAGATAGTAAGGCTAAAAAATTTCATACAAATGAGTTAACGACCAATTAATGGAGTAACTCCCCCTTATTATATGAATTAAAACATTTTTGAAATACTATGGGAATTTTAAAATATTTTAGGAAATATATTTTGTAAATCAATTCTTTAAAAACTTCCCCTTACACAATGACATATACATACAAATTTGTGTTTAAAGATACTTTAAGGTTTGAAAGTGTAAACTGTTATCTTTTATCTTTCTCCCCTTTTGTCAACAACACAAAAAATCAATGGGCAATTTTGAATGTTATATAAACTTATAAAGATAAAATGTGCAATTCTTTATAGTTGAGGGACTTAGGTGTGAAATCTTAAATTTTTAAAAACCTAAGTTTTATTTTCAAATAATTATGATTTAAAAAGGTAAGTTCTAACAAGAAGAGTGTAGAAAACAATTATCAATAAAGAGAAGGGATTATTTTGTCAAATAAAAATTTTAAGGACCAAAAAGCATTATTGCAAAGTGTAGAGACTAAAAAGAAATTTCACATCGTAGAGACTAAAAATATAAATTTTCAAAATATGCACAATTGAATGATAGAATCTTTTCTAATTGAAGGACAATATGCAATTTTAAAAATATATGAATTCAAAATGCAAGATGGTATGTAATTTCAAAGGAAGATATTTAAAATTCAAATGTTCTAGATAAAAGGACCAAAAAGCAATTATACAATTAAGAAAGACCAAACTGCAAAGTCACCTATAAAATGAAGATTAAATTAGTGACGGACAATAAGTAGCATAACTCACTCAATACATACTAAATCCAAAACACATTTACAAAAAATAAAGAGTCAATTAATAAGAAAAGGAAAGAATTAAATTCACTGGATATTCCTTTCATGTGAATTAAGCATCTTGTTGTATATCAATTTATTTCCTTGACGCTCATCACCTATAATCGAAAAGAATGTCTAAGGTATCCACGGTTGTGTGGATCCAAGAGAATGGTTAATGGTTTTTACGATCCACTTAGGCTTTTGCCATAGCGGTATCAAAGATCCGTATTCATGTTGCTTGCGATACAAATATTTTGATGCAAAATGACCGATTACTTCGCAATAAGTGCAAGAAACCTCTTTGCGATTTTGAAAGGAGTGGAAAGATTTTAAACAAAGCCTTTCCAAATTATTTTGTTTTGTTAAGGTTTTACAACAAGACAATTTTTCTTTAAGATAATTTTGATCAAAAAGTGGTAAATTTAAATAAGGATGATTAAAGAGATTAAAATAGTTAAAATAAAAATCATCCACAATCTTAAATAATAAGATATTTTCGTCCAAGAGTTTTTCATATTTTTCAAGAGAGGAAATAATTTTAAGACAAGAATTTTCAATGTTTCCTAACAAATTGTTTAAAGTAGGACAACAATTCAAGCATCTCTTTTGCTCAAATTTTAATTCTTCTAATAAGAGATTATTTGAATTGATATGAAGTTCAATAGTTTCTAAAAGAGATGCAACGAAGATATCATCATACGCATCATAATAATTGTAAGAAAATGACAAAGAGCTAGGATTAGGTACTACCTCATATTTTGACATTGAGTCATCATGACTTTTATCATCATTGTTGTTCTTATTTTTGTCGATATCAATGATGCCATATAAGTGTTCCAAACGATCCCAAATTTCATGGGCCGATGAACATTCAATAACTCTTCTAAATATCTCATTCGACAAACAACATATTAAGATATTCATTACTTAGCATCTTCGGTGAGTTTGGCCATATCATCATTAGTGAGTTCGTTATAATCTTTTACTTCTCTGGTTAGTACACTAACTCCGATTTTATTTATCATTTCCTTGTACGACACAAATAGACCTTCCATGACGATTCTCCAAAGCTCTTAATCTTCAAGCTTTATAATCTCCTCTATTCAATTTCTCCATAAGATATAATAGGTACCTGCATATCCAAAAAAAAATTACATGTCGTTTATTCTACTAACGATTAAGCTATTTACGAAGAGTTATGCTCTGATACCAATTGAAAGTCTATATACGTCTTAGAAGGGGGGTTGAATAGGACTACGGAAATTAATCGGCTAATTTTATATCAATTAAATAAAATTAAAAGCTAATTTAAATTTTATTCTCTGACTAAAATAGATGATAATAAGTTTGACTAATGAACAATAGATAATAAGCACTACGATATTCATACAATCATAAGTGCGGAATAAAAAAGTTAGGGAAAGAGAATCCACAAGCATGTATAGTGGTTCAGTTTCCCTACTCCACTACCTAAGGTAGCCACCTAAAGATTTCCAAGCATCTTTAATAAGCTTCGTGTCTCTCTTAACCGGGGTGAGAACACAATACCCTTTTACAACCACTTTGAAAATCCGAAGCAAACTCTTGTGTAATCACAACACAAGGACAGCAAGTATAATCCCTATAATCACATACTCTCATAATCTATCTATTATAAAGACTAGACTAAGAGGAAGAAACAAGTGTTTGAAAGGTTTAGCAATAGTGATGAACTCCTAAAGAGTGGATATAACTTTATAGAACACTAAGAATGATTTTGACTATTAATAGCTCTTGACACCTTCTTGAATGATAATAATTTAGCCCCTTGATGTTGGTTGATGAATGGTGTAAGTTTTCTTGAATGAACTCCATTTTATAGATGAAAAATGCTCACAACGGTCATAAATAATGTGTCTAACGGATATAAATAAAACCCCAACGAATATAATAAATATAGTCAATTTGCTTCTTCAAACCCTAACATGCAGTGCAGCGCAGGGTCCATGCGATGTACCGCATGAAATCTCAGTCCGCGCTCTAATAAGTACAACTTTTACTACGATGCTCGGATAAATAAACTTTCTTCACAAGAGTTGTTGGAAACATCATTCTAATAAACATTGTAGTTGATCTTGAAGGCTAATTCCCAATGTATACAGAGATATGAATAAAAGTATTTGTATGAGAATTAGTTTCTTAAGATAAAATATTAAGGTATAATAAGAATTATATTTAAAGTGTTTTTGATGAAAAATAGTGCAAGATAGAATATATATATATATATATATATATATATATATAATGAGTAATAAGCACACTAATCACAAGAGGATTTGTCACATTAAAACAACCTATGTAAGGAGGCAATAGCCAACAATTTCCTCCTTTTTTATGATGACAAATCCTTCACTAAAACACATTAAGAATGATATAAAAGTGATAAAACTAAAGGATTTATGATCCCTTATCAACGTGCATATAAGAGGTGAAAAGATAAAGCACATACGGAGTCTAACTCCCCCTCACAACATCCATTAAGATAAAGTGTATTTTCATGAAAATGATATGCATTTGTGTGGTTTGTAGAGTTCAATTGGAAAGTTTTAGTGCACATATTTCTCCCTATTTGTCTTCATCAAAAAGACAAGATGATAATTTAACCAACTACATATAAATAAAACAAGATGAGCCATAACTCAAGTTAATAAATTTTAGAAAACAATTTGGAAATCATAAGTTTGGAGCATTTAAATCTTTTCAACTAATTGAATCGCAGAAATATCAAACATGTAAAGCATGAACAATATGGAAAAAGAGTTAAAGGATAAAGACATTTTACCAACTCCAAAGTCGAAAGGATTTTGCATCTTTTGAGTTTTCTTTCAAAAGCTAATATATGTGGTGATAAAAGGATACACTTTAAGTTCTAAAAACATAAGATATTAGTGTAATCTTATAACAATCACAAGAGATAGATAGCGAGGCTAAAAAATTTCATTCAAATGAGTTAACGACCAATTAATGGAGTAACTCACCCTTATTATATGCATAAAAACATTTTTGAAATACTATGGGAATTTTAAAATATTTTTAGAAATATATTTTGTAAATCAATTATTTAAAAACTTCTCTTTACACAATGACATATATATATACAAATTTGTGTTCAAAGATACTTTAAGGTTTGAAAGTGTAAACTAGTATCTTTTATCTTTCTCCCCTTTTGTCAACAAGACAATGAATCAATGGGAACTTTTGAATGTTATATAAACTTAGAGGGATAAAATGTGCAATTTTTTAAAGTTGAGGGACTTAGGTGTGAAATCTTAAATTTTTAAAAACCTAAGTATTTATTTTAAAATAATTATGATTTAAAAAGGTTAGTTCTAACAAGAAGAGTGTAGAAAATAATTACCAATAAAGAGAAGGGACTATTTTGTCAAATAAAAAATTTAGGGACCAAACAGCATTTTTGCAAAGTACATGGACTAAAAAGAAATTTCACATAGTAGTAGGGACTAAAAATATAAATTTTCAAAATATGCACAATTGAAAGATAGAATCTTTTCTAATTGAAGGATAATATGCAATTTTGAAAAATATATGAATTCATAATGCAAGATAATTCATAATGCAAGATAGTATGTAATTTCAAAGGAAGATATTTAAAATGCAAATGTTCAAGATAAAAGGACCAAAAAGCAATTATACAATTAAGAAAGACAAAACTGCAAAGTCACCTATAATATAAAGATGAGATTAGTGACAGACAATAAGTAGCATAACTCACTCAATACATACTAAATCCAAAACACATTTACAAAAAATAAAGAGTCAATTAATAAGAAAAGGATAGAATTAAATTCACCGAATTTTCCTTTCATGTGAATTGAGCATCTTGTTGTATATCAATTTGTTTCCATGACGCTCATCACCTATAATCGAAAAGAATGTCTAAGGTATCCATGGTTGTGTGGATCCAAGGGAATAGTTAGTGGTTTTACGCAGTTAGGCTTTTGCCATGGCGGTATCAATGATCTGTAGTCAAGTTGCTTGCGATAAAAATATGTTGATGCAAAATGACCGATTCTTTCACAATAAGTGCAAGAAACATTTTTGCGATTTCGAAAGGAGTGGAAAGATTTTAAATAAGGCCTTTCCAAATTATTTTGTTTAGTTAAGGTGTTACAACAAGACACTTTTTCTTTAAGATAATTTTGATCAAAAAGTGGTTAATTTAGATAAGGATGATTAAATAAATTAAAAAAGTTAAAGTAAAAATCATCCACATTCTTAAATAACAAGATATATTCGTCCAAGAGTTTTTCATCTTTTCCAAGAGAAGAAATTATTTTAAGACAAGAATTTTCATTGTTTCCCATTAAATCGTTTAAATTAGGAAAACAATTCAAGCATCTCTTTTGTTCAAATTTTAATTCTTCTAATAAAAGATTATTTGAATTGATACGAAGTTCAAGAGTTTCTAAAAGGAATGCAATGAAAATATCATAATGCTCATCATAATAATTGTAAGAAAATGACAAAGAGCTAGGATTAGGTACTACCTCGTATTTTGACATTGAGTCATCATGACTTTTATCATCATTGTTGTTCTCATTTTTGTCGATATCAAGGATGCCATATAAGTGTTCCAAACGATCCAAAATTTCATGGGCCGATGAAAATTCAATAACTCTTCCAAATATCTCATCCGACAAACCGCATATTAAGATATTCATTACTTAGCATCTTGGGTGAGTTTGGCCATATCATCATTACTGAGTTTGTTATAATCTTTTTCTTCTCGGGTTAGTACACTAACTCCGATTTCATTTGTCAGATCCTTGTAGTGCACAAATGGACCTTCCATGACGATTCTCCAAAACTCTTGATCTTCAAGCTTTATAAACTCCTCCATTCTATTTCTCCATAAGAAATAAGAGGTATCTACAAAAAGTGGAGGTCTAGTAGAAATAGACTCTTCCAAAGGATTAATTTTCATGTCGTTCATTCGACTAACAATTAAGATTTTTACGTAGAGTTAGGCTCTGATACCAATTGAAAGTCTATATACGTCCTAGAAGGGGGATTGAATAGGACCACGGTAATTAATCGGCTAATTTTATTTCAAGAAAATAAAATTAAAAGCTAATTTAAATCCTATTCTCTTACTAAACTAGATGACCATAAGTTTGACCAATGAACAATAGATAATAAGCACTACGATATTCATACAAGCATAAGTGTGGAATAAAATAGTTTAGGGAAAGAGAATACACAAGCATGTATAGTGGTTCGGTTTCCCTACTCCACTACCTGAGGTAGCCACCTTAGGATTTCGTGTCTCTCTTAACCGGGGTGAGAACACAATACCCTTTTACAACCACATCGAAAACCCAAAGCAAACTCTTGTGTAATCACAACACAAGGACACCAAGTATAATCCCTATACTCAGACACGCTCTTAATCAATCTATTACAAAGACTAGACTAAGAGGAAGAAACAAGTGTTTGAAAAGTTTAACAATAGTGATGAACTACTAAATAGTGGATATGACTTTATAACACACTAAGAATGATTTTGACTAATAATAGCTCTTGACACGTTCTTGAATGATAACAATTTGACCCCTTGATGTTGGTAGATGAATGGTGTAAGTTATGTCTTGAATGAACTCGATTTTATAGATAAAAAATGCTTACAATGGTCATAAAGAATGTGTCTAACGGAAATAAATAAAATCCCGACAAATATAATAAATATATTCAATTTGCTGCAGAAAACTCTAACCTGCGGTGTACCGCACGAAATCTATGTCTGTGCTCTAATAAGTATAACTTTTATTACGATGCTCGTATGAACAAACTTTCTTCACGAGAGTTGTTGGAAACATCATTCTAAAAAAACTTTGTAGTTGATCATGATGCTAAAATTCTCAATGTATACAAAGATATGAATAAAATTATTTGTATAAGAATTAGTTTCTTAAGATATAATATTAATGCATAATAAGAATGATATTTAAAGTGTTTTTGATGAAAAATAGTGCAAGATAGAATATATAAATATAAAGAGTAATAAGAATACTAATAACAAGATGATTTGTCACATTAAAACAACCTATGGAAGGAGGCAATATGCCAACACATATTAATTCAGAAAAAAGTTTACTCAAAATGTGGAAATTAATTCAAATCAATGTCGTCAAGCCTTTTTTTACTAACATTAATACGTCTCCAATGGTCTCCATTTTCAGAATAAAATCTAACTAATTTCCTTTTGTCTTATATTTCATTATCTGTGTTATCACCCTTTCAGTACAATATACTAAAAATTGTCTCCTCTTTTAATCCCCAATGCAACCATAAATGCTCAAGTTAAACAGCCAAAAAAGATCTCAAAAGATTACAAACCCCACAAAATAGTAAACAAAAAGTTAAAGTGTAATGTAATACCTAAGATATATGTTCCTAATGCATAATTGTCATAGACATTCTATAATGAATATTTCAACGGTTAGATCCCTTGACCAATTATTCAGAGTAAATGAACAAATGTCCGCCCTTAAATAATACTTTGGAAACAGAAATCAAACACTTACGATATCAGAAAAAAACTATTTCAAAATCACGAATCAAACTATTTCAAAATTAAAAAAGAAATTAATAAATAATTTTATGAACAAACAAACATATGAATGAAAAGTAACAACTAATAACAAATTAAGAATAAGTTAGAAGGACTTTGCTCACTTAAGAAAATAAAGCTAAAAAACGAACGTATCGGGAAGAAAAACAAAATACAAAACATTTGTAAGTATAAATTAGATCTATAACGTGAAAAGAGGAAGAAACAGAAACGGTTGGATTATTAAATAAAAGACAATTTATTCTATTAATCTTTTCATCTTCTTGTGAGATATGGAAAAGACTATGTGTGTACTAATAGTCTCACGTTAGAATTCGAGAAAACCCCATTGGGAATTATTTAATATAACATGATTTCGTTATCTTGATGACGACTTATGTCTCTTTATTTCAGCTGTTACGGATGTTACCAAGGATTAGTCAAGAAAATTGCCGATTTTAATAAGAATTGAAAAGCATTTATCACTAGCCATTGATGAACATTTATGTGACAGTTTTTTATCTTGCCATTGCTTCTATAAATAATGACTTTGTCACTTACATTTGCATTTCTAGAGAGGAGGAAAAACTATTTTTGAGAGAATGAAAAAACTATTATAGAGAGAATAGAAAAAACTATTCTAGAGAGAATAGAAAAAATTATTCTATAGAGAATAGAAAAAACTAGTCTAGAGAGAATGAATAAACTATTCTAGAGAGAATAGAAAAAACTATTATAGGGGGAATATATAATAAAATATAAACGAAATTAAGAATTTGGAAAAGAAAATATTAGTCTCTACTCTCCTCTCATATAAAATTTTGATATTACTAAAGCCAAAATTCTGTTAGAGATACCGACCTGAATATCCTTTTAACGCAATTTTTAAAACCGACCATTCTTTTCTTGAATTTTCGTGTAAGTTTTGAAGTTTTCAATTTCTTGTAATAGTGTAGTATCACTTTTAATTGAAAATTATTTCTTTTAAATTTATATGAAATCTATTTTTGTACTTTTACACTGATATTGTTAGATTTTTCGAACAAAATCACCCTTGATAATTTAGCTAAATATACATGTTAAATCATACTAAATCCATTCAGCAATATATGAATGAATTCATAAAAAACGACTACCACAAAAGGGTGTTTATAAGCAAAATGAACATATTATAATTTCATATTTAGGCTGATAAAGTATTAGAAAATAATAAATAATTAGATGGAGTAGGGTTTATTTTGGAAAAAGGCGAAAAATAGATAAAATCCCAGAAGGATAAGAGAAAGAAGAAACATACATAAAATGTTTGGCCCAAATAAAATAAACATATGCTGAAAAAGTTTCAGCATATATATTAGTTTTTTTAATATGGTCGGGTTTTCATAGTTAATGGGGAGGCCAAAGTTAATATTGGGCCTAATATTTTTTACCAGGTTTGATGAAACGCAATAGTGCTAACAAAATATCACACATCATCATTCAAAACCTAATAGTCTTCTTTAATTTTATATAAACACACAAAAATGACCATACCATTATTTACACCGCCCGTCCATTTTCAACTCTCTAAAAATCGACTTCTTCCATTCTGTTCTACCTATCCATTTTTATCAAAAGCCTATATCCTCCTCTTTCTTTGTATAATGTTTTTTTTCTTGACAGCCTATGTCTAGGCCTCCCGTTTCTAACCAAGTTCTATTTTTAATGGTTAGCGTATTAAATGATCTGTGGTCATTACATTTTAAATATAGATTATTTGTATAAAACCCAAAACTTCATTGGATAGGTGAATTTTCTTATTTCCATGTTCTAAATTATTTTTATTATTTTATTATTTTGAAAATAGAAAATAATCTTGTGGACAAGTAAGATTTTAATTATAATGTGTTAAAACATGAATATTTGTCATTTTTTATGTTGTTAAAGATTTTTTTGTTTTCAGATGTTGTACGTACATGTTTTGATTACTTTTATGCATTGCCTACATTTCTTTAGACATAATTATTTAAGAAAGGAAATTTAAGGTTGTAGTAATAATATTGCTTAAAAAAATACAAATCACTTGGGTTGTAACCTTAGTTTTGGGGGATTAAGGGC
This sequence comes from Nemophila menziesii, assembly GCA_029959085.1. Classification (NCBI taxonomy): domain Eukaryota; kingdom Viridiplantae; phylum Streptophyta; class Magnoliopsida; order Boraginales; family Hydrophyllaceae; genus Nemophila; species Nemophila menziesii. Next base: position 59,886,104 of record JARWIR010000005.1, on the reverse strand, counting down.
TATAAAAGATTTTTCCTTTTTTAATTCTTCTTTATTCGCCATCTTTAATTGTATCTCTTATTTTAGAATTTCACTTCAAGCATCTACAATTACATTAAACGATGTCTTATGATCACAATGAGTATAAAATGGTAGTTAATATTAGATATTACGATGTCATTGTCAAATGAGTGAGATTTACTTTTGTTTAATTGATTTAATTAATTCATTATTTATATCTAGAACTTTAGAATATAATTAAATTGAATTACTTGGACTAAATTTGATTGAGAAACAATATTATTCAGAGGTCTTGTGGATATATGTTGGATTCATAGATGTCGCCCTCTAATTTAAACACTCTCATATATAATTTTTTATCTAATCCTTAAGTTTAGGATGTTTGTCTAAAATTGTTTGAATTTTATATTTGTCAGGTGCATCATGAGCATTCATTTATAGATGGTAAAGAGAAGTTTTTGTGCACTTTTAGTGTTTGTGCACTGTTACATTTGTATGACTACATGGTCCAAGATGCCGTGAGGGAGCAACCCTAGGCATTGAAAGCATAAGTAACATAGTACCTGCTACAAATGTCCATGCTAAAATTGCTATCTTCATAAAGTTGCAAATAATAAAATCAATCAAAAGAAGTGTGGTTCATCGTCGCTTAAAAGATTCAAAGGATCTGAATCAACACGAGACAAAGGTCTAGTTTTGAGTGCTACTATTTATGTGATATGTATATGCTTAAGTAATTTATACCACAAACTTAGAGTTTTTATCACAATCTATAATTTTCTATTATATGAGTAATTAGTAAAAATATTCAAGAGAGGAATGAGGAGAGAGATGTTAGAGGGGAGGGACTCCGAATAAACACGTGGAAAAGGTATGATTTTGGGTGCTACTTTTTTTGTCATTTTTTTTATGTTTAAGTACTTCATACAACAAATTAACTTTATACCACAAATTAAGAGTTTTTATTATAATCTGTAATTTTGTATTGTAGGAGTAATTAATACAAATATTCAAGAGAGGAAGAGAAAATGGATCTAAGTGAGCAATTCAGTTCAAAATACATGAGAGCTAGACTTAACAAAGATTTGATTGCGGTTTTTGAATAGAATTCGAAAGAACTTTAGAAAAGGGAGGTTCAATGATGAAGTGAATAGGGATCTGCTTTGACAAGAGCAATTTAGCGGCCAAGCGAATTTTTCCTAGGTGCCAACCACGTATTCATTATTGAGAGGTCAACCGTAAACTATCTTCTAGAATCATTTTCTAATAATTATTAGATCAAAAATTTAGTACGAATTTTATCAAGCTCAAAATGAGCTAAACATGTTTGTAGCTTGGATTACTACTTTGTGTATCATATTATTCGCTTATAATTATTTTTTGATTTTGATATTATGATTAACTGATTGAATTGATTGATAGCCAGTGAATATATACATATCTTAAGTATGGTATATCTATTCCATACAAATTACCCGTCATGAATTGCCCTAGACCTTAGACTATCACCCAGGATGATGTATATGAATTGAAATATATATATAATTTTGTACAAAAATATCTAATATGGGGTTAGAATCTATCACACCTACTAGACTTAGGATCAGTGGGTAAAGGTATCTATGTTTAAGAAATAGCCTCATAGCTTACATGAATGAGACTTAGGTGGACCTTTGAATCCCAACTAATGGGTTTAATCCAATTCCCCCTTAATTAGAATACAACATTTGCATAATAATTAAATCTAAGCTTTATCTAATGCATACTCATTAATTTCTATATTTTACTTGTTATTTATATTATTACTCTAGTTGAACACTTTATATTAATTTTAAATTCTCCACATAGAATGATTTTTTTACTATTATATTAATTATGACAATTTATTACATGTGGAGAATAAACGTATTTGTTGTGTAAATTATATCACTCCCAATGCCCAATAGAAACGGGCATGAAAGTTGGCTATTTTTCTTGACCCTTTATGCTCAAAACTCACGCTCTAACTAAAGTAATTGATCAAAGACTAACAAAAAAAATCTAGATATGTATTGATAATAGATTTTTGTTTCAAGAAATCATCATATTTCACTTTTGGATATATAAAGAAACCAATGGAAAAGACTTATAAGCTCCACCTATCGATATTAAATTTTAGAATTATAACATTAAGGGGTGCAACTTTTTGTAGGATTGTAGAGAAATAAAAAGTGAGATGAGATTACGGTGTTTTTAGAGAAGTAAAATTAGTCAAAATAAATACAGGTGGTCGCCTGAACATATTTGGTGCTCTATGTATGGTGGTTGTAAACAAGTTGTATCGAAAACTAGATGTGCAAGATTATATTAATTTCTCGGAACAGATTCGAACTCACGTAAGTAAGATGTTCTAGCTTGTTTGTTTAACTTCTCCAAAAGGTATTTTTTCGAACCAAACTCGAGTTGTTTACAGATATTTGTTTCTTAAATGGTGAAGCAGAACTTCCTTAAACACATGACAGTTGTTCTAGCTTGTTTGTTTAACTTCACCTTTTTTTAACCAAACTCGACATGTTCACGAATAACTTGTTTCTTATATGGTAAAGTGAAATTTCCTTGAAGACACGTAAGATGTTCTAGGTTGTTTTTTTAAATTCTCTAAAAGATCTAGTTACGAACTAAACTCGAAATTCACAAACAATTTGTTTCTTAAACGGTGAAGCGAAATTTCCTTGGAGAATTGATAATGTATGAAATATATAATTTATAATAAGGAAATTATAATCTTAAGAAATTATAAAATTCTTTTAATATTTGAAATTCATTAATATATTTACAAATAAATAAAATATTAATTCAAAATTCATAATATAAACGAGTAAACTCAGTTCATACAAAGCTTGAACCAAACTCTGTTTAAACAAACCTTGAATCAAACTCTGTTTAAAAGAATCTTAAATTAGATATTAAACTTATTTTTAAATTAATGAGTTCTAAAGAGTTTCTCATTTATATCCTTAGTGACAAGAATTATTTTTTCTTTGGAAGGAGGTTTTGAAAAGGAGACAAGCTAGCATTGAAAAATAGGTGCGAAATCTATATCACTAGATAATAATAATAGAAATAATAATAATGATGACGAAAGAAGTACCATACCACAAACCTATTATATTGCACCACCATAACCCTTCACACCAAACCACTAACAAGATAGCAACAAAAATGAACACTTTCAACCAAATCCCCTTATACATGATGGTATTTGTTGAATTTCAATTTTAGTAACTAAGTCGGTTCACAAAACTGAAAATAAAATGTTTTTTCTCCTCCCAATTTAGAAGAGAGAGAGAAAGAGGTCTTCAGATCAATTATAATTAACATTTTTACAAAAACAAAACAAATGAAGAAAAAAGAAGAAAGAAGAACCTGATTAGCTAACCAAACACTTATGTGTTGGTTCAAATTCCAACACCCAAACAAATCTCACTTGCCCATTCAGTATTACCCATTCCATTAACCTTTTATCTGCTATCCAAACACCCCAAATAATAACAAAACTTGACAAGGAAGTCTCTGATTATTGACAAAGAATTTATAATCATCATATCACTGAATCATCGTTCTATCCACAACATCATTGTCATCCAACGGTTTTGGAAATATCTCATTCGAATACCTCATAGTCGAAGATGAATTTCCCGATTTACCCCTTTACTAATCTGACCACCACTTCCTAGCGACGCTAAGTACCCGACGGTGGTTTCAAACTACTCCCTCTTGCTAGAATCGATGGCATAGCCGCCCTATCCGATGAACTTTGCTGCCACCTTCCAAAAACAACCGCATTCCATGACCCACGAGAGCTAGTAGTTCTAAGTCTTGCTGAGCTAGTAGGTTCTTCTCTAACAACCTTTAATGGGTTCTCAAGATCTTTTAATATATACCTCTTTAACGGTCGTTTTGCAGGTTTTTTGCTAAGAAAAGATCTAGCTAGTATAGCCATTGCTTATAATTCTTCTAGTAAATCCTCGTTTATTATTAAAGAATGGTCCATAATAGTTGTTATTTGCTCTTCATCGTATATTCTTATATAAGGTAATGTAGCTTATAACCACTCCTTAACTTTTACATCACTCGCTCCACCCATACCCACTTTTACCGTTACTAGCTCAAGCAGAACCTTCCAAAACATACAATACACAACATACACACATGTATCATTAGGCATTCCTGGAGAAAGCAATTATTGGATTATGAAATTCATAAGTAAATCACCTTATTTTTTAATTGTTTTTAGTTTTAAACTTTAGATTTTTTATTTTATTTATATCTATAATAATTAATATTATAGATTTAATGTTTGTCATGAATCGATGTGAATGTTTATATTTATGTGTATAAATTTTTTTTAAATATAATTATACATAACAAAAATATAATTATTCAAATATAGATCAATAACAATATGTATATAATAATATATTGATATATGATAATAGTAAGTATATATACGGTACAATTGATTTCAAATATAAATCAGCGTTTTAGTATTAAACATGTTAAAATATTTGAGATTTGTTTGTTATTAGAGTAATGATAAAAAGTTAAAGGGGCTAACTTGTCTCTAACAAGAAATCTCCCTTTACATCTAATTAGAGTAATAATATGTGTGTATGCGTGTGTGTGGACAAAAGGTTTTTACATCATGAAATCTTCATCTTTCTTTTTGGTATATGGACAAACCGGTGGAAAATGTTGTTATAACTTCATCCATGGATACTTAAGTTTACAATTCTAAAATAAATATAGATAAATGAAGAGTGAGATGATAATTTGGGGTTTATAGGTAAGAAAAATAAAACAATATGCACATTAAGGGTGCACCATCCATGTCGACAACAAGGATTGTTTTCATAATAAAAAAAGAGAAGGATTGTTTCTGTAAAGAGATTCCGGACACTGAAGAGTAAGTATGGAAATTATTCCATAGGTAATAACAATGAAATTATTTGGGATATTTGCTACTTTAAGCAGTAAAGAACGAAACTATCATGCATATGTTCATAACATCCAGATATGCTTAGACATGCGAGATAATACCTTAACAAAGTGTGCTAGGTGGCGGGCTACGAGTTTGCAGGGGTCTTCTGACACAATTCTGCATTTTTTAAGACTTGGAATCATATAATTTAGGGACGATAGTTTCAATAGTTTAAATTACCGACAAGAAAAAATAATAACAATAAAAGTGCCACCACACTACCAAACCTATTGTACTGAACATTTACCAAGAAAACACATTAATAACTCGAACATTAATCTAATACAAAAATAGAGTAAGGATAATGTTAACCATATGGACACAACCAACACACTATCAACAACGTACGCATAATCCTCCACAATAGATTTAGAATTTTTAAAATTTGAAAATAAATAAAAATACATAATATATTCTACAAAAACCAAATAATATAACATTTAGTATTTTTAGTTCTAATAATGTTATCACAAAAAATTATATAACTTAAAATTTATTTAAAAAGAATAAACTACATAAAAAAGAAATACAAATTTTTGTACTTATGAATTTGTAATCATGACTTCGTTATTTCTAATCACTTTGAACTACAATATATGAGAGGTGTGCACGTGTCGGGTTTATCCCTGGTTGGGTCTTGGGTAATGGTACAGTAATGTAGTCGGGTCTACCCTTTTTCAAAATTAAGGGTTAGTTAAATTTTTATCATACTCGCGGGTTACCTATAGACGAGTTAACCTTGGGTTTACCCAAGGTTACTTTAACTGGATTTTATTAATAACACTTATATGAAGTATACAAAATACTAAGTCCAACAAAATACATGTCATTTTAAGTACATTCACAAAATTAATTGTTAAATCATCACATGCCTCGTGTAATATACATTTTCACGGGTCTCATATATTACTGGAAAATGTCCCGAAAATTCTGGAAACCCAACTATACCTCATAACTAGATTGTGTTTCAAACATGTATGCAACTAGTAATTTCTACCAAATACATGTTAATAAACATAATGATAATGAAGAAGGGTTTACCGAGAATTAGTGAACATTCTGATTGATATTTATCCAACAGTTTCAGCAGATTTCAAGTCAAATTCCCCTAAAAAGAGTTCACAAAGAGTAAAGAAATTATTAATTACAAAGTGTGAGTACAAAGTATATAAAATTTACCAATATATGTAATAAATTTACAAAACTCAACCTCAAGTTTCGAAACTCAATCTGAAATCTGAAGTCACACTGACAAAGTTGGAGTCCAAAATTAACAACCACAAATAATATAAAGGATCCTTACCATAGTAATTCGGACAAAAGTTTACTCTAAATGTGGAAATCAATTCAAACCCTTGTTTTCAAGCCTTTTTCTACTAACATTAATACGCCTCCAATGGACTCCATTTTCATAATAAAATCTAACTAACTTTTTTCTTTTATATTTCATTATCTGTGTTATCACCCTTGCAGCATAATAAACTAAACAATTGTCTCCTCTTTTAATACCCAATGCAAACATAATTATTCAAGTTAAATAGCCAAAAATAAGAAAGAAATAGAAACTATTGGAATAATTAAATAAAAGACAATTTGTTCTATTAATTCTTTCATACTCTTTTGAGAAGTGGAAAAGACTAAGTGTGTACTAATAGTCTCACATTAGAATTTGCAAAAAAAAACCATTAGAAATTATTTAATAAAACATGATTTTCTTATCTTGATAAGGACTTAAGGTGTCTTTATTTCAGTTGTTACGGAAGTTACTAAGTGTTGGTCAACAAACACGCTGACTTTAATGGGCATTGAAAAACATCCATCACCAGCCATTGGTGAACATTTATGTGACAGTTCTTCATCTTGTCATTTCTAAAATAAATAATTACTTTGTCACTTGCATATCTTGAGAAAAGAAAAAACTATTCTCGAGAGGATGAAAAAACGATTCTAGAGAGAATAGACTAAACTATTTCAGAGAGAATAAAAAAAACTATTCTATAGAAAATTGAAAAAAACTATTTTTGAGAAGAGGAAAAACTATTCTTGAGAGAATAAAAAACTATTCTAGAGATAATAGAAAGAGTAATTCTAGATAGACTTGAAAACCTATTCTAGAGAGAATAGAAAAAACTATTCTAGAGAGAATAAATTTTTTTAGAGAGAATTGAAAATACTATTATAGAGGGAATATAGAATAGAATATAAAGAAAATTAAGAATTCAGAAAAGAAAATACTACTCTCTCTCCTCGCATATAATATTTTTATATTAATAGAGCCAAAATTCTGTTAGAGATATCGGCACAACCGGAATATATATTAGCACGATTTTCAATACCTGGTAACCGTTCTTTTCTTAAATTTCTATGTAATTTTTGTTGTTTTCAATTTCTTGTAATTGTGTAGTATTACTTTTAATTGATACTTTTCCAGTGATATTGTTAGATTTTTCTAATATAATCTCCATTGAATATTTAGCTAAATATACATGTTAAATCACCCTAAATCCAACAACATATGAATGATATCACAGGCTACCACATGCCACAGGTGTATATAAGCAAAATGGATATACTATAATTTCATATTTAGGTTGGTAAAGTATTATAGATGAATAAATAATTAGATGGAGTATGGTTTTTTGGAAAAAGATGAAAAAGTAGAAAAAATCCCAGAAGGATGAGAGAAAGAAGAAGCATACATAAAATGCTTGGGCCAAATAAAACTAACATATGTTGAAAAAATTTCAGCATATTATTAATTTTTTTTCTTCTGTAAAAACATTAAAGTCTAAGGTAATATGGTCTAGTTTTAATAGTTAAGGGGGAGGCCCAAGTTATTATTGGGCCTAGGTATATACACACAATTTACCTTATATTTTTTACATTTACAAAATATCACACATCATCATTCAAACCCTAATCGGTCGTCTTCAATTTTACATAAACACACACAAATACCCTACCATTTTTTACACAGCCGTCCATTTTCTCTTCTCTTAAAAACCAACTTCTTCCATTCTATTCTACCTATCTTTTTTTTCCAAAGATTATATCCTCCTCTTTCTCTGTATAAAGTTTTATTTTCTTAGACCGCCTTGGTCTAGGCCTTCTATCTCTAGCTAACCAAGTTATGTTCTTAATGGTTAGCATATCAAATCGATCGATGACTATTACATTTCAAATATAAATTATATGTATAAGTTTGCCAACCGAAACCTCCATTGGAGAGGTGAGTTTTCTTATTTCCATATTTTAAATTATTTTCATTATCGTATTATTTTGAAAATAAAAAATAATCTTGTGGAGCGGTAAGATTAGTAATTTTAATGTGTTAGAACATGAATAGTTATCAATTTTATTCTTTTATGCTTTGCTTACATTTTTTTAGACATAATTATTTAAGAAATTATAATTTAAGGTTGTAGCATTGCATAAACAAATATATCTCTTGGGTTGTAACCTTTGTTTAGATGGGTTTAGGGGATATAAAAGATTTTTTATTTTTATCTTTCTTCATTAGCCATCTTTAGTATCATCATAACTTTTATGCATTGCCTACATATATTTAGACATAATTATTTAATAAATTATAATTTATGGTTGTAGCAATAATATTGCATAAAAAATTCAAATCACTTGGGTTGTAACCTTAGTTTTGGGGATTAGTGGCTGTGAAAGATTTTTCCATTTTTATTTTTCTTCATTCGCCATTTTAAATTGTATCTCTTGTTTTAGAATTTCACTTAAAGCATCTACGTTCACATTAAACGATGTCGTATGATCACAATGAGAACGCAATGTTGGGGTTCCAATACAAGTGTCATGGCGACAAGTGGTATGACGAATATCGCTTGGTATTATGCTAGCATCTTGGTGATTGTGACTTGAAATTCAACGCCAATGATTTTCAATCAACCACAAAAATAAATGAATTCGTTCGGCTCGTCCAAGGGCACTTCAACTTCAAGATAGCAATTGCTCTAAGGAGGTTTACAAAGAAGTCAAGGTTTGAGTTGTGGATTGTCAAATTAGTGAGATTTCATTTTATTTAATTGATTAAATTAATTCATTTTTTATATTTTGAATCGGAGAGTTTAATTCAATTGAATTTATTAGCCTAAATTTGATTGATAAACAATATTAGATCTATATGTCGATGGACTTGTGGATATATGTTGCACTTTTACAGTATATGCACTGAAAGTATAAGTAACATAGTACATACTAATGTCTATCCAAAAATTGTTATCTTCATAAAGTTGGAAATAATAAAATCAAACAAAAGAAGTCTGGTTCATCATCTATTAAAAGATTCAAAGGCTCCGAATCAACACGAGGCAAATGTCTTATTTTGAGTGCTACTATTTTTGAGATTCGTATATGTTTAAGTACTTTATACCACAAACTAAGATTTTTTATCAAAATCTATAATTTTGTATTACGGGAGTAATTAGTAAAAATATACAAAAGAGGGACGAGGAGAGAGATGTTAAAGAGGAGGGATCTCGCAAAAGATTTAAAGGCTTCGAATCAACACGTGACAAAAGTCTGATGTTGGGTGCTACTTTATTTGACATTGTTTATGTTTAAGTACTTCATACCACAATATAAGAGTTTTTATCAAAATCTGTAATATTGCACTACAGGAGCAATTAATACAAATATTCAAGAGAGGGAAGAGGAGAGGGATCTAAGTAAGTTATCTGGTTCAAATACATGAGAGGTACTCTTAAAAGAGATTTGATTGCGGTTTTTTAAGAGAAGTAGAAGGAACTTCAGAAAAGGTTAAATGATGAAGAGAATAGGGATCTGCTTTGACAAAAGCTGATTTAGCATCCAAACAAATTTTTCCTAGGTGCGCAACTCCTAGTTATTATTGAGATGTCAACCATAAACTATATTTTAAATTTTTTTTGTAATAATTATAAGATTAGTATGAATTTTATCAAACTCAAAATGAGCTAAACATGTTTGTAGCTTCGGTTGCTAGTTTGTGAGTCGTATTAGTTGCTTATAAGTATTTCATGATTTTGATATTATTATTATTTGATTGGATTGATTGCTAGCCTTTGAGTATATAAATATCTTATGTTTAGTATATCAATTCCATACAAATTACCCAATAGGAATTGCCCTATATCTTAGACTATCACCCACAATGAAGTATATAAACTGAAATAGATATATAATTGTGTTAGGTAATATAGAATCCAGAGATCGTAACAATCGGAATATCTAATATGGGGTTAGAATCTCATGCTTACTAGACTTAGGATCACTAGGTAAAGGTATCTAAGTTTAAGAAGTAATCTCATAGCGTACTTGGAAGAGACTTAGACTAATGTGTTTAACCCAATTCTCGCTTAGTTAGAATATATTATTTGCATAATAATTGGTGGAGCTATGCAATTTGAGCTTTAACTAATGCATATTCGTTAATTGCTATTTTTTAATTTTTGTATTATATTATTACACTAGTTGTACACTTTATATTTATTTTACATTCCCTGTAGAAAATGTTTTTTACTATTATTTTACTTATAACAATTTATGACGTGTAGAGAATAAACTATCTAGTGTGTAAGTTATTTAACTCCCAAGGCCAACCACAACGTAGGCTGGCTATTTTCCTTGACCCGTTTTGCTGAAAACTTACGCTCTAACTGAAGCATTTGAACAAAGACTTACACAAAATCTAGATTTGCATGGATAATTGATTTTTACTTCAAGAAATCACCATATTTCTATTTTGGATATATAAAGAAACCAATGGAAAAGACTTGTAGATATCTATCTATGGATATTAAATTTTATAATTATAACATTAATGGGTGCAACTTTTCGTAGTAGTGTAGAGAAATAAAGAGTGAGATGACATTATGGTGTTTTTAGAGAATAAAAGTCAAAAGAGATATAGGTGGTCGCAGGAACATATTTGGTGCTCTGTCCATTTTGGTTGAAAATGAGTTGTACCAAAAACTAGATGTGCAAGCTTGTTTTAATTTCTCGAGACGGACATAGTAGAACTCACGTAAGTAAGATATTATCGCTTGTTTGTTTAACTTCTCCAAAATGTCTTTTTTCGAAAAAAAATCGAGTTGTTCACGGATATTTGTTTCTTAAATGGTGAAGCGAAACTTCCTTGAACACATGCAAGATGTTCTAGCTTGTTTGTTTAACTTCTCCGAAATATTATTTTTTAACCAAAATCGACTTGTTCACGAATAATGTGTTTCTTAAATGGTAAAGTGAAACTTCCTTGAACACACGTAAGATCATTTTTAGAATTAAACTCGAGATTCATGAATAATTTGTTTCTTAAATAGTGAAGCGAAACTTCCTTCAACAATTGATAATGTATGAAATATGCAATCTATAATATGAAGTTTAATATTAATAAAGAAATTAAATTTTTATTTAATTAAAAAATTCTATTTAATATTTGAAATTCGTTAATATTTTTACAAATAAATAAAATATTAATTTATAATTCATAATATAAACTAGTAATTAACGAACTTGTTCGAACCAACTTTTTTTTTTATCATCAAATCAAATTTTATTAATGAGAAACTTAACAAACCATTTTCTTTACAAACTTTGATCTTATTGAGTTTAAGGCCCAACATGTGAAACTTAAAACCCAAAAAGACTCTCACCTTACTACATTGAAACCAAAAGATTACACCTCCTACCTTACTATAACAAAAACACCTCCTTCCTTACTAAAACAAAAACTGGCCCACTAAATAGCTATTACAATTAATAAATTGGTCCAATACAAAATAAATTACAATTTACTAATCTAGTGTATCTATAATCTCCCTTATACTCCTCTTCTTAACATTCCAATTCTGCATTTTCATTTTCACCCTGCTGATTTTCCTACACATTTGATCTTCATTTAAACCATACCCTCTATGCTCTGTATAATTTCTTACCCACCAAACATAGTAAATATAAGAAGTGCACAGAGAACTAACAAAGATAACCTGCTCCTCACACTTTATCGCTAATATTTCATTACACAAACCTTTAAAATCTCTCGGAAGATTGTTCATATTGCCCATACTTAATATCTTTCCCAAATTTATTTTAATAAAAGAACACTCGAAGAATAGATGAGTACTATTTTATGTAGTAGTTTTACAAAAATGACAAAGAGGATTAACATGATTACCCCACTCTATTATTCTTTCTTTAGTACTAATTCTATCTTGTATAGCAGTCCAAGTAATAAAGGCGCACCTTGGTATATTCTTCTTCGCCCAGATTATTCCATACCAGTACATTTGCTCCAAATTATCATCTGCAGTAATTCTTGCTAGAGTTTTCGTGAAGGAGAATTTCATTTTGTTACTCTCACTCCACACTTTTATATCCTTCATATCATTTAACTTTACCTCATTAAGAAGGGGTAAAATTGTACTAATATGAGGTGGTAATCTCCACCTGCTCCATGCATAACAGTTATAAACCGTTTTGTTACTATTTATATCATCTTTCTATAGCTCAATACTAAGTTTTTCCTACACACTATAGTCTTCAATCCACCTGTCCCATATTATATATGTATCTATCCCATTATTCACCTTATGATGAATGAACTTATAAGCGAGATTCCTCACCTCAGTAGTTTCTTCCATATCCAAGTATGCGCTTGTTTTTCCTCAAGACACCATGTCCACTTATTTTTAACAATATTACATTTCACCCATATACTCCATAAATTACCCTCCTGAGCATACATTATCCAAAAAGTAAAAAGTAAACAAACTAAGTTAATATTTTCTATCTTAGGAATGCCCAATCCTCCATTTTGTTTAATTGTGCACACTTTATCCCAATAGATTTTTGCCCCTTTTAGCCCCTTCCGTATTTCCTTTCCATAAAAAGCTATTCATCAACTAGTTTAGTTTGTATATTACCTGTTTGGGGAGAAGGAAAACACGACACCAAAAGAGTATTTTACTAATGAGAACACACCTAATTAGCTCCACCCTTCCATCGTATGAAAGAAGCTTTGAGGACCATTAGTTTATACTCCTATATATTTTGTTTACCAATTTATTTCCTTCTTCAACACTGAGCTTCTTGGAATGTAGGGGTACCCTTAAATACCTAACAGGTAAACTTCCCATTTTTATGTTCAATATCTCAGAATTCTTCTTCTTTGTATTATAATCAGTACCACCAAAATATATCTCACTCTTTTGATAATTATTAATCAGCCTTGACTTTCGTGAGAATAGTTTTAACCCCTCTTTGACTTAATTTGCTAAATTAATATCTAGCTTAAAGTAAATGAATAGATCATCAGAAAAGATTATGTGATTCAGCTTCATTTCTTCACATTTATGATGGTAATTAAAGCTAACTTTCTTCCCCAAAAGATTGAAAAGACCTGTAAAGATTTCCATACACATTGCAAAGAGATAAGGAGAGTGAGGGTCTCCTTGTCTCAACCCTCTTTTTCCTTTAAAAAAACCACACGCCTCACAATTAATACATATAGAATATGTAGGAGAACATACGCACATCCTTATCCTTACAATAAATTTCTCAGGAAAATTAAAAGCTTCCAGTATATTCATTTAAAACCTCCAATTCATGCAATCATACTCTTTTTGAAGGTCTAGATTTATAATACACTTTGGAGTAGAATCTTTCTTCTCATAACCAGCTTCACCTCCTGAGCAAAAAAATGTTGTCACTAATATACCCGTCTCCAACATACGCCGCTTGATTAAGAGATATAATTGAGCTAATAACCTTTTTCAATCTTTTGCAGATAACTTTTGAGATAGTTTTATAGGATATGTTCGTACAAAAGATTGGCCTAAACTTTCTTACACTTGAGGCCTTCTTTTCCTTAGGTATTAGTATTATGTTTGTAGCATTAATCTGAGTAAGAATTTTACCATGTCTAAGCATTTTCTAACTGCTTTTGTAAAATCATCTCCTATAACACTACATGAAGTCTTGTAGAAAGCTGAGTTAAGTCCATCTGGTCATGGGCTTTTATTCTCACTAATAGAAAACAAGGCTTCCTTTATTTCTTCATCAGTAATAGGGGCAATAAGAGCAGCTCTTTGTTATTCATTTTGAAAGGAGCCAATTAGCTCTTTAATAGTGTCAATGGAGCACACTTCTTCATTTACATCTTTAGTGCCTAAGAGTTGTGTATAGAAATTTACAATTTCCTGCTTGATCAGATTAGGTTCTACAATATTTTCACATGAATCACTAACAAGGATAGATATGTTATTTTTAGCAGCTCTACCTCTAACAATTTTGTAAAAATAAGCTGAAGTACAGTTCATATCATTAATAGAGATACACTTAGCCTTTTGTTTGAGAATATCATGCTGTATAATCCTAGCCTCCTCTAAACTCTGACTAAGAATTTTCTCCTCATTGATAATACATGGATCAGTTGCACCATTCATAATACACATCAATATGTTCTTGAGCTGAGCTTTCATTTGTTCAATCTCTTTAGAATTCCTTTTGAAGTGAGTGTTATTAAACTTCTTAAGAGCAACTTTTATACTTTTCTGCTTCATACATAATTTATACATTTCATTTCAATCTACTTTAATGTTCCAAGCATCCTTCACAGTTAAATACATTTATCATGTATAGCCCAAATGTTGAAGAATTTGAATTGACTTGAAAGAATTTTTTTGCACATCCAAGATTTAACTTAAGCGCACAATGATCTGAGGTTGATGGTGGATGGATACTCACACTAGAAGCTATAGAGTCTAACAATCTAGTGTTAATAAACACTCTCTCTATTTTGCTAGCTCGAATTTGATCTCCCTTATTCTTGTTAGTCCATGTGTAAAATTGCCCACCATAATTGTGTTCATATATATTTGCTTCTTCAATACACTCTATAAACTCAAGTGTACCTTTTTCTAAATCATTACAATTCAGTCTGCCTCTAATATGCAATATTTCATTGAAATCACCCATGAAACAGAGATTTTCATTCTCATACTTTTTACTCCATTTAATTATATCACTCCATAATGTTCTTCTACCTTTATCAGTTCCACTAGCATAAACCATTACAATATAAAGAACCTCATTACTGTCTTTCACTTTTAGTTCACTTAATATGGCTTGAGATGTTTGATAAACTAGATTAATATAAGCAAATCTTTTGTCCCACAATACCCAAATCCTTCCACTATCATCTCTTTTATAATTGTGTAATATTTCCAGATGAGGGAAATGTCAGTTATTATAGAAGGGTAATTGTTGAATTTAACCTTTGTTTCCAAAAGCCCAATCACCCTTACATGATTACTAGCTAAAAACTCCCTCATATCCACCTGTCTGAGGAAATTATTAAACCCTCTCACATTCCAAGCTGCAATGGTCATATATTGGGAGGTCTAGTAATCTCTTCCCCTACATTATGATTGATAAATTCTAATAGATCATGATCAATCTGACTTCCTTCTTTGTTCTGTAACTCATCAAACTTATTCATTATAGTTATAGAACTCGTCTCTCCTTTCTTACTATCATTCTTCTTGGTATTCCTCACAACACTCCATTCCTCAACTACCTTCATTCCCTTATAACTTTTTCTAATAGGTTCACTTGTTGATTTAGGCACCCATACTTTTTGAGTTTTCACATACTTTGTTTCTACATGTCCCAACCTACTACATCTTTTACATACAATCGGCCTCCATTCATACTCTAATTTAACCTCCTGCAGCTCTTTAATTCCTATATCAAACAATACATTATCAGGTAACTCCTCTTTTATGTCAATCTCTACACAATCTCGAGCATACCCCAACCTTGTTTTTGATTTCGTTATAGTATCCATTTCAATTGGAACACCTACAATACTAGCTACATATCCAAGTCCTCTTTGTTTCCAGAGATTCATTCGTATATTCATTAATTTAACCCATATCGGCACATTAGATATATCTAATTTATCAAACTGCATACCTGCCTTCCATGGTCGAAGAAGTAGCGTCTTTCCATTAATATGCCAGAGCTGCTCACGAACATTGCTGTAACTTTGCTGATTTTCAATCTTGAAAACTACACTTCCCTTCAAATTTGATTTAATTTCTACCTTACCCAGCTTACTCCATTGATATCTAACAAAATCTTCTATAGCAAAGAACAGAGGCGGAGCATCAACGAATTGGCCAATTAGGTAATTCACCCATTGTTCAGACCCTTCCTCGAGAACATCTATTGGTGGTTTAATAAGTTTCATCCCTTCCAAATTTACTAGTTTATGATGTTCTAACTTCATAGAATTGCTCACACAACCAAATAATTGTGACCATGAAACTCCCTTTGATTCACTCCTTTTCTCGGGTTCAACCAGATCTACAACTTGTATCACTTCATTGTTGCCTTCCAACACAATATTCTCTTGAAACCCAACACTCGCCTCCTTCTCATGCTTGTACGATTCAGGTGTCTTAAGTAGATTTGAGCTCGGTGACATAATCTCTTTCGTAATATCTCTGTACTTAGTCTTAGATTTAGGGTTTCTTACTAGATCTATTCACTAATTTGTTGATTTTCGCTATGTTTAACATTTTGGTCATTTTTTGAGTAAAAAAAAAAGCGGTAAAAGGAAAAATAAGGTGAAAAACGAAAAAATCTAAGCGGAGAAGAGGTGGTGGTGGTATGGAGGAGGGTAGAGAAACGGGTGGATGCGTATGTTTTTGTGAGAGAGAGGAAAAATTGTTAGATCCTAGATAATTCTTGAGATAAACAACAAATCCAGATAAGGAAAAGCAAAAGTTGGAAAAAAAAGCTAAAAAGAGGTGTAAATCTAAAAATGGAAAAGTGGAATGAAAATTAATGGATGAGTGTGTAGAGAGGATTTTTTAGGTGAGTTGACTCTCATTGACCCTTTTCAAGATTTTGTTACATGGTAGCTACCAACTCAGTTCATACAAAGTTTGAACTAAACTCACTTTAATCAAACCTCTAATCGAACTTTGTTTAAACAAAACTTAAATTAGAGATTAAACTACTTATAAACTAATGAGTTCGAGAGAGTTTATCATTTATGTCCTTAGTGACAAGAATTCATTTTTCTTTGGAGGGGGTTTTGAAAATAAAAGAGTTAAAAAATAGGTGTGAAAACTATCACTATATAATAATAATAATAATAATAATAATAATAATAATAATAATAATAATAATAATAATAATAATAATAATAATGAAAGAAGTACCATAACATAACCTATACTATTGCACCACCATAACCCTTGACAACAAACCACTACCAAGATAGCAACAAAACTGAACACTTTCAACCAAATCCGCTCATGCATGATGAAATTGTTGAATTTCAATTTCAGTAACTGAGTCAATTCACAAAAATGAAAATAAAATGCTTGTTTTCTTCACCTCCCAATTTAGACAAGAGAGAGAGCATAAAATCAATTATAATATACATTATTCCAGAAAGAAAACAAATGAGAAGAAAGAAGAAGAAGAAGAACTCCACTAGCTAATCAACCATTGATGTGTTGTTTCAAATTCCAAACTCCAAACAAATCTGACTTGCCCATTTAGGATTACCCATCCTATTAACCTATTTACCTCTATGCAAACACCCAAAATAATAACAAATCTTGACAAGCAAGTCATTTATTATTAACAAATAATTTATAATCATCATCATCACTGAATCATCGTTATATCCACAACATCATTCTCATCCAACAAGTCTGGAAATATCTCATTCGAATACCTCCTAGTCGAAGATGAATTTCTCGTTTTACCCCCTTCACAATTCTGACCACCACTTCCTTGCGATCCCAAGTACCCGACGGTGGTTTCATATTACTCCCTCTTGCCGAAATCGATGGCATAGTCGCCACATACCATGAACTTTGGTGCCAGCTTTCAAACACGACAGCATTCCATGACCCACAAGAGCTTGTAGTTCTTAGCCTTGCTGAGCTAGTATGTTCTTCTCTAACAACCTTTAATGGACTATCAAGAGCTTTTAATATATACCTCATTAATGGTCATCTTGCTGGTTTTGGATTAAGACAAGATCTAGCTAATATAGTCATTTCCCATACTTCTTCTAGTAAATCCTCATCTATTATAAAAGAAGGGTCCAAAATAGTTGTTTCTTGCTCTTTATCGTATATTCTTATACAAGGTAATGTAGCTTCTAATCACTCCTTAACTATTAAATCACTTGCCCCACTCATACCACTTTTCCCGTTACTAGCTCAAGGAGAACCTTTCCAAAACAATACACCTCATACGCACATGTAGCATTAGGCATGCCTGGAGAAAACAATTATTGGATTATGAACTTCATAAGTAAATCTCCTTATTTTTTAATTTTTGTTAATTTTAAAATTAAGATTTTTTTTATATATTTATACACTTTCACGAATCTCACATATTGTTCGCTAAAGTCCCAGAAATTCCAGAAACCTATCTATACCTCATAACCAAATTGTGTACCAGACACGTAGGCAACTACTAATGGCTACCAAACACATGTTAATAAACATAATGATAATGAGGAAGCGCTTACCTAGAATTAGTGAACATTTATGTTGATATTTATCCAACGGTGTCAGCAGATTTCAAGTCAAATACTCCTAAAAAAGAGTTTTCAAAGAGTAGAGAAAGTAAGAATTACAAACTGTAAGTACAAAGTAAAAAAAATTAACCAATATATGTAATAAACTTACAAAACTTAATCTAAAATCAGAAATCACATTGACTCGGTTAATGTCCAAAACTAACAACCAAAAATAATATAAAGGATCCTGACCATAGTAATTCGGACAAAAGATTACTCAACATGTGGAAATTAATCCGACTCCTTGTAGTCAAGCCTTTTTACTAACATTAATACGTCTCTAATGGTCTCATAATAAATCTAACTAATTTTTTATCATATATTTCATTATCTGTGTTATCACCCTTGCAGCAGAATACACTAAAAAACTGTCTCCTCTTTTAATCCCCAATGCAACCATAAATGCTCAAGATAAAAAGCCAAAAAAGATCTCGAAAGATTCCAAACCCCACAAAACAAGAAAAGAAAAATGAAAGTTTAATGTAATACCTAAGATATATGTTCCTAATCCATAATTGTCATAGACGGTCTATAATGAATATTTCAACGGTTAGATCCATAAACAAATTATTTAGATTAAATGCATAGATGTCCGCCCTTTAGAAAAACCAATACTTTGGAAATCAAAAATCAAACACTTTCGGTATCAAAAATCAAACTATCTCAAAATGACAAATCAAACTATTTCGAAATTAAAAAAGAAATTAAGAAATGATTTTATGACCAAACAAACATATGAAAGAAAAATAACAATTAAAATCAAATTAAGAAGAAGTTAGAAGAACTTTGCTCACCTAAGAAAATAAAGCTGGAAAAACGAACGGATTTGGAACAAAAACAAAATACAAAACATTAGTAAGTATAAATTAGATCTAAAACCGAAAAAGAGGAAAAAATAGAAACTGTTGGAATTATTAAATAAAAGACAATTTATTCTATTAATTCTTTCATACATTCGGGAGAAATTGAAAAGACTATGTGTGTACTAATAGTCTCATATAGAATTTGGGAAAATAACCATTGGAAATTATTTTATATAACATGATTTCCTTATCTTGATGACGATTTAATGTCTCTTTATTTCAACTATTACGGACTTTAATGAACATTGAAAAGTATTTATCACCGACCATTGATGAACATTTATGTGATAGATTTTTGTCTTTCTATTTTTTCTATAAATAATGATTTTGTCACTTGCATTTCTATAAAAGAGGAAAAACTATTTTAAAGAGAATGAAAAAACTATTTTAGAGAGAATAGAAAAAATTATTCTAGAGAGAATGGAAAAACTATTTTAGAGAGAATTGAAAAAACGATTTTAGAGTAAATATAGAATAAATATAAACGAAATTAAGAATTAAGAAAAAAAATACTACTCTCTACTCTCCTCTCATATAATATCTTGATATTACTATGAGATGAACTTCTATTATAGATACCGGCATGACCAGAATATCTTTTTAACGAAATTTTCAATTCGTGTAAACGTTCTTTTTTCTTGAATTTTCGTGTAAGTTTCGTTGTTTCCAATTTCTTTTAATAGTTTAGTATTACTTTTAATTGAAAATTATTTCTTTTAAATTTATGTGAAATCTATTTTTTACTTTTCCAGTGATATTGTTAGAGTTTTTCAACAAAATATCCCTTGAATAATTAGCTAAATATACATGTAAAATCACCCTAAATCCAGCAACATATGAATGAAATCATAAAAAACGGTTACCACATACCACAAGAGGGTGTATATAAACAAAATGAATGTATTATAATTTCATATTTAGGCTAATGAAGTATTAGAAATGAGTAGATAATTAAATGGAGTTGGGTTTCTCGGATAAAGGTGAAAAAATAGAAAAGATCCCAAAAGAATGAGAGAAAGAACAAGCATACATAAAATATTTGGCCCAAATAAAATGAAAATATGCTGAAAAAATTTCAGCATATATATTAGATCTTTTTCTTGTGTAAAAATATTAAAACCCAAGGTAATATGGTCGGTTTTTAATAGTTAAGGGGGGGCCTAAGATAATATTGGGCCTAATATCACAAAATATCATTCAAACCCTAATAGTCATCTTCAATGTTACTTAAACACACAGGAACACCATACCATTTCTTACACCACAATACATTTTCTCCTAGAAATCATTTTCTTCCATTCCATTCTACCTATTTTTTTCCAAAGCTTATATCCTCCTCTTTTTTTGTATAAAGTTTAATTTTCTTTCCTATCTCTAACCAAGTTCTGTTTTTTTAATGGATAGCATATCAGATCGATCTATGGCCATTACATTTCAAATATAGAGTATACATATAAAACCCAAACCTTCTTTGAAGATGTGAGTGTTCTTATTTCCATATTCTAAATTATTTTTATTATCTTATTATTTTGAAAATAGAAAATAATCTTGTGGAGAAATAAGATTTTTAATTTTTATGTGTTAAAACATAAAAATTTGTCAATTTCTATTTTTTTAAAGAGTTTTATGTTTCCAAATGTTGTAACTACATGTTTTGATTATTTTTATGTTTTGCTTACATTTCTTTAGACATAATTATTTAAGAGATTATAATTTGAGGTTGTAGCAATAATATTGCATAAAAATATAAATCACTTGGGGTGTACCTTAGTTTCGGGGAATTAGGGGCTATAAAAGATTCATTTTTATTTTTCTTCATTTGCCATCTTTAATTGAATCTGATGTATTAGAATTTCACTTCAAGAGTCTACATTCACATTAAAATATGGTATGATCATAATGTGTATAAAATGGTCATGGTCAAATCAGTTAAATTTACTTTTATTTAATTGGTTAAATTAAGTAATTATTTATAATTAGAATTGGGGAGTTTAATTCAATTTAATTAATTAGCCTAAATTTGATTGAGAAGCAATATTAGATCTATATGTTGAATGTCTTGTGGATATATGTTGCTTTCACAACTGCGTCCTTAAATTTAAACACTCTCATATATAAAAAAAATTCTAATCCTTAGCTTAGGATGTTTTTTAATATTGTTTGAATTTTATATTTGTTGGGTGCATAGTGAGCATTCATTTACAAATGGAAAAGTGAAGTGTTTGTACAGATGCTGTAAGGAAGAAACCCTAGGCATTGAAAGCATAAGTAACATAATACCTGCTACTAATTTACATCCAAAAATTGATATCTTCATGAAGTTGGAAAATTTTAAATCAATAAAAAGAAGTCTGACATCATCTCTTAATTACTATATACCACAAAACTAAGATTTTTTATCGCAATTAAAAATTTTGTATTACAGGAGTAATCAGTAAAATTATTCAATAGAGGTACAAGGAGAGAGATAATGGATGGAGGGAACTCGCAAAAGATTCAAAGGCTTCTTATCAACACGTGGCAAAGGTCTGATTTTCGGTGCTACTTTATTTGTCATTTTTTATGTTTAAGTACTTCATACAACAAACTAAGTGTTTTTATCAAGAATTTTGTATTATAGGAATAATTAATACAAATATTCAAGAGATGGAAGAGGAGAGGGATCTAAGTGAGCTATTCAGTTCAAAATACATGAGAGCTTGACTACGATTTGATTTTGGTTTTTTTAAGAGAATTAGAAGGAACTTAAGAAAAAGTTCAATGATGGATCTTCTTTGAGAAGAGCCCCAATTTAGCAGCCAAACGAATTTTTCCTAGGTGCCCAACTCTTAGTCATTATTGAGAGGTCAACCCTAAAATATATTTTAGAATCATTTTGTAATAATTATAAGATTAAAAATTTAGTACGGATTTTATCAAGCTCAAAATGAGCTAAACATGTTTGTAGATTGATTGCTACTTTGTGAATCATATTATTCGCTTATAATTATTAGATTGAATTTATTGCTAACCACATAATATATACATATCTTATGTTTAGTAAATTTTATTTTTTAATGGTTAGAATATCAAATTGTGGCCATTACATTTCAAAAAAATTTAGATCTATAAGTTTGTCAACCCAAACCTTTGTTGGAAAGGTGAGTTTTTATTTTCATATTCAAAATTATTTTCATTTTCTTATTATTTAGAAAATAGAAAATAATCTTGTGGAGCAATAAGATTTAAAATGTTTTATGTGTTAAAACATGAATATTTGCCAATTTTTATTCTTTTAAAGAGTTTTATGTTTCCAAATGTATACATACATGTTTGATTACTTTTATGCATTGTCTATATTTGTTTAGAAATAATTATTTTAAAATTATAATTTAAGGTTGTAGTAATAATATTGCATAAACAAATACATATCACTTGGATTGTAGCTTTAGTTTTAGAGGAACTAGAGGCTATAAAAGATTTTTTCAATTTATTTTTCTTCATCTGCCATCTTTAATTGTATCTCTTGATTTAGAATTTCACTCCAAGCACATACATTCAATGAAACAATTGTGTATGATCACAATCAGAACGTAGTGTTGGAGCTGGAATACAATTGTGGAATGGCAACGCTAGGTATGATGTCAGCATCTTGTTCAACATGGTGACGGAGACACTGACGTCAAGTTTAATGAATTTTATTGTGACTTGAAATTCACCACCAACATTTTCCAATCAACCTATTAGGCGTATCTGTCCAAGGATACCACAACTTCAAGATAGCAATTGCTCTAAGGAGGTTTCAAAAGGTGTCAAGGTTTGCGTTGTGTATAAAACAGCGTTAATCGTAGATATTACGCCACCATTGTCAAATCAGTGAGATTTACTTTTACTTAATTGATTAAATTAATTATTATTTATATTTGGAATTGGGGAATTTGATTCAATTGAATTAATTAGCCTAAATTTGATTGAGAAGCAACATTAGATTTATATGTCAGAGATCTTGTTGATATATGTTTGTTTCACAGCTAAGGTCCTTCAATTTGAACACTCTCATATATCATTTTTTATCTAATCATTTAGTTTGAGATGTTTGTTTATCACAAGCATTAATTTACAGATGGAAAAGAGAAGTGTTTGTGCACTTTTACAGTTCAAACCCTAGGCATTGAAAGCATAAGTAACATAGTAACTGCTACTAACGTCCATCAAAAAATTGTTATCTTCATAAAGTTTGCTAATAATGAAATAAATCAAACGACGTCAGGTTCATCATCTCTTAAAAGATTAAAAGGCTCCGAATCAACACTAGACAAAGGTCTGATTTTGAGTGTTACTATTTTTGTGATTTTACACTATACCACAAACTAAGAGTGTTTATCACAATCAATAATTTTGTATTACATGAGTAATTAGTAAAAATAATAAAGGAAGGGATGACGAGAGAGATGTTAGAGGGGAGGGATCTCACAAAATATTCAAAGTATCTAAATCAACATGTGGAAAAAGTCTGATTTTGGGTGATAATTTTATTGTCATTTTTTATGTTTAAGTATTTCATACATGAGTTTTTATCACAATTTGTAATTTTGTATTGCAGGAGTAGTTAATACAAATATTCAAGAGAGAGATGAGGAGAGAGATGCCGAAGGAGAGGGATTTAAGTGAGTTATTCAGTTTAGAATACATGAGAGCTAGACTTAAAATAGAATTAGAAGAAACTTTAGAAAAGGTTCATTGATGAAGAGAATAGGGATCTTCTTTGACAAGAGCCAATTTAGCTGCCAAACAAAAAAATTCATGTCTCCATTTTCCATTCACGGTATTAATGGGGACCTAAAAAGGATAAGATCTACCATAAGGTAGATAGTTTCTTTATTAGTTACTCCACATACAACTTAAACTTTATGACTATTGAATGTAATGAAAAAAATTATTTATATTTTAATCTTGATATATTGTTGTCTTTTTTGTTTTTAGTATTTATATTCATGTAATTTTTGGAGATATTCATATTATGTGGCGTTAGAAACGTGGATCCATTTATTTTATGATTGTGTTAAGTATACAGATTATGACATTTTTGTTGAGAGACAACAATGTAGGTGGAGAAGCTACGACAAGCTGAAATGCATCACATGCGCCTGGAACAGCATGTATGCTTGAGGCTCCCTAATCAAAAGTCCTTAGAGCTAGTACACAACCTACCCAAATCTTACAAAGGTTGTTTGAGCCAAATCACAGACTGAAGAGGCTGTTTAAGGGGCTCCAAATATGCCAAATGCTAAGGATTGTTGGCCGAATAACATATCATAATTTTTTTATGGATGGGATATATGAAATTTAAGTAGTATTCTTTGTCGTCAAATTTTGGCGGATGCAGGATATTGTATTACAGTGAGTCAGGGATTAATGGTCTAACCAAACAAAAAGCTTCGAGTGATGGATTTTGAAGTTTTTTTAAATTAATCTTGTTAATATATTACTAAATTTGGAAATATATGATATTATGATTCATGTATATATATTTGAGACTTATTTTAATTTTTTTTTTGTTTTTTAGTATTATTTTTGTCTTAAGTTAACATTTACCATTGACTATCCAAGTTTTTTTTAATGTAATAATATACATTGACAAAATCTACACCCGACCTGAATCTAACCAAAAAACATAAACCCAAATATGAAATTGTATATAGTGATTGGGTTAGGTAGTGAGTCTTGATAATTGAAATTTGCACTTACGGGTTTAGTGCTAGTTTAACCACGTAAGTTGGATAACTACCCCGTGTGCACCCTTACACTAGATGATATTTGGTTTAAAGAGAATTTTTTGAGTTGAAAGAGAAATAACTAATTGGATCGATGTAGGGGTGTAACACGACATTTTTCGTGTTGCGGTTATCCAAATACATAGTTGTAATAAAATTGTACGTATTCTGGATGGCACAACTTGTGGCATGAAAACCCTGAAGAGATTAAGGTTTTCATTCTTCTTACTAGTTATTACATTGATATCTTTCAAGAAGACCTAAGATCTATGAGTATTGACATTGCGGATTGCATCACTTTTAAGTTTATTGAAGGGATAAACCGAATTCTTATTTAAAACCTTACACTTGAGGAAGTTAAATGAGATATTTAATATGGAGGCAAAAACATCAAAGTCTGGACTGGCCTCCTTTATAAAAAATATTGGGAAATTATAAAAGTTTGATGTTTTTTACATGGTTAGAGTTTTCTTCAGTGTATCTCTAGATCTTAACATACGAACAATACTATTTCTACACTGGTTCACAAAGGTGATAAGTAGGAAAAAGTGATTGACATATGTCTGATCTCATGCTCGAATATTGATTACAAGATTAATGCTTCCATTCCATAATATGGTGAAGGTCTTTATGCATGGAATTATATCCCCACGTAGTCAAACTTTATCAAAGATACAGTTATTTACACAATATCCTTCTAGTCCATGATATTTCCTATTTCTTTTTGAAATCCAATAAATAGACCTAGAGGGGGGGTGAATATGACCAATGTGGAATTAAAAATATAACAACAACTGAATTCTTTGACTGTATCTAAAAATACACCGATTAAGGATTTTAGATAGATTGACTAGAGGTAAACAAAAGTTATAATACACGAGTGAAACACTTAGTGTATAAACTTAATGAAAGAATACTATCCAATAAAAAACATATCTATAAGATCTAAGTATGCAAGAATTTAAGCCTATAAAACAAAGGAAGGTATTGAGGTAATATAACAAAAATCTGGTGCGCACAAAATTAAAGAGATAAGGGAGAGAAGGCGGACATGAAATTTTAGAATGGTTGGACTTCGATAGGATTATTACACAACTTATGGTCTATGCATCCTTAAGATTCAAAACTCCTCCACTCGGATCTCGTTGTGTTTTTTAAAGGTGAGCGCACAAACCTTTACAAACTCTTATAAATCACCTTTTAGTGTAAAACCCAAGTGTTATGACCAATACAAGTAAAATAAGTGGAAAATCTTCACTCATGATATACCACTTCAGAAGAACATGATGTCTTTAACATGTGTATCACCACACAAATTTTAGTGAACATTCTCTTTTCACAGTCTACCACTTCACAGTCTGTGAAGCCTTCAAACTTTTTGTCTGCACCTACATAAGATCTAAACCACTCTTGTCTAGCGTATTGAAGATCACACTTCTTTACTAGAACAAGAGATAACCCTAAATTAAAGTATTAAGCCCAATCTACCTAGTTTAGCCTTTTACTTCTTAATAAGTGACTACATGAATGTAGTTGGGATAAAAATACAAATAAATATTGATATATGGACTGTGAATGTCTTTGGGAATCTGATAGAAGATATGCTTTTAAAAGCTTCAATTTTGGTATAGAAAACAACCACTTTAGGAAGTCTTCAGTACCTCTTTGTATATATAAACTCTCCCCAACAGATCTATTCACGTGTCAACTCCTCGTTGGTTGAAAATATTCTTTCTAGGAGATTTCTCCTTTCTGGTCGGATGATCAATTATTATCTTTTATTTCATCGCTTACTCTTCTTTATCTCCATAGAGCATTTGATTAGAGTCGAGTATTCAAATCTGGATATTAAATAGATTGCATACCCAACTACTTTTTGAAGTTTTCACTACCTCTATTTATTGGCAAAATCTCCCCAAATTATATGTCTACATGTCAGCTTCTCATTAGAGCCGGACCTACTAATTTTGGGTCCAGTGAGAAATTTTGAATTTGGCACACATCTGAGGAGGTTTTTAAAGGGGATAAAAAATTTAAAGGAAAATGAAGCATTATAAATAATCTTTAATTTTTAATTTTTTTTAATATGAGAAATAACCAAACATAGATTAGATTTCCTTGTCGTTTTCTTATAGTACTGTTTATAGTGTGATTAGTATTTAAAAACTAAATGACATTATTCTTAGTATATGAAACATTTAAACTGCACCCAACCCCCCTCCCCGCGCGTCAATTGAGGTCGCAACGCCTATAAATTCCTCTAAATCCAGTCATAATTGACCTCTTATATTAGTGAAGATTTATGTTAAACAAATAATAAAAATATCCTATATTTAGAGATCCTATATTAATATATACTTTAAACGTAATCCTCTAATTTAGACATATCTTGTAAGTTCAATATACATATTATAACGTAAAATATATGAAATAGATAAAATAATTGTCATATAAACGAAAAAAATACATACATGCATGTAAACATAGATAATTAAATAAATTTTAATTAAAAAACTTCAACCCCTTTAAGTTGTTATTTATTACTTATAGTTTTTTTGACACATACATATTGTAATGAAGATGATTAAAAGCATACAAATATTTTATTTCTTATTTTTGTGTATAAGAATTCAAAATAAGTTAAAATAAATTTTGTTTCTTATATGGTGTTGCAATTAATAAGTGATATAGATAAATATACCTTTATACTAAAAAATTATATTAATATAAGATACAAATAAATGCCAAATATATATTGTTTTGAAAGTTTTGACAATATAGAATTATAAGTATTAATTATATAGGACAATGCGATTTTTTTCTTGTATAATATAGTTCAACTTAACTAAAGGAAAAAGTAAGACATAACTCAAAAAATGATCTAGACTCAAGGAACAAAAAAAGAAGAATAAAAGAATAAAAGAATAAAAAAATAAAATCCCAAAAACTTAGGTAACCAAGAACATTCCAACCCCTAACTTCTACACAACCAGAAACTTACAATTAATGCAACTACCATCTAAACTAAGAGCCCATTTGGAATTGATTGCATTAGAGTTAAAAAAGCGTTTTACTTAAAACTACCATCTTTTTAGAATTTATTTAAAAATATTTTGACATCTAAATTAATATAAGTGCTGTATTTAATAATCACATATCTAGTGTTTTTTGATAGAGTGAATTTAAAGTTTTAAAGTATACTTAGGGAGTTAAAATCACTTCAAATTATTATTTAAAAAATCAATCCCGATGTGGCCTTAACATTCCATATTATTTATGTAATTCAAATAGTTCGGGGTCCTGGGCGGTCGCCTTGGTTGAAAATCTTCTTTCGAGGTGACCACTCCATTTTGGTCCAATAGCCTAATGATTATCTTTATTTCTTTGAGTAATTGTATTCATCTCCATAGGGTATCCGTTTGGAGTCATGTATTCAAATTCAATTATTGAGAGAATCTGATACTTGATACCCCAACTCGGGTGTCTAGTCTTCAACTACCTTAGCTCCCACATGATGCACTTCCATAATATTTCTTTACTTCACTTCGGAGGTCCGAGCTTTAATATTTTCCAGCCTTCATTCTCAATTGTCTTTAGATTGTCCACCTTTTATCTTAGCTAAGAGGCCTGATCTTCATCTTCTCAACCTTTAATATATAGTGTCTATAGGCACTTTCATCTTTATATCCTCGTAGATTTGGATTTCAGCTTCTTCCAATAAACCTCAATTGGAATTTTTCCAGTTCTCCGCTCTTTTACTCCTCAAGGGTCTAATAACCCTATATTTAATTCTTTCCCTGTCTAACTGAACCTGCTACACTTATACAAAATCTGGACACTTTTCATAAGATTTAGCCATTCGAACTCAATGTTTTATCAACAATCATATCAATCAAAATACGATATTTAGAATAACACTTCCGCAAAAGACAAAAATCACAAAAGCTTTTTGTGATGATCAAGTTTGACATGTCAAAATCAAATGAACTTGTTACGTGGATTATTTTTGTAAATTGTCCTTGTAAAACTTGGTTTACATCCCTAGTGGATTAAATAGATTGTGAATTGTATCTAGATTCCCTTACTTATAGACAATGGTGGGTTGAGTAACGATATCTGGATTTTTTAGGGACACTATGGTGGCTAGTGCAAGCCTTTGTTGATTGTTGACATGGATTTCATATCATAATCCCTTTAATGTTCATATAGTGAAAGTCGTGTTTTTTATAAAATAATCTCCTGGTAGAGGTGATAATAGATGCACGAGCTATGATATCGGTAGGTGGTAGTGGTTATGGATGTGCCTGGTAGGACAATGGTAAGAGATTGGTGAATGATAGAAGCCGTAGAAGTTAGTGGAGAATGATCTTTATATGGATGTACATAGAGATGGTTATGGATGCATTGCTAGGGTAGTGGTTGGTTGAGGTTGTTGGGTAGGTTGTCTGAAGATTATGGGATTTTTGAACAATATGAGATAGATCAAAGTGACACATCGCGAGAGGTAAATTTGATGGAGAAGTGTGATGGCCATTGAAAGTGTAGGTAAAGTGTGTGTAAAAGATGAGATCTAGCTTTACGAGATAGGGGAGATATTTTTTAAAAGGATATAAAAAATCCAATGGGTCCCTCAAATTATAATTTAAAAAAAATATTATTTATTCAAACGATCTTTATTGTTTGAGATAAGAGGATGTATTTGAGGCGTTCATTGATTTAAGAGTGGTAGAGAAATCTCAACGATCTCTTATTTCTCACTAACTCCGGATTTAGAATAGTTTGTGTTACGTAAACAACAAAAAAGATGACGCAATAAGAGTTTATCAATACTCCCATGTATATACCCTAGTAAGGATCTCTCTAACAAGATAGGAGTTACAAACTAAGACTAAGAAAAAAATATGTATAATAAAGCTATATTTTTACTTAATAATGGTTTCAATTTTTTTGTAAGTTTTAATTTTTCTCAAAATGAGATACTTTATTGGTAAGCTCTTGGGTATAATGAAAACAAACGTAAATAACTACAAGATTTATCCTATATTTTTCTTAGTTTACTTTAGGAACCATGAATCTTGAATATAGACATTGGACTATGAATTTTGAACCTTATACCATGAACAAATAATTTTGAATCTTGAACTATAAATCATGACCTTTGTACATGAAACATGGAACATGAACTATTAATAATGAATTTTGAACCTTCAACTTTAAACTTGAATTTTTAACCATGAACCATAATTCATGAATAAACTTTGTCTAGATTAAGGAACAAATATTGTCTAGATAACTATCGTTATCATAAATGTTAAGTTTAATGAGTAAATTTATTCAATCAAAATTATATGAATAACTATTTTGGTACACATTAATCACTTGTTTTCTATTACTTAAAAGATGATTAGGTTCAGGTCATTATTCCAACACAATAAATTTAATATATGTGTACATATTAATAGGTATATACGTTCTACTTTTGTAAGAAGATTACAACCAGGTTTTTATTGATTGGTTATTACTTTATTCACCAAATACAAGTAAATATTACAAGGAGACTTGCAAACCATCTTATGGATTTCAGTTAATATAGCATATATACATATAGTGTAGAAGTTAAGTGGACATTTATTTAAGAAGGAAGAGAATATTGTAAATATATTAGGGTTAACGGAATCCCTAAATTTAAGCTATAGTGTAGAAGTTAAGTGGATGTTTATTTAAGAAGGCAGAGAATATAGTAAATATTTTAGGGTTAATGTAACCCCTAGATTTCAGCCCCTTTCTCTGTAAGTTCACCATAAATAAGGATACTTAACTCTTTAACGACATACACCACATCATTACAAGAGTTTAAGTATTGATATTTCTATATTTCTGACATCCAGTAATGATTAAAACACCATTAATTTTGAGTGAATAAAAGGATACTATCGAAGTTGACTGCTTCAGTCTTCTTCAATGCAGAGTTTTGAGTAATAAAAGACTATCCATATCAAACCCTAGGTATTATTAAACTATATATGTCCGAATAAGGTTTTAACCTAGTCCTAACCTCACTTTAGGTTATTGATTGCCATAAAAAGAGAAACAAAACTTCCATTATTATAAAAGAGCGGGGAAATATATTTTTAAAATTTAGACATCATTTTCTTCGTAGATAGTGGAAATAGAATGTGGATTCAACACTAATTTTTTTTTGTATGACTAACTTTTGCTCAAATTCTCTTTGTTTCCTCTACTACTTTCAAAATTAACGAACTTACGAGATTTGTAATTTAAGTAACTAATCTACATAAAATTTAACATATCTCTAAATCTAATAAATTAATAATCCAAAATTGAATAAATAACCCATTAATTTTGAAGAGTGAATTACACAATTGGTCATTTTGAAATAATCAAAGTACTATTTTGTTATCAATAAAATATCTACAATTAACAAAATATTGTTACATTATTCCAAAAAATATCGAATATACTCTTGTAGAGGTATATATTTGTTAATGTAAAATTGGCGAAACAATAACAACAAAGATAAAGCGTAATGATCAGGTACATAAGAAGGTACGGTTCATCAAGCCAGATAAATTACTAGTAATAACAAAGATAGGTTAAACAGTAGAGTTGAAAGTGAGATGATACTCTCATTAAGAGCTCAAGTTTGAGTTATTTAAGGATTTTTAGAATTTTACTAGTTAGTTAAACAAGTCAAGCTAAAGTTTCAAATTCAGGCTTGTTTACTATACGAGGCAAACTCAAACTTGTATAAAGTAGACTTATTGTAAATGTTCTTTAAGATCTCATTAGTAGACTTAGTATATATATTCAATTTAAAAATTATCAATATATTTATAAACTAAAATTCGAAAATACTTAAATTTTTTGTATACGTAAGTAACCATAATTAAATATTATATATCTACTATGTAATTGCTTTCTTTAAATAAAATTATGTAATGTGTTTTATATTAGTTTAACTTAAATTCATTTTGAATCACTGAAAATTCTTCCAAATAATATATATCATAGAAAAATAAACGAGTCTTAAATAAGTCATAATCAAAACTCAAACAAACCTTAAACAAACCAAGTTGAACTGAGCTTAAGCGTGGAAATAAATTAATGATCCAAGCTCAAACTTAAATATCAAGGATTATTTCAAAATCAAATCAAGGTCAAACTCACTAAAATCTTACCAAAACAAACTCAATATAACCAAAGTTTGCCATGAATAGTTTGCAGGACTAGTTTCAAGCACTAAGAAGCCTTTGGTACCACCATATCAAAGATAAGAACAAACAAGACACATAAGAAGTAATATTAGACAAAAAAAATCAACCATGGAGAGACTCAAATATTTTATATCATGAATTTCAACAAACATGAAATTATCAACTTATCACTCAAACATAAACTAGGTAGGAATATGTTTCTTAAATGGAATATAAAATAATAGTTGTAAGGTTGTAAAACTAGATGGTTAGAAAAATGATGTGCTCTTAATTGTGATAATAATGAAAAATAAGGGCCTATTTTTTTTTTTTTGAGTGACAAGTAATGAGTACTTTATAAATAGCTGAATATAACTTTTTCTGTTAAGATGTAGTGTCTTAATGAATTAGAATTTACTTGAAATGTTAATAGAAAAACACTAGTTAAGAGTCATTCAAATCTGAATTGGTTAAATAAAGTTGTATTTGATCAGTGTCTTAATAAATTAGATTAAGAATCCATTATGTGTAGACAAATATAATCAAAGGCTGAGTCTTGACATGGACCAAAAAAAACTAAACACAAGGCAATAAACCAACATGGCACTATATCACAAATACCGCATTGCAAAGCTTCATTAACATATGAAAAAACTTAAACAAAGGAACCATTGCCAAATCCCACATGTGCATGCATATAATAATCTATTCTCCACCATATCTCATAACCACAAATAGGTATTTGTACAAATTTGAGAACTACTCCACAATGTATGTAGAGTACTCTTCAAGTAAATATCACACTTGAACTAGTAGCCACCACATAATCCGAGCATCTTCCTTGTCCCGTTATGTCGAAAACTCACTCTCTAACTTTGTAAACTATAGTATTTTAATAAACCTAAGGAAAAAATCCAAATATTGGATTAGTATGGCAATGTGATATATGTATAAAAATTATGTGTGGGTGTGTGGATAAAAAGTTTTTGCTTCATGAAATCATCATCTTTATTGTTTGTATATGGAGAAACAATTTAAAATGTTGCTATAACTTCATCCATGGATAATTAAGTTTACAATTTTAAAATAGATGTAGAGAAATGACGAGTGAGAAGATAATTTTGTTTTTATAGGTAAGAAAATCAAAGAATATACACATTAAGGGTACACCATCCATGTCAACAACAAGGGTGGTTTTCTCAATTAAAAAAGAGGAGGATTATTTCTGGAAAGAGATTTCAGGAACTGCAGAGTAAGTAGAAAATTTATTCCTTAGATAATGATGATGAAATTATTCTGGATATTCGCTACTTTAAGAAGTACAAAACGAAACGATCACGTGTCATTTCATCACATCCGGATTTATTGGACATGCGAGCTGATACCTTAACAAAGTGTGCTAGGTAGCAGGCTACGAGTTTGTAGGGGTCTTTTGACACGATTCTCCATTTTTTAGGACTTTGAATTAGATAAGTTAAGGACGATAGTTTCTATAGTTTAAATTATCAACAAAAAAGATAATAACAATAAAAAAGACACCACATCACAAAACCTATTTCACCAAACCTCTACCAAGACAACACATTAATCATTTAAATTTTAACCTAATACATTATTAGAGTTAGGAGATTATTAACCATTTGGGTACACATCCACCACACCATCAACAACCTACGTATAATCGTCCACCATAAATTTAGAAATTTAGAAATAAATATTGTACATAATATATTTTACTAAAACCATATAAATAACATTTAGTCAATTTCAATTCTAATAATTTTATCACAAAAATTATATAACTTCAAATTTATTTGAAAAGATAAAACTATAGAAATAAGAAATTACAAAAAACAATTATTTATTAATTTGTAATTACGGCGTCGTAATTTTTAATAACTTTTAATTACAAAATATAAGGGGTGAGAAAGGGTCATGTTAACCACCGGTTGGGGTTTAGGGTAAGGGTAGGGTAATATAATTAGGTCTATATTTTGCCAAAATCTAGGGTAGTTTAAATTTTACCATACCCTTGGGTTGCCCATACACGGGTTAACCCCTGGTTTACCCTAGGTAAATTTAACATGGATTTTTATAATGACACTTATATGAAGTATACAAAATATTAAGTTCAATAAAATACATGTCATTTGAAGTACATTCAATTTTTTTACAAGTTTAACGAAATACAAGTTTATTGGAATTTGATTCACAAAAATATTACAAGTATTACATTTCAAGTTCATTTACAAAAATTCGTCTCGAAATGTCGAGATGTTGCAAGTTGATTCCGTGTAAAACATTTTAGTATAATATGTAACCTACAACATTCCAAAAAAGGATTAAATCTTGAATATATTAAGCCGTTAGACTCAAAATTGTTTAATTTCATCGTAGGATGAACATATTATTTTTTAATTATTAATCATCACATGTTTAATGTAATATACACTTTCACAGGTCTTAGATATTGTTGGAAAATATCTTGGGAATCCTTGAAAAAACCTCATAACCAGATTGTGTTCCAAACACGTAGACAACTACTAATGGCTACTAAATACATTTTAAAAAAAACAATGATAATAAGGAAGGGCTTACCGAGAATTAATGGACATTCTGATTGATATTCTTCCAATGTTTTCAACAGATGTCAAGTCAAATTCCTCTAAAAAAGAGTTCACAAACAGTGGAGTAAGTAAGAATTACAAAATGTGAAAATTAATATCGACCATAGTAATTCTAACTAAAGTTTATTCAATATGTGAAAATTAATTCAACTCCTTGTTGTCAAGCTAGTTTTTACTAACATTAATATGTCCCTAATGGTCTCAATTTTCAAAATAAAATCTAAGTCGCATTTTTTATCCTATATTTAATTATCTATGCTACCACCCTTGCAACATCAGATACTAAAATTTTCGGGTCCTTTAATCACCAATGCAGCCTATAAATGCTCAAGTTAGAAATCCAAAAAAGACATCGAAAGATTGCAAACCCTACAAAATAAAAAAATTATGAAATTTCAGTGTAATACCCAACGTATATGTTCCTAATGTATAATTTTCATAGACATCTACAATTAATATTTCAACCGTTAGATCCATAAACCATTTTATTACAGAGCAACTACACAATGTAAGCCCGTACAACCAATATATACTTTTAAAATCTGAAAGCAAACACATTCTATATAAGAATCAAACCATTTGAAAATCACAAATCACACTGTTTCAAATCAAAAAAGAAATTAAGAAATAATTTTACAAAATTACAAACATATTCTAAAAAGAAAACAATTCAAAACTAATTAAGAAGAAGCTAGAGAACTTTGCTCGTTTAAGAAAATTAAGCTCGAAAAATAAACCGGATCTGGAACAAAAACAAAATAAAAAATGTTAGTAAGTATACATTAGCTTTAAAACAGATAAAGAGGAAAAAATAGAAACTGTTCGAATTATTAAATAAAAGACAATTTATTCTATTCATTCTTTAATTCTTTAATTCTCTTAGGAGAAGTGGAAAAGACTATATATGTACTGATAGTCTCACATTAGAATTTGGGAAAAAAACTATTTGATATTATTTGATATAACAAGATTTTCTTATCTTGATGATTACTTAAGGTCTCTTTATTTCAGCTGTTACAGAAGTTATCATGGTTAGGTCAACAAGACCGCTGACTTTAATGAGCATTGAAGAACATTTATCGCCAACCACTGATGCACATTTATGTCATTGGTTTTTGTCTTGTCCTGATAGAAATAATGACTTTGTCATTTGCATTTCCAGAGAAGAGGAAAAGCTATTCTTCAGAGAATAAAAAAACTATCCTAGAGAGAATAAAAACTATTCTAGAAAGAATAGAAAAAACTATTCTAAAGAGAACTTAAAAAACTACTCTAGAATAAGAAAAAAATTATTCTAGAGAGAATAGAAAAAAATATTCTAGAGGGAATGTAGAATATAATATAGACGAAACTAAAAGTTGTGAAAAGAAAATACTACTCTTTACATGAATTTCCATGTAAGTTTCGTTGTTTTCCATTTTTTTTAATAGTGTATTTTACTTTTAATTGAAAATTGTTTCTTTTAAATTTATATAAAATCTATTTTTTACTTTTCTAGTGATAAAGAATCTCCCTTGAATATTTAGCTAAATATACATGTTAAATCAGTCTAAATCCAGCAACATATATAAGCAAAATGAATATATTATAATTTCATATTTAGGCGGATAAAGTATTAGAAATGAATAAATAATTAGATAGAGAACAATTTCTTGGAAGAAGGTGAAAAATATAAATGATCCCACAAAGATGTGAGAAAGAAGAAGCATACAAGGTAATATGGTGGGGTTTTAATAGTTAAGGGGGAGACCCAAGTTATTATGGGCCTAGGGTATATATAATACCTTATATATACACAATTTACCTTATACAGAATAGTCAACTGCCTACAAAATAGCATACATCATAATTCAAACCCTAATCACCGTCTTTAATTTTACATAAACACACACAAAAACAATACCATTTCGTACACAATCGTCCATTTTTTCCTCTATAAGATTTGACTTTACCTAATTCTGGATAATATAGACAAATTATAGGCATGAGTAAAAACAATCTCACTAATCACCTATTATTAACCAAGTATAATTATCTTCATTATTAATAGCATTATCAAGAAACTCCCAAAAGTATATAATTAAAATTCCAAAATCCCTAAAACAGGAGGAGCTAAAAATTCAAATTCTGTAACATGATGTGTCTCAATAGTTGCTCCTAGGAGTAAATATGACTTCCTGGGGGACGATAGGTTTGGGATTAAAGCCACTAGAAGTTCTTTTTCAATCACACCATAATTCCTATATGTTTTAGTAAATCACAAGTGAGAGAGCGCTTGTGGATAATAAATTTTAAGTTGAAAATAAAAAACCTCTTATTGGGACGGTGTAAATATATTATTTCCAGTGAACTTTTTGCCAAACCCATCTACTTCACCATCTACTCCAATGATGGACCATTGATTGATTAAAAGGTTCAATCAAAAC
This sequence comes from Nemophila menziesii, assembly GCA_029959085.1. Taxonomy (NCBI): domain Eukaryota; kingdom Viridiplantae; phylum Streptophyta; class Magnoliopsida; order Boraginales; family Hydrophyllaceae; genus Nemophila; species Nemophila menziesii. The sequence goes on along the minus strand of JARWIR010000005.1, from coordinate 59,848,583 downwards.
CAACAATTGCGTATTCTTAATTTAATGTATTTCTTATTTTTTTAAGCTACACGACAGTAATCTAGAGGTATAAATTCAAGAATAAAGAACAAAAGTTTTCAAAGTAAATTCAAAATGAGAAAGTACACAATTCAACTTTTTCCAACAAATTGGAACTTGGAAGAGCCAAGAAGAAGATGAGAAATTACTAAGGAAATAACAAAAACATCACATAACTATTTAATCTATTTATAATGTTTTCTTTATTTGGTACAGGCGCCAAGTCAGCAAAGTGACGCTAGTTACCTACAACTATTTTTCTTGTTCAGGCTTACATTTTGATTTCCTTGAAGGAAATTGACCTTTATTAAGTGAAGTTTATTATTTGTTCTTTTAGGATAAAGAGATTTTTGTTTCATCTATTTCCAAAATAGTCAAAAGATCTTTGCGTCTATTAAGTTCATTTGCGTGCAACAGTTTAGACGTCTTTGGTAGTCTTCTTTGTATTCTGTAGATGATAGATTCCATACAAGATTTGCTACTTAAAAGAAACAATTTTGGCTTTAATCTACATGCAAACTGTCATGTCTCCCTAATTGGGGAAGAAACGTTTGTATATTTATAGGTTCATTATCTTCAAGGGAAAGAGAATGATCTATTGGGTTTTGTTCCTTGTTTTACCTTAATTGGAGGGTTTTCCCAACTTTTGTGAACATTTTATTATAATATGAGTAACATAACATTCAATTTTACTCCCCAGGTATGGTGCTTCTATTCTACTTCTTGTAAAAAATTACTACAAGGAATAACTGTTTCAAAGGGTGTGGTTGCTAATTAAAGATGTCTCTAAAACGAAACTTGGTATTAATTACTTTCTCATTTCGTTTCCTTATCATATTATGTGATCTCGGAAACAGATTCATTCATAATCTATCTTTTACATTGCACTTCTTTAACTTTCTTATGTATTATCTTCAACACACTCTATATTATGGATCCATCATTACTACTACTGACTTGAGTGACAGAGTGCCACCTACAGCCTTACTATTAGGAGGTGTATACACAATTGTTTTCTTGCAAATGTTACAAATTCGGTTGAAAGTAGTTATTATATATTTTCATCCAACTAACATGGTTCTATATTTGCACTATGAATATAATAGAAAGTTTGTAACTTATTAACTAACAATTAGTTTCAAATTTAGATGACATCAATGAAAAAGATATCAAGATACCAACAAAACATGTGAACCATAATGTTTATAACCCTTTTAACACACTTTAATTATTTTTTCCAAATAACATAAATTTTCTTGAAAGGTGTTTTTAATATAGAAATGCTTTAACTTTCAAAAAAAAATTTCAAAATAGATTCTCAGATAATAATGAAGGTTAATCATTATAACTAGTGTATCTATATTTGTGATGAATTAATCCACTCATGAGACATTTTTGTAGGCAGAGTATACCAATTGTTAATTTATTATTCCCTATTTATTAATATTTTCTTATTTCATGCTTTGATTTGAAATTTATTACTTTTAGAGCATATTTGGTACAATTTGTCTGTTAATGTGAAACTCTTAGGTAAAAGGAAATAATTAGATGCTAAATCAATGTCAAGGAAGTAAGGAAAGAATATCCAATGAGAAATCTAGAAATAAAAGAAAACAAAGTTGAATTAGGAAAGGAGAAGCTACCAAATAAATCTGTAAAAAGCTGGAGAGACGTCCAATATCTTGGAGACTGTAGAAAATCGATTACAAATTTCAAGGATCCCTTTTAGGATCAGATAGGTCTTTTAATTGCGGTCATTTTGATTTGTCGTACATTGAATTTGTCCAAGTAACGAAGGAGGTATGCTCAAATCAATCTCAATGTTTATCATGTCCTATATTTTAGGTAACAAATTTGAAAAGGAATAGAAGTCCAATCACTTGACTTGTACTCCAATATTTTGATATAGGCTTATCTAGCACCTATAAATACATCTAGCTATCATTGTAAACATGTCCTTTCTTGAATATTAATCTTTACTATCAAGTAGGGGTAAGCATGGTTCCGTTTGTCTTGATTTTTGGCCAAAACCGGAATTAAACAGAATTATTCGGTTCATAATAATTTAAAAACCAAACTGGACGATTCCTATTTGGTTACACCTTTGGTTTTTAGTTTAATAGTGGTTTTGTTTGTTTTAGAATTTGGTTTGCTTCGAATTTGAATTTTTGGTCAATAATATTTGTTAACCTATTTTCTGGAAAATACATGTCCAATAACGACTAATATTCTAATACAATTATAACATTATTACATAAGCTGGGTATTAATATATCAATTAAACAAAAAACTATAATCTAACAACAATCATCATAATTTACAATACTTAATATATCCATATAGTTATAACTAGTACTTTCAAATTCAGACAATTATGATTAATAAAATCAATAAAATAATAGATAGTTACTAATATAATCTTAAGTAATATATAAACAATTATCACTAATAAACACCAAATAGTAAAACAAAAATTTCACATAGATGATTACTTTTCACAAAGTTTTTCCTACAAAATTATTATAAAATATTTCACACATTCATTATAAATTCCTTTCTCAGTTCGGTTTTTGTTTGGTTTTTATGGTTTGATTTTTGCATGGTAAACCGAACCAAACCAAAAAAACCGGTTTTGGATATATTGAAAATCGAACCATTTAGTTTTTCGGTTTTTGGTTTTTTTGGTTTGGTTATTTCTAATTTTTTTGTTCAGGTTTGTTGGTGCGAATTTACTTAGCCCTAGTATCAAGTTTACTATCCATAGTTGAAAGTTTACAAGTATGTATCTATCTTTTGATTTATTTATTTCTAGTATGAACTAATTCTCCCATATCTTGGGTTTTGCACATGTATAATATTTGAATTCTGTTTCTTATATCTATGTTATTTGGGAATAACTTTTAAATTTATTGAGCTACTTATTTATTTCATATATTTTGTTTTATGTGCTTTTATTTAATGAATGTAGTACTTTCTACTACACGAATATAGGATTACCATATTAGAAGTTGGATGGTCACCTGGAAACGGCCTTAAATTCTAGAAACACCACATAAACCTCTAGTATGCGATAGTAATCTTAAAAGGCTTGGCTAACTAAATAGTAACTAGAGTTTGAGATTAACCACCGATCATTGTGCATGGTCCACCCGAATGGGGGTTAGGAGGAATATAGAATCCTGACTACTTACTCTAAATATTTTTAATCACTATTATATTGTGAATATAGATTTTGAAGGATAGGTGCATACTAGAAAACCTAAGATATATCTCTAATCTCCATTATATTTACTCTTATTTATTTGAATTAGTATTTAATAATTATTCCCTCAATTATTTATCTCTTTAATTTTTTATCTTTAGATTTATCAGTTAATCTCTACTACGATTTCTTTCCTAAATACGATTCTACGCTAAGATGCTTAATATGTGTGAACAAATCTTACTTACTAGCTTAACTTCCAGACAATCTGTAATACCTGTAGTGCGTTTCTCGTGGTAGTTAAGGGTGAATTTCCTTATTTTTATCTTATTTACATGTTTATTTATTACACCATTTCCCCTAACAATCACAAATAATTTTAAAAACATGAAAATAGATAGTAAGGTACTTTATATGTAAGTAAGCACTTTTTTACCACAAGAAAGTATTTAAGGTTTGAGCCTAATATTTGAATACATTGAATATCGCGGAACAGACTTATCCAAGAGCTAAAATTGATAAGATGTATCTAATCCTTGTCTTTTGACTTTATTCAACGTCTAGCTTGAAGTTCTTTGCTAAAACAATTGGCAAGTTGAACCATATTTTTTATACTATGTTCAAGTTACTTTCTCTCTCTCTCTCACACTCTCTCTCTCTCTCTAACAAACAATAATGCATCAAAATGTTAAAAATAAGTTAGCGCATAAGATTATGTTTTACTTAATTGCATAATATATGCCTATATTTTGCAAAAGTTTTATTATAAGCTCTTATATTATGCAAAAATACTATATGTTCCTATATATAAAATTAAATACACTATAAGTCTATATGTTCATAAAATGAACTTTTACTGTATACGTGCAAATAGACTACACTAAAGTTATAAATTATGGTTTATAAACAATAAGTTGACAAATTTAAATTCTGAAACCAAACGGCAGCCAAAAGGTATATTTATTATAAATAAGTTAGGGGTTAAAACCCCAAAAGTCAAGAGAAGCATGGTCCCCTTGAGTCTTCACCACGAGGTTTTATGCCCAAAGTACGAGCGAATCACACCTTGGTATGGTTATGGGTGTGATAGAAAAATGATAATAAAACATAATAAATAAGAACACACACCTACTACTACCACGAGAAACTCTTTGCAGGTGAACATATCATTTGCAAGTAATGTGTAGGTAAACCAAATATCACTTCTAATTTAAGTTAAATGTAAAAGGACATCCTAAATTCAAATAACTTATAAAATAAGTATTGGTATATACACTTATGCTGTTCTCAAAGTAAACAAAATTAGTTCACAAAGGGTTTTTACTATTGCTTTATATTAGAGAAGAAATATTTTGAAGGTTGAAATTAAACCTAGAAAAAACCTTAGTCGGGTTGTAATTTAGCTGTAAAAACGTAAAGAGTTTGGTTGTGGTTTAGCCTATAAAACCTTTTTGTATTAGTTTCATTTTTCACCATTGATAAAATGAGAAGCTTGGTGGATAAGCTTGATATCCTAAGGTAGTGGATGCAGGCTAAGCTAACCACTCGAAAATATTTATGTAATCTCTATCTTTATTGTTTTATTCAGTTTCGTATCTTGCTTATCTTAGTTATTTAGCCCTATAATTACTATTGCATGATCCATCAAGTTTCTGATATATTGTCTAAGAGAATCATTTTTGTGCTTATTAGCTTAATTGTTTCTTCACTCTTTAATACTTTTCCCCTTAGTCTCTTATTTGTTATTAACGTAATGACTCAATGATATTTTATTTGGCACATCCATCATTTACTTGTCACAATTGAGGAAAACCTAAAACCAATTACTTGTCAAATTCGTAGTAGATGTTATAATGCAAAAAAAAACATTTTTTACTATTTCACTTGATTCATTAGATGCAATATTACCAACATAACATGGAATCCACTAATAACTTATATAACTTTATTCTTTTACACATAAAATATGTTAACCAGTTAAACATAGTAAAAAAAATGTATGATTTTTTAACACGAATTGCAAGCAATTAGCATCTCTATAATACAAAACGACTACAATTTACTAACACTACATATTCTTTAGGAAATAATGTATAACAAAGTAAGAAGCAATGGAATGATAAAAACATTAACACCTTCACCAACCTAATTAGAAATGTAATGGACATAGATAGATGGTAAGATCTGAGAAAATAGAGAACTGAACTTGGATATGAACCGAAAATAGAAGGTTTACATGGATGGGACTACCGAGTACAAACCATAATATAGAAGAAAGAAAAGGTCTAGGGAGAGAATGAGAAAGAAGAAGAGGTCTTTTAAAATGTGCAATAGCATAAGAAGAGATGAATTCAAATGATGATGAAGAAATGATGGCTAGGGTTGTTTTGATAATAATAAGAGAGATGGTGTTTATGTCTGAACAAAATGATTTATATACTTAATAAAGAGAAAAGTGAACAAAATAATTTGCAGATACAACACCATTTCATGATATATTTTAATTCTTTTTTCTTGTGAAATAAACTTGCGTAATCTTTATTTGAATACAACCGAGAAATAAGACCGGTAGGTCTATCTACAAACTTACTAAACTCTCGAAAACACGCTAAATATAGTGCACACTGTCACCTACATCACCCAACCGCTCTTGTCACGAGTTAAAAATTTCCAAAATCCTTTTTTGTCCACATACGAAATCGGTGCACCCCCATTAATGCTCCCATTAATAATCATGAGTTAGCCTCTTGATATACGTTAATAATATCAAAATTTCTATGATGATCAAGTAATCTTCACCAAAATATTGAGTAATCTCTTCGATTGAACAAAAAAAGGAAATTGGAGATGTTTCTTTTTGCCTTTAGTGAGATTTTAATCTAGTTATTAAGATATCTAATTAATAAGATAATTTATTTATGGTCAATGAATCAAAAAATCAGTATAATAATACACTTGACTCAGAGAATTATCTATTGACTTACTATGGATAAATTACATTGTTTACCCTTCCACTATTATCTTAACATAAATTTTACACAAACTATACTTTCCTTACACACTAATAACTCTTAACTAGTTTTCACACACTTACACACACATCTCACAATATTTTTCAGAGATGCAATTATTGATTCTCACATATCAAAGACGAATCAACACAAGATGAAGCAAGAGACAGAGAAGCAAGAGACATAGAAGAAAGAGACGAAGTAGCAGTGAAGGCGAAGATGTAAAAGTGAAGGAGAGAAATTGAAGTTCAAGCTGATTCAACAAAGGAAGAAATCAAATAAACAGTGTGGGACTTGTTAAAATGTACAAGAATATGTTTATTGACTATTTTTTGTTTACGTTTCACAAAAAATCGATAACAAAAACCATTTAATGCGGTAGAATTGAGTTTTGATCTTAAGGAGTCTTGCGCAGTGGGTAGAGTGTGAGATCCAAGCTAGTTGATATACCATTTAATGAACATGCTAGAGGTGAGAAAGTAACGATATTGCATAGTCTATAAAGTGATTAAGGCGGTTCTTCGATAATTTTTAGTTGTCTCTTAGCTTGATGACCATATTTCTTGATATATTATTCGTGTCAACCCCTTCAAGCCTTTCTAAATCTTTTCATAAGCCAAAATATAAGCCATACCCCTTAGATTATAGGACTTTTTAATATGAACCGACTAAATCGCAGTGATAAGAATCTCGTCTTTCGAGCTTGAGTTTGGGGTGGTAGGTTCAATTCATGGGAAATATTTAAAGAAATTATTAAGATTTATTGTTTTCTGTTTTGAAAAAAAACTTAATTATATCAAAAACATTAATTTATATTCAAATGGAGGGATGTGCATCTTTTTATTTTTCAAATTAGGTCTTTATTGTAGGTTATATTTAGTTTATTTTGTTCCAGTTTTTTAATTTTCATTTAAAAAATTATATAGGAGTTTATAATTGTTATTTAGAGGCTAAACTTTTTTCCTTTTCAGAGTTCTTTATCAATCTATCTTTTTTTATTTTTATAATCTTTCTATTTTCAATTATCCATTTTAAATGATTTAACTATATATTTCTTCCGTTTATTAAGTCCCCATGAGAGTGTTTGACATATTTTTTCTTCAAAAAAGTTTTTAACCCATAATTTTTTTCTTCAAGTACTTTATATAAAAGTGATTATTTTCTATTTACTAAGTGCAAGATTCGTGAGATTTAATTTCCTAAATCCTATTCTTCCTTCATAGTTTGAGTTAATTAACTTTTTCCATTCACTTATATTTAACAAAATAATGTAAGATAAGATTATATAATTGGATAAGCCTTGGAGTATATCGTTTATTAGAGTTTTCTTTTCCCAGTTGATAAGTAAAGTGTATTCCAGTTTCAATTATTTGTAGTATATTATCATGATAAATTATAAATATTTTTCAAAAATATAATTATACGTGATAATAACCGATTTCATTTTTCCGAAAATGGGGTTTGTTCTTGTTATGAATATTTATAATTAATAAAGCACAACACTAAAAATAAAAAAATTCAAACCACAACTTATTGAATTCATAACATGTTATATTATTTATTATACACATGAAAAAATGAATGAAATAATCTAGGGTGAAAAAGTATTTAGGTAATTTAGGAAAGATGGGATCAATAAAAGCATGATAATTCAGATGATTAAGCCAGATTTTAGCAAGATGAAGATGAGATGTATAAAAAGGGTGAATTTCTTCCATGAGCCAGATAGTTATTTCAGCTTTGCAAGGATGGATCACACAATCTAATGAAATATGTTTATCTTTTGAACTGTTTCAAGGACATGCCTAACCCTGTTCGAATTTTTAAATGGAGTGTCAAACAATATGTTGTATTTATAATTTATATACCAATCTGAAGTTAAGGTAAAGAGATGTAACTAATAACTACCTTCCTTTGTAAGGTCCTTCGTAGGTGAAACATTTAGTATAACTGATGAAGAAAATTCATCCACTGGCATATTAACTTAATGACTCCATGATATTCAATTAGTACATCCATCACTTACTTGTCACAATTGAGGAAAACCTAAAACAAATTACTTATAAATTCCTATTAGATATTATAATGCAAAAAAAATAAACAAAGTTTTACTTTTTACATGCGTCATTAGATGCAATATTATCAACATAACCTGGAATATACTAATAACTTATATACCTTTATTTTTTTACACATGAAATATATTAACCCGTTAATCAGGGTAAAGAAAAATGTTCTATTTTTTTTACTCGAATTGCAAGCAATTAGCATGTCTATAATATAAAATGCCTACAATTACTAACACTAAGTTCATATTCTTTCGGAAACAATGTGTAATAAACTAAGAAGAAATTGAACAACTAACATAAATTAACCCTTTCACCAACCTAATTTGAAAATAAATGGCCTTTGATTGATGGTGAGATATGAGAAAATAGAGTACAGAACTTTACTTGGGTGGGACTATTGAGTACTGAAAAAAGAAAAGGCGATGATGAACACACCAAAAATAAGATCTATGGATAGAATGAGAAAGTAGAAGAGGTCTTTTAAAAAATGAAATAATATTAGAAGAGATGAATTCTAATGATGATGAGGAAAGAACGGCTAGGGTTGTTTTGATGATAATAAGAGAGATGATATTTATGTCTCAACAAAATAATTTATGAGTAATGCTAGGTATCACCCAAAAAGGTATCACCTAAACATCACCGATGTGGCGGTTAAGTGTACCAATCATGATGTTCACCTAACCGCCACCATCATGGGTGATGATTAGGTGATACCTTTTTGGGTGATACCCAGCATTACTCATAATTTATATACTTAATAAAGAAAAAAAGTACAAAATGATTTGTAGATACCACAAGGTTTCATGATTTTTTTTTATTCTTTTTTCTTGTGAAATAATCTTGAGTAATTTTTTTTTTTAAAAAAAACTGAGAAAAAGACAGGTATGTGTATCTAAACACTTACTAAATTCTCGAAAAAACAGGTAGGTCTATCTAAAAACTTACTAAACTCTCGAAAGCGAGCTAACTATAGTACACAGTGTCACCTACACCACCCAACCACTCTCGTCACGAGTTAAACATCTCCAAAATCCTTTTGTGTCCATATACGAAATCGATGCATCCCCATTAATACTCCCATTAATAATCATGAGTTAGCCTCTCGATATACGTGAATAGTTTCGAAATTTCTATGACGATCAAGTAATCTTCAACAATCACTTGAGTAATAGTTTTGATTAAATAGAAAAAGGAAATTGGAGATGTTTCTTTTTTCCTTTAGTGAGATTTTAATCTAGTTATTAAGATATCTAATTAATAAGATAATTTATTTATGTTCAATGACTCAAAAAATCAATATAATAATACATTTGACTCAAAGAATAATCCATTGACTTACTATGGATAAATTACATATTTTACCCTTCCACTATTATCTTAACATAAAATTTACACAAACTACACTTTCTCACACGCTAATAACTCTTAACTAGTTTTCACACACTCACACACACATCTCACAATATTTTTCGCAGACACAATTATTGATTCTCACAAGTCAAAGACAAACAGAGTGACGAAGAAGACGAATCAACACAAAACGAAGCAAGAGACAGAGAAGCAAGAGACGAAGTAGCAGTGAAAGCGAAGAAGTAAAAGTGAAGCAAAGAAATAGAAGTTCAAGCCGATTCAACAAAAGAAGAAATCAAATAAACAATGTGGAACTTATTAAAAGGTAAAACCATATGTTTCTTGACTTTTTTTGTTTTCATTTCACAAAAAATGGATAATAAAAACCATTTAATGCGGTAGAACTGAGTTTTGATCTTAAGGAGCCTTGAGAAGTGAGTAGATAGTGAGATCCAAGCTATTTGATATACCATTTAATGAACATGCTAGAGGTGAGAAAGTAACAATATTGCATAGTTTATAAAGTGATTAAGTCAGTTTTTTGATAATTTTTAGTTGTCTTTTAGCTTTATGACCATATTTCTTGATCGTGTCAGCCCCTTCTAGCCTTTCTAAATCTTTTCATAAGCCACAATATAAGCCATACCCCTTAGATTATAGGACTTTTCAATATGACCCGACTAAATCGCGGCGATAAGAATCCCGTCTTTCGAGCTTGAGTTTGGGGTTGTCGGTTCAATTCATGGGAAATATTAAAAGAAATTATAAAGATATATTATTTACTTTTTTGAAAAAAAAAAACTCAATTATATCAAAAACATTAATTTATATTAACGAAAAGCCCCAAATTTTTTTAACGCTTCCTTGAATTTTAATGCTCTAAATTGATTAAAAGCACGCAACGGAAATAAATATTTTTAATCTAAAAAGATACAAATAAATTAAAAGATACTTATAAATTAAAAAATAGAGGTTAAATTTACCAACTTTCTGAAAAAACGATGGATCATTGATTTAAAACAATATCGAAGAAGATCGTGAAAATGTGAGTGACCATACTACGAAAAACTTCGAGCAAAACGAAATTTGTTTATTTGATAATTAAATAAATTTAATATGTTCGTTAAAGGTTTGACAAGAATTGACTCACATAGCATGATATATGTTAAAAGATTTTTGCTCTTAATATTATCTAAGAATCCATCTATAAGCATAAAGGATTGGAAATTAACTCAAACATTTTAACTAAAAAAAAAGACACGTGTGAAGTCATTTGCATTCACTAATAAATCTATTGAATATTTAAGAAACTACATAGCTTCAACCTTTAACAAAACCAAACTTAACAGGTTTGTGGAAAGAATAATATAGGAAATTTCACTTGAATACAAGAAAAATCTTATTTCATGACAAACGAATATATAATATTTGACTAAATAATTTCACCCTTTCTACAAGAGCGTTACAGAAAATCTTGAAAGCTCTCGAAACCCGCACAACCTTAGCTTTTTTCTTCCTTTTGATTACTAACTCCCTGTTGATCTTTATTTCTCCTGCTTCCACTTCACTTCTTAGTTGTTCATCATTGATGGATTCTAATAACACTTTTTCAGGATATGTTTGTCCGCTGGTTTTAGTTATATGGGTGTATAGGTTAGCTCTTGACAACAACTGTTGTTTATAAAGATGTGATGGCCGAAAAGGTTCTGACGGCTCCCAATTTCCAAACTCAAAAGGGTTTCTGAAAAAGAACAACTATTCATGTAAGGGAAAGAAGTTGATAAGAATGAACATAAAAAACATTAAGTTGTATTTATCACCGGCCTTTAATCAACTATTACAGACTTTAATGAACATTGAAAAGTATTTATCACCGGCCATTGATGAACATTTATGTGATAGATTTTTGTCTTTCTATTTTTTCTATAAATAATGACTTTGTCACTTGCATTTCTATAAAAGAGGAAAAACTATTTTAAAGAGAATGAAAAAACTATTTTAGAGAGAATAGAAAAAATTATTCTAGAGAGAATGGAAAAACTATTTTAGAGAGAATTGAAAAAACGATTTTAGAGTAAATATAGAATAAATATAAGCGAAATTAAGAATTAAGAAAAAAAATATTACTCTCTACTCTCCTCTCAAATAATATTTTGATATTACTATGAGATGAACTTCTATTATAGATACCGGCATGACCAGAATATCTTTTTAACGAAATTTTCAATTCGTGTAAACGTTCTTTTTTCTTGAATTTTCGTGTAAGTTTCGTTGTTTCCAATTTCTTTTAATAGTTTAGTATTACTTTTAATTGAAAATTATTTCTTTTAAATTTATGTGAAATCTATTTTTTACTTTTCCAGTGATATTGTTAGACTTTTTCAACAAAATATCCCTTGAATAATTAGCTAAATATACATGTAAAATCACCCTAAATCCAGCAACATATGAATGAAATCATAAAAAACGGTTACCACATACCACAAAAGGGTGTATATAAACAAAATGAATATATTATAATTTCATATTTAGGCTAATAAAGTATTAAAAATGAGTAGATAATTAAATGGAGTTGGGTTTCTCGGATAAAGGTGAAAAAATAGAAAAGATCCCAAAAAAATGAGAGAAAGAACAAGCATACATAAAATATTTGGGCCAAATAAAATGAAAATATGCTGAAAAAATTTCAGCATATATATTAGATCTTTTTCTTGTGTAAAAACATTAAAACCCAAGGTAATATGGTCGGTTTTTAATAGTTAAGGGGGGGGGGGGGGGCTAAGATAATATTGGGCCTAATATCACAAAATATCATTCAAACCCTAATAGTCGTCTTCAATTTTACTTAAATACACAGGAACACCATACCATTTCTTACACCACAATACATTTTCTCCTAGAAATCATTTTCTTCCATTCCATTCTACCTATTTTTTTCCAAAGCTTATATCCTCCTATTTTTTTGTATAAAGTTTAATTTTCTTTCCTATCTCTAACCAAGTTCTGTTTTTTTAATGGATAACATATCAGATCGATCTATGGCCATTACATTTCAAATATAGAGTATACGTATAAAACCCAAACCTTCTTTGAAGATGTGAGTGTTCTTATTTCCATATTCTAAATTATTTTTGTTATCTTATTATTTTGAAAATAGAAAATAATCTTTTGGAGAAATAAGATTTTTAATTTTTATTTGTTAAAACATAAAAATTTGTCAATTTCTATTTTTTTTAAAGAGTTTTATGTTTCCAAATGTTGTAAATACATGTTTTGATTATTTTTATGTTTTGCTTACATTTCTTTAGACATAATTATTTAAGAGATTATAATTTGAGGTTGTAGCAATAATATTGCATAAAAAATATAAATCACTTGGGGTGTACCTTAGTTTCGGGGAATTAGGGGCTATAAAAGATTCCATTTTTATTTTTCTTCATTTTCCATCTTTAATTGAATCTGATGTATTAGAATTTCACTTCAAGAGTCTATATTCACATTAAAATATGGTATGATCATAATGTGTATAAAATGGTCATGGTCAAATCAGTTAGATTTACTTTTAATTAATTGATTAAATTAAGTAATTATTTATAATTAGAATTGGGGAGTTTAATTCAATTGAATTAATTAGCCTAAATTTGATTGAGAAGCAATATTAAATCTATATGTTGAATGTCTTGTGGATATATGTTGCTTTCACAACTGCGTCCTTAAATTTAAACACTCTCATATATAAAAAAAATTCTAATCCTTAGCTTAGGATGTTTTTTAATATTGTTTGAATTTTATATTTGTTAGGTGCATAGTGAGCATTCATTTACAGATGGAAAAGTGAAGTGTTTGTACAGATGCTGTAAGGAAGAAACCCTAGGCATTGAAAGCATAAGTAACATAGTACCTGCTACTAATGTACATCCAAAAATTGATATCTTCGTGAAGTTGGAAAATTTTAAATCAATAAAAAGAAGCCTGACATCATCTCTTAATTACTATATACCACAAAACTAAGATTTTTTATCGCAATTAAAATTTTTGTATTACAGGAGTAATTAGTAAAATTATTCAATAGAGGTACAAGGAGAAAGATAATGGAGGGAGGGAACTCGCAAAAGATTCAAAGGCTTCTTATCAACACGTGGCAAATGTCTGATTTTCGGTGCTACTTTATTTGTCATTTTTTATGTTTAAGTACTTCATACAACAAATTAAGTGTTTTTATCACAAATTTTGTATTATAGGAATAATTAATACAAATATTCAAGAGATGGAAGAGGAGAGGGATCTAAGTGAGCTATTCAGTTCAAAATACATGAGAGCTTGACTACGATTTGATTTTGGTTTTTTGAAGAGAATTAGAAGGAACTTAAGAAAAAGTTCAATGATGGATCTTCTTTGAGAAGAGCCCCAATTTAGCAGCCAAACGAATTTTTCCTAGGTGCCCAACTCTTAGTCATTATTGAGAGGTCAACCCTAAAATATATTTTAGAATCATTTTGTAATAATTATAAGATTAAAAATTTAGTACGGATTTTATCAAGCTCAAAATGAGCTAAACATGTTTGTAGATTGATTGCTACTTTGTGAATCATATTATTCGCTTATAATTATTAGATTGAATTTATTGCTAACCACAGAATATATACATATCTTATGTTTAGTAAATTTTATTTTTTAATGGTTAGAATATCAAATTGTGGCCATTACATTTCAAAAAAATTTAGATCTATAAGTTTGTCAACCCAAACCTTTGTTGGAAAGGTGAGTTTTTATTTTCATATTCAAAATTATTTTCATTTTCTTATTATTTGGAAAATAGAAAATAATCTTGTGGAGCAATAAGATTTAAAATGTTTTATGTGTTAAAACATGAATATTTGCCAATTTTTATTCTTTTAAAGAGTTTTATGTTTCCAAATGTATACATACATGTTTGATTACTTTTATGCATTGTCTATATTTGTTTAGAAATAATTATTTTAAAAATTATAATTTAAGGTTGTAGTAATAATATTGCATAAACAAATACATATCACTTGGATTGTAGCTTTAGTTTTAGAGGAACTAGAGGCTATAAAAGATTTTTTCAATTTATTTTTCTTCATCTGCCATCTTTAATTGTATCTCTTGATTTAGAATTTCACTCCAAGCAAATACATTCAATGAAACAATTGTGTATGATCACAATCAGAACGCAGTGTTGGAGCTGGAATACAATTGTGGAATGGCAACGCTAGGTATGATGCCAGCATCTTGTTCAACATGGTGACGGAGACACTGACGTCAAGTTTAATGAATTTTATTGTGACTTGAAATTCACCATCAACATTTTCCAATCAACCCATTAGGCGTATCCGTCCAAGGACACCACAACTTCAAGATAAAAATTGCTCTAAGGAGGTTTCAAAAGGTGTCAAGGTTTGCGTTGTGTATAAAACGGCGTTAATCGTAGATATTACGCCACCATTGTCAAATCAGTGAGATTTACTTTTACTTAATTGATTAAACTAATTATTATTTATATTTGGAATTGGGGAATTTGATTCAATTGAATTAATTAGCCTAAATTTGATTGAGAAGCAACATTAGATTTATATGTCAGAGATCTTGTTGATATATGTTTGTTTCACAGCTAAGGTCCTTCAATTTGAACACTCTCATATATTATTTTTTATCTAATCATTTAGTTTGGGATGTTTGTTTATCACGAGCATTAATTTACAGATGGAAAAGAGAAGTGTTTGTGCACTTTTACGGTTCAAACCCTAGGCATTGAAAGCATAAGTAACATAGTAACTGCTACTAACGTCCATCAAAAAATTGTTATCTTCATAAAGTTTGCTAATAATGAAATAAATCAAACGACGTCAGGTTCATCATCTCTTAAAAGATTAAAAGGCTCTGAATCAACACTAGACAAAGGTCTGATTTTGAGTGTTACTATTTTTGTGATTTTACACTATACCACAAACTAAGAGTGTTTATCACAATCAATAATTTTGTATTACATGAGTAATTAGTAAAAATAATAAAGGAAGGGATGACGAGAGAGATGTTAGAGGGGAGGGATCTCACAAAATATTCAAAGTATCTAAATCAACATGTGGAAAAAGTCTGATTTTGGGTGATAATTTTATTGTCATTTTTTATGTTTAAGTATCTCATACATGAGTTTTTATCACTATCTGTAATTTTGTATTGCAGGAGTAGTTAATACAAATATTCAAGAGAGAGAGGAGGAGAGAGATGCCGAAGGAGAGGGATTTAAGTGAGCTATTCAGTTTAGAATACATGAGAGCTAGACTTAAAATAGAATTAGAAGAAACTTTAGAAAAGGTTCATTGATGAAGAGAATAGGGATCTTCTTTGACAAGAGCCAATTTAGCTTCCAAACAAAAAAATTCATGTCTCCATTTTCCATTCACGGTATTAATGGGGACCTAAAAAGGATAAGATCTACCATAAGGTAGATAGTTTCATCATTAGTTACTCCACATACAACTTAAACTTTATGACTATTGAATGTAATGAAAAAAATTATTTATATTTTAATCTTGATATATTGTTGTTTTTTTTGTTTTTAGTATTTATATTCATGTAATTTTTGGTGATATTCATATTATGTGGCGTCAGAAACGTGGATCCATTTATTTTATGATTGTGTTAAGTATACAGATTATGACATTTTTGTTGAGAGACAACAATGTAGGTGGAGAAGCTACGACAAGCTGAAATGCATCGCATGCGCCTGGAACAGCATGTATGCTTGGGGCTCCCTAATCAAAAGTCCTTAGAGCTAGTACACAACCTACCCAAATCTTACAAAGGTTGTTTGAGCCAAATCACAGACTGAAGAGGCTGTTTAAGGGGCTCCAAATATGCCAAATGCTAAGGATTGTTGGCGCAATAAAATATCATAATTTTTTTATGGATGGGATATATGAAATTTAAGTAGTATTCTTTGTCGTCAAATTTTGGCGGATGCAGGATATTGTATTACAGTGATCAGGGATTAATGGTCTAACCAAACAAAAAGCTTCGAGTGATGGATTTTGAAGTTTTTTTAAATTAATCTTGTTAATATATTACTAAATTTGGAAATATATGATGTTATGATTCATGTATATATATTTGAGACTGATTTTAATTTGTTTTTTGTTTTTTAGTATTATTTTTGTCTTAAGTTAACATTTACCATTGACTATCCAAGTTTTTTTTAATTTAATAATATACATTGACAAAATCCACACCCGACCTGAATCTAACCAAAAAACATAAACCCAAATACGAAATTGTATATAGTGATTGGGTTAGGTAGTGAGTCTTGATAATTGAAATTTGCACTTACGGGTTTAGTGCTAGTTTAACCACGTAAGTTGGATAACTACCCCGTGTGCACCCTTACACTAGATGATATTTGGTTTAAAGAGAATTTTTTGAGTTGAAAGAGAAATAACTAATTGGATCGATGTAGGGGTGTAACACGACATTTTCATGTTGCGGTTATCCAAATACATAGTTGTAATAAAATTGTACGTATTCTGGATGGCACAACTTGTGGCATGAAAACCCTGAAGAGATTAAGGTTTTCATTCTTCTTACTAGTTATTACATTGATATCTTTCAAGAAGACCTAAGATCTATGAGTATTGACATTGCGGATTGCATCACTTTTAAGTTTATTGAAGGGATAAACCGAATTCTTATTTAAAACCTTACACTTGAGGAAGTTAAATGAGATATTTAATATGGAGGCAAAAACCTCAAAGTCTGGACTGGCCTCCTTTATAAAAAATATTGGGAAATTATAAAAGTTTGATGTTTTTTACATGGTTAGAGTTTTCTTCAGTGTATCTCTAGATCTTAACATACGAACAATACTATTTCTACACTGGTTCACAAAGGTGATAAGTAGGAAAAAGTGGTTGACATATGTCTGATCTCATGCTCGAATATTGATTACAAGATTAATGCTTCCATTCCATAATATGGTGAAGGTCATTATGCATGGAATTATATCCCCACGTAGTCAAACATTATCAAAGATACAGTTATTTACACAATATTCTTCTAGTCCATTATATTTCCTATTTCTTTTTGAAATCCAATAAATAGACCTAGAGGGGGGTGAATATGACCAATGTGGAATTAAAAATATAACAACAACTGAATTCTTTGACTGTATCTAAAAATACACCGATTAAGGATTTTAGATAGATTGACTAGAGGTAAACAAAAGTTATAATACACGAGTGAAACACTTAGTGTATAAACTTAATGAAAGAATACTATCCAATAAAAAACATATCTATAAGATCTAAGTATGCAAGAATTTAAGCTATAAAACAAAGGAAGGTATTGAGGTAATATAACAAAAATCTGGTGCGCACAAAATTAAAGAGATAAGGGAGAGAAGGCGGACATGAAATTTTAGAATGGTTGGACTTCGATAGGATTATTACACAACTTATGGTCTATGCATCCTTAAGATTCTAAACTCCTCCACTCGGATCTCGTTGTGTTTTTTAAAGGTGAGCGCACATACCTTTACAAACTCTTATGAATCACCTTTTAGTGTAAAACCCAAGTGTTATGACCAATACTAGTAAAATAAGTGGACAATCTTCACTCATGATATACCACTTCAGAAGAACATGATGTCTTTAACATGTGTATCACCACACAAATTTTAGTGAACATTCTCTTTTCACAGTCTACCACTTCACAGTCTGTGAAGCCTTCAAACTTTTTGTCTGCACCTACATAAGATCTAAAACACTCTTGTCTAGCGTATTGAAGATCACACTTCTTTACTAGAACAAGAGATAACCCTAAATTAAAGGATTAAGCCCAATCTACCTAGTTTAGCCTTTTACTTCTTAATAAGTGACTACATGAATGTAGTTGGGATAAAAATACAAATAAATATTGATATATGGACTGTGAATGTCTTTGGGAATCTGATAGAAGATATGCTTTTAAAAGCTTCAGTTTTGGTATAGAAAACAACCACTTTAGGAAGTCTTCAATACCTCTTTGTATATATAAACTCTCCCCAACAGATCTATTCACGTGTCAACTCCTCGTTGGTTGAAAATATTCTTTCTAGGTGATTTCTCCTTTCTGGTCGGATGATCAATTATTATCTTTTATTTCATCGCTTACTCTTCTTTATCTCCATAGAGCATTTGTTTAGAGTCGAGTATTCAAATCTGGATATTAAATAGATTGCATACCCAACTACTTTTTGAAGTTTTCACTACCTCTATTTATTGGCAAAATCTCCCCAAATTATATGTCTACATGTCAGCTTCTCATTAGAGCCGGGCCTACTAATTTTGGGTCCAGTGAGAAATTTTGAATTTGGCACACATCTGAGGAGGTTTTTAAAGGGGATAAAAAATTTAAAGGAAAATGAAGCATTATAAATAATCTTTAATTTGTAATTTTTTTTAATATGAGAAATAACCAAACATAGATTAGATTTCCTTGTCGTTTTCTTATAGTACTGTTTATAGTGTGATTAGTATTTAAAAACTAAATGACATTATTCTTAGTATATGAAACATTTAAACTGCACCCAACCCCCCTCCCCGCGCGTCAATAGAGGTCGCAATGCCTATAAATTCCTCTAAATCCAGTCATAATTGACCTCTTATATTAGTGAAGATTTATGTTAAACAAATAATAAAAATATCCTATATTTAGAGATCCTATATTAATATATACTTTAAACGTAATCCTCTAATTCAGACATATCTTGTAAGTTCAATATACATATTATAACGTAAAATATATGAAATAGCTAAAATAATTGTCATATAAACGAAAAAAATACATACATGCATGTAAACATAGATAATTAAATAAATTTTAATTAAAAAACTTCAACCCCTTTAAGTTGTTATTTATTACTTATAGTTTTTTTGACACATACATATTGTAATGAAGATGATTAAAAGCATACAAATATTTTATTTCTTATTTTTGTGTATAAGAATTCAAAATAAGTTAAAATAAATTTTGTTTCTTATATGGTGTTTCAATTAATAAGTGATATAGATAAATATACCTTTATACTAAAAAATTATATTAATATAAGATAAAAATAAATGTCAAATATATATTGTTTTGAAACTTTTGACAATATAGAATTATAAGTATTAATTATATAGGACAATGCGATTTTTTTCTTGTATAATATAGTTCAACTTAACTAAAGGAAAAAGTAAGACATAACTCAAAAAATGATCTAGACTCAAGGAACAAAAAAAGAAAAAAAGAAAAAAAGAATAAAAGAATAAAAAAATAAAATCCCAAAAACTTAGGTAACCAAGAACATTCCAACCCCTAACTTCTACACAACCAGAACTTACAATTAATGCAACTACCATCAAAACTAAGAGCCCATTTGGAATTGATTGCATTAGAGTTAAAAAAGCGTTTTACTTAAAACTACCATATTTTTAGAATTTATTTAAAAATATTTTGACATCTAAAATAATAAACAAAAAATTAAAGTTTAATGTAATACTTAAGATATATGTTCCTAATACATAATTTTCATAGCATTCTACAATGAATATTTCAACGGTTATATCCATGCACCAATTATTTAGAGTAAATGCACAAATGTCCGCCCTTAAATAATACTTTGGAAACAGAAATCAAACACTTTCGATATCAGAAAAAAATATTTCAAAATAACAAATCAAACTATTTCAAAATTAAAAAATAAACTAAGAAATAATTTTATAAACAAACAAACATATGAAAGAAAAGTAACAACTAAAATCAAATTAAGAAGAAGTTGGAAGGATTTTGCTCACCTAAGAAAATAAAGCTGAAAAACAAATGGGTTTGGAAGAAAAAAAATACAAAACATTAGTAAGTATAAATTAGATCTAAAATGTCAAAAGAGGAAGAAATAGAAACTGTTGAAATTATTAAATAGAAGACAATTTATTCTATTAATATTTTCATCCTCTTGTTTAATGTGGAAAAGACTATGTGTGTACTAATAGTCTCAGGTTAGAATTCGAGAAAAACCCATTAGGAATAATTTAATATAACATGATTTCCTTATCTTGATGACCACTTAATATCTCTTTATTTCAGCTGCTACGGAAGTTACCAAGGATTAAATTTACATTTTAATATGAGAGGTATTCGTTCCTCAGCTTCAAGAAATCACAATATTTCCATTTTGGATATATAAAGAAACCAATGGAAAAGACTTGTAGATCTCTATCTATGGATATTAAATTTTATAATTATAACATTAATGGGTGCAACTTTTCGTAGTAGTGTAGAGAAATAAAAAGTGAGATGACATTATGGTGTTTTTAGAGAATAGAAGTCAAAAGAGTTACAGGTGGTCGCCGAAACATATTTGTTGCTCTATCCATTTTGGTTGAAAACGAGTTGTATCGAAAACTAGATGTGCAAGCTTGTTTTAATTTTTCGAGACGAACAGAGTAGAACTCACGTAAGTAAGATGTTCTAGCTTGTTTGTTTAACTTCTCCAAAAGGTCTTTTTTGAACCAAAATCGAGTTGTTCACGGATATTTTTTTCTTAAATGGTGAAACGAAACTTCCTTGAACACATACAAGATGTTCTAACTTGTTTGTTTAACTTTTTCGAAAGATTTTTTTTTAACCAAAATCGACTTGTTCACGAAAAATTTGTTTCTTAAATGGTAAAGCGAAACTTCCTTGAACACACGTAAGATCGGTTTTAGAATTAAACTCGAGATTCATGAACAATTTGTTTCTTAAATGGTGAAGCGGAACTTCCTTGAACAATTGATAATGTATGAAATATACAATCTATAATATGAAGTTTAATATTAATAAAGAAATTAAAATCTTAAGAAATTAAAAAAATTATTTAATATTTGAAATTCGTTAATATATTTACAAATAAATAAAATATTTTAACGATCTCGTTCGAACAAACTCAGTTCATACAAAGCTTGAACTAAACTTACTTTAATCAAACCTCGAATTGAATTCTGTTTAAACAAAACTTAAATGAGAGATTAAACTACTTATAAACTAACGAGTACGAGAGAGTTTCTCATTTATATCCTTAGTGACAAGAATGCTTTTTTCTTTGGAGTGGGGTTTTGATAAAAAGAGTTGAAAAATAGATGTGAAAACTATCACTAGATGATAATAATAATAATAACAATAACAATAATAATAATAATAATGAAAGAAGTACCACAACATAACCTATACTATTCAATCACTATAACCCATGACACCAAACCACTACCAAGATAGCAACAAAACTGAACACTTTCAACCAAATCCGCTCATGCATGATGAGAATTGTTGAATTTCAATTTTAGTAACTAAGTCAATTCACAAAAAATGAAATTAAAATGATTGTTTTCTTCGCCTCCTAATTTAGAAGAGAGAGCATAAATACAATTATAATTTACATTTTTCTAGAAACAAAACAAATGAGAAGAAAGAAGAATAGGAACCCCACTATCTAACCAACCACTGATGTGTTGTTTCAAATTCCGAACCCCAAACAAATCAGACTTACCCATTTAGTATTACCCATCCTATTAACCTTTTTACCTCTATGCAAACACCCCAAATAATAACAAAATTTGACAAGCAAGTCATTGATTATTAAGAAATCATTTATAATCATCATCATCACTGAATCATCGCTCTATCCACAACACCATTCTCATCCAAGAAGTCTGCAAATATCTCATTCGAATACCTCTTAGTCAAGATGAATTTCCCAATTTACCCCTTCACAGTTCTGACCACCACTTCCTTGCGATCCCGAAGTACTTGAAGGTGGTTTCAAACGACTCCCTCCTGCCGGAATCGATGGCATAGCCGCCACATTCGATGAACTTTGGCGCCAGCTTCCAAACACAACAACATTCCATGACCCACAAGAGCTAGTAGTTCTTAGCCTTGCTGAGCTAGTATGTTCTTCTCTAACAACCTTTAATGGATTATCAAGAGCTTTTAATATATACCTCATTAATGGTCATCTTGCTGGATTTGGATTAACACAAGATCTAGCTACTTTAGTCATTTCCCATACTTCTTCTATTAAATCCTCATCTATTATTAAAGAAGGGTCCAAAATAGTTGTTTCTTGCTCTTTTTATCATATATTCTTATATAAGGTAATGTAGCTTCTAATCACTCCTTAACTATTACATCACTCACCCAACTCATACCACTTTTCCCGTTACTAGCTCAAGCAGAACCTTTCCAAAACAATACACATCATACACACATGTAGCATTAGGCATGTCTGTAAAGAACAATTATTGGATTATGAACTTCATAAGTAAATCTCCTTATATTTTAATTATTGTTAGTTTTAAACTTAAGATTTTTTTACTTTTTCATATCTATACACTTTTACGAATCTCAGATATTGTTGGAAAAAGTCCCAAAAATTCCAGCAACCTAACTATACCTCATAACCAGATTGTGTACCAAACACGTAGGCAAGTACTAATGGCTTCCAAGTATATGTTAAAAAACGTAATGATAATGAGAAAGGCTTACCTCGAATTAGTGAACATTCTGATTGATATTTATTCAATGGTTTCAGCAGATTTCAAGTAAAATACTCCTAAAAAAGAGTTTACAAATAGTAGAGAAAGTAAAAATTACAAACTGTAAGTACAAAATAAACTTACCAAGCTTATCCTCAAGTTCTGAAACTCAATCTGAAATCAGAAATCACATTGACTCGGTTGAAGTCCAAAACTAACAACCACAAATAATATAAAGGATCTTGAACATAGTAAATCGGACAAAAGATTACTCAACATGTGGACATTAATTCAACTCCTTGTAATCATGCCTTTTTTACTAACATTAATATGTATCTAATTGTACCATAATAAAATCTAACAAATTTTTTATCATATATTTCATTATCTGTGTTATCACCCTTGCAACACAATATACTAAAAAATTGTCTCCTCTTTTAATCCCCAATGCAACCATAATACCTCAAGATAAAAAGCCATAAAAGATCTCGGAAGTTTTCAAACCCCACAAAGCAAGAAAAGAAAAATGCAAGTTTAATGTAATACCTAAGATATATGTTCCTAATTCATAATTGTCATAGACCGTCTATAATGAATATTTCAACGGTTAGATCCATAAACAAATTATTTAGAGTAAATGCACATATGTCGGCCCTTTAGAAAACCAATACTTTGGAAATCAGAACTCAAACATTTTTGGTATCAGAAATCAAACTATTTCAAAATCACAAATCAAAATATTTCGAAATTAAAAAAAGAAATTGAGAAATAATTTTATGAACAAACAATCATATGAAAGAAAAATAACAATTGAAAACAAATTAAGAAGAAGTTAGAAGAACTTTGCTCACCTAAGAAAATAAAGCTAGAAAAACTAACGGATATGGAACAAAAACAAAATACAAACATTAGTAAGTATAAATAAAATCTAAAACCGGAAAAGATGAAGAAATAGAAATTGTTGGAATTATTAAATAAAAGACAATTTATTCTTTTAATTCATTCATACGTTTGGGAGAAATAGAAAAGACTATGTGTGTACTAATAGTCTCATATAGAATTTGGAAAAACACTATTGGAAATTATTTTATATAACATGATTTCCTTATCTTGATGACGACTTAATGTCTCTTTATTTCAGCTATTACGGAAGTTTCTAAGGCTTGGTCAACAAAACCGCAGACTTTAATGAACATTGAAAAGCATTTATCACCAGACCTTGATGAACATTTATGTGACAGTTTTTTTACTTTCCATTTCTTCTATAAATAATCACTTTGTCACTTGCATTTCAATAAAAGAGGAAAAACTATTTTTGAGAGAATGAAAAAACTATTTTAGAGAGAATAAAAAAACTATTCTAGAGAGAATGGAGAAACTATTTTAAGAGAGAATTGAAAAAACTATTCTAGAGTAAATATAGAATAAATATAAAAAAATTAAGATTTTTAAAAAAAATACTACTCTTTACTCTCCTCTTATATAATATTTTAATATTACTAGAGCTGAAGTTCTATTATAGATACCGGCAAGACCAAAATATCTTTTTAACGTAATTTTCAATTCTGTGTAACCGTTCTTTTTTCTTGAATTTTCGTGTAAGTTTCCTTGGTTTCAATTTCTTTTAATAGTTTAGTATTACTTTCAATTGAAAATTATTTCATTTTAATTTATGTGAAATCTATTTTTGACTTTTATAGTGATATTGTTAGACTTTTCCAACAATATATCCCTTGAATAATTAGCTAAATATACATGTAAAATCACCCTAAATCTAGCAACATATGGATGAAATCTTAAAATACGGCTACCACATACCACAAAAGGATGTATATAAACAAAATGAATATATTATAATTTCATATTTAGGCTAATAAAGTATTAGAAATGAGTAAATAATAAAATGGAGTTGGGTTTCTCGAATAAAGGTGAAAAAATAGAAAATATCCTAAAAAGATGAGACAAAGAAGAAGAATACATAAATTGTTTGGCGCAAATAAAATGAAAATATGCTAAAAAAATATCATCATATATATATATTAGATAAAATGAAAATATGCTGAAAAAATTTTAGCATATATATTAGATTTTTTTTCTTGTGTAAAAACATTAAAACCCAAGGTAATATGGTTTGTTTTTAATAGGAAGGGGGAGGCCTAAGATAATATTAGGCCTAATATTTTATAACCAGGGTTCATGAACCAACAGTGCTCATCCCATAAAATATCACAAATCTTATTCAAACCTTAATAGCCGTCTTCAATTTTACATAAAAACACAGAAGACCATACCTTTTCTTACACCACGATCCATTTTCTCCTCTCTAGAAATCGAAATCTTCCATTCTATTCTACCATCATTTTTTTTCCAAGCCTATATCCTCCTTTTTCTTTGTATAAAGTTTTATTTTCTTTCCTATCTCTAACCAAGTTCCGTTTTTTATGGTGAACATATCAAATCGATTTATGGCCATTATATTTCAAATATAGATTATAAGTATAAAACCCAAACCTTCGTTAAAGATGTGAGTTTTCTTCTTTCCATATTCTAAATTATTTTTATCAACTTATTATTTTAAAAATAGAAAATAATTTTTATGTGTTAAAACATGAAAATTTGTCAATTTCTATTTTTTAAAGAGTCTTATGTTTCCAAATGTTGTACATACATGTTTGATTAATTTTATGCATTGCCTACATTTCTTTAGACATAATAATTTAAGAAATTATAATTTGATTTTGCAGCAATAATATTGCATAAACAAATACAAATCACTTGGGGTGTAACCTTAGTTTTGGGGAATTAGGGGCTATAAAAGATTCCATTTTTACTTTTCTTCATTTATTAAATTTCACTTCAAGAATCTACATTCACATTAAAATGTCTTATGAACATAATGTGTATAAAATGGACATTATCAAATCTGTTAGATATACTTTTGTTTAATTTATTAAATTGATCCATTCTTTATATTTAGAAAATGGGAGTTTAATTCAATTGAATTTATTAGCCTAAATTTGATTGAGAAGCAATATTAGATTTATACCTTGAATGTCTCGTGGATATATGTTGCCTTCACAACTGCCTTCCTTAAATTTAAACACACTCATATATAAATTTTTATCTAATCCTTAGCTTCGGATGTTTGTTTAAAAGTGATTGAATTTTATATTTGTTAGGTGCATTGTGAGCATTCATTTACAGATGGAAAAGAGAAGTGTTTGTGCACTTTTACAGTTGTATGACTACATGGTCCAAGATGATGTAAGGAAGAAACCATAGGCATTGAAAGCATAAGTAACATAGTACCTGCTACTAATGTACATCCAAAATTGATATCTTCATGAAGTTAGAAAATTTTAAATCAATCAAAAGAAGTCTAGTTCATCATCTCTTAAAAGATTCAAAGGTTCCCAATCAACACGAGACAAAGGTATGATTTTGAGTGCTACTATTTTTGTGATTCTTATATGTTTAATTACTTTATACCACAAGACAAATAATTTTTATCGCAATTTCAAATTTTGTATTACAGGAGTAATTAGTAAAATTATTCAATAGAGGGACGAGGAGAGAGATGTTGGAAGAAGAAATCACGCAAAATATTCAAAGGCTCCGAATCAACACGTGGCAAAGGTCTGATTTTCGGTGCTACTTTTTTTGTTGTATTATAGGAGTAATAAATACAAATGATCAAGAGATGGAAGAGGAGAGGGATCTAAGTGAGCTATTCGGTTCAAAATACATGAGAGCTTGACTTCAATTTGATTGTGGTTTTTTGAAGAGAATTAGAAGGAACTTAAGCAAAGGTTCAATGATAGATCTTCTTTGAGAAGAGCCCCAACTTAGCAGCCAAACGAATTTTTCCTAGGTGCCCAACTCTTAGTCATTATTAAGAGGTCAACCCTAAAATATCTTTTATAATCATTTTGTAATAATTATAAGATTAAAAATTTAATACGAATTTAATCACGCTCCAAATGAGCTAAACATGTTTGTAGCTTGATTTCTACTTTGTGAATCATATTATTCGCTTATAATTATTCGATGATTTTGATATTATGATTATTTGATTAAATTGATTGCTAGCCATAGAATATATATACATATCTTATGTTTAGTAGAGAATGATATTAAGTTGAACACTTTATATTAATTTTACATTCCCCGTAGAGAATGATTTTCTTACTATTTCTTCTATATAATCAAAAGTGTAATATTAATATAGAAATTCCAATCTTAAGAAATTATAAAATCTCATTTAATATTTGAAATTCATTAATATATTTACAAATAAATAAAATAATAATTTATGAATCATAATATAAATGATTAATTAATAAACTCGTTCGAACCAACTCAGTCCATACAAAGCTTTAACCGAACTCTGTTCAAACAAACCTTGAATCGAACTCTGTTTAAACAAAACTTAAATTAGAGATTAAACTTATTTATATAAACTAATGAGTTCGAAAGAGTTTCTCATTTATATCCTTAGTGGCAAAAATTCTTTTCTCTTTGGAGGAAGGTTTTGAAAAAGAGACAAGCCATACTTGAAAATAGGTGGGAAAACTATACCACTAGATAATAATAATAATAATAATAATAATAATAATAATAATAATAATAATAATGAAATAAGTACCACACCACAAACCTATTCTATTGCCGAACCATAATCCTTTGACACCAAACCACTACCAAGATAGAAAAAAAACTGAACACTTTAAATCAAAGCCGGTCATGCATGATGGGAATTGTTGAATTTCAATTTTAGTAACGGAGTCAATTCACAAAAATAAAATTAAAAAGTTTGCTTCTCCTCCAAATTTAAAAAAAGAGATTGAGCTTAAAATTAATTATAATTTATATTTTTCGTGAAACAAAACAAGCGAAGAAGACAGAAGAAAGAAGAACTCCACTAGCTAACCAACCACCTAGGTGTTGTTTCAAATTCCAACACCTGAAGAGATATCACTTGCCCATTCAGTATTACCCATCCCATTAACCTTTTAACTGCAATGCAAACACCATAAATAATACCAAAACTTGACAAGCAAGTCACTGATTATTAACATAGATTTTATAATCATCATCATCACCAAGTCATCATTATATCCACAACATCATTCTAGATTATAGATCTAATTTTTCTCATAAATCAATGTGAATGTTTATATTTATATGTATAAATTTTTTGAATAAAATTATTCAAGATCTATAATACTCTATATATATATATTTGATAATATTAAGTATATATGGTACATATGATTTCAAATATAAATCAGCAATTTAGTATTAAACATTTTAAAACTTTTGAGATTTGTTTGTTATTAGAGTAATTTTAGACATTGAACTATCTAATGCATAACAAGAACTCTGCCTTTATATCTTATAATAATAATAATAATATATGTGTATGTGTGCATGTGGAAAAAAGGTTTTTGCTTCATGAAATCATCATCTTTCTTTTTGGTATATGGAGAAACCGGTTGAAAAGGTTTCTAGAAAAGAAAATACTACTCTTTACATGAATTTAAATGTAAGTTTCGTTGTTTTCAATTTCTTTTAATAGTGTAGTTTTACTTTTAATTGAAAATCGTTTCTTTTAAATAAATATAAAAATATATTTTTTACTTTTCTAGTGCTTGAATATTTAGCGAAATATACATGTTAAATCACTCTAAATCCAGCAACATATGAATGATATTATAAAAAAAGATACGACATACCATAAAAGGCTGTATATAAGAAAAATGGATATATTATAATTTCATATTTTGGCAAGAAGGTGAAAAAATAAAAATGATCCCAGAAAGAAGAGAGAAATAAAATATCACAAATCTCATTCAAACCCTAATAGCCGTCTTCAATTTTACATAAAAACACAAAAGATCAAATCATTTCTTACACCACGATCCATTTTCTCCTCTCTAGAAATCGAATTCTTCCATTCTACTCTACCTATATTTTTTTTCCTAGCCTATATCCTCCTCTTTCTTTGTATAAAGTTTTATTTTCTTTCCTATCTCTTACCAAGTTCCATTTTTTAATGTTGAACATATCAAATCGATCTATAGCCATTACATTTCAAATATGGATTATACGTATAAAACCCAAACCTTTGTTGAAGATCTGAGTTTTCTTATTTCCATATTCTAAATTATTTATATTATCTTATCATTTTGAAAATAGAAAATAATTTTTATGTGTTCAACCATGAAAATTTGTCAATTTCTATTTTTTTTAAGAGTTTTATGTTTTCAAATGTTGTATGTACATGTTTTGATTATTTTTATGCATTGCCTACATTTATTTAGACATAATTATTTAAGAAATTATAATTTGAGTTTGTAGCAATAATATTGCATAAACAAATACAAATCACTTGGGGTGTAACCTTAGTTTTGGGGGATTAGGGGCTATAAAAGATTCCATTTTTATTTTTCTTCATTTTCCTTCTTTAATTGCATATGTTGTATTAGAATTTCACTTAAAGAATCTGCATTCACCTTAAAATGTCTTATAAACATAATGTGTATAAAAAGGCCATTGTCAAATCAATTAGATTTACATTCATTTAATTGATTAAATTAATTCAATATTTATATTTAGAATTGGGGAGTTTAATTCAATTGGATTAATTAGCCTAAATTTGGTTGAGAAGCAATATTAGATCTATACGTTGAATGTCTCGTGAATATATGTTGCTTTCACAACTGCATTCCTTAAATTTAAA
This sequence comes from Nemophila menziesii, assembly GCA_029959085.1. NCBI lineage: Eukaryota > Viridiplantae > Streptophyta > Magnoliopsida > Boraginales > Hydrophyllaceae > Nemophila > Nemophila menziesii. Next base: position 59,818,620 of record JARWIR010000005.1, on the reverse strand, counting down.
CACTCTCATATATAATTTTTTATCTAATCCTTAGCTTAGTATTTTTGTTTAAAATTGATTGAATTTTATATTTGTTAGGTGCATTGTGAGCATTCATTTACAGATGGAAAAGAGGAGTGTTTGTGCACTTTTATAGTTGTATGACTACATGGTCCAAGATGATGTAAGGAATAAACCCTAGGCATTGAAAGCATAAGTAACATAGTACCTGCTACTAATGTACATCCAAAATTGATATCTTCATGAAGTTAGAAAATTTTAAATCAATCAAAAGAAGTCTAGTTCATCATCTCTTAAAAGATTCAAAGGTTCCCAATCAACACGAGACAAAGGTATGATTTTGAGTGCTACTATTTTTGTGATTCTTATATGTTTAATTACTTTATACCACAAGACAAATAATTTTTATCGCAATTTCAAATTTTGTATTACAGGAGTAATTAGTAAAATTATTCAATAGAGGGACGAGGAGAGAGATGTTGGAAGAAGAAATCACGCAAAATATTCAAAGGCTCCGAATCAACACGTGGCAAAGGTCTGATTTTCGGTGCTACTTTTTTTGTTGTATTATAGGAGTAATAAATACAAATGATCAAGAGATGGAAGAGGAGAGGGATCTAAGTGAGCTATTCGGTTCAAAATACATGAGAGCTTGACTTCAATTTGATTGTGGTTTTTTGAAGAGAATTAGAAGGAACTTAAGCAAAGGTTCAATGATAGATCTTCTTTGAGAAGAGCCCCAACTTAGCAGCCAAACGAATTTTTCCTAGGTGCCCAACTCTTAGTCATTATTAAGAGGTCAACCCTAAAATATCTTTTATAATCATTTTGTAATAATTATAAGATTAAAAATTTAATACGAATTTAATCACGCTCCAAATGAGCTAAACATGTTTGTAGCTTGATTTCTACTTTGTGAATCATATTATTCGCTTATAATTATTCGATGATTTTGATATTATGATTATTTGATTAAATTGATTGCTAGCCATAGAATATATATACATATCTTATGTTTAGTATATTAATCCCATAAAAAATACCCTTCGGGAATTTCCCAAGATCTTACACTATCACCCACGATGAAGTATATGAACTGAAATAAATATATAATTGTGTTACGTGATATAGAATCCATAGATCGTAACAACAAAAATATCTAATATGTGTTAGAATCTATCACGCTTACTAGACTTAGGGTCACTCAGTAAAGGTATCTAAGTACTTATGTGGACCTTTGAATCCCGACTAATGGGTTTAACCCAACTCCCCCTTAATTAGAATACAATATTTTCTTAATAATTTGTGAAGCTAAGCAGTTTGAGTTGTATCTAATATATACTCGTTAATTGCTATATTTTACTTGTTATATTATATTATTACACTAGTTGAACACTTTATATTAATTTTACATTCCCCGTAGAGAATGATTTTCTTACTATTATAATAATTATAACAATTTATGACATGTGGAGAATAAACGTATCTAGTATGTGAATTATATCACCCCCAAGGCCCGATAGCAACCGCAATGAAAGCAGACTATTTTCCTTGGTCCTTTATGCTGCAAAACTCACTCTCTAACTAAAGCGTTTGATCAAATACTAACAAAAAAATTGATATATGTATGGATAATAAATTTTTGCTTTAAGAAATCACCATATTTTACTTTCGAATATATACAGAGCCCCATCTATGGATATTAAATTTTATAATTATTAAGTTAAAGGGTGCAACTATTCATAAGAGTATAGAGAAATAAAAAGTGAGATGAGATTATGGTGTCTATAGAGAATAAAAGTCAAAAGAAATACAGGTGGTCTTAAAACATATTTGGTGCTCTGGTGGTTGTAAACGAGTATATCGAAAACAAGATGTGAAAGCTTGTTTTAATTTCTCGAGACCTACTTAGTCGAACTCAAGTAAGTAAGATGTTTTAGATTGTTTGTTTAACGTCTCCAAAAGGCCTTTTTTCGAACCAAACTAGAGTTGTTCACGAATATTTGTTTCTTAAATGGTGAAGCGGAACTTCCTTGAACACGTGTAAGATGTTATAGGATTTTTGTTTAAATTCTTCGAAAGATCTTTTTTTGAACTAAACTCGATTTGTTCACAGATAAATTGTTTATTAAATGGTAAAGCGAAACTTCCTTGAATACACGTAAGATGTTCTAGCTTGTTTGTTTAAATTCTCTAAAAGATCTTTTTTCAAACTAAACTTCAGAGTCATGAACAATTTTTTTCTTAAATGGTTGAGCAAAACTTCCTTCAACAACTGATAATGTATGAAATACATAATCTATAATCAAAAGTTTAATATAAATAAACAAATTCAAATCATAAGAAATTATAAAATCTTATTTAATATTTGAAATTCATTAATATATTTACAAATAAATAAAATTTTAATTTATAAATCATAATATAAACGATTAATTAACAAACTCGTTCGAACGAACTCTGTTCATACAAAGCTTTAACCGAACTCAGTTCAAACAAACCTTGAATCGAACTCTGTTTAAACAAAACTTAAATTAGAGATTAAACTTATTTATAAACTAATGAGTTCGAAAGAGTTTCTCATTTATATCCTTAGTGGAAAAAATTCTTTTCTCTTTGGAGGGAGGTTTTGAAAAAGAGACAAGCCATAGTTGAAAAATAGGTGGGATAACTATACCGCTAGATAATAGTAATAATAATAATAATAATAATAATAATAATAATACTAATACTAATAATAATAATAATAAGGAAAGAAGTACCACACCACAAACCTATTCTATTGCACAACCATAATCCTTGACACCAAACCACTACCAAGATAGAAAAAAAACTGAACACTTTAAATCAAAGCCGGTCATGCATGATGGGTATTGTTGAATTTCAATTTTAGTAACGGAGTCAATTCACAAAAATGAAATTAAAAAGTTTGCTTCTCCTCCAAATTTAAAAAAAGAGATTGAGCTTAAAATTAATTATAATTTATATTTTTCGTGAAACAAAACAAGCGAAGAAGACAAAAGAAAGAAGAACTCCACTAGCTAACCAACCACCTAGGTGTTGTTTCAAATTCCAACACCTGAAGAAATATCACTTGCCCATTCAGTATTACCCATCCCATTAACCTTTTAACTGTAATGCAAACATCCTAAATAATACCAAAACTTGACAAGCAAGTAACTGATTATTAACATAGATTTTATAATCATCATCATCACCAAATCATCATTATATCCACAACATCATTCTAGATTATAGATTTAATTTTTCTCATAAATCAATGTGAAATTTTATATTTATATGTATAAATTTTTTGAATAAAATTATTCAAGATCTATAATACTCCATATATATATATATATATATATATTTGATAATATTAAGTATATATGGTACATATGATTTCAAATATAAATCAGCAATTTAGTATTAAACATGTTAAAACTTTTGAGATTTGTTTGTTATTAGAGTAATTTTAGACATTGAACTATCTGATGCATAACATGAACTCTGCCTTTATATCTTATAATAATAATAATATGTGTATGCGTGCATGTGGACAAAAGGTTTTTGCTTCATGAAATCATCATCTTTCTTTTTGGTATATGGAGAAACCGGTTGAAAAGGTTTCTAAAAAAGAAAATACTACTCTTTACATGAATTTAAATGTAAGTTTCGTTGTTTTCAATTTCTTTTAATAGTTTAGTTTTACTTTTAACTTAAAATAGTTTCTTTTAAATAAATATAAAAATATATTTTTTACTTTTCTAGTGCTTGAATATTTAGCGAAATATACATGTTAAATCACTCTAAATCCAGCAACATACAAATGATATTATAAAAAAAGATACGACATACCATAAAAGGCCGTATATAAGAAAAATGGATATATAATAATTTCATATTTTGGCAAGAAGGTGAAAAAATAAAAATGATCTTAAAAAGAAGAGAGAAATAAAATATCACAAATCTCATTCAAACCCTAATAGCCGTCTTCAATTTTACATAAAAACACAAAAGATCAAATCCTTTCTTACACCACGATACATTTTCTCCTCTCTAGATTCTTCCATTCTACTCTACCTATATTTTTTTTCCTAGCCTATATCCTCCTCTTTCTTTGTATAAAGTTTTATTTTCTTTCCTATCTCTAACCAAGTACCGTTTTTTAATGTTGAACATATCAAATCGATCTATGGCCATTACATTTCAAATATAGATTATACGTATAAAACCCAAACCTTTGTTCAAGATCTGAGTTTTCTTATGTCCATATTCTAAATTATTTATATTATCTTATCATTTTGAAAATAGAAAATAATTTTTATGTGTTCAAACATGAAAATTTGTCAATTTCTATTTTTTTAAAGAGTTTTATGTTTTCAAATGTTGTACGTACATGTTTTGATTATATTTATGCATTGCCTACATTTATTTAGACATAATTATTTAAGAAATTATAATTTGAGTTTGTAGCAATAATATTGCATAAACAAATACAAATCACTTGGGGTGTAAACTTAGTTTTGGGGGATTAGGGGCTATAAAAGATTCCATTTTTATTTTTCTTCATTTTCCATCTTTAATTGCATATGTTGTATTAGAATTTCACTTAAAGAATCTGCATTCACATTAAAATGTCTTATAAACATAATGTGTATAAAATGGCCATTGTCAAATCAGTTAGATTTACATTCATTTAATTGATTAAATTAATTCATATTTATATTTAGAATTGGGGAGTTTAATTCAATTGAATTAATTAGCCTAAATTTGGTTGAGAAGCAATATTAGATCTATAAGTTGAATGTCTCGTGAATATATGTTGCTTTCACAACTGCATTCCTTAAATTTAAACACTCTCATATATAATTTTTTATCTAATCCTTAGCTTAGTATTTTTGTTTAAAACTGATTGAATTTTTTATTTGGTAGGTGCATTGTGAGCATTCATTTACAGATGGAAAAGAGAAGTGTTTGTGCACTTTTACTTGTATGACTACATGGTCCAAGATGATGTAAGGAATAAACCCTAGGCATTGAAAGCATAAGTAACATAGTACCTGCTACTAATGTACATCCAAAATTGATATCTTCATGAAGTTGGAAAATTTTAAATCAATCAAAAGAAGTCTAGTTCATCATCTCTTTAAAGATTCAAAGGTTCCGAATCAACACGAGACAAAGGTATGATTTTGAGTGCTACTATTTTTGTGATTCTTATATGTTTAATTACTTTATACCACAAGACAAATAATTTTTATCGCAATTTCAAATTTTGTATTACAGGAGTAATTAGTAAAATTATTCAATAGAGGGACGAGGAGAGAGATGTTGGAAGAAGGAATCTCACAAAATATTCAAAGGCTCCGAATCAACACGTGGCAAAGGTCTGATTTTCGGTGCTACTTATTTATAAACTAATGAGTTCGAAAGAGTTTCTCAATTATATCCTTAGTGGCAAAAATTCTTTCCTCTTTGGAGGGAGGTTTTGAAAAAGAGACAAGCCATAGTTGGAAAATAGGTGGGAAAACTATACCACTAGATAATAATAATAATGATAATAATAATAATAATAATAATAATAATAATAATAATAATAATATTAATAATAATAATAATAATATTAATAATAATAATAATAATATTAATATTAATATTAATAATAATAATAATAATAATGAAAGAAGTACCACACCACAAACATATTCTATTGCCCCTCCATAATCCTTGACACCAAACCACTACCAAGATAGAAAAAAACTGAACACTTTAAACCAAATCCGCTCATGCATGATGGGAATTGTTAAATTTCAATTTTAGTAATGGAGTCAATTCACAAAAATGAAATTAAAATGTTTGCTTCTCCTCCAAATTTAAAAAAGAGGTTGAGCTTAAAATTAATTATAATTTATATTTTCCGTGAAACAAAACAAGCGAAGACGACAGAAGAAATAAGAACTCCACTAGCTAACCAACCACCTAGGTGTTGTTTCAAATTCCAACACTTGAAGAAATATCACTTGCCCATTCAGTATTACGCATCCCATTAACCTTTTAACTGCAATGCAAACACCCTAAATAATATCAAAACTTGACAAGCAAGTCACTGATTATTAACATAGAATTTATAATCAACATCATCACCAAATCATCATTATATCCACAACATCATTCTAGAATATAGATCTAATTTTTCTCATGAATCAATGTGAATTTTTATATTTATATGTATAAATTTTTTTAAATAAAATTATTCAATATCTATAATACTCTATATATATATGATAATATTAAATATATATGGTACATATGTTTTAAAATATAAATCAGCGATTTATTATTAAACATGTTAAAACTTCTGAGATTTGTTTGTTATTAGAGTAATTATAGACATTGAACTGTACTCTGCCTTTATATCTTATAATAATAATATGTGTGTATGCGTGCATGTGGAAAAAAGGTTTTGTCTTCATGAAATCATCATCTTTCTTTTTGGTATATGGAGAAACCGGTGGAAAATGTTTCTAGAAAAGAAAATACTACTCTTTACATGAATTTCAATGTAAGTTTTGTTGTTTTCAATTTTTTAAATAGTGTAGTTTTACTTTTAATTGAAAATCATTTCTTTTAAATTCATATAAAAATATATTTTTTACTTTTCTAGTGATACTGTTCGATTTTTCCAACAGAATATCACTTGAATATTTAGCTAAATATACATGTTAAATCACTCTAAATCCAGCAACATACTAATGATATTATAAAAAAATATAGGACATACCATAAAAGGCTGTATATAAGAAAAATGGATATATTATAATTTCATATTTATGCAAGAAGGTGAAAAAGTAAAAATGATCCCATAAAGAAGAGAGAAATAAAATATCACAAATCTCATTCAAACCCTAATAGCCGTCTTCAATTTTACATAAAAACACAGATGACCAAATCCTTTCTTACACCACAATCCATTTTATCCTCTCTAGAAATCGAATTTTTCCATTCTATTCTACCTATCTTTTTTTTCCAAGCCTATATCCTCCTCTTTCTTTGTATAAATTTTATTTTCTTTCATATCTCTAACCAAGTTCCGTTTTTTAATGGAGAACATATTAAATCGATCTATGGCCATTACATTTCAAATATAGATTATACGTATAAAACCCAAACCTTCGTTGAAGATGTGAGTTTTCTTATTTCCATATTCTAAATTATTTTTATTATCTTATTATTTTGAAAATAGAAAATAATTTTTATGTGTTAAAACATGAAAATTTGTCAATTTCTATTTTTAAAGAGTTTTATGTTTCCAAATGTTGTATGTACATATTTTGATTATTTTTATGCATTGCCTACATTTCTTTAGACATAATTATTTAAGAAATTATAATTTGAGTTTGTAGCAATAATATTGCATAAACAAATACAAATCACTTGGGTTGTAACCTTAGTTTTGTGGGATTAGGGGCTATAAAAGATTCCATTTTTTATTTTCTTTATTTTCCATCTTTAATTGCATCTGTTGTATTAGAATTTCACTTCAAGAATCTACATCCACATTAAAATGTCTTATGAACATAATGTGTATAAAATGGACATTGTCAAATCTGTTAGATTTACTTTTGTTTAATTTATTAAATTGATCCATTATTTATATTTAGAAAATGGGAGTTTAATTCAATTGAATTAATTAGCCTAAATTTGATTGAAAAGCAATATTAGATCTATACGTTGAATGTCTCGTGGATATATGTTACTTTCACAACTGCCTTCCTTAAATTTAAACACTCTCATATATAAATTTTTATCTAATCCTTAGCTTCGGATGTTTGTTTATAAGTGATTGAATTTTATATTTGTTAGGTGCATTGTGAGCATTCATTTACAGATGGAAAAGAGAAGTGTTTGTGCACTTTTACAGTTGTATGACTACATGGTCCAAGATTATGTAAGGAAGAAACCATATGCATTGAAAGCATAAGTAACATAGTACCTGCTACTAATGTAGATCCAAAATTGATATCTTCATGAAGTTGGAAAATTTTAATTCAATCTAAAGAAGTTTAGTTCATCATCTCTTTAAAGATTCAAAGGTTCCGAATCAACACGAGACAAAGGTATGATTCTGAGTGCTACTAGTTTTGTGATTCTTATATGTTTAATTACTTTATACCACAAGAAAAAGAATTTTTATAGCAATTTTAAATTTTGTATTACAGGAGTAATTAGTAAAATTATTCAATAGAGGGACGACGAGAGAGATGTTGGAAGAAGGAATCTCGCAAAAGATTCAACGGCTCCGAATCAACACGTGGCAAAGGTCTGATTTTTGGTGCTACTTTTTTTGTAATTTTTTTATGTTTAAGTACATCATATCAGAAATTAAGAGTTTTTATTACAAATTTTGTATTATAGGAGTAATTAATACAAATGTTCAAGAGATGGAAGAGGAGAGGGATCTAAGTGAGCTATTCGGTTCAAAATACATGAGAGCTTGACTTCAATTTGATTGTGATTTTTTGAAGAGAATTAGAAGGAACTTAAGAAAAGGTTCAATGATGGATCTTCTTTGAGAAGAGCCCCAACATAGCAGCCAAACGAATTTTTCCTAGGTGCCCAACTCTTAGTCATTATTGAGAGGTCAACCCTAAAATATCTTTTATAATCATTTTGTAATAATTATAAGATTAAAAATTTAATACGAATTTTATCAAGCTCGAAATGAGTTAAACATGTTTGTAGCTTTATTTCTACTTTGTGAATCATATTATTCGCTTATAATTATTCGATGATTTTGATATTATGATTATTTGATTAAATTGATTGCTAGCCATAGAATATATATACATATCTTATGTTTAGTATATTAATCCCATAAAAAATAACCTTCAGGAATTGCTCTAGATCTTACACTATCACCCACGATGAAGTATATGAACTGAAATAAATATATAATTGTGTTCCGTGATATAGAATCCATAAATTGTAACAACCGCAATATCTAATATGTGGTTAGAATCTATCACGCTTACTAGACTTAGGGTCACTCAGTAAAGATATCTAAGTTTAAGAAATAACCTCATAGCATACTGGGAAGAGACTTACGTGGACCTTTGAATCCCGACTAATGGGTTTAACCCAACTCCCCCTTAATTAGAATACAATATTTGCACAATAATTTGTGAAGCTAAGCAGTTTGAGTTGTATCTAATATATACTCGTTAATTGCTATATTTTACTTGTTATATTATATTATTACACTAGTTGAACACTTTATATTAATTTTACATTCCCCGTAGAGAATGATTTTCTTACTATTATATTAATTATAACAATTTATGACATGTGGAGAATAAACGTATCTAGTATGTGAATTATATCACTCCCTAGGCCCGATAGCAACAACAATGAAAGCTGACTATTTTCCTTGGTCCTTTATGCTGCAAAACTCACGCTCTAACTAAAGCGTTTGATCAAATACTAACAAAAAAATTGATATATGTATGGATAATAAATTTTTGCTTCAAGAAATCACCATATTTTACTTTTGAATATATACAGAGCCCCATCTATGGATATTAAATTTTATAATTATTACGTTAAAGGGTGCAACTATTCATAGGAGTATAGAGAAATAAAAAGTGAGATGAGATTATGGTGTCTATAGAGAATAAAAGTCAAAAGAAATACTGATGGTCTTAAAACATATTTGGTGCTCTGGTGGTTGTAAACGAGTATATCAAAAACAAGATGTGAAAGCTTGTTTTAATTTCTCGAGACCTACAGAGTTGAACTCAAGTAAGTAAGATGTTTTAACTTGTTTGTTTAACGTCTCCAAAAGGCCTTTTTTCGAACCAAACTAGAGTTGTTCACGAATATTTGTTTCTTAAATGGTGAAGCGGAACTTCCTTGAACACGCGTAAGATGTAATAGGATTTTTGTTTAAATTCTTCGAAAGATCTTTTTTTGAACTAAACTCGATTTGTTCACAGATAAATTGTTTATTAAATGGTAAAGCGAAACTTCCTTGAACACACGTAAGATGTTCTAGCTTGTTTGTTTAAATTCTCTAAAAGATCTTTTTTCAAACTAAACTTCAGAGTCATTAACAATTTGTTTCTTAAATGGTTGAGCGAAACTTCCTTGAACAACTGATAATGTATGAAATATATAATCTATAATCAAAAGTTTAATATAAATAAAAAAATTCAAATCTTAAGAAATTATAAAATCTTATTTAATATTTGAAATTCATTAATATATTTACAAATAAATAAAATTTTAATTTATAAATCATAATATAAACGATTAATTAACAAACTCGTTCGAACGAACTCAGTTCATACAAAGCTTTAACCGAACTCAGTTCAAACAAACCTTGAATCGAACTCTGTTTAAACAAAACTTAAATTAGAGATTAAACTTATTTATAAACTAATGAGTTCGAAAGAGTTTCTCATTTATATCCTTAGTGGAAAAAATTCTTTTCTCTTTGGAGGGAGGTTTTGAAAAAGAGACAAGCCATAGTTGAAAAATAGGTGGGAAAACTATACCGCTAGATAATAATAATAATAATAATAATAATAATAATAATAATAATAATAATAATAATAATAATAATGAAATAAGTACCACACCACAAACCTATTCTATTGCCGAACCATAATCCTTTGACACCAAACCACTACCAAGATAGAAAAAAAACTGAACACTTTAAATCAAAGCCGGTCATGCATGATGGGAATTGTTGAATTTCAATTTTAGTAACGGAGTCAATTCACAAAAATAAAATTAAAAAGTTTGCTTCTCCTCCAAATTTAAAAAAAGAGATTGAGCTTAAAATTAATTATAATTTATATTTTTCGTGAAACAAAACAAGCGAAGAAGACAGAAGAAAGAAGAACTCCACTAGCTAACCAACCACCTAGGTGTTGTTTCAAATTCCAACACCTGAAGAGATATCACTTGCCCATTCAGTATTACCCATCCCATTAACCTTTTAACTGCAATGCAAACACCCTAAATAATACCAAAACTTGACAAGCAAGTCACTGATTATTAACATAGATTTTATAATCATCATCATCACCAAGTCATCATTATATCCACAACATCATTCTAGATTATAGATCTAATTTTTCTCATAAATCAATGTGAATGTTTATATTTATATGTATAAATTTTTTGAATAAAATTATTCAAGATCTATAATACTCTATATATATATATATTTGATAATATTAAGTATATATGGTACATATGATTTCAAATATAAATCAGCAATTTAGTATTAAATATTTTAAAACTTTTGAGATTTGTTTGTTATTAGAGTAATTTTAGACATTGAACTATCTAATGCATAACAAGAACTCTGCCTTTATATCTTATAATAATAATAATAATATATGTGTATGTGTGCATGTGGAAAAAAGGTTTTTGCTTCATGAAATCATCATCTTTCTTTTTGGTATATGGAGAAACCGGTTGAAAAGGTTTCTAGAAAAGAAAATACTACTCTTTACATGAATTTAAATGTAAGTTTCGTTGTTTTCAATTTCTTTTAATAGTGTAGTTTTACTTTTAATTGAAAATCGTTTCTTTTAAATAAATATAAAAATATATTTTTTACTTTTCTAGTGCTTGAATATTTAGCGAAATATACATGTTAAATCACTCTAAATCCAGCAACATATGAATGATATTATAAAAAAAGATACGACATACCATAAAAGGCTGTATATAAGAAAAATGGATATATTATAATTTCATATTTTGGCAAGAAGGTGAAAAAATAAAAATGATCCCAGAAAGAAGAGAGAAATAAAATATCACAAATCTCATTCAAACCCTAATAGCCGTCTTCAATTTTACATAAAAACACAAAAGATCAAATCATTTCTTACACCACGATCCATTTTTTTCCTCTCTAGAAATCGAATTCTTCCATTCTACTCTACCTATATTTTTTTTTCCTAGCCTATATCCTCCTCTTTCTTTGTATAAAGTTTTATTTTCTTTCCTATCTCTAACCAAGTTCCGTTTTTTAATGTTGAACATATCAAATCGATCTATGGCCATTACATTTCAAATATAGATTATACGTATAAAACCCAAACCTTTGTTGAAGATATGAGTTTTCTTATTTCCATATTCTAAATTATTTATATTATCTTATCATTTTGAAAATAGAAAATAATTTTTATGTGTTCAACCATGAAAATTTGTCAATTTCTATTTTTTTAAGAGTTTTATGTTTTCAAATGTTGTACGTACATGTTTTGATTATTTTTATGCATTGCCTACATTTATTTAGACATAATTATTTAAGAAATTATAATTTGAGTTTGTAGCAATAATATTGCATAAACAAATACAAATCACTTGGGGTGTAACCTTAGTTTTGGGGGATTAGGGGCTATAAAAGATTCCATTTTTATTTTTCTTCATTTTCCATCTTTAATTGCATATGTTGTATTAGAATTTCACTTAAAGAATCTGCATTCACATTAAAATGTCTTATAAACATAATGTGTATAAAAAGGCCATTGTCAAATCAATTAGATTTACATTCATTTAATTGATTAAATTAATTCATTATTTATATTTAGAATTGGGGAGTTTAATTCAATTGGATTAATTAGCCTAAATTTGGTTGAGAAGCAATATTAGATCTATACGTTGAATGTCTCGTGAATATATGTTGCTTTCACAACTGCATTCCTTAAATTTAAACACTCTAATATATAATTTTTATCTAATCCTTAGCTTAGTATTTTTGTTTAAAATTGATTGAATTTTATATTTGTTAGGTGCATTGTGAGCATTCATTTACAGATGGAAAAGAGGAGTGTTTGTGCACTTTTACAGTTGTATGACTACATGGTCCAAGATGATGTAAGGAATAAACCCTAGGCATTGAAAGTATAAGTAACATAGTACCTGCTACTAATGTACATCCAAAATTGATATCTTCATGAAGTTAGAAAATTTTAAATCAATCAAAAGAAGTCTAGTTCATCATCTCTTAAAAGATTCAAAGGTTCCGAATCAACACGAGACAAAGGTAAGATTTTGAGTGCTACTATTTTTGTGATTCTTATATGTTTAATTACTTTATACCACAAGATAAATAATTTTTATCGCAATTTCAAATTTTGTATTACAGGAGTAATTAGTAAAATTATTCAATAGAGGGACGAGGAGAGAGATGTTGGAAGAAGAAATCACGCAAAATATTCAAAGGCTCCAAATCAAGACGTGGCAAAGGTCTGGTTTTCGGTGCTACTTTTTTTGTTGTATTATAGGAGTAATAAATACAAATGATCAAGAGATGGAAGAGGAGAGGGATCTAAGTGAGCTATTCGGTTCAAAATACATGAGAGCTTGACTTCAATTTGATTGTGGATTTTTGAAGAGAATTAGAAGGAACTTAAGCAAAGGTTCAATGATGGATCTTCTTTGAGAAGAGCCCCAACTTAGCAGCCAAACGAATTTTTCCTAGGTGCCCAACTCTTAGTCATTATTAAGAGGTCAACCCTAAAATATCTTTTATAATCATTTTGTAATAATTATAAGATTAAAAATTTAATACGAATTTTATCACGCTCCAAATGAGCTAAACATGTTTGTAGCTTGATTTCTACTTTGTGAATCATATTATTCGCTTATAATTATTCGATGATTTTGATATTATGATTATTTGATTAAATTGATTGCTAGCCATAGAATATATATACATATCTTATGTTTAGTATATTAATCCCATAAAAAATACCCTTCGGGAATTTCCCAAGATCTTACACTATCACCCACGATGAAGTATATGAACTGAAATAAATATATAATTGTGTTACGTGATATAGAATCCATAGATCGTAACAACAAAAATATCTAATATGTGTTAGAATCTATCACGCTTACTAGACTTAGGGTCACTCAGTAAAGGTATCTAAGTACTTACGTGGACCTTTGAATCCCGACTAATGGGTTTAACCCAGCTCCCCCTTAATTAGAATACAATATTTTCTTAATAATTTGTGAAGCTAAGCAGTTTGAGTTGTATCTAATATATACTCGTTAATTGCTATATTTTACTTGTTATATTATATTATTACACTAGTTGAACACTTTATATTAATTTTACATTCCCTGTAGAGAATGATTTTCTTACTATTATATTAATTATAACAATTTATGACGTGTGGAGAATAAACGTATCTAGTATGTGAATTATATCACCCCCAAGGCCCGATAGCAACCGCAATGAAAGCAGACTATTTTCCTTGGTCCTTTATGCTGCAAAACTCACTCTCTAACTAAAGCGTTTGATCAAATACTAACATAAAAATTGATATATGTATGGATAATAAATTTTTGCTTTAAGAAATCACCATATTTTACTTTTGAATATATACAGAGCCCCATCTATGGATATTAAATTTTATAATTATTACGTTAAAGGGTGCAACTATTCATAAGAGTATAGAGAAATGAAAAGTGAGATGAGATTATGGTGTCTATGGAGAATAAAAGTCAAAAGAAATATAGGTGGTCTTAAAACATATTTGGTGCTCTGGTGGTTGTAAACGAGTATATCGAAAACAAGATGTGAAAGCTTGTTTTAATTTCTCGAGACCTACTTAGTCGAACTCAAGTAAGTAAGATGTTTTAGCTTGTTTGTTTAACGTCTCCAAAAGGCCTTTTTTCGAACCAAACTAGAGTTGTTCACGAATATCTGTTTCTTAAATGGTGAAGAGGAACTTCCTTGAACACGTGTAAGATGTTATAGGATTTTTGTTTAAATTCTTCGAAAGATCTTTTTTTGAACTAAACTCGATTTGTTAACAGATAAATTGTTTATTAAATGGTAAAGCGAAACTTCCTTGAACACACGTAAGATGTTCTAGCTTGTTTGTTTAAATTCTCTAAAAGATCTTTTTTCAAACTAAACTTCAGAGTCATGAACAATTTTTTTCTTAAATGGTTGAGCAAAACTTCCTTCAACAACTGATAATGTATGAAATACATAATCTATAATCAAAAGTTTAATATAAATAAAAAAATTCAAATCATAAGAAATTATAAAATCTTATTTAATATTTGAAATTCATTAATATATTTACAAATAAATAAAATTTTAATTTATAAATCATAATATAAACGATTAATTAACAAACTCGTTCGAACGAACTCTGTTCATACAAAGCTTTAACCGAACTCAGTTCAAACAAACCTTGAATCGAATTCTGTTTAAACAAAACTTAAATTAGAGATTAAACTTATTTATAAACTAATGAGTTCGAAAGAGTTTCTCATTTATATCCTTAGTGGAAAAAATTCTTTTCTCTTTGGAGGGAGGTTTTGAAAAAGAGACAAGCCATAGTTGAAAAATATGTGGGAAAACTATACCGCTAGATAATAATAATAATAATAATAATAATAATAATAATAATAATAATAATAATAATACTAATAATAATAATAATAATAATAATAATACTAATAATAATAATAATAAGGAAAGAAGTACCACACCACAAACCTATTCTATTGCCCAACCATAATCCTTGACACCAAACCACTACCAAGAGAGAAAAAAAACTGAACACTTTAAATCAAAGCCGGTCATGCATGATGGGAATTGTTGAATTTCAATTTTAGTAACGAAGTCAATTCACAAAAAAAAAATTAAAAAGTTTGCTTCTTCTCCAAATTTAAAAAAGGAGATTGAGCTTAAAATTAATTATAATTTATATTTTCCGTGAAACAAAACAAGCGAAGAAGACAAAAGAAAGAAGAACTCCACTAGCTAACCAACCACCTAGGTGTTGTTTCAAATTCCAACACCTGAAGAAATATCACTTGCCCATTCAGTATTACCCATCCCATTAACCTTTTAACTGCAATGCAAACATCCTAAATAATACCAAAACTTGACAAGCAAGTAACTGATTATTAACATAGATTTTATAATCATCATCATCACCAAATCATCATTATATCCACAACATCATTCTAGATTATAGATTTAATTTTTCTCATAAATCAATGTGAATTTTTATATTTATATGTATAAATTTTTTGAATAAAATTATTCAAGATCTATAATACTCCATATATATATATTTGATAATATTAAGTATATATGGTACATATGATTTAAAATATAAATCAGCAATTTAGTATTAAACATGTTAAAACTTTTGAGATTTGTTTGTTATTAGAGTAATTTTAGACATTGAACTATCTGATGCATAACGAGAACTCTGCCTTTATATCTTATAATAATAATAATATGTGTATGCGTGCATGTGGACAAAAGGTTTTTGCTTCATGAAATCATCATCTTTCTTTTTGGTATATGGAGAAACCGGTTGAAAAGGTTTCTAAAAAAGAAAATACTACTCTTTACATGAATTTAAATGTAAGTTTCGTTGTTTTCAATTTCTTTTAATAGTTTAGTTTTACTTTTAACTGAAAATAGTTTCTTTTAAATAAATATAAAAATATATTTTTTACTTTTCTAGTGCTTAAATATTTAGCGAAATATACATGTTAAATCACTCTAAATCCAGCAACATACAAATGATATTATAAAAAAAGATACGACATACCATAAAAGGCCGTATATAAGAAAAATGGATATATAATAATTTCATATTTTGGCAAGAAGGTGAAAAAATAAAAATGATCTTAAAAAGAAGAGAGAAATAAAATATCACAAATCTCATTCAAACCCTAATAGCCGTCTTCAATTTTACATAAAAACACAAAAGATCAAATCCTTTCTTACACCACGATACATTTTCTCCTCTCTAGATTCTTCCATTATACTCTACCTATATTTTTTTTCCTAGCCTATATCCTCCTCTTTCTTTGTATAAAGTTTTATTTTCTTTCCTATCTATAACCAAGTACCGTTTTTTAATGTTGAACATATCAAATCGATCTATGGCCATTACATTTCAAATATAGATTATACGTATAAAACCCAAACCTTTGTTCAAGATCTGAGTTTTCTTATGTCCATATTCTAAATTATTTATATTATCTTATCATTTTGAAAATAGAAAATAATTTTTATGTGTTCAAACATGAAAATTTGTCAATTTCTATTTTTTTAAAGAGTTTTATGTTTCAAATGTTGTACGTACATGTTTTAATTATATTTATGCATTGCCTACATTTATTTAGACATAATTATTTAAGAAATTATAATTTGAGTTTGTAGCAATAATATTGCATAAACAAATACAAATCACTTGGGGTGTAAACTTAGTTTTGGGGGATTAGGGGCTATAAAAGATTCCATTTTTATTTTTCTTTATTTTCCATCTTTAATTGCATATGTTGTATTAGAATTTCACTTAAAGAATCTGCATTCACATTAAAATGTCTTATAAACATAATGTGTATAAAATGGCCATTGTCAAATCAGTTAGATTTACATTCATTTAATTGATTAAATTAATTCATATTTATATTTAGAATTGGGGAGTTTAATTGAATTGAATTAATTAGCCTAAATTTGGTTGAGAAGCAATATTAGATCTATACGTTGAATGTCTCGTGAATATATGTTGCTTTCACAACTGCATTCCTTAAATTTAAACACTCTCATATATAATTTTTTATCTAATCCTTAGCTTAGGATTTTTGTTTAAAATTGATTGAATTTTTTATTTGGTAGGTGCATTGTGAGCATTCATTTACAGATGGAAAAGAGAAGTGTTTGTGCACTTTTACATTTGTATGACTACATGGTCCAAGATGATGTAAGGAATAAACCCTAGGCATTGAAAGCATAAGTAACATAGTACCTGCTACTAATGTACATCCAAAATTGATATCTTCATGAAGTTGGAAAATTTTAAATCAATCAAAAGAAGTCTAGTTCATCATCTCTTAAAAGATTCAAAGGTTCCGAATCAACACGAGACAAAGGTATGATTTTGAGTGCTACTATTTTTATGATTCTTATATGTTTAATTACTTTATACCACAAGACAAAGAATTTTTATAGCAATTTCAAATTTTGTATTACAGGAGTAATTAGTAAAATTATTCAATAGAGGGATGAGGAGAGAGATGTTGGAAGAAGGAATCTCACAAAATATTCAAAGGCTCCGAATCAACCCGTGGCAAATGTTGGTGCTACTTTTTTTGTCATTTTTTATGTTTAAGTACATCATATCAAAAATTAGGAGTTTTTATCACAAATTTTGTATTATAGGAGTAATAAATACAAATGTTCAAGAGATGGAAGAGGAGAGGGATCTAAGTGAGCTATTCGGTTCAAAATACATGAGAGCTTCACTTCAATTTGATTGTGGTTTTTTGAAGAGAATCAGAAGGAACTTAAGCAAAGGTTCAATGATGGATCTTCTTTGAGAAGAGCCCCAACTTAGCAGCCAAACGAATTTTTCCTAGGTGCTCAACTCTTAGTCATTATTAAGAGGTCAACCCTAAAATATCTTTTATAAACATTTTGTAATAATTATAAGATTAAAAATTTAATACGAATTTTATCAAGCTCCAAATGAGCTAAACATGTTTGTAGCTTGATTTCTAGTTTGTGAATCATATTATTCGCTTATAATTATTCGATGATTTTGATATTATGAATATTTGATTAAATTGATTGCTAGCCATAGAATATATATACATATCTTATGTTTAGTATATTAATCCCATAAAAAATACCCTTCGAGAATTTCCCAAGATCTTACACTATCGCCCAAGATGAAGTATATGAACTGAAATAAATATATAATTGTGTTACGTGATATAGAATCCATAGATCGTAACAACAAGAATATCTAATATGTGGTTAGAATCTATCACGCTTACTAGACTTAGGGTCACTCAGTAAAGGTATCTAAGTACTTACGTGGACCTTTGAATCCCGACTAATGGGTTTAACCCAACTCCCCCTTAATTAGAATACAATGTTTGCTTAATAATTTGTGAAGCTAAGCAGTTTGAGTTGTATCTAATATATACTCGTTAATTGCTATATTTTACTTGTTATATTATATTATTACACTAGTTGAACACTTTATATTAATTTTACATTCCCCGTAGAGAATGATTTTCTTACTATTATATTAATTATAACAATTAATGACGTGTGGAGAATAAACGTATCTAGTATGTGAATTATATCACCCCCAAGGCCCGATAGCAACCGCAATGAAAGCAGACTATTTTCCTTGGTCCTTTATGCTGCAAAACTCATGCTCTAACTAAAGCGTTTGATCAAATACTAACAAAAAAATTGATATATGTATGGATAATAAATTTTTGCTTTAAGAAATCAACATATTTTACTTTTGAATATATACAGAGCTCCATCTATGGATATTAAATTTTATAATTATTACGTTAAAGGTGCAACTATTCATAAGAGTATAGAGAAATAAAAAGTGAGATGAGATTATGGTGTCTATAGAGAATAAAAGTCAAAAGAAATACAGGTGGTCTTAAAACATATTTGGTGCTCTGGTGGTTGTAAACGAGTATATCGAAAACAAGATGTGAAAGCTTGTTTAATTTCTCGAGACCTACTTAGTCGAACTCAAGTAAGTAAGATGTTTTAGCTTGTTTGTTTAACGTCTCCAAAAGTCCTTTTTTCGAACCAAACTAGAGTTGTTCACGAATATTTGTTTCTTAAATGGTTAAGCGGAACTTCCTTGAACACGTGTACGATGTTATAGGATTTTTGTTTAAATTCTTCGAAACATCTTTTTTTGAACTAAACTCGATTTGTTCACAAATAAATTGTTTATTAAATGGTAAAGCGAAACTTCCTTGAACACACGTAAGATGTTCTAGCTTGTTTGTTTAAATTCTCTAAAAGATCTTTTTTCAAACTAAACTTCAGATTCATGAACAATTTGTTTCTTAAATGGTTGAGCGAAACTTCCTTGAACAACTGATAATGTATGAAATATATAATCTATAATCAAAATTTTAATATTAATAAAGAAATTCAAATCTTAAGAAATTATAAAATCTTATTTAATATTTGAAATTCATTAATATATTTACAAATAAATAAAATATTAATTTATAAATCATAATATAAACGATTAATTAACAAACTCGTTTGAACGAACTCTGTTCATACAAAGCTTTAACCGAACTCAGTTCAAACAAACCTTGAATCGAACTCTGTTTAAACAAAACTTAAATTAGAGATTAAACTTATTTATAAACTAATGAGATCGAAAGAGTTTCACATTTATATCCTTAGTGGCAAAAATTCTTTTCTCTTTGGAGGGAGATTTTGAAAAAGAGACAAGCCATAGTTGAAAAATAGGTGGGAAAACTATACCGCTAGATAATAATTATAATAATAATAATAATAATAATACTAATAATAATAATAATAATGAAAGAAGTACCACACCACAAACCTATTCTATTGCCCAACCATAATCCTTGACACCAAACCACTACCAAGATAGAAAAAAAACTGAACACTTTAAATCAAAGCCGATCATGCATGATGGGAATTGTTAAATTTCAATTTTAGTAACGGAGTCAATTCACAAAAATGAAATTAAAAAGTTTGCTTCTCCTCCAAATTTAAAAAAAGAGATTGAGCTTAAAATTAATTATAATTTATATTTTTCGTGAAACAAAACAAGCGAAGAAGACAAAAGAAAGAAGAACTCCACTAGCTAACCAACCACCTAGGTGTTGTTTCAAGTTCCAACACCTGAAGAAATATCACTTGCCCATTCAGTATTACCTATCCCATTAACCTTTTAACTGCAATGCAAACACCCTAAATAATACCAAAACTTGACAAGCAAGTCACTGATTATTAACATAGATTTTATAATCATCATCATCACCAAATCATCATTATATCCACAACATCATATACTTTCTTACTATCATTCTTCTTGGTATTCCTCACAACACTCCATTCCTCAACTACCTTCATTCCCTTATAACTTTTTCTAATAGGTTCACTTGTTGATTTAGGCACCCATACTTTTTGAGTGTTCACACACTTTGTTTCTACATGTCCCAACCTACTACATCTTTTACATACAATCGGCCTCCATTCATACTCTAATTTAACCTCCTGCAGCTCTTTAATTCCTATATCAAACAATACATTATCAGGTAACTCCTCTTTTATGTCAATCTCTACACAATCTCGAGCATACCCCAACCTTGTTTTTGATTTCGTTATAGTATCCATTTCAATTGGAACACCTACAACACTAGCTACATATCCAAGTCCTCTTTGTTTCCAGAGATTCATTGGTACATTCATTAATTTAACCCATATCGGCACATTAGATATATCTAATTTATCAAACTGCATACCTGCCTTCCATGGTCGAAGAAGTAGCGACTTTCCATTAATATGCCAGAGCTGCTCAAGAACATTGCTGTAACTTTGCTGATTTTCAATCTTGAAAACTACACTTCCCTTCAAATTCGATTTTAATTTCTACCTTACCCAGCTTACTCCATTGATATCTAACAAAATCTTCTATAGCAAAGAACGGAGGCGGAGCATCAACGAATTGGCCAATTAGGTAATTCACCCATTGTTCAGACCCTTCCTCAAGAACATCTATTGGTGGTTTAATAAGTTTCATCCCTTCCAAATTTACTAGTTTATGATGTTCTAACTTCATAGAATTGCTCGCACAACCAAATAATTGTGACCATGAAACTCCCTTTGATTCACTCCTTTTCTCGGGTTCAACCAGATATACAACTTGTATCACTTCATTGTTGCCTTCCAACACAATATTCTCTTGAAACCCAACACTCGCCTCCATCTCATGCTTGTACGATTCAGGTGTGTTAAGTAGATTTGAGCTCGGTGACATAATCTCTTTCGTAATATCTCTGTACTTAGTATTAGATTTAGGGTTTCTTACTAGATCTATTCACTAATTTGTTGATTTTCGCTATGTTTAACATTTTGGTCATTTTTTGAGTAAAAAAAAAAAAGCGGTAAAAGGAAAAATAAGGTGAAAAACGAAAAAATCTAGGCGGAGAAGAGGTGGTGGTGGTATGGAGGAGGGTAGAGAAACGGGTGGATGCGTATGTTTTTGTGAGAGAGAGGAAAAATTGTTAGATCCCAGATAATTCTTGAGATAAACAACAAATCCAGATAAGGAAAAGCAAAAGTTGGAAAAAAGCTAAAAAGAGGTGTAAATCTAAAAATGGAAAAGTGGAATGAAAATTAATGGATGAGTGTGTAGAGAGGATTTTTAGGTGAGTTGACTCTCATTGACCCTTTTCAAGATTTTGTTACATGGTAGCTTTTCCCGTTCGAACCAACTCAGTTCATACAAAACTTGAACTGAACTCACTTTAATCAAACCTCTAATCGAACTTTGTTTAAACAAAACTTAAATTAGACATTAAACTACTTATAAACTAATGAGTTCGAGAGAGTTTATCATTTATGTCCTTAGTGACAAGAATTCATTTTTCTTTGGAGGGGGTTTTGAA
This sequence comes from Nemophila menziesii, assembly GCA_029959085.1. Taxonomy (NCBI): domain Eukaryota; kingdom Viridiplantae; phylum Streptophyta; class Magnoliopsida; order Boraginales; family Hydrophyllaceae; genus Nemophila; species Nemophila menziesii. Next base: position 59,796,126 of record JARWIR010000005.1, on the reverse strand, counting down.
AATAAAAGAGTTGAAAAATAGGTTTGAAAACTATCACTATATAATAATAATAATAATAATAATAATAATAATAATGAAAGAAGTACCATAACATAACCTATACTATTGCACCACCATAACCCTTGACAACAAACCACTACCAAGATAGCAACAAAACTGAACACTTTCAACCAAATCTGCTCATGCATGATGAAATTGTTGAATTTCAATTTCAGTATCTGAGTCAATTCACAAAAATGAAAATAAAATGCTTGTTTTCTTCACCTCCCAATTTAGACAAGAGAGAGCATAAAATCAATTATAATTTACATTATTCCAGAAAGAAAACAAATGAGAAGAAAGAAGAAGAAGAACTCCACTAGCTAATCAACCATTGATGTGTTGTTTCAAATTCCAAACCCCAAACAAATCTGACTTGCCCATTTAGGATTACCCATCCTATTAACCTATTTACCTCTATGCAAACACCCAAAATAATAACAAATCTTGACAAGCAAGTCATTGATTATTAACAAATAATTTATAATCATCATCATCACTGAATCATCGTTATATCCACAACATCATTCTCATCCAACAAGTCTGGAAATATCTCATTCGAATACCTCCTAGTCGAAGATGAATTTCTCGATTTACCCCCTTCACAATTCTGACCACCACTTCCTTGCGATCCCAAGTACCCGACGGTGGTTTCATATTACTCCCTCTTGCCGAAATCGATGGCATAGTCGCCACATACCATGAACTTTGGCGCCAGCTTTCAAACACGACAACATTCCATGACCCACAAGAGCTAGTAGTTCTTAGCCTTGCTGAGCTAGTATGTTCTTCTCTAACAACCTTTAATGGACTATCAAGAGCTTTTAATATATACCTCATTAATGGTCATCTTGCTGGTTTTGGATTAAGACAAGATCTAGCTAATATAGTCATTTCCCATACTTCTTCTAGTAAATTCATCTATTATAAAAGAAGGGTCCAAAATAGTTGTTTCTTGCTCTTTATCGTATATTCTTATACAAGGTAATGTAGCTTCTAATCACTCCTTAACTATTAAATCACTTGCCCCACTCATACCACTTTTCCCGTTACTAGCTCAAGGAGAACCTTTCCAAAACAATACACCTCATACGCACATGTAGCATTAGGCATGCCTGGAGAAAACAATTATTGGATTATGAACTTCATAAGTAAATCTCCTTATTTTTTAATTTTTGTTAATTTTAAAATTAAGATTTTTTTTATATATTTATACACTTTCACGAATCTCACATATTGTTCGCTAAAGTCCCAGAAATTCCAGAAACCTATCTATACCTCATAACCAAATTGTGTACCAGACACGTAGGCAACTACTAATGGCTACCAAATACATGTTAATAAACATAATGATAATGAGGAAGCGCTTACCAAGAATTAGTGAACATTCATGTTGATATTTATCCAACGGTGTCAGCAGATTTCAAGTCAAATACTCCTAAAAAACAGTTTTCAAAGAGTAGAGAAAGTAAGAATTACAAACTGTAAGTACAAAGTAAAAAAAATTAACCAATATATGTAATAAACTTACAAAACTTAATCTAAAATCAGAAATCACATTGACTCGGTTAATGTCCAAAACTAACAACCAAAAATAATATAAAGGATCCTGACCATAGTAATTCGGACAAAAGATTACTCAACATGTGGAAATTAATCCGACTCCTTGTAGTCAAGCCTTTTTACTAACATTAATACGTCTCTAATGGTCTCATCATAAATCTAACTAATTTTTTATCATATATTTCATTATCTGTGTTATCACCCTTGCAGCAGAATATACTAAAAAACTGTCTCCTCTTTTAATCCCCAATGCAACCATAAATGCTCAAGATAAAAAGCCAAAAAAAATCTCGAAAGATTCCAAACCCCACAAAACAAGAAAAGAAAAATGAAAGTTTAATGTAATACCTAAGATATATGTTCCTAATCCATAATTGTCATAGACGGTCTATAATGAATATTTCAACGGTTAGATCCATAAACAAATTATTTAGATTAAATGCATAGATGTCCGCCCTTTAGAAAAACCAATACTTTGGAAATCAAAAATCAAACACTTTCGGTATCAAAAATCAAACTATCTCAAAATGACAAATCAAACTATTTCGAAATTAAAAAAGAAATTAAGAAATAATTTTATGACCAAACAAACATATGAAAGTAAAATAACAATTAAAATCAAATTAAGAAGAAGTTAGAAGAACTTTGCTCACCTAAGAAAATAAAGCTGGAAAAACGAACGGATTTGGAACAAAAACAAAATACAAAACATTAGTAAGTATAAATTAGATCTAAAACCGAAAAAGAGGAAAAAATAAAAACTGTTGGAATTATTAAATAAAAGACAATTTATTCTATTAATTCTTTCATACATTCGGGAGAAATTGAAAAGACTATGTGTGTACTAATAGTCTCATATAGAATTTGGGAAAATAACCATTGGAAATTATTTTATATAACATGATTTCCTTATCTTGATGACGATTTAATGTCTCTTTATTTCAACTATTACAGACTTTAATGAACATTGAAAAGTATTTATCACCGGCCATTGATGAACATTTATGTGATAGATTTTTGTCTTTCTATTTTTTCTATAAATAATGACTTTGTCACTTGCATTTCTATAAAAGAGGAAAAACTATTTTAAAGAGAATGAAAAAACTATTTTAGAGAGAATAGAAAAAATTATTCTAGAGAGAATGGAAAAATTATTTTAGAGAGAATTGAAAAAACAATTTTAGAGTAAATATAGAATAAATATAAACGAAATTAAGAATTAAGAAAAAAAATACTACTCTCTACTCTCCTCTCATATAATATTTTGATATTACTATGAGATGAACTTCTATTATAGATACCGGCATGACCAAAATATCTTTTTAACGAAATTTTCAATTCGTGTAAACGTTCTTTTTTCTTGAATTTTCGTGTAAGTTTCGTTGTTTCCAATTTCTTTTAATAGTTTAGTATTACTTTCAATTGAAAATTATTTCTTTTAAATTTATGTGAAATCTATTTTTTACTTTTCCAGTGATATTGTTAGACTTTTTCAACAAAATATCCCTTGAATAATTAGCTAAATATACATGTAAAATCACCCTAAATCCAGCAACATATGAATGAAATCATAAAAAACGGCTACCACATACCACAAAAGGGTGTATATAAACAAAATGAATATATTATAATTTCATATTTAGGCTAATAAAGTATTAGAAATGAGTAGATAATTAAATGGAGTTGGGTTTCTCGGATAAAGGTGAAAAAATAGAAAAGATCCCAAAAGAATGAGAGAAAGAACAAGCATACATAAAATATTTGGCCCAAATAAAATGAAAATATGCTGAAAAAATTTCAGCATATATATTAGATCTTTTTCTTGTGTAAAAACATTAAAACCCAAGGTAATATGGTCGGTTTTTAATAGTTAAGGAGGGGGGCCTAAGATAATATTGGGCCTAATATCACAAAATATCATTCAAACCCTAATAGTCGTTTTCAATTTTACTTAAACACACAGGAACACCATACCATTTCTTACACCACAATACATTTTCTCCTAGAAATCATTTTCTTCCATTCCATTCTACCTATTTTTTTCCAAAGCTTATATCCTCCTCTTTTTTTGTATAAAGTTTAATTTTCTTTCCTATGTCTAACCAAGTTCTGTTTTTTTAATGGATAGCATATCAGATCGATCTATGGCCATTACATTTCAAATATAGAGTATACGTATAAAACCCAAACCTTCTTTGAAGATGTGAGTGTTCTTATTTCCATATTCTAAATTATTTTTATTATCTTATTATTTTGAAAATAGAAAATAATCTTGTAGAGAAATAAGATTTTTAATTTTTATGTGTTAAAACATAAAAATTTGTCAATTTCTATTTTTTTAAAGAGTTTTATGTTTCCAAATGTTGTAAATACATGTTTTGATTATTTTTATGTTTTGCTTACATTTCTTTAGACATAATTATTTAAGAGATTATAATTTGAGGTTGTAGCAATAATATTGCATAAAAAATATAAATCACTTGGGGTGTACCTTAGTTTCGGGGAATTAGGGGCTATAAAAGATTCTATTTTTATTTTTCTTCATTTGCCATCTTTAATTGAATCTGATGTATTAGAATTTCACTTCAAGAGTCTACATTCACATTAAAATATGGTATGATCATAATGTGTATAAAATGGTCATGGTCAAATCAGTTAGATTTACTTTTATTTAATTGATTAAATTAAGTAATTATTTATAATTAGAATTGGGGAGTTTAATTCAATTGAATTAATTAGCCTAAATTTGATTGAGAAGCAATATTAAATCTATATGTTGAATGTCTTGTGGATATATGTTGCTTTCACAACTGCGTTCTTAAATTTAAACACTCTCATATATAAAAAAAATTCTAATCCTTAGCTTAGGATGTTTTTTAATATTGTTTAAATTTTATATTTGTTAGGTGCATAGTGAGCATTCATTTACAGATGGAAAAGTGAAGTGTTTGTACAGATGCTGTAAGAAAGAAACCCTAGGCATTGAAAGCATAAGTAACATAGTACCTGCTACTAATGTACATCCAAAAATTGATATCTTCATGAAGTTGGAAAATTTTAAATCAATAAAAAGAAGCCTGACATCATCTCTTAATTACTATATACCACAAAACTAAGATTTTTTATCGCAATTAAAAATTTTGTATTACAGGAGTAATTAGTAAAATTATTCAATAGAGGTACAAGGAGAGAGATAATGGATGGAGGGAACTCGCAAAAGATTCAAAGGCTTCTTATCAACACGTGGCAAAGGTCTGATTTTCGGTGCTACTTTATTTGTCATTTTTTATGTTTAAGTACTTCATACAACAAATTAAGTGTTTTTATCACAAATTTTGTCTAATAGGAATAATTAATACAAATATTCAAGAGATGGAAGAGGAGAGGGATCTAAGTGAGCTATTCAGTTCAAAATACATGAGAGCTTGACTACGATTTGATTTTGGTTTTTTGAAGAGAATTAGAAGGAACTTAAGAAAAAGTTCAATGATGGATCTTCTTTGAGAAGAGCCCCAATTTAGCAGCCAAACGAATTTTTCCTAGGTGCCCAACTCTTAGTCATTATTGAGAGGTCAACCCTAAAATATATTTTAGAATCATTTTGTAATAATTATAAGATTAAAAATTTAGTACGGATTTTATCAAGCTCAAAATGAGCTAAACATGTTTGTAGATTGATTGCTACTTTGTGAATCATATTATTCGCTTATAATTATTAGATTGAATTTATTGCTAACCACAGAATATATACATATCTTATGTTTAGTAAATTTTATTTTTTAATGGTTAGAATATCAAATTGTGGCCATTACATTTCAAAAAAATTTAGATCTATAAGTTATTCAACCCAAACCTTTGTTGGAAAGGTGAGTTTTTATTTTCATATTCAAAATTATTTTCATTTTCTTATTATTTAGGAAATAGAAAATAATCTTGTGGAGCAATAAGATTTAAAATGTTTTATGTGTTAAAACATGAATTTTTGCCAATTTTTATTCTTTTAAAGAGTTTTATGTTTCCAAATGTATACATACATGTTTGATTACTTTTATGCATTGTCTATATTTGTTTAGAAATAATTATTTTAAAAATTATAATTTAAGGTTGTAGTAATAATATTGCATAAACAAATACATATCACTTGGATTGTAGCTTTAGTTTTAGAGGAACTAGAGGCTATAAAAGATTTTTCCAATTTATTTTTCTTCATCTGCCATCTTTAATTGTATCTCTTGATTTAGAATTTCACTCCAAGCAAATACATTCAATGAAACAATTGTGTATGATCACAATCAGAACGCAGTGTTGGAGCTGGAATACAATTGTGGAATGGCAACGCTAGGTATGATGCCAGCATCTTGTTCAACATGGTGACGGAGACACTGACGTCAAGTTTAATGAATTTTATTGTGACTTGAAATTCACCACCAACATTTTCCAATCAACCCATTAGGCGTATCCGTCCAAGGACACCACAACTTCAAGATAGCAATTGCTCTAAGGAGGTTTCAAAAGGTGTCAACGTTTGCGTTGTGTATAAAACGGCGTTAATCGTAGATATTACGCCACCATTGTCAAATCAGTGAGATTTACTTTTACTTAATTGATTAAATTGATTATTATTTATATTTGGAATTGGGGAATTTGATTCAATTGAATTAATTAGCCTAAATTTGATTGAGAAGCAACATTAGATTTATATGTCAGAGATCTTGTTGATATATGTTTGTTTCACAGCTAAGGTCCTTCAATTTGAACACTCTCATATATCATTTTTTATCTAATCATTTAGTTTGGGATGTATGTTTATCACGAGCATTAATTTACAGATAGAAAAGAGAAGTGTTTGTGCACTTTTACAGTTCAAACCCTAGGCATTGAAAGCATAAGTAACATAGTAACTGCTACTAACGTCCATCAAAAAATTGTTATCTTCATAAAGTTTGCTAATAATGAAATAAATCAAATGACGTCAGGTTCATCATCTCTTAAAAGATTAAAAGGCGCCGAATCAACACTAGACAAAGGTCTGATTTTGAGTGTTACTATTTTTGTGATTTTACACTATACCACAAACTAAGAGTGTTTATCACAATCAATAATTTTGTATTACATGAGTAATTAGTAAAAATAATAAAGGAAGGGATGACGAGAGAGATGTTAGAGGGGAGGGATCTCACAAAATATTCAAAGTATCTAAATCAACATGTGGAAAAAGTCTGATTTTGGGTGATAATTTTATTGTCATTTTTTATGTTTAAGTATTTCATACATGAGTTTTTATCACAATCTGTAATTTTGTATTGCAGGAGTAGTTAATAAAAATATTCAAGAGAGAGAGGAGGAGAGAGATGCCGAAGGAGAGGGATTTAAGTGAGCTATTCAGTTTAGAATACATGAGAGCTAGACTTAAAATAGAATTAGAAGAAACTTTAGAAAAGGTTCATTGATGAAGAGAATAGGGATCTTCTTTGACAAGAGCCAATTTAGCTGCCAAACAAAAAATTTCATGTCTCCATTTTCCATTCACGGTATTAATGGGGACCTAAAAAGGATAAGATCTACCATAAGGTAGATAGTTTCTTTATTAGTTACTCCACATACAACTTAAACTTTATGACTACTGAATGTAATGAAAAAAATTATTTATATTTTAATCTTGATATATTGTTGTTTTTTTTGTTTTTAGTATTTATATTCATGTAATTTTTGGTGATATTCATATTATGTGGCGTCAGAAACGTGGATCCATTTATTTTATGATTGTGTTAAGTATACAGATTATGACATTTTTGTTGAGAGACAACAATGTAGGTGGAGAAGCTACGACAAGCTGAAATGCATCACATGCGCCTGGAACAGCATGTATGCTTGGGGCTCCCTAATCAAAAGTCCTTAGAGCTAGTACACAACCTACCCAAATCTTACAAAGGTTGTTTGAGCCAAATCACAGACTGAAGAGGCTGTTTAAGGAGCTCCAAATATGCCAAATGCTAAGGATTGTTGGCGCAAGAACATATCATAATTTTTTTATGGATGGGATATATGAAATTTAAGTAGTATTCTTTGTCGTCAAATTTTGGCGGATGCAGGATATTGTATTACAGTGAGTCAGGGATTAATGGTCTAACCAAACAAAAAGCTTCGAGTGATGGATTTTGAAGTTTTTTTAAATTAATCTTGTTAATATATTACTAAATTTGAAAATATATGATATTATGATTCATGTATATATATTTGAGACTGATTTTAATTTGTTTTTTGTTTTTTAGTATTATTTTTGTCTTAAGTTAACATTTACCATTGACTATCCAAGTTTTTTTTAATTTAATAATATACATTGACAAAATCCACACCCGACCTGAATCTAACCAAAAAACATAAACCCAAATACGAAATTGTATATAGTGCTTGGGTTAGGTAGTGAGTCTTGATAATTGAAATTTGCACTTACGGGTTTAGTGCTAGTTTAACCACGTAAGTTGGACAACTACCCCGTGTGTACCCTTACACTAGATGATATTTGGTTTAAAGAGAATTTTTTGAGTTGAAAGAGAAATAACTAATTGGATCGATGTAGGGGTGTAACACGACATTTTTCATGTTGCAGTTATCCAAATACATAGTTGTAATAAAATTGTACGTATTCTGGATGGCACAACTTGTGGCATGAAAACCCTGAAGAGATTAAGGTTGTCATTCTTCTTACTAGTTATTACATTGATATCTTTCAAGAATACCTAAGATATATGAGTATTGACATTGCGGATTGCATCACTTTTAAGTTTATTGAAGGGATAAACCGAATTCTTATTTAAAACCTTACACTTGAGGAAGTTAAATGAGATATTTAATATGGAGGCAAAAACCTCAAAGTCTGGACTGGCCTCCTTTATAAAAAATATTGGGAAATTATAAAAGTTTGATGTTTTTTACATGGTTAGAGTTTATTTCAGTGTATCTCTAGATCTTAACATACGAACAATACTATTTCTACATTGGTTCACAAAGGTGATAAGTAGGAAAAAGTGGTTGACATATGTCTGATCTCATGCTCGAATATTGATTACAAGATTAATGCTTCCATTCCATAATATGGTGAAGGTCTTTATGCATGGAATTATATCCCCACGTAGTCAAACTTTATCAAAGATACAGTTATTTACACAATATCCTTCTAGTCCATGATATTTCCTATTTCTTTTTGAAATCCAATAAATAGACCTAGAGGGGGGTGAATATGACCAATGTGGAATTAAAAATATAACAACAACTGAATTCTTTGACTGTATCTAAAAATACACCGATTAAGGATTTTAGATAGATTGACTAGAGGTAAACAAAAGTTATAATACACGAGTGAAACACTTAGTGTATAAACTTAATGAAAGAATACTATCCAATAAAAAACATATTTATAAGATATAAGTATGCAAGAATTTAAGCCTATAAAACAAAGGAAGGTATTGAGGTAATATAACAAAAATCTGGTGCGCACAAAATTAAAGAGATAAGGGAGAGAAGGCGGACATGAAATTTTAGAATGGTTGGACTTCGATAGGATTATTACACAACTTATGGTCTATGCATCCTTAAGATTCAAAACTCCTTCACTCGGATCTCGTTGTGTTTTTTAAAGGTGAGCGCACAAACCTTTACAAACTCTTACAAATCACCTTTTAGTGTAAAACCCAAGTGTTATGACCAATACTAGTAAAATAAGTGGACAATCTTCACTCATGATATACCACTTCAGAAGAACATGATGTCTTTAACATGTGTATCACCACACAAATTTTAGTGAACATTCTCTTTTCACAGTCTACCACTTCACAGTCTGTGAAGCCTTCAAACTTTTTGTCTGCACCTACATAAGATCTAAACCACTCTTGTCTAGCGTATTGAAGATCACACTTCTTTACTAGAACAAGAGATAACCCTAAAGTAAAGGATTAAGCCCAATCTACCTAGTTTAGCCTTTTACTTCTTAATAAGTGACTACATGAATGTAGTTGGGATAAAAATACAAATAAATATTGATATATGGACTGTGAATGTCTTTGGGAATCTGATAGAAGATATGCTTTTAAAAGCTTCAATTTTGGTATAGAAAACAACCACTTTAGGAAGTCTTCAATACCTCTTTGTATATATAAACTCTCCCCAACAGATCTATTCACGTGTCAACTCCTCGTTGGTTGAAAATATTCTTTCTAGGTGATTTCTCCTTTCTGGTCGGATGATCAATTATTATCTTTTATTTCATCGCTTACTCTTCTTTATTTCCAAAGAGCATTTGTTTAGAGTCGAGTATTCAAATCTGGATATTAAATAGATTGCATACCCAACTACATTTTGAAGTTTTCACTACCTCTATTTATTGGCAAAATCTCCCCAAATTATATGTCTACATGTCAGCTTCTCATTAGAGCCGGGCCTACTAATTTTGGGTCCAGTGAGAAACATCTGAGGAGGTTTTTAAAGGGGATAAAAAATTTAAAGGAAAATGAAGCATTATAAATAATCTTTAATTTGTAATTTTTTTTAATATGAGAAATAACCAAACATAGATTAGATTTCCTTGTCGTTTTCTTATAGTACTGTTTATAGTGTGATTAGTATTTAAAAACTAAATGACATTATTCTTAGTATATGAAACATTTAAACTGCACCCAACCCCCCTCCCCGCGCATCAATAGAGGTCGCAACGCCTATAAATTCCTCTAAATCCAGTCATAATTGACCTCTTATATTAGTGAAGATTTATGTTAAACAAATAATAAAAATATCCTATATTTAGAGATCCTATATTAATATATACTTTAAACGTAATCCTCTAATTCAGACATATCTTGTAAGTTCAATATACATATTATAACGTAAAATATATGAAATAGCTAAAATAATTGTCATATAAACGAAAAAAATACATACATGCATGTAAACATAGATAATTAAATAAATTTTAATTAAAAAACTTCAACCCCTTTAAGTTGTTATTTATTACTTATAGTTTTTTTGACACATACATATTGTAATGAAGATGATTAAAAGCATACAAATATTTTATTTCTTATTTTTGTGTATAAGAATTCAAAATAAGTTAAAATAAATTTTGTTTCTTATATGGTGTTGCAATTAATAAGTGATATAGATAAATATACCTTTATACTAAAAAATTATATTAATATAAGATAAAAATAAATGTCAAATATATATTGTTTTGAAACTTTTGACAATATAGAATTATAAGTATTAATTATATAGGACAATGCGATTTTTTTCTTGTATAATATAGTTCAACTTAACTAAAGGAAAAAGTAAGACATAACTCAAAAAATGATCTAGACTCAAGGAACAAAAAAAGAAAAAAAGAAAAAAAGAATAAAAGAATAAAAAAATAAAATCCCAAAAATTTAGGTAACCAAGAACATTCCAACCCCTAACTTCTACACAACCAGAACTTACAATTAATGCAACTACCATCTAAACTAAGAGCCCATTTGGAATTGATTGCATTAGAGTTAAAAAAGCGTTTTACTTAAAACTACCATATTTTTAGAATTTATTTAAAAATATTTTGACATCTAAAATTAATATAAGTGTTATATTTAATAATCACATATCTAGTGTTTTTCGATAGAGTGAATTTAAAGTTTTAAAGTATACTTAGGGAGTTAAAATCACTTCAAATTATTATTTAAAAAATCAATCCCGATGTGGCCTTAACATTCCATATTGTTTATGTAATTCAAATAGTTCGGGGTCCTGGGCGGTCGCCTTGGTTGAAAATCTTCTTTCGAGGTGACCACTCCATTTTGGTCCAATAGCCTAATGATTATCTTTATTTCTTTGAGTAATTGTATTCATCTACATAGGGTATCCGTTTGGAGTCATGTATTCAAATTCAATTATTGAGAGAATCTGATACTTGATACCCCAACTCGGGTGTCTAGTCTTCAACTACCTTAGCTCTCACATGATGCACTTCCATAATATTTCTTTACTTCACTTCGGAGGTCCGAGCTTTAATATTTTCCAGCCTTCATTCTCAATTGTCTTTAGATTGTCCACCTTTTATCTTAGCTAAGAGGCCTGATCTTCATCTTCTCAACCTTTAATATATAATGTCTATAAGCACTTTCATCTTTATATCCTCGTAGATTTGGATTTCAGCTTCTTCCAATAAACCTCAATTGGAATTTTTCCGGTTCTCCGCTCTTTTACTCCTCAAGGGTCTAATAACCCTATATTTAATTCTTTCCCTGTCCAACTGAACCTGCTACAGTTATACAAAATCTGGACACTTTTCATAAGATTTAGCCATTCGAACTCAATGTTTTATCAACAATCATATCAATCAAAATACGATATTTAGAATAACACTTCCGCAAAAGACAAAAATCACAAAAGCTTTTTGTGATGATCAAGTTTGACAAGTCAAAATCAAATGAACTTGTTACGTGGATTATTTTTGTAAATTGTCCTTGTAAATCTTGGTTTACATCCCTAGTGGATTAAATAGATTGTGAATTGTATCTAGATTCCCTTACTTATAGACAATGGTGGGTTGAGTAACGATATCTGGATTTTTTAGGGACACTATGGTGGCTAGTGCAAGCCTTTGTTGATTGTTGACATGGATTTCATATCATAATCCCTTTAATGTTCATAGAGTGAAAGCCGTGTTTTTTATAAAATAATCTCCGGGTAGAGGTGATAATAGATGCACGAGCTATGATATCGGTAGGTGGTAGTGGTTATGGATGTGCCTGGTAGGACAATGGTAAGAGATTGGTGAATGTTTTAAGCCGTAGAAGTTAGTGGAGAATGATCTTTATATGGATGTACATAGAGATGGTTATGGATGCATTGCTAGGGTAGTGGTTGGTTGAGGTTGTTGGGTAGGTTGTCTGAAGATTATGGGATTTTTGAACAATATGAGATAGATCAAAGTGACACATCGAGAGAGGTAAATTTGATGGAGAAGTGTGATGGCCATTGAAAGTGTAGGTAAAGTGTGTGTAAAAGATGAGATCTAGCTTTACGAGATAGGGGAGATATTTTTTAAAAGGATATAAAAAATCCAATGGGTCCCTCAAATTATAATTTAAAAAAAAAATATTATTTATTCAAACGATTGATGTGTTGTTTCAAATTCCAAACCCCAAACAAATCTGACTTGCCCATTTAGGATTACCCATCCTATTAACCTATTTACCTCTATGCAAACACCCAAAAATAATAACAAATCTTGACAAGCAAGTCATTGATTATTAACAAATAATTTATAATCATCATCATCACTGAATCATCGTTATATCCACAACATCATTCTCATCCAACAAGTCTGGAAATATCTCATTCGAATACCTCCTAGTCGAAGATGAATTTCTCGATTTACCCCCTTCACAATTCTGACCACCACTTCCTTGCGATCCCAAGTACCCGACGGTGGTTTCATATTACTCCCTCTTGCCGAAATCGATGGCATAGTCGCCACATACCATGAACTTTGGCGCCAGCTTTCAAACACGACAGCATTCCATGACCCACAAGAGCTAGTAGTTCTTAGCCTTGCTGAGCTAGTATGTTCTTCTCTAACAACCTTTAATGGACTATCAAGAGCTTTTAATATATACCTCATTAATGGTCATCTTGCTGGTTTTGGATTAAGACAAGATCTAGCTAATATAGTCATTTCCCATACTTCTTCTAGTAAATTCATCTATTATAAAAGAAGGGTCTAAAATAGTTGTTTCTTGCTCTTTATCGTATATTCTTATACAAGGTAATGTAGCTTCTAATCACTCCTTAACTATTAAATCACTTGCCCCACTCATACCACTTTTCCCGTTACTAGCTCAAGGAGAACCTTTCCAAAACAATACACCTCATACACACATGTAGCATTAGGCATGCCTGGAGAAAACAATTATTGGATTATGAACTTCATAAGTAAATCTCCTTATTTTTAATTTTTGTTAATTTTAAAATTAAGATTTTTTTTATATATTTATACACTTTCACGAATCTCACATATTGTTCGCTAAAGTCCCAGAAATTCCAGAAACCTATCTATACCTCATAACCAAATTGTGTACCAGACACGTAGGCAACTACTAATGGCTACCAAATACATGTTAATAAACATAATGATAATGAGGAAGCGCTTACCAAGAATTAGTGAACATTCATGTTGATATTTATCCAACGGTGTCAGCAGATTTCAAGTCAAATACTCCTAAAAAAGAGTTTTCAAAGAGTAGAGAAAGTAAGAATTACAAACTGTAAGTACAAAGTAAAAAAAATTAACCAATATATGTAATAAACTTACAAAACTTAATCTAAAATCAGAAATCACATTGACTCGGTTAATATCCAAAACTAACAACCAAAAATAATATAAAGGATCCTGACCATAGTAATTCGGACAAAAGATTACTCAACATGTGGAAATTAATCCGACTCCTTGTAGTCAAGCCTTTTTACTAACATTAATACCTCTCTAATGGTCTCATAATAAATATAACTAATTTTTTATCATATATTTCATTATTTGTGTTATCACCCTTGCAGCAGAATATACTAAAAAACTGTCTCCTCTTTTAATCCCCAATGCAACCATAAATGCTCAAGATAAAAAGCCAAAAAAGATCTCGAAAAAATTCCAAAACCCACAAAACAAGAAAAGAAAAATGAAAGTTTAATGTAATACCTAAGATATATGTTCCTAATCCATAATTGTCATAGACGGTCTATAATGAATATTTCAACGGTTAGATCCATAAACAAATTATTTAGATTAAATGCATAGATGTCCGCCCTTTAGAAAAACCAATACTTTGGAAATCAAAAATCAAACACTTTCGGTATCAAAAATCAAACTATCTCAAAATGACAAATCAAACTATTTCGAAATTAAAAAAGAAATTAAGAAATAATTTTATGACCAAACAAACATATGAAAGAAAAATAACAATTAAAATCAAATTAAGAAGAAGTTAGAAGAACTTTGCTCACCTAAGAAAATAAAGCTGGAAAAACGAACGGATTTGGAACAAAAACAAAATACAAAACATTAGTAAGTATAAATTAGGTCTAAAACCGAAAAAGAGGAAAAAATAAAAACTGTTGGAATTATTAAATAAAAGACAATTTATTCTATTAATTCTTTCATACATTCGGGAGAAATTGAAAAGACTATGTGTGTACTAATAGTCTCATATAGAATTTGGGAAAATAACCATTGGAAATTATTTTATATAACATGATTTCCTTATCTTGATGACGATTTAATGTCTCTTTATTTCAACTATTACGGACTTTAATGAACATTGAAAAGTATTTATCACCGGCCATTGATGAACATTTATGTGATAGATTTTTGTCTTTCTATTTTTTCTATAAATAATGACTTTGTCACTTGCATTTCTATAAAAGAGGAAAAACTATTTTAAAGAGAATGAAAAAACTATTTTAGAGAGAATAGAAAAAATTATTCTAGAGAGAATGGAAAAACTATTTTAGAGAGAATTGAAAAAACGATTTTAGAGTAAATATAGAATAAATATAAACGAAATTAAGAATTAAGAAAAAAAATACTACTCTCTACTCTCCTCTCATATAATATTTTGATATTACTATGAGATGAACTTCTATTATAGATACCGGCATGACCAAAATATCTTTTTAACGAAGTTTCAATTCGTGTAAACGTTCTTTTTTCTTGAATTTTCGTGTAAGTTTCGTTGTTTCCAATTACTTTTAATAGTTTAGTATTACTTTTAATTGAAAATTATTTCTTTTAAATTTATGTGAAATCTATTTTTTACTTTTCCAGTGATATTGTTAGACTTTTTCAACAAAATATCCCTTGAATAATTAGCTAAATATACATGTAAAATCACCCTAAATCCAGCAACATATGAATGAAATCATAAAAAACGGCTACCACATACCACAAAAGGGTGTATATAAACAAAATGAATATATTATAATTTCATATTTAGGCTAATAAAGTATTAGAAATGAGTAGATAATTAAATGGAGTTGGGTTTCTCGGATAAAGGTGAAAAAATAGAAAAGATCCCAAAAGAATGAGAGAAAGAACAAGCATACATAAAATATTTGGCCCAAATATATATTTGATCTTTTTCTTGTGTAAAAACATTAAAACCCAAGGTAATATGGTCGGTTTTTAATAGTTAAGGAGGGGGGCCTAAGATAATATTGGGCCTAATATCACAAAATATCATTCAAACCCTAATAGTCGTCTTCAATTTTACTTAAACACACAGGAACACCATACCATTTCTTACACCACAATACATTTTCTCCTAGAAATCATTTTCTTCCATTCCATTCTACCTATTTTTTTCCAAAGCTTATATCCTCCTCTTTTTTTGTATAAAGTTTAATTTTCTTTCCTATCTCTAACCAAGTTCTGTTTTTTTAATATATAGCATATCAGATCGATCTATGGCCATTACATTTCAAATATAGAGTATACGTATAAAACCCAAACCTTCTTTGAAGATGTGAGTGTTCTTATTTCCATATTCTAAATTATTTTTATTATCTTATTATTTTGAAAATAGAAAATAATCTTGTAGAGAAATAAGATTTTTAATTTTTATGTGTTAAAACATAAAAATTTGTCAATTTCTATTTTTTTTAAAGAGTTTTATGTTTCTAAATGTTGTAAATACATGTTTTGATTATTTTTATGTTTTGCTTACATTTCTTTAGACATAATTATTTAAGAGATTATAATTTGAGGTTGTAGCAATAATATTGCATAAAAAATATAAATCACTTGGGGTGTACCTTAGTTTCGGGGAATTAGGGGCTATAAAAGATTCTATTTTTATTTTTCTTCATTTGCCATCTTTAATTGAATCTGATGTATTAGAATTTCACTTCAAGAGTCTACATTCACATTAAAATATAGCATGATCATAATGTGTATAAAATGGTCATGGTCAAATCAATTAGATTTACTTTTATTTAATTGATTAAATTAAGTAATTATTTATAATTAGAATTGGGGAGTTTAATTCAATTGAATTAATTAGCCTAGATTTGATTGAGAAGCAATATTAGATCTATATGTTGAATGTCTTGTGGATATATGTTGCTTTCACAACTACGTCCTTAAATTTAAACACTCTCATATATAAAAAAAATTCTAATCCTTAGCTTAGGATGTTTTTTAATATTGTTTGAATTTTATATTTGTTAGGTGCATAGTGAGCATTCATTTACAGATGGAAAAGTGAAGTGTTTGTACAGATGCTGTAAGGAAGAAACCCTAGGCATTGAAAGGATAAGTAACATAGTACCTGCTACTAATGTACATCCAAAAATTGATATCTTCATGAAGTTGGAAAATTTTAAATCAATAAAAAGAAGCCTGACATCATCTCTTAATTACTATATACCACAAAACTAAGATTTTTTATCGCAATTAAAAATTTTGTATTACAGGAGTAATTAGTAAAATTATTCAATAGAGGTACAAGGAGAGAGATAATGGATGGAGGGAACTCGCAAAAGATTCAAAGGATTCTTATCAACACGTGGCAAAGGTTTGATTTTCGGTGCTACTTTATTTGTCATTTTTTATGTTTAAGTACTTCATACAACAAATTAAGTGTTTTTATCACAAATTTTGTATTATAGGAATAATTAATATAAATATTCAAGAGATGGAAGAGGAGAGGGATCTAAGTGAGCTATTCAGTTCAAAATACATGAGAGCTTGACTACGATTTGATTTTGGTTTTTTGAAGAGAATTAGAAGGAACTTAAGAAAAAGTTCAATGATGGATCTTCTTTGAGAAGAGCCCCAATTTAGCAGCCAAACGAATTTTTCCTAGGTTCCCAACTCTTAGTCATTATGGAGAGGTCAACCCTAAAATATATTTTAGAATCATTTTGTAATAATTATAAGATTAAAAATTTAGTACGGATTTTATCAAGCTCAAAATGAGCTAAACATGTTTGTAGATTGATTGCTACTTTGTGAATCATATTATTCGCTTATAATTATTATATTGAATTTATTGCTAACCACAGAATATATACATATCTTATGTTTAGTAAATTTTATTTTTTAATGGTTAGAATATCAAATTGTGGCCATTACATTTCAAAAAAATTTAGATCTATAAGTTATTCAACCCAAACCTTTGTTGGAAAGGTGAGTTTTTATTTTCATATTCCAAATTATTTTCATTTTCTTATTATTTGGAAAATAGATAATAATCTTGTGGAGCAATAAGATTTAAAATGTTTTGTGTGTTAAAACATGAATATTTGCCAATTTTTATTCTTTTAAAGAGTTTTATGTTTCCAAATGTATACATACATGTTTGATTACTTTTATGCATTGTCTATATTTGTTTAGATATAATTATTTTAAAAATTATAATTTAAGGTTGTAGTAATAATATTGCATAAACAAATACATATCACTTGGATTGCAGCTTTAGTTTTAGAGGAACTAGAGGCTATAAAAGATTTTTCCAATTTATTTTTCTTCATCTACCATCTTTAATTGTATCTCTTGATTTAGAATTTCACTCGAAGCAAATACATTCAATGAAACAATTGTGTATGATCACAATCAGAACGCAGTGTTGTAGCTGGAATACAATTGTGGAATGGCAACGCTAGGTATGATGCCAGCATCTTGTTCAACATGGTGACGGAGACACTGACGTCAAGTTTAATGAATTTTATTGTGACTTGAAATTCACCACCAACATTCTCCAATCAATCCATTAGGCGTATCCGTCCAAGGACACCATAACTTCAAGATAGCAATTGCTCTAAGGAGGTTTCAAAAGGTGTCAACGTTTGCGTTGTGTATAAAACGGCATTAATCGTAGATATTACGCCACCATTGTCAAATCAGTGAGATTTACTTTTACTTAATTGATTAAATTAATTATTATTTATATTTGGAATTGGGGAATTTGATTCAATTGAATTAATTAGCCTAAATTTGATTGAGAAGCAACATTAGATTTATATGTCAGAGATCTTGTTGATATATGTTTGTTTCACAGCTAAGGTCCTTCAATTTGAACACTCTCATATATCATTTTTTATCTAATCATTTAGTTTGGGATGTTTGTTTATCACGAGCATTAATTTACAGATAGAAAAGAGAAGTGTTTGTGCACTTTTACAGTTCAAACCCTAGGCATTGAAAGCATAAGTAACATAGTAACTGCTACTAACGTCCATCAAAAAATTGTTATCTTCATAAAGTTTACTAATAATGAAATAAATCAAACGACGTCAGGTTCATCATCTCTTAAAAGATTAAAAGGCTCCGAATCAACACTAGACAAAGGTCTGATTTTGAGTGTTGCTATTTTTGTGATTTTACACTATACCACAAACTAAGAGTCTTTATCACAATCAATAATTTTGTATTACATGAGTAATTAGTAAAAATAATAAAGGAAGGGATGACGAGAGAGATGTTAGAGGGGAGGGATCTCACAAAATATTCAAAGTATCTAAATCAACATGTGGAAAAAGTCTTATTTTGGGTGATAATTTTATTGTCATTTTTTATGATTAAGTATTTCATACATGAGTTTTTATCACAATCTGTAATTTTGTATTGCAGGAGTAGTTAATACAAATATTCAAGAGAGAGAGGAGGAGAGAGATGCCGAAGGAGAGGGATTTAAGTGAGCTATTCAGTTTAGAATACATGAGAGCTAGACTTAAAATAGAATTAGAAGAAACTTTAGAAAAGGTTCATTGATGAAGAGAATAGGGATCTTCTTTGACAAGAGCCAATTTAGCTGCCAAACAAAAAATTTCATGTCTCCATTTTCCATTCACGGTATTAATGGGGACCTAAAAAGGATAAGATCTACCATAAGGTAGATAGTTTCTTTATTAGTTACTCCACATACAACTTAAACTTTATGACTACTGAATGTAATGAAAAAAATTATTTATATTTTAATCTTGATATATTGTTGTTTTTTTTGTTTTTAGTATTTATATTCATGTAATTTTTGGTGATATTCATATTATGTGGCGTCAGAAACGTGGATCCATTTATTTTATGATTGTGTTAAGTATACAGATTATGACATTTTTGTTGAGAGACAACAATGTAGGTGGAGAAGCTACGACAAGCTGAAATGCATCACATGCGCCTGGAACAGCATGTATGCTTGGGGCTCCCTAATCAAAAGTCCTTAGAGCTAGTACACAACCTACCCAAATCTTACAAAGGTTGTTTGAGCCAAATCACAGACTGAAGAGGCTGTTTAAGGAGCTCCAAATATGCAAATGCTAAGGATTGTTGGCGCAAGAACATATCATAATTTTTTTATGGATGGGATATATAAAATTTAAGTAGTATTCTTTGTCGTCAAATTTTGGCGGATGCAGGATATTGTATTACAGTGAGTAAGGGATTAATGGTCTAACCAAACAAAAAGCTTCGAGTGATGGATTTTGAAGTTTTTTTAAATTAATCTTGTTAATATATTACTAAATTTGGAAATATATGATATTATGATTCATGTATATATATTTGAGACTGATTATAATTTGTTTTTTGTTTTTTAGTATTATTTTTGTCTTAAGTTAACATTTACCATTGACTATCCAAGTTTTTTTTAATTTAATAATATACATTGACAAAATCCACACCCGACCTGAATCTAACCAAAAAACATAAACCCAAATACGAAATTGTATATAGTGATTGGGTTAGGTAGTGAGTCTTGATAATTGAAATTTGCACTTACGGGTTTAGTGCTAGTTTAACCACGTAAGTTGGACAACTACCCCGTGTGTACCCTTACACTAGATGATATTTGGTTTAAAGAGAATTTTTTGAGTTGAAAGAGAAATAACTAATTGGATCGATGTAGGGGTGTAACACGACATTTTTCATGTTGCGGTTATCCAAATACATAGTTGTAATAAAATTGTACGTATTCTGGATGACACAACTTGTGGCATGAAAACCCTGAAGAGATTAAGGTTTTCATTCTTCTTACTAGTTATTACATTGATATATTTCAAGAAGACCTAAGATCTATGAGTATTGACATTGCGGATTGTATCACTTTTAAGTTTATTGTAGGGATAAACCGAATTCTTATTTAAAACCTTACACTTGAGGAAGTTAAATGAGATATTTAATATGGAGGCAAAAACCTCAAAGTCTGGACTGGCCTCCTTTATAAAAAATATTGGGAAATTATAAAAGTTTGATGTTTTTTACATGGTTAGAGTTTTCTTCAGTGTATCTCTAGATCTTAACATACGAACAATACTATTTCTACACTGGTTCACAAAGGTGATAAGTAGGAAATAGTGGTTGACATATGTCTGATCTCATGCTCGAATATTGATTACAAGATTAATGCTTCCATTCCATAATATGGTGAAGGTCTTTATGCATGGAATTATATCCCCACGTAGTCAAACTTTATCAAAGATACAGTTATTTACACAATATCCTTCTAGTCCATGATATTTCCTATTTCTTTTTTAAATCCAATAAATAGACCTAGAGGGGGGTGAATATGACCAATGTCAAATTAAAAATATAACAACAACTGAATTCTTTGACTGTATCTAAAAATACACCGATTAAGGATTTTAGATAGATTGACTAGAGGTAAACAAAAGTTATAATACACGAGTGAAACACTTAGTGTATAAACTTAATGAAAGGATACTATCCAATAAAAAACATATCTATAAGATCTAAGTATGCAAGAATTTAAGCCTATAAAACAAAGGAAGGTATTGAGGTAATATAACAAAAATCTGGTGCGCACAAAATTAAAGAGATAAGGGAGAGAAGGCGGACATGAAATTTTAGAATGGTTGGACTTCGATAGGATTATTACACAACTTATGGTCTATGCATCCTTAAGATTCAAAACTCCTTCACTCGGATCTCGTTGTGTTTTTTAAAGGTGAGCGCACAAACCTTTACAAACTCTTACAAATCACCTTTTAGTGTAAAACCCAAGTGTTATGACCAATACTAGTAAAATAAGTGGACAATCTTCACTCATGATATACCACTTCAGAAGAACATGATGTCTTTAACATGTGTATCACCACACAAATTTTAGTGAACATTCTCTTTTCACAGTCTACCACTTCACAGTCTGTGAAGCCTTCAAACTTTTTGTCTGCACCTACATAAGATCTAAACCACTCTTGTCTAGCGTATTGATGATCACACTTCTTTACTAGAACAAGAGATAACCCTAAATTAAAGGATTAAGCCCAATCTACCTAGTTTAGCCTTTTACTTCTTAATAAGTGACTACATGAATGTAGTTGGGATAAAAATACAAATAAATATTGATATATGGACTGTGAATGTCTTTGGGAATCTGATAGAAGATATGCTTTTAAAAGCTTCAATTTTGGTATAGAAAACAACCACTTTAGGAAGTCTTCAATACCTCTTTGTATATATAAACTCTCCCCAACAGATCTATTCACGTGTCAACTCCTCGTTGGTTGAAAATATTCTTTCTAGGTGATTTCTCCTTTCTGGTCGGATGATCAATTATTATCTTTTATTTCATCGCTTACTCTTCTTTATCTCCATAGAGCATTTGTTTAGAGTCGAGTATTCAAATCTGGATATTAAATAGATTGCATACCCAACTACATTTTGAAGTTTTCACTACCTCTATTTATTGGCATAATCTCCCCAAATTATATGTCTATATGTCAGCTTCTCATTAGAGCCGGGCCTACTAATTTTGGGTCCAGTGAGATATTTTGAATTTGGCACACATCTGAGGAGGTTTTTAAAGGGGATAAAAAATTTAAAGGAAAATGAAGCATTATAAATAATCTTTAATTTGTAATTTTTTTTAATATGAGAAATAACCAAACATAGATTAGATTTCCTTGTCGTTTTCTTATAGTACTGTTTATAGTGTGATTAGTATTTAATAACTAAATGACATTATTCTTAGTATATGAAACATTTAAACTGCACCCAACCCCCCTCCCCGCGCGTCAATAGAGGTCGCAACGCCTATAAATTCCTCTAAATCCAGTCATAATTGACCTCTTATATTAGTGAAGATTTATGTTAAACAAATAATAAAAATATCCTATATTTAGAGATCCTATATTAATATATACTTTAAACGTAATCCTCTAATTCAGACATATCTTGTAAGTTCAATATACATATTATAACGTAAAATATATGAAATAGCTAAAATAATTGTCATATAAACGAAAAAAATACATACATGCATGTAAACATAGATAATTAAATAAATTTTAATTAAAAAACTTCAACCCCTTTAAGTTGTTATTTATTACTTATAGTTTTTTTGACACATACATATTGTAATGAAGATGATTAAAAGCATACAAATATTTTATTTCTTATTTTTGTGTATAAGAATTCAAAATAAGTTAAAATAAATTTTGTTTCTTATATGGTGTTGCAATTAATAAGTGATATAGATAAATATACCTTTATACTAAAAAATTATATTAATATAAGATAAAAATAAATGTCAAATATATATTGTTTTGAAACTTTTGACAATATAGAATTATAAGTATTAATTATATAGGACAATGCGATTTTTTTCTTGTATAATATAGTTCAACTTAACTAAAGGAAAAAGTAAGACATAACTCAAAAAATGATCTAGACTCAAGGAACAAAAAAAGAAAAAAAGAAAAAAAGAATAAAAGAATAAAAAAATAAAATCCCAAAAATTTAGGTAACCAAGAACATTCCAACCCCTAACTTCTACACAACCAGAACTTACAATTAATGCAACTACCATCTAAACTAAGAGCCCATTTGGAATTGACTGCATTAGAGTTAAAAAAGCGTTTTACTTAAAACTACCATATTTTTAGTATTTATTTAAAAATATTTTGACATCTAAAATTAATATATGTGCTATATTTAATAATCACATATCTAGTGTTTTTCGATAGAGTGAATTTAAAGTTTTAAAGTATACTTAGGGAGTTAAAATCACTTCAAATTATTATTTAAAAAATCAATCCCGATGTGGCCTTAACATTCCGTATTGTTTATGTAATTCAAATAGTTCGGGGTCCTGGGCGGTCGCCTTGGTTGAAAATCTTCTTTCGAGGTAACCACTCCATTTTGGTCCAATAGCCTAATGATTATCTTGATTACTTTGAGTAATTGTATTCATCTACATAGGGTATCCGTTTGGAGTCATGTATTCAAATTCAATTATTGAGAGAATCTGATACTTGATACCCCAACTCGGGTGTCTAGTCTTCAACTACCTTAGCTCCCACATGATGCACTTCCATAATTTTTCTTTACTTCACTTCGGAGGTCCGAGCTTTAATATTTTCCAGCCTTCATTCTCAATTGTCTTTAGATTGTCCACCTTTTATCTTAGCTAAGAGGCATGATCTTCATCTTCTCAACCTTTAATATATAGTGTCTATAAGCACTTTCATCTTTATATCCTCGTAGATTTGGATTTCAGCTTCTTCCAATAAACCTCAATTGGATTTTTTCCAGTTCTCCGCTCTTTTACTCCTCAAGGGTCTAATAACCCTATATTTAATTCTTTCCTTGTCTAACTGAACCTGCTACACTTATACAAAATCTGGACACTTTTCATAAGATTTAGCCATTCGAACTCAATGTTTTATCAACAATCATATCAATCAAAATACGATATTTAGAATAACACTTCCGCAAAAGACAAAAATCACAAAAGCTTTTTGTGATGATCAAGTTTGACAAGTCAAAATCAAATGAACTTGTTACGTGGATTATTTTTGTAAATTGTCCTTGTAAATCTTGGTTTACATCCCTAGTGGATTAAATAGATTGTGAATTGTATCTAGATTCCCTTACTTATAGACAATGGTGGGTTGAGTAACGATATCTGGATTTTTTAGGGACACTATGGTGGCTAGTGCAAGCCTTTGTTGATTGTTGACATGGATTTCATATCATAATCCCTTTAATGTTCATAGAGTGAAAGCCGTGTTTTTTATAAAATAATCTCCGGGTAGAGGTGATAATAGATGCACGAGCTATGATATCGGTAGGTGGTAGTGGTTATGGATGTGCCTGGTAGGATAATGGTAAGAGATTGGTGAATGTTAGAAGCCGTAGAAGTTAGTGGAGAATGATCTTTATATGGATGTACATAGAGATGGTTATGGATGCATTGCTAGGGTAGTGGTTGGTTGAGGTTGTTGGGTAGGTTGTCTGAAGATTATGGGATTTTTGAACAATATGAGATAGATCAAAGTGACACATCGAGAGAGGTAAATTTGATGGAGAAGTGTGATGGCCATTGAAAGTGTAGGTAAAGTGTGTGTAAAAGATGAGATCTAGCTTTACGAGATAGGGGAGATATTTTTTAAAAGGATATAAAAAATCCAATGGGTCCCTCAAATTATAATTTAAAAAAAATATATTATTTATTCAAACGATCTTTATTGTTTGAGATAAGAGGATGTATTTGAGGCGTTCATTGATTTAAGAGTGGTAGAGAAATCTCAACGATCTCTTATTTCTCAATAACTCCGGATTTTGAATAGTTTGTGTTATGTAAACAACAAAAAAGATGACGCAATAATAGTTTATCAATACTCCCATGTATATACCCTAGTAAGGATCTCTCTAACAAGATAGGAGTTACAAACTAAGACTAAGAAAAAAATATGTATAATAAAGCTATATTTTTACTTAATAATGGTTTCAATTTTTTTGTAAGTTTTAATTTTTCTCAAAATGAGATACTTTATTGGTAAGCTCTTGGGTATAATGAAAATAAACGTAAATAACTACAAGATTTATCCTATATTTTTCTTAGTTTACTTTAGGAACCATGAATCTTGAATATAGACATTGGACTATGAATTTTGAACCTTATACCATGAACAAATAATTTTGAATCTTGAACTATAAATCATGACCTTTGTACATGAAACATGGAACATGAACTATTAATAATGAATTATGAACCTTCAACTTTAAACTTGAATTTTTAACCATGAACCATAATTCATGAATAAACTTGTGTCTAGATTAAGGAACAAATATTGTCTAGATAACTATCGTTATCATAAATGTTAAGTTTAATGAGTAAATTTATTCAATCAAAATTATATGAATAACTATTTTGGTACACATTAATCACTTGTTTTCTATTACTTAAAAGATGATTGGGTTCAGGTCATTATTCCAACACAATAAATTTAATATATGTGTACATATTAATAGGTATATACGTTCTACTTTTGTAAGAAGATTACAACCAGGTTTTTATTGATTGGTTATTACTTTATTCACCAAATACAAGTAAATATTACAAGGAGACTTGCAAACCATCTTATGGATTTCAGTTAATATAGCATATATACATATAGTGTAGAAGTTAAGTGGACATTTATTTAAGAAGGAAGAGAATATTGTAAATATATTAGGGTTAACGGAATCCCTAAATTTCAGCTATAGTGTAGAAGTTAAGTGGATGTTTATTTAAGAATGAAGAGAATATAGTAAATTTTTTAGGGTTAATGCAACCCCTAGATTTCAGCCCCTTTCTCTGTAAGTTCACCATAAATAAGGATACTTAACTCTTTAACGACATACACCACATCATTAAAAGAGTTTATGTATTGATATTTCTATATTTCTGACATCCAGTAATGATTAAAACACCATTAATTTTGAGTGAATAAAAGGATACTATCGAAGTTGACTGCTTCAGTCTTCTTCAATGCAGAGTTTTGAGTAATAAAAGACTATCCATATCAAACCCTAGGTATTATTAAACTATATATGTCCGAATAAGGTTTTAACCTAGTCCTAACCTCACTTTAGGTTATTGATTGCCATAAAAAGAGAAACAGAACTTCCATTATTAAAAAAGAGCGAGGAAATATATTTTTAAAATTTAGACATCATTTTCTTCGTAGATAGTGGAAATAGAATGTGGATTCAACACTAATTTTTTTATGTATGACTAACTTTTGCTCAAATTCTCTTTGTTTCCTCTACTACTTTCAAAATTAACGAACTTACGAGATTTGTAATTTAAGTAACTAATCTACATAAAATTTAACATATCTCTAAATCTAATAAATTAATAATCCAAAATTGAATAAATAAACCATTAATTTTGAAGAGTGAATTACACAATTGGTCATTTTGAGATAATCAAAGTACTATTTTGTTATCAATAAAATATCTACAATTAACAAAATATCTACAAACTCAAACTTGTATAAAGTAGACTTATTGTAAATGTTCTTTAAGATCTCATTAGTAGACTTAGTATATATATATTCAATTTAAAAATTATCAATATATTTATAAACTAAAATTCGAAAATACTTAAATTTTTTGTATACGTAAGTAACCATAATTAAATATTATATATCTACTATGTAATTTTTTTCTTTAAATAAAATTATGTAATGTGTTTTATATTAGTTTTACTTAAATTCATTTTGAATCACTGAAAATTCTTCCAAATAATATATATCATAGAAAAATAAGCGAGTCTTAAATAAGTCATAATCAAAACTCAAACAAACCTTAAACAAACCAAGTTGAACTGAGCTTAAGCGTGGAAATAAATTAATGATCCAAGATCAAACTTAAATATCAAGGATTATTTCAAAATCAAATCAAGGTCAAACTCACTAAAATCTTACCAAAACAAACTCAATATAACCAAAGTTTGCCATGAATAGTTTGCAGGACTAGTTTCAAGCACTAAGAAGCCTTTAGTACCACCATATCAAAGATAAGAACAAACAAGACACATAAGAAGTAATATTAGACAAAAAAATCAACCATGGAGAGACTCAAATATTTTATATCATGAATTTCAACAAACATGAAATTATCAACTTATCACTCAAACATAAACTAGGTAGGAAAATATTTCTTAAATGGAATATTAAATAATAGTTGTAAGGTTGTAAAACTAGGTGGTTAGAAAAATGATGTGCTCTTAATTGTGATAATAATGAAAAAATAAGGGCCTATTTTTTTTTTTTTTTTGAGTGACAAGTAATGAGTACTTTATAAATAGCTGAATATAACTTTTTCTGTTAAGATGTAGTGTCTTAATGAATTAGAATTTACTTGAAATGTTAATAGAAAAACACTAGTTAAGAGTCATTCAAATCTGAATTTGTTAAAAAAAGTTGTATTTTGATCAGTGTCTTAATAAATTAGATTAAGAATCCATTATGTGTAGACAAATATAATCAAAGGCTGAGTCTTGACATGGACCAAAAAAAACTAAACACAAGGCAATAAACCAACATGGCACTATATCACAAATACCGCATTGCAAAGCTTCATTAACATATGAAAAAACTTAAACAAAGGAACCATTGACAAATCCCACATGTGCATGCATATAATAATCTATTCTCCACCATATCTCATAACCACAAATAGGTATTCGTACAAATTTGAGAACTACTCCACAATGTATGTAGAGTACTCTTCAAGTAAATATCACACTTGAACTAGTAGCCACCACATAATCCGAGCATCTTCCTTGTCCCGTTATGTCGAAAACTCACTCTCTAACTTTGTAAACTATAGTATTTTAATAAACCTAAGGAAAAAATCCAAATATTGGATTAGTATGGCAATGTGATATATGTATATATGTATATGTATAAAAATTATGTGTGGGTGTGTGGATAAAAAGTTTTTGCTTCATGAAATCATCATCTTTATTGTTTGTATATGGAGAAACAATTTAAAATGTTGCTATAACTTCATCCATGGATAATTAAGTTTACAATTTTAAAATAGATGTAGAGAAATGACGAGTGAGAAGATAATTTTGTTTTTATAGGTAAGAAAATCAAAGAATATGCACATTAAGGGTACACCATCCATGTCGACAACAAGGGTGGTTTTCTTAATTAAAAAAGAGGAGGATTATTTCTGGAAAGAGATTTCAGGAACTGCAGAGTAAGTAGAAAATTTATTCCTTAGATAATGATGATGAAATTATTCTGGATATTCGCTACTTTAAGAAGTACAAAACGAAACGATCACGTGTCATTTCATCACATCCGGATTTATTGGACATGCGAGCTGATACCTTAACAAAGTGTGCTAGGTAGCAGGCTACGAGTTTGTAGGGGTCTTTTGACATGATTCTCCATTTTTTAGGACTTTGAATTAGATAAGTTAAGGACGATAGTTTCTATAGTTTAAATTATCAACAAAAAAGATAATAACAATAAAAAAGACACCACATCACAAAACCTATTTCACCAAACCTCTACCAAGACAACACATTAATCATTTAATTATTAACCTAATACATAATTAGAGTTAGGAGATTATTAACCATTTGGGTACACATCCACCACACCATCAACAACCTACGTATAATCGTCCACCATAAATTTAGAAATTTAGAAATAAATATTGTACATAATATATTTTACTAAAACCATATAAATAACATTTAGTCAATTTCAATTCTAATAATTTTATCACAAAAATTATATAACTTCAAATTTATTTGAAAAGATAAAACTATAGAAATAAGAAATTACAAAAAACAATTATTTATTAATTTGTAATTACGGCGTCGTAATTTTTAATAACTTTTAATTACAAAATATAAGGGGTGAGAAAGGGTCATGTTAACCACCGGTTGGGGTTTAGGGTAAGGGTAGGGTAATATAATTAGGTCTATATTTTGTCAAAATCTAGGGTAGTTTAAATTTTACCATACCCTTGGGTTGCCCATACACGGGTTAACCCCTGGTTTACCCTAGGTAAATTTAACATGGATTTTCATAATGACACTTATATGAAGTATACAAAATATTAAGTTCAATAAAATACATGTCATTTGAAGTACATTCAATTTTTTTTACAAGTTTAACGAAATACAAGTTCATTGGAATTTGATTCACAAAAATATTACAAGTATTACATTTCAAGTTCATTTACAAAAATTCGTCTCGAAATGTCGAGATGTTGCAAGTTGATTCCGTGTAAAACATTTTAGTATAATATGTAACCTACAACATTCCAAAAAAGGATTAAATCTTGAATATATTAAGCCGTTAGACTCAAAATTGTTTAATTTCATCGTAGGATGAACATATTATTTTTTAATTATTAATCATCATATGTTTAATGTAATATACACTTTCACAGGTCTCAGATATTGTTGGAAAATATCTTGGGAATCCTTGAAAAAACCTCATAACCAGATTGTGTTCCAAACACGTAGGCAACTACTAATGGCTACTAAATACATTTTAAAAAAACAATGATAATAAGGAAGGGCTTACCGATAATTAATGGACATTCTGATTGATATTCATCCAATGTTTTCAACAGATGTCAAGTCAAATTCCTCTAAAAAAAGAGTTCACAAACAGTGGAGTAAGTAAGAATTACAAAATGTGAAAATTAATATCGACCATAGTAATTCGAACTAAAGTTTATTCAATATGTGAAAATTAATTCAACTCCTTGTTGTCAAGCTTGTTTTTACTAACATTAATATGTCCCTAATGGTCTCAATTTTCAAAATAAAATCTAAGTCACATTTTTTATCCTATATTTAATTATCTATGCTACCACCCTTGCAACATCAGATACTAAAATTTTCGGGTCCTTTAATCACCAATGCAGCCTATAAATGCTCAAGTTAGAAATCCAAAAAAGACATCGAAAGATTGCAAACCCTACAAAATAAAAAAATTATGAAATTTCAGTGTAATACCCAACGTATATGTTCCTAATGTATAATTTTCATAGACATCTACAATTAATATTTCAACCGTTAGATCCATAAACCATTTTATTACAGAGCAACTACACAATGTAAGCCCGTACAACCAATATATACTTTTAAAATCTGAAAGCAAACACATTATATATAAGAAACAAACCATTTGAAAATCATAAATCACACTGTTTCAAATCAAAAAAGAAATTAAGAAATAATTTTACAAAATTACAAACATATTCTAAAAAGAAAACAATTCAAAACTAATTAAGAAGAAGCTAGAAGAACTTTGCTCGTTTAAGAAAATTAAGCTCGAAAAATAAACGGATCTGGAACAAAAACAAAATACAAAATGTTAGTAAGTATACATTAGCTTTAAAACAGATAAAGAGGAAAAAATAGAAACTGTTCGAATTATTAAATAAAAGACAATTTATTCTATTCATTCTTTAATTCTTTAATTCTCTTAGGAGAAGTGGAAAAGACTATGTATGTACTGATAGTCTCACATTAGAATTTGGGAAAAAAACTATTTGATATTATTTGATATAACAAGATTTTCTTATCTTGATGATTACTTAAGGTCTCTTTATTTCAGCTGTTACAGAAGTTATCATGGTTAGGTCAACAAGACCGCTGACTTTAATGAGCATTGAAGAACATTTATCGCCACCACTGATGCACATTTATGTCATTGGTTTTTGTCTTGTCCTGATAGAAATAATGACTTTGTCATTTGCATTTCCAGAGAAGAGGAAAAACTATTCTTCAGAGAATGAAAAAACTATCCTAGAGAGAATAAAAAACTATTCTAGAAAGAATAGAAAAAAATATTCTAAAGAGAACTTAAAAAACTACTCTAGAATAAGAAAAAAATTATTCTAGAGAGAATAGAAAAAAATATTCTAGAGGGAATGTAGAATATAATATAGACGAAACTAAAAGTTGTGAAAAGAAAATACTACTCTTTACATGAATTTCCATGTAAGTTTCGTTGTTTTCAAATTTTTTTAATAGTGTATTTTACTTTTAATTGAAAATTGTTTCTTTTAAATTTATATAAAATCTATTTTTTACTTTTCTAGTGATAAAGAATCTCCCTTGAATATTTAGCTAAATATACATGTTAAATCAGTCTAAATCCAGCAACATATATAAGCAAAATGAATATATTATAATTTCATATTTAGGCGGATAAAGTATTAGAAATGAATAAATAATTAGATAGAGTAGAGTTTCTTGGAAGAAGGTGAAAAATATAAATGATCCCACAAAGATGTGAGAAAGAAGAAGCATACAAGGTAATATGGTGGGGTTTTAATAGTTAAGGGGGAGACCCAAGTTATTATGGGCCTAGGATATATATAATACCTTATATATACACAATTTACCTTATACAGAATAGTCAACGGCCTACAAAATAGCATACACCGTCCATTTTTTCCTCTATAAGACTTGACTTTACCTAATTCTGGATAATATAGACAAATTATACGCATGAGTAAAAACAATCTCACTAATCACCTATTATTAACCAAGTATAATTATCTTCATTATTAATAGCATTATCAAGAAACTCCCAAAAGTATATAATTAAAATTCCAAAATCCCTAAAACAGGAGGAGCTAAAAATTCAAATTCTGTAACATGATGTGTCTCAATAGTTGCTCCTAGGAGTATATATGACTTCCTGGGGACGATATGTTTGGGATTAAAGCCACTAGAAGTTCTTTTTCAATCACACCATAAGTCCTATATGTTTTAGTAAATTACAAGTGAGAGAGCAGTTGTGGATAATAAATTTTAAGTTGAAAATAAAAAACCTCTTATTGGGACGGTGTAAATATATTATTTCCAGTGAACTTTTTGCCAAACCCATCTACTTCACCATCTACTCCAATGATGGACCATTGATTGAATAAAAGGTTCAATCAAAACCAACAATTGCGTATTCTTAATTTAATGTATTTCTTATTTTTTTAAGCTACACGACAGTAATCTAGAGGTATAAATTCAAGAATAAAGAACAAAAGTTTTCAAAGTAAATTCAAAATGAGAAAGTACACAATTCAACTTTTTCCAACAAATTAGAACTTGGAAGAGCCAAGAAGAAGATGAGAAATTACTAAGGAAATAACAAAAACATCACATAACTATTTAATCTATTTATAATGTTTTCTTTATTTGGTACATGCGCCAAGTCAGCAAAGTGACGCTAGTTACCTACAACTATTTTTCTTGTTCAGGCTTACATTTTGATTTCCTTGAAGGAAATTGACCTTTATTAAGTGAAGTTTATTATTTGTTCTTTTAGGATAAAGAGATTTTTGTTTCATCTATTTCCAAAATAGTCAAAAGATCTTTGCGTCTATTAAGTTCATTTGCGTGCAACAGTTTAGACGTCTTTGGTAGTCTTCTTTGTATTCTGTAGATGGTAGATTCCATACAAGATCTGCTACTTAAAAGAAACAATTTTGGCTTTAATCTACATGCAAACTGTCATGTCTCCCTAATTGGGGAAGAAACGTTTGTATATTTATAGGTTCATTATCTTCAAGGGAAAGAGAATGATCTATTGGGTTTTGTTCCTTGTTTTACCTTAATTGGAGGGTTTTCCCAACTTTTGTGAACATTTTATTATAATATGAGTAACATAACATTCAATTTTACTCCCCAGGTATGGTGCTTCTATTCTACTTCTTGTCAAAAATTACTACAAGGAATAACTGTTTCAAAGGGTGTGGTTGCTAATTAAAGATGTCTCTAAAACGAAACTTGGTATTAATTACTTTCTCATTTCGTTTCCTTATCATATTATGTGATCTCGGAAACAGATTCATTCATAATCTATCTTTTACATTGCACTTC
This sequence comes from Nemophila menziesii, assembly GCA_029959085.1. Taxonomy (NCBI): domain Eukaryota; kingdom Viridiplantae; phylum Streptophyta; class Magnoliopsida; order Boraginales; family Hydrophyllaceae; genus Nemophila; species Nemophila menziesii. Next base: position 59,762,857 of record JARWIR010000005.1, on the reverse strand, counting down.
TTTAACTTTCTTATGTATTATCTTCAACACACTCTATATTATAGATCCATCATTACTACTACTGACTTGAGTGACAGAGTGCCACCTACAGCCTTACTATTGGGAGGTGTATACACAATTGTTTTCTTGCAATGTTACAAATTCGGTTGAAAGTAGTTATTATATATTTTCATCCAACTAACATGGTTCTATATTTACACTATGAATATAATAGAAAGTTTGTAACTTATTAACTAGCAATTAGTTTCAAATTTAGATGACATCAATGAAAAAGATATCAAGATACCAACAAAACATGTGAACCATAATGTTTATAACCCTTTTAACACACTTTAATTATTTTTTCCAAATAACCTAAATTTTCTTGAAAGGTGTTTTTAATATAGAAATGCTTTAACTTTCAAAAAAAAATTTCAAAATAGATTCTCAGATAATAATGAAGGTTAATCATTATAACTAGTGTCTCTATATTTGTGATGAATTAATCCACTCATGAGACATTTTTGTAGGCAGAGTATACCAATTGTTAAGTTATTATTCCCTATTTATTAATATTTTCTTATTTCATGCTTTGATTTGAGATTTATTACTTTTAGAGCATATTTGGTACAATTTGTCTGTTAATGTGAAACTCTTAGGTAAAAGGAAATAATTAGATGCTAAATCAATGTCAAGGAAGTAAGGAAAGAATATCCAATGAGAAATCTAGAAATAAAAGAAAACAAAGTTGAATTAGGAAAGGAGAAGCTACCAAATAAATCTGTAAAAAGCTGTAGAGACGTCCAATATCTTGAAGACTGTAGAAAATCGATTACAAATTTAAAGGATCCCTTTTAGGATCAGATAGGTCTTTTAATTGCGGTCATTTTGATTTGTCGTACATTGAATTTGTCCAAGTAACGAAGGAGGTATGCTCAAATCAATCTCAGTGTTTATCATGTCCTATATTTTAGGTAACAAATTTGAAAAGGAATAGAAGTCCAATCACTTGACTTGTACTCCAATATTTTGATATAGGCTTATCTAGCACCTATAAATACATCTAGCTATCATTGTAAACATGTCCTTTCTTGAATATTAATCTTTACTATCAAGTAGGGGTAAGCATGGTTCGGTTTGTCTTGATTTTGGGCCAAAACCGGAATTAAACAGAATTATTTGGTTCATAATAATTTAAAAACCAAACTGGACGATTCCTATTTGGTTACACCTTTGGTTTTTAGTTTAATAGTGGTTTTGTTTGTTTTAGAATTTGGTTTGCTTCGAATTTGAATTTTTGTTCAATAATATTTGTTAACCTATTTTCAGGAAAATACATGTCCAATAACGACTAATATTCTAATACAATTATAACATTATTACATAAGCTGGGTATTAATATATCAATTAAACAAAAAATTATAATCTAACAACAATCATCATAATTTACAATACTTAATATATCCATATCGTTATAACTAGTACTTTCAAATTCAGACAATTATGATTAATAAAATCAATCAAATAATAGATAGTTACTAATACAATCTTAAGTAATATATAAACAATTATCACTAATAAACACCAAATAGTAAAACAAAAATTTCACATAGATGATTACTTTTCACACAAAGTTTCTCCTACAAAATTATTATAAAATATTTCACACATTCATTATACTTTCCTTTCTCAGTTCGGTTTTTGTTTGGTTTTTATGGTTTGATTTTTGCATGGTAAACCGAACCAAACCAAAAAAACCGGTTTTGGATATATTGAAAATCGAACCATTTAGTTTTTCGGTTTTTGGTTTTTTTGGTTTGGTTATTTCTAATTTTTTTGTTCAGGTTTGTTGGTGCGAATTCACTTAGCCCTAGTATCAAGTTTACAATCCATAGTTGAAAGTTTATAAGTATGTATCTATCTTTTGATTTATTTATTTCTAGTATGAACTAATTCTCCCATATCTTGGGTTTTACACATGTATAATATTTGAATTCTGTTTCTTATATCTATGTTGTTTGGGAATAACTTTTAAATTTATTGAGCTACTTATTTATTTCATATATTTTGTTTTATGTGCTTTTATTTAATGAATATAGTACTTTCTACTACACGAATATAGGATTACCATATTAGAAGTTGGATGGTCACCTGGAAGCGGCGTTAAATTCTAGAAACACCACATAAACCTCTAGTATGCGATAGTAATCTTAAAAGGCTTGGCTAACTAAATAGTAACTAGATTTTGAGATTAACCACCGATCATTGTGCATGGTCCACCCGAATGGGGGTTAGGAGGAATATAGAATCCTGGCTACTTACTCTAAATATTTTTAATCACTATTATATTGGGAATATAGATTTTGAAGGATAGGTGCATATTAGCAAACCTAAGATATATCTCTAATCTCCATTATATTTACTCTTATTTATTTGAATTAGTATTTAATAATTATTCCCTCAATTATTTATCTCTTTAATTTTTTATCTTTAGATTTATCAGTTAATCTCTACTACGATTTCTTTCCTAAATACGATTCTACGCTAACATGCTTAATATGTGTGAACAAATCTTACTTACTAGCTTAACTTCCAGACAATCTGTAATACCTGTAGTGGGTTTCTCGTGGTAGTTATGGGTGAATTTCCTTATTTTTATCTTATTTACATGTTTATTTATTACACCGTTTCCCCTAACAATCATAAATAATTTTAAAAACATGAAAATAGATAGTAAGGTACTTTATATGTAAGTAAGCACTTTTTTTTCCACAAGAAAGTATTTAAGGTTTGAGCCTAATATTTGAATACATTGAATATCGCGGAACAGACTTATCCAAGAGCTAAAATTGATAAGATGTATCTAATCCTTGTCTTCTGACTTTATTCAACGTCTAGCTTGAAGTTCTTTGCTAAAACAATTGGCAAGTTGAACCATATTTTTTATACTATGTTCAAGTTACTTTCTCTCTCTCTCTCACTCTCTCTCTCTCTACCAAACAATAATGCATCAAATTGTTAAAAAGAAGTTAGCGCATAAGATTATGTTTTACTTAATTGCATAATATATGCCTATATTATGCAAAAATTTGTAATATGGGTTCTTAGTTTTGCAAAAGTTTTATTATAAGCTCTTATATTATGCAAAAATACTATATGTTCCTATATATAAAATTAAATACACTACAAGTCTATATGTTCATAAAATGAACTTTTACTGTATACGTGCAAATAGACTACACTAAAGTTATAAATTATGGTTTATAAGCAATAAGTTGACAAATTTAAATTCTGAATCCAAACGGCAGCCAAAAGGTCTATTTATTATAAATAAGTTTGGGGTTAAAACCCCAAAAGTCAAGAGAAGCATGGTCCCCTTGAGTCTTCACCACGAGGTTTTATGCCCAAAGTACGAGCGAATCACACCTTGGTATGGTTATGGGTGTGATAGAAAAATTATAATAAAACATAATAAATAAGAACACACACCTACTACTACCACGAGAAACTCTTTGCAGGTGAACAGATCATTTGCAAGTAATGTGTAGGTAAAACAGATATCACTTCTAATTTAAGTTAAATGTAAAAGGACATCCTAAATTCAAATAACTTATAAAATAAGTATTGGTATATACACTTATGTTGTTCTCAAAGTAAACAAAATTAGTTCACAAAGGGTTTTTACTATTGCTTTATATTAGAGAAGAAATATTTTGAAGGTTGAAATTGAACCTAGAAAAAACCTTAGTCGGGTTGTAATTTAGCCGGTAAAAACGTAAAGAGTTTGGTTGTGGTTTAGCCTATAAAACCTTTTTGTATTAGTTTCATTTTTCACCATTTATAAAATGAGAAGCTTGGTAGATAAGCTTGATATCCTAAGGTAGTGGATGCAGGCTAAGCTAACCACTCGAAAATATTTATGTAATCTCTATCTTTATTGTTTTATTCAGTTTCGTATCTTGCTTATCTTAGTTATTTAACCCTATAATTACTATTGCATGATCCATCAAGTTTCTAATATATTGTCTAAGAGAATCATTTTTGTGCTTATTAGCTTAATTGTTTCTTCACTCTTTAATACTTTTCCCCTTAGTCTCTTATTTGTTATTAACGTAATGACTCAATGATATTTGATTTGGCACATCCATCATTTACTTGTCACAGTTGAGGAAAACCTAAAACCAATTACTTGTCAAATTCGTATTAGATGTTATAATGCAAAAAAAAAACATTTTTTACTATTTCACTTGATTCATTAGATGCAATATTACCAACATAACATGGAATCCACTAATAACTAATATAACTTTATTCTTTTACACATAAAATATGTTAACCAGTTAAACATAGTAAAAAAATGTATGATTTTTTAACACGAATTGCAAGCAATTAGCATCTCTATAATACAAAACGACTACAATTTACTAACACTACATATTTGTTAGGAAATAATGTATAACAAACTAAGAAGCAATGGAATGATAAAAACATTAACACCTTCACCAACCTAATTAGAAATGTAATGGACATAGATAGATGGTGAGATGTGAGAAAATAGAGAACTGAACTTGGATATGAACCGATAATAGAAGGTTTACATGGATGGGACTACCGAGTACAAACCATAATATAGAAGAATGAAAAGGTCTATGGAGAGAATGAGAAAGAAGAAGAGGTCTTTTAAAATGTGCAATAGCATAAGAAGAGATGAATTCAAATGATGATGAAGAAATGATGACTAGGGTTGTTTTGATAATAATAAGAGAGATGGTGTTTATGTCTGAACAAAATGATTTATATACTTAATAAAGAGAAAAGTGAACAAAATAATTTGCAGATACAACACCATTTCATGATATATTTTAATTCTTTTTTCTTGTGAAATAAACTTGCGTAATCTTTATTTGAATACAACCGAGAAATAAGACCGGTAGGTCTATCTACAAACTTACTAAACTCTCGAAAACACGCTAACTATAGTGCACACTGTCACCTACATCACCCAACCGCTCTTGTCAGGAGTTAAAAATTTCCAAAATCCTTTTTTGTCCACATACGAAATCGGTGCATCCCCATTAATGCTCCCATTAATAATCATGAGTTAGCCTCTTGATATATGTTAATAATATCAAAATTTCTATGATGATCAAGTAATCTTTACCAAAATATTGAGTAATCTCTTCGATTGAACAAAAAAAGGAAATTGGAGATGTTTCTTTTTGCCTTTAGTGAGATTTTAATCTAGTTATTAAGATATCTAGTTAATAAGATAATTTATTTATGGTCAATGAATCAAAAAATCAGTATAATAATACACTTGACTCAGAGAATTATCTATTGACTTACTATGGATAAATTACATTGTTTACCCTTCCACTATTATCTTAACATAAATTTTGCACAAACTATACTTTTCTTACACACTAATAACTCTTAACTAGTTTTCACACACTTACACACACATCTCACAATATTTTTCAGAGATGCAATTATTTATTCTCACATATCAAAGACGAATCAACACAAGATGAAGCAAAAGACAGAGAAGCAAGAGACATAGAAGAAAGAGACGAAGTAGCAGTGAAGGCAAAGATGTAAAAGTGAAGGAGAGAAATTGAAGTTCAAGCTGATTCAACAAAGGAAGAAATCAAATAAACAATGCGGGACTTGTTAAAATGTAAAAGAATATGTTTATTGACTATTTTTTGTTTACGTTTCACAAAAAATCGATAACAAAAACCATTTAATGCGGTAGAATTGAGTTTTGATCTTAAGGAGTCTTGCGCAGTGGGTAGAGTGTGAGATCCAAACTAGTTGATATACCATTTAATGAACATGCTAGAGGTGAGAAAGTAACGATATTGCATAGTTTATAAAGTGATTAAGGCGGTTCTTCGATAATTTTTAGTTGTCTCTTAGCTTGTTGACCATATTTCTTGATATATTATTCGTGTCAACCCCTTCAAGCCTTTCTAAATCTTTTCATAAGCCACAATATAAGCCATACCCCTTAGATTATAGGACTTTTCAATATGAACCGACTAAATCGCAGTGATAAGAATCTCGTCTTTCGAGCTTGAGTTTGGGGTGGTAGGTTCAATTCATGGGAAATATTTAAAGAAATTATTAAGATCTATTGTTTTCTGTTTTGAAAAAAAACTTAATTATATCAAAAAAACTTATTTATAGTAACAAAAAGTTCCAATTTTTTAACGCTTCATTGAACATCAATGCTCGTAATTAATTAAAAGCACGCAAAGGAAATAATATATTTTTAATCTAAAAAAATACAAATAAATTAAAAAGATACTTATAAGTTAAAAATTAGAGGACAAATTTATCAACATTCTTAAAAAACTGTGGACCATTGATTTAAAACAATATCGAAGAAGATCGCGAAAAAGTGAGTGACCATACTATGAAAAACTTAGAGAAAAATAACATATGTTTATTTGATAATAAAATAAATTTAATGTTTCCATTAAAGATTTGACAAGAATTGACTCACATAACATGATATATGTTAAAATATGTTTGCTCTTAATATTCTCTAAGAATCCATCTTAAGCATAAAGGGTTGGCAATTAAATTCAAACTTTTTAACTAAAAACAAAGAGATGTGTGAAGTCATTTGCATTCACTAATGAATCTATCGAATATTTAAGAACCTACATAACTTCAACCTTTAATTAAACCAAAATTAACATGTTTGTGGAGAGAATAATATTGGAATTTCACTTGAATACAAGATAATTCTTATTTCATGACAAACGAATATATAAAATTTGACTAAATAATTTCACCCTTTCTATAAGAGCGTTACGGAAAATCTTGAAAGCTCTTGAAACCTGCAAAATCTTAGCTTTTTTCTTCCTTTTAATTAATAACTCTCTGTTGATCTTTATCTCTCCTGCTTTCACTTCACTTCTTTGTTGTCCATCATTGATGGATTCTAATAACACTTTTTCAGAATATGTTTTTCCGCTGGTTTTAGTTATATAGGTGTTTAGGTTTGCTCTTGACAACAACGGTTGAGTATATGGATGTGATGGCCAAAAAGGTTCTCACGTCTCCCAATTTCCAAACTCAAACAGGTTTCTGAAAATGGAAAAATATTAATATAAGGGAAAGAAGTTGATAAGAATGAACATAAAAAACAAAAAGGATATTTAAATATAAAAATAAGTTAAATTTAAATGGCAAGATTGGTCCATGTGTTATGAAAAAAACTAAATATACCCGTATTTCTAAAGTTCAAATATTTCCATGTAAAATAACAATAGAAAGGGGTAAATTTGAAGAATTATCATTGAACATTACCGACATATCAAAGAATATTACTCTTGACAGTTAAATTTTTTTTTAACATAATTGGTATGACTAAAATCCGAACTCAGTTGCACACATCTATCATAACAAACCCATGTTTTAGCATGCCCTGCACCTCATCCTCTATGTTTTTAAAAAATTTATTTTTCCCAATCGAGAAATATATTATTACTTAATGCCTCTCCCAAATTTTTAGAACATTAATTGAGGCCCTGTAAATAAATTTTTTTTATCATTTTAATATTATATTAATTTTCTATTTATGAATATTTTGTTAGTTTTATATTATAATATAGGGACTTATAAAGTTTTTAATTAAAAATATATATAGGGAACTAGAGTGAAATAAAGTTAGAATTTTTTGAAATTCTAGAGTGAGTGAGTTACATTCAAGTGTGTAATAAAATTATATTTGCTTCAGTTTGTTACATGGGAGAGCCATTTTTTTGGACTCTGACACAGTTCGAACATCTAGAAAGATAACCAGGCTCTGGTCAATTGAGCTAACAACAACTGGGTTTTCATAACAGAAGAACCAATACGCAATTAATCTTAATTTTTTTTAATTTATTTAATTTGTAAACTAATTGACGATAGTAAACACAAAACATCTACAATTGATTCATATACGGAGTAAACATACCCAAAATTTTTAATATAATAAAATATATATAAATTAAAAACATCACAAAATCAAGATTTAAGTCTTACTATGATAAATGGTATCCTTTGTTGAAATGTCATGACCAATGATCTTCTTAATTGTATGAAAAATATATGGATAAATTATAGGATTAGTACTAATTAAAACCGAAACAAACATTACTAATGTAAGATGACACATGTTACCCTTTGATAACCTAACATGAAATATGATTCCACCATCTAGTCAACATAACTTAAAAACTTGTAATTTTATAATATCATAATAATTAAGGTTAGATTTGCAGAACATATCAAAATCAATTTTATAACCATTACACAATATTTTATCAACAATAACTATGATTTTTGTTTATTTGAACAATGGAAATTCATTTTCTTGTTTTTCTGTGGTCCTTGTCCCAAAAAATATGTCTTATTTTTTCACATTTTCTATTCCTCTAGATCTAAAAATATACCTATACATGTGTATCATAGTTCAACCTGAAGTGTATGTGAGATTTGCTTCTTGGTGACCTAGTCATATTATAAGAAATCTAGAGCCCTTTATTTAAATTGTACTAACTTGGAAAGTTAGAAGATAATATTTTAGACTTCGATTGCATCATGGTCTTTCCTTCTTCAATGAATGGTATAGCTACTTCAAGTTTTATGTGGAAACCAGATCTATGATTTTATTGGGGTGGATTTTGATAGATATTATTGAGATTGGTTGATTCGAGATCTTATAATGTAAAACTATAATCGTTGGAATATATTTTACTTACCTGTGTAAATGTAGATCTTGTGGAGACCTGTACACCTGTAAGCTTGTTAGCTGCAATGTTTTCTTGAAAATGAGATGGGATTATAACTAGAGGGTTTATGATACTAATGAAAATGAAAATTTATTGGATTGGATATCTATGATGACTCTAAAAAAATTAGAATAAAATAATGGTTTTGGAAAAATGGTTGATTGAATGGAAGAAAACTGCAAATCCAGAAACTTTTAATGGATATAGGTGTGATATAGCGGATTCTAAGTGTTAAGATATATTATTGGTTGGAGAAGACAATATATTTATTAATGATATGGGCTGATGTATTTAGTAAGATATGTTTCACAAGGTTTGAGCCTGGTGTTAAATCCTTAGTAATTTGGTAGAAATAATGACTAATTATATTGGGCTATCTCCCTTGGGACATTATTTAATATACGTGTGATTATTAATGTATTTCAAAAAAGAGGTTATTGGGTTAATTGGTATTAAGAGTTAAAATTAGTTGCAAAAAGTGGTTTATGCTTACAAAATAGGAAGTTATGGAGTTCAAATTGCTTAATATAATAATTCTCATGGAAGATATATTTTTTTCAATATTATGATACTGAGTTTTAGGGGACACAAAAAGTCGCAAATAAATATTCTAAGAAAGTTTTATATTTGAAGGATGAATGCGGTGAAAAGGGTCGATAATATTCTTTTTGCACATGATGTTTTTCATGTTGTGATGTAGAAAAGGAAAATAAAAGTATTACGGTGTTATAAAATTTGACATGGTGAAATATTATGAAAAGGTTACTTGGTATTTTATAATCAAAATTCTCTCGAAATTTGGCTTCTGTAAGAAATTAACATAATAGATTCATAATTGCATCACATTGGTAACTTTTCAAATTAAATTTAATGAGGATCGACTAAAGAAGATTCAACCACAAAGAGGTATTAAATAAGAGGATACGCTTTTCCACTCCTTTTCTATCATGACTAGAAGCCATAATTAGTTTACTTAACCAACAAAGCCGAGAAGAAAATATCAAAGACCTCTCCTTGGCTATGTGATGTCTCATATTTTGTGATATTTTTTTTTATTGCTTCAAAGTCATCATGTTAGTTTGTTTTGTGATTAAAGTATTATCTCTTAATTTAGCATATTGTGAATTTTTAGTTGTTATATGAGATTATAGTGTTTAGTTCCTCTTTTGAATTGAAACAACAAGGATGTAAAGGCTATGTAAGTGTTTCAATAAGATTGGGAAATACCAAGGGTGGGTATATGGAGTTCAAATGGAGGGATGTGCATCTTTTTATTTTTCATATTAGGTCTTTATTGTAGGTTATATTTAGTTTACTTTGTTCCAGTTTTTTAATTTTCATTTAAAAAATTATATAGGAGTTTATAATTGTTATTTAGAGGCTAAAATTTTTTCCTTTTCAGAGTTCTTTATCAATCTATCTTTTTTTATTTTTATAATCTTTCTATTTTCAATTATCCATTTTAAATGATTTAACTATATATCTCTTCCGTTTATTAAGTCCCCATGAGAGTGTTTGACATATTTTTTCTTCAAAAAAGTTTTTAATCCATAATTTTTTTCTTCAAGTACTTTATATAAAAGTGATTATTTTCTATTTACTAAGTGCAAGATTCGTGAGATTTAATTTCCTAAATCCTATTCTTCCTTCATAGTTTGAGTTAATTAACTTTTCCCATTCACTTATATTTAACAAAATAATGTAAGATAAGATTATATAATTGGATAAGCCTTGGAGTATATCGTTTATTAGAGTTTTCTTTTCCCAGTTGATAAGTAAAGTGTATTCCAGTTTCAATTATTTGTAGTATATTATCATGATAAATTATAAATATTTTTCAAAAATATAATTATACGTGATAATAACTGATTTCATTTTTCCGAAAATGGGGTTTGTTCTTGTTATGAATATTTATAATTAATAAAGCACAACACTAAAAAGAAAAAAATTCAAACCACAACTTATTGAATTCATAACATGTTATATTATTTATTATACACATGAAAAAATGAATGAAATAATCTAGGGTGAAAAAGTATTAAGGTAATTTAGGAAAGATGGGATCAATAAAAGCATGATAATTCAGATGATTAATCCAGATTTTAGCAAGATGAAGATGAGATGTATAAAAATGGTGAATTTCTTCCATGAGCCAGATAGTTATTTCAGCTTTGCAAGGATGAATCACACAATCTAATGAAATATGTTTTTCTTTTGAACTGTTTCAAGGACATGCCTAACCCTGTTCGAATTTTTAAATGGAGTGTCAAACAATATGTTGTATTTATAATTTATATACCAATCTGAAGTTAAGGTAAAGAGATGTAACTAATAACTACCTTCCTTTGTAAGGTCCTTCGTAGGTGAAACATTTAGTATAACTGATGAAGAAAATTCATCCACTGGCATATTAACTTAATGACTCCATAATATTCAATTAGTACATCCATCACTTACTTGTCACAGTTGAGGAAAACCTAAAACAAATTACTTATAAATTCCTATTAGATATTATAATGCAAAAAAAAATAAACAAGGTTTTACTTTTTACATGCTTCATTAGATGCAATATTATCAACATAACCTGGAATATACTAATAACTTATATACCTTTATTTTTTTACACATGAAATATATTAACCCGTTAATCAGGGTAAAGAAAAATGTTCTATTTTTTTTTACTCGAATTGCAAGCAATTAGCATGTCTATAATATAAAATGCCTACAATTACTAACACTAAGTTCATATTCTTTAGGAAACAATGTGTAATAAACTAAGAAGAAATTGAACAACTAACATAAATTAACCCTTTCACCAACCTAATTTGAAAATAAATGGCCTTTGATTGATGGTGAGATATGAGAAAATAGAGTACAGAACTGTACATGGGTGGGATTACTGAGTACTGAAAAAAGAAAAGGTGATGATGAACACACCAAAAATAAGATCTATGGATAGAATGAGAAAGTAGAAGAGGTCTTTTAAAAAATGAAATAATATCAGAAGAGATGAATTCTAATGATGTTGAGGAAACAACGGCTAGGGTTGTTTTGATGATAATAAGAGAGATGATATTTATGTCTCAACAAAATAATTTATGAGTAATGCTAGGTATCACCCAAAAACGTATCACCTAAACATCACCGATGTGGCGGTTAAGTGTACCAATCATGATGTTCACCTAACCGCCACCATCATGGGTGATGATTAGGTGATACCTTTTTGGGTGATACCCATCATTACTCATAATTTATATACTTAATAAAGAAAAAAAAGGACAAAATGATTTGTAGATACCACAAGGTTTCATGATTTTTTTTTATTCTTTTTTCTTGTGAAATAATCTTGAGTAATTTTTTTTTTTTTAAAATAAAACTGAGAAAAAGTTAGGTATGTGTATCTAAACACTTACTAAATTCTCGAAAAAACAGGTAGGTCTATCTAAAAACTTACTAAACTCTCGAAAGCGAGCTACTTATAGTACACAGTGTCACCTACACCGCCCAACCACTCTCGTCACGAGTTACACATCTCCAAAATCCTTTTGTGTCCATATACGAAATCGATGCATCCCCATTAATACTCCCATTAATAATCATGAGTTAGCCTCTCGATATACGTGAATAGTTTCGAAATTTCTATGACGATCAAGTAATCTTCAACAATCACTTGAGTAATAGTTTTGATTAAACAGAAAAAGGAAATTGGAGATGTTTCTTTTTTCCTTTAGTGAGATTTTAATCTAGTTATTAAGATATCTAATTAATAAGATAATTTATTTATGTTCAATGACTCAAAAAATCAATATAATAATACATTTGACTCAAAGAATAATCCATTGACTTACTATGGATAAATTACATATTTTACCCTTCCACTATTATCTTAACATAAAATTTACACAAACTACACTTTATCACATGCTAATAACTCTTAACTAGTTTTCACACACTCACACACACATCTCACAATATTTTTCGCAGACACAATTATTGATTCTCACAGGTCAAAGACAAACCAAGTGACGAAGAAGACGAATCAACACAAAACGAAGCAAGAGACAGAGAAGCAAGAGACGAAGTAGCAGTGAAAGCGAAGAAGTAAAAGTGAAGCAAAGAAATAGAAGTTCAAGCCAATTCAACAAAAGAAGAAATCAAATAAACAATGTGGAACTTATTAAAAGGTAAAAACATATGTTTCTTGACTTTTTTTGTTTTCATTTCACAAAAAATGGATAATAAAAACCATTTAATGCGGTAGAATTGAGTTTTGATCTTAAGGAGCCTTGAGAAGTGGCTAGAGTGTGAGATCCAAGCTATTTGATATACCATTTAATGAACATGCTAGACGTGAGAAAGTAACAATATTGCATAGTTTATAAAGTGATTTAGTCAGTTCTTTGATAATTTTTCGTTGTCTTTTAGCTTTATGACCATATTTCTTGATCGTGTCAGCCCCTTCTAGCCTTTCTAAATCTTTTCATAAGCCACAATATAAGACATACCCCTTAGATTATAGGACTTTTCAATATGAACCGACTAAATCGCGGCGATAAGAATCCCGTCTTTCGAGCTTGAGTTTGGGGTTGTCGGTTCAATTCACGTGAAATATTAAAAGAAATTATAAAGATATATTATTTACTTTTTTGGAAAAAGAAACTCAATTATATCAAAAACATTAATTTATAGTAACGAAAAGCCCCAAATTTTTTTAACGCTTCCTTGAATTTTAATGCTCTAAATTGATTAAAAGCACGCAACGGAAATAATATATTTTTAATCTAAAAAGATACAAATAAATTAAAAGATACTTATAAGTTAAAAAATAGAGGATAAATTTACCAACTTTCTGAAAAAACGATGGATCATTGATTTAAAACAATATCGAAGAAGATCGTGAAAATGTGAGTGACCATACTACGAAAAACTTCGAGCAAAACGAAATTTGTTTATTTGATAATAAAATAAATTTAATATGTTCGTTAAAGGTTTGACAAGATTTGACTCACATAGCATGATATATGTTAAAAGAGTTTTGCTCTTAATATTATCTAAGAATCCATCTATAAGCATAAAGGATTGGAAATTAACTCAAACATTTTAACTAAAAAAAAAGAGACGTGTGAAGTCATTTGCATTCACTAATAAATCTATTGAATATTTAAGAACCTACATAGCTTCAACCTTTAACAAAACCAAACTTAACAGGTTTGTGGAAAGAATAATATAGGAAATTTCACTTGAATACAAGAAAAATCTTATTTCATGACAAACGAATATATAATATTTGACTAAATAATTTCACCCTTTCTACAAGAGCGTTACAGAAAATCTTGGAAGCTCTCGAAACCCGCACAACCTTAGCTTTTTTCTTCCTTTTGATTACTAACTCCCTGTTGATCTTTATTTCTCCTACTTCCACTTCACTTCTTAGTTGTTCATCATTGATGGATTCTAATAACACTTTTTCAGGATATGTTTGTCCGCTGGTTTTAGTTATATGGGTGTATAGGTTAGCTCTTGACAACAACTGTTGTTTATAAAGATGTGATTGCCGAAAAGGTTCTGACGGCTCCCAATTTCCAAACTCAAAAGGGTTTCTGAAAAAGAACAACTATTCATGTAAGGGAAAGAAGTTGATAAGAATGAACATAAAAAACATTAAGGATATTAAAATATAAAAATAAGTTAAATGTAAATTGCAAGATTTGTCCGTGTGTTATGCAAGAAAGCCAAATATACCTGTATTTCTAAAGTTCAAATATTCCCATTTAAAATAACAATAGAAAGGGGTAAAGTTGATAAATTATCATTGAACATTAGCGATATATCAAAAAATATTACCCTTGACAGCTAAAAAAAATTAAACATAATTGGTATGACTAAAATCTGAACTCAATTGCACACATCTATCATAACAAACGCATGTTTTAGCATGCCTTGCACCTCATCCCCTACGTTTTTAAAAATTGTATTTTTTCCCAATCGAGAAATATATTATTACTTAATGCCTCTTCCAAATTTTTAGAGCATTAATTGAGGCCCTGTAAATTAATTTTTTTATCATATTAATTTTATATTTATGAATATTTTGTTAGTTTTCTATTATAATATATATAATATTCTTTATAATATAGGGACTTATAAAGTTATTAATTAAAAATATATAGGTACTTATAATGAAATTTTGTAGATTATAGTGAATTAGAATGAAATTAACTTAGAATTTTTTGAAATTCTAGAGTGACTGAGTTATATTCATGTGTGTATTACAAGTATATTTGCTTCAGTTTGAAAAACATTTAATTGACTTTTTTTTTTTGTTAAATGGGAGAGCCATTTTTTGGACCCTATGTCATTCACACAGTTCGAACATCTAGAAGGATAACAAGGCTCTGGTCAATTGAACTAATGACAACTGGTTTTTTATAACAGAAGAAACAATACGTAATTAATTTTAAAGTTAAAATTTAAAATGTTATATTTTTTTAATTTATTTATTTTGTAAACTAAGTTGTTATAGTAAACAAAAAACATCTACAATTGACCCATACATGGAGTAACAATACCCAAATTTTTTAATAAAATGAAAAATATATAAATTTAAAACATCACAAATTCAAGATTTAAGACTTACTATAATATATGGTATCCTTTTTTGAAATTTTATAACCAACTATCTTCTTATCTGTATTAAAAATATATAGATAAATTATAGGATTAGTACTAATTAAAATCGAAACAAACATTACTAATGTAAGATAACACATGTTACCCTTCGATAACCTAACATGAAATATGATTCCACCATCTAATCAATATAACTTAAAAACTTGGAATTTTATAACATCATAGTAATTAAGGTTAGATTTGCACAACATATCAAAATCAATGTTAAAACCATTACACAGTATTTTATCAACAATACCTATTGTTTTTGTTAATTTGAACAAGAGAATTTCATTTTCATGTTTTTCCCTCGTCATTCTCCCTAAAAATATGTCTAAAGTTTTCACATTTTCTGTTCCTCCAGATCTAAAAATATACATATACATGTGTATCATAGTTCCACTTGAAATTAAATATCACAAGAATGAGGATATGTGGGGTTTGCTTGTCTATGACTTTATTTTATTATTGATGACCTTGTCATATTATAAGAAATCTAGAGTCCTTTATTCAAATTGCACTAACCTAGAAAGTTAGAAGACAATATCTTAGACTTCGATTGCATCATGGTCTTTACTTCTTCAGTGAATGGTGTATCTACTTCAAGTTTTATTTGGAAACAAGATCTACGATTTTAATGGGGTGGATTTTGATAGATCTTATTGAGATTGGTTGATTCGAGATCTTATAATGTAAGACAATAATCGTTGGAATATATTGTGCTTACCTGTTTAAATGTAGATCTTGTGGAGAGATGTACACCTGCTCCAATATTTTCTTGAAAATGAGATAGGATTATAACTAGAGGGTTTATGTTACTAATGAAATTGAAAATTTATTAGATTGGATATCTATGATGACATTGAAAAAAAAAAGAATAAAATAATGGTTTTGGAGTTGATAAAATTGGTTGCTTAAATGGAAGAAAACTGAAGATCTAGAACCTTTTAATGGATATAGATGTGATATAGAGGATTCTAAGTGTTAAGATATATTATTTGTTGGAGAAGAAGAGATATTTGTTAATGATATGGGCTGATGTATTTAGCAAGGTATGTTTAGTTTTGGGCTTGGTGTTAATTCCTTTGTCACTTGGTAGAATTAATGAGTAATTATATTGGGCTATCTCCTTTGGAACATTATTTAATATACTTATGATTAATAACATAAAGGGTATATTTCAAAAAAGAGTTATTGGCTTAATTGGTATGAAGAGTTAAAATTAGTTGAAAAGAGTGGTTTATGTTTACAAATTAGGAAGTTATGGAGTTTAAGTGGCTTAATATAATAATGCTCATGGAAGATATATTTTTTTTCAGTATTATGCTACTAAGTTTTAGGGGACACAAAAAGTTGCAAATAAATATTCTAAGAATGATTTCTATTTGATGGATAAATAAGGTGAAAAAGGGTCGATAATATTCTTTTTGCACATGATGTTTCTCATATTGTGATGTAGAAAAGGAAAACAAAACTATTACGTTGCTATAAAATTTGACATGGTGAAATATTATGACAAGGTTAATTGGTATTTCATAATCAAAATTCTCTCGAAATGGGGATCCTGTAAGAAATTGAAATAATAGATTCATAATTGCGTCACATCCGTTTCTTTTCAAATTAAATATATGGGGATCGACTACAGAAGTTTCAACCACAAATAGGTATTAGATAAGAGTAAACGCTTTCCCACTCCTTTTCTATCATGACTAGAAGCCATAACTGGTTTACTTAATCAACAAAGCCAAGAAGACAATACCAAAGGCATCTCCTTGGCAATGTGATGTCTCATATTTTGTGATATAATTTTTTTAATACTTCAAAGTCACCATGTTAGTTTGTTTTGTGATTAAAGTATTATCCCTTAATTTAGCGTATTGTGAATTTTTAGTTGTTATATGAGTTTAGCGTGTTTAGTTTCTCGTTTGATTGTATAGATTTTAGAACATGGAGACAACAAGGATGTAAAGGCTAGTTTAGGGTCTCAATAAGATTGGGAAATACAGTATAAAGGAGTTTGAAACAAGCCAAGAGGTCAAGAAGATCAATTGAAGTAAAACACCAAATCTGAAAAAAAATATATTCATCAACTTAAGAAACCATGAAAAATATTTACTAATGGATCTGATTAAGCCCTTTTGGGAACAAGATATCCGTTCAAGTCTAGTATGCACAAAAAAAAACTATAATAAGTTGGGAGTTAAAATGTGAAGTTCTTAATCTTTTGCTTACATGACTTACGTATCCAGTTTTAGTAAAGAATCCACATGTCAATTTTCCGCAACATTATGTTCCGACAAGATAAACATCTAAATTCTAGTAGAATCAATATGCTTTTTCTCTTCATATTTTCAATCACATGTTACTTATTATTAACTTGTAGAGTAAGAGAGAATCAAGAAAATAACACAATTGTTTTCTAATTTGTAGTTCTTTGTCCCCTAAACTACATATTATATCTTTACTTTATTTTCATTATATTTTGAGTATGAGCTAAACTCCTTACCAATTTTGGATGTTTAATTTCTAAACCATATTCAAAACATTTTTTATTTTTATTGAATCATCTAGTTGATTTAGATTATGTCAAATTTCTATTTTACTTCGTATTTGAAGTTCTTTATTGCGCACGTAAAATGATTTCATTTAGCATATGACTTACCATGGAAGGGTAATTTATGAGTGATCGAAATAATAATCATATAAATTTTGCTTAAAAATCGAAAGAACTATATTGCTTATATAATCATTATGTGGGTTTAATCTAGAAGTCACTAATGCACGTGTGAGCATCTGCAAGAAAAGCTTTAGCAATGACATTGATGTCGTCTCTAAAGATGCAATCTTCTGCGAGGATATTATTTAGTGAGGAAAAATTTCCTTACGTATACGTTGTAGGTTTTCCGGATACGAAAAAGTAATAAAAAATAAATAAAAAAATCATGAAAGTAATACTCTTTTGTGAGGACACGATTGTCGCCGCGTATAAGATTATTTAGCGAGAACAAAGTAAGTATTTCGCGAGGACAATATGTCCTCTTAAAAATACCAAATATAATGGCTCCAGCCAGCTGAACACAATTAATGCAAATTTTTACTCCAAAAAAATAAATATAAAACCCACTTAGCTGCTCCTATTTTTTTCTAATCCACAAATATTGACCATCTCCATTAATAACGAAACTTCTACACTACATCGTACACCTGTGGTTACCACTTTCAATTAAAAATATCCATCATATTCTTTAAAAATTTTGGTATTTACTAAAATTTAATATTTCATATTCTTTGTTTAAATTATGTAATTGTTGTAGTATGTTTAATTATATAAATGTAATGTGTAATGTTGAGTGTATTTTAGGTGATATGTATTTTTTTGAGATACAATTGTTATTTTCTAAATTTGTTTAATTATTTTTATTTGTTTATGATTATAACAAAATGTTTAATTTAATTTAGATACTGAACCCGGTTATGGAAAGGGGTTGAATTAAATTAAATGATTGATTTTGAGAAAAAACATATGGATTCACGGTAAAATTATTTTCTCTGTGTAATCATTGTATCAATAATCAAAAATATAATATTGACGATGTTAGAGGGAATTTATTTAAATTGGGGGTGTGGTAATCATATGAGTTTTGGAAGAAGCATGGGGAAGAAAATGTAATATTATCAACATAACATGGAATCCATTAATAACTTATATACCTTTAAACATAGTAAAGAAAAATGTTCAATTTTTTTACATGAATTGCAAGCAATTAGCATCTCCATAATACAAAACGACTAAAATTTACTAACACTACATATTCTTTAGGAAACAATGTATAACAAACTAAGAAGCAATAGAATAATAAAAAATATTAACCCTTTCAACAACCTAATTTGAAATGAAATGGTCATAGATAGATGGTGAGATGTGAGAAAATAGAGATCTTAACTTGGATATGGACCGAAAATAGAAGGTTTACATAGGTGGTACTACCAAGTATAAACCATAATATTGAAGAAAAATAGGTCTAGGGATAGAATGAGAAAGTAGAAGAGGTCTTTTAAAAAGTGAAATAGCATAAGATAGATGAATTCTAATGATGATGAAGAAACGACGGCTAGGGTTTTGATAGTAATAAGAGAGATGGTGTTTATGTTTGAACAAAATGATTTATATACTTAATAAAGCGGAAAATAAACAAAATAATTTGCAAATACAACACTGTTTCATGATTTTTTTAATTCTTTTTTCTTGTGAAATAAACTTGAGTAATCCTTTTTAAAATACAACGTATGAATAAGTCTGGTAGGTATATCTATAAACTTACTAAACTCTCGAAAACACGCTAACTATAGTGCACGCTGTCACCTACATCGCCCAACCGCTTTTGTCACTGAGTAAAAAATTTCCAAAATCATTTTTTGTCAATATACGAAATCGGTGATTACCCATTAATGCTCCCATTAATAATCATGAGTTAGTCTCTCGATATACGTTAATAATATCAAAATGTCTATGAAGATCAAGTAATCTTCAACAAAATCCTGAGTAATCTCTTCGATTGAACAAAAAAGGAAATTGGAGATGTTTCTTTTTTCCTTTAGTGAGATTTTAATCTAATTATTAAGATATCTAATTAATAAGATAATTTATTTATGGTCAATGACTCAAAAAATTAATATAATAATACATTTGACTCAAAGAATCATCCATTGACTTACTATGGATAAATTACATATTTTACCCTTCCACTATTATCTTAACATAAAATTTACACAAACTACACTTTTCTCACACGCTAATAACTCTTAACTAGTTTTTACACACTCACACACACATCTCACAATATTTTTCGCAGACACAATTATTGATTCTCACAGATTAAAGACGAACCAAGTGACGAAGAAGACGAATCAACACAAGACGAAGCAAGAGACAGAGAAGCAAGAGACGAAGTAGCAGTGAAAGCGAAGAAGTAAAAGTGAAGCAGAGAAATCAAAGTTCAAGCCGATTCAACAAAAGAAGAAATCAAATAAACAATGTGGAACTTGTTAAAAGGTAAAAACATATGTATCTTGACTATGTTTTGTTTTCATTTCACAAAAAATCGGTAATAAAAACCATTCGATACGGTAGAACTGAGTTTTGGTCTTAAGGAGCCTTGAGCAGTGGGTAGAGTGTGAGATCCAAGCTAGTTGATAAACCATTTAATGAACATGCTAGAGGTGAGAAAGTAACAATATTGCATAGTTTATAAAGTGATTAAGGCGGTTCTTCGATAATTTTTAGTTGACTTTTAGCTTGATGACCATATTTCTTGATATATTATTCGTGTCAACCCCTTCTAGCCTTTCTATATGTTTTCATAAGCCACAATATAAGCCGTACCCCTTAGATTATAGGATTTTTCAATATGAATCGACTAAATCGCAGTGATAAGAATCTCATCTTTCGAGCTTGAGTTTTGGGTGGTAGGTTCAATTCATGGGAAATATTTAAAGAAATTATTAAGATATATTTTTTTCTTTTTAAAAAAAAAGGAGTTATATCAAAAACACGAATTTATATTAACGAAAATTCCCAATTTTTTTAACACTTTCTTGAATTTCAATGCTCTAAATTGATTAAAAGCACGCAAGGGAAATAATATATTTTTAATCTAAAAAGATAAAAATAAATTAAAATATACTTATAAGTTAAATATTAGAGGATAAATTTACCAACTTTCTGAAAAAGCTGTGGTTCATTGATTTAAAACAATATCGAAGAAGATCACGAAAAAATGTGAGTGACCATACTATGAAAAACTTCAAGCAAAACGACATTTGTTTATTTGATAATTAAATAAATTTAATGTTTTCATTAATAACTGACAAGAATTAACTTACATAACATGATATATGTTAAAAGATGTTTGCTCTTAATATTATCTAAGAATCCATCTATAAGCGTAAAGGATTGGCAATTAACTCAAACTTTGTAACTAAAAACAAAGAGATATGTGAAGTCATTTTCATTTACTAATGAATCTATTGAATATTTAAGAATCTACATAGCTTCAACCTTTAACTAAACCAAACTAAACATGTTTGTGGAGAGAATAATATAGGAATTTCACTTGAATACAAGATAAATCTTATTTCATGACAAACGAATATATAAAATTTGCCTAATTAATTTTTTCCCTTTCTACAAGAGCGTTACGGAAAATCTTGAAAGCTCTTGAAACCTACACAACCTTAGATTTTTTCTTCCTTTTGATTACTAACTCCCTGTTGAACTTTATCGAACTTTATCTCTCCTGCTTCCGCTTCACTTCTTTGTTATTCATCATTGATGGATTCTAATAACACTTTTCCAAGATATGTTAGTTATAGGGGTGTTTAGGTTTGCTCTTGACAACCATTGTTGAGTATATGGATGTGATGGCCGAAAAGGTTCTGACGGCTCCCAATTTCCAAACTCAAAAGGGTTTCTGAAAAAGCAAAACTATTAATATAAGGGAAAGAAGTTGATAAGAATAAACATAAAAAATAAAGGATATTTAAATATAAAAATAAGTTATATGTAAATTGCAATATTGGTCCATGTGTTATGCAAAAAAGCCAAATATACCCGTATTTTTAAAGTTCAAATATTCCCGTGTAAAATAACAATAGATGGGGGTAAATTTGATAAATTGTCATTAAACATTAGCGACATATCAAAGAATATTACCCTTAACCGCTAAAAAAAGTTAAACATAACTGGTATGACTAAAATCCAAACTCAATTGCACACATCTATCATAACAAACCCATGTTTTAGCATGCCCTGCACCTCATCCACTCTGTTTTTTAATTTTTTAATTTTTCCCTATTGAGAAATATATTATTACTTAATCCCTCTCCCATATTTTTAGAACATTAATTGAGGCCCTATAAATTATTTTTTTTATAATATTAATATTTTATTAATGTTATATTTATGAATATTTTGTTAGCTTTCTATTATAATATATATAATATTTTTAAAATATAGGGACTTATAAAGTTATTAATTAAAAATCTATATAGGGACTAATAGTGAAATTTTACATATTATAGGGATTTAGAATGAAAGTAACATAGAATTTTTTGAAATTCTAGTGTGAGTGAGTTACATTCATGTGTGCAATACAAGTATATTTTCTTCAGTTTGAAACACATTTAGTTGACTATATTTTTTTTTACATGGGAGAGCCCTTTTGTGGACTCTATGTCATTGACACAGTTCAAACATCTAGAAGGATTACAAGGCTTCTGGTCAATTGAGCTAACAACAACTGGGTTTTCATAACAGAAGAACCAATACGCAATTAATCTTAAAAATTAAATTAATAATGTTATATTTTTTAATTTATTTATTTTGTAAACTAATTGACTATAGTGAAGAAAAAACATCTACAATTGACTCATACATAGGAGTAACCATACCCAAATTTTTTAATATAAAGAAAAATATAAATTAAAAACATCACAAATTCAAGATTTAAGACTTACTATGAAAAATGGTATCCTTTGTTGAAATGTTATGACCAACGATCTACTTATCTGTATTAAAAATATATTGATAAATTATAGAATTAATACTAATTAAAATCGAAACAAACATTACTAATGTAAGATGACACATGTTACCCTTTGATAACCTAACATGAAATATGATTCCACCATCTAGTCAACATAATTTAAAAACTTGGAATTTTATAACATCATAGTAATTAAGGTTAGATTTGCACAACATATCAAAATCAATGTTAAAACCATTACAGAATATTTTATCAACAATAACTATGATTTTTGTTAATTTGAACAAGGTAATTTAATTTTCTTTTTTTTCTCTCGTTCTTCTCCCTAAAAATGTGTCTTATTTTTTCACATTTTCTGTTCCTCCAGATCTAAAAGTAGACATATACATGTGTATCATAGTTCAACATGAAATTAAATATCACACGAATGAGGATATGTAAGATTTTCTTCTTGGTAACCTTATTTTATTATTGATGATCTGGTGATATTATAAGAAATCTAGAGTCCTATATTCAAATTGTACTAACCTGGAAAGTTAGAAGACAATATCTTAGACTTCGATTGCATCATGGTGTTTCTTTCTTCAGTGAATGGTGTATCTACTTCAAATTTTATGTGGAAAAAAGATCTATGATTTGAATGGGGTGGATTTTGATAGATCTTATTGAGATTGGTTGATGCGAGAACTTATAATGTAAGACAATAATCGTTGGTATATAATTTACTTTAATGTGTAAATGTAGATCTTGTGGAGACATGTACACCTGATAGCTAATTAGCTGCACTTTTTTTCTTGAAAATGAGATGGGATTATAACTAGAGGGTTTATGTTACTAATGAAATTAAAAGTTTATTGGATTAATGATATGGGCTGATGTATTTAATAAGGTATGTTTCATAAGTTTTGGGCCTGGTGTTAAATCCTTTGTCATTGGTAGAATTAATGAGTAATTATATTACGCTATCTCCCTTGGTACAATTAATTCATGGACTGAACTTCAAGCCGCTTTCTTTAATCGTTTTTATCCGTAGAGTATGAGACTGAAAGACCAAAGCGAGCTTGCAAGGTTTTGTCAAGAAGTTAGCAAGATGTCCGCTCCATGGTTATACCCCCTCTTTACAGTTAGCTATACTCTATGAAGGTCTCAACGATCAAGGTAGAGAGAAGGTGGATAACATAGGAAAGGGAAATTTCGTGTCCATGAACCATAATAAAGCTGCCGAAGTTTTGGAATATATTATTGAACAAGAAAGAAGTTGGCCTTCTACGCGAGCTCCTGTAGCAAAGACCCGAGGTAGGCTTCGTTTAGATGCAGAAATTGCAAACTCAGCTCAAATATCCGCATTAGAAAATCAAATCAAAGAACTTAAGCTTGAGATGCAGAAAAATTTTGCCGCAGCAAACGTAGTACAAGAAGCACAAGGTTGTCAACAATGTGGGGTTAATAATCATACTTGGGAAGAGTGCGAAGGAAATCCACAATTGGTTTATTTCATATCCAACCGAGGAGGCTATCAATTTGGTAACCGAAATTATCCGGGTATGCAATATTCAAATCCTCAGGGGGCCGCTAATCCTGGTCATTATCAACCGCGTCCCCAGAACAACTTTTTCCAACCAAGAGGTCAGTATCAAAATCAATATTAAAATAGAACTGCTCCCCCTCAACAACCTGGTCAAGATGCCTATGCCGATTCATTAGATCAGAAAGCTTTACCACAGTATCCTCAAGAGGGATCTATTGATAATCAACAATTAGTAAAAATCTTGGACCGTTTGACCACGAATATAAACGCTCAGGATGAAAAGTTACGAGGACAAGATGCCGCAATTTAGATTTTAGGTACTCAAGTAGAACAGTTGAACAAAGTTCTAACGAATTTAATGGAACAAAAAGAATTGAAGGCTATCGAAGGAGGTGATGACAATGTCGGGTTCGAAGCTTGTAAGGCTATTTGCCTTGAAATTGAAGAAGAGAAGGAAGAACCACATGCTTCCATTAGTGCCGTGGAGGTTCTGAGTACCGAAGAAGAACCAACCAACTCTAGCCCCGTGGAATCTGACTGTTCTGAGGTTGATGTGTAGGACGATTCAGAAAAATCCGAATTTATACAGCGTCTGAAGGATATGCAAGAGGAGATTAGATCGGTTATGGATTATCAAGCTGAGCTGGCTAAAGAGAAAGAAGCCTCCAAGAAGGAACCAAGAGTTGAAGGTGAAGTTGCACCTGCTGTGCAAGAAGAGAAAGAATAGGAGAAGGTGGAACCGCCACCTGTTGTTCAAACAGTGTCACCAACTATTCCAGATATAAATCCTAAAGATGACACTGAACTCAAGACATTTGTAGAGGCATACACTCCTGAAAATATCAACGCCCAAATGCTTGAGATTGCGAAGAAAGGGCTTACACCGCAACAAGTTTTTACGCAAGTTATTCCTGAGAAAGAGGCGAGTGTAGAAGCCCCAAGAGAGAACCTGAGAGTCTCGAGAAGAAGTGAAAGAGAGTTACCAACGAAGCTCAAAGATCCGGGAAGTTTTAATATTCCTATTCAAATAAATGGTATGCTCAAGGTGAAAGCTATGTACGATGTGGGTTCAGTGTGAATCTTATGCCTAAGTCCGTGTTCGAGAGACTTGGACTTCAGAAATCAGAGAAAACTCCAGTGAAGTTGCAGTTCGCTGACAATTCAGTTACCAGGATATGGGGAACAGTGGAGGACGTCTTAGTCCGTGCAGGTAGTATCGCCATCCCTACTGACTTTGATATACTTGAGTTTGATGCAGATAAGCAGGTTCAAATCATAATTGGACGGCCTTTCATGGTTACAAGTCAAAGTGTCATCAACTTCCAAGAAAGGACCATTACCCTTCATGCAAAGAACGTATCCGAGACCTTCTATGTCTTTGGCAAGAAACCGAGGAAGTTAGATCCCACCGTTCCCGTCATCCACAGTCTTTCACATCACAAAGTCCCTCCTGAGAAGATCCACTTAAAACCTGTGGATACTGAGCCAAACATTGAGTTTGGGGTTGGCCATGAAGTACTATGGAAAGCTCACAAATGCGAGAATAGGCCACGTAGTTTCAAAGAATCGTGGATGGGACCATTCATTGTCACTAAGGTTGTTTCAGCCAAGGTGATAGAAATTGTACTCAAGAAGGGGATCAAGCGCAGATTAGTTGACGTTCATAGCCTAACTCGTTCTTTGGGAGGCTATATTCGCAAATCTTGAAAGAGGTAACGCGTCTAACTTTGAAAGACGTTAAATAAAAGTGCTGTGCGGGAGACAACCTGCAATTTTTTAAGTTTTTATGTCTTTTACGTTTTTAGTTTAAGTTTAGCTAGTTGTTTTAGTTGATATTGCATATTTGAGAAAGGTATTAGTGTTTTTGATGCTTAGGTATTTTAGAAATCGAGTTTGGGAGGAGAAAACGAAATTTTTCGAAAAAATCAGACCATCAGTCCGGTATACCGCGCCTCAACCCCGGTATACCGCAGAGGAGAAAACCAGTGACCACGGGTATTGACTCAGGTTTTTTGCCGAGAAGAAAAAAAAATTGGAGTTTTAGGTCCGGTATACCGGACCATAGCCCCGGTATACCGCATGACCAAAAACCCGTGACACGAGTAGAGGATTCGGGTTTTTTGCCGAGCATTAAAATTTCGAGGAGCAGAAGCTGCGGTATACCGCGCCTCAGTTCCGGTATACCGCAGGTAGCCGCCGGAGAAAGAAAAAAGCTGCGTTTTAAGGTTATAAAAGGAGGAGGGTAGTTTTATTCCGAATTTATTAATCCTTAAGCCTCTCTTTCGCTCCAAACCTCTCCCAACTCCATTAAAGCTCGTTCAAACCTTCCCCTATCATCAAAACACTACCCAATCATCATGAAAACACATCAAATCTACTCTCCACACCATTACAAAGGAGATTCAGATACCCAATTCTCACCAAACACATTAGATTGAAGAATCAAAAGTTTAAATTTTCAAAATTCATCCTACATTTTCTTAAATCCATACCAATCCATCAAGACTTCATCTTCCCCACATAGAGATTCATCATCAATTAACCTTTCCTGAACCAAATCAAGCTTGTTCTACCAAAAATTCAAAAGTTCAAATTTCAAGAGTTGTTAAAGCTTTGAGTTGGGGGTCAATTGAGGATGACTAAGAGAGCAGAAATATTGTCTGACAAGAGGGAGGTGAAGACAAGCAAGCTATTGGGTTCAATTGAGAAGAAATCAAATAACAAAGGTTCTAGTTCCAAAGCAAAGTGTAAAATCGATGTTGAAGATGGAGGTAAGCTAGCTATGTTTCATCCTAATGGGAAAAGACTTTATTTTTATTCAAAGGAGAAAACACAACCTCTTCCCTTCAAAGGTCCTACACCCATGGATAAAGAGGAAGCTTCAAAGGCCTTGAAAGCTTCTGTAGAAAAACAATAAAAGGAACTACCTTTTGCTTATGAGACAGTATTCAATGAAGAAGTTGGTACAGGAGAGTATAAAAGATTCTTGGAGCTTGGTAAAAAAATGGGTTGTTCTACGTTCATGGTAAGACGTTCTGAATTATGTCATGAGTTAATTTTAGAATTCTATTTAGGCCTCTTTAGCCGAGATAGTAAAGGTTTTGTTCCGATTAGATGAAAGTTAGTTCCTTGCACAGTTAATGAGATTAGAAACCACTTCAAGTTCAAGAAATTAATTGGATATTGCAAGTATAGTGAAGCGGATGCTAGATGAAAAATATTTGATGAGGAATTACTTTTTGAGCATGTTTTAGACAAGTAGAAAGTGCAATCACATAAGGGAGAATTGAAGGCACCTTGGCTTTACAAATATCTTCAACCAGATGCGAGAGTTTGGCACAATTTCATTATTCCTAATGTCTTTGGAAACACACGAACTTGGGATGTGAGGCGATGTGATTTTTGGTCTCTCCTAAATATGTTTTTAATGTTAAATTTCCTACTATGATCACGTGTCTTGTGCGAAAAGAGAATGTTATATTGGGTGAAGAAGAGAAACTCGAATTTAAGGAGAGTTATATTGATAATGCTTGGATCATGGAAGTCTTGAGAAGAGCGAGTTTTACGCAAGTCTCAAAAGAAGAAAAGGAGCAAAGTTGGCAAGAGAAGATGGAGGAGCGTTTAAACAATTTCGAAGCATCTCAAACTTCCTTAGCCAATGATGTGGCACAAATCAAAGCCAATCAAGTGCACATCATGAAACTCCTTGAGCAATTAACGAAAGATCAAGCAAATCCTACCTTGGATGTCGATAATGCGAGGCAATAAGCCTCGAGAGTATGTTCTCTTTCTTCCTTACCATTTATGTAAATGCTTTTATCTGCTAATTATAATTTCTGTTTCGAGTCTTTTTCAAGTCATGGGGACACGACTCATTTTTGAGTTGGGGGTGTGGGGATTCGTTGTCTCTCATCTCCATTTTTCTGTTTTTAGGTAGAAATTAAAAATTTTGATGCATGGGAATTAGATGTAGAGTATGTTTAATAGCTTGAAAGCATAAGCTCAGTGAATTGATGATAGTAAGTAGTATGCTTATGAGCTATGTTATTTGTATGCTTTGAGTATTTGTAGGAAAACACACGTTGATAGTAAAAAAAAAGATTTGTGAGCAATGCAATAGAAAGTATGTTTGATCTCAGGGAACCTTGAGAAGTGTGAAGGCCGTGAGATCCAAGCTAGTTGACAAAACCATTTGATGAAAGTGCTAAAGGTAAGAAAATAACGAAATTACATAGTTAGAAAGTGATTAAGGCAGTTTTTTTATATTGAAGGCACTTGAAGCCTTTTTATACCTTCTCACCATGTTATTTGATTTTATATGCTATATCCTTCTCAGCTACTTCTAGCCTTTCTAAAGCTTTTTATTGAAACACATTATAAGCCACATCCCTTTAGATTATAGGACTTTTCCATATGACCCGCACTCGAATCGTGATGTAAAGACAGTTGTTTTAGAGCTTGAGTTTAGGGTGGTGGGTCCATATTATGGGAATTGTTATTGGGATTGGATTTTTATGCTTATTAATTGTGCTCTGTTCTTTATATTGATGATGATTCACTGATTTTTTGTAATCCTTTGCTGGGGTAATAGTGAATGAAAAAGAAGCTAAGAGCTAAATTTGCCAACAAGGGCATTAAAAGAAAAAATATACATATGCGAAAAATAGCGTGATATCTCAACATTAAAAAGAGAGTCATAGCTATACAAAAGAAAAAAAATTGATTTGAAAAGAAAAGAAAATATATATATATTCGGACCAGCAAAGTGGAATTTTTATGTGAACATCTTATACTTTAATTGGGTTATTGGGGATGCTAAATTGTGCATCAAAGAATTTATTGGGTTGAGTGAGAAACATTTTATGAGAGTAACTCAAGCTCTAGGGAGATTCGTTGATGGCTAGTGAGGAGAGAGCCAAAAGCTCACTCTAAATTATCCAAATATACTATCATACCGTCCCTAAGCCTAAATTACAACCTTAAAGACCTTTTGATTCTGTGCTATGTAATTGAGAAGTGATTGAGCCATTAGAGAGTAGTTAAGTGGATCTTTGAATACTAGTGAAGTTTGATGAACAATCTATAGCTTTCTTGGTGAACTGAGTAAAGTCCCAATCCTTCTTACATTGCGAAACTAATCTGATCTTGAATTCAAACCGTGTTTAGTATGGATATAAGAAGTGTACAGGTATGTAGTTTATGAATAGTGTTGCATGAAATTTTCTGATTTGTTGATATATATCTATTCTGTATATTCTGCTATGTTCTTCCCGTTGTGTTGAAAGTTCCATAAGTGTGTATTTATAAACTTCCCTTTGTTTTTATCTTTATTGTATCGGGACGATACAACTTTGAGTTGGGGGTCTTGATGTCTCCTCATTTGTGATAGATTTATGTTAAGATGAGACATAATTTTTAGTGATTTAGAAGTCTTTCTAATCGTTTTTCTTGAGAAATAGTACACTTTCCTATTTTGAGTCTTGATTTAGTGAAATAATATTTTTAGAGCATATTGTGTTTAATTATTTATTTAGTGTGAAGTTTTAAAGATAATTATAGAGATTAATTAGAGTCCAAGTCAAAGACTAAAAGATATGGAAAGAGATAATCATGGTAATTGGAGATAAGGAAAAGAAAAGCTAAAAACATGGAAAAAGAAAAACTACCTTAAATCTGAATTTCTGCACCTACGACAACAAATCGGCTTATATCTCAAGATCGGTGTGGAATTTGGAGAAACTGTCATAGATGAGTATTGAAGCTGCTAGTACAAAAACAAAAACGGGCCTGATTTCATATTTTAGGGTTACGAATTTGAGTTGGGCTTGGAGTCCAATACTTACCTTCTCCTTCAAGAAAACGAATTAGGTCTTTTAAACACCTATAAATACACTCTTATATCACTTATAAATCATCCTTGCCTCATAGTAATTAGTTCTTAAGGTTTTATTCTTCCAAGTTATTGTAGAGAGCAAGATGATGTCTTTTATTATTTCCTTTAGTTTATTTCCTTCATGTATGAACTAAACTTCCCATAGCTTGGTTTTGCATCATGTATAATCTATGAATTCTAATATCTTTCTATCCAAGTTTCTTTGGGAATTTAATATTTTTAATCTGATATTAGCTGCTTACCTTTATATTTGTTTATGTGTTTTGATTTAATGACTGTTTTCCTTGCTAGTGCACGAGTATAGGATTACCTTAATAGTAGTTAGATGATCGCTTGAGCTGGGTGTCTAATTATTGAAACATCACATAACGTCTAGTGTCGATATTGGTCCTGACAACAGTAATTCTAACTAGATAGTCATTAGGGTATAATTTAATCACTATCACCATGTATGGAAATTGATTGCTTAGGGCCCTAGTGGCGGAGGATAACCCTATTTGAACCAGCCTCGTGGTGTGTCTGTAGCCCCCTTAGTCGCTCTCAAGGTCTAAGGTATGGGAATTTAGACTCCTGACTAATTATCTAAGAGCTAATTATCTCCCTTATTAACTAGAGTTGATAGAATTAATTAGAAGGATTAGTGCATACTAGCAAAACCTAAGCTATACTTCTCATCTCATATTCTTCGTATTTAATTTAATGTCTTTAATTTTCGTAGTTTAATTTAGATAATTTGAAATTTATTCTCTTTTTATTTTCTGTCTTTTAATTAATTACTTCTTACTCGTTATTTTTACCCATTTGATTAACACACTAAGTCCCTAAGAACGAACTCAACTTATCATTAAAACTTGCATACGTCCTGTAATACTTGCAGTACTGTGCCTGTCTAGGGTGAGAGTGTGGTATTTTTTGACTTATTATTTATCTTATTTTTATCACACCCTAGGCGACACCAATAACTCATCTATTCTCTTCAGCAAAGGCACTCCGGATCATATCTGTGATAAAGTTATTGATTCACTTAAGATTTCCAAAACAATAGCTTTTGGTAAATATTTAGGTATTCCGTTTTCATTGAAAAGAGCTAAATCAGAAAATCTAAATTATATTAAAGATAGACTTCTAAGTAAATCGGCCAGCTGGATAGCTAACTTATTTTCGGATGGAGGTAAAGAAGTGCTTATCAAGGCAGTACTACAATCCATTCCTAATCATGCTATGTCTATCTTTGAATTCCCGAAGATGTTAAGCATGAAATTATTTAGTATGGTTTCAAACTTTTGGTGGGATTCGAATGTTAAAAAAAGAATTCATTGGCTAAGCTGGAAGAAAATAGCTAAGGGAAAAAGTATCGAAGGCATTGGCTTTAGAGATTTTCATAAAATTAATATTACAATTTATTAAACAAAATGCACAATGGAAAATAGGTAATGTCCTATCTATAAATATATGGAACCAAAATTGGATGGGTAAGAATATGTTATTAGAAAAACCAGAAGGTTGTAATTTGACCAAGGTGGCACAATTATTAAATGATAATATGCTTTCTTGGAACATGGAGCTCTTGAGAAATTTATTTCCACCCAATTTTGTTAGTGACATTATTAAAATCCCTATTTTGCTATTAAAGGAGGAGGATAAATTAATTTGGCCTCATACCAAGGATGGATTATATACGACCAAGTCGGGTTATCACAAGCTTGTCGAATTAGAGACCACCAATAATGCAGCTCAATTATCCAAACAAGGGGAGGAGAATATTAAAGGTTTGTGGAAGGTAATTTGGAATTCAAATGTGCCGAATAAGGTTAGAGCCTTCGGTTGGAAAATCTGTAAAGGGGCTATTCCTACTAAGAGAAATCTAACATCCAAAAAATGTCTTAAAAATGATATGTGTGAATGGTGTGAGAATTCGGTTGAAGATATTTCATATTTATTTTTGAAATGCCCCCTAAGTAATGCGATCTGGGCAAATTCCAGACATCAAATCAGAATTGACAATGACAGGGAATATAATGTGGGGGAATGGCTATTAGAGACTATAGACTTATATTTGAAGAATGTATGGGATCAAAGAGAAGTATCTGCATATATCTTGTTGTTATGTTGGAATATTTGGAAATCAAGAATGAAGAGCTTCCATGAAAGAAATCCCTGGATAATGAAAGATATGTTTTATTCGAAAAATAAATATATGGATGATTTGTTTAAATATAAAGGTGATAGGAATGGTAACAATCAAGATATCAAGGAGGCTAGCTCTTTAAATACAAACCATTTTTTAAATGACGATGCAGATTTTGTCTGGCAATGTGATGCTTCATTTACAAAGAATTGGGAACCGGCGGGTATCGCTTCAATTGCTGTAAACAAGGAAGGGTTTATCGAACATAAGATATCAATGAAAAAATATGTTAACAATTCCTTTGAAGGAGAGAGCTGGGCACTTCTATTAGCTATGAGGAAAGCAACTACTCACAACTTACGAAATAGTTCTTTCTATTCCGATAACCTTGAATTAGTTCAAGGTATTTTCAGAAGCACGGGACATCATTAGCAAATTTATCCATTTGTTGCCGAAATGAGGAACTGGCTATCGATCTTTCCTTTGTGGAAAGTCAGACACATCAAAAGAGATTTTAATACTATTGTTGATTCCCTTGCAAGATGCTCAAGAGAAGGGAAAACCCTTAGGGATTATTCTATACTTAGTTCTTGTAGATTTCTCCATGATATTATGTACTTTTCTTTATCTGAGAAAAAAAAGATAGTAATAATAGTAATAATAATGATGAAAGAAGTTCCACACAAGAAACCTATTTCATTGCACCACCATTACCCTTGGCACCAAACCACTACCAAGATAACAACAAAACTGAACACTTTCAACCAAATCCGCTCATGCCTGATGAGAATTGTTGAATTTCAGTTTTAGTAACTGAGTCAATTCACATAAATAATAATAAAATGTTTGTTGTCTTCTCCTCCCAATTTAGAAAAAAAAGAGAAAGA
Source organism: Nemophila menziesii (assembly GCA_029959085.1). Classification (NCBI taxonomy): domain Eukaryota; kingdom Viridiplantae; phylum Streptophyta; class Magnoliopsida; order Boraginales; family Hydrophyllaceae; genus Nemophila; species Nemophila menziesii. The sequence goes on along the minus strand of JARWIR010000005.1, from coordinate 59,729,440 downwards.
ACAAAATTAATTATAACTTACATTTTTCGAGAAACAAAACAAGTGAAGAAGAAAGAAGAAATAAGAACCACTAGCTAACAAACCATTGATGTGTTGTTTCAAATTCCAAAACCCAACCAAATCTCACTTGCTCATCAGTGTTACCTATCCTATTAACCTTTTAAATGCTATGCAAACACCCCAAATAATAACAAAACCTAACAAGCAGGTCCCTAATTATTAACGAAAAATTTATAATCATCATCATCACTGAATAATCCTTCTATCCATAACATCATTCTCATCCAACGATTCTGGAAATATTTCATTCGAATACCTCCTAGTCAAAGATGAATTTCCCGATTTATCCCTTCACCAATCTGACCACCACTTCCTTGAGACCCCTAAGTACCGGACGACGGTTTCAAGGCGCCACATCCGATGAACTTTGCCGCCAGCTTCCAAAAACAGCAGAATTCCATGACCCACGAGAGCTAGAATTTCTATGCCTTGCTGAGTTTGTGTGGTCTTCTCTACCAACCTTTAATAGATTATCAAGAGCTTTTAATATATACCTCATTTCTGTCATCTTGTTGGTTTTCGATGAAGACACGATCTAGCTACTATAGCCATTGCCCATACTTCTTTTAGTAAATCCTCGTCTATTATTAAAGAAGGGTTAAGAATAGTTGTTACTTGCTCTTTATCGTATATTCTTATATAAGGTAATGTAGCTTCTAACCACTCCTTAACTATTACATCACTCGCCCTACTCATACCCACTGTTCTTGTTCCTAGCTTCGCAAAACCTTTCTAAAACAATACACATCATACGCACATGTAGCATTAGGCATACCTGGAGAAAAAAATTATTGGATTATGAACTTCATAAGTAAATCACCTTATTTTTTAATTGTTTTTAGTTTTAAACTTAAGATTTATTTTATTATATTTATATCTATAATAATTAATATTATAGATCTAATTTTGTCATGAATCAATGTAAAATTTTATATTTATGTGTATAAATCTTTTACATATATATATTGGTGCGGCCTAAGGTGTGATAAAAAAGATGTATAAAATAAGTGCAAATAAACACCCTAAGCTAACACGAGTATTACAGGACGTATGCAAGTTTTAATGATAAGATGATTCTTTCCTCAGGGACTAACGAAAGTTAGAGAGAACTTATGCAAATTATCAAGTGCAGATATAAAAGATAGAAAGATAACACGCAAAGAAAGAAAAGAAAAATATATTTTTATTTGGTTTTTATAAAGAAAACTAGACTACTAAATAAAGGACAATAAAATAAATAAAAGAAAAGAAAGGAAGATAGTATGAAAGATATAGCTTAGGTTTTACTAGTATGCACTAATCCTTCTAATTCAATCTATTAGATCTAATTTATAAGGGAGAATATTAGCTCTTGGTATACTTAGTCAGGATTCTAAATTCCCATACCTTAGACCTTGAGAGCGACTAAGGGGGCTACGGCACAACCAAGAAGTGTTTTATCTTAGGGTTATCAAACGCCACTAAGGCCCTAAGGTAATACTGCAATCCTGGTGATATATTGGTTAAAACAAACCTTAATGACTATTTAGTTAGAATCATGTTTTGTCAGAACTAATATCGACACTAGACGTTATGTGGTGGTTCAATAGTTAAACACCCTGGTAAGGTGACCATCTAACTACTATTAAGATAATCCTAAACGTTGCGCACCGCAAGGAAAACATACATTAAATCAAAACACATAATCAAATATGAAGTAAGTAGCTAATATCAGATTAAAACATATAATTTCCAAAGAAACTTAGATAGAAGAATTAGAGTTCATAGATTATACATCATGCAAAACCTAAGCTAATTGAATTAATTCATACAAAGAAAAGAAGAGAAAAGGATTACAAAATAAGAGGTTGAAGGAGACATGATTGATGGACAGCTCCTTCCAGACTTCTTCTCTTGTGTTGCAGCTTCCTCTTGGCCTTAAGGTCTGGCCAAGGATGATTTTAGAGTGTTAAGAGGCTGTATTTATAGTGTATAGGAAGACCTAATTCGTTTTCTTGAAGTAGAAGGAAAGTAATCGACTCCTAGTCCAACTCAAATTCGTATGGAAGTAAAGATAAACACCGCTGGACCGTTTTGAGCATATCTTCTTCGTTATTGGTCGGTTTGAGCTCCATAAGATACCAAAAGAATCGCAACAGAATTATCTTGACCATAAAGAAGGAAATTACCAAAATCAGCCTATTTATTAGGTAAAAACGCATATCTTTAGGCGTGTACTGCAGAATTCAGATTTAGGCAGCTTTTCCTTTTCCTAATTGAACTCAGTTTCCTTCTATCTCCAATTTCCATGCATATCTCTTTCCATAAGTTGTAGTCTTTGACTTGGACTCTCACTGATCTCCATAATTATCTTTAAAGCTTCACACTAAATAAACAATTAAACCCAATATGCTCTAAAAATAATAATTCAACAAATCAAGACTCAAAATAGGAAAGTGCACTAAATTAAGCTAAGATCGACCTATAAACTAATAAATACGCCTAAAATGATGTCTCTGAAGTATATTATATTATCACAAATGAGGAGACCTCAAGACCCCCAACTCAAAGTTGCATCGTCCCGATACAATAAAAGTAAAGAACAATAGGGTAGTCATATAAACAAGAAGAAGAAGTAGGAGTAGAATAAGAACAAAACATAATGAATAATCCTAGAGCATAAATATCTAAAAAGTCTCATGTAGTAATGCTCAAGAAATAATGCACAAAGATGCTTAATATACATGTAATCAACAATCCATAAATTCAAGTTAAGATTAATTTCGCAATGCCAAAAGGAGAGGATGATAACTTAGTTCATGTTAATGGCTATAGGTTGTTCATAGGTCCCAAATACAGCATCCAATGGTCCACTCACCTACTACCTAATAACTCAATTGTTTCTCCACCTAGTAGTTAGAAATCCTAAGGTCTTGGTTATAACTTGGCTTAAGGACGGGTGTGGTATATTTGGATAATGAAAAGTGAGCTTTTGGCTCTCTCCTCACTAGCCATCAACGAATCGCCCTAGAGCTTGAGTTTTCATTCGAAGATATTCTCACTCAACCTATTTTATTGATGCTTTTGATTTGCATCCCCAATAAATTCCAAATAAAACCTTTGTGATGACATACAATTTCCACTTTGCCGGTCCGAATATATATTCTTTTCATATCACTTTTTTTCTTTTTTGTATAGCTATGATTCTCTATTTAATGTTGAGATATCACACTATTTTTTTCATATATATATATTCTTTTTATGCCCTTTTGGAAAATTTAGCTCGTAGCTTCTTTTCCATTCACTATTACCCCGGCAAAGGGTTATATTAACAACAATTTCATCATCAACAAAATCACAAATATAATTCCCAATCCCAAAGTTCCCTAATGATGAAACCCACCACCCCAAACTCAAGCTCTAAAACGAGTTGTCTCAGGTTTTGCGATTCGAGTGCGGGTCATATAGATAAGTCCTACAAACTAAGGGTATGGATTATAATGTGGTTAATAAAAGGCTTTAGAAAGGCTTAGAGGGGCGAAGACGGATACTAATAACAATAATCAAATAAAAGGGTGAGAAGGTATAAAAGGCTTCAAGTGTTTTTAATTATGAAAGAACTGCCTTAGTCATTTTTCTAACTACCGGATTTCGTTACGTTTTCATTATTAGTTCATAGACAAGTGGGTTTTCAACTAATTTTAAACCTCACGTTCTACACACCAAATAACTATTCCTAAGTTTCAACGTGACTTCTTAGCATTGTTCATTAACTTTTCTATCCTTTATTTCCTATTTTCATACATGCATGCTAAACAAATTTGTTGCATCTTTCAAAAACATACTACTTACTATCATTGACCTAATAAAATCATGCTCAAATAGGTACATTCAAAATATTCTATGCCTTAATTCAACCTAAAATTTTTAAATTTTATGCAAAAACGAAAAGAAGATGAGGACAACGAATCCCCACCCCCAACTCAAAAGTGAGCCGTGTCCCCACGACTCGAAAAAGACTCAAGAAAAATAAAATTTAAAATTAGCATACATATTGCACATAAAGAAATGGTAGGGAAGAAAGAAAACATACTCTTCGAGGCTATTACCTCGTCTTATCGGTACTCGGATTAACTCTAATGTATCTTCTTCACCCAACTTCTTATTCGCTTTTCGTTCAGGACACGTGATCATAATAGGATATTGCATTATATAACGTCATGTGAGAGATCGAAAATCCGTATCACCTCCTTATAGATCAACTGTGCCACATCTTCTTCTTCTCCTCACACAATACAATTCACAAACAACCCAAGCATTCCAAATCTCCACGAATCTTCATGTATTCTCCTTCAACTTCTTCTTCAAATACTTTCTTATAAGAAAAAGGTAGTTCCTTTAATTGTTTCCTTGGAGAAGCTATCAGGGCCCTTGAAGCTTCCTCTTTTTCTCTTGGGTATAAGGTCTTTGATCTAGAGAGGTCGTGTTGTCTTCTTCACTAAATTTGGAATCTTTTTGCTCATTGAATCAAACACAACTAGCTAACCTCTCTTCTCTTGACTTGTTTTACCCATTGAATTGGAACTAGGACTTGTCTCACTTGATTTCTTCTCAATTAAATCCAACACCTTGATTTCTTCATCTCCCATACAGTAGATAATGTTCATGTTCTCTTAATCATCTCAATTGACCCCCAACTCAAAGCTTTAACAACTCTTGAAATTTGAAACTCTTGATTATTGGTTGTACAAGCTTAATTTGGGTTAGGATAGGTGATTTGATGATAATTCTCTATATGGGTAAGATGGATTCTTCATGGATTGTCTTGGATTTAAGAAGTTGTAGGATGAATTTTTGAAATTTAAGCTTTTGATTCTTGGATTCAAGGTGTTTTGGTATGATATGGGTGGTTGAATCTTCTTTGTAATGATGTGGAGAATAAATTGGATGTGTTTTCATGGTGATTGGGTAATGTTTTGATGATTGGTGAAGGTTTTTATGAGCTTCAATGGAGTTGGGAGAGTTTTGGAGAAGAAAAAGAGGCTTAAGGTTTAGTAAATTCGGAATAATGATATTAACCTTCCTTATAAACCTTAAATCCCGTTTTTCTCTTTCTCTGGCGGCGCTCTGCGGTATACCGCGCATATCGTCCGGTATACCGCACCTACAGTGTTCAAAAATTTTCGCCTCTGCTCAATACACGTGGTACGACCCCGTGGCACGGGTTTTGGGATCGCGGACCATGGCACGGACTAGGGGGTAGTCCGCAGGTATACTCCGCACCTTCTGATGCTCCTTCGTCAAAATACCCGTGGTAGCAACCCCGTGGCACGTGTTTTCTTAGTGCGGTGCATGGCGCGGTATAGGGTCCGGTATACCGGACCCGTCAGCTATTTTTTTCCTTTTCTGTGTAAAACACGTGGCTGCTACCGTGGCACGGATTTTTCACCTACGGTATACCGCAGCTGAGGTCCGGTATACCGCACCCCTGCTTCAGTTTTTCCGAAAAATTTTGCTCGACTTCCCTAACTCAATTTCTCCAATACCTAATCATCAAAAACACTAATACCTTCCTCAAATATGCAATATCAACTAAATTTAACTAAACTAAACATAAATTAAAAACTGGAAACATAACAACATAAAAGACATTACGGGTTGTCTCCCGTTTAGCACTTTTGTTTAACGTCTTTCAAAGTCAGACGTGTTACCTCGATTAGGGCTGACGAAATTTCCACCCTTTGCCTTTAATTCCCACGAACTTTTCAGCTCGATTCTTCATAATCATGGATGGTGTTATCCAAGATTTCGTGGGAAATGGTGTCTCTAGTGGTAACTCGATTTCACTTGTAGCATTACACACCTCTGGCAATCCATTCATCTCTTTAATTTCGAATCTTCGTTTGTTAGAAAGAATGTCCTTCATGAATTGACCGTATTTTGACATTCTTGTGAGAGCTTCTACAAACGGGATGCTGATATTTAACTTGTTCACCATGTCAAAGAACTTCTTGAATTCCAGGTCATTGTCCTTTCTGACACGTGAAGGGAATGGTGGAGGAGGGCATGTGTTGGTTACCACTGGGATCTCTTTCTTTTCTGGTGTCTTCTCTTGGACACTTTTTTGTTCAACTACCTCTTCGACCTTATCTTTTGTTGTTTCTTCTCCCCCCGTTTCTGGAATAGGGACTGGTTCCGGTTCTGGTCTTGGTGGAGACAGTTGTTTTCCACTTCCTAATTCAACTGCATGACAAACTTTGTTTTCTGGAGCACTAGTATCACTTTGGAGTTGCCTTTCTGCAAGGTTTTGAACTTTATTCACCATTTGTGACACTGTCTACACCATCTTCTGAAGCGCATTATCTGAGTTTTGGATTCTTTGCTGGTTATTCTCCATCTTTTCAATTAGGTTCATCATCTTAGCCATGCTTGAATTCAAACTCAAAGGTTGTTCTTGTATGGTTTGCTGCATTGAATAAGGAGGTGGTTCTTGATAAGCTTCATTATAAATTGGCGCTTCTTGATAGATAGGTTGTGGAGGATAATAAGATTGAGGTCGTGGTTGATAATAATCATCATGATAATGGTTATTATGATGATAATTATGTTGATCTCTGACCCAATTGTAACTCTGTGGGGGTTGATAGTCAGCGTAATTTCCTTGAGATTGATAATAACCATCATAATAATGGTCTCTTTGATAAGCCATGAAGGAAATTGAGGCTGGGTTGTTCATGCAATATTCCCACGAGTGATCTCTTGTTCCACAACTAGGACATGAAGGTACGGTATGTACTAGATTCCTCTGAGCTAGTTTTCGCGATTGTTCTCGTAATTCCTCAAGTTGTTGGCTTAACTCCTTGAGCTTTAGAGATTCCATCATGAATTAGCTTCTTCAGCATCTAATAACACGAAACCTTCATCTCCTAATAAATCTGCTTTCGCCTAAAAAAATATGTAAAGACAAAAACTAAAAAGAAAAGCGTAAAATAGAACTAACTAAAATAAAAACACAAGATAATTGCACAAGGAATAACGATGTAGTCCCCGGCAGCGGCGCCAAAAACTTGGTGCGGCCTAAGGTATGATAAATGATGTATAAAATAAGTGCAAATAAACACCCTAAGCTAACACGGTACTGCAAGTATTACAGGACGTATGCAAGTTTTAATGATAAGATGATTCGTTCCTCAGGGACTGACGAAAGTTAGAGAGAACTTATGCAAATTATTAAGTGCAGATATAAAGATAGAAAGATAACACGCAAAGAAAGAAAAGGAAAATATATTTTTATTTGGTTTTTATAAAGAAAACTAGACTACTAAATAAAAGACAATAAAATAGATAAAAGAAAAGAAAGGAAGATAGTTTGAAAGATATAGCTTAGGTTTTACTAGTATGCACTAATCCTTCTAATTCTATCTATTAGATCTAATTTATAAGGGAGAATACTAGCTCTTGGTATACTTAGTCAGGATTCTAAATTCCCATACCTTAGACCTTGAGAGCGACTAAGGGGGCTACGGCACAACCAAGAAGTGTTTTATCTTAGGGTTATCAAACGCCACTAAGGCCCTAAGGTAATACTGCAATCCTGGTGATATAGTGGTTAAAACAAATCTTAATGACTATTTAGTTAGAATCATGTTTTGTCAGAACTAATATCGACACTAGACGTTATGTGGTGGTTCAATAGTTAAACACCCTGGTAAGGTGACCATCTAACTACTATTAAGGTAATCCTAAACGTTGCGCACCGCAAGGAAAACATACGTTAAATCAAAACACATAATCAAATATGAAGTAAGTAGCTAATATCATATTAAAACATATAATTCCCAAAGAAACTTAGATAGAAGAATTAGAGTTCATAGATTATACATCATGCAAAACCTAAGCTAATTGAATTAATTCATACAAAGAAAAGAAGAGAAAAGGATTACAAAATAAGAGGTTGAAGGAGACATGATTGATAGACAGCTCCTTCCAGACTTCTTCTCTTGTGTTGCAGCTTCCTCTTGGCCTTAAGGTCTGGCCAAGGATGATTTTAGAGTGTTAAGAGGTTGTATTTATAGGGTATAGGAAGACCTAATTCGTTTTCTTGAAGGAGAAGGAAAGTAATGGACTCTTAGTCCAACTCAAATTCGTATGGAAATAAAGATAAACACTGCTGCACCGTTTTGAGCATATCTTCTTCGTTATTGGTCAGTTTGAGCTCCATAAGATACCAAAAGAATCGCAACAGAATTATCTTGACCCTAAAGAAGGAAATTACCAAAATCGGCCTATTTCTGAGGTAAAAACGTATATCTTTAGGCGTGTACTGCAGATTCAGATTTAGGCAACTTTTCCTTTTCCTAATTGAACTCAGTTTCTTCTATCTCCAATTTCCATGCATATCTCTTTCCATAAGTTGTAGTCTTTGACTTGGACTATCATTAATCTCCATAATTATCTTTAAAGCTTCACACTAAATAAACAATTAAACCCAATATGCTCTAAAAATAATAATTCAACAAATCAAGACTCAAAATAGGAAAGTGCACTAAATTAAGCTAAGATCGACCTATAAACTAATAAATACGCCTAAAATGATGTCTCTGAAGTATATTATTTTATCACAAATGAGAAGAAATCATATATATATATAATACTATATATATGTATATATCGATAATAGTAAGTCTATACGGTACATTTAATTTCAAATATAAATCAGCGATTTAGTATTAAACATGTTAAATTTTTTTGACATTTGTTTGTTATTAGGCTAATGATAGACAGTGAAAGGGTCTGACTTGTCTCTAACAAGAACTCTCCCTTTACATCATAGAGTAATAATATGTGTGTATATGTGTGCGTGGACATAAGGTTTCTTCTTCATGAAATCATTATCTTTCTTTTGGTATATGGAGAACCGGTGGAAAATGTGGCTACAACTCCATCCATGGATACTTAAGTTACATTTCTATAATAAATGTAGATAAATGAAGAGTTAGATGATAATTTGGTGTTTATAGGTAAGAACAATAAAACAATATGCACATTAAGGGTGCACCGTCCATATCGACAAAAAGGATTGTTTTTTACAATAAAAAAGGAGAAATATTATTTTTGTAAAAAGATTCAAAGAACAGAAGAGTAAGTATAAAAATTATTCCATTAGATAATAACAATGAAATTATTTGGGATTTTCGCTACCTTAAGCAATAAAGAACGAAACGGTCATGCATCCTTTCATCAGCTACCGATATGCCTTGACATGCGAGCTAATATCTTAACAATGTTTGCTAGGTGGCGGGCAACGAGTTTGTAGGGATCTTCTGATAGGATTCTCTATTTTTTAAGACATGGAATCAGATAAGTTAGGGACGATAGTTTCAGTAGTTTAAATAACCGACAAGAAAAGGCACCAAACCTATTGTACCGAATCTTTACCAAGAAAACACATCAATCACTTGACCATTAAACTAATACGAAAATAAAGTTAGGAGAATGTTAACAATTGGGTAAACCACCACACCATCAACAACGTACGCATAATCGTCCACTATAAATTTAGAATTTTAGAAATTTGAAAATAAATAAAAATACATAATATATTTTACTAAAACCAGATAAAATAACATTCAGTATTTTTAATTCTAATAATGTTATCACAAAAATGATATAACTTAAAATTTATTAGAAAAGGAAAATCTGCATGAAAAAGAAATAAAAAAATTTTATTTATGAATTTGTAATCATGAAATCGTAAATATCTAATCACTTTTAACTACAATATATTACAGGTGTGCACGGGCCAGGTTTACCCCTGGTTAGGGTCTTAGATAAGGGTCGGGTAATGTAGTCGGGTCTACAATTTGTCAAAATTAAGGGTAGGTTAAATTTGTATCATACCCTCAGGTTATCCTGAGTTAACCCCAAGTTTAACAAAGGTTACTTTATCTGGATATTTTTAATAACACTTATATAAAGCATACAAAATACTAAGTTCAACAAAATACATGTCATTTGAAGTACATTCACAAAATTTATCATAAATCATCACATGCCTCGTGTAATATAAACTTTCACGGGTCTCAGATTTTGTTGGAAAATGATCCGAAAATTCTAGAAACCCAACAATACCTCATAACCAGATTGTGCTTCAAACACGTAGGAAACTACTAATGGATACCAAATACATGGTAATAAACATAATGATAATGAGAAAGGGATTACCTATAATTACTGAACAATCTGATTGATATTTATCCAACGTTTTCAGTAGATTTCAAGTCAAATCCCCTAAAAAGGAGTTCACAAAGAGTACTAAGTAATAATTACAAACTGTAAGTACAAAGTAAATAAAATTAACCAATATATGTGATAAATTTACCAAACTCAACCTCAAGTTCTGAAACTCAATCTGAAATTAGAAATCACATTGACCCGGTTAGAGTCCAAAACTAACAACGACAAATAATATAAAAGATCCTGACCATATTAATTCGGACAAAAGTTTACTCAAAATGTGGAAATTAATTCAACTCCTTTACTAACATTAATACGTCTCCAATGGTCTCCTTTTTAAGAATAAAATCTAACGAATTTCTTTTTGACTTATATTTCATTATCTGGGTTATCACCCTTTCAGCACAATATACTAAAAATTTGTCTCCTCTTTTAATCCCCAATTCAACCATAAATGCTTAAGTTAAAAAGCCAAAAAAGATCTCGAAAGATTACAAACCGCACAAAATAATAAACAAAAAATTAAACTTTAATGTAATACCTAAGATATATGTTCCTAATACATAATTTTCATAGCATTCTACAATGAATATTTCAACGGTTATATCCATGCACCAATTATTTAGAGTAAATGCACAAATGTCCGCCCTTAAATAATACTTTGGAAACAGAAATCAAACACTTTCGTTATCAGAAAAAAAATATTTCAAAATAACAAATCAAACTATTTCAAAATTAAAAAATAAATTAAGAAATAATTTTATAAACAAACAAACATATGAAAGAAAAGTAACAACTAAAATCAAATTAAGAAGAAGTTAGAAGGATTTTGCTCACCTAAGAAAATAAAGCTGAAAAACAAATGGGTTTGGAAGAACAAAAATACAAAACATTAGTAAGTATAAATTAGATCTAAAATGTAAAAAGAGGAAGAAATAGAAACTGTTGAAATTATTAAATAGAAGACAATTTATTCTATTAATAATTTCATCCTCTTGTTAAATGTGGAAAAGACTATGTGTGTACTAATAGTCTCAGGTTAGAATTCGAGAAAAACCCATTAGGAATAATTTAATTAACATGATTTCCTTATCTTGATGACCACTTAATATCTCTTTATTTCAGCTGCTACGGAAGTTACCAAGGATTAAATTTCCACTTTAATATGAGAGGTATTCGTTCCTCAGCTTCAAGAAATCACAATATTTCCATTTTGGATATATAAAGAAACCAATGGAAAAGACTTGTAGATCTCTATCTATGGATATTAAATTTTATAATTATAACATTAATGGGTGCAACTTTTCGTATTAGTGTAGAGAAATAAAAAGTGATATGACATTATGGTGTTTTTAGAGAATAGAAGTCAAAAGAGTTACAGGTGGTCGCCGAAACATATTTGTTGCTCTATCCATTTTGGTTGAAAACGAGTTGTATCGAAAACTAGATGTGCAAGCTTGTTTTAATTTTTCGAGACGAACAGAGTAGAACTCACGTAAGTAAGATGTTCTAGCTTGTTTGTTTAACTTCTCCAAAAGGTCTTTTTTGAACCAAAATCGAGTTGTTCACGGATATTTGTTTCTTAAATGGTGAAGCGAAACTTCCTTGAACACATACAAGATGTTCTAGCTTGTTTGTTTAACTTTTTCGAAAGATTTTTCTTTAACCAAAATCGACTTGTTCACGAAAAATTTGTTTCTTAAATGGTAAAGCGAAACTTCCTTGAACACACGTAAGATCGTTTTTAGAATTAAACTCGAGATTCATGAACAATTTGTTTCTTAAATGGTGAAGCGAAACTTCCTTGAACAATTGATATTGTATGAAATATACAATCTATAATATGAAGTTTAATATTAATAAAGAAATTAAAATCTTAAGAAATTAAAAAAATTATTTAATATTTGAAATTCGTTAATATATTTACATATAAATAAAATATTTTAACGATCTCGTTCGAACAAACTCAGTTCATACAAAGCTTGAACTAAACTTACTTTAATCAAACCTCGAATTGAATTCTGTTTAAACAAAACTTAAATGAGAGATTAAACTACTTATAAACTAACGAGTACGAGAGAGTTTCTCATTTATATCCTTAGTGACAAGAATGCTTTTTTCTTTGGAGTGGGGTTTTGATAAAAAGAGTTGAAAAATAGATATGAAAACTATCACTAGATGATAATAATAATAATAATAATAATAATAATAATAATAATAATAATAATAATAATAATAATAATGAAAGAAGTACCACAACATAACCTATACTATTCCATCACTATAACCCTTGACACCAAACCACTACCAAGATAGCAACAAAACTGAACACTTTCAACCAAATCCGCTCATGCATGATGAGAATTGTTGAATTTCAATTTTAGTAACTAAGTCAATTCACAAAAATGAAATTAAAATGATTGTTTTCTTCGCCTCCTAATTTAGAAGAGAGAGCATAAATACAATTATAATTTACATTTTTCTAGAAACAAAACAAATGAGAAGAAAGAAGACTAGGAACCCCACTATCTAACCTACCATTGATGATTCCGAACCCCAAACAAATCAGACTTACCCATTTAGTATTACCCATCCTATTAACCTTTTTACCTCTATGCAAACACCCCAAATAATAACAAAATTTGACAAGCAAGTCATTGATTATTAAGAAATCATTTATAATCATCATCATCACTGAATTATCGCTCTATCCACAACACCATTCTCATCCAACAAGTCTGTAAATATCTCATTCGAATACCTCTTAGTCAAGATGAATTTCCCGATTTACCCCTTCACAGTTCTGACCACCACTTCCTTGCGATCCCGAAGTACTTGAAGGTGGTTTCAAACGACTCCCTCCTGCCGGAATCGATGGCATAGCCGCCACATTCGATGAACTTTGGCGCCAGCTTCCAAACACAACAACATTCCATGACCCACAAGAGCTAGTAGTTCTTAGCCTTGCTGAGCTAGTATGTTCTTCTCTAACAACGTTTAATGGATTATCAAGAGCTTTTAATATATACCTCATTATTGGTCATCTTGCTGGTTTTGGATTAACACAAGATCTAGCTACTTTAGTCATTTTCCATACTTCTTCTAGTAAATCCTCATCTATTATTAAAGAAGGGTCCAAAATAGTTGTTTCTTGCTCTTTATCGTATATTCTTATATAAGGTAATGTAGCTTCTAATCACTCCTTAACTATTACATCACTCGCCCAACTCATACCACTTTTCCCGTTACTAGCTCAAGTAGAACCTTTCCAAAACAATACACATCATACACACATGTAGCATTAGGCATGTCTGTAGAGAACAATTATTGGATTATGAACTTCATAAGTAAATCTCCTTATATTTTAATTATTGTTAATTTTGAACTTAAGATTTTTTTACTTTTTCATATCTATACACTTTTACGAATCTCAGATATTGTTGGAAAAAGTCCCAAAAATTCCAGCAACCTAACTATACCTCATAACCAGATTGTGTACCAAACACGTAGGCAAGTACTAATGGCTTCCAAGTATATGTTAAAAAACGTAATGATAATGAGAAAGGCTTACCTCGAATTAGTGAACATTCTGATTGATATTTATTCAATGGTTTCAGCAGATTTCAAGTCAAATACTCCTAAAAAAGAGTTTACAAATAGTAGAGAAAGTAAAAATTACAAACTGTAAGTACAAAATAAACTTACCAAGCTTATCCTCAAGTTCTGAAACTCAATCTGAAATCAGAAATCACATTGACTCGGTTGAAGTCCAAAACTAACAACCACAAATAATATAAAGGATCTTGAACATAGTAAATCGGACAAAAGATTACTCAACATGTGGACATTAATTCAACTCCTTGTAATCATGCCTTTTTTACTAACATTAATATGTCTCTAATTGTACCATAATAAAATCTAACAAAATTTTTATCATATATTTCATTATCTGTGTTATCACCCTTGCAACACAATATACTAAAAAATTGTCTCCTCTTTTAATCCCCAATGCAACCATAATTCCTCAGGATAAAAAGCCATAAAAGATCTCGTAAGTTTTCAAACCCCACAAAGCAAGAAAAGAAAAATGCAAGTTTAATGTAATACCTAAGATATATGTTCCTAATTCTTAATTGTCATAGACCGTCTATAATGAATATTTCAACGGTTAGATCCATAAACAAATTATTTAGAGTAAATGCACATATGTCGGCCCTTTAGAAAACCAATACTTTGGAAATCAGAACTCAAACATTTTTGTTATCAGAAATCAAACTATTTCAAAATCACAAATCAAAATATTTCGAAATTAAAAAAAAAAATTGAGAAATAATTTTATGAACAAACAATCATATGAAAGAAAAATAACAATTGAAAACAAATTAAGAAGAAGTTAGAAGAACTTTGCTCACCTAAGAAAATAAAGCTAGAAAAACTAACGGATATGGAACAAAAACAAAATACAAACATTAGTAAGTATAAATAAAATCTAAAACCGGAAAAGATGAAGAAATAGAAATTGTTGGAATTATTAAATAAAAGAGAATTTATTCTTTTAATTCATTCATAAGTTTGGGAGAAATGGAAAAGACTATATGTGTACTAATAGTCTCATATAGAATTTGGAAAAACACTATTGGAAATTATTTTATATAACATGATTTCCTTATCTTGATGACGACTTAATGTCTCTTTATTTCAGCTATTACAGAAGTTTCTAAGGCTTGGTCAACAAAATCGCAGACTTTAATGAACATTGAAAAGCATTTATCACCAGCCCTTGATAAACATTTATGTGACAGTTTTTTGACTTTCCATTTCTTCTATAAATAATCACTTTGTCACTTGCATTTCAATAAAAGAGGAAAAACTATTCTTGATAGAATAAAAAAAACTATTTTAGAGAGAATAAAAAAACTATTCTAGAGAGAATGGAGAAACTATTTTAAGAGAGAATTGAAAAAACTATTCTAGAGTAAATATAGAATAGATATAAAAAAAATTAAGAATTTAAAAAAAAAATACTACTCTTTACTCTCCTCTTATATAATATTTTAATATTACTAGAGCTGAAGTTCTATTATAGATACCGGCAAGACCAAAATATCTTTTTAACGTAATTTTCAATTCTGTGTAACCGTTCTTTTTTCTTGAATTTTCGTGTAAGTTTCCTTGGTTTCAATTTCTTTTAATAGTTTAGTATTACTTTCAATTGAAAATTATTTCATTTTAATTTATGTGAAATCTATTTTTGACTTTTATAGTGATATTGTTAGACTTTTCCAACAAAATATCCCTTGAATAATTAGCTAAATATACATGTAAAATCACCCTAAATCTAGCAACATATGGATGAAATCTTAAAATACGGCTACCACATACCACAAAAGGATGTATATAAACAAAATGAATATATTATAATTTCATATTTAGGCTAATAAAGTATTAGAAATGAGTAAATAATAAAATGGAGTTGGGTTTCTCGAATAAAGGTGAAAAAATAGAAAAGATCCTAAAAAGATGAGACAAAGAAGAAGAATACATAAATTGTTTGGCGCAAATAAAATGAAAATATGCTAAAAAAATATCATCATATATATATTAGATAAAATGAAAATATGCTGAAAAAATTTCAGCATATATATTAGATTTTTTTTCTTGTGTAAAAACATTAAAACCCAAGGTAATATGGTTTGTTTTTAATAGGAAGGGGAAGGCCTAAGATAATATTAGGCCTAATATTTTATAACCAGGGTTCATGAACCAACAGTGCTCATCCCATAAAATATCACAAATCTTATTCAAACCTTAATAGCCGTCTTCAATTTTACATAAAAACACAGAAGACCATACCTTTTCTTACACCACGATCCATTTTCTCCTCTCTAGAAATGAAATCTTCCATTCGATTCTACCATCTTTTTTTTTCCAAGCCTATATCCTCCTTTTTCTTTGTATAAAGTTTTATTTTCTTTCCTATCTCTAACCAAGTTCCGTTTTTTATGGTGAACATATCAAATCGATTTATGGCCATTACATTTCAAATATAGATTATAAGTATAAAACCCAAACCTTCGTTAAAGATGTGAGTTTTCTTCTTTCCATATTCTAAATTATTTTTATCAACTTATTATTTTAAAAATAGAAAATAATTTTTATGTGTTAAAACATGAAAATTTGTCAATTTCTATTTTTTAAAGAGTCTTATGTTTCCAAATGTTGTACATACATGTTTTATTAATTTTATGCATTGCCTACATTTCTTTAGACATAATAATTTAAGAAATTATAATTTGATTTTGCAGCAATAATATTGCATAAACAAATACAAATCACTTGGGGTGTAACCTTAGTTTTGGGGAATTAGGGGCTATAAAAGATTCCATTTTTACTTTTCTTCATTTATTAAATTTCACTTCAAGAATCTACATTCACATTAAAATGTCTTATGAACATAATGTGTATAAAATGGTCATCATCAAATCTGTTAGATTTACTTTTGTTTAATTTATTAAATTGATCCATTCTTTATATTTAGAAAATGGGATTTTAATTCAATTGAATTTATTAGCCTAAATTTGATTGAGAAGCAATATTAGATTTATACCTTGAATGTCTCGTGGATATATGTTGCTTTCACAACTGCCTTCCTTAAATTTAAACACTCTCATATATAAATTTTTATCTAATCCTTAGCTTCGGATGTTTGTTTAAAAGTGATTGAATTTTATATTTGTTAGGTGCATTGTGAGCATTCATTTACAGATGGAAAAGAGAAGTGTTTGTGCACTTTTACAGTTGTATGACTACATGGTCCAAGATGATGTAAGGAAGAAACCCTAGGCATTGAAAGCATAAGTAACATAGTACCTGCTACTAATGTACATCCCTCAATGATTTTCACTAGTTGAACACTTTATATTAATTTTACATTCCCAGTAGAGAATGATTTTCTTAATATTATATTAATTATAACAATTTATGACGTGTGGAGAATAAACGTATCTAGTATGTGAATTATATCACTCCCAAGGCCGGATAGCAACCGCAATGAAAGCTGACTATTTTCGTTGTCCCTTTATGCTGCAAAACTCACGCTCTAACTAAAGTGTTTAATCAAATACTAACAAAAAAATCTATATATGTATGTATAATATTTTTCTTCAAGAAATCACAATATTTTACTTTTTAATATATACAGAGCCCTATCTATGGATATTGAATATTATAATTATTACGTTAAAGGGTGCAACTATTCATAGGAGTATAGAGAAATAAAAAGTGAGATGAGATTATGGTGTCTATAGAGAATAAAAGTCAAAAGAAATACAGGTGATCTTCGGAACATATTTGGTGTTCTGGTGGTTGTAAACGAGTATATCGAAAACTAGATGTGAAAGCTTGTTTTAATTTCTCGAGACCTACAGAGTCGAACTCAAGTAAGTAAGATGTTTTAGCTTGTTTGTTTAACGTCTCCAAAAGGCCTTTTTTCGAACCAAACTAGAGTTGTTCACGAATATTTGTTTCTTAAATGGTGAAGCGGAACTTCCTTGAACACGTGTAAGATGTTATAGGATTTTTGTTTAACTTCTTCGAAAGATCTTTTTTTGAACCAAACTCGACTTGTTCACAGATAAATTGTTTCTTAAATGGTAAAGCGAAACTTCCTTGAAAACACGTAATATGTTCTAGCTTGTTTGTTTAAATTCTCTAAAAGATCTTTTTTCAAACTAAACTTTAGATTCATGAACAATTAGGTTCTTAAATGGTGGAGCGAAACATCCTTGAACAATTGATAATGTATGAAATATATAATATATAATCAAAAGTGTAATATTAATATAGAAATTCAAATCTTAAGAAATTATAAAATCTTATTTAATATTTAAAATTCATTAATATATTAAAAAATAAATAAAATATTAATTTATATATCATAATATAAATGATTAATTAACAAACTCGTTCGAACCAACTCAGTCCATACAAAGCTTTAACCGAACTCTGTTCAAACAAACCTTGAATCGAACTCTGTTTAAACAAAACTTAAATTAGAGATTAAACTTATTTATATACACTAATGAGTTCGAAAGAGTTTCTCATTTATATCCTTAGTGGCAAAAATTCTTTTCTCTTTGGAGGAAGGTTTTGAAAAAGAGACAAGCCATAGTTGAAAATAGGTGGGAAAACTATACCACTAGATAATAATAATAATAATAATAATAATAATAATAATAATAATAATAATAATAATAATAATAATAATAATAATAATAATGAAAGAAGTATCACACCAGAAACCTATTCTATTGCCCCACCATAATCCTTGACACCAAACCACTACCAAGATAGAAAAAAAACTGAACACTTTAGACCAAATCCGCTCATGCATGATGGGAATTGTTGAATTTCAATTTTAGTAACGGAGTCAATTAACAAAAATGAAATTAAAAAGTTTGCTTCTCCTCCAAATTTAAAAAAAAGAGATTGAGCTTAAAATTAATTATAATTTATATTTTTCGTGAAACAAAACAAGCGAAGAAGACAGAAGAAAGAAGACCTCCACTAGCAAACGAACCACCTAGGTGTTGCTTGAAATTCCAACACCTGAAGAAATATCACTTGCCCATTCAGTATTACCCATCCCATTAACCTTTTAACTGCAATGCAAACACCCTAAATAATACCAAAACTTGACAAGCAAGTCACTCATTATTAACATAGAATTTATAATCATCATCATCACCAAATCATCATTATATCCACAACATCATTCTAGACTATAGATCTAATTTTTCTCATAAATCAATGTGAATTTTTATATTTATATGTATACAATTTTTTAAATAAAATTATTCAAGATCTATAATACTTTCTATATATATATATATATATATATATATATATATATATATATATATATATATATTTGATAATATTAAGTATATATGGTACATATGATTTCAAATATAAATCCGCAATTTAGTATTAAACATGTTAAAACTTTTGAGATTTGTTTGTTATTAGAGTAATTATAGACATTGAATTATCTGATGCATAACAAGAACTCTGCCTTTATATCTTATAATAATAATAATAATAATAATATGTGTGTATGCGTGCATGTGGACAAAAGGTTTTTTCTTCATGAAATCATCATCTTTCTTTTTGGTATATGGAGAAACTGGTTGAAAATGTTTCTAGAAAAGAAAATACTACTCTTTACATGAATTTAAATGTAAGTTTTGTTGTTTTCAATTTCTTTCAATAGTGTAGTTTTACTTTTAATTGAAAATTGTTTCTTTTAAATATATATAAAAATATATTTTTTACTTTTCTAGTGATACTATTCGATTTTTCCAACATAATACCACCTGAATATTTAGCTAAATATACATTCTAAATCACTCTAAATCCAGCTACATACGAATGATATTATAAAAAAAGATACGACATACCATAAAAGGCTGTATATAAGAAAAATGGATATATTATAATTTCATATTTAGGCAAGAAGGTGAAAAAATAAAAATGATCCCAGAAAGAAGAGAGAAATAATATATCACAAATCTCATTTAAACCCTAATAGCCGTCTTCAATTTTACATAAAAACACAGAAGACCAAAGCCTTTCTTACATCACTGATCCATTTTCTCCTCTCTAGAAATCGAATTCTTCCATTCTATTCTACCTATTTTTTTTTTCCAAGCCTATATCCTCCTCTTTCTTTGTATAAAGTTTTATTTTCTTTCCTATCTCTAACCAAGTTCCGTTTTTTAATGGTGGGCATATCAAATCGATCTATGGCCATTACATTTCAAATATAGATTATACGTATAAAACCCAAACCTTTGCTGAAGATGTGAGTTTTCTTATTTCCATATTCTAAATTATTTTTATTATCTTATCATTTGGAAAACAGAAAAATAATTTTTATGTGTTAAAACATGAAAATTTGTCAATTTCTATTTTTTAAAGAGTTTTATGTTTCCAAAATGTTGTACGTACATGTTTTGATTATTTTTATGCATTGGCTACATTTCTTTAGACATAATTATTTAAGAAATTATAATTTGAGTTTGTAGCAATAATATTGCATAAACAAATACAAATCACTTGGGGTGTAACCTTAGTTTTGGGGGATTAGGGGCTATAAAAGATTCGATTTTTATGTTTCTTCATTTTCCATCTTTAATTGCATCTGTTGTATTTGAATTTCACTTCAAGAATCTGCATTCACATTAAAATGTCTTATTCACATTAAAATGTCTTATGAACATAATGTGTATAAAACAGCCATTGTCAAATCTTTAGATTTACTTTTGTTTAATTGATTAAATTAATTCATTGTTTATATTTAGAATTGGGAGTCTAATTCAATTGAATTAATTAGCCTAAATTTGATTGAGAAGCAATATTAGATCTATACGTTGAATGTCTCGTGGATATCTGTTGCTTTCACAGCTGCATTCCTTAAATTTAAACACTCTCATATATAAATTTTTATCTAATCCTTAGCTTAGGATTTTTATTTAAAATTGATTGAATTTTATATTTGTTAGGTGCATTGTGAGCATTCATTTACAGATGGAAAAGAGAAGTGTTTGTGCACTTTTACAGTTGTATGACTACATGGTCCAAGATGATGTAAGGAAGAAACCCTAGGCATTGAAAGCATAAGTAACATAGTACCTGCTACTAATGTTCATCCAAAATTGATATCTTCATGAAGTTGGAAAAATATAAATCAATCAAAAGAAGTCTGGTTGATCATATCTTAAAAGATTCAAAGGTTCCGAATCAACACGAGACAAAGGTATGATTTTGAGTGCTACTATTTTTGTGATTTGTATATGTTTAATTACTTTATACCACAAGATAAAGAATTTTTATCGCAATTTCAAATTTTGTATTACAGGAGTAATTAGTAAAATTATTCAATAGAGGGACGAGTAGAGAGATTTGGGAGAAGGAATCTCGCAAAAGATTCAAAGGCTCTGAATCAACACGTGACAAAGGTCTGATTTTCGGTGCTACTTTTTTTGTCATTTTTTTATGTTTAAATACATCATATCACAAATTAAGAGTTTTTATCACAAATTTTGTATTATAGGAGTAATTAATACAAATGTTCAAGAAATGGAAGAAGAGAGGGATCTAAGTGAGCTATTCAGTTCAATATACGTGAGAGTTTGACTTCAATTTGATTGTGGTTTTTTGAAGAGAATTCAAAGGAACTTAAGAATAGGTTCAATGATGGATCTTCTTTGAGAAGAGCCCCAACTTAGCAGCCAAACGAATTTTTCCTAGGTTCCCAATTCTTAGTCATTATTGAGAGGTCAACCCTAAAATATCTTTTATAACCATTTTGTAATAATCATAAGATTAAAAATTTAGTACGAATTTTATCAAGCTCCAAATGAGCTAAACATGTTTGGAGCTTGATTTCTACTTTGTGAATCATATTATTCGCTTATAATTATTCGATGATTTTGATATTATTATTATATGATTGAATTGATTGCTAGCCACATAATATATACATATCTTATGTTTAGTATATTAATCCCATAAAAAATACCCTTCAGGAATTTCCCTAGATATTACACTATCACCCTCGATGAAGTTTATGAACTGAAATAAATATATAATTGTATTACGTGATATAGAATCCATAGATCGTAACAACCGGAATATCTAATATGCTGTTAGAATCTATCACGCTTAGTAGACTTAGGGTCACTCATCGAAGTTTAAGAAATAACCTCATAGCGTACTGGGAAGAGACTTAGGTGGACCTTTGAATCCCGACTAATGGGTTTAACCCAACTCCCCCTTAATTAGAGTACAATATTTGCATAATAATTTGTGAAGCTAAGCAATTTGAGTTGTATCTAATGAGACTAATTTAATCTCAATCTTATAACTAGAGATAACACAAACCACATATCAGTAATATAATGGGAATGACACAAATATGACTCCATTTATTGTATATATGATCAATAAGATTGTTTTTTAACAGCTAAGCCTTTTGGTTTACTGTCCCCCAACCCATAAAAACTCATACAATTAAATCAGCAATTAAAGGCATTTGTCATTGTTAATTTTATTATCGTTAACTTATTTTTTACACTGACCCGTTTTTAGAAGACCATGGAGGATAAAGAGAAGTCAAAGAGAAGAGCTAATTACATTCAAAGTTATCTAGAGTTTATGAAAACAACTTCTGTGTAGAATTAAGTTATTTATAGTTTATTTTAATAATCTTTATCTATAATTGATTTAGAGTCTATGAATTTTGTTTTGTGAAAACGTTAGTTTACTTATACTATATCACGTATATTCTATTATTTAAATAATGGTCGAGATCTTTTTAAAGCAAACAAAGAAAATAGCCTTATAGTATACAAAAGTATGGATTGAGTATAAATGTTTAATGTTTCCATAATTTTATTTATTTTAATCACTTTATTAGTATGTATAACTATATTAATTTATGTAAGAAAAGTACAAAACCACTTTGTAGTACTGGAATATGGAATAGGTACGCATGATCAACAAATTTCGTTATTCTTATATATAAATATTATAGATAGTATTAAATGTATATGTTTATAAATGTATGAATATTACATCCATTTTGAGACCTAGTGGTTGGCCTAGTGGTTAGGTTACTCCTAGAATTTAATCTCATTAGAGTCAAAATGACTCCATGTCCAAAGTGGCACTCTCATGTATTAAAAAAATATTACATCCATTTTTAGTATTTGATCATTATTGTTTGGTTATTATTTCCTTAAATGCCAAAACTAGTTATATATCCAGAATAATATATTTTTAATATCATAAATTCTATAATCTTTTGTTCATAAAACCAAAGTTTTACTAAAAAAACATGTGACATTAACAAATAATTACGAATTGAAAAAAATACTTTTGTTGTTGAAAGTTTAATTGAAATATCATGGCCAACGATCTGAGATACTAAATAAAATAGTGTTTTTTTCAAGGAGATATGAGGTAAGAAATTTAAAAAGGCACTTTTCACAGAGATCAGAGATCTAGACGGCCACAATTTCTCTAGTTAAGAACATAATAAAAAAATAGGTTAAGAGATGAAACTGAGATAATGATTGCTTGTGGTTGCCGCCTGTGAATAGTCTTTTGATGCTGGAAGAGATATTAGTGTGATGATATATCTAAATGAAATCGGGTTAGGGTTTGATTCAAATTAACTAAGTAATTTATAGGTTTAATTAAAATATTAGCGCAAGGAGTTAAGGTTAGCCCATACATAAGTAAATAAAAGAACCATGCTAGCGATACATTTTTCTGGCCCAACCAAAATTTTATAACATCTTCTCCAAATTTTAAATTAATTGTAACCTGTCCTTATTCATTAAGTGATTATTTGCAAAAAATTATTATTGATTTAACATTTCTAAAATATAGGTAATGACAGTGGTTGTATCTAGGCGGCCGCACACTTTCTTAATTTTGATTTTCTCTTATTTTGTCATTAGGAGTTCATACCGGGTCTAATCTCATGTCTTGGTATCATTGTCACATACTCTATATCATTCCCTTTATACCCAACTCTTTCACTAGGTTACCATTGTTGATAATATTTTTACCCAATTTCGGGCATCATTTCCTATATTCTCTCTCTTTTTCACATTTATCACAACACACTTTCTCATTTTTTGGGCTCATATATCACAAAGCGCTTCCTTATCATTGTGAGGCACCCACTACATACATATAACTTCATGAATCTAGACAGTAGGTCAGTTCCAAAAGGAGGTGCACTCCTGATGGCACTCCGATAATCATGACAACATATTCTTATGACCCTAGGAGTTACAGAGGTTAGTATACAATATAGGAACCACATCAATTATAAAAGAAAGATAGAATGTACCCTATTCGGGACTATATATGGTATTTATAAAATGTTGTGGGTGCACGCATGTGTCTGGGTATGCACTTTAGACAAGGTGAGTTCACAACTTAGATCGTTGTGGGGCCATTGTCGTAAATGATTCTTCATGTGTAGCAAGACGCTACTCTTACATGTTAGTTTCATTTGCAGCATTATTCCTTTGGAATATATGTTCTCATGTGAGTTTGGTACTCCCCTATCCTCGAAAAATACATATTACCCTCAACTTGGTGGTCAGGTTTTTTTTTACTACGTGGGACTTCTTGTGTTTGATCAAGTATCGACTATTTATTTTAGCTTATTAATACTCTTCTGAATTTGTGTGATTGGTATCCCTTACTTGGATATGATAAAAATTGATTCATTTGCCTCTTATGTGGTTTTCCAAGATAAGTGATTCTATATTTCTTTGATGTCAGTTGTATAACACTTTCTTTCTTGTGTGTATATATATATGAACTTTCAAATAAAACTAAGTATTATACAAAACCGTAGTCCATACTCTAGTCCTCGGAGACGGTACAAATTTCATCTCAATTTTATAATAGGGATGAGACAAATCATAGAGGGGACGAATGTCATCTCAATCTTAGAATAAAAATATGACAAATTTCATTCAAACTTAAGATCGGAGATGAAACAAATCTCTTCTCAGTCTTAGAATGGAGATGGGACAAATTACACCTCGATCTAAAATTGTTGATGAGACAAATTCCATCTCAATCGTAAAATGGAGATAAGATTAATTCAATCGTAAGCTTATAATTAGAGATAACACAAATCACATATCAGTAATATAATGGAGATGGCACAAATATGACTCCATATATTGTATATATGATCAATAAGATTGTTTTTTAACGGCTAAGCCTTTTGCTCACCAACCGATAAAAACTCATACAATTATTTAATCAATTAAAGGCATCTGTCATTGTTAATTTTATTATCGTTACCCAACCAAAACAAAGACTATAATAGATAACCTTGTTCACATTGCTTATTTTTTACGCTGACCCATTTTCAGAAGACCATGTAGGATAAAGAGAACTCAAATAGAAGAGCTAATAATATCGCAACGGGGGTAAGTAGAATATTTATTACATTCAAAGTTATCTATAGTTTATTAATACAGCTTTTTGTGTAGAAATTAAGTGATTTACAGTTTATTTTAATAATCTTTATCTATAGTTGATTTAGAGTCTATGAATTGTTTTTGTGAAAACGTTAGTTTTGCTTATACTATAGCGCGTATATTCTATTATTTATAATGGTCAAGATCTTTTTAAAGAAAACAAAGAAAATGGCAATATATTATACAAAAGTATGAATTGAGTATAAATGTTTAATGTTTCCATAATTTTCTTTATTTTAATCACTTTATTAGTCTATATAACTATGTGAATTTTTGTAAGAAAAGTACAAAACGACTTTGTAGTATTGGAATATGAAATAGGTACGTTATCAAAAGTATTACCTATACATGTTTACTTATATACATGTAAAAATATTAAATCCATTTTTAGTATTTGATCATGATTGTTTGGTTATTATTTACTTAAATGCCAAAACTATTTATACGTACATAATAATATATTTTTAATATGATTGATGCTATAATCTATAATTCATGAAACCAAATTTTTACAAATGTGTTATATAATGTAAAGCTATTTTAATAAGATATTTTTGTGAGATATAAATTTTAATAACTGTAAATTAATGATTCTTTGTTGAATTATACATATCAGTTTCGAGTGAATCTACAATGAGTGACACTGGAAAGTTCACAATATACATATCATCAAATTCAATAGAGTATATACTAAATATAAATTTATATGCAAAGAAATGATGAGTCAGCAATGGGATTGGTTTATGAAGTCAGAAAGTTTGAAAACTATTTTACAACTATGTAGCACATAATATAATGCATAATTTCGAGATACTTTTGGATCATGTAAATTAAACACTTCAACTGTCAAGGGTATTTCCTTATTTTTTTATGTTTCACAGCAACATGGAATCCTTCAATTTTATTGTAATAAGTTTCCCTTAGTTGCTACCTGAAAGTGAGTTCTTTCATTGATCTATTGTCCGCCCACTAGATATACCCTAAAATATTTCATTTAAACTACGTGTTGTACAAAGAAGCACTCAAAACTCTATTCTTTAGAGAAGGGATAAATCCAATCGCGTTTTATAATAGAATTGAGAAAAATAAGAGAGGGTATATGTCCAATCTCAATCATAAAATGGAAATGAGACAAATTTGATTCTAGACGTAAGATTGAAGA
The DNA here is from genome assembly GCA_029959085.1 of Nemophila menziesii. NCBI lineage: Eukaryota > Viridiplantae > Streptophyta > Magnoliopsida > Boraginales > Hydrophyllaceae > Nemophila > Nemophila menziesii. Next base: position 59,702,926 of record JARWIR010000005.1, on the reverse strand, counting down.
CGAGACAAATCTCATCTTAGTATTAGAATAAAAATAGAACATATTCCATTATAGTTTTATATTTTTTTATCTCAAACTTAGAATGTAGATTAGATAATTTCCATCTCAATCTGAACTTGAAGATGAGACGGATTCCATCTCAATCGTAGAAATAAGATGGGACAAACTCTTTCTCAGTTTTAAAATTAGAGACGAGACAAATCTTATCTCAAATTTAGCATAGAGTTGATAAATTCCATCTCAATTTGTGTACGACAAATCTCATCACATGCACAATTTACAAAGATACTTTTTTTCTTATTTACTGTGGATTAAATCTCAAATCTATGTATCATATTTTAAAAAATTATAGATGAAAACTATCATATTAAATTATTAATATTTTATCAAGAAATGCTTATCTTCCTATTATTGGATTCTCAAAAATATAACTCTTTTACCCCAACCCCTACTAAAAAAGAAAAAATGATAAAACTTGCCCTAGCCCCCTCATCCCTTAAAAGAAAAATATAATCTAAAAAAATAAAGTCCCCCAATTCTCACTTGAAAAGAAAAAAATTATAAAAAAATATTTTTCCCACTGGCTCGAAAAAATAAAAAATCTATAAAATAAAAACATTTACATCAGTACTTGAAAAAAAATTAAAAAAAATTTGTTCATTACCATTTGAAAAGGTAAAACGTTGAAAAGAAAACTTTGCCTCCTGAAGAGAAGCAAATAAAAAAAATATCCCTTTCGTATAGAAATGAAAAATTGCTAATATATAAATCCCCTCATCTAGGACCCCTCTGTTGAAAAAGAAAACCAGAGAAATAAATTTTCACAGTTGATGGATAAAAAAAATTTGTCCGGTACCCCTTTTTGGAAAAGAAAAAATAAAAAAAATTCTCTCAAAACCTTCGTTGGTAATAAATATTTTATATTTGCTTTTGTTTTTTATTAAACAATATATTTACCATTAATTGATTATAGAAAATATCGGTTAACTGTCTTGCTATTTAAAAAATATAGTTACTATTTAATAGTTAGAAGTGTATGTTGGTAACTTTTACATTTATAATAATGCTTGTTTTAAATGGAAAATTTATGTTTTTTTAATTATGTAAGTGAGAATTTTCTCTAAAAGTATTATGTACCTACTAGTTATTACATGAATTATAGACCAAAGATATTGATAAAACTATATAATAAGAGAAATAATATATACATATTATTTCTTATTACATTGGAGAGGCATTTTAATCAGGTAAGCTTTGAAATAATTGTAGAAACTTCGAACCAGTAGAACAACTAGTAACCGTCAACCCTTATGTTATACTTGAATTAATTTTTCTCGTTTTCCTTAAACATCTTTTTTTTTCCTTGGTTAATCCAAGTTTTATAGAAATTTAAACTGCAAAAGTCACCATACTCCCAATAGCTAAACCATCACAATCAACTTCTTTGTACTTTAACAGAGGCATGAAATGAGGCTTCTATGGTATCTTTTTAAACACGTCCATTTCTTCAATGGTTGCCCACAGTGCCATGTTCTTCACAAACCTTCTATGCCCCCATCTATTTACTTGTTGGGAGAAATATAATAAAAAGTATTATTAACCAAAAAAACAGAGGAAAAAGTATTAACCAACTCATAGCTTTATTGCTTACTTGTAGTAGTACCATGGTGCATTTTCTCTTTAAACCACATTTAAAGTGGTTCGTGTTGGATCTACAAACAAAATTGTATTGATAATTACTCTATAAAGCCACCACAAAAATGTCCACTATATCAGGAGTCTATGTTTTTACCTATTATCAGATATTATAGACACTTTATTGGTACCTTCATTTGCCTTTCTCTTTTTCTATTCGAGATGATCTCTCCACCTCCTAACTAGAAACCAAAGGTATCACAAACATCAAAATTACAATCATAAGCTCTATTAAAGCTTATTTGACACTATTTTTTCTTAATAAAATAAATTAATTTCTTATTTTAATCTTATTTCTAATTCTAAATAGTTTTCAAATTTCAAAAATAAACATAAATAAAAAATATTTATTAAAATTGAGTTTTGCTAAAAAACGTGTGTTATTAACAAAAATTAAGAATTGAAAAAAATACCGTTGTTGTTGAAATTTTAATTGAAATATCATGGCCAACTATTTGAGATACTAAATAAAATAGTATTTTTTTCAAGGATATCTGAGGTAAGAAATTAAAAAAGACACTTTTCATGGAGATATGAGATTTGGACGGACATATTCTCTACTTAAGAAACATAATAAAAACGGGTTAAGAGATAAAACTGAGATAATGATTGCTTGTTGTTGCCGCCTGTGAATAGTCTTTTGATGACGTAAGAGATATTAGTGTGATGATATATCTAAATAAAGTTGGGTTAGGGTTTGATTCAAATAAACTAAGTAATTTACACGGTCAAGTAAAATTTTAGCCCAAATAATTAAGATTAGCCCATACAGTAAATAAAATAACCATATAGACATTTTTCTGGCCCTACCAAAATTTTATAACATCTTGTCGAAATTTTAAATTAATTGTAACCCATCCTTATTCATTAAGTGATTATTTGCAAAAAATTATTATTGATAAAACATTACTGAAATATAAGTAATGACAATGGTTGTATCTCGGCGGCGGCGCACTTCCTTAACTTTGATTTCCTTTCATTTTGTCACTACGAGTTCATAACGGGTCTAATCTCACGTCTTGGTATCATTGTCACATACATTATATCATTCCCTTTATACCCAACTCTTTCACTAGGTTACCATTGTTAATAATATTTTTACCCTATTTTAGGCATTATTTGCTATATTCTCTATCTTTTTCACATTTATCACAACACCCTTTCTCATTTTTTGGGCTCAAATATACACCCGACTCATATATCATAAAGTTCAAATCTATGCCTGGTTATAGATCACCATTACAAAGCGTTTCCTTATCATTGTCGAGGCACCTACTACATACATACAACTTCCTGAATCTAGACACTAGGTCAGGTCCAAAGGGAGGTGCACTCTGATGGAACTGAGATACACATGCTAAGGTATTCTTATGACCCAAGGAGTTACAAAGGTTTATAGACTATATAGTAACCACATAAATTATAAAATAATGATAGAATGTACTATATTGGGGTGTAGATATGGTATTTATATAATGTTGTGGGTGCACGCATGTTGCTGGTGTGCACTTTAGACAAGGTGAGTTCACAACTTAGATCGTTGTGGGGCCCTTGCCGTAAATGATTCTTCATGTGTAGCAAGACGCTAACCTCACATGTTAGTTGCATGTACAACATTATTCCTTTGTCATATATGTCCTCGGGTAAGTTTGGTACTCATCTATCCTCGGCAAATACATATTACCGTCGACTTGGTGGTCATGTCTTTTTTTCGCAACGTGGAACTTCTCGTGGTTGATCAAGTATCGACTATTTATTTTAGCTTATCAACACTCTTCTGAAACTGTGTAATTGGTATCCCTCACTTCGATATGATCAAAACAGAATCATTTGCCTCTTATGTGGTTTTTCAAGATAAGTGATTCTATATTTCTTTGATGTCAGTTATATAACACTTTCATTCTTGTGTGTGTGTATATATATGAACTTTCAAATAAAACTAAGTATTGTAGAAAAAAGCAGTCCACACTCTAGTCCTCGAAAAGGTACAAATTTCATCTCAATTTTATAATAGAGATGGGACAAATCAGAGAGGTGACGAATGTCATCTGAATCTTAGAATAAAAATATGACAAATTTCATTCAAACTTAAGATTGGAGATGAGACAAATCTCTTCCCAGTCTTAGAATGGAGATGAGACAAATTACATCTCGATCTAAAATTGATGATGAGACAAATTCCATCTCAATCGTAAAATGAAGATGAGACTAATTCAAACTCAACCTTATAACTAGAGATAACACAAATCACATATATGTACTATAATAGGGATAGCACAAATATGAATCCATCTATTGTATATATGATCAATAAACCTTTTGGTTTAATGTCCCCCAACCCATTAAAACTCATACAATTATTTCAGCAATTAAAGGCATCTGTCATTGTTAATTTTATTATCGTTACCCAACCAAAAAAAAGACTATAACAAATAACCTTGGTCACTTTGCTTATTTTTTACACTGACCCGTTTTTAGAAGACCATGGATAATGAACTCAAAGAGAAAAGCTAATTATATCGCAACTGAGGTAAGTAGAATTTTTATTACATTCAAAGTTATCTAGAGTTTATGAAAACAACTTATGTGTAGAAATTAAGTGATTTATAGTTTATTTTAATAATCTTTATCTACAATTGATTTAGAGTCTATGAATTTTTTTTGTGAAACCGTTAGTTTTGCTTATACTATAGCGCGTATATTCTATTATTTAAATAATGGTCAAGATCTTTTCAAAGAAAACAAAGAAAATAGTCTTATATTATACAAAAGTATGGATTGAGTATAAATGTTTAATGTTTCCATAATTTTCTTTATTTTAATAACTTTATTAGTATGTATAACTATATGAATTTTTTTAAGAAAAGTACAAAACGACTTTGTAGTACTGGAATATGGAATAGGTACGCATGATCAACAACTTTCGTTATTCTTATATATAACTATTATAGAAAGTATTACATGTATATTCATAATAATATGTTTTTAATATCATAGATGCTATAATCTTCTATTCATAAAACCAAAGTTTTACAAATGCGTTATATAAGATATGTTTGTGAGATCTAAATTTTAATAACTGTAAATTAATCATTATTTGTTGAATTATACATATAATTTTCGAGTGAATCAACAAAGATTGACACTGGAAAGTTAGCAATATACATATCATCAAATTCAGTATAGTATATACTAAATATAAATTCATATGCAAAAAAATGATGAGTCATCAATGGGATTGGTTTATGAAGTCCAATTGTTTGAAATCTATTTTCAAACTGATGTTATAAAAGCAATCTGTGGTGCACATAATATAATGCATAATCTCGAGATACTTTTGAATAATTTAAATCAAAGACTTCAACGGTTAAGGGTATTTCCTTAATTTATTTTATTTCACAGCAACATGGATTCTTTCAATTTCATTTTAATAAGTTTCCCTTAGTTGCTACATGAGAGTGAGTTCTTTCATTGATCTATTGTCTGCCCACCAGGTATACTCCAAACTCTAGTCTTTAGAGAAGGGACAAATCCAATCTCAATTTAGAATCAAATGAGACAAATAAGAGAGGGGATAGGTCCAATCTCAATATTAAAATGGAAATGAGACAATTTTATCTTAGACTTAAGATTGAAGATGAGACAAGTCTCATCTTTGTAAAAGAATAAAAATGGAACATATTCCATCATAGTTTTATATTAGATACGTGACAAATTTCATCTCAATCTTAGAATGGAGATAAGATAAATTCCATCTCAATCTAAACTTGAAGATTAGACAGATTCCATCTCAATGTAGAAAGACGATTGGACACACTCTTTCTGAGTTTTAATATTAGAGACGAGACAAATCTTATCTCAAACTTAGCATAGAGTTTAAAAATTCCATCTCAATTTGGATAGAACAAATCTCATCACATGCACAATTTACAAATATACATATATTTCTTATTTATTGTGGATAAAATCTCAAATTTATGTATCATATTTAAAAAAATTATAGATGAAAACTATGATATTAAATTATTAATAATTTATCAAAAACACTTATCTTCCTATTATTGGATTCTCAGAAATTTTAATGGGACAAATCTCATCTCAGTAGGACTGACATGAAAATCTCATCCCAATCTTATAATGTAGATGGGATAAAATTTAATTTTTTTACCCCAACCCCTACTAAAAAAGAAAAAATGATAAAAGTCTCCCTAGCCCCCCTCATCTGTTAAAAGAAAAAAATAATCTAAAAAAAAAATTCCCCCACTTCTCGCTTGAAAAGAAAAAAATTATAAAAAAATATCTTTCCAACTTCCCCAGAAAAAATAAAAAATTTAAAAATAAAAGAAATTACATCAGTACTTGAAAAAAATTATAAAATTTGTCACTTCCCTGTTGAAAAGGTAAAACGTTGAAACGACAAATCTGCCTCATTATGAGAAGCAAATAAAAAATATCCCCTTCGAAAAGAAATAATAATAACTAATATAAAAATTTTCTTATCTAGGACCCCTCTTTCGAAAAAGAAAAACCCGAGAAATAAATTTCTGGTACACTTTTTGGAAAAGAAAAAATATTAAAAATTCCCTCATAACCCCTGTTGGTAAAAAAATATTTTATATTTGCTTTTGTTTTTTTTATTATTTATTATAGTTAATATTGATTGATTGTAGAAAATATTGGTGAACTGTCTTGTTAATTAATAAATATAGTTACCATGGAGGATAAAGAGCTCTCTCTGAGAGAGGAGCTAATAATATCGCAACTGAGGTAAGTAGAATATTTATTACATTCAAAGTTATCTAGAGTTTATGAATACAACTTCTGTGTAAAAATTAAGTGATTTATAGTTTATTTTAATAATATTTATTTATAATTGATTTAGAGTCTATGAATTTTATTAGCGAAAACGTTAGTTTTCTTATAATATAAAGCAGATATTATATTATTTAAATAATGGTCAAGATCCTTTTAAAGAAAACAAAGAAAATAGCCTTATAGTATACAAAAGTATGGATTGAGTATAAATGTTTAATGTTTCCATTATTTTCTTTATTTCAATCACTTTATTAGTATATATAACTATGTGAATTGTCTTTAAGAAATGTACAAAACGACTTTGTAGTACTGGAATATGGAATAGCTACGCATGATCAACAACTTTCGTTATTCTTATATATAACTATTATCAAAAGTAATACATGTATATCTTTACTTATATACATGTAAGAATATTACATCCATTTTTAGTATTTTATCATTATTGTTTGGTTATTATTTCCTTAAATGCCAAACCTAGTTATATATACATAATAATATATTTTTAATATCATATATGCTATAATCCTCTATTCATAAAACCAAAGTTTTACGAATATGTTATATAATGTAAAGCTATTTTAATAAGATATGTTTGTGAGATCTAAATTTTAGTAACTTTAAATTAAGCATTCTTTGTTGAATTATACATATCAGTTTCGAGTGAATCAAAAATGATTCACATGGGAAAGTTAACAATATATATCATCAAATTCAATACAGTATATACTAAATATAAATTCATATGCAAAGAAATGATGAGTCAGCAATGGGATTGGTTTATAAAGTCAAAAAGTTTGAAAACTATTTTCAAACTGAAGTTATAAAAGTAATCTGTGGTGCACATAATATACTGCATAATTTTGAGATACTTTTGAATCATGTAAATCAAAGACTTTAGCTGTTAAGGGTATTTCCTTAATTTTGTTTTGTTTCCTAGCAACATGGAATCCTTCAATTTCATTTTAATAAGGTTCCCATAGTTGCTACCTAAGAGTGAGTTCTTTCATTGATCTATTTTGTCTGCCCATCAGGTATACACCAAAATATTTCATTTAAACTATGTGTTGTACAAAAAAGCACTCCAAACTCTAGACTTTAGATAAGGGACAGATCTAATCGGAATTTATAATTGAAATGAGACAAATAAGAAAGGGGATAGGTCCAATCTCAATCTTAAAACTAAAATTAGACAATTTTATCTCTGACTTAAGATTGAAGACGAGACAAATCTCATTTTGGTATAAGAATAAAAATTGAACATATTCCATCATAGTTTGAAATTAGATACGTGATAAATTTTATCTCAATCATAGTATGGAGATAAGATAAATTCCATTTCAATCTAAATTAGAAGACGAGACAAATTCCATCTCAATCGTAGAAAGAAGATGGGATAAACTCTTTCTCAGTTTTAATATTAGAGACGAGACAAATCTTATCTCAAACTTAGCATAGAGTTGAAAAATTTCATCTCAATTTTTGTAGGACAAATGTCATCACATGCACAATTTACAAAGATACTTCTATTTCTTATTTATTGTGGATTAAATCTCAAATTTATGTATCATATTTAAAAAAATTATAGATGAAACTATCATATTAAATTATTAATAATTTATTAAAAAACGTTTATCTTCCTACTATTGGATTCTCAAAAAATTTAATGGGACAAATCCAATCTCAGTAGGACTGACATGAAAATCTCATCTCAATCTTTGAATAGAGATGGCACAAATATCATCCCAATCTTATAACGTAGATGAAATAAAATTTAATTTATTTACCCCAACCCCTACTAAAAAAGAAAAAATGATAAAAGCTGCCCTAGCCCCCCTCTTCCCTTAAAAGAAAAAAATAATCTAAAAAAATAAAGTCCCCCGCTTCTCGCTTGAAAAGAAAAAAATTATAAAAAAATATTTTTCCCACGGGTCCAGAAAAAATAAAAAATCTAAAAATAAAAACGATTACATCAATTCTTGAAAAATAATTATAAAATTTGTCCCTTCCCCGCTTAAAAGGTAAAACGTTGAATCGACAAAATCTGCCTCCTTAAGAGAAGCAAATCAAAAAAAAATAATATCCCCTTCGAAAAGAAATAAAAATTGCTAATATAAAAATTCCCTCATCTTGGACCCCTCTTTCAAAAAAGAAAAACCCGAGAAATAAATTTCCACACCTACTAGATAAAAGAAATTTGTCCAGTACCCCTTTTTTGAAAAGAAAATTTTTTAAAAATTCCCTCAAAACTTTCTTTGGTAAAAATATATTTTATATTTTCTTTTGTTTTTTTAATTATTTAATATAGTTACTATTGATTGATTGTAGAAAATATCGGTGAACTGTCTTGTTAATTAATAAATATAGTTACTATTTAATAGTTAGAAGGGTATGTTGGTAACTTTTACATTTATAATAATGTTTAATTTAAATGTGAAATTGATGTTTTTTAATAATTTAAGTGAGAAATGTCTCTAAAATTATTATGTACTTACTAGTTATTACATAAATTATAGACCAGAGATATTTACAAAACTATATAATGAGAGAAATAATATATATATTATTTCTTATTACATTGGAGACGCCTTTGAATCGGGTAAGCTTTGAGATAATTGTTGAAACTTCGAACCAGTAGAACAACCCTTATGTTATACTTGAATTTATGTTTCTCGTTTTCCTTGAACATCATTTTTTTCCTTGGTTAATTCAACTGTTATAGAATTTTAAACTGCAAAAGTCACCATACTCCAAATAGCTAAGCCTTCACGATCGACTTCTTTGTACTTTAACACAGACATGAAATGAGGCTTATGTGGCATCTTTTTACACACATCTATTTCTTCAAAGGTTGCCCATAGTGCCATATTCTTCACAAACCTTCTGTGCCCCCACCTATTTAATTGTTGGGAGAAATATAATAAAAAGTATTATTAACCAAAAAAAATGGAGGAAAAAGTATTAATCAACTCATAGCTTTAATGCTTACTTGTAGTAGTACCCTCGTGCATTTTCTCTTTAAACCACACCTAACGTCGTTCGTTATCCATCAATTCATCAACTCTAATGTCGGTAGGATTTACAAACAAAATTGTATTGATAGTTACTCTATTAATCCACCACAGAAATGTCCACTATATCAGGATTTTATGTTTTTAGCTATTATCAAATAATCTAGACACTTTATTGGTACCTTCATTGTCCTTTCTCTTTTTCTCTTCAGGATGATCTCTCCACCTTCTAACTGGAAACCAAAGAAATCACAAACATCAAAATTACAATCATAAGCTCTATTAAAGCTTATATATTAAGAAAGGCATTTTTTTCAGGGAGATCTGAAATTTAGACGGCCACGTTCTCTGCTTAAGAAACATACTAAAAAAACGAGTTAAGAGATAAAACTGAGATAATGATTGCTTGTGGTTGCCTGTGAATAGTCTTTTGATGCTGGAAGAGATATTAGTGTGATGATATATCTAAATGAAGTCGGGTTAGGGTTTGATTCAAATAAACTAAGGGTTAAGTAAAATTTTAGCCCAAAGAAGTAAGATTAGCCCATACATAAGTAAATAAAATAACAATATAGACATTTTTCTGGCCCAACCAAAATTTTATAAAATCTTGTCCAAATTTTAAATTAATTGTAAACCGTCCTTATTCATTAAGTGATTATTTGCAAAAAATTATTATTGATAAAACATTTCTCAAATATAAGTAATTACAATGGTTGTATCTAGGCGGCACGCACTTTCTTAACTTTGATTTTATTTTATTTTTTCATTAGGAGTTCATAACGGGTCTAATCTCACGTCTTGGTATCATTGTCACATACTCTATATCATTCCCTTTATACCCAACTCTTTCCCTAGGTTACCATTGTTGATAATATTTTTACCAAATTTCGGACATTATTTGATATATTCTCTCTCTTATTCACATTTATCACAGCAAACTTTCTCATTTTTTGGGCTCAAATATACACTCGACTCATATATCATAAAGTTCAGATCTAGGCCTGGTTATAGATCACCATTAGAAAGCGCTTCCTTATCATTGTCGAGGCACCGACAACATACATACAACATCCTGAATATAGACACTAGGTCAGGTCCAAAGGGAGGTGCACTCTGATGGCACACCGATACTCATGCTAAGGTATTCTTATGACCCAAGGAGTTACAAAGGTTTGTATAATATATAGTAACCACATCAATGTTAAAATAAAGATAAAATGTACCATATTCGGGACTAGATACGGTATTTATAAAATGTTTTGGGTCCACGCATGTGGCTGGGTGTACACTTTAGACAAGGTGAGTTTACAACTGCCGTAAATGTTCTTCATGTGTAGCAAGACGCTACTCTCACATGTTAGTTGAATGTTCAGCATTATTTCTTTGGCATATATGTCCTCAGCTATGTTTGGTACTCATCTATCCTCGGCAAATACATATTACACTCGACTTGGTGGTTATGTCTTTTTTTTGCTACGTTGGACTTCTCATGGTTGATCAAGTATCGACTATTTATTTTAGCTTATCAATACTCCTCTGAATTTTTGTTATTGGTATCCCTTACTTGGATATGATCAAAACAAAAAATCATTTGCCTCTTATGTGGTTTTCCAAGATAAGTGATTCTTTATTTATTTTATGTCAGTTGCATAACACTTTCTTTATTGTGTGTGTATATATATATATATATATATATATATATATATATATATATATATATATATGAACTTTTAAATAAACCTAAGTATTGTACAAAAAAGTAGTCCAAACTCTAGTCCTTGGAGAAGGTACAAACTTCATCTCAGTTTTATAATGGAGATGGGACAAATCTGAGAAGGGACGAATGTCATCTCAATCATAGAATAAATATATTACAAATTTCATTTAAACTTAAGATCATAGATGAAACAAATCTTTTCTCATTCTTCGAATGGAGATGAGAAAAATTACATCTCGATCTAAAATCTATGATGAGACAAATTCCATCTCAATCGTAAAATGGAGATGAGACTAATTTAATCTCAATCTTATAATTAGAGATAACACAAACCACATATCAGTAATATAATGGGGATGACACAAATATGACTCCATTTGTTGTATATATGATCAATAAGATTATTTTTTAACGGCTAAGCCTTTTCGTTTACTGTCCCCCAACCCATAAAAACTCATACAATTATTTCAGCAATTAATGACATCTGTCATTGTTAATTTTATTATCGTTAACCAACCAAGAAAATGACTTGGTCACTTTGCTTATTTTTTACACTGACCCGTTTTTAGAAGACCATGGAGGATAAAGAGAAGTCAAAGAGAAGAGCTAATTACATTCAAAGTTATCTAGAGTTTATGAAAACAAATTCTGTGTAGAAATTAAGTTATTTATAGTTTATTTTAATAATCTTTATCTATAATTGATTTAAAGTCTATGAATTTTGTTTTGTGAAAACGTTAGTTTGCTTATACTATAGCACGTATATTCTATTATTTAAATAATGGTCGAGATCTTTTTAAAGAAAACAAAGAAAATAGCCTTATAGTATACAAAAGTATGGATTGAGAATAAATGTTTAATGTTTCCATAATTTTATTTATTTTAATCACTTTATTAGTATGTATAACTATATTAATTTATGTAAGAAAAGTACAAAACCACTTTGTAGTACTGGAATATGGAATAGGTACGCATGATCAACAAATTTCGTTATCGATAGTTGGCCTAGTGGTTAGGTTACTCCTGGTATTGAATCTCATTGGAGTCAAAATGACTCTGAGTCCAAAGTGGCTCACTCATGTATTAAAAAAAATATTACATCCATTTTAAGTATTTGATCATTATTGTTTGGTTATTATTTCCTTAAATGCCAAAACTAGTTATATATCCATAATAATATATTTTTAATATCATAAATGCTATAATCTTTTGTTCTTAAAACCAAAGTTTTACTAAAAAAACATGTGACATTAACAAAAAATTACTAATTGAAAAAAATACTTTTGTTGTTGAATGTTTAATTGAAATATCATGGCTAACGATCTGAGATACTAAATAGAATAGTTTTTTTTTCAAGGAGATCTGAGGTAAGAAATTTAAAAAGGCACTTTTCAGAGAGATCATAGATCTAGACGGCCAATTTCTCTAATTAAGAAACATAATAAAAAAATAGGTTAAGAGATGAAAGTGAGATAATGATTGCTTGTGGTTGCCGCCTGTGAATAGTCTTTTGATGCTGGAAGAGATATTAGTGTGATGATATATCTAAATGAAATTGGGTTAGGGTTTGATTCAAATAAACTAAGTAATTTATAGGGTTAAGTAAAATATTAGCCCAAGGAGTTAAGGTTAGCCCATACATAAGTAAATAAAAGAACCATGCTAGCGATACATTTTTTTGGCCCAACCAAAATTTTATAACATCTTGTCCAAATTTTAAATTTATTGTAACCTGTCCTTATTTATTAAGTGATTATTTGCAAAAAATTATTATTGATATACCATTTCTAAAATATAGGTAATGACAGTGGTTGTATCTCGGCGGCCGCACACTTCCTTGATTTTAATTTTCTTTTATTTTGTCATTAGGAGTTCATACCGGGTCTAATCTCACGTCTTGGTATCATTGTCACATACTCTATATCATTCTCTTTATACCCAACTCTTTCACTAGGTTTCCATTGTTGATAATATTTTTACCCAATTTTTGGCATCATTTGCTATATTCTCTCTCTTTTTCACATTTATCACAACACTCTTTATCATTTTTTGGGTTCATATATCACAATGTTCAGATCTAGTCCTAGTTATAAATCACCATTACAAAGCGCTTCCTTATCATTGTGAGGCACCCACTACATACATACAACTTCATGAATCTAGACACTAGGTCAGTTCCAAAGGGAGGTGCACTCCTGATGGCACTCCGATAATCATGACAACATATTCTTATGACCCTAGGAGTTACAGAGGTTAGTAGACAATATAGTAACCACATCAATTATAAAAGAAAGATAGAATGTACCCTATTCGGGACTATATATGGTATTTATAAAATGTTGTGGGTGTACGCATGTGTCTGGGTATTTACTTTAGACAAGGTGAGTTCACAACTTAGATCGTTGTGGGGAAATTGCCGTAAATGATTCTTCATGTGTAGCAAGACGCTACTCTCACATGTTAGTTGCATTTGCAGCATTATTCCTTTGGAATATATGTTCTCATGTGAGTTTGGTACTCCCCTATCTTCGAAAAATACATATTACCCTCAACTTGGTGGTCATGTTTTTTTTACTACGTGGGACTTCTTGTGGTTGATCAAGTATCGACTATTTATTTTAGCTTATTAATACTCTTCTGAATTTGTGTGATTGGTATCCCTTACTTGGATATGATGAAAATTGATTCATTTGCCTCTTATGTGGTTTTCCAAGATAAGTGATTCTATATTTCTTTGATGTCAGTTGTATAACACTTTCTTTCTTGTGTGTGTATATATATATATATATATATATGAACTTTCAAATAAAACTAAGTATTGTACAAAACCGTAGTCCATACTCTAGTCCTCGGAGAAGGTACAAATGTCATCTCAATTTTATAATAGAGATGAGACAAATCATAGAGGGGATGAATGTCATCTCAATCTTAGAATAAAAATATGACAAATTTCATTCAAACTTAAGATCGGAGATGAAAAAAATCTCTTCTTAGTCTTAGAATGGAGATGAGACAAATTACACCTCGATCTAAAATTGTTGATGAGACAAATTCCATCTCAATCGTAAAATGGAGATAAGATCAATTCAATCGCAGTCTTATAATTAGAGATAACACAAATCACATATCAGTAATATAATAGAGATGGCACAAATATGACTCCATATATTGTATATATGATCAATAAGATTGTTTTTAACGGCTAAGCCTTTTGGTCCCAAACCGATAAAAACTCATACAATTATTTCATCAATTAAAGGCATCTGTCATTGTTAATTTTATTATCGTTGCCTAACCTAAAAAAGGACTATAACAAAATAACCTTTGTCACTTTGCTTATTTTTTAGGCTGACCCATTTTCAGAAGACCATGGAAGATAAAGAGAACTCAAAGAGAAGAGCTAATAATATCACATCTGGGTTAAGTAGAATATTTATTACATTCAATGTTATCTAGAGTTTATGAATACAACTTCTGTGTAGAAATTAAGTGATTTATTGTCTATTTTAATAATCTATATCTATAGTTGATTTAGAGTCTATGAATTGTTTTTGTGAAAACGTTAGATTTTTGTCTAAAAAAAAGAAAACGTTAGATTTTATTATACTATAGCGCAGAAATTCTATTATTTAAATAATGGTCAAGATCTTTTTAAAGAAAACAAAGAAAATAGCCTTATAGTATACAATTATGGATTGAGTATAAATTTTTAATGTTTCCATAATTTTCTTTATTTTAATCGCTTTATTAGTATATATAACTATATGAATTTTTCTGAAGAAAAGTACAAAACAACTTTGTAGTACTGGAATATGGAATAGGTACGCATGATCAACAACTTTCGTTATTCTTATACATAACTATTAATAAAAATATTGCTTGTATATGTTTACATATATACATGTAAGAATATTACATCCATTTTTAGTATTTGATCATTATTGTTTGGTTATTATTTCCTTAAATGCCAAAACTAGTTATATATCCACAATAATATATTTTTAATATCATAGATGCTATAATCTTCTATTCATACAACCAAAGTTTTACAAATGTGTTATATAATGTAAAGCTATTTTAATAAGATATGTTTGTGAGATCTAAATTTTAATAACTGTAAATTAATCATTCTTTTTTTCAATTATACATATCAGTTTCGAGTGAATCAACAGTGATTGACACTGTAAAGTTAGCAATATACATATCATAAATTTCAATAGAGTATATACTAAATATAAATTTATATGCAAAGAAATGATGAGTCAGCAATGGGATTGGTTTATGAAGTCATAAAGTTTGAAAGCTATTTTCAAACTGATGTTATAAATGTAATATGTGGTGCACATAATAAAATGCATTATTTCGAAATACTTTTGAATCATGTAAATCAAAGAATTCAACTGTTAAGGGTATTTCCTTAATTTTTTTTATTTCATAGCAACATGGAATCTTTCAATTTCATTTTAATAAGTTTCCCTTAGTTTCTACCTGAGAGTGAGTTCTTTCATTGATCTATTGTTTGCCTGCCAGTCTATACACTAAAATATTTCATTTAAACTATGTATTGTAATAAAAAGCACTCCAAACACTAGTCTTCAGAGAAGGGACAAATCCAATCGATATTTATAATAGAAAGGAGACAAATAAGAGAGAAGATAGGTCCAATCTCAATTTTAAAATAGAAATGAGACAATTTTATATTAGACTTAAGAATGAAGATGAGACAAATCTCATCTTGGTATAAGAATAAAAATGGAACATATTCTATCATAGCTTTAAATTAGATTAGTGACAAATTTCATCTCAATCATAGAATTGATATAAGATAAATTTCATCTCAATCTTAACTTGAAGATGAGACAGATTCCATCTCAATCGTAGAAAGAAGATGGGAAAAACTCTTTCTCAATTTTAATATTAGAGACGAAACAAATCTTATCTCAAACATAACATAGAATTGAAAAATTTCAACTCAATTTTTTGTAGGACAAATTTCCTCACATGCACAATTTACAAAGACAATTCTATTTCTTATTTATTGTGGATTAACTCTCAAATTTATGTATCATATTTAAAAAAATTATAGATAAAAACTATCATATTAAATTATTAATAATTTATAAAAAAACTCTTATCTTCCTATTATTGGATTCTCAAAAATTTTAATGGGACAAATCCCATCTCAGTAGGACTGACATGAATATCTCTTTTCAATTTTTGAATAGAGATGGCACAAATATCATCCCAATCTTATAATGTAGACGAAATAAAATTTAATTTTCTACCCCAACCCCTACTTAAAAAGAAAAAATAATAAAGTTGCCCTAACCCCCCCTCATCCCTTAAAAGAAAAAAATAATGTAAAAATAAATAAATAAAGTCCCCCACTTCTCGCTTTAAAAGAAAAAATTATAAAAAATTATTTTTCCACCTGGCCCCCGGAAAACATAAAAAATCTAAAAAAAAAATTACAAAATTTGACCCTTCCCGGCTGAAAAGGTAATAGGTTGAAGCGAAAAAATCTTTCTCCTTAAGAGAAGCGAATTAAAAAAAATATGGTCTTCGAAAAGAAATAAAAATTGCTAATACAAAAATTCCCTCATCTAGGACCCCTCTTTCGAAAAAGAAAAACCCAAGAAATAAATTTCCACAACTGCTGGATTAAAAAAAATTGTCCGGTACCCCTTTCTGGAAAAGAAAATATTTTAAAATATCCCTCAAAACCTTTGTTGGTAAAAATATATTTTATATTTGCTTTTGTTTTTATTAATTAATATAGTTACTATTAATTGATTATAGAAAATATAGGTGAACTGTCTTGTTACTTAATAAATATAGTTACTATTTCAAAGTTCGAAGGGTATGTTGGTAAGTTTTACATTTATAATAATGTTTGATTTAAATGGGAAATTGATTTTTTTTAACAATTTAACTGAGAATTGTCTCTAAAAATATTATGTACCTGCTAGTTATTACATGAATTATAGACCAAAGATATTGACACAACAATATAATGAGAAAAATAATATATATATATATATATATATATTACTTCTTATTACATTGGATAGGCCTTTGAATCGGGTAAGCTTTGAAAAAATTGTATAAACTTCGAACCACTAGAACAACTATTAACCGGTCAACCCTTATGTTATACTTGAATTTATGTTTCTCGTTTTCCTTGAACATCTTTTTTTCCCTTGGTTAATTCAAGTGTTATAGAAATTTGACCTGCAAAAGTCACCATACTCCCAATAGCTAAGCCTTCAGGATTGATTTCTTTGTACTTTAACAGAGGCATGAAATTAGGTTTCTGTGGCATCTTTCAAAACACATCCATTTCTTCAAAGGTTGCCCACATGCCATGTTATTCACAAACCTTTTATGCCCTCACCTATTTACTTGCTGGGATAAATATAATAAAAATTATTATTAACCAAAAAACCGGAGGAAAAAATATTAACCAACTCATAGCTTTAATGCTTACTTGTAGTAGTACCTCGTGAATTTTCTCTTTAAACCACATTTAAAGTGGTTCGTTATCCATCATTTCATCAGCTCTAATGTCGTTAGGATCTACAAACAAAATTGTATTGATAGCTACTCTATAAATCCAGCACAAAAATGTCCACTATATCAAGAGTTTATGTTTTTACCTATTATCAGATATTCTAGACACTTTATTGGTACCTTCATTGGCCTTTCTTTTTTTCTCTTCAAGATGATCTCTCCACCTCCTAACTGGAAACTAAAGGAATCACAAACATCAAAATTACAATCATAAGCTCTATTAAAGCTTAATTGATACTATTTTTTCTTGATAAAAATAATTAATTTCCTATTTTAATCTTATTTATAATTATAAATAGTTTTCAAATTTCAAAAATAAACATAAAGTGAAAAAATATGTAATATCTATTAAAATTGAGTTTTTGCTGGAAAAACATGTGTGTATTAACAAAAAAATACGAATTGAAAAAAATACCTTTGTTGTTGAAAGTTTATTTGAAATATCATGGCCAACGATCTAGGATACTAAATAAAATAGTATTTTTGTCAAGGAGATCTGAGGTAAGAAATTAAAAAATGCACTGTTCACGGATATCTGAGATCTAAATGGCCACGTGCTTAAGAAACATAATAAAAAAACGGGTTAAGAGATGAAACTGAAATAATGATTGCTTGTGGTTGCCGCCTTTGAATAGTCTTTTGATGCTGGAAGAGATATTAGTGTGATGGTATATCTAAATGAAGTTGGATTAAGGTTTGATTCAAATAAACTAAGTAATTTATAGGGTTAAGTAAAATTTTAGCCCAAAGAATGAAGATTAGCCCATACATAAGTAAATAAAATAACCATATAGGCCCAACCAATATTTTATAACATCTTGTCCAAATTTTAAATTAATTGTAACATGTCCTTATTCATTAAGTGATTATTTGCAAAAAATTATTATTGATAAAACATTTTCTGAAATATAAGTAATGACAATGGTTGTATCTCGGGGGCGCGCACTTCCTTAAGTTTGATTTTCTTTTATTTAGTCATTAGGAGTTCATAACGGGTCTAATCTCACGTCTTGGTATCATTGTCACATACTCTATATCATTCCCTTTATACCCAACTTTTTTACTAGGTTACCATTGTTGTTAATATTTTTACCCAATTTCGGACATTATTTGCTATATTCTCTCTCTCTCTCTTTTTTATTTTTTGATCAAACCTACCCTTTTATATCCACGATATGACAAGTACAAATCAAACCCCTACTTGTTTTTTACTCAAAAACAAGCATGGCTAGGAAAACAAACCATATGCAACATTTACTAGAAAGTAAACCTATCAATTTTCAAGACAACCTATACAACCATTGCTAGAAAAATAAATCAAAGTAGAAGCACCCTATACAACTATTGCTAGGAAGTTAAAGGCTATACAACAATATCTAAAGTCTTATACTATGTCCAAGCTCCAAGATATCTTCCTTGATCTTCTTATTCTCCTCCCTTGAGTACTCCATGTAGCTTCCATCTTGCTATCAATCTCATATTCTCAACACTCCTTTTAAATAACTTTCTATTCCAAAGTGTGTATTGAACATCTTTCAAAACTATTTTCACAATATCCTCATATTTAGGATGCATCTTCTTAACTCTTTTTTATTCCTCACATCCCAAATACAATAAAGAAAGCTAAGAAAAGTAATGTTTGATATGGTATCTTTTAAGGTGTTACCAACAAATTTAAGCATAAAATCGAGCCTTTCCTTCCAAGTA
Source organism: Nemophila menziesii (assembly GCA_029959085.1). NCBI lineage: Eukaryota > Viridiplantae > Streptophyta > Magnoliopsida > Boraginales > Hydrophyllaceae > Nemophila > Nemophila menziesii. The sequence continues at coordinate 59,683,408 of JARWIR010000005.1, read as the reverse complement.
TTACCCGAGTTGTGCAAATTGTGAAGAGCACAAATCTCATTCCAAGCCAAAGTAGTGAATTTGTAATTCACAAATAAGTGATCCCTAGATTCATGTTCTTCAAAGCAAAGGTAGCACATCTTGTCCACTTCCATACCCCATTTGCTAAGCCTATCTTTAGTGCTTAATCTATCCTTACAAATTACCCAAGCATAAAACTTGTGCTTTGGCATACTCCATCTATGCCACACCACACTATACCGTTTTGTTTTCTCATTAAGGCCCCTTAGGTCATACATAACATCCGAGGTCATAAATCCTTTATCTCTCCATCTTATAGTGTCATGCTTCTCATTAAGCACCATATCTTTTACCACATCATACACCTTCTTAAACCTAGGTGGAAATCTCCACCTCTTCCCCACATAATAGTCCATCAGCTTTTTCTTAATATTGTAATTACCCAAAGAAATATCATCCTTTTGTTCACAAATATCACCTACATACTTTCCTTTTATCCATCTATCATCTAACATATAGGTTCTCTTTTTCACATTGATCACAACACTATTTCTCATTTATTGGGCTCAAATATACACCCAACTCATATATCATAAAGTTCATATCTAGGCCTGGTTATAGATCACCATTACAAAGCGCTTCCTTATCATTGTAGAGGCACCCACTACATACATAAAACATCGATACTCATGCTAAGGTAATCTTATGACCCGAGGAGTTATAGAGGTTTGTATACTTTATAGTAACCACATCAATTATAAGAGAAAGATAGAATGTACCCTATTCGGGTGTAGATATGGTATTTATAAAATGTTGTGGGTGCACACATGTGGCTGAGTGTGCACTTTAGACAAGGTGAATTCACAACTGCCGTAAATGATTCTTCATGTGTAGCAAGACGCTACTCTCACATGTTAGTTGCATGTGCAGCATTATTTCTTTGGCATATATGTCCTCAGTTATATTTGGCACTCCTCTATCCTCGGCAAATACATATTACCCTGGACTTGGTGGTCATGTCTTGTTTTTGCTACGTGGGACTTCTCGTGTTTGATAAAGTATCGACTATTTACTTTAGCTTATCAATACTCTTTTGAATTTTTGTGATTGGTATCCCTTACTTGGATACGATCAAAACAGAATCATCTGCCTCTTACGTGGTTTTCCAAGATAAGTGGTTCTTTATTATTTGATGTCAGTTGTATAACACTTTTGTTATTGTATGTATATATATATATATATATATATATATATATATATATGAATTTTCAAAATAAACTAAGTATTGTAAAAAAAAGTTGTCCATACTCTAGTCCTCGGAGAAGGTACAAATTTCATCTCAATTTTATAACGGAGATGGGACAAATCAGAGAAGGGACGAATGTCCTCTCAATATTAGAATAAAAATATCACAAATTTCATTCAAACTTAAGATCAGAGATGAAACAAATCTCTTCTCAGTCTTAGAATGGAGATGAGACAAATTACATCTCTGTCTAAAATTGATGATATTCCATCTCAATCGTAAAATGGAGATGAGACTAATTCAATCTTTGTCTTATAATTAGAGATAACACAAATCACACATGAGTAATATAATGGGTATAGCTCAAATATGACTCCATCTATTGTATATATGATCAATAAGATTGTTTTTTAACGGCTAAGCCTTTTTGTTTACTGTCCACCAACCCATAAAAACTCATACAATTATTTCAGCAATTAAAGGCATTTGTAATTGTTAATTTTATTATCGTTACCCAACCAAAAAAAAGACTAATAACAAATAACCTTGGTCACTTTGCTTATTTTTTGCACTGACCCATTTTCAGAAGACCATGGAGGATAAAGAACTCAAATAGAAGAGCTAATAATATCGCAACTGAGGTAAGTAGAATATTTATTACATTCAAAGTTATCTAGAGTTTATGAATACAACTTCTGTGTAAAAAGTAAGTGATTTATAGTTTATTTTAATAATCTTTATCTATAATTGATTTACAGTTTATTAATTTTTTATGTGAAAACTTTAGTTTAGCTTATATTATAGCGCGAATATTCTATTGTTTAATTAATGGTCAAGATCTTTTTTAAGAAAAAAAGAAAATAGCCTTATAGTATGCAAAAGTATGGATTGAGTATAAATGTTTAATGTTTCCATAATTTTCTTTATTTTAATTACTTTATTAGTATTTATAACTATATGAATTTGTTTTAAGAAAAGTACAAAACGACTTCGTAATACTGGAATATGGAATACGTACGCATGATCAACAACTTTCATTATTCTTATATATAACTATTATTAAAAGTATTACATGTATATGTTTACTTATATACATGTAAGAATATTACATCCATTTTTAGTATTTGATCATTATTGTTTGGTTATTATTTCCTTAAATGCCAAAACTAGTTATATATCCATAATAATATATTTTTAATATCATAGATGCTATAATCTTCTATTCTTAAAACCAAAGTTTTACAAATGTGTCATATAATGCAAAGCTATTTTAATAAGATATGTTTATGAGATCTAAATTTTAATAACTGTAAACTAATCATTCTTTGTTGAATTATACATATCAGTTTCGAGTGAATCAACAATAATTGACACTGAAAAGTTAGCAATATACATATCATCAAATTCAATGGAATATAAACTAAATATAAATTCATATGCAAAGAAATGATGAGTCAATTATGAGATTGGTTTATGAAGTCAGAAAGTTTGAATTTATTTTCAAACTGATTTTATAAAAGTAATCTGTGGTGCACATAATATAATGCATAATTTCAAGATACATTTCAATCATGTAAATCAAAGACTTCAACTTTTAAGGGTATTACCTTAATTTTGTTTTATTTCACAGCATCATGAAATATTTCAATTTCATTTTAATAAGTTTCCCTTAGTTGCTACATAGTGAGTTCTTTCATTGATCTATTGTCTGCCCACCAGATATAAACCAGAATATTTCATTTAAACTATGTATTGTAGAAAAACGCACTCCGAACTCTAGTCTTTAGAGAAGGGACAAATACAATCACAATTTATGATCAAAATGAGACAAATAAGAGAGGGGATAGGTCCAATCTCAATCTTAAAATGGAAATGAGACAATTTTATCTCAGACTTAATTGAAGGTGAGACAAATCTCATCTTGGTATAAGAATAAAAATTGAACATATTCCATCATAGTTTTAAATTAGATACGTGGATAATTTAATCTTAATCATAGAATGAAGATAATACAATTTTCATCTCAATCTTAGAATGGAGATAAGATAAATTCCATCTCAATCTAAACTTGAAAATGAAACAGATTCAATCTCAATCGTAGAAAGAAGATGGAACAAACTCTTTTTTAGTTTTAATATTAGAGACGAGACAAATCTTATCTCAAACTTAGCATAGAGTTGAAAAATTCCATCTCAATTTTTCTAGGACAAATCTCACCTCATGCACAATTTACAAAGATACTTCTATTTCTTATTTATTGTGGATTAAATCTCAAATTTATGTATCATATTTAAAAAAATTATAGATGAAAACTATAATATTAAATTATTAATAATTTATCAAAAAACGCTTATCTTCCTATTATTGGATTCTCAAAAAAGTTTAATGGGACAAATCCCATCTCAGTAGGACTGACATGAAAATCTCAACTCAATCTTTTAATTGAGATGACACAAATCTCATCCCAATCTTATAACGTAGATGGGATAAAATTGAATTTTTTTACCCGAACACCTACTAAAAAATGATAAAAGTTGCCCTAGCCACCTCATCACTTAAAAGAAACATATAATCCAAAAAAATAAAGTCCCCCACTTCTCGTTTGAAAAGAAAAAAAATTATAAAAAAATATTTTTCCCATTGGCCCCGGAAAAAAAAAATACATCAATACTTGAAAAAAAAATATAAAATTTGTCCGTTCCCCGCTCAAAAGGTAATACATTGAAACGAAAAATCTGCCTCCTTAAGAGAAGCAAATCAAAATAAATAAATATCCCCTTCGAAAAGAAATAAAAATTGCTAATATAAAAATTCCCTCATCTAGGACCACTATTTCGAAAAAGAAAAACCCTAGAAATAAAATTCCACAGCTACTAGATAAATTTTTTTTGTCCGGTACCCCTTTTTGGAAAAGAAGAAATTTCAAAAATTTCCTCAAAACCTTCATTGGTTAAAAAGTATTTTATATTTGCTTTTGTTTTTTTAGTTAATTAATATAGTTATTATTAATTGATTGTAGAAAATATCTGTGAACTGTCTTGTTAATTAATAAATATAGTTACTATTTAATAGTTAAAAAGGTATGTTGGTAACTTTTACATTTATAATAATGTTTGATTTAAATTGGAAATTGATGTTTTTAATAATTAAAGTGAGAATTGACTCTAAAAATATTATGTACCTACTAGTTATTACATGAATTATAGACCAAAGATATTGATAAAACTATATAATAAGAGAAATAATATATATTATTTCTTATTACATTGGAGAGGCCTTTGAATCGGGTAAGCTTTAAGATAATTGTAGAAACTTTGAACCACTAGAACAACTATTAACCGGTCAACCCTTGTGTTATACTTGTATTTATGTTTCTCGTTTTCCTTGAACATCTTTTTTTTTCTTGATTAATTAAAGTGTTTATAAATTTAAACTGCAAAAGTTACCATACTCCCAATAGCTAAGACTTCACGATCAATTTCTTTGTACTTTAACAGAGGCATGAAATGAGCTGTGGCATCTTTGTAAACATATATATTTCTTCAAAGGTTGCCCACAGTGCCATGTTATTCACAAACCTTCTATGCCCCCACCTATTTACTTGCTGGGAGAAATATAATAAAAAGTATTATTAACCAAAAAAACGAAGGAAAAAGTATTAACCAACACATAGAAGGAAAAAGTATTAACCAAAAGGAAAAAGTACCCTCATGTATTTTCTCTTTAAACCACATTGAAAATGCTTCGTTATCCATCATTTCATCAGCTCAAATGTCGGTAGGATCTACAAACAAAATTGTATTGATAGTTACTCTATAAATCCACCACAAAAATGTTCACTATATCAGGAGTTTATGTTTTTACCTATTATCAGATATTCTATACACTTTATTGGTACCTTCGTTGGACTTTCTCTTCTTCTCTTCAGGACGATCTCTTCACATCCTAACTAGAAACCAAAGGAATCACAAACATCAAAATTACAATCATAAGCTCTATTAAAGCTTATTTGACACTATTATTTCTTAATAAAAATAATTAATTTCCTATTATAATCTTATTTCTAATTCTAAATAATTTTCAAATTGCAAAAATAAACATGAAATGGAAAAATATGTAATATTTATAAAAATTGAGTTTTTGCTAAAAAAAACACGTGTTAAGAGATAAAACTGAGATAATGATTGTTTGTGTTGCCGCCTGTGAAATAGTCTTTTGATACTGGAAGAGATAATAGTGTGGTGATGTATCTAAATGAAATTGGGTTAGGGTTTGATTCAAATAAACTAAGTATTTTATAGGATTAAGTAAGATATTAGCCCAATGAGTTAAGATTAGTCCATACGTAAGTAAATATTAGAACCATACTAGCAAAATATTTTTCTGGCCCAACCAAAATTTTATAACATCTGTCCAAATTTTAAATTAATTGTAACATGTCCTTATTCATTAAGTGATAACTTTCAAATAATTATTATTGATAAAACATTTCCAAAATATAGGTAATGACATTGGTTGTATCTCGGCGGCCTAACACTTCCTTAATTTTGATTTTCTTTTATTTTGTCATTTGAAGTTCATAACGGGTCTAATCTCACATCTTGGTATCATTGTCACATACTCTATATCATTCCCTTTATACCCAACTCTTTCACTAGGTTACCATTGTTGATAATATTTTTACCCAATTTCGGACATTATTTGCTATATTATCTCTTTTCTCACATTTATCACAACACTCTTTCTCATTTTTTGGGCTCATATATCACAAAGTTCAGATCTAGTCCTGGTTATAGATCACCATTACAAAGTGCTTCCTTATCATTGTTAAGGCACCCTCTACATACGTACAACTTCCTGAATCTAGGCACCAGGTCAGGTCCAAAGGGAGGTGCACTCCTGATGATACTCTGATACTCATGATAACATATTCTTTTGACCCGAGGAGTTGCAGAGGTTTGTAGTAAATGATTATTCATGTGTAGCAAGACGCTACTCTGACATGTTAGTTGCATTTGCAGCATTATTCCTTTGGAATATATGTCCGCAAGTATGTTTGGCACTCCTTTATCCTCGGCAAATACATATTACGTGGGACTTCTCGTGGTTAATCAAGTATCGACTATTTTTCATAGCTTGCTTGTATAATTTATCGAAAAGGTCGTTTTTTCAACCAAACTCGAGTTGTTCATGGATATTTTTTTCTATAATGGTGAAGCGAAATTTCCTTCAACACACGTAAGTTGTTCTAGCTTGTTTGTTTAAATTCTCCAAATGATCTTTTTTTGAGGGAAACTCGACTTTTTCACTATTAATTTGTTTCTTAAATTGTAAAGAGAAACATCCTTGAACACAAATAAGACTTTCAAGCTTGTTTGTTTAACGTCTCTAAAAGATCTTTTTTCGAACTAAACTCGAGATTCACGAAAAAAAAAATTCTTAAATGGTGAAGCGGAAGTTCCTTGATGTATGAAATATACAATCCATAATATGAATTTTAATGTTAATAAATAAATTAAAAATCCTATTTAATATTTGACATTCATTAATATATTTACAAATAAATAAAATATTAATTTATTATTCATAATAGCTTGAAACGAACTTAGTTTAATAAAAATTTGAACCAAACTCTATTTAAACAAAACTTAAATTAGAGAATAAACTTATTTATATACTAATGAGTTCCAATTATTGGATTATGAACTTCATAAGTAAATCTCCTTATTTTTTAATTTTTGTTAATTTTAAAATTAAGATTTTTTTTATATATTTATACACTTTCACGAATCTCACATATTGTTCGCTAAAGTCCCAGAAATTCCAGAAACCTATCTATACCTCATAACCAAATTGTGTACCAGACACGTAGGCAACTACTAATGGCTACCAAACACATGTTAATAAACATAATGATAATGAGGAAGCGCTTACCTAGAATTAGTGAACATTTATGTTGATATTTATCCAACGGTGTCAGCAGATTTCAAGTCAAATACTCCTAAAAAAGAGTTTTCAAAGAGTAGAGAAAGTAAGAATTACAAACTGTAAGTACAAAGTAAAAAAAATTAACCAATATATGTAATAAACTTACAAAACTTAATCTAAAATCAGAAATCACATTGACTCGGTTAATGTCCAAAACTAACAACCAAAAATAATATAAAGGATCCTCACCATAGTAATTCGGACAAAAGATTACTCAACATGTGGAAATTAATCCGACTCCTTGTAGTCAAGCCTTTTTACTAACATTAATACGTCTCTAATGGTCTCATAATAAATCTAACTAATTTTTTATCATATATTTCATTATCTGTGTTATCACCCTTGCAGCAGAATACACTAAAAAACTGTCTCCTCTTTTAATCCCCAATGCAACCATAAATGCTCAAGATAAAAAGCCAAAAAAGATCTCGAAAGATTCCAAACCCCACAAAACAAGAAAAGAAAAATGAAAGTTTAATGTAATACCTAAGATATATGTTCCTAATCCATAATTGTCATAGACGGTCTATAATGAATATTTCAACGGTTAGATCCATAAACAAATTATTTAGATTAAATGCATAGATGTCCGCCCTTTAGAAAAACCAATACTTTGGAAATCAAAAATCAAACACTTTCGGTATCAAAAATCAAACTATCTCAAAATGACAAATCAAACTATTTCGAAATTAAAAAAGAAATTAAGAAATGATTTTATGACCAAACAAACATATGAAAGAAAAATAACAATTAAAATCAAATTAAGAAGAAGTTAGAAGAACTTTGCTCACCTAAGAAAATAAAGCTGGAAAAACGAACGGATTTGGAACAAAAACAAAATACAAAACATTAGTAAGTATAAATTAGATCTAAAACCGAAAAAGAGGAAAAAATAGAAACTGTTGGAATTATTAAATAAAAGACAATTTATTCTATTAATTCTTTCATACATTCGGGAGAAATTGAAAAGACTATGTGTGTACTAATAGTCTCATATAGAATTTGGGAAAATAACCATTGGAAATTATTTTATATAACATGATTTCCTTATCTTGATGACGATTTAATGTCTCTTTATTTCAACTATTACGGACTTTAATGAACATTGAAAAGTATTTATCACCGACCATTGATGAACATTTATGTGATAGATTTTTGTCTTTCTATTTTTTCTATAAATAATGACTTTGTCACTTGCATTTCTATAAAAGAGGAAAAACTATTTTAAAGAGAATGAAAAAACTATTTTAGAGAGAATAGAAAAAATTATTCTAGAGAGAATGGAAAAACTATTTTAGAGAGAATTGAAAAAACGATTTTAGAGTAAATATAGAATAAATATAAACGAAATTAAGAATTAAGAAAAAAAATACTACTCTCTACTCTCCTCTCATATAATATCTTGATATTACTATGAGATGAACTTCTATTATAGATACCGGCATGACCAGAATATCTTTTTAACGAAATTTTCAATTCGTGTAAACGTTCTTTTTTCTTGAATTTTCGTGTAAGTTTCGTTGTTTCCAATTTCTTTTAATAGTTTAGTATTACTTTTAATTGAAAATTATTTCTTTTAAATTTATGTGAAATCTATTTTTTACTTTTCCAGTGATATTGTTAGAGTTTTTCAACAAAATATCCCTTGAATAATTAGCTAAATATACATGTAAAATCACCCTAAATCCAGCAACATATGAATGAAATCATAAAAAACGGTTACCACATACCACAAGAGGGTGTATATAAACAAAATGAATGTATTATAATTTCATATTTAGGCTAATGAAGTATTAGAAATGAGTAGATAATTAAATGGAGTTGGGTTTCTCGGATAAAGGTGAAAAAATAGAAAAGATCCCAAAAGAATGAGAGAAAGAACAAGCATACATAAAATATTTGGCCCAAATAAAATGAAAATATGCTGAAAAAATTTCAGCATATATATTAGATCTTTTTCTTGTGTAAAAACATTAAAACCCAAGGTAATATGGTCGGTTTTTAATAGTTAAGGGGGGGCCTAAGATAATATTGGGCCTAATATCACAAAATATCATTCAAACCCTAATAGTCATCTTCAATTTTACTTAAACACACAGGAACACCATACCATTTCTTACACCACAATACATTTTCTCCTAGAAATCATTTTCTTCCATTCCATTCTACCTATTTTTTTCCAAAGCTTATATCCTCCTCTTTTTTTGTATAAAGTTTAATTTTCTTTCCTATCTCTAACCAAGTTCTGTTTTTTTAATGGATAGCATATCAGATCGATCTATGGCCATTACATTTCAAATATAGAGTATACATATAAAACCCAAACCTTCTTTGAAGATGTGAGTGTTCTTATTTCCATATTCTAAATTATTTTTATTATCTTATTATTTTGAAAATAGAAAATAATCTTGTGGAGAAATAAGATTTTTAATTTTTATGTGTTAAAACATAAAAATTTGTCAATTTCTATTTTTTTAAAGAGTTTTATGTTTCCAAATGTTGTAACTACATGTTTTGATTATTTTTATGTTTTGCTTACATTTCTTTAGACATAATTATTTAAGAGATTATAATTTGAGGTTGTAGCAATAATATTGCATAAAAATATAAATCACTTGGGGTGTACCTTAGTTTCGGGGAATTAGGGGATATAAAAGATTCATTTTTATTTTTCTTCATTTGCCATCTTTAATTGAATCTGATGTATTAGAATTTCACTTCAAGAGTCTACATTCACATTAAAATATGGTATGATCATAATGTGTATAAAATGGTCATGGTCAAATCAGTTAAATTTACTTTTATTTAATTGGTTAAATTAAGTAATTATTTATAATTAGAATTGGGGAGTTTAATTCAATTTAATTAATTAGCCTAAATTTGATTGAGAAGCAATATTAGATCTATATGTTGAATGTCTTGTGGATATATGTTGCTTTCACAACTGCGTCCTTAAATTTAAACACTCTCATATATAAAAAAAATTCTAATCCTTAGCTTAGGATGTTTTTTAATATTGTTTGAATTTTATATTTGTTGGGTGCATAGTGAGCATTCATTTACAAATGGAAAAGTGAAGTGTTTGTACAGATGCTGTAAGGAAGAAACCCTAGGCATTGAAAGCATAAGTAACATAATACCTGCTACTAATTTACATCCAAAAATTGATATCTTCATGAAGTTGGAAAATTTTAAATCAATAAAAAGAAGTCTGACATCATCTCTTAATTACTATATACCACAAAACTAAGATTTTTTATCGCAATTAAAAATTTTGTATTACAGGAGTAATCAGTAAAATTATTCAATAGAGGTACAAGGAGAGAGATAATGGATGGAGGGAACTCGCAAAAGATTCAAAGGCTTCTTATCAACACGTGGCAAAGGTCTGATTTTCGGTGCTACTTTATTTGTCATTTTTTATGTTTAAGTACTTCATACAACAAACTAAGTGTTTTTATCAAGAATTTTGTATTATAGGAATAATTAATACAAATATTCAAGAGATGGAAGAGGAGAGGGATCTAAGTGAGCTATTCAGTTCAAAATACATGAGAGCTTGACTACGATTTGATTTTGGTTTTTTTAAGAGAATTAGAAGGAACTTAAGAAAAAGTTCAATGATGGATCTTCTTTGAGAAGAGCCCCAATTTAGCAGCCAAACGAATTTTTCCTAGGTGCCCAACTCTTAGTCATTATTGAGAGGTCAACCCTAAAATATATTTTAGAATCATTTTGTAATAATTATAAGATTAAAAATTTAGTACGGATTTTATCAAGCTCAAAATGAGCTAAACATGTTTGTAGATTGATTGCTACTTTGTGAATCATATTATTCGCTTATAATTATTAGATTGAATTTATTGCTAACCACATAATATATACATATCTTATGTTTAGTAAATTTTATTTTTTAATGGTTAGAATATCAAATTGTGGCCATTACATTTCAAAAAAATTTAGATCTATAAGTTTGTCAACCCAAACCTTTGTTGGAAAGGTGAGTTTTTATTTTCATATTCAAAATTATTTTCATTTTCTTATTATTTAGAAAATAGAAAATAATCTTGTGGAGCAATAAGATTTAAAATGTTTTATGTGTTAAAACATGAATATTTGCCAATTTTTATTCTTTTAAAGAGTTTTATGTTTCCAAATGTATACATACATGTTTGATTACTTTTATGCATTGTCTATATTTGTTTAGAAATAATTATTTTAAAATTATAATTTAAGGTTGTAGTAATAATATTGCATAAACAAATACATATCACTTGGATTGTAGCTTTAGTTTTAGAGGAACTAGAGGCTATAAAAGATTTTTTCAATTTATTTTTCTTCATCTGCCATCTTTAATTGTATCTCTTGATTTAGAATTTCACTCCAAGCAAATACATTCAATGAAACAATTGTGTATGATCACAATCAGAACGTAGTGTTGGAGCTGGAATACAATTGTGGAATGGCAACGCTAGGTATGATGTCAGCATCTTGTTCAACATGGTGACGGAGACACTGACGTCAAGTTTAATGAATTTTATTGTGACTTGAAATTCACCACCAACATTTTCCAATCAACCTATTAGGCGTATCTGTCCAAGGATACCACAACTTCAAGATAGCAATTGCTCTAAGGAGGTTTCAAAAGGTGTCAAGGTTTGCGTTGTGTATAAAACAGCGTTAATCGTAGATATTACGCCACCATTGTCAAATCAGTGAGATTTACTTTTACTTAATTGATTAAATTAATTATTATTTATATTTGGAATTGGGGAATTTGATTCAATTGAATTAATTAGCCTAAATTTGATTGAGAAGCAACATTAGATTTATATGTCAGAGATCTTGTTGATATATGTTTGTTTCACAGCTAAGGTCCTTCAATTTGAACACTCTCATATATCATTTTTTATCTAATCATTTAGTTTGAGATGTTTGTTTATCACAAGCATTAATTTACAGATGGAAAAGAGAAGTGTTTGTGCACTTTTACAGTTCAAACCCTAGGCATTGAAAGCATAAGTAACATAGTAACTGCTACTAACGTCCATCAAAAAATTGTTATCTTCATAAAGTTTGCTAATAATGAAATAAATCAAACGACGTCAGGTTCATCATCTCTTAAAAGGTTAAAAGGCTCCGAATCAACACTAGACAAAGGTCTGATTTTGAGTGTTACTATTTTTGTGATTTTACACTATACCACAAACTAAGAGTGTTTATCACAATCAATAATTTTGTATTACATGAGTAATTAGTAAAAATAATAAAGGAAGGGATGACGAGAGAGATGTTAGAGGGGAGGGATCTCACAAAATATTCAAAGTATCTAAATCAACATGTGGAAAAAGTCTGATTTTGGGTGATAATTTTATTGTCATTTTTTATGTTTAAGTATTTCATACATGAGTTTTTATCACAATTTGTAATTTTGTATTGCAGGAGTAGTTAATACAAATATTCAAGAGAGAGATGAGGAGAGAGATGCCGAAGGAGAGGGATTTAAGTGAGTTATTCAGTTTAGAATACATGAGAGCTAGACTTAAAATAGAATTAGAAGAAACTTTAGAAAAGGTTCATTGATGAAGAGAATAGGGATCTTCTTTGACAAGAGCCAATTTAGCTGCCAAACAAAAAAATTCATGTCTCCATTTTCCATTCACGGTATTAATGGGGACCTAAAAAGGATAAGATCTACCATAAGGTAGATAGTTTCTTTATTAGTTACTCCACATACAACTTAAACTTTATGACTATTGAATGTAATGAAAAAAATTATTTATATTTTAATCTTGATATATTGTTGTCTTTTTTGTTTTTAGTATTTATATTCATGTAATTTTTGGAGATATTCATATTATGTGGCGTTAGAAACGTGGATCCATTTATTTTATGATTGTGTTAAGTATACAGATTATGACATTTTTGTTGAGAGACAACAATGTAGGTGGAGAAGCTACGACAAGCTGAAATGCATCACATGCGCCTGGAACAGCATGTATGCTTGGGGCTCCCTAATCAAAAGTCCTTAGAGCTAGTACACAACCTACCCAAATCTTACAAAGGTTGTTTGAGCCAAATCACAGACTGAAGAGGCTGTTTAAGGGGCTCCAAATATGCCAAATGCTAAGGATTGTTGGCCGAATAACATATCATAATTTTTTTATGGATGGGATATATGAAATTTAAGTAGTATTCTTTGTCGTCAAATTTTGGCGGATGCAGGATATTGTATTACAGTGAGTCAGGGATTAATGGTCTAACCAAACAAAAAGCTTCGAGTGATGGATTTTGAAGTTTTTTTAAATTAATCTTGTTAATATATTACTAAATTTGGAAATATATGATATTATGATTCATGTATATATATTTGAGACTGATTTTAATTTTTTTTTTGTTTTTTAGTATTATTTTTGTCTTAAGTTAACATTTACCATTGACTATCCAAGTTTTTTTTAATGTAATAATATACATTGACAAAATCTACACCCGACCTGAATCTAACCAAAAAACATAAACCCAAATACGAAATTGTATATAGTGATTGGGTTAGGTAGTGAGTCTTGATAATTGAAATTTGCACTTACGGGTTTAGTGCTAGTTTAACCACGTAAGTTGGATAACTACCCCGTGTGCACCCTTACACTAGATGATATTTGGTTTAAAGAGAATTTTTTGAGTTGAAAGAGAAATAACTAATTGGATCGATGTAGGGGTGTAACACGACATTTTTCGTGTTGCGGTTATCCAAATACATAGTTGTAATAAAATTGTACGTATTCTGGATGGCACAACTTGTGGCATGAAAACCCTGAAGAGATTAAGGTTTTCATTCTTCTTACTAGTTATTACATTGATATCTTTCAAGAAGACCTAAGATCTATGAGTATTGACATTGCGGATTGCATCACTTTTAAGTTTATTGAAGGGATAAACCGAATTCTTATTTAAAACCTTACACTTGAGGAAGTTAAATGAGATATTTAATATGGAGGCAAAAACATCAAAGTATGGACTGGCCTCCTTTATAAAAAATATTGGGAAATTATAAAAGTTTGATGTTTTTTACATGGTTAGAGTTTTCTTCAGTGTATCTCTAGATCTTAACATACGAACAATACTATTTCTACACTGGTTCACAAAGGTGATAAGTAGGAAAAAGTGATTGACATATGTCTGATCTCATGCTCGAATATTGATTACAAGATTAATGCTTCCATTCCATAATATGGTGAAGGTCTTTATGCATGGAATTATATCCCCACGTAGTCAAACTCTATCAAAGATACAGTTATTTACACAATATCCTTCTAGTCCATGATATTTCCTATTTCTTTTTGAAATCCAATAAATAGACCTAGAGGGGGGTGAATATGACCAATGTGGAATTAAAAATATAACAACAACTGAATTCTTTGACTGTATCTAAAAATACACCGATTAAGGATTTTAGATAGATTGACTAGAGGTAAACAAAAGTTATAATACACGAGTGAAACACTTAGTGTATAAACTTAATGAAAGAATACTATCCAATAAAAAACATATCTATAAGATCTAAGTATGCAAGAATTTAAGCCTATAAAACAAAGGAAGGTATTGAGGTAATATAACAAAAATCTGGTGCGCACAAAATTAAAGAGATAAGGGAGAGAAGGCGGACATGAAATTTTAGAATGGTTGGACTTCGATAGGATTATTACACAACTTATGGTCTATGCATCCTTAAGATTCAAAACTCCTCCACTCGGATCTCGTTGTGTTTTTTAAAGGTGAGCGCACAAACCTTTACAAACTCTTATAAATCACCTTTTAGTGTAAAACCCAAGTGTTATGACCAATACAAGTAAAATAAGTGGAAAATCTTCACTCATGATATACCACTTCAGAAGAACATGATGTCTTTAACATGTGTATCACCACACAAATTTTAGTGAACATTCTCTTTTCACAGTCTACCACTTCACAGTCTGTGAAGCCTTCAAACTTTTTGTCTGCACCTACATAAGATCTAAACCACTCTTGTCTAGCGTATTGAAGATCACACTTCTTTACTAGAACAAGAGATAACCCTAAATTAAAGTATTAAGCCCAATCTACCTAGTTTAGCCTTTTACTTCTTAATAAGTGACTACATGAATGTAGTTGGGATAAAAATACAAATAAATATTGATATATGGACTGTGAATGTCTTTGGGAATCTGATAGAAGATATGCTTTTAAAAGCTTCAATTTTGGTATAGAAAACAACCACTTTAGGAAGTCTTCAGTACCTCTTTGTATATATAAACTCTCCCCAACAGATCTATTCACGTGTCAACTCCTCGTTGGTTGAAAATATTCTTTCTAGGAGATTTCTCCTTTCTGGTCGGATGATCAATTATTATCTTTTATTTCATCGCTTACTCTTCTTTATCTCCATAGAGCATTTGATTAGAGTCGAGTATTCAAATCTGGATATTAAATAGATTGCATACCCAACTACTTTTTGAAGTTTTCACTACCTCTATTTATTGGCAAAATCTCCCCAAATTATATGTCTACATGTCAGCTTCTCATTAGAGCCGGACCTACTAATTTTGGGTCCAGTGAGAAATTTTGAATTTGGCACACATATGAGGAGGTTTTTAAAGGGGATAAAAAATTTAAAGGAAAATGAAGCATTATAAATAATCTTTAATTTTTAATTTTTTTTAATATGAGAAATAACCAAACATAGATTAGATTTCCTTGTCGTTTTCTTATAGTACTGTTTATAGTGTGATTAGTATTTAAAAACTAAATGACATTATTCTTAGTATATGAAACATTTAAACTGCACCCAACCCCCCTCCCCGCGCGTCAATTGAGGTCGCAACGCCTATAAATTCCTCTAAATCCAGTCATAATTGACCTCTTATATTAGTGAAGATTTATGTTAAGCAAATAATAAAAATATCCTATATTTAGAGATCCTATATTAATATATACTTTAAACGTAATCCTCTAATTTAGACATATCTTGTAAGTTCAATATACATATTATAACGTAAAATATATGAAATAGATAAAATAATTGTCATATAAACGAAAAAAATACATACATGCATGTAAACATAGATAATTAAATAAATTTTAATTAAAAAACTTCAACCCCTTTAAGTTGTTATTTATTACTTATAGTTTTTTTGACACATACATATTGTAATGAAGATGATTAAAAGCATACAAATATTTTATTTCTTATTTTTGTGTATAAGAATTCAAAATAAGTTAAAATAAATTTTGTTTCTTATATGGTGTTGCAATTAATAAGTGATATAGATAAATATACCTTTATACTAAAAAATTATATTAATATAAGATACAAATAAATGCCAAATATATATTGTTTTGAAAGTTTTGACAATATAGAATTATAAGTATTAATTATATAGGACAATGCGATTTTTTTCTTGTATAATATAGTTCAACTTAACTAAAGGAAAAAGTAAGACATAACTCAAAAAATGATCTAGACTCAAGGAACAAAAAAAGAAGAATAAAAGAATAAAAGAATAAAAAAATAAAATCCCAAAAACTTAGGTAACCAAGAACATTCCAACCCCTAACTTCTACACAACCAGAAACTTACAATTAATGCAACTACCATCTAAACTAAGAGCCCATTTGGAATTGATTGCATTAGAGTTAAAAAAGCGTTTTACTTAAAACTACCATCTTTTTAGAATTTATTTAAAAATATTTTGACATCTAAATTAATATAAGTGCTGTATTTAATAATCACATATCTAGTGTTTTTTGATAGAGTGAATTTAAAGTTTTAAAGTATACTTAGGGAGTTAAAATCACTTCAAATTATTATTTAAAAAATCAATCCCGATGTGGCCTTAACATTCCATATTATTTATGTAATTCAAATAGTTCGGGGTCCTGGGCGGTCGCCTTGGTTGAAAATCTTCTTTCGAGGTGACCACTCCATTTTGGTCCAATAGCCTAATGATTATCTTTATTTCTTTGAGTAATTGTATTCATCTCCATAGGGTATCCGTTTGGAGTCATGTATTCAAATTCAATTATTGAGAGAATCTGATACTTGATACCCCAACTCGGGTGTCTAGTCTTCAACTACCTTAGCTCCCACATGATGCACTTCCATAATATTTCTTTACTTCACTTCGGAGGTCCGAGCTTTAATATTTTCCAGCCTTCATTCTCAATTGTCTTTAGATTGTCCACCTTTTATCTTAGCTAAGAGGCCTGATCTTCATCTTCTCAACCTTTAATATATAGTGTCTATAGGCACTTTCATCTTTATATCCTCGTAGATTTGGATTTCAGCTTCTTCCAATAAACCTCAATTGGAATTTTTCCGGTTCTCCGCTCTTTTACTCCTCAAGGGTCTAATAACCCTATATTTAATTCTTTCCCTGTCTAACTGAACCTGCTACACTTATACAAAATCTGGACACTTTTCATAAGATTTAGCCATTCGAACTCAATGTTTTATCAACAATCATATCAATCAAAATACGATATTTAGAATAACACTTCCGCAAAAGACAAAAATCACAAAAGCTTTTTGTGATGATCAAGTTTGACATGTCAAAATCAAATGAACTTGTTACGTGGATTATTTTTGTAAATTGTCCTTGTAAATCTTGGTTTACATCCCTAGTGGATTAAATAGATTGTGAATTGTATCTAGATTCCCTTACTTATAGACAATGGTGGGTTGAGTAACGATATCTGGATTTTTTAGGGACACTATGGTGGCTAGTGCAAGCCTTTGTTGATTGTTGACATGGATTTCATATCATAATCCCTTTAATGTTCATATAGTGAAAGTCGTGTTTTTTATAAAATAATCTCCGGGTAGAGGTGATAATAGATGCACGAGCTATGATATCGGTAGGTGGTAGTGGTTATGGATGTGCCTGGTAGGACAATGGTAAGAGATTGGTGAATGATAGAAGCCGTAGAAGTTAGTGGAGAATGATCTTTATATGGATGTACATAGAGATGGTTATGGATGCATTGCTAGGGTAGTGGTTGGTTGAGGTTGTTGGGTAGGTTGTCTGAAGATTATGGGATTTTTGAACAATATGAGATAGATCAAAGTGACACATCGCGAGAGGTAAATTTGATGGAGAAGTGTGATGGCCATTGAAAGTGTAGGTAAAGTGTGTGTAAAAGATGAGATCTAGCTTTACGAGATAGGGGAGATATTTTTTAAAAGGATATAAAAAATCCAATGGGTCCCTCAAATTATAATTTAAAAAAAAAATTATTTATTCAAACGATCTTTATTGTTTGAGATAAGAGGATGTATTTGAGGCGTTCATTGATTTAAGAGTGGTAGAGAAATCTCAACGATCTCTTATTTCTCACTAACTCCGGATTTAGAATAGTTTGTGTTACGTAAACAACAAAAAAGATGACGCAATAAGAGTTTATCAATACTCCCATGTATATACCCTAGTAAGGATCTCTCTAACAAGATAGGAGTTACAAACTAAGACTAAGAAAAAAATATGTATAATAAAGCTATATTTTTACTTAATAATGGTTTCAATTTTTTTGTAAGTTTTAATTTTTCTCAAAATGAGATACTTTATTGGTAAGCTCTTGGGTATAATGAAAACAAACGTAAATAACTACAAGATTTATCCTATATTTTTCTTAGTTTACTTTAGGAACCATGAATCTTGAATATAGACATTGGACTATGAATTTTGAACCTTATACCATGAACAAATAATTTTGAATCTTGAACTATAAATCATGACCTTTGTACATGAAACATGGAACATGAACTATTAATAATGAATTTTGAACCTTCAACTTTAAACTTGAATTTTTAACCATGAACCATAATTCATGAATAAACTTTGTCTAGATTAAGGAACAAATATTGTCTAGATAACTATCGTTATCATAAATGTTAAGTTTAATGAGTAAATTTATTCAATCAAAATTATATGAATAACTATTTTGGTACACATTAATCACTTGTTTTCTATTACTTAAAAGATGATTAGGTTCAGGTCATTATTCCAACACAATAAATTTAATATATGTGTACATATTAATAGGTATATACGTTCTACTTTTGTAAGAAGATTACAACCAGGTTTTTATTGATTGGTTATTACTTTATTCACCAAATACAAGTAAATATTACAAGGAGACTTGCAAACCATCTTATGGATTTCAGTTAATATAGCATATATACATATAGTGTAGAAGTTAAGTGGACATTTATTTAAGAAGGAAGAGAATATTGTAAATATATTAGGGTTAACGGAATCCCTAAATTTAAGCTATAGTGTAGAAGTTAAGTGGATGTTTATTTAAGAAGGCAGAGAATATAGTAAATATTTTAGGGTTAATGTAACCCCTAGATTTCAGCCCCTTTCTCTGTAAGTTCACAATAAATAAGGATACTTAACTCTTTAACGACATACACCACATCATTACAAGAGTTTAAGTATTGATATTTCTATATTTCTGACATCCAGTAATGATTAAAACACCATTAATTTTGAGTGAATAAAAGGATACTATCGAAGTTGACTGCTTCAGTCTTCTTCAATGCAGAGTTTTGAGTAATAAAAGACTATCCATATCAAACCCTAGGTATTATTAAACTATATATGTCCGAATAAGGTTTTAACCTAGTCCTAACCTCACTTTAGGTTATTGATTGCCATAAAAAGAGAAACAAAACTTCCATTATTATAAAAGAGCGGGGAAATATATTTTTAAAATTTAGACATCATTTTCTTCGTAGATAGTGGAAATAGAATGTGGATTCAACACTAATTTTTTTTTGTATGACTAACTTTTGCTCAAATTCTCTTTGTTTCCTCTACTACTTTCAAAATTAACGAACTTACGAGATTTGTAATTTAAGTAACTAATCTACATAAAATTTAACATATCTCTAAATCTAATAAATTAATAATCCAAAATTGAATAAATAACCCATTAATTTTGAAGAGTGAATTACACAATTGGTCATTTTGAAATAATCAAAGTACTATTTTGTTATCAATAAAATATCTACAATTAACAAAATATTGTTACATTATTCCAAAAAATATCGAATATACTCTTGTAGAGGTATATATTTGTTAATGTAAAATTGGCGAAACAATAACAACAAAGATAAAGCGTAATGATCAGGTACATAAGAAGGTACGGTTCATCAAGCCAGATAAATTACTAGTAATAACAAAGATAGGTTAAACAGTAGAGTTGAAAGTGAGATGATACTCTCATTAAGAGCTCAAGTTTGAGTTATTTAAGGATTTTTAGAATTTTACTAGTTAGTTAAACAAGTCAAGCTAAAGTTTCAAATTCAGGCTTGTTTACTATACGAGGCAAAC
Organism: Nemophila menziesii; assembly: GCA_029959085.1. Lineage (NCBI taxonomy): Eukaryota > Viridiplantae > Streptophyta > Magnoliopsida > Boraginales > Hydrophyllaceae > Nemophila > Nemophila menziesii. The sequence goes on along the minus strand of JARWIR010000005.1, from coordinate 59,662,804 downwards.
TCAAACTTGTATAAAGTAGACTTATTGTAAATGTTCTTTAAGATCTCATTAGTAGACTTAGTATATATATTCAATTTAAAAATTATCAATATATTTATAAACTAAAATTCGAAAATACTTAAATTTTTTGTATACGTAAGTAACCATAATTAAATATTATATATCTACTATGTAATTGCTTTCTTTAAATAAAATTATGTAATGTGTTTTATATTAGTTTAACTTAAATTCATTTTGAATCACTGAAAATTCTTCCAAATAATATATATCATAGAAAAATAAACGAGTCTTAAATAAGTCATAATCAAAACTCAAACAAACCTTAAACAAACCAAGTTGAACTGAGCTTAAGCGTGGAAATAAATTAATGATCCAAGCTCAAACTTAAATATCAAGGATTATTTCAAAATCAAATCAAGGTCAAACTCACTAAAATCTTACCAAAACAAACTCAATATAACCAAAGTTTGCCATGAATAGTTTGCAGGACTAGTTTCAAGCACTAAGAAGCCTTTGGTACCACCATATCAAAGATAAGAACAAACAAGACACATAAGAAGTAATATTAGACAAAAAAAATCAACCATGGAGAGACTCAAATATTTTATATCATGAATTTCAACAAACATGAAATTATCAACTTATCACTCAAACATAAACTAGGTAGGAATATGTTTCTTAAATGGAATATAAAATAATAGTTGTAAGGTTGTAAAACTAGATGGTTAGAAAAATGATGTGCTCTTAATTGTGATAATAATGAAAAATAAGGGCCTATTTTTTTTTTTTTGAGTGACAAGTAATGAGTACTTTATAAATAGCTGAATATAACTTTTTCTGTTAAGATGTAGTGTCTTAATGAATTAGAATTTACTTGAAATGTTAATAGAAAAACACTAGTTAAGAGTCATTCAAATCTGAATTGGTTAAATAAAGTTGTATTTGATCAGTGTCTTAATAAATTAGATTAAGAATCCATTATGTGTAGACAAATATAATCAAAGGCTGAGTCTTGACATGGACCAAAAAAAACTAAACACAAGGCAATAAACCAACATGGCACTATATCACAAATACCGCATTGCAAAGCTTCATTAACATATGAAAAAACTTAAACAAAGGAACCATTGCCAAATCCCACATGTGCATGCATATAATAATCTATTCTCCACCATATCTCATAACCACAAATAGGTATTTGTACAAATTTGAGAACTACTCCACAATGTATGTAGAGTACTCTTTAAGTAAATATCACACTTGAACTAGTAGCCACCACATAATCCGAGCATCTTCCTTGTCCCGTTATGTCGAAAACTCACTCTCTAACTTTGTAAACTATAGTATTTTAATAAACCTAAGGAAAAAATCCAAATATTGGATTAGTATGGCAATGTGATATATGTATAAAAATTATGTGTGGGTGTGTGGATAAAAAGTTTTTGCTTCATGAAATCATCATCTTTATTGTTTGTATATGGAGAAACAATTTAAAATGTTGCTATAACTTCATCCATGGATAATTAAGTTTACAATTTTAAAATAGATGTAGAGAAATGACGAGTGAGAAGATAATTTTGTTTTTATAGGTAAGAAAATCAAAGAATATACACATTAAGGGTACACCATCCATGTCGACAACAAGGGTGGTTTTCTCAATTAAAAAAGAGGAGGATTATTTCTGGAAAGAGATTTCAGGAACTGCAGAGTAAGTAGAAAATTTATTCCTTAGATAATGATGATGAAATTATTCTGGATATTCGCTACTTTAAGAAGTACAAAACGAAACGATCACGTGTCATTTCATCACATCCGGATTTATTGGACATGCGAGCTGATACCTTAACAAAGTGTGCTAGGTAGCAGGCTACGAGTTTGTAGGGGTCTTTTGACACGATTCTCCATTTTTTAGGACTTTGAATTAGATAAGTTAAGGACGATAGTTTCTATAGTTTAAATTATCAACAAAAAAGATAATAACAATAAAAAAGACACCACATCACAAAACCTATTTCACCAAACCTCTACCAAGACAACACATTAATCATTTAAATTTTAACCTAATACATTATTAGAGTTAGGAGATTATTAACCATTTGGGTACACATCCACCACACCATCAACAACCTACGTATAATCGTCCACCATAAATTTAGAAATTTAGAAATAAATATTGTACATAATATATTTTACTAAAACCATATAAATAACATTTAGTCAATTTCAATTCTAATAATTTTATCACAAAAATTATATAACTTCAAATTTATTTGAAAAGATAAAACTATAGAAATAAGAAATTACAAAAAACAATTATTTATTAATTTGTAATTACGGCGTCGTAATTTTTAATAACTTTTAATTACAAAATATAAGGGGTGAGAAAGGGTCATGTTAACCACCGGTTGGGGTTTAGGGTAAGGGTAGGGTAATATAATTAGGTCTATATTTTGCCAAAATCTAGGGTAGTTTAAATTTTACCATACCCTTGGGTTGCCCATACACGGGTTAACCCCTGGTTTACCCTAGGTAAATTTAACATGGATTTTTATAATGACACTTATATGAAGTATACAAAATATTAAGTTCAATAAAATACATGTCATTTGAAGTACATTCAATTTTTTTACAAGTTTAACGAAATACAAGTTTATTGGAATTTGATTCACAAAAATATTACAAGTATTACATTTCAAGTTCATTTACAAAAATTCGTCTCGAAATGTCGAGATGTTGCAAGTTGATTCCGTGTAAAACATTTTAGTATAATATGTAACCTACAACATTCCAAAAAAGGATTAAATCTTGAATATATTAAGCCGTTAGACTCAAAATTGTTTAATTTCATCGTAGGATGAACATATTATTTTTTAATTATTAATCATCACATGTTTAATGTAATATACACTTTCACAGGTCTTAGATATTGTTGGAAAATATCTTGGGAATCCTTGAAAAAACCTCATAACCAGATTGTGTTCCAAACACGTAGACAACTACTAATGGCTACTAAATACATTTTAAAAAAAACAATGATAATAAGGAAGGGCTTACCGAGAATTAATGGACATTCTGATTGATATTCTTCCAATGTTTTCAACAGATGTCAAGTCAAATTCCTCTAAAAAAGAGTTCACAAACAGTGGAGTAAGTAAGAATTACAAAATGTGAAAATTAATATCGACCATAGTAATTCTAACTAAAGTTTATTCAATATGTGAAAATTAATTCAACTCCTTGTTGTCAAGCTAGTTTTTACTAACATTAATATGTCCCTAATGGTCTCAATTTTCAAAATAAAATCTAAGTCGCATTTTTTATCCTATATTTAATTATCTATGCTACCACCCTTGCAACATCAGATACTAAAATTTTCGGGTCCTTTAATCACCAATGCAGCCTATAAATGCTCAAGTTAGAAATCCAAAAAAGACATCGAAAGATTGCAAACCCTACAAAATAAAAAAATTATGAAATTTCAGTGTAATACCCAACGTATATGTTCCTAATGTATAATTTTCATAGACATCTACAATTAATATTTCAACCGTTAGATCCATAAACCATTTTATTACAGAGCAACTACACAATGTAAGCCCGTACAACCAATATATACTTTTAAAATCTGAAAGCAAACACATTCTATATAAGAATCAAACCATTTGAAAATCACAAATCACACTGTTTCAAATCAAAAAAGAAATTAAGAAATAATTTTACAAAATTACAAACATATTCTAAAAAGAAAACAATTCAAAACTAATTAAGAAGAAGCTAGAGAACTTTGCTCGTTTAAGAAAATTAAGCTCGAAAAATAAACCGGATCTGGAACAAAAACAAAATAAAAAATGTTAGTAAGTATACATTAGCTTTAAAACAGATAAAGAGGAAAAAATAGAAACTGTTCGAATTATTAAATAAAAGACAATTTATTCTATTCATTCTTTAATTCTTTAATTCTCTTAGGAGAAGTGGAAAAGACTATATATGTACTGATAGTCTCACATTAGAATTTGGGAAAAAAACTATTTGATATTATTTGATATAACAAGATTTTCTTATCTTGATGATTACTTAAGGTCTCTTTATTTCAGCTGTTACAGAAGTTATCATGGTTAGGTCAACAAGACCGCTGACTTTAATGAGCATTGAAGAACATTTATCGCCAACCACTGATGCACATTTATGTCATTGGTTTTTGTCTTGTCCTGATAGAAATAATGACTTTGTCATTTGCATTTCCAGAGAAGAGGAAAAGCTATTCTTCAGAGAATAAAAAAACTATACTAGAGAGAATAAAAACTATTCTAGAAAGAATAGAAAAAACTATTCTAAAGAGAACTTAAAAAACTACTCTAGAATAAGAAAAAAATTATTCTAGAGAGAATAGAAAAAAATATTCTAGAGGGAATGTAGAATATAATATAGACGAAACTAAAAGTTGTGAAAAGAAAATACTACTCTTTACATGAATTTCCATGTAAGTTTCGTTGTTTTCCATTTTTTTTAATAGTGTATTTTACTTTTAATTGAAAATTGTTTCTTTTAAATTTATATAAAATCTATTTTTTACTTTTCTAGTGATAAAGAATCTCCCTTGAATATTTAGCTAAATATACATGTTAAATCAGTCTAAATCCAGCAACATATATAAGCAAAATGAATATATTATAATTTCATATTTAGGCGGATAAAGTATTAGAAATGAATAAATAATTAGATAGAGAACAATTTCTTGGAAGAAGGTGAAAAATATAAATGATCCCACAAAGATGTGAGAAAGAAGAAGCATACAAGGTAATATGGTGGGGTTTTAATAGTTAAGGGGGAGACCCAAGTTATTATGGGCCTAGGGTATATATAATACCTTATATATACACAATTTACCTTATACAGAATAGTCATCTGCCTACAAAATAGCATACATCATAATTCAAACCCTAATCACCGTCTTTAATTTTACATAAACACACACAAAAACAATACCATTTCGTACACAATCGTCCATTTTTTCCTCTATAAGATTTGACTTTACCTAATTCTGGATAATATAGACAAATTATAGGCATGAGTAAAAACAATCTCACTAATCACCTATTATTAACCAAGTATAATTATCTTCATTATTAATAGCATTATCAAGAAACTCCCAAAAGTATATAATTAAAATTCCAAAATCCCTAAAACAGGAGGAGCTAAAAATTCAAATTCTGTAACATGATGTGTCTCAATAGTTGCTCCTAGGAGTAAATATGACTTCCTGGGGGACGATAGGTTTGGGATTAAAGCCACTAGAAGTTCTTTTTCAATCACACCATAAGTCCTATATGTTTTAGTAAATCACAAGTGAGAGAGCGCTTGTGGATAATAAATTTTAAGTTGAAAATAAAAAACCTCTTATTGGGACGGTGTAAATATATTATTTCCAGTGAACTTTTTGCCAAACCCATCTACTTCACCATCTACTCCAATGATGGACCATTGATTGATTAAAAGGTTCAATCAAAACCAACAATTGCGTATTCTTAATTTAATGTATTTCTTATTTTTTTAAGCTACACGACAGTAATCTAGAGGTATAAATTCAAGAATAAAGAACAAAAGTTTTTAAAGTAAATTCAAAATGAGAAAGTACACAATTCAACTTTTTCCAACAAATTGGAACTTGGAAGAGCCAAGAAGAAGATGAGAAATTACTAAGGAAATAACAAAAACATCACATAACTATTTAATCTATTTATAATGTTTTCTTTATTTGGTACAGGCGCCAAGTCAGCAAAGTGACGCTAGTTACCTACAACTATTTTTCTTGTTCAGGCTTACATTTTGATTTCCTTGAAGGAAATTGACCTTTATTAAGTGAAGTTTATTATTTGTTCTTTTAGGATAAAGAGATTTTTGTTTCATCTATTTCCAAAATAGTCAAAAGATCTTTGCGTCTATTAAGTTCATTTGCGTGCAACAGTTTAGACGTCTTTGGTAGTCTTCTTTGTATTCTGTAGATGATAGATTCCATACAAGATTTGCTACTTAAAAGAAACAATTTTGGCTTTAATCTACATGCAAACTGTCATGTCTCCCTAATTGGGGAAGAAACGTTTGTATATTTATAGGTTCATTATCTTCAAGGGAAAGAGAATGATCTATTGGGTTTTGTTCCTTGTTTTACCTTAATTGGAGGGTTTTCCCAACTTTTGTGAACATTTTATTATAATATGAGTAACATAACATTCAATTTTACTCCCCAGGTATGGTGCTTCTATTCTACTTCTTGTAAAAAATTACTACAAGGAATAACTGTTTCAAAGGGTGTGGTTGCTAATTAAAGATGTCTCTAAAACGAAACTTGGTATTAATTACTTTCTCATTTCGTTTCCTTATCATATTATGTGATCTCGGAAACAGATTCATTCATAATCTATCTTTTACATTGCACTTCTTTAACTTTCTTATGTATTATCTTCAACACACTCTATATTATGGATCCATCATTACTACTACTGACTTGAGTGACAGAGTGCCACCTACAGCCTTACTATTAGGAGGTGAATACACAATTGTTTTCTTGCAAATGTTACAAATTCGGTTGAAAGTAGTTATTATATATTTTCATCCAACTAACATGGTTCTATATTTGCACTATGAATATAATAGAAAGTTTGTAACTTATTAACTAACAATTAGTTTCAAATTTAGATGACATCAATGAAAAAGATATCAAGATACCAACAAAACATGTGAACCATAATGTTTATAACCCTTTTAACACACTTTAATTATTTTTTCCAAATAACATAAATTTTCTTGAAAGGTGTTTTTAATATAGAAATGCTTTAACTTTCAAAAAAAAATTTCAAAATAGATTCTCAGATAATAATGAAGGTTAATCATTATAACTAGTGTATCTATATTTGTGATGAATTAATCCACTCATGAGACATTTTTGTAGGCAGAGTATACCAATTGTTAATTTATTATTCCCTATTTATTAATATTTTCTTATTTCATGCTTTGATTTGAAATTTATTACTTTTAGAGCATATTTGGTACAATTTGTCTGTTAATGTGAAACTCTTAGGTAAAAGGAAATAATTAGATGCTAAATCAATGTCAAGGAAGTAAGGAAAGAATATCCAATGAGAAATCTAGAAATAAAAGAAAACAAAGTTGAATTAGGAAAGGAGAAGCTACCAAATAAATCTGTAAAAAGCTGGAGAGACGTCCAATATCTTGAAGACTGTAGAAAATCGATTACAAATTTCAAGGATCCCTTTTAGGATCAGATAGGTCTTTTAATTGCGGTCATTTTGATTTGTCGTACATTGAATTTGTCCAAGTAACGAAGGAGGTATGCTCAAATCAATCTCAATGTTTATCATGTCCTATATTTTAGGTAACAAATTTGAAAAGGAATAGAAGTCCAATCACTTGACTTGTACTCCAATATTTTGATATAGGCTTATCTAGCACCTATAAATACATCTAGCTATCATTGTAAACATGTCCTTTCTTGAATATTAATCTTTACTATCAAGTAGGGGTAAGCATGGTTCGGTTTGTCTTGATTTTTGGCCAAAACCGGAATTAAACAGAATTATTCGGTTCATAATAATTTAAAAACCAAACTGGACGATTCCTATTTGGTTACACCTTTGGTTTTTAGTTTAATAGTGGTTTTGTTTGTTTTAGAATTTGGTTTGCTTCGAATTTGAATTTTTGGTCAATAATATTTGTTAACCTATTTTCTGGAAAATACATGTCCAATAACGACTAATATTCTAATACAATTATAACATTATTACATAAGCTGGGTATTAATATATCAATTAAACAAAAAACTATAATCTAACAACAATCATCATAATTTACAATACTTAATATATCCATATAGTTATAACTAGTACTTTCAAATTCAGACAATTATGATTAATAAAATCAATAAAATAATAGATAGTTACTAATATAATCTTAAGTAATATATAAACAATTATCACTAATAAACACCAAATAGTAAAACAAAAATTTCACATAGATGATTACTTTTCACAAAGTTTTTCCTACAAAATTATTATAAAATATTTCACACATTCATTATAAATTCCTTTCTCAGTTCGGTTTTTGTTTGGTTTTTATGGTTTGATTTTTGCATGGTAAACCGAACCAAACCAAAAAAACCGGTTTTGGATATATTGAAAATCGAACCATTTAGTTTTTCGGTTTTTGGTTTTTTTGGTTTGGTTATTTCTAATTTTTTTGTTCAGGTTTGTTGGTGCGAATTTACTTAGCCCTAGTATCAAGTTTACTATCCATAGTTGAAAGTTTACAAGTATGTATCTATCTTTTGATTTATTTATTTCTAGTATGAACTAATTCTCCCATATCTTGGGTTTTGCACATGTATAATATTTGAATTCTGTTTCTTATATCTATGTTATTTGGGAATAACTTTTAAATTTATTGAGCTACTTATTTATTTCATATATTTTGTTTTATGTGCTTTTATTTAATGAATGTAGTACTTTCTACTACACGAATATAGGATTACCATATTAGAAGTTGGATGGTCACCTGGAAGCGGCCTTAAATTCTAGAAACACCACATAAACCTCTAGTATGCGATAGTAATCTTAAAAGGCTTGGCTAACTAAATAGTAACTAGAGTTTGAGATTAACCACCGATCATTGTGCATGGTCCACCCGAATGGGGGTTAGGAGGAATATAGAATCCTGACTACTTACTCTAAATATTTTTAATCACTATTATATTGTGAATATAGATTTTGAAGGATAGGTGCATACTAGAAAACCTAAGATATATCTCTAATCTCCATTATATTTACTCTTATTTATTTGAATTAGTATTTAATAATTATTCCCTCAATTATTTATCTCTTTAATTTTTTATCTTTAGATTTATCAGTTAATCTCTACTACGATTTCTTTCCTAAATACGATTCTACGCTAAGATGCTTAATATGTGTGAACAAATCTTACTTACTAGCTTAACTTCCAGACAATCTGTAATACCTGTAGTGCGTTTCTCGTGGTAGTTAAGGGTGAATTTCCTTATTTTTATCTTATTTACATGTTTATTTATTACACCATTTCCCCTAACAATCACAAATAATTTTAAAAACATGAAAATAGATAGTAAGGTACTTTATATGTAAGTAAGCACTTTTTTACCACAAGAAAGTATTTAAGGTTTGAGCCTAATATTTGAATACATTGAATATCGCGGAACAGACTTATCCAAGAGCTAAAATTGATAAGATGTATCTAATCCTTGTCTTTTGACTTTATTCAACGTCTAGCTTGAAGTTCTTTGCTAAAACAATTGGCAAGTTGAACCATATTTTTTATACTATGTTCAAGTTACTTTCTCTCTCTCTCTCACACTCTCTCTCTCTCTAACAAACAATAATGCATCAAATTGTTAAAAATAAGTTAGCGCATAAGATTATGTTTTACTTAATTGCATAATATATGCCTATATTTTGCAAAAGTTTTATTATAAGCTCTTATATTATGCAAAAATACTATATGTTCCTATATATAAAATTAAATACACTATAAGTCTATATGTTCATAAAATGAACTTTTACTGTATACGTGCAAATAGACTACACTAAAGTTATAAATTATGGTTTATAAACAATAAGTTGACAAATTTAAATTCTGAAACCAAACGGCAGCCAAAAGGTATATTTATTATAAATAAGTTAGGGGTTAAAACCCCAAAAGTCAAGAGAAGCATGGTCCCCTTGAGTCTTCACCACGAGGTTTTATGCCCAAAGTACGAGCGAATCACACCTTGGTATGGTTATGGGTGTGATAGAAAAATGATAATAAAACATAATAAATAAGAACACACACCTACTACTACCACGAGAAACTCTTTGCAGGTGAACATATCATTTGCAAGTAATGTGTAGGTAAACCAAATATCACTTCTAATTTAAGTTAAATGTAAAAGGACATCCTAAATTCAAATAACTTATAAAATAAGTATTGGTATATACACTTATGCTGTTCTCAAAGTAAACAAAATTAGTTCACAAAGGGTTTTTACTATTGCTTTATATTAGAGAAGAAATATTTTGAAGGTTGAAATTAAACCTAGAAAAAACCTTAGTCGGGTTGTAATTTAGCTGTAAAAACGTAAAGAGTTTGGTTGTGGTTTAGCCTATAAAACCTTTTTGTATTAGTTTCATTTTTCACCATTGATAAAATGAGAAGCTTGGTGGATAAGCTTGATATCCTAAGGTAGTGGATGCAGGCTAAGCTAACCACTCGAAAATATTTATGTAATCTCTATCTTTATTGTTTTATTCAGTTTCGTATCTTGCTTATCTTAGTTATTTAGCCCTATAATTACTATTGCATGATCCATCAAGTTTCTGATATATTGTCTAAGAGAATCATTTTTGTGCTTATTAGCTTAATTGTTTCTTCACTCTTTAATACTTTTCCCCTTAGTCTCTTATTTGTTATTAACGTAATGACTCAATGATATTTTATTTGGCACATCCATCATTTACTTGTCACAATTGAGGAAAACCTAAAACCAATTACTTGTCAAATTCGTAGTAGATGTTATAATGCAAAAAAAAACATTTTTTACTATTTCACTTGATTCATTAGATGCAATATTACCAACATAACATGGAATCCACTAATAACTTATATAACTTTATTCTTTTACACATAAAATATGTTAACCAGTTAAACATAGTAAAAAAAATGTATGATTTTTTAACACGAATTGCAAGCAATTAGCATCTCTATAATACAAAACGACTACAATTTACTAACACTACATATTCTTTAGGAAATAATGTATAACAAAGTAAGAAGCAATGGAATGATAAAAACATTAACACCTTCACCAACCTAATTAGAAATGTAATGGACATAGATAGATGGTAAGATCTGAGAAAATAGAGAACTGAACTTGGATATGAACCGAAAATAGAAGGTTTACATGGATGGGACTACCGAGTACAAACCATAATATAGAAGAAAGAAAAGGTCTAGGGAGAGAATGAGAAAGAAGAAGAGGTCTTTTAAAATGTGCAATAGCATAAGAAGAGATGAATTCAAATGATGATGAAGAAATGATGGCTAGGGTTGTTTTGATAATAATAAGAGAGATGGTGTTTATGTCTGAACAAAATGATTTATATACTTAATAAAGAGAAAAGTGAACAAAATAATTTGCAGATACAACACCATTTCATGATATATTTTAATTCTTTTTTCTTGTGAAATAAACTTGCGTAATCTTTATTTGAATACAACCGAGAAATAAGACCGGTAGGTCTATCTACAAACTTACTAAACTCTCGAAAACACGCTAAATATAGTGCACACTGTCACCTACATCACCCAACCGCTCTTGTCACGAGTTAAAAATTTCCAAAATCCTTTTTTGTCCACATACGAAATCGGTGCACCCCCATTAATGCTCCCATTAATAATCATGAGTTAGCCTCTTGATATACGTTAATAATATCAAAATTTCTATGATGATCAAGTAATCTTCACCAAAATATTGAGTAATCTCTTCGATTGAACAAAAAAAGGAAATTGGAGATGTTTCTTTTTGCCTTTAGTGAGATTTTAATCTAGTTATTAAGATATCTAATTAATAAGATAATTTATTTATGGTCAATGAATCAAAAAATCAGTATAATAATACACTTGACTCAGAGAATTATCTATTGACTTACTATGGATAAATTACATTGTTTACCCTTCCACTATTATCTTAACATAAATTTTACACAAACTATACTTTCCTTACACACTAATAACTCTTAACTAGTTTTCACACACTTACACACACATCTCACAATATTTTTCAGAGATGCAATTATTGATTCTCACATATCAAAGACGAATCAACACAAGATGAAGCAAGAGACAGAGAAGCAAGAGACATAGAAGAAAGAGACGAAGTAGCAGTGAAGGCGAAGATGTAAAAGTGAAGGAGAGAAATTGAAGTTCAAGCTGATTCAACAAAGGAAGAAATCAAATAAACAGTGTGGGACTTGTTAAAATGTACAAGAATATGTTTATTGACTATTTTTTGTTTACGTTTCACAAAAAATCGATAACAAAAACCATTTAATGCGGTAGAATTGAGTTTTGATCTTAAGGAGTCTTGCGCAGTGGGTAGAGTGTGAGATCCAAGCTAGTTGATATACCATTTAATGAACATGCTAGAGGTGAGAAAGTAACGATATTGCATAGTCTATAAAGTGATTAAGGCGGTTCTTCGATAATTTTTAGTTGTCTCTTAGCTTGATGACCATATTTCTTGATATATTATTCGTGTCAACCCCTTCAAGCCTTTCTAAATCTTTTCATAAGCCAAAATATAAGCCATACCCCTTAGATTATAGGACTTTTTAATATGAACCGACAAAATCGCAGTGATAAGAATCTCGTCTTTCGAGCTTGAGTTTGGGGTGGTAGGTTCAATTCATGGGAAATATTTAAAGAAATTATTAAGATTTATTGTTTTCTGTTTTGAAAAAAAACTTAATTATATCAAAAACATTAATTTATATTCAAATGGAGGGATGTGCATCTTTTTATTTTTCAAATTAGGTCTTTATTGTAGGTTATATTTAGTTTATTTTGTTCCAGTTTTTTAATTTTCATTTAAAAAATTATATAGGAGTTTATAATTGTTATTTAGAGGCTAAACTTTTTTCCTTTTCAGAGTTCTTTATCAATCTATCTTTTTTTATTTTTATAATCTTTCTATTTTCAATTATCCATTTTAAATGATTTAACTATATATTTCTTCCGTTTATTAAGTCCCCATGAGAGTGTTTGACATATTTTTTCTTCAAAAAAGTTTTTAATCCATAATTTTTTTCTTCAAGTACTTTATATAAAAGTGATTATTTTCTATTTACTAAGTGCAAGATTCGTGAGATTTAATTTCCTAAATCCTATTCTTCCTTCATAGTTTGAGTTAATTAACTTTTTCCATTCACTTATATTTAACAAAATAATGTAAGATAAGATTATATAATTGGATAAGCCTTGGAGTATATCGTTTATTAGAGTTTTCTTTTCCCAGTTGATAAGTAAAGTGTATTCCAGTTTCAATTATTTGTAGTATATTATCATGATAAATTATAAATATTTTTCAAAAATATAATTATACGTGATAATAACCGATTTCATTTTTCCGAAAATGGGGTTTGTTCTTGTTATGAATATTTATAATTAATAAAGCACAACACTAAAAAGAAAAAAATTCAAACCACAACTTATTGAATTCATAACATGTTATATTATTTATTATACACATGAAAAAATGAATGAAATAATCTAGGGTGAAAAAGTATTTAGGTAATTTAGGAAAGATGGGATCAATAAAAGCATGATAATTCAGATGATTAAGCCAGATTTTAGCAAGATGAAGATGAGATGTATAAAAAGGGTGAATTTCTTCCATGAGCCAGATAGTTATTTCAGCTTTGCAAGGATGGATCACACAATCTAATGAAATATGTTTATCTTTTGAACTGTTTCAAGGACATGCCTAACCCTGTTCGAATTTTTAAATGGAGTGTCAAACAATATGTTGTATTTATAATTTATATACCAATCTGAAGTTAAGGTAAAGAGATGTAACTAATAACTACCTTCCTTTGTAAGGTCCTTCGTAGGTGAAACATTTAGTATAACTGATGAAGAAAATTCATCCACTGGCATATTAACTTAATGACTCCATGATATTCAATTAGTACATCCATCACTTACTTGTCACAATTGAGGAAAACCTAAAACAAATTACTTATAAATTCCTATTAGATATTATAATGCAAAAAAAATAAACAAGGTTTTACTTTTTACATGCGTCATTAGATGCAATATTATCAACATAACCTGGAATATACTAATAACTTATATACCTTTATTTTTTTACACATGAAATATATTAACCCGTTAATCAGGGTAAAGAAAAATGTTCTATTTTTTTTACTCGAATTGCAAGCAATTAGCATGTCTATAATATAAAATGCCTACAATTACTAACACTAAGTTCATATTCTTTCGGAAACAATGTGTAATAAACTAAGAAGAAATTGAACAACTAACATAAATTAACCCTTTCACCAACCTAATTTGAAAATAAATGGCCTTTGATTGATGGTGAGATATGAGAAAATAGAGTACAGAACTTTACTTGGGTGGGACTATTGAGTACTGAAAAAAGAAAAGGCGATGATGAACACACCAAAAATAAGATCTATGGATAGAATGAGAAAGTAGAAGAGGTCTTTTAAAAAATGAAATAATATTAGAAGAGATGAATTCTAATGATGATGAGGAAAGAACGGCTAGGGTTGTTTTGATGATAATAAGAGAGATGATATTTATGTCTCAACAAAATAATTTATGAGTAATGCTAGGTATCACCCAAAAAGGTATCACCTAAACATCACCGATGTGGCGGTTAAGTGTACCAATCATGATGTTCACCTAACCGCCACCATCATGGGTGATGATTAGGTGATACCTTTTTGGGTGATACCCAGCATTACTCATAATTTATATACTTAATAAAGAAAAAAAGTACAAAATGATTTGTAGATACCACAAGGTTTCATGATTTTTTTTTATTCTTTTTTCTTGTGAAATAATCTTGAGTAATTTTTTTTTTTAAAAAAAACTGAGAAAAAGACAGGTATGTGTATCTAAACACTTACTAAATTCTCGAAAAAACAGGTAGGTCTATCTAAAAACTTACTAAACTCTCGAAAGCGAGCTAACTATAGTACACAGTGTCACCTACACCACCCAACCACTCTCGTCACGAGTTAAACATCTCCAAAATCCTTTTGTGTCCATATACGAAATCGATGCATCCCCATTAATACTCCCATTAATAATCATGAGTTAGCCTCTCGATATACGTGAATAGTTTCGAAATTTCTATGACGATCAAGTAATCTTCAACAATCACTTGAGTAATAGTTTTGATTAAATAGAAAAAGGAAATTGGAGATGTTTCTTTTTTCCTTTAGTGAGATTTTAATCTAGTTATTAAGATATCTAATTAATAAGATAATTTATTTATGTTCAATGACTCAAAAAATCAATATAATAATACATTTGACTCAAAGAATAATCCATTGACTTACTATGGATAAATTACATATTTTACCCTTCCACTATTATCTTAACATAAAATTTACACAAACTACACTTTCTCACACGCTAATAACTCTTAACTAGTTTTCACACACTCACACACACATCTCACAATATTTTTCGCAGACACAATTATTGATTCTCACAAGTCAAAGACAAACAGAGTGACGAAGAAGACGAATCAACACAAAACGAAGCAAGAGACAGAGAAGCAAGAGACGAAGTAGCAGTGAAAGCGAAGAAGTAAAAGTGAAGCAAAGAAATAGAAGTTCAAGCCGATTCAACAAAAGAAGAAATCAAATAAACAATGTGGAACTTATTAAAAGGTAAAACCATATGTTTCTTGACTTTTTTTGTTTTCATTTCACAAAAAATGGATAATAAAAACCATTTAATGCGGTAGAACTGAGTTTTGATCTTAAGGAGCCTTGAGAAGTGAGTAGATAGTGAGATCCAAGCTATTTGATATACCATTTAATGAACATGCTAGAGGTGAGAAAGTAACAATATTGCATAGTTTATAAAGTGATTAAGTCAGTTTTTTGATAATTTTTAGTTGTCTTTTAGCTTTATGACCATATTTCTTGATCGTGTCAGCCCCTTCTAGCCTTTCTAAATCTTTTCATAAGCCACAATATAAGTCATACCCCTTAGATTATAGGACTTTTCAATATGACCCGACTAAATCGCGGCGATAAGAATCCCGTCTTTCGAGCTTGAGTTTGGGGTTGTCGGTTCAATTCATGGGAAATATTAAAAGAAATTATAAAGATATATTATTTACTTTTTTGAAAAAAAAAACTCAATTATATCAAAAACATTAATTTATATTAACGAAAAGCCCCAAATTTTTTTAACGCTTCCTTGAATTTTAATGCTCTAAATTGATTAAAAGCACGCAACGGAAATAAATATTTTTAATCTAAAAAGATACAAATAAATTAAAAGATACTTATAAATTAAAAAATAGAGGTTAAATTTACCAACTTTCTGAAAAAACGATGGATCATTGATTTAAAACAATATCGAAGAAGATCGTGAAAATGTGAGTGACCATACTACGAAAAACTTCGAGCAAAACGAAATTTGTTTATTTGATAATTAAATAAATTTAATATGTTCGTTAAAGGTTTGACAAGAATTGACTCACATAGCATGATATATGTTAAAAGATTTTTGCTCTTAATATTATCTAAGAATCCATCTATAAGCATAAAGGATTGGAAATTAACTCAAACATTTTAACTAAAAAAAAAGACACGTGTGAAGTCATTTGCATTCACTAATAAATCTATTGAATATTTAAGAAACTACATAGCTTCAACCTTTAACAAAACCAAACTTAACAGGTTTGTGGAAAGAATAATATAGGAAATTTCACTTGAATACAAGAAAAATCTTATTTCATGACAAACGAATATATAATATTTGACTAAATAATTTCACCCTTTCTACAAGAGCGTTACAGAAAATCTTGAAAGCTCTCGAAACCCGCACAACCTTAGCTTTTTTCTTCCTTTTGATTACTAACTCCCTGTTGATCTTTATTTCTCCTGCTTCCACTTCACTTCTTAGTTGTTCATCATTGATGGATTCTAATAACACTTTTTCAGGATATGTTTGTCCGCTGGTTTTAGTTATATGGGTGTATAGGTTAGCTCTTGACAACAACTGTTGTTTATAAAGATGTGATGGCCGAAAAGGTTCTGACGGCTCCCAATTTCCAAACTCAAAAGGGTTTCTGAAAAAGAACAACTATTCATGTAAGGGAAAGAAGTTGATAAGAATGAACATAAAAAACATTAAGTTGTATTTATCACCGGCCTTTAATCAACTATTACAGACTTTAATGAACATTGAAAAGTATTTATCACCGGCCATTGATGAACATTTATGTGATAGATTTTTGTCTTTCTATTTTTTCTATAAATAATGACTTTGTCACTTGCATTTCTATAAAAGAGGAAAAACTATTTTAAAGAGAATGAAAAAACTATTTTAGAGAGAATAGAAAAAATTATTCTAGAGAGAATGGAAAAACTATTTTAGAGAGAATTGAAAAAACGATTTTAGAGTAAATATAGAATAAATATAAGCGAAATTAAGAATTAAGAAAAAAAATATTACTCTCTACTCTCCTCTCAAATAATATTTTGATATTACTATGAGATGAACTTCTATTATAGATACCGGCATGACCAGAATATCTTTTTAACGAAATTTTCAATTCGTGTAAACGTTCTTTTTTCTTGAATTTTCGTGTAAGTTTCGTTGTTTCCAATTTCTTTTAATAGTTTAGTATTACTTTTAATTGAAAATTATTTCTTTTAAATTTATGTGAAATCTATTTTTTACTTTTCCAGTGATATTGTTAGACTTTTTCAACAAAATATCCCTTGAATAATTAGCTAAATATACATGTAAAATCACCCTAAATCCAGCAACATATGAATGAAATCATAAAAAACGGTTACCACATACCACAAAAGGGTGTATATAAACAAAATGAATATATTATAATTTCATATTTAGGCTAATAAAGTATTAAAAATGAGTAGATAATTAAATGGAGTTGGGTTTCTCGGATAAAGGTGAAAAAATAGAAAAGATCCCAAAAAAATGAGAGAAAGAACAAGCATACATAAAATATTTGGGCCAAATAAAATGAAAATATGCTGAAAAAATTTCAGCATATATATTAGATCTTTTTCTTGTGTAAAAACATTAAAACCCAAGGTAATATGGTCGGTTTTTAATAGTTAAGGGGGGGGGGGCTAAGATAATATTGGGCCTAATATCACAAAATATCATTCAAACCCTAATAGTCGTCTTCAATTTTACTTAAATACACAGGAACACCATACCATTTCTTACACCACAATACATTTTCTCCTAGAAATCATTTTCTTCCATTCCATTCTACCTATTTTTTTCCAAAGCTTATATCCTCCTATTTTTTTGTATAAAGTTTAATTTTCTTTCCTATCTCTAACCAAGTTCTGTTTTTTTAATGGATAACATATCAGATCGATCTATGGCCATTACATTTCAAATATAGAGTATACGTATAAAACCCAAACCTTCTTTGAAGATGTGAGTGTTCTTATTTCCATATTCTAAATTATTTTTGTTATCTTATTATTTTGAAAATAGAAAATAATCTTTTGGAGAAATAAGATTTTTAATTTTTATTTGTTAAAACATAAAAATTTGTCAATTTCTATTTTTTTTAAAGAGTTTTATGTTTCCAAATGTTGTAAATACATGTTTTGATTATTTTTATGTTTTGCTTACATTTCTTTAGACATAATTATTTAAGAGATTATAATTTGAGGTTGTAGCAATAATATTGCATAAAAAATATAAATCACTTGGGGTGTACCTTAGTTTCGGGGAATTAGGGGCTATAAAAGATTCCATTTTTATTTTTCTTCATTTTCCATCTTTAATTGAATCTGATGTATTAGAATTTCACTTCAAGAGTCTATATTCACATTAAAATATGGTATGATCATAATGTGTATAAAATGGTCATGGTCAAATCAGTTAGATTTACTTTTATTTAATTGATTAAATTAAGTAATTATTTATAATTAGAATTGGGGAGTTTAATTCAATTGAATTAATTAGCCTAAATTTGATTGAGAAGCAATATTAAATCTATATGTTGAATGTCTTGTGGATATATGTTGCTTTCACAACTGCGTCCTTAAATTTAAACACTCTCATATATAAAAAAAATTCTAATCCTTAGCTTAGGATGTTTTTTAATATTGTTTGAATTTTATATTTGTTAGGTGCATAGTGAGCATTCATTTACAGATGGAAAAGTGAAGTGTTTGTACAGATGCTGTAAGGAAGAAACCCTAGGCATTGAAAGCATAAGTAACATAGTACCTGCTACTAATGTACATCCAAAAATTGATATCTTCGTGAAGTTGGAAAATTTTAAATCAATAAAAAGAAGCCTGACATCATCTCTTAATTACTATATACCACAAAACTAAGATTTTTTATCGCAATTAAAATTTTTGTATTACAGGAGTAATTAGTAAAATTATTCAATAGAGGTACAAGGAGAAAGATAATGGAGGGAGGGAACTCGCAAAAGATTCAAAGGCTTCTTATCAACACGTGGCAAATGTCTGATTTTCGGTGCTACTTTATTTGTCATTTTTTATGTTTAAGTACTTCATACAACAAATTAAGTGTTTTTATCACAAATTTTGTATTATAGGAATAATTAATACAAATATTCAAGAGATGGAAGAGGAGAGGGATCTAAGTGAGCTATTCAGTTCAAAATACATGAGAGCTTGACTACGATTTGATTTTGGTTTTTTGAAGAGAATTAGAAGGAACTTAAGAAAAAGTTCAATGATGGATCTTCTTTGAGAAGAGCCCCAATTTAGCAGCCAAACGAATTTTTCCTAGGTGCCCAACTCTTAGTCATTATTGAGAGGTCAACCCTAAAATATATTTTAGAATCATTTTGTAATAATTATAAGATTAAAAATTTAGTACGGATTTTATCAAGCTCAAAATGAGCTAAACATGTTTGTAGATTGATTGCTACTTTGTGAATCATATTATTCGCTTATAATTATTAGATTGAATTTATTGCTAACCACAGAATATATACATATCTTATGTTTAGTAAATTTTATTTTTTAATGGTTAGAATATCAAATTGTGGCCATTACATTTCAAAAAAATTTAGATCTATAAGTTTGTCAACCCAAACCTTTGTTGGAAAGGTGAGTTTTTATTTTCATATTCAAAATTATTTTCATTTTCTTATTATTTGGAAAATAGAAAATAATCTTGTGGAGCAATAAGATTTAAAATGTTTTATGTGTTAAAACATGAATATTTGCCAATTTTTATTCTTTTAAAGAGTTTTATGTTTCCAAATGTATACATACATGTTTGATTACTTTTATGCATTGTCTATATTTGTTTAGAAATAATTATTTTAAAAATTATAATTTAAGGTTGTAGTAATAATATTGCATAAACAAATACATATCACTTGGATTGTAGCTTTAGTTTTAGAGGAACTAGAGGCTATAAAAGATTTTTTCAATTTATTTTTCTTCATCTGCCATCTTTAATTGTATCTCTTGATTTAGAATTTCACTCCAAGCAAATACATTCAATGAAACAATTGTGTATGATCACAATCAGAACGCAGTGTTGGAGCTGGAATACAATTGTGGAATGGCAACGCTAGGTATGATGCCAGCATCTTGTTCAACATGGTGACGGAGACACTGACGTC
Source organism: Nemophila menziesii (assembly GCA_029959085.1). Classification (NCBI taxonomy): domain Eukaryota; kingdom Viridiplantae; phylum Streptophyta; class Magnoliopsida; order Boraginales; family Hydrophyllaceae; genus Nemophila; species Nemophila menziesii. The sequence goes on along the minus strand of JARWIR010000005.1, from coordinate 59,642,343 downwards.
AAGTTTAATGAATTTTATTGTGACTTGAAATTCACCATCAACATTTTCCAATCAACCCATTAGGCGTATCCGTCCAAGGACACCACAACTTCAAGATAAAAATTGCTCTAAGGAGGTTTCAAAAGGTGTCAAGGTTTGCGTTGTGTATAAAACGGCTTTAATCGTAGATAATACGCCACCATTGTCAAATCAGTGAGATTTACTTTTACTTAATTGATTAAACTAATTATTATTTATATTTGGAATTGGGGAATTTGATTCAATTGAATTAATTAGCCTAAATTTGATTGAGAAGCAACATTAGATTTATATGTCAGAGATCTTGTTGATATATGTTTGTTTCACAGCTAAGGTCCTTCAATTTGAACACTCTCATATATTATTTTTTATCTAATCATTTAGTTTGGGATGTTTGTTTATCACGAGCATTAATTTACAGATGGAAAAGAGAAGTGTTTGTGCACTTTTACGGTTCAAACCCTAGGCATTGAAAGCATAAGTAACATAGTAACTGCTACTAACGTCCATCAAAAAATTGTTATCTTCATAAAGTTTGCTAATAATGAAATAAATCAAACGACGTCAGGTTCATCATCTCTTAAAAGATTAAAAGGCTCTGAATCAACACTAGACAAAGGTCTGATTTTGAGTGTTACTATTTTTGTGATTTTACACTATACCACAAACTAAGAGTGTTTATCACAATCAATAATTTTGTATTACATGAGTAATTAGTAAAAATAATAAAGGAAGGGATGACGAGAGAGATGTTAGAGGGGAGGGATCTCACAAAATATTCAAAGTATCTAAATCAACATGTGGAAAAAGTCTGATTTTGGGTGATAATTTTATTGTCATTTTTTATGTTTAAGTATCTCATACATGAGTTTTTGTCACTATCTGTAATTTTGTATTGCAGGAGTAGTTAATACAAATATTCAAGAGAGAGAGGAGGAGAGAGATGCCGAAGGAGAGGGATTTAAGTGAGCTATTCAGTTTAGAATACATGAGAGCTAGACTTAAAATAGAATTAGAAGAAACTTTAGAAAAGGTTCATTGATGAAGAGAATAGGGATCTTCTTTGACAAGAGCCAATTTAGCTTCCAAACAAAAAAATTCATGTCTCCATTTTCCATTCACGGTATTAATGGGGACCTAAAAAGGATAAGATCTACCATAAGGTAGATAGTTTCATTATTAGTTACTCCACATACAACTTAAACTTTATGACTATTGAATGTAATGAAAAAAATTATTTATATTTTAATCTTGATATATTGTTGTTTTTTTTGTTTTTAGTATTTATATTCATGTAATTTTTGGTGATATTCATATTATGTGGCGTCAGAAACGTGGATCCATTTATTTTATGATTGTGTTAAGTATACAGATTATGACATTTTTGTTGAGAGACAACAATGTAGGTGGAGAAGCTACGACAAGCTGAAATGCATCGCATGCGCCTGGAACAGCATGTATGCTTGGGGCTCCCTAATCAAAAGTCCTTAGAGCTAGTACACAACCTACCCAAATCTTACAAAGGTTGTTTGAGCCAAATCACAGACTGAAGAGGCTGTTTAAGGGGCTCCAAATATGCCAAATGCTAAGGATTGTTGGCGCAATAACATATCATAATTTTTTTATGGATGGGATATATGAAATTTAAGTAGTATTCTTTGTCGTCAAATTTTGGCGGATGCAGGATATTGTATTACAGTGATCAGGGATTAATGGTCTAACCAAACAAAAAGCTTCGAGTGATGGATTTTGAAGTTTTTTTAAATTAATCTTGTTAATATATTACTAAATTTGGAAATATATGATGTTATGATTCATGTATATATATTTGAGACTGATTTTAATTTGTTTTTTGTTTTTTAGTATTATTTTTGTCTTAAGTTAACATTTACCATTGACTATCCAAGTTTTTTTTAATTTAATAATATACATTGACAAAATCCACACCCGACCTGAATCTAACCAAAAAACATAAACCCAAATACGAAATTGTATATAGTGATTGGGTTAGGTAGTGAGTCTTGATAATTGAAATTTGCACTTACGGGTTTAGTGCTAGTTTAACCACGTAAGTTGGATAACTACCCCGTGTGCACCCTTACACTAGATGATATTTGGTTTAAAGAGAATTTTTTGAGTTGAAAGAGAAATAACTAATTGGATCGATGTAGGGGTGTAACACGACATTTTCATGTTGCGGTTATCCAAATACATAGTTGTAATAAAATTGTACGTATTCTGGATGGCACAACTTGTGGCATGAAAACCCTGAAGAGATTAAGGTTTTCATTCTTCTTACTAGTTATTACATTGATATCTTTCAAGAAGACCTAAGATCTATGAGTATTGACATTGCGGATTGCATCACTTTTAAGTTTATTGAAGGGATAAACCGAATTCTTATTTAAAACCTTACACTTGAGGAAGTTAAATGAGATATTTAATATGGAGGCAAAAACCTCAAAGTCTGGACTGGCCTCCTTTATAAAAAATATTGGGAAATTATAAAAGTTTGATGTTTTTTACATGGTTAGAGTTTTCTTCAGTGTATCTCTAGATCTTAACATACGAACAATACTATTTCTACACTAGTTCACAAAGGTGATAAGTAGGAAAAAGTTGTTGACATATGTCTGATCTCATGCTCGAATATTGATTACAAGATTAATGCTTCCATTCCATAATATGGTGAAGGTCATTATGCATGGAATTATATCCCCACGTAGTCAAACATTATCAAAGATACAGTTATTTACACAATATTCTTCTAGTCCATTATATTTCTTATTTCTTTTTGAAATCCAATAAATAGACCTAGAGGGGGGTGAATATGACCAATGTGGAATTAAAAATATAACAACAACTGAATTCTTTGACTGTATCTAAAAATACACCGATTAAGGATTTTAGATAGATTGACTAGAGGTAAACAAAAGTTATAATACACGAGTGAAACACTTAGTGTATAAACTTAATGAAAGAATACTATCCAATAAAAAACATATCTATAAGATCTAAGTATGCAAGAATTTAAGCTATAAAACAAAGGAAGGTATTGAGGTAATATAACAAAAATCTGGTGCGCACAAAATTAAAGAGATAAGGGAGAGAAGGCGGACATGAAATTTTAGAATGGTTGGACTTCGATAGGATTATTACACAACTTATGGTCTATGCATCCTTAAGATTCTAAACTCCTCCACTCGGATCTCGTTGTGTTTTTTAAAGGTGAGCGCACATACCTTTACAAACTCTTATGAATCACCTTTTAGTGTAAAACCCAAGTGTTATGACCAATACTAGTAAAATAAGTGGACAATCTTCACTCATGATATACCACTTCAGAAGAACATGATGTCTTTAACATGTGTATCACCACACAAATTTTAGTGAACATTCTCTTTTCACAGTCTACCACTTCACAGTCTGTGAAGCCTTCAAACTTTTTGTCTGCACCTACATAAGATCTAAAACACTCTTGTCTAGCGTATTGAAGATCACACTTCTTTACTAGAACAAGAGATAACCCTAAATTAAAGGATTAAGCCCAATCTACCTAGTTTAGCCTTTTACTTCTTAATAAGTGACTACATGAATGTAGTTGGGATAAAAATACAAATAAATATTGATATATGGACTGTGAATGTCTTTGGGAATCTGATAGAAGATATGCTTTTAAAAGCTTCAATTTTGGTATAGAAAACAACCACTTTAGGAAGTCTTCAATACCTCTTTGTATATATAAACTCTCCCCAACAGATCTATTCACGTGTCAACTCCTCGTTGGTTGAAAATATTCTTTCTAGGTGATTTCTCCTTTCTGGTCGGATGATCAATTATTATCTTTTATGTCATCGCTTACTCTTCTTTATCTCCATAGAGCATTTGTTTAGAGTCGAGTATTCAAATCTGGATATTAAATAGATTGCATACCCAACTACTTTTTGAAGTTTTCACTACCTCTATTTATTGGCAAAATCTCCCCAAATTATATGTCTACATGTCAGCTTCTCATTAGAGCCGGGCCTACTAATTTTGGGTCCAGTGAGAAATTTTGAATTTGGCACACATCTGAGGAGGTTTTTAAAGGGGATAAAAAATTTAAAGGAAAATGAAGCATTATAAATAATCTTTAATTTGTAATTTTTTTTAATATGAGAAATAACCAAACATAGATTAGATTTCCTTGTCGTTTTCTTATAGTACTGTTTATAGTGTGATTAGTATTTAAAAACTAAATGACATTATTCTTAGTATATGAAACATTTAAACTGCACCCAACCCCCCTCCCCGCGCGTCAATAGAGGTCGCAATGCCTATAAATTCCTCTAAATCCAGTCATAATTGACCTCTTATATTAGTGAAGATTTATGTTAAACAAATAATAAAAATATCCTATATTTAGAGATCCTATATTAATATATACTTTAAACGTAATCCTCTAATTCAGACATATCTTGTAAGTTCAATATACATATTATAACGTAAAATATATGAAATAGCTAAAATAATTGTCATATAAACGAAAAAAATACATACATGCATGTAAACATAGATAATTAAATAAATTTTAATTAAAAAACTTCAACCCCTTTAAGTTGTTATTTATTACTTATAGTTTTTTTGACACATACATATTGTAATGAAGATGATTAAAAGCATACAAATATTTTATTTCTTATTTTTGTGTATAAGAATTCAAAATAAGTTAAAATAAATTTTGTTTCTTATATGGTGTTTCAATTAATAAGTGATATAGATAAATATACCTTTATACTAAAAAATTATATTAATATAAGATAAAAATAAATGTCAAATATATATTGTTTTGAAACTTTTGACAATATAGAATTATAAGTATTAATTATATAGGACAATGCGATTTTTTTCTTGTATAATATAGTTCAACTTAACTAAAGGAAAAAGTAAGACATAACTCAAAAAATGATCTAGACTCAAGGAACAAAAAAAGAAAAAAAGAAAAAAAGAATAAAAGAATAAAAAAATAAAATCCCAAAAACTTAGGTAACCAAGAACATTCCAACCCCTAACTTCTACACAACCAGAACTTACAATTAATGCAACTACCATCTAAACTAAGAGCCCATTTGGAATTGATTGCATTAGAGTTAAAAAAGCGTTTTACTTAAAACTACCATATTTTTAGAATTTATTTAAAAATATTTTGACATCTAAAATAATAAACAAAAAATTAAAGTTTAATGTAATACCTAAGATATATGTTCCTAATACATAATTTTCATAGCATTCTACAATGAATATTTCAACGGTTATATCCATGCACCAATTATTTAGAGTAAATGCACAAATGTCCGCCCTTAAATAATACTTTGGAAACAGAAATCAAACACTTTCGATATCAGAAAAAAATATTTCAAAATAACAAATCAAACTATTTCAAAATTAAAAAATAAACTAAGAAATAATTTTATAAACAAACAAACATATGAAAGAAAAGTAACAACTAAAATCAAATTAAGAAGAAGTTGGAAGGATTTTGCTCACCTAAGAAAATAAAGCTGAAAAACAAATGGGTTTGGAAGAAAAAAAATACAAAACATTAGTAAGTATAAATTAGATCTAAAATGTCAAAAGAGGAAGAAATAGAAACTGTTGAAATTATTAAATAGAAGACAATTTATTCTATTAATATTTTCATCCTCTTGTTTAATGTGGAAAAGACTATGTGTGTACTAATAGTCTCAGGTTAGAATTCGAGAAAAACCCATTAGGAATAATTTAATATAACATGATTTCCTTATCTTGATGACCACTTAATATCTCTTTATTTCAGCTGCTACGGAAGTTACCAAGGATTAAATTTACATTTTAATATGAGAGGTATTCGTTCCTCAGCTTCAAGAAATCACAATATTTCCATTTTGGATATATAAAGAAACCAATGGAAAAGACTTGTAGATCTCTATCTATGGATATTAAATTTTATAATTATAACATTAATGGGTGCAACTTTTCGTAGTAGTGTAGAGAAATAAAAAGTGAGATGACATTATGGTGTTTTTAGAGAATAGAAGTCAAAAGAGTTACAGGTGGTCGCCGAAACATATTTGTTGCTCTATCCATTTTGGTTGAAAACGAGTTGTATCGAAAACTAGATGTGCAAGCTTGTTTTAATTTTTCGAGACGAACAGAGTAGAACTCACGTAAGTAAGATGTTCTAGCTTGTTTGTTTAATTTCTCCAAAAGGTCTTTTTTGAACCAAAATCGAGTTGTTCACGGATATTTTTTTCTTAAATGGTGAAACGAAACTTCCTTGAACACATACAAGATGTTCTAACTTGTTTGTTTAACTTTTTCGAAAGATTTTTTTTTAACCAAAATCGACTTGTTCACGAAAAATTTGTTTCTTAAATGGTAAAGCGAAACTTCCTTGAACACACGTAAGATCGGTTTTAGAATTAAACTCGAGATTCATGAACAATTTGTTTCTTAAATGGTGAAGCGGAACTTCCTTGAACAATTGATAATGTATGAAATATACAATCTATAATATGAAGTTTAATATTAATAAAGAAATTAAAATCTTAAGAAATTAAAAAAATTATTTAATATTTGAAATTCGTTAATATATTTACAAATAAATAAAATATTTTAACGATCTCGTTCGAACAAACTCAGTTCATACAAAGCTTGAACTAAACTTACTTTAATCAAACCTCGAATTGAATTCTGTTTAAACAAAACTTAAATGAGAGATTAAACTACTTATAAACTAACGAGTACGAGAGAGTTTCTCATTTATATCCTTAGTGACAAGAATGCTTTTTTCTTTGGAGTGGGGTTTTGATAAAAAGAGTTGAAAAATAGATGTGAAAACTATCACTAGATGATAATAATAATAATAACAATAACAATAATAATAATAATAATGAAAGAAGTACCACAACATAACCTATACTATTCAATCACTATAACCCATGACACCAAACCACTACCAAGATAGCAACAAAACTGAACACTTTCAACCAAATCCGCTCATGCATGATGAGAATTGTTGAATTTCAATTTTAGTAACTAAGTCAATTCACAAAAAATGAAATTAAAATGATTGTTTTCTTCGCCTCCTAATTTAGAAGAGAGAGCATAAATACAATTATAATTTACATTTTTCTAGAAACAAAACAAATGAGAAGAAAGAAGAATAGGAACCCCACTATCTAACCAACCACTGATGTGTTGTTTCAAATTCCGAACCCCAAACAAATCAGACTTACCCATTTAGTATTACCCATCCTATTAACCTTTTTACCTCTATGCAAACACCCCAAATAATAACAAAATTTGACAAGCAAGTCATTGATTATTAAGAAATCATTTATAATCATCATCATCACTGAATCATCGCTCTATCCACAACACCATTCTCATCCAAGAAGTCTGCAAATATCTCATTCGAATACCTCTTAGTCAAGATGAATTTCCCAATTTACCCCTTCACAGTTCTGACCACCACTTCCTTGCGATCCCGAAGTACTTGAAGGTGGTTTCAAACGACTCCCTCCTGCCGGAATCGATGGCATAGCCGCCACATTCGATGAACTTTGGCGCCAGCTTCCAAACACAACAACATTCCATGACCCACAAGAGCTAGTAGTTCTTAGCCTTGCTGAGCTAGTATGTTCTTCTCTAACAACCTTTAATGGATTATCAAGAGCTTTTAATATATACCTCATTAATGGTCATCTTGCTGGATTTGGATTAACACAAGATCTAGCTACTTTAGTCATTTCCCATACTTCTTCTATTAAATCCTCATCTATTATTAAAGAAGGGTCCAAAATAGTTGTTTCTTGCTCTTTTTATCATATATTCTTATATAAGGTAATGTAGCTTCTAATCACTCCTTAACTATTACATCACTCACCCAACTCATACCACTTTTCCCGTTACTAGCTCAAGCAGAACCTTTCCAAAACAATACACATCATACACACATGTAGCATTAGGCATGTCTGTAAAGAACAATTATTGGATTATGAACTTCATAAGTAAATCTCCTTATATTTTAATTATTGTTAGTTTTAAACTTAAGATTTTTTTACTTTTTCATATCTATACACTTTTACGAATCTCAGATATTGTTGGAAAAAGTCCCAAAAATTCCAGCAACCTAACTATACCTCATAACCAGATTGTGTACCAAACACGTAGGCAAGTACTAATGGCTTCCAAGTATATGTTAAAAAACGTAATGATAATGAGAAAGGCTTACCTCGAATTAGTGAACATTCTGATTGATATTTATTCAATGGTTTCAGCAGATTTCAAGTAAAATACTCCTAAAAAAGAGTTTACAAATAGTAGAGAAAGTAAAAATTACAAACTGTAAGTACAAAATAAACTTACCAAGCTTATCCTCAAGTTCTGAAACTCAATCTGAAATCAGAAATCACATTGACTCGGTTGAAGTCCAAAACTAACAACCACAAATAATATAAAGGATCTTGAACATAGTAAATCGGACAAAAGATTACTCAACATGTGGACATTAATTCAACTCCTTGTAATCATGCCTTTTTTACTAACATTAATATGTATCTAATTGTACCATAATAAAATCTAACAAATTTTTTATCATATATTTCATTATCTGTGTTATCACCCTTGCAACACAATATACTAAAAAATTGTCTCCTCTTTTAATCCCCAATGCAACCATAATACCTCAAGATAAAAAGCCATAAAAGATCTCGGAAGTTTTCAAACCCCACAAAGCAAGAAAAGAAAAATGCAAGTTTAATGTAATACCTAAGATATATGTTCCTAATTCATAATTGTCATAGACCGTCTATAATGAATATTTCAACGGTTAGATCCATAAACAAATTATTTAGAGTAAATGCACATATGTCGGCCCTTTAGAAAACCAATACTTTGGAAATCAGAACTCAAACATTTTTGGTATCAGAAATCAAACTATTTCAAAATCACAAATCAAAATATTTCGAAATTAAAAAAAGAAATTGAGAAATAATTTTATGAACAAACAATCATATGAAAGAAAAATAACAATTGAAAACAAATTAAGAAGAAGTTAGAAGAACTTTGCTCACCTAAGAAAATAAAGCTAGAAAAACTAACGGATATGGAACAAAAACAAAATACAAACATTAGTAAGTATAAATAAAATCTAAAACCGGAAAAGATGAAGAAATAGAAATTGTTGGAATTATTAAATAAAAGACAATTTATTCTTTTAATTCATTCATACGTTTGGGAGAAATAGAAAAGACTATGTGTGTACTAATAGTCTCATATAGAATTTGGAAAAACACTATTGGAAATTATTTTATATAACATGATTTCCTTATCTTGATGACGACTTAATGTCTCTTTATTTCAGCTATTACGGAAGTTTCTAAGGCTTGGTCAACAAAACCGCAGACTTTAATGAACATTGAAAAGCATTTATCACCAGACCTTGATGAACATTTATGTGACAGTTTTTTTACTTTCCATTTCTTCTATAAATAATCACTTTGTCACTTGCATTTCAATAAAAGAGGAAAAACTATTTTTGAGAGAATGAAAAAACTATTTTAGAGAGAATAAAAAAACTATTCTAGAGAGAATGGAGAAACTATTTTAAGAGAGAATTGAAAAAACTATTCTAGAGTAAATATAGAATAAATATAAAAAAATTAAGATTTTTAAAAAAAATACTACTCTTTACTCTCCTCTTATATAATATTTTAATATTACTAGAGCTGAAGTTCTATTATAGATACCGGCAAGACCAAAATATCTTTTTAACGTAATTTTCAAGTCTGTGTAACCGTTCTTTTTTCTTGAATTTTCGTGTAAGTTTCCTTGGTTTCAATTTCTTTTAATAGTTTAGTATTACTTTCAATTGAAAATTATTTCATTTTAATTTATGTGAAATCTATTTTTGACTTTTATAGTGATATTGTTAGACTTTTCCAACAATATATCCCTTGAATAATTAGCTAAATATACATGTAAAATCACCCTAAATCTAGCAACATATGGATGAAATCTTAAAATACGGCTACCACATACCACAAAAGGATGTATATAAACAAAATGAATATATTATAATTTCATATTTAGGCTAATAAAGTATTAGAAATGAGTAAATAATAAAATGGAGTTGGGTTTCTCGAATAAAGGTGAAAAAATAGAAAATATCCTAAAAAGATGAGACAAAGAAGAAGAATACATAAATTGTTTGGCGCAAATAAAATGAAAATATGCTAAAAAAATATCATCATATATATATATTAGATAAAATGAAAATATGCTGAAAAAATTTTAGCATATATATTAGATTTTTTTTCTTGTGTAAAAACATTAAAACCCAAGGTAATATGGTTTGTTTTTAATAGGAAGGGGGAGGCCTAAGATAATATTAGGCCTAATATTTTATAACCAGGGTTCATGAACCAACAGTGCTCATCCCATAAAATATCACAAATCTTATTCAAACCTTAATAGCCGTCTTCAATTATACATAAAAACACAGAAGACCATACCTTTTCTTACACCATGATCCATTTTCTCCTCTCTAGAAATCGAAATCTTCCATTCTATTCTACCATCATTTTTTTTCCAAGCCTATATCCTCCTTTTTCTTTGTATAAAGTTTTATTTTCTTTCCTATCTCTAACCAAGTTCCGTTTTTTATGGTGAACATATCAAATCGATTTATGGCCATTATATTTCAAATATAGATTATAAGTATAAAACCCAAACCTTCGTTAAAGATGTGAGTTTTCTTCTTTCCATATTCTAAATTATTTTTATCAACTTATTATTTTAAAAATAGAAAATAATTTTTATGTGTTAAAACATGAAAATTTGTCAATTTCTATTTTTTAAAGAGTCTTATGTTTCCAAATGTTGTACATACATGTTTGATTAATTTTATGCATTGCCTACATTTCTTTAGACATAATAATTTAAGAAATTATAATTTGATTTTGCAGCAATAATATTGCATAAACAAATACAAATCACTTGGGGTGTAACCTTAGTTTTGGGGAATTAGGGGCTATAAAAGATTCCATTTTTACTTTTCTTCATTTATTAAATTTCACTTCAAGAATCTACATTCACATTAAAATGTCTTATGAACATAATGTGTATAAAATGGACATTATCAAATCTGTTAGATTTACTTTTGTTTAATTTATTAAATTGATCCATTCTTTATATTTAGAAAATGGGAGTTTAATTCAATTGAATTTATTAGCCTAAATTTGATTGAGAAGCAATATTAGATTTATACCTTGAATGTCTCGTGGATATATGTTGCCTTCACAACTGCCTTCCTTAAATTTAAACACACTCATATATAAATTTTTATCTAATCCTTAGCTTCGGATGTTTGTTTAAAAGTGATTGAATTTTATATTTGTTAGGTGCATTGTGAGCATTCATTTACAGATGGAAAAGAGAAGTGTTTGTGCACTTTTACAGTTGTATGACTACATGGTCCAAGATGATGTAAGGAAGAAACCATAGGCATTGAAAGCATAAGTAACATAGTACCTGCTACTAATGTACATCCAAAATTGATATCTTCATGAAGTTAGAAAATTTTAAATCAATCAAAAGAAGTCTAGTTCATCATCTCTTAAAAGATTCAAAGGTTCCCAATCAACACGAGACAAAGGTATGATTTTGAGTGCTACTATTTTTGTGATTCTTATATGTTTAATTACTTTATACCACAAGACAAATAATTTTTATCGCAATTTCAAATTTTGTATTACAGGAGTAATTAGTAAAATTATTCAATAGAGGGACGAGGAGAGAGATGTTGGAAGAAGAAATCACGCAAAATATTCAAAGGCTCCGAATCAACACGTGGCAAAGGTCTGATTTTCGGTGCTACTTTTTTTGTTGTATTATAGGAGTAATAAATACAAATGATCAAGAGATGGAAGAGGAGAGGGATCTAAGTGAGCTATTCGGTTCAAAATACATGAGAGCTTGACTTCAATTTGATTGTGGTTTTTTGAAGAGAATTAGAAGGAACTTAAGCAAAGGTTCAATGATAGATCTTCTTTGAGAAGAGCCCCAACTTAGCAGCCAAACGAATTTTTCCTAGGTGCCCAACTCTTAGTCATTATTAAGAGGTCAACCCTAAAATATCTTTTATAATCATTTTGTAATAATTATAAGATTAAAAATTTAATACGAATTTAATCACGCTCCAAATGAGCTAAACATGTTTGTAGCTTGATTTCTACTTTGTGAATCATATTATTCGCTTATAATTATTCGATGATTTTGATATTATGATTATTTGATTAAATTGATTGCTAGCCATAGAATATATATACATATCTTATGTTTAGTAGAGAATGATATTAAGTTGAACACTTTATATTAATTTTACATTCCCCGTAGAGAATGATTTTCTTACTATTTCTTCTATATAATCAAAAGTGTAATATTAATATAGAAATTCCAATCTTAAGAAATTATAAAATCTCATTTAATATTTGAAATTCATTAATATATTTACAAATAAATAAAATAATAATTTATGAATCATAATATAAATAATTAATTAATAAACTCGTTCGAACCAACTCAGTCCATACAAAGCTTTAACCGAACTCTGTTCAAACAAACCTTGAATCGAACTCTGTTTAAACAAAACTTAAATTAGAGATTAAACTTATTTATATAAACTAATGAGTTCGAAAGAGTTTCTCATTTATATCCTTAGTGGCAAAAATTCTTTTCTCTTTGGAGGAAGGTTTTGAAAAAGAGACAAGCCATAGTTGAAAATAGGTGGGAAAACTATACCACTAGATAATAATAATAATAATAATAATAATAATAATAATAATAATAATAATAATAATAATAATGAAATAAGTACCCCACCACAAACCTATTCTATTGCCGAACCATAATCCTTTGACACCAAACCACTACCAAGATAGAAAAAAAACTGAACACTTTAAATCAAAGCCGGTCATGCATGATGGGAATTGTTGAATTTCAATTTTAGTAACGGAGTCAATTCACAAAAATAAAATTAAAAAGTTTGCTTCTCCTCCAAATTTAAAAAAAGAGATTGAGCTTAAAATTAATTATAATTTATATTTTTCGTGAAACAAAACAAGCGAAGAAGACAGAAGAAAGAAGAACTCCACTAGCTAACCAACCACCTAGGTGTTGTTTCAAATTCCAACACCTGAAGAGATATCACTTGCCCATTCAGTATTACCCATCCCATTAACCTTTTAACTGCAATGCAAACACCATAAATAATACCAAAACTTGACAAGCAAGTCACTGATTATTAACATAGATTTTATAATCATCATCATCACCAAGTCATCATTATATCCACAACATCATTCTAGATTATAGATCTAATTTTTCTCATAAATCAATGTGAATGTTTATATTTATATGTATAAATTTTTTGAATAAAATTATTCAAGATCTATAATACTCTATATATATATATATTTGATAATATTAAGTATATATGGTACATATGATTTCAAATATAAATCAGCAATTTAGTATTAAACATTTTAAAACTTTTGAGATTTGTTTGTTATTAGAGTAATTTTAGACATTGAACTATCTAATGCATAACAAGAACTCTGCCTTTATATCTTATAATAATAATAATAATATATGTGTATGTGTGCATGTGGAAAAAAGGTTTTTGCTTCATGAAATCATCATCTTTCTTTTTGGTATATGGAGAAACCGGTTGAAAAGGTTTCTAGAAAAGAAAATACTACTCTTTACATGAATTTAAATGTAAGTTTCGTTGTTTTCAATTTCTTTTAATAGTGTAGTTTTACTTTTAATTGAAAATCGTTTCTTTTAAATAAATATAAAAATATATTTTTTACTTTTCTAGTGCTTGAATATTTAGCGAAATATACATGTTAAATCACTCTAAATCCAGCAACATATGAATGATATTATAAAAAAAGATACGACATACCATAAAAGGCTGTATATAAGAAAAATGGATATATTATAATTTCATATTTTGGCAAGAAGGTGAAAAAATAAAAATGATCCCAGAAAGAAGAGAGAAATAAAATATCACAAATCTCATTCAAACCCTAATAGCCATCTTCAATTTTACATAAAAACACAAAAGATCAAATCATTTCTTACACCACGATCCATTTTCTCCTCTCTAGAAATCGAATTCTTCCATTCTACTCTACCTATATTTTTTTTCCTAGCCTATATCCTCCTCTTTCTTTGTATAAAGTTTTATTTTCTTTCCTATCTCTTACCAAGTTCCATTTTTTAATGTTGAACATATCAAATCGATCTATAGCCATTACATTTCAAATATAGATTATACGTATAAAACCCAAACCTTTGTTGAAGATCTGAGTTTTCTTATTTCCATATTCTAAATTATTTATATTATCTTATCATTTTGAAAATAGAAAATAATTTTTATGTGTTCAACCATGAAAATTTGTCAATTTCTATTTTTTTTAAGAGTTTTATGTTTTCAAATGTTGTATGTACATGTTTTGATTATTTTTATGCATTGCCTACATTTATTTAGACATAATTATTTAAGAAATTATAATTTGAGTTTGTAGCAATAATATTGCATAAACAAATACAAATCACTTGGGGTGTAACCTTAGTTTTGGGGGATTAGGGGCTATAAAAGATTCCATTTTTATTTTTCTTCATTTTCCTTCTTTAATTGCATATGTTGTATTAGAATTTCACTTAAAGAATCTGCATTCACCTTAAAATGTCTTATAAACATAATGTGTATAAAAAGGCCATTGTCAAATCAATTAGATTTACATTCATTTAATTGATTAAATTAATTCAATATTTATATTTAGAATTGGGGAGTTTAATTCAATTGGATTAATTAGCCTAAATTTGGTTGAGAAGCAATATTAGATCTATACGTTGAATGTCTCGTGAATATATGTTGCTTTCACAACTGCATTCCTTAAATTTAAACACTCTCATATATAATTTTTTATCTAATCCTTAGCTTAGTATTTTTGTTTAAAATTGATTGAATTTTATATTTGTTAGGTGCATTGTGAGCATTCATTTACAGATGGAAAAGAGGAGTGTTTGTGCACTTTTATAGTTGTATGACTACATGGTCCAAGATGATGTAAGGAATAAACCCTAGGCATTGAAAGCATAAGTAACATAGTACCTGCTACTAATGTACATCCAAAATTGATATCTTCATGAAGTTAGAAAATTTTAAATCAATCAAAAGAAGTCTAGTTCATCATCTCTTAAAAGATTCAAAGGTTCCCAATCAACACGAGACAAAGGTATGATTTTGAGTGCTACTATTTTTGTGATTCTTATATGTTTAATTACTTTATACCACAAGACAAATAATTTTTATCGCAATTTCAAATTTTGTATTACAGGAGTAATTAGTAAAATTATTCAATAGAGGGACGAGGAGAGAGATGTTGGAAGAAGAAATCACGCAAAATATTCAAAGGCTCCGAATCAACACGTGGCAAAGGTCTGATTTTCGGTGCTACTTTTTTTGTTGTATTATAGGAGTAATAAATACAAATGATCAAGAGATGGAAGAGGAGAGGGATCTAAGTGAGCTATTCGGTTCAAAATACATGAGAGCTTGACTTCAATTTGATTGTGGTTTTTTGAAGAGAATTAGAAGGAACTTAAGCAAAGGTTCAATGATAGATCTTCTTTGAGAAGAGCCCCAACTTAGCAGCCAAACGAATTTTTCCTAGGTGCCCAACTCTTAGTCATTATTAAGAGGTCAACCCTAAAATATCTTTTATAATCATTTTGTAATAATTATAAGATTAAAAATTTAATACGAATTTAATCACGCTCCAAATGAGCTAAACATGTTTGTAGCTTGATTTCTACTTTGTGAATCATATTATTCGCTTATAATTATTCAATGATTTTGATATTATGATTATTTGATTAAATTGATTGCTAGCCATAGAATATATATACATATCTTATGTTTAGTATATTAATCCCATAAAAAATACCCTTCGGGAATTTCCCAAGATCTTACACTATCACCCACGATGAAGTATATGAACTGAAATAAATATATAATTGTGTTACGTGATATAGAATCCATAGATCGTAACAACAAAAATATCTAATATGTGTTAGAATCTATCACGCTTACTAGACTTAGGGTCACTCAGTAAAGGTATCTAAGTACTTATGTGGACCTTTGAATCCCGACTAATGGGTTTAACCCAACTCCCCCTTAATTAGAATACAATATTTTCTTAATAATTTGTGAAGCTAAGCAGTTTGAGTTGTATCTAATATATACTCGTTAATTGCTATATTTTACTTGTTATATTATATTATTACACTAGTTGAACACTTTATATTAATTTTACATTCCCCGTAGAGAATGATTTTCTTACTATTATAATAATTATAACAATTTATGACATGTGGAGAATAAACGTATCTAGTATGTGAATTATATCACCCCCAAGGCCCGATAGCAACCGCAATGAAAGCAGACTATTTTCCTTGGTCCTTTATGCTGCAAAACTCACTCTCTAACTAAAGCGTTTGATCAAATACTAACAAAAAAATTGATATATGTATGGATAATAAATTTTTGCTTTAAGAAATCACCATATTTTACTTTTGAATATATACAGAGCCCCATCTATGGATATTAAATTTTATAATTATTAAGTTAAAGGGTGCAACTATTCATAAGAGTATAGAGAAATAAAAAGTGAGATGAGATTATGGTGTCTATAGAGAATAAAAGTCAAAAGAAATACAGGTGGTCTTAAAACATATTTGGTGCTCTGGTGGTTGTAAACGAGTATATCGAAAACAAGATGTGAAAGCTTGTTTTAATTTCTCGAGACCTACTTAGTCGAACTCAAGTAAGTAAGATGTTTTAGATTGTTTGTTTAACGTCTCCAAAAGGCCTTTTTTCGAACCAAACTAGAGTTGTTCATGAATATTTGTTTCTTAAATGGTGAAGCGGAACTTCCTTGAACACGTGTAAGATGTTATAGGATTTTTGTTTAAATTCTTCGAAAGATCTTTTTTTGAACTAAACTCGATTTGTTCACAGATAAATTGTTTATTAAATGGTAAAGCGAAACTTCCTTGAATACACGTAAGATGTTCTAGCTTGTTTGTTTAAATTCTCTAAAAGATCTTTTTTCAAACTAAACTTCAGAGTCATGAACAATTTTTTTCTTAAATGGTTGAGCAAAACTTCCTTCAACAACTGATAATGTATGAAATACATAATCTATAATCAAAAGTTTAATATAAATAAACAAATTCAAATCATAAGAAATTATAAAATCTTATTTAATATTTGAAATTCATTAATATATTTACAAATAAATAAAATTTTAATTTATAAATCATAATATAAACGATTAATTAACAAACTCGTTCGAACGAACTCTGTTCATACAAAGCTTTAACCGAACTCAGTTCAAACAAACCTTGAATCGAACTCTGTTTAAACAAACCTTAAATTAGAGATTAAACTTATTTATAAACTAATGAGTTCGAAAGAGTTTCTCATTTATATCCTTAGTGGAAAAAATTCTTTTCTCTTTGGAGGGAGGTTTTGAAAAAGAGACAAGCCATAGTTGAAAAATAGGTGGGATAACTATACCGCTAGATAATAATAATAATAATAATAATAATAATAATAATAATAATACTAATACTAATAATAATAATAATAAGGAAAGAAGTACCACACCACAAACCTATTCTATTGCACAACCATAATCCTTGACACCAAACCACTACCAAGATAGAAAAAAAACTGAACACTTTAAATCAAAGCCGGTCATGCATGATGGGTATTGTTGAATTTCAATTTTAGTAACGGAGTCAATTCACAAAAATGAAATTAAAAAGTTTGCTTCTCCTCCAAATTTAAAAAAAGAGATTGAGCTTAAAATTAATTATAATTTATATTTTTCGTGAAACAAAACAAGCGAAGAAGACAAAAGAAAGAAGAACTCCACTAGCTAACCAACCACCTAGGTGTTGTTTCAAATTCCAACACCTGAAGAATTATCACTTGCCCATTGAGTATTACCCATCCCATTAACCTTTTAACTGTAATGCAAACATCCTAAATAATACAAAAACTTGACAAGCAAGTAACTGATTATTAACATAGATTTTATAATCATCATCATCACCAAATCATCATTATATCCACAACATCATTCTAGATTATAGATTTAATTTTTCTCATAAATCAATGTGAAATTTTATATTTATATGTATAAATTTTTTGAATAAAATTATTCAAGATCTATAATACTCCATATATATATATATATATATATTTGATAATATTAAGTATATATGGTACATATGATTTCAAATATAAATCAGCAATTTAGTATTAAACATGTTAAAACTTTTGAGATTTGTTTGTTATTAGAGTAATTTTAGACATTGAACTATCTGATGCATAACATGAACTCTGCCTTTATATCTTATAATAATAATAATATGTGTATGCGTGCATGTGGACAAAAGGTTTTTGCTTCATGAAATCATCATCTTCCTTTTTGGTATATGGAGAAACCGGTTGAAAAGGTTTCTAAAAAAGAAAATACTACTCTTTACATGAATTTAAATGTAAGTTTCGTTGTTTTCAATTTCTTTTAATAGTTTAGTTTTACTTTTAACTTAAAATAGTTTCTTTTAAATAAATATAAAAATATATTTTTTACTTTTCTAGTGCTTGAATATTTAGCGAAATATACATGTTAAATCACTCTAAATCCAGCAACATACAAATGATATTATAAAAAAAGATACGACATACCATAAAAGGCCGTATATAAGAAAAATGGATATATAATAATTTCATATTTTGGCAAGAAGGTGAAAAAATAAAAATGATCTTAAAAAGAAGAGAGAAATAAAATATCACAAATCTCATTCAAACCCTAATAGCCGTCTTCAATTTTACATAAAAACACAAAAGATCAAATCCTTTCTTACACCACGATACATTTTCTCCTCTCTAGATTCTTCCATTCTACTCTACCTATATTTTTTTTCCTAGCCTATATCCTCCTCTTTCTTTGTATAAAGTTTTATTTTCTTTCCTATCTCTAACCAAGTACCGTTTTTTAATGTTGAACATATCAAATCGATCTATGGCCATTACATTTCAAATATAGATTATACGTATAAAACCCAAACCTTTGTTCAAGATCTGAGTTTTCTTATGTCCATATTCTAAATTATTTATATTATCTTATCATTTTGAAAATAGAAAATAATTTTTATGTGTTCAAACATGAAAATTTGTCAATTTCTATTTTTTTAAAGAGTTTTATGTTTTCAAATGTTGTACGTACATGTTTTGATTATATTTATGCATTGCCTACATTTATTTAGACATAATTATTTAAGAAATTATAATTTGAGTTTGTAGCAATAATATTGCATAAACAAATACAAATCACTTGGGGTGTAAACTTAGTTTTGGGGGATTAGGGGCTATAAAAGATTCCATTTTTATTTTTCTTCATTTTCCATCTTTAATTGCATATGTTGTATTAGAATTTCACTTAAAGAATCTGCATTCACATTAAAATGTCTTATAAACATAATGTGTATAAAATGGCCATTGTCAAATCAGTTAGATTTACATTCATTTAATTGATTAAATTAATTCATATTTATATTTAGAATTGGGGAGTTTAATTCAATTGAATTAATTAGCCTAAATTTGGTTGAGAAGCAATATTAGATCTATAAGTTGAATGTCTCGTGAATATATGTTGCTTTCACAACTGCATTCCTTAAATTTAAACACTCTCATATATAATTTTTTATCTAATCCTTAGCTTAGTATTTTTGTTTAAAACTGATTGAATTTTTTATTTGGTAGGTGCATTGTGAGCATTCATTTACAGATGGAAAAGAGAAGTGTTTGTGCACTTTTACTTGTATGACTACATGGTCCAAGATGATGTAAGGAATAAACCCTAGGCATTGAAAGCATAAGTAACATAGTACCTGCTACTAATGTACATCCAAAATTGATATCTTCATGAAGTTGGAAAATTTTAAATCAATCAAAAGAAGTCTAGTTCATCATCTCTTAAAAGATTCAAAGGTTCCGAATCAACACGAGACAAAGGTATGATTTTGAGTGCTACTATTTTTGTGATTCTTATATGTTTAATTACTTTATACCACAAGACAAATAATTTTTATCGCAATTTCAAATTTTGTATTACAGGAGTAATTAGTAAAATTATTCAATAGAGGGACGAGGAGAGAGATGTTGGAAGAAGGAATCTCACAAAATATTCAAAGGCTCCGAATCAACACGTGGCAAAGGTCTGATTTTCGGTGCTACTTATTTATAAACTAATGAGTTCGAAAGAGTTTCTCAATTATATCCTTAGTGGCAAAAATTCTTTCCTCTTTGGAGGGAGGTTTTGAAAAAGAGACAAGCCATAGTTGGAAAATAGGTGGGAAAACTATACCACTAGATAATAATAATAATGATAATAATAATAATAATAATAATAATAATAATAATAATATTAATAATAATAATAATAATATTAATAATAATAATAATAATATTAATATTAATATTAATAATAATAATAATAATAATGAAAGAAGTACCACACCACAAACATATTCTATTGCCCCTCCATAATCCTTGACACCAAACCACTACCAAGATAGAAAAAAACTGAACACTTTAAACCAAATCCGCTCATGCATGATGGGAATTGTTAAATTTCAATTTTAGTAATGGAGTCAATTCACAAAAATGAAATTAAAATGTTTGCTTCTCCTCCAAATTTAAAAAAGAGGTTGAGCTTAAAATTAATTATAATTTATATTTTCCGTGAAACAAAACAAGCGAAGACGACAGAAGAAATAAGAACTCCACTAGCTAACCAACCACCTAGGTGTTGTTTCAAATTCCAACACTTGAAGAAATATCACTTGCCCATTCAGTATTACGCATCCCATTAACCTTTTAACTGCAATGCAAACACCCTAAATAATATCAAAACTTGACAAGCAAGTCACTGATTATTAACATAGAATTTATAATCAACATCATCACCAAATCATCATTATATCCACAACATCATTCTAGAATATAGATCTAATTTTTCTCATGAATCAATGTGAATTTTTATATTTATATGTATAAATTTTTTTAAATAAAATTATTCAATATCTATAATACTCTATATATATATGATAATATTAAATATATATGGTACATATGTTTTAAAATATAAATCAGCGATTTATTATTAAACATGTTAAAACTTCTGAGATTTGTTTGTTATTAGAGTAATTATAGACATTGAACTGTACTCTGCCTTTATATCTTATAATAATAATATGTGTGTATGCGTGCATGTGGAAAAAAGGTTTTGTCTTCATGAAATCATCATCTTTCTTTTTGGTATATGGAGAAACCGGTGGAAAATGTTTCTAGAAAAGAAAATACTACTCTTTACATGAATTTCAATGTAAGTTTTGTTGTTTTCAATTTTTTAAATAGTGTAGTTTTACTTTTAATTGAAAATCATTTCTTTTAAATTCATATAAAAATATATTTTTTACTTTTCTAGTGATACTGTTCGATTTTTCCAACAGAATATCACTTGAATATTTAGCTAAATATACATGTTAAATCACTCTAAATCCAGCAACATACTAATGATATTATAAAAAAATATAGGACATACCATAAAAGGCTGTATATAAGAAAAATGGATATATTATAATTTCATATTTATGCAAGAAGGTGAAAAAGTAAAAATGATCCCATAAAGAAGAGAGAAATAAAATATCACAAATCTCATTCAAACCCTAATAGCCGTCTTCAATTTTACATAAAAACACAGATGACCAAATCCTTTCTTACACCACAATCCATTTTATCCTCTCTAGAAATCGAATTTTTCCATTCTATTCTACCTATCTTTTTTTTCCAAGCCTATATCCTCCTCTTTCTTTGTATAAATTTTATTTTCTTTCATATCTCTAACCAAGTTCCGTTTTTTAATGGAGAACATATTAAATCGATCTATGGCCATTACATTTCAAATATAGATTATACGTATAAAACCCAAACCTTCGTTGAAGATGTGAGTTTTCTTATTTCCATATTCTAAATTATTTTTATTATCTTATTATTTTGAAAATAGAAAATAATTTTTATGTGTTAAAACATGAAAATTTGTCAATTTCTATTTTTAAAGAGTTTTATGTTTCCAAATGTTGTATGTACATATTTTGATTATTTTTATGCATTGCCTACATTTCTTTAGACATAATTATTTAAGAAATTATAATTTGAGTTTGTAGCAATAATATTGCATAAACAAATACAAATCACTTGGGTTGTAACCTTAGTTTTGTGGGATTAGGGGCTATAAAAGATTCCATTTTTTATTTTCTTTATTTTCCATCTTTAATTGCATCTGTTGTATTAGAATTTCACTTCAAGAATCTACATCCACATTAAAATGTCTTATGAACATAATGTGTATAAAATGGACATTGTCAAATCTGTTAGATTTACTTTTGTTTAATTTATTAAATTGATCCATTATTTATATTTAGAAAATGGGAGTTTAATTCAATTGAATTAATTAGCCTAAATTTGATTGAAAAGCAATATTAGATCTATACGTTGAATGTCTCGTGGATATATGTTACTTTCACAACTGCCTTCCTTAAATTTAAACACTCTCATATATAAATTTTTATCTAATCCTTAGCTTCGGATGTTTGTTTATAAGTGATTGAATTTTATATTTGTTAGGTGCATTGTGAGCATTCATTTACAGATGGAAAAGAGAAGTGTTTGTGCACTTTTACAGTTGTATGACTACATGGTCCAAGATTATGTAAGGAAGAAACCATATGCATTGAAAGCATAAGTAACATAGTACCTGCTACTAATGTAGATCCAAAATTGATATCTTCATGAAGTTGGAAAATTTTAATTCAATCTAAAGAAGTTTAGTTCATCATCTCTTTAAAGATTCAAAGGTTCCGAATCAACACGAGACAAAGGTATGATTCTGAGTGCTACTAGTTTTGTGATTCTTATATGTTTAATTACTTTATACCACAAGAAAAAGAATTTTTATAGCAATTTTAAATTTTGTATTACAGGAGTAATTAGTAAAATTATTCAATAGAGGGACGACGAGAGAGATGTTGGAAGAAGGAATCTCGCAAAAGATTCAACGGCTCCGAATCAACACGTGGCAAAGGTCTGATTTTTGGTGCTACTTTTTTTGTAATTTTTTTATGTTTAAGTACATCATATCAGAAATTAAGAGTTTTTATTACAAATTTTGTATTATAGGAGTAATTAATACAAATGTTCAAGAGATGGAAGAGGAGAGGGATCTAAGTGAGCTATTCGGTTCAAAATACATGAGAGCTTGACTTCAATTTGATTGTGATTTTTTGAAGAGAATTAGAAGGAACTTAAGAAAAGGTTCAATGATGGATCTTCTTTGAGAAGAGCCCCAACATAGCAGCCAAACGAATTTTTCCTAGGTGCCCAACTCTTAGTCATTATTGAGAGGTCAACCCTAAAATATCTTTTATAATCATTTTGTAATAATTATAAGATTAAAAATTTAATACGAATTTTATCAAGCTCGAAATGAGTTAAACATGTTTGTAGCTTTATTTCTACTTTGTGAATCATATTATTCGCTTATAATTATTCGATGATTTTGATATTATGATTATTTGATTAAATTGATTGCTAGCCATAGAATATATATACATATCTTATGTTTAGTATATTAATCCCATAAAAAATAACCTTCAGGAATTGCTCTAGATCTTACACTATCACCCACGATGAAGTATATGAACTGAAATAAATATATAATTGTGTTCCGTGATATAGAATCCATAAATTGTAACAACCGCAATATCTAATATGTGGTTAGAATCTATCACGCTTACTAGACTTAGGGTCACTCAGTAAAGATATCTAAGTTTAAGAAATAACCTCATAGCATACTGGGAAGAGACTTACGTGGACCTTTGAATCCCGACTAATGGGTTTAACCCAACTCCCCCTTAATTAGAATACAATATTTTCTTAATAATTTGTGAAGCTAAGCAGTTTGAGTTGTATCTAATATATACTCGTTAATTGCTATATTTTACTTGTTATATTATATTATTACACTAGTTGAACACTTTATATTAATTTTACATTCCCTGTAGAGAATGATTTTCTCACTATTATATTAATTATAACAATTTATGACGTGTGGAGAATAAACGTATCTAGTATGTGAATTATATCACCCCCAAGGCCCGATAGCAACCGCAATGAAAGCAGACTATTTTCCTTGGTCCTTTATGCTGCAAAACTCACTCTCTAACTAAAGCGTTTGATCAAATACTAACATAAAAATTGATATATGTATGGATAATAAATTTTTGCTTTAAGAAATCACCATATTTTACTTTTGAATATATACAGAGCCCCATCTATGGATATTAAATTTTATAATTATTACGTTAAAGGGTGCAACTATTCATAAGAGTATAGAGAAATAAAAAGTGAGATGAGATTATGGTGTCTATGGAGAATAAAAGTCAAAAGAAATACAGGTGGTCTTAAAACATATTTTGGTGCTCTGGTGGTTGTAAACGAGTATATCGAAAACAAGATGTGAAAGCTTGTTTTAATTTCTCGAGACCTACTTAGTCGAACTCAAGTAAGTAAGATGTTTTAGCTTGTTTGTTTAACGTCTCCAAAAGGCCTTTTTTCGAACCAAACTAGAGTTGTTCACGAATATCTGTTTCTTAAATGGTGAAGAGGAACTTCCTTGAACACGTGTAAGATGTTATAGGATTTTTGTTTAAATTCTTCGAAAGATCTTTTTTTGAACTAAACTCGATTTGTTCACAGATAAATTGTTTATTAAATGGTAAAGCGAAACTTCCTTGAACACACGTAAGATGTTCTAGCTTGTTTGTTTAAATTCTCTAAAAGATCTTTTTTCAAACTAAACTTCAGAGTCATTAACAATTTGTTTCTTAAATGGTTGAGCGAAACTTCCTTGAACAACTGATAATGTATGAAATATATAATCTATAATCAAAAGTTTAATATAAATAAAAAAATTCAAATCTTAAGAAATTATAAAATCTTATTCAATATTTGAAATTCAATAATATATTTACAAATAAATAAAATTTTAATTTATAAATCATAATATAAACGATTAATTAACAAACTCGTTCGAACGAACTCAGTTCATACAAAGCTTTAACCGAACTCAGTTCAAACAAACCTTGAATCGAACTCTGTTTAAACAAAACTTAAATTAGAGATTAAACTTATTTATAAACTAATGAGTTCGAAAGAGTTTCTCATTTATATCCTTAGTGGAAAAAATTCTTTTCTCTTTGGAGGGAGGTTTTGAAAAAGAGACAAGCCATAGTTGAAAAATAGGTGGGAAAACTATACCGCTAGATAATAATAATAATAATAATAATAATAATAATAATAATAATAATAATAATAATAATAATAATGAAATAAGTACCACACCACAAACCTATTCTATTGCCGAACCATAATCCTTTGACACCAAACCACTACCAAGATAGAAAAAAAACTGAACACTTTAAATCAAAGCCGGTCATGCATGATGGGAATTGTTGAATTTCAATTTTAGTAACGGAGTCAATTCACAAAAATAAAATTAAAAAGTTTGCTTCTCCTCCAAATTTAGAAAAAGAGATTGAGCTTAAAATTAATTATAATTTATATTTTTCGTGAAACAAAACAAGCGAAGAAGACAGAAGAAAGAAGAACTCCACTAGCTAACCAACCACCTAGGTGTTGTTTCAAATTCCAACACCTGAAGAGATATCACTTGCCCATTCAGTATTACCCATCCCATTAACCTTTTAACTGCAATGCAAACACCCTAAATAATACCAAAACTTGACAAGCAAGTCACTGATTATTAACATAGATTTTATAATCATCATCATCACCAAGTCATCATTATATCCACAACATCATTCTAGATTATAGATCTAATTTTTCTCATAAATCAATGTGAATGTTTATATTTATATGTATAAATTTTTTGAATAAAATTATTCAAGATCTATAATACTCTATATATATATATATATTTGATAATATTAAGTATATATGGTACATATGATTTCAAATATAAATCAGCAATTTAGTATTAAATATTTTAAAACTTTTGAGATTTGTTTGTTATTAGAGTAATTTTAGACATTGAACTATCTAATGCATAACAAGAACTCTGCCTTTATATCTTATAATAATAATAATAATATATGTGTATGTGTGCATGTGGAAAAAAGGTTTTTGCTTCATGAAATCATCATCTTTCTTTTTGGTATATAGAGAAACCGGTTGAAAAGGTTTCTAGAAAAGAAAATACTACTCTTTACATGAATTTAAATGTAAGTTTCGTTGTTTTCAATTTCTTTTAATAGTGTAGTTTTACTTTTAATTGAAAATCGTTTCTTTTAAATAAATATAAAAATATATTTTTTACTTTTCTAGTGCTTGAATATTTAGCGAAATATACATGTTAAATCACTCTAAATCCAGCAACATATGAATGATATTATAAAAAAAGATAAGACATACCATAAAAGGCTGTATATAAGAAAAATGGATATATTATAATTTCATATTTTGGCAAGAAGGTGAAAAAATAAAAATGATCCCAGAAAGAAGAGATAAATAAAATATCACAAATCTCATTCAAACCCTAATAGCCGTCTTCAATTTTACATAAAAACACAAAAGATCAAATCATTTCTTACACCACGATCCATTTTTTTCCTCTCTAGAAATCGAATTCTTCCATTCTACTCTACCTATATTTTTTTTTCCTAGCCTATATCCTCCTCTTTCTTTGTATAAAGTTTTATTTTCTTTCCTATCTCTAACCAAGTTCCATTTTTTAATGTTGAACATATCAAATCGATCTATGGCCATTACATTTCAAATATAGATTATACGTATAAAACCCAAACCTTTGTTGAAGATATGAGTTTTCTTATTTCCATATTCTAAATTATTTATATTATCTTATCATTTTGAAAATAGAAAATAATTTTTATGTGTTCAACCATGAAAATTTGTCAATTTCTATTTTTTTAAGAGTTTTATGTTTTCAAATGTTGTACGTACATGTTTTGATTATTTTTATGCATTGCCTACATTTATTTAGACATAATTATTTAAGAAATTATAATTTGAGTTTGTAGCAATAATATTGCATAAACAAATACAAATCACTTGGGGTGTAACCTTAGTTTTGGGGGATTAGGGGCTATAAAAGATTCCATTTTTATTTTTCTTCATTTTCCATCTTTAATTGCATATGTTGTATTAGAATTTCACTTAAAGAATCTGCATTCACATTAAAATGTCTTATAAACATAATGTGTATAAAAAGGCCATTGTCAAATCAATTAGATTTACATTCATTTAATTGATTAAATTAATTCATTATTTATATTTAGAATTGGGGAGTTTAATTCAATTGGATTAATTAGCCTAAATTTGGTTGAGAAGCAATATTAGATCTATACGTTGAATGTCTCGTGAATATATGTTGCTTTCACAACTGCATTCCTTAAATTTAAACACTCTAATATATAATTTTTATCTAATCCTTAGCTTAGTATTTTTGTTTAAAATTGATTGAATTTTATATTTGTTAGGTGCATTGTGAGCATTCATTTACAGATGGAAAAGAGGAGTGTTTGTGCACTTTTACAGTTGTATGACTACATGGTCCAAGATGATGTAAGGAATAAACCCTAGGCATTGAAAGTATAAGTAACATAGTACCTGCTACTAATGTACATCCAAAATTGATATCTTCATGAAGTTAGAAAATTTCAAATCAATCAAAAGAAGTCTAGTTCATCATCTCTTAAAAGATTCAAAGGTTCCGAATCAACACGAGACAAAGGTAAGATTTTGAGTGCTACTATTTTTGTGATTCTTATATGTTTAATTACTTTATACCACAAGATAAATAATTTTTATCGCAATTTCAAATTTTGTATTACAGGAGTAATTAGTAAAATTATTCAATAGAGGGACGAGGAGAGAGATGTTGGAAGAAGAAATCACGCAAAATATTCAAAGGCTCCAAATCAAGACGTGGCAAAGGTCTGGTTTTCGGTGCTACTTTTTTTGTTGTATTATAGGAGTAATAAATACAAATGATCAAGAGATGGAAGAGGAGAGGGATCTAAGTGAGCTATTCGGTTCAAAATACATGAGAGCTTGACTTCAATTTGATTGTGGATTTTTGAAGAGAATTAGAAGGAACTTAAGCAAAGGTTCAATGATGGATCTTCTTTGAGAAGAGCCCCAACTTAGCAGCCAAACGAATTTTTCCTAGGTGCCCAACTCTTAGTCATTATTAAGAGGTCAACCCTAAAATATCTTTTATAATCATTTTGTAATAATTATAAGATTAAAAATTTAATACGAATTTTATCACGCTCCAAATGAGCTAAACATGTTTGTAGCTTGATTTCTACTTTGTGAATCATATTATTCGCTTATAATTATTCGATGATTTTGATATTATGATTATTTGATTAAATTGATTGCTAGCCATAGAATATATATACATATCTTATGTTTAGTATATTAATCCCATAAAAAATACCCTTCGGGAATTTCCCAAGATCTTACACTATCACCCACGATGAAGTATATGAACTGAAATAAATATATAATTGTGTTACGTGATATAGAATCCATAGATCGTAACAACAAAAATATCTAATATGTGTTAGAATCTATCACGCTTACTAGACTTAGGGTCACTCAGTAAAGGTATCTAAGTACTTACGTGGACCTTTGAATCCCGACTAATGGGTTTAACCCAGCTCCCCCTTAATTAGAATACAATATTTTCTTAATAATTTGTGAAGCTAAGCAGTTTGAGTTGTATCTAATATATACTCGTTAATTGCTATATTTTACTTGTTATATTATATTATTACACTAGTTGAACACTTTATATTAATTTTACATTCCCTGTAGAGAATGATTTTCTCACTATTATATTAATTATAACAATTTATGACGTGTGGAGAATAAACGTATCTAGTATGTGAATTATATCACCCCCAAGGCCCGATAGCAACCGCAATGAAAGCAGACTATTTTCCTTGGTCCTTTATGCTGCAAAACTCACTCTCTAACTAAAGCGTTTGATCAAATACTAACATAAAAATTGATATATGTATGGATAATAAATTTTTGCTTTAAGAAATCACCATATTTTACTTTTGAATATATACAGAGCCCCATCTATGGATATTAAATTTTATAATTATTACGTTAAAGGGTGCAACTATTCATAAGAGTATAGAGAAATAAAAAGTGAGATGAGATTATGGTGTCTATGGAGAATAAAAGTCAAAAGAAATACAGGTGGTCTTAAAACATATTTGGTGCTCTGGTGGTTGTAAACGAGTATATCGAAAACAAGATGTGAAAGCTTGTTTTAATTTCTCGAGACCTACTTAGTCGAACTCAAGTAAGTAAGATGTTTTAGCTTGTTTGTTTAACGTCTCCAAAAGGCCTTTTTTCGAACCAAACTAGAGTTGTTCACGAATATCTGTTTCTTAAATGGTGAAGAGGAACTTCCTTGAACACGTGTAAGATGTTATAGGATTTTTGTTTAAATTCTTCGAAAGATCTTTTTTTGAACTAAACTCGATTTGTTCACAGATAAATTGTTTATTAAATGGTAAAGCGAAACTTCCTTGAACACACGTAAGATGTTCTAGCTTGTTTGTTTAAATTCTCTAAAAGATCTTTTTTCAAACTAAACTTCAGAGTCATGAACAATTTTTTTCTTAAATGGTTGAGCAAAACTTCCTTCAACAACTGATAATGTATGAAATACATAATCTATAATCAAAAGTTTAATATAAATAAAAAAATTCAAATCATAAGAAATTATAAAATCTTATTTAATATTTGAAATTCATTAATATATTTACAAATAAATAAAATTTTAATTTATAAATCATAATATAAACGATTAATTAACAAACTCGTTCGAACGAACTCTGTTCATACAAAGCTTTAACCGAACTCAGTTCAAACAAACCTTGAATCGAATTCTGTTTAAACAAAACTTAAATTAGAGATTAAACTTATTTATAAACTAATGAGTTCGAAAGAGTTTCTCATTTATATCCTTAGTGGAAAAAATTCTTTTCTCTTTGGAGGGAGGTTTTGAAAAAGAGACAAGCCATAGTTGAAAAATAGGTGGGAAAACTATACCGCTAGATAATAATAATAATAATAATAATAATAATAATAATAATAATAATAATACTAATACTAATAATAATAATAATAATAATACTAATAATAATAATAATAAGGAAAGAAGTACCACACCACAAACCTATTCTATTGCCCAACCATAATCCTTGACACCAAACCACTACCAAGAGAGAAAAAAAACTGAACACTTTAAATCAAAGCCGGTCATGCATGATGGGAATTGTTGAATTTCAATTTTAGTAACGAAGTCAATTCACAAAAAAAAAATTAAAAAGTTTGCTTCTTCTCCAAATTTAAAAAAGGAGATTGAGCTTAAAATTAATTATAATTTATATTTTCCGTGAAACAAAACAAGCGAAGAAGACAAAAGAAAGAAGAACTCCACTAGCTAACCAACCACCTAGGTGTTGTTTCAAATTCCAACACCTGAAGAAATATCACTTGCCCATTCAGTATTACCCATCCCATTAACCTTTTAACTGCAATGCAAACATCCTAAATAATACCAAAACTTGACAAGCAAGTAACTGATTATTAACATAGATTTTATAATCATCATCATCACCAAATCATCATTATATCCACAACATCATTCTAGATTATAGATTTAATTTTTCTCATAAATCAATGTGAATTTTTATATTTATATGTATAAATTTTTTGAATAAAATTATTCAAGATCTATAATACTCCATATATATATATTTGATAATATTAAGTATATATGGTACATATGATTTAAAATATAAATCAGCAATTTAGTATTAAACATGTTAAAACTTTTGAGATTTGTTTGTTATTAGAGTAATTTTAGACATTGAACTATCTGATGCATAACGAGAACTCTGCCTTTATATCTTATAATAATAATAATATGTGTATGCGTGCATGTGGACAAAAGGTTTTTGCTTCATGAAATCATCATCTTTCTTTTTGGTATATGGAGAAACCGGTTGAAAAGGTTTCTAAAAAAGAAAATACTACTCTTTACATGAATTTAAATGTAAGTTTCGTTGTTTTCAATTTCTTTTAATAGTTTAGTTTTACTTTTAACTGAAAATAGTTTCTTTTAAATAAATATAAAAATATATTTTTTACTTTTCTAGTGCTTAAATATTTAGCGAAATATACATGTTAAATCACTCTAAATCCAGCAACATACAAATGATATTATAAAAAAAGATACGACATACCATAAAAGGCCGTATATAAGAAAAATGGATATATAATAATTTCATATTTTGGCAAGAAGGTGAAAAAATAAAAATGATCTTAAAAAGAAGAGAGAAATAAAATATCACAAATCTCATTCAAACCCTAATAGCCGTCTTCAATTTTACATAAAAACACAAAAGATCAAATCCTTTCTTACACCACGATACATTTTCTCCTCTCTAGATTCTTCCATTATACTCTACCTATATTTTTTTTCCTAGCCTATATCCTCCTCTTTCTTTGTATAAAGTTTTATTTTCTTTCCTATCTATAACCAAGTACCGTTTTTTAATGTTGAACATATCAAATCGATCTATGGCCATTACATTTCAAATATAGATTATACGTATAAAACCCAAACCTTTGTTCAAGATCTGAGTTTTCTTATGTCCATATTCTAAATTATTTATATTATCTTATCATTTTGAAAATAGAAAATAATTTTTATGTGTTCAAACATGAAAATTTGTCAATTTCTATTTTTTTAAAGAGTTTTATGTTTCAAATGTTGTACGTACATGTTTTAATTATATTTATGCATTGCCTACATTTATTTAGACATAATTATTTAAGAAATTATAATTTGAGTTTGTAGCAATAATATTGCATAAACAAATACAAATCACTTGGGGTGTAAACTTAGTTTTGGGGGATTAGGGGCTATAAAAGATTCCATTTTTATTTTTCTTTATTTTCCATCTTTAATTGCATATGTTGTATTAGAATTTCACTTAAAGAATCTGCATTCACATTAAAATGTCTTATAAACATAATGTGTATAAAATGGCCATTGTCAAATCAGTTAGATTTACATTCATTTAATTGATTAAATTAATTCATATTTATATTTAGAATTGGGGAGTTTAATTGAATTGAATTAATTAGCCGAAATTTGGTTGAGAAGCAATATTAGATCTATACGTTGAATGTCTCGTGAATATATGTTGCTTTCACAACTGCATTCCTTAAATTTAAACACTCTCATATATAATTTTTTATCTAATCCTTAGCTTAGGATTTTTGTTTAAAATTGATTGAATTTTTTATTTGGTAGGTGCATTGTGAGCATTCATTTACAGATGGAAAAGAGAAGTGTTTGTGCACTTTTACATTTGTATGACTACATGGTCCAAGATGATGTAAGGAATAAACCCTAGGCATTGAAAGCATAAGTAACATAGTACCTGCTACTAATGTACATCCAAAATTGATATCTTCATGAAGTTGGAAAATTTTAAATCAATCAAAAGAAGTCTAGTTCATCATCTCTTAAAAGATTCAAAGGTTCCGAATCAACACGAGACAAAGGTATGATTTTGAGTGCTACTATTTTTATGATTCTTATATGTTTAATTACTTTATACCACAAGACAAAGAATTTTTATCGCAATTTCAAATTTTGTATTACAGGAGTAATTAGTAAAATTATTCAATAGAGGGATGAGGAGAGAGATGTTGGAAGAAGGAATCTCACAAAATATTCAAAGGCTCCGAATCAACCCGTGGCAAATGTTGGTGCTACTTTTTTTGTAATTTTTTATGTTTAAGTACATCATATCAAAAATTAGGAGTTTTTATCACAAATTTTGTATTATAGGAGTAATAAATACAAATGTTCAAGAGATGGAAGAGGAGAGGGATCTAAGTGAGCTATTCGGTTCAAAATACATGAGAGCTTCACTTCAATTTGATTGTGGTTTTTTGAAGAGAATCAGAAGGAACTTAAGCAAAGGTTCAATGATGGATCTTCTTTGAGAAGAGCCCCAACTTAGCAGCCAAACGAATTTTTCCTAGGTGCTCAACTCTTAGTCATTATTAAGAGGTCAACCCTAAAATATCTTTTATAAACATTTTGTAATAATTATAAGATTAAAAATTTAATACGAATTTTATCAAGCTCCAAATGAGCTAAACATGTTTGTAGCTTGATTTCTAGTTTGTGAATCATATTATTCGCTTATAATTATTCGATGATTTTGATATTATGAATATTTGATTAAATTGATTGCTAGCCATAGAATATATATACATATCTTATGTTTAGTATATTAATCCCATAAAAAATACCCTTCGAGAATTTCCCAAGATCTTACACTATCGCCCAAGATGAAGTATATGAACTGAAATAAATATATAATTGTGTTACGTGATATAGAATCCATAGATCGTAACAACAAGAATATCTAATATGTGGTTAGAATCTATCACTCTTACTAGACTTAGGGTCACTCAGTAAAGGTATCTAAGTACTTACGTGGACCTTTGAATCCCGACTAATGGGTTTAACCCAACTCCCCCTTAATTAGAATACAATGTTTGCTTAATAATTTGTGAAGCTAAGCAGTTTGAGTTGTATCTAATATATACTCGTTAATTGCTATATTTTACTTGTTATATTATATTATTACACTAGTTGAACACTTTATATTAATTTTACATTCCCCGTAGAGAATGATTTTCTTACTATTATATTAATTATAACAATTAATGACGTGTGGAGAATAAACGTATCTAGTATGTGAATTATATCACCCCCAAGGCCCGATAGCAACCGCAATGAAAGCAGACTATTTTCCTTGGTCCTTTATGCTGCAAAACTCATGCTCTAACTAAAGCGTTTGATCAAATACTAACAAAAAAATTGATATATGTATGGATAATAAATTTTTGCTTTAAGAAATCAACATATTTTACTTTTGAATATATACAGAGCTCCATCTATGGATATTAAATTTTATAATTATTACGTTAAAGGTGCAACTATTCATAAGAGTATAGAGAAATAAAAAGTGAGATGAGATTATGGTGTCTATAGAGAATAAAAGTCAACAGAAATACAGGTGGTCTTAAAACATATTTGGTGCTCTGGTGGTTGTAAACGAGTATATCGAAAACAAGATGTGAAAGCTTGTTTAATTTCTCGAGACCTACTTAGTCGAACTCAAGTAAGTAAGATGTTTTAGCTTGTTTGTTTAACGTCTCCAAAAGTCCTTTTTTCGAACCAAACTAGAGTTGTTCACGAATATTTGTTTCTTAAATGGTTAAGCGGAACTTCCTTGAACACGTGTACGATGTTATAGGATTTTTGTTTAAATTCTTCGAAACATCTTTTTTTGAACTAAACTCGATTTGTTCACAAATAAATTGTTTATTAAATGGTAAAGCGAAACTTCCTTGAACACACGTAAGATGTTCTAGCTTGTTTGTTTAAATTCTCTAAAAGATCTTTTTTCAAACTAAACTTCAGATTCATGAAC
Organism: Nemophila menziesii; assembly: GCA_029959085.1. Classification (NCBI taxonomy): domain Eukaryota; kingdom Viridiplantae; phylum Streptophyta; class Magnoliopsida; order Boraginales; family Hydrophyllaceae; genus Nemophila; species Nemophila menziesii. Next base: position 59,607,444 of record JARWIR010000005.1, on the reverse strand, counting down.
AATTTGTTTCTTAAATGGTTGAGCGAAACTTCCTTGAACAACTGATAATGTATGAAATATATAATCTATAATCAAAATTTTAATATTAATAAAGAAATTCAAATCTTAAGAAATTATAAAATCTTATTTAATATTTGAAATTCATTAATATATTTACAAATAAATAAAATATTAATTTATAAATCATAATATAAACGATTAATTAACAAACTCGTTTGAACGAACTCTGTTCATACAAAGCTTTAACCGAACTCAGTTCAAACAAACCTTGAATCGAACTCTGTTTAAACAAAACTTAAATTAGAGATTAAACTTATTTATAAACTAATGAGATCGAAAGAGTTTCACATTTATATCCTTAGTGGCAAAAATTCTTTTCTCTTTGGAGGGAGATTTTGAAAAAGAGACAAGCCATAGTTGAAAAATAGGTGGGAAAACTATACCGCTAGATAATAATTATAATAATAATAATAATAATAATAATACTAATAATAATAATAATAATGAAAGAAGTACCACACCACAAACCTATTCTATTGCCCAACCATAATCCTTGACACCAAACCACTACCAAGATAGAAAAAAAACTGAACACTTTAAATCAAAGCCGATCATGCATGATGGGAATTGTTAAATTTCAATTTTAGTAACGGAGTCAATTCACAAAAATGAAATTAAAAAGTTTGCTTCTCCTCCAAATTTAAAAAAAGAGATTGAGCTTAAAATTAATTATAATTTATATTTTTCGTGAAACAAAACAAGCGAAGAAGACAAAAGAAAGAAGAACTCCACTAGCTAACCAACCACCTAGGTGTTGTTTCAAGTTCCAACACCTGAAGAAATATCACTTGCCCATTCAGTATTACCTATCCCATTAACCTTTTAACTGCAATGCAAACACCCTAAATAATACCAAAACTTGACAAGCAAGTCACTGATTATTAACATAGATTTTATAATCATCATCATCACCAAATCATCATTATATCCACAACATCATATACTTTCTTACTATCATTCTTCTTGGTATTCCTCACAACACTCCATTCCTCAACTACCTTCATTCCCTTATAACTTTTTCTAATAGGTTCACTTGTTGATTTAGGCACCCATACTTTTTGAGTGTTCACACACTTTGTTTCTACATGTCCCAACCTACTACATCTTTTACATACAATCGGCCTCCATTCATACTCTAATTTAACCTCCTGCAGCTCTTTAATTCCTATATCAAACAATACATTATCAGGTAACTCCTCTTTTATGTCAATCTCTACACAATCTCGAGCATACCCCAACCTTGTTTTTGATTTCGTTATAGTATCCATTTCAATTGGAACACCTACAACACTAGCTACATATCCAAGTCCTCTTTGTTTCCAGAGATTCATTGGTACATTCATTAATTTAACCCATATCGGCACATTAGATATATCTAATTTATCAAACTGCATACCTGCCTTCCATGGTCGAAGAAGTAGCGACTTTCCATTAATATGCCAGAGCTGCTCAAGAACATTGCTGTAACTTTGCTGATTTTCAATCTTGAAAACTACACTTCCCTTCAAATTCGATTTTAATTTCTACCTTACCCAGCTTACTCCATTGATATCTAACAAAATCTTCTATAGCAAAGAACGGAGGCGGAGCATCAACGAATTGGCCAATTAGGTAATTCACCCATTGTTCAGACCCTTCCTCAAGAACATCTATTGGTGGTTTAATAAGTTTCATCCCTTCCAAATTTACTAGTTTATGATGTTCTAACTTCATAGAATTGCTCGCACAACCAAATAATTGTGACCATGAAACTCCCTTTGATTCACTCCTTTTCTCGGGTTCAACCAGATATACAACTTGTATCACTTCATTGTTGCCTTCCAACACAATATTCTCTTGAAACCCAACACTCGCCTCCATCTCATGCTTGTACGATTCAGGTGTGTTAAGTAGATTTGAGCTCGGTGACATAATCTCTTTCGTAATATCTCTGTACTTAGTCTTAGATTTAGGGTTTCTTACTAGATCTATTCACTAATTTGTTGATTTTCGCTATGTTTAACATTTTGGTCATTTTTTGAGTAAAAAAAAAAAAGCGGTAAAAGGAAAAATAAGGTGAAAAACGAAAAAATCTAGGCGGAGAAGAGGTGGTGGTGGTATGGAGGAGGGTAGAGAAACGGGTGGATGCGTATGTTTTTGTGAGAGAGAGGAAAAATTGTTAGATCCCAGATAATTCTTGAGATAAACAACAAATCCAGATAAGGAAAAGCAAAAGTTGGAAAAAAGCTAAAAAGAGGTGTAAATCTAAAAATGGAAAAGTGGAATGAAAATTAATGGATGAGTGTGTAGAGAGGATTTTTAGGTGAGTTGACTCTCATTGACCCTTTTCAAGATTTTGTTACATGGTAGCTTTTCCCGTTCGAACCAACTCAGTTCATACAAAACTTGAACTGAACTCACTTTAATCAAACCTCTAATCGAACTTTGTTTAAACAAAACTTAAATTAGACATTAAACTACTTATAAACTAATGAGTTCGAGAGAGTTTATCATTTATGTCCTTAGTGACAAGAATTCATTTTTCTTTGGAGGGGGTTTTGAAAATAAAAGAGTTGAAAAATAGGTTTGAAAACTATCACTATATAATAATAATAATAATAATAATAATAATAATGAAAGAAGTACCATAACATAACCTATACTATTGCACCACCATAACCCTTGACAACAAACCACTACCAAGATAGCAACAAAACTGAACACTTTCAACCAAATCTGCTCATGCATGATGAAATTGTTGAATTTCAATTTCAGTATCTGAGTCAATTCACAAAAATGAAAATAAAATGCTTGTTTTCTTCACCTCCCAATTTAGACAAGAGAGAGCATAAAATCAATTATAATTTACATTATTCCAGAAAGAAAACAAATGAGAAGAAAGAAGAAGAAGAACTCCACTAGCTAATCAACCATTGATGTGTTGTTTCAAATTCCAAACCCCAAACAAATCTGACTTGCCCATTTAGGATTACCCATCCTATTAACCTATTTACCTCTATGCAAACACCCAAAATAATAACAAATCTTGACAAGCAAGTCATTGATTATTAACAAATAATTTATAATCATCATCATCACTGAATCATCGTTATATCCACAACATCATTCTCATCCAACAAGTCTGGAAATATCTCATTCGAATACCTCCTAGTCGAAGATGAATTTCTCGATTTACCCCCTTCACAATTCTGACCACCACTTCCTTGCGATCCCAAGTACCCGACGGTGGTTTCATATTACTCCCTCTTGCCGAAATCGATGGCATAGTCGCCACATACCATGAACTTTGGCGCTAGCTTTCAAACACGACAACATTCCATGACCCACAAGAGCTAGTAGTTCTTAGCCTTGCTGAGCTAGTATGTTCTTCTCTAACAACCTTTAATGGACTATCAAGAGCTTTTAATATATACCTCATTAATGGTCATCTTGCTGGTTTTGGATTAAGATAAGATCTAGCTAATATAGTCATTTCCCATACTTCTTCTAGTAAATTCATCTATTATAAAAGAAGGGTCCAAAATAGTTGTTTCTTGCTCTTTATCGTATATTCTTATACAAGGTAATGTAGCTTCTAATCACTCCTTAACTATTAAATCACTTGCCCCACTCATACCACTTTTCCCGTTACTAGCTCAAGGAGAACCTTTCCAAAACAATACACCTCATACGCACATGTAGCATTAGGCATGCCTGGAGAAAACAATTATTGGATTATGAACTTCATAAGTAAATCTCCTTATTTTTTAATTTTTGTTAATTTTAAAATTAAGATTTTTTTTATATATTTATACACTTTCACGAATCTCACATATTGTTCGCTAAAGTCCCAGAAATTCCAGAAACCTATCTATACCTCATAACCAAATTGTGTACCAGACACGTAGGCAACTACTAATGGCTACCAAATACATGTTAATAAACATAATGATAATGAGGAAGCGCTTACCAAGAATTAGTGAACATTCATGTTGATATTTATCCAACGGTGTCAGCAGATTTCAAGTCAAATACTCCTAAAAAACAGTTTTCAAAGAGTAGAGAAAGTAAGAATTACAAACTGTAAGTACAAAGTAAAAAAAATTAACCAATATATGTAATAAACTTACAAAACTTAATCTAAAATCAGAAATCACATTGACTCGGTTAATGTCCAAAACTAACAACCAAAAATAATATAAAGGATCCTGACCATAGTAATTCGGACAAAAGATTACTCAACATGTGGAAATTAATCCGACTCCTTGTAGTCAAGCCTTTTTACTAACATTAATACGTCTCTAATGGTCTCATCATAAATCTAACTAATTTTTTATCATATATTTCATTATCTGTGTTATCACCCTTGCAGCAGAATATACTAAAAAACTGTCTCCTCTTTTAATCCCCAATGCAACCATAAATGCTCAAGATAAAAAGCCAAAAAAAATCTCGAAAGATTCCAAACCCCACAAAACAAGAAAAGAAAAATGAAAGTTTAATGTAATACCTAAGATATATGTTCCTAATCCATAATTGTCATAGACGGTCTATAATGAATATTTCAACGGTTAGATCCATAAACAAATTATTTAGATTAAATGCATAGATGTCCGCCCTTTAGAAAAACCAATACTTTGGAAATCAAAAATCAAACACTTTCGGTATCAAAAATCAAACTATCTCAAAATGACAAATCAAACTATTTCGAAATTAAAAAAGAAATTAAGAAATAATTTTATGACCAAACAAACATATGAAAGTAAAATAACAATTAAAATCAAATTAAGAAGAAGTTAGAAGAACTTTGCTCACCTAAGAAAATAAAGCTGGAAAAACGAACGGATTTGGAACAAAAACAAAATACAAAACATTAGTAAGTATAAATTAGATCTAAAACCGAAAAAGAGGAAAAAATAAAAACTGTTGGAATTATTAAATAAAAGACAATTTATTCTATTAATTCTTTCATACATTCGGGAGAAATTGAAAAGACTATGTGTGTACTAATAGTCTCATATAGAATTTGGGAAAATAACCATTGGAAATTATTTTATATAACATGATTTCCTTATCTTGATGACGATTTAATGTCTCTTTATTTCAACTATTACAGACTTTAATGAACATTGAAAAGTATTTATCACCGGCCATTGATGAACATTTATGTGATAGATTTTTGTCTTTCTATTTTTTCTATAAATAATGACTTTGTCACTTGCATTTCTATAAAAGAGGAAAAACTATTTTAAAGAGAATGAAAAAACTATTTTAGAGAGAATAGAAAAAATTATTCTAGAGAGAATGGAAAAATTATTTTAGAGAGAATTGAAAAAACAATTTTAGAGTAAATATAGAATAAATATAAACGAAATTAAGAATTAAGAAAAAAAATACTACTCTCTACTCTCCTCTCATATAATATTTTGATATTACTATGAGATGAACTTCTATTATAGATACCGGCATGACCAAAATATCTTTTTAACGAAATTTTCAATTCGTGTAAACGTTCTTTTTTCTTGAATTTTCGTGTAAGTTTCGTTGTTTCCAATTTCTTTTAATAGTTTAGTATTACTTTCAATTGAAAATTATTTCTTTTAAATTTATGTGAAATCTATTTTTTACTTTTCCAGTGATATTGTTAGACTTTTTCAACAAAATATCCCTTGAATAATTAGCTAAATATACATGTAAAATCACCCTAAATCCAGCAACATATGAATGAAATCATAAAAAACGGCTACCACATACCACAAAAGGGTGTATATAAACAAAATGAATATATTATAATTTCATATTTAGGCTAATAAAGTATTAGAAATGAGTAGATAATTAAATGGAGTTGGGTTTCTCGGATAAAGGTGAAAAAATAGAAAAGATCCCAAAAGAATGAGAGAAAGAACAAGCATACATAAAATATTTGGCCCAAATAAAATGAAAATATGCTGAAAAAATTTCAGCATATATATTAGATCTTTTTCTTGTGTAAAAACATTAAAACCCAAGGTAATATGGTCGGTTTTTAATAGTTAAGGAGGGGGGCCTAAGATAATATTGGGCCTAATATCACAAAATATCATTCAAACCCTAATAGTCGTTTTCAATTTTACTTAAACACACAGGAACACCATACCATTTCTTACACCACAATACATTTTCTCCTAGAAATCATTTTCTTCCATTCCATTCTACCTATTTTTTTCCAAAGCTTATATCCTCCTCTTTTTTTGTATAAAGTTTAATTTTCTTTCCTATGTCTAACCAAGTTCTGTTTTTTTAATGGATAGCATATCAGATCGATCTATGGCCATTACATTTCAAATATAGAGTATACGTATAAAACCCAAACCTTCTTTGAAGATGTGAGTGTTCTTATTTCCATATTCTAAATTATTTTTATTATCTTATTATTTTGAAAATAGAAAATAATCTTGTAGAGAAATAAGATTTTTAATTTTTATGTGTTAAAACATAAAAATTTGTCAATTTCTATTTTTTTAAAGAGTTTTATGTTTCCAAATGTTGTAAATACATGTTTTGATTATTTTTATGTTTTGCTTACATTTCTTTAGACATAATTATTTAAGAGATTATAATTTGAGGTTGTAGCAATAATATTGCATAAAAAATATAAATCACTTGGGGTGTACCTTAGTTTCGGGGAATTAGGGGCTATAAAAGATTCTATTTTTATTTTTCTTCATTTGCCATCTTTAATTGAATCTGATGTATTAGAATTTCACTTCAAGAGTCTACATTCACATTAAAATATGGTATGATCATAATGTGTATAAAATGGTCATGGTCAAATCAGTTAGATTTACTTTTATTTAATTGATTAAATTAAGTAATTATTTATAATTAGAATTGGGGAGTTTAATTCAATTGAATTAATTAGCCTAAATTTGATTGAGAAGCAATATTAAATCTATATGTTGAATGTCTTGTGGATATATGTTGCTTTCACAACTGCGTCCTTAAATTTAAACACTCTCATATATAAAAAAAATTCTAATCCTTAGCTTAGGATGTTTTTTAATATTGTTTAAATTTTATATTTGTTAGGTGCATAGTGAGCATTCATTTACAGATGGAAAAGTGAAGTGTTTGTACAGATGCTGTAAGAAAGAAACCCTAGGCATTGAAAGCATAAGTAACATAGTACCTGCTACTAATGTACATCCAAAAATTGATATCTTCATGAAGTTGGAAAATTTTAAATCAATAAAAAGAAGCCTGACATCATCTCTTAATTACTATATACCACAAAACTAAGATTTTTTATCGCAATTAAAAATTTTGTATTACAGGAGTAATTAGTAAAATTATTCAATAGAGGTACAAGGAGAGAGATAATGGATGGAGGGAACTCGCAAAAGATTCAAAGGCTTCTTATCAACACGTGGCAAAGGTCTGATTTTCGGTGCTACTTTATTTGTCATTTTTTATGTTTAAGTACTTCATACAACAAATTAAGTGTTTTTATCACAAATTTTGTATTATAGGAATAATTAATACAAATATTCAAGAGATGGAAGAGGAGAGGGATCTAAGTGAGCTATTCAGTTCAAAATACATGAGAGCTTGACTACGATTTGATTTTGGTTTTTTGAAGAGAATTAGAAGGAACTTAAGAAAAAGTTCAATGATGGATCTTCTTTGAGAAGAGCCCCAATTTAGCAGCCAAACGAATTTTTCCTAGGTGCCCAACTCTTAGTCATTATTGAGAGGTCAACCCTAAAATATATTTTAGAATCATTTTGTAATAATTATAAGATTAAAAATTTAGTACGGATTTTATCAAGCTCAAAATGAGCTAAACATGTTTGTAGATTGATTGCTACTTTGTGAATCATATTATTCGCTTATAATTATTAGATTGAATTTATTGCTAACCACAGAATATATACATATCTTATGTTTAGTAAATTTTATTTTTTAATGGTTAGAATATCAAATTGTGGCCATTACATTTCAAAAAAATTTAGATCTATAAGTTATTCAACCCAAACCTTTGTTGGAAAGGTGAGTTTTTATTTTCATATTCAAAATTATTTTCATTTTCTTATTATTTAGGAAATAGAAAATAATCTTGTGGAGCAATAAGATTTAAAATGTTTTATGTGTTAAAACATGAATTTTTGCCAATTTTTATTCTTTTAAAGAGTTTTATGTTTCCAAATGTATACATACATGTTTGATTACTTTTATGCATTGTCTATATTTGTTTAGAAATAATTATTTTAAAAATTATAATTTAAGGTTGTAGTAATAATATTGCATAAACAAATACATATCACTTGGATTGTAGCTTTAGTTTTAGAGGAACTAGAGGCTATAAAAGATTTTTCCAATTTATTTTTCTTCATCTGCCATCTTTAATTGTATCTCTTGATTTAGAATTTCACTCCAAGCAAATACATTCAATGAAACAATTGTGTATGATCACAATCAGAACGCAGTGTTGGAGCTGGAATACAATTGTGGAATGGCAACGCTAGGTATGATGCCAGCATCTTGTTCAACATGGTGACGGAGACACTGACGTCAAGTTTAATGAATTTTATTGTGACTTGAAATTCACCACCAACATTTTCCAATCAACCCATTAGGCGTATCCGTCCAAGGACACCACAACTTCAAGATAGCAATTGCTCTAAGGAGGTTTCAAAAGGTGTCAACGTTTGCGTTGTGTATAAAACGGCGTTAATCGTAGATATTACGCCACCATTGTCAAATCAGTGAGATTTACTTTTACTTAATTGATTAAATTAATTATTATTTATATTTGGAATTGGGGAATTTGATTCAATTGAATTAATTAGCCTAAATTTGATTGAGAAGCAACATTAGATTTATATGTCAGAGATCTTGTTGATATATGTTTGTTTCACAGCTAAGGTCCTTCAATTTGAACACTCTCATATATCATTTTTTATCTAATCATTTAGTTTGGGATGTATGTTTATCACGAGCATTAATTTACAGATAGAAAAGAGAAGTGTTTGTGCACTTTTACAGTTCAAACCCTAGGCATTGAAAGCATAAGTAACATAGTAACTGCTACTAACGTCCATCAAAAAATTGTTATCTTCATAAAGTTTGCTAATAATGAAATAAATCAAATGACGTCAGGTTCATCATCTCTTAAAAGATTAAAAGGCGCCGAATCAACACTAGACAAAGGTCTGATTTTGAGTGTTACTATTTTTGTGATTTTACACTATACCACAAACTAAGAGTGTTTATCACAATCAATAATTTTGTATTACATGAGTAATTAGTAAAAATAATAAAGGAAGGGATGACGAGAGAGATGTTAGAGGGGAGGGATCTCACAAAATATTCAAAGTATCTAAATCAACATGTGGAAAAAGTCTGATTTTGGGTGATAATTTTATTGTCATTTTTTATGTTTAAGTATTTCATACATGAGTTTTTATCACAATCTGTAATTTTGTATTGCAGGAGTAGTTAATAAAAATATTCAAGAGAGAGAGGAGGAGAGAGATGCCGAAGGAGAGGGATTTAAGTGAGCTATTCAGTTTAGAATACATGAGAGCTAGACTTAAAATAGAATTAGAAGAAACTTTAGAAAAGGTTCATTGATGAAGAGAATAGGGATCTTCTTTGACAAGAGCCAATTTAGCTGCCAAACAAAAAATTTCATGTCTCCATTTTCCATTCACGGTATTAATGGGGACCTAAAAAGGATAAGATCTACCATAAGGTAGATAGTTTCTTTATTAGTTACTCCACATACAACTTAAACTTTATGACTACTGAATGTAATGAAAAAAATTATTTATATTTTAATCTTGATATATTGTTGTTTTTTTTGTTTTTAGTATTTATATTCATGTAATTTTTGGTGATATTCATATTATGTGGCGTCAGAAACGTGGATCCATTTATTTTATGATTGTGTTAAGTATACAGATTATGACATTTTTGTTGAGAGACAACAATGTAGGTGGAGAAGCTACGACAAGCTGAAATGCATCACATGCGCCTGGAACAGCATGTATGCTTGGGGCTCCCTAATCAAAAGTCCTTAGAGCTAGTACACAACCTACCCAAATCTTACAAAGGTTGTTTGAGCCAAATCACAGACTGAAGAGGCTGTTTAAGGAGCTCCAAATATGCCAAATGCTAAGGATTGTTGGCGCAAGAACATATCATAATTTTTTTATGGATGGGATATATGAAATTTAAGTAGTATTCTTTGTCGTCAAATTTTGGCGGATGCAGGATATTGTATTACAGTGAGTCAGGGATTAATGGTCTAACCAAACAAAAAGCTTCGAGTGATGGATTTTGAAGTTTTTTTAAATTAATCTTGTTAATATATTACTAAATTTGAAAATATATGATATTATAATTCATGTATATATATTTGAGACTGATTTTAATTTGTTTTTTGTTTTTTAGTATTATTTTTGTCTTAAGTTAACATTTACCATTGACTATCCAAGTTTTTTTTAATTTAATAATATACATTGACAAAATCCACACCCGACCTGAATCTAACCAAAAAACATAAACCCAAATACGAAATTGTATATAGTGATTGGGTTAGGTAGTGAGTCTTGATAATTGAAATTTGCACTTACGGGTTTAGTGCTAGTTTAACCACGTAAGTTGGACAACTACCCCGTGTGTACCCTTACACTAGATGATATTTGGTTTAAAGAGAATTTTTTGAGTTGAAAGAGAAATAACTAATTGGATCGATGTAGGGGTGTAACACGACATTTTTCATGTTGCAGTTATCCAAATACATAGTTGTAATAAAATTGTACGTATTCTGGATGGCACAACTTGTGGCATGAAAACCCTGAAGAGATTAAGGTTGTCATTCTTCTTACTAGTTATTACATTGATATCTTTCAAGAAGACCTAAGATATATGAGTATTGACATTGCGGATTGCATCACTTTTAAGTTTATTGAAGGGATAAACCGAATTCTTATTTAAAACCTTACACTTGAGGAAGTTAAATGAGATATTTAATATGGAGGCAAAAACCTCAAAGTCTGGACTGGCCTCCTTTATAAAAAATATTGGGAAATTATAAAAGTTTGATGTTTTTTACATGGTTAGAGTTTATTTCAGTGTATCTCTAGATCTTAACATACGAACAATACTATTTCTACATTGGTTCACAAAGGTGATAAGTAGGAAAAAGTGGTTGACATATGTCTGATCTCATGCTCGAATATTGATTACAAGATTAATGCTTCCATTCCATAATATGGTGAAGGTCTTTATGCATGGAATTATATCCCCACGTAGTCAAACTTTATCAAAGATACAGTTATTTACACAATATCCTTCTAGTCCATGATATTTCCTATTTCTTTTTGAAATCCAATAAATAGACCTAGAGGGGGGTGAATATGACCAATGTGGAATTAAAAATATAACAACAACTGAATTCTTTGACTGTATCTAAAAATACACCGATTAAGGATTTTAGATAGATTGACTAGAGGTAAACAAAAGTTATAATACACGAGTGAAACACTTAGTGTATAAACTTAATGAAAGAATACTATCCAATAAAAAACATATTTATAAGATATAAGTATGCAAGAATTTAAGCCTATAAAACAAAGGAAGGTATTGAGGTAATATAACAAAAATCTGGTGCGCACAAAATTAAAGAGATAAGGGAGAGAAGGCGGACATGAAATTTTAGAATGGTTGGACTTCGATAGGATTATTACACAACTTATGGTCTATGCATCCTTAAGATTCAAAACTCCTTCACTCGGATCTCGTTGTGTTTTTTAAAGGTGAGCGCACAAACCTTTACAAACTCTTACAAATCACCTTTTAGTGTAAAACCCAAGTGTTATGACCAATACTAGTAAAATAAGTGGACAATCTTCACTCATGATATACCACTTCAGAAGAACATGATGTCTTTAACATGTGTATCACCACACAAATTTTAGTGAACATTCTCTTTTCACAGTCTACCACTTCACAGTCTGTGAAGCCTTCAAACTTTTTGTCTGCACCTACATAAGATCTAAACCACTCTTGTCTAGCGTATTGAAGATCACACTTCTTTACTAGAACAAGAGATAACCCTAAAGTAAAGGATTAAGCCCAATCTACCTAGTTTAGCCTTTTACTTCTTAATAAGTGACTACATGAATGTAGTTGGGATAAAAATACAAATAAATATTGATATATGGACTGTGAATGTCTTTGGGAATCTGATAGAAGATATGCTTTTAAAAGCTTCAATTTTGGTATAGAAAACAACCACTTTAGGAAGTCTTCAATACCTCTTTGTATATATAAACTCTCCCCAACAGATCTATTCACGTGTCAACTCCTCGTTGGTTGAAAATATTCTTTCTAGGTGATTTCTCCTTTCTGGTCGGATGATCAATTATTATCTTTTATTTCATCGCTTACTCTTCTTTATTTCCAAAGAGCATTTGTTTAGAGTCGAGTATTCAAATCTGGATATTAAATAGATTGCATACCCAACTACATTTTGAAGTTTTCACTACCTCTATTTATTGGCAAAATCTCCCCAAATTATATGTCTACATGTCAGCTTCTCATTAGAGCCGGGCCTACTAATTTTGGGTCCAGTGAGAAACATCTGAGGAGGTTTTTAAAGGGGATAAAAAATTTAAAGGAAAATGAAGCATTATAAATAATCTTTAATTTGTAATTTTTTTTAATATGAGAAATAACCAAACATAGATTAGATTTCCTTGTCGTTTTCTTATAGTACTGTTTATAGTGTGATTAGTATTTAAAAACTAAATGACATTATTCTTAGTATATGAAACATTTAAACTGCACCCAACCCCCCTCCCCGCGCATCAATAGAGGTCGCAACGCCTATAAATTCCTCTAAATCCAGTCATAATTGACCTCTTATATTAGTGAAGATTTATGTTAAACAAATAATAAAAATATCCTATATTTAGAGATCCTATATTAATATATACTTTAAACGTAATCCTCTAATTCAGACATATCTTGTAAGTTCAATATACATATTATAACGTAAAATATATGAAATAGCTAAAATAATTGTCATATAAACGAAAAAAATACATACATGCATGTAAACATAGATAATTAAATAAATTTTAATTAAAAAACTTCAACCCCTTTAAGTTGTTATTTATTACTTATAGTTTTTTTGACACATACATATTGTAATGAAGATGATTAAAAGCATACAAATATTTTATTTCTTATTTTTGTGTATAAGAATTCAAAATAAGTTAAAATAAATTTTGTTTCTTATATGGTGTTGCAATTAATAAGTGATATAGATAAATATACCTTTATACTAAAAAATTATATTAATATAAGATAAAAATAAATGTCAAATATATATTGTTTTGAAACTTTTGACAATATAGAATTATAAGTATTAATTATATAGGACAATGCGATTTTTTTCTTGTATAATATAGTTCAACTTAACTAAAGGAAAAAGTAAGACATAACTCAAAAAATGATCTAGACTCAAGGAACAAAAAAAGAAAAAAAGAAAAAAAGAATAAAAGAATAAAAAAATAAAATCCCAAAAATTTAGGTAACCAAGAACATTCCAACCCCTAACTTCTACACAACCAGAACTTACAATTAATGCAACTACCATCTAAACTAAGAGCCCATTTGGAATTGATTGCATTAGAGTTAAAAAAGCGTTTTACTTAAAACTACCATATTTTTAGAATTTATTTAAAAATATTTTGACATCTAAAATTAATATAAGTGTTATATTTAATAATCACATATCTAGTGTTTTTCGATAGAGTGAATTTAAAGTTTTAAAGTATACTTAGGGAGTTAAAATCACTTCAAATTATTATTTAAAAAATCAATCCCGATGTGGCCTTAACATTCCATATTGTTTATGTAATTCAAATAGTTCGGGGTCCTGGGCGGTCGCCTTGGTTGAAAATCTTCTTTCGAGGTGACCACTCCATTTTGGTCCAATAGCCTAATGATTATCTTTATTTCTTTGAGTAATTGTATTCATCTACATAGGGTATCCGTTTGGAGTCATGTATTCAAATTCAATTATTGAGAGAATCTGATACTTGATACCCCAACTCGGGTGTCTAGTCTTCAACTACCTTAGCTCTCACATGATGCACTTCCATAATATTTCTTTACTTCACTTCGGAGGTCCGAGCTTTAATATTTTCCAGCCTTCATTCTCAATTGTCTTTAGATTGTCCACCTTTTATCTTAGCTAAGAGGCCTGATCTTCATCTTCTCAACCTTTAATATATAATGTCTATAAGCACTTTCATCTTTATATCCTCGTAGATTTGGATTTCAGCTTCTTCCAATAAACCTCAATTGGAATTTTTCCGGTTCTCCGCTCTTTTACTCCTCAAGGGTCTAATAACCCTATATTTAATTCTTTCCCTGTCCAACTGAACCTGCTACACTTATACAAAATCTGGACACTTTTCATAAGATTTATCCATTCGAACTCAATGTTTTATCAACAATCATATCAATCAAAATACGATATTTAGAATAACACTTCCGCAAAAGACAAAAATCACAAAAGCTTTTTGTGATGATCAAGTTTGACAAGTCAAAATCAAATGAACTTGTTACGTGGATTATTTTTGTAAATTGTCCTTGTAAATCTTGGTTTACATCCCTAGTGGATTAAATAGATTGTGAATTGTATCTAGATTCCCTTACTTATAGACAATGGTGGGTTGAGTAACGATATCTGGATTTTTTAGGGACACTATGGTGGCTAGTGCAAGCCTTTGTTGATTGTTGACATGGATTTCATATCATAATCCCTTTAATGTTCATAGAGTGAAAGCCATGTTTTTTATAAAATAATCTCCGGGTAGAGGTGATAATAGATGCACGAGCTATGATATCGGTAGGTGGTAGTGGTTATGGATGTGCCTGGTAGGACAATGGTAAGAGATTGGTGAATGTTTTAAGCCGTAGAAGTTAGTGGAGAATGATCTTTATATGGATGTACATAGAGATGGTTATGGATGCATTGCTAGGGTAGTGGTTGGTTGAGGTTGTTGGGTAGGTTGTCTGAAGATTATGGGATTTTTGAACAATATGAGATAGATCAAAGTGACACATCGAGAGAGGTAAATTTGATGGAGAAGTGTGATGGCCATTGAAAGTGTAGGTAAAGTGTGTGTAAAAGATGAGATCTAGCTTTACGAGATAGGGGAGATATTTTTTAAAAGGATATAAAAAATCCAATGGGTCCCTCAAATTATAATTTAAAAAAAAAATATTATTTATTCAAACGATTGATGTGTTGTTTCAAATTCCAAACCCCAAACAAATCTGACTTGCCCATTTAGGATTACCCATCCTATTAACCTATTTACCTCTATGCAAACACCCAAAAATAATAACAAATCTTGACAAGCAAGTCATTGATTATTAACAAATAATTTATAATCATCATCATCACTGAATCATCGTTATATCCACAACATCATTCTCATCCAACAAGTCTGGAAATATCTCATTCGAATACCTCCTAGTCGAAGATGAATTTCTCGATTTACCCCCTTCACAATTCTGACCACCACTTCCTTGCGATCCCAAGTACCCGACGGTGGTTTCATATTACTCCCTCTTGCCGAAATCGATGGCATAGTCGCCACATACCATGAACTTTGGCGCCAGCTTTCAAACACGACAGCATTCCATGACCCACAAGAGCTAGTAGTTCTTAGCCTTGCTGAGCTAGTATGTTCTTCTCTAACAACCTTTAATGGACTATCAAGAGCTTTTAATATATACCTCATTAATGGTCATCTTGCTGGTTTTGGATTAAGACAAGATCTAGCTAATATAGTCATTTCCCATACTTCTTCTAGTAAATTCATCTATTATAAAAGAAGGGTCTAAAATAGTTGTTTCTTGCTCTTTATCGTATATTCTTATACAAGGTAATGTAGCTTCTAATCACTCCTTAACTATTAAATCACTTGCCCCACTCATACCACTTTTCCCGTTACTAGCTCAAGGAGAACCTTTCCAAAACAATACACCTCATACACACATGTAGCATTAGGCATGCCTGGAGAAAACAATTATTGGATTATGAACTTCATAAGTAAATCTCCTTATTTTTAATTTTTGTTAATTTTAAAATTAAGATTTTTTTTATATATTTATACACTTTCACGAATCTCACATATTGTTCGCTAAAGTCCCAGAAATTCCAGAAACCTATCTATACCTCATAACCAAATTGTGTACCAGACACGTAGGCAACTACTAATGGCTACCAAATACATGTTAATAAACATAATGATAATGAGGAAGCGCTTACCAAGAATTAGTGAACATTCATGTTGATATTTATCCAACGGTGTCAGCAGATTTCAAGTCAAATACTCCTAAAAAAGAGTTTTCAAAGAGTAGAGAAAGTAAGAATTACAAACTGTAAGTACAAAGTAAAAAAAATTAACCAATATATGTAATAAACTTACAAAACTTAATCTAAAATCAGAAATCACATTGACTCGGTTAATGTCCAAAACTAACAACCAAAAATAATATAAAGGATCCTGACCATAGTAATTCGGACAAAAGATTACTCAACATGTGGAAATTAATCCGACTCCTTGTAGTCAAGCCTTTTTACTAACATTAATACGTCTCTAATGGTCTCATAATAAATATAACTAATTTTTTATCATATATTTCATTATTTGTGTTATCACCCTTGCAGCAGAATATACTAAAAAACTGTCTCCTCTTTTAATCCCCAATGCAACCATAAATGCTCAAGATAAAAAGCCAAAAAAGATCTCGAAAAAATTCCAAAACCCACAAAACAAGAAAAGAAAAATGAAAGTTTAATGTAATACCTAAGATATATGTTCCTAATCCATAATTGTCATAGACGGTCTATAATGAATATTTCAACGGTTAGATCCATAAACAAATTATTTAGATTAAATGCATAGATGTCCGCCCTTTAGAAAAACCAATACTTTGGAAATCAAAAATCAAACACTTTCGGTATCAAAAATCAAACTATCTCAAAATGACAAATCAAACTATTTCGAAATTAAAAAAGAAATTAAGAAATAATTTTATGACCAAACAAACATATGAAAGAAAAATAACAATTAAAATCAAATTAAGAAGAAGTTAGAAGAACTTTGCTCACCTAAGAAAATAAAGCTGGAAAAACGAACGGATTTGGAACAAAAACAAAATACAAAACATTAGTAAGTATAAATTAGGTCTAAAACCGAAAAAGAGGAAAAAATAAAAACTGTTGGAATTATTAAATAAAAGACAATTTATTCTATTAATTCTTTCATACATTCGGGAGAAATTGAAAAGACTATGTGTGTACTAATAGTCTCATATAGAATTTGGGAAAATAACCATTGGAAATTATTTTATATAACATGATTTCCTTATCTTGATGACGATTTAATGTCTCTTTATTTCAACTATTACGGACTTTAATGAACATTGAAAAGTATTTATCACCGGCCATTGATGAACATTTATGTGATAGATTTTTGTCTTTCTATTTTTTCTATAAATAATGACTTTGTCACTTGCATTTCTATAAAAGAGGAAAAACTATTTTAAAGAGAATGAAAAAACTATTTTAGAGAGAATAGAAAAAATTATTCTAGAGAGAATGGAAAAACTATTTTAGAGAGAATTGAAAAAACGATTTTAGAGTAAATATAGAATAAATATAAACGAAATTAAGAATTAAGAAAAAAAATACTACTCTCTACTCTCCTCTCATATAATATTTTGATATGACTATGAGATGAACTTCTATTATAGATACCGGCATGACCAAAATATCTTTTTAACGAAGTTTCAATTCGTGTAAACGTTCTTTTTTCTTGAATTTTCGTGTAAGTTTCGTTGTTTCCAATTACTTTTAATAGTTTAGTATTACTTTTAATTGAAAATTATTTCTTTTAAAGTTATGTGAAATCTATTTTTTACTTTTCCAGTGATATTGTTAGACTTTTTCAACAAAATATCCCTTGAATAATTAGCTAAATATACATGTAAAATCACCCTAAATCCAGCAACATATGAATGAAATCATAAAAAACGGCTACCACATACCACAAAAGGGTGTATATAAACAAAATGAATATATTATAATTTCATATTTAGGCTAATAAAGTATTAGAAATGAGTAGATAATTAAATGGAGTTGGGTTTCTCGGATAAAGGTGAAAAAATAGAAAAGATCCCAAAAGAATGAGAGAAAGAACAAGCATACATAAAATATTTGGCCCAAATATATATTTGATCTTTTTCTTGTGTAAAAACATTAAAACCCAAGGTAATATGGTCGGTTTTTAATAGTTAAGGAGGGGGGCCTAAGATAATATTGGGCCTAATATCACAAAATATCATTCAAACCCTAATAGTCGTCTTCAATTTTACTTAAACACACAGGAACACCATACCATTTCTTACACCACAATACATTTTCTCCTAGAAATCATTTTCTTCCATTCCATTCTACCTATTTTTTTCCAAAGCTTATATCCTCCTCTTTTTTTGTATAAAGTTTAATTTTCTTTCCTATCTCTAACCAAGTTCTGTTTTTTTAATATATAGCATATCAGATCGATCTATGGCCATTACATTTCAAATATAGAGTATACGTATAAAACCCAAACCTTCTTTGAAGATGTGAGTGTTCTTATTTCCATATTCTAAATTATTTTTATTATCTTATTATTTTGAAAATAGAAAATAATCTTGTAGAGAAATAAGATTTTTAATTTTTATGTGTTAAAACATAAAAATTTGTCAATTTCTATTTTTTTTAAAGAGTTTTATGTTTCTAAATGTTGTAAATACATGTTTTGATTATTTTTATGTTTTGCTTACATTTCTTTAGACATAATTATTTAAGAGATTATAATTTGAGGTTGTAGCAATAATATTGCATAAAAAATATAAATCACTTGGGGTGTACCTTAGTTTCGGGGAATTAGGGGCTATAAAAGATTCTATTTTTATTTTTCTTCATTTGCCATCTTTAATTGAATCTGATGTATTAGAATTTCACTTCAAGAGTCTACATTCACATTAAAATATAGTATGATCATAATGTGTATAAAATGGTCATGGTCAAATCAATTAGATTTACTTTTATTTAATTGATTAAATTAAGTAATTATTTATAATTAGAATTGGGGAGTTTAATTCAATTGAATTAATTAGCCTAGATTTGATTGAGAAGCAATATTAGATCTATATGTTGAATGTCTTGTGGATATATGTTGCTTTCACAACTACGTCCTTAAATTTAAACACTCTCATATATAAAAAAAATTCTAATCCTTAGCTTAGGATGTTTTTTAATATTGTTTGAATTTTATATTTGTTAGGTGCATAGTGAGCATTCATTTACAGATGGAAAAGTGAAGTGTTTGTACAGATGCTGTAAGGAAGAAACCCTAGGCATTGAAAGGATAAGTAACATAGTACCTGCTACTAATGTACATCCAAAAATTGATATCTTCATGAAGTTGGAAAATTTTAAATCAATAAAAAGAAGCCTGACATCATCTCTTAATTACTATATACCACAAAACTAAGATTTTTTATCGCAATTAAAAATTTTGTATTACAGGAGTAATTAGTAAAATTATTCAATAGAGGTACAAGGAGAGAGATAATGGATGGAGGGAACTCGCAAAAGATTCAAAGGATTCTTATCAACACGTGGCAAAGGTTTGATTTTCGGTGCTACTTTATTTGTCATTTTTTATGTTTAAGTACTTCATACAACAAATTAAGTGTTTTTATCACAAATTTTGTATTATAGGAATAATTAATATAAATATTCAAGAGATGGAAGAGGAGAGGGATCTAAGTGAGCTATTCAGTTCAAAATACATGAGAGCTTGACTACGATTTGATTTTGGTTTTTTGAAGAGAATTAGAAGGAACTTAAGAAAAAGTTCAATGATGGATCTTCTTTGAGAAGAGCCCCAATTTAGCAGCCAAACGAATTTTTCCTAGGTTCCCAACTCTTAGTCATTATTGAGAGGTCAACCCTAAAATATATTTTAGAATCATTTTGTAATAATTATAAGATTAAAAATTTAGTACGGATTTTATCAAGCTCAAAATGAGCTAAACATGTTTGTAGATTGATTGCTACTTTGTGAATCATATTATTCGCTTATAATTATTATATTGAATTTATTGCTAACCACAGAATATATACATATCTTATGTTTAGTAAATTTTATTTTTTAATGGTTAGAATATCAAATTGTGGCCATTACATTTCAAAAAAATTTAGATCTATAAGTTATTCAACCCAAACCTTTGTTGGAAAGGTGAGTTTTTATTTTCATATTCCAAATTATTTTCATTTTCTTATTATTTGGAAAATAGAAAATAATCTTGTGGAGCAATAAGATTTAAAATGTTTTGTGTGTTAAAACATGAATATTTGCCAATTTTTATTCTTTTAAAGAGTTTTATGTTTCCAAATGTATACATACATGTTTGATTACTTTTATGCATTGTCTATATTTGTTTAGATATAATTATTTTAAAAATTATAATTTAAGGTTGTAGTAATAATATTGCATAAACAAATACATATCACTTGGATTGTAGCTTTAGTTTTAGAGGAACTAGAGGCTATAAAAGATTTTTCCAATTTATTTTTCTTCATCTACCATCTTTAATTGTATCTCTTGATTTAGAATTTCACTCGAAGCAAATACATTCAATGAAACAATTGTGTATGATCACAATCAGAACGCAGTGTTGTAGCTGGAATACAATTGTGGAATGGCAACGCTAGGTATGATGCCAGCATCTTGTTCAACATGGTGACGGAGACACTGACGTCAAGTTTAATGAATTTTATTGTGACTTGAAATTCACCACCAACATTCTCCAATCAATCCATTAGGCGTATCCGTCCAAGGACACCACAACTTCAAGATAGCAATTGCTCTAAGGAGGTTTCAAAAGGTGTCAACGTTTGCGTTGTGTATAAAACGGCATTAATCGTAGATATTACGCCACCATTGTCAAATCAGTGAGATTTACTTTTACTTAATTGATTAAATTAATTATTATTTATATTTGGAATTGGGGAATTTGATTCAATTGAATTAATTAGCCTAAATTTGATTGAGAAGCAACATTAGATTTATATGTCAGAGATCTTGTTGATATATGTTTGTTTCACAGCTAAGGTCCTTCAATTTGAACACTCTCATATATCATTTTTTATCTAATCATTTAGTTTGGGATGTTTGTTTATCACGAGCATTAATTTACAGATAGAAAAGAGAAGTGTTTGTGCACTTTTACAGTTCAAACCCTAGGCATTGAAAGCATAAGTAACATAGTAACTGCTACTAACGTCCATCAAAAAATTGTTATCTTCATAAAGTTTACTAATAATGAAATAAATCAAACGACGTCAGGTTCATCATCTCTTAAAAGATTAAAAGGCTCCGAATCAACACTAGACAAAGGTCTGATTTTGAGTGTTGCTATTTTTGTGATTTTACACTATACCACAAACTAAGAGTCTTTATCACAATCAATAATTTTGTATTACATGAGTAATTAGTAAAAATAATAAAGGAAGGGATGACGAGAGAGATGTTAGAGGGGAGGGATCTCACAAAATATTCAAAGTATCTAAATCAACATGTGGAAAAAGTCTTATTTTGGGTGATAATTTTATTGTCATTTTTTATGTTTAAGTATTTCATACATGAGTTTTTATCACAATCTGTAATTTTGTATTGCAGGAGTAGTTAATACAAATATTCAAGAGAGAGAGGAGGAGAGAGATGCCGAAGGAGAGGGATTTAAGTGAGCTATTCAGTTTAGAATACATGAGAGCTAGACTTAAAATAGAATTAGAAGAAACTTTAGAAAAGGTTCATTGATGAAGAGAATAGGGATCTTCTTTGACAAGAGCCAATTTAGCTGCCAAACAAAAAATTTCATGTCTCCATTTTCCATTCACGGTATTAATGGGGACCTAAAAAGGATAAGATCTACCATAAGGTAGATAGTTTCTTTATTAGTTACTCCACATACAACTTAAACTTTATGACTACTGAATGTAATGAAAAAAATTATTTATATTTTAATCTTGATATATTGTTGTTTTTTTTGTTTTTAGTATTTATATTCATGTAATTTTTGGTGATATTCATATTATGTGGCGTCAGAAACGTGGATCCATTTATTTTATGATTGTGTTAAGTATACAGATTATGACATTTTTGTTGAGAGACAACAATGTAGGTGGAGAAGCTACGACAAGCTGAAATGCATCACATGCGCCTGGAACAGCATGTATGCTTGGGGCTCCCTAATCAAAAGTCCTTAGAGCTAGTACACAACCTACCCAAATCTTACAAAGGTTGTTTGAGCCAAATCACAGACTGAAGAGGCTGTTTAAGGAGCTCCAAATATGCAAATGCTAAGGATTGTTGGCGCAAGAACATATCATAATTTTTTTATGGATGGGATATATAAAATTTAAGTAGTATTCTTTGTCGTCAAATTTTGGCGGATGCAGGATATTGTATTACAGTGAGTAAGGGATTAATGGTCTAACCAAACAAAAAGCTTCGAGTGATGGATTTTGAAGTTTTTTTAAATTAATCTTGTTAATATATTACTAAATTTGGAAATATATGATATTATGATTCATGTATATATATTTGAGACTGATTATAATTTGTTTTTTGTTTTTTAGTATTATTTTTGTCTTAAGTTAACATTTACCATTGACTATCCAAGTTTTTTTTAATTTAATAATATACATTGACAAAATCCACACCCGACCTGAATCTAACCAAAAAACATAAACCCAAATACGAAATTGTATATAGTGATTGGGTTAGGTAGTGAGTCTTGATAATTGAAATTTGCACTTACGGGTTTAGTGCTAGTTTAACCACGTAAGTTGGACAACTACCCCGTGTGTACCCTTACACTAGATGATATTTGGTTTAAAGAGAATTTTTTGAGTTGAAAGAGAAATAACTAATTGGATCGATGTAGGGGCGTAACACGACATTTTTCATGTTGCGGTTATCCAAATACATAGTTGTAATAAAATTGTACGTATTCTGGATGACACAACTTGTGGCATGAAAACCCTGAAGAGATTAAGGTTTTCATTCTTCTTACTAGTTATTACATTGATATATTTCAAGAAGACCTAAGATCTATGAGTATTGACATTGCGGATTGTATCACTTTTAAGTTTATTGTAGGGATAAACCGAATTCTTATTTAAAACCTTACACTTGAGGAAGTTAAATGAGATATTTAATATGGAGGCAAAAACCTCAAAGTCTGGACTGGCCTCCTTTATAAAAAATATTGGGAAATTATAAAAGTTTGATGTTTTTTACATGGTTAGAGTTTTCTTCAGTGTATCTCTAGATCTTAACATACGAACAATACTATTTCTACACTGGTTCACAAAGGTGATAAGTAGGAAATAGTGGTTGACATATGTCTGATCTCATGCTCGAATATTGATTACAAGATTAATGCTTCCATTCCATAATATGGTGAAGGTCTTTATGCATGGAATTATATCCCCACGTAGTCAAACTTTATCAAAGATACAGTTATTTACACAATATCCTTCTAGTCCATGATATTTCCTATTTCTTTTTTAAATCTAATAAATAGACCTAGAGGGGGGTGAATATGACCAATGTCAAATTAAAAATATAACAACAACTGAATTCTTTGACTGTATCTAAAAATACACCGATTAAGGATTTTAGATAGATTGACTAGAGGTAAACAAAAGTTATAATACACGAGTGAAACACTTAGTGTATAAACTTAATGAAAGGATACTATCCAATAAAAACATATCTATAAGATCTAAGTATGCAAGAATTTAAGCCTATAAAACAAAGGAAGGTATTGAGGTAATATAACAAAAATCTGGTGCGCACAAAATTAAAGAGATAAGGGAGAGAAGGCGGACATGAAATTTTAGAATGGTTGGACTTCGATAGGATTATTACACAACTTATGGTCTATGCATCCTTAAGATTCAAAACTCCTTCACTCGGATCTCGTTGTGTTTTTTAAAGGTGAGCGCACAAACCTTTACAAACTCTTACAAATCACCTTTTAGTGTAAAACCCAAGTGTTATGACCAATACTAGTAAAATAAGTTGACAATCTTCACTCATGATATACCACTTCAGAAGAACATGATGTCTTTAACATGTGTATCACCACACAAATTTTAGTGAACATTCTCTTTTCACAGTCTACCACTTCACAGTCTGTGAAGCCTTCAAACTTTTTGTCTGCACCTACATAAGATCTAAACCACTCTTGTCTAGCGTATTGATGATCACACTTCTTTACTAGAACAAGAGATAACCCTAAATTAAAGGATTAAGCCCAGTCTACCTAGTTTAGCCTTTTACTTCTTAATAAGTGACTACATGAATGTAGTTGGGATAAAAATACAAATAAATATTGATATATGGACTGTGAATGTCTTTGGGAATCTGATAGAAGATATGCTTTTAAAAGCTTCAATTTTGGTATAGAAAACAACCACTTTAGGAAGTCTTCAATACCTCTTTGTATATATAAACTCTCCCCAACAGATCTATTCACGTGTCAACTCCTCGTTGGTTGAAAATATTCTTTCTAGGTGATTTCTCCTTTCTGGTCGGATGATCAATTATTATCTTTTATTTCATCGCTTACTCTTCTTTATCTCCATAGAGCATTTGTTTAGAGTCGAGTATTCAAATCTGGATATTAAATAGATTGCATACCCAACTACATTTTGAAGTTTTCACTACCTCTATTTATTGGCATAATCTCCCCAAATTATATGTCTATATGTCAGCTTCTCATTAGAGCCGGGCCTACTAATTTTGGGTCCAGTGAGATATTTTGAATTTGGCACACATCTGAGGAGGTTTTTAAAGGGGATAAAAAATTTAAAGGAAAATGAAGCATTATAAATAATCTTTAATTTGTAATTTTTTTTAATATGAGAAATAACCAAACATAGATTAGATTTCCTTGTCGTTTTCTTATAGTACTGTTTATAGTGTGATTAGTATTTAATAACTAAATGACATTATTCTTAGTATATGAAACATTTAAACTGCACCCAACCCCCCTCCCCGCGCGTCAATAGAGGTCGCAACGCCTATAAATTCCTCTAAATCCAGTCATAATTGACCTCTTATATTAGTGAAGATTTATGTTAAACAAATAGTAAAAATATCCTATATTTAGAGATCCTATATTAATATATACTTTAAACGTAATCCTCTAATTCAGACATATCTTGTAAGTTCAATATACATATTATAACGTAAAATATATGAAATAGCTAAAATAATTGTCATATAAACGAAAAAAATACATACATGCATGTAAACATAGATAATTAAATAAATTTTAATTAAAAAACTTCAACCCCTTTAAGTTGTTATTTATTACTTATAAATTTTTTGACACATACATATTGTAATGAAGATGATTAAAAGCATACAAATATTTTATTTCTTATTTTTGTGTATAAGAATTCAAAATAAGTTAAAATAAATTTTGTTTCTTATATGGTGTTGCAATTAATAAGTGATATAGATAAATATACCTTTATACTAAAAAATTATATTAATATAAGATAAAAATAAATGTCAAATATATATTGTTTTGAAACTTTTGACAATATAGAATTATAAGTATTAATTATATAGGACAATGCGATTTTTTTCTTGTATAATATAGTTCAACTTAACTAAAGGAAAAAGTAAGACATAACTCAAAAAATGATCTAGACTCAAGGAACAAAAAAAGAAAAAAAGAAAAAAAGAATAAAAGAATAAAAAAATAAAATCCCAAAAATTTAGGTAACCAAGAACATTCCAACCCCTAACTTCTACACAACCAGAACTTACAATTAATGCAACTACCATCTAAACTAAGAGCCCATTTGGAATTAACTGCATTAGAGTTAAAAAAGCGTTTTACTTAAAACTACCATATTTTTAGTATTTATTTAAAAATATTTTGACATCTAAAATTAATATATGTGCTATATTTAATAATCACATATCTAGTGTTTTTCGATAGAGTGAATTTAAAGTTTTAAAGTATACTTAGGGAGTTAAAATCACTTCAAATTATTATTTAAAAAATCAATCCCGATGTGGCCTTAACATTCCGTATTGTTTATGTAATTCAAATAGTTCGGGGTCCTGGGCGGTCGCCTTGGTTGAAAATCTTCTTTCGAGGTAACCACTCCATTTTGGTCCAATAGCCTAATGATTATCTTGATTACTTTGAGTAATTGTATTCATCTACATAGGGTATCCGTTTGGAGTCATGTATTCAAATTCAATTATTGAGAGAATCTGATACTTGATACCCCAACTCGGGTGTCTAGTCTTCAACTACCTTAGCTCCCACATGATGCACTTCCATAATTTTTCTTTACTTCACTTCGGAGGTCCGAGCTTTAATATTTTCCAGCCTTCATTCTCAATTGTCTTTAGATTGTCCACCTTTTATCTTAGCTAAGAGGCATGATCTTCATCTTCTCAACCTTTAATATATAGTGTCTATAAGCACTTTCATCTTTATATCCTCGTAGATTTGGATTTCAGCTTCTTCCAATAAACCTCAATTGGATTTTTTCCAGTTCTCCGCTCTTTTACTCCTCAAGGGTCTAATAACCCTATATTTAATTCTTTCCTTGTCTAACTGAACCTGCTACACTTATACAAAATCTGGACACTTTTCATAAGATTTAGCCATTCGAACTCAATGTTTTATCAACAATCATATCAATCAAAATACGATATTTAGAATAACACTTCCGCAAAAGACAAAAATCACAAAAGCTTTTTGTGATGATCAAGTTTGACAAGTCAAAATCAAATGAACTTGTTACGTGGATTATTTTTGTAAATTGTCCTTGTAAATCTTGGTTTACATCCCTAGTGGATTAAATAGATTGTGAATTGTATCTAGATTCCCTTACTTATAGACAATGGTGGGTTGAGTAACGATATCTGGATTTTTTAGGGACACTATGGTGGCTAGTGCAAGCCTTTGTTGATTGTTGACATGGATTTCATATCATAATCCCTTTAATGTTCATAGAGTGAAAGCCGTGTTTTTTATAAAATAATCTCCGGGTAGAGGTGATAATAGATGCACGAGCTATGATATCGGTAGGTGGTAGTGGTTATGGATGTGCCTGGTAGGATAATGGTAAGAGATTGGTGAATGTTAGAAGCCGTAGAAGTTAGTGGAGAATGATCTTTATATGGATGTACATAGAGATGGTTATGGATGCATTGCTAGGGTAGTGGTTGGTTGAGGTTGTTGGGTAGGTTGTCTGAAGATTATGGGATTTTTGAACAATATGAGATAGATCAAAGTGACACATCGAGAGAGGTAAATTTGATGGAGAAGTGTGATGGCCATTGAAAGTGTAGGTAAAGTGTGTGTAAAAGATGAGATCTAGCTTTACGAGATAGGGGAGATATTTTTTAAAAGGATATAAAAAATCCAATGGGTCCCTCAAATTATAATTTAAAAAAAATATATTATTTATTCAAACGATCTTTATTGTTTGAGATAAGAGGATGTATTTGAGGCGTTCATTGATTTAAGAGTGGTAGAGAAATCTCAACGATCTCTTATTTCTCAATAACTCCGGATTTTGAATAGTTTGTGTTATGTAAACAACAAAAAAGATGACGCAATAATAGTTTATCAATACTCCCATGTATATACCCTAGTAAGGATCTCTCTAACAAGATAGGAGTTACAAACTAAGACTAAGAAAAAAATATGTATAATAAAGCTATATTTTTACTTAATAATGGTTTCAATTTTTTTGTAAGTTTTAATTTTTCTCAAAATGAGATACTTTATTGGTAAGCTCTTGGGTATAATGAAAATAAACGTAAATAACTACAAGATTTATCCTATATTTTTCTTAGTTTACTTTAGGAACCATGAATCTTGAATATAGACATTGGACTATGAATTTTGAACCTTATACCATGAACAAATAATTTTGAATCTTGAACTATAAATCATGACCTTTGTACATGAAACATGGAACATGAACTATTAATAATGAATTATGAACCTTCAACTTTAAACTTGAATTTTTAACCATGAACCATAATTCATGAATAAACTTGTGTCTAGATTAAGGAACAAATATTGTCTAGATAACTATCGTTATCATAAATGTTAAGTTTAATGAGTAAATTTATTCAATCAAAATTATATGAATAACTATTTTGGTACACATTAATCACTTGTTTTCTATTACTTAAAAGATGATTGGGTTCAGGTCATTATTCCAACACAATAAATTTAATATATGTGTACATATTAATAGGTATATACGTTCTACTTTTGTAAGAAGATTACAACCAGGTTTTTATTGATTGGTTATTACTTTATTCACCAAATACAAGTAAATATTACAAGGAGACTTGCAAACCATCTTATGGATTTCAGTTAATATAGCATATATACATATAGTGTAGAAGTTAAGTGGACATTTATTTAAGAAGGAAGAGAATATTGTAAATATATTAGGGTTAACGGAATCCCTAAATTTCAGCTATAGTGTAGAAGTTAAGTGGATGTTTATTTAAGAATGAAGAGAATATAGTAAATTTTTTAGGGTTAATGCAACCCCTAGATTTCAGCCCCTTTCTCTGTAAGTTCACCATAAATAAGGATACTTAACTCTTTAACGACATACACCACATCATTAAAAGAGTTTATGTATTGATATTTCTATATTTCTGACATCCAGTAATGATTAAAACACCATTAATTTTGAGTGAATAAAAGGATACTATCGAAGTTGACTGCTTCAGTCTTCTTCAATGCAGAGTTTTGAGTAATAAAAGACTATCCATATCAAACCCTAGGTATTATTAAACTATATATGTCCGAATAAGGTTTTAACCTAGTCCTAACCTCACTTTAGGTTATTGATTGCCATAAAAAGAGAAACAGAACTTCCATTATTAAAAAAGAGCGAGGAAATATATTTTTAAAATTTAGACATCATTTTCTTCGTAGATAGTGGAAATAGAATGTGGATTCAACACTAATTTTTTTATGTATGACTAACTTTTGCTCAAATTCTCTTTGTTTCCTCTACTACTTTCAAAATTAACGAACTTACGAGATTTGTAATTTAAGTAACTAATCTACATAAAATTTAACATATCTCTAAATCTAATAAATTAATAATCCAAAATTGAATAAATAAACCATTAATTTTGAAGAGTGAATTACACAATTGGTCATTTTGAGATAATCAAAGTACTATTTTGTTATCAATAAAATATCTACAATTAACAAAATATCTACAAACTCAAACTTGTATAAAGTAGACTTATTGTAAATGTTCTTTAAGATCTCATTAGTAGACTTAGTATATATATTCAATTTAAAAATTATCAATATATTTATAAACTAAAATTCGAAAATACTTAAATTTTTTGTATACGTAAGTAACCATAATTAAATATTATATATCTACTATGTAATTTTTTTCTTTAAATAAAATTATGTAATGTGTTTTATATTAGTTTTACTTAAATTCATTTTGAATCACTGAAAATTCTTCCAAATAATATATATCATAGAAAAATAAGCGAGTCTTAAATAAGTCATAATCAAAACTCAAACAAACCTTAAACAAACCAAGTTGAACTGAGCTTAAGCGTGGAAATAAATTAATGATCCAAGCTCAAACTTAAATATCAAGGATTATTTCAAAATCAAATCAAGGTCAAACTCACTAAAATCTTACCAAAACAAACTCAATATAACCAAAGTTTGCCATGAATAGTTTGCAGGACTAGTTTCAAGCACTAAGAAGCCTTTAGTACCACCATATCAAAGATAAGAACAAACAAGACACATAAGAAGTAATATTAGACAAAAAAATCAACCATGGAGAGACTCAAATATTTTATATCATGAATTTCAACAAACATGAAATTATCAACTTATCACTCAAACATAAACTAGGTAGGAAAATATTTCTTAAATGGAATATTAAATAATAGTTGTAAGGTTGTAAAACTAGGTGGTTAGAAAAATGATGTGCTCTTAATTGTGATAATAATGAAAAAATAAGGGCCTATTTTTTTTTTTTTTTGAGTGACAAGTAATGAGTACTTTATAAATAGCTGAATATAACTTTTTTTGTTAAGATGTAGTGTCTTAATGAATTAGAATTTACTTGAAATGTTAATAGAAAAACACTAGTTAAGAGTCATTCAAATCTGAATTTGTTAAAAAAAGTTGTATTTTGATCAGTGTCTTAATAAATTAGATTAAGAATCCATTATGTGTAGACAAATATAATCAAAGGCTGAGTCTTGACATGGACCAAAAAAAACTAAACACAAGGCAATAAACCAACATGGCACTATATCACAAATACCGCATTGCAAAGCTTCATTAACATATGAAAAAACTTAAACAAAGGAACCATTGACAAATCCCACATGTGCATGCATATAATAATCTATTCTCCACCATATCTCATAACCACAAATAGGTATTCGTACAAATTTGAGAACTACTCCACAATGTATGTAGAGTACTCTTCAAGTAAATATCACACTTGAACTAGTAGCCACCACATAATCCGAGCATCTTCCTTGTCCCGTTATGTCGAAAACTCACTCTCTAACTTTGTAAACTATAGTATTTTAATAAACCTAAGGAAAAAATCCAAATATTGGATTAGTATGGCAATGTGATATATGTATATATGTATATGTATAAAAATTATGTGTGGGTGTGTGGATAAAAAGTTTTTGCTTCATGAAATCATCATCTTTATTGTTTGTATATGGAGAAACAATTTAAAATGTTGCTATAACTTCATCCATGGATAATTAAGTTTACAATTTTAAAATAGATGTAGAGAAATGACGAGTGAGAAGATAATTTTGTTTTTATAGGTAAGAAAATCAAAGAATATGCACATTAAGGGTACACCATCCATGTCGACAACAAGGGTGGTTTTCTTAATTAAAAAAGAGGAGGATTATTTCTGGAAAGAGATTTCAGGAACTGCAGAGTAAGTAGAAAATTTATTCCTTAGATAATGATGATGAAATTATTCTGGATATTCGCTACTTTAAGAAGTACAAAACGAAACGATCACGTGTCATTTCATCACATCCGGATTTATTGGACATGCGAGCTGATACCTTAACAAAGTGTGCTAGGTAGCAGGCTACGAGTTTGTAGGGGTCTTTTGACATGATTCTCCATTTTTTAGGACTTTGAATTAGATAAGTTAAGGACGATAGTTTCTATAGTTTAAATTATCAACAAAAAAGATAATAACAATAAAAAAGACACCACATCACAAAACCTATTTCACCAAACCTCTACCAAGACAACACATTAATCATTTAATTATTAACCTAGTACATAATTAGAGTTAGGAGATTATTAACCATTTGGGTACACATCCACCACACCATCAACAACCTACGTATAATCGTCCACCATAAATTTAGAAATTTAGAAATAAATATTGTACATAATATATTTTACTAAAACCATATAAATAACATTTAGTCAATTTCAATTCTAATAATTTTATCACAAAAATTATATAACTTCAAATTTATTTGAAAAGATAAAACTATAGAAATAAGAAATTACAAAAAACAATTATTTATTAATTTGTAATTACGGCGTCGTAATTTTTAATAACTTTTAATTACAAAATATAAGGGGTGAGAAAGGGTCATGTTAACCACCGGTTGGGGTTTAGGGTAAGGGTAGGGTAATATAATTAGGTCTATATTTTGTCAAAATCTAGGGTAGTTTAAATTTTACCATACCCTTGGGTTGCCCATACACGGGTTAACCCCTGGTTTACCCTAGGTAAATTTAACATGGATTTTCATAATGACACTTATATGAAGTATACAAAATATTAAGTTCAATAAAATACATGTCATTTGAAGTACATTCAATTTTTTTTACAAGTTTAACGAAATACAAGTTCATTGGAATTTGATTCACAAAAATATTACAAGTATTACATTTCAAGTTCATTTACAAAAATTCGTCTCGAAATGTCGAGATGTTGCAAGTTGATTCCGTGTAAAACATTTTAGTATAATATGTAACCTACAACATTCCAAAAAAGGATTAAATCTTGAATATATTAAGCCGTTAGACTCAAAATTGTTTAATTTCATCGTAGGATGAACATATTATTTTTTAATTATTAATCATCACATGTTTAATGTAATATACACTTTCACAGGTCTCAGATATTGTTGGAAAATATCTTGGGAATCCTTGAAAAAACCTCATAACCAGATTGTGTTCCAAACACGTAGGCAACTACTAATGGCTACTAAATACATTTTAAAAAAACAATGATAATAAGGAAGGGCTTACCGATAATTAATGGACATTCTGATTGATATTCATCCAATGTTTTCAACAGATGTCAAGTCAAATTCCTCTAAAAAAAGAGTTCACAAACAGTGGAGTAAGTAAGAATTACAAAATGTGAAAATTAATATCGACCATAGTAATTCGAACTAAAGTTTATTCAATATGTGAAAATTAATTCAACTCCTTGTTGTCAAGCTTGTTTTTACTAACATTAATATGTCCCTAATGGTCTCAATTTTCAAAATAAAATCTAAGTCACATTTTTTATCCTATATTTAATTATCTATGCTACCACCCTTGCAACATCAGATACTAAAATTTTCGGGTCCTTTAATCACCAATGCAGCCTATAAATGCTCAAGTTAGAAATCCAAAAAAGACATCGAAAGATTGCAAACCCTACAAAATAAAAAAATTATGAAATTTCAGTGTAATACCCAACGTATATGTTCCTAATGTATAATTTTCATAGACATCTACAATTAATATTTCAACCGTTAGATCCATAAACCATTTTATTACAGAGCAACTACACAATGTAAGCCCGTACAACCAATATATACTTTTAAAATCTGAAAGCAAACACATTATATATAAGAAACAAACCATTTGAAAATCATAAATCACACTGTTTCAAATCAAAAAAGAAATTAAGAAATAATTTTACAAAATTACAAACATATTCTAAAAAGAAAACAATTCAAAACTAATTAAGAAGAAGCTAGAAGAACTTTGCTCGTTTAAGAAAATTAAGCTCGAAAAATAAACGGATCTGGAACAAAAACAAAATACAAAATGTTAGTAAGTATACATTAGCTTTAAAACAGATAAAGAGGAAAAAATAGAAACTGTTCGAATTATTAAATAAAAGACAATTTATTCTATTCATTCTTTAATTCTTTAATTCTCTTAGGAGAAGTGGAAAAGACTATGTATGTACTGATAGTCTCACATTAGAATTTGGGAAAAAAACTATTTGATATTATTTGATATAACAAGATTTTCTTATCTTGATGATTACTTAAGGTCTCTTTATTTCAGCTGTTACAGAAGTTATCATGGTTAGGTCAACAAGACCGCTGACTTTAATGAGCATTGAAGAACATTTATCGCCACCACTGATGCACATTTATGTCATTGGTTTTTGTCTTGTCCTGATAGAAATAATGACTTTGTCATTTGCATTTCCAGAGAAGAGGAAAAACTATTCTTCAGAGAATGAAAAAACTATCCTAGAGAGAATAAAAAACTATTCTAGAAAGAATAGAAAAAAATATTCTAAAGAGAACTTAAAAAACTACTCTAGAATAAGAAAAAAATTATTCTAGAGAGAATAGAAAAAAATATTCTAGAGGGAATGTAGAATATAATATAGACGAAACTAAAAGTTGTGAAAAGAAAATACTACTCTTTACATGAATTTCCATGTAAGTTTCGTTGTTTTCAAATTTTTTTAATAGTGTATTTTACTTTTAATTGAAAATTGTTTCTTTTAAATTTATATAAAATCTATTTTTTACTTTTCTAGTGATAAAGAATCTCCCTTGAATATTTAGCTAAATATACATGTTAAATCAGTCTAAATCCAGCAACATATATAAGCAAAATGAATATATTATAATTTCATATTTAGGCGGATAAAGTATTAGAAATGAATAAATAATTAGATAGAGTAGAGTTTCTTGGAAGAAGGTGAAAAATATAAATGATCCCACAAAGATGTGAGAAAGAAGAAGCATACAAGGTAATATGGTGGGGTTTTAATAGTTAAGGGGGAGACCCAAGTTATTATGGGCCTAGGATATATATAATACCTTATATATACACAATTTACCTTATACAGAATAGTCAACGGCCTACAAAATAGCATACACCGTCCATTTTTTCCTCTATAAGACTTGACTTTACCTAATTCTGGATAATATAGACAAATTATACGCATGAGTAAAAACAATCTCACTAATCACCTATTATTAACCAAGTATAATTATCTTCATTATTAATAGCATTATCAAGAAACTCCCAAAAGTATATAATTAAAATTCCAAAATCCCTAAAACAGGAGGAGCTAAAAATTCAAATTCTGTAACATGATGTGTCTCAATAGTTGCTCCTAGGAGTATATATGACTTCCTGGGGACGATATGTTTGGGATTAAAGCCACTAGAAGTTCTTTTTCAATCACACCATAAGTCCTATATGTTTTAGTAAATTACAAGTGAGAGAGCAGTTGTGGATAATAAATTTTAAGTTGAAAATAAAAAACCTCTTATTGGGACGGTGTAAATATATTATTTCCAGTGAACTTTTTGCCAAACCCATCTACTTCACCATCTACTCCAATGATGGACCATTGATTGAATAAAAGGTTCAATCAAAACCAACAATTGCGTATTCTTAATTTAATGTATTTCTTATTTTTTTAAGCTACACGACAGTAATCTAGAGGTATAAATTCAAGAATAAAGAACAAAAGTTTTCAAAGTAAATTCAAAATGAGAAAGTACACAATTCAACTTTTTCCAACAAATTGGAACTTGGAAGAGCCAAGAAGAAGATGAGAAATTACTAAGGAAATAACAAAAACATCACATAACTATTTAATCTATTTATAATGTTTTCTTTATTTGGTACATGCGCCAAGTCAGCAAAGTGACGCTAGTTACCTACAACTATTTTTCTTGTTCAGGCTTACATTTTGATTTCCTTGAAGGAAATTGACCTTTATTAAGTGAAGTTTATTATTTGTTCTTTTAGGATAAAGAGATTTTTGTTTCATCTATTTCCAAAATAGTCAAAAGATCTTTGCGTCTATTAAGTTCATTTGCGTGCAACAGTTTAGACGTCTTTGGTAGTCTTCTTTGTATTCTGTAGATGGTAGATTCCATACAAGATCTGCTACTTAAAAGAAACAATTTTGGCTTTAATCTACATGCAAACTGTCATGTCTCCCTAATTGGGGAAGAAACGTTTGTATATTTATAGGTTCATTATCTTCAAGGGAAAGAGAATGATCTATTGGGTTTTGTTCCTTGTTTTACCTTAATTGGAGGGTTTTCCCAACTTTTGTGAACATTTTATTATAATATGAGTAACATAACATTCAATTTTACTCCCCAGGTATGGTGCTTCTATTCTACTTCTTGTCAAAAATTACTACAAGGAATAACTGTTTCAAAGGGTGTGGTTGCTAATTAAAGATGTCTCTAAAACGAAACTTGGTATTAATTACTTTCTCATTTCGTTTCCTTATCATATTATGTGATCTCGGAAACAGATTCATTCATAATCTATCTTTTACATTGCACTTCTTTAACTTTCTTATGTATTATCTTCAACACACTCTATATTATAGATCCATCATTACTACTACTGACTTGAGTGACAGAGTGCCACCTACAGCCTTACTATTGGGAGGTGTATACACAATTGTTTTCTTGAAATGTTACAAATTCGGTTGAAAGTAGTTATTATATATTTTCATCCAACTAACATGGTTCTATATTTACACTATGAATATAATAGAAAGTTTGTAACTTATTAACTAGCAATTAGTTTCAAATTTAGATGACATCAATGAAAAAGATATCAAGATACCAACAAAACATGTGAACCATAATGTTTATAACCCTTTTAACACACTTTAATTATTTTTTCCAAATAACCTAAATTTTCTTGAAAGGTGTTTTTAATATAGAAATGCTTTAACTTTCAAAAAAAAATTTCAAAATAGATTCTCAGATAATAATGAAGGTTAATCATTATAACTAGTGTCTCTATATTTGTGATGAATTAATCCACTCATGAGACATTTTTGTAGGCAGAGTATACCAATTGTTAAGTTATTATTCCCTATTTATTAATATTTTCTTATTTCATGCTTTGATTTGAGATTTATTACTTTTAGAGCATATTTGGTACAATTTGTCTGTTAATGTGAAACTCTTAGGTAAAAGGAAATAATTAGATGCTAAATCAATGTCAAGGAAGTAAGGAAAGAATATCCAATGAGAAATCTAGAAATAAAAGAAAACAAAGTTGAATTAGGAAAGGAGAAGCTACCAAATAAATCTGTAAAAAGCTGTAGAGACGTCCAATATCTTGAAGACTGTAGAAAATCGATTACAAATTTAAAGGATCCCTTTTAGGATCAGATAGGTCTTTTAATTGCGGTCATTTTGATTTGTCGTACATTGAATTTGTCCAAGTAACGAAGGAGGTATGCTCAAATCAATCTCAGTGTTTATCATGTCCTATATTTTAGGTAACAAATTTGAAAAGGAATAGAAGTCCAATCACTTGACTTGTACTCCAATATTTTGATATAGGCTTATCTAGCACCTATAAATACATCTAGCTATCATTGTAAACATGTCCTTTCTTGAATATTAATCTTTACTATCAAGTAGGGGTAAGCATGGTTCGGTTTGTCTTGATTTTGGGCCAAAACCGGAATTAAACAGAATTATTTGGTTCATAATAATTTAAAAACCAAACTGGACGATTCCTATTTGGTTACACCTTTGGTTTTTAGTTTAATAGTGGTTTTGTTTGTTTTAGAATTTGGTTTGCTTCGAATTTGAATTTTTGTTCAATAATATTTGTTAACCTATTTTCAGGAAAATACATGTCCAATAACGACTAATATTCTAATACAAT
Source organism: Nemophila menziesii (assembly GCA_029959085.1). Classification (NCBI taxonomy): domain Eukaryota; kingdom Viridiplantae; phylum Streptophyta; class Magnoliopsida; order Boraginales; family Hydrophyllaceae; genus Nemophila; species Nemophila menziesii. The sequence goes on along the minus strand of JARWIR010000005.1, from coordinate 59,570,232 downwards.
TATAACATTATTACATAAGCTGGGTATTAATATATCAATTAAACAAAAAATTATAATCTAACAACAATCATCATAATTTACAATACTTAATATATCCATATCGTTATAACTAGTACTTTCAAATTCAGACAATTATGATTAATAAAATCAATCAAATAATAGATAGTTACTAATACAATCTTAAGTAATATATAAACAATTATCACTAATAAACACCAAATAGTAAAACAAAAATTTCACATAGATGATTACTTTTCACACAAAGTTTCTCCTACAAAATTATTATAAAATATTTCACACATTCATTATACTTTCCTTTCTCAGTTCGGTTTTTGTTTGGTTTTTATGGTTTGATTTTTGCATGGTAAACCGAACCAAACCAAAAAAACCGGTTTTGGATATATTGAAAATCGAACCATTTAGTTTTTCGGTTTATGGTTTTTTTGGTTTGGTTATTTCTAATTTTTTTGTTCAGGTTTGTTGGTGCGAATTCACTTAGCCCTAGTATCAAGTTTACAATCCATAGTTGAAAGTTTATAAGTATGTATCTATCTTTTGATTTATTTATTTCTAGTATGAACTAATTCTCCCATATCTTGGGTTTTACACATGTATAATATTTGAATTCTGTTTCTTATATCTATGTTGTTTGGGAATAACTTTTAAATTTATTGAGCTACTTATTTATTTCATATATTTTGTTTTATGTGCTTTTATTTAATGAATATAGTACTTTCTACTACAGGAATATAGGATTACCATATTAGAAGTTGGATGGTCACCTGGAAGCGGCGTTAAATTCTAGAAACACCACATAAACCTCTAGTATGCGATAGTAATCTTAAAAGGCTTGGCTAACTAAATAGTAAATAGATTTTGAGATTAACCACCGATCATTGTGCATGGTCCACCCGAATGGGGGTTAGGAGGAATATAGAATCCTGGCTACTTACTCTAAATATTTTTAATCACTATTATATTGGGAATATAGATTTTGAAGGATAGGTGCATATTAGCAAACCTAAGATATATCTCTAATCTCCATTATATTTACTCTTATTTATTTGAATTAGTATTTAATAATTATTCCCTCAATTATTTATCTCTTTAATTTTTTATCTTTAGATTTATCAGTTAATCTCTACTACGATTTCTTTCCTAAATACGATTCTACGCTAACATGCTTAATATGTGTGAACAAATCTTACTTACTAGCTTAACTTCCAGACAATCTGTAATACCTGTAGTGGGTTTCTCGTGGTAGTTATGGGTGAATTTCCTTATTTTTATCTTATTTACATGTTTATTTATTACACCGTTTCCCCTAACAATCATAAATAATTTTAAAAACATGAAAATAGATAGTAAGGTACTTTATATGTAAGTAAGCACTTTTTTTTCCACAAGAAAGTATTTAAGGTTTGAGCCTAATATTTGAATACATTGAATATCGCGGAACAGACTTATCCAAGAGCTAAAATTGATAAGATGTATCTAATCCTTGTCTTCTGACTTTATTCAACGTCTAGCTTGAAGTTCTTTGCTAAAACAATTGGCAAGTTGAACCATATTTTTTATACTATGTTCAAGTTACTTTCTCTCTCTCTCTCACTCTCTCTCTCTCTACCAAACAATAATGCATCAAATTGTTAAAAAGAAGTTAGCGCATAAGATTATGTTTTACTTAATTGCATAATATATGCCTATATTATGCAAAAATTTGTAATATGGGTTCTTAGTTTTGCAAAAGTTTTATTATAAGCTCTTATATTATGCAAAAATACTATATGTTCCTATATATAAAATTAAATACACTACAAGTCTATATGTTCATAAAATGAACTTTTACTGTATACGTGCAAATAGACTACACTAAAGTTATAAATTATGGTTTATAAGCAATAAGTTGACAAATTTAAATTCTGAATCCAAACGGCAGCCAAAAGGTATATTTATTATAAATAAGTTTGGGGTTAAAACCCCAAAAGTCAAGAGAAGCATGGTCCCCTTGAGTCTTCACCACGAGGTTTTATGCCCAAAGTACGAGCGAATCACACCTTGGTATGGTTATGGGTGTGATAGAAAAATTATAATAAAACATAATAAATAAGAACACACACCTACTACTACCACGAGAAACTCTTTGCAGGTGAACAGATCATTTGCAAGTAATGTGTAGGTAAAACAGATATCACTTCTAATTTAAGTTAAATGTAAAAGGACATCCTAAATTCAAATAACTTATAAAATAAGTATTGGTATATACACTTATGTTGTTCTCAAAGTAAACAAAATTAGTTCACAAAGGGTTTTTACTATTGCTTTATATTAGAGAAGAAATATTTTGAAGGTTGAAATTGAACCTAGAAAAAACCTTAGTCGGGTTGTAATTTAGCCGGTAAAAACGTAAAGAGTTTGGTTGTGGTTTAGCCTATAAAACCTTTTTGTATTAGTTTCATTTTTCACCATTTATAAAATGAGAAGCTTGGTAGATAAGCTTGATATCCTAAGGTAGTGGATGCAGGCTAAGCTAACCACTCGAAAATATTTATGTAATCTCTATCTTTATTGTTTTATTCAGTTTCGTATCTTGCTTATCTTAGTTATTTAACCCTATAATTACTATTGCATGATCCATCAAGTTTCTAATATATTGTCTAAGAGAATCATTTTTGTGCTTATTAGCTTAATTGTTTCTTCACTCTTTAATACTTTTCCCCTTAGTCTCTTATTTGTTATTAACGTAATGACTCAATGATATTTGATTTGGCACATCCATCATTTACTTGTCACAGTTGAGGAAAACCTAAAACCAATTACTTGTCAAATTCGTATTAGATGTTATAATGCAAAAAAAAAACATTTTTTACTATTTCACTTGATTCATTAGATGCAATATTACCAACATAACATGGAATCCACTAATAACTAATATAACTTTATTCTTTTACACATAAAATATGTTAACCAGTTAAACATAGTAAAAAAATGTATGATTTTTTAACACGAATTGCAAGCAATTAGCATCTCTATAATACAAAACGACTACAATTTACTAACACTACATATTTGTTAGGAAATAATGTATAACAAACTAAGAAGCAATGGAATGATAAAAACATTAACACCTTCACCAACCTAATTAGAAATGTAATGGACATAGATAGATGGTGAGATGTGAGAAAATAGAGAACTGAACTTGGATATGAACCGATAATAGAAGGTTTACATGGATGGGACTACCGAGTACAAACCATAATATAGAAGAATGAAAAGGTCTATGGAGAGAATGAGAAAGAAGAAGAGGTCTTTTAAAATGTGCAATAGCATAAGAAGAGATGAATTCAAATGATGATGAAGAAATGATGACTAGGGTTGTTTTGATAATAATAAGAGAGATGGTGTTTATGTCTGAACAAAATGATTTATATACTTAATAAAGAGAAAAGTGAACAAAATAATTTGCAGATACAACACCATTTCATGATATATTTTAATTCTTTTTTCTTGTGAAATAAACTTGCGTAATCTTTATTTGAATACAACCGAGAAATAAGACCGGTAGGTCTATCTACAAACTTACTAAACTCTCGAAAACACGCTAACTATAGTGCACACTGTCACCTACATCACCCAACCGCTCTTGTCAGGAGTTAAAAATTTCCAAAATCCTTTTTTGTCCACATACGAAATCGGTGCATCCCCATTAATGCTCCCATTAATAATCATGAGTTAGCCTCTTGATATATGTTAATAATATCAAAATTTCTATGATGATCAAGTAATCTTTACCAAAATATTGAGTAATCTCTTCGATTGAACAAAAAAAGGAAATTGGAGATGTTTCTTTTTGCCTTTAGTGAGATTTTAATCTAGTTATTAAGATATCTAGTTAATAAGATAATTTATTTATGGTCAATGAATCAAAAAATCAGTATAATAATACACTTGACTCAGAGAATTATCTATTGACTTACTATGGATAAATTACATTGTTTACCCTTCCACTATTATCTTAACATAAATTTTGCACAAACTATACTTTTCTTACACACTAATAACTCTTAACTAGTTTTCACACACTTACACACACATCTCACAATATTTTTCAGAGATGCAATTATTTATTCTCACATATCAAAGACGAATCAACACAAGATGAAGCAAAAGACAGAGAAGCAAGAGACATAGAAGAAAGAGACGAAGTAGCAGTGAAGGCAAAGATGTAAAAGTGAAGGAGAGAAATTGAAGTTCAAGCTGATTCAACAAAGGAAGAAATCAAATAAACAATGTGGGACTTGTTAAAATGTAAAAGAATATGTTTATTGACTATTTTTTGTTTACGTTTCACAAAAAATCGATAACAAAAACCATTTAATGCGGTAGAATTGAGTTTTGATCTTAAGGAGTCTTGCGCAGTGGGTAGAGTGTGAGATCCAAACTAGTTGATATACCATTTAATGAACATGCTAGAGGTGAGAAAGTAACGATATTGCATAGTTTATAAAGTGATTAAGGCGGTTCTTCGATAATTTTTAGTTGTCTCTTAGCTTGTTGACCATATTTCTTGATATATTATTCGTGTCAACCCCTTCAAGCCTTTCTAAATCTTTTCATAAGCCACAATATAAGCCATACCCCTTAGATTATAGGACTTTTCAATATGAACCGACTAAATCGCAGTGATAAGAATCTCGTCTTTCGAGCTTGAGTTTGGGGTGGTAGGTTCAATTCATGGGAAATATTTAAAGAAATTATTAAGATCTATTGTTTTCTGTTTTGAAAAAAAACTTAATTATATCAAAAAAACTTATTTATAGTAACAAAAAGTTCCAATTTTTTAACGCTTCATTGAACATCAATGCTCGTAATTAATTAAAAGCACGCAAAGGAAATAATATATTTTTAATCTAAAAAAATACAAATAAATTAAAAAGATACTTATAAGTTAAAAATTAGAGGATAAATTTATCAACATTCTTAAAAAACTGTGGACCATTGATTTAAAACAATATCGAAGAAGATCGCGAAAAAGTGAGTGACCATACTATGAAAAACTTAGAGAAAAATAACATATGTTTATTTGATAATAAAATAAATTTAATGTTTCCATTAAAGATTTGACAAGAATTGACTCACATAACATGATATATGTTAAAATATGTTTGCTCTTAATATTCTCTAAGAATCCATCTTAAGCATAAAGGGTTGGCAATTAAATTCAAACTTTTTAACTAAAAACAAAGAGATGTGTGAAGTCATTTGCATTCACTAATGAATCTATCGAATATTTAAGAACCTACATAGCTTCAACCTTTAATTAAACCAAACTTAACATGTTTGTGGAGAGAATAATATTGGAATTTCACTTGAATACAAGATAATTCTTATTTCATGACAAACGAATATATAAAATTTGACTAAATAATTTCACCCTTTCTATAAGAGCGTTACGGAAAATCTTGAAAGCTCTTGAAACCTGCAAAATCTTAGCTTTTTTCTTCCTTTTAATTAATAACTCTCTGTTGATCTTTATCTCTCCTGCTTTCACTTCACTTCTTTGTTGTCCATCATTGATGGATTCTAATAACACTTTTTCAGAATATGTTTTTCCGCTGGTTTTAGTTATATAGGTGTTTAGGTTTGCTCTTGACAACAACGGTTGAGTATATGGATGTGATGGCCAAAAAGGTTCTCACGTCTCCCAATTTCCAAACTCAAACGGGTTTCTGAAAATGGAAAAATATTAATATAAGGGAAAGAAGTTGATAAGAATGAACATAAAAAACAAAAAGGATATTTAAATATAAAAATAAGTTAAATTTAAATGGCAAGATTGGTCCATGTGTTATGAAAAAAACTAAATATACCCGTATTTCTAAAGTTCAAATATTTCCATGTAAAATAACAATAGAAAGGGGTAAATTTGAAGAATTATCATTGAACATTACCGACATATCAAAGAATATTACTCTTGACAGTTAAATTTTTTTTTAACATAATTGGTATGACTAAAATCCGAACTCAGTTGCACACATCTATCATAACAAACCCATGTTTTAGCATGCCCTGCACCTCATCCTCTATGTTTTTAAAAAATTTATTTTTCCCAATCGAGAAATATATTATTACTTAATGCCTCTCCCAAATTTTTAGAACATTAATTGAGGCCCTGTAAATAATTTTTTTTTATCATTTTAATATTATATTAATTTTCTATTTATGAATATTTTGTTAGTTTTATATTATAATATAGGGACTTATAAAGTTTTTAATTAAAAATATATATAGGGAACTAGAGTGAAATAAAGTTAGAATTTTTTGAAATTCTAGAGTGAGTGAGTTACATTCAAGTGTGTAATAAAATTATATTTGCTTCAGTTTGTTACATGGGAGAGCCATTTTTTTGGACTCTGACACAGTTCGAACATCTAGAAAGATAACCAGGCTCTGGTCAATTGAGCTAACAACAACTGGGTTTTCATAACAGAAGAACCAATACGCAATTAATCTTAATTTTTTTTAATTTATTTAATTTGTAAACTAATTGACGATAGTAAACACAAAACATCTACAATTGATTCATATACGGAGTAAACATACCCAAAATTTTTAATATAATAAAATATATATAAATTAAAAACATCACAAAATCAAGATTTAAGTCTTACTATGATAAATGGTATCCTTTGTTGAAATGTCATGACCAATGATCTTCTTAATTGTATGAAAAATATATGGATAAATTATAGGATTAGTACTAATTAAAACCGAAACAAACATTACTAATGTAAGATGACACATGTTACCCTTTGATAACCTAACATGAAATATGATTCCACCATCTAGTCAACATAACTTAAAAACTTGTAATTTTATAATATCATAATAATTAAGGTTAGATTTGCAGAACATATCAAAATCAATTTTATAACCATTACACAATATTTTATCAACAATAACTATGATTTTTGTTTATTTGAACAATGGAAATTCATTTTCTTGTTTTTCTGTGGTCCTTGTCCCAAAAAATATGTCTTATTTTTTCACATTTTCTATTCCTCTAGATCTAAAAATATACCTATACATGTGTATCATAGTTCAACCTGAAGTGTATGTGAGATTTGCTTCTTGGTGACCTAGTCATATTATAAGAAATCTAGAGCCCTTTATTTAAATTGTACTAACTTGGAAAGTTAGAAGATAATATTTTAGACTTCGATTGCATCATGGTCTTTCCTTCTTCAATGAATGGTATAGCTACTTCAAGTTTTATGTGGAAACCAGATCTATGATTTTATTGGGGTGGATTTTGATAGATATTATTGAGATTGGTTGATTCGAGATCTTATAATGTAAAACTATAATCGTTGGAATATATTTTACTTACCTGTGTAAATGTAGATCTTGTGGAGACCTGTACACCTGTAAGCTTGTTAGCTGCAATTTTTTCTTGAAAATGAGATGGGATTATAACTAGAGGGTTTATGATACTAATGAAAATGAAAATTTATTGGATTGGATATCTATGATGACTCTAAAAAAATTAGAATAAAATAATGGTTTTGGAAAAATGGTTGATTGAATGGAAGAAAACTGCAAATCCAGAAACTTTTAATGGATATAGGTGTGATATAGCGGATTCTAAGTGTTAAGATATATTATTGGTTGGAGAAGACAATATATTTATTAATGATATGGGCTGATGTATTTAGTAAGATATGTTTCACAAGGTTTGAGCCTGGTGTTAAATCCTTAGTAATTTGGTAGAAATAATGACTAATTATATTGGGCTATCTCCCTTGGGACATTATTTAATATACGTGTGATTATTAATGTATTTCAAAAAAGAGGTTATTGGGTTAATTGGTATTAAGAGTTAAAATTAGTTGCAAAAAGTGGTTTATGCTTACAAAATAGGAAGTTATGGAGTTCAAATTGCTTAATATAATAATTCTCATGGAAGATATATTTTTTTCAATATTATGATACTGAGTTTTAGGGGACACAAAAAGTTGCAAATAAATATTCTAAGAAAGTTTTATATTTGAAGGATGAATGCGGTGAAAAGGGTCGATAATATTCTTTTTGCACATGATGTTTTTCATGTTGTGATGTAGAAAAGGAAAATAAAAGTATTACGGTGTTATAAAATTTGACATGGTGAAATATTATGAAAAGGTTACTTGGTATTTTATAATCAAAATTCTCTCGAAATTTGGCTTCTGTAAGAAATTAACATAATAGATTCATAATTGCATCACATTGGTAACTTTTCAAATTAAATTTAATGAGGATCGACTAAAGAAGATTCAACCACAAAGAGGTATTAAATAAGAGGATACGCTTTTCCTCTCCTTTTCTATCATGACTAGAAGCCATAATTAGTTTACTTAACCAACAAAGCCGAGAAGAAAATATCAAAGACCTCTCCTTGGCTATGTGATGTCTCATATTTTGTGATATTTTTTTTTATTGCTTCAAAGTCATCATGTTAGTTTGTTTTGTGATTAAAGTATTATCTCTTAATTTAGCATATTGTGAATTTTTAGTTGTTATATGAGATTATAGTGTTTAGTTCCTCTTTTGAATTGAAACAACAAGGATGTAAAGGCTATGTAAGTGTTTCAATAAGATTGGGAAATACCAAGGGTGGGTATATGGAGTTCAAATGGAGGGATGTGCATCTTTTTATTTTTCATATTAGGTCTTTATTGTAGGTTATATTTAGTTTACTTTGTTCCAGTTTTTTAATTTTCATTTAAAAAATTATATAGGAGTTTATAATTGTTATTTAGAGGCTAAAATTTTTTCCTTTTCAGAGTTCTTTATCAATCTATCTTTTTTTATTTTTATAATCTTTCTATTTTCAATTATCCATTTTAAATGATTTAACTATATATCTCTTCCGTTTATTAAGTCCCCATGAGAGTGTTTGACATATTTTTTCTTCAAAAAAGTTTTTAATCCATAATTTTTTTCTTCAAGTACTTTATATAAAAGTGATTATTTTCTATTTACTAAGTGCAAGATTCGTGAGATTTAATTTCCTAAATCCTATTCTTCCTTCATAGTTTGAGTTAATTAACTTTTCCCATTCACTTATATTTAACAAAATAATGTAAGATAAGATTATATAATTGGATAAGCCTTGGAGTATATCGTTTATTAGAGTTTTCTTTTCCCAGTTGATAAGTAAAGTGTATTCCAGTTTCAATTATTTGTAGTATATTATCATGATAAATTATAAATATTTTTCAAAAATATAATTATACGTGATAATAACTGATTTCATTTTTCCGAAAATGGGGTTTGTTCTTGTTATGAATATTTATAATTAATAAAGCACAACACTAAAAAGAAAAAAATTCAAACCACAACTTATTGAATTCATAACATGTTATATTATTTATTATACACATGAAAAAATGAATGAAATAATCTAGGGTGAAAAAGTATTAAGGTAATTTAGGAAAGATGGGATCAATAAAAGCATGATAATTCAGATGATTAATCCAGATTTTAGCAAGATGAAGATGAGATGTATAAAAATGGTGAATTTCTTCCATGAGCCAGATAGTTATTTCAGCTTTGCAAGGATGAATCACACAATCTAATGAAATATGTTTTTCTTTTGAACTGTTTCAAGGACATGCCTAACCCTGTTCGAATTTTTAAATGGAGTGTCAAACAATATGTTGTATTTATAATTTATATACCAATCTGAAGTTAAGGTAAAGAGATGTAACTAATAACTACCTTCCTTTGTAAGGTCCTTCGTAGGTGAAACATTTAGTATAACTGATGAAGAAAATTCATCCACTGGCATATTAACTTAATGACTCCATGATATTCAATTAGTACATCCATCACTTACTTGTCACAGTTGAGGAAAACCTAAAACAAATTACTTATAAATTCCTATTAGATATTATAATGCAAAAAAAAATAAACAAGGTTTTACTTTTTACATGCTTCATTAGATGCAATATTATCAACATAACCTGGAATATACTAATAACTTATATACCTTTATTTTTTTACACATGAAATATATTAACCCGTTAATCAGGGTAAAGAAAAATGTTCTATTTTTTTTTACTCGAATTGCAAGCAATTAGCATGTCTATAATATAAAATGCCTACAATTACTAACACTAAGTTCATATTCTTTAGGAAACAATGTGTAATAAACTAAGAAGAAATTGAACAACTAACATAAATTAACCCTTTCACCAACCTAATTTGAAAATAAATGGCCTTTGATTGATGGTGAGATATGAGAAAATAGAGTACAGAACTGTACATGGGTGGGATTACTGAGTACTGAAAAAAGAAAAGGTGATGATGAACACACCAAAAATAAGATCTATGGATAGAATGAGAAAGTAGAAGAGGTCTTTTAAAAAATGAAATAATATTAGAAGAGATGAATTCTAATGATGTTGAGGAAACAACGGCTAGGGTTGTTTTGATGATAATAAGAGAGATGATATTTATGTCTCAACAAAATAATTTATGAGTAATGCTAGGTATCACCCAAAAACGTATCACCTAAACATCACCGATGTGGCGGTTAAGTGTACCAATCATGATGTTCACCTAACCGCCACCATCATGGGTGATGATTAGGTGATACCTTTTTGGGTGATACCCAGCATTACTCATAATTTATATAATTAATAAAGAAAAAAAAGGACAAAATGATTTGTAGATACCACAAGGTTTCATGATTTTTTTTTATTCTTTTTTCTTGTGAAATAATCTTGAGTAATTTTTTTTTTTTAAAATAAAACTGAGAAAAAGTTAGGTATGTGTATCTAAACACTTACTAAATTCTCGAAAAAACAGGTAGGTCTATCTAAAAACTTACTAAACTCTCGAAAGCGAGCTACTTATAGTACACAGTGTCACCTACACCGCCCAACCACTCTCGTCACGAGTTACACATCTCCAAAATCCTTTTGTGTCCATATACGAAATCGATGCATCCCCATTAATACTCCCATTAATAATCATGAGTTAGCCTCTCGATATACGTGAATAGTTTCGAAATTTCTATGACGATCAAGTAATCTTCAACAATCACTTGAGTAATAGTTTTGATTAAACAGAAAAAGGAAATTGGAGATGTTTCTTTTTTCCTTTAGTGAGATTTTAATCTAGTTATTAAGATATCTAATTAATAAGATAATTTATTTATGTTCAATGACTCAAAAAATCAATATAATAATACATTTGACTCAAAGAATAATCCATTGACTTACTATGGATAAATTACATATTTTACCCTTCCACTATTATCTTAACATAAAATTTACACAAACTACACTTTATCACATGCTAATAACTCTTAACTAGTTTTCACACACTCACACACACATCTCACAATATTTTTCGCAGACACAATTATTGATTCTCACAGGTCAAAGACAAACCAAGTGACGAAGAAGACGAATCAACACAAAACGAAGCAAGAGACAGAGAAGCAAGAGACGAAGTAGCAGTGAAAGCGAAGAAGTAAAAGTGAAGCAAAGAAATAGAAGTTCAAGCCAATTCAACAAAAGAAGAAATCAAATAAACAATGTGGAACTTATTAAAAGGTAAAAACATATGTTTCTTGACTTTTTTTGTTTTCATTTCACAAAAAATGGATAATAAAAACCATTTAATGCGGTAGAATTGAGTTTTGATCTTAAGGAGCCTTGAGAAGTGGCTAGAGTGTGAGATCCAAGCTATTTGATATACCATTTAATGAACATGCTAGACGTGAGAAAGTAACAATATTGCATAGTTTATAAAGTGATTTAGTCAGTTCTTTGATAATTTTTAGTTGTCTTTTAGCTTTATGACCATATTTCTTGATCGTGTCAGCCCCTTCTAGCCTTTCTAAATCTTTTCATAAGCCACAATATAAGACATACCCCTTAGATTATAGGACTTTTCAATATGAACCGACTAAATCGCGGCGATAAGAATCCCGTCTTTCGAGCTTGAGTTTGGGGTTGTCGGTTCAATTCACGTGAAATATTAAAAGAAATTATAAAGATATATTATTTACTTTTTTGGAAAAAGAAACTCAATTATATCAAAAACATTAATTTATAGTAACGAAAAGCCCCAAATTTTTTTAACGCTTCCTTGAATTTTAATGCTCTAAATTGATTAAAAGCACGCAACGGAAATAATATATTTTTAATCTAAAAAGATACAAATAAATTAAAAGATACTTATAAGTTAAAAAATAGAGGATAAATTTACCAACTTTCTGAAAAAACGATGGATCATTGATTTAAAACAATATCGAAGAAGATCGTGAAAATGTGAGTGACCATACTACGAAAAACTTCGAGCAAAACGAAATTTGTTTATTTGATAATAAAATAAATTTAATATGTTCGTTAAAGGTTTGACAAGATTTGACTCACATAGCATGATATATGTTAAAAGAGTTTTGCTCTTAATATTATCTAAGAATCCATCTATAAGCATAAAGGATTGGAAATTAACTCAAACATTTTAACTAAAAAAAAAGAGACGTGTGAAGTCATTTGCATTCACTAATAAATCTATTGAATATTTAAGAACCTACATAGCTTCAACCTTTAACAAAACCAAACTTAACAGGTTTGTGGAAAGAATAATATAGGAAATTTCACTTGAATACAAGAAAAATCTTATTTCATGACAAACGAATATATAATATTTGACTAAATAATTTCACCCTTTCTACAAGAGCGTTACAGAAAATCTTGGAAGCTCTCGAAACCCGCACAACCTTAGCTTTTTTCTTCCTTTTGATTACTAACTCCCTGTTGATCTTTATTTCTCCTGCTTCCACTTCACTTCTTAGTTGTTCATCATTGATGGATTCTAATAACACTTTTTCAGGATATGTTTGTCCGCTGGTTTTAGTTATATGGGTGTATAGGTTAGCTCTTGACAACAACTGTTGTTTATAAAGATGTGATGGCCGAAAAGGTTCTGACGGCTCCCAATTTCCAAACTCAAAAGGGTTTCTGAAAAAGAAAAACTATTCATGTAAGGGAAAGAAGTTGATAAGAATGAACATAAAAAACATTAAGGATATTAAAATATAAAAATAAGTTAAATGTAAATTGCAAGATTTGTCCGTGTGTTATGCAAGAAAGCCAAATATACCTGTATTTCTAAAGTTCAAATATTCCCATTTAAAATAACAATAGAAAGGGGTAAAGTTGATAAATTATCATTGAACATTAGCGATATATCAAAAAATATTACCCTTGACAGCTAAAAAAAATTAAACATAATTGGTATGACTAAAATCTGAACTCAATTGCACACATCTATCATAACAAACGCATGTTTTAGCATGCCTTGCACCTCATCCCCTACGTTTTTAAAAATTGTATTTTTTCCCAATCGAGAAATATATTATTACTTAATGCCTCTTCCAAATTTTTAGAGCATTAATTGAGGCCCTGTAAATTAATTTTTTTATCATATTAATTTTATATTTATGAATATTTTGTTAGTTTTCTATTATAATATATATAATATTCTTTATAATATAGGGACTTATAAAGTTATTAATTAAAAATATATAGGTACTTATAATGAAATTTTGTAGATTATAGTGAATTAGAATGAAATTAACTTAGAATTTTTTGAAATTCTAGAGTGACTGAGTTATATTCATGTGTGTATTACAAGTATATTTGCTTCAGTTTGAAAAACATTTAATTGACTTTTTTTTTTTGTTAAATGGGAGAGCCATTTTTTGGACCCTATGTCATTCACACAGTTCGAACATCTAGAAGGATAACAAGGCTCTGGTCAATTGAACTAATGACAACTGGTTTTTTATAACAGAAGAACCAATACGTAATTAATTTTAAAGTTAAAATTTAAAATGTTATATTTTTTTAATTTATTTATTTTGTAAACTAAGTTGTTATAGTAAACAAAAAACATCTACAATTGACCCATACATGGAGTAACAATACCCAAATTTTTTAATAAAATGAAAAATATATAAATTTAAAACATCACAAATTCAAGATTTAAGACTTACTATAATATATGGTATCCTTTTTTGAAATTTTATAACCAACTATCTTCTTATCTGTATTAAAAATATATAGATAAATTATAGGATTAGTACTAATTAAAATCGAAACAAACATTACTAATGTAAGATAACACATGTTACCCTTCGATAACCTAACATGAAATATGATTCCACCATCTAATCAATATAACTTAAAAACTTGGAATTTTATAACATCATAGTAATTAAGGTTAGATTTGCACAACATATCAAAATCAATGTTAAAACCATTACACAGTATTTTATCAACAATACCTATTGTTTTTGTTAATTTGAACAAGAGAATTTCATTTTCATGTTTTTCCCTCGTCATTCTCCCTAAAAATATGTCTAAAGTTTTCACATTTTCTGTTCCTCCAGATCTAAAAATATACATATACATGTGTATCATAGTTCCACTTGAAATTAAATATCACAAGAATGAGGATATGTGGGGTTTGCTTGTCTATGACTTTATTTTATTATTGATGACCTTGTCATATTATAAGAAATCTAGAGTCCTTTATTCAAATTGCACTAACCTAGAAAGTTAGAAGACAATATCTTAGACTTCGATTGCATCATGGTCTTTACTTCTTCAGTGAATGGTGTATCTACTTCAAGTTTTATTTGGAAACAAGATCTACGATTTTAATGGGGTGGATTTTGATAGATCTTATTGAGATTGGTTGATTCGAGATCTTATAATGTAAGACAATAATCGTTGGAATATATTGTGCTTACCTGTTTAAATGTAGATCTTGTGGAGAGATGTACACCTGCTCCAATATTTTCTTGAAAATGAGATAGGATTATAACTAGAGGGTTTATGTTACTAATGAAATTGAAAATTTATTAGATTGGATATCTATGATGACATTGAAAAAAAAAAGAATAAAATAATGGTTTTGGAGTTGATAAAATTGGTTGCTTAAATGGAAGAAAACTGAAGATCTAGAACCTTTTAATGGATATAGATGTGATATAGAGGATTCTAAGTGTTAAGATATATTATTTGTTGGAGAAGAAGAGATATTTGTTAATGATATGGGCTGATGTATTTAGCAAGGTATGTTTAGTTTTGGGCTTGGTGTTAATTCCTTTGTCACTTGGTAGAATTAATGAGTAATTATATTGGGCTATCTCCTTTGGAACATTATTTAATATACTTATGATTAATAACATAAAGGGTATATTTCAAAAAAGAGTTATTGGCTTAATTGGTATGAAGAGTTAAAATTAGTTGAAAAGAGTGGTTTATGTTTACAAATTAGGAAGTTATGGAGTTTAAGTGGCTTAATATAATAATGCTCATGGAAGATATATTTTTTTTCAGTATTATGCTACTAAGTTTTAGGGGACACAAAAAGTTGCAAATAAATATTCTAAGAATGATTTCTATTTGATGGATAAATAAGGTGAAAAAGGGTCGATAATATTCTTTTTGCACATGATGTTTCTCATATTGTGATGTAGAAAAGGAAAACAAAACTATTACGTTGCTATAAAATTTGACATGGTGAAATATTATGACAAGGTTAATTGGTATTTCATAATCAAAATTCTCTCGAAATGGGGATCCTGTAAGAAATTGAAATAATAGATTCATAATTGCGTCACATCCGTTTCTTTTCAAATTAAATATATGGGGATCGACTACAGAAGTGTCAACCACAAATAGGTATTAGATAAGAGTAAACGCTTTCCCACTCCTTTTCTATCATGACTAGAAGCCATAACTGGTTTACTTAATCAACAAAGCCAAGAAGACAATACCAAAGGCATCTCCTTGGCAATGTGATGTCTCATATTTTGTGATATAATTTTTTTAATACTTCAAAGTCACCATGTTAGTTTGTTTTGTGATTAAAGTATTATCCCTTAATTTAGCGTATTGTGAATTTTTAGTTGTTATATGAGTTTAGCGTGTTTAGTTTCTCGTTTGATTGTATAGATTTTAGAACATGGAGACAACAAGGATGTAAAGGCTAGTTTAGGGTCTCAATAAGATTGGGAAATACAGTATAAAGGAGTTTGAAACAAGCCAAGAGGTCAAGAAGATCAATTGAAGTAAAACACCAAATCTGAAAAAAAATATATTCATCAACTTAAGAAACCATGAAAAATATTTACTAATGGATCTGATTAAGCCCTTTTGGGAACAAGATATCCGTTCAAGTCTAGTATGCACAAAAAAAAACTATAATAAGTTGGGAGTTAAAATGTGAAGTTCTTAATCTTTTGCTTACATGACTTACGTATCCAGTTTTAGTAAAGAATCCACATGTCAATTTTCCGCAACATTATGTTCCGACAAGATAAACATCTAAATTCTAGTAGAATCAATATGCTTTTTCTCTTCATATTTTCAATCACATGTTACTTATTATTAACTTGTAGAGTAAGAGAGAATCAAGAAAATAACACAATTGTTTTCTAATTTGTAGTTCTTTGTCCCCTAAACTACATATTATATCTTTACTTTATTTTCATTATATTTTGAGTATGAGCTAAACTCCTTACCAATTTTGGATGTTTAATTTCTAAACCATATTCAAAACATTTTTTATTTTTATTGAATCATCTAGTTGATTTAGATTATGTCAAATTTCTATTTTACTTCGTATTTGAAGTTCTTTATTGCGCACGTAAAATGATTTCATTTAGCATATGACTTACCATGGAAGGGTAATTTATGAGTGATCGAAATAATAATCATATAAATTTTGCTTAAAAATCGAAAGAACTATATTGCTTATATAATCATTATGTGGGTTTAATCTAGAAGTCACTAATGCACGTGTGAGCATCTGCGAGAAAAGCTTTAGCAATGACATTGATGTCGTCTCTAAAGATGCAATCTTCTGCGAGGATATTATTTAGTGAGGAAAAATTTCCTTACGTATACGTTGTAGGTTTTCCGGATACGAAAAAGTAATAAAAAATAAATAAAAAAATCATGAAAGTAATACTCTTTTGTGAGGACACGATTGTCGCCGCGTATAAGATTATTTAGCGAGAACAAAGTAAGTATTTCGCGAGGACAATATGTCCTCTTAAAAATACCAAATATAATGGCTCCAGCCAGCTGAACACAATTAATGCAAATTTTTACTCCAAAAAAATAAATATAAAACCCACTTAGCTGCTCCTATTTTTTTCTAATCCACAAATATTGACCATCTCCATTAATAACGAAACTTCTACACTACATCGTACACCTGTGGTTACCACTTTCAATTAAAAATATCCATCATATTCTTTAAAAATTTTGGTATTTACAAAAATTTAATATTTCATATTCTTTGTTTAAATTATGTAATTGTTGTAGTATGTTTAATTATATAAATGTAATGTGTAATGTTGAGTGTATTTTAGGTGATATGTATTTTTTTGAGATACAATTGTTATTTTCTAAATTTGTTTAATTATTTTTATTTGTTTATGATTATAACAAAATGTTTAATTTAATTTAGATACTGAACCCGGTTATGGAAAGGGGTTGAATTAAATTAAATGATTGATTTTGAGAAAAAACATATGGATTCACGGTAAAATTATTTTCTCTGTGTAATCATTGTATCAATAATCAAAAATATAATATTGACGATGTTAGAGGGAATTTATTTAAATTGGGGGTGTGGTAATCATATGAGTTTTGGAAGAAGCATGGGGAAGAAAATGTAATATTATCAACATAACATGGAATCCATTAATAACTTATATACCTTTAAACATAGTAAAGAAAAATGTTCAATTTTTTTACATGAATTGCAAGCAATTAGCATCTCCATAATACAAAACGACTAAAATTTACTAACACTACATATTCTTTAGGAAACAATGTATAACAAACTAAGAAGCAATAGAATAATAAAAAATATTAACCCTTTCAACAACCTAATTTGAAATGAAATGGTCATAGATAGATGGTGAGATGTGAGAAAATAGAGATCTTAACTTGGATATGGACCGAAAATAGAAGGTTTACATAGGTGGTACTACCAAGTATAAACCATAATATTGAAGAAAAATAGGTCTAGGGATAGAATGAGAAAGTAGAAGAGGTCTTTTAAAAAGTGAAATAGCATAAGATAGATGAATTCTAATGATGATGAAGAAACGACGGCTAGGGTTTTGATAGTAATAAGAGAGATGGTGTTTATGTTTGAACAAAATGATTTATATACTTAATAAAGCGGAAAATAAACAAAATAATTTGCAAATACAACACTGTTTCATGATTTTTTTAATTCTTTTTTCTTGTGAAATAAACTTGAGTAATCCTTTTTAAAATACAACGTATGAATAAGTCTGGTAGGTATATCTATAAACTTACTAAACTCTCGAAAACACGCTAACTATAGTGCACGCTGTCACCTACATCGCCCAACCGCTTTTGTCACTGAGTAAAAAATTTCCAAAATCATTTTTTGTCAATATACGAAATCGGTGATTACCCATTAATGCTCCCATTAATAATCATGAGTTAGTCTCTCGATATACGTTAATAATATCAAAATGTCTATGAAGATCAAGTAATCTTCAACAAAATCCTGAGTAATCTCTTCGATTGAACAAAAAAGGAAATTGGAGATGTTTCTTTTTTCCTTTAGTGAGATTTTAATCTAATTATTAAGATATCTAATTAATAAGATAATTTATTTATGGTCAATGACTCAAAAAATTAATATAATAATACATTTGACTCAAAGAATCATCCATTGACTTACTATGGATAAATTACATATTTTACCCTTCCACTATTATCTTAACATAAAATTTACACAAACTACACTTTTCTCACACGCTAATAACTCTTAACTAGTTTTTACACACTCACACACACATCTCACAATATTTTTCGCAGACACAATTATTGATTCTCACAGATTAAAGACGAACCAAGTGACGAAGAAGACGAATCAACACAAGACGAAGCAAGAGACAGAGAAGCAAGAGACGAAGTAGCAGTGAAAGCGAAGAAGTAAAAGTGAAGCAGAGAAATCAAAGTTCAAGCCGATTCAACAAAAGAAGAAATCAAATAAACAATGTGGAACTTGTTAAAAGGTAAAAACATATGTATCTTGACTATGTTTTGTTTTCATTTCACAAAAAATCGGTAATAAAAACCATTCGATACGGTAGAACTGAGTTTTGGTCTTAAGGAGCCTTGAGTAGTGGGTAGAGTGTGAGATCCAAGCTAGTTGATAAACCATTTAATGAACATGCTAGAGGTGAGAAAGTAACAATATTGCATAGTTTATAAAGTGATTAAGGCGGTTCTTCGATAATTTTTAGTTGACTTTTAGCTTGATGACCATATTTCTTGATATATTATTCGTGTCAACCCCTTCTAGCCTTTCTATATGTTTTCATAAGCCACAATATAAGCCGTACCCCTTAGATTATAGGATTTTTCAATATGAATCGACTAAATCGCAGTGATAAGAATCTCATCTTTCGAGCTTGAGTTTTGGGTGGTAGGTTCAATTCATGGGAAATATTTAAAGAAATTATTAAGATATATTTTTTTCTTTTTAAAAAAAAATGAGTTATATCAAAAACACGAATTTATATTAACGAAAATTCCCAATTTTTTTAACACTTTCTTGAATTTCAATGCTCTAAATTGATTAAAAGCACGCAAGGGAAATAATATATTTTTAATCTAAAAAGATAAAAATAAATTAAAATATACTTATAAGTTAAATATTAGAGGATAAATTTACCAACTTTCTGAAAAAGCTGTGGTTCATTGATTTAAAACAATATCGAAGAAGATCACGAAAAAATGTGAGTGACCATACTATGAAAAACTTCAAGCAAAACGACATTTGTTTATTTGATAATTAAATAAATTTAATGTTTTCGTTAATAACTGACAAGAATTAACTTACATAACATGATATATGTTAAAAGATGTTTGCTCTTAATATTATCTAAGAATCCATCTATAAGCGTAAAGGATTGGCAATTAACTCAAACTTTGTAACTAAAAACAAAGAGATATGTGAAGTCATTTTCATTTACTAATGAATCTATTGAATATTTAAGAATCTACATAGCTTCAACCTTTAACTAAACCAAACTAAACATGTTTGTGGAGAGAATAATATAGGAATTTCACTTGAATACAAGATAAATCTTATTTCATGACAAACGAATATATAAAATTTGCCTAATTAATTTTTTCCCTTTCTACAAGAGCGTTACGGAAAATCTTGAAAGCTCTTGAAACCTACACAACCTTAGATTTTTTCTTCCTTTTGATTACTAACTCCCTGTTGAACTTTATCGAACTTTATCTCTCCTGCTTCCGCTTCACTTCTTTGTTATTCATCATTGATGGATTCTAATAACACTTTTCCAAGATATGTTAGTTATAGGGGTGTTTAGGTTTGCTCTTGACAACCATTGTTGAGTATATGGATGTGATGGCCGAAAAGGTTCTGACGGCTCCCAATTTCCAAACTCAAAAGGGTTTCTGAAAAAGCAAAACTATTAATATAAGGGAAAGAAGTTGATAAGAATAAACATAAAAAATAAAGGATATTTAAATATAAAAATAAGTTATATGTAAATTGCAATATTGGTCCATGTGTTATGCAAAAAAGCCAAATATACCCGTATTTTTAAAGTTCAAATATTCCCGTGTAAAATAACAATAGATGGGGGTAAATTTGATAAATTGTCATTAAACATTAGCGACATATCAAAGAATATTACCCTTAACCGCTAAAAAAAGTTAAACATAACTGGTATGACTAAAATCCAAACTCAATTGCACACATCTATCATAACAAACCCATGTTTTAGCATGCCCTGCACCTCATCCACTCTGTTTTTTAATTTTTTAATTTTTCCCTATTGAGAAATATATTATTACTTAATCCCTCTCCCATATTTTTAGAACATTAATTGAGGCCCTATAAATTATTTTTTTTATAATATTAATATTTTATTAATGTTATATTTATGAATATTTTGTTAGCTTTCTATTATAATATATATAATATTTTTAAAATATAGGGACTTATAAAGTTATTAATTAAAAATCTATATAGGGACTAATAGTGAAATTTTACATATTATAGGGATTTAGAATGAAAGTAACATAGAATTTTTTGAAATTCTAGTGTGAGTGAGTTACATTCATGTGTGCAATACAAGTATATTTTCTTCAGTTTGAAACACATTTAGTTGACTATATTTTTTTTTACATGGGAGAGCCCTTTTGTGGACTCTATGTCATTGACACAGTTCAAACATCTAGAAGGATTACAAGGCTTCTGGTCAATTGAGCTAACAACAACTGGGTTTTCATAACAGAAGAACCAATACGCAATTAATCTTAAAAATTAAATTAATAATGTTATATTTTTTAATTTATTTATTTTGTAAACTAATTGACTATAGTGAAGAAAAAACATCTACAATTGACTCATACATAGGAGTAACCATACCCAAATTTTTTAATATAAAGAAAAATATAAATTAAAAACATCACAAATTCAAGATTTAAGACTTACTATGAAAAATGGTATCCTTTGTTGAAATGTTATGACCAACGATCTACTTATCTGTATTAAAAATATATTGATAAATTATAGAATTAATACTAATTAAAATCGAAACAAACATTACTAATGTAAGA
The DNA here is from genome assembly GCA_029959085.1 of Nemophila menziesii. Classification (NCBI taxonomy): domain Eukaryota; kingdom Viridiplantae; phylum Streptophyta; class Magnoliopsida; order Boraginales; family Hydrophyllaceae; genus Nemophila; species Nemophila menziesii. The sequence goes on along the minus strand of JARWIR010000005.1, from coordinate 59,548,504 downwards.
TGACACATGTTACCCTTTGATAACCTAACATGAAATATGATTCCACCATCTAGTCAACATAATTTAAAAACTTGGAATTTTATAACATCATAGTAATTAAGGTTAGATTTGCACAACATATCAAAATCAATGTTAAAACCATTACAGAATATTTTATCAACAATAACTATGATTTTTGTTAATTTGAACAAGGTAATTTAATTTTCTTTTTTTTCTCTCGTTCTTCTCCCTAAAAATGTGTCTTATTTTTTCACATTTTCTGTTCCTCCAGATCTAAAAGTAGACATATACATGTGTATCATAGTTCAACATGAAATTAAATATCACACGAATGAGGATATGTAAGATTTTCTTCTTGGTAACCTTATTTTATTATTGATGATCTGGTGATATTATAAGAAATCTAGAGTCCTATATTCAAATTGTACTAACCTGGAAAGTTAGAAGACAATATCTTAGACTTCGATTGCATCATGGTGTTTCTTTCTTCAGTGAATGGTGTATCTACTTCAAATTTTATGTGGAAAAAAGATCTATGATTTGAATGGGGTGGATTTTGATAGATCTTATTGAGATTGGTTGATGCGAGAACTTATAATGTAAGACAATAATCGTTGGTATATAATTTACTTTAATGTGTAAATGTAGATCTTGTGGAGACATGTACACCTGATAGCTAATTAGCTGCACTTTTTTTCTTGAAAATGAGATGGGATTATAACTAGAGGGTTTATGTTACTAATGAAATTAAAAGTTTATTGGATTAATGATATGGGCTGATGTATTTAATAAGGTATGTTTCATAAGTTTTGGGCCTGGTGTTAAATCCTTTGTCATTGGTAGAATTAATGAGTAATTATATTACGCTATCTCCCTTGGTACAATTAATTCATGGACTGAACTTCAAGCCGCTTTCTTTAATCGTTTTTATCCGTAGAGTATGAGACTGAAAGACCAAAGCGAGCTTGCAAGGTTTTGTCAAGAAGTTAGCAAGATGTCCGCTCCATGGTTATACCCCCTCTTTACAGTTAGCTATACTCTATGAAGGTCTCAACGATCAAGGTAGAGAGAAGGTGGATAACATAGGAAAGGGAAATTTCGTGTCCATGAACCATAATAAAGCTGCCGAAGTTTTGGAATATATTATTGAACAAGAAAGAAGTTGGCCTTCTACGCGAGCTCCTGTAGCAAAGACCCGAGGTAGGCTTCGTTTAGATGCAGAAATTGCAAACTCAGCTCAAATATCCGCATTAGAAAATCAAATCAAAGAACTTAAGCTTGAGATGCAGAAAAATTTTGCCGCAGCAAACGTAGTACAAGAAGCACAAGGTTGTCAACAATGTGGGGTTAATAATCATACTTGGGAAGAGTGCGAAGGAAATCCACAATTGGTTTATTTCATATCCAACCGAGGAGGCTATCAATTTGGTAACCGAAATTATCCGGGTATGCAATATTCAAATCCTCAGGGGGCCGCTAATCCTGGTCATTATCAACCGCGTCCCCAGAACAACTTTTTCCAACCAAGAGGTCAGTATCAAAATCAATATTAAAATAGAACTGCTCCCCCTCAACAACCTGGTCAAGATGCCTATGCCGATTCATTAGATCAGAAAGCTTTACCACAGTATCCTCAAGAGGGATCTATTGATAATCAACAATTAGTAAAAATCTTGGACCGTTTGACCACGAATATAAACGCTCAGGATGAAAAGTTACGAGGACAAGATGCCGCAATTTAGATTTTAGGTACTCAAGTAGAACAGTTGAACAAAGTTCTAACGAATTTAATGGAACAAAAAGAATTGAAGGCTATCGAAGGAGGTGATGACAATGTCGGGTTCGAAGCTTGTAAGGCTATTTGCCTTGAAATTGAAGAAGAGAAGGAAGAACCACATGCTTCCATTAGTGCCGTGGAGGTTCTGAGTACCGAAGAAGAACCAACCAACTCTAGCCCCGTGGAATCTGACTGTTCTGAGGTTGATGTGTAGGACGATTCAGAAAAATCCGAATTTATACAGCGTCTGAAGGATATGCAAGAGGAGATTAGATCGGTTATGGATTATCAAGCTGAGCTGGCTAAAGAGAAAGAAGCCTCCAAGAAGGAACCAAGAGTTGAAGGTGAAGTTGCACCTGCTGTGCAAGAAGAGAAAGAATAGGAGAAGGTGGAACCGCCACCTGTTGTTCAAACAGTGTCACCAACTATTCCAGATATAAATCCTAAAGATGACACTGAACTCAAGACATTTGTAGAGGCATACACTCCTGAAAATATCAACGCCCAAATGCTTGAGATTGCGAAGAAAGGGCTTACACCGCAACAAGTTTTTACGCAAGTTATTCCTGAGAAAGAGGCGAGTGTAGAAGCCCCAAGAGAGAACCTGAGAGTCTCGAGAAGAAGTGAAAGAGAGTTACCAACGAAGCTCAAAGATCCGGGAAGTTTTAATATTCCTATTCAAATAAATGGTATGCTCAAGGTGAAAGCTATGTACGATGTGGGTTCAGTGTGAATCTTATGCCTAAGTCCGTGTTCGAGAGACTTGGACTTCAGAAATCAGAGAAAACTCCAGTGAAGTTGCAGTTCGCTGACAATTCAGTTACCAGGATATGGGGAACAGTGGAGGACGTCTTAGTCCGTGCAGGTAGTATCGCCATCCCTACTGACTTTGATATACTTGAGTTTGATGCAGATAAGCAGGTTCAAATCATAATTGGACGGCCTTTCATGGTTACAAGTCAAAGTGTCATCAACTTCCAAGAAAGGACCATTACCCTTCATGCAAAGAACGTATCCGAGACCTTCTATGTCTTTGGCAAGAAACCGAGGAAGTTAGATACCACCGTTCCCGTCATCCACAGTCTTTCACATCACAAAGTCCCTCCTGAGAAGATCCACTTAAAACCTGTGGATACTGAGCCAAACATTGAGTTTGGGGTTGGCCATGAAGTACTATGGAAAGCTCACAAATGCGAGAATAGGCCACGTAGTTTCAAAGAATCGTGGATGGGACCATTCATTGTCACTAAGGTTGTTTCAGCCAAGGTGATAGAAATTCTACTCAAGAAGGGGATCAAGCGCAGATTAGTTGACGTTCATAGCCTAACTCGTTCTTTGGGAGGCTATATTCGCAAATCTTGAAAGAGGTAACGCGTCTAACTTTGAAAGACGTTAAATAAAAGTGCTGTGCGGGAGACAACCTGCAATTTTTTAAGTTTTTATGTCTTTTACGTTTTTAGTTTAAGTTTAGCTAGTTGTTTTAGTTGATATTGCATATTTGAGAAAGGTATTAGTGTTTTTGATGCTTAGGTATTTTAGAAATCGAGTTTGGGAGGAGAAAACGAAATTTTTCGAAAAAATCAGACCATCAGTCCGGTATACCGCGCCTCAACCCCGGTATACCGCAGAGGAGAAAACCAGTGACCATGGGTATTGACTCAGGTTTTTTGCCGAGAAGAAAAAAAAATTGGAGTTTTAGGTCCGGTATACCGGACCATAGCCCCGGTATACCGCATGACCAAAAACCCGTGACACGAGTAGAGGATTCGGGTTTTTTGCCGAGCATTAAAATTTCGAGGAGCAGAAGCTGCGGTATACCGCGCCTCAGTTCCGGTATACCGCAGGTAGCCGCCGGAGAAAGAAAAAAGCTGCGTTTTAAGGTTATAAAAGGAGGAGGGTAGTTTTATTCCGAATTTATTAATCCTTAAGCCTCTCTTTCGCTCCAAACCTCTCCCAACTCCATTAAAGCTCGTTCAAACCTTCCCCTATCATCAAAACACTACCCAATCATCATGAAAACACATCAAATCTACTCTCCACACCATTACAAAGGAGATTCAGATACCCAATTCTCACCAAACACATTAGATTGAAGAATCAAAAGTTTAAATTTTCAAAATTCATCCTACATTTTCTTAAATCCATACCAATCCATCAAGACTTCATCTTCCCCACATAGAGATTCATCATCAATTAACCTTTCCTGAACCAAATCAAGCTTGTTCTACCAAAAATTCAAAAGTTCAAATTTCAAGAGTTGTTAAAGCTTTGAGTTGGGGGTCAATTGAGGATGACTAAGAGAGCAGAAATATTGTCTGACAAGAGGGAGGTGAAGACAAGCAAGCTATTGGGTTCAATTGAGAAGAAATCAAATAACAAAGGTTCTAGTTCCAAAGCAAAGTGTAAAATCGATGTTGAAGATGGAGGTAAGCTAGCTATGTTTCATCCTAATGGGAAAAGACTTTATTTTTATTCAAAGGAGAAAACACAACCTCTTCCCTTCAAAGGTCCTACACCCATGGATAAAGAGGAAGCTTCAAAGGCCTTGAAAGCTTCTGTAGAAAAACAATAAAAGGAACTACCTTTTGCTTATGAGACAGTATTCAATGAAGAAGTTGGTACAGGAGAGTATAAAAGATTCTTGGAGCTTGGTAAAAAAATGGGTTGTTCTACGTTCATGGTAAGACGTTCTGAATTATGTCATGAGTTAATTTTAGAATTCTATTTAGGCCTCTTTAGCCGAGATAGTAAAGGTTTTGTTCCGATTAGATGAAAGTTAGTTCCTTGCACAGTTAATGAGATTAGAAACCACTTCAAGTTCAAGAAATTAATTGGATATTGCAAGTATAGTGAAGCGGATGCTAGATGAAAAATATTTGATGAGGAATTACTTTTTGAGCATGTTTTAGACAAGTAGAAAGTGCAATCACATAAGGGAGAATTGAAGGCACCTTGGCTTTACAAATATCTTCAACCAGATGCGAGAGTTTGGCACAATTTCATTATTCCTAATGTCTTTGGAAACACACGAACTTGGGATGTGAGGCGATGTGATTTTTGGTCTCTCCTAAATATGTTTTTAATGTTAAATTTCCTACTATGATCACGTGTCTTGTGCGAAAAGAGAATGTTATATTGGGTGAAGAAGAGAAACTCGAATTTAAGGAGAGTTATATTGATAATGCTTGGATCATGGAAGTCTTGAGAAGAGCGAGTTTTACGCAAGTCTCAAAAGAAGAAAAGGAGCAAAGTTGGCAAGAGAAGATGGAGGAGCGTTTAAACAATTTCGAAGCATCTCAAACTTCCTTAGCCAATGATGTGGCACAAATCAAAGCCAATCAAGTGCACATCATGAAACTCCTTGAGCAATTAACGAAAGATCAAGCAAATCCTACCTTGGATGTCGATAATGCGAGGCAATAAGCCTCGAGAGTATGTTCTCTTTCTTCCTTACCATTTATGTAAATGCTTTTATCTGCTAATTATAATTTCTGTTTCGAGTCTTTTTCAAGTCATGGGGACACGACTCATTTTTGAGTTGGGGGTGTGGGGATTCGTTGTCTCTCATCTCCATTTTTCTGTTTTTAGGTAGAAATTAAAAATTTTGATGCATGGGAATTAGATGTAGAGTATGTTTAATAGCTTGAAAGCATAAGCTCAGTGAATTGATGATAGTAAGTAGTATGCTTATGAGCTATGTTATTTGTATGCTTTGAGTATTTGTAGGAAAACACACGTTGATAGTAAAAAAAAAGATTTGTGAGCAATGCAATAGAAAGTATGTTTGATCTCAGGGAACCTTGAGAAGTGTGAAGGCCGTGAGATCCAAGCTAGTTGACAAAACCATTTGATGAAAGTGCTAAAGGTAAGAAAATAACGAAATTACATAGTTAGAAAGTGATTAAGGCAGTTTTTTTATATTGAAGGCACTTGAAGCCTTTTTATACCTTCTCACCATGTTATTTGATTTTATATGCTATATCCTTCTCAGCTACTTCTAGCCTTTCTAAAGCTTTTTATTGAAACACATTATAAGCCACATCCCTTTAGATTATAGGACTTTTCCATATGACCCGCACTCGAATCGTGATGTAAAGACAGTTGTTTTAGAGCTTGAGTTTAGGGTGGTGGGTCCATATTATGGGAATTGTTATTGGGATTGGATTTTTATGCTTATTAATTGTGCTCTGTTCTTTATATTGATGATGATTCACTGATTTTTTGTAATCCTTTGCTGGGGTAATAGTGAATGAAAAAGAAGCTAAGAGCTAAATTTGCCAACAAGGGCATTAAAAGAAAAAATATACATATGCGAAAAATAGCGTGATATCTCAACATTAAAAAGAGAGTCATAGCTATACAAAAGAAAAAAAATTGATTTGAAAAGAAAAGAAAATATATATATATTCGGACCAGCAAAGTGGAATTTTTATGTGAACATCTTATACTTTAATTGGGTTATTGGGGATGCTAAATTGTGCATCAAAGAATTTATTGGGTTGAGTGAGAAACATTTTATGAGAGTAACTCAAGCTCTAGGGAGATTCGTTGATGGCTAGTGAGGAGAGAGCCAAAAGCTCACTCTAAATTATCCAAATATACTATCATACCGTCCCTAAGCCTAAATTACAACCTTAAAGACCTTTTGATTCTGTGCTATGTAATTGAGAAGTGATTGAGCCATTAGAGAGTAGTTAAGTGGATCTTTGAATACTAGTGAAGTTTGATGAACAATCTATAGCTTTCTTGGTGAACTGAGTAAAGTCCCAATCCTTCTTACATTGCGAAACTAATCTGATCTTGAATTCAAACCGTGTTTAGTATGGATATAAGAAGTGTACAGGTATGTAGTTTATGAATAGTGTTGCATGAAATTTTCTGATTTGTTGATATATATCTATTCTGTATATTCTGCTATGTTCTTCCCGTTGTGTTGAAAGTTCCATAAGTGTGTATTTATAAACTTCCCTTTGTTTTTATCTTTATTGTATCGGGACGATACAACTTTGAGTTGGGGGTCTTGATGTCTCCTCATTTGTGATAGATTTATGTTAAGATGAGACATAATTTTTAGTGATTTAGAAGTCTTTCTAATCGTTTTTCTTGAGAAATAGTACACTTTCCTATTTTGAGTCTTGATTTAGTGAAATAATATTTTTAGAGCATATTGTGTTTAATTATTTATTTAGTGTGAAGTTTTAAAGATAATTATAGAGATTAATTAGAGTCCAAGTCAAAGACTAAAAGATATGGAAAGAGATAATCATGGTAATTGGAGATAAGGAAAAGAAAAGCTAAAAACATGGAAAAAGAAAAACTACCTTAAATCTGAATTTCTGCACCTACGACAACAAATCGGCTTATATCTCAAGATCGGTGTGGAATTTGGAGAAACTGTCATAGATGAGTATTGAAGCTGCTAGTACAAAAACAAAAACGGGCCTGATTTCATATTTTAGGGTTACGAATTTGAGTTGGGCTTGGAGTCCAATACTTACCTTCTCCTTCAAGAAAACGAATTAGGTCTTTTAAACACCTATAAATACACTCTTATATCACTTATAAATCATCCTTGCCTCATAGTAATTAGTTCTTAAGGTTTTATTCTTCCAAGTTATTGTAGAGAGCAAGATGATGTCTTTTATTATTTCCTTTAGTTTATTTCCTTCATGTATGAACTAAACTTCCCATAGCTTGGTTTTGCATCATGTATAATCTATGAATTCTAATATCTTTCTATCCAAGTTTCTTTGGGAATTTAATATTTTTAATCTGATATTAGCTGCTTACCTTTATATTTGTTTATGTGTTTTGATTTAATGACTGTTTTCCTTGCTAGTGCACGAGTATAGGATTACCTTAATAGTAGTTAGATGATCGCTTGAGCTGGGTGTCTAATTATTGAAACATCACATAACGTCTAGTGTCGATATTGGTCCTGACAACAGTAATTCTAACTAGATAGTCATTAGGGTATAATTTAATCACTATCACCATGTATGGAAATTGATTGCTTAGGGCCCTAGTGGCGGAGGATAACCCTATTTGAACCAGCCTCGTGGTGTGTCTGTAGCCCCCTTAGTCGCTCTCAAGGTCTAAGGTATGGGAATTTAGACTCCTGACTAATTATCTAAGAGCTAATTATCTCCCTTATTAACTAGAGTTGATAGAATTAATTAGAAGGATTAGTGCATACTAGCAAAACCTAAGCTATACTTCTCATCTCATATTCTTCGTATTTAATTTAATGTCTTTAATTTTCGTAGTTTAATTTAGATAATTTGAAATTTATTCTCTTTTTATTTTCTGTCTTTTAATTAATTACTTCTTACTCGTTATTTTTACCCATTTGATTAACACACTAAGTCCCTAAGAACGAACTCAACTTATCATTAAAACTTGCATACGTCCTGTAATACTTGCAGTACTGTGCCTGTCTAGGGTGAGAGTGTGGTATTTTTTGACTTATTATTTATCTTATTTTTATCACACCCTAGGCGACACCAATAACTCATCTATTCTCTTCAGCAAAGGCACTCCGGATCATATCTGTGATAAAGTTATTGATTCACTTAAGATTTCCAAAACAATAGCTTTTGGTAAATATTTAGGTATTCCGTTTTCATTGAAAAGAGCTAAATCAGAAAATCTAAATTATATTAAAGATAGACTTCTAAGTAAATCGGCCAGCTGGATAGCTAACTTATTTTCGGATGGAGGTAAAGAAGTGCTTATCAAGGCAGTACTACAATCCATTCCTAATCATGCTATGTCTATCTTTGAATTCCCGAAGATGTTAAGCATGAAATTATTTAGTATGGTTTCAAACTTTTGGTGGGATTCGAATGTTAAAAAAAGAATTCATTGGCTAAGCTGGAAGAAAATAGCTAAGGGAAAAAGTATCGAAGGCATTGGCTTTAGAGATTTTCATAAAATTAATATTACAATTTATTAAACAAAATGCACAATGGAAAATAGGTAATGTCCTATCTATAAATATATGGAACCAAAATTGGATGGGTAAGAATATGTTATTAGAAAAACCAGAAGGTTGTAATTTGACCAAGGTGGCACAATTATTAAATGATAATATGCTTTCTTGGAACATGGAGCTCTTGAGAAATTTATTTCCACCCAATTTTGTTAGTGACATTATTAAAATCCCTATTTTGCTATTAAAGGAGGAGGATAAATTAATTTGGCCTCATACCAAGGATGGATTATATACGACCAAGTCGGGTTATCACAAGCTTGTCGAATTAGAGACCACCAATAATGCAGCTCAATTATCCAAACAAGGGGAGGAGAATATTAAAGGTTTGTGGAAGGTAATTTGGAATTCAAATGTGCCGAATAAGGTTAGAGCCTTCGGTTGGAAAATCTGTAAAGGGGCTATTCCTACTAAGAGAAATCTAACATCCAAAAAATGTCTTAAAAATGATATGTGTGAATGGTGTGAGAATTCGGTTGAAGATATTTCATATTTATTTTTGAAATGCCCCCTAAGTAATGCGATCTGGGCAAATTCCAGACATCAAATCAGAATTGACAATGACAGGGAATATAATGTGGGGGAATGGCTATTAGAGACTATAGACTTATATTTGAAGAATGTATGGGATCAAAGAGAAGTATCTGCATATATCTTGTTGTTATGTTGGAATATTTGGAAATCAAGAATGAAGAGCTTCCATGAAAGAAATCCCTGGATAATGAAAGATATGTTTTATTCGAAAAATAAATATATGGATGATTTGTTTAAATATAAAGGTGATAGGAATGGTAACAATCAAGATATCAAGGAGGCTAGCTCTTTAAATACAAACCATTTTTTAAATGACGATGCAGATTTTGTCTGGCAATGTGATGCTTCATTTACAAAGAATTGGGAACCGGCGGGTATCGCTTCAATTGCTGTAAACAAGGAAGGGTTTATCGAACATAAGATATCAATGAAAAAATATGTTAACAATTCCTTTGAAGGAGAGAGTTGGGCACTTCTATTAGCTATGAGGAAAGCAACTACTCACAACTTACGAAATAGTTCTTTCTATTCCGATAACCTTGAATTAGTTCAAGGTATTTTCAGAAGCACGGGACATCATTAGCAAATTTATCCATTTGTTGCCGAAATGAGGAACTGGCTATCGATCTTTCCTTTGTGGAAAGTCAGACACATCAAAAGAGATTTTAATACTATTGTTGATTCCCTTGCAAGATGCTCAAGAGAAGGGAAAACCCTTAGGGATTATTCTATACTTAGTTCTTGTAGATTTCTCCATGATATTATGTACTTTTCTTTATCTGAGAAGAAAAAGATAGTAATAATAGTAATAATAATGATGAAAGAAGTTCCACACAAGAAACCTATTTCATTGCACCACCATTACCCTTGGCACCAAACCACTACCAAGATAACAACAAAACTGAACACTTTCAACCAAATCCGCTCATGCCTGATGAGAATTGTTGAATTTCAGTTTTAGTAACTGAGTCAATTCACATAAATAATAATAAAATGTTTGTTGTCTTCTCCTCCCAATTTAGAAAAAAAAGAGAAAGAACAAAATTAATTATAACTTACATTTTTCGAGAAACAAAACAAGTGAAGAAGAAAGAAGAAATAAGAACCACTAGCTAACAAACCATTGATGTGTTGTTTCAAATTCCAAAACCCAACCAAATCTCACTTGCTCATCAGTGTTACCTATCCTATTAACCTTTTAAATGCTATGCAAACACCCCAAATAATAACAAAACCTAACAAGCAGGTCCCTAATTATTAACGAAAAATTTATAATCATCATCATCACTGAATAATCCTTCTATCCATAACATCATTCTCATCCAACGATTCTGGAAATATTTCATTCGAATACCTCCTAGTCAAAGATGAATTTCCCGATTTATCCCTTCACCAATCTGACCACCACTTCCTTGAGACCCCTAAGTACCGGACGACGGTTTCAAGGCGCCACATCCGATGAACTTTGCCGCCAGCTTCCAAAAACAGCAGAATTCCATGACCCACGAGAGCTAGAATTTCTATGCCTTGCTGAGTTTGTGTGGTCTTCTCTACCAACCTTTAATAGATTATCAAGAGCTTTTAATATATACCTCATTTCTGTCATCTTGTTGGTTTTCGATGAAGACACGATCTAGCTACTATAGCCATTGCCCATACTTCTTTTAGTAAATCCTCGTCTATTATTAAAGAAGGGTTAAGAATAGTTGTTACTTGCTCTTTATCGTATATTCTTATATAAGGTAATGTAGCTTCTAACCACTCCTTAACTATTACATCACTCGCCCTACTCATACCCACTGTTCTTGTTCCTAGCTTCGCAAAACCTTTCTAAAACAATACACATCATACGCACATGTAGCATTAGGCATACCTGGAGAAAAAAATTATTGGATTATGAACTTCATAAGTAAATCACCTTATTTTTTAATTGTTTTTAGTTTTAAACTTATGATTTATTTTATTATATTTATATCTATAATAATTAATATTATAGATCTAATTTTGTCATGAATCAATGTAAAATTTTATATTTATGTGTATAAATCTTTTACATATATATATTGGTGCGGCCTAAGGTGTGATAAAAAAGATGTATAAAATAAGTGCAAATAAACACGCTAAGCTAACACGAGTATTACAGGACGTATGCAAGTTTTAATGATAAGATGATTCTTTCCTCAGGGACTAACGAAAGTTAGAGAGAACTTATGCAAATTATCAAGTGCAGATATAAAAGATAGAAAGATAACACGCAAAGAAAGAAAAGAAAAATATATTTTTATTTGGTTTTTATAAAGAAAACTAGACTACTAAATAAAGGACAATAAAATAAATAAAAGAAAAGAAAGGAAGATAGTATGAAAGATATAGCTTAGGTTTTACTAGTATGCACTAATCCTTCTAATTCAATCTATTAGATCTAATTTATAAGGGAGAATATTAGCTCTTGGTATACTTAGTCAGGATTCTAAATTCCCATACCTTAGACCTTGAGAGCGACTAAGGGGGCTACGGCACAACCAAGAAGTGTTTTATCTTAGGGTTATCAAACGCCACTAAGGCCCTAAGGTAATACTGCAATCCTGGTGATATATTGGTTAAAACAAACCTTAATGACTATTTAGTTAGAATCATGTTTTGTCAGAACTAATATCGACACTAGACGTTATGTGGTGGTTCAATAGTTAAACACCCTGGTAAGGTGACCATCTAACTACTATTAAGATAATCCTAAACGTTGCGCACCGCAAGGAAAACATACATTAAATCAAAACACATAATCAAATATGAAGTAAGTAGCTAATATCAGATTAAAACATATAATTTCCAAAGAAACTTAGATAGAAGAATTAGAGTTCATAGATTATACATCATGCAAAACCTAAGCTAATTGAATTAATTCATACAAAGAAAAGAAGAGAAAAGGATTACAAAATAAGAGGTTGAAGGAGACATGATTGATGGACAGCTCCTTCCAGACTTCTTCTCTTGTGTTGCAGCTTCCTCTTGGCCTTAAGGTCTGGCCAAGGATGATTTTAGAGTGTTAAGAGGCTGTATTTATAGTGTATAGGAAGACCTAATTCGTTTTCTTGAAGTAGAAGGAAAGTAATCGACTCCTAGTCCAACTCAAATTCGTATGGAAGTAAAGATAAACACCGCTGGACCGTTTTGAGCATATCTTCTTCGTTATTGGTCGGTTTGAGCTCCATAAGATACCAAAAGAATCGCAACAGAATTATCTTGACCATAAAGAAGGAAATTACCAAAATCAGCCTATTTATTAGGTAAAAACGCATATCTTTAGGCGTGTACTGCAGAATTCAGATTTAGGCAGCTTTTCCTTTTCCTAATTGAACTCAGTTTCCTTCTATCTCCAATTTCCATGCATATCTCTTTCCATAAGTTGTAGTCTTTGACTTGGACTCTCACTGATCTCCATAATTATCTTTAAAGCTTCACACTAAATAAACAATTAAACCCAATATGCTCTAAAAATAATAATTCAACAAATCAAGACTCAAAATAGGAAAGTGCACTAAATTAAGCTAAGATCGACCTATAAACTAATAAATACGCCTAAAATGATGTCTCTGAAGTATATTATATTATCACAAATGAGGAGACCTCAAGACCCCCAACTCAAAGTTGCATCGTCCCGATACAATAAAAGTAAAGAACAATAGGGTAGTCATATAAACAAGAAGAAGAAGTAGGAGTAGAATAAGAACAAAACATAATGAATAATCCTAGAGCATAAATATCTAAAAAGTCTCATGTAGTAATGCTCAAGAAATAATGCACAAAGATGCTTAATATACATGTAATCAACAATCCATAAATTCAAGTTAAGATTAATTTCGCAATGCCAAAAGGAGAGGATGATAACTTAGTTCATGTTAATGGCTATAGGTTGTTCATAGGTCCCAAATACAGCATCCAATGGTCCACTCACCTACTACCTAATAACTCAATTGTTTCTCCACCTAGTAGTTAGAAATCCTAAGGTCTTGGTTATAACTTGGCTTAAGGACGGGTGTGGTATATTTGGATAATGAAAAGTGAGCTTTTGGCTCTCTCCTCACTAGCCATCAACGAATCGCCCTAGAGCTTGAGTTTTCATTCGAAGATATTCTCACTCAACCTATTTTATTGATGCTTTTGATTTGCATCCCCAATAAATTCCAAATAAAACCTTTGTGATGACATACAATTTCCACTTTGCCGGTCCGAATATATATTCTTTTCATATCACTTTTTTTCTTTTTTGTATAGCTATGATTCTCTATTTAATGTTGAGATATCACACTATTTTTTTCATATATATATATTCTTTTTATGCCCTTTTGGAAAATTTAGCTCGTAGCTTCTTTTCCATTCACTATTACCCCGGCAAAGGGTTATATTAACAACAATTTCATCATCAACAAAATCACAAATATAATTCCCAATCCCAAAGTTCCCTAATGATGAAACCCACCACCCCAAACTCAAGCTCTAAAACGAGTTGTCTCAGGTTTTGCGATTCGAGTGCGGGTCATATAGATAAGTCCTACAAACTAAGGGTATGGATTATAATGTGGTTAATAAAAGGCTTTAGAAAGGCTTAGAGGGGCGAAGACGGATACTAATAACAATAATCAAATAAAAGGGTGAGAAGGTATAAAAGGCTTCAAGTGTTTTTAATTATGAAAGAACTGCCTTAGTCATTTTTCTAACTACCGGATTTCGTTACGTTTTCATTATTAGTTCATAGACAAGTGGGTTTTCAACTAATTTTAAACCTCACGTTCTACACACCAAATAACTATTCCTAAGTTTCAACGTGACTTCTTAGCATTGTTCATTAACTTTTCTATCCTTTATTTCCTATTTTCATACATGCATGCTAAACAAATTTGTTGCATCTTTCAAAAACATACTACTTACTATCATTGACCTAATAAAATCATGCTCAAATAGGTACATTCAAAATATTCTATGCCTTAATTCAACCTAAAATTTTTAAATTTTATGCAAAAACGAAAAGAAGATGAGGACAACGAATCCCCACCCCCAACTCAAAAGTGAGCCGTGTCCCCACGACTCGAAAAAGACTCAAGAAAAATAAAATTTAAAATTAGCATACATATTGCACATAAAGAAATGGTAGGGAAGAAAGAAAACATACTCTTCGAGGCTATTACCTCGTCTTATCGGTACTCGGATTAACTCTAATGTATCTTCTTCACCCAACTTCTTATTCGCTTTTCGTTCAGGACACGTGATCATAATAGGATATTGCATTATATAACGTCATGTGAGAGATCGAAAATCCGTATCACCTCCTTATAGATCAACTGTGCCACATCTTCTTCTTCTCCTCACACAATACAATTCACAAACAACCCAAGCATTCCAAATCTCCACGAATCTTCATGTATTCTCCTTCAACTTCTTCTTCAAATACTTTCTTATAAGAAAAAGGTAGTTCCTTTAATTGTTTCCTTGGAGAAGCTATCAGGGCCCTTGAAGCTTCCTCTTTTTCTCTTGGGTATAAGGTCTTTGATCTAGAGAGGTCGTGTTGTCTTCTTCACTAAATTTGGAATCTTTTTGCTCATTGAATCAAACACAACTAGCTAACCTCTCTTCTCTTGACTTGTTTTACCCATTGAATTGGAACTAGGACTTGTCTCACTTGATTTCTTCTCAATTAAATCCAACACCTTGATTTCTTCATCTCCCATACAGTAGATAATGTTCATGTTCTCTTAATCATCTCAATTGACCCCCAACTCAAAGCTTTAACAACTCTTGAAATTTGAAACTCTTGATTATTGGTTGTACAAGCTTAATTTGGGTTAGGATAGGTGATTTGATGATAATTCTCTATATGGGTAAGATGGATTCTTCATGGATTGTCTTGGATTTAAGAAGTTGTAGGATGAATTTTTGAAATTTAAGCTTTTGATTCTTGGATTCAAGGTGTTTTGGTATGATATGGGTGGTTGAATCTTCTTTGTAATGATGTGGAGAATAAATTGGATGTGTTTTCATGGTGATTGGGTAATGTTTTGATGATTGGTGAAGGTTTTTATGAGCTTCAATGGAGTTGGGAGAGTTTTGGAGAAGAAAAAGAGGCTTAAGGTTTAGTAAATTCGGAATAATGATATTAACCTTCCTTATAAACCTTAAATCCCGTTTTTCTCTTTCTCTGGCGGCGCTCTGCGGTATACCGCGCATATCGTCCGGTATACCGCACCTACAGTGTTCAAAAATTTTCGCCTCTGCTCAATACACGTGGTACGACCCCGTGGCACGGGTTTTGGGATCGCGGACCATGGCACGGACTAGGGGGTAGTCCGCAGGTATACTCCGCACCTTCTGATGCTCCTTCGTCAAAATACCCGTGGTAGCAACCCCGTGGCACGTGTTTTCTTAGTGCGGTGCATGGCGCGGTATAGGGTCCGGTATACCGGACCCGTCAGCTATTTTTTTCCTTTTCTGTGTAAAACACGTGGCTGCTACCGTGGCACGGATTTTTCACCTACGGTATACCGCAGCTGAGGTCCGGTATACCGCACCCCTGCTTCAGTTTTTCCGAAAAATTTTGCTCGACTTCCCTAACTCAATTTCTCCAATACCTAATCATCAAAAACACTAATACCTTCCTCAAATATGCAATATCAACTAAATTTAACTAAACTAAACATAAATTAAAAACTGGAAACATAAAAACATAAAAGACATTACGGGTTGTCTCCCGTTTAGCACTTTTGTTTAACGTCTTTCAAAGTCAGACGTGTTACCTCGATTAGGGCTGACGAAATTTCCACCCTTTGCCTTTAATTCCCACGAACTTTTCAGCTCGATTCTTCATAATCATGGATGGTGTCATCCAAGATTTCGTGGGAAATGGTGTCTCTAGTGGTAACTCGATTTCACTTGTAGCATTACACACCTCTGGCAATCCATTCATCTCTTTAATTTCGAATCTTCGTTTGTTAGAAAGAATGTCCTTCATGAATTGACCGTATTTTGACATTCTTGTGAGAGCTTCTACAAACGGGATGCTGATATTTAACTTGTTCACCATGTCAAAGAACTTCTTGAATTCCAGGTCATTGTCCTTTCTGACACGTGAAGGGAATGGTGGAGGAGGGCATGTGTTGGTTACCACTGGGATCTCTTTCTTTTCTGGTGTCTTCTCTTGGACACTTTTTTGTTCAACTACCTCTTCGACCTTATCTTTTGTTGTTTCTTCTCCCCCCGTTTCTGGAATAGGGACTGGTTCCGGTTCTGGTCTTGGTGGAGACAGTTGTTTTCCACTTCCTAATTCAACTGCATGACAAACTTTGTTTTCTGGAGCACTAGTATCACTTTGGAGTTGCCTTTCTGCAAGGTTTTGAACTTTATTCACCATTTGTGACACTGTCTACACCATCTTCTGAAGCGCATTATCTGAGTTTTGGATTCTTTGCTGGTTATTCTCCATCTTTTCAATTAGGTTCATCATCTTAGCCATGCTTGAATTCAAACTCAAAGGTTGTTCTTGTATGGTTTGCTGCATTGAATAAGGAGGTGGTTCTTGATAAGCTTCATTATAAATTGGCGCTTCTTGATAGATAGGTTGTGGAGGATAATAAGATTGAGGTCGTGGTTGATAATAATCATCATGATAATGGTTATTATGATGATAATTATGTTGATCTCTGACCCAATTGTAACTCTGTGGGGGTTGATAGTCAGCGTAATTTCCTTGAGATTGATAATAACCATCATAATAATGGTCTCTTTGATAAGCCATGAAGGAAATTGAGGCTGGGTTGTTCATGCAATATTCCCACGAGTGATCTCTTGTTCCACAACTAGGACATGAAGGTACGGTATGTACTAGATTCCTCTGAGCTAGTTTTCGCGATTGTTCTCGTAATTCCTCAAGTTGTTGGCTTAACTCCTTGAGCTTTAGAGATTCCATCATGAATTAGCTTCTTCAGCATCTAATAACACGAAACCTTCATCTCCTAATAAATCTGCTTTCGCCTAAAAAAATATGTAAAGACAAAAACTAAAAAGAAAAGCGTAAAATAGAACTAACTAAAATAAAAACACAAGATAATTGCACAAGGAATAACGATGTAGTCCCCGGCAGCGGCGCCAAAAACTTGGTGCGGCCTAAGGTATGATAAATGATGTATAAAATAAGTGCAAATAAACACCCTAAGCTAACACGGTACTGCAAGTATTACAGGACGTATGCAAGTTTTAATGATAAGATGATTCGTTCCTCAGGGACTGACGAAAGTTAGAGAGAACTTATGCAAATTATTAAGTGCAGATATAAAGATAGAAAGATAACACGCAAAGAAAGAAAAGGAAAATATATTTTTATTTGGTTTTTATAAAGAAAACTAGACTACTAAATAAAAGACAATAAAATAGATAAAAGAAAAGAAAGGAAGATAGTTTGAAAGATATAGCTTAGGTTTTACTAGTATGCACTAATCCTTCTAATTCTATCTATTAGATCTAATTTATAAGGGAGAATACTAGCTCTTGGTATACTTAGTCAGGATTATAAATTCCCATACCTTAGACCTTGAGAGCGACTAAGGGGGCTACGGCACAACCAAGAAGTGTTTTATCTTAGGGTTATCAAACGCCACTAAGGCCCTAAGGTAATACTGCAATCCTGGTGATATAGTGGTTAAAACAAATCTTAATGACTATTTAGTTAGAATCATGTTTTGTCAGAACTAATATCGACACTAGACGTTATGTGGTGGTTCAATAGTTAAACACCCTGGTAAGGTGACCATCTAACTACTATTAAGGTAATCCTAAACGTTGCGCACCGCAAGGAAAACATACGTTAAATCAAAACACATAATCAAATATGAAGTAAGTAGCTAATATCATATTAAAACATATAATTCCCAAAGAAACTTAGATAGAAGAATTAGAGTTCATAGATTATACATCATGCAAAACCTAAGCTAATTGAATTAATTCATACAAAGAAAAGAAGAGAAAAGGATTACAAAATAAGAGGTTGAAGGAGACATGATTGATAGACAGCTCCTTCCAGACTTCTTCTCTTGTGTTGCAGCTTCCTCTTGGCCTTAAGGTCTGGCCAAGGATGATTTTAGAGTGTTAAGAGGCTGTATTTATAGGGTATAGGAAGACCTAATTCGTTTTCTTGAAGGAGAAGGAAAGTAATGGACTCTTAGTCCAACTCAAATTCGTATGGAAATAAAGATAAACACTGCTGCACCGTTTTGAGCATATCTTCTTCGTTATTGGTCAGTTTGAGCTCCATAAGATACCAAAAGAATCGCAACAGAATTATCTTGACCCTAATGAAGGAAATTACCAAAATCGGCCTATTTCTGAGGTAAAAACGCATATCTTTAGGCGTGTACTGCAGATTCAGATTTAGGCAACTTTTCCTTTTCCTAATTGAACTCAGTTTCTTCTATCTCCAATTTCCATGCATATCTCTTTCCATAAGTTGTAGTCTTTGACTTGGACTATCATTAATCTCCATAATTATCTTTAAAGCTTCACACTAAATAAACAATTAAACCCAATATGCTCTAAAAATAATAATTCAACAAATCAAGACTCAAAATAGGAAAGTGCACTAAATTAAGCTAAGATCGACCTATAAACTAATAAATACGCCTAAAATGATGTCTCTGAAGTATATTATTTTATCACAAATGAGGAGAAATCATATATATATATAATACTATATATATGTATATATCGATAATAGTAAGTCTATACGGTACATTTAATTTCAAATATAAATCAGCGATTTAGTATTAAACATGTTAAATTTTTTTGACATTTGTTTGTTATTAGGCTAATGATAGACAGTGAAAGGGTCTGACTTGTCTCTAACAAGAACTCTCCCTTTACATCATAGAGTAATAATATGTGTGTATATGTGTGCGTGGACATAAGGTTTCTTCTTCATGAAATCATTATCTTTCTTTTGGTATATGGAGAACCGGTGGAAAATGTGGCTACAACTCCATCCATGGATACTTAAGTTACATTTCTATAATAAATGTAGATAAATGAAGAGTTAGATGATAATTTGGTGTTTATAGGTAAGAACAATAAAACAATATGCACATTAAGGGTGCACCGTCCATATCGACAAAAAGGATTGTTTTTTACAATAAAAAAGGAGAAATATTATTTTTGTAAAAAGATTCAAAGAACAGAAGAGTAAGTATAAAAATTATTCCATTAGATAATAACAATGAAATTATTTGGGATTTTCGCTACCTTAAGCAATAAAGAACGAAACGGTCATGCATCCTTTCATCAGCTACCGATATGCCTTGACATGCGAGCTAATATCTTAACAATGTTTGCTAGGTGGCGGGCAACGAGTTTGTAGGGATCTTCTGATAGGATTCTCTATTTTTTAAGACATGGAATCAGATAAGTTAGGGACGATAGTTTCAGTAGTTTAAATAACCGACAAGAAAAGGCACCAAACCTATTGTACCGAATCTTTACCAAGAAAACACATCAATCACTTGACCATTAAACTAATACGAAAATAAAGTTAGGAGAATGTTAACAATTGGGTAAACCACCACACCATCAACAACGTACGCATAATCGTCCACTATAAATTTAGAATTTTAGAAATTTGAAAATAAATAAAAATACATAATATATTTTACTAAAACCAGATAAAATAACATTCAGTATTTTTAATTCTAATAATGTTATCACAAAAATGATATAACTTAAAATTTATTAGAAAAGGAAAATCTGCATGAAAAAGAAATAAAAAAATTTTATTTATGAATTTGTAATCATGAAATCGTAAATATCTAATCACTTTTAACTACAATATATTACAGGTGTGCACGGGCCAGGTTTACCCCTGGTTAGGGTCTTAGATAAGGGTCGGGTAATGTAGTCGGGTCTACAATTTGTCAAAATTAAGGGTAGGTTAAATTTGTATCATACCCTCAGGTTATCCTGAGTTAACCCCAAGTTTAACAAAGGTTACTTTATCTGGATATTTTTAATAACACTTATATAAAGCATACAAAATACTAAGTTCAACAAAATACATGTCATTTGAAGTACATTCACAAAATTTATCATAAATCATCACATGCCTCGTGTAATATAAACTTTCACGGGTCTCAGATTTTGTTGGAAAATGATCCGAAAATTCTAGAAACCCAACAATACCTCATAACCAGATTGTGCTTCAAACACGTAGGAAACTACTAATGGATACCAAATACATGGTAATAAACATAATGATAATGAGAAAGGGATTACCTATAATTACTGAACAATCTGATTGATATTTATCCAACGTTTTCAGTAGATTTCAAGTCAAATCCCCTAAAAAGGAGTTCACAAAGAGTACTAAGTAATAATTACAAACTGTAAGTACAAAGTAAATAAAATTAACCAATATATGTGATAAATTTACCAAACTCAACCTCAAGTTCTGAAACTCAATCTGAAATTAGAAATCACATTGACCCGGTTAGAGTCCAAAACTAACAACGACAAATAATATAAAAGATCCTGACCATATTAATTCGGACAAAAGTTTACTCAAAATGTGAAAATTAATTCAACTCCTTTACTAACATTAATACGTCTCCAATGGTCTCCTTTTTAAGAATAAAATCTAACGAATTTCTTTTTGACTTATATTTCATTATCTGGGTTATCACCCTTTCAGCACAATATACTAAAAATTTGTCTCCTCTTTTAATCCCCAATTCAACCATAAATGATTAAGTTAAAAAGCCAAAAAAGATCTCGAAAGATTACAAACCGCACAAAATAATAAACAAAAAATTAAACTTTAATGTAATACCTAAGATATATGTTCCTAATACATAATTTTCATAGCATTCTACAATGAATATTTCAACGGTTATATCCATGCACCAATTATTTAGAGTAAATGCACAAATGTCCGCCCTTAAATAATACTTTGGAAACAGAAATCAAACACTTTCGTTATCAGAAAAAAAATATTTCAAAATAACAAATCAAACTATTTCAAAATTAAAAAATAAATTAAGAAATAATTTTATAAACAAACAAACATATGAAAGAAAAGTAACAACTAAAATCAAATTAAGAAGAAGTTAGAAGGATTTTGCTCACCTAAGAAAATAAAGCTGAAAAACAAATGGGTTTGGAAGAACAAAAATACAAAACATTAGTAAGTATAAATTAGATCTAAAATGTCAAAAGAGGAAGAAATAGAAACTGTTGAAATTATTAAATAGAAGACAATTTATTCTATTAATAATTTCATCCTCTTGTTAAATGTGGAAAAGACTATGTGTGTACTAATAGTCTCAGGTTAGAATTCGAGAAAAACCCATTAGGAATAATTTAATTAACATGATTTCCTTATCTTGATGACCACTTAATATCTCTTTATTTCAGCTGCTACGGAAGTTACCAAGGATTAAATTTCCACTTTAATATGAGAGGTATTCGTTCCTCAGCTTCAAGAAATCACAATATTTCCATTTTGGATATATAAAGAAACCAATGGAAAAGACTTGTAGATCTCTATCTATGGATATTAAATTTTATAATTATAACATTAATGGGTGCAACTTTTCGTATTAGTGTAGAGAAATAAAAAGTGATATGACATTATGGTGTTTTTAGAGAATAGAAGTCAAAAGAGTTACAGGTGGTCGCCGAAACATATTTGTTGCTCTATCCATTTTGGTTGAAAACGAGTTGTATCGAAAACTAGATGTGCAAGCTTGTTTTAATTTTTCGAGACGAACAGAGTAGAACTCACGTAAGTAAGATGTTCTAGCTTGTTTGTTTAACTTCTCCAAAAGGTCTTTTTTGAACCAAAATCGAGTTGTTCACGGATATTTGTTTCTTAAATGGTGAAGCGAAACTTCCTTGAACACATACAAGATGTTCTAGCTTGTTTGTTTAACTTTTTCGAAAGATTTTTCTTTAACCAAAATCGACTTGTTCACGAAAAATTTGTTTCTTAAATGGTAAAGCGAAACTTCCTTGAACACACGTAAGATCGTTTTTAGAATTAAACTCGAGATTCATGAACAATTTGTTTCTTAAATGGTGAAGCGAAACTTCCTTGAACAATTGATATTGTATGAAATATACAATCTATAATATGAAGTTTAATATTAATAAAGAAATTAAAATCTTAAGAAATTAAAAAAATTATTTAATATTTGAAATTCGTTAATATATTTACATATAAATAAAATATTTTAACGATCTCGTTCGAACAAACTCAGTTCATACAAAGCTTGAACTAAACTTACTTTAATCAAACCTCGAATTGAATTCTGTTTAAACAAAACTTAAATGAGAGATTAAACTACTTATAAACTAACGAGTACGAGAGAGTTTCTCATTTATATCCTTAGTGACAAGAATGCTTTTTTCTTTGGAGTGGGGTTTTGATAAAAAGAGTTGAAAAATAGATATGAAAACTATCACTAGATGATAATAATAATAATAATAATAATAATAATAATAATAATAATAATAATAATAATAATAATAATAATAATAATGAAAGAAGTACCACAACATAACCTATACTATTCAATCACTATAACCCTTGACACCAAACCACTACCAAGATAGCAACAAAACTGAACACTTTCAACCAAATCCGCTCATGCATGATGAGAATTGTTGAATTTCAATTTTAGTAACTAAGTCAATTCACAAAAATGAAATTAAAATGATTGTTTTCTTCGCCTCCTAATTTAGAAGAGAGAGCATAAATACAATTATAATTTACATTTTTCTAGAAACAAAACAAATGAGAAGAAAGAAGACTAGGAACCCCACTATCTAACCTACCATTGATGATTCCGAACCCCAAACAAATCAGACTTACCCATTTAGTATTACCCATCCTATTAACCTTTTTACCTCTATGCAAACACCCCAAATAATAACAAAATTTGACAAGCAAGTCATTGATTATTAAGAAATCATTTATAATCATCATCATCACTGAATTATCGCTCTATCCACAACACCATTCTCATCCAACAAGTCTGTAAATATCTCATTCGAATACCTCTTAGTCAAGATGAATTTCCCGATTTACCCCTTCACAGTTCTGACCACCACTTCCTTGCGATCCCGAAGTACTTGAAGGTGGTTTCAAACGACTCCCTCCTGCCGGAATCGATGGCATAGCCGCCACATTCGATGAACTTTGGCGCCAGCTTCCAAACACAACAACATTCCATGACCCACAAGAGCTAGTAGTTCTTAGCCTTGCTGAGCTAGTATGTTCTTCTCTAACAACGTTTAATGGATTATCAAGAGCTTTTAATATATACCTCATTATTGGTCATCTTGCTGGTTTTGGATTAACACAAGATCTAGCTACTTTAGTCATTTTCCATACTTCTTCTAGTAAATCCTCATCTATTATTAAAGAAGGGTCTCTTTATCGTATATTCTTATATAAGGTAATGTAGCTTCTAATCACTCCTTAACTATTACATCACTCGCCCAACTCATACCACTTTTCCCGTTACTAGCTCAAGTAGAACCTTTCCAAAACAATACACATCATACACACATGTAGCATTAGGCATGTCTGTAGAGAACAATTATTGGATTATGAACTTCATAAGTAAATCTCCTTATATTTTAATTATTGTTAATTTTGAACTTAAGATTTTTTTACTTTTTCATATCTATACACTTTTACGAATCTCAGATATTGTTGGAAAAAGTCCCAAAAATTCCAGCAACCTAACTATACCTCATAACCAGATTGTGTACCAAACACGTAGGCAAGTACTAATGGCTTCCAAGTATATGTTAAAAAACGTAATGATAATGAGAAAGGCTTACCTCGAATTAGTGAACATTCTGATTGATATTTATTCAATGGTTTCAGCAGATTTCAAGTCAAATACTCCTAAAAAAGAGTTTACAAATAGTAGAGAAAGTAAAAATTACAAACTGTAAGTACAAAATAAACTTACCAAGCTTATCCTCAAGTTCTGAAACTCAATCTGAAATCAGAAATCACATTGACTCGGTTGAAGTCCAAAACTAACAACCACAAATAATATAAAGGATCTTGAACATAGTAAATCGGACAAAAGATTACTCAACATGTGGACATTAATTCAACTCCTTGTAATCATGCCTTTTTTACTAACATTAATATGTCTCTAATTGTACCATAATAAAATCTAACAAAATTTTTATCATATATTTCATTATCTGTGTTATCACCCTTGCAACACAATATACTAAAAAATTGTCTCCTCTTTTAATCCCCAATGCAACCATAATTCCTCAGGATAAAAAGCCATAAAAGATCTCGTAAGTTTTCAAACCCCACAAAGCAAGAAAAGAAAAATGCAAGTTTAATGTAATACCTAAGATATATGTTCCTAATTCTTAATTGTCATAGACCGTCTATAATGAATATTTCAACGGTTAGATCCATAAACAAATTATTTAGAGTAAATGCACATATGTCGGCCCTTTAGAAAACCAATACTTTGGAAATCAGAACTCAAACATTTTTGTTATCAGAAATCAAACTATTTCAAAATCACAAATCAAAATATTTCGAAATTAAAAAAAAAAAATTGAGAAATAATTTTATGAACAAACAATCATATGAAAGAAAAATAACAATTGAAAACAAATTAAGAAGAAGTTAGAAGAACTTTGCTCACCTAAGAAAATAAAGCTAGAAAAACTAACGGATATGGAACAAAAACAAAATACAAACATTAGTAAGTATAAATAAAATCTAAAACCGGAAAAGATGAAGAAATAGAAATTGTTGGAATTATTAAATAAAAGAGAATTTATTCTTTTAATTCATTCATACGTTTGGGAGAAATGGAAAAGACTATATGTGTACTAATAGTCTCATATAGAATTTGGAAAAACACTATTGGAAATTATTTTATATAACATGATTTCCTTATCTTGATGACGACTTAATGTCTCTTTATTTCAGCTATTACAGAAGTTTCTAAGGCTTGGTCAACAAAATCGCAGACTTTAATGAACATTGAAAAGCATTTATCACCAGCCCTTGATAAACATTTATGTGACAGTTTTTTGACTTTCCATTTCTTCTATAAATAATCACTTTGTCACTTGCATTTCAATAAAAGAGGAAAAACTATTCTTGATAGAATAAAAAAAACTATTTTAGAGAGAATAAAAAAACTATTCTAGAGAGAATGGAGAAACTATTTTAAGAGAGAATTGAAAAAACTATTCTAGAGTAAATATAGAATAGATATAAAAAAAATTAAGAATTTAAAAAAAAAATACTACTCTTTACTCTCCTCTTATATAATATTTTAATATTACTAGAGCTGAAGTTCTATTATAGATACCGGCAAGACCAAAATATCTTTTTAACGTAATTTTCAATTCTGTGTAACCGTTCTTTTTTCTTGAATTTTCGTGTAAGTTTCCTTGGTTTCAATTTCTTTTAATAGTTTAGTATTACTTTCAATTGAAAATTATTTCATTTTAATTTATGTGAAATCTATTTTTGACTTTTATAGTGATATTGTTAGACTTTTCCAACAAAATATCCCTTGAATAATTAGCTAAATATACATGTAAAATCACCCTAAATCTAGCAACATATGGATGAAATCTTAAAATACGGCTACCACATACCACAAAAGGATGTATATAAACAAAATGAATATATTATAATTTCATATTTAGGCTAATAAAGTATTAGAAATGAGTAAATAATAAAATGGAGTTGGGTTTCTCGAATAAAGGTGAAAAAATAGAAAAGATCCTAAAAAGATGAGACAAACAAGAAGAATACATAAATTGTTTGGCGCAAATAAAATGAAAATATGCTAAAAAAATATCATCATATATATATTAGATAAAATGAAAATATGCTGAAAAAATTTCAGCATATATATTAGATTTTTTTTCTTGTGTAAAAACATTAAAACCCAAGGTAATATGGTTTGTTTTTAATAGGAAGGGGAAGGCCTAAGATAATATTAGGCCTAATATTTTATAACCAGGGTTCATGAACCAACAGTGCTCATCCCATAAAATATCACAAATCTTATTCAAACCTTAATAGCCGTCTTCAATTTTACATAAAAACACAGAAGACCATACCTTTTCTTACACCACGATCCATTTTCTCCTCTCTAGAAATGAAATCTTCCATTCGATTCTACCATCTTTTTTTTTCCAAGCCTATATCCTCCTTTTTCTTTGTATAAAGTTTTATTTTCTTTCCTATCTCTAACCAAGTTCCGTTTTTTATGGTGAACATATCAAATCGATTTATGGCCATTACATTTCAAATATAGATTATAAGTATAAAACCCAAACCTTCGTTAAAGATGTGAGTTTTCTTCTTTCCATATTCTAAATTATTTTTATCAACTTATTATTTTAAAAATAGAAAATAATTTTTATGTGTTAAAACATGAAAATTTGTCAATTTCTATTTTTTAAAGAGTCTTATGTTTCCAAATGTTGTACATACATGTTTTATTAATTTTATGCATTGCCTACATTTCTTTAGACATAATAATTTAAGAAATTATAATTTGATTTTGCAGCAATAATATTGCATAAACAAATACAAATCACTTGGGGTGTAACCTTAGTTTTGGGGAATTAGGGGCTATAAAAGATTCCATTTTTACTTTTCTTCATTTATTAAATTTCACTTCAAGAATCTACATTCACATTAAAATGTCTTATGAACATAATGTGTATAAAATGGTCATCATCAAATCTGTTAGATTTACTTTTGTTTAATTTATTAAATTGATCCATTCTTTATATTTAGAAAATGGGATTTTAATTCAATTGAATTTATTAGCCTAAATTTGATTGAGAAGCAATATTAGATTTATACCTTGAATGTCTCGTGGATATATGTTGCTTTCACAACTGCCTTCCTTAAATTTAAACACTCTCATATATAAATTTTTATCTAATCCTTAGCTTCGGATGTTTGTTTAAAAGTGATTGAATTTTATATTTGTTAGGTGCATTGTGAGCATTCATTTACAGATGGAAAAGAGAAGTGTTTGTGCACTTTTACAGTTGTATGACTACATGGTCCAAGATGATGTAAGGAAGAAACCCTAGGCATTGAAAGCATAAGTAACATAGTACCTGCTACTAATGTACATCCCTCAATGATTTTCACTAGTTGAACACTTTATATTAATTTTACATTCCCAGTAGAGAATGATTTTCTTAATATTATATTAATTATAACAATTTATGACGTGTGGAGAATAAACGTATCTAGTATGTGAATTATATCACTCCCAAGGCCGGATAGCAACCGCAATGAAAGCTGACTATTTTCGTTGTCCCTTTATGCTGCAAAACTCACGCTCTAACTAAAGTGTTTAATCAAATACTAACAAAAAAATCTATATATGTATGTATAATATTTTTCTTCAAGAAATCACAATATTTTACTTTTTAATATATACAGAGCCCTATCTATGGATATTGAATATTATAATTATTACGTTAAAGGGTGCAACTATTCATAGGAGTATAGAGAAATAAAAAGTGAGATGAGATTATGGTGTCTATAGAGAATAAAAGTCAAAAGAAATACAGGTGATCTTCGGAACATATTTGGTGTTCTGGTGGTTGTAAACGAGTATATCGAAAACTAGATGTGAAAGCTTGTTTTAATTTCTCGAGACCTACAGAGTCGAACTCAAGTAAGTAAGATGTTTTAGCTTGTTTGTTTAACGTCTCCAAAAGGCCTTTTTTCGAACCAAACTAGAGTTGTTCACGAATATTTGTTTCTTAAATGGTGAAGCGGAACTTCCTTGAACACGTGTAAGATGTTATAGGATTTTTGTTTAACTTCTTCGAAAGATCTTTTTTTGAACCAAACTCGACTTGTTCACAGATAAATTGTTTCTTAAATGGTAAAGCGAAACTTCCTTGAAAACACGTAATATGTTCTAGCTTGTTTGTTTAAATTCTCTAAAAGATCTTTTTTCAAACTAAACTTTAGATTCATGAACAATTAGGTTCTTAAATGGTGGAGCGAAACATCCTTGAACAATTGATAATGTATGAAATATATAATATATAATCAAAAGTGTAATATTAATATAGAAATTCAAATCTTAAGAAATTATAAAATCTTATTTAATATTTAAAATTCATTAATATATTAAAAAATAAATAAAATATTAATTTATATATCATAATATAAATGATTAATTAACAAACTCGTTCGAACCAACTCAGTCCATACAAAGCTTTAACCGAACTCTGTTCAAACAAACCTTGAATCGAACTCTGTTTAAACAAAACTTAAATTAGAGATTAAACTTATTTATATAAACTAATGAGTTCGAAAGAGTTTCTCATTTATATCCTTAGTGGCAAAAATTCTTTTCTCTTTGGAGGAAGGTTTTGAAAAAGAGACAAGCCATAGTTGAAAATAGGTGGGAAAACTATACCACTAGATAATAATAATAATAATAATAATAATAATAATAATAATAATAATAATAATAATAATAATAATAATAATAATAATAATAATAATAATAATAATGAAAGAAGTATCACACCAGAAACCTATTCTATTGCCCCACCATAATCCTTGACACCAAACCACTACCAAGATAGAAAAAAAACTGAACACTTTAGACCAAATCCGCTCATGCATGATGGGAATTGTTGAATTTCAATTTTAGTAACGGAGTCAATTAACAAAAATGAAATTAAAAAGTTTGCTTCTCCTCCAAATTTAAAAAAAAGAGATTGAGCTTAAAATTAATTATAATTTATATTTTTCGTGAAACAAAACAAGCGAAGAAGACAGAAGAAAGAAGACCTCCACTAGCAAACGAACCACCTAGGTGTTGCTTGAAATTCCAACACCTGAAGAAATATCACTTGCCCATTCAGTATTACCCATCCCATTAACCTTTTAACTGCAATGCAAACACCCTAAATAATACCAAAACTTGACAAGCAAGTCACTCATTATTAACATAGAATTTATAATCATCATCATCACCAAATCATCATTATATCCACAACATCATTCTAGACTATAGATCTAATTTTTCTCATAAATCAATGTGAATTTTTATATTTATATGTATACAATTTTTTAAATAAAATTATTCAAGATCTATAATACTTTCTATATATATATATATATATATATATATATATATATATATATATATTTGATAATATTAAGTATATATGGTACATATGATTTCAAATATAAATCCGCAATTTAGTATTAAACATGTTAAAACTTTTGAGATTTGTTTGTTATTAGAGTAATTATAGACATTGAATTATCTGATGCATAACAAGAACTCTGCCTTTATATCTTATAATAATAATAATAATAATAATATGTGTGTATGCGTGCATGTGGACAAAAGGTTTTTTCTTCATGAAATCATCATCTTTCTTTTTGGTATATGGAGAAACTGGTTGAAAATGTTTCTAGAAAAGAAAATACTACTCTTTACATGAATTTAAATGTAAGTTTTGTTGTTTTCAATTTCTTTCAATAGTGTAGTTTTACTTTTAATTGAAAATTGTTTCTTTTAAATATATATAAAAATATATTTTTTACTTTTCTAGTGATACTATTCGATTTTTCCAACATAATACCACCTGAATATTTAGCTAAATATACATTCTAAATCACTCTAAATCCAGCTACATACGAATGATATTATAAAAAAAGATACGACATACCATAAAAGGCTGTATATAAGAAAAATGGATATATTATAATTTCATATTTAGGCAAGAAGGTGAAAAAATAAAAATGATCCCAGAAAGAAGAGAGAAATAATATATCACAAATCTCATTTAAACCCTAATAGCCGTCTTCAATTTTACATAAAAACACAGAAGACCAAAGCCTTTCTTACATCACTGATCCATTTTCTCCTCTCTAGAAATCGAATTCTTCCATTCTATTCTACCTATTTTTTTTTCCAAGCCTATATCCTCCTCTTTCTTTGTATAAAGTTTTATTTTCTTTCCTATCTCTAACCAAGTTCCGTTTTTTAATGGTGGGCATATCAAATCGATCTATGGCCATTACATTTCAAATATAGATTATACGTATAAAACCCAAACCTTTGCTGAAGATGTGAGTTTTCTTATTTCCATATTCTAAATTATTTTTATTATCTTATCATTTGGAAAACAGAAAAATAATTTTTATGTGTTAAAACATGAAAATTTGTCAATTTCTATTTTTTAAAGAGTTTTATGTTTCCAAAATGTTGTACGTACATGTTTTGATTATTTTTATGCATTGGCTACATTTCTTTAGACATAATTATTTAAGAAATTATAATTTGAGTTTGTAGCAATAATATTGCATAAACAAATACAAATCACTTGGGGTGTAACCTTAGTTTTGGGGGATTAGGGGCTATAAAAGATTCGATTTTTATGTTTCTTCATTTTCCATCTTTAATTGCATCTGTTGTATTTGAATTTCACTTCAAGAATCTGCATTCACATTAAAATGTCTTATTCACATTAAAATGTCTTATGAACATAATGTGTATAAAACAGCCATTGTCAAATCTTTAGATTTACTTTTGTTTAATTGATTAAATTAATTCATTGTTTATATTTAGAATTGGGAGTCTAATTCAATTGAATTAATTAGCCTAAATTTGATTGAGAAGCAATATTAGATCTATACGTTGAATGTCTCGTGGATATCTGTTGCTTTCACAGCTGCATTCCTTAAATTTAAACACTCTCATATATAAATTTTTATCTAATCCTTAGCTTAGGATTTTTATTTAAAATTGATTGAATTTTATATTTGTTAGGTGCATTGTGAGCATTCATTTACAGATGGAAAAGAGAAGTGTTTGTGCACTTTTACAGTTGTATGACTACATGGTCCAAGATGATGTAAGGAAGAAACCCTAGGCATTGAAAGCATAAGTAACATAGTACCTGCTACTAATGTTCATCCAAAATTGATATCTTCATGAAGTTGGAAAAATATAAATCAATCAAAAGAAGTCTGGTTCATCATATCTTAAAAGATTCAAAGGTTCCGAATCAACACGAGACAAAGGTATGATTTTGAGTGCTACTATTTTTGTGATTTGTATATGTTTAATTACTTTATACCACAAGATAAAGAATTTTTATCGCAATTTCAAATTTTGTATTACAGGAGTAATTAGTAAAATTATTCAATAGAGGGACGAGGAGAGAGATTTGGGAGAAGGAATCTCGCAAAAGATTCAAAGGCTCTGAATCAACACGTGACAAAGGTCTGATTTTCGGTGCTACTTTTTTTGTCATTTTTTTATGTTTAAATACATCATATCACAAATTAAGAGTTTTTATCACAAATTTTGTATTATAGGAGTAATTAATACAAATGTTCAAGAAATGGAAGAAGAGAGGGATCTAAGTGAGCTATTCAGTTCAATATACGTGAGAGTTTGACTTCAATTTGATTGTGGTTTTTTGAAGAGAATTCAAAGGAACTTAAGAATAGGTTCAATGATGGATCTTCTTTGAGAAGAGCCCCAACTTAGCAGCCAAACGAATTTTTCCTAGGTTCCCAACTCTTAGTCATTATTGAGAGGTCAACCCTAAAATATCTTTTATAACCATTTTGTAATAATCATAAGATTAAAAATTTAGTACGAATTTTATCAAGCTCCAAATGAGCTAAACATGTTTGGAGCTTGATTTCTACTTTGTGAATCATATTATTCGCTTATAATTATTCGATGATTTTGATATTATTATTATATGATTGAATTGATTGCTAGCCACATAATATATACATATCTTATGTTTAGTATATTAATCCCATAAAAAATACCCTTCAGGAATTTCCCTAGATATTACACTATCACCCTCGATGAAGTTTATGAACTGAAATAAATATATAATTGTATTACGTGATATAGAATCCATAGATCGTAACAACCGGAATATCTAATATGCTGTTAGAATCTATCACGCTTAGTAGACTTAGGGTCACTCATCGAAGTTTAAGAAATAACCTCATAGCGTACTGGGAAGAGACTTAGGTGGACCTTTGAATCCCGACTAATGGGTTTAACCCAACTCCCCCTTAATTAGAGTACAATATTTGCATAATAATTTGTGAAGCTAAGCAATTTGAGTTGTATCTAATGAGACTAATTTAATCTCAATCTTATAACTAGAGATAACACAAACCACATATCAGTAATATAATGGGAATGACACAAATATGACTCCATTTATTGTATATATGATCAATAAGATTGTTTTTTAACAGCTAAGCCTTTTGGTTTACTGTCCCCCAACCCATAAAAACTCATACAATTAAATCAGCAATTAAAGGCATTTGTCATTGTTAATTTTATTATCGTTAACTTATTTTTTACACTGACCCGTTTTTAGAAGACCATGGAGGATAAAGAGAAGTCAAAGAGAAGAGCTAATTACATTCAAAGTTATCTAGAGTTTATGAAAACAACTTCTGTGTAGAATTAAGTTATTTATAGTTTATTTTAATAATCTTTATCTATAATTGATTTAGAGTCTATGAATTTTGTTTTGTGAAAACGTTAGTTTACTTATACTATATCACGTATATTCTATTATTTAAATAATGGTCGAGATCTTTTTAAAGCAAACAAAGAAAATAGCCTTATAGTATACAAAAGTATGGATTGAGTATAAATGTTTAATGTTTCCATAATTTTATTTATTTTAATCACTTTATTAGTATGTATAACTATATTAATTTATGTAAGAAAAGTACAAAACCACTTTGTAGTACTGGAATATGGAATAGGTACGCATGATCAACAAATTTCGTTATTCTTATATATAAATATTATAGATAGTATTAAATGTATATGTTTATAAATGTATGAATATTACATCCATTTTGAGACCTAGTGGTTGGCCTAGTGGTTAGGTTACTCCTAGAATTTAATCTCATTAGAGTCAAAATGACTCCATGTCCAAAGTGGCTCTCTCATGTATTAAAAAAATATTACATCCATTTTTAGTATTTGATCATTATTGTTTGGTTATTATTTCCTTAAATGCCAAAACTAGTTATATATCCAGAATAATATATTTTTAATATCATAAATTCTATAATCTTTTGTTCATAAAACCAAAGTTTTACTAAAAAAACATGTGACATTAACAAATAATTACGAATTGAAAAAAATACTTTTGTTGTTGAAAGTTTAATTGAAATATCATGGCCAACGATCTGAGATACTAAATAAAATAGTGTTTTTTTCAAGGAGATATGAGGTAAGAAATTTAAAAAGGCACTTTTCACAGAGATCAGAGATCTAGACGGCCACAATTTCTCTAGTTAAGAACATAATAAAAAAATAGGTTAAGAGATGAAACTGAGATAATGATTGCTTGTGGTTGCCGCCTGTGAATAGTCTTTTGATGCTGGAAGAGATATTAGTGTGATGATATATCTAAATGAAATCGGGTTAGGGTTTGATTCAAATTAACTAAGTAATTTATAGGTTTAATTAAAATATTAGCGCAAGGAGTTAAGGTTAGCCCATACATAAGTAAATAAAAGAACCATGCTAGCGATACATTTTTCTGGCCCAACCAAAATTTTATAACATCTTCTCCAAATTTTAAATTAATTGTAACCTGTCCTTATTCATTAAGTGATTATTTGCAAAAAATTATTATTGATTTAACATTTCTAAAATATAGGTAATGACAGTGGTTGTATCTAGGCGGCCGCACACTTTCTTAATTTTGATTTTCTCTTATTTTGTCATTAGGAGTTCATACCGGGTCTAATCTCATGTCTTGGTATCATTGTCACATACTCTATATCATTCCCTTTATACCCAACTCTTTCACTAGGTTACCATTGTTGATAATATTTTTACCCAATTTCGGGCATCATTTCCTATATTCTCTCTCTTTTTCACATTTATCACAACACACTTTCTCATTTTTTGGGCTCATATATCACAAAGCGCTTCCTTATCATTGTGAGGCACCCACTACATACATATAACTTCATGAATCTAGACACTAGGTCAGTTCCAAAAGGAGGTGCACTCCTGATGGCACTCCGATAATCATGACAACATATTCTTATGACCCTAGGAGTTACAGAGGTTAGTATACAATATAGGAACCACATCAATTATAAAAGAAAGATAGAATGTACCCTATTCGGGACTATATATGGTATTTATAAAATGTTGTGGGTGCACGCATGTGTCTGGGTATGCACTTTAGACAAGGTGAGTTCACAACTTAGATCGTTGTGGGGCCATTGTCGTAAATGATTCTTCATGTGTAGCAAGACGCTACTCTTACATGTTAGTTTCATTTGCAGCATTATTCCTTTGGAATATATGTTCTCATGTGAGTTTGGTACTCCCCTATCCTCGAAAAATACATATTACCCTCAACTTGGTGGTCAGGTTTTTTTTTACTACGTGGGACTTCTTGTGTTTGATCAAGTATCGACTATTTATTTTAGCTTATTAATACTCTTCTGAATTTGTGTGATTGGTATCCCTTACTTGGATATGATAAAAATTGATTCATTTGCCTCTTATGTGGTTTTCCAAGATAAGTGATTCTATATTTCTTTGATGTCAGTTGTATAACACTTTCTTTCTTGTGTGTATATATATATGAACTTTCAAATAAAACTAAGTATTATACAAAACCGTAGTCCATACTCTAGTCCTCGGAGACGGTACAAATTTCATCTCAATTTTATAATAGGGATGAGACAAATCATAGAGGGGACGAATGTCATCTCAATCTTAGAATAAAAATATGACAAATTTCATTCAAACTTAAGATCGGAGATGAAACAAATCTCTTCTCAGTCTTAGAATGGAGATGGGACAAATTACACCTCGATCTAAAATTGTTGATGAGACAAATTCCATCTCAATCGTAAAATGGAGATAAGATTAATTCAATCGTAAGCTTATAATTAGAGATAACACAAATCACATATCAGTAATATAATGGAGATGGCACAAATATGACTCCATATATTGTATATATGATCAATAAGATTGTTTTTTAACGGCTAAGCCTTTTGCTCACCAACCGATAAAAACTCATACAATTATTTAATCAATTAAAGGCATCTGTCATTGTTAATTTTATTATCGTTACCCAACCAAAACAAAGACTATAATAGATAACCTTGTTAACATTGCTTATTTTTTACGCTGACCCATTTTCAGAAGACCATGTAGGATAAAGAGAACTCAAATAGAAGAGCTAATAATATCGCAACGGGGGTAAGTAGAATATTTATTACATTCAAAGTTATCTATAGTTTA
Source organism: Nemophila menziesii (assembly GCA_029959085.1). Classification (NCBI taxonomy): domain Eukaryota; kingdom Viridiplantae; phylum Streptophyta; class Magnoliopsida; order Boraginales; family Hydrophyllaceae; genus Nemophila; species Nemophila menziesii. The sequence goes on along the minus strand of JARWIR010000005.1, from coordinate 59,512,824 downwards.
TTAATACAACTTTTTGTGTAGAAATTAAGTGATTTACAGTTTATTTTAATAATCTTTATCTATAGTTGATTTAGAGTCTATGAATTGTTTTTGTGAAAACGTTAGTTTTGCTTATACTATAGCGCGTATATTCTATTATTTATAATGGTCAAGATCTTTTTAAAGAAAACAAAGAAAATGGCAATATATTATACAAAAGTATGAATTGAGTATAAATGTTTAATGTTTCCATAATTTTCTTTATTTTAATCACTTTATTAGTCTATATAACTATGTGAATTTTTGTAAGAAAAGTACAAAACGACTTTGTAGTATTGGAATATGAAATAGGTACGTTATCAAAAGTATTACCTATACATGTTTACTTATATACATGTAAAAATATTAAATCCATTTTTAGTATTTGATCATGATTGTTTGGTTATTATTTACTTAAATGCCAAAACTATTTATACGTACATAATAATATATTTTTAATATGATTGATGCTATAATCTATAATTCATGAAACCAAATTTTTACAAATGTGTTATATAATGTAAAGCTATTTTAATAAGATATTTTTGTGAGATATAAATTTTAATAACTGTAAATTAATGATTCTTTGTTGAATTATACATATCAGTTTCGAGTGAATCTACAATGAGTGACACTGGAAAGTTCACAATATACATATCATCAAATTCAATAGAGTATATACTAAATATAAATTTATATGCAAAGAAATGATGAGTCAGCAATGGGATTGGTTTATGAAGTCAGAAAGTTTGAAAACTATTTTACAACTATGTAGCACATAATATAATGCATAATTTCGAGATACTTTTGGATCATGTAAATTAAACACTTCAACTGTCAAGGGTATTTCCTTATTTTTTTATGTTTCACAGCAACATGGAATCCTTCAATTTTATTGTAATAAGTTTCCCTTAGTTGCTACCTGAAAGTGAGTTCTTTCATTGATCTATTGTCCGCCCACTAGATATACCCTAAAATATTTCATTTAAACTACGTGTTGTACAAAGAAGCACTCAAAACTCTATTCTTTAGAGAAGGGATAAATCCAATCGCGTTTTATAATAGAATTGAGAAAAATAAGAGAGGGTATATGTCCAATCTCAATCATAAAATGGAAATGAGACAAATTTGATTCTAGACGTAAGATTGAAGACGAGACAAATCTCATCTTAGTATTAGAATAAAAATAGAACATATTCCATTATAGTTTTATATTTTTTTATCTCAAACTTAGAATGTAGATTAGATAATTTCCATCTCAATCTGAACTTGAAGATGAGACGGATTCCATCTCAATCGTAGAAATAAGATGGGACAAACTCTTTCTCAGTTTTAAAATTAGAGACGAGACAAATCTTATCTCAAATTTAGCATAGAGTTGATAAATTCCATCTCAATTTGTGTACGACAAATCTCATCACATGCACAATTTACAAAGATACTTTTTTTCTTATTTACTGTGGATTAAATCTCAAATCTATGTATCATATTTTAAAAAATTATAGATGAAAACTATCATATTAAATTATTAATATTTTATCAAGAAATGCTTATCTTCCTATTATTGGATTCTCAAAAATATAACTCTTTTACCCCAACCCCTACTAAAAAAGAAAAAATGATAAAACTTGCCCTAGCCCCCTCATCCCTTAAAAGAAAAATATAATCTAAAAAAATAAAGTCCCCCAATTCTCACTTGAAAAGAAAAAAATTATAAAAAAATATTTTTCCCACTGGCTCGAAAAAATAAAAAATCTATAAAATAAAAACATTTACATCAGTACTTGAAAAAAAATTAAAAAAAATTTGTTCATTACCATTTGAAAAGGTAAAACGTTGAAAAGAAAACTTTGCCTCCTGAAGAGAAGCAAATAAAAAAAATATCCCTTTCGTATAGAAATGAAAAATTGCTAATATATAAATCCCCTCATCTAGGACCCCTCTTTTGAAAAAGAAAACCAGAGAAATAAATTTTCACAGTTGATGGATAAAAAAAATTTGTCCGGTACCCCTTTTTGGAAAAGAAAAAATAAAAAAAATTCTCTCAAAACCTTCGTTGGTAATAAATATTTTATATTTGCTTTTGTTTTTTATTAAACAATATATTTACCATTAATTGATTATAGAAAATATCGGTTAACTGTCTTGCTATTTAAAAAATATAGTTACTATTTAATAGTTAGAAGTGTATGTTGGTAACTTTTACATTTATAATAATGCTTGTTTTAAATGGAAAATTTATGTTTTTTTAATTATGTAAGTGAGAATTTTCTCTAAAAGTATTATGTACCTACTAGTTATTACATGAATTATAGACCAAAGATATTGATAAAACTATATAATAAGAGAAATAATATATACATATTATTTCTTATTACATTGGAGAGGCATTTTAATCAGGTAAGCTTTGAAATAATTGTAGAAACTTCGAACCAGTAGAACAACTAGTAACCGTCAACCCTTATGTTATACTTGAATTAATTTTTCTCGTTTTCCTTAAACATCTTTTTTTTTCCTTGGTTAATCCAAGTTTTATAGAAATTTAAACTGCAAAAGTCACCATACTCCCAATAGCTAAACCATCACAATCAACTTCTTTGTACTTTAACAGAGGCATGAAATGAGGCTTCTATGGTATCTTTTTAAACACGTCCATTTCTTCAATGGTTGCCCACAGTGCCATGTTCTTCACAAACCTTCTATGCCCCCATCTATTTACTTGTTGGGAGAAATATAATAAAAAGTATTATTAACCAAAAAAACAGAGGAAAAAGTATTAACCAACTCATAGCTTTATTGCTTACTTGTAGTAGTACCATGGTGCATTTTCTCTTTAAACCACATTTAAAGTGGTTCGTGTTGGATCTACAAACAAAATTGTATTGATAATTACTCTATAAAGCCACCACAAAAATGTCCACTATATCAGGAGTCTATGTTTTTACCTATTATCAGATATTATAGACACTTTATTGGTACCTTCATTTGCCTTTCTCTTTTTCTATTCGAGATGATCTCTCCACCTCCTAACTAGAAACCAAAGGTATCACAAACATCAAAATTACAATCATAAGCTCTATTAAAGCTTATTTGACACTATTTTTTCTTAATAAAATAAATTAATTTCTTATTTTAATCTTATTTCTAATTCTAAATAGTTTTCAAATTTCAAAAATAAACATAAATAAAAAATATTTATTAAAATTGAGTTTTGCTAAAAAACGTGTGTTATTAACAAAAATTAAGAATTGAAAAAAATACCGTTGTTGTTGAAATTTTAATTGAAATATCATGGCCAACTATCTGAGATACTAAATAAAATAGTATTTTTTTCAAGGATATCTGAGGTAAGAAATTAAAAAAGACACTTTTCATGGGGATATGAGATTTGGACGGACACATTCTCTACTTAAGAAACATAATAAAAACGGGTTAAGAGATAAAACTGAGATAATGATTGCTTGTTGTTGCCGCCTGTGAATAGTCTTTTGATGACGTAAGAGATATTAGTGTGATGATATATCTAAATAAAGTTGGGTTAGGGTTTGATTCAAATAAACTAAGTAATTTACACGGTCAAGTAAAATTTTAGCCCAAATAATTAAGATTAGCCCATACAGTAAATAAAATAACCATATAGACATTTTTCTGGCCCTACCAAAATTTTATAACATCTTGTCGAAATTTTAAATTAATTGTAACCCATCCTTATTCATTAAGTGATTATTTGCAAAAAATTATTATTGATAAAACATTACTGAAATATAAGTAATGACAATGGTTGTATCTCGGCGGCGGCGCACTTCCTTAACTTTGATTTCCTTTCATTTTGTCACTACGAGTTCATAACGGGTCTAATCTCACGTCTTGGTATCATTGTCACATACATTATATCATTCCCTTTATACCCAACTCTTTCACTAGGTTACCATTGTTAATAATATTTTTACCCTATTTTAGGCATTATTTGCTATATTCTCTATCTTTTTCACATTTATCACAACACCCTTTCTCATTTTTTGGGCTCAAATATACACCCGACTCATATATCATAAAGTTCAAATCTATGCCTGGTTATAGATCACCATTACAAAGCGTTTCCTTATCATTGTCGAGGCACCTACTACATACATACAACTTCCTGAATCTAGACACTAGGTCAGGTCCAAAGGGAGGTGCACTCTGATGGAACTGAGATACACATGCTAAGGTATTCTTATGACCCAAGGAGTTACAAAGGTTTATAGACTATATAGTAACCACATAAATTATAAAATAATGATAGAATGTACTATATTGGGGTGTAGATATGGTATTTATATAATGTTGTGGGTGCACGCATGTTGCTGGTGTGCACTTTAGACAAGGTGAGTTCACAACTTAGATCGTTGTGGGGCCCTTGCCGTAAATGATTCTTCATGTGTAGCAAGACGCTAACCTCACATGTTAGTTGCATGTACAACATTATTCCTTTGTCATATATGTCCTCGGGTAAGTTTGGTACTCATCTATCCTCGGCAAATACATATTACCGTCGACTTGGTGGTCATGTCTTTTTTTCGCAACGTGGAACTTCTCGTGGTTGATCAAGTATCGACTATTTATTTTAGCTTATCAACACTCTTCTGAAACTGTGTAATTGGTATCCCTCACTTCGATATGATCAAAACAGAATCATTTGCCTCTTATGTGGTTTTTCAAGATAAGTGATTCTATATTTCTTTGATGTCAGTTATATAACACTTTCATTCTTGTGTGTGTGTATATATATGAACTTTCAAATAAAACTAAGTATTGTAGAAAAAAGCAGTCCACACTCTAGTCCTCGAAAAGGTACAAATTTCATCTCAATTTTATAATAGAGATGGGACAAATCAGAGAGGTGACGAATGTCATCTGAATCTTAGAATAAAAATATGACAAATTTCATTCAAACTTAAGATTGGAGATGAGACAAATCTCTTCCCAGTCTTAGAATGGAGATGAGACAAATTACATCTCGATCTAAAATTGATGATGAGACAAATTCCATCTCAATCGTAAAATGAAGATGAGACTAATTCAAACTCAACCTTATAACTAGAGATAACACAAATCACATATATGTACTATAATAGGGATAGCACAAATATGAATCCATCTATTGTATATATGATCAATAAACCTTTTGGTTTAATGTCCCCCAACCCATTAAAACTCATACAATTATTTCAGCAATTAAAGGCATCTGTCATTGTTAATTTTATTATCGTTACCCAACCAAAAAAAAGACTATAACAAATAACCTTGGTCACTTTGCTTATTTTTTACACTGACCCGTTTTTAGAAGACCATGGATAATGAACTCAAAGAGAAAAGCTAATTATATCGCAACTGAGGTAAGTAGAATTTTTATTACATTCAAAGTTATCTAGAGTTTATGAAAACAACTTATGTGTAGAAATTAAGTGATTTATAGTTTATTTTAATAATCTTTATCTACAATTGATTTAGAGTCTATGAATTTTTTTTGTGAAACCGTTAGTTTTGCTTATACTATAGCGCGTATATTCTATTATTTAAATAATGGTCAAGATCTTTTCAAAGAAAACAAAGAAAATAGTCTTATATTATACAAAAGTATGGATTGAGTATAAATGTTTAATGTTTCCATAATTTTCTTTATTTTAATAACTTTATTAGTATGTATAACTATATGAATTTTTTTAAGAAAAGTACAAAACGACTTTGTAGTACTGGAATATGGAATAGGTACGCATGATCAACAACTTTCGTTATTCTTATATATAACTATTATAGAAAGTATTACATGTATATTCATAATAATATGTTTTTAATATCATAGATGCTATAATCTTCTATTCATAAAACCAAAGTTTTACAAATGCGTTATATAAGATATGTTTGTGAGATCTAAATTTTAATAACTGTAAATTAATCATTATTTGTTGAATTATACATATAATTTTCGAGTGAATCAACAAAGATTGACACTGGAAAGTTAGCAATATACATATCATCAAATTCAGTATAGTATATACTAAATATAAATTCATATGCAAAAAAATGATGAGTCATCAATGGGATTGGTTTATGAAGTCCAATTGTTTGAAATCTATTTTCAAACTGATGTTATAAAAGCAATCTGTGGTGCACATAATATAATGCATAATCTCGAGATACTTTTGAATAATTTAAATCAAAGACTTCAACGGTTAAGGGTATTTCCTTAATTTATTTTATTTCACAGCAACATGGATTCTTTCAATTTCATTTTAATAAGTTTCCCTTAGTTGCTACATGAGAGTGAGTTCTTTCATTGATCTATTGTCTGCCCACCAGGTATACTCCAAACTCTAGTCTTTAGAGAAGGGACAAATCCAATCTCAATTTAGAATCAAATGAGACAAATAAGAGAGGGGATAGGTCCAATCTCAATATTAAAATGGAAATGAGACAATTTTATCTTAGACTTAAGATTGAAGATGAGACAAGTCTCATCTTTGTAAAAGAATAAAAATGGAACATATTCCATCATAGTTTTATATTAGATACGTGACAAATTTCATCTCAATCTTAGAATGGAGATAAGATAAATTCCATCTCAATCTAAACTTGAAGATTAGACAGATTCCATCTCAATGTAGAAAGACGATTGGACACACTCTTTCTGAGTTTTAATATTAGAGACGAGACAAATCTTATCTCAAACTTAGCATAGAGTTTAAAAATTCCATCTCAATTTGGATAGAACAAATCTCATCACATGCACAATTTACAAATATACATATATTTCTTATTTATTGTGGATAAAATCTCAAATTTATGTATCATATTTAAAAAAATTATAGATGAAAACTATGATATTAAATTATTAATAATTTATCAAAAACACTTATCTTCCTATTATTGGATTCTCAGAAATTTTAATGGGACAAATCTCATCTCAGTAGGACTGACATGAAAATCTCATCCCAATCTTATAATGTAGATGGGATAAAATTTAATTTTTTTACCCCAACCCCTACTAAAAAAGAAAAAATGATAAAAGTCTCCCTAGCCCCCCTCATCTGTTAAAAGAAAAAAATAATCTAAAAAAAAAATTCCCCCACTTCTCGCTTGAAAAGAAAAAAATTATAAAAAAATATCTTTCCAACTTCCCCAGAAAAAATAAAAAATTTAAAAATAAAAGAAATTACATCAGTACTTGAAAAAAATTATAAAATTTGTCACTTCCCTGTTGAAAAGGTAAAACGTTGAAACGACAAATCTGCCTCATTATGAGAAGCAAATAAAAAATATCCCCTTCGAAAAGAAATAATAATAACTAATATAAAAATTTTCTTATCTAGGACCCCTCTTTCGAAAAAGAAAAACCCGAGAAATAAATTTCTGGTACACTTTTTGGAAAAGAAAAAATATTAAAAATTCCCTCATAACCCCTGTTGGTAAAAAAATATTTTATATTTGCTTTTGTTTTTTTTATTATTTATTATAGTTAATATTGATTGATTGTAGAAAATATTGGTGAACTGTCTTGTTAATTAATAAATATAGTTACCATGGAGGATAAAGAGCTCTCTCTGAGAGAGGAGCTAATAATATCGCAACTGAGGTAAGTAGAATATTTATTACATTCAAAGTTATCTAGAGTTTATGAATACAACTTCTGTGTAAAAATTAAGTGATTTATAGTTTATTTTAATAATATTTATTTATAATTGATTTAGAGTCTATGAATTTTATTAGCGAAAACGTTAGTTTTCTTATAATATAAAGCAGATATTATATTATTTAAATAATGGTCAAGATCCTTTTAAAGAAAACAAAGAAAATAGCCTTATAGTATACAAAAGTATGGATTGAGTATAAATGTTTAATGTTTCCATTATTTTCTTTATTTCAATCACTTTATTAGTATATATAACTATGTGAATTGTCTTTAAGAAATGTACAAAACGACTTTGTAGTACTGGAATATGGAATAGCTACGCATGATCAACAACTTTCGTTATTCTTATATATAACTATTATCAAAAGTAATACATGTATATCTTTACTTATATACATGTAAGAATATTACATCCATTTTTAGTATTTTATCATTATTGTTTGGTTATTATTTCCTTAAATGCCAAACCTAGTTATATATACATAATAATATATTTTTAATATCATATATGCTATAATCCTCTATTCATAAAACCAAAGTTTTACGAATATGTTATATAATGTAAAGCTATTTTAATAAGATATGTTTGTGAGATCTAAATTTTAGTAACTTTAAATTAAGCATTCTTTGTTGAATTATACATATCAGTTTCGAGTGAATCAAAAATGATTCACATGGGAAAGTTAACAATATATATCATCAAATTCAATACAGTATATACTAAATATAAATTCATATGCAAAGAAATGATGAGTCAGCAATGGGATTGGTTTATAAAGTCAAAAAGTTTGAAAACTATTTTCAAACTGAAGTTATAAAAGTAATCTGTGGTGCACATAATATACTGCATAATTTTGAGATACTTTTGAATCATGTAAATCAAAGACTTTAGCTGTTAAGGGTATTTCCTTAATTTTGTTTTGTTTCCTAGCAACATGGAATCCTTCAATTTCATTTTAATAAGGTTCCCATAGTTGCTACCTAAGAGTGAGTTCTTTCATTGATCTATTTTGTCTGCCCATCAGGTATACACCAAAATATTTCATTTAAACTATGTGTTGTACAAAAAAGCACTCCAAACTCTAGACTTTAGATAAGGGACAGATCTAATCGGAATTTATAATTGAAATGAGACAAATAAGAAAGGGGATAGGTCCAATCTCAATCTTAAAACTAAAATTAGACAATTTTATCTCTGACTTAAGATTGAAGACGAGACAAATCTCATTTTGGTATAAGAATAAAAATTGAACATATTCCATCATAGTTTGAAATTAGATACGTGATAAATTTTATCTCAATCATAGTATGGAGATAAGATAAATTCCATTTCAATCTAAATTAGAAGACGAGACAAATTCCATCTCAATCGTAGAAAGAAGATGGGATAAACTCTTTCTCAGTTTTAATATTAGAGACGAGACAAATCTTATCTCAAACTTAGCATAGAGTTGAAAAATTTCATCTCAATTTTTGTAGGACAAATGTCATCACATGCACAATTTACAAAGATACTTCTATTTCTTATTTATTGTGGATTAAATCTCAAATTTATGTATCATATTTAAAAAAATTATAGATGAAACTATCATATTAAATTATTAATAATTTATTAAAAAACGCTTATCTTCCTACTATTGGATTCTCAAAAAATTTAATGGGACAAATCCAATCTCAGTAGGACTGACATGAAAATCTCATCTCAATCTTTGAATAGAGATGGCACAAATATCATCCCAATCTTATAACGTAGATGAAATAAAATTTAATTTATTTACCCCAACCCCTACTAAAAAAGAAAAAATGATAAAAGCTGCCCTAGCCCCCCTCTTCCCTTAAAAGAAAAAAATAATCTAAAAAAATAAAGTCCCCCGCTTCTCGCTTGAAAAGAAAAAAATTATAAAAAAATATTTTTCCCACGGGTCCAGAAAAAATAAAAAATCTAAAAATAAAAACGATTACATCAATTCTTGAAAAATAATTATAAAATTTGTCCCTTCCCCGCTTAAAAGGTAAAACGTTGAATCGACAAAATCTGCCTCCTTAAGAGAAGCAAATCAAAAAAAAATAATATCCCCTTCGAAAAGAAATAAAAATTGCTAATATAAAAATTCCCTCATCTTGGACCCCTCTTTCAAAAAAGAAAAACCCGAGAAATAAATTTCCACACCTACTAGATAAAAGAAATTTGTCCAGTACCCCTTTTTTGAAAAGAAAATTTTTTAAAAATTCCCTCAAAACTTTCTTTGGTAAAAATATATTTTATATTTTCTTTTGTTTTTTTAATTATTTAATATAGTTACTATTGATTGATTCTAGAAAATATCGGTGAACTGTCTTGTTAATTAATAAATATAGTTACTATTTAATAGTTAGAAGGGTATGTTGGTAACTTTTACATTTATAATAATGTTTAATTTAAATGTGAAATTGATGTTTTTTAATAATTTAAGTGAGAAATGTCTCTAAAATTATTATGTACTTACTAGTTATTACATAAATTATAGACCAGAGATATTTACAAAACTATATAATGAGAGAAATAATATATATATTATTTCTTATTACATTGGAGACGCCTTTGAATCGGGTAAGCTTTGAGATAATTGTTGAAACTTCGAACCAGTAGAACAACCCTTATGTTATACTTGAATTTATGTTTCTCGTTTTCCTTGAACATCATTTTTTTCCTTGGTTAATTCAACTGTTATAGAATTTTAAACTGCAAAAGTCACCATACTCCAAATAGCTAAGCCTTCACGATCGACTTCTTTGTACTTTAACACAGACATGAAATGAGGCTTATGTGGCATCTTTTTACACACATCTATTTCTTCAAAGGTTGCCCATAGTGCCATATTCTTCACAAACCTTCTGTGCCCCCACCTATTTAATTGTTGGGAGAAATATAATAAAAAGTATTATTAACCAAAAAAAATGGAGGAAAAAGTATTAATCAACTCATAGCTTTAATGCTTACTTGTAGTAGTACCCTCGTGCATTTTCTCTTTAAACCACACCTAAAGTCGTTCGTTATCCATCAATTCATCAACTCTAATGTCGGTAGGATTTACAAACAAAATTGTATTGATAGTTACTCTATTAATCCACCACAGAAATGTCCACTATATCAGGATTTTATGTTTTTAGCTATTATCAAATAATCTAGACACTTTATTGGTACCTTCATTGTCCTTTCTCTTCAGGATGATCTCTCCACCTTCTAACTGGAAACCAAAGAAATCACAAACATCAAAATTACAATCATAAGCTCTATTAAAGCTTATATATTAAGAAAGGCATTTTTTTCAGGGAGATCTGAAATTTAGACGGCCACGTTCTCTGCTTAAGAAACATACTAAAAAAACGAGTTAAGAGATAAAACTGAGATAATGATTGCTTGTGGTTGCCTGTGAATAGTCTTTTGATGCTGGAAGAGATATTAGTGTGATGATATATCTAAATGAAGTCGGGTTAGGGTTTGATTCAAATAAACTAAGGGTTAAGTAAAATTTTAGCCCAAAGAAGTAAGATTAGCCCATACATAAGTAAATAAAATAACAATATAGACATTTTTCTGGCCCAACCAAAATTTTATAAAATCTTGTCCAAATTTTAAATTAATTGTAAACCGTCCTTATTCATTAAGTGATTATTTGCAAAAAATTATTATTGATAAAACATTTCTCAAATATAAGTAATTACAATGGTTGTATCTAGGCGGCACGCACTTTCTTAACTTTGATTTTATTTTATTTTTTCATTAGGAGTTCATAACGGGTCTAATCTCACGTCTTGGTATCATTGTCACATACTCTATATCATTCCCTTTATACCCAACTCTTTCCCTAGGTTACCATTGTTGATAATATTTTTACCAAATTTCGGACATTATTTGATATATTCTCTCTCTTATTCACATTTATCACAGCAAACTTTCTCATTTTTTGGGCTCAAATATACACTCGACTCATATATCATAAAGTTCAGATCTAGGCCTGGTTATAGATCACCATTAGAAAGCGCTTCCTTATCATTGTCGAGGCACCGACAACATACATACAACATCCTGAATATAGACACTAGGTCAGGTCCAAAGGGAGGTGCACTCTGATGGCACACCGATACTCATGCTAAGGTATTCTTATGACCCAAGGAGTTACAAAGGTTTGTATAATATATAGTAACCACATCAATGTTAAAATAAAGATAAAATGTACCATATTCGGGACTAGATACGGTATTTATAAAATGTTTTGGGTCCACGCATGTGGCTGGGTGTACACTTTAGACAAGGTGAGTTTACAACTGCCGTAAATGTTCTTCATGTGTAGCAAGACGCTACTCTCACATGTTAGTTGAATGTTCAGCATTATTTCTTTGGCATATATGTCCTCAGCTATGTTTGGTACTCATCTATCCTCGGCAAATACATATTACACTCGACTTGGTGGTTATGTCTTTTTTTTGCTACGTTGGACTTCTCATGGTTGATCAAGTATCGACTATTTATTTTAGCTTATCAATACTCCTCTGAATTTTTGTTATTGGTATCCCTTACTTGGATATGATCAAAACAAAAAATCATTTGCCTCTTATGTGGTTTTCCAAGATAAGTGATTCTTTATTTATTTTATGTCAGTTGCATAACACTTTCTTTATTGTGTGTGTATATATATATATATATATATATATATATATATATATATATATATATATATATATATATATATGAACTTTTAAATAAACCTAAGTATTGTACAAAAAAGTAGTCCAAACTCTAGTCCTTGGAGAAGGTACAAACTTCATCTCAGTTTTATAATGGAGATGGGACAAATCTGAGAAGGGACGAATGTCATCTCAATCATAGAATAAATATATTACAAATTTCATTTAAACTTAAGATCATAGATGAAACAAATCTTTTCTCATTCTTCGAATGGAGATGAGAAAAATTACATCTCGATCTAAAATCTATGATGAGACAAATTCCATCTCAATCGTAAAATGGAGATGAGACTAATTTAATCTCAATCTTATAATTAGAGATAACACAAACCACATATCAGTAATATAATGGGGATGACACAAATATGACTCCATTTGTTGTATATATGATCAATAAGATTATTTTTTAACGGCTAAGCCTTTTCGTTTACTGTCCCCCAACCCATAAAAACTCATACAATTATTTCAGCAATTAATGACATCTGTCATTGTTAATTTTATTATCGTTAACCAACCAAGAAAATGACTTGGTCACTTTGCTTATTTTTTACACTGACCCGTTTTTAGAAGACCATGGAGGATAAAGAGAAGTCTAAGAGAAGAGCTAATTACATTCAAAGTTATCTAGAGTTTATGAAAACAAATTCTGTGTAGAAATTAAGTTATTTATAGTTTATTTTAATAATCTTTATCTATAATTGATTTAAAGTCTATGAATTTTGTTTTGTGAAAACGTTAGTTTGCTTATACTATAGCACGTATATTCTATTATTTAAATAATGGTCGAGATCTTTTTAAAGAAAACAAAGAAAATAGCCTTATAGTATACAAAAGTATGGATTGAGAATAAATGTTTAATGTTTCCATAATTTTATTTATTTTAATCACTTTATTAGTATGTATAACTATATTAATTTATGTAAGAAAAGTACAAAACCACTTTGTAGTACTGGAATATGGAATAGGTACGCATGATCAACAAATTTCGTTATCGATAGTTGGCCTAGTGGTTAGGTTACTCCTGGTATTGAATCTCATTGGAGTCAAAATGACTCTGAGTCCAAAGTGGCTCACTCATGTATTAAAAAAAATATTACATCCATTTTAAGTATTTGATCATTATTGTTTGGTTATTATTTCCTTAAATGCCAAAACTAGTTATATATCCATAATAATATATTTTTAATATCATAAATGCTATAATCTTTTGTTCTTAAAACCAAAGTTTTACTAAAAAAACATGTGACATTAACAAAAAATTACTAATTGAAAAAAATACTTTTGTTGTTGAATGTTTAATTGAAATATCATGGCTAACGATCTGAGATACTAAATAAAATAGTTTTTTTTTCAAGGAGATCTGAGGTAAGAAATTTAAAAAGGCACTTTTCAGAGAGATCATAGATCTAGACGGCCAATTTCTCTAATTAAGAAACATAATAAAAAAATAGGTTAAGAGATGAAAGTGAGATAATGATTGCTTGTGGTTGCCGCCTGTGAATAGTCTTTTGATGCTGGAAGAGATATTAGTGTGATGATATATCTAAATGAAATTGGGTTAGGGTTTGATTCAAATAAACTAAGTAATTTATAGGGTTAAGTAAAATATTAGCCCAAGGAGTTAAGGTTAGCCCATACATAAGTAAATAAAAGAACCATGCTAGCGATACATTTTTTTGGCCCAACCAAAATTTTATAACATCTTGTCCAAATTTTAAATTTATTGTAACCTGTCCTTATTTATTAAGTGATTATTTGCAAAAAATTATTATTGATATACCATTTCTAAAATATAGGTAATGACAGTGGTTGTATCTCGGCGGCCGCACACTTCCTTGATTTTAATTTTCTTTTATTTTGTCATTAGGAGTTCATACCGGGTCTAATCTCACGTCTTGGTATCATTGTCACATACTCTATATCATTCTCTTTATACCCAACTCTTTCACTAGGTTTCCATTGTTGATAATATTTTTACCCAATTTTTGGCATCATTTGCTATATTCTCTCTCTTTTTCACATTTATCACAACACTCTTTATCATTTTTTGGGTTCATATATCACAATGTTCAGATCTAGTCCTAGTTATAAATCACCATTACAAAGCGCTTCCTTATCATTGTGAGGCACCCACTACATACATACAACTTCATGAATCTAGACACTAGGTCAGTTCCAAAGGGAGGTGCACTCCTGATGGCACTCCGATAATCATGACAACATATTCTTATGACCCTAGGAGTTACAGAGGTTAGTAGACAATATAGTAACCACATCAATTATAAAAGAAAGATAGAATGTACCCTATTCGGGACTATATATGGTATTTATAAAATGTTGTGGGTGTACGCATGTGTCTGGGTATTTACTTTAGACAAGGTGAGTTCACAACTTAGATCGTTGTGGGGAAATTGCCGTAAATGATTCTTCATGTGTAGCAAGACGCTACTCTCACATGTTAGTTGCATTTGCAGCATTATTCCTTTGGAATATATGTTCTCATGTGAGTTTGGTACTCCCCTATCTTCGAAAAATACATATTACCCTCAACTTGGTGGTCATGTTTTTTTTACTACGTGGGACTTCTTGTGGTTGATCAAGTATCGACTATTTATTTTAGCTTATTAATACTCTTCTGAATTTGTGTGATTGGTATCCCTTACTTGGATATGATGAAAATTGATTCATTTGCCTCTTATGTGGTTTTCCAAGATAAGTGATTCTATATTTCTTTGATGTCAGTTGTATAACACTTTCTTTCTTGTGTGTGTATATATATATATATATATATATTTATGAACTTTCAAATAAAACTAAGTATTGTACAAAACCGTAGTCCATACTCTAGTCCTCGGAGAAGGTACAAATGTCATCTCAATTTTATAATAGAGATGAGACAAATCATAGAGGGGATGAATGTCATCTCAATCTTAGAATAAAAATATGACAAATTTCATTCAAACTTAAGATCGGAGATGAAAAAAATCTCTTCTTAGTCTTAGAATGGAGATGAGACAAATTACACCTCGATCTAAAATTGTTGATGAGACAAATTCCATCTCAATCGTAAAATGGAGATAAGATCAATTCAATCGCAGTCTTATAATTAGAGATAACACAAATCACATATCAGTAATATAATAGAGATGGCACAAATATGACTCCATATATTGTATATATGATCAATAAGATTGTTTTTAACGGCTAAGCCTTTTGGTCCCAAACCGATAAAAACTCATACAATTATTTCATCAATTAAAGGCATCTGTCATTGTTAATTTTATTATCGTTGCCTAACCTAAAAAAGGACTATAACAAAATAACCTTTGTCACTTTGCTTATTTTTTAGGCTGACCCATTTTCAGAAGACCATGGAAGATAAAGAGAACTCAAAGAGAAGAGCTAATAATATCACATCTGGGTTAAGTAGAATATTTATTACATTCAATGTTATCTAGAGTTTATGAATACAACTTCTGTGTAGAAATTAAGTGATTTATTGTCTATTTTAATAATCTATATCTATAATTGATTTAGAGTCTATGAATTGTTTTTGTGAAAACGTTAGATTTTTGTCTAAAAAAAAGAAAACGTTAGATTTTATTATACTATAGCGCAGAAATTCTATTATTTAAATAATGGTCAAGATCTTTTTAAAGAAAACAAAGAAAATAGCCTTATAGTATACAATTATGGATTGAGTATAAATTTTTAATGTTTCCATAATTTTCTTTATTTTAATCGCTTTATTAGTATATATAACTATATGAATTTTTCTGAAGAAAAGTACAAAACAACTTTGTAGTACTGGAATATGGAATAGGTACGCATGATCAACAACTTTCGTTATTCTTATACATAACTATTAATAAAAATATTACTTGTATATGTTTACATATATACATGTAAGAATATTACATCCATTTTTAGTATTTGATCATTATTGTTTGGTTATTATTTCCTTAAATGCCAAAACTAGTTATATATCCACAATAATATATTTTTAATATCATAGATGCTATAATCTTCTATTCATAAAACCAAAGTTTTACAAATGTGTTATATAATGTAAAGCTATTTTAATAAGATATGTTTGTGAGATCTAAATTTTAATAACTGTAAATTAATCATTCTTTTTTTCAATTATACATATCAGTTTCGAGTGAATCAACAGTGATTGACACTGTAAAGTTAGCAATATACATATCATAAATTTCAATAGAGTATATACTAAATATAAATTTATATGCAAAGAAATGATGAGTCAGCAATGGGATTGGTTTATGAAGTCATAAAGTTTGAAAGCTATTTTCAAACTGATGTTATAAATGTAATATGTGGTGCACATAATAAAATGCATTATTTCGAAATACTTTTGAATCATGTAAATCAAAGAATTCAACTGTTAAGGGTATTTCCTTAATTTTTTTTATTTCATAGCAACATGGAATCTTTCAATTTCATTTTAATAAGTTTCCCTTAGTTTCTACCTGAGAGTGAGTTCTTTCATTGATCTATTGTTTGCCTGCCAGTCTATACACTAAAATATTTCATTTAAACTATGTATTGTAATAAAAAGCACTCCAAACACTAGTCTTCAGAGAAGGGACAAATCCAATCGATATTTATAATAGAAAGGAGACAAATAAGAGAGAAGATAGGTCCAATCTCAATTTTAAAATAGAAATGAGACAATTTTATATTAGACTTAAGAATGAAGATGAGACAAATCTCATCTTGGTATAAGAATAAAAATGGAACATATTCTATCATAGCTTTAAATTAGATTAGTGACAAATTTCATCTCAATCATAGAATTGATATAAGATAAATTTCATCTCAATCTTAACTTGAAGATGAGACAGATTCCATCTCAATCGTAGAAAGAAGATGGGAAAAACTCTTTCTCAATTTTAATATTAGAGACGAAACAAATCTTATCTCAAACATAACATAGAATTGAAAAATTTCAACTCAATTTTTTGTAGGACAAATTTCCTCACATGCACAATTTACAAAGACACTTCTATTTCTTATTTATTGTGGATTAACTCTCAAATTTATGTATCATATTTAAAAAAATTATAGATAAAAACTATCATATTAAATTATTAATAATTTATAAAAAAACTCTTATCTTCCTATTATTGGATTCTCAAAAATTTTAATGGGACAAATCCCATCTCAGTAGGACTGACATGAATATCTCTTTTCAATTTTTGAATAGAGATGGCACAAATATCATCCCAATCTTATAATGTAGACGAAATAAAATTTAATTTTCTACCCCAACCCCTACTTAAAAAGAAAAAATAATAAAGTTGCCCTAACCCCCCCTCATCCCTTAAAAGAAAAAAATAATGTAAAAATAAATAAATAAAGTCCCCCACTTCTCGCTTTAAAAGAAAAAATTATAAAAAATTATTTTTCCACCTGGCCCCCGGAAAACATAAAAAATCTAAAAAAAAAATTACAAAATTTGACCCTTCCCGGCTGAAAAGGTAATAGGTTGAAGCGAAAAAATCTTTCTCCTTAAGAGAAGCGAATTAAAAAAAATATGGTCTTCGAAAAGAAATAAAAATTGCTAATACAAAAATTCCCTCATCTAGGACCCCTCTTTCGAAAAAGAAAAACCCAAGAAATAAATTTCCACAACTGCTGGATTAAAAAAAATTGTCCGGTACCCCTTTCTGGAAAAGAAAATATTTTAAAATATCCCTCAAAACCTTTGTTGGTAAAAATATATTTTATATTTGCTTTTGTTTTTATTAATTAATATAGTTACTATTAATTGATTATAGAAAATATAGGTGAACTGTCTTGTTACTTAATAAATATAGTTACTATTTCAAAGTTCGAAGGGTATGTTGGTAAGTTTTACATTTATAATAATGTTTGATTTAAATGGGAAATTGATTTTTTTTAACAATTTAACTGAGAATTGTCTCTAAAAATATTATGTACCTGCTAGTTATTACATGAATTATAGACCAAAGATATTGACACAACAATATAATGAGAAAAATAATATATATATATATATATATATATATATATTACTTCTTATTACATTGGATAGGCCTTTGAATCGGGTAAGCTTTGAAAAAATTGTATAAACTTCGAACCACTAGAACAACTATTAACCGGTCAACCCTTATGTCATACTTGAATTTATGTTTCTCGTTTTCCTTGAACATCTTTTTTTCCCTTGGTTAATTCAAGTGTTATAGAAATTTGACCTGCAAAAGTCACCATACTCCCAATAGCTAAGCCTTCAGGATTGATTTCTTTGTACTTTAACAGAGGCATGAAATGAGGTTTCTGTGGCATCTTTCAAAACACATCCATTTCTTCAAAGGTTGCCCACATGCCATGTTATTCACAAACCTTTTATGCCCTCACCTATTTACTTGCTGGGATAAATATAATAAAAATTATTATTAACCAAAAAACCGGAGGAAAAAATATTAACCAACTCATAGCTTTAATGCTTACTTGTAGTAGTACCTCGTGAATTTTCTCTTTAAACCACATTTAAAGTGGTTCGTTATCCATCATTTCATCAGCTCTAATGTCGTTAGGATCTACAAACAAAATTGTATTGATAGCTACTCTATAAATCCAGCACAAAAATGTCCACTATATCAAGAGTTTATGTTTTTACCTATTATCAGATATTCTAGACACTTTATTGGTACCTTCATTGGCCTTTCTTTTTTTCTCTTCAAGATGATCTCTCCACCTCCTAACTGGAAACTAAAGGAATCACAAACATCAAAATTACAATCATAAGCTCTATTAAAGCTTAATTGATACTATTTTTTCTTGATAAAAATAATTAATTTCCTATTTTAATCTTATTTATAATTATAAATAGTTTTCAAATTTCAAAAATAAACATAAAGTGAAAAAATATGTAATATCTATTAAAATTGAGTTTTTGCTGGAAAAAACATGTGTGTATTAACAAAAAAATACGAATTGAAAAAAATACCTTTGTTGTTGAAAGTTTATTTGAAATATCATGGCCAACGATCTAGGATACTAAATAAAATAGTATTTTTGTCAAGGAGATCTGAGGTAAGAAATTAAAAAATGCACTGTTCACGGATATCTGAGATCTAAATGGCCACGTGCTTAAGAAACATAATAAAAAAACGGGTTAAGAGATGAAACTGAAATAATGATTGCTTGTGGTTGCCGCCTTTGAATAGTCTTTTGATGCTGGAAGAGATATTAGTGTGATGGTATATCTAAATGAAGTTGGATTAAGGTTTGATTCAAATAAACTAAGTAATTTATAGGGTTAAGTAAAATTTTAGCCCAAAGAATGAAGATTAGCCCATACATAAGTAAATAAAATAACCATATAGGCCCAACCAATATTTTATAACATCTTGTCCAAATTTTAAATTAATTGTAACATGTCCTTATTCATTAAGTGATTATTTGCAAAAAATTATTATTGATAAAACATTTTCTGAAATATAAGTAATGACAATGGTTGTATCTCGGGGGCGCGCACTTCCTTAAGTTTGATTTTCTTTTATTTAGTCATTAGGAGTTCATAACGGGTCTAATCTCACGTCTTGGTATCATTGTCACATACTCTATATCATTCCCTTTATACCCAACTTTTTTACTAGGTTACCATTGTTGTTAATATTTTTACCCAATTTCGGACATTATTTGCTATATTCTCTCTCTCTCTCTTTTTTATTTTTTGATCAAACCTACCCTTTTATATCCACGATATGACAAGTACAAATCAAACCCCTACTTGTTTTTTACTCAAAAACAAGCATGGCTAGGAAAACAAACCATATGCAACATTTACTAGAAAGTAAACCTATCAATTTTCAAGACAACCTATACAACCATTGCTAGAAAAATAAATCAAAGTAGAAGCACCCTATACAACTATTGCTAGGAAGTTAAAGGCTATACAACAATATCTAAAGTCTTATACTATGTCCAAGCTCCAAGATATCTTCCTTGATCTTCTTATTCTCCTCCCTTGAGTACTCCATGTAGCTTCCATCTTGCTATCAATCTCATATTCTCAACACTCCTTTTAAATAACTTTCTATTCCAAAGTGTGTATTGAACATCTTTCAAAACTATTTTCACAATATCCTCATATTTAGGATGCATCTTCTTAACTCTTTTTTATTCCTCACATCCCAAATACAATAAAGAAAGCTAAGAAAAGTAATGTTTGATATGGTATCTTTTAAGGTGTTACCAACAAATTTAAGCATAAAATCGAGCCTTTCCTTCCAAGTATTACCCGAGTTGTGCAAATTGTGAAGAGCACAAATCTCATTCCAAGCCAAAGTAGTGAATTTGTAATTCACAAATAAGTGATCCCTAGATTCATGTTCTTCAAAGCAAAGGTAGCACATCTTGTCCACTTCCATACCCCATTTGCTAAGCCTATCTTTAGTGCTTAATCTATCCTTACAAATTACCCAAGCATAAAACTTGTGCTTTGGCATACTCCATCTATGCCACACCACACTATACCGTTTTGTTTTCTCATTAAGGCCCCTTAGGTCATACATAACATCCGAGGTCATAAATCCTTTATCTCTCCATCTTATAGTGTCATGCTTCTCATTAAGCACCATATCTTTTACCACATCATACACCTTCTTAAACCTAGGTGGAAATCTCCACCTCTTCCCCACATAATAGTCCATCAGCTTTTTCTTAATATTGTAATTACCCAAAGAAATATCATCCTTTTGTTCACAAATATCACCTACATACTTTCCTTTTATCCATCTATCATCTAACATATAGGTTCTCTTTTTCACATTGATCACAACACTATTTCTCATTTATTGGGCTCAAATATACACCCAACTCATATATCATAAAGTTCATATCTAGGCCTGGTTATAGATCACCATTACAAAGCGCTTCCTTATCATTGTAGAGGCACCCACTACATACATAAAACATCGATACTCATGCTAAGGTAATCTTATGACCCGAGGAGTTATAGAGGTTTGTATACTTTATAGTAACCACATCAATTATAAGAGAAAGATAGAATGTACCCTATTCGGGTGTAGATATGGTATTTATAAAATGTTGTGGGTGCACACATGTGGCTGAGTGTGCACTTTAGACAAGGTGAATTCACAACTGCCGTAAATGATTCTTCATGTGTAGCAAGACGCTACTCTCACATGTTAGTTGCATGTGCAGCATTATTTCTTTGGCATATATGTCCTCAGTTATATTTGGCACTCCTCTATCCTCGGCAAATACATATTACCCTGGACTTGGTGGTCATGTCTTGTTTTTGCTACGTGGGACTTCTCGTGTTTGATAAAGTATCGACTATTTACTTTAGCTTATCAATACTCTTTTGAATTTTTGTGATTGGTATCCCTTACTTGGATACGATCAAAACAGAATCATCTGCCTCTTACGTGGTTTTCCAAGATAAGTGGTTCTTTATTATTTGATGTCAGTTGTATAACACTTTTGTTATTGTATGTATATATATATATATATATATATATATATATATATATATATATATATATGAATTTTCAAAATAAACTAAGTATTGTAAAAAAAAGTTGTCCATACTCTAGTCCTCGGAGAAGGTACAAATTTCATCTCAATTTTATAACGGAGATGGGACAAATCAGAGAAGGGACGAATGTCCTCTCAATATTAGAATAAAAATATCACAAATTTCATTCAAACTTAAGATCAGAGATGAAACAAATCTCTTCTCAGTCTTAGAATGGAGATGAGACAAATTACATCTCTGTCTAAAATTGATGATATTCCATCTCAATCGTAAAATGGAGATGAGACTAATTCAATCTTTGTCTTATAATTAGAGATAACACAAATCACACATGAGTAATATAATGGGTATAGCTCAAATATGACTCCATCTATTGTATATATGATCAATAAGATTGTTTTTTAACGGCTAAGCCTTTTTGTTTACTGTCCACCAACCCATAAAAACTCATACAATTATTTCAGCAATTAAAGGCATTTGTAATTGTTAATTTTATTATCGTTACCCAACCAAAAAAAAGACTAATAACAAATAACCTTGGTCACTTTGCTTATTTTTTGCACTGACCCATTTTCAGAAGACCATGGAGGATAAAGAACTCAAATAGAAGAGCTAATAATATCGCAACTGAGGTAAGTAGAATATTTATTACATTCAAAGTTATCTAGAGTTTATGAATACAACTTCTGTGTAAAAAGTAAGTGATTTATAGTTTATTTTAATAATCTTTATCTATAATTGATTTACAGTTTATTAATTTTTTATGTGAAAACTTTAGTTTAGCTTATATTATAGCGCGAATATTCTATTGTTTAATTAATGGTCAAGATCTTTTTTAAGAAAAAAAGAAAATAGCCTTATAGTATGCAAAAGTATGGATTGAGTATAAATGTTTAATGTTTCCATAATTTTCTTTATTTTAATTACTTTATTAGTATTTATAACTATATGAATTTGTTTTAAGAAAAGTACAAAACGACTTCGTAATACTGGAATATGGAATACGTACGCATGATCAACAACTTTCATTATTCTTATATATAACTATTATTAAAAGTATTACATGTATATGTTTACTTATATACATGTAAGAATATTACATCCATTTTTAGTATTTGATCATTATTGTTTGGTTATTATTTCCTTAAATGCCAAAACTAGTTATATATCCATAATAATATATTTTTAATATCATAGATGCTATAATCTTCTATTCTTAAAACCAAAGTTTTACAAATGTGTCATATAATGCAAAGCTATTTTAATAAGATATGTTTATGAGATCTAAATTTTAATAACTGTAAACTAATCATTCTTTGTTGAATTATACATATCAGTTTCGAGTGAATCAACAATAATTGACACTGAAAAGTTAGCAATATACATATCATCAAATTCAATGGAATATAAACTAAATATAAATTCATATGCAAAGAAATGATGAGTCAATTATGAGATTGGTTTATGAAGTCAGAAAGTTTGAATTTATTTTCAAACTGATTTTATAAAAGTAATCTGTGGTGCACATAATATAATGCATAATTTCAAGATACATTTCAATCATGTAAATCAAAGACTTCAACTTTTAAGGGTATTACCTTAATTTTGTTTTATTTCACAGCATCATGAAATATTTCAATTTCATTTTAATAAGTTTCCCTTAGTTGCTACATAGTGAGTTCTTTCATTGATCTATTGTCTGCCCACCAGATATAAACCAGAATATTTCATTTAAACTATGTATTGTAGAAAAACGCACTCCGAACTCTAGTCTTTAGAGAAGGGACAAATACAATCACAATTTATGATCAAAATGAGACAAATAAGAGAGGGGATAGGTCCAATCTCAATCTTAAAATGGAAATGAGACAATTTTATCTCAGACTTAATTGAAGGTGAGACAAATCTCATCTTGGTATAAGAATAAAAATTGAACATATTCCATCATAGTTTTAAATTAGATACGTGGATAATTTAATCTTAATCATAGAATGAAGATAATACAATTTTCATCTCAATCTTAGAATGGAGATAAGATAAATTCCATCTCAATCTAAACTTGAAAATGAAACAGATTCAATCTCAATCGTAGAAAGAAGATGGAACAAACTCTTTTTTAGTTTTAATATTAGAGACGAGACAAATCTTATCTCAAACTTAGCATAGAGTTGAAAAATTCCATCTCAATTTTTCTAGGACAAATCTCACCTCATGCACAATTTACAAAGATACTTCTATTTCTTATTTATTGTGGATTAAATCTCAAATTTATGTATCATATTTAAAAAAATTATAGATGAAAACTATAATATTAAATTATTAATAATTTATCAAAAAACGCTTATCTTCCTATTATTGGATTCTCAAAAAAGTTTAATGGGACAAATCCCATCTCAGTAGGACTGACATGAAAATCTCAACTCAATCTTTTAATTGAGATGACACAAATCTCATCCCAATCTTATAACGTAGATGGGATAAAATTGAATTTTTTTACCCGAACACCTACTAAAAAATGATAAAAGTTGCCCTAGCCACCTCATCACTTAAAAGAAACATATAATCCAAAAAAATAAAGTCCCCCACTTCTCGTTTGAAAAGAAAAAAAATTATAAAAAAATATTTTTCCCATTGGCCCCGGAAAAAAAAAATACATCAATACTTGAAAAAAAAATATAAAATTTGTCCGTTCCCCGCTCAAAAGGTAATACATTGAAACGAAAAATCTGCCTCCTTAAGAGAAGCAAATCAAAATAAATAAATATCCCCTTCGAAAAGAAATAAAAATTGCTAATATAAAAATTCCCTCATCTAGGACCACTATTTCGAAAAAGAAAAACCCTAGAAATAAAATTCCACAGCTACTAGATAAATTTTTTTTGTCCGGTACCCCTTTTTGGAAAAGAAGAAATTTCAAAAATTTCCTCAAAACCTTCATTGGTTAAAAAGTATTTTATATTTGCTTTTGTTTTTTTAGTTAATTAATATAGTTATTATTAATTGATTGTAGAAAATATCTGTGAACTGTCTTGTTAATTAATAAATATAGTTACTATTTAATAGTTAAAAAGGTATGTTGGTAACTTTTACATTTATAATAATGTTTGATTTAAATTGGAAATTGATGTTTTTAATAATTAAAGTGAGAATTGACTCTAAAAATATTATGTACCTACTAGTTATTACATGAATTATAGACCAAAGATATTGATAAAACTATATAATAAGAGAAATAATATATATTATTTCTTATTACATTGGAGAGGCCTTTGAATCGGGTAAGCTTTAAGATAATTGTAGAAACTTTGAACCACTAGAACAACTATTAACCGGTCAACCCTTGTGTTATACTTGTATTTATGTTTCTCGTTTTCCTTGAACATCTTTTTTTTTCTTGATTAATTAAAGTGTTTATAAATTTAAACTGCAAAAGTTACCATACTCCCAATAGCTAAGACTTCACGATCAATTTCTTTGTACTTTAACAGAGGCATGAAATGAGCTGTGGCATCTTTGTAAACATATATATTTCTTCAAAGGTTGCCCACAGTGCCATGTTATTCACAAACCTTCTATGCCCCCACCTATTTACTTGCTGGGAGAAATATAATAAAAAGTATTATTAACCAAAAAAACGAAGGAAAAAGTATTAACCAACACATAGAAGGAAAAAGTATTAACCAAAAGGAAAAAGTACCCTCATGTATTTTCTCTTTAAACCACATTGAAAATGCTTCGTTATCCATCATTTCATCAGCTCAAATGTCGGTAGGATCTACAAACAAAATTGTATTGATAGTTACTCTATAAATCCACCACAAAAATGTTCACTATATCAGGAGTTTATGTTTTTACCTATTATCAGATATTCTATACACTTTATTGGTACCTTCGTTGGACTTTCTCTTCTTCTCTTCAGGACGATCTCTTCACATCCTAACTAGAAACCAAAGGAATCACAAACATCAAAATTACAATCATAAGCTCTATTAAAGCTTATTTGACACTATTATTTCTTAATAAAAATAATTAATTTCCTATTATAATCTTATTTCTAATTCTAAATAATTTTCAAATTGCAAAAATAAACATGAAATGGAAAAATATGTAATATTTATAAAAATTGAGTTTTTGCTAAAAAAAACACGTGTTAAGAGATAAAACTGAGATAATGATTGTTTGTGTTGCCGCCTGTGAAATAGTCTTTTGATACTGGAAGAGATAATAGTGTGGTGATGTATCTAAATGAAATTGGGTTAGGGTTTGATTCAAATAAACTAAGTATTTTATAGGATTAAGTAAGATATTAGCCCAATGAGTTAAGATTAGTCCATACGTAAGTAAATATTAGAACCATACTAGCGAAATATTTTTCTGGCCCAACCAAAATTTTATAACATCTGTCCAAATTTTAAATTAATTGTAACATATCCTTATTCATTAAGTGATAACTTTCAAATAATTATTATTGATAAAACATTTCCAAAATATAGGTAATGACATTGGTTGTATCTCGGCGGCCTAACAGTTCCTTAATTTTGATTTTCTTTTATTTTGTCATTTGAAGTTCATAACGGGTCTAATCTCACATCTTGGTATCATTGTCACATACTCTATATCATTCCCTTTATACCCAACTCTTTCACTAGGTTACCATTGTTGATAATATTTTTACACAATTTCGGACATTATTTGCTATATTATCTCTTTTCTCACATTTATCACAACACTCTTTCTCATTTTTTGGGCTCATATATCACAAAGTTCAGATCTAGTCCTGGTTATAGATCACCATCACAAAGTGCTTCCTTATCATTGTTAAGGCACCCTCTACATACGTACAACTTCCTGAATCTAGGCACCAGGTCAGGTCCAAAGGGAGGTGCACTCCTGATGATACTCTGATACTCATGATAACATATTCTTTTGACCCGAGGAGTTGCAGAGGTTTGTAGTAAATGATTATTCATGTGTAGCAAGACGCTACTCTGACATGTTAGTTGCATTTGCAGCATTATTCCTTTGGAATATATGTCCGCAAGTATGTTTGGCACTCCTTTATCCTCGGCAAATACATATTACGTGGGACTTCTCGTGATTAATCAAGTATCGACTATTTTTCATAGCTTGCTTGTATAATTTATCGAAAAGGTCGTTTTTTCAACCAAACTCGAGTTGTTCATGGATATTTTTTTCTATAATGGTGAAGCGAAATTTCCTTCAACACACGTAAGTTGTTCTAGCTTGTTTGTTTAAATTCTCCAAATGATCTTTTTTTGAGGGAAACTCGACTTTTTCACTATTAATTTGTTTCTTAAATTGTAAAGAGAAACATCCTTGAACACAAATAAGACTTTCAAGCTTGTTTGTTTAACGTCTCTAAAAGATCTTTTTTCGAACTAAACTCGAGATTCACGAAAAAAAAAATTCTTAAATGGTGAAGCGGAAGTTCCTTGATGTATGAAATATACAATCCATAATATGAATTTTAATGTTAATAAATAAATTAAAAATCCTATTTAATATTTGACATTCATTAATATATTTACAAATAAATAAAATATTAATTTATTATTCATAATAGCTTGAAACGAACTTAGTTTAATAAAAATTTGAACCAAACTCTATTTAAACAAAACTTAAATTAGAGAATAAACTTATTTATATACTAATGAGTTCCAAAGAGTTTCTCATTTATATCCGTACTGAGAATCATTTGTTTACCTTTGGAGGTTTTGAAAAAGAGACAAGCCAGAGTAAAAAAATAGGTGTGAAAACTATATCACTAGATAGTAATAATAGTAATAATAATAATAGTAATAATAGTAATAATAGTAATAATAATGACGAAAGAAGTACCACACAAGAAACCTATTCTATTGCACCACCATAACCCTTGGCACCAAACCACTACCAAGATTGTAACTAAACTTAACACTTTCAACCATGTCTGCTCATGCATGATGGGAATTGTTGAATTTCAATTTTAGTATCTGAGTCAATTTACATAAATAATAATAAAATTTTGTTGTCTTCTCCTGCCAATTAAGAAGGGAGAGAGAATGCACATAATCAATTATAATTTACATTTTTCAAGAAATAAATCAAGTGAAGAAGAAAGAAGAAAGAAGAACCACTAGCTAACCAACCATTGATGTGTTGTTTCAAATTTCAAAACCCAACCAAATCTCACATGCCCATTCAGTGTTACCTATCCTATTAACCTTTTAACTTCAATGTAAACTCCCCAAATAATAACAGAACTTGACAAGAAAGTCACTGATTACTAACAAAGCATTTATAATCATCATCTTCACTGAATAATCCTTCTATCCACAACATTATTCTCATCCAACGATTCCGGAAATATCTCATTCGAATACCTCCTTGTCAAAGATGAATTTCCCGATTTACCCGTTCACCAATCTTACCACCACTTCCTTGCGACCCCGAAGTACCCGAATGGTCTCAATCAACTCCCTCCCGCTGAATCGGTGGCATAGCCACCACATCCGATGAACTTTGCCGCCAGCTTCCAAAAACAGAAGAATTCTATGACCCACGAGAGCTAGAAGTTCTAAGCCTTGCTGAGCTAGTATGTTCTTCTCTACCAAATTTTAATAGATTATCAAGAGATTTTAGTATATACTTCATTAATGGTCATCTTGTTGGTTTTGGATTAACACAAGATCTAGCTACTATAGCCATTGCCCATACGTCTTCTAGTAAATCCTCATCTATTATTATAGAAGGGTCAAGAATAGTTGTTACTTGCTCTTTATTGTATATTCTTATATAAGGTAATGTACTTCTAACCACTCATTAACTATTATATCACTTGCCCTACTCATACCCACTATACTTATTACTAGCTTAGAGGAACCTTTCTAAAACAATGCACATCATACGCACATGTAGCATTACGCATACCTAGAGAAAAAAATTATTGGATTATGAACTTCGTAAGTAAATCACCTTATTATTTAACTGTTTTAGTTTAAAACTTAAGATTTATTTTATTTTATTTATATCTAAAATAATTAGTATAATAGATCTCATGTTGTCATGAATCAATGTAAATTTTTATATTTATGTGTATAAAATTTTTACAAATATATATCTATAATACTATATATATATATGTATATATTCGATAATAGTAAGTATATACGGTACATTTGATTTTAAATATAAATCAGCGATTTAGTATTATTCATGTTAAATTTTTTTAGATTTGTTTGTTATTAGACAAATGATAGATAGTGAAAGGGACTAACTTGTCTCTAACAATAACTCTACCTTTACATCTTAGAGTAATAATATGTGTGTATGTGTGTGCGTGGACAAAAAGTTTCTTCTTCATGAAATCATTAGCTTTCATTTAGTATATGGAGAAACCGGTGGAAAATGTTGTTACAACTCCATCCATGGATACTTAAGTTACATTTCTATAATAAACGTAGATAAATGAAGAGTTAGATGATATTTTGGTGTTTATAGGTAATAAAAATAAAACAATATGCACATTAAGGGTGCACCATCTATGTCGACAACAAGGATTGTTTTTACAATTAAAAAAAAGGGAAATATTATTTTTGTAAAAAGATTCCAGGAACTGGAGAGTAAGTATAAAAATTATTCCATTAGATAATAACAATCAAATTAGTTTGGATTTTCGCTACTTTAAGCAATAAAGAACGAAACAGTCATGCATCCTTTCATCAGATCCCGATATGCCTGTACATGCGAGCTAATATCTTAACAAAGTTTGCTAGGTGGCGGGCTACAAGTTTGTAGGGGTCTTCTGATAGGATTCTCTATTTTTTAAGACTTAGAATCAAATAAGTTAGGGACAATAGTTTTAGTAGTTTAAATAACCGACAAGAAAAGACACCAAACCTATTGTACCGAACCTTTACCAAGAAAACACATCAATCACTTGACCATTAACCTTATACAAAAATAAAATTAGGAGAATGGTAACCATTTGGGTAAACCACCACACCATCAACAACGTACGCATAATCGTCCACCATAAATTTAGAAATTTGAAAATAAATAAAAATACATAATACATTTTACTAAAAAAAATAACATTTAGTATTTTTTATTCTAATAATCTTATCACAAAAATAATATAACTTGAACTTTATTTGAAAAGGAAAAACTACAGGAAAAAGAAATACAAAGTTTTTCATTTATGAATTTGTAATCATGACATCGTAATATCTGATCACGTTTAACTACAATATATTAGAGGTGTGCACGGGCTAAGTTTACCCCAGTTTAGGGTCTTGGATAAGGGTAGGGTAATGTAGTCGGGTCTACAATTTGTCAAAATTGAGGGTAGGTTAAATATTTATCATACCCTCGAGTTATCCTGAGTTAACCCCAAGTTTACCCAAGGTTACTTTATCTGGATATTTTTAATAACACTTATATAAATCATACAAAATACTAAATCCAACAAAATACATGTCATTTGAAGTACATTCACAAAATTAATTTTAAATCATCACATGCCTCGTGTAATATACACTTTCACGGGTCTCAGATATTGTTGGAAAATGACCCGAAAATTCCAATAACCCAGCAATACCTCATAATCAGATTGTGCTTCAAACACGTGCAACTACTAATGGATACCAAATACATTTTAATAAACATAATGATAATTAGGAAGGGATTACCTATAAATACTGAACATCCTGATTGATATTTATCCAACGTTTTCAGTAGATTTCAAGTCAAATCCCCTAAAAAAGAGTTCACAAAGAATAGAGAAATTAATAATTACAATCTGTAAGTACAAAGTAAATAAAATTAACCAATATATGTGATAAACTTACCAAACTCAACCTCAAGTTCTGAAACTCAATCTGAAATTAGAAATCACATTGACCCGGTTGGAGTCTAAAACTAACAACGACAAATAATATAAAATATCCTGACCATATTGAAAGTCTATATACCTCCTAGAAGGGGGGTTGGATAGGACCACGGAAATTGATCGGCTAATTTTAATTCAAGTAAATAAAATTAAAAGCTAATTTAAATCCTATTCTCTTACTAAACTAGATGACAATAAGTTTGACTAATGAACAATAGATAATAAGACCTACGATATTCATACAAGCATATAATCAAACATATAGAGTAGGGAATAAAATAGTTTAGGGAAAGAGAATACGCAAGCATGTATAGTGGTTCGGTTTCCCTACTCCACTACCTAAGGTAGCCACCTTAGGATTTAAAAGCTTCTTTAATAAGCTCCGTGTCTCTCTTAACCGGGGCAAGAACAAAATACCCTTTTACAACCACTTCAAAAACCCGAAGCAAACACTTGTGTAATCACAACACAAAGATACCAAGTATAATCCCTATACTCACACACTCTCTTAATCTATATATTACAAAGACTAGACAAAGAGGAAGAAACAAGTGTTTGAAAGGTTTAACAATAGTGATGAACTCCTAAAGAGTGGATATGACTTTATAGCACACTAAGAATGATTTTGAATATTATTAGCTCTCTAAACCTTCTTGAATGATCACAATTTAGCCCCTTGATATTGGTAGATGAATGGTGTAAGTTGTGTCTTGAATGAACTCCTTTTTATAGGTGAAAAATGCTCCCAACGGTCATAAAGAATGTGTCTAACAGATATAAATAAAATCTCAACAGATATAACAAATATAGTCAATTTGCTGCAGAAAACCCTAACATGCGGTGCAACGCAAGGTCCATGTGGTGTACTGAACGAAATCTTAGTCCGCGCTCTAATAAGTACAACTTTTACTACAATGCTCGGATAAAGAAACTTTCTTCACGAGAGATTAATTAACAAACTCGTTCGAACCGAATCAGTTCATACAAAGCTTTAACCGAACCCAGTTCAAACAAACCTTGAATCGAACTCTGTTTAAACAAAACTTAAAGTAGAGATTAAACTTATTTATAAACTAATGAGTTCGAAAGAGTTTCTCATTTATATCCTTAGTGGCAAAAATTCTTTCCTCTTTGGAGGGAGGTTTTGAAAAAGAGACAAGCCATAGTTGAAAAATACATGGGGAAACTATACCACTAGATAATAATAATAATGATAATAGTAATAATAATAATAATAATAATAATAATAATAATAATAATAATAATAATAATAATAATAATAATAATAATAATAATAATAATAATAATAATAATAATAATAATAATAATAATAATGAAAGAAGTACCACACCACAAACCTATTCTATTGCCCCACCATAATCCTTGACACCAAACCACTACCAAGATAGAAAAAAAAATGAACACTTTAAACCAAATCCGCTCATGCATGATGGGAATTGTTGAATTTCAATTTTAGTAACGGAGCCAATTCACAAAAATGAAATTAAAATGTTTGCTTCTCCTCCAAATTTAAAAAAGAGGTTGAGCTTAAAATTAATTATAATTTATATTTTCTGTGAAACAAAACAAGCAAAGACGACAGAAGAAAGAAGAACTCCACTAGCTAACCAACCACCTAGGTGTTGTTTCAAATTCCAACACTTGAAGAAATATCACTTGCCCATTCAGTATTATCCATCCCATTAACCTTTTAACTACAATGCAAACACCCTAAATAATATCAAAACTTGACAAGCAAGTCACTGATTATTAACATAGAATTTATAATCATCATCATCACCAAATCATCATTATATCCACAACATCATTCTAGATTATAGATCTAATTTTTCTCATGAATCAATGTGAATTTTTATATTTATATGTATAAAATTTTTTAAATAAAATTATTCAAGATCTATAATACTATATATATATATATATGATAATATTAAGTATATATGGTACATATGTTTTAAAATATAAATCAGCGATTAGAGTAATTATAGACATTGAACTATTTGGTGCCTAACAAGTACTCTGCCTTTGTATATTATAATAATATTATGTGTCTATGCGTGCATGTGGAAAAAAGGTCTTGTCTTCATGAAATCATCATCTTTTTTTTTTTTTGGTATATGGAGAAACCAGTGGAAAATGTTTCTAGAAAAGAAAATACTACTCTTTACATGAATTTCAATGTAAGTTTCGTTGTTTTCAATTTTTTAATAGTGTAGTTTTACTTTTAATTGAAAATCATTTCTTTTAAATCTATATAAAAATATATTTTTTACTTTTCTAGTGATACTGTTTGATTTTTCCAACAGAATATCACTTGAATATTTAGCTAAATATACATGTTAAATCACTCCAAATCCAGCAACATACTAATGATATTATAAAAAAGATACGACATACCATAAAAGACTGTATATAAGAAAAATGATTATATTATAATTTCATATTTAGGCAAGAAGGTGAAAAAGTAAAAATGATCCCATAAAGAAGAGAGAAATAAAATATCAAAATCTCATTCAAACCCTAATAGTCGTCTTCAATTTTACATAAAAACACAGAAGACCAAATCCTTTCTTACACCACGATCCATTTTCTCGTCTCTAGAAATCGAATTCTTCCATTCTATTCTACCTATCGTTTTTTCCAGCCTATATCATCCTCTTTCTTTGTATAAAGTTTTATTTTCTTTCATATCTCTAACCAAGTTCTGTTTTTTAATGGAGAACATATCAAATCGATCTATGGCCATTACATTTCAAATATAGATTATACGTATAAAACCCAAACCTTCGTTGAAGATGTGAGTTTTCTTATTTCCATATTCTAAATTATTTTTATTATCTTATTATTTTGAAAATAAAAAATAATTTTTATGTGTTAAAACATGAAAATTTGTCAATTTCTATTTTTTAAAGAGTTTTATTTTTCCAAATGTTGTATGTACATGTTTTGATTATTTTTATGCATTGCCTACATTTCTTTAGACATAATTATTTTAGACATTATAATTTGAGTTTGTAGCAATAATATTGCATAAAAAAATACAAATCACTTGGGTTGTAACCTTAGTTTTGGGGGATTAGGGACTATAAAAGATTCCATTTTCATTTTTCATTATTTTCCATCTTTAATTGCATCTGTTGTATTAGAATTTCACTTCAAGAATCTACATTCACATTAAAATGTCTTATGAACATAATGTGTATAAAATGGACATTGTCAAATCTGTTAGATTTACTTTTGTTTAATTTATTAGATTGATCCATTATTTATATTTAGAAAATGGGAGCTTAATTCAATTGAATTAATTAGCCTAAATTTGATTGAGAAGCAATATTAGATCTATACGTTGAATGTCTTGTGGATATATGTTGCTTTCACAACTGCCTTCCTTAAATTTAATCACTCTCATATATAAATTTTTATCTAATCCTTAGCTTCGATGTTTGTTTAAATGTGATTGAATTTTATATTTGTTAGGTGCATTGTGAGCATATATTTACAGATGGAAAAGAGAAGTGTTTGTGCACTTTTACAATTGTATGGAAACATGGTCCAAGATGATGTAAGGAAAAAACCCTAGGCATTGAAAGCATAAGTAACATAGTACCTGCTACTAATGTACATCCAAAATTGATATCTTCATGAAGTTGAAAAATTTAGATCAATCAAAAGAAGTCTGGTTCATCATCTCCTAAAAGATTCAAAGGATCCGAATAAACACGAGACAAAGGTATGATTTTGATTGCTACTATTTTTGTGATTTGTAAATGTTTAATTACTTTATACCACAAGACAAATAATATTTATCGGATTTTAAAATTTTGTATTACAAGAGTTATTAATAAAATTATTCAATAGAGGGACGAGGAGAGATGTTGGAAGAAGGATTCTCGCAAAAGATTCAAAGGCTCCGAATCAACACGTGGAAAAGGTCTGATTTTCGGTGCTACTTTTTTTATCATTTTGTTATGTTTAAGTACATCATATCACAAATTAAGAGTTTTTATCACAAATTTTGTATTCTAGGAGTAATTAATACAAATGTTCAAGAGATGGAAGAGGAGAGGGATCTATGTGAGCTATTCGGTTCAAAATACATGAGAGCTTGAATTCAATTTGGTTTTGGTTTTTTGAAAAGAATTAGAAGGAACTTAAGAAAAGGTTCAATGATGGATCTTCTTTGAGAAGAGCCCCAACTTAGCAGCCAAACGAATTTTTCGTAGGTTCCCAGCTCTTAGTCATTATTGAGAAGTCAACCCTAAAATATCTTTTATAATCATTTTGTAATAATTATAAGATCAAAAATTTAGTACGAATTTTATCAAGCTCCAAATGAGTTAAACATTTTTGTAGCTTTATTTCTACTTTGTGAATCATATTATTCGCTTATAATTATTCGATGATTTTGATATTATTATTATTTGATTGAATTGATTGCTAGCCACAGAATATATACATATCTTATGTTTAGTATATTAATCCCATAAAAAATACCCTTCAGGAATTGCCCTAGATATTACGCTATCTAATATGCGGTTAGAATCTATCACGCTTACTAGACTTAGGGTCACTTAGGGTCACTCAGTAAAGGTATCAAAGTTTAAGAAATAACCTCATAGCGTACTGGGAAGAGACTTAGGTGGACCTTTGAATCCCGATTAATGGGTTTAACCCAACTCCCCCTTAATTAGAATAATATATTTTCATAATAATTTGTGAAGAAGCTAAGCAGTTTGAGTTGTATCTAATATATACTCGTTAATTGCTATATTTTACTTGTTATATTATATTATTACACTAGTTGAACACTTTATATTAATTTTACATTCCCCGTAGAGAATGATTTTCTTACTATTATATTAATTATAACACTTTATGACGTGTGGAGAATAAATGTATCTAGTATGTGAATTATATCACTCCCAAGGCCCGATAGCAACCGCAATGAAAGCTGACTATTTTCCTTGTCCCTTTATGCTGCAAAACTCACGCTCTAACTAAAGTGTTTGATCAAATACTAACAAAAAAAATATATATGTATGGATAATACATTGTTGCTTCAAGAAACCACCATATTTTACTTTTGAATATAAACAGAGCCCCATCTATGGATATTAAATATTATAATTATTACGTTAAAGGGTGCAACTATTCATAGGAGTATAGAGAAATAAAAAGTGAGATGAGATTATGGTGTCTATAGAGAATAAAAGTCAAAAGAAATACAGGTGGTCTTCGGAACATATTTGGTGCTCTGGTGGTTGTAAACGAGTATATCGAAAACTAGATGTGAAAGCTTGTTTTAATTTCTCGAGACCTACAGAGTCGAACTCAAGTAAGTAAGATGTTTTAGCTTGTTTGTTTAACGTCTCTAAAAGGCCTTTTTTCAAACCAAACTAGAGTTGTTCACGAATATTTGTTCCTTAAAGTGAAGCGGAACTTCCTTGAACACGTGTAAGATGTTATAGGATTTTTGTTTAACTTCATCGAAAGATCTTTTTTTGAACCAAACACGACTTGTTCACTGATAAATTGTTTCTTAAATGGTAAAGCGAAACTTCCTTGAACAAACGTAAGATGTTCTAGCTTGTTTGTTTAAATTCTGTTAAAGATCTTTTTTCAAACTAAACTTGAGATTCATGAACAATTTGTTTCTTAAATGGTGGAGCGAAACTTCCTTGAACAATTGATAATGTATGAAATATATAATCTATAATAAAAAAATTTAATATTAATAAAGAAATTCAAATCTTAAGAAATTTTAAAATCTTATTTAATATTTGAAATTCATTAATATATTTACAAATAAATAAAATATTAATTTATCAATTATAATATAAACGATTAATTAACAAACTCGTTCGAACCGAAACAGTTCATACAAAGCTTTAACCGAACACAGTTCAAACAAACCTTGAATCGATCTCTGTTTAAACAAAACTTAAATTAGAGATTAAACTTATTTATAAACTAATGAGTTCGAAAGAGTTTCTCAATTATATCCTTAGTGGCAAAAATTCTTTCCTCTTTGGAGGGAGGTTTTGAAAAAGAGACAAGCCATAGTTGGAAAATAGGTGGGAAAACTATACCACTAGATAATAATAATAATGATTATAATAATAATAATAATAATAATAATAATAATAATAATAATATTAATAATAATAATAATAATAATGAAAGAAGTACCACACCACAAACATATTCTATTGCCCGACCATAATCCTTGACACCAAACCACTACCAAGATAGAAAAAAACTGAACACTTTAAACCAAATCCGCTCATGCATGATGGGAATTGTTAAATTTCTTTTAGTAATGGAGTCAATTCACAAAAATGAAATTAAAATGTTTGCTTCTCCTCCAAATTTAAAAAGGAGGTTGAGCTTAAAATTAATTATAATTTATATTTTCCGTGAAACAAAACAAGCGAAGACGACAGAAAAAAGAAGAACTCCACTAGCTAACCAACCACCTAGGTGTTGTTTCAAATTCCAACACTTGAAGAAATATCACTTGCCCATTCAGTATTACGCATCCCATTAACCTTTTAACTACAATGCAAACACCCTAAATAATATCAAAACTTGACAAGCAAGTCACTTATTATTAACATAGAATTTATAATCATCATCATCACCAAATCATCATTATATCCAAAATCATTCTAGAATATAGAGCTAATTTTTCTCATAAATCAATGTTAATTTTTATATTTATATGTATAAATTTTTTTAAATAAAATTATTAAATATCTATAATACTCTATATATATATGATAATATTAAGTATATATGGTACATAGGTTTTAAAATATAAATCAGCGATTTATTATTAAACATGTTAAAACTTCTGAGATTTGTTTGTTATTAGAGTAATTATAGACATTGAACTATTTGGTGCCAAACAAGTACTCTGCCTTTATATCTTATAATAATAATATGTGTTTATGCGTGCATGTGGAAAAAAGGTTTTGTCTTCATGAAATCATCATCTTTCTTTTTGGTATATGGAGAAACCGGTGGAAAATGTTTCTAGAAAAGAAAATACTACTCTTTACATGAATTTCAATGTAAGTTTCGTTGGTTTCAATTTTTTTAATAGTGTAGTTTTACTTTTAATTGAAAATCATTTCTTTTAAATCTATATAAAAATATATTTTTTACTTTTCTAGTGATACTGTTTGATTTTTCCAACAGAATATCACTTGAATATTTAGCTAAATATACATGTTAAATCACTCTAAATCCAGCAACATACTATTGATATTATAAAAAAAGATAGGACATACCATAAAAGGCTGTATATAAGAAAAATGGATATATTATAATTTCATATTTATGCAAGAAGGTGAAAAAGTAAAAATGATCCCATAAAGAAGAGAGAAATAAAATATCACAAATCTCATTCAAACCCTAACAGCCGTCTTCAATTTTACATAAAAACACAGAAGACCAAATCCTTTCTTACACCACAATCCATTTTCTCCTCTCTAGAAATCGAATTTTTCCATTCTATTCTACCTATCTTTTTTTCCAAACCTATATCCTCCTCTTTCTTTGTATAAAATTTTATTTTCTTTCATATCTCTAACCAAGTTCCGTTTTTTAATGTTGAACATATCAAATCGATCTATGGCCATTACATTTCAAATATAGATTATACGTATAAAACCCAAACCTTTGTTGAAGATCTGAGTTTTCTTATTTCCATATTCTAAATTATTTATATTATCTTATCATTTTGAAAATAGAAAATAAATTTTTATGTGTTCAAACATGAAAATTTGTCAATTTCTATTTTTTTTAAGAATTTTATGTTTTCAAATGTTGTACATACATGTTTTGATTATTTTTATGCATTGCCTACATTTATTTAGACATAATTATTTAAGAAATTATAATTTGAGTTTGTAGCAATAATATTGCATAAACAAATACAAATCACTTGGGGTGTAACCTTAGTTTTGGGGGATTAGGGGCTATAAAAGATTCCATTTTTATTTTTCTTCATTTTCCATCTTTAATTGCATATGTTGTATTAGAATTTCACTTAAGGAATCTGCATTCACATTAAAATGTCTTATAAACATAATGTGTATAAAATGGCCATTGTCAAATCAGTTAGATTTACATTCATTTAATTGATTAAATTAATTCATTATTTATATTTAGAATTGGGGAGTTTAATTCAATTGAATTAATTAGCCTAAATTTGGTTGAGAAGCAATATTAGATCTATACGTTGAATGTCTCGTGAATATATGTTGCTTTCACAACTGCATTCCTTAAATTTAAACACTCTCATATATAATTTTTTTTCTAATCCTTAGCTTAGGATTTTTGTTTAAAATTGATTGAATTTTATATTTGTTAGGTGCATTGTGAGCATTCATTTACAGATGGAAAAGAGAAGTGTTTGTACAGATGGAAAAGAGAAGTGTTTGTGCACTTTTACAGTTGTATGACTACATGGTCCAAGATGATGTAAGGAATAAACCCTAGGCATTGAAAGCACAAGTAACATAGTACCTGCTACTAATGTACATCCAAAATTGATATCTTCATGAAGTTGGAAAATTTTAAATCAATCAAAAGAAGTCTAGTTCATCATCTCTTAAAAGATTCAAAGGTTCCGAATCAACACGAGACTAAGGTATGATTTTGAGTGCTACTATTTTTGTGATTCTTATATGTTTAATTACTTTATACCACAAGACAAATAATTTTTATCGCAATTTCAAATTTTGTATTACAGGAGTAATTAGTAAAATTATTCAATAGAGGGACGAGGAGAGAGATGTTGGAAGAAGGAATCTCACAAAATATTCAAAGGCTCCGAATCAACACGTGGCAAAGGTCTGATTTTCGGTGCTACTTTTTTTGTCATTTTTTATGTTTAAGTACATCATATCACAAATTAGGAGTTTTTATCACAAATTTTGTATTATAGGAGTAATAAATACAAATGTTCAAGAGATGGAAGAGGAGAGGGATCTAAGTGAGCTATTCGGTTCAAAATACATGAGAGCTTGACTTCAATTTGATTGTGGTTTTTTGAAGAGAATCAGAAGGAACTTAAGCAAAGGTTCAATGATGGATCTTCTTTGAGAAGAGCCCCAACTTCGCAGCAAAACGAATTTTTCCTAGGTGCCCAACTCGTAGTCATTATTAAGAGGTCAACCCTAAAATATCTTTTATAATCATTTTGTAATAATTATAAGATTAAAAATTTAATACGAATTTTATCAAGTTCCAAATGAGCTAAACATGTTTGTAGCTTGATTTCTAATTTGTGAATCATATTATTCGCTTATAATTATTCGATGATTTTGATATTATGAATATTTGATTAAATTGATTGCTAGCCATAGAATATATATACATATCTTATGTTTAGTATATTAATCCCATAAAAAATACCCTTCGGGAATTTCCCAAGTTCTTACACTATCGCCCAAGATGAAGTATATGAACTGAA
Source organism: Nemophila menziesii (assembly GCA_029959085.1). Classification (NCBI taxonomy): domain Eukaryota; kingdom Viridiplantae; phylum Streptophyta; class Magnoliopsida; order Boraginales; family Hydrophyllaceae; genus Nemophila; species Nemophila menziesii. The sequence continues at coordinate 59,472,461 of JARWIR010000005.1, read as the reverse complement.
ATAAATATATAATTGTGTTTCGTGATATATAATCCATAGATCGTAAAAACAAGAATATCTAATATGTGGTTAGAATCTATCACGCTTACTAGACTTAGGGTCACTCAGTAAAGGTATCTAAGTACTTACGTGGACCTTTGAATCCCGACTAATGGGTTTAACCCAACTCCTCCTTAATTAGAATACAATGTTTGCTTAAAAATTTGTGAAGCTAAGCAGTTTGAGTTGTATCTAATATATACTCGTTAATTGCTATATTTTACTTGTTATATTATATTATTACACTAGTTGAACACTTTATATTAATTTTACATTCCCCGTAGAGAATGATTTTCTTACTATTATATTAATTATAACAATTAATGACGTGTGGAGAATAAACGTATCTAGTATGTGAATTATATCACCCCCAAGGCCCGATAGCAACCGCAATGAAAGCCGACTATTTTCCTTGGTCCTTTATGCTGCAAAACTCACGATCTAACTAAAGCGTTTGATCAAATACTAACAAAAAAATCGATATATGTATGGATAATAAATTTTTGCTTTAAGAAATCACCATATTTTACTTTTGAATATATACAGAGCCCCATCTATGGATATTAAATTTTATAATTATTACGTTAAAGGGTGCAACTATTCATAAGAGTATAGAGAAATAAAAAGTGAGATGAGATTATGGTGTCTATAGAGAATAAAAGTCAAAAGAAATACAAGTGGTCTTAAAACATATTTGGTGCTCTGGTGGTTGTAAACGAGTATATCGAAAACAAGATGTGAAAGCTTGTTTTAATTTCGCGAGACCTACTTAGTCGAACTCAAGTAAGTAAGATGTTTTACCTTGTTTGTTTAACGTCTCCAAAAGTCCTTTTTTCGCACCAAACTAGAGTTGTTCACGAATATTTGTTTCTTAAATGGTTAAGCGGAACTTCCTTGAACACGTGTAAGATGTTATAGGATTTTTGTTTAAATTCTTCGAAAGATCTTTTTTTGAACTAAACTCGATTTGTTCACAGATAAATTGTTTATTAAATGGTAAAGCGAAACTTCCTTGAACACACGTAAGATGTTCTAGCTTGTTTGTTTAAATTCTCTAAAAGATCTTTTTTCAAACTAAACTTCAGATTCATGAACAATTTGTTTCTTAAATGGTTGAGCGAAACTTCCTTGAACAACTGATAATGGATGAAATATATAATCTATAATCAAAATTTTAATATTAATAAAGAAATTCAAATCTTAAGAAATTATAAAATCTTATTTAATATTTGAAATTCATTAATATATTTACAAATAAATAAAATATTAATTTATAAATCATAATATAAACGATTAATTAACAAACTCGTTTGAAGGAACTCAGTTCATACAAAGCTTTAACCGAACTCAGTTCTAACAAACCTTGAATCGAACTCTGTTTAAACAAAACTTAAATTAGAGATTAAACTTATTTATAAACTAATGAGTTCGAAAGAGTTTCTCATTTATATCCTTAGTGGCAAAAATTCTTTTCTCTTTGGAGGGAGGTTTTGAAAAAGAGACAAGCCATAGTTGAAAAATAGGTGGAAAAACTATACCGCTAGATAATAATAATATTAATAATAATAATAATAATAATAATAAAAATAATAATAATAATAATAATAATAATAATAATAATAATAATAATAATAATAATAATGAAAGAAGTACCACACCACAAACCTATTCTATTGCCCAACCATAATCCTTGACACCAAACCACTATCAAGATAGAAAAAAACTGAACACTTTAAATCAAAGCCGGTCATGCATGATGGGAATTGTTAAATTTCAATTTTAGTAACGGAGTCAATTCACAAAAATGAAATTAAAAAGTTTGCTTCTCCTCCAAATTTAAAAAAAGAGATTGAGCTTAAAATTAATTATAATTTATATTTTTCGTGAAACAAAACAAGCGAAGAAGACAGAAGAAAGAAGAACTCCACTAGCTAACCAACTACCTAGGTGTTGTTTCAAGTTCCAACACCTGAAGAAATATCACTTGCCCATTCAGTATTACCTATCCCATTAACCTTTTAACTGCAATGCAAACACCCTAAATAATACCAAAACTTGACAAGCAAGTCACTGATTATTAACATAGATTTTATAATCATCATCATCACCAAATCATCATTATATCCACAACATCATTCTAGATTATAGATCTAATTTTTCTCATAAATCAATGTGAATTTTTATATTTATATGTATAAATTTTTTGAATAAAATTATTCAAGATCTATAATACTCTATATATATATTTGATAATATTTAGTATATATGGTACATATGATTTCAAATGTAAATCAACAATTTAGTATTAAACATGTTAAAACTTTTGAGATTTGTTTGTTATTAGAGTAATTTTAGACATTGAACTATCTGATGCATAACAAGAACTCTGCCTTTATATCTTATAATAATAATATGTGTGTATGCGTGCATATGGACAAAAGGTTTTTGTTTCATGAAATCATCATCTTTCTTTTTGGTATATGGAGAAACCGGTTGAAAAGGTTTCTAGAAAAGAAAATACTACTCTTTACATGAATTTAAATGTAAGTTTCGTTATTTTCAATTTCTTTTAATAGTGTAGTTTTACTTTTAATTGAAAATCGTTTCTTTTAAATAAATATAAAAATATATTTTTTACTTTTCTAGTGCTTGAATATTTAGCGAAATATACATGTTAAGTCACTCTAAATCCAGCAACATACAAATGATATTATAAAAAAAGATACTACAAACCATAAAAGGCTGTATATAAGAAAAATGGATATATAATAATTTCATATTTTGGCAAGAAGGTGAAAAAATAAAAATGATACCAGAAAGAAGAGAGAAATAAAATATCACAAATCTCATTCAAACCCTAATAGCCGTCTTCAATTTTACATAAAAACACAAAAGATCAAATCCTTTCTTACACCACGATCCATTTTCTCCTCTCTAGATTCTTCCATTCTACTCTACCTATATTTTTTTTCCTAGCCTATATCCTCCTATTTCTTTGTATAAAGTTTTATTTTCTTTCCTATCTCTAACCAAGTTCCGTTTTTTAATTTTGAACATATCAAATCGATCTATGGCCATTACATTTCAAATATAGATTATACGTATAAAACCCAAACCTTTGTTGAAGATCTGAGTTTTCTTATTTCCATATTCTAAATTATTTATATTATCTTATCATTTTGAAAATAGAAAATAATTTTTATGTGTTAAAACATGAAAATTTGTCAATTTCTATTTTTTTAAAGAGTTTTATGTTTTCAAATATTGTACGTACATATTTTGATTATTTTTATGCATTGCTTACATTTATTTAGACATAATTACTTAAGAAATTATAATTTGAGTTTGTAGCAATAATATTGCATAAACAAATACAAATCACTTGGGGTGTAACCTTAGTTTTGGGGGATTAGGGGCTATAAAAGATTCCATTTTTATTTTTCTTCATTTTCCATCTTTAATTGCATATGTTGTATTAGAATTTCACTTAAAGAATCTGCATTCACATTAAAATGTCCTATAAACACAATGTGTATAAAATGGTCATTGTCAAATCAGTTAGATTTACATTCATTTAATTGATTAAATTAATTCATTATTTATATTTAGAATTGGGGATTGAATTAATTAGCCTAAATTTGGTTGAGAAGCAATATTAGATCTATACGTTGAATGTCTCGTGAATATATGTTGCTTTCACAACTGCATTCCTTAAATTTAAACACTCTTATATATAATTTTTTATCTAATCCTTAGCTTAGGATTTTTGTTTAAAATTGATTGAATTTTATATTTGTTAGGTGCATTGTGAGCATTCATTTACAGATGGAAAAGAAAAGTGTTTGTGCACTTTTACAGTTGTATGACTACATGGTCCAAGATGATGTAAGGAATAAACCCTAGGCATTGAAAGCATAAGTAACATAGTACCTGCTGCTAATGTACATCCAAAATTGATATCTTCATGAAGTTGGAAAATTTTAAATCAATCAAAAGAAGTCTAGTTCATCATCTCTTAAAAGATTCAAAGGTTCCGAATCAACACGAGACAAATGTATGATTTTGAGTGCTACTATTTTTGTGATTCTTATATGTTTAATTACTTTATACCACAAGACAAAGAATTTTTATCGCAATTTCAAATTTTGTATTACAGGAGTAATTAGTAAAATTATTCAACAGAGGGACGAGGAGAGAGATGTTGGAAGAAGGAATCTCGCAAAATATTCAAAGGCTCTGAATCAACACGTGGCAAAGGTCTGATTTTCGGTGCTACTTTTTTTGTCATTTTTTTATGTTTAAGTACATCATATCACAAATTAAGAGTTTTTATCACAAATTTTGTATTATAGGAGTAATTAATACAAATGTTCAAGAGATGGAAGAGGAGAGGGATCTAAGTGAGCTATTCGGTTCAAAATACATGAGAGCTTGACTTCAATTTGATTTTGGTTTTTTGAAGAGAATTAGAAGGAACTTAAGCAAAGGTTCAATGATGGATCTGCTTTGAGAAGAGCCCCAACTTAGCAGCCAAACGAATTTTTCCTAGGTGCCCAACTCTTAGTCATTATTAAGATGTCAACCCTAAAATATCTTTTATAATCATTTTGTAATAATTATAAGATTAAAAATTTAATACGAATTTTATCAAGCTCCAAATGAGCTAAACATGTTTGTACCTTGATTTCTACTTTGTGAATCATATTATTCGCTTATAATTATTCGATGATTTTGATATTATGATTATTTGATTAAATTGATTGCTAGCCATAGAATATATATACATATCTTATGTTTAGTATATTAATCCCATAAAAAATACCCTTCGGGAATTTCCCAAGATCTTACACTATCACCCACGATGAAGTATATGAACTGAAATAAATATATAATTGTGTTACGTGATATAGAATCCATAGATCGTAACAACAAGAATATCTAATATGTGGTTAGAATCTATCACGCTTACTAGACTTAGGGTCACTCAGTAAAGGTATCTAAGTACTTACGTGGACCTTTGAATCGCGACTAATGGGTTTAACCCAACTCCCCCTTAATTAGAATACAATTTTTGCTTAATAATTTGTGAAGCTAAGCAGTTTGAGTTGTATCTAATATATACTCGTTAATTGCTATATTTTACTTGTTATATTATATTATTACACTAGTTGAACACTTTATATTAATTTTACATTCCCCGTAGAGAATGATTTTCTTACTATTATATTAATTATAACAATTTATGACGTGTGGAGAATAAACGTATCTAGTATGTGAATTTTATCACCCCCAAGGCCCGATAGCAACCGCAATGAAAGCAGACTATTTTCCTTGGTCCTTTATGCCGCAAAACTCATGCTCTAACTAAAGCGTTTGACCAAATACTAACAAAAAAATCGAGATATGTATGGATAATAAATTTTTTCTTTAAGAAATCACCATATTTTACTTTTGAATATATACAGAGCCCCATCTATGGATATTAAATTTTATAATTATTACGTTAAAGGGTGCAACTATTCATAAGATTATAGAGAAATAAAAAGTGAGATGAGATTATGGTGTCTATAGAGAATAAAAGTCAAAAGAAATACAGGTGGTCTTAAAACATATTTGGTGCTCTGGTGGTTGTAAACGAGTATATCGAAAACTAGATGTGAAAGCTTGTTTTAATTTCTCGAGACCTACTTAGTCGAACTCAAGTAAGTAAGATGTTTTACCTGGTTTGTTTAACGTCTCCAAAAGGCCTTTTTCCGAACCAAACTAGAGTTGTTCACGAATATTTGTTTCTTAAATGGTGAAGCGGAACTTCTTGAACACGTTAAGATGTTATAGGATTTTTGTTTAAATTCTTCGAAAGATATTTTTTTGAACTAAACTCGATTTGTTCACAGATAAATTGTTTCTTAAATGGTAAAGCGAAACTTCCTTGAACACACGTAAGATGTTCTAGCTTGTTTGTTTAAATATTCTAAAAGATCTTTTCTCAAACTAAACTTCAGATTCATGAACAATTTGTTTCTTAAATGGTTGAGCGAAACATCCTTGAACAACTGATAATGTATGAAATGTATAATCAATAATCAAAATTTTAATATTAATAAAGAAATTAAAATCTTAAGAAATTATAAAATCTTATTTAATATTTGAAATTCATTAATATATTTACAAATAAATAAAATATTAATTTATAAATCATAATATAAAAGATTAATTAACAAACTCGTTCGAACGAACTCAGTTCATACAAAGATTTAACCGAACTCAGTTCAAACAAACCTTGAATCGAACTCTGTTTAAACAAAACTTAAATTAGAGATTAAACTTATTTATAAACTAATGAGTTCGAAAGAGTTTCTCATTTATATCCTTAGTGGCAAAAATTCTTTTCTCTTTGGAGGGAGGTTTTGAAAAAGAGACAAGCCATAGTTGAAAAATAGGTGGAAAAACTATACCGCTAGATAATAATAATATTAATAATAATAATAATAATAATAATAAAAATAATAATAATAATAATAATAATAATAATAATAATAATAATAATAATAATAATAATAATAATAATAATAATAATGAAAGAAGTACCACACCACAAACCTATTCTATTGCCCAACCATAATCCTTGACACCAAACCACTATCAAGATAGAAAAAAACTGAACACTTTAAATCAAAGCCGGTCATGCATGATGGGAATTGTTAAATTTCAATTTTAGTAACGGAGTCAATTCACAAAAATGAAATTAAAAAGTTTGCTTCTCCTCCAAATTTAAAAAAAGAGATTGAGCTTAAAATTAATTATAATTTATATTTTTCGTGAAACAAAACAAGCGAAGAAGACAGAAGAAAGAAGAACTCCACTAGCTAACCAACTACCTAGGTGTTGTTTCAAGTTCCAACACCTGAAGAAATATCACTTGCCCATTCAGTATTACCTATCCCATTAACCTTTTAACTGCAATGCAAACACCCTAAATAATACCAAAACTTGACAAGCAAGTCACTGATTATTAACATAGATTTTATAATCATCATCATCACCAAATCATCATTATATCCACAACATCATTCTAGATTATAGATCTAATTTTTCTCATAAATCAATGTGAATTTTTATATTTATATGTATAAATTTTTTGAATAAAATTATTCAAGATCTATAATACTCTATATATATATTTGATAATATTTAGTATATATGGTACATATGATTTCAAATGTAAATCAACAATTTAGTATTAAACATGTTAAAACTTTTGAGATTTGTTTGTTATTAGAGTAATTTTAGACATTGAACTATCTGATGCATAACAAGAACTCTGCCTTTATATCTTATAATAATAATATGTGTGTATGCGTGCATATGGACAAAAGGTTTTTGCTTCATGAAATCATCATCTTTCTTTTTGGTATATGGAGAAACCGGTTGAAAAGGTTTCTAGAAAAGAAAATACTACTCTTTACATGAATTTAAATGTAAGTTTCGTTATTTTCAATTTCTTTTAATAGTGTAGTTTTACTTTTAATTGAAAATCGTTTCTTTTAAATAAATATAAAAATATATTTTTTACTTTTCTAGTGCTTGAATATTTAGCGAAATATACATGTTAAGTCACTCTAAATCCAGCAACATACAAATGATATTATAAAAAAAGATACTACAAACCATAAAAGGCTGTATATAAGAAAAATGGATATATAATAATTTCATATTTTGGCAAGAAGGTGAAAAAATAAAAATGATACCAGAAAGAAGAGAGAAATAAAATATCACAAATCTCATTCAAACCCTAATAGCCGTCTTCAATTTTACATAAAAACACAAAAGATCAAATCCTTTCTTACACCACGATCCATTTTCTCCTCTCTAGATTCTTCCATTCTACTCTACCTATATTTTTTTTCCTAGCCTATATCCTCCTATTTCTTTGTATAAAGTTTTATTTTCTTTCCTATCTCTAACCAAGTTCCGTTTTTTAATTTTGAACATATCAAATCGATCTATGGCCATTACATTTCAAATATAGATTATACGTATAAAACCCAAACCTTTGTTGAAGATCTGAGTTTTCTTATTTCCATATTCTAAATTATTTATATTATCTTATCATTTTGAAAATAGAAAATAATTTTTATGTGTTAAAACATGAAAATTTGTTAATTTCTATTTTTTTAAAGAGTTTTATGTTTTCAAATATTGTACGTACATGTTTTGATTATTTTTATGCATTGCTTACATTTATTTAGACATAATTACTTAAGAAATTATAATTTGAGTTTGTAGCAATAATATTGCATAAACAAATACAAATCACTTGGGGTGTAACCTTAGTTTTGGGGGATTAGGGGCTATAAAAGATTCCATTTTTATTTTTCTTCATTTTCCATCTTTAATTGCATATGTTGTATTAGAATTTCACTTAAAGAATCTGCATTCACATTAAAATGTCCTATAAACACAATGTGTATAAAATGGTCATTGTCAAATCAGTTAGATTTACATTCATTTAATTGATTAAATTAATTCATTATTTATATTTAGAATTGGGGATTGAATTAATTAGCCTAAATTTGGTTGAGAAGCAATATTAGATCTATACGTTGAATGTCTCGTGAATATATGTTGCTTTCACAACTGCATTCCTTAAATTTAAACACTCTTATATATAATTTTTTATCTAATCCTTAGCTTAGGATTTTTGTTTAAAATTGATTGAATTTTATATTTGTTAGGTGCATTGTGAGCATTCATTTACAGATGGAAAAGAAAAGTGTTTGTGCACTTTTACAGTTGTATGACTACATGGTCCAAGATGATGTAAGGAATAAACCCTAGGCATTGAAAGCATAAGTAACATAGTACCTGCTACTAATGTACATCCAAAATTGATATCTTCATGAAGTTGGAAAATTTTAAATCAATCAAAAGAAGTCTAGTTCATCATCTCTTAAAAGATTCAAAGGTTCCGAATCAACACGAGACAAATGTATGATTTTGAGTGCTACTATTTTTGTGATTCTTATATGTTTAATTACTTTATACCACAAGACAAAGAATTTTTATCGCAATTTCAAATTTTGTATTACAGGAGTAATTAGTAAAATTATTCAACAGAGGGACGAGGAGAGAGATGTTGGAAGAAGGAATCTCGCAAAATATTCAAAGGCTCTGAATCAACACGTGGAAAAGGTCTGATTTTCGGTGCTACTTTTTTTGTCATTTTTTTATGTTTAAGTACATCATATCACAAATTAAGAGTTTTTATCACAAATTTTGTATTATAGGAGTAATTAATACAAATGTTCAAGAGATGGAAGAGGAGAGGGATCTAAGTGAGCTATTCGGTTCAAAATACATGAGAGCTTGACTTCAATTTGATTTTGGTTTTTTGAAGAGAATTAGAAGGAACTTAAGCAAAGGTTCAATGATGGATCTGCTTTGAGAAGAGCCCCAACTTAGCAGCCAAACGAATTTTTCCTAGGTGCCCAACTCTTAGTCATTATTAAGATGTCAACCCTAAAATATCTTTTATAATCATTTTGTAATAATTATAAGATTAAAAATTTAATACGAATTTTATCAAGCTCCAAATGAGCTAAACATGTTTGTACCTTGATTTCTACTTTGTGAATCATATTATTCGCTTATAATTATTCGATGATTCTGATATTATGATTATTTGATTAAATTGATTGCTAGCCATAGAATATATATATATATCTTATGTTTAGTATATTAATCCCATAAAAAATACCCTTCGGGAATTTCCCAAGATCTTACACTATCACCCACGATGAAGTATATGAACTGAAATAAATATATAATTGTGTTACGTGATATAGAATCCATAGATCGTAACAACAAGAATATCTAATATGTGGTTAGAATCTATCACGCTTACTAGACTTAGGGTCACTCAGTAAAGGTATCTAAGTACTTACGTGGACCTTTGAATCGCGACTAATGGGTTTAACCCAACTCCCCCTTAATTAGAATACAATTTTTGCTTAATAATTTGTGAAGCTAAGCAGTTTGAGTTGTATCTAATATATACTCGTTAATTGCTATATTTTACTTGTTATATTATATTATTACACTAGTTGAACACTTTATATTAATTTTACATTCCCCGTAGAGAATGATTTTCTTACTATTATATTAATTATAACAATTTATGACGTGTGGAGAATAAACGTATCTAGTATGTGAATTTTATCACCCCCAAGGCCCGATAGCAACCGCAATGAAAGCAGACTATTTTCCTTGGTCCTTTATGCCGCAAAACTCATGCTCTAACTAAAGCGTTTGACCAAATACTAACAAAAAAATCGAGATATGTATGGATAATAAATTTTTTCTTTAAGAAATCACCATATTTTACTTTTGAATATATACAGAGCCCCATCTATGGATATTAAATTTTATAATTATTACGTTAAAGGGTGCAACTATTCATAAGATTATAGAGAAATAAAAAGTGAGATGAGATTATGGTGTCTATAGAGAATAAAAGTCAAAAGAAATACAGGTGGTCTTAAAACATATTTGGTGCTCTGGTGGTTGTAAACGAGTATATCGAAAACTAGATGTGAAAGCTTGTTTTAATTTCTCGAGACCTACTTAGTCGAACTCAAGTAAGTAAGATGTTTTACCTGGTTTGTTTAACGTCTCCAAAAGGCCTTTTTCCGAACCAAACTAGAGTTGTTCACGAATATTTGTTTCTTAAATGGTGAAGCGGAACTTCTTGAACACGTTAAGATGTTATAGGATTTTTGTTTAAATTCTTCGAAAGATATTTTTTTGAACTAAACTCGATTTGTTCACAGATAAATTGTTTCTTAAATGGTAAAGCGAAACTTCCTTGAACACACGTAAGATGTTCTAGCTTGTTTGTTTAAATATTCTAAAAGATCTTTTCTCAAACTAAACTTCAGATTCATGAACAATTTGTTTCTTAAATGGTTGAGCGAAACATCCTTGAACAACTGATAATGTATGAAATGTATAATCAATAATCAAAATTTTAATATTAATAAAGAAATTAAAATCTTAAGAAATTATAAAATCTTATTTAATATTTGAAATTCATTAATATATTTACAAATAAATAAAATATTAATTTATAAATCATAATATAAAAGATTAATTAACAAACTCGTTCGAACGAACTCAGTTCATACAAAGATTTAACCGAACTCAGTTCAAACAAACCTTGAATCGAACTTTGTTTAAACAAAACTTAAATTAGAGATTAAACTTATTTATAAACTAATGAGTTCGAAAGAGTTTCTCATTTATATCCTTAGTGGCAAAATTTCTTTTCTCTTTGGAGGGAGGTTTTGAAAAAGAGACAAGCCATAGTTGAAAAATAGGTGGGAAAACTATACCACTAGATAATAATAATAATAATAATAATAATAATAATAATACTAATAATAATAATAATAATAATGATAATAATAATAATAATAATAATAATAATAATAATAATAATAATAATGAAAGAAGTACCACACCACAAACCTATTCTATTGCCCCACCATAATCCTTGACACCAAACCACTACCAAGATAGAAAAAAAACTTAACACTTTAAACCAAAGCCGGTCATGCATGATGGGAATTGTTGAATTTCAATTTTAGTAACGGAGTCAATTCACACAAATGAAATTAAAAAGTTTGCTTCTCCTCCAAATTTAAAAAAAGAGATTGAGCTTAAAATTAATTATAATTTATATTTTTCGTGAAACAAAACAAGCGAAGAAGACAGAAGAAAGAAGAACTCCACTAGCTAACCAAACACCTAGGTGTTGTTTCAAATTCCAACACCTGAAGAAATATCACTTGCCTATTCAGTATTACCCATCCCATTAACCTTTTAACTGCAATGCAAACACCCTAAATAATACCAAAACTTGACAAGCAAGTCACTGATTATTAACATAGATTTTATAATCATCATCATCACCAAATCATCATTATATCCACAACATCATTCTAGATTATAGATCTAATTTTTCTCATAAATCAATGTGAATTTTTATATTTATATGTATAGATTTTTTGAATAAAATTATTCAAGATCTATAATACTCTATATATATATATATTTGATAATATTAAGTATATATGGTACATATTATTTCGAATATAAATTAGCAATTTAGTATTAAACATGTTAAAACTTTTGAGATTTGTTTGTTATTAGAGTAATTATAGACATTGAACTATTTGATGCATAACAAGAACTCTGTCTTTATATCTTATAATAATAATAATATGTGTGTATGCGTGCATGTGGACAGAAGATTTTTTGCTTCATGAAATCATCATCTTTCTTTTTGGTATATGGAGAAACCGGTTGAAAAGGTTTCTAGAAAAGAAAATACTACTCTTTACATAAATTTAAATGTAAGTTTCGTTGTTTTCAATTTCTTTTAATACTGTAGTTTTACTTTTAATTGAAAATCGTTTCTTATAAATAAATATACAAATATATTTTTTACTTTTCTAGTGATACGATTTTTCCAACAGCATATCACTTAGAATTTTTAGCTAACTATACATGTTAAATCACTCTAAATCCAGCAACATACGAATAATATTATAAAAAAAGATACGACATACCATAAAAGGCTGTATATAAGAAAAATAGATATATTATAATTTCATATTTAGGCAAGAAGGTGAAAAAATAAAAATGATTCCAGAAAGAAGAGAGAAATAAAATATCACAAATCTCATTCAAACCCTAATAGCCGTATTCAATTTTACTTAAAAACACAGAAGACCAAATCCTTTCTTACACCACGATCCATTTTCTCCTCTCTAGAAATCGAATTCTTCCATTCTATTCTACCTATCTTTTTTTTCCAAGCCTATATCGTCCTCTTTCTTTGGATAAAGATTTATTTTCTTTCCTATCTCTAACCAAGTTCTGTTTTTTAATGGTGAGCATATCAAATCAATCTATGGCCATTACATTTCAAATATAGATTATACGTATAAAACCCAAACCTTTGTTGAGGATGTGAGTTTTCTTATTTCCATATTCTAAATTATTTTTATTATCTTATCATTTTGAAAATAGAAAATAATTTTTATGTGTTAAAAATTGAAAATTTGTCAATTTATATTTTTTTAAAGACTTTTATGTTTCCAAATGTTGTACGTACATGTTTTGATTATTTTTATGCATTGCCTACATTTCTTTAAACATAATTATTTAAGAAATTATAATTTGAGTTTGTAGCAATAATATTGCATAAACAAATACAAATCACTTGGGGTGTAACCTTAGTTTTGGGGTATTAGGGGCTATAAAATATTCCATTTTTATTTTTCTTCATTTTCCATCTTTAATTGCATCTGTTGAATTTCACTTAAAAAATCTGTATTCACATTTAAATGTCTTATAAACATAGTGTGTATAAAATGGCCATTGTCAAATCAGTTAGATTTACATTTATTTAATTGATTAAATTAATTCATTATTTATATTTAGAATTGGGGAGTTTAATTCAAATGAATTGATTAGCCTAAATTTATATTAGATCTATACGTTGAATGTCTCGTGGATATTTGTTGCTTTCATAACTGCATTCCTTAAATTTAAACACTCTCATAAATTAATTTTTATATAATCCTTAGCTTATGATTTTTGTTTAAAATTGATTGAATTTTATATTTGTTAGGTGCATTGTGAGCATTCATTTACAGATGGAAAAGAGAAGTGTTTGTGCACTTTTACAGTTGTATGAATACATGGTCCAAGATGATGTAAGGAAGAAACCCTAGGCATTGAAAGCATAAGTAACATAGTACCTGCTACTAATGTACATCCAAAATTGATATCTTCATGAAGTTGGAAAATTTTAAATCAATCATAAGAAGTCTAGTTCATCATCTCTTAAAAGATTCAAAGGTTCCGAATCAACACGAGACAAAGGTATGATTTTGAGTGCTACTATTTTTGTGATTCTTATATGTTTAATTACCTTATACCACAAGACAAAGAATTTTTATCACAATTTCAAATTTTGTATTACAGGAGTAATTAGTAAAATTATTCAATAGAGGGACGAGGAGAGAGATGTTGGAAGAAGGAATCTCGCAAAAGATTCAACGGCTCCGAATCAACACGTTCGGTGCTACTTTTTTTGTCATTTTTTTATGTTTAAGTACATCATATCACAAATTAAGAGTTTTTATCACAAATTTTGTATTATAGGAGTAATTAATACAAATGTTCAAGAGATGGAAGAGGAGAGGGATCTAAGTGAGCTATTCGGTTCAAAATACATGAGAGCTTGACTTCAATTTGATTGTGGTTTTTTGAAGAGAATTAGAAGGAACTTAAGAAAAGGTTCAATGATGGATCTTCTTTGAGAAGAGCCCCAACTTAGCAGCCAAACGAATTTTTCCTAGTTCCCCAACTCTTAGTCATTATTAAGAGGTCAACCCTAAAATATCTTTTATAATCATTTTGTAATAATTATAAGATTAAAAATTTAATACGAATTTTATCAAGCTCCAAATGAGCTAAACATGTTTGTAGCTTGATTTCTACTTTGTGAATAATATTATTCGCTTATAATTATTCGATGATTTTGATATTATGATTATTTGATTAAATTGATTGCTAGCCATAGAATATATATACATATCTTATGTTTAGTATATTAATCCCATAAAAAATACCTTTCAGGAATTGCCCTAGATCATACACTATCACCCACGATGAAGTATATGAACTGAAATAAATATATAATTGTGTTACGTGATATAGAATCCATAGATTGTAACAACCGGAATATCTAATATGTGGTTAGAATCTATCACGCTTACTAGGCTTAGGGTCACTCAGTAAAGATATCTAAGTTTATGAAATAACCTCATAGCATACTTGCATACTGGGAAGAGACTTACGTGGACCTTTGAATCCCGACTAATGGGTTTAACCCAACTCCCCCTTAATTAGAATACAATTTTTGCTTAATAATTTGTGAAGCTAAGCAGTTTGAGTTGTATCTAATATATACTCGTTAATTGCTATATTTTACTTGTTATATTATATTATTACACTAGTTGAACACTTTATATTAATTTTACATTCCCCGTAGAGAATGATTTTCTTACTATTATATTAATTATAACAATTTATGACGTGTGGAGAATAAACGTATCTAGTATGTGAATTATATCACCCCCAAGGCCCGATAGCAACCGCAATGAAAGCAGACTATTTTCCTTGGTCCTTTATGCCGCAAAACTCATGCTCTAACTAAAGCGTTTGACCAAATACTAACAAAAAAATCGAGATATGTATGGATAATAAATTTTTTCTTTAAGAAATCACCATATTTTACTTTTGAATATATACAGAGCCCCATCTATGGATATTAAATTTTATAATTATTACGTTAAAGGGTGCAACTATTCATAAGATTATAGAGAAATAAAAAGTGAGATGAGATTATGGTGTCTATAGAGAATAAAAGTCAAAAGAAATACAGGTGGTCTTAAAACATATTTGGTGCTCTGGTGGTTGTAAACGAGTATATCGAAAACTAGATGTGAAAGCTTGTTTTAATTTCTCGAGACCTACTTAGTCGAACTCAAGTAAGTAAGATGTTTTACCTGGTTTGTTTAACGTCTCCAAAAGGCCTTTTTCCGAACCAAACTAGAGTTGTTCACGAATATTTGTTTCTTAAATGGTGAAGCGGAACTTCTTGAACACGTTAAGATGTTATAGGATTTTTGTTTAAATTCTTCGAAAGATATTTTTTTGAACTAAACTCGATTTGTTCACAGATAAATTGTTTCTTAAATGGTAAAGCGAAACTTCCTTGAACACACGTAAGATGTTCTAGCTTGTTTGTTTAAATATTCTAAAAGATCTTTTCTCAAACTAAACTTCAGATTCATGAACAATTTGTTTCTTAAATGGTTGAGCGAAACATCCTTGAACAACTGATAATGTATGAAATGTATAATCAATAATCAAAATTTTAATATTAATAAAGAAATTAAAATCTTAAGAAATTATAAAATCTTATTTAATATTTGAAATTCATTAATATATTTACAAATAAATAAAATATTAATTTATAAATCATAATATAAAAGATTAATTAACAAACTCGTTCGAACGAACTCAGTTCATACAAAGATTTAACCGAACTCAGTTCAAACAAACCTTGAATCGAACTTTGTTTAAACAAAACTTAAATTAGAGATTAAACTTATTTATAAACTAATGAGTTCGAAAGAGTTTCTCATTTATATCCTTAGTGGCAAAATTTCTTTTCTCTTTGGAGGGAGGTTTTGAAAAAGAGACAAGCCATAGTTGAAAAATAGGTGGGAAAACTATACCACTAGATAATAATAATAATAATAATAATAATAATAATAATACTAATAATAATAATAATAATAATGATAATAATAATAATAATAATAATAATAATAATAATAATAATAATGAAAGAAGTACCACACCACAAACCTATTCTATTGCCCCACCATAATCCTTGACACCAAACCACTACCAAGATAGAAAAAAAACTTAACACTTTAAACCAAAGCCGGTCATGCATGATGGGAATTGTTGAATTTCAATTTTAGTAACGGAGTCAATTCACACAAATGAAATTAAAAAGTTTGCTTCTCCTCCAAATTTAAAAAAAGAGATTGAGCTTAAAATTAATTATAATTTATATTTTTCGTGAAACAAAACAAGCGAAGAAGACAGAAGAAAGAAGAACTCCACTAGCTAACCAAACACCTAGGTGTTGTTTCAAATTCCAACACCTGAAGAAATATCACTTGCCTATTCAGTATTACCCATCCCATTAACCTTTTAACTGCAATGCAAACACCCTAAATAATACCAAAACTTGACAAGCAAGTCACTGATTATTAACATAGATTTTATAATCATCATCATCACCAAATCATCATTATATCCACAACATCATTCTAGATTATAGATCTAATTTTTCTCATAAATCAATGTGAATTTTTATATTTATATGTATAGATTTTTTGAATAAAATTATTCAAGATCTATAATACTCTATATATATATATTTGATAATATTAAGTATATATGGTACATATTATTTCGAATATAAATTAGCAATTTAGTATTAAACATGTTAAAACTTTTGAGATTTGTTTGTTATTAGAGTAATTATAGACATTGAACTATTTGATGCATAACAAGAACTCTGTCTTTATATCTTATAATAATAATAATATGTGTGTATGCGTGCATGTGGACAGAAGATTTTTTGCTTCATGAAATCATCATCTTTCTTTTTGGTATATGGAGAAACCGGTTGAAAAGGTTTCTAGAAAAGAAAATACTACTCTTTACATAAATTTAAATGTAAGTTTCGTTGTTTTCAATTTCTTTTAATACTGTAGTTTTACTTTTAATTGAAAATCGTTTCTTATAAATAAATATACAAATATATTTTTTACTTTTCTAGTGATACGATTTTTCCAACAGCATATCACTTAGAATTTTTAGCTAACTATACATGTTAAATCACTCTAAATCCAGCAACATACGAATAATATTATAAAAAAAGATACGACATACCATAAAAGGCTGTATATAAGAAAAATAGATATATTATAATTTCATATTTAGGCAAGAAGGTGAAAAAATAAAAATGATTCCAGAAAGAAGAGAGAAATAAAATATCACAAATCTCATTCAAACCCTAATAGCCGTATTCAATTTTACTTAAAAACACAGAAGACCAAATCCTTTCTTACACCACGATCCATTTTCTCCTCTCTAGAAATCGAATTCTTCCATTCTATTCTACCTATCTTTTTTTTCCAAGCCTATATCGTCCTCTTTCTTTGGATAAAGATTTATTTTCTTTCCTATCTCTAACCAAGTTCTGTTTTTTAATGGTGAGCATATCAAATCAATCTATGGCCATTACATTTCAAATATAGATTATACGTATAAAACCCAAACCTTTGTTGAGGATGTGAGTTTTCTTATTTCCATATTCTAAATTATTTTTATTATCTTATCATTTTGAAAATAGAAAATAATTTTTATGTGTTAAAAATTGAAAATTTGTCAATTTATATTTTTTTAAAGACTTTTATGTTTCCAAATGTTGTACGTACATGTTTTGATTATTTTTATGCATTGCCTACATTTCTTTAAACATAATTATTTAAGAAATTATAATTTGAGTTTGTAGCAATAATATTGCATAAACAAATACAAATCACTTGGGGTGTAACCTTAGTTTTGGGGTATTAGGGGCTATAAAATATTCCATTTTTATTTTTCTTCATTTTCCATCTTTAATTGCATCTGTTGAATTTCACTTAAAAAATCTGTATTCACATTTAAATGTCTTATAAACATAGTGTGTATAAAATGGCCATTGTCAAATCAGTTAGATTTACATTTATTTAATTGATTAAATTAATTCATTATTTATATTTAGAATTGGGGAGTTTAATTCAAATGAATTGATTAGCCTAAATTTATATTAGATCTATACGTTGAATGTCTCGTGGATATTTGTTGCTTTCATAACTGCATTCCTTAAATTTAAACACTCTCATAAATTAATTTTTATATAATCCTTAGCTTATGATTTTTGTTTAAAATTGATTGAATTTTATATTTGTTAGGTGCATTGTGAGCATTCATTTACAGATGGAAAAGAGAAGTGTTTGTGCACTTTTACAGTTGTATGAATACATGGTCCAAGATGATGTAAGGAAGAAACCCTAGGCATTGAAAGCATAAGTAACATAGTACCTGCTACTAATGTACATCCAAAATTGATATCTTCATGAAGTTGGAAAATTTTAAATCAATCATAAGAAGTCTAGTTCATCATCTCTTAAAAGATTCAAAGGTTCCGAATCAACACGAGACAAAGGTATGATTTTGAGTGCTACTATTTTTGTGATTCTTATATGTTTAATTACCTTATACCACAAGACAAAGAATTTTTATCACAATTTCAAATTTTGTATTACAGGAGTAATTAGTAAAATTATTCAATAGAGGGACGAGGAGAGAGATGTTGGAAGAAGGAATCTCGCAAAAGATTCAACGGCTCCGAATCAACACGTTCGGTGCTACTTTTTTTGTCATTTTTTTATGTTTAAGTACATCATATCACAAATTAAGAGTTTTTATCACAAATTTTGTATTATAGGAGTAATTAATACAAATGTTCAAGAGATGGAAGAGGAGAGGGATCTAAGTGAGCTATTCGGTTCAAAATACATGAGAGCTTGACTTCAATTTGATTGTGGTTTTTTGAAGAGAATTAGAAGGAACTTAAGAAAAGGTTCAATGATGGATCTTCTTTGAGAAGAGCCCCAACTTAGCAGCCAAACGAATTTTTCCTAGTTCCCCAACTCTTAGTCATTATTAAGAGGTCAACCCTAAAATATCTTTTATAATCATTTTGTAATAATTATAAGATTAAAAATTTAATACGAATTTTATCAAGCTCCAAATGAGCTAAACATGTTTGTAGCTTGATTTCTACTTTGTGAATAATATTATTCGCTTATAATTATTCGATGATTTTGATATTATGATTATTTGATTAAATTGATTGCTAGCCATAGAATATATATACATATCTTATGTTTAGTATATTAATCCCATAAAAAATACCTTTCAGGAATTGCCCTAGATCATACACTATCACCCACGATGAAGTATATGAACTGAAATAAATATATAATTGTGTTACGTGATATAGAATCCATAGATTGTAACAACCGGAATATCTAATATGTGGTTAGAATCTATCACGCTTACTAGGCTTAGGGTCACTCAGTAAAGATATCTAAGTTTATGAAATAACCTCATAGCATACTTGCATACTGGGAAGAGACTTACGTGGACCTTTGAATCCCGACTAATGGGTTTAACCCAACTCCCCCTTAATTAGAATACAATTTTTGCTTAATAATTTGTGAAGCTAAGCAGTTTGAGTTGTATCTAATATATACTCGTTAATTGCTATATTTTACTTGTTATATTATATTATTACACTAGTTGAACACTTTATATTAATTTTACATTCCCCGTAGAGAATGATTTTCTTACTATTATATTAATTATAACAATTTATGACGTGTGGAGAATAAACGTATCTAGTATGTGAATTATATCACCCCCAAGGCCCGATAGCAACCGCAATGAAAGCAGACTATTTTCCTTGGTCCTTTATGCCGCAAAACTCATGCTCTAACTAAAGCGTTTGACCAAATACTAACAAAAAAATCGAGATATGTATGGATAATAAATTTTTTCTTTAAGAAATCACCATATTTTTCTTTTGAATATATACAGAGCCCCATCTATGGATATTAAATTTTATAATTATTACGTTAAAGGGTGCAACTATTCATAAGATTATAGAGAAATAAAAAGTGAGATGAGATTATGGTGTCTATAGAGAATAAAAGTCAAAAGAAATACAGGTGGTCTTAAAACATATTTGGTGCTCTGGTGGTTGTAAACGAGTATATCGAAAACTAGATGTGAAAGCTTGTTTTAATTTCTCGAGACCTACTTAGTCGAACTCAAGTAAGTAAGATGTTTTACCTGGTTTGTTTAACGTCTCCAAAAGGCCTTTTTCCGAACCAAACTAGAGTTGTTCACGAATATTTGTTTCTTAAATGGTGAAGCGGAACTTCTTGAACACGTTAAGATGTTATAGGATTTTTGTTTAAATTCTTCGAAAGATATTTTTTTGAACTAAACTCGATTTGTTCACAGATAAATTGTTTCTTAAATGGTAAAGCGAAACTTCCTTGAACACACGTAAGATGTTCTAGCTTGTTTGTTTAAATATTCTAAAAGATCTTTTCTCAAACTAAACTTCAGATTCATGAACAATTTGTTTCTTAAATGGTTGAGCGAAACATCCTTGAACAACTGATAATGTATGAAATGTATAATCAATAATCAAAATTATAATATTAATAAAGAAATTAAAATCTTAAGAAATTATAAAATCTTATTTAATATTTGAAATTCATTAATATATTTACAAATAAATAAAATATTAATTTATAAATCATAATATAAAAGATTAATTAACAAACTCGTTCGAACGAACTCAGTTCATACAAAGATTTAACCGAACTCAGTTCAAACAAACCTTGAATCGAACTTTGTTTAAACAAAACTTAAATTAGAGATTAAACTTATTTATAAACTAATGAGTTCGAAAGAGTTTCTCATTTATATCCTTAGTGGCAAAATTTCTTTTCTCTTTGGAGGGAGGTTTTGAAAAAGAGACAAGCCATAGTTGAAAAATAGGTGGGAAAACTATACCACTAGATAATAATAATAATAATAATAATAATAATAATAATACTAATAATAATAATAATAATAATGATAATAATAATAATAATAATAATAATAATAATAATGAAAGAAGTACCACACCACAAACCTATTCTATTGCCCCACCATAATCCTTGACACCAAACCACTACCAAGATAGAAAAAAAACTTAACACTTTAAACCAAAGCCGGTCATGCATGATGGGAATTGTTGAATTTCAATTTTAGTAACGGAGTCAATTCACACAAATGAAATTAAAAAGTTTGCTTCTCCTCCAAATTTAAAAAAAGAGATTGAGCTTAAAATTAATTATAATTTATATTTTTCGTGAAACAAAACAAGCGAAGAAGACAGAAGAAAGAAGAACTCCACTAGCTAACCAAACACCTAGGTGTTGTTTCAAATTCCAACACCTGAAGAAATATCACTTGCCTATTCAGTATTACCCATCCCATTAACCTTTTAACTGCAATGCAAACACCCTAAATAATACCAAAACTTGACAAGCAAGTCACTGATTATTAACATAGATTTTATAATCATCATCATCACCAAATCATCATTATATCCACAACATCATTCTAGATTATAGATCTAATTTTTCTCATAAATCAATGTGAATTTTTATATTTATATGTATAGATTTTTTGAATAAAATTATTCAAGATCTATAATACTCTATATATATATATTTGATAATATTAAGTATATATGGTACATATTATTTCGAATATAAATTAGCAATTTAGTATTAAACATGTTAAAACTTTTGAGATTTGTTTGTTATTAGAGTAATTATAGACATTGAACTATTTGATGCATAACAAGAACTCTGTCTTTATATCTTATAATAATAATAATATGTGTGTATGCGTGCATGTGGACAGAAGATTTTTTGCTTCATGAAATCATCATCTTTCTTTTTGGTATATGGAGAAACCGGTTGAAAAGGTTTCTAGAAAAGAAAATACTACTCTTTACATAAATTTAAATGTAAGTTTCGTTGTTTTCAATTTCTTTTAATACTGTAGTTTTACTTTTAATTGAAAATCGTTTCTTATAAATAAATATACAAATATATTTTTTACTTTTCTAGTGATACGATTTTTCCAACAGCATATCACTTAGAATTTTTAGCTAACTATACATGTTAAATCACTCTAAATCCAGCAACATACAAATAATATTATAAAAAAAGATACGACATACCATAAAAGGCTGTATATAAGAAAAATAGATATATTATAATTTCATATTTAGGCAAGAAGGTGAAAAAATAAAAATGATTCCAGAAAGAAGAGAGAAATAAAATATCACAAATCTCATTCAAACCCTAATAGCCGTATTCAATTTTACTTAAAAACACAGAAGACCAAATCCTTTCTTACACCACGATCCATTTTCTCCTCTCTAGAAATCGAATTCTTCCATTCTATTCTACCTATCTTTTTTTTCCAAGCCTATATCGTCCTCTTTCTTTGGATAAATATTTATTTTCTTTCCTATCTCTAACCAAGTTCTGTTTTTTAATGGTGAGCATATCAAATCAATCTATGGCCATTACATTTCAAATATAGATTATACGTATAAAACCCAAACCTTTGTTGAGGATGTGAGTTTTCTTATTTCCATATTCTAAATTATTTTTATTATCTTATCATTTTGAAAATAGAAAATAATTTTTATGTGTTAAAAATTGAAAATTTGTCAATTTATATTTTTTTAAAGACTTTTATGTTTCCAAATGTTGTACGTACATGTTTTGATTATTTTTATGCATTGCCTACATTTCTTTAAACATAATTATTTAAGAAATTATAATTTGAGTTTGTAGCAATAATATTGCATAAACAAATACAAATCACTTGGGGTGTAACCTTAGTTTTGGGGTATTAGGGGCTATAAAATATTCCATTTTTATTTTTCTTCATTTTCCATCTTTAATTGCATCTGTTGAATTTCACTTAAAAAATCTGTATTCACATTTAAATGTCTTATAAACATAGTGTGTATAAAATGGCCATTGTCAAATCAGTTAGATTTACATTTATTTAATTGATTAAATTAATTCATTATTTATATTTAGAATTGGGGAGTTTAATTCAAATGAATTGATTAGCCTAAATTTATATTAGATCTATACGTTGAATGTCTCGTGGATATTTGTTGCTTTCATAACTGCATTCCTTAAATTTAAACACTCTCATAAATTAATTTTTATATAATCCTTAGCTTATGATTTTTGTTTAAAATTGATTGAATTTTATATTTGTTAGGTGCATTGTGAGCATTCATTTACAGATGGAAAAGAGAAGTGTTTGTGCACTTTTACAGTTGTATGAATACATGGTCCAAGATGATGTAAGGAAGAAACCCTAGGCATTGAAAGCATAAGTAACATAGTACCTGCTACTAATGTACATCCAAAATTGATATCTTCATGAAGTTGGAAAATTTTAAATCAATCATAAGAAGTCTAGTTCATCATCTCTTAAAAGATTCAAAGGTTCCGAATCAACACGAGACAAAGGTATGATTTTGAGTGCTACTATTTTTGTGATTCTTATATGTTTAATTACCTTATACCACAAGACAAAGAATTTTTATCACAATTTCAAATTTTGTATTACAGGAGTAATTAGTAAAATTATTCAATAGAGGGACGAGGAGAGAGATGTTGGAAGAAGGAATCTCGCAAAAGATTCAACGGCTCCGAATCAACACGTTCGGTGCTACTTTTTTTGTCATTTTTTTATGTTTAAGTACATCATATCACAAATTAAGAGTTTTTATCACAAATTTTGTATTATAGGAGTAATTAATACAAATGTTCAAGAGATGGAAGAGGAGAGGGATCTAAGTGAGCTATTCGGTTCAAAATACATGAGAGCTTGACTTCAATTTGATTGTGGTTTTTTGAAGAGAATTAGAAGGAACTTAAGAAAAGGTTCAATGATGGATCTTCTTTGAGAAGAGCCCCAACTTAGCAGCCAAACGAATTTTTCCTAGTTCCCCAACTCTTAGTCATTATTAAGAGGTCAACCCTAAAATATCTTTTATAATCATTTTGTAATAATTATAAGATTAAAAATTTAATACGAATTTTATCAAGCTCCAAATGAGCTAAACATGTTTGTAGCTTGATTTCTACTTTGTGAATAATATTATTCGTTTATAATTATTCGATGATTTTGATATTATGATTATTTGATTAAATTGATTGCTAGCCATAGAATATATATACATATCTTATGTTTAGTATATTAATCCCATAAAAAATACCTTTCAGGAATTGCCCTAGATCATACACTATCACCCACGATGAAGTATATGAACTGAAATAAATATATAATTGTGTTACGTGATATAGAATCCATAGATTGTAACAACCGGAATATCTAATATGTGGTTAGAATCTATCACGCTTACTAGGCTTAGGGTCACTCAGTAAAGATATCTAAGTTTATGAATTAACCTCATAGCATACTTGCATACTGGGAAGAGACTTACGTGGACCTTTTAATCCCGACTAATGGGTTTAACCCAACTCCCCCTTAATTAGAATACAATATTTGCATAATAATTTGTGAAGCTAAGCAGATTGAGTTGTATCTAATATATACTCGTTAATTGCTATATTTTACTTGTTATATTATATTATTACACTAGTTGAACACATTATATTAATTTTACATTCCCCGTCGAGAATGATTTTCTTACTATTATATTAATTATAACAATTTATGACGTGTGGAGAATAAACGTATCTAGTATGTTAATTATATCACTCCCAAGGCCCGATAGCAACCACAAAACTCACGCTCTAACTAAAGCGTTTGATCAAATACTAACAAAAAAATCGATATATGTATGGATAATAAATTTTTGCTTCAAGAAATCACCATATTTTAATTTTGAAAATATACAGAGACCCATCAATGGATATTAAATTTTATAATTATTATGTTAAAGGGTGCAACTATTCATAGAAGTATAGAGAAATAAAAAGTGAGATGAGATTATGGTGTCTATAGAGAATAAAAGTCAAAAGAAATACAGGTGGTCTTAAAACATATTTGGTTCTCTGGTGGTTGTAAACGAGTATATCGAAAACTAGATGTGAAAGCTTGTTTTAATTTCTCTAGACCTACAGAGTCGAACTCAAGTAAGTAAGATGTTTTAGCTTGTTTGTTTAACGTCTCCAAAAGGCCTTTTATCGAACCAAACTAGAGTTGTTCACGAATATTTGTTTCTTAAATGGTGAAGCGGAATTTCCTTGAACACGTTTAAGATGTTATAGGATTTTTGTTTAAATTCTTCGAAAGATCTTTTTTTGAACTAAACTCGATTTGTTCACAGATAAATTGTTTCTTAAATGGTAAAGCGAAACTTCCTTGAACACACGTAAGATGTTCTAGCTTGTTTGTTTAAATTCTCTAAAAGATCTCTTTTCAAACTAAACTTCAGATTCATGAACAATTTGTCTCTTAAATGGTTGAGAGAAACTTCCTTGAACAACTGATAATGTATGAAATATATAATCTATAATCAAAAGTTTAATACTAATAAAGAAATTCAAATCTTAAAAAATTATAAAATCTTATTTAATATTTGAAATTCATTAATATATTTACAAATAAATAAAATATTAATTTATAAATCATAATATAAACGATTAATTAACAAACTCGTTCGAACGAACTCAGTTCATACAAAGCTTTAACCGAACTCAGTTCAAACAAACCTTGAATCGAACTCTGTTTAAACATAACTTAAATTAGAGATTAAACTTATTTATAAACTAATGAGTTCGAAAGAGTTTCTCATTTATATCCTTAGTGGCAAAAATTCTTTTCTCTTTGGAGAGAGGTTTTGAAAAAGAGACAAGCCATAGTTGAAAAATAGGTGGGAAAACTATACCACTAGATAAGAATAATAATAATAATAATAATAATAATAATAATAATAATAATAATGAAAGAAGTACCACAACAGAAACCTATTCTATTGCCCCACCATAATCCTTAACACCAAACCACTACCAAAATAGAAAAAAAACTGAACACTTTAAACCAAAGCCGGTCATGCATGATGGGAATTGTTGAATTTCAATTTTAGTAACGGAGTCAATTCACAAAAATGAAATTAAAAATTTGCTTCTCCTCCAAATTTAAAAAAAGAGATTGAGCTAAAAATTAATTATAATTTATATTTTTCGTGAAACAAAACAAGCGAAGAAGACAGAAAAAAGAAGAACTCCACTAGCTAACCAACCACCTAGGTGTTGTTTCAAATTCCAACACCTGAAGAAATATCACTTGCCCATTCAGTATTACTCATCCCATTAACCTATTAACCTTTTAACTGCAATGCAAACACCCTAAATAATACCAAAACTTGACAAGCAAGTCACTGATTATTAACATAGATTTTATAATCATCATCACCACCAAATCATCATTATATCCACAACATCATTCTAGATTATAGATCTATTTTTTATCATAAATCAATGTGAATTTTTATATTTATATGTATAAAATTTTTGAATAAAATTATTCAAGATCTATAATACTCTATATATATATATTTGATAATATTAAGTATATATGGTACATATGATTTCAAATATAAATCAACAATTTAGTATTAAACATGTTAAAACTTTTGAGATTTGTTTGTTATTAGAGTAATTTTAGACATTGAACTATCTGATGCATAACAAGAACTCTGCCTTTATATCTTATAATAATAATCATATGTGTGTATGCGTGCATGTGGACAAAAGGTTTTTGCTTCATGAAATCATCATCTTTCTTTTTGGTATATGGAGAAACCGGTTGAAAAGGTTTCTAGGAAAGAAAATACTACTCTTTACATGAATTTAAATGTAAGTTTCGTTGTTTTCAATTTCTTTTAATAGTGTAGTTTTACTTTTAATTGAAAATTGTTTCTTTTCAATAAATATAAAAATATATTTTTTACTTTTCTAGTGCTTGAATATTTAGCGAAATATACATGTTAAATCACTCTAAATCCAGCAACATACGAATGATATTATAAAAAAAGATACGACATACCATAAAAGGCTGTATATAAGAAAAATGGATATATTATAATTTCATATTTTGGCAAGAAGGTGAAAAAAATGATCCAAGAAAGAAGAGAGAAATAAAATATCATAAATATCATTCAAACCCTAATAGCCAGTCTTCAATTTTACATAAAAACACAAAAGACCAAATCCTTTCTTACACCACGATCCATCATTCTACTCTACATATCTTTTTTTTTGGAAGCCTATATCCTCCTCTTTCTTTGTATAAAGTTTTATTTTCTTTCCTATCTCTAACCAAGTTCCGTTTTTTAATGGTGAACATATCAAATCGATCTATGGCCATTACATTTCAAATATAGATTATATGTATAAAACCCAAACATTTGTTGAAGATGTGAGTTATCTTATTTCCATATTCTAAATTATTTATATTATCTTATCATTTTGAATATAGAAAATAATTTTTATGTTTTAAAACATGAAAATTTGTCAATTTCTATTTTTTAAAGAGTTTTATGTTTCCAAATGTTGTACGTACATGTTTTGATTATTTTTATGCATTGCCTACATTTATTTGGACATAATTATTTAAGAAATTATAATTTGAGGTTGTTGCAATAATATTGCATAAACAAATACAAATCACTTGGGGGTGTAACCTTAGTTTTGGGGGATTAGGGGCTATAAAAGATTCCATTTTTATTTTTCTTCATTTTCCATCTTTAATTGCATATGTTGTATTAGAATTTCACTTAAAGAATCTGCATTCACATTAAAATGTCTTATAAACATAATGTGTATAAAATGGTCATTGTCAAATCAGTTAGATTTACATTCATTTAATTGATTAAATTAATTCATTATTTATATTTAGAATTGGGGAGTTTAATTCAATTGAATTAATTAACCTTAATTTGGTTGAGAAGCAATATTAGATCTATACGTTGAATGTCTCATGGATATATGTTGCTTTCACAACTGCATTCCTTAAATTTAAACACTCTCATATATAATTTTTTATTTAATCCTTAGCTTAGGATTTTTGTTTAAAATTGATTGAATTTTATATTTGTTAGGTGCATTGTCAGCATTCATTTACAGATGGAAAAGAGAAGTGTTTGTGCACTTTTACAGTTGTATGACTACATGGTCCAAGATGATGTAATGAAGAAACCCTAGGAATTGAAAGCATAAGTAACATAGTACCTTCTACTAATGTATATCCAAAATTGATATCTTCATGAAGCTGGAAAATTTTAAATCAATCAAAAGAAGTCTAGTTCATCATCTCTTAAAAAGATTCAAAGGTTCCGAATCAACACGAGACAAAGGTATGATTTTGAGTTCTACTATTGTTGTGATTCTTATATGTTTAATTACTTTATACCACAAGACAAAGAATTTTTATAGCAATTTCAAATTTTGTATTACAGGAGTAATTAGTAAAATTATTCAATAGAGGGATGAGGAGAGAGATGTTGGAAGAAGGAATCTCACAAAAGATTCAACGGCTCCGAATCAACACGTGGTAAAGGTCTGGTTTTTTGTGCTACTTTTTTTGTCATTTTTTTATGTTTAAGTACATCATATCACAAATTAAGAGTTTTTATCACAAATTTTGTATTATAGGAGTAATTAATACAAATGTTCAAGAGTTGGAAGACCAGAGGGATCTAAGTGAGCTATTCGGTTTAAATACATAAGAGCTTGACTTCAATTTGATTGTGGTTTTTTGAAGAGAATTAGAAGGAACTTAAGACAAGGTTCAATGATGGATCTTCTTTGAGAAGAGCCCCAACTTAGCAGCCAAACGAATTTTTCCTAGGTGCCCAACTCTTAGTCATTATTGAGAGGTCAACCCTAAATTATCTTTTATAATCATTTTGTAATAATTATAAGATTAAAAATTTAATACGAATTTTATCAAACTCCAAATGAGCTAAACATGTTTGTAGCTTGATTTCTACTTTGTGAATCATATTAATTATTCGATGATTTTGATATTATGATTATTTAATTAAATTGATTGCTAGCCATAGAATATATATACATATCTTATGTTTAGTATATTAATCCCATAAAAAATACCTTCAGGAATTGCCCTATATCTTACACTATCACCCACGATGAAGTATATGAACTAAAATAAATATATAATTGTGTTACGTGATATTGAATCCATAGATCGTAACAACCGGAATATCTAATATGTGGTTAGAATCTATCACGCTTACTGGACTTAGGGTGTAAAAGTATCTAAGTTTAAGAAATAACCTCACAACATACTGGGAAAAGACTTACGTGGACCTTTGAATCCCGACTAATGGGTTTAACCTAACTCCCCCTTAATTAGAATACAATATTTGCATAATATTTTGTGAAGCTAAGCAGTTTGAGTTGTATCTAATATATACTCTATAATTGCTATATTTTACTTGTTATATTATATTATTACACTAGTTGAACACTTTATATTAATTTTACATTCCCCGTAGAGAATGATTTTCTTACTATTATATTAATTATAACAATTTAGTATAAACGTATCTAGTATGTGAATTATATCCCTCCCAATGCCCGATAGCAACAGCAATGAAAGCTGACTATTTTCCTTGGTCCTTTATGCTGCAAAACTCACGCTCTAACTAAAGCGTTTAATCAAATACTAACAAAAAAATCGATATATGTATGGATAATAAATTTTTGCTTCAAGAAATCACCATATTTTAATTTTGAAAATATACAGAGACCCATCAATGGATATTAAATTTTATAATTATTACGTTAAAGGGTGCAACTATTCATAGAAGTATAGAGAAATAAAAAGTGAGATGAGATTATGGTGTCTATAGAGAATAAAAGTCAAAAGAAATACAAGTGGTCTTAAAACATATTTGGTTCTCTGGTGGTTGTAAACGAGTATATCGAAAACTAGATGTGAAAGCTTGTTTTAATTTCTCTAGACCTACAGAGTCGAAATCAAGTAAGTAAGATGTTTTAGCTTGTTTGTTTAACATCTCCAAAAGGCCTTTTATCGAACCAAACTAGAGTTGTTCACGAATATTTGTTTCTTAAATGGTGAAGCGGAACTTCCTTGAACACGTTTAAGATGTTATAGGATTTTTGTTTAAATTCTTCGAAAGATCTTTTTTTGAACTAAACTCGATTTGTTCAAAGATAAATTGTTTCTTAAATGGTAAAGCAAAACTTCCTTGAACACACGTAAGATGTTCTAGCTTGTTTGTTTAAATTCTCTAAAAAATCTTTTTTCAAACTAAACTTCAGATTCATGAACAATTTGTCTCTTAAATGGTTGACCGAAACTTCCTTGAACAACTGATAATGTATGAAATATATAATCTATAATCAAAAGTTTAATATTAATAAAGAAATTCAAATCCTAAAAAATTATAAAATCATATTTAATATTTGAAATTCATTAATATATTTACAAATAAATAAAATATTAATTTATAAATCATAATATAAACGATTAATTAACAAACTCGTTCGAACGAACTCAGTTCATACAAAGCTTTAACCGAACTCAGTTCAAACAAACCTTGAATCGAACTCTGTTTAAAAAAAGTTAAATTAGAGATTAAACTTATTTATAAACTAATGAGTTCGAAAGAGTTTCTCATTTATATCCTTAGTGGCAAAAATTATTTTCTCTTTGGAGAGAGGTTTTGAAAAAGAGACAAGCCATAGTTGAAAAATAGGTGGGAAAACTATACCACTAGATAAGAATAATAATAATAATAATAATAATAATAATAATAATAATAATAATAATGAAAGAAGTACCACAACAGAAACCTATTCTATTGCCCCACCATAATCCTTAACACCAAACCACTACCAAAATAGAAAAAAAACTGAACACTTTAAACCAAAGCCGGTCATGCATGATGGGAATTGTTGAATTTCAATTTTAGTAACGGAGTCAATTCACAAAAATGAAATTAAAAATTTGCTTCTCCTCCAAATTTAAAAAAAGAGATTGAGCTAAAAATTAATTATAATTTATATTTTTCGTGAAACAAAACAAGCGAAGAAGACAGAAAAAAGAAGAACTCCACTAGCTAACCAACCACCTAGGTGTTGTTTCAAATTCCAACACCTGAAGAAATATCACTTGCCCATTCAGTATTACTCATCCCATTAACCTTTTAACTGCAATGCAAACACCCTAAATAATACCAAAACTTGACAAGCAAGTCACTGATTATTAACATAGATTTTATAATCATCATCACCACCAAATCATCATTATATCCACAACATCATTCTAGATTATAGATCTATTTTTTATCATAAATCAATGTGAATTTTTATATTTATATGTATAAAATTTTTGAATAAAATTATTCAAGATCTATAATACTCTATATATATATATTTGATAATATTAAGTATATATGGTACATATGATTTCAAATATAAATCAACAATTTAGTATTAAACATGTTAAAACTTTTGAGATTTGTTTGTTATTAGAGTAATTTTAGACATTGAACTATCTGATGCATAACAAGAACTCTGCCTTTATATCTTATAATAATAATCATATGTGTGTATGCGTGCATGTGGACAAAAGGTTTTTGCTTCATGAAATCATCATCTTTCTTTTTGGTATATGGAGAAACCGGTTGAAAAGGTTTCTAGGAAAGAAAATACTACTCTTTACATGAATTTAAATGTAAGTTTCGTTGTTTTCAATTTCTTTTAATAGTGTAGTTTTACTTTTAATTGAAAATTGTTTGTTTTCAATAAATATAAAAATATATTTTTTACTTTTCTAGTGCTTGAATATTTAGCGAAATATACATGTTAAATCACTCTAAATCCAGCAACATACGAATGATATTATAAAAAAAGATACGACATACCATAAAAGGCTGTATATAAGAAAAATGGATATATTATAATTTCATATTTTGGCAAGAAGGTGAAAAAAATGATCCAAGAAAGAAGAGAGAAATAAAATATCATAAATATCATTCAAACCCTAATAGCCAGTCTTCAATTTTACATAAAAACACAAAAGACCAAATCCTTTCTTACACCACGATCCATCATTCTACTCTACATATCTTTTTTTTTCGAAGCCTATATACTCCTCTTTCTTTGTATAAAGTTTTATTTTCTTTCCTATCTCTAACCAAGTTCCGTTTTTTAATGGTGAACATATCAAATCGATCTATGGCCATTACATTTCAAATATAGATTATATGTATAAAACCCAAACATTTGTTGAAGATGTGAGTTATCTTATTTCCATATTCTAAATTATTTATATTATCTTATCATTTTGAATATAGAAAATAATTTTTATGTTTTAAAACATGAAAATTTGTCAATTTCTATTTTTTAAAGAGTTTTATAATTCCAAATGTTGTACGTACATGTTTTGATTATTTTTATGCATTGCCTACATTTATTTGGACATAATTATTTAAGAAATTATAATTTGAGGTTGTAGCAATAATATTGTATAAACAAATACAAATCACTTGGGGGTGTAACCTTAGTTTTGGGGGATTAGGGGCTATAAAAGATTCCATTTTTATTTTTCTTCATTTTCCATCTTTAATTGCATATGTTGTATTAGAATTTCACTTAAAGAATCTGCATTCACATTAAAATATCTTATAAACATAATGTGTATAAAATGGTCATTGTCAAATCAGTTAGATTTACATTCATTTAATTGATTAAATTAATTCATTATTTATATTTAGAATTGGAGAGTTTAATTCAATTGAATTAATTAACCTTAATTTGGTTGAGAAGCAATATTAGATCTATACGTTGAATGTCTCATGGATATATGTTGCTTTCACAAATGCATTCCTTAAATTTAAACACTCTCATATATAATTTTTTATTTAATCTTTAGCTTAGGATTTTTGTTTAAAATTGATAGAATTTTATATTTGTTAGGTGCATTGTCAGCATTCATTTACAGATGGAAAAGAGAAGTGTTTGTGCACTTTTGCAGTTGTATGACTACATGGTCCAAGATGATGTAAGGAAGAAACCCTAGGAATTGAAAGCATAAGTAACATAGTACCTTCTACTAATGTATATCCAAAATTGATATCTTCATGAAGCTGGAAAATTTTAAATCAATCAAAAGAAGTCTAGTTCATCATCTCTTAAAAAGATTCAAAGGTTCCGAATCAACACGAGACAAAGGTATGATTTTGAGTTCTACTATTATTGTGATTCTTATATGTTTAATTAATTTATACCACTAGACAAAGAATTTTTATCGCAATTTCAAATTTTGTATTACAGGAGTAATTAGTAAAATTATTCAATAGAGGGACGACGAGAGAGATGTTGGAAGAAGGAATCTCAAAAAAGATTCAACGGCTCC
This sequence comes from Nemophila menziesii, assembly GCA_029959085.1. Classification (NCBI taxonomy): domain Eukaryota; kingdom Viridiplantae; phylum Streptophyta; class Magnoliopsida; order Boraginales; family Hydrophyllaceae; genus Nemophila; species Nemophila menziesii. The sequence continues at coordinate 59,438,606 of JARWIR010000005.1, read as the reverse complement.
GAATCAACACGTGGTAAAGGTCTGATTTTTTGTGCTACTTTTTTTGTCATTTTTTTATGTTTAAGTACATCATATCACAAATTAAGAGTTTTTATCACAAATTTTGTATTATAGGAGTAATTAATACAAATGTTAAAGAGATTGAAGAGGAGAGGGATCTAAGTGAGCTATTCGGTTTAAATACATAAGAGCTTGACTTCAATTTGATTGTGGTTTTTTGAAGAGAATTAGAAGGAACTTAAGAAAAGGTTCAATGATGGATCTTCTTTGAGAAGAGCCCCAACTTAGCAGCGAAACGAATTTTTCCTAGGTGCCCAACTCTTAGTCATTATTGAGAGGTCAACCCTAAAATATCTTTTATAATCATTTTGTAATAATTATAAGATTAAAAATTTAATACGAATTTTATCAAGCTCCAAATGAGCTAAACATGTTTGTAGCTTGATTTCTACTTTGTGAATCATATTAATTATTCGATGATTTTGATATTATGATTATTTGATTAAATTGATTGCTAGCCATAGAATATATATACATATCTTATGTTTAGTATATTAATCCCATAAAAAATACCTTCAGGAATTGCCCTATATCTTACACTATCACCCACGATGAAGTATATGAACTAAAATAAATATATAATTGTGTTACGTGATATAGAATCCATAGATCGTAACAACCAGAATATCTAATATGTGGTTAGAATCTATCACACTTACTGGACTTAGGGTCACTCAGTAAAAGTATCTAAGTTTAAGAAATAACCTCACAACATACTGGGAAAAGACTTACGTGGACCTTTGAATCCCGACTAATGGATTTAACCTAACTCCCCCTTAATTAGAATACAATATTTGCATAATAATTTGTGAAGCTAAGCAGTTTGAGTTGTATCTAATATATACTCTATAATTGCTATATTTTACTTGTTATATTATATTATTACACTAGTTGAACACTTTATATTAATTTTACATTCCCCGTAGAGAATGATTTTCTTACTATTATATTAATTATAACAATTTATGACCTGTGGAGAATAAACGTATCTAGTATGTGAATTATATCCCTCCCAATGCCCGATAGCAACAGCAATGAAAGCTGACTATTTTCCTTGGTCCTTTATGCTGCAAAACTCACGCTCTAACTAAAGCGTTTAATCAAATACTAACAAAAATATCGATATATGTATTGATAATAAATTTTTGCTTCAAGAAATCACCATATTTTACTTTTGAATATATACAGAGCCCCATCTATGGATATTAAATTTTATAATTATTACGTTAAAGGGTGCAACTATTCATAGGAGTATAGAGAAATAAAAAGTGAGATGAGATTATGGTGTCTATAGAGAATAAAAGTCAAAAGAAATACAGGTGGTCTGAAAACATATTTGGTGCTCTGGTGGTTGTAAACGAGTATATCGAAAACTAGATGTGAAAGATTGTTTTAATTTCTCGAAACCTACAGAGTCGAACTCAAGTAAGTAAGATGTTTTACCTTGTTTGTTTAACGTCTCCAAAAGGCCTTTTGTCGAACCAAACTAGAGTTGTTCACGAATATTTGTTTCTTAAATGGTGAAGCGGAACTTCCTTGAACACGTGTAAGATATTATCGGATTTTTGTTTAAATTCTTCGAAAGATCTTTTTTCGAACTAAACTCGATTTGTTCACAGATAAATTGTTTCTTGAATGGTAAAGCGAAACTTCCTTGAACACACGTAAGATGTTCTAGCTTTTTTGTTTAAATTCTCTAAAAGATCTTTTTTCAAACTAAACTTCAGATTCATGAACAATTTGTTTCTTAAATGGTTGAGCGAAACTTCCTTGAACATTTGATAATGTATGAAATATATAATCTATAATCAAAATTTTAATATTAATAAAGAAATTCAAATCTTAAGAAATTATAAAATCTTATTTAATATTTGAAATTCATTAATATATTTACAAATAAATAAAATATTAATTTATAAATCATAATATAAACAATTAATTAACAAACTCGTTCGAACCAACTCAGTTCATACAAAGCTTTAACCGAACTCAGTTCAAACAAACCTTGAATCGAACTCTGTTTAAACAAAACTTAAATTAGAGATTAAACTTATTTATAAACTAATGAGTTCGAAAGAGTTTCTCATTTATATCCTTAGTGGCAAAATTTCTTTTCTCTTTGGAGGGAGGTTTTGAAAAAGAGACAAGCCATAGTTGAAAAATAGGTGGGAAAACTATACCACTAGATAATAATAATAATAATAATAATATTAATAATAATAATAATAATAATAATAATAATAATAATAATAATATTAATAATAATAATAATGAAAGAAGTACCACACCACAAACCTATGCTATTGCCCCACCATAATCCTTGACACCAAACCACTACGAAGATAGAAAAAAAACTGAACACTTTAAACCAAAGCAATTCATGCATGATGGGAATTGTTGAATTTCAATTTTAGTAACGGAGTCAATTCACAAAAATGAAATTAAAAAGTTTGCTTCTCCTCCAAATTTAAAAAAAGAGATTGAGCTTAAAATTAATTATAATTTATATTTTTCGTGAAACAAAACAAGTGAAGAAGACAGAAGAAAGAGGAACTCCACTAGCTAACCAACCACCTAGATGTTGTTTCAAATTCCAACACCTGAAGAAATATCACTTGCCTATTCAGTATTACCCATCCCATTAACCTTTTAATTGGAATGCAAACACCCTAAATAATAAAAAAACTTGACAAGCAAGTCAATGATTATTAACATAGAATTTATAATCATCATCATCACCAAATCATCATTATATCCACAACATCATTCTAGATTATAGATCTAATTTTTCTCATAAATCAATGTGAATTTTTATATTTATATGTATAAATTTTTTGAATAAAATTACTAAAGATCTATAATACTATATATATATATATATATATATATATATATATATATATATATATATATATATATATATATATTTGATAACATAAAGTATATATGGTACATATGATTTCAAATATAAATCAGCAATTTAGTATTAAACATGTTAAAACTTTTGAGATTTGTTTGTTATTAGAGTAATTATAGACAAACTATCTGATGCATAACAAGAACTCTGCCTTTATATCTTATAATAATAATAATATGTGTGTATGCGTGCATGTGGACAAAAAGTTTTTGCTTTATGAAATCATCATCTTTCTTTTTGGTATATGGAGAAACCGGTTGAAAAGGTTTCTAGAAAAGAAAATATTACTCTTTACATGAATTTTAATGTAAGTTTCGTTGTTTTAAATTTCTTTTAATAGTGTAGTTTTACTTTTAATTGAAAATCGTTTCTTTTAAATAAATATAAAAATATATTTTTTACTTTTCTAGTGATATTTTATTGATTTTTCCAACAGAATATCACTTGAATTTTTAGCTAATTATACGTGTCAAATCACTCTAAATCCAGCAACATACAAATGATATTATAAAAAAAAATACGACATACCATAAAAGGCTGTATATAAGAAAAATGGATATATTATAATTTCCTATATAGGCAAGAAGGTGAAAAAATAAAAATGATTCCAGAAAGAAGAGAGAAATAAAATATCACAAACTCATTCAAACCCTAATAGCCGTCTTCAATTTTACATAAAAACACAGAAGACAAAATCCTTTTTTACACCACGATCCATTTTCTCCTCTCTAGAAATCGAATCCTTCCATTCTATTCTACCTATCTTTTTTTTTTCCAAGCGTATATCCTCTTTCTTTGGATAAAGTTTTATTTTCTTTCCTATCTCTAACCAAGTTCTGTCCTTTAATGGTGAACATATCAAATCGATCTATGGTCATTACTTTTCAAATATAGATTATACGTATAAAACCCAAAGATGTGAGTTTTATTATTTCCATATTCTAAACTATTTTTATTATCTTATCATTTTGAAAATAGAAAATAATTTTTATGTGTTAAAACATGAAAATTTGTCAATTTCTATTTTTTTAAAGAGTTTTATGTTTCCAAATGTTGTACGTACATGTTTTGATTATTTTTATGCATTGCCTACATTTCTTTAAACATAATTATTTAAGAAATTATAATTTGAGTTTGTAGCAATAGTATTGCATAAACAAATACAAATCACTTGGGGTGTAACCTTAGTTTTGGGGGATTAGGGGCTATAAAATATTCCATTTTTATTTTTCTTCATTTTCCATATTTAATTGCATCTGTTGAATTTCACTTAAAGAATCTGCATTCACATTAAAATGTCTTATAAACATAATGTGTATAAAATGGCCATTGTCAAATCAGTTAGATTTACATTTATTTAATTGATTAAATAAATTCATTATTTATATTTAGAATTGGGGAGTTTAATTCAACTGAATTGATTAGCTTAAATTTGATTGAGAAGCAATATTAGATCTATACGTTGAATGTCTCGTGGGTGGATATATGTTACTTTCTGCATTCCTTAAATTTAAACACTCTCATATATAAATTTTTATCTAATCCTTTGCTTAGGATTTTTGTTTAAAATTGATTGAATTTTATATTTGTTAGGTGCATTGTGTGCATTCATTTACATATGGAAAAGAGAAGTGTTTTTGCACTTTTACAGTTGTATGACTACATGGTCCAAGATGATGTAAGGAAGAAACCCTAGGCATTGAAAGCATAAGTAACATAGTACCTGCTACTAATGTACATCCAAAATTGATATTTTCATGAAGTTGGAAAATTGTAAATTAATCAAAAGAAGTCTAGTTCATCATCTCTTAAAAGATTCAAAGGTTCCGAATCAACAGGAGACAAAGGTATAATTTTGAGTGGTACTATTTTTGTGATTCTTATATGTTTAATTACTTTATACCACAAGACAAAGAATTTATATCGCAATTTCAAATTTTGTATTACAGTAGTAATTAGTAAAATTATTCAATAGAGGGACGAGGAGAGAGATATTGGAAGAAGGAATCTCGTAAAAGGTTCAACGGCTCCGAATCAACACGTGGCAAAGGTCTGATTTTCGGTGCTACTTTTTTTGTCATTTTTTTATGTTTAAGTACATCATATCACAAATTAAGAGTTTTTATCACAAAATTTGTATTATAGGAGTAATTAATACAAATGTTCAAGAGATGGAAGAGGAGAGGGATCTAAGTGAGCTATTCGGTTCAAAATACATGAGCGATTGACTTCAATTTTATTGTGGTTTTTTGAAGAGAATTAGAAGGAACTTAAGAAAAGGTTCAATGATGGATCTTCTTTGAGAAGAGCCCCAAATTAGCAGCCAAACGAATTTTTCCTAGGTGCCCAACTCTTAGTCATTATTGAGAGGTCAACCCTAAAATATCTTTTATAATCATTTTGTAATAATTATAAGATTAAAAATTTAATAAGAATTTTATTAAGCTCCAAATGAGCTAAACATGTTTGTAGCTTGACTTCTACTTTGTGAATCAGATTATTCGCTTATAATTATTCGATGATTTTGATATTATGATTATTTGATTAAATTGATTGCTAGCCATAGAATATATATACATATCTTATGTTTAGTATATTAATCCCATAAAAAATACCCTTAAGGAATCGCCCTAGATTTTACACTATCACACACGATGAAGTATATGAACTGAAATAAATATATAATTGTGTTACGTGATATAGATCCATAGATCGTAAAAACCGGAATATCTAATATGTGGTTGGAATCTATCACGCTTACTAGACTTAGGGTCACTCAGTAAAGGTATCTAAGTTTAAGAAATAACCTCATAGCATACTGGGAAGAGTCTTACGTGGACCTTTGAATCCCGACTAATGGGTTTAACCCAACTCCTCCTTAATTAGAATACAGTATTTACATTATAATTTGTGAAGCTAAGCAGTTTGAGTTGTATCTAATATATACTCGTTAATTGCTATATTTTACTTGTTATATTATATTATTACACTAGTTGAACACTTTATATTAATTTTACATTCCCCGTAGAGAATGATTTTCTTACTATTATATTAATTATAACAATTTATGACGTGTGGAGAATAAACGTATCTAGTATGTGAATTATATCACTCCCAAGGCCCGATAACAACCGTAATGAAAGCTGACTATTTTCCTTGGTCCTTTATGCTGCAAAACTCACGCTCTAACTAAAGCGTCTGATCAAATACTAACAAAAAAATCGATATATGTATGGATAATAAATTTTTGCTTCAAGAAATCACCATATTTTACTTTTGAATATATACAGAGCCCCATCTATGGATATTAAATTTTATAATTATTAAGTTAAAGGGTGCAACTATTCTTAGGAGTATAGAGAAATAAAAAGTGAGATGAGATTATGGTGTCTATAGAGAATAAAAGTCAAAAGAAATACAGGTGGTCTTAAAACATATTTGGTGCTCTGGTGGTTGTAAACGAGTATATCGAAAACTAGATGTGAAAGCTTGTTTTAATTTCTCGAGACCTACAGAGTCGAACTCAAGTAAGTAATATGTTTTACCTTGTTTGTTTAATGTCTCCAAAAGGCCTTTTTTCGAACCAAACTAGAGTTGTTCACGAATATTTGTTTCTTAAATGGTGAAGCGGAACTTCCTTGAACACGTGTAAGATGTTATAGGATTTTTGTTTAAATTCTTCGAAAGATCTTTTTTTGAACTAAACTCGATTTGTTCACAGATAAATTGTTTCTTAAATGGTAAAGCGAAACTTCCTTGAACACACGTAAGATGTTCTAGCTTGTTTGTTTAAATTCTCTAAAAGATTTTTTTTCAAACTAAACTTCAGATTCATGAACAATTTGTTTCTTAAATGGTTGAGCGAAACTTCCTTGAACAATTGATAATGTATGAAATATATAATCTATAATCAAAAGTTTAATATTAATAAAGAAATTCAAATCTTAAGAAATTATAAAATCTTATTTAATATTTGAAATTCATTAATATATTTACAAATAAATAAAATATTAATTTATAAATCATAATATAAACGATTAATCGTTCGAACCAACTCAGTTCATACAAAGCTTTAACCGAACTAAGTTCAAACAAAACTTGAATCGAACACTGTTTAAAGAAAACTTAAATTAGAGATTAAACTTATTTATAAACTAATGAGTTCGAAAGAGTTTCTCATTAATATCCTTAGTTGCAAAAATTATTTTCTCTTTGGAGGGAGGTTTTGAAAAAGAGACAAGCCATAGTTGAAAAATAGGTGGGAAAACTATACCACTAGATAATAATAATAATACTAATAATAATAATAATAATAATGAAAAAAGTACCACACCACAATCCTATTTTATTGCCCCACCATAATAATTGACACCAAACCACTACCAAGATAGAAAAAAAACTGAACACTTTAAACCAAATCCGCTCATGCATGATGGGAATTGTTGAATTTCAATTTTAGTAACAAAGTCAATTCACAAAAATGAAATTAAAAAGTTTGCTTCTCCTCCAAATTTTAAAAAAGAGATTGAGTTTAAAATTAATTATAATTTATAATTTTCGTGAAAAAAAACAAGCAAAGAAGACAAAAAAAGAAGAACTCCACTAGCTAACCAACCACCTAGGTGTTGTTTCAAATTCCAACACCTGAAGAAATATCACTTGCCCATTCAATATTACCCATCCCATTAACCTTTTAACTGCAATGCAAACACCCTAAATAATACCAAAACTTGAAAAGCATGTCACTGATTATTAACATAGAATTTATAATCATCATCATCACCAAAACATCATTCTAGATTATAGATCTAATTTTTCTCATAAATCAGTGTGAATTTTAATATTTATATGTATAAATTTTTTAAATAAAATTATTCAAGATTTATAGTACTCTATATATATATATTTGATAATATTAAGTATATATGGTACATATGATTTCAAATATAAATCAGCAATTTAGTATTAAACATGTTAAAACTTTTGAGATTTGTTTGTTATTGGAGTAATTGTAGACATCGAACTATCTGATGCATAACAAGAACCCTGCCTTTATATCTTATAATAATAATAATATGTGTGTATGAGTGCATGTGGACAAAAGGTTTTTGCTTCATGAAATCATCATCTTTATTTTTGGTATATGGAGAAACCGGTTGAAAATGTTTCTAGAAAAGAAAATACTACTCTTTACATGAATTTAAATGTAAGTTTCTTTGTTTTCAATTTCTTTTAATAGTGTAGTTTTACTTTTAATTGAAAATCGTTTCATTTAAATAAATATAAAAATATATTTTATACTTTTCTAGTATTATTGTTCGATTTTTCCAACAGAATATCACTTGAATATTTAGCTAAATATACATGTTAAATCACTCTAAATCCAGCAACATACAAATGATATTATAAAAAAAGATACGACATACCATAAAAGGCTATATACAAGAAAAATAGATATATTATAATTTCATATTTAGGCAAGAAGGTGAAAAAAAAATATGATCCCAGCAAGAAGAGAGAAATAAAATATCACAAATCTCATTCAAACCCTAATAGCCGTCTTCAATTTCACATAAAAACACCGAAGACCATACCCTTTCTTACACCACGATCAATTTTCTCCTTTAGAAATCGAATTTTTCCATTCTATTCTACCTAATCTTTTTTTTCCAAGCCCATATCCTCCTCTTTCTGTATAAAGTTTTATTTTCTTTCCTATCTCTAACCAAGTTCCGTTTTTTAATGGTGAACATATCAAATCGATCTATGATCATTACATTTCAAATATAGATTATACGTATAAAACCCAAACCTTTGTTGAAGATGTGAGTTTTCTTATTTCCATATTCTAAATTATTTTTATTATCTTATAATTTTAAAAAAAGAAAATAATTTTTATTTGTTAAAACATGAAAATTTGTCAATTTCTATTTTTTAAAGAGTTTTATGTTTCCAAATGTTGTACGTACATGTTTTGATTATTTTTATGCATTGCCTACATTTCTTTAGACATAATTATTTAAGAAATTATAATTTGAGTTTGTAGCAATAATATTGCATAAACAAATACAAATCACTTGGGGGTGTAACCTTAGTTTTGGGGGATTAGGGGCTATAAAAGATTCCATTTTTATTTTTCTTCATTTTCCATCTTTAATTGCATATGTTGTATTAGAATTTCACTTAAAGAATCTGCATTCACATTAAAATGTCTTATAAACATAATGTGTATAAAATGGTCATTGTCAAATCAGTTAGATTTACATTCATTTAATTGATTAAATTAATTCATTATTTCTATTTAGAATTGGGGAGTTTAATTCAATTGAATTAATTAACCTTAATTTGGTTGAGAAGCAATATTAGATCTAAACGTTGAATGTCTCATGGATATATGTTGCTTTCACAACTGCATTCCTTAAATTTAAACACTCTCATATATAATTTTTTTATTTAATCCTTAGCTTAGGATTTTTGTTTAAAATTGATTGAATTTTATATTTGTTAGGTGCATTGTCAGCATTCATTTACAGATGGAAAAGAGAAGTGTTTGTGCACTTTTACAGTTGTATGACTACATGGTCCAAGATGATGTAAGGAAGAAACCCTAGGAATTGAAAGCATAAGTAACATAGTACCTTCTACTAATGTATATCCAAAATTGATATCTTCATGAAGCTGGAAAATTTTAAATCAATCAAAAGAAGTCTAGTTCATCATCTCTTAAAAAGATTCAAAGGTTACGAATCAACACGAGACAAAGGTATGATTTTGAGTTCTACTATTATTGTGATTCTTATATGTTTAATTACTTTATACCACAAGACAAAGAATTTTTATCGCAATTTCAAATTTTGTATTACAGGAGTAATTAGTAAAATTATTCAATAGAGGGACGAGGAGAGAGATGTTGGAAGAAGGAATCTCACAAAAGATTCAACGGCTCCGAATCAACACGTGGTAAAGGTCTGATTTTTTGTGCTACTTTTTTTGTCATTTTTTTATGTTTAAGTACATCATATCACAAATTAAGAGTTTTTATCACAAATTTTGTATTATAGGAGTAATTAATACAAATGTTCAAGAGTTGGAAGAGGAGAGGGATCAAAGTGAGCTATTCGGTTTAAATACATAAGAGCTTGACTTCAATTTGATTGTGGTTTTTTGAAGAGAATTAGAAGGAACTTAAGAAAAGGTTCAATGATGGATCTTCTTTGAGAAGAGCCCCAACTTAGCAGCCAAACGAATTTTTCCTAGGTGCCCAACTCTTAGTCATTATTGAGAGGTCAACCCTAAAATATCTTTTATAATCATTTTTTAATAATTATAAGATTAAAATTTTAATACGAATTTTATCAAGCTCCAAATGAGCTAAACATGTTTGTAGCTTGATTTCTACTTTGTGAATCATATTAATTATTCGATGATTTTGATATTATGATTATTTGATTAAATTGATTGCTAGCCATAGAATATATATACATATCTTATGTTTAGTATATTAATCCCATAAAAAACACCTTCAGGAATTGCCCTATATCTTACACTATCACCCACGATGAAGTATATGAACTAAAATAAATATATAATTGTGTTACGTGATATAGAATCCATAGATCGTAACAACCGGAATATCTAATATGTGGTTAGAATCTATCACGCTTACTGGACTTAGGTTCACTCAGTAAAAGTATCTAAGTTTAAGAAATAACCTCACAACATACTGGGAAAAGACTTACGTGGACCTTTGAATCCCGACTAATGGGTTTAACCTAACTCCCCCTTAATTAGAATACAATATTTGCATAATAATTTGTGAAGCTAAGCAGTTTGAGTTGTATCTAATATATACTCTATAATTGCTATATTTTACTTGTTATATTATATTATTACACTAGTTGAACACTTTATATTAATTTTACATTCCCCGTAGAGAATGATTTTCTTACTATTATATTAATTATAACAATTTATGACCTGTGGAGAATAAACGTATCTAGTATGTGAATTATATCCCTCCCAATGCCCGATAGCAACAGCAATGAAAGCTGACTATTTTCCTTGGTCCTTTATGCTGCAAAACTCACGCTCTAACTAAAGCGTTTAATCAAATACTAACAAAAATATCGATATATGTATTGATAATAAATTTTTGCTTCAAGAAATCACCATATTTTACTTTTGAATATATACAGAGCCCCATCTATGGATATTAAATTTTATAATTATTACGTTAAAGGGTGCAACTATTCATAGGAGTATAGAGAAATAAAAAGTGAGATGAGATTATGGTGTCTATAGAGAATAAAAGTCAAAAGAAATACAGGTGGTCTGAAAACATATTTGGTGCTCTGGTGGTTGTAAACGAGTATATCGAAAACTAGATGTGAAAGATTGTTTTAATTTCTCGAAACCTATAGAGTCGAACTCAAGTAAGTAAGATGTTTTACCTTGTTTGTTTAACGTCTCCAAAAGGCCTTTTTTCGAACCAAACTAGAGTTGTTCACGAATATTTGTTTCTTAAATGGTGAAGCGGAACTTCCTTGAACACGTGTAAGATATTATAGGATTTTTGTTTAAATTCTTCGAAAGATCTTTTTTTGAACTAAACTCGATTTGTTCACAGATAAATTGTTTCTTGAATGGTAAAGCGAAACTTCCTTGAACACACGTAAGATGTTCTAGCTTTTTTGTTTAAATTCTCTAAAAGATCTTTTTTCAAACTAAACTTCAGATTCATGAACAATTTGTTTCTTAAATGGTTGAGCGAAACTTCCTTGAACATTTGATAATGTATGAAATATATAATCTATAATCAAAATTTTAATATTAATAAAGAAATTCAAATCTTAAGAAATTATAAAATCTTATTTAATATTTGAAATTCATTAATATATTTACAAATAAATAAAATATTAATTTATAAATCATAATATAAACGATTAATTAACAAACTCGTTCGAACCAACTCAGTTCATACAAAGCTTTAACCGAACTCAGTTCAAACAAACCTTGAATCGAACTCTGTTTAAACAAAACTTAAATTAGAGATTAAACTTATTTATAAACTAATGAGTTCGAAAGAGTTTCTCATTTATATCCTTAGTGGCAAAAATTCTTTTCTCTTTGGAGGGAGGTTTTGAAAAAGAGACAAGCCATAGTTGAAAAATAGGTGGGAAAACTATACCACTAGATAATAATAATAATAATAATATTAATAATAATAATAATAATAATAATAATAATAATAATAATAATAATAATAATGAAAGAAGTACCACACCACAAACCTATGCTATTGCCCCACCATAATCCTTGACACCAAACCACTACAAAGATAGAAAAAAAACTGAACACTTTAAACCAAAGCCATTCATGCATGATGGGAATTGTTGAATTTCAATTTTAGTAACGGAGTCAATTCACAAAAATGAAATTAAAAAGTTTGCTTCTACTCCAAATTTAAAAAAAGAGATTGAGCTTAAAATTAATTATAATTTATATTTTTCGTGAAACAAAACAAGCGAAGAAGACAGAAGAAAGAGGAACTCCACTAGCTAACCAACCACCTAGATGTTGTTTCAAATTCCAACACCTGAAGAAATATCACTTGCCTATTCAGTATTACCCATCCCATTAACCTTTTAATTGGAATGCAAACACCCTAAATAATAAAAAAACTTGACAAGCAAGTCAATAATTATTAACATAGAATTTATAATCATCATCATCACCAAATCATCATTATATCCACAACATCATTCTAGATTATAGATCTAATTTTTCTCATAAATCAATGTGAATTTTTATATTTATATGTATAAATTTTTTGAATAAAATTACTCAAGATCTATAATACTATATATATATATATATATATTTGATAACATAAAGTATATATGGTACATATGATTTCAAATATAAATCAGCAATTTAGTATTAAACATGTTAAAACTTTTGAGATTTGTTTGTTATTAGAGTAATTATAGACAAACTATCTGATGCATAACAAGAACTCTGCCTTTATATCTTATAATAATAATAATATGTGTGTATGCGTGCATGTGGACAAAAAGTTTTTGCTTCATGAAATCATCATCTTTCTTTTTGGTATATGGAGAAACCGGTTGAAAAGGTTTCTAGAAAAGAAAATATTACTCTTTACATGAATTTTAATGTAAGTTTCGTTGTTTTCAATTTCTTTTAATAGTGTAGTTTTACTTTTAATTGAAAATCGTTTCTTTTAAATAAATATAACAATATATTTTTTACTTTACTAGTGATATTGTTTGATTTTTCCAACAGAATATCACTTGAATTTTTAGCTAATTATACGTGTCAAATCACTCTAAATCCAGCAACATACAAATGATATTATAAAAAAAGATACGACATACCATAAAAGGCTGTATATAAGAAAAATGGATATATTATAATTTCCTATTTAGGCAAGAAGGTGAAAAAATAAAAATGATTCCAGAAAGAAGAGAGAAATAAAATATCACAAACTCATTCAAACCCTAATAGCCGTCTTCAATTTTACATAAAAACACAGAAGACAAAATCCTTTTTTACACCACGATCCATTTTCTCCTCTCTAGAAATCGAATCCTTCCATTCTATTCTACCTATCTTTTTTTTCCAAGCCTATATCCTCCTCTTTCTTTGGATAAAGTTTTATTTTCTTTCCTATCTCTAACCAAGTTCTGTCATTTAATGGTGAACATATCAAATCGATCTATGGCCATTACATTTCAAATATAGATTATACGTATAAAACCCAAAGATGTGAGTTTTATTATTTCCATATTCTAAATTATTTTTATTATCTTATCATTTTGAAAATAGAAAATAATTTTTATGTGTTAAAACATGAAAATTTGTCAATTTCTATTTTTTTAAAGAGTTTTATGTTTCCAAATGTTGTACGTACATGTTTTGATTATTTTTATGCATTGCCTACATTTCTTTAAACATAATTATTTAAGAAATTATAATTTGAGTTTGTAGCAATAGTATTGCATAAACAAATACAAATCACTTGGGGTGTAACCTTAGTTTTGGGGGATTAGGGGCTATAAAATATTCCATTTTTATTTTTCTTCATTTTCCATATTTAATTGCATATGTTGAATTCCACTTAAAGAATCTGCATTCACATTAAAATGTCTTATAAACATAATGTGTATAAAATGGCCATTGTCAAATCAGTTAGATTTACATTTATTTAATTGATTAAATAAATTCATTATTTATATTTAGAATTGGGGAGTTTAATTCAACTGAATTGATTAGCTTAAATTTGATTGAGAAGCAATATTAGATCTATACGTTGAATGTCTCGTGGGTGGATATATGTTACTTTCTGCATTCCTTAAATTTAAACATTCTCATATATAAATTTTTATCTAATCCTTAGCTTAGGATTTTTGTTTAAAATTGACTGAATTTTATATTTGTTAGGTGCATTGTGTGCATTCATTTACATATGGAAAAGAGAAGTGTTTGTGCACTTTTACAGTTGTATGACTACATGGTCCAAGATGATGTAAGGAAGAAACCCTAGGCATTGAAAGCATAAGTAACATAGTACCTGCTACTAATGTACATCCAAAATTGATATTTTCATGAAGTTGGAAAATTTTAAATTAATCAAAAGAAGTCTAGTTCATCATCTCTTAAAAGATTCAAAGGTTCCGAATCAACAGGAGACAAAGGTATAATTTTGAATGCTACTATTTTTGTGATTCTTATATGTTTAATTACTTTATACCACAAGACAAAGAATTTATATCGCAATTTCAAATTTTGTATTACAGTAGTAATTAGTAAAATTATTCAATAGAGGGACGAGGAGAGAGATATTGGAAGAAGGAATCTCGTAAAAGGTTCAACGGCTCCGAATCAACACGTGGCAAAGGTCTGATTTTCGGTGCTACTTTTTTTGTCATTTTTTTATGTTTAAGTACATCATATCACAAATTAAGAGTTTTTATCACAAAATTTGTATTATAGGAGTAATTAATACAAATGTTCAAGAGATGGAAGAGGAGAGCGATCTAAGTGAGCTATTCGGTTCAAAATACATGAGAGATTGACTTCAATTTTATTGTGGTTTTTTGAAGAGAATTAGAAGGAACTTAAGAAAAGGTTCAATGATGGATCTTCTTTGAGAAGAGCCCCAAATTAGCAGCCAAACGAATTTTTCCTAGGTGCCCAACTCTTAGTCATTATTGAGAGGTCAACCCTAAAATATCTTTTATAATCATTTTGTAATAATTATAAGATTAAAAATTTAATAAGAATTTTATTAAGCTCCAAATGAGCTAAACATGTTTGTAGCTTGACTTCTACTTTGTGAATCAGATTATTAGCTTATAATTATTCGATGATTTTGATATTATGATTATTTGATTAAATTGATTGCTAGCCATAGAATATATATATATATCTTATGTTTAGTATATTAATTCCATAAAAAATACCCTTAAGGAATTGCCCTAGATTTTACACTATCACACACGATGAAGTATATGAACTGAAATAAATATATAATTGTGTTACGTGATATAGATCCATAGATCGTAAAAACCGGAATATCTAATATGTGGTTGGAATCTATCACGCTTACTAGACTTAGGGTCACTCAGTAAAGGTATCTAAGTTTAAGAAATAACTTCATAGCATACTGGGAAGAGACTTACGTGGACCTTTGAATCCCGATTAATGG
Source organism: Nemophila menziesii (assembly GCA_029959085.1). NCBI lineage: Eukaryota > Viridiplantae > Streptophyta > Magnoliopsida > Boraginales > Hydrophyllaceae > Nemophila > Nemophila menziesii. The sequence continues at coordinate 59,422,899 of JARWIR010000005.1, read as the reverse complement.
GTTTAACCCAACTCCTCCTTAATTAGAATACAATATTTACATTATAAAGTGAAGCTAAGCAGTTTGAGTTGTATCTAATATATACTCGTTAATTGCTATATTTTACTTGTTATATTATATTATTACACTAGTTGAACACTTTATATTAATTTTACATTCCCCGTAGAGAATGATTTTCTTACTATTATATTAATTATAACAATTTATGACGTGTGGAGAATAAACGTATCTAGTATGTGAATTATATCACTCCCAAGGCCCGATAACAACCGTAATGAAAGCTGACTATTTTCCTTGGTCCTTTATGCTGCAAAACTCACGCTTTAACTAAAGCGTCTGATCAAATACTAACAAAAAAATCGATATATGTATGGATAATAAATTTTTGCTTCAAGAAATCACCATATTTTACTTTTGAATATATACAGAGCCTCATCTATGGATATTAAATTTTATAATTATTACGTTAAAGGGTGCAACTATTCATAGGAGTATAGAGAAATAAAAAGTGAGATGAGATTATGGTGTCTATAGAGAATAAAAGTCAAAAGAAATACAGGTGGTCTTAAAACATATTTGGTGCTCTGGTGGTTGTAAACGAGTATATCAAAAACTAGATGTGAAAGCTTGTTTTAATTTCTCGAGACCTACAGAGTCGAACTCAAGTAAGTAATATGTTTTACCTTGTTTGTTTAATGTCTCCAAAAGGCCTTTTTTCGAACCAAACTAGAGTTGTTCACGAATATTTGTTTCTTAAATGGTGAAGCGGAACTTCCTTGAACTTGTGTAAGATGTTATAGGATTTTTGTTTAAACTCTTCGAAAGATCTTTTTTTGAACTAAACTCGATTTGTTCACAGATAAATTGTTTCTTAAATGGTAAAGCGAAACTTCCTTGAACACACGTAAGATGTTCTAGCTTGTTTGTTTAAATTCTCTAAAAGATTTTTTTTCAAACTAAACTTCAGATTCATGAACAATTTGTTTCTTAAATGGTTGAGCGAAACTTCCTTGAACAATTGATAATGTATGAAATATATAATCTATAATCAAAAGTTTAATATTAATAAAGAAATTCAAATCTTAAGAAATTATAAAATCTTATTTAATATTTGAAATTCATTAATATATTTACAAATAAATAAAATATTAATTTATAAATCATAATATAAACGATTAATCGTTCGAACCAACTCAGTTCATACAAAGCTTTAACCGAACTAAGTTCAAACAAAACTTGAATCGAACACTGTTTAAAGAAAACTTAAATTGGAGATTAAACTTATTTATAAACTAATGAGTTCGAAAGAGTTTCTCATTAATATCCTTAGTTGCAAAAATTATTTTCTCTTTGGAGGGAGGTTTTGAAAAAGAGACAAGCCATAGTTGAAAAATAGGTGGGAAAACTATACCACTAGATAATAATAATAATAATACTAATAATAATAATAATAATAATAATAATAATAATGAAAAAAGTACCACACCACAATCCTATTTTATTGCCCCACCATAATCCTTGACACCAAACCACTACCAAGATAGAAAAATAACTGAACACTTTAAACCAAATCCGCTAATGCATGATGGGAATTGTTGAATTTCAATTTTAGTAACAAAGTCAATTCACAAAAATGAAATTAAAAAGTTTTCTTCTCCTCCAAATTTTTAAAAAGAGATTGAGTTTAAAATTAATTATAATTTATAATTTTCGTGAAACAAAACAAGCGAAGAAGACAAAAAAAGAAGAACTCCACTAGCTAACCAACCACCTAGGTGTTGTTTCAAATTCCAACACCTGAAGAAATATCACTTGCCCATTCAATATTACCCATGCCATTAACCTTTTAACTGCAATGCAAACACACTAAATAATACCAAAACTTGAAAAGCAAGTCACTGATTATTAACATAGAATTTATAATCATCATCATCACCAAAACATCATTCTAGATTATAGATCTAATTTTTCTCATAAATCAGTGTGAATTTTAATATTTATATGTATACATTTTTTAAATAAAATTATTCAAGATTTATAGTACTCTATATATATATATTTGATAATATTAAGTATATATGGTACATATGATTTCAAATATAAATCAGCAATTTAGTATTAAGCATGTTAAAACTTTTGAGATTTGTTTGTTATTGGAGTAATTATAGACATCGAACTATCTGATGCATAACAAGAACCCTGCCTTTATATCTTATAATAATAATAATATGTGTGTATGAGTGCATGTGGACAAAAGGTTTTTGCTTCATGAAATCATCATCTTTATTTTTGGTATATGGAGAAACTGGTTGAAAATGTTTCTAGAAAAGAAAATACTACTCTTTACATGAATTTAAATGTAAGTTTCTTTGTTTTCAATTTCTTTTAATAGTGTAGTTTTACTTTTAATTGAAAATCGTTTCATTTAAATAAATATAAAAATATATTTTATACTTTTCTAGTATTATTGTTCGATTTTTCCAACAGAATATCACTTGAATATTTAGCTAAATATACATGTTAAATCACTCTAAATCCAGCAACATACGAATGATATTATAAAAAAAGATACGACATACCATAAAAGGCTATATACAAGAAAAATGGATATATTATAATTTCATATTTAGGCAAGAAGGTGAAAAAAAAATATGATCCCAGCAAGAAGAGAGAAATAAAATATCACAAATCTCATTCAAACCCTAATAGCCGTCTTCAATTTCACATAAAAACACCGAAAACCATACCCTTTCTTACACCACGATCAATTTTCTCCTCTAGAAATCGAATTTTTCCATTCTATTCTACCTAATCTTTTTTTCCAAGCCCATATCCTCCTCTTTCTGTATAAAGTTTTATTTTCTTTCCTATCTCTAACCAAGTTCCCTTTTTTAATGGTGAACATATCAAATCGATCTATGATCATTACATTTCAAATATAGATTATACGTATAAAACCCAAACCTTTGTTGAAGATGTGAGTTTTCTTATTTCCATATTCTAAATTATTTTTATTATCTTATAATTTTAAAAATAGAAAATAATTTTTATTTGTTATAACATGAAAATTTGTCAATTTCTATTTTTTTTAAAGAGTTTTATGTTTCCAAATGTTGTACGTACATGTTTTGATTATTTTTATGCATTGCCTACATTTCTTTAGACATAATTATTTAAGAAATTATAATTTGAGTTTGTAGCAATAATATTGCATAAACAAATACAAATCACTTGGGGTGTAACCTTAGTTTTGGGGGATTAGTGGCTATAATAGATTCCATTTTTATTTTTCTTCATTTTCCATCTTTAATTGCATCTGTTGTAATAGAAATTTACTTCAAGAATCTGCATTCACACTAAAATGTCTTATGAACATAATGTGTATAAAATGGCCATTGTCAAATCAGTTAGATTTACTTTTATTTAATTAGTTAAATTTATTCATTATTTATATTTAGAATTGGGGAGTCTAATTCAATTGAATTAATTAGCCTAAATTTGATTGAGAAGCAATATTAGATCTATACGTTGAATGTCTCGTGGATATAGGTTGCTTTCACAACTGCATTCCTTAAATTTAAACACTCTCATATATAAATTTTTATCTAATCCTTAGCTTAGGATTTTTTTTAAAATTGATTGAATTTTATATTTGTTAGGTGCATTGTGAACATTCATTTACAGATGGAAAAGAGAAGTGTTTGTGCACTTTTACAGTTGTATGACTACATGGTCCAAGATGATGTAAGGAAGAAACCCTAGGCATTGAAAGCATAAGTAACATAGTACCTGCTACTAATGTACATCCAAAATTTATATCTTCATGAAGTTGGAAAATTTTAAATCAATCAAAAGAAGTCTGGTACATCATCTCTTAAAAGATTCAAAGGTTCCGAATCAACACGAGACAAAGTTATGATTTTAAGTGCTACTATTTTTATGATTCTTATATGTTTAATTACTTTATACCACAAGACAAAGAATTTTTATCGCAATTTCAAATTTTGTATTACAGGAGTAATTAGTAAAATTATTCAATAGAGGGACGAGGAGAGAGATGTTGGAAGAAGGAATCTCGCAAAAGTATCAAAGGCTCCATATAAAAACGTGGCAAAGGTCTGATCTTCGGTGCTACTTTTTTGTCATTTTTTTATGTTTAAGTACATCATATCACAAATTAAGAGTTTTTATCACAAATTTTGTATTATAGGAGTAATTAATACAAATGTTCAAGAGATGGAAGAGGAGAGGGATCTAAGTGAGCTATTCGGTTCAAAATACATGAGAGCTTGACTTTAATTTGATTGTGGTTTTTTGAAGAGAATTAGAAGGAACTTAAGAAATGGTTCAATGATGGTTCTTCTTTGAGAAGAGCCCCAACTTAGCAGCCAAACGAATTTTTCCTAGGTGCCCAACTCTTAGTCATTTTTGAGAGGTCAACCCTAAAATATCTTTTATAATAATTTTGTAATAATTATAAGATTAAAACTTTGGTACGAATTTTATCAAGCTGCAAATGAGCTAAACATGTTTGTAGCTTGATTTCTACTTTGTGATCATATTATTCGCTTATAATTATTTGATGATTTTGATCTTATGAATATTTGATTGAATTGATTACTAGCCACAGAATATATACATATCTTATGTTTAGTATCTTAATCCCATAAAAAATACCCTTCAGGAATTGCCCTAGATCTTACACTATCACCCACGATGAAGTATATGAACTGAAATAAATATATAATTGTGTTACGTGATATAGAATCCATAGATCGTAACAACCAGAATATCTAATATCTGGTTAGAATCTATCACGCTTACTAGACTTAGGGTCACTCAGGAAAGGTATCTAAGTTTAATAAATAACCTCATAGCATACTGGAAAGAGACTTACGTGGACCTTTGAATCCCGACTAATGGGTTTAACCCAACTCCCCCTTAATTAGAATACAATATTTGCATAATAATTTGTGAAGCTAAGCAGTTTGAGTTGTATCTAATATATACTCGTTAATTTCTATATTTTACTTGTTATATTATATTATTACACTAGTTGAACACTTTATATTAATTTTACATTCCCCGTAGAGAATGATTTTCTTACTATTATATTAATTATAACAATTTATGACGTGTGGAGAATAAACGTATCTAGTATGTGAATTATATCACTCCCAAGGCCTGATAGCAACCGCAATGAAAGCTGACTATTTTCCTTGGTCCTTTATGCTGCAAAACTCACGCTCTAACTAAAGTGTTTGATCAAATACTAACAGAAAAATCGATATATGTATGGATAATAAATTTTTGCTTCAAGAAATCACCATAATTTACTTTTGAATATATACCGAGCCCCATCTATGGATATTAAATTTTATAATTATTACGTTAAAGGTGCAACTATTCATAGGAGTATAGAGAAATAAAAAGTGAGAGAAGATTATGGTGTCTATAGAGAATAAAAGTCAAAAGAAATACAGGTGGTCTTCAGAACAAATTTGGTTCTCTTTTGGTTGTAAACGAGTATATCGAAAACTACATGTGAAAGCTTGATTAAATTTCTCGAGACCTACAAAGTCGAACTCAAGTAAGTAAGATGTTTTACTTTGTTTGTTTAACTTCTCCAAAAGGCCTTTTTTCGAACCACGCTAGAGTTGTTCACGAATATTTGTTTCTTAAATGGTGAAGCGGAACTTCCTTAAACACGTGTAAGATGTTATAGGTTTTTGTTTAACTTCTTCGAAAGATCTTTTTTTTGAACCAAACTCAACTTGTTCACAGATAAATTGTTTCTTAAACACACATAAGATGTTCTAGCTTGTTTGTTTAAATTCTCTACAAGATATTTTTCAAACAAAACTTGAGATTCGTGAACAATTTGTTTCTTAAATGGTGGAGCGAAACTTCCTTGAACAATTGATAATGTATGAAATATATAATCTATAATCAAAAGTTAAATATTAATAAAGAAAATCAAATCTTAAGAAATTATAAAATCTTATTTAATATATGAAATTCATTAATATATTTACTAATAAATAAAATATTAATTTAAAAATCATAATATAAACGATTAATTAACAAACTCGTTCGAACCAACTCAGTTCATACAAAGCTTTAACCGAACTCAGTTCAAACACACCTTGAATCGAACTCTGTTTAAACAAAACGTAAATTAGAGATTAAACTTATTTACAAACTAATGAGTTCAAAAGAGTTTCTCATTTATATCCTTAGTGGCAAAAATTCTTTTCTCTTTGGAGGGAGGTTTTGAAAAAGAGACAAGCCATAGTTGAAAAATAGGTGGGAAAACTATACCACTAGATAATAATAATAATAATAATAATAATAATAATAATAATAATAATGAAAGAAGTACCACACCACAAACCTATTCTATTGCCCCGCCATAATCCTTGACACCAAACCACTACCAAGATAGAAAAAAAAACTGAACACTTTAAACTCTGGATTGGAAATGACACGTTGTATGCTACATGAGAAAAATGACACGTGAGAGGCGAAACCGCAAAAATGCTACGTGAGAGGCGAAACCGGTTTATATTGGAAGTGACACGTTGTATGCTACATGAGAAAAATCTTCCAAAACATTTTTGGGCAGAAGCCGCAAATACTGCAGTATTTTTGCAAAATCGGCTTCTCACAAGGGCAATCATTGATAAAACACCTTTTGAAGCATGGTATGGCTATAAACCATCTCTCAAATTTCTTAAGGTATTTGGATGTTTGTGTTTTTTCTCATGTTCCTCAAGTTAAAAGGGACAAGCTAGACAAAAGAGCACTTCATGGGATCTTCATTGGTTATAGTTCAGTTTCAAAAGCTTATAAAAAATTTCAACCATAAATTGGAAAAATTGTTATAAGCAGAGATGTGAACTTTATGGAGGAAGAAGAATGGAATTGGAATAGTGAAGATAACATTATTTTAAAAGTGTCAAATACCAAGTTTCAAGAACAAAGCATGGATGATCAGGAAAATGAAATAATTGATGATATTCCTGTAAGAGGCACAAGGTTACTTCCTGAAATTTATCAACGTTGCAACATTGCTGTATGTGAACCTGAAAATTATGAAGAAGCCAAGACAAATGAAAATTGGCTAGCCGCAATGAGAGGAGTTGTTCATGATTGAAAAAAATAAAACATGGGAGTTGGTAGATAAACCTCAAGATAGGAAGGTCATTGGGGTTAAATGGGTTTTCGGGACCAAACTCAATGCTGATGGATCAATCAACAAGCATAAAGCTAGGCTGGTGGTTAAAGGGTATGCACAGATATTTGGTGTGAACTATTCTGACACCTTTGCCCTAGTTGCTAGACATGACACCATCAGGATGTTGCTTGCTTTTGCTGCACAAATGAATTGGAAACTATATCAGTTAGATGTCAAGTCGGCTTTTTCGAATGGTATTCGGCAGGAGGAGATTTATGTAGAACAACCAGAAGGCTTTGTAAAAGATGGAGAAGAAGATAAGGTATATATTCTTAAAAAGGCACTTTATGGGTTGAAACAAGCCCCAAGAGCATGGTACAGTAAAATTGATGAACACTTGCTCAGTTTCGGTTTTTCTTTTTTTTTTTGCTCGGCAAGTAGAACTTATATTAATCAAACTTTCAAGTTACATGGGCTCACAAAGGGCCTATTACATTTTAAACTTGGGCCAGTCCACTTGGACCCCCTTACACTTAGAAAGCTAAAAACAAAACGTACTAAGTAAAGTACCACATATCACATGTACACAAGTACATTACACCGAATCTAACAATCCCATCTAACCCTAATCAGATCTATAACCCTCTTCTCTTCCACTTTCTTGAATCTACAAAGCGCTTCTTTGAACGCCATTGAGATACTTTCAACTATTTTCTCTTCAGTTTTCCAGATATTGTTGAAGATTCTCTCATTTCTTTCGATCCAGATGATATAAGTAGCAATCGAAAGAAGTATTCTCATTACCTCTTGGTTCGTAGCTTTGCCGCTTTGAAAGTCAATGAACCATTTCATCAGGTTCTCCCAATCTGAGATCTTGGTAGAAACCCTATGAATGTTCAAGCATCTAAACCATATTCTCTTCGTAACCCCACATTCCCAGAATAGGTGATTTCTGTCTTCACTCGTTAATTTGCAGAACTCACACAGTGAATTAGATATAACGCCCCAAGAAGCTAACCGATATTTGGTCGGTAATCTATCCAAATGGATCAACCACAATATAAATTTGTATTTCGGAGGGCTTTTAGAACTCCAGATGATTCTAGACCATTCATTGAGCAGTTTTTTTGGTCTCAGATATTCATAAGTTTCTCTAAAAGAAAAGGTACCTTTTTTATTACAGCTCCATATAATTTCGTCTCTTTTATTAGGCTCAATAGTGATATTTGCGGTGACTTTATCCATGAATTTGAAATTTGCACGCCATCGCCATCTCGTACCATTAATAAATTTGCTCAGTTTACAATCAATATAGTAGCCTGAGACCAAACTACTGCTCTGAATATCTTGGAGACACCTGTTGTGAGGTATCCAAAAGTCACCCCATAGCGAGATGTCTTTGCCATTTCCAATCTGGTATGATATTAACTTACTCGCAATATGTCTTAATTTGAGGATTTTCCTCCAACCCCAAGAGGTATCTTGGGGAATTTGGATTAGCCAGAAGGATTTGCCCTTTAGTAAGTTAACTTGAACCCAATTAGACCATAAGGTTTTCTTTGGGAAACAGCAGTTCGATAATAGTTTAAGGATAGCTGTTTGATTTTGGATAAGTAAGTCCCTTATCCCTAAGCCACCTTCCTGAATAGGATAGCAAATAGCTTCCCATGAGACCTTGGCCCCTCCTTTAAATTCACTAGACCCTCTCCACAGAAAAGCCATAATCTTTTGTTGAAGTACCTTAATAACTTTCTTAGGAACAGCAAATATATTAAACCAGAAACTTGATAGATTGTTGAGAACTGATTTGATTAATTGAAGTCTTCCAGCATAAGATAGATATTTTGAACTCCAGTGCTCTATTTTATTAATCATTTTCTCAATTAAGGGCTTGCAATCATCTGCATTTAATCTTCCAGTAATTAAAGGAACCCCTAAATATCTCATAGGAAGTTGGCCCTCAGGAATCTGGAGAATGTCCCACATACTTTGTTTAATATCATCAGAACACCCACCATAAAAGATGTTACTTTTATTAAAACTTATCTGGAGGCCTGATAATCTGTAAAATAAGTCTAAGCCTTTCTTGATGAGTATAGCTGTACCGATAGAAGGTTTAAAAAACACCATAAGATCATCAGCAAACATCAAATTATTTAACTGAAGCTCTCTACATTTAGGGTGCCAATTGAAACTTCTCTTCCTGCCAATCTTTATAAATATCTGAGCTAAAATTTCCATACACAGGACAAATAGGTAGGGGGAGAGTGGGTCCCCCTGTCTTAAGCCCCTCTCCCCCTTAATAAAACCTTTGGGAGATCCATTGATTAATAAGCTATAAGAAGTTGTTGTTAAGCACATTTTAATCCAATCTATGAATTTTCCAGGATAACCAAATGTCTCTAGTACTTTAATAACAAAATCCCAATCAAGAGAATCATAGGCTTTCATTAAGTCAAGCTTTAAAGCACATCTTTTAGAAATTTGAGCTCTATTATAGCCCCTTACCAACTCTTGAGCAATGAGAATATTCTCTCCAATACTTCTATGTTGAACAAAGGCAGATTGATTATTTGAAATTAAGTCCTGTAGTGTGTTCTTGAGCCTATTAACAATCAACTTGGCTATGATTTTATAAATTATGTTACAGCATGAAATGGGCCTGTAACTTTTAACTGAAGATGGATTATGACACTTAGGTATTAAAGTTATAATAGCTGAATTAACCTCCTTTAATAATTGACAGTCTTGTAAGGCACTCTTGATAGCTTCACAGATATCAGGTCCAATTATGTCCCACATCTTTTTAAAGAACCCAGCTGTATAACCATCAGGCCCGGGGCTCTTGGAATTATCCATTGAGAACAAGGCATCCTTGATCTCCTTATCAGTTATAGGTAAAGTTAAATCTTTTGCTTGATTCTCTGAGATCTTTTTAGAATTAATTCTGTTAAGAAGGTCAACATTGTAATTCTCTCTATTACTTCTTTTCTTGCCCAGGAGATCAGAATAGAAATTCACAAATTCAAGTGATATTTCAGTTTCATCAGAGCTAATAGTCCCATTTTCCAAGGTAAGGGTATTGATACTATTTTGAGATTTTCTACCATTGACCCACTTCATGAAATAAGCTGTGTTCAAATCTCCTTCATCTACCCATATAGCTCTAGACTTTTGTCTCATAATAAATTCCTCCTTAGCTTTTCATCATGTAACTCAGTGAGAAGTTGATTTTCTTCTCGTAATACCTCTTCACTTTTGTTACCTTGAAGCCTAATATTTTGAATATCAGTTAATCTATTCTGGATATGGCTAATTTTGTTTGAACCATTTTTAAAATGTAGGTTGTTGAACTCCTTGAGCTTACCTTCGAGTATTTTCAGCTTCTTGGTAAGGCTGTACATAGGAGAACCATTAATTTTGGTTTTCCATGTTTCAACCACCAATGGAGTAAAAAGTTCATGTTCCATCCATACACTATAGAATCTGAATGGAGATGGGCCCCTTTTCCTGAATGGAATGATTTCCAAGTGTTGACTACAGTGGTCAGATACACCTGGAGGTTTAAGTATTAAGGAGGTTTGATTAAATTTATTGAGCCAGTTAGAATTGACATAGGTTCTATCAATTCTACTTGCTCTCATATCATCACTAGCAGCTCTATTTGTCCATGTAAACTTAGGACCATTATATATGAGGTCAGTGAGTTCCATATCCTCTATACATTTAATCATATCATGTGAGCTCTCAGTTAAACTGTCACAATTCATTCTCTCATCCACATTAGTGATTTCATTGAAATCACCTTGAATGACCCAAGCTTCATTATTCACTATGTTCTCCCATCCCCTCAATGTATGCCAAAGAGTGTGTCTAAGATTAACATCATTCATGGCATACACTGGGGTATAGTAAAATTCTGTTCTAGACTCTATGTGTTTGATCTTGCATAACATAGCTTGATCAGTCATATTAAGAACATTAACATCCACAATTTTTGGATTCCAACTGGTCCAGATACGCCAATGTTCATGTTTGGAGTAGTTAGTAGCTACTTGCCATTTATTAAAAGTAGATTTTAAAATCCTATCTGACTTATGAAACTTGATTTTAGTTTCCAGAAAGCTGAAAACCCAAGTATCTTTATTGACAACTTGCTTCAGGCAATTATCTTGCTTGAGCTTTTTATTCATACCTCTCACATTCCACGTAATGATCATTAAACAGATGGGGTCAGGAGGCTTTTCAGCCACCACTTCTGCATCTTGACTTAATAAATTTGTAACCACTTCATCTAAATTTTCATTATTCAGAATATCAAAGCTAAGTTTGGGTTTTTCTAAAAGTCCTTTAGAATCAACATTATATGTCAAGAAAGATGAAGGGGGAATTCATATAATCTCTTTATATGTTGATGATCTTCTTGACACTGGAAATAACACAAGTCTTGTGGATAATTTCAAGAAAGAAATAATGAAAGAATTTGAGATGACAGACCTTGGGTTGATGAGCTTCTTTCTCGGAATGGAAATAAAACAAGGTGAATATGAAGTTTTTATTTGTCAAAAGAAATATGCAAAGGAGATTCTAAAGAAGTTTAGTCTTGAAGAATGCAAAGAAATGAACACTCCCATGAACCAAAAGGAGAAACTTTGCAAAGAGGATGGAGCGGAAAAGATAGATGAAATATACTATAGGAGTCTAATTGGTTGTTTAATGTATCTAACAACCACTCGACCTGACATTTTAAATGCAGTGAGTATTTTATCTCGATTCATGCATTGTCCTAGTGAAATGCATCTAAAAGCTGCAAAAAGAGTAATTCGCTATGTAAAAGAAACTTGTGATTTTGGAATTAAATTCAAAAAAGGAAAAACCTTCACACTGGTTGGTTAATCGGATGGAGATGTTGTTATTCTCTACTGCAACATTGACAATCAAATTGCAGATATCTTTACCAAGCCATTGCCTGTCACAAAGTTTTAGTTTCTACGCAGTAAGCTTGGAGTTTGCAGTTCCTAAAGCAAGGAGGAGTGTTGAAATAAGTGTTTAGGACTGCTATTATGATTTTACTTATATTATGTATGTAGTTTAAATATTCAAATTATATAACCGTTAGCAGTTATTAGATAGGCAGTTACATTTAGTTTTTATAAAAACTGATGTCTGTAGTAACATTCTATTCATCAGATAAATAAATATTGTTTTCTTATCCTTCTATATTACAACAATTGGTATCAGAGCAATCTTCTTAACTGACCTGTTTGAGAATCCATGGAAGGCCAAACAAGTTTTTCATCAATTGCTCCGCCGGTGTTTGATGGAGAAAACTATCAAATCTGAGCAATTCGTATGGAGACTTATTTGAGTGCTTTAGATCTTTGGGATGTTATGGAAGAAGACGTAGAAATTCCTGTACGACAAGAAAATCCAACCATTGCACAGATAAAATTTCATAATCAAAAGAAAGCAAAAAAGGCAAAAGCAAAAGCATGTCTATTTGCAGCAGTCTCGCAAAGTATCATGATACGTATCATGACTCTTAAGACAGCAAAAGAGATTTGGGATTCTCTCAAAAAAGAATATGAAGGAAATGATAAAATTCGTGGAATGCAAGTTTTAAATTTGATACGTGATTTTGAATTACAAAAGATGAAGAAGGGTGAGTCCATCAAAGAATATACTGATAGGTTGATGAACATTGCAAACCGACTCAGATTACTTGGTTCATCTCTTCCAGAATCAAGGATTGTTGAAAAAATTCTGGTAACATTGCCAGAACAATTTGAAGCCACAATTACATCCCTAGAAAACACTAAGGATATGTCAAAAATCACTCTTATCGAATTGTTAAATTCTCTACAAGCACAAGAGCAACGTAGAGCAATGAGACATGAGGGTGAACTTGAGGGAGCATTGACTGCAAAGTTTCAAGGTTCTGAAAATAAAAAAGGTCAAGAGGGAAGGCGTAGTTATAATTCTTGTTTTCATTGTAAGAAGAAAGGGCACCCACCATTCAAGTGTTGGAGAAGGCCAGATGCCCAGTGTTCCAAATGCAATGAGATGGGACATGAAGCAGTTATATGCAAAACCTCAAAATGTTCAAAATACAACAAGATGGGACATGATGCAATCATATGCAAAACAAAAAATCAACAATATGATGCTAATGCCCAAATTGCTGATGAAGATGAAGAGGATCAATTATTTGTCGCAAAATGTTTTTCAAGCATTGAATCAAAAGAAGCTTGGCTCATTGATAGTGGTTGTACTAACCACATGACATATGACAAAGAGTTGTTTAAAGAATTAAGGAGCACCAACAAATCAAAAGTTCGAATTGGTAATGGAGATTACATAGATGTCAAAGGAAAAGGTACAATTTCAATTTCTAGTTTCTTTGCTACAAAGTATATTTTTTATGTGTTGTATGTTCCTGAAATCAACCAAAACTTGTTGAGTGTTGGACAATTAATTGAAAAGGTTTATAAGGTTATGTTTGATGATAAATGTTGTTTAATTAAAGATGCTTTTGGAAAAGACGTGTTTTCAGTAAAAATGAATGGAAAAAGTTTTGTTCTCTATCCGCAAAAAAAGGAACATAGTGCTTTTGTTGTCAAGGAGAATGTTACAGAGTTATGACATAAAAGGCTTGGTCATTATCATCATCAAGGAATTCTCCAGATGAAATCCAAAATGATGACCAACGATCTCCCAGAACTTGATGACAACATCGCTAGTTGTAAAGCATAAAGCAAGTAACCATTTCCAAAAGTACAAAGGCGAGCATCAAAGAAATTGCAACTAATTCATATCGATATAGGAGGACCTCAAAGAAGGCCTTCTCTGAATGGTAGTCTTTATTATGCTATATTTATTGATGATTTTACTCGTATGTGTTGGATCTATTTTTTGAAGCACAAGTCAGAAGAGGGGGGAAGTGTTTTTCAAATTTAAATCCAGAGTTGAAAGTGAGAGTGGTTGCAAAATTCAAACAGTCAGATCTGACAATGGAAAAGAGTACACATGCGAATCATTTGATAAGTTTTGTGAGGAAGCTAGTATTCAACACCAATTGACTACTCCATACAGTCCTCAACAAAATGGAGTAAGTGAGAGGCGAAACTGTTTTATATTGGAAATGACACGTTGTATGCTACATGAGAAAAATCTTCCAAAACATTTTTGGGCAGAAGCCGCAAATACTGTAGTATGGCTTCTCACAAGGGCAATCATTGATAAAACACCTTTTGAAGCATGGTATGGCTATAAACCATCTCTAAAATTTCTTAAGGTATTTGGATGTTTGTGTTTTTTCTCATGTTCCTCAAGTTAAAAGGGACAAGCTAGACAAAAGAGAACTTCCTGGGATCTTCATTGGTTATAGTTTAGTTTCAAAAGCTTATAAAATTTTTCAACCACAAATTGGAAAAATTGTTATAAGTAGAGATGTGAACTTTATGGAGGAAGAAGAATGGAATTAGAATAGTGAAGATAACATTATTTCAAGAGTGTCAAATACCAAGTTTCAAGAACAAAGCATGGATGATCAGGAAAATGAAATAATTGATGATATTCCTGTAAGAGGCACAAGGTTACTTTATGAAATTTATCAACGTTGCAACATTGCTGTATGTGAACCTAGAAAATATGAAGAAGCCAAGACAAATGAAAATTGGCTAGCCGCAATGAAGGAGGAGTTGTTCATGATTGAAAAAAATAAAACATGGGAGTTGGTAGATAAACCTCAAGATAGGAAGGTCATTGGGGTTAAATGGGTTTTCGGGATCAAACTCAATGCAGATGGATCAATCAACAAGCATAAAGCTAGGCTTGTGGTTAAAGGGTATGCACATATATTTAGTGTGGACTATTCTGACACCTTTGCCCCAGTTGCTAGACTTGACACCATCAGGATGTTGCTTGCTTTTGCTGCACAAATAAATTGGAAACTATATTAGTTAGATGACAAGTCGGCTTTTTTGAATTGTATTCTGCAGGAGGAGATTTATGTAGAACAACCAGAAGGCTTTGTAAAAGATGGAGAAGAAGATAAGGTATATATTCTTAAAAATGCACTTTATGGGTTGAAACAAGCCCCAAGGGCATGGTAAAGTAAAATTGATGAACACTTGCTCAGTTTGGATTTTTCTAAAAGTCCTTCAGAATCAACATTATATGTCAAGAAAGATGAAGGGGGAATTCTTATAATCTCGTTATATGTGGATGATCTTCTTGTCACTAGAAATAACACAACTCTTGTGGATAATTTCAAGAAAGAAATAATGAAAGCATTTGAGATGACAGACCTTGGGTTGATGAGCTTTTTTCTCGGAATGGAAATAAAACAAGGTGAATATGAAGTTCTTATTTGTCAAAAGAAATATGCTAAGGAGATTCTAAAGAAGTTTAGTCTTGAAGAATGCAAAGAAATGAACACTCCCATGAACCAAAAGGAGAAACTTTGCAAAGAGGATGGAGCGGAAAAGATAGATGAAATATACTATAGGAGTCTAATTGGTTGTTTGATGTATCTAACGGCCACTCGACCTGACATTTTAAATGCAGTGAGTATTTTATCTCGATTCATGCATTGTCCTAGTGAAATCCATCTAAAAGCTGCAAAAAGAGTAATTCGCTATGTAAATGGAACTTGTGATTTTGGAATTAAATTCAAAAAAGGAAAAACCTTCACACTGGTTGGTTACTCGGATGGAGATGTTGTTCTTCTCTACTAAGTATATCATTTATATATATATATCATTTTTTTGTCATTTTTTTATGTTTAAGTACTTCATAACACAAACTAAGAGTTTTTATCACAATATATAATTGCGTATTGCATGAGTAATTAATACAAATATTCAAGAGTGGGAAGAGGATAGGGATATTAATGAGTTATTTGGTTCAAAATACATGATAGCTAGACTTAAAAGAGATTTGATTGTGGTTTTTAAATAGAATTAGAAGGAACTTAAGAAAAGGTTCATTAATGAAGTGAAAGGGGATCTTCTTTGACAAGAGCCAAACATTTTTTTCCTAGGTGCCCAACTCGTAGTCATTTTTAAGAGGTCAGTCTTAAGGTATCTTCTAGAATCATTTTGTAATAATAAAAGATTAAACATTTAGTACAAAATTTAACAAGCTCAAAATGATATAAACATGTTTGTAACTTGGATTGCTACTTTATGAATCGTATTATTTGCTTGTAATTATTTGATGATTTTGATATTATGAGTATTTGATTGAATTGGTTGTTGGTCACTGAATATATACATCTCTTATGTTTAGTATATATATTCCTAACAAATTAACCATCAAGAATATCCCCAGATCTTAGTCTATCACTTAAGATGAAGTATATGAATTGAAAATGATATATAATTGTGTTAGGTGATAGAGAATCCAGAGATTGTAACAACCATAATATTTAATATGGGGTTAGAATCTATCACTCTTACTAGACTTAGGATCACTCGGTAAAGGTATCTGATTTTAAGAAATAGCCACGGTTAGAATCTATCACTCTTACTAGACCTAGGATCACACGGTAAAGGTATCTGATTTTAAGAAATAGCCTCTAGCGTACTTGAAAGAGACTTAGGTAGATCTTTGATTCCGGACTAATGGGTTTAACCCAATTTCCCCTTAATTAGAATACATCATTTGCATAATAATTTGTGGAGCTAAGCAATTCAATCTTTATCTAATGGATACTCGTTAATTGATATATTTTACTTGTTATATTATATTATTACACTAGTTGAACATTTTATATTAATTTTACATTTCCCGTAGAAAATGATTTTCTTACTATTATATTAATTATAAAAATTTATGAGTGTGCAGAATAAACGTATCTACTGTGTAAATTATATCACTCCCAAGGCCCAATAGAAACCGCCATGAAAGCTGGTTATTTTCCTTTACCATTTATGTTAAAAACTTAAACTCTAACTAAAGCCTTTGATCACATATAAACAAAAAAAATTAGATATGTATGGATAATAGATTTTTGCTTAAAGAAATCACCATATTTTACTTTTGGATATATAAAGAAACCAATGGAAAAGACTTGTAGAGCTTCATCTATGGATATTAAATTGTATAGTTATAACATTAAGGGGTGAAACTTTTTGTAGGAGAGTAAGAAATAAAAAGTGAGATGAGATTATAGTGTTTTTAGGGAAGAAAAGTCAAAAGAAATGCAAGTGGTGGCTGGAACATATTTGGTGCTCTATCAATGGTTGTTGTAAACTAGTTGTATCGTAAACTAGATGTGCAAGCTTGTTTTAATTTCTCGAGACGACCAGAGTCGAACTCACATAAGTAAGACGTTCAAGCTTGCTTGTATAATTTATCGAAAAGGTCGTTTTTTCAACCAAACTCGAGTTGTTCATGGATATTTTTTTCTATAATGGTGAAGAAAAATTTCCTTGAACACACGTAAGTTGTTCTAGCTTGTTTGTTTAAAATCTCCAAATGATCTTTTTTTGAGGGAAACTCGACTTTTTCACAATTAATTTGTTTCTTAAATTGTAAAGAGATTCATCCTTGAACACAAATAAGACTTTCAAACTTGTTTGTTTAACTTCTCTAAAAGATCTTTTTTCGAACTAAACTCGAGATTCACGAAAAAAAAATTCTTAAATGGCGAAGCAGAAGTTCCTTGATGTATGAAATATACAATTCATAATATGAATTTTAATGTTAATAAAGAAATTAAAAATCCTATTTAATATTTGACATTCATTAATATATTTACAAATAAATAAAATATTAATTTATTATTCATAATAGCTTGAAACGAACTTAGTTTAATAAAACCTTGAACCAAACTTTATTTAAACAAAACTTAAATTAGAGAATAAACTTATTTATATACTAATGAGTTCCAAAGAGTTTCTCATTTATATCTGTAGTGAGAATAATTTGTTTACCTTTGGAGGTTTTAAAAAAGAGACAAGCCAGAGTAAAAAAATAGGTGTGAAAACTATATCACTAGATAGTAATAATAGTAATAATAATAATAATAGTAATAATAGTAATAATAATGACAAAAGAAGTACCACACAAGAAACCTATTCTATTGCACCACCATAACCCTTGGCACCAAACCACTACCAAGATAGTAACTAAACTTAACACTTTCAACCATATCTGCTCATGCATGATGGGAATTGTTGAATTTCAGTTTTAGTAACTGAGTCAATTTACATAAATAATAATAAAATTTTGTTGTCTTCTCCTCCCAATTTAGAAGGGAGAGAGAATGCACATAATCAATTATAATTTACATTTTTCAAGAAATAAATCAAGTGAAGAAGAAAGAAGAACCACTAGCTAACCAACCATTGATGTGTTGTTTCAAATTCCAAAACCCAACCAAATCTCACATGCCCATTCAGTGTTACCTATCCTATTAACCTTTTAACTTCTATGTAAACACCCCAAATAATAACAAAACTTGACAAGAAAGTCACTGATTAATAACAAAGCATTTATAATCATCATCATCACTGAATAATCCTTCTATCCACAACATTATTCTCATCCAACGATTCCGGAAATATCTCATTCGAATACCTCCTAGTCAAAGATGAATTTCCCGATTTACCCGTTCACCAATCTGACCACCACTTCCTTGCGACCCCGAAGTACCCGAGTGGTCTCCATCTACTCCATCCCGCTGAATCGGTGGCATAGCCACCATATCCGATGAACTTTGCCGCCAGCTTCCAAAAACAGTAGAATTCTATGACCCACGAGAGCTAGAAGTTCTAAGCCTTGCTGAGCTAGTATGTTCTTCTCTACCAAATTTTAATAGATTATCAAGAGCTTTTAGTATATACTTCATTAATGGTCATCTTGTTGGTTTTGGATTAAGACAAGATCTAGCTACTATAGCCATTGCCCATACTTCTTCTAGTAAATCCTCATCTATTATTATAGAAGGGTCAAGAATAGTTGTTACTTGCTCTTTATCGTATATTCTTATATAAGGTAATGTACTTCTAACCACTCCTTAACTATTATATCACTTGCCCTACTCATACCCACTATACTTATTACTAGCTTAGAAGAACCTTTCTAAAACAATGCACATCATACGCATATGTAGCATTAGGCATACCTAGAGAAAAAAATTATTGGATTATGAACTACGTAAGTAAATCACCTTATTATTTAACTGTTTTAGTTTTAAACTTAAGAGTTATTTTATTTTATTTATATCTAAAATAATTAGTATTATAGATCTAATGTAGTCATGAATCAATGTAAATTTTTATATTTATGTGTATAAAATTTTTACAAATATATATCTATAATACTATATATATATAATACTATATATATATGTATATATTCGATAATAGTAAGTATATACGGTACATTTGATTTTAAATATAAATCAGCGATTTAGTATTATTCATGTTAAATTTTTTTAGATTTGTTTGTTATTAGACCAATGATAGATAGTGAAAGGGACTAACTGGTCTCTAACAATAACTCTACCTTTACATCTTAGAGTAATAATATGTGTGTATGTGTGTGCGTGGACAAAAAGTTTCTTCTTCATGAAATCATTAGCTTTCATTTAGTATATGGAGAAACCGGTGGAAAATGTTGCTACAACTCCATCCATGGATACTTAAGTTACATTTCTATAATAAACGTAGATAAATGAAGAGTTAGATGATATTTTGGTGTTTATAGGTAATAAAAATAAAACAATATGCACATTAAGGGTGCACCATCCATGTCGACAACAAGGATTGTTTTTACAATAAAAAAAGGGAAAAATTATTTTTGTAAAAAGATTCCAGGAACTGGAGAGTAAGTATAAAAATTATTCCATTAGATAATAACAATCTAATTAATTTGGATTTTCGCTACTTTAAGCAATAAAGAATGAAACAGTCATGCATCCTTTCATCAGATCCCGATATGCCTGTACATGCGAGCTAATATCTTAACAAAGTGTGCTAGGTGGCGGGCTACAAGTTTGTAGGGGTCTTCTGATAGGATTTTCTATTTTTTAAGACTTAGAATCAGATAAGTTAAGGACGATAGTTTCAGTAGTTTAAATAACCGACAAGAAAAGACACCAAACCTATTCTACCGAACCTTTACCAAGAAAACACATCAATCACTTGACCATTAACCTTATACAAAATTAAAATTAGGAGAATGATAACAATTTGGGTAAACCACCACACCATCAACAACGTACGCATAATCGTCCACCATAAATTTAGAAATTTGAAAATAAATAAAAATACACAATACATTTTACTAAAAAAAAATAACATTTAGTATTTTTAATTCGAATAATGTTATCACAAAAATAATATAACTTAAAATTTATTTGAAAAGGAAAAACTACAGGAAAAAGTAATACAAAGTTTTTCATTTATGAATTTGTAATCATGACATCGTAATATTGATCACGTTTAACTACAATATATTAGAGGTGTGCACGTGCTAAGTTTACCCGGTCTTGTATATGGGTAGGGTAATGTAGTCGGGTCTACAATTTGTCAAAATTGAGGGTAGGTTAAATATTTATCATACCCTCGGGTTATCCTGAGTTAACCCAAAGTTTACCCAAAGTTACTTTATCTGGATATTTTTAATAACACTTATATAAATCATACAAAATACTAAATCCAACAAAATACATGTCATTTGAAGTACATTCACAAAATTAATTTTAAATCATCACATGACTCGTGTAATATACACTTTCACAGGTCTCAGATATTGTTGGAAAATGACCCGAAAATTCCAATAACCCAACAATACCTCATAATCAGATTGTGCTTCAAACACATGCAACTACTAATGGATACCAAATACATTTTAATAAACATAATGATAATTAGGAAGGGATTACCTATAAATACTGAACATCCTGATTGATATTTATCCAACGTTTTCAGTAGATTTCAAGTCAAATCCCCTAAAAAAGAGTTTACAAAGAATAGAGAAAGTAATAATTACAATCTGTAAGTACAAAGTAAATAAAATTAACCAATATATGTGATAAACTTACCAAACTCAACCTCAAGTTCTGAAACTCGGTCTGAAATTAGAAATCACATTGACCCGGTTGGAGTCTAAAACTAACAACGACAAATAATATAAAAGATCCTGACCATATTGAAAGTCTATATACGTCCTAGAAGAGGGGTTGGATAGGACCACGGAAATTAATCGGCTAATTTTAATTCAAGTAAATAAAATTAAAAGATAATTTAAATCCTATTCTCTTACTAAACTAGATGACAATAAGTTTGACTAATGAACAATAGATAATAAGAACTACGATATTCATACAAGCATATAATCAAACATATAGAGTAGGGAATAAAATAGTTTAGGGAAAGAGAATACGCAAGCATATATAGTGGTTCAGTTTCCCTACTCGACTACCTAAGGTAGCCACCTTAGGATTTCAAAGCTTCTTTAATAAGCTCCGTGTCTCTCTTAACTGGGGCAAGAACAAAATACCCTTTTACAACCACTTCAAAAACCCGAAGCAAACACTTGTGTAATCACAACACAAAGATACCAAGTATAATCCCTATACTCACACACTCTCTTAATCTATATATTACAAAGACTAGACAAAGAGGAAGAAACAAGTGTTTGAAAGGTTTAACAATAGTTATGAACTCCTAAACAGTGGATATGACTTTATAGCACACTAAGAATGATTTTGAATATTATTAGCTCTCTAAACCTTCTTGAATGATCACAATTTAGCCCCTTGATATTGGTAGATGAATGGTGTAAGTTGTGTCTTGAATGAACTCCTTTTTATAGGTGAAAAATGCTTCCAACGGTTATAAAAAATGTGTCTAACAGATATAAATAAAATCTCAACAGATATAATAAATATAGTCAATTTTCTGCAGAAAACCCTAACATGCGGTGCAACGCAAGGTCCATGTGGTGTACTGAACGAAATCTTAGTCCGCTCTCTAATAAGTACAACTTTTAATATAATGCTCGGATAAATAAACTTTCTTCCCGAGAGTTGTTGGAAACATCATTCTAATAAACTTTGTAGTTGATCATGATGGCTAATTCTTAATGTATACAGAGATATGAATAAAAGTATTTGTGTAAGAATTAGTTTCTTAAGATAAATTATTAAGGTATAATAAGAATGATATTTAAAGTGTTTTTGATGAAAAAAAGTGCAAGATAGAATATATATATATATATAGTAATAAGCACACTAATCACAAGAGGATTTGTCACATTAAAACAACCTATGAAAGGAGGCAATATGCCGACAATCTCCCCCTTTTTTATAATGACAAATTCTTCACTAAAACACCTTAAGAATGATATGAAAGTGATAAAACTAAAGGAGTTATGATCCCTTATCAACATGCATATAAGATGTGAAAAGATAAAGCACATATGGATTCTAACAACCCCTCACAACAACCATTAAGTAAAAGTGTATTTTTATGAAAATGATATGCATTTGTGAGGTTTGTAAAGTGGAATTGGAAAGTTTTAGTGCACATATTTCTCCCTCTTTGTCTTCATCAAAAAGACGGGATGATAATTTAACCAACTACATATAAATAAAACAAGATGAGCCATAACTCAAGTTAATAAATTTTAGAAAATAATTTTGAAATCATAATTTTAAAGCATTTAAACCAATTGAATCGCAGAAATATCAAACATGTAAAGCCTGAACAATATGGAAAAAGAGATAAAGGATAAAGACATTTTGCCAACTCCAAAGCCAAAATGATTTTGCATCTTTTGAGTTTTCTTTTAAAAGCTGATATATGTGGTGATAAAATGATACACTTTAAGCTCTAAAAACGTAAGAGATTAGTGCAATCTTATAACAATCATAAGAGATAGATAGTAAGGCTAAAAAATTTCATTCAAATGAGTTAACAACCAATTAATGGAGTAACTCCCCCTTATTATATGAATTAAAACATTTTTGAAATACTATGGGAATTTTAAAATATTTTAGGAAATATACTTTGTAAATCAATTCTTTAAAAACTTCCCCTTACAGAATGACATATACATACAAATTTGTGTTTAAAGATACTTTAAGGTTTGAAAGTGTAAACTATTATCTTTTATCTTTCTCCCCTTTTGTCAACAACACAAAAATCAATGGGCAA
Source organism: Nemophila menziesii (assembly GCA_029959085.1). Classification (NCBI taxonomy): domain Eukaryota; kingdom Viridiplantae; phylum Streptophyta; class Magnoliopsida; order Boraginales; family Hydrophyllaceae; genus Nemophila; species Nemophila menziesii. The sequence goes on along the minus strand of JARWIR010000005.1, from coordinate 59,399,550 downwards.
TTTTGAATGTTATATAAACTTATAAAGATAAAATGTGCAATTCTTTATAGTTGAGGGACTTAGGTGTGAAATCTTAAATTTTTAAAAACCTAAGTTTTATTTTCAAATAATTATGATTTAAAAAGGTAAGTTCTAACAAGAAGAGTGTAGAAAACAATTATCAATAAAGAGAAGGGATTATTTTGTCAAATAAAAATTTTAAGGACCAAAAAGCATTATTGCAAAGTGTAGAGACTAAAAAGAAATTTCACATCGTAGAGACTAAAAATATAAATTTTCAAAATATGCACAATTGAATGATAGAATCTTTTCTAATTGAAGGACAATATGCAATTTTAAAAATATATGAATTCAAAATGCAAGATGGTATGTAATTTCAAAGGAAGATATTTAAAATTCAAATGTTCTAGATAAAAGGACCAAAAAGCAATTATACAATTAAGAAAGACCAAACTGCAAAGTCACCTATAAAATGAAGATTAAATTAGTGACGGACAATAAGTAGCATAACTCACTCAATACATACTAAATCCAAAACACATTTACAAAAAATAAAGAGTCAATTAATAAGAAAAGGAAAGAATTAAATTCACTGGATATTCCTTTCATGTGAATTAAGCATCTTGTTGTATATCAATTTATTTCCTTGACGCTCATCACCTATAATCGAAAAGAATGTCTAAGGTATCCACGGTTTTGTGGATCCAAGGGAATGGTTAATGGTTTTTACGATCCACTTAGGCTTTTGCCATAGCGGTATCAATGATCCGTATTCATGTTGCTTGCGATACAAATATTTTGATGCAAAATGACCGATTACTTCGCAATAAGTGCAAGAAACCTCTTTGCGATTTTGAAAGGAGTGGAAAGATTTTAAACAAAGCCTTTCCAAATTATTTTGTTTTGTTAAGGTTTTACAACAAGACAATTTTTCTTTAAGATAATTTTGATCAAAAAGTGGTAAATTTAAATAAGGATGATTAAAGAGATTAAAATAGTTAAAATAAAAATCATCCACAATCTTAAATAATAAGATATTTTCGTCCAAGAGTTTTTCATCTTTTTCAAGAGAGGAAATAATTTTAAGACAAGAATTTTCAATGTTTCCTAACAAATTGTTTAAAGTAGGACAACAATTCAAGCATCTCTTTTGCTCAAATTTTAATTCTTCTAATAAGAGATTATTTGAATTGATATGAAGTTCAATAGTTTCTAAAAGAGATGCAACGAAGATATCATCATACGCATCATAATAATTGTAAGAAAATGACAAAGAGCTAGGATTAGGTACTACCTCATATTTTGACATTGAGTCATCATGACTTTTATCATCATTGTTGTTCTTATTTTTGTCGATATCAATGATGCCATATAAGTGTTCCAAACGATCCCAAATTTCATGGCCCGATGAACATTCAATAACTCTTCTAAATATATCATTCGACAAACAACATATTAAGATATTCATTACTTAGCATCTTCGGTGAGTTTGGCCATATCATCATTAGTGAGTTCGTTATAATCTTTTACTTCTCTAGTTAGTACACTAACTCCGATTTTATTTATCATTTCCTTGTACGACACAAATGGACCTTCCATGACGATTCTCCAAAGCTCTTAATCTTCAAGCTTTATAATCTCCTCTATTCAATTTCTCCATAAGATATAATAGGTACCTACATATCCAAAAAAAAAATTACATGTCGTTTATTCTACTAACGATTAAGCTATTTACGAAGAGTTATGCTCTGATACCAATTGAAAGTCTATATACGTCTTAGAAGGCGGGTTGAATAGGACTACGGAAATTAATCGGCTAATTTTATATCAAGTAAATAAAATTAAAAGCTAATTTAAATTTTATTCTCTGACTAAACTAGATGATAATAAGTTTGACTAATGAACAATAGATAATAAGCACTACGATATTCATACAATCATAAGTGCAGAATAAAAAAGTTAGGGAAAGAGAATCCACAAGCATGTATAGTGGTTCAGTTTCCCTACTCCACTACCTAAGGTAGCCACCTAAAGATTTCCAAGCTTCTTTAATAAGCTTCGTGTCTCTCTTAACCGGGGTGAGAACACAATACCCTTTTACAACCACTTCGAAAATCCGAAGCAAACTCTTGTGTAATCACAACACAAGGACACCAAGTATAATCCCTATACTCACATACTCTCATAATCTATCTATTATAAAGACTAGACTAAGAGGAAGAAACAAGTGTTTGAAAGGTTTAGCAATAGTGATGAACTCCTAAAGAGTGGATATAACTTTATAGAACACTAAGAATGATTTTGACTAATAATAGCTCTTTACACCTTCTTGAATGATAACAATTTAGCCCCTTGATGTTGGTTGATGAATGGTGTAAGTTTTCTTGAATGAACTCCATTTTATAGATGAAAAATGCTCACAACGGTCATAAATAATGTGTCTAACGGATATAAATAAAACCCCAACGAATATAATAAATATAGTCAATTTGCTTCTTCAAACCCTAACATGCAGTGCAGCGCAGGGTCCATGCGATGTACCGCATGAAATCTCAGTCCGCGCTCTAATAAGTACAACTTTTACTACGATGCTCGGATAAATAAACTTTCTTCACAAGAGTTGTTGGAAACATCATTCTAATAAACATTGTAGTTGATCTTGAAGGCTAATTCCCAATGTATACAGAGATATGAATAAAAGTATTTGTATGAGAATTAGTTTCTTAAGATAAAATATTAAGGTATAATAAGAATGATATTTAAAGTGTTTTTGATAAAAAATAGTGCAAGATAGAATATATATATATATATATATATATATATATATATATATATATATATATATATAATGAGCAATAAGCACACTAATCACAAGAGGATTTTTCACATTAAAACAACCTATGTAAGGAGGCAATAGCCAACAATTTCCTCCTTTTTTATGATGACAAATCCTTCACTAAAACACATTAAGAATGATATAAAAGTGATAAAACTAAAGGATTTATGATCCCTTATCAACGTGCATATAAGAGGTGAAAAGATAAAGCACATACGGAGTCTAACTCCCCCTCACAACATCCATTAAGATAAAGTGTATTTTCATGAAAATGATATGCATTTGTGTGGTTTGTAGAGTTCAATTGGAAAGTTTTAGTGCACATATTTCTCCCTATTTGTCTTCATCAAAAAGACAGGATGATAATTTAACCAACTACATATAAATAAAACAAGATGAGCCATAACTCAAGTTAATAAATTTTAGAAAAAAATTTGGAAATCATAAGTTTGGAGCATTTAAATCTTTTCAACTAATTGAATCGCAGAAATATCAAACATGTAAAGCATGAACAATATGGAAAAAGAGTTAAAAGATAAAGACATTTTACCAACTCCAAAGTCGAAAGGATTTTGCATCTTTTGAGTTTTCTTTCAAAAGCTAATATATGTGGTGATAAAAGGATACACTTTAAGTTCTAAAAACATAAGATATTAGTGTAATCTTATAACAATCATAAGAGATAGATAGCGAGGCTAAAAAATTTCATTCAAATGAGTTAACGACCAATTAATGGAGTAACTCACCCTTATTATATGCATAAAAACATTTTTGAAATACTATGGGAATTTTAAAATATTTTTAGAAATATATTTTGTAAATCAATTATTTAAAAACTTCTCTTTACACAATGACATATATATATACAAATTTGTGTTCAAAGATACTTTAAGGTTTGAAAGTGTAAACTAGTATCTTTTATCTTTCTCCCCTTTTGTCAACAAGACAATGAATCAATGGGAACTTTTGAATGTTATATAAACTTAGAGGGATAAAATGTGCAATTTTTTAAAGTTGAGGGACTTAGGTGTGAAATCTTAAATTTTTAAAAACCTAAGTATTTATTTTCAAATAATTATGATTTAAAAAGGTTAGTTCTAACAAGAAGAGTGTAGAAAATAATTACCAATAAAGAGAAGGGACTATTTTGTCAAATAAAAAATTTAGGGACCAAACAGCATTTTTGCAAAGTACATGGACTAAAAAGAAATTTCACATAGTAGTAGGGACTAAAAATATAAATTTTCAAAATATGCACAATTGAAAGATAGAATCTTTTCTAATTGAAGGATAATATGCAATTTTGAAAAATATATGAATTCATAATGCAAGATAATTCATAATGCAAGATAGTATGTAATTTCAAAGGAAGATATTTAAAATGCAAATGTTCAAGATAAAAGGACCAAAAAGAAATTATACAATTAAGAAAGACCAAACTGCAAAGTCACCTATAATATAAAGATGAGATTAGTGACAGACAATAAGTAGCATAACTCACTCAATACATACTAAATCCAAAACACATTTACAAAAAAATAAAGAGTCAATTAATAAGAAAAGGATAGAATTAAATTCACCGAATTTTCCTTTCATGTGAATTGAGCATCTTGTTGAATATCAATTTGTTTCCATGACGCTCATCACCTATAATCGAAAAGAATGTCTAAGGTATCCATGGTTGTGTGGATCCAAGGGAATAGTTAGTGGTTTTACGCAGTTAGGCTTTTGCCATGGCGGTATCAATGATCTGTAGTCAAGTTGCTTGCGATAAAAATATTTTGATGCAAAATGACCGATTCTTTCACAATAAGTGCAAGAAACATTTTTGCGATTTCGAAAGGAGTGGAAAGATTTTAAATAAGGCCTTTCCAAATTATTTTGTTTAGTTAAGGTGTTACAACAAGACACTTTTTCTTTAAGATAATTTTGATCAAAAAGTGGTTAATTTAAATAAGGATGATTAAATAAATTAAAAAAGTTAAAGTAAAAATCATCCACATTCTTAAATAACAAGATATATTCGTCCAAGAGTTTTTCATCTTTTCCAAGAGAAGAAATTATTTTAAGACAAGAATTTTCATTGTTTCCCATTAAATCGTTTAAAGTAGGAAAACAATTCAAGCATCTCTTTTGTTCAAATTTTAATTCTTCTAATAAAAGATTATTTGAATTGATACGAAGTTCAAGAGTTTCTAAAAGGAATGCAATGAAGATATCATAATGATCATCATAATAATTGTAAGAAAATGACAAAGAGCTAGGATTAGGTACTACCTCGTATTTTGACATTGAGTCATCATGACTTTTATCATCATTGTTGTTCTCATTTTTGTCGATATCAAGGATGCCATATAAGTGTTCCAAACGATCCAAAATTTCATGGGCCGATGAAAATTCAATAACTCTTCCAAATATCTCATCCGACAAACCGCATATTAAGATATTCATTACTTAGCATCTTGGGTGAGTTTGGCCATATCATCATTACTGAGTTCGTTATAATCTTTTTCTTCTCGGGTTAGTACACTAACTCCGATTTCATTTGTCAGATCCTTGTAGTGCACAAATGGACCTTCCATGACGATTCTCCAAAACTCTTGATCTTCAAGCTTTATAAACACCTCCATTCTATTTCTCCATAAGAAATAATAGGTATCTACAAAAAGTGGAGGTCTAGTAGAAATAGACTCTTCCAAAGGATTAATTTTCATGTCGTTTACTCGACTAACAATTAAGATTTTTACGTAGAGTTAGGCTCTGATACCAATTGAAAGTCTATATACGTCCTAGAAGGGGGATTGAATAGGACCACGGTAATTAATCGGCTAATTTTATTTCAAGAAAATAAAATTAAAAGCTAATTTAAATCCTATTCTCTTACTAAACTAGATGACCATAAGTTTGACCAATGAACAATAGATAATAAGCACTACGATATTCATACAAGCATAAGTGTGGAATAAAATAGTTTAGGGAAAGAGAATACACAAGCATGTATAGTGGTTCGGTTTCCCTACTCCACTACCTAAGGTAGCCACCTTAGGATTTCGTGTCTCTCTTAACCGGGGTGAGAACACAATACCCTTTTACAACCACATCGAAAACCCAAAGCAAACTCTTGTGTAATCACAACACAAGGACACCAAGTATAATCCCTATACTCAGACACGCTCTTAATCAATCTATTACAAAGACTAGACTAAGAGGAAGAAACAAGTGTTTGAAAAGTTTAACAATAGTGATGAACTCCTAAATAGTGGATATGACTTTATAACACACTAAGAATGATTTTGACTAATAATAGCTCTTGACACGTTCTTGAATGATAACAATTTGACCCCTTGATGTTGGTAGATGAATGGTGTAAGTTATGTCTTGAATGAACTCGATTTTATAGATAATAAAGGCTTACAATGGTCATAAAGAATGTGTCTAACGGAAATAAATAAAATCCCGACAAATATAATAAATATATTCAATTTGCTGCAGAAAACTCTAACCTGCGGTGTACCGCACGAAATCTATGTCTGTGCTCTAATAAGTACAACTTTTATTACGATGCTCGTATGAACAAACTTTCTTCACGAGAGTTGTTGGAAACATCATTCTAAAAAAACTTTGTAGTTGATCATGATGCTAAAATTCTCAATGTATACAAAGATATGAATAAAATTATTTGTATAAGAATTAGTTTCTTAAGATATAATATTAATGCATAATAAGAATGATATTTAAAGTGTTTTTGATGAAAAATAGTGCAAGATAGAATATATAAATATAAAGAGTAGATTTGTCACATTAAAACAACCTATGGAAGGAGGCAATATGCCAACACATATTAATTCGGAAAAAAGTTTACTCAAAATGTGGAAATTAATTCAAATCAATGTCGTCAAGCCTTTTTTTACTAACATTAATACGTCTCCAATGGTCTCCATTTTCAGAATAAAATCTAACTAATTTCCTTTTGTCTTATATTTCATTATCTGTGTTATCACCCTTTCAGCACAATATACTAAAAATTGTCTCCTCTTTTAATCCCCAATGCAACCATAAATGCTCAAGTTAAACAGCCAAAAAAGATCTCAAAAGATTACAAACCCCACAAAATAGTAAACAAAAAGTTAAAGTGTAATGTAATACCTAAGATATATGTTCCTAATGCATAATTGTCATAGACATTCTATAATGAATATTTCAACGGTTAGATCCCTTGACCAATTATTCAGAGTAAATGAACAAATGTTCGCCCTTAAATAATACTTTGGAAACAGAAATCAAACACTTACGATATCAGAAAAAAACTATTTCAAAATCACGAATCAAACTATTTCAAAATTAAAAAAGAAATTAATAAATAATTTTATGAACAAACAAACATATGAATGAAAAGTAACAACTAATAACAAATTAAGAATAAGTTAGAAGGACTTTGCTCACTTAAGAAAATAAAGCTAAAAAACGAACGTATCGGGAAGAAAAACAAAATACAAAACATTTGTAAGTATAAATTAGATGTATAACGTGAAAAGAGGAAGAAACAGAAACGGTTGGATTATTAAATAAAAGACAATTTATTCTATTAATCTTTTCATCTTCTTGTGAGATGTGGAAAAGACTATGTGTGTACTAATAGTCTCACGTTAGAATTCGAGAAAACCCCATTGGGAATTATTTAATATAACATGATTTCGTTATCTTGATGACGACTTATGTCTCTTTATTTCAGCTGTTACGGATGTTACCAAGGATTAGTCAAGAAAATTGCCGATTTTAATAAGCATTGAAAAGCATTTATCACTAGCCAATGATGAACATTTATGTGACAGTTTTTCATCTTGCCATTGCTTCTATAAATAATGACTTTGTCACTTACATTTGCATTTCTAGAGAGGAGGAAAAACTATTTTTGAGAGAATGAAAAAACTATTATAGAGAGAATAGAAAAAACTATTCTAGAGAGAATAGAAAAAATTATTCTATAGAGAATAGAAAAAACTAGTCTAGAGAGAATGAATAAACTATTCTAGAGAGAATAGAAAAAACTATTATAGGGGGAATATATAATAAAATATAAACGAAATTAAGAATTCAGAAAAGAAAATATTAGTCTCTACTCTCCTCTCATATAATATTTTGATATTACTAAAGCCAAAATTCTGTTAGAGATACCGACCTGAATATCCTTTTAACGCAATTTTCAAAACCGACCATTCTTTTCTTGAATTTTCGTGTAAGTTTTGAAGTTTTCAATTTCTTGTAATAGTGTAGTATCACTTTTAATTGAAAATTATTTCTTTTAAATTTATATGAAATCTATTTTTGTACTTTTACACTGATATTGTTAGATTTTTCGAACAAAATCACCCTTGATAATTTAGCTAAATATACATGTTAAATCATACTAAATCCATTCAGCAATATATGAATGAATTCATAAAAAACGACTACCACAAAAGGGTGTTTATAAGCAAAATGAACATATTATAATTTCATATTTAGGCTGATAAAGTATTAGAAAATAATAAATAATTTGATGGAGTAGGGTTTATTTTGGAAAAAGGTGAAAAATAGATAAAATCCCAGAAGGATAAGAGAAAGAAGAAACATACATAAAATGTTTGGCCCAAATAAAATAAACATATGCTGAAAAAGTTTCAGCATATATATTAGTTTTTTTAATATTGTCGGGTTTTCATAGTTAATGGGGAGGCCAAAGTTAATATTGGGCCTAATATTTTTTACCAGGTTTGATGAAACGCAATAGTGCTAACAAAATAGGGTAATACTTCCATCCAATATTGGATGGTCCAATATTCCTATCACAGCCATTAATTATTTTAGCAAAACACATGTCACTAGATTAATATGTTAGTTACTTTTGCATGTTTAAAACATGGGGTATGTGTATTAATATAATTGGTGTAGGATCATCCAATATAGGATGGAAGAATTTTCCAACAAAATATCATACATCATCATTCAAAACCTAATAGTCTTCTTTAATTTTATATAAACACACACAAATGACCATACCATTATTTACACCGCCCGTCGATTTTCAACTCTCTAAAAATCGACTTCTTCCATTCTATTCTACCTATCCATTTTTATCAAAAGCGTATATCCTCCTCTTTCTTTGTATAATGTTTTTTTTCTTGACAGCCTATGTCTAGGCCTCCCGTTTCTAACCAAGTTCTATTTTTAATGGTTAGCGTATTAAATGATCTGTGGTCATTACATTTTAAATATAGATTATTTGTATAAAACCCAAAACTTCATTGGATAGGTGAATTTTCTTATTTCCATGTTCTAAATTATTTTTATTATTTTATTATTTTGAAAATAGAAAATAATCTTGTGGAGAAGTAAGATTTTAATCATAATGTGTTAAAACATGAATATTTGTCATTTTTTATGTTGTTAAAGATTTTTTTGTTTTCAGATGTTGTACGTACATGTTTTGATTACTTTTATGCATTGCCTACATTTCTTTAGACATAATTATTTAAGAAAGGAAATTTAAGGTTGTAGTAATAATATTGCTTAAAAAAATACAAATCACTTGGGTTGTAACCTTAGTTTTGGGGGATTAAGGGCTATAAAAGATTTTTCCTTTTTTAATTCTTCTTTATTCGCCATCTTTAATTGTATCTCTTATTTTAGAATTTCACTTCAAGCATCTACAATTACATTAAACGATGTCTTATGATCACAATGAGTATAAAATGGTAGTTAATATTAGATATTACGATGTCATTGTCAAATGAGTGAGATTTACTTTTGTTTAATTGATTTAATTAATTCATTATTTATATCTAGAACTTTAGAATATAATTAAATTGAATTACTTGGACTAAATTTGATTGAGAAACAATATTATTCAGAGGTCTTGTGGATATATGTTGGATTCATAGATGTCGTCCTCTAATTTAAACACTCTCATATATAATTTTTTATCTAATCCTTTAGTTTAGGATGTTTGTCTAAAATTGTTTGAATTTTATATTTGTCAGGTGCATCATGAGCATTCATTTATAGATGGTAAAGAGAAGTTTTTGTGCACTTTTAGTGTTTGTGCACTGTTACATTTGTATGACTACATGGTCCAAGATGCCGTGAGGGAGCAACCCTAGGCATTGAAAGCATAAGTAACATAGTACCTGCTACAAATGTCCATCCTAAAATTGCTATCTTCATAAAGTTGCAAATAATAAAATCAATCAAAAGAAGTGTGGTTCATCGTCGCTTAAAAGATTCAAAGGATCTGAATCAACACGAGACAAAGGTCTAGTTTTGAGTGCTACTATTTATGTGATATGTATATGCTTAAGTACTTTATACCACAAACTTAGAGTTTTTATCACAATCTATAATTTTCTATTATATGAGTAGTTAGTAAAAATATTCAAGAGAGGAATGAGGAGAGAGATGTTAGAGGGGAGGGACTCCGAATAAACACGTGGAAAAGGTATGATTTTGGGTGCTACTTTTTTTGTCATTTTTTTTATGTTTAAGTACTTCATACAACAAATTAACTTTATACCACAAATTAAGAGTTTTTATTATAATCTGTAATTTTGTATTGTAGGAGTAATTAATACAAATATTCAAGAGAGGAAGAGAAAATGGATCTAAGTGAGCAATTCAGTTCAAAATACATGAGAGCTAGACTTAACAAAGATTTGATTGCGGTTTTTGAATAGAATTCGAAAGAACTTTAGAAAAGGGAGGTTCAATGATGAAGTGAATAGGGATCTGCTTTGACAAGAGCAATTTAGCGGCCAAGCGAATTTTTCCTAGGTGCCAACCACGTATTCATTATTGAGAGGTCAACCGTAAACTGTCTTCTAGAATCATTTTCTAATAATTATTAGATCAAAAATTTAGTACGAATTTTATCAAGCTCAAAATGAGCTAAACATGTTTGTAGCTTGGATTACTACTTTGTGTATCATATTATTCGCTTATAATTATTTGATGATTTTGATATTATGATTAACTGATTGAATTGATTGATAGCCACTGAATATATACATATCTTAAGTATGGTATATCTATTCCATACAAATTACCCGTCATGAATTGCCCTAGACCTTAGACTATCACCCAGGATGATGTATATGAATTGAAATATATATATAATTTTGTACAAAAATATCTAATATGGGGTTAGAATCTATCACACCTACTAGACTTAGGATCAGTGGGTAAAGGTATCTATGTTTAAGAAATAGCCTCATAGCTTACATGAATGAGACTTAGGTGGACCTTTGAATCCCAACTAATGGGTTTAATCCAATTCCCCCTTAATTAGAATACAACATTTGCATAATAATTAAATCTAAGCTTTATCTAATGCATACTCATTAATTTCTATATTTTACTTGTTATTTATATTATTACTCTAGTTGAACACTTTATATTAATTTTAAATTCTCCACATAGAATGATTTTTTTACTATTATATTGATTATGACAATTTATGACATGTGGAAAATAAACGTATTTGTTGTGTAAATTATATCACTCCCAATGCCCAATAGAAACCGCCATGAAAGTTGGCTATTTTTCTTGACCCTTTATGCTCAAAACTCACGCTCTAACTAAAGTAATTGATCAAAGACTAACAAAAAAAATCTAGATATGTATGGATAATAGATTTTTGTTTCAAGAAATCATCATATTTCACTTTTGGATATATAAAGAAACCAATGGAAAAGACTTATAAGCTCCACCTATCGATATTAAATTTTAGAATTATAACATTAAGGGGTGCAACTTTTTGTAGGATTGTAGAGAAATAAAAAGTGAGATGAGATTACGGTGTTTTTAGAGAAGTAAAATTAGTCAAAATAAATACAGGTGGTCGCCTGAACATATTTGATGCTCTATGTATGGTGGTTGTAAACAAGTTGTATCGAAAACTAGATGTGCAAGATTATATTAATTTCTCGGAACAGATTCGAACTCATGTAAGTAAGATGTTCTAGCTTGTTTGTTTAACTTCTCCAAAAGGTATTTTTTCGAACCAAACTCGAGTTGTTTACAGATATTTGTTTCTTAAATGGTGAAGCAGAACTTCCTTAAACACATGAAAGCTGTTCTAGCTTGTTTGTTTAACTTCACCTTTTTTTAACCAAACTCGACATGTTCACGAATAACTTGTTTCTTATATGGTAAAGTGAAATTTCCTTGAAGACACGTAAGATGTTCTAGGTTGTTTTTTTAAATTCTCTAAAAGATCTAGTTACGAACTAAACTCGAAATTCACAAACAATTTGTTTCTTAAACGGTGAAGCGAAATTTCCTTGGAGAATTGATAATGTATGAAATATATAATTTATAATAAGAAGTTCAGTTATAATAAGGAAATTATAATCTTAAGAAATTATAAAATTCTTTTAATATTTGAAATTCATTAATGTATTTACAAATAAATAAAATATTAATTCAAAATTCATAATATAAACGAGTAAACTCAGTTCATACAAAGCTTGAACCAAACTCTGTTTAAACAAACCTTGAATCAAACTCTGTTTAAAAGAATCTTAAATTAGATATTAAACTTATTTTTAAATTAATGAGTTCTAAAGAGTTTCTCATTTATATCCTTAGTGACAAGAATTATTTTTTCTTTGGAAGGAGGTTTTGAAAAGGAGACAAGCCAGCATTGAAAAATAGGTGCGAAAACTATATCACTAGATAATAATAATAGAAATAATAATAATGATGACGAAAGAAGTACCATACCACAAACCTATTCTATTGCACCACCATAACCCTTCACACCAAACCACTAACAAGATAGCAACAAAAATGAACACTTTCAACCAAATCCCCTTATACATGATGGTATTTGTTGAATTTCAATTTTAGTAACTAAGTCGGTTCACAAAACTGAAAATAAAATGTTTTTTCTCCTCCCAATTTAGAAGAGAGAGAGAGAAAGAGGTCTTCAGATCAATTATAATTAACATTTTTACAAAAACAAAACAAATGAAGAAAAAAGAAGAAAGAAGAACCTGATTAGCTAACCAACCACTTATGTGTTGGTTCAAATTCCAACACCCAAACAAATCTCACTTGCCCATTCAGTATTACCCATTCCATTAACCTTTTATCTGCTATCCAAACACCCCAAATAATAACAAAACTTGACAAGGAAGTCTCTGATTATTGACAAAGAATTTATAATCATCATATCACTGAATCATCGTTCTATCCACAACATCATTGTCATCCAACGGTTTTGGAAATATCTCATTCGAATACCTCATAGTCGAAGATGAATTTCCCGATTTACCCCTTTACTAATCTGACCACCACTTCCTAGCGATGCTAAGTACCCGACGGTGGTTTCAAACTACTCCCTCCTGCTAGAATCGATGGCATAGCCGCCCTATCCGATGAACTTTGCTGCCACCTTCCAAAAACAACCGCATTCCATGACCCACGAGAGCTAGTAGTTCTAAGTCTTGCTGAGCTAGTAGGTTCTTCTCTAACAACCTTTAATGGGTTCTCAAGATCTTTTAATATATACCTCATTAACGTTCGTTTTGCAGGTTTTTTGTTAAGAAAAGATCTAGCTAGTATAGCCATTGCTTATAATTCTTCTAGTAAATCCTCGTTTATTATTAAAGAATGGTCCATAATAGTTGTTATTTGCTCTTTATCGTATATTCTTATATAAGGTAATGTAGCTTATAACCACTCCTTAACTTTTACATCACTCGCTCCACCCATACCCACTTTTACCGTTACTAGCTCAAGCAGAACCTTCCAAAACATACAATACACAACATACACACATGTATCATTAGGCATTCCTGGAGAAAGCAATTATTGGATTATGAAATTCATAAGTAAATCACCTTATTTTTTAATTGTTTTTAGTTTTAAACTTTAGATTTTTTATTTTATTTATATCTATAATAATTAATATTATAGATTTAATGTTTGTCATGAATCGATGTGAATGTTTATATTTAAGTGTATAAATTTTTTTTAAATATAATTATACATAACAAAAATATAATTATTCAAATATAGATCTATAACAATATGTATATAATAATATATAGATATATGATAATAGTAAGTATATATACGGTACAATTGATTTCAAATATAAATTAGCGTTTTAGTATTAAACATGTTAAAACATTTGAGATTTGTTTGTTATTAGAGTAATGATAAAAAGTTAAAGGGGATAACTTGTCTCTAACAAGAAATCTCCCTTTACATCTAATTAGAGTAATAATATGTGTGTATGCATGTGTGTGGACAAAAGGTTTTTACATCATGAAATCTTCATCTTTCTTTTTGGTATATGGACAAACCGGTGGAAAATGTTGTTATAACTTCATCCATGGATACTTAAGTTTACAATTCTAAAATAAATATAGATACATGAAGAGTGAGATGATAATTTGGGGTTTATAGGTAAGAAAAATAAAACAATATGCACATTAAGGGTGCACCATCCATGTCGACAACAAGGATTGTTTTCATAATAAAAAAAGAGAAGGATTATTTCTGTAAAGAGATTCCGGACACTGAAGAGTAAGTATAGAAATTATTCCATAGGTAATAACAATGAAATTATTTGGGATATTTGCTACTTTAAGCAGTAAAGAACGAAACTATCATGCATATGTTCATAACATCCCGATATGCTTAGACATGCGAGATAATACCTTAACAAAGTGTGCTAGGTGGCGGGCTACGAGTTTGCAGGGGTCTTCTGACACAATTCTGCATTTTTTAAGACTTGGAATCATATAATTTAGGGACGATAGTTTCAATAGTTTAAATTACCGACAAGAAAAAATAATAACAATAAAAGTGCCACCACACTACCAAACCTATTGTACTGAACATTTACCAAGAAAACACATTAATAACTTGAACATTAACCTAATACAAAAATAGAGTAAGGATAATGTTAACCATATGGACACAACCAACACACTATCAACAACGTACGCATAATCCTCCACAATAGATTTAGAATTTTTAAAATTTGAAAATAAATAAAAATACATAATATATTCTACAAAAACCAAATAATATAACATTTAGTATTTTTAGTTCTAATAATGTTATCACAAAAAATTATATAACTTAAAATTTATTTAAAAATAATAAACTACATAAAAAAGAAATACAAATTTTTGTACTTATGAATTTGTAATCATGACTTCGTTATTTCTAATCACTTTGAACTACAATATATGAGAGGTGTGCACATGTCGGGTTTATCCCTGGTTGGGTCTTGGGTAATGGTACAGTAATGTAGTCGGGTCTACCCTTTTTCAAAATTAAGGGTTAGTTAAATTTTTATCATACTCGCGGGTTACCTATAGACGAGTTAACCTTGGGTTTACCCAAGGTTACTTTAACTGGATTTTATTAATAACACTTATATGAAGTATACAAAATACTAAGTCCAACAAAATACATGTCATTTTAAGTACATTCACAAAATTAATTGTTAAATCATCACATGCCTCGTGTAATATACATTTTCACGGGTCTCATATATTACTGGAAAATGTCCCGAAAATTCTGGAAACCCAACTATACCTCATAACTAGATTGTGTTTCAAACATGTATGCAACTAGTAATTTCTACCAAATACATGTTAATAAACATAATGATAATGAAGAAGGGTTTACCGAGAATTAGTGAACATTCTGATTGATATTTATCCAACAGTTTCAGCAGATTTCAAGTCAAATTCCCCTAAAAAGAGTTCACAAAGAGTAAAGAAATTATTAATTACAAAGTGTGAGTACAATGTATATAAAATTTACTAATATATGTAATAAATTTACAAAACTCAACCTCAAGTTTTGAAACTCAATCTGAAATCTGAAGTCACACTGACCAAGTTGGAGTCCAAAATTAACAACCACAAATAATATAAAGGATCCTTACCATAGTAATTCGGACAAAAGTTTACTCTAAATGTGGAAATCAATTCAAACCCTTGTTTTCAAGCCTTTTTCTACTAACATTAATACGCCTCCAATGGACTCCATTTTCATAATAAAATCTAACTAACTTTTTTCTTTTATATTTCATTATCTGTGTTATCACCCTTGCAGCATAATAAACTAAACAATTGTCTCCTCTTTTAATACCCAATGCAAACATAATTATTCAAGTTAAATAGCCAAAAATAAGAAAGAAATAGAAACTATTGGAATAATTAAATAAAAGACAATTTGTTCTATTAATTCTTTCATACTCTTGTGAGAAGTGGAAAAGACTAAGTGTGTACTAATAGTCTCACATTAGAATTTGCAAAAAAAAACCATTAGAAATTATTTAATAAAACATGATTTTCTTATCTTGATAAGGACTTAAGGTGTCTTTATTTCAGTTGTTACGGAAGTTACTAAGTGTTGGTCAACAAACACGCTGACTTTAATGGGCATTGAAAAACATCCATCACCAGCCATTGGTGAACATTTATGTGACAGTTCTTCATCTTGTCATTTCTAAAATAAATAATTACTTTGTCACTTGCATATCTTGAGAAAAGAAAAAACTATTCTCGAGAGGATGAAAAAACGATTCTAGAGAGAATAGACTAAACTATTTCAGAGAGAATAAAAAAAACTATTCTATAGAAAATTGAAAAAAACTATTTTTGAGAAGAGGAAAAACTATTCTTGAGAGAATAAAAAACTATTCTAGAGATAATAGAAAGAGTAATTCTAGATAGACTTGAAAACCTATTCTAGAGAGAATAGAAAAAACTATTCTAGAGAGAATAATTTTTTTTAGAGAGAATTGAAAATACTATTATAGAGGGAATATAGAATAGAATATAAAGAAAATTAAGAATTCAGAAAAGAAAATACTACTCTCTCTCCTCGCATATAATATTTTGATATTAATAGAGCCAAAATTCTGTTAGAGATATCGGCACAACCGGAATATATATTAGCACGATTTTCAATACCTGGTAACCGTTCTTTTCTTAAATTTCTATGTAATTTTTGTTGTTTTCAATTTCTTGTAATTGTGTAGTATTACTTTTAATTGATACTTTTCCAGTGATATTGTTAGATTTTTCTAATATAATCTCCATTGAATATTTAGCTAAATATACATGTTAAATCACCCTAAATCCAGCAACATATGAATGATATCACAGGCTACCACATGTCACGGGTGTATATAAGCAAAATGGATATACTATAATTTCATATTTAGGTTGGTAAAGTATTATAGATGAATAAATAATTAGATGGAGTATGGTTTTTTGGAAAAAGATGAAAAAGTAGAAAAAATCCCAGAAGGATGAGAGAAAGAAGAAGCATACATAAAATGCTTGGGCCAAATAAAACTAACATATGTTGAAAAAATTTCAGCATATTATTAATTTTTTTTCTTCTGTAAAAACATTAATGTCTAAGGTAATATGGTCTAGTTTTAATAGTTAAGGGGGAGGCCCAAGTTATTATTGGGCCTAGGGTATATACACACAATTTACCTTATATTTTTTACATTTACAAAATATCACACATCATCATTCAAACCCTAATAGGTCGTCTT
The DNA here is from genome assembly GCA_029959085.1 of Nemophila menziesii. Classification (NCBI taxonomy): domain Eukaryota; kingdom Viridiplantae; phylum Streptophyta; class Magnoliopsida; order Boraginales; family Hydrophyllaceae; genus Nemophila; species Nemophila menziesii. Next base: position 59,382,139 of record JARWIR010000005.1, on the reverse strand, counting down.
CAATTTTACATAAACACACACAAATACCCTACCATTTTTTACACCGCCGTCCATTTTCTCTTCTCTTAAAAACCAACTTCTTCCATTCTATTCTACCTATCTTTTTTTTCCAAAGATTATATCCTCCTCTTTCTCTGTATAAAGTTTTATTTTCTTAGACCGCCTTGGTCTAGGCCTTCTATCTCTAGCTAACCAAGTTATGTTGTTTAATGGTTAGCATATCAAATCGATCGATGACTATTACATTTCAAATATAAATTATATGTATAAGTTTGCCAACCGAAACCTCCGTTGGAGAGGTGAGTTTTCTTATTTCCATATTTTAAATTATTTTCATTATCGTATTATTTTGAAAATAAAAAATAATCTTGTGGAGCGGTAAGATTAGTAATTTTAATGTGTTAGAACATGAATAGTTATCAATTTTATTCTTTTATGCATTGCTTACATTTTTTTAGACATAATTATTTAAGAAATTATAATTTAAGGTTGTAGCATTGCATAAACAAATATATCTCTTGGGTTGTAACCTTTGTTTAGATGGGTTTAGGGGATATAAAAGATTTTTTATTTTTATCTTTCTTCATTAGCCATCTTTAGTATCATCATAACTTTTATGCATTGCCTACATTTATTTAGACATAATTATTTAATAAATTATAATTTATGGTTGTAGCAATAATATTGCATAAAAAATTCAAATCACTTGGGTTGTAACCTTAGTTTTGGGGATTAGTGGCTGTGAAAGATTTTTCCATTTTTATTTTTCTTCATTCGCCATTTTAAATTGTATCTCTTGTTTTAGAATTTCACTTAAAGCATCTACGTTCACATTAAACGATGTCGTATGATCACAATGAGAACGCAATGTTGGGGTTCCAATACAAGTGTCATGGCGACAAGTGGTATGACGAATATCGCTTGGTATTATGCTATCATCTTGGTGATTGTGACTTGAAATTCAACGCCAATGATTTTCAATCAACCACAAAAATAAATGAATTCGTTCGGCTCGTCCAAGGGCACTTCAACTTCAAGATAGCAATTTCTCTAAGGAGGTTTACAAAGAAGTCAAGGTTTGAGTTGTGGATTGTCAAATTAGTGAGATTTCATTTTATTTAATTGATTAAATTAATTCATTTTTTATATTTTGAATCGGAGAGTTTAATTCAATTGAATTTATTAGCCTAAATTTGATTGATAAACAATATTAGATCTATATGTCGATGGACTTGTGGATATATGTTGCACTTTTACAGTATATGCACTGAAAGTATAAGTAACATAGTACATACTAATGTCTATCCAAAAATTGTTATCTTCATAAAGTTGGAAATAATAAAATCAAACAAAAGAAGTCTGGTTCATCATCTATTAAAAGATTCAAAGGCTCCGAATCAACACGAGGCAAATGTCTTATTTTGAGTGCTACTATTTTTGAGATTCGTATATGTTTAAGTACTTTATACCACAAACTAAGATTTTTTATCAAAATCTATAATTTTGTATTACGGGAGTAATTAGTAAAAATATACAAAAGAGGGACGAGGAGAGAGATGTTAAAGAGGAGGGATCTCGCAAAAGATTTAAAGGCTTCGAATCAACACGTGACAAAAGTCTGATGTTGGGTGCTACTTTATTTGACATTGTTTATGTTTAAGTACTTCATACCACAATATAAGAGTTTTTATCAAAATCTGTAATATTGCACTACAGGAGCAATTAATACAAATATTCAAGAGAGGGAAGAGGAGAGGGATCTAAGTAAGCTATCTGGTTCAAATACATGAGAGCTACTCTTAAAAGAGATTTGATTGCGGTTTTTTAAGAGAAGTAGAAGGAACTTCAGAAAAGGTTAAATGATGAAGAGAATAGGGATCTGCTTTGACAAAAGCTGATTCAGCATCCAAACAAATTTTTCCTAGGTGCGCAACTCCTAGTTATTATTGAGATGTCAACCATAAACTATATTTTAAATTTTTTTTGTAATAATTATAAGATTAGTATGAATTTTATCAAACTCAAAATGAGCTAAACATGTTTGTAGCTTCGGTTGCTAGTTTGTGAGTCGTATTAGTTGCTTATAAGTATTTCATGATTTTGATATTATTATTATTTGATTGGATTGATTGCTAGCCTTTGAGTATATAAATATCTTATGTTTAGTATATCAATTCCATACAAATTACCCAATAGGAATTGCCCTATATCTTAGACTATCACCCACAATGAAGTATATAAACTGAAATAGATATATAATTGTGTTAGGTAATATAGAATCCAGAGATCGTAACAATCGGAATATCTAATATGGGGTTAGAATCTCATGCTTACTAGACTTAGGATCACTAGGTAAAGGTATCTAAGTTTAAGAAGTAATCTCATAGCGTACTTGGAAGAGACTTAGACTAATGTGTTTAACCCAATTCTCGCTTAGTTAGAATATATTATTTGCATAATAATTCGTGGAGCTATGCAATTTGAGCTTTAACTAATGCATATTCGTTAATTGCTATTTTTTAATTTTTGTATTATATTATTACACTAGTTGTACACTTTATATTTATTTTACATTCCCTGTAGAAAATGTTTTTTACTATTATTTTACTTATAACAATTTATGACGTGTAGAGAATAAACTATCTAGTGTGTAAGTTATTTAACTCCCAAGGCCAACCACAACGTAGGCGGGCTATTTTCCTTGACCCGTTTTGCTGAAAACTGAAAACTTACGCTCTAACTGAAGCATTTGAACAAAGACTTACACAAAATCTAGATTTGCATGGATAATTGATTTTTACTTCAAGAAATCACCATATTTCTATTTTGGATATATAAAGAAACCAATGGAAAAGACTTGTAGATATCTATCTATGGATATTAAATTTTATAATTATAACATTAATGGGTGCAACTTTTCGTAGTAGTGTAGAGAAATAAAGAGTGAGATGACATTATGGTGTTTTTATAGAATAAAAGTCAAAAAAGATATAGGTGGTCGCAGGAACATATTTGGTGCTCTGTCCATTTTGGTTGAAAATGAGTTGTACCAAAAACTAGATGTGCAAGCTTGTTTTAATTTCTCGAGACGGACATAGTAGAACTCACGTAAGTAAGATATTATAGCTTGTTTGTTTAACTTCTCCAAAATGTCTTTTTTCGAAAAAAAATCGAGTTGTTCACGGATATTTGTTTCTTAAATGGTGAAGCGAAACTTCCTTGAACACATGCAAGATGTTCTAGCTTGTTTGTTTAACTTCTCCGAAATATTATTTTTTAACCAAAATCGACTTGTTCACGAATAATGTGTTTCTTAAATGGTAAAGTGAAACTTCCTTGAACACACGTAAGATCGTTTTTAGAATTAAACTCGAGATTCATGAATAATTTGTTTCTTAAATGGTGAAGCGAAACTTCCTTCAACAATTGATAATGTATGAAATATGCAATCTATAATATGAAGTTTAATATTAATAAAGAAATTAAATTTTTATTTAATTAAAAAATTCTATTTTATATTTGAAATTCGTTAATATTTTTACAAATAAATAAAATATTAATTTATAATTCATAATATAAACTAGTAATTAACGCACTTGTTTGAACCAACTTTTTTTTTTATCATCAAATCAAATTTTATTAATGAGAAACTTAACAAACCATTTTCTTTACAAACTTTGATCTTATTGAGTTTAAGGCCCAACATGAGAAACTTAAAACCCAAAAAGACTCTCACCTTACTACATTGAAACCAAAAGATTACACCTCCTACCTTACTATAACAAAAACACCTCCTTCCTTACTAAAACAAAAACTGGCCCACTAAATAGCTATTACAATTAATAAATTGGTCCAATACAAAATAAATTACAATTTACTAATCTAGTGTATCTATAATCTCCCTTATACTCCTCTTCTTAACATTCCAATTCTGCATTTTCATTTTCACCCTGCTGATTTTCCTACACATTTGATCTTCATTTAAACCATACCCTCTATGCTCTGTATAATTTCTTACCCACCAAACATAGTAAATATAAGAAGTGCACAGAGAACTAACAAAGATAACCTGCTCCTCACACTTTATCGCTAATATTTCATTACACAAACCTTTAAAATCTCTCGGAAGATTGTTCATATTGCCCATACTTAATATCTTTCCCAAATTTTTTTTAATAAAAGAACACTCGAAGAATAGATGAGTACTATTTTATGTAGTAGTTTTACAAAAATGACAAAGAGGATTAACATGATTACCCCACTCTATTATTCTTTCTTTAGTACTAATTCTATCTTGTATAGCAATCCAAGTAATAAAGGCGCACCTTGGTATATTCTTCTTCACCCAGATTATTCCATACCAGTACATTTGCTCCAAATTATCATCTGCAGTAATTCTTGCTAGAGTTTTCGTGAAGGAGAATTTCATTTTGTTACTCTCACTCCACACTTTTATATCCTTCATATCATTTAACTTTACCTCATTAAGAAGGGGTAAAATTGTACTAATATGAGGTGGTAATCTCCACCTGCTCCATGCATAACAGTTATAAACCGTTTTGTTACTATTTATATCATCTTTCTATAGCTCAATACTAAGTTTTTCCTACACACTATAGTCTTCAATCCACCTGTCCCATATTATATATGTATCTATCCCATTATTCACCTTATGATGAATGAACTTATAAGCGAGATTCCTCACCTCAGTAGTTTCTTCCATATCCAAGTATGCGCTTGTTTTTCCTCAAGACACCATGTCCACTTATTTTTAACAATATTACATTTCACCCATATACTCCATAAATTACCCTCCTGAGCATACATTATCCAAAAAGTAAAAAGTAAACAAACTAAGTTAATATTTTCTATCTTAGGAATGCCCAATCCTCCATTTTGTTTAATTGTGCACACTTTATCCCAATAGATTTTTGCCCCTTTAGCCCCTTCCGTATTTCCTTTCCATAAAAAGCTATTCATCAACTAGTTTAGTTTGTATATTACCTGTTTGGGGAGAAGGAAAACACGACACCAAAAGAGTATTTTACTAATGAGAACACACCTAATTAGCTCCACCCTTCCATCGTATGAAAGAAGCTTTGAGGACCATTAGTTTATACTCCTATATATTTTGTTTACCAATTTATTTCCTTCTTCAACACTGAGCTTCTTGGAATGTAGGGGTACCCTTAAATACCTAACAGGTAAACTTCCCATTTTTATGTTCAATATCTCAGAATTCTTCTTCTTTGTATTATAATCAGTACCACCAAAATATATCTCACTCTTTTGATAATTATTAATCAGCCTTGACTTTCGTGAGAATAGTTTTAACCCCTCTTTGACTTAATTTGCTAAATTAATATCTAGCTTAAAGTAAATGAATAGATCATCAGAAAAGATTATGTGATTCAGCTTCATTTCTTCACATTTATGATGGTAATTAAAGCTAACTTTCTTCCCCAAAAGATTGAAAAGACCTGTAAAGATTTCATACACATTGCAAAGAGATAAGGAGAGAGAGGGTCTCCTTGTCTCAACCCTCTTTTTCCTTTAAAAAAACCACACGCCTCACAATTAATACATATAGAATATGTAGGAGAACATACGCACATCCTTATCCTTACAATAAATTTCTCAGGAAAATTAAAAGCTTCCAGTATATTCATTTAAAACCTCCAATTCATGCAATCATACTCTTTTTGAAGGTCTAGATTTACAATACACTTTGGAGTAGAATCTTTCTTCTCATAACCAGCTTCACCTCCTGAGCAAAAAAATGTTGTCACTAATATACCCGTCTCCAACATACGCCGCTTGATTAAGAGATATAATTGAGCTAATAACCTTTTTCAATCTTTTGCAGATAACTTTTGAGATAGTTTTATAGGATATGTTCGTACAAAAGATTGGCCTAAACTTTCTTACACTTGAGGCCTTCTTTTCCTTAGGTATTAGTATTATGTTTGTAGCATTAATCTGAGTAAGAATTTTACCATGTCTAAGCATTTTCTAACTGCTTTTGTAAAATCATCTCCTATAACACTACATGAAGTCTTGTAGAAAGCTGAGTTAAGTCCATCTGGTCATGGGCTTTTATTCTCACTAATAGAAAACAAGGCTTCCTTTATTTCTTCATCAGTAATAGGGGCAATAAGAGCAGCTCTTTGTTATTCATTTTGAAAGGAGCCAATTAGCTCTTTAATAGTGTCAATGGAGCACACTTCTTCATTTACATCTTTAGTGCCTAAGAGTTGTGTATAGAAATTTACAATTTCCTGCTTGATCAGATTAGGTTCTACAATATTTTCACATGAATCACTAACAAGGATAGATATGTTATTTTTAGCAGCTCTACCTCTAACAATTTTGTAAAAATAAGCTGAAGTACAGTTCATATCATTAATAGAGATACACTTAGCCTTTTGTTTGAGAATATCATGCTGTATAATCCTAGCCTCCTCTAAACTCTGACTAAGAATTTTCTCCTCATTGAGAATACATGGATCAGTTGCACCATTCATAATACACATCAATATGTTCTTGAGCTGAGCTTTCATTTGTTCAATCTCTTTAGAATTCCTTTTGAAGTGAGTGTTATTAAACTTCTTAAGAGCAACTTTCATACTTTTCTGCTTCATACATAATTTATACATTTCATTTCCATCTACTTTAATGTTCCAAGCATCCTTCACAGTTAAATACATTTATCATGTATAGCCCAAATGTTGAAGAATTTGAATTGACTTGAAAGAATTTTTTTGCACATCCAAGATTTAACTTAAGCGCACAATGATCTGAGGTTGATGGTGGATGGATACTCACACTAGAAGCTATAGAGTCTAACAATCTAGTGTTAATAAACACTCTCTCTATTTTGCTAGCTCGAATTTGATCTCCCTTATTCTTGTTAGTCCATGTGTAAAATTGCCCACCATAATTGTGTTCATATATATTTGCTTCTTCAATACACTCTATAAACTCAAGTGTACCTTTTTCTAAATCATTACAATTCAGTCTGTCTCTAATATGCAATATTTCATTGAAATCACCCATGAAACAGAGATTTTCATTCTCATACTTTTTACTCCATTTAATTATATCACTCCATAATGTTCTTCTACCTTTATCAGTTCCACTAGCATAAACCATTACAATATAAAGAACCTCATTACTGTCTTTCACTTTTAGTTCACTTAATATGGCTTGAGATGTTTGATAAACTAGATTAATATAAGCAAATCTTTTGTCCCACAATACCCAAATCCTTCCACTATCATCTCTTTTATAATTGTGCAACATTTCCAGATGAGGGAAATGTCAGTTATTATAGAAGGGTAATTGTTGAATTTAACCTTTGTTTCCAAAAGCCCAATCACCCTTACATGATTACTAGCTAAAAACTCCCTCATATCCAACTGTCTGAGGAAATTATTAAACCCTCTCACATTCCAAGCTGCAATGGTCATATATTGGGAGGTCTAGTAATCTCTTCCCCTACATTATGATTGATAAATTCTAATAGATCATGATCAATCTGACTTCCTTCTTTGTTCTGTAACTCATCAAACTTATTCATTATAGTTATAGAACTCGTCTCTCCTTTCTTACTATCATTCTTCTTGGTATTCCTCACAACACTCCATTCCTCAACTACCTTCATTCCCTTATAACTTTTTATAATAGGTTCACTTGTTGATTTAGGCACCCATACTTTTTGAGTGTTCACATACTTTGTTTCTACATGTCCCAACCTACTACATCTTTTACATACAATCGGCCTCCATTCATACTCTAATTTAACCTCCTGCAGCTCTTTAATTCCTATATCAAACAATACATTATCAGGTAACTCCTCTTTTATGTCAATCTCTACACAATCTCGAGCATACCCCAACCTTGTTTTTGATTTCGTTATAGTATCCATTTCAATTGGAACACCTACAATACTAGCTACATATCCAAGTCCTCTTTGTTTCCAGAGATTCATTCGTACATTCATTAATTTAACCCATATCGGCACATTAGATATATCTAATTTATCAAACTGCATACCTGCCTTCCATGGTCGAAGAAGTAGCGACTTTCCATTAATATGCCAGAGCTGCTCAAGAACATTGCTGTAACTTTGCTGATTTTCAATCTTGAAAACTACACTTCCCTTCAAATTCGATTTAATTTCTACCTTACCCAGCTTACTCCATTGATATCTAACAAAATCTTCTATAGCAAAGAACAGAGGCGGAGCATCAACGAATTGGCCAATTAGGTAATTCACCCATTGTTCAGACCCTTCCTCGAGAACATCTATTGGTGGTTTAATAAGTTTCATCCCTTCCAAATTTACTAGTTTATGATGTTCTAACTTCATAGAATTGCTCACACAACCAAATAATTGTGACCATGAAACTCCCTTTGATTCACTCCTTTTCTCGGGTTCAACCAGATCTACAACTTGTATCACTTCATTGTTGCCTTCCAACACAATATTCTCTTGAAACCCAACACTCGCCTCCTTCTCATGCTTGTACGATTCAGGTGTCTTAAGTAGATTTGAGCTCGGTGACATAATCTCTTTCGTAATATCTCTGTACTTAGTCTTAGATTTAGGGTTTCTTACTAGATCTATTCACTAATTTGTTGATTTTCGCTATGTTTAACATTTTGGTCATTTTTTGAGTAAAAAAAAAAGCGGTAAAAGGAAAAATAAGGTGAAAAACGAAAAAATCTAGGCGGAGAAGAGGTGGTGGTGGTATGGAGGAGGGTAGAGAAACGGGTGGATGCGTATGTTTTTGTGAGAGAGAGGAAAAATTGTTAGATCCCAGATAATTCTTGAGATAAACAACAAATCCAGATAAGGAAAAGCAAAAGTTGGAAAAAAAAAGCTAAAAAGAGGTGTAAATCTAAAAATGGAAAAATGGAATGAAAATTAATGGATGAGTGTGTAGAGAGGATTTTTTAGGTGAGTTGACTCTCATTGACCCTTTTCAAGATTTTGTTACATGGTAGCTACCAACTCAGTTCATACAAAGCTTGAACTAAACTCACTTTAATCAAACCTCTAATCGAACTTTGTTTAAACAAAACTTAAATTAGAGATTAAACTACTTATAAACTAATGAGTTCGAGAGAGTTTATCATTTATGTCCTTAGTGACAAGAATTCATTTTTCTTTGGAGGGGGTTTTGAAAATAAAAGAGTTGAAAAATAGGTGTGAAAACTATCACTATATAATAATAATAATAATAATAATAATAATAATAATAATAATAATAATGAAAGAGGTACCATAACATAACATATACTATTGCACCACCATAACCCTTGACAACAAACCACTACCAAGATAGCAACAAAACTGAACACTTTCAACCAAATCCGCTCATGCATGATGAAATTGTTGAATTTCAATTTCAGTAACTGAGTCAATTCACAAAAATGAAAATAAAATGCTTGTTTTCTTCACCTCCCAATTTAGACAAGCGAGAGAGCATAAAATCAATTATAATTTACATTATTCCAGAAAGAAAACAAATGAGAAGAGAGAAGAAGAAGAAGAACTCCACTAGCTAATCAACCATTGATGTGTTGTTTCAAATTCCAAACTCCAAACAAATCTGACTAGCCCATTTAGGATTACCCATCCCACCCAAAATAATAACAAATCTTGACAAGCAAGTCATTTATTATTAACAAATAATTTATAATCATCATCATCACTGAATCATCGTTATATCCACAACATCATTCTCATCCAACAAGTCTGGAAATATCTCATTCGAATACCTCCTAGTCGAAGATGAATTTCTCGATTTACCCCCTTCACAATTCTGACCACCACTTCCTTGCGATCCCAAGTACCCGACGGTGGTTTCATATTACTCCCTCTTGCCGAAATCGATGGCATAGTCGCCACATTCCATGAACTTTGGCGCCAGCTTTCAAACACGACAGCATTCCATGACCCACAAGAGCTTGTAGTTCTTAGCCTTGCTGAGCTAGTATGTTCTTCTCTAACAACCTTTAATGGACTATCAAGAGCTTTTAATATATACCTCATTAATGGTCATCTTGCTGGTTTTGGATTAAGACAAGATCTAGCTAATATAGTCATTTCCCATACTTCTTCTAGTAAATCCTCATCTATTATAAAAGAAGGGTCCAAAATAGTTGTTTCTTGCTCTTTATCGTATATTCTTATACAAGGTAATGTAGCTTCTAATCACTCCTTAACTATTAAATCACTTGCCCCACTCATACCACTTTTCCCGTTACTAGCTCAAGGAGAACCTTTCCAAAACAATACACCTCATACGCACATGTAGCATTAGGCATGCCTGGAGAAAACAATTATTGGATTATGAACTTCATAAGTAAATCTCCTTATTTTTTAATTTTTGTTAATTTTAAAATTAAGATTTTTTTTATATATTTATACACTTTCACGAATCTCACATATTGTTCGCTAAAGTCCCAGAAATTCCAGAAACCTATCTATACCTCATAACCAAATTGTGTACCAGACACGTAGGCAACTACTAATGGCTACCAAATACATGTTAATAAACATAATGATAATGAGGTAGCGCTTACCTAGAATTAGTGAACATTCATGTTGATATTTATCCAACGGTGTCAGCAGATTTCAAGTCAAATACTCCTAAAAAAGAGTTTTCAAAGAGTAGAGAAAGTAAGAATTACAAACTGTAAGTACAAAGTAAAAAAAATTAACCAATATATGTAATAAACTTACAAAACTTAATCTAAAATCAGAAATCACATTGACTCGGTTAATGTCCAAAACTAACAACCAAAAATAATATAAAGGATCCTGACCATAGTAATTCGGACAAAAGATTACTCAACATGTGGAAATTAATCCGACTCCTTGTAGTCAAGCCTTTTTACTAACATTAATACGTCTCTAATGGTCTCATAATAAATCTAACTAATTTTTTATCATATATTTCATTATCTGTGTTATCACCCTTGTAGCAGAATACACTAAAAAACTGTCTCCTCTTTTAATCCCCAATGCAACCATAAATGCTCAAGATAAAAAGCCAAAAAAGATCTCGAAAGATTCCAAACCCCACAAAACAAGAAAAGAAAAATGAAAGTTTAATGTAATACCTAAGATATATGTTCCTAATCCATAATTGTCATAGACGGTCTATAATGAATATTTCAACGGTTAGATCCATAAACAAATTATTTAGATTAAATGCATAAATGTCCGCCCTTTAGAAAAACCAATACTTTGGAAATCAAAAATCAAACACTTTCGGTATCAAAAATCAAACTATCTCAAAATGACAAATCAAACTATTTCGAAATTAAAAAAGAAATTAAGAAATGATTTTATGACCAAACAAACATATGAAAGAAAAATAACAATTAAAATCAAATTAAGAAGAAGTTAGAAGAACTTTGCTCACCTAAGAAAATAAAGCTGGAAAAACGAACGGATTTGGAACAAAAACAAAATACAAAACATTAGTAAGTATAAATTAGATCTAAAACCGAAAAAGAGGAAAAAATAGAAACTGTTGGAATTATTAAATAAAAGACAATTTATTCTATTAATTCTTTCATACATTCGGAAGAAATTGAAAAGACTATGTGTGTACTAATAGTCTCATATAGAATTTGGGAAAATAACCATTGGAAATTATTTTATATAACATGATTTCCTTATCTTGATGACGATTTAATGTCTCTTTATTTCAACTATTACGGACTTTAATGAACATTGAAAAGTATTTATCACCGACCATTGATGAACATTTATGTGATAGATTTTTGTCTTTCTATTTTTTCTATAAATAATGACTTTGTCACTTGCATTTCTATAAAAGAGGAAAAACTATTTTAAAGAGAATGAAAAAACTATTTTAGAGAGAATAGAAAAAATTATTCTAGAGAGAATGGAAAAACTATTTTAGAGAGAATTGAAAAAACGATTTTAGAGTAAATATAGAATAAATATAAACGAAATTAAGAATTAAGAAAAAAAATACTACTCTCTACTCTCCTCTCATATAATATCTTGATATTACTATGAGATGAACTTTTATTATAGATACCGGCATGACCAGAATATCTTTTTAACGAAATTTTCAATTCGTGTAAACGTTCTTTTTTCTTGAATTTTCGTGTAAGTTTCGTTGTTTCCAATTTCTTTTAATAGTTTAGTATTACTTTTAATTGAAAATTATTTCTTTTAAATTTATGTGAAATCTATTTTTTACTTTTCCAGTGATATTGTTAGAGTTTTTCAACAAAATATCCCTTGAATAATTAGCTAAATATACATGTAAAATCAACCTAAATCCAGCAACATATGAATGAAATCATAAAAAACGGTTACCACATACCACAAAAGGGTGTATATAAACAAAATGAATGTATTATAATTTCATATTTAGGCTAATAAAGTATTAGAAATGAGTAGATAATTAAATGGAGTTGGGTTTCTCGGATAAAGGTGAAAAAATAGAAAAGATCCCAAAAGAATGAGAGAAAGCACAAGCATACATAAAATATTTGGCCCAAATAAAATGAAAATATGCTGAAAAAATTTCAGCATATATATTAGATCTTTTTCTTGTGTAAAAACATTAAAACCCAAGGTAATATGGTCGGTTTTTAATAGTTAAGGGGGGGCCTAAGATAATATTGGGCCTAATATCACAAAATATCATTCAAACCCTAATAGTCGTCTTCAATTTTACTTAAACACACACGAACACCATACCATTTCTTACACCACAATACATTTTCTCCTAGAAATCATTTTCTTCCATTCCATTCTACCTATTTTTTTCCAAAGCTTATATCCTCCTCTTTTTTTGTATAAAGTTTAATTTTCTTTCCTATCTCTAACCAAGTTCTGTTTTTTTAATGGATAGCATATCAGATCGATCTATGGCCATTACATTTCAAATATAGAGTATACGTATAAAACCCAAACCTTCTTTGAAGATGTGAGTGTTCTTATTTCCATATTCTAAATTATTTTTATTATCTTATTATTTTGAAAATAGAAAATAATCTTGTGGAGAAATAAGATTTTTAATTTTTATGTGTTAAAACATAAAATTTTGTCAATTTCTATTTTTTTAAAGAGTTTTATGTTTCCAAATGTTGTAACTACATGTTTTGATTATTTTTATGTTTTGCTTACATTTCTTTAGACATAATTATTTAAGAGATTATAATTTGAGGTTGTAGCAATAATATTGCATAAAAAATATAAATCACTTGGGGTGTACCTTAGTTTCGGGGAATTAGGGGCTATAAAAGATTCATTTTTATTTTTCTTCATTTGCCATCTTTAATTGAATCTGATGTATTAGAATTTCACTTCAAGAGTCTACATTCACATTAAAATATGGTATGATCATAATGTGTATAAAATGGTCATGGTCAAATCAGTTAGATTTACTTTTATTTAATTGATTAAATTAAGTAATTATTTATAATTAGAATTGGGGAGTTTAATTCAATTTAATTAATTATCCTAAATTTGATTGAGAAGCAATATTAGATCTATATGTTGAATGTCTTGTGGATATATGTTGCTTTCACAACTGCGTCCTTAAATTTAAACACTCTCATATATAAAAAAATTCTAATCCTTAGCTTAGGATGTTTTTTAATATTGTTTGAATTTTATATTTGTTAGGTGCATAGTGAGCATTCATTTACAAATGGAAAAGTGAAGTGTTTGTACAGATGCTGTAAGGAAGAAACCCTAGGCATTGAAAGCATAAGTAACATAGTACCTGCTACTAATTTACATCCAAAAATTGATATCTTCATGAAGTTGGAAAATTTTAAATCAATAAAAAGAAGTCTGACATCATCTCTTAATTACTATATACCACAAAACTAAGATTTTTTATCGCAATTAAAAATTTTGTATTACAGGAGTAATTAGTAAAATTATTCAATAGAGGTACAAGGAGAGAGATAATGGATGGAGGGAACTCGCAAAAGATTCAAAGGCTTCTTATCAACACGTGGCAAAGGTCTGATTTTCGGTGCTACTTTATTTGTCATTTTTTATGTTTAAGTACTTCATACAACAAACTAAGTGTTTTTATCACAAATTTTGTATTATAGGAATAATTAATACAAATATTCAAGAGATGGAAGAGGAGAGGGATCTAAGTGAGCTATTCAGTTCAAAATACATGAGAGCTTGACTACGATTTGATTTTGGTTTTTTTAAGAGAATTAGAAGGAACTTAAGAAAAAGTTCAATGATGGATCTTCTTTGAGAAGAGCCCCAATTTAGCAGCCAAACGAATTTTTCCTAGGTGCCCAACTCTTAGTCATTATTGAGAGGTCAACCCTAAAATATATTTTAGAATCATTTTGTAATAATTATAAGATTAAAAATTTAGTACGGATTTTATCAAGTTCAAAATGAGCTAAACATGTTTGTAGATTGATTGCTACTTTGTGAATCATATTATTCGCTTATAATTATTAGATTGAATTTATTGCTAACCACATAATATATACATATCTTATGTTTAGTAAATTTTATTTTTTAATGGTTAGAATATCAAATTGTGGCCATTACATTTCAAAAAAATTTAGATCTATAAGTTTGTCAACCCAAACCTTTGTTGGAAAGGTGAGTTTTTATTTTCATATTCAAAATTATTTTCATTTTCTTATTATTTAGAAAATAGAAAATAATCTTGTGGAGCAATAAGATTTAAAATGTTTTATGTGTTAAAACATGAATATTTGCCAATTTTTATTCTTTTAAAGAGTTTTATGTTTCCAAATGTATACATACATGTTTGATTACTTTTATGCATTGTCTATATTTGTTTAGAAATAATTATTTTAAAATTATAATTTAAGGTTGTAGTAATAATATTGCATAAACAAATACATATCACTTGGATTGTAGCTTTAGTTTTAGAGGAACTAGAGGCTATAAAAGATTTTTTCAATTTATTTTTCTTCATCTGCCATCTTTAATTGTATCTCTTGATTTAGAATTTCCCTCCAAGCAAATACATTCAATGAAACAATTGTGTATGATCACAATCAGAACGCAGTGTTGGAGCTGGAATACAATTGTGGAATGGCAACGCTAGGTATGATGTCAGCATCTTGTTCAACATGGTGACGGAGACACTGACGTCAAGTTTAATGAATTTTATTGTGACTTGAAATTCACCACCAACATTTTCCAATCAACCTATTAGGCGTATCCGTCCAAGGATACCACAACTTCAAGATAGCAATTGCTCTAAGGAGGTTTCAAAAGGTGTCAAGGTTTGCGTTGTGTATAAAACAGCGTTAATCGTAGATATTACGCCACCATTGTCAAATCAGTGAGATTTACTTTTACTTAATTGATTAAATTAATTATTATTTATATTTGGAATTGGGGAATTTGATTCAATTGAATTAATTAGCCTAAATTTGATTGAGAAGCAACATTAGATTTATATGTCAGAGATCTTGTTGATATATGTTTGTTTCACAGCTAAGGTCCTTCAATTTGAACACTCTCATATATCATTTTTTATCTAATCATTTAGTTTGGGATGTTTGTTTATCACGAGCATTAATTTACAGATGGAAAAGAGAAGTGTTTGTGCACTTTTACAGTTCAAACCCTAGGCATTGAAAGCATAAGTAACATAGTAACTGCTACTAACGTCCATCAAAAAATTGTTATCTTCATAAAGTTTGCTAATAATGAAATAAATCAAACGACGTCAGGTTCATCATCTCTTAAAAGATTAAAAGGCTCCGAATCAACACTAGACAAAGGTCTGATTTTGAGTGTTACTATTTTTGTGATTTTACACTATACCACAAACTAAGAGTGTTTATCACAATCAATAATTTTGTATTACATGAGTAATTAGTAAAAATAATAAAGGAAGGGATGACGAGAGAGATGTTAGAGGGGAGGGATCTCACAAAATATTCAAAGTATCTAAATCAACATGTGGAAAAAGTCTGATTTTGGGTGATAATTTTATTGTCATTTTTTATGTTTAAGTATTTCATACATGAGTTTTTATCACAATTTGTAATTTTGTATTGCAGGAGTAGTTAATACAAATATTCAAGAGAGAGATGAGGAGAGAGATGCCGAAGGAGAGGGATTTAAGTGAGCTATTCAGTTTAGAATACATGAGAGCTAGACTTAAAATAGAATTAGAAGAAACTTTAGAAAAGGTTCATGATGAAGAGAATAGGGATCTTCTTTGACAAGAGCCAATTTAGCTGCCAAACAAAAAATTTCATGTCTCCATTTTCCATTCACGGTATTAATGGGGACCTAAAAAGGATAAGATCTACCATAAGGTAGATAGTTTCTTTATTAGTTACTCCACATACAACTTAAACTTTATGACTATTGAATGTAATGAAAAAAATTATTTATATTTTAATCTTGATATATTGTTGTCTTTTTTGTTTTTAGTATTTATATTCATGTAATTTTTGGTGATATTCATATTATGTGGCGTCAGAAACGTGGATCCATTTATTTTATGATTGTGTTAAGTATACAGATTATGACATTTTTGTTGAGAGACAACAATGTAGGTGGAGAAGCTACGACAAGCTGAAATGCATCACATGCGCCTGGAACAGCATGTATGCTTGGGGCTCCCTAATCAAAAGTCCTTAGAGCTAGTACACAACCTACCCAAATCTTACAAAGGTTGTTTGAGCCAAATCACAGACTGAAGAGGCTGTTTAAGGGGCTCCAAATATGCCAAATGCTAAGGATTGTTGGCCGAATAACATATCATAATTTTTTTATGGATGGGATATATGAAATTTAAGTAGTATTCTTTGTCGTCAAATTTTGGCGGATGCAGGATATTGTATTACAGTGAGTCAGGGATTAATGGTCTAACCAAACAAAAAGCTTCGAGTGATGGATTTTGAAGTTTTTTTAAATTAATCTTGTTAATATATTACTAAATTTGGAAATATATGATATTATGATTCATGTATATATATTTGAGACTGATTTTAATTTTTTTTTTGTTTTTTAGTATTATTTTTGTCTTAAGTTAACATTTACCATTGACTATCCAAGTTTTTTTTAATGTAATAATATACATTGACAAAATCTACACCCGACCTGAATCTAACCAAAAAACATAAACCCAAATACGAAATTGTATATAGTGATTGGGTTAGGTAGTGAGTCTTGATAATTGAAATTTGCACTTACGGGTTTAGTGCTAGTTTAACCACGTAAGTTGGATAACTACCCCGTGTGCACCCTTACACTAGATGATATTTGGTTTAAAGAGAATTTTTTGAGTTGAAAGAGAAATAACTAATTGGATCGATGTAGCGGTGTAACACGACATTTTTCGTGTTGCGGTTATCCAAATACATAGTTGTAATAAAATTGTACGTATTCTGGATGGAACAACTTGTGGCATGAAAACCCTGAAGAGATTAAGGTTTTCATTCTTCTTACTAGTTATTACATTGATATCTTTCAAGAAGACCTAAGATCTATGAGTATTGACATTGCGGATTGCATCACTTTTAAGTTTATTGAAGGGATAAACCGAATTCTTATTTAAAACCTTACACTTGAGGAAGTTAAATAAGATATTTAATATGGAGGCAAAAACCTCAAAGTCTGGACTGGCCTCCTTTATAAAAAATATTGGGAAATTATAAAAGTTTGATGTTTTTTACATGGTTAGAGTTTTCTTCAGTGTATCTCTAGATCTTAACATACGAACAATACTATTTCTACACTGGTTCACAAAGGTGATAAGTAGGAAAAAGTGATTGACATATGTCTGATCTCATGCTCGAATATTGATTACAAGATTAATGCTTCCATTCCATAATATGGTGAAGGTCTTTATGCATGGAATTATATCCCCACCTAGTCAAACTTTAACAAAGATACAGTTATTTACACAATATCCTTCTAGTCCATGATATTTCCTATTTCTTTTTGAAATCCAATAAATAGACCTAGAGGGGGGTGAATATGACCAATGTGGAATTAAAAATATAACAACAACTGAATTCTTTGACTGTATCTAAAAATACACCGATTAAGGATTTTAGATAGATTGACTAGAGGTAAACAAAAGTTATAATACACGAGTGAAACACTTAGTGTATAAACTTAATGAAAGAATACTATCCAATAAAAAACATATCTATAAGATCTAAGTATGCAAGAATTTAAGCCTATAAAACAAAGGAAGGTATTGAGGTAATATAACAAAAATCTGGTGCGCACAAAATTAAAGAGATAAGGGAGAGAAGGCGGTCATGAAATTTTAGAATGGTTGGACTTCGATAGGATTATTACACAACTTATGGTCTATGCATCCTTAAGATTCAAAACTCCTCCACTCGGATCTCGTTGTTTTTTTTAAAGGTGAGCGCACAAACCTTTACAAACTCTTATAAATCACCTTTTAGTGTAAAACCCAAGTGTTATGACCAATACTAGTAAAATAAGTGGAAAATCTTCACTCATGATATACCACTTCAGAAGAACATGATGTCTTTAACATGTGTATCACCACACAAATTTTAGTGAACATTCTCTTTTCACAGTCTACCACTTTACAGTCTGTGAAGCCTTCAAACTTTTTGTCTGCACCTACATAAGATCTAAACCACTCTTGTCTAGCGTATTGAAGATCACACTTCTTTACTAGAACAAGAGATAACCCTAAATTAAAGGATTAAGCCCAATCTACCTAGTTTAGCCTTTTACTTCTTAATAAGTGACTACATGAATGTGTTGGGATAAAAATACAAATAAATATTGATATATGGACTGTGAATGTCTTTGGGAATCTGATAGAAGATATGCTTTTAAAAGCTTCAATTTTGGTATAGAAAACAACCACTTTAGGAAGTCTTCAGTACCTCTTTGTATATATAAACTCTCCCCAACAGATCTATTCACGTGTCAACTCCTCGTTGGTTGAAAATATTCTTTCTAGGTGATTTCTCCTTTCTGGTCGGATGATCAATTATTATCTTTTATTTCACCGCTTACTCTTCTTTATCTCCATAGAGCATTTGATTAGAGTCGAGTATTCAAATCTGGATATTAAATAGATTGCATACCCAACTACTTTTTGAAGTTTTCACTACCTCTATTTATTGGCAAAATCTCCCCAAATTATATGTCTACATGTCAGCTTCTCATTAGAGCCGGACCTACTAATTTTGGGTCCAGTGAGAAATTTTGAATTTGGCACACATCTGAGGAGGTTTTTAAAGGGGATAAAAAATTTAAAGGAAAATGAAGCATTATAAATAATCTTTAATTTTTAATTTTTTTTAATATGAGAAATAACCAAACATAGATTAGATTTCCTTGTCGTTTTCTTATAGTACTGTTTATAGTGTGATTAGTATTTAAAAACTAAATGACATTATTCTTAGTATATGAAACATTTAAACTGCACCCAACCCCCCTCCCCGCGCGTCAATTGAGGTCGCAACGCCTATAAATTCCTCTAAATCCAGTCATAATTGACCTCTTATATTAGTGAAGATTTATGTTAAACAAATAATAAAAATATCCTATATTTAGAGATCCTATATTAATATATACTTTAAACGTAATCCTCTAATTTAGACATATCTTGTAAGTTCAATATACATATTATAACGTAAAATATATGAAATAGCTAAAATAATTGTCATATAAACGAAAAAAATACATACATGCATGTAAACATAGATAATTAAATAAATTTTAATTAAAAAACTTCAACCCCTTTAAGTTGTTATTTATTACTTATAGTTTTTTTGACACATAAATATTGTAATGAAGATGATTAAAAGCATACAAATATTTTATTTCTTATTTTTGTGTATAAGAATTCAAAATAAGTTAAAATAAATTTTGTTTCTTATATGGTGTTGCAATTAATAAGTGATATAGATAAATATACCTTTATACTAAAAAATTATATTAATATAAGATACAAATAAATGTCAAATATATATTGTTTTGAAAGTTTTGACAATATAGAATTATAAGTATTAATTATATAGGACAATGCGATTTTTTTCTTGTATAATATAGTTCAACTTAACTAAAGGAAAAAGTAAGACATAACTCAAAAAATGATCTAGACTCAAGGAACAAAAAAAGAAAAAAAGAATAAAAGAATAAAAGAATAAAAAAATAAAATCCCAAAAACTTAGGTAACCAAGAACATTCCAACCCCTAACTTCTACACAACCAGAAACTTACAATTAATGCAACTACCATCTAAACTAAGAGCCCATTTGGAATTGATTGCATTAGAGTTAAAAAAGCGTTTTACTTAAAACTACCATCTTTTTAGAATTTATTTAAAAATATTTTGACATCTAAATTAATATAAGTGCTATATTTAATAATCACATATCTAGTGTTTTTTGATAGAGTGAATTTAAAGTTTTAAAGTATACTTAGGGAGTTAAAATCACTTCAAATTATTATTTAAAAAATCAATCCCGATGTGGCCTTAACATTCCATATTATTTATGTAATTCAAATAGTTCGGGGTCCTGGGCGGTCGCCTTGGTTGAAAATCTTCTTTCGAGGTGACCACTCCATTTTGGTCCAATAGCCTAATGATTATCTTTATTTCTTTGAGTAATTGTATTCATCTCCATAGGGTATCCGTTTGGAGTCATGTATTCAAATTCAATTATTGAGAGAATCTGATACTTGATACCCCAACTCGGGTGTCTAGTCTTCAACTACCTTAGCTCCCACATGATGCACTTCCATAATATTTCTTTACTTCACTTCGGAGGTCCGAGCTTTAATATTTTCCAACCTTCATTCTCAATTGTCTTTAGATTGTCCACATTTTATCTTAGCTAAGAGGCATGATCTTCATCTTCTCAACCTTTAATATATAGTGTCTATAGGCACTTTCATCTTTATATCCTCGTAGATTTGGATTTCAGCTTCTTCCAATAAACCTCAATTGGAATTTTTCCGGTTCTCCGCTCTTTTACTCCTCAAGGGTCTAATAACCCTATATTTAATTCTTTCCCTGTCTAACTGAACCTGCTACACTTATACAAAATCTGGACACTTTTCATAAGATTTAGCCATTCGAACTCAATGTTTTATCAACAATCATATCAATCAAAATACGATATTTAGAATACCACTTCCGCAAAAGACAAAAATCACAAAAGCTTTTTGTGATGATCAAGTTTGACATGTCAAAATCAAATGAACTTGTTACGTGGATTATTTTTGTAAATTGTCCTTGTAAATCTTGGTTTACATCCCTAGTGGATTAAATAGATTGTGAATTGTATCTAGATTCCCTTACTTATGGACAATGGTGGGTTGAGTAACGATATCTGGATTTTTTAGGGACACTATGGTGGCTAGTGCAAGCCTTTGTTGATTGTTGACATGGATTTCATATCATAATCCCTTTAATGTTCATAGAGTGAAAGACGTGTTTTTTATAAAATAATCTCCTGGTAGAGGTGATAATAGATGCACGAGCTATGATATCGGTAGGTGGTAGTGGTTATGGATGTGCCTGGTAGGACAATGGTAAGAGATTGGTGAATGTTAGAAGCCGTGGAGAATGATCTTTATATGGATGTACATAGAGATGGTTATGGATGCATTGCTAGGGTAGTGGTTGGTTGAGGTTGTTGGGTAGGTTGTCTGAAGATTATGGGATTTTTGAACAATATGAGATAGATCAAACTGACACATCGCGAGAGGTAAATTTGATGGAGAAGTGTGATGGCCATTGAAAGTGTAGGTAAAGTGTGTGTAAAAGATGAGATCTAGCTTTACGAGATAGGGGAGATATTTTTTAAAAGGATATAAAAATCCAATGGGTCCCTCAAATTATAATTTAAAAAAAAAATTATTTATTCAAACGATCTTTATTGTTTGAGATAAGAGGATGTATTTGAGGCGTTCATTGATTTAAGAGTGGTAGAGAAATCTCAACGATCTCTTATTTCTCACTAACTCCGGATTTAGAATAGTTTGTGTTACGTAAACAACAAAAAAGATGACGCAATAATAGTTTATCAATACTCCCATGTATATACCCTAGTAAGGATCTCTCTAACAAGATAGGAGTTACAAACTAAGACTAAGAAAAAAATATGTATAATAAAGCTATATTTTTACTTAATAATGGTTTCAATTTTTTTGTAAGTTTTAATTTTTCTCAAAATGAGATACTTTATTGGTAAGCTCTTGGGTATAATGAAAATAAACGTAAATAACTACAAGATTTATCCTATATTTTTCTTAGTTTACTTTAGGAACCATGAATCTTGAATATAGACATTGGACTATGAATTTTGAACCTTATACCATGAACAAATAATTTTGAATCTTGAACTATAAATCATGACCTTTGTACATGAAACATGGAACATGAACTATTAATAATGAATTTTGAACCTTCAACTTTAAACTTGAATTTTTAACCATGAACCATAATTCATGAATAAACTTTGTCTAGATTAAGGAACAAATATTGTCTAGATAACTATCGTTATCATAAATGTTAAGTTTAATGAGTAAATTTATTCAATCAAAATTATATGAATAACTATTTTGGTACACATTAATCACTTGTTTTCTATTACTTAAAAGATGATTAGGTTCAGGTCATTATTCCAACACAATAAATTTAATATATGTGTACATATTAATAGGTATATACGTTCTACTTTTGTAAGAAGATTACAACCAGGTTTTTATTGATTGGTTATTACTTTATTCACCAAATACAAGTAAATATTACAAGGAGACTTGCAAACCATCTTATGGATTTCAGTTAATATAGCATATATACATATAGTGTAGAAGTTAAGTGGACATTTATTTAAGAAGGAAGAGAATATTGTAAATATATTAGGGTTAACGGAATCCCTAAATTTAAGCTATAGTGTAGAAGTTAAGTGGATGTTTATTTAAGAAGGAAGAGAATATAGTAAATATTTTAGGGTTAATGTAACCCCTAGATTTCAGCCCCTTTCTCTGTAAGTTCACCATAAATAAGGATACTTAACTCTTTAACGACATACACCACATCATTACAAGAGTTTAAGTATTGATATTTCTATATTTCTGACATCCAGTAATGATTAAAACACCATTAATTTTGAGTGAATAAAAGGATACTATCGAAGTTGACTGCTTCAGTCTTCTTCAATGCAGAGTTTTGAGTAATAAAAGACTATCCATATCAAACCCTAGGTATTATTAAACTATATATGTCCGAATAAGGTTTTAACCTAGTCCTAACCTCACTTTAGGTTATTGATTGCCATAAAAAGAGAAACAAAACTTCCATTATTAAAAAAGAGCGGGGAAATATATTTTTAAAATTTAGACATCATTTTCTTCGTAGATAGTGGAAATAGAATGTGGATTCAACACTAATTTTTTTATGTATGACTAACTTTTGCTCAAATTCTCTTTGTTTCCTCTACTACTTTCAAAATTAACGAACTTACGAGATTTGTAATTTAAGTAACTAATCTACATAAAATTTAACATATCTCTAAATCTAATAAATTAATAATCCAAAATTGAATAAATAACCCATTAATTTTGAAGAGTGAATTACACAATTGGTCATTTTGAAATAATCAAAGTACTATTTTGTTATCAATAAAATATCTACAATTAGCAAAATATTGTTACATTATTCCAAAAAATATCGAATATACTCTTGTAGAGGTGTATATTTGTTAATGTAAAATTGGCGAAACAATAACAACAAAGATAAAGCGTAATGATCAGGTACATAAGAAGGTACGGTTCATCAAGCCAGATAAATTACTAGTAATAACAAAGATAGGTTAAACAGTAGAGTTGAAAGTGAGATGATACTCTCATTAAGAGCTCAAGTTTGAGTTATTTAAGGATTTTTAGAATTTTACTAGTTAGTTAAACAAGTCAAGCTAAAGTTTCAAATTCAGGCTTGTTTACTATACGAGGCAAATTCAAACTTGTATAAAGTAGACTTATTGTAAATGTTCTTTAAGATCTCATTAGTAGACTTAGTATATATATTCAATTTAAAAATTATCAATATATTTATAAACTAAAATTCGAAAATACTTAAATTTTTTGTATACGTAAGTAACCATAATTAAATATTATATATCTACTATGTAATTGCTTTCTTTAAATAAATTATGTAATGTGTTTTATATTAGTTTAACTTAAATTCATTTTGAATCACTGAAAATTCTTCCAAATAATATATATCATAGAAAAATAAACGAGTCTTAAATAAGTCATAATCAAAACTCAAACAAACCTTAAACAAACCAAGTTGAACTGAGCTTAAGCGTGGAAATAAATTAATGATCCAAGCTCAAACTTAAATATCAAGGATTATTTCAAAATCAAATCAAGGTCAAACTCACTAAAATCTTACCAAAACAAACTCAATATAACCAAAGTTTGCCATGAATAGTTTGCAGGACTAGTTTCAAGCACTAAGAAGCCTTTGGTACCACCATATCAAAGATAAGAACAAACAAGACACATAAGAAGTAATATTAGACAAAATAAATCAACCATGGAGAGA
Organism: Nemophila menziesii; assembly: GCA_029959085.1. NCBI lineage: Eukaryota > Viridiplantae > Streptophyta > Magnoliopsida > Boraginales > Hydrophyllaceae > Nemophila > Nemophila menziesii. The sequence continues at coordinate 59,357,537 of JARWIR010000005.1, read as the reverse complement.
CTCAAATATTTTATATCATGAATTTCAACAAACATGAAATTATCAACTTATCACTCAAACATAAACTAGGTAGGAATATATTTCTTAAATGGAATATAAAATAATAGTTGTAAGGTTGTAAAACTAGATGGTTAGAAAAATGATGTGCTCTTAATTGTGATAATAATGAAAAATAAGGGCCTATTTTTTTTTTTGAGTGACAAGTAATGAGTACTTTATAAATAGCTGAATATAACTTTTTCTGTTAAGATGTAGTGTCTTAATGAATTAGAATTTACTTGAAATGTTAATAGAAAAATACTAGTTAAGAGTCATTCAAATCTGAATTGGTTAAATAAAGTTGTATTTGATCAGTGTCTTAATAAATTAGATTAAGAATCCATTATGTGTAGACAAATATAATCAAAGGCTGAGTCTTGACATGGACCAAAAAAAACTAAACACACGGCAATAAACCAACATGGCACTATATCACAAATACCGCATTGCAAAGCTTCATTAACATATGAAAAAACTTAAACAAAGGAACCATTGCCAAATCCCACATGTGCATGCATATAATAATCTATTCTCCACCATATCTCATAACCACAAATAGGTATTCGTACAAATTTGAGAACTACTCCACAATGTATGTAGAGTACTCTTCAAGTAAATATCACACTTGAACTAGTAGCCACCACATAATCCGAGCATCTTCCTTGTCCCGTTATGTCGAAAACTCACTCTCTAACTTTGTAAACCTAAGGAAAAAATCCAAATATTGGATTAGTATGGCAATGTGATATATGTATAAAAATTATGTGTGGGTGTGTGGATAAAAAGTTTTTGCTTCATGAAATCATCATCTTTATTGTTTGTATATGGAGAAACAATTTAAAATGTTGCTATAACTTCATCCATGGATAATTAAGTTTACAATTTTAAAATAGATGTAGAGAAATGACGAGTGAGAAGATAATTTTGTTTTTATAGGTAAGAAAATCAAAGAATATACACATTAAGGGTACACCATCCATGTCGACAACAAGGGTGGTTTTCTCAATTAAAAAAGAGGAGGATTATTTCTGGAAAGAGATTTCAGGAACTGCAGAGTAAGTAGAAAATTTATTCCTTAGATAATGATGATGAAATTATTCTGGATATTCGCTACTTTAAGAAGTACAAAACGAAACGATCACGTGTCATTTCATCACATCCGGATTTATTGGACATGCGAGCTGATACCTTAACAAAGTGTGCTAGGTAGCAGGCTACGAGTTTGTAGGGGTCTTTTGACACGATTCTCCATTTTTTAGGACTTTGAATTAGATAAGTTAAGGACGATAGTTTCTATAGTTTAAATTATCAACAAAAAAGATAATAACAATAAAAAAGACACCACATCACAAAACCTATTTCACCAAACCTCTACCAAGACAACACATTAATCATTTAATTATTAACCTAATACATAATTAGAGTTAGGAGATTATTAACCATTTGGGTACACATCCACCACACCATCAACAACCTACGTATAATCGTCCACCATAAATTTAGAAATTTAGAAATAAATATTGTACATAATATATTTTACTAAAACCATATAAATAACATTTAGTCAATTTCAATTCTAATAATTTTATCACAAAAATTATATAACTTCAAATTTATTTGAAAAGATAAAACTATAGAAATAAGAAATTACAAAAAACAATTATTTATTAATTTGTAATTACGGCGTCGTAATTTTTAATAACTTTTAATTACAAAATATAAGGGGTGAGAAAGGGTCATGTTAACCACCGGTTGGGGTTTAGGGTAAGGGTAGGGTAATATAATTAGGTCTATATTTTGCCAAAATCTAGGGTAGTTTAAATTTTACCATACCCTTGGGTTGCCCATACACGGGTTAACCCCTGGTTTACCCTAGGTAAATTTAACATGGATTTTCATAATGACACTTATATGAAGTATACAAAATATTAAGTTCAATAAAATACATGTCATTTGAAGTACATTCAATTTTTTTTACAAGTTTAACGAAATACAAGTTCATTGGAATTTGATTCACAAAAATATTACAAGTATTACATTTCAAGTTCATTTACAAAAATTCGTCTCGAAATGTCGAGATGTTGCAAGTTGATTCCGTGTAAAACATTTTAGTATAATATGTAACCTACAACATTCCAAAAAATGATTAAATCTTGAATATATTAAGCCGTTAGACTCAAAATTGTTTAATTTCAGCGTAGGATGAACATATTATTTTTTAATTATTAATCATCACATGTTTAATGTAATATACACTTTCACAGGTCTCAGATATTGTTGGAAAATATCTTGGGAATCCTTGAAAAAACCTCATAACCAGATTGTGTTCCAAACACGTAGACAACTACTAATGGCTACTAAATACAGTTTAAAAAAAACAATGATAATAAGGAAGGGCTTACCGAGAATTAATGGACATTCTGATTGATATTCATCCAATGTTTTCAACAGATGTCAAGTCAAATTCCTCTAAAAAAGAGTTCACAAACAGTGGAGTAAGTAAGAATTACAAAATGTGAAAATTAATATCGACCATAGTAATTCTAACTAAAGTTTATTCAATATGTGAAAATTAATTCAACTCCTTGTTGTCAAGCTTGTTTTTACTAACATTAATATGTCCCTAATGGTCTCAGCTTTCAAAATAAAATCTAAGTCGCATTTTTTATCCTATATTTAATTATCTATGCTACCACCCTTGCAACATCAGATACTAAAATTTTCGGGTCCTTTAATCAAGTTAGAAATCCAAAAAAGACATCGAAAGATTGCAAACCCTACAAAATAAAAAAATTATGAAATTTCAGTGTAATACCCAACGTATATGTTCCTAATGTATAATTTTCATAGACATCTACAATTAATATTTCAACCGTTAGATCCATAAACCATTTTATTACAGAGCAACTACACAATGTAAGCCCGTACAACCAATATATACTTTTAAAATCTGAAAGCAAACACATTCTATATAAGAATCAAACCATTTGAAAATCACAAATCACACTGTTTCAAATAAAAAATGAAATTAAGAAATAATTTTACAAAATTACAAACATATTCTAAAAAGAAAACAATTCAAAACTAATTAAGAAGAAGCTAGAAGAACTTTGCTCGTTTAAGAAAATTAAGCTCGAAAAATAAACCGGATCTGGAACAAAAACAAAATAAAAAATGTTAGTAAGTATACATTAGCTTTAAAACAGATAAAGAGGAAAAAATAGAAACTGTTCGAATTATTAAATAAAAGACAATTTATTCTATTCATTCTTTAATTCTTTAATTCTCTTAGGAGAAGTGGAAAAGACTATGTATGTACTGATAGTCTCACATTAGAATTTGGGAAAAAAACTACTTGATATTATTTGATATAACAAGATTTTCTTATCTTGATGATTACTTAAGGTCTCTTTATTTCAGCTGTTACAGAAGTTATCATGGTTAGGTCAACAAGACCGCTGACTTTAATGAGTATTGAAGAACATTTATCGCCAACCACTGATGCACATTTATGTCATTGGTTTTTGTCTTGTCCTGATAGAAATAATGACTTTGTCACTTGCATTTACAGAGAAGAGGAAAAGCTATTCTTCAGAGAATAAAAAAACTGTCCTAGAGAGAATAAAAACTATTCTAGAAAGAATAGAAAAAACTATTCTAAAGAGAACTTAAAAAACTACTCTAGAATAAGAAAAAAATTATTCTAGAGAGAATAGAAAAAAATATTCTAGAGGGAATGTAGAATATAATATAGACGAAACTAAAAGTTGTGAAAAGAAAATACTACTCTTTACATGAATTTCCATGTAAGTTTCGTTGTTTTCAATTTTTTTTAATAGTGTATTTTACTTTTAATTGAAAATTGTTTCTTTTAAATTTATATAAAATCTATTTTTTACTTTTCTAGTGATAAAGAATCTCCCTTGAATATTTAGCTAAATATACATGTTAAATCAGTCTAAATCCAGCAACATATATAAGCAAAATGCATATATTATAATTTCATATTTAGGCGGATAAAGTATTAGAAATGAATAAATAATTAGATAGAGTAGAGTTTCTTGGAAGAAGATGAAAAATATAAATGATCCCACAAAGATGTGAGAAAGAAGAAGCATACAAGGTAATATGGTGGGGTTTTAATAGTTAAGGGGGAGACCCAAGTTATTATGGGACTAGGGTATATATAATACCTTATATATACACAATTTACCTTATACAGAATAGTCAACGGCCTACAAAATAGCATACATCATAATTCAAACCCTAATCACCGTCTTCAATTTTACATAAACACACACAAAAACAATACCATTTCGTACACAATCGTCCATTTTTTCCTCTATAAGATTTGACTTTACCTAATTCTGGATAATATAGACAAATTATAGGCATGAGTAAAAACAATCTCACTAATCACCTATTATTAACCAAGTATAATTATCTTCATTATTAATAGCATTATCAAGAAACTCCCAAAAGTATATAATTAAAATTCCAAAATCCCTAAAACAGGAGGAGCTAAAAATTCAAATTCTGTAACATGATGTGTCTCAATAGTTGCTCCTAGGAGTAAATATGACTTCCTGGGGGACGATAGGTTTGGGATTAAAGCCACTAGAAGTTCTTTTTCAATCACACCATAAGTCCTATATGTTTTAGTAAATCACAAGTGAGAGAGCGGTTGTGGATAATAAATTTTAAGTTGAAAATAAAAAACCTCTTATTGGGACGGTGTAAATATATTATTTCCAGTGAACTTTTTGCCAAACCCATCTACTTCACCATCTACTCCAATGATGGACCATTGATTGATTAAAAGGTTCAATCAAAACCAACAATTGCGTATTCTTAATTTAATGTATTTCTTATTTTTTAAAGCTACACGACAGTAATCTAAAGGTATAAATTCAAGAATAAAGAACAAAAGTTTTCAAAGTAAATTCAAAATGAGAAAGTACACAATTCAATTTTTTCCAACAAATTGGAACTTGGAAGAGCCAAGAAGAAGATGAGAAATTACTAAGGAAATAACAAAAACATCACATAACTATTTAATCTATTTATAATGTTTTCTTTATTTGGTACAGGCGCCAAGTCAGCAAAGTGACGCTAGTTACCTACAACTATTTTTCTTGTTCAGGCTTACAATTTGATTTCCTTGAAGGAAATTGACTTTTATTAAGTGAAGTTTATTATTTGTTCTTTTAGGATAAAGAGATTTTTGTTTCATCTATTTCCAAAATAGTCAAAAGATCTTTGCGTCTATTAAGTTCATTTGCGTGCAACAGTTTAGACGTCTTTGGTAGTCTTCTTTGTATTCTGTAGATGGTAGATTACATACAAGATTTGCTACTTAAAAGAAATAATTTTGGCTTTAATCTACATGCAAACTGTCATATCTCCCTAATTGGGGAAGAAACGTTTGTATATTTATAGGTTCATTATCTTCAAGGGAAAGAGAATGATCTATTGGGTTTTGTTCCTTGTTTTACCTTAATTGGAGGGTTTTCCCAACTTTTGTGAACATTTTATTATAATATGAGTAACATAACATTCAATTTTACTCCCCAGGTATGGTGCTTCTATTCTACTTCTTGTCAAAAATTACTACAAGGAATAACTGTTTCAAAGGGTGTGGTTGCTAATTAAAGATGTCTCTAAAACGAAACTTGGTATTAATTACTTTCTCATTTCGTTTCCTTATCATATTATGTGATCTCGGAAACAGATTCATTCATAATCTATCTTTTACATTGCACTTCTTTAACTTTCTTATGTATTATCTTCAACACACTCTATATTATGGATCCATCATTACTACTACTGACTTGAGTGACAGAGTGCCACCTACAGCCTTACTATTGGGAGGTGTATACACAATTGTTTTCTTGCAAATGTTACAAATTCGGTTGAAAGTAGTTATTATATATTTTCATCCAACTAACATGGTTCTATATTTACACTATGAATATAATAGAAAGTTTGTAACTTATTAACTAACAATTAGTTTCAAATTTAGATGACATCAATGAAAAAGATATCAAGATACCAACAAAACATGTGAACCATAATGTTTATAACCCTTTTAACACACTTTAATTATTTTTTCCAAATAACATAAATTTTCTTGAAAGGTGTTTTTAATATAGAAATGCTTTAACTTTCAAAAAAAAATTTCAAAATAGATTCTCAGATAATAATGAAGGTTAATCATTATAACTAGTGTCTCTATATTTGTGATGAATTAATCCACTCATGAGACATTTTTGTAGGCAGAGTATACCAATTGTAAATTTATTATTCCCTATTTATTAATATTTTCTTATTTCATGCTTTGATTTGAAATTTATTACTTTTAGAACATATTTGGTACAATTTGTCTGTTAATGTGAAACTCTTAGGTAAAACGAAATAATTAGATGCTAAATCAATGTCAAGGAAGTAAGGAAAGAATATCCAATGAGAAATCTAGAAATAAAAGAAAACAAAGTTGAATTAGGAAAGGAGAAGCTACCAAATAAATCTGTAAAAAGCTGTAGAGACGTCCAATATCTTGAAGACTGTAGAAAATCGATTACAAATTTCAAGGATCCCTTTTAGGATCAGATAGGTCTTTTAATTGCGGTCATTTTGATTTGTCGTACATTGAATTTGTCCAAGTAACGAAGGAGGTATGCTCAAATCAATCGCAATGTTTATCATGTCCTATATTTTAGGTAACAAATTTGAAAAGGAATAGAAGTCCAATCACTTGACTTGTACTCCAATATTTTGATATAGGCTTATCTAGCACCTATAAATACATCTAGCTATCATTGTAAACATGTCCTTTCTTGAATATTAATCTTTACTATCAAGTAGGGGTAAGCATGGTTCGGTTTGTCTTGATTTTTGGCCAAAACCGGAATTAAACAGAATTATTCGGTTCATAATAATTTAAAAACCAAACTGGACGATTCCTATTTGGTTACACCTTTGGTTTTTAGTTTAATAGTGGTTTTGTTTGTTTTAGAATTTGGTTTGCTTCGAATTTGAATTTTTGGTCAATAATATTTGTTAACCTATTTTCTGGAAAATACATGTCCAATAACGACTAATATTCTAATACAATTATAACATTATTACATAAGCTGGGTATTAATATATCAATTAAACAAAAAAATATAATCTAACAACAATCATCATAATTTACAATACTTAATATATCCATATAGTTATAACTAGTACTTTCAAATTCAGACAATTATGATTAATAAAATCAATAAAATAATAGATAGTTACTAATATAATCTTAAGTAATATATAAACAATTATCACTAATAAACACCAAATAGTAAAACAAAAATTTCACATACATGATTACTTTTCACAAAGTTTCTCCTACAAAATTATTATAAAATATTTCACACATTCATTATAAATTCCTTTCTCAGTTCGGTTTTTGTTTGGTTTTTATGGTTTGATTTTTTCATGGTAAACCGAACCAAACCAAAAAAACCGGTTTTGGATATATTGAAAATCGAACCATTTAGTTTTTCGGTTTTTGGTTTTTTTGGTTTGGTTATTTCTAATTTTTTTGTTCAGGTTTGTTGGTGCGAATTCACTTAGCCCTAGTATCAAGTTTACTATCCATAGTTGAAAGTTTACAAGTATGTATCTATCTTTTGATTTATTTATTTCTAGTATGAACTAATTCTCCCATATCTTGGGTTTTGCACATGTATAATATTTGAATTCTGTTTCTTATATCTATGTTATTTGGGAATAACTTTTAAATTTATTGAGCTACTTATTTATTTCATATATTTTGTTTTATGTGCTTTTATTTAATGAATGTAGTACTTTCTACTACACGAATATAGGATTACCATATTAGAAGTTGGATGGTCACCTGGAAGCGGCCTTAAATTCTAGAAACACCACATAAACCTCTAGTATGTGATAGTAATCTTAAAAGGCTTGGCTAACTAAATAGTAACTAGAGTTTGAGATTAACCACCGATCATTGTGCATGGTCCACCCGAATGGGGGTTAGGAGGAATATAGAATCCTGACTACTTACTCTAAATATTTTTAATCACTATTATATTGGGAATATAGATTTTGAAGGATAGGTGCATACTAGCAAACCTAAGATATATGTCTAATCTCCATTATATTTACTCTTATTTATTTGAATTAGTATTTAATAATTATTCCCTCAATTATTTATCTCTTTAATTTTTTATCTTTAGATTTATCAGTTAATCTCTACTACGATTTCTTTCCTAAATACGATTCTACGCTAACATGCTTAATATGTGTGAACAAATCTTACTTACTAGCTTAACTTCCAGACAATCTGTAATACCTGTAGTGGGTTTCTCGTGGTAGTTAAGGGTGAATTTCCTTATTTTTATCTTATTTACATGTTTATTTATTACACCATTTCCCCTAACAATCACAAATAATTTTAAAAACATGAAAATAGATAGTAAGGTACTTTATATGTAAGTAAGCACTTTTTTACCACAAGAAAGTATTTAAGGTTTGAGCCTAATATTTGAATACATTGAATATCGCGGAACAGACTTATCCAAGAGCTAAAATTGATAAGATGTATCTAATCCTTGTCTTTTGACTTTATTCAACGTCTAGCTTGAAGTTCTTTGCTAAAACAATTGGCAAGTTGAACCATATTTTTTATACTATGTTCAAGTTACTTTCTCTCTCTCTCTCACACACTCTCTCTCTCTCTAACAAACAATAATGCATCAAATTGTTAAAAAGAAGTTAGCGCATAAGATTATGTTTTACTTAATTGCATAATATATGCCTATATTTTGCAAAAGTTTTGTTATAAGCTCTTATATTATGCAAAAATACTATATGTTCCTATATATAAAATTAAATACACTATAAGTCTATATGTTCATAAAATGAACTTTTACTGTATACGTGCAAATAGACTACACTAAAGTTATAAATTATGGTTTATAAACAATAAGTTGACAAATTTAAATTCTGAAACCAAACGGCAGCCAAAAGGTATATTTATTATAAATAAGTTAGGGGTTAAAACCCCAAAAGTCAAGAGAAGCATGGCCCCCTTGAGTCTTCACCACGAGGTTTTATGCCCAAAGTACGAGCGAATCACACCTTGGTATGGTTATGGGTGTGATAGAAAAATGATAATAAAACATAATAAATAAGAACACACACCTACTACTACCACGAGAAACTCTTTGCAGGTGAACAGATCATTTGCAAGTAATGTGTAGGTAAACCAAATATCACTTCTAATTTAAGTTAAATGTAAAAGGACATCCTAAATTCAAATAACTTATAAAATAAGTATTGGTATATACACTTATGCTGTTCTCAAAGTAAACAAAATTAGTTCACAAAGGGTTTTTACTATTGCTTTATATTAGAGAAGAAATATTTTGAAGGTTGAAATTGAACCTAGAAAAAACCTTAGTCGGGTTGTAATTTAGCCGGTAAAAACGTAAAGAGTTTGGTTGTGGTTTAGCCTATAAAACCTTTTTGTATTAGTTTCATATTTCACCATTGATAAAATGAGAAGCTTGGTGGATAAGCTTGATATCCTAAGGTAGTGGATGCAGGCTAAGCTAACCACTCGAAAATATTTATGTAATCTCTATCTTTATTGTTTTATTCAGTTTCGTATCTTGCTTATCTTAGTTATTTAGACCTATAATTACTATTGCATGATCCATCAAGTTTCTGATATATTGTCTAAGAGAATCATTTTTGTGCTTATTAGCTTAATTGTTTCTTCACTCTTTAATACTTTTCCCCTTAGTCTCTTATTTGTTATTAACGTAATGACTCAATGATATTTGATTTGGCACATCCATCATTTACTTGTCACAATTGAGGAAAACCTAAAACCAATTACTTGTCAAATTCGTAGTAGATGTTATAATGCAAAAAAAAAACATTTTTTACTATTTCACTTGATTCATTAGATGCAATATTACCAACATAACATGGAATCCACTAATAACTTATATAACTTTATTCTTTTACACATAAAATATGTTAACCAGTTAAACATAGTAAAAAAAATGTATGATTTTTTAACACGAATTGCAAGCAATTAGCATCTCTATAATACAAAACGACTACAATTTACTAACACTACATATTCTTTAGGAAATAATGTATAACAAAGTAAGAAGCAATGGAATGATAAAAACATTAACACCTTCACCAACCTAATTAGAAATGTAATGGACATAGATAGATGGTAAGATGTGAGAAAATAGAGAACTGAACTTGGATATGAACCGAAAATAGAAGGTTTACATGGATGGGACTACCGAGTACAAACCATAATATAGAAGAAAGAAAAGGTCTAGGGAGAGAATGAGAAAGAAGAAGAGGTCTTTTAAAATGTGCAATAGCATAAGAAGAGATGAATTCAAATGATGATGAAGAAATGATGGCTAGGGTTGTTTTGATAATAATAAGAGAGATGGTGTTTATGTCTGAACAAAATGATTTATATACTTAATAAAGAGAAAAGTGAACAAAATAATTTGCAGATACAACACCATTTCATGATATATTTTAATTCTTTTTTCTTGTGAAATAAACTTGCGTAATCTTTATTTGAATACAACCGAGAAATAAGACCGGTAGGTCTATCTACAAACTTACTAAACTCTCGAAAACACGCTAACTATAGTGCACACTGTCACCTACATCACCCAACCGCTCTTGTCACGAGTTAAAAATTTCCAAAATCCTTTTTTGTCCACATACGAAATCGGTGCACCCCCATTAATGCTCCCATTAATAATCATGAGTTAGCCTCTTGATATACGTTAATAATATCAAAATTTCTATGATGATCAAGTAATCTTCACCAAAATATTGAGTAATCTCTTCGATTGAACAAAAAAAGGAAATTGGAGATGTTTCTTTTTGCCTTTAGTGAGATTTTAATCTAGTTATTAAGATATCTAATTAATAAGATAATTTATTTATGGTCAATGAATCAAAAAATCAGTATAATAATACACTTGACTCAGAGAATTATCTATTGACTTACTATGGATAAATTACATTGTTTACCCTTCCACTATTATCTTAACATAAATTTTACACAAACTATACTTTTCTTACACACTAATAACTCTTAACTAGTTTTCACACACTTACACACACATCTCACAATATTTTTCAGAGATGCAATTATTGATTCTCACATATCAAAGACGAATCAACACAAGATGAAGCAAGAGACAGAGAAGCAAGAGACATAGAAGAAAGAGACGAAGTAGCAGTGAAGGCGAAGATGTAAAAGTGAAGGAGAGAAATTGAAGTTCAAGCTGATTCAACAAAGGAAGAAATCAAATAAACAGTGTGGGACTTGTTAAAATGTACAAGAATATGTTTATTGACTATTTTTTGTTTACGTTTCACAAAAACTCGATAACAAAAACCATTTAATGCGGTAGAATTGAGTTTTGATCTTAAGGAGTCTTGCGCAGTGGGTAGAGTGTGAGATCCAAGCTAGTTGATATACCATTTAATGAACATGCTAGAGGTGAGAAAGTAACGATATTGCATAGTTTATAAAGTGATTAAGGCGGTTCTTCGATAATTTTTAGTTGTCTCTTAGCTTGTTGACCATATTTCTTGATATATTATTCGTGTCAACCCCTTCAAGCCTTTCTAAATCTTTTCATAAGCCAAAATATAAGCCATACCCCTTAGATTATAGGACTTTTTAATATGAACCGACTAAATCGCAGTGATAAGAATCTCGTCTTTCGAGCTTGAGTTTGGGGTGGTAGGTTCAATTCATGGGAAATATTTAAAGAAATTATTAAGATTTATTGTTTTCTGTTTTGAAAAAAAACTTAATTATATCAAAAAAATTAATTTATATTCAAATGGAGGGATGTGCATCTTTTTATTTTTCAAATTAGGTCTTTATTGTAGGTTATATTTAGTTTATTTTGTTCCAGTTTTTTAATTTTCATTTAAAAAATTATATAGGAGTTTATAATTGTTATTTAGAGGCTAAACGTTTTTCCTTTTCAGAGTTCTTTATCAATCTATCTTTTTTTATTTTTATAATCTTTCTATTTTCAATTATCCATTTTAAATGATTTAACTATATATTTCTTCCGTTTATTAAGTCCCCATGAGAGTGTTTGACATATTTTTTCTTCAAAAAAGTTTTTAATCCATAATTTTTTTCTTCAAGTACTTTATATAAAAGTGATTATTTTCTATTTACTAAGTGCAAGATTCGTGAGATTTAATTTCCTAAATCCTATTCTTCCTTCGTAGTTTGAGTTAATTAACTTTTTCCATTCACTTATATTTAACAAAATAATGTAAGATAAGATTATATAATTGGATAAGCCTTGGAGTATATCGTTTATTAGAGTTTTCTTTTCCCAGTTGATAAGTAAAGTGTATTCCAGTTTCAATTATTTGTAGTATATTATCATGATAAATTATAAATATTTTTCAAAAATATAATTATACGTGATAATAACCGATTTCATTTTTCCGAAAATGGGGTTTGTTCTTGTTATGAATATTTATAATTAATAAAGCACAACACTAAAAAGAAAAAAATTCAAACCACAACTTATTGAATTCATAACATGTTATATTATTTATTATACACATGAAAAAATGAATGAAATAATCTAGGGTGAAAAAGTATTTAGGTAATTTAGGAAAGATGGGATCAATAAAAGCATGATAATTCAGATGATTAAGCCAGATTTTAGCAAGATGAAGATGAGATGTATAAAAAGGGTGAATTTCTTCCATGAGCCAGATAGTTATTTCAGCTTTGCAAGGATGGATCACACAATCTAATGAAATATGTTTATCTTTTGAACTGTTTCAAGGACATGCCTAACCCTGTTCGAATTTTTAAATGGAGTGTCAAACAATATGTTGTATTTATAATTTATATACCAATCTGAAGTTAAGGTAAAGAGATGTAACTAATAACTACCTTCCTTTGTAAGGTCCTTCGTAGGTGAAACATTTAGTATAACTGATGAAGAAAATTCATCCACTGGCATATTAACTTAATGACTCCATGATATTCAATTAGTACATCCATCACTTACTTGTCACAATTGAGGAAAACCTAAAACAAATTACTTATAAATTCCTATTAGATATTATAATGCAAAAAAAATAAACAAGGTTTTACTTTTTACATGCGTCATTAGATGCAATATTATCAACATAACCTGGAATATACTAATAACTTATATACCTTTATTTTTTTACACATGAAATATATTAACCCATTAATCAGGGTAAAGAAAAATGTTCTATTTTTTTTACTCGAATTGCAAGCAATTAGCATGTCTATAATATAAAATGCCTACAATTACTAACAATAAGTTCATATTCTTTAGGAAACAATGTGTAATAAACTAAGAAGAAATTGAACAACTAACATAATTTAACCCTTTCACCAACCTAATTTGAAAATAAATGGCCTTTGATTGATGGTGAGATATGAGAAAATAGAGTACAGAACTTTACATGGGTGGGACTACTGAGTACTGAAAAAAGAAAAGGCGATGATGAACACACCAAAAATAAGATCTATGGATAGAATGAGAAAGTAGAAGAGGTCTTTTAAAAAATGAAATAATATTAGAAGAGATGAATTCTAATGATGATGAGGAAAGAACGGCTAGGGTTGTTTTGATGATAATAAGAGAGATGATATTTATGTCTCAACAAAATAATTTATGAGTAATGCTAGGTATCACCTAAACATCACCGATGTGGCGGTTAAGTGTACCAATCATGATGTTCACCTAACCGCCACCACCATCATGGGTGATGATTAGGTGATACCTTTTTGGGTGATACCCAGCATTACTCATAATTTATATACTTAATAAAGAAAAAAAAGTACAAAATGATTTGTAGATACCACAAGGTTTCATGATTTTTTTTTATTCTTTTTTCTTGTGAAATAATCTTGAGTAATTTTTTTTTTTAAAAAAAACTGAGAAAAAGACAGGTATGTGTATCTAAACACTTACTAAATTCTCGAAAAAACAGGTAGGTCTATCTAAAAACTTACTAAACTCTCGAAAGCGAGCTAACTATAGTACACAGTGTCACCTACACCGCCCAACCACTCTCGTCACGAGTTAAACATCTCCAAAATCCTTTTGTGTCCATATACGAAATCGATGCATCCCCATTAATACTCCCATTAATAATCATGAGTTAGCCTCTCGATATACGTGAATAGTTTCGAAATTTCTATGACGATCAAGTAATCTTCAACAATCACTTGAGTAATAGTTTTGATTAAATAGAAAAAGGAAATTGGAGATGTTTCTTTTTTCCTTTAGTGAGATTTTAATCTAGTTATTAAGATATCTAATTAATAAGATAATTTATTTATGTTCAATGACTCAAAAAATCAATATAATAATACATTTGACTCAAAGAATAATCCATTGACTTACTATGGATAAATTACATATTTTACCCTTCCACTATTATCTTAACATAAAATTTACACAAACTACACTTTCTCACACGCTAATAACTCTTAACTAGTTTTCACACACTCACACACACATCTCACAATATTTTTCGCAGACACAATTATTGATTCTCACAGGTCAAAGACAAACAGAGTGACGAAGAAGACGAATCAACAGAAAACGAAGCAAGAGACAGAGAAGCAAGAGACGAAGTAGCAGTGAAAGCGAAGAAGTAAAAGTGAAGCAAAGAAATAGAAGTTCAAGCCGATTCAACAAAAGAAGAAATCAAATAAACAATGTGGAACTTATTAAAAGGTAAAAACATATGTTTCTTGACTTTTTTTGTTTTCATTTCACAAAAAATGGATAATAAAAACCATTTAATGTGGTAGAACTGAGTTTTGATCTTAAGGAGCCTTGAGAAGTGAGTAGAGTGTGAGATCCAAGCTATTTGATATACCATTTAATGAACATGCTAGAGGTGAGAAAGTAACAATATTGCATAGTTTATAAAGTGATTAAGTCAGTTCTTTGATAATTTTTAGTTGTCTTTTAGCTTTATGACCATATTTCTTGATCGTGTCAGCCCCTTCTAGCCTTTCTAAATCTTTTCATAAGCCACAATATAAGCCATGCCCCTTAGATTATAGGACTTTTCAATATGAACCGACTAAATCGCGGCGATAAGAATCCCGTCTTTCAAGCTTGAGTTTGGGGTTGTCGGTTCAATTCATGGGAAATATTAAAAGAAATTATAAAGATATATTATTTACTTTTTTGAAAAAAAAACTCAATTATATCAAAAACATTAATTTATATTAACGAAAAGCCCCAAATTTTTTTAACGCTTCCTTGAATTTTAATGCTCTAAATTGATTAAAAGCACGCAACGGAAATAATATATTTTTAATCTAAAAAGATACAAATAAATTAAAAGATACTTATAAGTTAAAAAATAGAGGTTAAATTTACCAACTTTCTGAAAAAACGATGGATCATTGATTTAAAACAATATCGAAGAAGATCGTGAAAATGTGAGTGACCATACTACGAAAAACTTCGAGCAAAACGAAATTTGTTTATTTGATAATTAAATAAATTTAATATGTTCGTTAAAGGTTTGACAAGAATTGACTCACATAGCATGATATATGTTAAAAGATTTTTGCTCTTAATATTATCTAAGAATCCATCTATAAGCATAAAGGATTGGAAATTAACTCAAACATTTTAACTAAAAAAAAAGACACGTGTGAAGTCATTTGCATTCACTAATAAATCTATTGAATATTTAAGAAACTACATAGCTTCAACCTTTAACAAAACCAAACTTAACAGGTTTGTGGAAAGAATAATATAGGAAATTTCACTTGAATACAAGAAAAATCTTATTTCATGACAAACGAATATATAATATTTGACTAAATAATTTCACCCTTTCTACAAGAGCGTTACAGAAAATCTTGAAAGCTCTCGAAACCCGCACAACCTTAGCTTTTTTCTTCCTTTTGATTACTAACTCCCTGTTGATCTTTATTTCTCCTGCTTCCACTTCACTTCTTAGTTGTTCATCATTGATGGATTCTAATAACACTTTTTCAGGATATGTTTGTCCGCTGGTTTTAGTTATATGGGTGTATAGGTTAGCTCTTGACAACAACTGTTGTTTATAAAGATGTGATGGCCGAAAAGGTTCTGACGGCTCCCAATTTCCAAACTCAAAAGGGTTTCTGAAAAAGAACAACTATTCATGTAAGGGAAAGAAGTTGATAAGAATGAACATAAAAAACATTAAGGATATTAAAATATAAAAATAAGTTAAATGTAAATTGCAAGATTTGTCGGTGTGTTATGCAAGAAAGCCAAATATACATGTATTTCTAAAGTTCAAATATTCCCATTTAAAATAACAATAGAAAGGGGTAAAGTTGATAAATTATCATTGAACATTAGCTATATATCAAAAAATATTACCCTTGACAGCTAAAAAAAATTAAACATAATTGGTATGACTAAAATCTGAACTCAATTGCACACATCTATCATAACAAACCCATGTTTTAGCATGCCTTGCACCTCATCCCCTAAGTTTTTAAAAATTGTATTTTTTCCCAATCGAGAAATATATTATTACTTAATGCCTCTCCCAAATTTTTAGAGCATTAATTAAGGCCCTGTAAATTAATTTTTTTTATCATATTAATTTTATATTTATGAATATTTTGTTAGTTTTCTATTATAATATATATTATATTCTTTATAATATAGGGACTTATAAAGTTCTTAATTAAAAATATATAGGTACTTATAATGAAATTTTGTAGATTATAGTGACTTAGAATGAAATTAACTTAGAATTTTTTGAAATTCTAGAGTGACTGAGTTACATTCATGTGTGTATTACAAGTATATTTGCTTCAGTTTGAAAAACATTTAATTGACTATTTTTTTTTCTTAAATGGGAGAGCCATTTTTTGGACCCTATGTCATTCACACAGTTCGAACATCTAGAAGGATAACAAGGCTCTGGTCAATTGAACTAATGACAACTGGTTTTTTATAACAGAAGAACCAATACGTAATTAATTTTAAAGTTAAAATTTAAAATGTTATATTTTTTTAATTTATTTATTTTGTAAACTAATTTGTTATAGTAAACAAAAAACATCTACAATTGACACATACATGGAGTAACAATACCCAAATTGTTTAATAAAATGAAAAATATATAAATTTAAAACATCACAAATTCAAGATTTAAGACTTACTATAATATATGGTATCCTTTTTTGAAATTTCATAACCAACTATCTTCTTATATGTATTAAAAATATATAGATAAATTATAGGATTAGTACTAATTAAAATCGAAACAAACATTACTAATGTAAGATAACACATGTTACCCTTCGATAACCTAACATGAAATATGATTCCACCATCTAATCAATATAACTTAAAAACTTGGAATTTTATAACATCATAGTAATTAAGGTTAGATTTGCACAACATATCAAAATCAATGTTAAAACCATTACACAGTATTTTATCAACAATACCTATTGTTTTTGTTAATTTGAACAAGAGAATTTCATTTTCATGTTTTTCCCTCGTCATTCTCCCTAAAAATATGTCTAAAGTTTTCACATTTTCTGTTCCCCCAGATCTAAAAATATACATATACATGTGTATCATAGTTCCACCTGAAATTAAATATCACAAGAATGAGGATATGTGGGGTTTGCTTGTCTATGACTTTATTTTATTCTTGATGACCTTGTCATATTATAAGAAATCTAGAGTCCTTTATTCAAATTGCACTAACCTAGAAAGTTAGAAGACAATATCTTAGACTTCGATTGCATCATGGTCTTTACTTCTTCAGTGAATGGTGTATCTACTTCAAGTTTTATTTGGAAACAAGATCTACGATTTTAATGGGGTGGATTTTGATAGATCTTATTGAGATTGGTTGATTCGAGATCTTATAATGTAAGACAATAATCGTTGGAATATATTGTGCTTACCTGTTTAAATGTAGATCTTGGGGAGAGCTGTCTCCAATTTTTTCTTGAAACTGAGATAGAATTATAACTAGAGGGTTTATGTTACTAATGAAATTGAAAATTTATTAGATTGGATATCTATGATGACATTGAAAAAAAAATAATGAAATAATGGTTTTGGAGTTGATAAAATTGGTTGCTTAAATGGAAGAAAACTGAAGATCTAGAACATTTTAATGGATATAGATGTGATATAGAGGATTCTAAGTGTTAAGATATATTATTGGTTGGAGAAGAAGAGATATTTGTTAATGATATGGGCTGATGTATTTAGCAAGGTATGTTTAGTTTTGGGCTTGGTGTTAATTCCTTTGTCACTTGGTAGAATTAATGAGTAATTATATTGGGCTATCTCCTTTGGAACATTATTTAATATACTTATAATTAATAACATAAAGTGTATATTTCAAAAAAGAGTTATTGGCTTAATTGGTATGAAGAGTTAAAATTAGTTGCAAAGAGTGGTTTATGTTTACAAATTAGGAAGTTATGGAGTTTAAGTGGCTTAATATTATAATGCGCATGGAAGATATATTTTTTTTCAGTATTATGCTACTAAGTTTTAGGGGACACAAAAAGTTGCAAATAAATATTCTAAGAATGATTTCTATTTGATGGATAAATAAGGTGAAAAAGGTTCGATAATATTCTATTTGCACATGATGTTTCTCATATTGTGATGTAGAAAAGGAAAACAAAACTATTACGTTGCTATAAAATTTGACATGGTGAAATATTATGACAAGGTTAATTGGTATTTCATAATCAAAATTCTCTCGAAATGGGGATCCTGTAAGAAATTGAAATAATAGATTCATAATTGCATCACATCCGTTTCTTTTCAAATTAAATATATGGGGATCGACTACAGAAGTTTCAACCACAAATAGGTATTAGATAAGAGAAAACGCTTTCCCACTCTTTTTCTATCATGACTAGAAGCCATAACTGGTTTACTTAATCAACAAAGCCAAGAAGACAATACCAAAGGCATCTCCTTGGCAATGTGATGTCTCATATTTTGTGATATAATTTTTTTAATACTTCAAAGTCACCATGTTAGTTTGTTTTGTGATTAAAGTATTATCCCTTAATTTAGCGTATTGTGAATTTTTAGTTGTTATATGAGTTTAGCGTGTTTAGTTTCTCGTTTGATTGTATAAATTTTAGAACATGGAGACAACAAGGATGTAAAGGCTAGTTTAGGGTCTCAATAAGATTGGGAAATACAGTATAAAGGAGTTTGAAACAAGCCAAGAGGTCAAGAAGATCAATTGAAGTAAAACACCAAATCTGAAAAAAAATATATTCATCAACTTAAGAAACCATGAAAAATATTTACTAATGGATCTGATTAAGCCCTTTTGGGAACAAGATATCCGTTCAAGTCTAGTATGCACAAAAAAAACTATAATAAGTTGGGAGTTAAAATGTGAAGTTCTTAATATTTTGCTTACATGACTTACGTGTCCAGTTTTGGTAAACAATCCACATGTCAATTTTCATCAACATTATGTTCTGACAAGATAAACATCTAAATTCTAGTAGAATCAATATGCTTTTTCTCTTCATATTTTCAGTCACATGTTACTTATTATTAACTTGTAGAGTAAGAGAGAATCAAGAAAATAACACAATTGTTTTCTAATTTGTAGTTCTTTGTCCCCTAAACTACATATTATATCTTTACTTTATTTTCATTATATTTTGAGTATGAGCTAAACTCCTTACCAATTTTGGATGTTTAATTTGTAAACCATATTCAAAACATTTTTTATTTTTATTGAATCATCTAGTTGATTTAGATTATGTCAAATTTCTATTTTACTTCCTATTTGAAGTTCTTTATTGCGCACGTAAAATGAGTTCATTTAGCATATGACTTACCATGGAAGGGTAATTTATGAGTGATCGAAATAATAATCATATAAATTTTGCTTAAAAATCGAAAGAACTATATTGCTTATATAATCATTATGTGGGTTTAATCTAGAAGTCACTAATGCACGTGTGAGCATCTGCGAGAAAAGCTTTAGCAATGACATTGATGTCGTCTCTAAAGATGCAATCTTCTGCGAGGATATTATTTAGTGAGGAAAAATTTCCTTACGTATACGTTGTAGGTTTTCCGGATACGAAAAAGTAATAAAAAATAAATTAAAAAATCATGAAAGTAATACTCTTTTGTGAGGACACGGTTGTCGCCGCGTATAAGATTATTTAGCGAGAACAAAGTAAGTATTTCGCGAGGACAATATGTCCTCTTAAAAATACCAAATATAATGGCTCCAGCCAGCTGAACACAATTAATGCAAATTTTTACTCCAAAAAAATAAATATAAAACCCACTTAGCTGCTCCCATTTTTTTCTAATCCACATATATTGACCATCCCCATTAATAACGAAACTTCTACACTACATCGTACACCTGTGGTTACCACTTTCAATTAAAAATATCCATCATATTCTTTAAAAAATTAGGTATTTACTAAATTTTAATATTTCATATTCTTTGTTTAAATTATGTAATTGTTGTAGTATGTTTAATTATATAAATGTAATGTGTAATGTTGAGTGTATTTTAGGTGATATGTATTTTTTGAGATACAATTGTTATTCTCTAAATTTGTTTAATTATTTTTATTTGTTTATGATTATAACAAAATGTTTAATTTAATTTAGATACTGAACCCGGTTATGGAAAGGGGTTGAATTAAATTAAATGATTGATTTTGAGAAAAAACATATGGATTCACGGTAAAATTATTTTGTCTGTGTAATCATTGTATCAATAATCAAAAATATAATATTGACGATGTTAGAGGGCATTTATTTAAATTGGGGGTGTGGTAATCATATGAGTTTTGGAAGAAGCATGGGGAAGAAAATGTAATATTATCAACACAACATGGAATCCATTAATAACTTATATACCTTTAAACATAGTAAAGAAAAATGTTCAATTTTTTTACATGAATTGCAAGCATTTAGCATCTCCATAATACAATACGACTAAAATTTACTAACACTACATATTCTTTAGGAAACAATGTATAACAAACTAAGAAGCAATAGAATAATAAAAAATATTAACCCTTTCAACAACCTAATTTGAAATGAAATGGTCATAGATAGATGGTGAGATGTGAGAAAATAGAGAACTTAACTTGGATATGGACCGAAAATAGAAGGTTTACATGGGTGGTACTACCAAGTATAAACCATAATATTGAAGAAAAATAGGTCTAGGGATAGAATGAGAAAGTAGAAGAGGTCTTTTAAAAAGTGAAATAGCATAAGATAGATGAATTCTAATGATGATGAAGAAACGACGGCTAGGGTTTTGATAGTAATAAGAGAGATGGTGTTTATGTTTGAACAAAATGATTTATATACTTAATAAAGCGGAAAATAAACAAAATAATTTGCAAATACAACACTGTTTCATGATTTTTTTAATTCTTTTTTCTTGTGAATAAACTTGAGTAATCCTTTTTAAAATACAACGTATGAATAAGACTGGTAGGTATATCTATAAACTTACTAAACTCTCGAAAACACGCTAACTATAGTGCACGCTGTCACCTACATCGCCCAACCGCTTTTGTCACTGAGTAAAAAATTTCCAAAATCATTTTTTTGTCAATATACGAAATCGGTGATTACCCATTAATGCTCCCATTAATAATCATGAGTTAGTCTCTCGATATACGTTAATAATATCAAAATGTCTATGAAGATCATGTAATCTTCAACAAAATCCTGAGTAATCTCTTCGATTGAACAAAAAAGGAAATTGGAGATGTTTCTTTTTTCCTTTAGTGAGATTTTAATCTAATTATTAAGATATCTAATTAATAAGATAATTTATTTATGGTCAATGACTCAAAAAATTAATATAATAATACATTTGACTCAAAGAATCATCCATTGACTTACTATGGATAAATTACATATTTTACCCTTCCACTATTATCTTAACATAAAATTTACACAAACTACACTTTTCTCACACGCTAATAACTCTTAACTAGTTTTTACACACTCACACACACATCTCACAATATTTTTCGCAGACACAATTATTGATTCTCACAGATTAAAGACGAACCAAGTGACGAAGAAGACGAATCAACACAAGACGAAGAAAGAGACAGAGAAGCAAGAGACGAAGTAGCAGTGAAAGCGAAGAAGTAAAAGTGAAGCAGAGAAATCAAAGTTCAAGCCGATTCAACAAAAGAAGAAATCAAATAAACAATGTGGAACTTGTTAAAAGGTAAAAACATATGTTTCTTGACTATTTTTTGTTTTCATTTCACAAAAAATCGGTAATAAAAACCATT
Source organism: Nemophila menziesii (assembly GCA_029959085.1). NCBI lineage: Eukaryota > Viridiplantae > Streptophyta > Magnoliopsida > Boraginales > Hydrophyllaceae > Nemophila > Nemophila menziesii. The sequence continues at coordinate 59,335,078 of JARWIR010000005.1, read as the reverse complement.
TGATACGGTAGAACTGAGTTTTGGTCTTAAGGAGCCTTGAGCAGTGGGTAGAGTGTGAGATCCAATCTAGTTGATAAACCATTTAATGAACATGCTAGAGGTGAGAAAGTAACAATATTGCATAGTTTATAAACTGATTAAGGCAGTTCTTCGATAATTTTTAGTTGACTTTTAGCTTGATGACCATATTTCTTGATATATTATTCGTGTCAACCCCTTCTAGCCTTTCTAAATGTTTTCATAAGCCACAATATAAGCCGTACCCCTTAGATTATAGGATTTTTCAATATGAATCGACTAAATCGCAGTGATAAGAATCTCATCTTTCGAGCTTGAGTTTTGGGTGGTAGGTTCAATTCATGGGAAATATTTAAAGAAATTATTAAGATATATTTTTTTCTTTTTAAAAAAAAAAGCAGCTATATCAAAAACACGAATTTATATTAACGAAAATTCCCAATTTTTTTAACACTTTCTTGAATTTCAATGCTCTAAATTGATTAAAAGCACGCAAGGGAAATAATATATTTTTAATCTAAAAAGATAAAAATAAATTAAAATATACTTATAAGTTAAATATTAGAGGATAAATTTACCAACTTTCTGAAAAAGCTGTGGTTCATTGATTTAAAACAATATCGAAGAAGATCACGAAAAAAAGTGAGTGACCATACTATGAAAAACTTCAAGCAAAACGACATTTGTTTATTTGATAATAAAATAAATTTAATGTTTTCATTAAATAACTGACAAGAATTAAGTAACATAACATGATATATGTTAAAAGATGTTTGCTCTTAATATTATCTAAGAATCCATCTATAAGCGTAAAGGATTGGCAATTAACTCAAACTTTGTAACTAAAAACAAAGAGATATGTGAAGTCATTTGCATTTACTAATGAATCTATTGAATATTTAAGAATCTACATAGCTTCAACCTTTAACTAAACCAAACTAAACATGTTCGTGGAGAGAATAATATTGGAATTTCACTTGAATACAAGATAAATCTTATTTCATGACAAACGAATATATAAAATTTGACTAAATAATTTTACCCTTTCTACAAGAGCGTTACGGAAAATCTTGAAAGCTCTTGGAACCTACACAACCTTAGATTTTTTCTTCCTTTTGATTACTAACTCCCTGTTGAACTTTATCGAACTTTATCTCTCCTGCTTCCGCTTCACTTCTTTGTTATTCATCATTGATGGATTCTAATAACACTTTTCCAGGATATGTTAGTTATAGGGGTGTTTAGGTTTGCTCTTGACAACCATTGTTGAGTATATGGATGTGATGGCCGAAAAGGTTCTGACGGCTCCCAATTTCCAATCTCAAAAGGGTTTCTGAAAAAGCAAAACTATTAATATAAGGGAAAGAAGTTGATAAGAATAAACATAAAAAATAAAGGATATTTAAATAGAAAATAAGTTATATGTAAATTGCAATATTGGTCCATGTGTTATGCAAAAAAGCCAAATATACCCGTATTTTTAAAGTTCAAATATTCCCGTGTAAAATAACAATAGATGGGGTAAATTTGATAAATTGTCATTAAACATTAGCGACATATCAAAGAATATTACCCTTAACCGCTAAAATAAGTTAAACATAACTGGTATGACTAAAATCCAAACTCAATTGCAGACATCTATCATAACAAACCCATGTTTTAGCATGCCCTGCACCTCATCCACTCTGTTTTCAAAATTTATAATTTTTCCCTATTGAGAAATATATTATTACTTAATCCCTCTCCCATATTTTTAGAACATTAATTGAGGCCCTATAAATTATTTTTTTTATAATATTAATATTTTATTAATGTTATATTTATGAATATTTTGTTAGTTTTCAATGATAATATATATAATATTTTTAAAATATAGGGACTTATAAAGTTATTAATTAAAAATCTATATAGGGACTTATAGTGAAATTTTACATATTATAGGGATTTAGAATGAAAGTAACATAGAATTTTTTGAAATTCTAGTGTGAGTGAGTTACATTCATGTGTGCAATACAAGTATATTTTCTTCAGTTTGAAACACATTTAGTTGACTATATTTTTTTTGTTACATGGGAGAGCCCTTTTTTGGACTCTATGTCATTGACACAGTTCAAACATCTAGAAGGATTACAAGGCTTCTGGTCAATTGAGCTAACAACAACTGGGTTTTCATAACAGAAGAACCAATACGCAATTAATCTTAAAATTTAAATTAATAATGTTATATTTTTCAATTTATTTATTTTGTAAACTAATTGACTATAGTGAAGAAAAAACATCTACAATTGACTCATACATAGGAGTAACCATACCCAAATTTTTTAATATAAAGAAAAATATAAATTAAAAACATCACAAATTCAAGATTTAAGACTTACTATGAAAAATGGTATCCTTTGTTGAAATGTCATGACCAACTATCTACTTATCTGTATTAAAAATATATTGATAAATTATAGAATTAATACTAATTAAAATCGAAACAAACATTACTAATGTAAGATGACACATGTTACCCTTTGATAACCTAACATGAAATATGATTCCACCATCTAGTCAACATAATTAAAAAACTTGGAATTTTATAACATCATAGTAATTAAGGTTAGATTTGCACAACATATTAAAATCAATGTTAAAACCATTACAGAATATTTTATCAACAATAACTATGATTTTTGTTAATTTGAACAAGGTAATTTAATTTTCTTGTTTTTCTCTCGTTCTTCTCCCTAAAAATGTGTCTTATTTTTTCACATTTTCTGTTCCTCCAGATCTAAAAGTAGACATATACATGTGTATCATAGTTCAACATGAAATTAAATATCACACGAATGAGGATATGTGAGATTTTCTTCTTGGTAACCTTATTTTATTATTGATGATCTGGTGATATTATAAGAAATCTAGAGTCCTATATTCAAATTGTATTAACCTGGAAAGTTAGAAGACAATATCTTAGACTTCGATTGCATCATGGTGTTTCTTTCTTCAGTGAATGGTGTATCTACTTCAAATTTTATGTGGAAAAAAGATCTATGATTTGAATGGGGTGGATTTTGATAGATCTTATTGAGATTGGTTGATGCGAGAACTTATAATGTAAGACAATAATCATTGGTATATAATTTGCTTTAATGTGTAAATGTAGATCTTGTGGAGACATGTACACCTGATAGCTAATTAGCTGCACTGTTTTTCTTGAAAATGAGATGGGATTATAACTAGAGGGTTTATGTTACTAATGAAATTAAAAGTTTATTGGATTAATGATATGGGCTGATGTATTGAATAAGGTATGTTTCATAAGTTTTGGGCCTGGTGTTAAATCCTTTGTCATTGGTAGAATTAATGAGTAATTATATTACGCTATCTCCCTTGGGACAATTAATTCATGGACTGAACTTCAAGCCGCTTTCTTTAACCATTTTTATCCGTAGAGTATGAGACTGAAAGACCAAAGCGAGCTTGCAAGGTTTTGTCAAGAAGTTAGCAAGATGTCCGCTCCATGGTTATACCCCCTCTTTACAGTTAGCTATACTCTATGAAGGTCTAAACGATCAAGGTAGAGAGAAGGTGGATAACATAGGAAAGGGAAATTTCGTGTCCATGAACCATAATGAAGCTGCCGAAGTTTTGGAATATATTATTGAACAAGAAAGAAGTTGGCCTTCTACGCGAGCTCCTGTAGCAAAGACCCGAGGTAGGCTTCGTTTAGATGCAGAAATTGCAAACTCAGCTCAAATATCCGCATTAGAAAATCAAATCAAAGAACTTAAGCTTGAGATGCTGAAAAATTTTGCCGCAGCAAACGTAGTACAAGAAGCACAAGGTTGTCAACAATATGGGGTTAATAATCATACTTGGGAAGAGTGCGAAGGAAATCCACAATTGGTTTATTTCATATCCAACCGAGGAGGCTATCAATTTGGTAACCGAAATTATCCGGGTATGCAATATTCAAATCCTCAGGGGGCCGCTAATCCTGGTCATTATCAACCGCGTCCCCAGAACAACTTTTTCCAACCAAGAGTTCAGTATCAAAATCAATATTAAAATAGACCTGCTCCCCCTCAACAACCTGTTCAAGATGCCTATGCCGATTCATTAGATCAGAAAGCTTTACCACAGTATCCTCAAGAGGGATCTATTGATAATCAACAATTAGTAAAATTCTTGGACCGTTTGACCACGAATATAAACGCTCAGGATGAAAAGTTACGAGGACAAGATGCCGCAATTTAGATTTTAGGTACTCAAGTAGAACAGTTGAACAAAGTTCTAACGAATTTAATGGAACAAAAAGAATTGAAGGCCATCGAAGGAGGTGATGACAATGTCGGGTTCGAAGCTTGTAAGGCTATTTGCCTTGTAATTGAAGAAGAGAAGGAAGTACCACATGCTGCCATTAGTGCCGTGGAGGTTCCGAGTACCGAAGAAGAACCAACCAAGTCTAGCCCCGTGGAATCTGACTGTTCTGAGGTTGATGTGTAGGACGATTCAGAAAAATCCGAATTTATACAGCGTCTGAAGGATATGCAAGAGGAGATTAGATCGGTTATGGATTATCAAGCTGAGCTGGCTAAAGAGAAAGAAGCCTCCAAGAAGGAACCAAGAGTTGAAGTTGAAGTTGCACCTGCTGTGCAAGAAGAGAAAGAATAGGAGAAGGTGGAACCGCCACCTATTGTTCAAACAGTGTCACCAACTATTCCTGATATAAATCCTAAAGATGACACTGAACTCAAGACATTTGTAGAGGCATACACTCCTAATAATAATAATAATAATAATAATAATAATAATAATAATAATAATAATAATAATAATAATAATGAAAGAAGTACCACACCACAAACCTATTCTATTGCCCCACCATAATCCTTGACACCAAACCACTACCAAGATAGAAAAAAAAATGAACACTTTAAACCAAATCCGCTCATGCATGATGGGAATTGTTGAATTTCAATTTTAGTAACGGAGCCAATTCACAAAAATGAAATTAAAATGTTTGCTTCTCCTCCAAATTTAAAAAAGAGGTTGAGCTTAAAATTAATTATAATTTATATTTTCTGTGAAACAAAACAAGCAAAGACGACAGAAGAAAGAAGAACTCCACTAGCTAACAAACCACCTAGGTGTTGTTTCAAATTCCAACACTTGAAGAAATATCACTTGCCCATTCAGTATTATCCATCCCATTAACCTTTTAACTACAATGCAAACACCCTAAATAATATCAAAACTTGACAAGCAAGTCACTGATTATTAACATAGAATTTATAATCATCATCATCACCAAATCATCATTATATCCACAACATCATTCTAGATTATAGATCTAATTTTTCTCATGAATCAATGTGAATTTTTATATTTATATGTATAAAATTTTTTAAATAAAATTATTCAAGATCTATAATACTATATATATATATATATGATAATATTAAGTATATATGGTACATATGTTTTAAAATATAAATCAGCGATTAGAGTAATTATAGACATTGAACTATTTGGTGCCTAACAAGTACTCTGCCTTTGTATATTATAATAATATTATGTGTCTATGCGTGCATGTGGAAAAAAGGTCTTGTCTTCATGAAATCATCATCTTTTTTTTTTTTTGGTATATGGAGAAACCAGTGGAAAATGTTTCTAGAAAAGAAAATACTACTCTTTACATGAATTTCAATGTAAGTTTCGTTGTTTTCAATTTTTTAATAGTGTAGTTTTACTTTTAATTGAAAATCATTTCTTTTAAATCTATATAAAAATATATTTTTTACTTTTCTAGTGATACTGTTTGATTTTTCCAACAGAATATCACTTGAATATTTAGCTAAATATACATGTTAAATCACTCCAAATCCAGCAACATACTAATGATATTATAAAAAAGATACGACATACCATAAAAGACTGTATATAAGAAAAATGATTATATTATAATTTCATATTTAGGCAAGAAGGTGAAAAAGTAAAAATGATCCCATAAAGAAGAGAGAAATAAAATATCAAAATCTCATTCAAACCCTAATAGTCGTCTTCAATTTTACATAAAAACACAGAAGACCAAATCCTTTCTTACACCATGATCCATTTTCTCCTCTCTAGAAATCGAATTCTTCCATTCTATTCTACCTATCGTTTTTTCCAGCCTATATCATCCTCTTTCTTTGTATAAAGTTTTATTTTCTTTCATATCTCTAACCAAGTTCTGTTTTTTAATGGAGAACATATCAAATCGATCTATGGCCATTACATTTCAAATATAGATTATACGTATAAAACCCAAACCTTCGTTGAAGATGTGAGTTTTCTTATTTCCATATTCTAAATTATTTTTATTATCTTATTATTTTGAAAATAAAAAATAATTTTTATGTGTTAAAACATGAAAATTTGTCAATTTCTATTTTTTAAAGAGTTTTATTTTTCCAAATGTTGTATGTACATGTTTTGATTATTTTTATGCATTGCCTACATTTCTTTAGACATAATTATTTTAGACATTATAATTTGAGTTTGTAGCAATAATATTGCATAAACAAATACAAATCACTTGGGTTGTAACCTTAGTTTTGGGGGATTAGGGGCTATAAAAGATTCCATTTTCATTTTTCATTATTTTCCATCTTTAATTGCATCTGTTGTATTAGAATTTCACTTCAAGAATCTACATTCACATTAAAATGTCTTATGAACATAATGTGTATAAAATGGACATTGTCAAATCTGTTAGATTTACTTTTGTTTAATTTATTAGATTGATCCATTATTTATATTTAGAAAATGGGAGCTTAATTCAATTGAATTAATTAGCCTAAATTTGATTGAGAAGCAATATTAGATCTATACGTTGAATGTCTCGTGGATATATGTTGCTTTCACAACTGCCTTCCTTAAATTTAATCACTCTCATATATAAATTTTTATCTAATCCTTAGCTTCGATGTTTGTTTAAATGTGATTGAATTTTATATTTGTTAGGTGCATTTTGAGCATATATTTACAGATGGAAAAGAGAAGTATTTGTGCACTTTTACAATTGTATGGAAACATGGTCCAAGATGATGTAAGGAAAAAACCCTAGGCATTGAAAGCATAAGTAACATAGTACCTGCTACTAATGTACATCCAAAATTGATATCTTCATGAAGTTGAAAAATTTAGATCAATCAAAAGAAGTCTGGTTCATCATCTCCTAAAAGATTCAAAGGATCCGAATAAACACGAGACAAAGGTATGATTTTGATTGCTACTATTTTTGTGATTTGTAAATGTTTAATTACTTTATACCACAAGACAAATAATATTTATCGCATTTTAAAATTTTGTATTACAAGAGTTATTAATAAAAATATTCAATAGAGGGACGAGGAGAGATGTTGGAAGAAGGATTCTCGCAAAAGATTCAAAGGCTCCGAATCAACACGTGGAAAAGGTCTGATTTTCGGTGCTACTTTTTTTATCATTTTGTTATGTTTAAGTACATCATATCACAAATTAAGAGTTTTTATCACAAATTTTGTATTATAGGAGTAATTAATACAAATGTTCAAGAGATGGAAGAGGAGAGGGATCTATGTGAGCTATTCGGTTCAAAATACATGAGAGCTTGAATTCAATTTGGTTGTGGTTTTTTGAAAAGAATTAGAAGGAACTTAAGAAAAGGTTCAATGATGGATCTTCTTTGATAAGAGCCCCAACTTAGCAGCCAAACGAATTTTTCGTAGGTTCCCAGCTCTTAGTCATTATTGAGAAGTCAACCCTAAAATATCTTTTATAATCATTTTGTAATAATTATAAGATCAAAAATTTAGTACGAATTTTATCAAGCTCCAAATGAGTTAAACATTTTTGTAGCTTTATTTCTACTTTGTGAATCATATTATTCGCTTATAATTATTCGATGATTTTGATATTATTATTATTTGATTGAATTGATTGCTAGCCACAGAATATATACATATCTTATGTTTAGTATATTAATCCCATAAAAAATACCCTTCAGGAATTGCCCTAGATATTACGCTATCTAATATGCGGTTAGAATCTATCACGCTTACTAGACTTAGGGTCACTTAGGGTCACTCAGTAAAGGTATCAAAGTTTAAGAAATAACCTCATAGCGTACTGGGAAGAGACTTAGGTGGACCTTTGAATCCCGATTAATGGGTTTAACCCAACTCCCCCTTAATTAGAATAATATATTTGCATAATAATTTGTGAAGAAGCTAAGCAGTTTGAGTTGTATCTAATATATACTCGTTAATTGCTATATTTTACTTGTTATATTATATTATTACACTAGTTGAACACTTTATATTAATTTTACATTCCCCGTAGAGAATGATTTTCTTACTATTATATTAATTATAACACTTTATGACGTGTGGAGAATAAATGTATCTAGTATGTGAATTATATCACTCCCAAGGCCCGATAGCAACCGCAATGAAAGCTGACTATTTTCCTTGTCCCTTTATGCTGCAAAACTCACGCTCTAACTAAAGTGTTTGATCAAATACTAACAAAAAAAATATATATGTATGGATAATACATTGTTGCTTCAAGAAACCACCATATTTTACTTTTGAATATAAACAGAGCCCCATCTATGGATATTAAATATTATAATTATTACGTTAAAGGGTGCAACTATTCATAGGAGTATAGAGAAATAAAAAGTGAGATGAGATTATGGTGTCTATAGAGAATAAAAGTCAAAAGAAATACAGGTGGTCTTCGGAACATATTTGGTGCTCTGGTGGTTGTAAACGAGTATATCGAAAACTAGATGTGAAAGCTTGTTTTAATTTCTCGAGACCTACAGAGTCGAACTCAAGTAAGTAAGATGTTTTAGCTTGTTTGTTTAACGTCTCTAAAAGGCCTTTTTTCAAACCAAACTAGAGTTGTTCACGAATATTTGTTCCTTAAAGTGAAGCGGAACTTCCTTGAACACGTGTAAGATGTTATAGGATTTTTGTTTAACTTCATCGAAAGATCTTTTTTTGAACCAAACACGACTTGTTCACTGATAAATTGTTTCTTAAATGGTAAAGCGAAACTTCCTTGAACAAACGTAAGATGTTCTAGCTTGTTTGTTTAAATTCTGTTAAAGATCTTTTTTCAAACTAAACTTGAGATTCATGAACAATTTGTTTCTTAAATGGTGGAGCGAAACTTCCTTGAACAATTGATAATGTATGAAATATATAATCTATAATAAAAAAATTTAATATTAATAAAGAAATTCAAATCTTAAGAAATTTTAAAATCTTATTTAATATTTGAAATTCATTAATATATTTACAAATAAATAAAATATTGATTTATCAATTATAATATAAACGATTAATTAACAAACTCGTTCGAACCGAAACAGTTCATACAAAGCTTTAACCGAACACAGTTCAAACAAACCTTGAATCGATCTCTGTTTAAACAAAACTTAAATTAGAGATTAAACTTATTTATAAACTAATGAGTTCGAAAGAGTTTCTCAATTATATCCTTAGTGGCAAAAATTCTTTCCTCTTTGGAGGGAGGTTTTGAAAAAGAGACAAGCCATAGTTGGAAAATAGGTGGGAAAACTATACCACCTGATAATAATAATAATGATAATAATAATAATAATAATAATAATAATAATAATAATAATAATAATAATAATAATATTAATAATAATAATAATAATGAAAGAAGTACCACACCACAAACATATTCTATTGCCCGACCATAATCCTTGACACCAAACCACTACCAAGATAGAAAAAAACTGAACACTTTAAACCAAATCCGCTCATGCATGATGGGAATTGTTAAATTTCTTTTAGTAATGGAGTCAATTCACCAAAATGAAATTAAAATGTTTGCTTCTCCTCCAAATTTAAAAAGGAGGTTGAGCTTAAAATTAATTATAATTTATATTTTCCGTGAAACAAAACAAGCGAAGACGACAGAAAAAAGAAGAACTCCACTAGCTAACCAACCACCTAGGTGTTGTTTCAAATTCCAACACTTGAAGAAATATCACTTGCCCATTCAGTATTACGCATCCCATTAACCTTTTAACTACAATGCAAACACCCTAAATAATATCAAAACTTGACAAGCAAGTCACTTATTATTAACATAGAATTTATAATCATCATCATCACCAAATCATCATTATATCCAACATCATTCTAGAATATAGAGCTAATTTTTCTCATGAATCAATGTTAATTTTTATATTTATATGTATAAATTTTTTTAAATAAAATTATTCAATATCTATAATACTCTATATATATATGATAATATTAAGTATATATGGTACATAGGTTTTAAAATATAAATCAGCGATTTATTATTAAACATGTTAAAACTTCTGAGATTTGTTTGTTATTAGAGTAATTATAGACATTGAACTATTTGGTGCCAAACAAGTACTCTGCCTTTATATCTTATAATAATAATATGTGTTTATGCGTGCATGTGGAAAAAAGGTTTTGTCTTCATGAAATCATCATCTTTCTTTTTGGTATATGGAGAAACCGGTGGAAAATGTTTCTAGAAAAGAAAATACTACTCTTTACATGAATTTCAATGTAAGTTTCGTTGTTTTCAATTTTTTTAATAGTGTAGTTTTACTTTTAATTGAAAATCATTTCTTTTAAATTTATATAAAAATATATTTTTTACTTTTCTAGTGATACTGTTTGATTTTTCCAACAGAATATCACTTGAATATTTAGCTAAATATACATGTTAAATCACTCTAAATCCAGCAACATACTAATGATATTATAAAAAAAGATAGGACATACCATAAAAGGCTGTATATAAGAAAAATGGATATATTATAATTTCATATTGAGTAATGATATTTGTCACCCTTTTTGTATCACCTTTTTATCACCTCCTACGTGTATGCCTACATGTACCAATGAATGGATTTCTCTATCTTATTTAATTTTTCTCTATTTTCTATTCAAGGAAATCAGAACATATATATAGAAAAGTGATAAAAGGGTGACATGACTCTTTCATATTTATGCAAGAAGGTGAAAAAGTAAAAATGATCCCATAAAGAAGAGAGAAATAAAATATCACAAATCTCATTCAAACCCTAACAGCCGTCTTCAATTTTACATAAAAACACAGAAGACCAAATCCTTTCTTACACCACAATCCATTTTCTCCTCTCTAGAAATCGAATTTTTCCATTCTATTCTACCTATCTTTTTTTTCCAAACCTATATCATCCTCTTTCTTTGTATAAAATTTTATTTTCTTTCATATCTCTAACCAAGTTCCGTTTTTTAATGTTGAACATATCAAATCGATCTATGGCCATTACATTTCAAATATAGATTATACGTATAAAACCCAAACCTTTGTTGAAGATCTGAGTTTTCTTATTTCCATATTCTAAATTATTTATATTATCTTATCATTTTGAAAATAGAAAATAAATTTTTATGTGTTCAAACATGAAAATTTGTCAATTTCTATTTTTTTAAAGAGTTTTATGTTTTCAAATGTTGTACATACATGTTTTGATTATTTTTATGCATTGCCTACATTTATTTAGACATAATTATTTAAGAAATTATAATTTGAGTTTGTAGCAATAATATTGCATAAACAAATACAAATCACTTGGGGTGTAACCTTAGTTTTGGGGGATTAGGGGCTATAAAAGATTCCATTTTTATTTTTCTTCATTTTCCATCTTTAATTGCATATGTTGTATTAGAATTTCACTTAAGGAATCTGCATTCACATTAAAATGTCTTATAAACATAATGTGTATAAAATGGCCATTGTCAAATCAGTTAGATTTACATTCATTTAATTGATTAAATTAATTCATTATTTATATTTAGAATTGGGGAGTTTAATTCAATTGAATTAATTAGCCTAAATTTGGTTGAGAAGCAATATTAGATCTATACGTTGAATGTCTCGTGAATATATGTTGCTTTCACAACTGCATTCCTTAAATTTAAACACTCTCATATATAATTTTTTTTCTAATCCTTAGCTTAGGATTTTTGTTTAAAATTGATTGAATTTTATATTTGTTAGGTGCATTGTGAGCATTCATTTACAGATGGAAAAGAGAAGTGTTTGTACAGATGGAAAAGAGAAGTGTTTGTGCACTTTTACAGTTGTATGACTACATGGTCCAAGATGATGTAAGGAATAAACCCTAGGCATTGAAAGCACAAGTAACATAGTACCTGCTACTAATGTACATCCAAAATTGATATCTTCATGAAGTTGGAAAATTTTAAATCAATCAAAAGAAGTCTAGTTCATCATCTCTTAAAAGATTCAAAGGTTCCGAATCAACACGAGACTAAGGTATGATTTTGAGTGCTACTATTTTTGTGATTCTTATATGTTTAATTACTTTATACCACAAGACAAATAATTTTTATCGCAATTTCAAATTTTGTATTACAGGAGTAATTAGTAAAATTATTCGATAGAGGGACGAGGAGAGAGATGTTAGAAGAAGGAATCTCACAAAATATTCAAAGGCTCCGAATCAACACGTGGCAAAGGTCTGATTTTCGGTGCTACTTTTTTTGTCATTTTTTATGTTTAAGTACATCATATCACAAATTAGGAGTTTTTATCACAAATTTTGTATTATAGGAGTAATAAATACAAATGTTCAAGAGATGGAAGAGGAGAGGGATCTAAGTGAGCTATTCGGTTCAAAATACATGAGAGCTTGACTTCAATTTGATTGTGGTTTTTTGAAGAGAATCAGAAGGAACTTAAGCAAAGGTTCAATGATGGATCTTCTTTGAGAAGAGCCACAACTTCGCAGCAAAACGAATTTTTCCTAGGTGCCCAACTCGTAGTCATTATTAAGAGGTCAACCCTAAAATATCTTTTATAATCATTTTGTAATAATTATAAGATTAAAAATTTAATACGAATTTTATCAAGCTCCAAATGAGCTAAACATGTTTGTAGCTTGATTTCTACTTTGTGAATCATATTATTCGCTTATAATTATTCGATGATTTTGATATTATGAATATTTGATTAAATTGATTGCTAGCCATAGAATATATATACATATCTTATGTTTAGTATATTAATCCCATAAAAAACACCCTTCGGGAATTTCCCAAGTTCTTACACTATCGCCCAAGATGAAGTATATGAACTGAAATAAATATATAATTGTGTTTCATGATATATAATCCATAGATCGTAACAACAAGAATATCTAATATGTGGTTAGAATCTATCACGCTTACTAGACTTAGGGTCACTCAGTAAAGGTATCTAAGTACTTACGTGGACCTTTGAATCCCGACTAATGGGTTTAACCCAACTCCTCCTTAATTAGAATACAATGTTTGCTTAAAAATTTGTGAAGCTAAGCAGTTTGAGTTGTATCTAATATATACTCGTTAATTGCTATATTTTACTTGTTATATTATATTATTACACTAGTTGAACACTTTATATTAATTTTACATTCCCCGTAGAGAATGATTTTCTTACTATTATATTAATTATAACAATTAATGACGTGTGGAGAATAAACGTATCTAGTATGTGAATTATATCACCCCCAAGGCCCGATAGCAACCGCAATGAAAGCCGACTATTTTCCTTGGTCCTTTATGCTGCAAAACTCACGATCTAACTAAAGCGTTTGATCAAATACTAACAAAAAAATCGATATATGTATGGATAATAAATTTTTGCTTTAAGAAATCACCATATTTTACTTTTGAATATATACAGAGCCCCATCTATGGATATTAAATTTTATAATTATTACGTTAAAGGGTGCAACTATTCATAAGAGTATAGAGAAATAAAAAGTGAGATGAGATTATGGTGTCTATAGAGAATAAAAGTCAAAAGAAATACAAGTGGTCTTAAAACATATTTGGTGCTCTGGTGGTTGTAAACGAGTATATCGAAAACAAGATGTGAAAGCTTGTTTTAATTTCGCGAGACCTACTTAGTCGAACTCAAGTAAGTAAGATGTTTTACCTTGTTTGTTTAACGTCTCCAAAAGTCCTTTTTTCGCACCAAACTAGAGTTGTTCACGAATATTTGTTTCTTAAATGGTTAAGCGGAACTTCCTTGAACACGTGTAAGATGTTATAGGATTTTTGTTTAAATTCTTCGAAAGATCTTTTTTTGAACTAAACTCGATTTGTTCACAGAAAAATAGTTTATTAAATGGTAAAGCGAAACTTCCTTGAACACACGTAAGATGTTCTAGCTTGTTTGTTTAAATTCTCTAAAAGATCTTTTTTCAAACTAAACTTCAGATTCATGAACAATTTGTTTCTTAAATGGTTGAGCGAAACTTCCTTGAACAACTGATAATGGATGAAATATATAATCTATAATCAAAATTTTAATATTAATAAAGAAATTCAAATCTTAAGAAATTATAAAATCTTATTTAATATTTGAAATTCATTAATATATTTACAAATAAATAAAATATTAATTTATAAATCATAATATAAACGATTAATTAACAAACTCGTTTGAACGAACTCAGTTCATACAAAGCTTTAACCGAACTCAGTTCTAACAAACCTTGAATCGAACTCTGTTTAAACAAAACTTAAATTAGAGATTAAACTTATTTATAAACTAATGAGTTCGAAAGAGTTTCTCATTTATATCCTTAGTGGCAAAAATTCTTTTCTCTTTGGAGGGAGGTTTTGAAAAAGAGACAAGCCATAGTTGAAAAATAGGTGGAAAAACTATACCGCTAGATAATAATAATATTAATAATAATAATAATAATAATAATAAAAATAATAATAATAATAATAATAATAATAATAATAATAATAATAATAATAATAATAATAATAATAATAATAATAATAATAATAATAATAATGAAAGACGTACCACACCACAAACCTATTCTATTGCCCAACCATAATCCTTGACACCAAACCACTATCAAGATAGAAAAAAACTGAACACTTTAAATCAAAGCCGGTCATGCATGATGGGAATTGTTAAATTTCAATTTTAGTAACGGAGTCAATTCACAAAAATGATATTAAAAAGTTTGCTTCTCCTCCAAATTTAAAAAAAGAGATTGAGCTTAAAATTAATTATAATTTATATTTTTCGTGAAACAAAACAAGCGAAGAAGACAGAAGAAAGAAGAACTCCACTAGCTAACCAACTACATAGGTGTTGTTTCAAGTTCCAACACCTGAAGAAATATCACTTGCCCATTCAGTATTACCTATCCCATTAACCTTTTAACTGCAATGCAAACACCCTAAATAATACCAAAACTTGACAAGCAAGTCACTGATTATTAACATAGATTTTATAATCATCATCATCACCAAATCATCATTATATCCACAACATCATTCTAGATTATAGATCTAATTTTTCTCATAAATCAATGTGAATTTTTATATTTATATGTATAAATTTTTTGAATAAAATTATTCAAGATCTATAATACTCTATATATATATTTGATAATATTTAGTATATATGGTACATATGATTTCAAATGTAAATCAACAATTTAGTATTAAACATGTTAAAACTTTTGAGATTTGTTTGTTATTAGAGTAATTTTAGACATTGAACTATCTGATGCATAACAAGAACTCTGCCTTTATATCTTATAATAATAATATGTGTGTATGCGTGCATATGGACAAAAGGTTTTTGCTTCATGAAATCATCATCTTTCTTTTTGGTATATGGAGAAACCGGTTGAAAAGGTTTCTAGAAAAGAAAATACTACTCTTTACATGAATTTAAATGTAAGTTTCGTTGTTTTCAATTTCTTTTAATAGTGTAGTTTTACTTTTAATTGAAAATCGTTTCTTTTAAATAAATATAAAAATATATTTTTTACTTTTCTAGTGCTTGAATATTTAGCGAAATATACATGTTAAGTCACTCTAAATCCAGCAACATACAAATGATATTATAAAAAAAGATACTACAAACCATAAAAGGCTGTATATAAGAAAAATGGATATATAATAATTTCATATTTTGGCAAGAAGGTGAAAAAATAAAAATGATACCAGAAAGAAGAGAGAAATAAAATATCACAAAGCTCATTCAAACCCTAATAGCCGTCTTCAATTTTACATAAAAACACAAAAGATCAAATCCTTTCTTACACCACGATCCATTTTCTCCTCTCTAGATTCTTCCATTCTACTCTACCTATATTTTTTTTCCTAGCCTATATCCTCCTATTTCTTTGTATAAAGTTTTATTTTCTTTCCTATCTCTAACCAAGTTCCGTTTTTTAATTTTGAACATATCAAATCGATCTATGGCCATTACATTTCAAATATAGATTATACGTATAAAACCCAAACCTTTGTTGAAGATCTGAGTTTTCTTATTTCCATATTCTAAATTATTTATATTATCTTATCATTTTGAAAATAGAAAATAATTTTTATGTGTTAAAACATGAAAATTTGTCAATTTCTATTTTTTTAAAGAGTTTTATGTTTTCAAATATTGTACGTACATGTTTTGATTATTTTTATGCATTGCTTACATTTATTTAGACATAATTATTTAAGAAATTATAATTTGAGTTTGTAGCAATAATATTGCATAAACAAATACAAATCACTTGGGGTGTAACCTTAGTTTTGGGGGATTAGGGGCTATAAAAGATTCAATTTTTATTTTTCTTCATTTTCCATCTTTAATTGCATATGTTGTATTAGAATTTCACTTAAAGAATCTGCATTCACATTAAAATGTCCTATAAACACAATGTGTATAAAATGGTCATTGTCAAATCAGTTAGATTTACATTCATTTAATTGATTAAATTAATTCATTATTTATATTTAGAATTGGGGATTGAATTAATTAGCCTAAATTTGGTTGAGAAGCAATATTAGATCTATACGTTGAATGTCTCGTGAATATATGTTGCTTTCACAACTGCATTCCTTAAATTTAAACACTCTTATATATAATTTTTTATCTAATCCTTAGCTTAGGATTTTTGTTTAAAATTGATTGAATTTTATATTTGTTAGGTGCATTGTGAGCATTCATTTACAAATGGAAAAGAAAAGTGTTTGTGCACTTTTACAGTTGTATGACTACATGGTCCAAGATGATGTAAGGAATAAACCCTAGGCATTGAAAGCATAAGTAACATAGTACCTGCTACTAATGTACATCCAAAATTGATATCTTCATGAAGTTGGAAAATTTTAAATCAATCAAAAGAAGTCTAGTTCATCATCTCTTAAAAGATTCAAAGGTTCCGAATCAACACGAGACAAATGTATGATTTTGAGTGCTACTATTTTTGTGATTCTTATATGTTTAATTACTTTATACCACAAGACAAAGAATTTTTATCGCAATTTCAAATTTTGTATTACAGGAGTAATTAGTAAAATTATTCAACAGAGGGACGAGGAGAGAGATGTTGGAAGAAGGAATCTCGCAAAATATTCAAAGGCTCTGAATCAACACGTGGCAAAGGTCTGATTTTCGGTGCTACTTTTTTTGTCATTTTTTTATGTTTAAGTACATCATATCACAAATTAAGAGTTTTTATCACAAATTTTGTATTATAGGAGTAATTAATACAAATGTTCAAGAGATGGAAGAGGAGAGGGATCTAAGTGAGCTATTCGGTTCAAAATACATGAGAGCTTGACTTCAATTTGATTTTGGTTTTTTGAAGAGAATTAGAAGGAACTTAAGCAAAGGTTCAATGATGGATCTGCTTTGAGAAGAGCCCAAACTTAGCAGCCAAACGAATTTTTCCTAGGTGCCCAACTCTTAGTCATTATTAAGATGTCAACCCTAAAATATCTTTTATAATCATTTTGTAATAATTATAAGATTAAAAATTTAATACGAATTTTATCAAGCTCCAAATGAGCTAAACATGTTTGTACCTTGATTTCTACTTTGTGAATCATATTATTCGCTTATAATTATTCGATGATTTTGATATTATGATTATTTGATTAAATTGATTGCTAGCCATAGAATATATATACATATCTTATGTTTAGTATATTAATCCCATAAAAAACACCCTTCGGGAATTTCCCAAGTTCTTACACTATCGCCCAAGATGAAGTATATGAACTGAAATAAATATATAATTGTGTTTCGTGATATAGAATCCATAGATCGTAACAACAAGAATATCTAATATGTGGTTAGAATCTATCACGCTTACTAGACTTAGGGTCACTCAGTAAAGGTATCTAAGTACTTACGTGGACCTTTGAATCCCGACTAATGGGTTTAACCCAACTCCTCCTTAATTAGAATACAATGTTTGCTTAAAAATTTGTGAAGCTAAGCAGTTTGAGTTGTATCTAATATATACTCGTTAATTGCTATATTTTACTTGTTATATTATATTATTACACTAGTTGAACACTTTATATTAATTTTACATTCCCCGTAGAGAATGATTTTCTTACTATTATATTAATTATAACAATTAATGACGTGTGGAGAATAAACGTATCTAGTATGTGAATTATATCACCCCCAAGGCCCGATAGCAACCGCAATGAAAGCCGACTATTTTCCTTGGTCCTTTATGCTGCAAAACTCACGATCTAACTAAAGCGTTTGATCAAATACTAACAAAAAAATCGATATATGTATGGATAATAAATTTTTGCTTTAAGAAATCACCATATTTTACTTTTGAATATATACAGAGCCCCATCTATGGATATTAAATTTTATAATTATTACGTTAAAGGGTGCAACTATTCATAAGAGTATAGAGAAATAAAAAGTGAGATGAGATTATGGTGTCTATAGAGAATAAAAGTCAAAAGAAATACAGGTGGTCTTAAAACATATTTGGTGCTCTGGTGGTTGTAAACGAGTATATCGAAAACAAGATGTGAAAGCTTGTTTTAATTTCGCGAGACCTACTTAGTCGAACTCAAGTAAGTAAGATGTTTTACCTGGTTTGTTTAACGTCTCCAAAAGTCCTTTTTTCGCACCAAACTAGAGTTGTTCACGAATATTTGTTTCTTAAATGGTTAAGCGGAACTTCCTTGAACACGTGTAAGATGTTATAGGATTTTTGTTTAAATTCTTCGAAAGATCTTTTTTTGAACTAAACTCGATTTGTTCACAGAAAAATAGTTTATTAAATGGTAAAGCGAAACTTCCTTGAACACACGTAAGATGTTCTAGCTTGTTTGTTTAAATTCTCTAAAAGATCTTTTTTCAAACTAAACTTCAGATTCATGAACAATTTGTTTCTTAAATGGTTGAGCGAAACTTCCTTGAACAACTGATAATGGATGAAATATATAATCTATAATCAAAATTTTAATATTAATAAAGAAATTCAAATCTTAAGAAATTATAAAATCTTATTTAATATTTGAAATTCATTAATATATTTACAAATAAATAAAATATTAATTTATAAATCATAATATAAACGATTAATTAACAAACTCGTTTGAACGAACTCAGTTCATACAAAGCTTTAACCGAACTCAGTTCTAACAAACCTTGAATCGAACTCTGTTTAAACAAAACTTAAATTAGAGATTAAACTTATTTATAAACTAATGAGTTCGAAAGAGTTTCTCATTTATATCCTTAGTGGCAAAAATTCTTTTCTCTTTGGAGGGAGGTTTTGAAAAAGAGACAAGCCATAGTTGAAAAATAGGTGGAAAAACTATACCGCTAGATAATAATAATATTAATAATAATAATAATAATAATAATAAAAATAATAATAATAATAATAATAATAATAATAATAATAATAATAATAATAATAATAATAATAATAATAATAATGAAAGACGTACCACACCACAAACCTATTCTATTGCCCAACCATAATCCTTGACACCAAACCACTATCAAGATAGAAAAAAACTGAACACTTTAAATCAAAGCCGGTCATGCATGATGGGAATTGTTAAATTTCAATTTTAGTAACGGAGTCAATTCACAAAAATGATATTAAAAAGTTTGCTTCTCCTCCAAATTTAAAAAAAGAGATTGAGCTTAAAATTAATTATAATTTATATTTTTCGTGAAACAAAACAAGCGAAGAAGACAGAAGAAAGAAGAACTCCACTAGCTAACCAACTACATAGGTGTTGTTTCAAGTTCCAACACCTGAAGAAATATCACTTGCCCATTCAGTATTACCTATCCCATTAACCTTTTAACTGCAATGCAAACACCCTAAATAATACCAAAACTTGACAAGCAAGTCACTGATTATTAACATAGATTTTATAATCATCATCATCACCAAATCATCATTATATCCACAACATCATTCTAGATTATAGATCTAATTTTTCTCATAAATCAATGTGAATTTTTATATTTATATGTATAAATTTTTTGAATAAAATTATTCAAGATCTATAATACTCTATATATATATTTGATAATATTTAGTATATATGGTACATATGATTTCAAATGTAAATCAACAATTTAGTATTAAACATGTTAAAACTTTTGAGATTTGTTTGTTATTAGAGTAATTTTAGACATTGAACTATCTGATGCATAACAAGAACTCTGCCTTTATATCTTATAATAATAATATGTGTGTATGCGTGCATATGGACAAAAGGTTTTTGCTTCATGAAATCATCATCTTTCTTTTTGGTATATGGAGAAACCGGTTGAAAAGGTTTCTAGAAAAGAAAATACTACTCTTTACATGAATTTAAATGTAAGTTTCGTTGTTTTCAATTTCTTTTAATAGTGTAGTTTTACTTTTAATTGAAAATCGTTTCTTTTAAATAAATATAAAAATATATTTTTTACTTTTCTAGTGCTTGAATATTTAGCGAAATATACATGTTAAGTCACTCTAAATCCAGCAACATACAAATGATATTATAAAAAAAGATACTACAAACCATAAAAGGCTGTATATAAGAAAAATGGATATATAATAATTTCATATTTTGGCAAGAAGGTGAAAAAATAAAAATGATACCAGAAAGAAGAGAGAAATAAAATATCACAAAGCTCATTCAAACCCTAATAGCCGTCTTCAATTTTACATAAAAACACAAAAGATCAAATCCTTTCTTACACCACGATCCATTTTCTCCTCTCTAGATTCTTCCATTCTACTCTACCTATATTTTTTTTCCTAGCCTATATCCTCCTATTTCTTTGTATAAAGTTTTATTTTCTTTCCTATCTCTAACCAAGTTCCGTTTTTTAATTTTGAACATATCAAATCGATCTATGGCCATTACATTTCAAATATAGATTATACGTATAAAACCCAAACCTTTGTTGAAGATCTGAGTTTTCTTATTTCCATATTCTAAATTATTTATATTATCTTATCATTTTGAAAATAGAAAATAATTTTTATGTGTTAAAACATGAAAATTTGTCAATTTCTATTTTTTTAAAGAGTTTTATGTTTTTAAATATTGTACGTACATGTTTTGATTATTTTTATGCATTGCTTACATTTATTTAGACATAATTATTTAAGAAATTATAATTTGAGTTTGTAGCAATAATATTGCATAAACAAATACAAATCACTTGGGGTGTAACCTTAGTTTTGGGGGATTAGGGGCTATAAAAGATTCAATTTTTATTTTTCTTCATTTTCCATCTTTAATTGCATATGTTGTATTAGAATTTCACTTAAAGAATCTGCATTCACATTAAAATGTCCTATAAACACAATGTGTATAAAATGGTCATTGTCAAATCAGTTAGATTTACATTCATTTAATTGATTAAATTAATTCATTATTTATATTTAGAATTGGGGATTGAATTAATTAGCCTAAATTTGGTTGAGAAGCAATATTAGATCTATACGTTGAATGTCTCGTGAATATATGTTGCTTTCACAACTGCATTCCTTAAATTTAAACACTCTTATATATAATTTTTTATCTAATCCTTAGCTTAGGATTTTTGTTTAAAATTGATTGAATTTTATATTTGTTAGGTGCATTGTGAGCATTCATTTACAGATGGAAAAGAAAAGTGTTTGTGCACTTTTACAGTTGTATGACTACATGGTCCAAGATGATGTAAGGAATAAACCCTAGGCATTGAAAGCATAAGTAACATAGTACCTGCTACTAATGTACATCCAAAATTGATATCTTCATGAAGTTGGAAAATTTTAAATCAATCAAAAGAAGTCTAGTTCATCATCTCTTAAAAGATTCAAAGGTTCCGAATCAACACGAGACAAATGTATGATTTTGAGTGCTACTATTTTTGTGATTCTTATATGTTTAATTACTTTATACCACAAGACAAAGAATTTTTATCGCAATTTCAAATTTTGTATTACAGGAGTAATTAGTAAAATTATTCAACAGAGGGACGAGGAGAGAGATGTTGGAAGAAGGAATCTCGCAAAATATTCAAAGGCTCTGAATCAACACGTGGCAAAGGTCTGATTTTCGGTGCTACTTTTTTTGTCATTTTTTTATGTTTAAGTACATCATATCACAAATTAAGAGTTTTTATCACAAATTTTGTATTATAGGAGTAATTAATACAAATGTTCAAGAGATGGAAGAGGAGAGGGATCTAAGTGAGCTATTCGGTTCAAAATACATGAGAGCTTGACTTCAATTTGATTTTGGTTTTTTGAAGAGAATTAGAAGGAACTTAAGCAAAGGTTCAATGATGGATCTGCTTTGAGAAGAGCCCCAACTTAGCAGCCAAACGAATTTTTCCTAGGTGCCCAACTCTTAGTCATTATTAAGATGTCAACCCTAAAATATCTTTTATAATCATTTTGTAATAATTATAAGATTAAAAATTTAATACGAATTTTATCAAGCTCCAAATGAGCTAAACATGTTTGTACCTTGATTTCTACTTTGTGAATCATATTATTCGCTTATAATTATTCGATGATTTTGATATTATGATTATTTGATTAAATTGATTGCTAGCCATAGAATATATATACATATCTTATGTTTAGTATATTAATCCCATAAAAAATACCCTTCGGGAATTTCCCAAGATCTTACACTATCACCCACGATGAAGTATATGAACTGAAATAAATATATAATTGTGTTACGTGATATAGAATCCATAGATCGTAACAACAAGAATATCTAATATGTGGTTAGAATCTATCACGCTTACTAGACTTAGGGTCACTCAGTAAAGGTATCTAAGTACTTACGTGGACCTTTGAATCGCGACTAATGGGTTTAACCCAACTCCCCCTTAATTAGAATACAATTTTTGCTTAATAATTTGTGAAGCTAAGCAGTTTGAGTTGTATCTAATATATACTCGTTAATTGCTATATTTTACTTGTTATATTATATTATTACACTAGTTGAACACTTTATATTAATTTTACATTCCCCGTAGAGAATGATTTTCTTACTATTATACTAATTATAACAATTTATGACGTGTGGAGAATAAACGTATCTAGTATGTGAATTATATCACCCCCAAGGCCCGATAGCAACCGCAATGAAAGCAGACTATTTTCCTTGGTCCTTTATGCCGCAAAACTCATGCTCTAACTAAAGCGTTTGACCAAATACTAACAAAAAAATCGAGATATGTATGGATAATAAATTTTTTCTTTAAGAAATCACCATATTTTACTTTTGAATATATACAGAGCCCCATCTATGGATATTAAATTTTATAATTATTACGTTAAAGGGTGCAACTATTCATAAGATTATAGAGAAATAAAAAGTGAGATGAGATTATGGTGTCTATAGAGAATAAAAGTCAAAAGAAATACAGGTGGTCTTAAAACATATTTGGTGCTCTGGTGGTTGTAAACGAGTATATCGAAAACTAGATGTGAAAGCTTGTTTTAATTTCTCGAGACCTACTTAGTCGAACTCAAGTAAGTAAGATGTTTTACCTGGTTTGTTTAACGTCTCCAAAAGGCCTTTTTCCGAACCAAACTAGAGTTGTTCACGAATATTTGTTTCTTAAATGGTGAAGCGGAACTTCTTGAACACGTTAAGATGTTATAGGATTTTTGTTTAAATTCTTCGAAAGATATTTTTTTGAACTAAACTCGATTTGTTCACAGATAAATTGTTTCTTAAATGGTAAAGCGAAACTTCCTTGAACACACGTAAGATGTTCTAGCTTGTTTGTTTAAATATTCTAAAAGATCTTTTCTCAAACTAAACTTCAGATTCATGAACAATTTGTTTCTTAAATGGTTGAGCGAAACATCCTTGAACAACTGATAATGTATGAAATGTATAATCAATAATCAAAATTTTAATATTAATAAAGAAATTAAAATCTTAAGAAATTATAAAATCTTATTTAATATTTGAAATTCATTAATATATTTACAAATAAATAAAATATTAATTTATAAATCATAATATAAAAGATTAATTAACAAACTCGTTCGAACGAACTCAGTTCATACAAAGATTTAACCGAACTCAGTTCAAACAAACCTTGAATCGAACTCTGTTTAAACAAAACTTAAATTAGAGATTAAACTTATTTATAAACTAATGAGTTCGAAAGAGTTTCTCATTTATATCCTTAGTGGCAAAAATTCTTTTCTCTTTGGAGGGAGGTTTTGAAAAAGAGACAAGCCATAGTTGAAAAATAGGTGGAAAAACTATACCGCTAGATAATAATAATATTAATAATAATAATAATAATAATAATAAAAATAATAATAATAATAATAATAATAATAATAATAATAATAATAATAATAATAATAATAATAATAATAATAATAATAATAATAATGAAAGACGTACCACACCACAAACCTATTCTATTGCCCAACCATAATCCTTGACACCAAACCACTATCAAGATAGAAAAAAACTGAACACTTTAAATCAAAGCCGGTCATGCATGATGGGAATTGTTAAATTTCAATTTTAGTAACGGAGTCAATTCACAAAAATGATATTAAAAAGTTTGCTTCTCCTCCAAATTTAAAAAAAGAGATTGAGCTTAAAATTAATTATAATTTATATTTTTCGTGAAACAAAACAAGCGAAGAAGACAGAAGAAAGAAGAACTCCACTAGCTAACCAACTACATAGGTGTTGTTTCAAGTTCCAACACCTGAAGAAATATCACTTGCCCATTCAGTATTACCTATCCCATTAACCTTTTAACTGCAATGCAAACACCCTAAATAATACCAAAACTTGACAAGCAAGTCACTGATTATTAACATAGATTTTATAATCATCATCATCACCAAATCATCATTATATCCACAACATCATTCTAGATTATAGATCTAATTTTTCTCATAAATCAATGTGAATTTTTATATTTATATGTATAAATTTTTTGAATAAAATTATTCAAGATCTATAATACTCTATATATATATTTGATAATATTTAGTATATATGGTACATATGATTTCAAATGTAAATCAACAATTTAGTATTAAACATGTTAAAACTTTTGAGATTTGTTTGTTATTAGAGTAATTTTAGACATTGAACTATCTGATGCATAACAAGAACTCTGCCTTTATATCTTATAATAATAATATGTGTGTATGCGTGCATATGGACAAAAGGTTTTTGCTTCATGAAATCATCATCTTTCTTTTTGGTATATGGAGAAAC
Organism: Nemophila menziesii; assembly: GCA_029959085.1. Classification (NCBI taxonomy): domain Eukaryota; kingdom Viridiplantae; phylum Streptophyta; class Magnoliopsida; order Boraginales; family Hydrophyllaceae; genus Nemophila; species Nemophila menziesii. Next base: position 59,309,432 of record JARWIR010000005.1, on the reverse strand, counting down.
CGGTTGAAAAGGTTTCTAGAAAAGAAAATACTACTCTTTACATGAATTTAAATGTAAGTTTCGTTGTTTTCAATTTCTTTTAATAGTGTAGTTTTACTTTTAATTGAAAATCGTTTCTTTTAAATAAATATAAAAATATATTTTTTACTTTTCTAGTGCTTGAATATTTAGCGAAATATACATGTTAAGTCACTCTAAATCCAGCAACATACAAATGATATTATAAAAAAAGATACTACAAACCATAAAAGGCTGTATATAAGAAAAATGGATATATAATAATTTCATATTTTGGCAAGAAGGTGAAAAAATAAAAATGATACCAGAAAGAAGAGAGAAATAAAATATCACAAAGCTCATTCAAACCCTAATAGCCGTCTTCAATTTTACATAAAAACACAAAAGATCAAATCCTTTCTTACACCACGATCCATTTTCTCCTCTCTAGATTCTTCCATTCTACTCTACCTATATTTTTTTTCCTAGCCTATATCCTCCTATTTCTTTGTATAAAGTTTTATTTTCTTTCCTATCTCTAACCAAGTTCCGTTTTTTAATTTTGAACATATCAAATCGATCTATGGCCATTACATTTCAAATATAGATTATACGTATAAAACCCAAACCTTTGTTGAAGATCTGAGTTTTCTTATTTCCATATTCTAAATTATTTATATTATCTTATCATTTTGAAAATAGAAAATAATTTTTATGTGTTAAAACATGAAAATTTGTCAATTTCTATTTTTTTAAAGAGTTTTATGTTTTCAAATATTGTACGTACATGTTTTGATTATTTTTATGCATTGCTTACATTTATTTAGACATAATTATTTAAGAAATTATAATTTGAGTTTGTAGCAATAATATTGCATAAACAAATACAAATCACTTGGGGTGTAACCTTAGTTTTGGGGGATTAGGGGCTATAAAAGATTCAATTTTTATTTTTCTTCATTTTCCATCTTTAATTGCATATGTTGTATTACAATTTCACTTAAAGAATCTGCATTCACATTAAAATGTCCTATAAACACAATGTGTATAAAATGGTCATTGTCAAATCAGTTAGATTTACATTCATTTAATTGATTAAATTAATTCATTATTTATATTTAGAATTGGGGATTGAATTAATTAGCCTAAATTTGGTTGAGAAGCAATATTAGATCTATACGTTGAATGTCTCGTGAATATATGTTGCTTTCACAACTGCATTCCTTAAATTTAAACACTCTTATATATAATTTTTTATCTAATCCTTAGCTTAGGATTTTTGTTTAAAATTGATTGAATTTTATATTTGTTAGGTGCATTGTGAGCATTCATTTACAGATGGAAAAGAAAAGTGTTTGTGCACTTTTACAGTTGTATGACTACATGGTCCAAGATGATGTAAGGAATAAACCCTAGGCATTGAAAGCATAAGTAACATAGTACCTGCTACTAATGTACATCCAAAATTGATATCTTCATGAAGTTGGAAAATTTTAAATCAATCAAAAGAAGTCTAGTTCATCATCTCTTAAAAGATTCAAAGGTTCCGAATCAACACGAGACAAATGTATGATTTTGAGTGCTACTATTTTTGTGATTCTTATATGTTTAATTACTTTATACCACAAGACAAAGAATTTTTATCGCAATTTCAAATTTTGTATTACAGGAGTAATTAGTAAAATTATTCAACAGAGGGACGAGGAGAGAGATGTTGGAAGAAGGAATCTCGCAAAATATTCAAAGGCTCTGAATCAACACGTGGCAAAGGTCTGATTTTCGGTGCTACTTTTTTTGTCATTTTTTTATGTTTAAGTACATCATATCACAAATTAAGAGTTTTTATCACAAATTTTGTATTATAGGAGTAATTAATACAAATGTTCAAGAGATGGAAGAGGAGAGGGATCTAAGTGAGCTATTCGGTTCAAAATACATGAGAGCTTGACTTCAATTTGATTTTGGTTTTTTGAAGAGAATTAGAAGGAACTTAAGCAAAGGTTCAATGATGGATCTGCTTTGAGAAGAGCCCCAACTTAGCAGCCAAACGAATTTTTCCTAGGTGCCCAACTCTTAGTCATTATTAAGATGTCAACCCTAAAATATCTTTTATAATCATTTTGTAATAATTATAAGATTAAAAATTTAATACGAATTTTATCAAGCTCCAAATGAGCTAAACATGTTTGTACCTTGATTTCTACTTTGTGAATCATATTATTCGCTTATAATTATTCGATGATTTTGATATTATGATTATTTGATTAAATTGATTGCTAGCCATAGAATATATATACATATCTTATGTTTAGTATATTAATCCCATAAAAAATACCCTTCGGGAATTTCCCAAGATCTTACACTATCACCCACGATGAAGTATATGAACTGAAATAAATATATAATTGTGTTACGTGATATAGAATCCATAGATCGTAACAACAAGAATATCTAATATGTGGTTAGAATCTATCACGCTTACTAGACTTAGGGTCACTCAGTAAAGGTATCTAAGTACTTACGTGGACCTTTGAATCGCGACTAATGGGTTTAACCCAACTCCCCCTTAATTAGAATACAATTTTTGCTTAATAATTTGTGAAGCTAAGCAGTTTGAGTTGTATCTAATATATACTCGTTAATTGCTATATTTTACTTGTTATATTATATTATTACACTAGTTGAACACTTTATATTAATTTTACATTCCCCGTAGAGAATGATTTTCTTACTATTATACTAATTATAACAATTTATGACGTGTGGAGAATAAACGTATCTAGTATGTGAATTATATCACCCCCAAGGCCCGATAGCAACCGCAATGAAAGCAGACTATTTTCCTTGGTCCTTTATGCCGCAAAACTCATGCTCTAACTAAAGCGTTTGACCAAATACTAACAAAAAAATCGAGATATGTATGGATAATAAATTTTTTCTTTAAGAAATCACCATATTTTACTTTTGAATATATACAGAGCCCCATCTATGGATATTAAATTTTATAATTATTACGTTAAAGGGTGCAACTATTCATAAGATTATAGAGAAATAAAAAGTGAGATGAGATTATGGTGTCTATAGAGAATAAAAGTCAAAAGAAATACAGGTGGTCTTAAAACATATTTGGTGCTCTGGTGGTTGTAAACGAGTATATCGAAAACTAGATGTGAAAGCTTGTTTTAATTTCTCGAGACCTACTTAGTCGAACTCAAGTAAGTAAGATGTTTTACCTGGTTTGTTTAACGTCTCCAAAAGGCCTTTTTCCGAACCAAACTAGAGTTGTTCACGAATATTTGTTTCTTAAATGGTGAAGCGGAACTTCTTGAACACGTTAAGATGTTATAGGATTTTTGTTTAAATTCTTCGAAAGATATTTTTTTGAACTAAACTCGATTTGTTCACAGATAAATTGTTTCTTAAATGGTAAAGCGAAACTTCCTTGAACACACGTAAGATGTTCTAGCTTGTTTGTTTAAATATTCTAAAAGATCTTTTCTCAAACTAAACTTCAGATTTATGAACAATTTGTTTCTTAAATGGTTGAGCGAAACATCCTTGAACAACTGATAATGTATGAAATGTATAATCAATAATCAAAATTTTAATATTAATAAAGAAATTAAAATCTTAAGAAATTATAAAATCTTATTTAATATTTGAAATTCATTAATATATTTACAAATAAATAAAATATTAATTTATAAATCATAATATAAAAGATTAATTAACAAACTCGTTCGAACGAACTCAGTTCATACAAAGATTTAACCGAACTCAGTTCAAACAAACCTTGAATCGAACTTTGTTTAAACAAAACTTAAATTAGAGATTAAACTTATTTATAAACTAATGAGTTCGAAAGAGTTTCTCATTTATATCCTTAGTGGCAAAATTTCTTTTCTCTTTGGAGGGAGGTTTTGAAAAAGAGACAAGCCATAGTTGAAAAATAGGTGGGAAAACTATACCACTAGATAATAATAATAATAATAATAATAATAATAATAATAATAATAATAATGATAATAATAATACTAATAATAATAATAATAATGATAATAATAATAATAATAATAATAATAATGAAAGAAGTACCACACCACAAACCTATTCTATTGCCCCACCATAATCCTTGACACCAAACCACTACCAAGATAGAAAAAAAACTTAACACTTTAAACCAAAGCCGGTCATGCATGATGGGAATTGTTGAATTTCAATTTTAGTAACGGAGTCAATTCACACAAATGAAATTAAAAAGTTTGCTTCTCCTCCAAATTTAAAAAAAGAGATTGAGCTTAAAATTAATTATAATTTATATTTTTCGTGAAACAAAACAAGCGAAGAAGACAGAAGAAAGAAGAACTCCACTAGCTAACCAAACACCTAGGTGTTGTTTCAAATTCCAACACCTGAAGAAATATCACTTGCCTATTCAGTATTACCCATCCCATTAACCTTTTAACTGCAATGCAAACACCCTAAATAATACCAAAACTTGACAAGCAAGTCACTGATTATTAACATAGATTTTATAATCATCATCATCACCAAATCATCATTATATCCACAACATCATTCTAGATTATAGATCTAATTTTTCTCATAAATCAATGTGAATTTTTATATTTATATGTATAGATTTTTTGAATAAAATTATTCAAGATCTATAATACTCTATATATATATATTTGATAATATTAAGTATATATGGTACATATTATTTCGAATATAAATTAGCAATTTAGTATTAAACATGTTAAAACTTTTGAGATTTGTTTGTTATTAGAGTAATTATAGACATTGAACTATTTGATGCATAACAAGAACTCTGTCTTTATATCTTATAATAATAATAATATGTGTGTATGCGTGCATGTGGACAGAAGATTTTTTGCTTCATGAAATCATCATCTTTCTTTTTGGTATATGGAGAAACCGGTTGAAAAGGTTTCTAGAAAAGAAAATACTACTCTTTACATAAATTTAAATGTAAGTTTCGTTGTTTTCAATTTCTTTTAATACTGTAGTTTTACTTTTAATTGAAAATCGTTTCTTATAAATAAATATACAAATATATTTTTTACTTTTCTAGTGATACGATTTTTCCAACAGCATATCACTTAGAATTTTTAGCTAACTATACATGTTAAATCACTCTAAATCCAGCAACATACGAATAATATTATAAAAAAAGATACGACATACCATAAAAGGCTGTATATAAGAAAAATAGATATATTATAATTTCATATTTAGGCAAGAAGGTGAAAAAATAAAAATGATTCCAGAAAGAAGAGAGAAATAAAATATCACAAATCTCATTCAAACCCTAATAGCCGTATTCAATTTTACTTAAAAACACAGAAGACCAAATCCTTTCTTACACCACGATCCATTTTCTCCTCTCTAGAAATCGAATTCTTCCATTCTATTCTACCTATCTTTTTTTTCCAAGCCTATATCGTCCTCTTTCTTTGGATAAAGATTTATTTTCTTTCCTATCTCTAACCAAGTTCTGTTTTTTAATGGTGAGCATATCAAATCAATCTATGGCCATTACATTTCAAATATAGATTATACGTATAAAACCCAAACCTTTGTTGAGGATGTGAGTTTTCTTATTTCCATATTCTAAATTATTTTTATTATCTTATCATTTTGAAAATAGAAAATAATTTTTATGTGTTAAAAATTGAAAATTTGTCAATTTATATTTTTTTAAAGACTTTTATGTTTCCAAATGTTGTACGTACATGTTTTGATTATTTTTATGCATTGCCTACATTTCTTTAAACATAATTATTTAAGAAATTATAATTTGAGTTTGTAGCAATAATATTGCATAAACAAATACAAATCACTTTGGGTGTAACCTTAGTTTTGGGGTATTAGGGGCTATAAAATATTCCATTTTTATTTTTCTTTATTTTCCATCTTTAATTGCATCTGTTGAATTTCACTTAAAAAATCTGTATTCACATTTAAATGTCTTATAAACATAGTGTGTATAAAATGGCCATTGTCAAATCAGTTAGATTTACATTTATTTAATTGATTAAATTAATTCATTATTTATATTTAGAATTGGGGAGTTTAATTCAAATGAATTGATTAGCCTAAATTTATATTAGATCTATACGTTGAATGTCTCGTGGATATTTGTTGCTTTCATAACTGCATTCCTTAAATTTAAACACTCTCATAAATTAATTTTTATATAATCCTTAGCTTATGATTTTTGTTTAAAATTGATTGAATTTTATATTTGTTAGGTGCATTGTGAGCATTCATTTACAGATGGAAAAGAGAAGTGTTTGTGCACTTTTACAGTTGTATGAATACATGGTCCAAGATGATGTAAGGAAGAAACCCTAGGCATTGAAAGCATAAGTAACATAGTACCTGCTACTAATGTACATCCAAAATTGATATCTTCATGAAGTTGGAAAATTTTAAATCAATCATAAGAAGTCTAGTTCATCATCTCTTAAAAGATTCAAAGGTTCCGAATCAACACGAGACAAAGGTATGATTTTGAGTGCTACTATTTTTGTGATTCTTATATGTTTAATTACCTTATACCACAAGACAAAGAATTTTTATCACAATTTCAAATTTTGTATTACAGGAGTAATTAGTAAAATTATTCAATAGAGGGACGAGGAGAGAGATGTTGGAAGAAGGAATCTCGCAAAAGATTCAACGGCTCCGAATCAACACGTTCGGTGCTACTTTTTTTGTCATTTTTTTATGTTTAAGTACATCATATCACAAATTAAGAGTTTTTATCACAAATTTTGTATTATAGGAGTAATTAATACAAATGTTCAAGAGATGGAAGAGGAGAGGGATCTAAGTGAGCTATTCGGTTCAAAATACATGAGAGCTTGACTTCAATTTGATTGTGGTTTTTTGAAGAGAATTAGAAGGAACTTAAGAAAAGGTTCAATGATGGATCTTCTTTGAGAAGAGCCCCAACTTAGCAGCCAAACGAATTTTTCCTAGTTCCCCAACTCTTAGTCATTATTAAGAGGTCAACCCTAAAATATCTTTTATAATCATTTTGTAATAATTATAAGATTAAAAATTTAATACGAATTTTATCAAGCTCCAAATGAGCTAAACATGTTTGTAGCTTGATTTCTACTTTGTGAATAATATTATTCGCTTATAATTATTCGATGATTTTGATATTATGATTATTTGATTAAATTGATTGCTAGCCATAGAATATATATACATATCTTATGTTTAGTATATTAATCCCATAAAAAATACCTTTCAGGAATTGCCCTAGATCATACACTATCACCCACGATGAAGTATATGAACTGAAATAAATATATAATTGTGTTACGTGATATAGAATCCATAGATTGTAACAACCGGAATATCTAATATGTGGTTAGAATCTATCACGCTTACTAGGCTTAGGGTCACTCAGTAAAGATATCTAAGTTTATGAAATAACCTCATAGCATACTTGCATACTGGGAAGAGACTTACGTGGACCTTTTAATCCCGACTAATGGGTTTAACCCAACTCCCCCTTAATTAGAATACAATATTTGCATAATAATTTGTGAAGCTAAGCAGATTGAGTTGTATCTAATATATACTCGTTAATTGCTATATTTTACTTGTTATATTATATTATTACACTAGTTGAACACATTATATTAATTTTACATTCCCCGTCGAGAATGATTTTCTTACTATTATATTAATTATAACAATTTATGACGTGTGGAGAATAAACGTATCTAGTATGTTAATTATATCACTCCCAACGCCCGATAGCAACCACAAAACTCACGCTCTAACTAAAGCGTTTGATCAAATACTAACAAAAAAATCGATATATGTATGGATAATAAATTTTTGCTTCAAGAAATCACCATATTTTAATTTTGAAAATATACAGAGACCCATCAATGGATATTAAATTTTATAATTATTATGTTAAAGGGTGCAACTATTCATAGAAGTATAGAGAAATAAAAAGTGAGATGAGATTATGGTGTCTATAGAGAATAAAAGTCAAAAGAAATACAGGTGGTCTTAAAACATATTTGGTTCTCTGGTGGTTGTAAACGAGTATATCGAAAACTAGATGTGAAAGCTTGTTTTAATTTCTCTAGACCTACAGAGTCGAACTCAAGTAAGTAAGATGTTTTAGCTTGTTTGTTTAACGTCTCCAAAAGGCCTTTTATCGAACCAAACTAGAGTTGTTCACGAATATTTGTTTCTTAAATGGTGAAGCGGAATTTCCTTGAACACGTTTAAGATGTTATAGGATTTTTGTTTAAATTCTTCGAAAGATCTTTTTTTGAACTAAACTCGATTTGTTCACAGATAAATTGTTTCTTAAATGGTAAAGCGAAACTTCCTTGAACACACGTAAGATGTTCTAGCTTGTTTGTTTAAATTCTCTAAAAGATCTCTTTTCAAACTAAACTTCAGATTCATGAACAATTTGTCTCTTAAATGGTTGAGCGAAACTTCCTTGAACAACTGATAATGTATGAAATATATAATCTATAATCAAAAGTTTAATACTAATAAAGAAATTCAAATCTTAAAAAATTATAAAATCTTATTTAATATTTGAAATTCATTAATATATTTACAAATAAATAAAATATTAATTTATAAATCATAATATAAACGATTAATTAACAAACTCGTTCGAACGAACTCAGTTCATACAAAGCTTTAACCGAACTCAGTTCAAACAAACCTTGAATCGAACTCTGTTTAAACAAAACTTAAATTAGAGATTAAACTTATTTATAAACTAATGAGTTCGAAAGAGTTTCTCATTTATATCCTTAGTGGCAAAAATTCTTTTCTCTTTGGAGAGAGGTTTTGAAAAAGAGACAAGCCATAGTTGAAAAATAGGTGGGAAAACTATACCACTAGATAAGAATAATAATAATAATACAAATAATAATAATAATAATAATAATAATAATAATAATAATGAAAGAAGTACCACAACAGAAACCTATTCTATTGCCCCACCATAATCCTTAACACCAAACCACTACCAAAATAGAAAAAAAACTGAACACTTTAAACCAAAGCCGGTCATGCATGATGGGAATTGTTGAATTTCAATTTTAGTAACGGAGTCAATTCACAAAAATGAAATTAAAAATTTGCTTCTCCTCCAAATTTAAAAAAAGAGATTGAGCTAAAAATTAATTATAATTTATATTTTTCGTGAAACAAAACAAGCGAAGAAGACAGAAAAAAGAAGAACTCCACTAGCTAACCAACCACCTAGGTGTTGTTTCAAATTCCAACACCTGAAGAAATATCACTTGCCCATTCAGTATTACTCATCCCATTAACCTTTTAACTGCAATGCAAACACCCTAAATAATACCAAAACTTGACAAGCAAGTCACTGATTATTAACATAGATTTTATAATCATCATCACCACCAAATCATCATTATATCCACAACATCATTCTAGATTATAGATCTATTTTTTTATCATAAATCAATGTGAATTTTTATATTTATATGTATAAAATTTTTGAATAAAATTATTCAAGATCTATAATACTCTATATATATATATTTGATAATATTAAGTATATATGGTACATATGATTTCAAATATAAATCAACAATTTAGTATTAAACATGTTAAAACTTTTGAGATTTGTTTGTTATTAGAGTAATTTTAGACATTGAACTATCTGATGCATAACAAGAACTCTGCCTTTATATCTTATAATAATAATCATATGTGTGTATGCGTGCATGTGGACAAAAGGTTTTTGCTTCATGAAATCATCATCTTTCTTTTTGGTATATGGAGAAACCGGTTGAAAAGGTTTCTAGAAAAGAAAATACTACTCTTTACATGAATTTAAATGTAAGTTTCGTTGTTTTCAATTTCTTTTAATAGTGTAGTTTTACTTTTAATTGAAAATTGTTTCCTTTCAATAAATATAAAAATATATTTTTTACTTTTCTAGTGCTTGAATATTTAGCGAAATATACATGTTAAATCACTCTAAATCCAGCAACATACGAATGATATTATAAAAAAAGATACGACATACCATCAAAGGCTGTATATAAGAAAAATGGATATATTATAATTTCATATTTTGGCAAGAAGGTGAAAAAAATGATCCAAGAAAGAAGAGAGAAATAAAATATCATAAATATCATTCAAACCCTAATAGCCAGTCTTCAATTTTACATAAAAACACAAAAGACCAAATCCTTTCTTACACCACGATCCATCATTCTACTCTACATATCTTTTTTTTTCGAAGCCTATATCCTCCTCTTTCTTTGTATAAAGTTTTATTTTCTTTCCTATCTCTAACCAAGTTCCGTTTTTTAATGGTGAACATATCAAATCGATCTATGGCCATTACATTTCAAATATAGATTATATGTATAAAACCCAAACATTTGTTGAAGATGTGAGTTATCTTATTTCCATATTCTAAATTATTTATATTATCTTATCATTTTGAATATAGAAAATAATTTTTATGTTTTAAAACATGAAAATTTGTCAATTTCTATTTTTTAAAGAGTTTTATGTTTCCAAATGTTGTACGTACATGTTTTGATTATTTTTATGCATTGCCTACATTTATTTGGACATAATTATTTAAGAAATTATAATTTGAGGTTGTTGCAATAATATTGCATAAACAAATACAAATCACTTGGGGGTGTAACCTTAGTTTTGGGGGATTAGGGGCTATAAAAGATTCCATTTTTATTTTTCTTCATTTTCCATCTTTAATTGCATATGTTGTATTAGAATTTCACTTAAAGAATCTGCATTCACATTAAAATGTCTTATAAACATAATGTGTATAAAATGGTCATTGTCAAATCAGTTAGATTTACATTCATTTAATTGATTAAATTAATTCATTATTTATATTTAGAATTGGGGAGTTTAATTCAATTGAATTAATTAACCTTAATTTGGTTGAGAAGCAATATTAGATCTATACGTTGAATGTCTCATGGATATATGTTGCTTTCACAACTGCATTCCTTAAATTTAAACACTCTCATATATAATTTTTTATTTAATCCTTAGCTTAGGATTTTTGTTTAAAATTGATTGAATTTTATATTTGTTAGGTGCATTGTCAGCATTCATTTACAGATGGAAAAGAGAAGTGTTTGTGCACTTTTACAGTTGTATGACTACATGGTCCAAGATGATGTAATGAAGAAACCCTAGGAATTGAAAGCATAAGTAACATAGTACCTTCTACTAATGTATATCCAAAATTGATATCTTCATGAAGCTGGAAAATTTTAAATCAATCAAAAGAAGTCTAGTTCATCATCTCTTAAAAAAATTCAAAGGTTCCGAATCAACACGAGACAAAGGTATGATTTTGAGTTCTACTATTGTTGTGATTCTTATATGTTTAATTACTTTATACCACAAGACAAAGAATTTTTATCGCAATTTCAAATTTTGTATTACAGGAGTAATTAGTAAAATTATTCAATAGAGGGACGAGGAGAGAGATGTTGGAAGAAGGAATCTCACAAAAGATTCAACGGCTCCGAATCAACACGTGGTAAAGGTCTGATTTTTTGTGCTACTTTTTTTGTCATTTTTTTATGTTTAAGTACATCATATCACAAATTAAGAGTTTTTATCACAAATTTTGTATTATAGGAGTAATTAATACAAATGTTCAAGAGTTGGAAGACCAGAGGGATCTAAGTGAGCTATTCGGTTTAAATACATAAGAGCTTGACTTCAATTTGATTGTGGTTTTTTGAAGAGAATTAGAAGGAACTTAAGAAAAGGTTCAATGATGGATCTTCTTTGAGAAGAGCCCCAACTTAGCAGCCAAACGAATTTTTCCTAGGTGCCCAACTCTTAGTCATTATTGAGAGGTCAACCCTAAAATATCTTTTATAATCATTTTGTAATAATTATAAGATTAAAAATTTAATACGAATTTTATCAAACTCCAAATGAGCTAAACATGTTTGTAGCTTGATTTCTACTTTGTGAATCATATTAATTATTCGATGATTTTGATATTATGATTATTTAATTAAATTGATTGCTAGCCATAGAATATATTTACATATCTTATGTTTAGTATATTAATCCCATAAAAAATACCTTCAGGAATTGCCCTATATCTTACACTATCACCCACGATGAAGTATATGAACTAAAATAAATATATAATTGTGTTACGTGATATAGAATCCATAGATCGTAACAACCGGAATATCTAATATGTGGTTAGAATCTATCACGCTTACTGGACTTAGGGTGTAAAAGTATCTAAGTTTAAGAAATAACCTCACAACATACTGGGAAAAGACTTACGTGGACCTTTGAATCCCGACTAATGGGTTTAACCTAACTCCCCCTTAATTTGAATACAATATTTGCATAATATTTTGTGAAGCTAAGCAGTTTGAGTTGTATCTAATATATACTCTATAATTGCTATATTTTACTTGTTATATTATATTATTACACTAGTTGAACACTTTATATTAATTTTACATTCCCCGTAGAGAATGATTTTCTTACTATTATATTAATTATAACAATTTAGTATAAACGTATCTAGTATGTGAATTATATCCCTCCCAATGCCCGATAGCAACAGCAATGAAAGCTGACTATTTTCCTTGGTCCTTTATGCTGCAAAACTCACGCTCTAACTAAAGCGTTTAATCAAATACTAACAAAAAAATCGATATATGTATGGATAATAAATTTTTGCTTCAAGAAATCACCATATTTTAATTTTGAAAATATACAGAGACCCATCAATGGATATTAAATTTTATAATTATTACGTTAAAGGGTGCAACTATTCATAGAAGTATAGAGAAATAAAAAGTGAGATGAGATTATGGTGTCTATAGAGAATAAAAGTCAAAAGAAATACAGGTGGTCTTAAAACATATTTGGTTCTCTGGTGGTTGTAAACGAGTATATCGAAAACTAGATGTGAAAGCTTGTTTTAATTTCTCTAGACCTACAGAGTCGAAATCAAGTAAGTAAGATGTTTTAGCTTGTTTGTTTAACGTCTCCAAAAGGCCTTTTATCGAACCAAACTAGAGTTGTTCACAAATATTTGTTTCTTCAATGGTGAAGCGGAACTTCCTTGAACACGTTTAAGATGTTATAGGATTTTTGTTTAAATTCTTCGAAAGATCTTTTTTTGAACTAAACTCGATTTGTTCAAAGATAAATTGTTTCTTAAATGGTAAAGCAAAACTTCCTTGAACACACGTAAGATGTTCTAGCTTGTTTGTTTAAATTCTCTAAAAGATCTTTTTTCAAACTAAACTTCAGATTCATGAACAATTTGTCTCTTAAATGGTTGACCGAAACTTCCTTGAACAACTGATAATGTATGAAATATATAATCTATAATCAAAAGTTTAATATTAATAAAGAAATTCAAATCCTAAAAAATTATAAAATCTTATTTAATATTTGAAATTCATTAATATATTTACAAATAAATAAAATATTAATTTATAAATCATAATATAAACGATTAATTAACAAACTCGTTCGAACGAACTCAGTTCATACAAAGCTTTAACCGAACTCAGTTCAAACAAACCTTGAATCGAACTCTGTTTAAAAAAAACTTAAATTAGAGATTAAACTTATTTATAAACTAATGAGTTCGAAAGAGTTTCTCATTTATATCCTTAGTGGCAAAAATTATTTTCTCTTTGGAGAGAGGTTTTGAAAAAGAGACAAGCCATAGTTGAAAAATAGGTGGGAAAACTATACCACTAGATAAGAATAATAATAATAATACAAATAATAATAATAATAATAATAATAATAATAATAATAATGAAAGAAGTACCACAACAGAAACCTATTCTATTGCCCCACCATAATCCTTAACACCAAACCACTACCAAAATAGAAAAAAAACTGAACACTTTAAACCAAAGCCGGTCATGCATGATGGGAATTGTTGAATTTCAATTTTAGTAACGGAGTCAATTCACAAAAATGAAATTAAAAATTTGCTTCTCCTCCAAATTTAAAAAAAGAGATTGAGCTAAAAATTAATTATAATTTATATTTTTCGTGAAACAAAACAAGCGAAGAAGACAGAAAAAAGAAGAACTCCACTAGCTAACCAACCACCTAGGTGTTGTTTCAAATTCCAACACCTGAAGAAATATCACTTGCCCATTCAGTATTACTCATCCCATTAACCTTTTAACTGCAATGCAAACACCCTAAATAATACCAAAACTTGACAAGCAAGTCACTGATTATTAACATAGATTTTATAATCATCATCACCACCAAATCATCATTATATCCACAACATCATTCTAGATTATAGATCTAATTTTTATCATAAATCAATGTGAATTTTTATATTTATATGTATAAAATTTTTGAATAAAATTATTCAAGATCTATAATACTCTATATATATATATTTGATAATATTAAGTATATATGGTACATATGATTTCAAATATAAATCAACAATTTAGTATTAAACATGTTAAAACTTTTGAGATTTGTTTGTTATTAGAGTAATTTTAGACATTGAACTATCTGATGCATAACAAGAACTCTGCCTTTATATCTTATAATAATAATAATATGTGTGTATGCGTGCATGTGGACAAAAGGTTTTTGCTTCATGAAATCATCATCTTTCTTTTTGGTATATGGAGAAACCGGTTGAAAAGGTTTCTAGAAAAGAAAATACTACTCTTTACATGAATTTAAATGTAAGTTTCGTTGTTTTCAATTTCTTTTAATAGTGTAGTTTTACTTTTAATTGAAAATCGTTTCTTTTAAATAAATATAAAAATATATTTTTTACTTTTCTAGTGCTTGAATATTTAGCGAAATATACATGTTAAATCACTCTAAATCCAGCAACATACGAATGATATTATAAAAAAAGATACGACATACCATAAAAGGCTGTATATAAGAAAAATGGATATATTATAATTTCATATTTTGGCAAGAAGGTGAAAAAAATAATCCAAGAAAGAAGAGAGAAATAAAATATCATAAATATAATTCAAACCCTAATAGCCAGTCTTCAATTTTACATAAAAACACAAAAGACCAAATCCTTTCTTACACCACGATCCATCATTCTACTCTACATATCTTTTTGGGTAATACTTCCATCCAATATTGGATGGTCCAATATTCCTATCACAGCCATTAATTATTTTAGCAAAACACATGTCACTAGATTAATATGTTAGTTACTTTTGCAAGTTTAAAACATGGGTATGTGTATTAATATCATTGGTGTAGGATCATCCAATATTGGATGGAAGAATTTTCCTATCTTTTTTTTTCGAAGCCTATATACTCCTCTTTCTTTGTATAAAGTTTTATTTTCTTTCCTATCTCTAACCAAGTTCCGTTTTTTAATGGTGAACATATCAAATCGATCTATGGCCATTACATTTCAAATATAGATTATATGTATAAAACCCAAACATTTGTTGAAGATGTGAGTTATCTTATTTCCATATTCTAAATTATTTATATTATCTTATCATTTTGAATATAGAAAATAATTTTTATGTTTTAAAACATGAAAATTTGTCAATTTCTATTTTTTAAAGAGTTTTATAATTCCAAATGTTGTACGTACATGTTTTGATTATTTTTATGCATTGCCTACATTTATTTGGACATAATTATTTAAGAAATTATAATTTGAGGTTGTAGCAATAATATTGTATAAACAAATACAAATCACTTGGGGGTGTAACCTTAGTTTTGGGGGATTATGGGCTATAAAAGATTCCATTTTTATTTTTCTTCATTTTCCATCTTTAATTGCATATGTTGTATTAGAATTTCACTTAAAGAATCTGCATTCACATTAAAATATCTTATAAACATAATGTGTATAAAATGGTCATTGTCAAATCAGTTAGATTTACATTCATTTAATTGATTAAATTAATTCATTATTTATATTTAGAATTGGAGAGTTTAATTCAATTGAATTAATTAACCTTAATTTGGTTGAGAAGCAATATTAGATCTATACGTTGAATGTCTCATGGATATATGTTGCTTTCACAAATGCATTCCTTAAATTTAAACACTCTCATATATAATTTTTTATTTAATCCTTAGCTTAGGATTTTTGTTTAAAATTGATAGAATTTTATATTTGTTAGGTGCATTGTCAGCATTCATTTACAGATGGAAAAGAGAAGTGTTTGTGCACTTTTACAGTTGTATGACTACATGGTCCAAGATGATGTAAGGAAGAAACCCTAGGAATTGAAAGCATAAGTAACATAGTACCTTCTACTAATGTATATCCAAAATTGATATCTTCATGAAGCTGGAAAATTTTAAATCAATCAAAAGAAGTCTAGTTCATCATCTCTTAAAAAGATTCAAAGGTTCCGAATCAACACGAGACAAAGGTATGATTTTGAGTTCTACTATTATTGTGATTCTTATATGTTTAATTACTTTATACCACAAGACAAAGAATTTTTATCGCAATTTCAAATTTTGTATTACAGGAGTAATTAGTAAAATTATTCAATAGAGGGACGACGAGAGAGATGTTGGAAGAAGGAATCTCAAAAAAGATTCAACGGCTCCGAATCAACACGTGGTAAAGGTCTGATTTTTTGTGCTACTTTTTTTGTCATTTTTTTATGTTTAAGTACATCATATCACAAATTAAGAGTTTTTATCACAAATTTTGTATTATAGGAGTAATTAATACAAATGTTAAAGAGTTGGAAGAGGAGAGGGATCTAAGTGAGCTATTCGGTTTAAATACATAAGAGCTTGACTTCAATTTGATTGTGGTTTTTTGAAGAGAATTAGAAGGAACTTAAGAAAAGGTTCAATGATGGATCTTCTTTGAGAAGAGCCCCAACTTAGCAGCGAAACGAATTTTTCCTAGGTGCCCAACTCTTAGTCATTATTGAGAGGTCAACCCTAAAATATCTTTTATAATCATTTTGTAATAATTATAAGATTAAAAATTTAATACGAATTTTATCAAGCTCCAAATGAGCTAAACATGTTTGTAGCTTGATTTCTACTTTGTGAATCATATTAATTATTCGATGATTTTGATATTATGATTATTTGATTAAATTGATTGCTAGCCATAGAATATATATACATATCTTATGTTTAGTATATTAATCCCATAAAAAATACCTTCAGGAATTGCCCTATATCTTACACTATCACCCACGATGAAGTATATGAACTAAAATAAATATATAATTGTGTTACGTGATATAGAATCCATAGATCGTAACAACCAGAATATCTAATATGTGGTTAGAATCTATCACACTTACTAGACTTAGGGTCACTCAGTAAAAGTATCTAAGTTTAAGAAATAACCTCACAACATACTGGGAAAAGACTTACGTGGACCTTTGAATCCCGACTAATGGATTTAACCTAACTCCCCCTTAATTAGAATACAATATTTGCATAATAATTTGTGAAGCTAAGCAGTTTGAGTTGTATCTAAAAGATCTTTTTTCAAACTAAACTTCAGATTCATGAACAATTTGTTTCTTAAATGGTTGAGCGAAACTTCCTTGAACATTTGATAATGTATGAAATATATAATCTATAATCAAAATTTTAATATTAATAAAGAAATTCAAATCTTAAGAAATTATAAAATCTTATTTAATATTTGAAATTCATTAATATATTTACAAATAAATAAAATATTAATTTATAAATCATAATATAAACAATTAATTAACAAACTCGTTTGAACCAACTCAGTTCATACAAAGCTTTAACCGAACTCAGTTCAAACAAACCTTGAATCGAACTCTGTTTAAACAAAACTTAAATTAGAGATTAAACTTATTTATAAACTAATGAGTTCGAAAGAGTTTCTCATTTATATCCTTAGTGGCAAAATTTCTTTTCTCTTTGGAGGGAGGTTTTGAAAAAGAGACAAGCCATAGTTGAAAAATAGGTGGGAAAACTATACCACTAGATAATAATAATAATAATAATAATATTAATAATAATAATAATAATAATAATAATAATAATAATAATAATAATAATAATAATAATAATATTAATAATAATAATAATGAAAGAAGTACCACACCACAAACCTATGCTATTGCCCCACCATAATCCTTGACACCAAACCACTACGAAGATAGAAAAAAAACTGAACACTTTAAACCAAAGCAATTCATGCATGATGGGAATTATTGAATTTCAATTTTAGTAACGGAGTCAATTCACAAAAATGAAATTAAAAAGTTTGCTTCTCCTCCAAATTTAAAAAAAGAGATTGAGCTTAAAATTAATTATAATTTATATTTTTCGTGAAACAAAACAAGTGAAGAAGACAGAAGAAAGAGGAACTCCACTAGCTAACCAACCACCTAGATGTTGTTTCAAATTCCAACACCTGAAGAAATATCACTTGCCTATTCAGTATTACCCATCCCATTAACCTTTTAATTGGAATGCAAACACCCTAAATAATAAAAAAACTTGACAAGCAAGTCAATGATTATTAACATAGAATTTATAATCATCATCATCACCAAATCATCATTATATCCACAACATCATTCTAGATTATAGATCTAATTTTTCTCATAAATCAATGTGAATTTTTATATTTATATGTATAAATTTTTTGAATAAAATTACTAAAGATCTATAATACTATATATATATATATATATATATATATATATATATATATTTGATAACATAAAGTATATATGGTACATATGATTTCAAATATAAATCAGCAATTTAGTATTAAACATGTTAAAACTTTTGAGATTTGTTTGTTATTAGAGTAATTATAGACAAACTATCTGATGCATAACAAGAACTCTGCATTTATATCTTATAATAATAATAATATGTGTGTATGCGTGCATGTGGACAAAAAGTTTTTGCTTTATGAAATCATCATCTTTCTTTTTGGTATATGGAGAAACCGGTTGAAAAGGTTTCTAGAAAAGAAAATATTACTCTTTACATGAATTTTAATGTAAGTTTCGTTGTTTTAAATTTCTTTTAATAGTGTAGTTTTACTTTTAATTGAAAATCGTTTCTTTTAAATAAATATAAAAATATATTTTTTACTTTTCTAGTGATATTTTATTGATTTTTCGAACAGAATATCACTTGAATTTTTAGCTAATTATACGTGTCAAATCACTCTAAATCCAGCAACATACAAATGATATTATAAAAAAAAATACGACATACCATAAAAGGCTGTATATAAGAAAAATGGATATATTATAATTTCCTATATAGGCAAGAAGGTGAAAAAATAAAAATGATTCCAGAAAGAAGAGAGAAATAAAATATCACAAACTCATTCAAACCCTAATAGCCGTCTTCAATTTTACATAAAAACACAGAAGACAAAATCCTTTTTTACACCACGATCCATTTTCTCCTCTCTAGAAATCGAATCCTTCCATTCTATTCTACCTATCTTTTTTTTTTCAAGCGTATATCCTCTTTCTTTGGATAAAGTTTTATTTTCTTTCCTATCTCTAACCAAGTTCTGTCCTTTAATGGTGAACATATCAAATCGATCTATGGTCATTACATTTCAAATATAGATTATACGTATAAAACCCAAAGATGTGAGTTTTATTATTTCCATATTCTAAACTATTTTTATTATCATATCATTTTGAAAATAGAAAATAATTTTTATGTGTTAAAACATGAAAATTTGTCAATTTCTATTTTTTTAAAGAGTTTTATGTTTCCAAATGTTGTACGTACATGTTTTGATTATTTTTATGCATTGCCTACATTTCTTTAAACATAATTATTTAAGAAATTATAATTTGAGTTTGTAGCAATAGTATTGCATAAACAAATACAAATCACTTGGGGTGTAACCTTAGTTTTGGGGGATTAGAGGCTATAAAATATTCCATTTTTATTTTTCTTCATTTTCCATATTTAATTGCATCTGTTGAATTTCACTTAAAGAATCTGCATTCACATTAAAATGTCTTATAAACATAATGTGTATAAAATGGCCATTGTCAAATCAGTTAGATTTACATTTATTTAATTGATTAAATAAATTCATTATTTATATTTAGAATTGGGGAGTTTAATTCAACTGAATTGATTAGCTTAAATTTGATTGAGAAGCAATATTAGATCTATACGTTGAATGTCTCGTGGGTGGATATATGTTACTTTCTGCATTCCTTAAATTTAAACACTCTCATATATAAATTTTTATCTAATCCTTTGCTTAGGATTTTTGTTTAAAATTGATTGAATTTTATATTTGTTAGGTGCATTGTGTGCATTCATTTACATATGGAAAAGAGAAGTGTTTTTGCACTTTTACAGTTGTATGACTACATGGTCCAAGATGATGTAAGGAAGAAACCCTAGGCATTGAAAGCATAAGTAACATAGTACCTGCTACTAATGTACATCCAAAATTGATATTTTCATGAAGTTGGAAAATTTTAAATTAATCAAAAGAAGTCTAGTTCATCATCTCTTAAAAGATTCAAAGGTTCCGAATCAACAGGAGACAAAGGTATAATTTTGAGTTGTACTATTTTTGTGATTCTTATATGTTTAATTACTTTATACCACAAGACAAAGAATTTATATCGCAATTTCAAATTTTGTATTACAGTAGTAATTAGTAAAATTATTCAATAGAGGGACGAGGAGAGAGATATTGGAAGAAGGAATCTCGTAAAAGGTTCAACGGCTTCGAATCAACACGTGGAAAAGGTCTGATTTTCGGTGCTACTTTTTTTGTCATTTTTTTATGTTTAAGTACATCATATCACAAATTAAGAGATTTTATCACAAAATTTGTATTATAGGAGTAATTAATACAAATGTTCAAGAGATGGAAGAGGAGAGGGATCTAAGTGAGCTATTCGGTTCAAAATACATGAGCGATTGACTTCAATTTTATTGTGGTTTTTTGAAGAGAATTAGAAGGAACTTAAGAAAAGGTTCAATGATGGATCTTCTTTGAGAAGAGCCCCAAATTAGCAGCCAAACGAATTTTTCCTAGGTGCCCAACTCTTAGTCATTATTGAGAGGTCAACCCTAAAATATCTTTTATAATCATTTTGTAATAATTATAAGATTAAAAATTTAATTAGAATTTTATTAAGCTCCAAATGAGCTAAACATGTTTGTAGCTTGACTTCTACTTTGTGAATCAGATTATTCGCTCATAATTATTCGATGACTTTGATATTATGATTATTTGATTAAATTGATTGCTAGCCATAGAATATATATACATATTTTATGTTTAGTATATTAATCCCATAAAAAATACCCTTAAGGAATCGCCCTAGATTTTACACTATCACACACGATGAAGTATATGAACTGAAATAAATATATAATTGTGTTACGTGATATAGATCCATAGATCGTAAAAACCGGAATATCTAATATGTGGTTGGAATCTATCACGCTTACTAGACTTAGGGTCACTCAGTAAAGGTATCTAAGTTTAAGAAATAACCTCATAGCATACTGGGAAGAGTCTTACGTGGACCTTTGAATCCCGACTAATGGGTTTAACCCAACTCCTCCTTAATTAGAATACAGTATTTACATTATAATTTGTGAAGCTAAGCAGTTTGAGTTGTATCTAATATATACTCGTTAATTGCTATATTTTACTTGTTATATTATATTATTACACTAGTTGAACACTTTATATTAATTTTACATTCCCCGTAGAGAATGATTTTCTTACTATTATATTAATTATAACAATTTATGACGTGTGGAGAATAAACGTATCTAGTATGTGAATTATATCACTCCCAAGGCCCGATAACAACCGTAATGAAAGCTGACTATTTTCCTTGGTCCTTTATGCTGCAAAACTCACGCTCTAACTAAAGCGTCTGATCAAATACTAACAAAAAAATCGATATATGTATGGATAATAAATTTTTGCTTCAAGAAATCACCATATTTTACTTTTGAATATATACAGAGCCCCATCTATGGATATTAAATTTTATAATTATTAAGTTAAAGGGTGCAACTATTCTTAGGAGTATAGAGAAATAAAAAGTGAGATGAGATTATGGTGTCTATAGAGAATAAAAGTCAAAAGAAATACAGGTGGTCTTAAAACATATTTGGTGCTCTGGTGGTTGTAAACGAGTATATCAAAAACTAGATGTGAAAGCTTGTTTTAATTTCTCGAGACCTACAGAGTCGAACTCAAGTAAGTAATATGTTTTACCTTGTTTGTTTAATGTCTCCAAAAGGCCTTTTTTCGAACCAAACTAGAGTTGTTCACGAATATTTGTTTCTTAAATGGTGAAGCGGAACTTCCTTGAACACGTGTAAGATGTTATAGGATTTTTGTTTAAATTCTTCGAAAGATCTTTTTTTGAACTAAACTCGATTTGTTCACAGATAAATTGTTTCTTAAATGGTAAAGCGAAACTTCCTTGAACACACGTAAGATGTTCTAGCTTGTTTGTTTAAATTCTCTAAAAGATTTTTTTTCAAACTAAACTTCAGATTCATGAACAATTTGTTTCTTAAATGGTTGAGCGAAACTTCCTTGAACAATTGATAATGTATGAAATATATAATCTATAATCAAAAGTTTAATATTAATAAAGAAATTCAAATCCTAAGAAATTATAAAATCTTATTTAATATTTGAAATTCATTAATATATTTACAAATAAATAAAATATTAATTTATAAATCATAATATAAACGATTAATCGTTCGAACCAACTCAGTTCATACAAAGCTTTAACCGAACTAAGTTCAAACAAAACTTGAATCGAACACTGTTTAAAGAAAACTTAAATTAGAGATTAAACTTATTTATAAACTAATGAGTTCGAAAGAGTTTCTCATTAATATCCTTAGTTGCAAAAATTATTTTCTCTTTGGAGGGAGGTTTTGAAAAAGAGACAAGCCATAGTTGAAAAATAGGTGGGAAAACTATACCACTAGATAATAATAATAATACTAATAATAATAATAATAATGAAAAAAGTACCACACCACAATCCTATTTTATTGCCCCACCATAATCCTTGACACCAAACCACTACCAAGATAGAAAAAAAACTGAACACTTTAAACCAAATCCGCTCATGCATGATGGGAATTGTTGAATTTCAATTTTAGTAACAAAGTCAATTCACAAAAATGAAATTAAAAAGTTTGCTTCTCCTCCAAATTTTAAAAAAGAGATTGAGTTTAAAATTAATTATAATTTATAATTTTCGTGAAAAAAAACAAGCGAAGAAGACAAAAAAAGAAGAACTCCACTAGCTAACCAACCACCTAGGTGTTGTTTCAAATTCCAACACCTGAAGAAATATCACTTGCCCATTCAATATTACCCATCCCATCAACCTTTTAACTGCAATGCAAACACCCTAAATAATACCAAAACTTGAAAAGCATGTCACTGATTATTAACATAGAATTTATAATCATCATCATCACCAAAACATCATTCTAGATTATAGATCTAATTTTTCTCATAAATCAGTGTGAATTTTAATATTTATATGTATAAATTTTTTAAATAAAATTATTCAAGATTTATAGTACTCTATATATATATATTTGATAATATTAAGTATATATGGTACATATGATTTCAAATATAAATCAGCAATTTAGTATTAAACATGTTAAAACTTTTGAGATTTGTTTGTTATTGGAGTAATTATAGACATCGAACTATCTGATGAAATCATCATCTTTATTTTTGGTATATGGAGAAACCGGTTGAAAATGTTTCTAGAAAAGAAAATACTACTCTTTACATGAATTTAAATGTAAGTTTCTTTGTTTTCAATTTCTTTTAATAGTGTAGTTTTACTTTTAATTGAAAATCGTTTCATTTAAATAAATATAAAAATATATTTTATACTTTTCTAGTATTATTGTTCGATTTTTCCAACAGAATATCACTTGAATATTTAGCTAAATATACATGTTAAATCACTCTAAATCCAGCAACATACAAATGATATTATAAAAAAAGATACGACATACCATAAAAGGCTATATACAAGAAAAATGGATATATTATAATTTCATATTTAGGCAAGAAGGTGAAAAAAAAATATGATCCCAGCAAGAAGAGAGAAATAAAATATCACAAATCTCATTCAAACCCTAATAGCCGTCTTCAATTTCACATAAAAACACCGAAGACCATACCCTTTCTTACACCACGATCAATTTTCTCCTTTAGAAATCGAATTTTTCCATTCTATTCTACCTAATCTTTTTTTTCCAAGCCCATATCCTCCTCTTTCTGTATAAAGTTTTATTTTCTTTCCTATCTCTAACCAAGTTCCGTTTTTTAATGGTGAACATATCAAATCGATCTATGATCATTACATTTCAAATATAGATTATACGTATAAAACCCAAACCTTTGTTGAAGATGTGAGTTTTCTTATTTCCATATTCTAAATTATTTTTATTATCTTATAATTTTAAAAAAAGAAAATAATTTTTATTTGTTAAAACATGAAAATTTGTCAATTTCTATTTTTTAAAGAGTTTTATGTTTCCAAATGTTGTACGTACATGTTTTGATTATTTTTATGCATTGCCTACATTTCTTTAGACATAATTATTTAAGAAATTATAATTTGAGTTTGTAGCAATAATATTGCATAAACAAATACAAATCACTTGGGGGTGTAACCTTAGTTTTGGGGGATTAGGGGCTATAAAAGATTCCATTTTTATTTTTCTTCATTTTCCATCTTTAATTGCATATGTTGTATTAGAATTTCACTTAAAGAATCTGCATTCACATTAAAATGTCTTATAAACATAATGTGTATAAAATGGTCATTGTCAAATCAGTTAGATTTACATTCATTTAATTGATTAAATTAATTCATTATTTCTATTTAGAATTGGGGAGTTTAATTCAATTGAATTAATTAACCTTAATTTGGTTGAGAAGCAATATTAGATCTATACGTTGAATGTCTCATGGATATATGTTGCTTTCACAACTGCATTCCTTAAATTTAAACACTCTCATATATAATTTTTTATTTAATCCTTAGCTTAGGATTTTTGTTTAAAATTGATTGAATTTTATATTTGTTAGGTGCATTGTCAGCATTCATTTACAGATGGAAAAGAGAAGTGTTTGTGCACTTTTACAAGTGTTTGTGCACTTTTACAGTTGTATGACTACATGGTCCAAGATGATGTAAGGAAGAAACCCTAGGAATTGAAAGCATAAGTAACATAGTACCTTCTACTAATGTATATCCAAAATTGATATCTTCATGAAGCTGGAAAATTTTAAATCAATCAAAAGAAGTCTAGTTCATCATCTCTTAAAAAGATTCAAAGGTTCCGAATCAACACGAGACAAAGGTATGATTTTGAGTTCTACTATTATTGTGATTCTTATATGTTTAATTACTTTATACCACAAGACAAAGAATTTTTATCGCAATTTCAAATTTTGTATTACAGGAGTAATTAGTAAAATTATTCAATAGAGGGACGAGGAGAGAGATGTTGGAAGAAGGAATCTCACAAAAGATTCAACGGCTCCGAATCAACACGTGGTAAAGGTCTGATTTTTTGTGCTACTTTTTTTGTCATTTTTTTTATGTTTAAGTACATCATATCACAAATTAAGAGTTTTTATCACAAATTTTGTATTATAGGAGTAATTAATACAAATGTTCAAGAGTTGGAAGAGGAGAGGGATCAAAGTGAGCTATTCGGTTTAAATACATAAGAGCTTGACTTCAATTTGATTGTGGTTTTTTGAAGAGAATTAGAAGGAACTTAAGAAAAGGTTCAATGATGGATCTTCTTTGAGAAGAGCCCCAACTTAGCAGCCAAACGAATTTTTCCTAGGTGCCCAACTCTTAGTCATTATTGAGAGGTCAACCCTAAAATATCTTTTATAATCATTTTGTAATAATTATAAGATTAAAATTTTAATACGAATTTTATCAAGCTCCAAATGAGCTAAACATGTTTGTAGCTTGATTTCTACTTTGTGAATCATATTAATTATTCGATGATTTTGATATTATGATTATTTGATTAAATTGATTGCTAGCCATAGAATATATATACATATCTTATGTTTAGTATATTAATCCCATAAAAAATACCTTCAGGAATTGCCCTATATCTTACACTATCACCCACGATGAAGTATATGAACTAAAATAAATATATAATTGTGTTACGTGATATAGAATCCATAGATCGTAACAACCGGAATATCTAATATGTGGTTAGAATCTATCACGCTTACTGGACTTAGGTTCACTCAGTAAAAGTATCTAAGTTTAAGAAATAACCTCACAACATACTGGGAAAAGACTTACGTGGACCTTTGAATCCCGACTAATGGGTTTAACCTAACTCCCCCTTAATTAGAATACAATATTTGCATAATAATTTGTGAAGCTAAGCAGTTTGAGTTGTATCTAATATATACTCTGTAATTGCTATATTTTACTTGTTATATTATATTATTACACTAGTTGAACACTTTATATTAATTTTACATTCCCCGTAGAGAATGATTTTCTTACTATTATATTAATTATAACAATTTATGACCTGTGGAGAATAAACGTATCTAGTATGTGAATTATATCCCTCCCAATGCCCGATAGCAACAGCAATGAAAGCTGACTATTTTCCTTGGTCCTTTATGCTGCAAAACTCACGCTCTAACTAAAGCGTTTAATCAAATACTAACAAAAATATCGATATATGTATTGATAATAAATTTTTGCTTCAAGAAATCACCATATTTTACTTTTGAATATATACAGAGCCCCATCTATGGATATTAAATTTTATAATTATTACGTTAAAGGGTGCAACTATTCATAGGAGTATAGAGAAATAAAAAGTGAGATGAGATTATGGTGTCTATAGAGAATAAAAGTCAAAAGAAATACAGGTGGTCTGAAAACATATTTGGTGCTCTGGTGGTTGTAAACGAGTATATCGAAAACTAGATGTGAAAGATTGTTTTAATTTCTCGAAACCTATAGAGTCGAACTCAAGTAAGTAAGATGTTTTACCTTGTTTGTTTAACGTCTCCAAAAGGCCTTTTTTCGAACCAAACTAGAGTTGTTCACGAATATTTGTTTCTTAAATGGTGAAGCGGAACTTCCTTGAACACGTGTAAGATATTATAGGATTTTTGTTTAAATTCTTCGAAAGATCTTTTTTTGAACTAAACTCGATTTGTTCACAGATAAATTGTTTCTTGAATGGTAAAGCGAAACTTCCTTGAACACACGTAAGATGTTCTAGCTTTTTTGTTTAAATTCTCTAAAAGATCTTTTTTCAAACTAAACTTCAGATTCATGAACAATTTGTTTCTTAAATGGTTGAGCGAAACTTCCTTGAACATTTGATAATGTATGAAATATATAATCTATAATCAAAATTTTAATATTAATAAAGAAATTCAAATCTTAAGAAATTATAAAATCTTATTTAATATTTGAAATTCATTAATATATTTACAAATAAATAAAATATTAATTTATAAATCATAATATAAACGATTAATTAACAAACTCGTTCGAACCAACTCAGTTCATACAAAGCTTTAACCGAACTCAGTTCAAACAAACCTTGAATCGAACTCTGTTTAAACAAAACTTAAATTAGAGATTAAACTTATTTATAAACTAATGAGTTCGAAAGAGTTTCTCATTTATATCCTTAGTGGCAAAAATTCTTTTCTCTTTGGAGGGAGGTTTTGAAAAAGAGACAAGCCATAGTTGAAAAATAGGTGGGAAAACTATACCACTAGATAATAATAATAATAATAATATTAATAATAATAATAATAATAATAATAATAATAATAATAATAATAATAATGAAAGAAGTACCACACCACAAACCTATGCTATTGCCCCACCATAATCCTTGACACCAAACCACTACGAAGATAGAAAAAAAACTGAACACTTTAAACCAAAGCCATTCATGCATGATGGGAATTGTTGAATTTCAATTTTAGTAACGGAGTCAATTCACAAAAATGAAATTAAAAAGTTTGCTTCTACTCCAAATTTAAAAAAAGAGATTGAGCTTAAAATTAATTATAATTTATATTTTTCGTGAAACAAAACAAGCGAAGAAGACAGAAGAAAGAGGAACTCCACTAGCTAACCAACCACCTAGATGTTGTTTCAAATTCCAACACCTGAAGAAATATCACTTGCCTATTCAGTATTACCCATCCCATTAACCTTTTAATTGGAATGCAAACACCCTAAATAATAAAAAAACTTGACAAGCAAGTCAATAATTATTAACATAGAATTTATAATCATCATCATCACCAAATCATCATTATATCCACAACATCATTCTAGATTATAGATCTAATTTTTCTCATAAATCAATGTGAATTTTTATATTTATATGTATAAATTTTTTGAATAAAATTACTCAAGATCTATAATACTATATATATATATATTTGATAACATAAAGTATATATGGTACATATGATTTCAAATATAAATCAGCAATTTAGTATTAAACATGTTAAAACTTTTGAGATTTGTTTGTTATTAGAGTAATTATAGACAAACTATCTGATGCATAACAAGAACTCTGCCTTTATATCTTATAATAATAATAATATGTGTGTATGCGTGCATGTGGACAAAAAGTTTTTGCTTCATGAAATCATCATCTTTCTTTTTGGTATATGGAGAAACCGGTTGAAAAGGTTTCTAGAAAAGAAAATATTACTCTTTACATGAATTTTAATGTAAGTTTCGTTGTTTTCAATTTCTTTTAATAGTGTAGTTTTACTTTTAATTGAAAATCGTTTCTTTTAAATAAATATAACAATATATTTTTTACTTTTCTAGTGATATTGTTTGATTTTTCCAACAGAATATCACTTGAATTTTTAGCTAATTATACGTGTCAAATCACTCTAAATCCAGCAACATACAAATGATATTATAAAAAAAGATACGACATACCATAAAAGGCTGTATATAAGAAAAATGGATATATTATAATTTCCTATTTAGGCAAGAAGGTGAAAAAATAAAAATGATTCCAGAAAGAAGAGAGAAATAAAATATCACAAACTCATTCAAACCCTAATAGCCGTCTTCAATTTTACATAAAAACACAGAAGACAAAATCCTTTTTTACACCACGATCCATTTTCTCCTCTCTAGAAATCGAATCCTTCCATTCTATTCTACCTATCTTTTTTTTCCAAGCCTATATCCTCCTCTTTCTTTGGATAAAGTTTTATTTTCTTTCCTATCTCTAACCAAGTTCTGTCATTTAATGGTGAACATATCAAATCGATCTATGGCCATTACATTTCAAATATAGATTATACGTATAAAACCCAAAGATGTGAGTTTTATTATTTCCATATTCTAAATTATTTTTATTATGTTATCATTTTGAAAATAGAAAATAATTTTTATGTGTTAAAACATGAAAATTTGTCAATTTCTATTTTTTTAAAGAGTTTTATGTTTCCAAATGTTGTACGTACATGTTTTGATTATTTTTATGCATTGCCTACATTTCTTTAAACATAATTATTTAAGAAATTATAATTTGAGTTTGTAGCAATAGTATTGCATAAACAAATACAAATCACTTGGGGTGTAACCTTAGTTTTGGGGGATTAGGGGCTATAAAATATTCCATTTTTATTTTTCTTCATTTTCCATATTTAATTGCATATGTTGAATTCCACTTAAAGAATCTGCATTCACATTAAAATGTCTTATAAACATAATGTGTATAAAATGGCCATTGTCAAATCAGTTAGATTTACATTTATTTAATTGATTAAATAAATTCATTATTTATATTTAGAATTGGGGAGTTTAATTCAACTGAATTGATTAGCTTAAATTTGATTGAGAAGCAATATTAGATCTATACGTTGAATGTCTCGTGGGTGGATATATGTTACTTTCTGCATTCCTTAATTTTAAACATTCTCATATATAAATTTTTATCTAATCCTTAGCTTAGGATTTTTGTTTAAAATTGACTGAATTTTATATTTGTTAGGTGCATTGTGTGCATTCATTTACATATGGAAAAGAGAAGTGTTTGTGCACTTTTACAGTTGTATGACTACATGGTCCAAGATGATGTAAGGAAGAAACCCTAGGCATTGAAAGCATAAGTAACATAGTACCTGCTACTAATGTACATCCAAAATTGATATTTTCATGAAGTTGGAAAATTTTAAATTAATCAAAAGAAGTCTAGTTCATCATCTCTTAAAAGATTCAAAGGTTCCGAATCAACAGGAGACAAAGGTATAATTTTGAATGCTACTATTTTTGTGATTCTTATATGTTTAATTACTTTATACCACAAGACAAAGAATTTATATCGCAATTTCAAATTTTGTATTACAGTAGTAATTAATAAAATTATTCAATAGAGGGACGAGGAGAGAGATATTGGAAGAAGGAATCTCGTAAAAGGTTCAACGGCTCCGAATCAACACGTGGCAAAGGTCTGATTTTCGGTGCTACTTTTTTTGTCATTTTTTTATGTTTAAGTACATCATATCACAAATTAAGAGTTTTTATCACAAAATTTGTATTATAGGAGTAATTAATACAAATGTTCAAGAGATGGAAGAGGAGAGCGATCTAAGTGAGCTATTCGGTTCAAAAAATACATGAGAGATTGACTTCAATTTTATTGTGGTTTTTTGAAGAGAATTAGAAGGAACTTAAGAAAAGGTTCAATGATGGATCTTCTTTGAGAAGAGCCCCAAATTAGCAGCCAAACGAATTTTTCCTAGGTGCCCAACTCTTAGTCATTATTGAGAGGTCAACCCTAAAATATCTTTTATAATCATTTTGTAATAATTATAAGATTAAAAATTTAATAAGAATTTTATTAAGCTCCAAATGAGCTAAACATGTTTGTAGCTTGACTTCTACTTTGTGAATCAGATTATTAGCTTATAATTATTCGATGATTTTGATATTATGATTATTTGATTAAATTGATTGCTAGCCATAGAATATATATACATATCTTATGTTTAGTATATTAATTCCATAAAAAATACCCTTAAGGAATTGCCCTAGATTTTACACTATCACACACGATGAAGTATATGAACTGAAATAAATATATAATTGTGTTACGTGATATAGATCCATAGATCGTAAAAACCGGAATATCTAATATGTGGTTGGAATCTATCACGCTTACTAGACTTAGGGTCACTCAGTAAAGGTATCTAAGTTTAAGAAATAACTTCATAGCATACTGGGAAGAGACTTACGTGGACCTTTGAATCCCGATTAATGGGTTTAACCCAACTCCTCCTTAATTAGAATACAATATTTACATTATAAAGTGAAGCTAAGCAGTTTGAGTTGTATCTAATATATACTCGTTAATTGCTATATTTTACTTGTTATATTATATTATTACACTAGTTGAACACTTTATATTAATTTTACATTCCCCGTAGAGAATGATTTTCTTACTATTATATTAATTATAACAATTTATGACGTGTGGAGAATAAACGTATCTAGTATGTGAATTATATCACTCCCAAGGCCCGATAACAACCGTAATGAAAGCTGACTATTTTCGTTGGTCCTTTATGCTGCAAAACTCACGCTTTAACTAAAGCGTCTGATCAAATACTAACAAAAAAATCGATATATGTATGGATAATAAATTTTTGCTTCAAGAAATCACCATATTTTACTTTTGAATATATACAGAGCCTCATCTATGGATATTAAATTTTATAATTATTACGTTAAAGGGTGCAACTATTCATAGGAGTATAGAGAAATAAAAAGTGAGATGAGATTATGGTGTCTATAGAGAATAAAAGTCAAAAGAAATACAGGTGGTCTTAAAACATATTTGGTGCTCTGGTGGTTGTAAACGAGTATATCGAAAACTAGATGTGAAAGCTTGTTTTAATTTCTCGAGACCTACAGAGTCGAACTCAAGTAAGTAATATGTTTTACCTTGTTTGTTTAATGTCTCCAAAAGGCCTTTTTTCGAACCAAACTAGAGTTGTTCACGAATATTTGTTTCTTAAATGGTGAAGCGGAACTTCCTTGAACACGTGTAAGATGTTATAGGATTTTTGTTTAAATTCTTCGAAAGATCTTTTTTTGAACTAAACTCGATTTGTTCACATATAAATTGTTTCTTAAATGGTAAAGCGAAACTTCCTTGAACACACGTAAGATGTTCTAGCTTGTTTGTTTAAATTCTCTAAAAGATTTTTTTTCAAACTAAACTTCAGATTCATGAACAATTTGTTTCTTAAATGGTTGAGCGAAACTTCCTTGAACAATTGATAATGTATTAAATATATAATCTATAATCAAAAGTTTAATATTAATAAAGAAATTCAAATCTTAAGAAATTATAAAATCTTATTTAATATTTGAAATTCATTAATATATTTACAAATAAATAAAATATTAATTTATAAATCATAATATAAACGATTAATCGTTCGAACCAACTCAGTTCATACAAAGCTTTAACCGAACTAAGTTCAAAAAAAACTTGAATCGAACACTGTTTAAAGAAAACTTAAATTGGAGATTAAACTTATTTATAAACTAATGAGTTCGAAAGAGTTTCTCATTAATATCCTTAGTTGCAAAAATTATTTTCTCTTTGGAGGGAGGTTTTGAAAAAGAGACAAGCCATAGTTGAAAAATAGGTGGGAAAACTATACCACTAGATAATAATAATAATAATACTAATAATAATAATAATAATAATAATAATAATAATGAAAAAAGTACCACACCACAATCCTATTTTATTGCCCCACCATAATCCTTGACACCAAACCACTACCAAGATAGAAAAAAAACTGAACACTTTAAACCAAATCCGCTCATGCATGATGGGAATTGTTGAATTTCAATTTTAGTAACAAAGTCAATTCACAAAAATGAAATTAAAAAGTTTTCTTCTCCTCCAAATTTTTAAAAAGAGATTGAGTTTAAAATTAATTATAATTTATAATTTTCGTGAAACAAAACAAGCGAAGAAGACAAAAAAAGAAGAACTCCACTAGCTAACCAACCACCTAGGTGTTGTTTCAAATTCCAACACCTGAAGAAATATCACTTGCCCATTCAATATTACCCATGCCATTAACCTTTTAACTGCAATGCAAACACACTAAATAATACCAAAACTTGAAAAGCAAGTCACTGATTATTAACATAGAATTTATAATCATCATCATCACCAAAACATCATTCTAGATTATAGATCTAATTTTTCTCATAAATCAGTGTGAATTTTAATATTTATATGTATACATTTTTTAAATAAAATTATTCAAGATTTATAGTACTCTATATATATATATTTGATAATATTAAGTATATATGGTACATATGATTTCAAATATAAATCAGCAATTTAGTATTAAGCATGTTAAAACTTTTGAGATTTGTTTGTTATTGGAGTAATTATAGACATCGAACTATCTGATGCATAACAAGAACCCTGCCTTTATATCTTATAATAATAATAATATGTGTGTATGAGTGCATGTGGACAAAAGGTTTTTGCTTCATGAAATCATCATCTTTATTTTTGGTATATGGAGAAACTGGTTGAAAATGTTTCTAGAAAAGAAAATACTACTCTTTACATGAATTTAAATGTAAGTTTCTTTGTTTTCAATTTCTTTTAATAGTGTAGTTTTACTTTTAATTGAAAATCGTTTCATTTAAATAAATATAAAAATATATTTTATACTTTTCTAGTATTATTGTTCGATTTTTCCAACAGAATATCACTTGAATATTTAGCTAAATATACATGTTAAATCACTCTAAATCCAGCAACATACGAATGATATTATAAAAAAAGATACGACATACCATAAAAGGCTATATACAAGAAAAATGGATATATTATAATTTCATATTTAGGCAAGAAGGTGAAAAAAAAATATGATCCCAGCAAGAAGAGAGAAATAAAATATCACAAATCTCATTCAAACCCTAATAGCCGTCTTCAATTTCACATAAAAACACCGAAGACCATACCCTTTCTTACACCACGATCAATTTTCTCCTCTAGAAATCGAATTTTTTCATTCTATTCTACCTAATCTTTTTTTTCCAAGCCCATATCCTCCTCTTTCTGTATAAAGTTTTATTTTCTTTCCTATCTCTAACCAAGTTCCGTTTTTTAATGGTGAACATATCAAATCGATCTATGATCATTACATTTCAAATATAGATTATACGTATAAAACCCAAACCTTTGTTGAAGATGTGAGTTTTCTTATTTCCATATTCTAAATTATTTTTATTATCTTATAATTTTAAAAATAGAAAATAATTTTTATTTGTTATAACATGAAAATTTGTCAATTTCTATTTTTTTTAAAGAGTTTTATGTTTCCAAATGTTGTACGTACATGTTTTGATTATTTTTATGCATTGCCTACATTTCTTTAGACATAATTATTTAAGAAATTATAATTTGAGTTTGTAGCAATAATATTGCATAAACAAATACAAATCACTTGGGGTGTAACCTTAGTTTTGGTGGATTAGTGGCTATAATAGATTCCATTTTTATTTTTCTTCATTTTCCATCTTTAATTGCATCTGTTGTAATAGAAATTTACTTCAAGAATCTGCATTCACACTAAAATGTCTTATGAACATAATGTGTATAAAATGGCCATTGTCAAATCAGTTAGATTTACTTTTATTTAATTAGTTAAATTAATTCATTATTTATATTTAGAATTGGGGAGTTTAATTCAATTGAATTAATTAGCCTAAATTTGATTGAGAAGCAATATTAGATCTATACGTTGAATGTCTCGTGGATATAGTTTGCTTTCACAACTGCATTCCTTAAATTTAAACACTCTCATATATAAATTTTTATCTAATCCTTAGCTTAGGATTTTTTTTAAAATTGATTGAATTTTATATTTGTTAGGTGCATTGTGAACATTCATTTACAGATGGAAAAGAGAAGTGTTTGTGCACTTTTACAGTTGTATGACTACATGGTCCAAGATGATGTAAGGAAGAAACCCTAGGCATTGAAAGCATAAGTAACATAGTACCTGCTACTAATGTACATCCAAAATTTATATCTTCATGAAGTTGGAAAATTTTAAATCAATCAAAAGAAGTCTGGTACATCATCTCTTAAAAGATTCAAAGGTTCCGAATCAACACGAGACAAAGTTATGATTTTGAGTGCTACTATTTTTATGATTCTTATATGTTTAATTACTTTATACCACAAGACAAAGAATTTTTATCGCAATTTCAAATTTTGTATTACAGGAGTAATTAGTAAAATTATTCAATAGAGGGACGAGGAGAGAGATGTTGGAAGAAGGAATCTCGCAAAAGTATCAAAGGCTCCATATAAACACGTGGCAAAGGTCTGATCTTCGGTGCTACTTTTTTGTCATTTTTTTATGTTTAAGTACATCATATCACAAATTAAGAGTTTTTATCACAAATTTTGTATTATAGGAGTAATTAATACAAATGTTCAAGAGATGGAAGAGGAGAGGGATCTAAGTGAGCTATTCGGTTCAAAATACATGAGAGCTTGACTTTAATTTGATTGTGGTTTTTTGAAGAGAATTAGAAGGAACTTAAGAAATGGTTCAATGATGGTTCTTCTTTGAGAAGAGCCCCAACTTAGCAGCCAAACGAATTTTTCCTAGGTGCCCAACTCTTAGTCATTTTTGAGAGGTCAACCCTAAAATATCTTCTATAATAATTTTGTAATAATTATAAGATTAAAAATTTGGTACGAATTTTATCAAGCTGCAAATGAGCTAAACATGTTTGTAGCTTGATTTCTACTTTGTGATCATATTATTCGCTTATAATTATTTGATGATTTTGATCTTATGAATATTTGATTGAATTGATTACTAGCCACAGAATATATACATATCTTATGTTTAGTATCTTAATCCCATAAAAAATACCCTTCAGGAATTGCCCTAGATCTTACACTATCACCCACGATGAAGTATATGAACTGAAATAAATATATAATTGTGTTACGTGATATAGAATCCATAGATCGTAACAACCAGAATATCTAATATCTGGTTAGAATCTATCACGCTTACTAGACTTAGGGTCACTCAGGAAAGGTATCTAAGTTTAATAAATAACCTCATAGCATACTGGAAAGAGACTTACGTGGACCTTTGAATCCCGACTAATGGGTTTAACCCAACTCCCCCTTAATTAGAATACAATATTTGCATAATAATTTGTGAAGCTAAGCAGTTTGAGTTGTATCTAATATATACTCGTTAATTTCTATATTTTACTTGTTATATTATATTATTACACTAGTTGAACACTTTATATTAATTTTACATTCCCCGTAGAGAATGATTTTCTTACTATTATATTAATTATAACAATTTATGACGTGTGGAGAATAAACGTATCTAGTATGTGAATTATATCACTCCCAAGGCCTGATAGCAACCGCAATGAAAGCTGACTATTTTCCTTGGTCCTTTATGCTGCAAAACTCACGCTCTAACTAAAGTGTTTGATCAAATACTAACAGAAAAATCGATATATGTATGGATAATAAATTTTTGCTTCAAGAAATCACCATAATTTACTTTTGAATATATACCGAGCCTCATCTATGGATATTAAATTTTATAATTATTACGTTAAAGGTGCAACTATTCATAGGAGTATAGAGAAATAAAAAGTGAGAGAAGATTATGGTGTCTATAGAGAATAAAAGTCAAAAGAAATACAGGTGGTCTTCAGAACAAATTTGGTTCTCTGGTGGTTGTAAACGAGTATATCGAAAACTACATGTGAAAGCTTGATTAAATTTCTCGAGACCTACAAAGTCGAACTCAAGTAAGTAAGATGTTTTACCTTGTTTGTTTAACTTCTCCAAAAGGCCTTTTTTCGAACCACGCTAGAGTTGTTCACGAATATTTGTTTCTTAAATGGTGAAGCGGAACTTCCTTAAACACGTGTAAGATGTTATAGGTTTTTGTTTAACTTCTTCGAAAGATCTTTTTTTTGAACCAAACTCAACTTGTTCACAGATAAATTGTTTCTTAAACACACATAAGATGTTCTAGCTTGTTTGTTTAAATTCTCTACAAGATATTTTTCAAACAAAACTTGAGATTCGTGAACAATTTGTTTCTTAAATGGTGGAGCGAAACTTCCTTGAACAATTGATAATGTATGAAATATATAATCTATAATCAAAAGTTAAATATTAATAAAGAAAATCAAATCTTAAGAAATTATAAAATCTTATTTAATATATGAAATTCATTAATATATTTACTAATATATAAAATATTAATTTAAAAATCATAATATAAACGATTAATTAACAAACTCGTTCGTACCAACTCAGTTCATACAAAGCTTTAACCGAACTCAGTTCAAACACACCTTGAATCGAACTCTGTTTAAACAAAACGTAAATTAGAGATTAAACTTATTTACAAACTAATGAGTTCAAAAGAGTTTCTCATTTATATCCTTAGTGGCAAAAATTCTTTTCTCTTTGGAGGGAGGTTTTGAAAAAGAGACAAGCCATAGTTGAAAAATAGGTGGGAAAACTATACCACTAGATAATAATAATAATAATAATAATAATAATAATAATAATAATAATAATAATAATAATAATAATAATGAAAGAAGTACCACACCACAAACCTATTCTATTGCCCCGCCATAATCCTTGACACCAAACCACTACCAAGATAGAAAAAAAAACTGAACACTTTAAACTCTGGATTGGAAATGACACGTTGTATGCTACATGAGAAAAATGACACGTGAGAGGCGAAACCGCAAAAATGCTACGTGAGAGGCGAAACCGGTTTATATTGGAAGTGACACGTTGTATGCTACATGAGAAAAATCTTCCAAAACATTTTTGGGCAGAAGCCGCAAATACTGCAGTATTTTTGCAAAATCGGCTTCTCACAAGGGCAATCATTGATAAAACACCTTTTGAAGCATGGTATGGCTATAAACCATCTCTCAAATTTCTTAAGGTATTTGGATGTTTGTGTTTTTTCTCATGTTCCTCAAGTTAAAAGGGACAAGCTAGACAAAAGAGCACTTCATGGGATCTTCATTGGTTATAGTTCAGTTTCAAAAGCTTATAAAAAATTTCAACCATAAATTGGAAAAATTGTTATAAGCAGAGATGTGAATTTTATGGAGGAAGAAGAATGGAATTGGAATAGTGAAGATAACATTATTTTAAAAGTGTCAAATACCAAGTTTCAAGAACAAAGCATGGATGATCAGGAAAATGAAATAATTGATGATATTCCTGTAAGAGGCACAAGGTTACTTCCTGAAATTTATCAACGTTGCAACATTGCTGTATGTGAACCTGAAAATTATGAAGAAGCCAAGACAAATGAAAATTGGCTAGCCGCAATGAGAGGAGTTGTTCATGATTGAAAAAAATAAAACATGGGAGTTGGTAGATAAACCTCAAGATAGGAAGGTCATTGGGGTTAAATGGGTTTTCGGGACCAAACTCAATGCTGATGGATCAATCAACAAGCATAAAGCTAGGCTGGTGGTTAAAGGGTATGCACAGATATTTGGTGTGAACTATTCTGACACCTTTGCCCTAGTTGCTAGACATGACACCATCAGGATGTTGCTTGCTTTTGCTGCACAAATGAATTGGAAACTATATCAGTTAGATGTCAAGTCGGCTTTTTCGAATGGTATTCGGCAGGAGGAGATTTATGTAGAACAACCAGAAGGCTTTGTAAAAGATGGAGAAGAAGATAAGGTATATATTCTTAAAAAGGCACTTTATGGGTTGAAACAAGCCCCAAGAGCATGGTACAGTAAAATTGATGAACACTTGCTCAGTTTCGGTTTTTATTTTTTTTTTGCTCGGCAAGTAGAACTTATATTAATCAAACTTTCAAGTTACATGGGCTCACAAAGGGCCTATTACATTTTAAACTTGGGCCAGTCCACTTGGACCCCCTTACACTTAGAAAGCTAAAAAACAAAACGTACTAAGTAAAGTACCACATATCACATGTACACAAGTACATTACACCGAATCTAACAATCCCATCTAACCCTAATCGGATCTATAACCCTCTTCTCTTCCACTTTCTTGAATCTACAAAGCGCTTCTTTGAACGCCATTGAGATACTTTCAACTATTTTCTCTTCAGTTTTCCAGATATTGTTGAAGATTCTCTCATTTCTTTCGATCCAGATGATATAAGTAGCAATCGAAAGAAGTATTCTCATTACCTCTTGGTTCGTAGCTTTGCCGCTTTGAAAGTCAATGAACCATTTCATCAGGTTCTCCCAATCTGAGATCTTGGTAGAAACCCTATGAATGTTCAAGCATCTAAACCATATTCTCTTCGTAACCCCACATTCCCAGAATAGGTGATTTCTGTCTTCACTCGTTAATTTGCAGAACTCACACAGTGAATTAGATATAACGCCCCAAGAAGCTAACCGATATTTGGTCGGTAATCTATCCAAATGGATCAACCACAATATAAATTTGTATTTCGGAGGGCTTTTAGAACTCCAGATGATTCTAGACCATTCATTGAGCAGTTTTTTTGGTCTCAGATATTCATAAGTTTCTCTAAAAGAAAAGGTACCTTTTTTATTACAGCTCCATATAATTTCGTCTCTTTTATTAGGCTCAATAGTGATATTTGCGGTGACTTTATCCATGAATTTGAAATTTGCAGGCCATCGCCATCTCGTACCATTAATAAATTTGCTCAGTTTACAATCAATTTAGTAGCCTGAGACCAAACTACTGCTCTGAATATCTTGGAGACACCTGTTGTGAGGTATCCAAAAGTCACCCCATAGCGAGATGTCTTTGCCATTTCCAATCTGGTATGATATTAACTTACTCGCAATATGTCTTAATTTGAGGATTTTCCTCCAACCCCAAGAGGTATCTTGGGGAATTTGGATTAGCCAGAAGGATTTGCCCTTTAGTAAGTTAACTTGAACCCAATTAGACCATAAGGTTTTCTTTGGGAAACAGCAGTTCGATAATAGTTTAAGGATAGCTGTTTGATTTTGGATAAGTAAGTCCCTTATCCCTAAGCCACCTTCCTGAATAGGATAGCAAATAGCTTCCCATGAGACCTTGGCCCCTCCTTTAAATTCACTAGACCCTCTCCACAGAAAAGCCATAATCTTTTGTTGAAGTACCTTAATAACTTTCTTAGGAACAGCAAATATATTAAACCAGAAACTTGATAGATTGTTGAGAACTGATTTGATTAATTGAAGTCTTCCAGCATAAGATAGATATTTTGAACTCCAGTGCTCTATTTTATTAATCATTTTCTCAATTAAGGGCTTGCAATCATCTGCATTTAATCTTCCAGTAATTAAAGGAACCCCTAAATATCTCATAGGAAGTTGGCCCTCAGGAATCTGGAGAATGTCCCACATACTTTGTTTAATATCATCAGAACACCCACCATAAAAGATGTTACTTTTATTAAAACTTATCTGGAGGCCTGATAATCTGTAAAATAAGTCTAAGCCTTTCTTGATGAGTATAGCTGTACCGATAGAAGGTTTAAAAAACACCATAAGATCATCAGCAAACATCAAATTATTTAACTGAAGCTCTCTACATTTAGGGTGCCAATTGAAACTTCTCTTCCTGCCAATCTTTATAAATATCTGAGCTAAAATTTCCATACACAGGACAAATAGGTAGGGGGAGAGTGGGTCCCCCTGTCTTAAGCCCCTCTCCCCCTTAATAAAACCTTTGGGAGATCCATTGATTAATAAGCTATAAGAAGTTGTTGTTAAGCACATTTTAATCCAATCTATGAATTTTCCAGGATAACCAAATGTCTCTAGTACTTTAATAACAAAATCCCAATCAAGAGAATCATAGGCTTTCATTAAGTAAAGCTTTAAAGCACATCTTTTAGAAATTTGAGCTCTATTATAGCCCCTTACCAACACTTGAGCAATGAGAATATTCTCTCCAATACTTCTATGTTGAACAAAGGCAGATTGATTATTTGAAATTAAGTCCTGTAGTGTGTTCTTGAGCCTATTAACAATCAACTAGGCTATGATTTTATAAATTATGTTACAGCATGAAATGGGCCTGTAACTTTTAACTGAAGATGGATTATGACACTTAGGTATTAAAGTTATAATAGCTGAATTAACCTCCTTTAATAATTGACAGTCTTGTAAGGCACTCTTGATAGCTTCACAGATATCAGGTCCAATTATGTCCCACATCTTTTTAAAGAACCCAGCTGTATAACCATCATGCCCGGGGCTCTTGGAATTATCCATTGAGAACAAGGCATCCTTGATCTCCTTATCAGTTATAGGTAAAGTTAAATCTTTTGCTTGATTCTCTGAGATCTTTTTAGAATTAATTCTGTTAAGAAGGTCAACATTGTAATTCTCTCTATTACTTCTTTTCTTGCCCAGGAGATCAGAATAGAAATTCACAAATTCAAGTGATATTTCAGTTTCATCAGAGCTAATAGTCCCATTTTCCAAGGTAAGGGTATTGATACTATTTTGAGATTTTCTACCATTGACCCACTTCATGAAATAAGCTGTGTTCAAATCTCCTTCATCTACCCATATAGCTCTAGACTTTTGTCTCATAATAAATTCCTCCTTAGCTTTTCATCATGTAACTCAGTGAGAAGTTGATTTTCTTCTCGTAATACCTCTTCACTTTTGTTACCTTGAAGCCTAATATTTTGAATATCAGTTAATCTATTCTGGATATGGCTAATTTTGTTTGAACCATTTTTAAAATGTAGGTTGTTGAACTCCTTGAGCTTACCTTTGAGTATTTTCAGCTTCTTGGTAAGGTTGTACATAGGAGAACCATTAATTTTGGTTTTCCATGTTTCAACCACCAATGGAGTAAAAAGTTCATGTTCCATCCATACACTATAGAATCTGAATGGAGATGGGCCCCTTTTCCTGAATGGAATGATTTCCAAGTGTTGACTACAGTGGTCAGATACACCTGGAGGTTTAAGTATTAAGGAGGTTTGATTAAATTTATTGAGCCAGTTAGAATTGACATAGGTTCTATCAATTCTACTTGCTCTCATATCATCACTAGCAGCTCTATTTGTCCATGTAAACTTAGGACCATTATATATGAGGTCAGTGAGTTCCATATCCTCTATACATTTAATCATATCATGTGAGCTCTCAGTTAAACTGTCACAATTCATTCTCTCATCCACATTAGTGATTTCATTGAAATCACCTTGAATGACCCAAGCTTCATTATTCACTATGTTCTCCCATCCCCTCAATGTATGCCAAAGAGTGTGTCTAAGATTAACATCATTCATGGCATACACTGGGGTATAGTAAAATTCTGTTCTAGACTCTATGTGTTTGATCTTGCATAACATAGCTTGATCAGTCATATTAAGAACATTAACATCCACAATTTTTGAATTCCAACAGGTCCAGATACGCCCATGTTCATGTTTGGAGTAGTTAGTAGCTACTTGCCATTTATTAAAAGTAGATTTTAAAATCCTATCTGACTTATGAAACTTGATTTTAGTTTCCAGAAAGCTGAAAACCCAAGTATCTTTATTGACAACTTGCTTCAGGCAATTATCTTGCTTGAGCTTTTTATTCATACCTCTCACATTCCACGTAATGATCATTAAACAGATGGGGGTCAGGAGGCTTTTCAGCCACCACTTCTGCATCTTGACTTAATAAATTTGTAACCACTTCATCTAAATTTTCATTATTCAGAATATCAAAGCTAAGTTTGGGTTTTTCTAAAAGTCCTTTAGAATCAACATTATATGTCAAGAAAGATGAAGGGGGAATTCATATAATCTCTTTATATGTTGATGATCTTCTTGACACTGGAAATAACACAAGTCTTGTGGATAATTTCAAGAAAGAAATAATGAAAGAATTTGAGATGACAGACCTTGGGTTGATGAGCTTCTTTCTCGGAATGGAAATAAAACAAGGTGAATATGAAGTTTTTATTTGTCAAAAGAAATATGCAAAGGAGATTCTAAAGAAGTTTAGTCTTGAAGAATGCAAAGAAATGAACACTCCCATGAACCAAAAGGAGAAACTTTGCAAAGAGGATGGAGCGGAAAAGATAGATGAAATATACTATAGGAGTCTAATTGGTTATTTAATGTATCTAACAACCACTCGACCTGACATTTTAAATGCAGTGAGTATTTTATCTCGATTCATGCATTGTCCTAGTGAAATGCATCTAAAAGCTGCAAAAAGAGTAATTCGCTATGTAAAAGAAACTTGTGATTTTGGAATTAAATTCAAAAAAGGAAAAACCTTCACACTGGTTGGTTAATCGGATGGAGATGTTGTTATTCTCTACTGCAACATTGACAATCAAATTGCAGATATCTTTACCAAGCCATTGCCTGTCACAAAGTTTTAGTTTCTACGCAGTAAGCTTGGAGTTTGCAGTTCCTAAAGCAAGGAGGAGTGTTGAAATAAGTGTTTAGGACTGCTATTATGATTTTACTTATATTATGTATGTAGTTTAAATATTCAAATTATATAACCGTTAGCAGTTATTAGATAGGCAGTTACATTTAGGTTTTATAAAAACTGATGTCTGTAGTAACATTCTATTCATCAGATAAATAAATATTGTTTTCTTATCCTTCTATATTACAACAATTGGTATCAGAGCAATCTTCTTAACTGACCTGTTTGAGAATCCATGGAAGGCCAAACAAATTTTTCATCAATTGCTCCGCCGGTGTTTGATGGAGAAAACTATCAAATCTGAGCAGTTCGTATGGAGACTTATTTGAGTGCTTTAGATCTTTGGGATGTTATGGAAGA
Source organism: Nemophila menziesii (assembly GCA_029959085.1). Lineage (NCBI taxonomy): Eukaryota > Viridiplantae > Streptophyta > Magnoliopsida > Boraginales > Hydrophyllaceae > Nemophila > Nemophila menziesii. The sequence goes on along the minus strand of JARWIR010000005.1, from coordinate 59,265,429 downwards.
AGACGTAGAAATTCCTGTACGACAAGAAAATCCAACCATTGCACAGATAAAATTTCATAATCAAAAGAAAGCAAAAAAGGCAAAAGCAAAAGCATGTCTATTTGCAGCAGTCTCGCAAAGTATCATGATACGTATCATGACTCTTAAGACAGCAAAAGAGATTTGGGATTCTCTCAAAAAAGAATATGAAGGAAATGATAAAATTCGTGGAATGCAAGTTTTAAATTTGATACGTGATTTTGAATTACAAAAGATGAAGAAGGGTGAGTCCATCAAAGAATATACTGATAGGTTGATGAACATTGCAAACCGACTCAGATTACTTGGTTCATCTCTTCCAGAATCAAGGATTGTTGAAAAAATTCTGGTAACATTGCCAGAACAATTTGAAGCCACAATTACATCCCTAGAAAACACTAAGGATATGTCAAAAATCACTCTTATCGAATTGTTAAATTCTCTACAAGCACAAGAGCAACGTAGAGCAATGAGACATGAGGGTGAACTTGAGGGAGCATTGACTGCAAAGTTTCAAGGTTCTGAAAATAAAAAAGGTCAAGAGGGAAGGCGTAGTTATAATTCTTGTTTTCATTGTAAGAAGAAAGGGCACCCACCATTCAAGTGTTGGAGAAGGCCAGATGCCCAGTGTTCCAAATGCAATGAGATGGGACATGAAGCAGTTATATGCAAAACCTCAAAATGTTCAAAATACAACAAGATGGGACATGATGCAATCATATGCAAAACAAAAAATCAACAATATGATGCTAATGCCCAAATTGCTGATGAAGATGAAGAGGATCAATTATTTGTCGCAAAATGTTTTTCAAGCATTGAATCAAAAGAAGCTTGGCTCATTGATAGTGGTTGTACTAACCACGTGACATATGACAAAGAGTTGTTTAAAGAATTAAGGAGCACCAACAAATCAAAAGTTCGAATTGGTAATGGAGATTACATAGATGTCAAAGGAAAAGGTACAATTTCAATTTCTAGTTTCTTTGGTACAAAGTATATTTTTGATGTGTTGTATGTTCCTGAAATCAACCAAAACTTGTTGAGTGTTGGACAATTTTGAAAAGGTTTATAAGGTTATGTTTGATGATAAATGTTGTTTAATTAAAGATGCTTTTGGAAAAGACGTGTTTTCAGTAAAAATGAATGGAAAAAGTTTTGTTCTCTATCCGCAAAAAAAGGAACATAGTGCTTTTGTTGTCAAGGAGAATGTTACAGAGTTATGACATAAAAGGCTTGGTCATTATCATCATCAAGGAATTCTCCAGATGAAATCCAAAATGATGACCAACGATCTCCCAGAACTTGATGACAACATCGCTAGTTGTAAAGCATAAAGCAAGAAACCATTTCCAAAAGTACAAAGGCGAGCATCAAAGAAATTGCAACTAATTCATATCGATATAGGAGGACCTCAAAGAAGGCCTTCTCTGAATGGTAGTCTTTATTATGCTATATTTATTGATGATTTTACTCGTATGTGTTGGATCTATTTTTTGAAGCACAAGTCAGAAGAGGGGGGAAGTGTTTTTCAAATTTAAATCCAGAGTTGAAAGTGAGAGTGGTTGCAAAATTCAAACAGTCAGATCTGACAATGGAAAAGAGTACACATGCGAATCATTTGATAAGTTTTGTGAGGAAGCTAGTATTCAACACCAATTGACTACTCCATACAGTCCTCAACAAAATGGAGTAAGTGAGAGGCGAAACTGTTTTATATTGGAAATGACACGTTGTATGCTACATGAGAAAAATCTTCCAAAACATTTTTGGGCAGAAGCCGCAAATACTGTAGTATGGCTTCTCACAAGGGCAATCATTGATAAAACACCTTTTGAAGCATGGTATGGCTATAAACCATCTCTAAAATTTCTTAAGGTATTTGGATGTTTGTGTTTTTTCTCATGTTCCTCAAGTTAAAAGGGACAAGCTAGACAAAAGAGAACTTCCTGGGATCTTCATTGGTTATAGTTTAGTTTCAAAAGCTTATAAAATTTTTCAACCACAAATTGGAAAAATTGTTATAAGTAGAGATGTGAACTTTATGGAGGAAGAAGAATGGAATTAGAATAGTGAAGATAACATTATTTCAAGAGTGTCAAATACCAAGTTTCAAGAACAAAGCATGGATGATCAGGAAAATGAAATAATTGATGATATTCCTGTAAGAGGCACAAGGTTACTTTATGAAATTTATCAACGTTGCAACATTGCTGTATGTGAACCTAGAAAATATGAAGAAGCCAAGACAAATGAAAATTGGCTAGCCGCAATGAAGGAGGAGTTGTTCATGATTGAAAAAAATAAAACATGGGAGTTGGTAGATAAACCTCAAGATAGGAAGGTCATTGGGGTTAAATGGGTTTTCGGGATCAAACTCAATGCAGATGGATCAATCAACAAGCATAAAGCTAGGCTTGTGGTTAAAGGGTATGCACATATATTTAGTGTGGACTATTCTGACACCTTTGCCCCAGTTGCTAGACTTGACACCATCAGGATGTTGCTTGCTTTTGCTGCACAAATGAATTGGAAACTATATTAGTTAGATGACAAGTCGGCTTTTTTGAATTGTATTCTGCAGGAGGAGATTTATGTAGAACAACCAGAAGGCTTTGTAAAAGATGGAGAAGAAGATAAGGTATATATTCTTAAAAATGCACTTTATTGGTTGAAACAAGCCCCAAGGGCATGGTAAAGTAAAATTGATGAACACTTGCTCAGTTTGGATTTTTCTAAAAGTCCTTCAGAATCAACATTATATGTCAAGAAAGATGAAGGGGGAATTCTTATAATCTCGTTATATGTGGATGATCTTCTTGTCACTAGAAATAACACAACTCTTGTGGATAATTTCAAGAAAGAAATAATGAAAGCATTTGAGATGACAGACCTTGGGTTGATGAGCTTTTTTCTCGGAATGGAAATAAAACAAGGTGAATATGAAGTTCTTATTTGTCAAAAGAAATATGCTAAGGAGATTCTAAAGAAGTTTAGTCTTGAAGAATGCAAAGAAATGAACACTCCCATGAACCAAAAGGAGAAACTTTGCAAAGAGGATGGAGCGGAAAAGATAGATGAAATATACTATAGGAGTCTAATTGGTTGTTTGATGTATCTAACAGCCACTCGACCTGACATTTTAAATGCAGTGAGTATTTTATCTCGATTCATGCATTGTCCTAGTGAAATGCATCTAAAAGCTGCAAAAAGAGTAATTCGCTATGTAAATGGAACTTGTGATTTTGGAATTAAATTCAAAAAAGGAAAAACCTTCACACTGGTTGGTTACTCGGATGGAGATGTTGTTCTTCTCTACTAAGTATATCATTTATATATATATATCATTTTTTTGTCATTTTTTTATGTTTAAGTACTTCATAACACAAACTAAGAGTTTTTATCACAATATATAATTGCGTATTGCATGAGTAATTAATACAAATATTCAAGAGTGGGAAGAGGATAGGGATATTAATGAGTTATTTGGTTCAAAATACATGATAGCTAGACTTAAAAGAGATTTGATTGTGGTTTTTAAATAGAATTAGAAGGAACTTAAGAAAAGGTTCATTAATGAAGTGAAAGGGGATCTTCTTTGACAAGAGCCAAACATTTTTTTCCTAGGTGCCCAACTCGTAGTCATTTTTAAGAGGTCAGTCTTAAGGTATCTTCTAGAATCATTTTGTAATAATAAAAGATTAAACATTTAGTACAAAATTTAACAAGCTCAAAATGATATAAACATGTTTGTAACTTGGATTGCTACTTTATGAATCGTATTATTTGCTTGTAATTATTTGATGATTTTGATATTATGAGTATTTGATTGAATTGGTTGTTGGTCACTGAATATATACATCTCTTATGTTTAGTATATATATTCCTAACAAATTAACCATCAAGAATATCCCCAGATCTTAGTCTATCACTTAAGATGAAGTATATGAATTGAAAATGATATATAATTGTGTTAGGTGATAGAGAATCCAGAGATTGTAACAACCATAATATTTAATATGGGGTTAGAATCTATCACTCTTACTAGACTTAGGATCACTCGGTAAAGGTATCTGATTTTAAGAAATAGCCACGGTTAGAATCTATCACTCTTACTAGACCTAGGATCACACGGTAAAGGTATCTGATTTTAAGAAATAGCCTCTAGCGTACTTGAAAGAGACTTAGGTAGATCTTTGATTCCGGACTAATGGGTTTAACCCAATTTCCCCTTAATTAGAATACATCATTTGCATAATAATTTGTGGAGCTAAGCAATTCAATCTTTATCTAATGGATACTCGTTAATTGATATATTTTACTTGTTATATTATATTATTACACTAGTTGAACATTTTATATTAATTTTACATTTCCCGTAGAAAATGATTTTCTTACTATTATATTAATTATAAAAATTTATGAGTGTGCAGAATAAACGTATCTACTGTGTAAATTATATCACTCCCAAGGCCCAATAGAAACCGCCATGAAAGCTGGTTATTTTCCTTTACCATTTATGTTAAAAACTTAAACTCTAACTAAAGCCTTTGATCACATATAAACAAAAAAATTTAGATATGTATGGATAATAGATTTTTGCTTAAAGAAATCACCATATTTTACTTTTGGATATATAAAGAAACCAATGGAAAAGACTTGTAGAGCTTCATCTATGGATATTAAATTGTATAGTTATAACATTAAGGGGTGAAACTTTTTGTAGGAGAGTAAGAAATAAAAAGTGAGATGAGATTATAGTGTTTTTAGGGAAGAAAAGTCAAAAGAAATGCAAGTGGTGGCTGGAACATATTTGGTGCTCTATCAATGGTTGTTGTAAACTAGTTGTATCGTAAACTAGATGTGCAAGCTTGTTTTAATTTCTCGAGACGACCAGAGTCGAACTCACATAAGTAAGACGTTCAAGCTTGCTTGTATAATTTATCGAAAAGGTCGTTTTTTCAACCAAACTCGAGTTGTTCATGGATATTTTTTTCTATAATGGTGAAGCAAAATTTCCTTGAACACACGTAAGTTGTTCTAGCTTGTTTGTTTAAAATCTCCAAATGATCTTTTTTTGAGGGAAACTCGACTTTTTCACAATTAATTTGTTTCTTAAATTGTAAAGAGATTCATCCTTGAACACAAATAAGACTTTCAAACTTGTTTGTTTAACTTCTCTAAAAGATCTTTTTTCGAACTAAACTCGAGATTCACGAAAAAAAAATTCTTAAATGGCGAAGCAGAAGTTCCTTGATGTATGAAATATACAATTCATAATATGAATTTTAATGTTAATAAAGAAATTAAAAATCCTATTTAATATTTGACATTCATTAATATATTTACAAATAAATAAAATATTAATTTATTATTCATAATAGCTTGAAACGAACTTAGTTTAATAAAACCTTGAACCAAACTTTATTTAAACAAAACTTAAATTAGAGAATAAACTTATTTATATACTAATCAGTTCCAAAGAGTTTCTCATTTATATCTGTAGTGAGAATAATTTGTTTACCTTTGGAGGTTTTAAAAAAGAGACAAGCCAGAGTAAAAAAATAGGTGTGAAAACTATATCACTAGATAGTAATAATAGTAATAATAATAATAATAGTAATAATAGTAATAATAATGACAAAAGAAGTACCACACAAGAAACCTATTCTATTGCACCACCATAACCCTTGGCACCAAACCACTACCAAGATAGTAACTAAACTTAACACTTTCAACCATATCTGCTCATGCATGATGGGAATTGTTGAATTTCAGTTTTAGTAACTGAGTCAATTTACATAAATAATAATAAAATTTTGTTGTCTTCTCCTCCCAATTTAGAAGGGAGAGAGAATGCACATAATCAATTATAATTTACATTTTTCAAGAAATAAATCAAGTGAAGAAGAAAGAAGAACCACTAGCTAACCAACCATTGATGTGTTGTTTCAAATTCCAAAACCCAACCAAATCTCACATGCCCATTCAGTGTTACCTATCCTATTAACCTTTTAACTTCTATGTAAACACCCCAAATAATAACAAAACTTGACAAGAAAGTCACTGATTAATAACAAAGCATTTATAATCATCATCATCACTGAATAATCCTTCTATCCACAACATTATTCTCATCCAACGATTCCGGAAATATCTCATTCGAATACCTCCTAGTCAAAGATGAATTTCCCGATTTACCCGTTCACCAATCTGACCACCACTTCCTTGCGACCCCGAAGTACCCGAGTGGTCTCCATCTACTCCATCCCGCTGAATCGGTGGCATAGCCACCATATCTGATGAACTTTGCCGCCAGCTTCCAAAAACAGTAGAATTCTATGACCCACGAGAGCTAGAAGTTCTAAGCCTTGCTGAGCTAGTATGTTCTTCTCTACCAAATTTTAATAGATTATCAAGAGCTTTTAGTATATAGTTCATTAATGGTCATCTTGTTGGTTTTGGATTAAGACAAGATCTAGCTACTATAGCCATTGCCCATACTTCTTCTAGTAAATCCTCATCTATTATTATAGAAGGGTCAAGAATAGTTGTTACTTGCTCTTTATCGTATATTCTTATATAAGGTAATGTACTTCTAACCACTCCTTAACTATTATATCACTTGCCCTACTCATACCCACTATACTTATTACTAGCTTAGAAGAACCTTTCTAAAACAATGCACATCATACGCATATGTAGCATTAGGCATACCTAGAGAAAAAAATTATTGGATTATGAACTACGTAAGTAAATCACCTTATTATTTAACTGTTTTAGTTTTAAACTTAAGATTTATTTTATTTTATTTATATCTAAAATAATTAGTATTATAGATCTAATGTAGTCATGAATCAATGTAAATTTTTATATTTATGTGTATAAAATTTTTACAAATATATATCTATAATACTATATATATATATGTATATATTCGATAATAGTAAGTATATACGGTACATTTGATTTTAAATATAAATCAGCGATTTAGTATTATTCATGTTAAATTTTTTTAGATTTGTTTGTTATTAGACCAATGATAGATAGTGAAAGGGACTAACTTGTCTCTAACAATAACTCTACCTTTACATCTTAGAGTAATAATATGTGTGTATGTGTGTGCGTGGACAAAAAGTTTCTTCTTCATGAAATCATTAGCTTTCATTTAGTATATGGAGAAACCGGTGGAAAATGTTGCTACAACTCCATCCATGGATACTTAAGTTACATTTCTATAATAAATGTAGATAAATGAAGAGTTAGATGATATTTTGGTGTTTATAGGTAATAAAAATAAAACAATATGCACATTAAGGGTGCACCATCCATGTCAACAACAAGGATTGTTTTTACAATAAAAAAAGGGAAAGATTATTTTTGTAAAAAGATTCCAGGAACTGGAGAGTAAGTATAAAAATTATTCCATTAGATAATAACAATCTAATTAATTTGGATTTTCGCTACTTTAAGCAATAAAGAACGAAACAGTCATGCATCCTTTCATCAGATCCCGATATGCCTGTACATGCGAGCTAATATCTTAACAAAGTGTGCTAGGTGGCGGGCTACAAGTTTGTAGGGGTCTTCTGATAGGATTTTCTATTTTTTAAGACTTAGAATCAGATAAGTTAAGGACGATAGTTTCAGTAGTTTAAATAACCGACAAGAAAAGACACCAAACCTATTGTACCGAACCTTTACCAAGAAAACACATCAATCACTTGACCATTAACCTTATACAAAATTAAAATTAGGAGAATGATAACAATTTGGGTAAACCACCACACCATCAACAACGTACGCATAATCGTCCACCATAAATTTAGAAATTTGAAAATAAATAAAAATACACAATACATTTTACTAAAAAAAAATAACATTTAGTATTTTTAATTCGAATAATGTTATCACAAAAATAATATAACTTAAAATTTATTTGAAAAGGAAAAACTACAGGAAAAAGTAATACAAAGTTTTTCATTTATGAATTTGTAATCATGACATCGTAATATTGATCACGTTTAACTACAATATATTAGAGGTGTGCACGTGCTAAGTTTACCCGGTCTTGTATATGGGTAGGGTAATGTAGTCGGGTCTACAATTTGTCAAAATTGAGGGTAGGTTAAATATTTATCATACCCTCGGGTTATCCTGAGTTAACCCAAAGTTTACCCAAAGTTACTTTATCTGGATATTTTTAATAACACTTATATAAATCATACAAAATACTAAATCCAACAAAATACATGTCATTTGAAGTACATTCACAAAATTAATTTTAAATCATCACATGACTCGTGTAATATACACTTTCACAGGTCTCAGATATTGTTGGAAAATGACCCGAAAATTCCAATAACCCAACAATACCTCATAATCAGATTGTGCTTCAAACACATGCAACTACTAATGGATACCAAATACATTTTAATAAACATAATGATAATTAGGAAGGGATTACCTATAAATACTGAACATCCTGATTGATATTTATCCAACGTTTTCAGTAGATTTCAAGTCAAATCCCCTAAAAAAGAGTTTACAAAAAATAGAGAAAGTAATAATTACAATCTGTAAGTACAAAGTAAATAAAATTAACCAATATATGTGATAAACTTACCAAACTCAACCTCAAGTTCTGAAACTCGGTCTGAAATTAGAAATCACATTGACCCGGTTGGAGTCTAAAACTAACAACGACAAATAATATAAAAGATCCTGACCATATTGAAAGTCTATATACGTCCTAGAAGAGGGGTTGGATAGGACCACGGAAATTAATCGGCTAATTTTAATTCAAGTAAATAAAATTAAAAGATAATTTAAATCCTATTCTCTTACTAAACTAGATGACAATAAGTTTGACTAATGAACAATAGATAATAAGAACTACGATATTCATACAAGCATATAATCAAACATATAGAGTAGGGAATAAAATAGTTTAGGGAAAGAGAATACGCAAGCATATATAGTGGTTCAGTTTCCCTACTCGACTACCTAAGGTAGCCACCTTAGGATTTCAAAGCTTCTTTAATAAGCTCCGTGTCTCTCTTAACTGGGGCAAGAACAAAATACCCTTTTACAACCACTTCAAAAACCCGAAGCAAACACTTGTGTAATCACAACACAAAGATACCAAGTATAATCCCTATACTCACACACTCTCTTAATCTATATATTACAAAGACTAGACAAAGAGGAAGAAACAAGTGTTTGAAAGGTTTAACAATAGTTATGAACTCCTAAACAGTGGATATGACTTTATAGCACACTAAGAATGATTTTGAATATTATTAGCTCTCTAAACCTTCTTGAATGATCACAATTTAGCCCCTTGATATTGGTAGATGAATGGTGTAAGTTGTGTCTTGAATGAACTCCTTTTTATAGGTGAAAAATGCTTCCAACGGTTATAAAAAATGTGTCTAACAGATATAAATAAAATCTCAACAGATATAATAAATATAGTCAATTTTCTGCAGAAAACCCTAACATGCGGTGCAACGCAAGGTCCATGTGGTGTACTGAACGAAATCTTAGTCCGCTCTCTAATAAGTACAACTTTTACTATAATGCTCGGATAAATAAACTTTCTTCCCGAGAGTTGTTGGAAACATCATTCTAATAAACTTTGTAGTTGATCATGAAGGCTAATTCTTAATGTATACAGAGATATGAATAAAAGTATTTGTGTGAGAATTAGTTTCTTAAGATAAATTATTAAGGTATAATAAGAATGATATTTAAAGTGTTTTTGATGAAAAAAAGTGCAAGATAGAATATATATATATATATATAGTAATAAGCACACTAATCACAAGAGGATTTGTCACATTAAAACAACCTATGAAAGGAGGCAATATGCCGACAATCTCCCCCTTTTTTATAATGACAAATCCTTCACTAAAACACCTTAAGAATGATATGAAAGTGATAAAACTAAAGGAGTTATGATCCCTTATCAACATGCATATAAGATGTGAAAAGATAAAGCACATATGGATTCTAACAACCCCTCACAACAACCATTAAGTAAAAGTGTATTTTTATGAAAATGATATGCATTTGTGAGGTTTGTAAAGTGGAATTGGAAAGTTTTAGTGCACATATTTCTCCCTCTTTGTCTTCATCAAAAAGACGGGATGATAATTTAACCAACTACATATAAATAAAACAAGATGAGCCATAACTCAAGTTAATAAATTTTAGAAAATAATTTTGAAATCATAATTTTAAAGCATTTAAACCAATTGAATCGCAGAAATATCAAACATGTAAAGCCTGAACAATATGGAAAAAGAGATAAAGGATAAAGACATTTTGCCAACTCCAAAGCCAAAATGATTTTGAATCTTTTGAGTTTTCTTTTAAAAGCTGATATATGTGGTGATAAAATGATACACTTTAAGCTCTAAAAACGTAAGAGATTAGTGCAATCTTATAACAATCATAAGAGATAGATAGTAAGGCTAAAAAATTTCATTCAAATGAGTTAACAACCAATTAATGGAGTAACTCCCCCTTATTATATGAATTAAAACATTTTTGAAATACTATGGGAATTTTAAAATATTTTAGGAAATATACTTTGTAAATCAATTCTTTAAAAACTTCCCCTTACAGAATGACATATACATACAAATTTGTGTTTAAAGATACTTTAAGGTTTGAAAGTGTAAACTATTATCTTTTATCTTTCTCCCCTTTTGTCAACAACACAAAAATCAATGGGCAATTTTGAATGTTATATAAACTTATAAAGATAAAATGTGCAATTCTTTATAGTTGAGGGACTTAGGTGTGAAATCTTAAATTTTTAAAAACCTAAGTTTTATTTTCAAATAATTATGATTTAAAAAGGTAAGTTCTAACAAGAAGAGTGTAGAAAACAATTATCAATAAAGAGAAGGGATTATTTTGTCAAATAAAAATTTTAAGGACCAAAAAGCATTATTGCAAAGTGTAGAGACTAAAAAGAAATTTCACATATCGTAGAGACTAAAAATATAAATTTTCAAAATATGCAGAATTGAATGATAGAATCTTTTCTAATTGAAGGACAATATGCAATTTTAAAAATATATGAATTCAAAATGCAAGATGGTATGTAATTTCAAAGGAAGATATTTAAAATTCAAATGTTCTAGATAAAAGGACCAAAAAGCAATTATACAATTAAGAAAGACCAAACTGCAAAGTCACCTATAAAATGAAGATTAAATTAGTGACGGACAATAAGTAGCATAACTCACTCAATACATACTAAATCCAAAACACATTTACAAAAAATAAAGAGTCAATTAATAAGAAAAGGAAAGAATTAAATTCACTGGATATTCCTTTCATGTGAATTAAGCATCTTGTTGTATATCAATTTATTTCCTTGACGCTCATCACCTATAATCGAAAAGAATGTCTAAGGTATCCACGGTTGTGTGGATCCAAGGGAATGGTTAATGGTTTTTACGATCCACTTAGGCTTTTGCCATAGCGGTATCAATGATCCGTATTCATGTTGCTTGCGATACAAATATTTTGATGCAAAATGACCGATTACTTCGCAATAAGTGCAAGAAACCTCTTTGCGATTTTGAAAGGAGTGGAAAGATTTTAAACAAAGCCTTTCCAAATTATTTTGTTTTGTTAAGGTTTTACAACAAGACAATTTTTCTTTAAGATAATTTTGATCAAAAAGTGGTAAATTTAAATAAGGATGATTAAAGAGATTAAAATAGTTAAAATAAAAATCATCCACAATCTTAAATAATAAGATATTTTCGTCCAAGAGTTTTTCATCTTTTTCAAGAGAGGAAATAATTTTAAGACAAGAATTTTCAATGTTTCCTAACAAATTGTTTAAAGTAGGACAACAATTCAAGCATCTCTTTTGCTCAAATTTTAATTCTTCTAATAAGAGATTATTTGAATTGATATGAAGTTCAATAGTTTCTAAAAGAGATGCAACGAAGATATCATCATACGCATCATAATAATTGTAAGAAAATGACAAAGAGCTAGGATTAGGTACTACCTCATATTTTGACATTGAGTCATCATGACTTTTATCATCATTGTTGTTCTTATTTTTGTCGATATCAATGATGCCATATAAGTGTTCCAAACGATCCCAAATTTCATGGCCCGATGAACATTCAATAACTCTTCTAAATATCTCATTCGACAAACAACATATTAAGATATTCATTACTTAGCATCTTCGGTGAGTTTGGCCATATCATCATTAGTGAGTTCGTTATAATCTTTTACTTCTCTAGTTAGTACACTAACTCCGATTTTATTTATCATTTCCTTGTACGACACAAATGGACCTTCCATGACGATTCTCCAAAGCTCTTAATCTTCAAGCTTTATAATCTCCTCTATTCAATTTCTCCATAAGATATAATAGGTACCTACATATCCAAAAAAAAAATTACATGTCGTTTATTCTACTAACGATTAAGCTATTTACGAAGAGTTATGCTCTGATACCAATTGAAAGTCTATATACGTCTTAGAAGGCGGGTTGAATAGGACTACGGAAATTAATCGGCTAATTTTATATCAAGTAAATAAAATTAAAAGCTAATTTAAATTTTATTCTCTGACTAAATTAGATGATAATAAGTTTGACTAATGAACAATAGATAATAAGCACTACGATATTCATACAATCATAATTGCAGAATAAAAAAGTTAGGGAAAGAGAATCCACAAGCATGTATAGTGGTTCAGTTTCCCTACTCCACTACCTAAGGTAGCCACCTAAAGATTTCCAAGCTTCTTTAATAAGCTTCGTGTCTCTCTTAACCGGGGTGAGAACACAATACCCTTTTACAACCACTTCGAAAATCCGAAGCAAACTCTTGTGTAATCACAACACAAGGACACCAAGTATAATCCCTATACTCACATACTCTCATAATCTATCTATTATAAAGACTAGACTAAGAGGAAGAAACAAGTGTTTGAAAGGTTTAGCAATAGTGATGAACTCCTAAAGAGTGGATATAACTTTATAGAACACTAAGAATGATTTTGACTAATAATAGCTCTTTACACCTTCTTCAATGATAACAATTTAGCCCCTTGATGTTGGTTGATGAATGGTGTAAGTTTTCTTGAATGAACTCCATTTTATAGATGAAAAATGCTCACAACGGTCATAAATAATGTGTCTAACGGATATAAATAAAACCCCAACGAATATAATAAATATAGTCAATTTGCTTCTTCAAACCCTAACATGCAGTGCAGCGCAGGGTCCATGCGATGTACCGCATGAAATCTCAGTCCGCGCTCTAATAAGTACAACTTTTACTACGATGCTCGGATAAATAAACTTTCTTCACAAGAGTTGTTGGAAACATCATTCTAATAAACATTGTAGTTGATCTTGAAGGCTAATTCCCAATGTATACAGAGATATGAATAAAAGTATTTGTATGAGAATTAGTTTCTTAAGATAAAATATTAAGGTATAATAAGAATGATATTTAAAGTGTTTTTGATAAACAATAGTGCAAGATAGAATATATATATATATATATATATATATATATATATATAATGAGTAATAAGCACACTAATCACAAGAGGATTTGTCACATTAAAACAACCTATGTAAGGAGGCAATAGCCAACAATTTCCTCCTTTTTTATGATGACAAATCCTTCACTAAAACACATTAAGAATGATATAAAAGTGATAAAACTAAAGGATTTATGATCCCTTATCAACGTGCATATAAGAGGTGAAAAGATAAAGCACATACGGAGTCTAACTCCCCCTCACAACATCCATTAAGATAAAGTGTATTTTCATGAAAATGATATGCATTTGTGTGGTTTGTAGAGTTCAATTGGAAAGTTTTAGTGCACATATTTCTCCCTATTTGTCTTCATCAAAAAGACAGGATGATAATTTAACCAACTACATATAAATAAAACAAGATGAGCCATAACTCAAATTAATAAATTTTAGAAAAAAATTTGGAAATCATAAGTTTGGAGCATTTAAATCTTTTCAACTAATTGAATCGCAGAAATATCAAACATGTAAAGCATGAACAATATGGAAAAAGAGTTAAAAGATAAAGACATTTTACCAACTCCAAAGTCGAAAGGATTTTGCATCTTTTGAGTTTTCTTTCAAAAGCTAATATATGTGGTGATAAAAGGATACACTTTAAGTTCTAAAAACATAAGATATTAGTGTAATCTTATAACAATCATAAGAGATAGATAGCGAGGCTAAAAAATTTCATTCAAATGAGTTAACGACCAATTAATGGAGTAACTCACCCTTATTATATGCATAAAAACATTTTTGAATACTATGGGAATTTTAAAATATTTTTAGAAATATATTTTGTAAATCAATTATTTAAAAACTTCTCTTTACACAATGACATATATATATACAAATTTGTGTTCAAAGATACTTTAAGGTTTGAAAGTGTAAACTAGTATCTTTTATCTTTCTCCCCTTTTGTCAACAAGACAATGAATCAATGGGAACTTTTGAATGTTATATAAACTTAGAGGGATAAAATGTGCAATTTTTTAAAGTTGAGGGACTTAGGTGTGAAATCTTAAATTTTTAAAAACCTAAGTATTTATTTTCAAATAATTATGATTTAAAAAGGTTAGTTCTAACAAGAAGAGTGTAGAAAATAATTACCAATAAAGAGAAGGGACTATTTTGTCAAATAAAAAATTTAGGGACCAAACAGCATTTTTGCAAAGTACATGGACTAAAAAGAAATTTCACATAGTAGTAGGGACTAAAAATATAAATTTTCAAAATATGCACAATTGAAAGATAGAATCTTTTCTAATTGAAGGATAATATGCAATTTTGAAAAATATATGAATTCATAATGCAAGATAATTCATAATGCAAGATAGTATGTAATTTCAAAGGAAGATATTTAAAATGCAAATGTTCAAGATAAAAGGACCAAAAAGCAATTATACAATTAAGAAAGACCAAACTGCAAAGTCACCTAAAATATAAAGATGAGATTAGTGACAGACAATAAGTAGCATAACTCACTCAATACATACTAAATCCAAAACACATTTACAAAAAATAAAGAGTCAATTAATAAGAAAAGGATAGAATTAAATTCACCGAATTTTCCTTTCATGTGAATTGAGCATCTTGTTGAATATCAATTTGTTTCCATGACGCTCATCACCTATAATCGAAAAGAATGTCTAAGGTATCCATGGTTGTGTGGATCCAAGGGAATAGTTAGTGGTTTTACGCAGTTAGGCTTTTGCCATGGCGGTATCAATGATCTGTAGTCAAGTTGCTTGCGATAAAAATATTTTGATGCAAAATGACCGATTCTTTCACAATAAGTGCAAGAAACATTTTTGCGATTTCGAAAGGAGTGGAAAGATTTTAAATAAGGCCTTTCCAAATTATTTTGTTTAGTTAAGGTGTTACAACAAGACACTTTTTCTTTAAGATAATTTTGATCAAAAAGTGGTTAATTTAAATAAGGATGATTAAATAAATTAAAAAAGTTAAAGTAAAAATCATCCACATTCTTAAATAACAAGATATATTCGTCCAAGAGTTTTTCATCTTTTCCAAGAGAAGAAATTATTTTAAGACAAGAATTTTCATTGTTTCCCATTAAATCGTTTAAAGTAGGAAAACAATTCAAGCATCTCTTTTGTTCAAATTTTAATTCTTGTAATAAAAGATTATTTGAATTGATACGAAGTTCAAGAGTTTCTAAAAGGAATGCAATGAAGATATCATAATGATCATCATAATAATTGTAAGAAAATGACAAAGAGCTAGGATTAGGTACTACCTCGTATTTTGACATTGAGTCATCATGACTTTTATCATCATTGTTGTTCTCATTTTTGTCGATATCAAGGATGCCATATAAGTGTTCCAAACGATCCAAAATTTCATGGGCCGATGAAAATTCAATAACTCTTCCAAATATCTCATCCGACAAACCGCATATTAAGATATTCATTACTTAGCATCTTGGGTGAGTTTGGCCATATCATCATTACTGAGTTCGTTATAATCTTTTTCTTCTCGGGTTAGTACACTAACTCCGATTTCATTTGTCAGATCCTTGTAGTGCACAAATGGACCTTCCATGACGATTCTCCAAAACTCTTGATCTTCAAGCTTTATAAACACCTCCATTCTATTTCTCCATAAGAAATAATAGGTATCTACAAAAAGTGGAGGTCTAGTAGAAATAGACTCTTCCAAAGGATTAATTTTCATGTCGTTTACTCGACTAACAATTAAGATTTTTACGTAGAGTTAGGCTCTGATACCAATTGAAAGTCTATATACGTCCTAGAAGGGGGATTGAATAGGACCACGGTAATTAATTGGCTAATTTTATTTCAAGAAAATAAAATTAAAAGCTAATTTAAATCCTATTCTCTTACTAAACTAGATGACCATAAGTTTGACCAATGAACAATAGATAATAAGCACTACGATATTCATACAAGCATAAGTGTGGAATAAAATAGTTTAGGGAAAGAGAATACACAAGCATGTATAGTGGTTCGGTTTCCCTACTCCACTACCTAAGGTAGCCACCTTAGGATTTCGTGTCTCTCTTAACCGGGGTGAGAACACAATACCCTTTTACAACCACATCGAACCCAAAGCAAACTCTTGTGTAATCACAACACAAGGACACCAAGTATAATCCCTATACTCAGACACGCTCTTAATCAATCTATTACAAAGACTAGACTAAGAGGAAGAAACAAGCGTTTGAAAAGTTTAACAATAGTGATGAACTCCTAAATAGTGGATATGACTTTATAACACACTAAGAATGATTTTGACTAATAATAGCTCTTGACACGTTCTTGAATGATAACAATTTGACCCCTTGATGTTGGTAGATGAATGGTGTAAGTTATGTCTTGAATGAACTCGATTTTATAGATAAAAAATGCTTACAATGGTCATAAAGAATGTGTCTAACGGAAATAAATAAAATCCCGACAAATATAATAAATATATTCAATTTGCTGCAGAAAACTCTAACCTGCGGTGTACCGCACGAAATCTATGTCTGTGCTCTAATAAGTACAACTTTTATTACGATGCTCGTATGAACAAACTTTCTTCACGAGAGTTGTTGGAAACATCATTCTAAAAAAACTTTGTAGTTGATCATGATGCTAAAATTCTCAATGTATACAAAGATATGAATAAAATTATTTGTATAAGAATTAGTTTCTTAAGATATAATATTAATGCATAATAAGAATGATATTTAAAGTGTTTTTGATGAAAAATAGTGCAAGATAGAATATATAAATATAAAGAGTAGATTTGTCACATTAAAACAACCTATGGAAGGAGGCAATATGCCAACACATATTAATTCGGAAAAAAGTTTACTCAAAATATGGAAATTAATTCAAATCAATGTCGTCAAGCCTTTTTTTACTAACATTAATACGTCTCCAATGGTCTCCATTTTCAGAATAAACTAACTAATTTCCTTTTGTCTTATATTTCATTATCTGTGTTATCACCCTTTCAGCACAATATACTAAAAATTGTCTCCTCTTTTAATCCCCAATGCAACCATAAATGCTCAAGTTAAACAGCCAAAAAAGATCTCAAAAGATTACAAACCCCACAAAATAGTAAACAAAAAGTTAAAGTGTAATGTAATACCTAAGATATATGTTCCTAATGCATAATTGTCATAGACATTCTATAATGAATATTTCAACGGTTAGATCCCTTGACCAATTATTCAGAGTAAATGAACAAATGTCCGCCCTTAAATAATACTTTGGAAACAGAAATCAAACACTTACGATATCAGAAAAAAAATATTTCAAAATCACGAATCAAACTATTTCAAAATTAAAAAAGAAATTAATAAATAATTTTATGAACAAACAAACATATGAATGAAAAGTAACAACTAATAACAAATTAAGAATAAGTTAGAAGGACTTTGCTCACTTAAGAAAATAAAGCTAAAAAACGAACGTATCGGGAAGAAAAACAAAATACAAAACATTTGTAAGTATAAATTAGATCTATAACGTGAAAAGAGGAAGAAACAGAAACGGTTGGATTATTAAATAAAAGACAATTTATTCTATTAATCTTTTCATCTTCTTGTGAGATGTGGAAAAGACTATGTGTGTACTAATAGTCTCACGTTAGAATTCGAGAAAACCCCATTGGGAATTATTTAATATAACATGATTTCGTTATCTTGATGACGACTTATGTCTCTTTATTTCAGCTGTTACGGATGTTACCAAGGATTAGTCAAGCAAATTGCCGATTTTAATAAGCATTGAAAAGCATTTATCACTAGCCATTGATGAACATTTATGTGACAGTTTTTTATCTTGCCATTGCTTCTATAAATAATGAATTTGTCACTTACATTTGCATTTCTAGAGAGGAGGAAAAACTATTTTTGAGAGAATGAAAAAACTATTATAGAGAGAATAGAAAAAACTATTCTAGAGAGAATAGAAAAAATTATTCTATAGAGAATAGAAAAAACTAGTCTAGAGAGAATGAATAAACTATTCTAGAGAGAATAGAAAAAACTATTATAGGGGGAATATATAATAAAATATAAACGAAATTAAGAATTCGGAAAAGAAAATATTAGTCTCTACTCTCCTCTCATATAATATTTTGATATTACTAAAGCCAAAATTCTGTTAGAGATACCGACCTGAATATCCTTTTAACGCAATTTTCAAAACCGACCATTCTTTTCTTGAATTTTCGTGTAAGTTTTGAAGTTTTCAATTTCTTGTAATAGTGTAGTATCACTTTTAATTGAAAATTATTTCTTTTAAATGTATATGAAATCTATTTTTGTACTTTTACACTGATATTGTTAGATTTTTCGAACAAAATCACCCTTGATAATTTAGCTAAATATACATGTTAAATCATACTAAATCCATTCAGCAATATATGAATGAATTCATAAAAAACGACTACCACAAAAGGGTGTTTATAAGCAAAATAAACATATTATAATTTCATATTTAGGCTGATAAAGTATTAGAAAATAATAAATAATTTGATGGAGTAGGGTTTATTTTGGAAAAAGGTGAAAAATAGATAAAATCCCAGAAGGATAAGAGAAAGAAGAAACATACATAAAATGTTTGGCCCAAATAAAATAAACATATGCTGAAAAAGTTTCAGCATATATATTAGTTTTTTTAATATTGTCGGGTTTTCATAGTTAATGGGGAGGCCAAAGTTAATATTGGGCCTAATATTTTTTACCAGGTTTGATGAAACGCAATAGTGCTAACAAAATATCACACATCATCATTCAAAACCTAATAGTCTTCTTTAATTTTATATAAACACACACAAATGACCATACCATTATTTACACCGCCCGTCCATTTTCAACTCTCTAAAAATTGACTTCTTCCATTCTATTCTACCTATCCATTTTTATCAAAAGCGTATATCCTCCTCTTTCTTTGTATAATGTTTTTTTTCTTGACAGCCTATGTCTAGGCCTCCCGTTTCTAACCAAGTTCTATTTTTAATGGTTAGCATATTAAATGATCTGTGGTCATTACATTTTAAATATAGATTATTTGTATAAAACCCAAAACTTCATTGGATAGGTGAATTTTCTTATTTTCATGTTCTGAATTATTTTTATTATTTTATTATTTTGAAAATAGAAAATAATCTTGTGGAGAAGTAAGATTTTAATTATAATGTGTTAAAACATGAATATTTGTCATTTTTTATGTTGTTAAAGATTTTTTTGTTTTCAGATGTTGTACGTACATGTTTTGATTACTTTTATGCATTGCCTACATTTCTTTAGACATAATTATTTAAGAAAGGAAATTTAAGGTTGTAGTAATAATATTGCTTAAAAAAATACAAATCACTTGGGTTGTAACCTTAGTTTTGGGGGATTAAGGGCTATAAAAGATTTTTCCTTTTTTAATTCTTCTTTATTCGCCATCTTTAATTGTATCTCTTATTTTAGAATTTCACTTCAAGCATCTACAATTACATTAAACGATGTCTTATGATCACAATGAGTATTAAATGGTAGTTAATATTAGATATTACGATGTCATTGTCAAATGAGTGAGATTTACTTTTGTTTAATTGATTTAATTAATTCATTATTTATATCTAGAACTTTAGAATATAATTAAATTGAATTACTTGGACTAAATTTGATTGAGAAACAATATTATTCAGAGGTCTTGTGGATATATGTTGGATTCATATATGTCGTCCTCTAATTTAAACACTCTCATATATAATTTTTTATCTAATCCTTTAGTTTAGGATGTTTGTCCAAAATTGTTTGAATTTTATATTTGTCAGGTGCATCATGAGCATTCATTTATAGATGGTAAAGAGAAGTTTTTGTGCACTTTTAGTGTTTGTGCACTGTTACATTTGTATGACTACATGGTCCAAGATGTCGTGAGGGAGCAACCCTAGGCATTGAAAGCATAAGTAACATAGTACCTGCTACAAATGTCCATCCTAAAATTGCTATCTTCATAAAGTTGCAAATAATAAAATCAATCAAAAGAAGTGTGGTTCATCGTCGCTTAAAAGATTCAAAGGATCTGAATCAACACGAGACAAAGGTCTAGTTTTGAGTGCTACTATTTATGTGATATGTATATGCTTAAGTACTTTATACCACAAACTTAGAGTTTTTATCACAATCTATAATTTTCTATTATATGAGTAGTTAGTAAAAATATTCAAGAGAGGAATGAGGAGAGAGATGTTAGAGGGGAGGGACTCCGAATAAACACGTGGAAAAGGTATGATTTTGGGTGCTACTTTTTTTGTCATTTTTTTTATGTTTAAGTACTTCATACAACAAATTAACTTTATACCACAAATTAAGAGTTTTTATTATAATCTGTAATTTTGTATTGTAGGAGTAATTAATACAAATATTCAAGAGAGGAAGAGAAAATGGATCTAAGTGAGCAATTCAGTTCAAAATACATGAGAGCTAGACTTAACAAAGATTTGATTGCGGTTTTTGAATAGAATTCGAAAGAACTTTAGAAAAGGGAGGTTCAATGATGAAGTGAATAGGGATCTGCTTTGACAAGAGCAATTTAGCGGCCAAGCGAATTTTTCCTAGGTGCCAACCACGTATTCATTATTGAGAGGTCAACCGTAAACTGTCTTCTAGAATCATTTTCTAATAATTATTAGATAAAAAATTTAGTACGAATTTTATCAAGCTCAAAATGAGCTAAACATGTTTGTAGCTTGGATTACTACTTTGTGTATCATATTATTCGCTTATAATTATTTGATGATTTTGATATTATGATTAACTGATTGAATTGATTGATAGCCACTGAATATATACATATCTTAAGTATGGTATATCTATTCCATACAAATTACCCGTCATGAATTGCCCTAGACCTTAGACTATAACCCAGGATGATGTATATGAATTGAAATATATATATAATTTTGTACAAAAATATCTAATATGGGGTTAGAATCTATCACACCTACTAGACTTAGGATCAGTGGGTAAAGGTATCTATGTTTAAGAAATAGCCTCATAGCTTACATGAATGAGACTTAGGTGGACCTTTGAATCCCAACTAATGGGTTTAATCCAATTCCCCCTTAATTAGAATACAACATTTGCATAATAATTAAATCTAAGCTTTATCTAATGCATACTCATTAATTTCTATATTTTACTTGTTATTTATATTATTACTCTAGTTGAACACTTTATATTAATTTTAAATTCTCCACATAGAATGATTTTTTTACTATTATATTAATTATGACAATTTATGACATGTGGAGAATAAACGTATTTGTTGTGTAAATTATATCACTCCCAATGCCCAATAGAAACCGCCATGAAAGTTGGCTATTTTTCTTGACCCTTTATGCTCAAAACTCACGCTCTAACTAAAGTAATTGATCAAAGACTAACAAAAAAAATCTAGATATGTATGGATAATAGATATTTGTTTCAAGAAATCATCATATTTCACTTTTGGATATATAAAGAAACCAATGGAAAAGACTTATAAGCTCCACCTATCGATATTAAATTTTAGAATTATAACATTAAGGGGTGCAACTTTTTGTAGGATTGTAGAGAAATAAAAAGTGAGATGAGATTACGGTGTTTTTAGAGAAGTAAAATTAGTCAAAATAAATACAGGTGGTCGCCTGAACATATTTGATGCTCTATGTATGGTGGTTGTAAACAAGTTGTATCGAAAACTAGATGTGCAAGATTATATTAATTTCTCGGAACAGATTCGAACTCACGTAAGTAAGATGTTCTAGCTTGTTTGTTTAACTTCTCCAAAAGGTATTTTTTCGAACCAAACTCGAGTTGTTTACAGATATTTGTTTCTTAAATGGTGAAGCAGAACTTCCTTAAACACATGAAAGCTGTTCTAGCTTGTTTGTTTAACTTCACCTTTTTTTAACCAAACTCGACATGTTCACGAGTAACTTGTTTCTTATATGGTAAAGTGAAATTTCCTTGAAGACACGTAAGATGTTCTAGGTTGTTTTTTTAAATTCTCTAAAAGATCTAGTTACGAACTAAACTCGAAATTCACAAACAATTTGTTTCTTAAACGGTGAAGCGAAATTTCCTTGGAGAATTGATAATGTATGAAATATATAATTTATAATAAGAAGTTCAGTTATAATAAGGAAATTATAATCTTAAGAAAATATAAAATTCTTTTAATATTTGAAATTCATTAATATATTTACAAATAAATAAAATATTAATTCAAAATTCATAATATAAACGAGTAAACTCAGTTCATACAAAGCTTGAACCAAACTCTGTTTAAACAAACCTTGAATCAAACTCTGTTTAAAAGAATCTTAAATTAGATATTAAACTTATTTTTAAATTAATGAGTTCTAAAGAGTTTCTCATTTATATCCTTAGTGACAAGAATTATTTTTTCTTTGGAAGGAGGTTTTGAAAAGGAGACAAGCCAGCATTGAAAAATAGGTGCGAAAACTATATCACTAGATAATAATAATAGAAATAATAATAATGATAACGAAAGAAGTACCATACCACAAACCTATTCTATTGCACCACCATAACCCTTCACACCAAACCACTAACAAGATAGCAACAAAAATGAACACTTTCAACCAAATCCCCTTATACATGATGGTATTTGTTGAATTTCAATTTTAGTAACTAATTCGGTTCACAAAACTGAAAATAAAATGTTTTTTCTCCTCCCAATTTAGAAGAGAGAGAGAGAAAGAGGTCTTCAGATCAATTATAATTAACATTTTTACAAAAACAAAACAAATGAAGAAAAAAGAAGAAAGAAGAACCTGCTTAGCTAACCAACCACTTATGTGTTGGTTCAAATTCCAACACCCAAACAAATCTCACTTGCCCATTCAGTATTACCCATTCCATTAACCTTTTATCTGCTATCCAAACACCCCAAATAATAACAAAACTTGACAAGGAAGTCTCTGATTATTGACAAAGAATTTATAATCATCATATCACTGAATCATCGTTCTATCCACAACATCATTGTCATCCAACGGTTTTGGAAATATCTCATTCGAATACCTCATAGTCGAAGATGAATTTCCCGATTTACCCCTTTACTAATCTGACCACCACTTCCTAGCGACGCTAAGTACCCGACGGTGGTTTCAAACTACTCCCTCCTGCTAGAATCGATGGCATAGCCGCCCTATCCGATGAACTTTGCTGCCACCTTCCAAAAACAACCGCATTCCATGACCCACGAGAGCTAGTAGTTCTAAGTCTTGCTGAGCTAGTAGGTTCTTCTCTAACAACCTTTAATGGGTTCTCAAGATCTTTTAATATATACCTCATTAACGTTCGTTTTGCAGGTTTTTTGTTAAGAAAAGATCTAGCTAGTATAGCCATTGCTTATAATTCTTCTAGTAAATCCTCGTTTATTATTAAAGAATGGTCCATAATAGTTGTTATTTGCTCTTTATCGTATATTCTTATATAAGGTAATGTAGCTTATAACCACTCCTTAACTTTTACATCACTCGCTCCACCCATACCCACTTTTACCGTTACTAGCTCAAGCAGAACCTTCCAAAACATACAATACACAACATACACACATGTATCATTAGGCATTCCTGGAGAAAGCAATTATTGGATTATGAAATTCATAAGTAAATCACCTTATTTTTTAATTGTTTTTAGTTTTAAACTTTAGATTTTTTATTTTATTTATATCTATAATAATTAATATTATAGATTTAATGTTTGTCATGAATCGATGTGAATGTTTATATTTATGTGTATAAATTTTTTTTAAATATAATTATACATAACAAAAATATAATTATTCAAATATAGATCTATAACAATATGTATATAATAATATATAGATATATGATAATAGTAAGTATATATACGGTACAATTGATTTCAAATATAAATCAGCGTTTTAGTATTAAACATGTTAAAACATTTGAGATTTGTTTGTTATTAGAGTAATGATAAAAAGTTAAAGGGGATAACTTGTCTCTAACAAGAAATCTCCCTTTACATCTAATTAGAGTAATAATATGTGTGTATGCGTGTGTGTGGACAAAAGGTTTTTACATCATGAAATCTTCATCTTTCTTTTTGGTATATGGACAAACCGGTGGAAAATGTTGTTATAACTTCATCCATGGATACTTAAGTTTACAATTCTAAAATAAATATAGATAAATGAAGAGTGAGATGATAATTTGGGGTTTATAGGTAAGAAAAATAAAACAATATGCACATTAAGGGTGCACCATCCATGTCGACAACAAGGATTGTTTTCATAATAAAAAAAGAGAAGGATTATTTCTGTAAAGAGATTCCGGACACTGAAGAGTAAGTATAGAAATTATTCCATAGGTAATAACAATGAAATTATTTGGGATATTTGCTACTTTAAGCAGTAAAGAACGAAACTATCATGCATATGTTCATAACATCCCGATATGCTTAGACATGCGAGATAATACCTTAACAAAGTGTGCTAGGTGGCGGGCTACGAGTTTGCAGGGGTCTTCTGACACCATTCTGCATTTTTTAAGACTTGGAATCATATAATTTAGGGACGATAGTTTCAATAGTTTAAATTACCGACAAGAAAAAATAATAACAATAAAAGTGCCACCACACTACCAAACCTATTGTACTGAACATTTACCAAGAAAACACATTAATAACTTGAACATTAACCTAATACAAAAATAGAGTAAGGATAATGTTAACCATATGGACACAACCAACACACTATCAACAACGTACGCATAATCCTCCACAATAGATTTAGAATTTTTAAAATTTGAAAATAAATAAAAATACATAATATATTCTACAAAAACCAAATAATATAACATTTAGTATTTTTAGTTCTAATAATGTTATCACAAAAAATTATATAACTTAAAATTTATTTAAAAATAATAAACTACATAAAAAAGAAATACAAATTTTTGTACTTATGAATTTGTAATCATGACTTCGTTATTTCTAATCACTTTGAACTACAATATATGAGAGGTGTGCACATGTCGGGTTTATCCCTGGTTGGGTCTTGGGTAATGGTACAGTAATGTAGTCGGGTCTACCCTTTTTCAAAATTAAGGGTTAGTTAAATTTTTATCATACTCGCGGGTTACCTATAGACGAGTTAACCTTGGGTTTACCCAAGGTTACTTTAACTGGATTTTATTAATAACACTTATATGAAGTATACAAAATACTAAGTCCAACAAAATACATGTCATTTTAAGTACATTCACAAAATTAATTGTTAAATCATCACATGCCTCGTGTAATATACATTTTCACGGGTCTCATATATTACTGGAAAATGTCCCAAAAATTCTGGAAACCCAACTATACCTCATAACTAGATTGTGTTTCAAACATGTATGCAACTAGTAATTTCTACCAAATACATGTTAATAAACATAATGATAATGAAGAAGGGTTTACCGAGAATTAGTGAACATTCTGATTGATATTTATCCAACAGTTTCAGCAGATTTCAAGTCAAATTCCCCTAAAAAGAGTTCACAAAGAGTAAAGAAATTATTAATTACAAAGTGTGAGTACAATGTATATAAAATTTACCAATATATGTAATAAATTTACAAAACTCAACCTCAAGTTTTGAAACTCAATCTGAAATCTGAAGTCACACTGACCAAGTTGGAGTCCAAAATTAACAACCACAAATAATATAAAGGATCCTTACCATAGTAATTCGGACCAAAGTTTACTCTAAATGTGGAAATCAATTCAAACCCTTGTTTTCAAGCCTTTTTCTACTAACATTAATACGCCTCCAATGGACTCCATTTTCATAATAAAATCTAACTAACTTTTTTCTTTTATATTTCATTATCTGTGTTATCACCCTTGCAGCATAATAAACTAAACAATTGTCTCCTCTTTTAATACCCAATGCAAACATAATTATTCAAGTTAAATAGCCAAAAATAAGAAAGAAATAGAAACTATTGGAATAATTAAATAAAAGACAATTTGTTCTATTAATTCTTTCATACTCTTGTGAGAAGTGGAAAAGACTAAGTGTGTACTAATAGTCTCACATTAGAATTTGCAAAAAAAAACCATTAGAAATTATTTAATAAAACATGATTTTCTTATCTTGATAAGGACTTAAGGTGTCTTTATTTCAGTTGTTACGGAAGTTACTAAGTGTTGGTCAACAAACACGCTGACTTTAATGGGCATTGAAAAACATCCATCACCAGCCATTGGTGAACATTTATGTGACAGTTCTTCATCTTGTCATTTCTAAAATAAATAATTACTTTGTCACTTGCATATCTTGAGAAAAGAAAAAACTATTCTCGAGAGGATGAAAAAACGATTCTAGAGAGAATAGACTAAACTATTTCAGAGAGAATAAAAAAAACTATTCTATAGAAAATTGAAAAAAACTATTTTTGAGAAGAGGAAAAACTATTCTTGATAGAATAAAAAACTATTCTAGAGATAATAGAAAGAGTAATTCTAGATAGACTTGAAAACCTATTCTAGAGAGAATAGAAAAAACTATTCTAGAGAGAATAATTTTTTTTAGAGAGAATTGAAAATACTATTATAGAGGGAATATAGAATAGAATATAAAGAAAATTAAGAATTCAGAAAAGAAAATACTACTCTCTCTCCTCGCATATAATATTTTGATATTAATAGAGCCAAAATTCTGTTAGAGATATCGGCACAACCGGAATATATATTAGCACGATTTTCAATACCTGGTAACCGTTCTTTTCTTAAATTTCTATGTAATTTTTGTTGTTTTCAATTTCTTGTAATTGTGTAGTATTACTTTTAATTGATACTTTTCCAGTGATATTGTTAGATTTTTCTAATATAATCTCCATTGAATATTTAGCTAAATATACATGTTAAATCACCCTAAATCCAGCAACATATGAATGATATCACAGGCTACTACATGTCACGGGTGTATATAAGCAAAATGGATATACTATAATTTCATATTTAGGTTGGTAAAGTATTATAGATGAATAAATAATTAGATGGAGTATGGTTTTTTGGAAAAAGATGAAAAAGTAGAAAAAATCCCAGAAGGATGAGAGAAAGAAGAAGCATACATAAAATGCTTGGGCCAAATAAAACTAACATATGTTGAAAAAATTTCAGCATATTATTAATTTTTTTTCTTCTGTAAAAACATTAAAGTCTAAGGTAATATGGTCTAGTTTTAATAGTTAAGGGGGAGGCCCAAGTTATTATTGGGCCTAGGGTATATACACACAATTTACCTTATATTTTTTACATTTACAAAATATCACACATCATCATTCAAACCCTAATCGGTCGTCTTCAATTTTACATAAACACACACAAATACCCTACCATTTTTTACACCGCCGTCCATTTTCTCTTCTCTTAAAAACCAACTTCTTCCATTCTATTCTACCTATCTTTTTTTCCCAAAGATTATATCCTCCTCTTTCTCTGTATAAAGTTTTATTTTCTTAGACCGCCTTGGTCTAGGCCTTCTATCTCTAGCTAACCAAGTTATGTTTTTAATGGTTAGCATATCAAATCGATCGATGACTATTACATTTCAAATATAAATTATATGTATAAGTTTGCCAACCGAAACCTCCGTTGGAGAGGTGAGTTTTCTTATTTCCATATTTTAAATTATTTTCATTATCGTATTATTTTGAAAATAAAAAATAATCTTGTGGAGCGGTAAGATTAGTAATTTTAATATGTTAGAACATGAATAGTTATCAATTTTATTCTTTTATGCATTGCTTACATTTTTTTAGACATAATTATTTAAGAAATTATAATTTAAGGTTGTAGCATTGCATAAACAAATATATCTCTTGGGTTGTAACCTTTGTTTAGATGGGTTTAGGGGATATAAAAGATTTTTTATTTTTATCTTTCTTCATTAGCCATCTTTAGTATCATCATAACTTTTATGCATTGCCTACATTTATTTAGATATAATTATTTAATAAATTATAATTTATGGTTGTAGCAATAATATTGCATAAAAAATTCAAATCACTTGGGTTGTAACCTTAGTTTTGGGGATTAGTGGCTGTGAAAGATTTTTCCATTTTTATTTTTCTTCATTCGCCATTTTAAATTGTATCTCTTGTTTTAGAATTTCACTTAAAGCATCTACGTTCACATTAAACGATGTCGTATGATCACAATGAGAACGCAATGTTGGGGTTCCAATACAAGTGTCATGGCGACAAGTGGTATGACGAATATCGCTTGGTATTATGCTATCATCTTGGTGATTGTGACTTGAAATTCAACGCCAATGATTTTCAATCAACCACAAAAATAAATGAATTCGTTCGGCTCGTCCAAGGGCACTTCAACTTCAAGATAGCAATTTCTCTAAGGAGGTTTACAAAGAAGTCAAGGTTTGAGTTGTGGATTGTCAAATTAGTGAGATTTCATTTTATTTAATTGATTAAATTAATTCATTTTTTATATTTTGAATCGGAGAGTTTAATTCAATTGAATTTATTAGCCTAAATTTGATTGATAAACAATATTAGATCTATATGTCGATGGACTTGTGGATATATGTTGCACTTTTACAGTATATGCACTGAAAGTATAAGTAACATAGTACATACTAATGTCTATCCAAAAATTGTTATCTTCATAAAGTTGGAAATAATAAAATCAAACAAAAGAAGTCTGGTTCATCATCTATTAAAAGATTCAAAGGCTCCGAATCAACACGAGGCAAATGTCTTATTTTGAGTGCTACTATTTTTGAGATTCGTATATGTTTAAGTACTTTATACCACAAACTAAGATTTTTTATCAAAATCTATAATTTTGTATTACGGGAGTAATTAGTAAAAATATACAAAAGAGGGACGAGGAGAGAGATGTTAAAGAGGAGGGATCTCGCAAAAGATTTAAAGGCTTCGAATCAACACGTGACAAAAGTCTGATGTTGGGTGCTACTTTATTTGACATTGTTTATGTTTAAGTACTTCATACCACAATATAAGAGTTTTTATCAAAATCTGTAATATTGCACTACAGGAGCAATTAATACAAATATTCAAGAGAGGGAAGAGGAGAGGGATCTAAGTAAGCTATCTGGTTCAAATACATGAGAGCTACTCTTAAAAGAGATTTGATTGCGGTTTTTTAAGAGAAGTAGAAGGAACTTCAGAAAAGGTTAAATGATGAAGAGAATAGGGATCTGCTTTGACAAAAGCTGATTTAGCATCCAAACAAATTTTTCCTAGGTGCGCAACTCCTAGTTATTATTGAGATGTCAACCATAAACTATATTTTAAATTTTTTTTGTAATAATTATAAGATTAGTATGAATTTTATCAAACTCAAAATGAGCTAAACATGTTTGTAGCTTCGGTTGCTAGTTTGTGAGTCGTATTAGTTGCTTATAAGTATTTCATGATTTTGATATTATTATTATTTGATTGGATTGATTGCTAGCCTTTGAGTATATAAATATCTTATGTTTAGTATATCAATTCCATACAAATTACCCAATAGGAATTGCCCTATATCTTAGACTATCACCCACAATGAAGTATATAAACTGAAATAGATATATAATTGTGTTAGGTAATATAGAATCCAGAGATCGTAACAATCGGAATATCTAATATGGGGTTAGAATCTCATGCTTACTAGACTTAGGATCACTAGGTAAAGGTATCTAAGTTTAAGAAGTAATCTCATAGCGTACTTGGAAGAGACTTAGACTAATGTGTTTAACCCAATTCTCGCTTAGTTAGAATATATTATTTGCATAATAATTCGTGGAGCTATGCAATTTGAGCTTTAACTAATGCATATTCGTTAATTGCTATTTTTTAATTTTTGTATTATATTATTACACTAGTTGTACACTTTATATTTATTTTACATTCCCTGTAGAAAATGTTTTTTACTATTATTTTACTTATAACAATTTATGACGTGTAGAGAATAAACTATCTAGTGTGTAAGTTATTTAACTCCCAAGGCCAACCACAACGTAGGCGGGCTATTTTCCTTAACCCGTTTTGCTGAAAACTTACGCTCTAACTGAAGCATTTGAACAAAGACTTACACAAAATCTAGATTTGCATGGATAATTGATTTTTACTTCAAGAAATCACCATATTTCTATTTTGGATATATAAAGAAACCAATGGAAAAGACTTGTAGATATCTATCTATGGATATTAAATTTTATAATTATAACATTAATGGGTGCAACTTTTCGTAGTAGTGTAGAGAAATAAAGAGTGAGATGACATTATGGTGTTTTTAGAGAATAAAAGTCAAAAAAGATATAGGTGGTCGCAGGAACATATTTGGTGCTCTGTCCATTTTGGTTGAAAATGAGTTGTACCAAAAACTAGATGTGCAAGCTTGTTTTAATTTCTCGAGACGGACATAGTAGAACTCACGTAAGTAAGATATTATAGCTTGTTTGTTTAACTTCTCCAAAATGTCTTTTTTCGAAAAAAAATCGAGTTGTTCACGGATATTTGTTTCTTAAATGGTGAAGCGAAACTTCCTTGAACACATGCAAGATGTTCTAGCTTGTTTGTTTAACTTCTCCGAAATATTATTTTTTAACCAAAATCGACTTGTTCACGAATAATGTGTTTCTTAAATGGTAAAGTGAAACTTCCTTGAACACACGTAAGATCATTTTTAGAATTAAACTCGAGATTCATGAATAATTTGTTTCTTAAATGGTGAAGCGAAACTTCCTTCAACAATTGATAATGTATGAAATATGCAATCTATAATATGAAGTTTAATATTAATAAAGAAATTAAATTTTTATTTAATTAAAAAATTCTATTTTATATTTGAAATTCGTTAATATTTTTACAAATAAATAAAATATTAATTTATAATTCATAATATAAACTAGTAATTAACGAACTTGTTTGAACCAACTTTTTTTTTTATCATCAAATCAAATTTTATTAATGAGAAACTTAACAAACCATTTTCTTTACAAACTTTGATCTTATTGAGTTTAAGGCCCAACATGAGAAACTTAAAACCCAAAAAGACTCTCACCTTACTACATTGAAACCAAAAGATTACACCTCCTACCTTACTATAACAAAAACACCTCCTTCCTTACTAAAACAAAAACTGGCCCACTAAATAGCTATTACAATTAATAAATTGGTCCAATACAAAATAAATTACAATTTACTAATCTAGTGTATCTATAATCTCCCTTATACTCCTCTTCTTAACATTCCAATTCTGCATTTTCATTTTCACCCTGCTGATTTTCCTACACATTTGATCTTCATTTAAACCATACCCTCTATGCTCTGTATAATTTCTTACCCACCAAACATAGTAAATATAAGAAGTGCACAGAGAACTAACAAAGATAACCTGCTCCTCACACTTTATCGCTAATATTTCATTACACAAACCTTTAAAATCTCTCGGAAGATTGTTCATATTGCCCATACTTAATATCTTTCCCAAATTTTTTTTAATAAAAGAACACTCGAAGAATAGATGAGTACTATTTTATGTAGTAGTTTTACAAAAATGACAAAGAGGATTAACATGATTACCCCACTCTATTATTCTTTCTTTAGTACTAATTCTATCTTGTATAGCAATCCAAGTAATAAAGGCGCACCTTGGTATATTCTTCTTCACCCAGATTATTCCATACCAGTACATTTGCTCCAAATTATCATCTGCAGTAATTCTTGCTAGAGTTTTCGTGAAGGAGAATTTCATTTTGTTACTCTCACTCCACACTTTTATATCCTTCATATCATTTAACTTTACCTCATTAAGAAGGGGTAAAATTGTACTAATATGAGGTGGTAATCTCCACCTGCTCCATGCATAACAGTTATAAACCGTTTTGTTACTATTTATATCATCTTTCTATAGCTCAATACTAAGTTTTTCCTACACACTATAGTCTTCAATCCACCTGTCCCATATTATATATGTATCTATCCCATTATTCACCTTATGATGAATGAACTTATAAGCGAGATTCCTCACCTCAGTAGTTTCTTCCATATCCAAGTATGCGCTTGTTTTTCCTCAAGACACCATGTCCACTTATTTTTAACAATATTACATTTCACCCATATACTCCATAAATTACCCTCCTGAGCATACATTATCCAAAAAGTAAAAAGTAAACAAACTAAGTTAATATTTTCTATCTTAGGAATGCCCAATCCTCCTTTTTGTTTAATTGTGCACACTTTATCCCAATAGATTTTTGCCCCTTTAGCCCCTTCCGTATTTCCTTTCCATAAAAAGCTATTCATCAACTAGTTTAGTTTGTATATTACCTGTTTGGGGAGAAGGAAAACACGACACCAAAAGAGTATTTTACTAATGAGAACACACCTAATTAGCTCCACCCTTCCATCGTATGAAAGAAGCTTTGAGGACCATTAGTTTATACTCCTATATATTTTGTTTACCAATTTATTTCCTTCTTCAACACTGAGCTTCTTGGAATGTAGGGGTACCCTTAAATACCTAACAGGTAAACTTCCCATTTTTATGTTCAATATCTCAGAATTCTTCTTCTTTGTATTATAATCAGTACCACCAAAATATATCTCACTCTTTTGATAATTATTAATCAGCCTTGACTTTCGTGAGAATAGTTTTAACCCCTCTTTGACTTAATTTGCTAAATTAATATCTAGCTTAAAGTAAATGAATAGATCATCAGAAAAGATTATGTGATTCAGCTTCATTTCTTCACATTTATGATGGTAATTAAAGCTAACTTTCTTCCCCAAAAGATTGAAAAGACCTGTAAAGATTTCATACACATTGCAAAGAGATAAGGAGAGAGAGGGTCTCCTTGTCTCAACCCTCTTTTTCCTTTAAAAAAACCACACACCTCACAATTAATACATATAGAATATGTAGGAGAACATACGCACATCCTTATCCTTACAATAAATTTCTCAGGAAAATTAAAAGCTTCCAGTATATTCATTTAAAACCTCCAATTCATGCAATCATACTCTTTTTGAAGGTCTAGATTTACAATACACTTTGGAGTAGAATCTTTCTTCTCATAACCAGCTTCACCTCCTGAGCAAAAAAATGTTGTCACTAATATACCCGTCTCCAACATACGCCGCTTGATTAAGAGATATAATTGAGCTAATAACCTTTTTCAATCTTTTGCAGATAACTTTTGAGATAGTTTTATAGGATATGTTCGTACAAAAGATTGGCCTAAACTTTCTTACACTTGAGGCCTTCTTTTCCTTAGGTATTAGTATTATGTTTGTAGCATTAATCTGAGTAAGAATTTTACCATGTCTAAGCATTTTCTAACTGCTTTTGTAAAATCATCTCCTATAACACTACATGAAGTCTTGTAGAAAGCTGAGTTAAGTCCATCTGGTCATGGGCTTTTATTCTCACTAATAGAAAACAAGGCTTCCTTTATTTCTTCATCAGTAATAGGGGCAATAAGAGCAGCTCTTTGTTATTCATTTTGAAAGGAGCCAATTAGCTCTTTAATAGTGTCAATGGAGCACACTTCTTCATTTACATCTTTAGTGCCTAAGAGTTGTGTATAGAAATTTACAATTTCCTGCTTGATCAGATTAGGTTCTACAATATTTTCACATGAATCACTAACAAGGATAGATATGTTATTTTTAGCAGCTCTACCTCTAACAATTTTGTAAAAATAAGCTGAAGTACAGTTCATATCATTAATAGAGATACACTTAGCCTTTTGTTTGAGAATATCATGCTGTATAATCCTAGCCTCCTCTAAACTCTGACTAAGAATTTTCTCCTCATTGAGAATACATGGATCAGTTGCACCATTCATAATACACATCAATATGTTCTTGAGCTGAGCTTTCATTTGTTCAATCTCTTTAGAATTCCTTTTGAAGTGAGTGTTATTAAACTTCTTAAGAGCAACTTTCATACTTTTCTGCTTCATACATAATTTATACATTTCATTTCCATCTACTTTAATGTTCCAAGCATCCTTCACAGTTAAATACATTTATCATGTATAGCCCAAATGTTGAAGAATTTGAATTGACTTGAAAGAATTTTTTTGCACATCCAAGATTTAACTTAAGCGCACAATGATCTGAGGTTGATGGTGGATGGATACTCACACTAGAAGCTATAGAGTCTAACAATCTAGTGTTAATAAACACTCTCTCTATTTTGCTAGCTCGAATTTGATCTCCCTTATTCTTGTTAGTCCATGTGTAAAATTGCCCACCATAATTGTGTTCATATATATTTGCTTCTTCAATACACTCTATAAACTCAAGTGTACCTTTTTCTAAATCATTACAATTCAGTCTGTCTCTAATATGCAATATTTCATTGAAATCACCCATGAAACAGAGATTTTCATTCTCATACTTTTTACTCCATTTAATTATATCACTCCATAATGTTCTTCTACCTTTATCAGTTCCACTAGCATAAACCATTAGAATATAAAGAACCTCATTACTGTCTTTCACTTTTAGTTCACTTAATATGGCTTGAGATGTTTGATAAACTAGATTAATATAAGCAAATCTTTTGTCCCACAATACCCAAATCCTTCCACTATCATCTCTTTTATAATTGTGCAACATTTCCAGATGAGGGAAATGTCAGTTATTATAGAAGGGTAATTGTTGAATTTAACCTTTGTTTCCAAAAGCCCAATCACCCTTACATGATTACTAGCTAAAAACTCCCTCATATCCAACTGTCTGAGGAAATTATTAAACCCTCTCACATTCCAAGCTGCAATGGTCATATATTGGGAGGTCTAGTAATCTCTTCCCCTACATTATGATTGATAAATTCTAATAGATCATGATCAATCTGACTTCCTTCTTTGTTCTGTAACTCATCAAACTTATTCATTATAGTTATAGAACTCGTCTCTCCTTTCTTACTATCATTCTTCTTGGTATTCCTCACAACACTCCATTCCTCAACTACCTTCATTCCCTTATAACTTTTTATAATAGGTTCACTTGTTGATTTAGGCACCCATACTTTTTGAGTGTTCACATACTTTGTTTCTACATGTCCCAACCTACTACATCTTTTACATACAATCGGCCTCCATTCATACTCTAATTTAACCTCCTGCAGCTCTTTAATTCCTATATCAAACAATACATTATCAGGTAACTCCTCTTTTATGTCAATCTCTACACAATCTCGAGCATACCCCAACCTTGTTTTTGATTTCGTTATAGTATCCATTTCAATTGGAACACCTACAATACTAGCTACATATCCAAGACCTCTTTGTTTCCAGAGATTCATTCGTACATTCATTAATTTAACCCATATCGGCACATTAGATATATCTAATTTATCAAACTGCATACCTGCCTTCCATGGTCGAAGAAGTAGCGACTTTCCATTAATATGCCAGAGCTGCTCAAGAACATTGCTGTAACTTTGCTGATTTTCAATCTTGAAAACTACACTTCCCTTCAAATTCGATTTAATTTCTACCTTACCCAGCTTACTCCATTGATATCTAACAAAATCTTCTATAGCAAAGAACAGAGGCGGAGCATCAACGAATTGGCCAATTAGGTAATTCACCCATTGTTCGGACCCTTCCTCGAGAACATCTATTGGTGGTTTAATAAGTTTCATCCCTTCCAAATTTACTAGTTTATGATGTTCTAACTTCATAGAATTGCTCACACAACCAAATAATTGTGACCATGAAACTCCCTTTGATTCACTCCTTTTCTCGGGTTGAACCAGATCTACAACTTGTATCACTTCATTGTTGCGTTCCAACACAATATTCTCTTGAAACCCAACACTCGCCTCCTTCTCATGCTTGTACGATTCAGGTGTCTTAAGTAGATTTGAGCTCGGTGACATAATCTCTTTCGTAATATCTCTGTACTTAGTCTTAGATTTAGGGTTTCTTACTAGATCTATTCACTAATTTGTTGATTTTCGCTATGTTTAACATTTTGGTCATTTTTTGAGTAAAAAAAAAGCGGTAAAAGGAAAAATAAGGTGAAAAACGAAAAAATCTAGGCGGAGAAGAGGTGGTGGTGGTATGGAGGAGGGTAGAGAAACGGGTGGATGCGTATGTTTTTGTGAGAGAGAGGAAAAATTGTTAGATCCCAGATAATTCTTGAGATAAACAACAAATCCAGATAAGGAAAAGCAAAAGTTGGAAAAAAAAAAGCTAAAAAGAGGTGTAAATCTAAAAATGGAAAAATGGAATGAAAATTAATGGATGAGTGTGTAGAGAGGATTTTTTAGGTGAGTTGACTCTCATTGACCCTTTTCAAGATTTTGTTACATGGTAGCTACCAACTCAGTTCATACAAAGCTTGAACTAAACTCACTTTAATCAAACCTCTAATCGAACTTTGTTTAAACAAAACTTAAATTAGAGATTAAACTACTTATAAACTAATGAGTTCGAGAGAGTTTATCATTTATGTCCTTAGTGACAAGAATTCATTTTTCTTTGGAGGGGGTTTTGAAAATAAAAGAGTTGAAAAATAGGTGTGAAAACTATCACTATATAATAATAATAATAATAATAATAATAATAATAATAATAATAATAATAATGAAAGAAGTACCATAACATAACATATACTATTGCACCGCCATAACCCTTGACAACAAACCACTACCAAGATAGCAACAAAACTGAACACTTTCAACCAAATCCGCTCATGCATGATGAAATTGTTGAATTTCAATTTCAGTAACTGAGTCAATTCACAAAAATGAAAATAAAATGCTTGTTTTCTTCACCTCCCAATTTAGACAAGCGAGAGAGCATAAAATCAATTATAATTTACATTATTCCAGAAAGAAAACAAATGAGAAGAGAGAAGAAGAAGA
Organism: Nemophila menziesii; assembly: GCA_029959085.1. NCBI lineage: Eukaryota > Viridiplantae > Streptophyta > Magnoliopsida > Boraginales > Hydrophyllaceae > Nemophila > Nemophila menziesii. The sequence goes on along the minus strand of JARWIR010000005.1, from coordinate 59,227,916 downwards.
AGAATTCCACTAGCTAATCAACCATTGATGTGTTGTTTCAAATTCCAAACTCCAAACAAATCTGACTAGCCCATTTAGGATTACCCATCCCACCCAAAATAATAACAAATCTTGACAAGCAAGTCATTTATTATTAACAAATAATTTATAATCATCATCATCACTGAATCATCGTTATATCCACAACATCATTCTCATCCAACAAGTCTGGAAATATCTCATTCGAATACCTCCTAGTCGAAGATGAATTTCTCGATTTACCCCCTTCACAATTCTGACCACCACTTCCTTGCGATCCCAAGTACCCGACGGTGGTTTCATATTACTCCCTCTTGCCGAAATCGATGGCATAGTCGCCACATACCATGAACTTTGGCGCCAGCTTTCAAACACTACAGCATTCCATGACCCACAAGAGCTTGTAGTTCTTAGCCTTGCTGAGCTAGTATGTTCTTCTCTAACAACCTTTAATGGACTATCAAGAGCTTTTAATATATACCTCATTAATGGTCATCTTGCTGGTTTTGGATTAAGACAAGATCTAGCTAATATAGTCATTTCCCATACTTCTTCTAGTAAATCCTCATCTATTATAAAAGAAGGGTCCAAAATAGTTGTTTCTTGCTCTTTATCGTATATTCTTATACAAGGTAATGTAGCTTCTAATCACTCCTTAACTATTAAATCACTTGCCCCACTCATACCACTTTTCCCGTTACTAGCTCAAGGAGAACCTTTCCAAAACAATACACCTCATACGCACATGTAGCATTAGGCATGCCTGGAGAAAACAATTATTGGATTATGAACTTCATAAGTAAATCTCCTTATTTTTTAATTTTTGTTAATTTTAAAATTAAGATTTTTTTTATATATTTATACACTTTCACGAATCTCACATATTGTTCGCTAAAGTCCCAGAAATTCCAGAAACCTATCTATACCTCATAACCAAATTGTGTACCAGACACGTAGGCAACTACTAATGGCTACCAAATACATGTTAATAAACATAATGATAATGAGGTAGCGCTTACCTAGAATTAGTGAACATTCATGTTGATATTTATCCAACGGTGTCAGCAGATTTCAAGTCAAATACTCCTAAAAAAGAGTTTTCAAAGAGTAGAGAAAGTAAGAATTACAAACTGTAAGTACAAAGTAAAAAAAATTAACCAATATATGTAATAAACTTACAAAACTTAATCTAAAATCAGAAATCACATTGACTCGGTTAATGTCCAAAACTAACAACCAAAAATAATATAAAGGATCCTGACCATAGTAATTCGGACAAAAGATTACTCAACATGTGGAAATTAATCCGACTCCTTGTAGTCAAGCCTTTTTACTAACATTAATACGTCTCTAATGGTCTCATAATAAATCTAACTAATTTTTTATCATATATTTCATTATCTGTGTTATCACCCTTGCAGCAGAATACACTAAAAAACTGTCTCCTCTTTTAATCCCCAATGCAACCATAAATGCTCAAGATAAAAAGCCAAAAAAGATCTCGAAAGATTCCAAACCCCACAAAACAAGAAAAGAAAAATGAAAGTTTAATGTAATACCTAAGATATATGTTCCTAATCCATAATTGTCATAGACGGTCTATAATGAATATTTCAACGGTTAGATCCATAAACAAATTATTTAGATTAAATGCATAAATGTCCGCCCTTTAGAAAAACCAATACTTTGGAAATCAAAAATCAAACACTTTCGGTATCAAAAATCAAAATATCTCAAAATGACAAATCAAACTATTTCGAAATTAAAAAAGAAATTAAGAAATGATTTTATGACCAAACAAACATATGAAAGAAAAATAACAATTAAAATCAAATTAAGAAGAAGTTAGAAGAACTTTGCTCACCTAAGAAAATAAAGCTGGAAAAACGAACGGATTTGGAACAAAAACAAAATACAAAACATTAGTAAGTATAAATTAGATCTAAAACCGAAAAAGAGGAAAAAATAGAAACTGTTGGAATTATTAAATAAAAGACAATTTATTCTATTAATTCTTTCATACATTCGGAGAAATTGAAAAGACTATGTGTGTACTAATAGTCTCATATAGAATTTGGGAAAATAACCATTGGAAATTATTTTATATAACATGATTTCCTTATCTTGATGACGATTTAATGTCTCTTTATTTCAACTATTACGGACTTTAATGAACATTGAAAAGTATTTATCACCGACCATTGATGAACATTTATGTGATAGATTTTTGTCTTTCTATTTTTTCTATAAATAATGACTTTGTCACTTGCATTTCTATAAAAGAGGAAAAACTATTTTAAAGAGAATGAAAAAACTATTTTAGAGAGAATAGAAAAAATTATTCTAGAGAGAATGGAAAAACTATTTTAGAGAGAATTGAAAAAACGATTTTAGAGTAAATATAGAATAAATATAAACGAAATTAAGAATTAAGAAAAAAATACTACTCTCTACTCTCCTCTCATATAATATCTTGATATTACTATGAGATGAACTTTTATTATAGATACCGGCATGACCAGAATATCTTTTTAACGAAATTTTCAATTCGTGTAAACGTTCTTTTTTCTTGAATTTTCGTGTAAGTTTCGTTGTTTCCAATTTCTTTTAATAGTTTAGTATTACTTTTAATTGAAAATTATTTCTTTTAAATTTATGTGAAATCTATTTTTTACTTTTCCAGTGATATTGTTAGAGTTTTTCAACAAAATATCCCTTGAATAATTAGCTAAATATACATGTAAAATCAACCTAAATCCAGCAACATATGAATGAAATCATAAAAAACGGTTACCACGTACCACAAAAGGGTGTATATAAACAAAATGAATGTATTATAATTTCATATTTAGGCTAATAAAGTATTAGAAATGAGTAGATAATTAAATGGAGTTGGGTTTCTCGGATAAAGGTGAAAAAATAGAAAAGATCCCAAAAGAATGAGAGAAAGAACAAGCATACATAAAATATTTGGCCCAAATAAAATGAAAATATGCTGAAAAAATTTCAGCATATATATTAGATCTTTTTCTTGTGTAAAAACATTAAAACCCAAGGTAATATGGTCGGTTTTTAATAGTTAAGGGGGGGCCTAAGATAATATTGGGCCTAATATCACAAAATATCATTCAAATCCTAATAGTCGTCTTCAATTTTACTTAAACACACACGAACACCATACCATTTCTTACACCACAATACATTTTCTCCTAGAAATCATTTTCTTCCATTCCATTCTACCTATTTTTTTCCAAAGCTTATATCCTCCTCTTTTTTTGTATAAAGTTTAATTTTCTTTCCTATCTCTAACCAAGTTCTGTTTTTTTAATGGATAGCATATCAGATCGATCTATGGCCATTACATTTCAAATATAGAGTATACGTATAAAACCCAAACCTTCTTTGAAGATGTGAGTGTTCTTATTTCCATATTCTAAATTATTTTTATTATCTTATTATTTTGAAAATAGAAAATAATCTTGTGGAGAAATAAGATTTTTAATTTTTATGTGTTAAAACATAAAAATTTGTCAATTTCTATTTTTTTAAAGAGTTTTATGTTTCCAAATGTTGTAACTACATGTTTTGATTATTTTTATGTTTTGCTTACATTTCTTTAGACATAATTATTTAAGAGATTATAATTTGAGGTTGTAGCAATAATATTGCATAAAAAATATAAATCACTTGGGGTGTACCTTAGTTTCGGGGAATTAGGGGCTATAAAAGATTCATTTTTATTTTTCTTCATTTGCCATCTTTAATTGAATCTGATGTATTAGAATTTCACTTCAAGAGTCTACATTCACATTAAAATATGGTATGATCATAATGTGTATAAAATGGTCATGGTCAAATCAGTTAGATTTACTTTTATTTAATTGATTAAATTAAGTAATTATTTATAATTAGAATTGGGGAGTTTAATTCAATTTAATTAATTAGCCTAAATTTGATTGAGAAGCAATATTAGATCTATATGTTGAATGTCTTGTGGATATATGTTGCTTTCACAACTGCGTCCTTAAATTTAAACACTCTCATATATAAAAAAAATTCTAATCCTTAGCTTAGGATGTTTTTTAATATTGTTTGAATTTTATATTTGTTAGGTGCATAGTGAGCATTCATTTACAAATGGAAAAGTGAAGTGTTTGTACAGATGCTGTAAGGAAGAAACCCTAGGCATTGAAAGCATAAGTAACATAGTACCTGCTACTAATTTACATCCAAAAATTGATATCTTCATGAAGTTGGAAAATTTTAAATCAATAAAAAGAAGTCTGACATCATCTCTTAATTACTATATACCACAAAACTAAGATTTTTTATCGCAATTAAAAATTTTGTATTACAGGAGTAATTAGTAAAATTATTCAATAGAGGTACAAGGAGAGAGATAATGGATGGAGGGAACTCGCAAAAGATTCAAAGGCTTCTTATCAACACGTGGCAAAGGTCTGATTTTCGGTGCTACTTTATTTGTCATTTTTTATGTTTAAGTACTTCATACAACAAACTAAGTGTTTTTATCACAAATTTTGTATTATAGGAATAATTAATACAAATATTCAAGAGATGGAAGAGGAGAGGGATCTAAGTGAGCTATTCAGTTCAAAATACATGAGAGCTTGACTACGATTTGATTTTGGTTTTTTTAAGAGAATTAGAAGGAACTTAAGAAAAAGTTCAATGATGGATCTTCTTTGAGAAGAGCCCCAATTTAGCAGCCAAACGAATTTTTCCTAGGTGCCCAACTCTTAGTCATTATTGAGAGGTCAACCCTAAAATATATTTTAGAATCATTTTGTAATAATTATAAGATTAAAAATTTAGTACGGATTTTATCAAGTTCAAAATGAGCTAAACATGTTTGTAGATTGATTGCTACTTTGTGAATCATATTATTCACTTATAATTATTAGATTGAATTTATTGCTAACCACATAATATATACATATCTTATGTTTAGTAAATTTTATTTTTTAATGGTTAGAATATCAAATTGTGGCCATTACATTTCAAAAAAATTTAGATCTATAAGTTTGTCAACCCAAACCTTTGTTGGAAAGGTGAGTTTTTATTTACATATTCAAAATTATTTTCATTTTCTTATTATTTAGAAAATAGAAAATAATCTTGTGGAGCAATAAGATTTAAAATGTTTTATGTGTTAAAACATGAATATTTGCCAATTTTTATTCTTTTAAAGAGTTTTATGTTTCCAAATGTATACATACATGTTTGATTACTTTTATGCATTGTCTATATTTGTTTAGAAATAATTATTTTAAAATTATAATTTAAGGTTGTAGTAATAATATTGCATAAACAAATACATATCACTTGGATTGTAGCTTTAGTTTTAGAGGAACTAGAGGCTATAAAAGATTTTTTCAATTTATTTTTCTTCATCTGCCATCTTTAATTGTATCTCTTGATTTAGAATTTCCCTCCAAGCAAATACATTCAATGAAACAATTGTGTATGATCACAATCAGAACGCAGTGTTGGAGCTGGAATACAATTGTGGAATGGCAACGCTAGGTATGATGTCAGCATCTTGTTCAACATGGTGACGGAGACACTGACGTCAAGTTTAATGAATTTTATTGTGACTTGAAATTCACCACCAACATTTTCCAATCAACCTATTAGGCGTATCCGTCCAAGGATACCACAACTTCAAGATAGCAATTGCTCTAAGGAGGTTTCAAAAGGTGTCAAGGTTTGCGTTGTGTATAAAACAGCGTTAATCGTAGATATTACGCCACCATTGTCAAATCAGTGAGATTTACTTTTACTTAATTGATTAAATTAATTATTATTTATATTTGGAATTGGGGAATTTGATTCAATTGAATTAATTAGCCTAAATTTGATTGAGAAGCAACATTAGATTTATATGTCAGAGATCTTGTTGATATATGTTTGTTTCACAGCTAAGGTCCTTCAATTTGAACACTCTCATATATCATTTTTTATCTAATCATTTAGTTTGGGATGTTTGTTTATCACGAGCATTAATTTACAGATGGAAAAGAGAAGTGTTTGTGCACTTTTACAGTTCAAACCCTAGGCATTGAAAGCATAAGTAACATAGTAACTGCTACTAACGTCCATCAAAAAATTGTTATCTTCATAAAGTTTGCTAATAATGAAATAAATCAAACGACGTCAGGTTCATCATCTCTTAAAAGATTAAAAGGCTCCGAATCAACACTAGACAAAGGTCTGATTTTGAGTGTTACTATTTTTGTGATTTTACACTATACCACAAACTAAGAGTGTTTATCACAATCAACAATTTTGTATTACATGAGTAATTAGTAAAAATAATAAAGGAAGGGATGACGAGAGAGATGTTAGAGGGGAGGGATCTCACAAAATATTCAAAGTATCTAAATCAACATGTGGAAAAAGTCTTATTTTGGGTGATAATTTTATTGTCATTTTTTATGTTTAAGTATTTCATACATGAGTTTTTATCACAATTTGTAATTTTGTATTGCAGGAGTAGTTAATACAAATATTCAAGAGAGAGATGAGGAGAGAGATGCCGAAGGAGAGGGATTTAAGTGAGCTATTCAGTTTAGAATACATGAGAGCTAGACTTAAAATAGAATTAGAAGAAACTTTAGAAAAGGTTCATGATGAAGAGAATAGGGATCTTCTTTGACAAGAGCCAATTTAGCTGCCAAACAAAAAATTTCATGTCTCCATTTTCCATTCACGGTATTAATGGGGACCTAAAAAGGATAAGATCTACCATAAGGTAGATAGTTTCTTTATTAGTTACTCCACATACAACTTAAACTTTATGACTATTGAATGTAATGAAAAAAATTATTTATATTTTAATCTTGATATATTGTTGTCTTTTTTGTTTTTAGTATTTATATTCATGTAATTTTTGGTGATATTCATATTATGTGGCGTCAGAAACGTGGATCCATTTATTTTATGATTGTGTTAAGTATACAGATTATGACATTTTTGTTGAGAGACAACAATGTAGGTGGAGAAGCTACGACAAGCTGAAATGCATCACATGCGCCTGGAACAGCATGTATGCTTGGGGCTCCCTAATCAAAAGTCCTTAGAGCTAGTACACAACCTACCCAAATCTTACAAAGGTTGTTTGAGCCAAATCACAGACTGAAGAGGCTGTTTAAGGGGCTCCAAATATGCCAAATGCTAAGGATTGTTGGCCGAATAACATATCATAATTTTTTTATGGATGGGATATATGAAATTTAAGTAGTATTCTTTGTCGTCAAATTTTTGCGGATGCAGGATATTGTATTACAGTGAGTCAGGGATTAATGGTCTAACCAAACAAAAAGCTTCGAGTGATGGATTTTGAAGTTTTTTTAAATTAATCTTGTTAATATATTACTAAATTTGGAAATATATGATATTATGATTCATGTATATATATTTGAGACTGATTTTAATTTTTTTTTTGTTTTTTAGTATTATTTTTGTCTTAAGTTAACATTTACCATTGACTATCCAAGTTTTTTTTAATGTAATAATATACATTGACAAAATCTACACCCGACCTGAATCTAACCAAAAAACATAAACCCAAATACGAAATTGTATATAGTGATTGGGTTAGGTAGTGAGTCTTGATAATTGAAATTTGCACTTACGGGTTTAGTGCTAGTTTAACCACGTAAGTTGGATAACTACCCCGTGTGCACCCTTACACTAGATGATATTTGGTTTAAAGAGAATTTTTTGAGTTGAAAGAGAAATAACTAATTGGATCGATGTAGCGGTGTAACACGACATTTTTCGTGTTGCGGTTATCCAAATACATAGTTGTAATAAAATTGTACGTATTCTGGATGGCACAACTTGTGGCATGAAAACCCTGAAGAGATTAAGGTTTTCATTCTTCTTACTAGTTATTACATTGATATCTTTCAAGAAGACCTAAGATCTATGAGTATTGACATTGCGGATTGCATCACTTTTAAGTTTATTGAAGGGATAAACCGAATTCTTATTTAAAACCTTACACTTGAGGAAGTTAAATGAGATATTTAATATGGAGGCAAAAACCTCAAAGTCTGGACTGGCCTCCTTTATAAAAAATATTGGGAAATTATAAAAGTTTGATGTTTTTTACATGGTTAGAGTTTTCTTCAGTGTATCTCTAGATCTTAACATACGAACAATACTATTTCTACACTGGTTCACAAAGGTGATAAGTAGGAAAAAGTGATTGACATATGTCTGATCTCATGCTCGAATATTGATTACAAGATTAATGCTTCCATTCCATAATATGGTGAAGGTCTTTATGCATGGAATTATATCCCCACCTAGTCAAACTTTAACAAAGATACAGTTATTTACACAATATCCTTCTAGTCCATGATATTTCCTATTTCTTTTTGAAATCCAATAAATAGACCTAGAGGGGGTGAATATGACCAATGTGGAATTAAAAATATAACAACAACTGAATTCTTTGACTGTATCTAAAAATACACCGATTAAGGATTTTAGATAGATTGACTAGAGGTAAACAAAAGTTATAATACACGAGTGAAACACTTAGTGTATAAACTTAATGAAAGAATACTATCCAATAAAAAACATATCTATAAGATCTAAGTATGCAAGAATTTAAGCCTATAAAACAAAGGAAGGTATTGAGGTAATATAACAAAAATCTGGTGCGCACAAAATTAAAGAGATAAGGGAGAGAAGGCGGACATGAAATTTTAGAATGGTTGGACTTCGATAGGATTATTACACAACTTATGGTCTATGCATCCTTAAGATTCAAAACTCCTCCACTCGGATCTCGTTGTGTTTTTTAAAGGTGAGCGCACAAATCTTTACAAACTCTTATAAATCACCTTTTAGTGTAAAACCCAAGTGTTATGACCAATACTAGTAAAATAAGTGGAAAATCTTCACTCATGATATACCACTTCAGAAGAACATGATGTCTTTAACATGTGAATCACCACACAAATTTTAGTGAACATTCTCTTTTCACAGTCTACCACTTCACAGTCTGTGAAGCCTTCAAACTTTTTGTCTGCACCTACATAAGATCTAAACCACTCTTGTCTAGCGTATTGAAGATCACACTTCTTTACTAGAACAAGAGATAACCCTAAATTAAAGGATTAAGCCCAATCTACCTAGTTTAGCCTTTTACTTCTTAATAAGTGACTACATGAATGTAGTTGGGATAAAAATACAAATAAATATTGATATATGGACTGTGAATGTCTTTGGGAATCTGATAGAAGATATGCTTTTAAAAGCTTCAATTTTGGTATAGAAAACAACCACTTTAGGAAGTCTTCAGTACCTCTTTGTATATATAAACTCTCCCCAACAGATCTATTCACGTGTCAACTCCTCGTTGGTTGAAAATATTCTTTCTAGGTGATTTCTCCTTTCTGGTCGGATGATCAATTATTATCTTTTATTTCACCGCTTACTCTTCTTTATCTCCATAGAGCATTTGATTAGAGTCGAGTATTCAAATCTGGATATTAAATAGATTGCATACCCAACTACTTTTTGAAGTTTTCACTACCTCTATTTATTGGCAAAATCTCCCCAAATTATATGTCTACATGTCAGCTTCTCATTAGAGCCGGACCTACTAATTTTGGGTCTAGTGAGAAATTTTGAATTTGGCACACATCTGAGGAGGTTTTTAAAGGGGATAAAAAATTTAAAGGAAAATGAAGCATTATAAATAATCTTTAATTTTTAATTTTTTTTAATATGAGAAATAACCAAACATAGATTAGATTTCCTTGTCGTTTTCTTATAGTACTGTTTATAGTGTGATTAGTATTTAAAAACTAAATGACATTATTCTTAGTATATGAAACATTTAAACTGCACCCAACCCCCCTCCCCGCGCGTCAATTGAGGTCGCAACGCCTATAAATTCCTCTAAATCCAGTCATAATTGACCTCTTATATTAGTGAAGATTTATGTTAAACAAATAATAAAAATATCCTATATTTAGAGATCCTATATTAATATATACTTTAAACGTAATCCTCTAATTTAGACATATCTTGTAAGTTCAATATACATATTATAACGTAAAATATATGAAATAGCTAAAATAATTGTCATATAAACGAAAAAAATACATACATGCATGTAAACATAGATAATTAAATAAATTTTAATTAAAAAACTTCAACCCCTTTAAGTTGTTATTTATTACTTATAGTTTTTTTGACACATAAATATTGTAATGAAGATGATTAAAAGCATACAAATATTTTATTTCTTATTTTTGTGTATAAGAATTCAAAATAAGTTAAATTAAATTTTGTTTCTTATATGGTGTTGCAATTAATAAGTGATATAGATAAATATACCTTTATACTAAAAAATTATATTAATATAAGATACAAATAAATGTCAAATATATATTGTTTTGAAAGTTTTGACAATATAGAATTATAAGTATTAATTATATAGGACAATGCGATTTTTTTCTTGTATAATATAGTTCAACTTAACTAAAGGAAAAAGTAAGACATAACTCAAAAAATGATCTAGACTCAAGGAACAAAAAAAGAAAAAAAGAATAAAAGAATAAAAGAATAAAAAAATAAAATCCCAAAAACTTAGGTAACCAAGAACATTCCAACCCCTAACTTCTACACAACCAGAAACTTACAATTAATGCAACTACCATCTAAACTAAGAGCCCATTTGGAATTGATTGCATTAGAGTTAAAAAAGCGTTTTACTTAAAACTACCATCTTTTTAGAATTTATTTAAAAATATTTTGACATCTAAATTAATATAAGTGCTATATTTAATAATCACATATCTAGTGTTTTTTGATAGAGTGAATTTAAAGTTTTAAAGTATACTTAGGGAGTTAAAATCACTTCAAATTATTATTTAAAAAATCAATCCCGATGTGGCCTTAACATTCCATATTATTTATGTAATTCAAATAGTTCGGGGTCCTGGGCGGTCGCCTTGGTTGAAAATCTTCTTTCGAGGTGACCACTCCATTTTGGTCCAATAGCCTAATGATTATCTTTATTTCTTTGAGTAATTGTATTCATCTCCATAGGGTATCCGTTTGGAGTCATGTATTCAAATTCAATTATTGAGAGAATCTGATACTTGATACCCCAACTCGGGTGTCTAGTCTTCAACTACCTTAGCTCCCACATGATGCACTTCCATAATATTTCTTTACTTCACTTCGGAGGTCCGAGCTTTAATATTTTCCAGCCTTCATTCTCAATTGTCTTTAGATTGTCCACATTTTATCTTAGCTAAGAGGCCTGATCTTCATCTTCTCAACCTTTAATATATAGTGTCTATAGGCACTTTCATCTTTATATCCTCGTAGATTTGGATTTCAGCTTCTTCCAATAAACCTCAATTGGAATTTTTCCGGTTCTCCGCTCTTTTACTCCTCAAGGGTCTAATAACCCTATATTTAATTCTTTCCCTGTCTAACTGAACCTGCTACACTTATACAAAATCTGGACACTTTTCATAAGATTTAGCCATTCGAACTCAATGTTTTATCAACAATCATATCAATCAAAATACGATATTTAGAATAACACTTCCGCAAAAGACAAAAATCACAAAAGCTTTTTGTGATGATCAAGTTTGACATGTCAAAATCAAATGAACTTGTTACGTGGATTATTTTTGTAAATTGTCCTTGTAAATCTTGGTTTACATCCCTAGTGGATTAAATAGATTGTGAATTGTATCTAGATTCCCTTACTTATGGACAATGGTGGGTTGAGTAACGATATCTGGATTTTTTAGGGACACTATGGTGGCTAGTGCAAGCCTTTGTTGATTGTTGACATGGATTTCATATCATAATCCCTTTAATGTTCATAGAGTGAAAGACGTGTTTTTTATAAAATAATCTCCTGGTAGAGGTGATAATAGATGCACGAGCTATGATATCGGTAGGTGGTAGTGGTTATGGATGTGCCTGGTAGGACAATGGTAAGAGATTGGTGAATGTTAGAAGCCGTAGAAGTTAGTGGAGAATGATCTTTATATGGATGTACATAGAGATGGTTATGGATGCATTGCTAGGGTAGTGGTTGGTTGAGGTTGTTGGGTAGGTTGTCTGAAGATTATGGGATTTTTGAACAATATGAGATAGATCAAACTGACACATCGCGAGAGGTAAATTTGATGGAGAAGTGTGATGGCCATTGAAAGTGTAGGTAAAGTGTGTGTAAAAGATGAGATCTAGCTTTACGAGATAGGGGAGATATTTTTTAAAAGGATATAAAAAATCCAATGGGTCCCTCAAATTATAATTTAAAAAAAAAATTATTTATTCAAACGATCTTTATTGTTTGAGATAAGAGGATGTATTTGAGGCGTTCATTGATTTAAGAGTGGTAGAGAAATCTCAACGATCTCTTATTTCTCACTAACTCCGGATTTAGAATAGTTTGTGTTACGTAAACAACAAAAAAGATGACGCAATAATAGTTTATCAATACTCCCATGTATATACCCTAGTAAGGATCTCTCTAACAAGATAGGAGTTACAAACTAAGACTAAGAAAAAAATATGTATAATAAAGCTATATTTTTACTTAATAATGGTTTCAATTTTTTTGTAAGTTTTAATTTTTCTCAAAATGAGATACTTTATTGGTAAGCTCTTGGGTATAATGAAAATAAACGTAAATAACTACAAGATTTATCCTATATTTTTCTTAGTTTACTTTAGGAACCATGAATCTTGAATATAGACATTGGACTATGAATTTTGAACCTTATACCATGAACAAATAATTTTGAATCTTGAACTATAAATCATGACCTTTGTACATGAAACATGGAACATGAACTATTAATAATGAATTTTGAACCTTCAACTTTAAACTTGAATTTTTAACCATGAACCATAATTCATGAATAAACTTTGTCTAGATTAAGGAACAAATATTATCTAGATAACTATCGTTATCATAAATGTTAAGTTTAATGAGTAAATTTATTCAATCAAAATTATATGAATAACTATTTTGGTACACATTAATCACTTGTTTTCTATTACTTAAAAGATGATTAGGTTCAGGTCATTATTCCAACACAATAAATTTAATATATGTGTACATATTAATAGGTATATACGTTCTACTTTTGTAAGAAGATTACAACCAGGTTTTTATTGATTGGTTATTACTTTATTCACCAAATACAAGTAAATATTACAAGGAGACTTGCAAACCATCTTATGGATTTCAGTTAATATAGCATATATACATATAGTGTAGAAGTTAAGTGGACATTTATTTAAGAAGGAAGAGAATATTGTAAATATATTAGGGTTAACGGAATCCCTAAATTTAAGCTATAGTGTAGAAGTTAAGTGGATGTTTATTTAAGAAGGAAGAGAATATAGTAAATATTTTAGGGTTAATGTAACCCCTAGATTTCAGCCCCTTTCTCTGTAAGTTCACCATAAATAAGGATACTTAACTCTTTAACGACATACACCACATCATTACAAGAGTTTAAGTATTAATATTTCTATATTTCTGACATCCAGTAATGATTAAAACACCATTAATTTTGAGTGAATAAAAGGATACTATCGAAGTTGACTGCTTCAGTCTTCTTCAATGCAGAGTTTTGAGTAATAAAAGACTATCCATATCAAACCCTAGGTATTATTAAACTATATATGTCCGAATAAGGTTTTAACCTAGTCCTAACCTCACTTTAGGTTATTGATTGCCATAAAAAGAGAAACAAAACTTCCATTATTAAAAAAGAGCGGGGAAATATATTTTTAAAATTTAGACATCGTTTTCTTCGTAGATAGTGGAAATAGAATGTGGATTCAACACTAATTTTTTTATGTATGACTAACTTTTGCTCAAATTCTCTTTGTTTCCTCTACTACTTTCAAAATTAACGAACTTACGAGATTTGTAATTTAAGTAACTAATCTACATAAAATTTAACATATCTCTAAATCTAATAAATTAATAATCCAAAATTGAATAAATAACCCATTAATTTTGAAGAGTGAATTACACAATTGGTCATTTTGAAATAATCAAAGTACTATTTTGTTATCAATAAAATATCTACAATTAGCAAAATATTGTTACATTATTCCAAAAAATATCGAATATACTCTTGTAGAGGTGTATATTTGTTAATGTAAAATTGGCGAAACAATAACAACAAAGATAAAGCGTAATGATCAGGTACATAAGATGGTACGGTTCATCAAGCCAGATAAATTACTAGTAATAACAAAGATAGGTTAAACAGTAGAGTTGAAAGTGAGATGATACTCTCATTAAGAGCTCAAGTTTGAGTTATTTAAGGATTTTTAGAATTTTACTAGTTAGTTAAACAAGTCAAGCTAAAGTTTCAAATTCAGGCTTGTTTACTATACGAGGCAAACTCAAACTTGTATAAAGTAGACTTATTGTAAATGTTCTTTAAGATCTCATTAGTAGACTTAGTATATATATTCAATTTAAAAATTATCAATATATTTATAAACTAAAATTCGAAAATACTTAAATTTTTTGTATACGTAAGTAACCATAATTAAATATTATATATCTACTATGTAATTGCTTTCTTTAAATAAATTATGTAATGTGTTTTATATTAGTTTAACTTAAATTCATTTTGAATCACTGAAAATTCTTCCAAATAATATATATCATAGAAAAATAAACGAGTCTTAAATAAGTCATAATCAAAACTCAAACAAACCTTAAACAAACCAAGTTGAACTGACCTTAAGCGTGGAAATAAATTAATGATCCAAGCTCAAACTTAAATATCAAGGATTATTTCAAAATCAAATCAAGGTCAAACTCACTAAAATCTTACCAAAACAAACTCAATATAACCAAAGTTTGCCATGAATAGTTTGCAGGACTAGTTTCAAGCACTAAGAAGCCTTTGGTACCACCATATCAAAGATAAGAACAAACAAGACACATAAGAAGTAATATTAGACAAAATAAATCAACCATGGAGAGACTCAAATATTTTATATCATGAATTTCAACAAACATGAAATTATCAACTTATCACTCAAACATAAACTAGGTAGGAATATATTTCTTAAATGGAATATAAAATAATAGTTGTAAGGTTGTAAAACTAGATGGTTAGAAAAATGATGTGCTCTTAATTGTGATAATAATGAAAAATAAGGGCCTATTTTTTTTTTTTGAGTGACAAGTAATGAGTACTTTATAAATAGCTGAATATAACTTTTTCTGTTAAGATGTAGTGTCTTAATGAATTAGAATTTACTTGAAATGTTAATAGAAAAATACTAGTTAAGAGTCATTCAAATCTGAATTGGTTAAATAAAGTTGTATTTGATCAGTGTCTTAATAAATTAGATTAAGAATCCATTATGTGTAGACAAATATAATCAAAGGCTGAGTCTTGACATGGACCAAAAAAAACTAAACACACGGCAATAAACCAACATGGCACTATATCACAAATACCGCATTGCAAAGCTTCATTAACATATGAAAAAACTTAAACAAAGGAACCATTGCCAAATCCCACATGTGCATGCATATAATAATCTATTCTCCACCATATCTCATAACCACAAATAGGTATTCGTACAAATTTGAGAACTACTCCACAATGTATGTAGAGTACTCTTCAAGTAAATATCACACTTGAACTAGTAGCCACCACATAATCCGAGCATCTTCCTTGTCCCGTTATGTCGAAAACTCACTCTCTAACTTTGTAAACCTAAGGAAAAAATCCAAATATTGGATTAGTATGGCAATGTGATATATGTATAAAAATTATGTGTGGGTGTGTGGATAAAAAGTTTTTGCTTCATGAAATCATCATCTTTATTGTTTGTATATGGAGAAACAATTTAAAATGTTGCTATAACTTCATCCATGGATAATTAAGTTTACAATTTTAAAATAGATGTAGAGAAATGACGAGTGAGAAGATAATTTTGTTTTTATAGGTAAGAAAATCAAAGAATATACACATTAAGGGTACACCATCCATGTCGACAACAAGGGTGGTTTTCTCAATTAAAAAAGAGGAGGATTATTTCTGGAAAGAGATTTCAGGAACTGCAGAGTAAGTAGAAAATTTATTCCTTAGATAATGATGATGAAATTATTCTGGATATTCGCTACTTTAAGAAGTACAAAACGAAACGATCACGTGTCATTTCATCACATCCGGATTTATTGGACATGCGAGCTGATACCTTAACAAAGTGTGCTAGGTAGCAGGCTACGAGTTTGTAGGGGTCTTTTGACACGATTCTCCATTTTTTAGGACTTTGAATTAGATAAGTTAAGGACGATAGTTTCTATAGTTTAAATTATCAACAAAAAAGATAATAACAATAAAAAAGACACCACATCACAAAACCTATTTCACCAAACCTCTACCAAGACAACACATTAATCATTTAATTATTAACCTAATACATAATTAGAGTTAGGAGATTATTAACCATTTGGGTACACATCCACCACACCATCAACAACCTACGTATAATCGTCCACCATAAATTTAGAAATTTAGAAATAAATATTGTACATAATATATTTTACTAAAACCATATAAATAACATTTAGTCAATTTCAATTCTAATAATTTTATCACAAAAATTATATAACTTCAAATTTATTTGAAAAGATAAAACTATAGAAATAAGAAATTACAAAAAACAATTATTTATTAATTTGTAATTACGGCGTCGTAATTTTTAATAACTTTTAATTACAAAATATAAGGGGTGAGAAAGGGTCATGTTAACCACCGGTTGGGGTTTAGGGTAAGGGTAGGGTAATATAATTAGGTCTATATTTTGCCAAAATCTAGGGTAGTTTAAATTTTACCATACCCTTGGGTTGCCCATACACGGGTTAACCCCTGGTTTACCCTAGGTAAATTTAACATGGATTTTCATAATGACACTTATATGAAGTATACAAAATATTAAGTTCAATAAAATACATGTCATTTGAAGTACATTCAATTTTTTTTACAAGTTTAACGAAATACAAGTTCATTGGAATTTGATTCACAAAAATATTACAAGTATTACATTTCAAGTTCATTTACAAAAATTCGTCTCGAAATGTCGAGATGTTGCAAGTTGATTCCGTGTAAAACATTTTAGTATAATATGTAACCTACAACATTCCAAAAAATGATTAAATCTTGAATATATTAAGCCGTTAGACTCAAAATTGTTTAATTTCATCGTAGGATGAACATATTATTTTTTAATTATTAATCATCACATGTTTAATGTAATATACACTTTCACAGGTCTCAGATATTGTTGGAAAATATCTTGGGAATCCTTGAAAAAACCTCATAACCAGATTGTGTTCCAAACACGTAGACAACTACTAATGGCTACTAAATACATTTTAAAAAAAACAATGATAATAAGGAAGGGCTTACCGAGAATTAATGGACATTCTGATTGATATTCATCCAATGTTTTCAACAGATGTCAAGTCAAATTCCTCTAAAAAAGAGTTCACAGACAGTGGAGTAAGTAAGAATTACAAAATGTGAAAATTAATATCGACCATAGTAATTCTAACTAAAGTTTATTCAATATGTGAAAATTAATTCAACTCCTTGTTGTCAAGCTTGTTTTTACTAACATTAATATGTCCCTAATGGTCTCAGCTTTCAAAATAAAATCTAAGTCGCATTTTTTATCCTATATTTAATTATCTATGCTACCACCCTTGCAACATCAGATACTAAAATTTTCGGGTCCTTTAATCAAGTTAGAAATCCAAAAAAGACATCGAAAGATTGCAAACCCTACAAAATAAAAAAATTATGAAATTTCAGTGTAATACCCAACGTATATGTCCCTAATGTATAATTTTCATAGACATCTACAATTAATATTTCAACCGTTAGATCCATAAACCATTTTATTACAGAGCAACTACACAATGTAAGCCCGTACAACCAATATATACTTTTAAAATCTGAAAGCAAACACATTCTATATAAGAATCAAACCATTTGAAAATCACAAATCACACTGTTTCAAATAAAAAATGAAATTAAGAAATAATTTTACAAAATTACAAACATATTCTAAAAAGAAAACAATTCAAAACTAATTAAGAAGAAGCTAGAAGAACTTTGCTCGTTTAAGAAAATTAAGCTCGAAAAATAAACCGGATCTGGAACAAAAACAAAATAAAAAATGTTAGTAAGTATACATTAGCTTTAAAACAGATAAAGAGGAAAAAATAGAAACTGTTCGAATTATTAAATAAAAGACAATTTATTCTATTCATTCTTTAATTCTTTAATTCTCTTAGGAGAAGTGGAAAAGACTATGTATGTACTGATAGTCTCACATTAGAATTTGGGAAAAAAACTACTTGATATTATTTGATATAACAAGATTTTCTTATCTTGATGATTACTTAAGGTCTCTTTATTTCAGCTGTTACAGAAGTTATCATGGTTAGGTCAACAAGACCGCTGACTTTAATGAGTATTGAAGAACATTTATCGCCAACCACTGATGCACATTTATGTCATTGGTTTTTGTCTTGTCCTGATAGAAATAATGACTTTGTCATTTGCATTTCCAGAGAAGAGGAAAAGCTATTCTTCAGAGAATAAAAAAACTGTCCTAGAGAGAATAAAAACTATTCTAGAAAGAATAGAAAAAACTATTCTAAATAGAACTTAAAAAACTACTCTAGAATAAGAAAAAAATTATTCTAGAGAGAATAGAAAAAAATATTCTAGAGGGAATGTAGAATATAATATAGACGAAACTAAAAGTTGTGAAAAGAAAATACTACTCTTTACATGAATTTCCATGTAAGTTTCGTTGTTTTCAATTTTTTTTAATAGTGTATTTTACTTTTAATTGAAAATTGTTTCTTTTAAATTTATATAAAATCTATTTTTTACTTTTCTAGTGATAAAGAATCTCCCTTGAATATTTAGCTAAATATACATGTTAAATCAGTCTAAATCCAGCAACATATATAAGCAAAATGAATATATTATAATTTCATATTTAGGCGGATAAAGTATTAGAAATGAATAAATAATTAGATAGAGTAGAGTTTCTTGGAAGAAGGTGAAAAATATAAATGATCCCACAAAGATGTGAGAAAGAAGAAGCATACAAGGTAATATGGTGGGGTTTTAATAGTTAAGGGGGAGACCCAAGTTATTATGGGACTAGGGTATATATAATACCTTATATATACACAATTTACCTTATACAGAATAGTCAACGGCCTACAAAATAGCATACATCATAATTCAAACCCTAATCACCGTCTTCAATTTTACATAAACACACACAAAAACAATACCATTTCGTACACAATCGTCCATTTTTTCCTCTATAAGATTTGACTTTACCTAATTCTGGATAATATAGACAAATTATAGGCATGAGTAAAAACAATCTCACTAATCACCTATTATTAACCAAGTATAATTATCTTCATTATTAATAGCATTATCAAGAAACTCCCAAAAGTATATAATTAAAATTCCAAAATCCCTAAAACAGGAGGAGCTAAAAATTCAAATTCTGTAACATGATGTGTCTCAATAGTTGCTCCTAGAAGTAAATATGACTTCCTGGGGGACGATAGGTTTGGGATTAAAGCCACTAGAAGTTCTTTTTCAATCACACCATAAGTCCTATATGTTTTAGTAAATCACAAGTGAGAGAGCGGTTGTGGATAATAAATTTTAAGTTGAAAATAAAAAACCTCTTATTGGGACGGTGTAAATATATTATTTCCAGTGAACTTTTTGCCAAACCCATCTACTTCACCATCTACTCCAATGATGGACCATTGATTGATTAAAAGGTTCAATCAAAACCAACAATTGCGTATTCTTAATTTAATGTATTTCTTATTTTTTTAAGCTACACGACAGTAATCTAAAGGTATAAATTCAAGAATAAAGAACAAAAGTTTTCAAAGTAAATTCAAAATGAGAAAGTACACAATTCAACTTTTTCCAACAAATTGGAACTTGGAAGAGCCAAGAAGAAGATGAGAAATTACTAAGGAAATAACAAAAACATCACATAACTATTTAATCTATTTATAATGTTTTCTTTATTTGGTACAGGCGCCAAGTCAGCAAAGTGACGCTAGTTACCTACAACTATTTTTCTTGTTCAGGCTTACATTTTGATTTCCTTGAAGGAAATTGACTTTTATTAAGTGAAGTTTATTATTTGTTCTTTTAGGATAAAGATATTTTTGTTTCATCTATTTCCAAAATAGTCAAAAGATCTTTGCGTCTATTAAGTTCATTTGCGTGCAACAGTTTAGACGTCTTTGGTAGTCTTCTTTGTATTCTGTAGATGGTAGATTACATACAAGATTTGCTACTTAAAAGAAACAATTTTGGCTTTAATCTACATGCAAACTGTCATGTCTCCCTAATTGGGGAAGAAACGTTTGTATATTTATAGGTTCATTATCTTCAAGGGAAAGAGAATGATCTATTGGGTTTTGTTCCTTGTTTTACCTTAATTGGAGGGTTTTCCCAACTTTTGTGAACATTTTATTATAATATGAGTAACATAACATTCAATTTTACTCCCCAGGTATGGTGCTTCTATTCTACTTCTTGTCAAAAATTACTACAAGGAATAACTGTTTCAAAGGGTGTGGTTGCTAATTAAAGATGTCTCTAAAACGAAACTTGGTATTAATTACTTTCTCATTTCGTTTCCTTATCATATTATGTGATCTCGGAAACAGATTCATTCATAATCTATCTTTTACATTGCACTTCTTTAACTTTCTTATGTATTATCTTCAACACACTCTATATTATGGATCCATCATTACTACTACTGACTTGAGTGACAGAGTGCCACCTACAGCCTTACTATTGGGAGGTGTATACACAATTGTTTTCTTGCAAATGTTACAAATTCGGTTGAAAGTAGTTATTATATATTTTCATCCAACTAACATGGTTCTATATTTACACTATGAATATAATAGAAAGTTTGTAACTTATTAACTAACAATTAGTTTCAAATTTAGATGACATCAATGAAAAAGATATCAAGATACCAACAAAACATGTGAACCATAATGTTTATAACCCTTTTAACACACTTTAATTATTTTTTCCAAATAACATAAATTTTCTTGAAAGGTGTTTTTAATATAGAAATGCTTTAACTTTCAAAAAAAAATTTCAAAATAGATTCTCAGATAATAATGAAGGTTAATCATTATAACTAGTGTCTCTATATTTGTGATGAATTAATCCACTCATGAGACATTTTTGTAGGCAGAGTATACCAATTGTTAATTTATTATTCCCTATTTATTAATATTTTCTTATTTCATGCTTTGATTTGAAATTTATTACTTTTAGAACATATTTGGTACAATTTGTCTGTTAATGTGAAACTCTTAGGTAAAACGAAATAATTAGATGCTAAATCAATGTCAAGGAAGTAAGGAAAGAATATCCAATGAGAAATCTAGAAATAAAAGAAAACAAAGTTGAATTAGGAAAGGAGAAGCTACCAAATAAATCTGTAAAAAGCTGTAGAGACGTCCAATATCTTGAAGACTGTAGAAAATCGATTACAAATTTCAAGGATCCCTTTTAGGATCAGATAGGTCTTTTAATTGCGGTCATTTTGATTTGTCGTACATTGAATTTGTCCAAGTAACGAAGGAGGTATGCTCAAATCAATCGCAATGTTTATCATGTCCTATATTTTAGGTAACAAATTTGAAAAGGAATAAAAGTCCAATCACTTGACTTGTACTCCAATATTTTGATATAGGCTTATCTAGCACCTATAAATACATCTAGCTATCATTGTAAACATGTCCTTTCTTGAATATTAATCTTTACTATCAAGTAGGGGTAAGCATGGTTCGGTTTGTCTTGATTTTTGGCCAAAACCGGAATTAAACAGAATTATTCGGTTCATAATAATTTAAAAACCAAACTGGACGATTCCTATTTGGTTACACCTTTGGTTTTTAGTTTAATAGTGGTTTTGTTTGTTTTAGAATTTGGTTTGCTTCGAATTTGAATTTTTGGTCAATAATATTTGTTAACCTATTTTCTGGAAAATACATGTCCAATAACGACTAATATTCTAATACAATTATAACATTATTACATAAGCTGGGTATTAATATATCAATTAAACAAAAAAATATAATCTAACAACAATCATCATAATTTACAATACTTAATATATCCATATAGTTATAACTAGTACTTTCAAATTCAGACAATTATGATTAATAAAATCAATAAAATAATAGATAGTTACTAATATAATCTTAAGTAATATATAAACAATTATCACTAATAAACACCAAATAGTAAAACAAAAATTTCACATAGATGATTACTTTTCACAAAGTTTCTCCTACAAAATTATTATAAAATATTTCACACATTCATTATAAATTCCTTTCTCAGTTCGGTTTTTGTTTGGTTTTTATGGTTTGATTTTTTCATGGTAAACCGAACCAAACCAAAAAAACCGGTTTTGGATATATTGAAAATCGAACCATTTAGTTTTTCGGTTTTTGGTTTTTTTGGTTTGGTTATTTCTAATTTTTTTGTTCAGGTTTGTTGGTGCGAATTCACTTAGCCCTAGTATCAAGTTTACTATCCATAGTTGAAAGTTTACAAGTATGTATCTATCTTTTGATTTATTTATTTCTAGTATGAACTAATTCTCCCATATCTTGGGTTTTGCACATGTATAATATTTGAATTCTGTTTCTTATATCTATGTTATTTGGGAATAACTTTTAAATTTATTGAGCTACTTATTTATTTCATATATTTTGTTTTATGTGCTTTTATTTAATGAATGTAGTACTTTCTACTACACGAATATAGGATTACCATATTAGAAGTTGGATGGTCACCTGGAAGCGGCCTTAAATTCTAGAAACACCACATAAACCTCTAGTATGTGATAGTAATCTTAAAAGGCTTGGCTAACTAAATAGTAACTAGAGTTTGAGATTAACCACCGATCATTGTGCATGGTCCACCCGAATGGGGGTTAGGAGGAATATAGAATCCTGACTACTTACTCTAAATATTTTTAATCACTATTATATTGGGAATATAGATTTTGAAGGATAGGTGCATACTAGCAAACCTAAGATATATGTCTAATCTCCATTATATTTACTCTTATTTATTTGAATTAGTATTTAATAATTATTCCCTCAATTATTTATCTCTTTAATTTTTTATCTTTAGATTTATCAGTTAATCTCTACTACGATTTCTTTCCTAAATACGATTCTACGCTAACATGCTTAATATGTGTGAACAAATCTTACTTACTAGCTTAACTTCCAGACAATCTGTAATACCTGTAGTGGGTTTCTCGTGGTAGTTAAGGGTGAATTTCCTTATTTTTATCTTATTTACATGTTTATTTATTACACCATTTCCCCTAACAATCACAAATAATTTTAAAAACATGAAAATAGATAGTACGGTACTTTATATGTAAGTAAGAACTTTTTTACCACAAGAAAGTATTTAAGGTTTGAGCCTAATATTTGAATACATTTAATATCGCGGAACAGACTTATCCAAGAGCTAAAATTGATAAGATGTATCTAATCCTTGTCTTTTGACTTTATTCAACGTCTAGCTTGAAGTTCTTTGCTAAAACAATTGGCAAGTTGAACCATATTTTTTATACTATGTTCAAGTTACTTTCTCTCTCTCTCTCTCTCTCTCACACTCTCTCTCTCTCTAACAAACAATAATGCATCAAATTGTTAAAAAGAAGTTAGCGCATAAGATTATGTTTTACTTAATTGCATAATATATGCCTATATTTTGCAAAAGTTTTGTTATAAGCTCTTATATTATGCAAAAATACTATATGTTCCTATATATAAAATTAAATACACTATAAGTCTATATGTTCATAAAATGAACTTTTACTGTATACGTGCAAATAGACTACACTAAAGTTATAAATTATGGTTTATAAACAATAAGTTGACAAATTTAAATTCTGAAACCAAACGGCAGCCAAAAGGTATATTTATTATAAATAAGTTAGGGGTTAAAACCCCAAAAGTCAAGAGAAGCATGGTCCCCATGAGTCTTCACCACGAGGTTTTATGCCCAAAGTACGAGCGAATCACACCTTGGTATGGTTATGGGTGTGATAGAAAAATGATAATAAAACATAATAAATAAGAACACACACCTACTACTACCACGAGAAACTCTTTGCAGGTGAACAGATCATTTGCAAGTAATGTGTAGGTAAACCAAATATCACTTCTAATTTAAGTTAAATGTAAAAGGACATCCTAAATTCAAATAACTTATAAAATAAGTATTGGTATATACACTTATGCTGTTCTCAAAGTAAACAAAATTAGTTCACAAAGGGTTTTTACTATTGCTTTATATTAGAGAAGAAATATTTTGAAGGTTGAAATTGAACCTAGAAAAAACCTTAGTCGGGTTGTAATTTAGCCGGTAAAAACGTAAAGAGTTTGGTTGTGGTTTAGCCTATAAAACCTTTTTGTATTAGTTTCATATTTCACCATTGATAAAATGAGAAGCTTGGTGGATAAGCTTGATATCCTAAGGTAGTGGATGCAGGCTAAGCTAACCACTCGAAAATATTTATGTAATCTCTATCTTTATTGTTTTATTCAGTTTCGTATCTTGCTTATCTTAGTTATTTAGCCCTATAATTACTATTGCATGATCCATCAAGTTTCTGATATATTGTCTAAGAGAATCATTTTTGTGCTTATTAGCTTAATTGTTTCTTCACTCTTTAATACTTTTCCCCTTAGTCTCTTATTTGTTATTAACGTAATGACTCAATGATATTTGATTTGGCACATCCATCATTTACTTGTCACAATTGAGGAAAACCTAAAACCAATTACTTGTCAAATTCGTAGTAGATGTTATAATGCAAAAAAAAAACATTTTTTACTATTTCACTTGATTCATTAGATGCAATATTACCAACATAACATGGAATCCACTAATAACTTATATAACTTTATTCTTTTACACATAAAATATGTTAACCAGTTAAACATAGTAAAAAAAATGTATGATTTTTTAACACGAATTGCAAGCAATTAGCATCTCTATAATACAAAACGACTACAATTTACTAACACTACATATTCTTTAGGAAATAATGTATAACAAAGTAAGAAGCAATGGAATGATAAAAACATTAACACCTTCACCAACCTAATTAGAAATGTAATGGACATAGATAGATGGTAAGATGTGAGAAAATAGAGAACTGAACTTGGATATGAACCGAAAATAGAAGGTTTACATGGATGGGACTACCGAGTACAAACCATAATATAGAAGAAAGAAAAGGTCTAGGAGAGAATGAGAAAGAAGAAGAGGTCTTTTAAAATGTGCAATAGCATAAGAAGAGATGAATTCAAATGATGATGAAGAAATGATGGCTAGGGTTGTTTTGATAATAATAAGAGAGATGGTGTTTATGTCTGAACAAAATGATTTATATACTTAATAAAGAGAAAAGTGAACAAAATAATTTGCAGATACAACACCATTTCATGATATATTTTAATTCTTTTTTCTTGTGAAATAAACTTGCGTAATCTTTATTTGAATACAACCGAGAAATAAGACCGGTAGGTCTATCTACAAACTTACTAAACTCTCGAAAACACGCTAACTATAGTGCACACTGTCACCTACATCACCCAACCGCTCTTGTCACGAGTTAAAAATTTCCAAAATCCTTTTTTGTCCACATACGAAATCGGTGCACCCCCATTAATGCTCCCATTAATAATCATGAGTTAGCCTCTTGATATACGTTAATAATATCAAAATTTTTATGATGATCAAGTAATCTTCACCAAAATATTGAGTAATCTCTTCGATTGAACAAAAAAAGGAAATTGGAGATGTTTCTTTTTGCCTTTAGTGAGATTTTAATCTAGTTATTAAGATATCTAATTAATAAGATAATTTATTTATGGTCAATGAATCAAAAAATCAGTATAATAATACACTTGACTCAGAGAATTATCTATTGACTTACTATGGATAAATTACATTGTTTACCCTTCCACTATTATCTTAACATAAATTTTACACAAACTATACTTTTCTTACACACTAATAACTCTTAACTAGTTTTCACACACTTACACACACATCTCACAATATTTTTCAGAGATGCAATTATTGATTCTCACATATCAAAGACGAATCAACACAAGATGAAGCAAGAGACAGAGAAGCAAGAGACATAGAAGAAAGAGACGAAGTAGCAGTGAAGGCGAAGATGTAAAAGTGAAGGAGAGAAATTGAAGTTCAAGCTGATTCAACAAAGGAAGAAATCAAATAAACAGTGTGGGACTTGTTAAAATGTACAAGAATATGTTTATTGACTATTTTTTGTTTACGTTTCACAAAAAATCGATAACAAAAACCATTTAATGCGGTAGAATTGAGTTTTGATCTTAAGGAGTCTTGCGCAGTGGGTAGAGTGTGAGATCCAAGCTAGTTGATATACCATTTAATGAACATGCTAGAGGTGAGAAAGTAACGATATTGCATAGTTTATAAAGTGATTAAGGCGGTTCTTCGATAATTTTTAGTTGTCTCTTAGCTTGTTGACCATATTTCTTGATATATTATTCGTGTCAACCCCTTCAAGCCTTTCTAAATCTTTTCATAAGCCAAAATATAAGCCATACCCCTTAGATTATAGGACTTTTTAATATGAACCGACTAAATCGCAGTGATAAGAATCTCGTCTTTCGAGCTTGAGTTTGGGGTGGTAGGTTCAATTCATGGGAAATATTTAAAGAAATTATTAAGATTTATTGTTTTCTGTTTTGAAAAAAAACTTAATTATATCAAAAAAATTAATTTATATTCAAATGGAGGGATGTGCATCTTTTTATTTTTCAAATTAGGTCTTTATTATAGGTTATATTTAGTTTATTTTGTTCCAGTTTTTTTATTTTCATTTAAAAAATTATATAGGAGTTTATAATTGTTATTTAGAGGCTAAACGTTTTTCCTTTTCAGAGTTCTTTATCAATCTATCTTTTTTTATTTTTATAATCTTTCTATTTTCAATTATCCATTTTAAATGATTTAACTATATATTTCTTCCGTTTATTAAGTCCCCATGAGAGTGTTTGACATATTTTTTCTTCAAAAAAGTTTTTAATCCATAATTTTTTTCTTCAAGTACTTTATATAAAAGTGATTATTTTCTATTTACTAAGTGCAAGATTCGTGAGATTTAATTTCCTAAATCCTATTCTTCCTTCATAGTTTGAGTTAATTAACTTTTTCCATTCACTTATATTTAACAAAATAATGTAAGATAAGATTATATAATTGGATAAGCCTTGGAGTATATCGTTTATTAGAGTTTTCTTTTCCCAGTTGATAAGTAAAGTGTATTCCAGTTTCAATTATTTGTAGTATATTATCATGATAAATTATAAATATTTTTCAAAAATATAATTATACGTGATAATAACCGATTTCATTTTTCCGAAAATGGGGTTTGTTCTTGTTATGAATATTTATAATTAATAAAGCACAACACTAAAAAGAAAAAAATTCAAACCACAACTTATTGAATTCATAACATGTTATATTATTTATTATACACATGAAAAAATGAATGAAATAATCTAGGGTGAAAAAGTATTTAGGTAATTTAGGAAAGATGGGATCAATAAAAGCATGATAATTCAGATGATTAAGCCAGATTTTAGCAAGATGAAGATGAGATGTATAAAAAGGGTGAATTTCTTCCATGAGCCAGATAGTTATTTCAGCTTTGCAAGGATGGATCACACAATCTAATGAAATATGTTTATCTTTTGAACTGTTTCAAGGACATGCCTAACCCTGTTCGAATTTTTAAATGGAGTGTCAAACAATATGTTGTATTTATAATTTATATACCAATCTGAAGTTAAGGTAAAGAGATGTAACTAATAACTACCTTCCTTTGTAAGGTCCTTCGTAGGTGAAACATTTAGTATAACTGATGAAGAAAATTCATCCACTGGCATATTAACTTAATGACTCCATGATATTCAATTAGTACATCCATCACTTACTTGTCACAATTGAGGAAAACCTAAAACAAATTACTTATAAATTCCTATTAGATATTATAATGCAAAAAAAATAAACAAGGTTTTACTTTTTACATGCGTCATTAGATGCTATATTATCAACATAACCTGGAATATACTAATAACTTATATACCTTTATTTTTTTACACATGAAATATATTAACCCATTAATCAGGGTAAAGAAAAATGTTCAATTTTTTTTACTCGAATTGCAAGCAATTAGCATGTCTATAATATAAAATGCCTACAATTACTAACACTAAGTTCATATTCTTTAGGAAACAATGTGTAATAAACTAAGAAGAAATTGAACAACTAACATAATTTAACCCTTTCACCAACCTAATTTGAAAATAAATGGCCTTTGATTGATGGTGAGATATGAGAAAATAGAGTACAGAACTTTACATGGGTGGGACTACTGAGTACTGAAAAAAGAAAAGGCGATGATGAACACACCAAAAATAAGATCTATGGATAGAATGAGAAAGTAGAAGAGGTCTTTTAAAAAATGAAATAATATTAGAAGAGATGAATTCTAATGATGATGAGGAAAGAACGGCTAGGGTTGTTTTGATGATAATAAGAGAGATGATATTTATGTCTCAACAAAATAATTTATGAGTAATGCTAGGTATCACCCAAAAAGGTATCACCTAAACATCACCGATGTGGCGGTTAAGTGTACCAATCATGATGTTCACCTAACCGCCACCACCATCATGGGTGATGATTAGGTGATACCTTTTTGGGTGATACCCAGCATTACTCATAATTTATATACTTAATAAAGAAAAAAAAGTACAAAATGATTTGTAGATACCACAAGGTTTCATGATTTTTTTTTATTCTTTTTTCTTGTGAAATAATCTTGAGTAATTTTTTTTTTTTAAAAAAACTGAGAAAAAGACAGGTATGTGTATCTAAACACTTACTAAATTCTCGAAAAAACAGGTAGGTCTATCTAAAAACTTACTAAACTCTCGAAAGCGAGCTAACTATAGTACACAGTGTCACCTACACCGCCCAACCACTCTCGTCACGAGTTAAACATCTCCAAAATCCTTTTGTGTCCATATACGAAATCGATGCATCCCCATTAATACTCCCATTAATAATCATGAGTTAGCCTCTCGATATACGTGAATAGTTTCGAAATTTCTATGACGATCAAGTAATCTTCAACAATCACTTGAGTAATAGTTTTGATTAAATAGAAAAAGGAAATTGGAGATGTTTCTTTTTTCCTTTAGTGAGATTTTAATCTAGTTATTAAGATATCTAATTAATAAGATAATTTATTTATGTTCAATGACTCAAAAAATCAATATAATAATACATTTGACTCAAAGAATAATCCATTGACTTACTATGGATAAATTACATATTTTACCCTTCCACTATTATCTTAACATAAAATTTACACAAACTACACTTTCTCACACGCTAATAACTCTTAACTAGTTTTTACACACTCACACACACATCTCACAATATTTTTCGCAGACACAATTATTGATTCTCACAGGTCAAAGACAAACAGAGTGACGAAGAAGACGAATCAACAGAAAACGAAGCAAGAGACAGAGAAGCAAGAGACGAAGTAGCAGTGAAAGCGAAGAAGTAAAAGTGAAGCAAAGAAATAGAAGTTCAAGCCGATTCAACTAAAGAAGAAATCAAATAAACAATGTGGAACTTATTAAAAGGTAAAAACATATGTTTCTTGACTTTTTTTGTTTTCATTTCACAAAAAATGGATAATAAAAACCATTTAATGTGGTAGAACTGAGTTTTGATCTTAAGGAGCCTTGAGAAGTGAGTAGAGTGTGAGATCCAAGCTATTTGATATACCATTTAATGAACATGCTAGAGGTGAGAAAGTAACAATATTGCATAGTTTATAAAGTGATTAAGTCAGTTCTTTGATAATTTTTAGTTGTCTTTTAGCTTTATGACCATATTTCTTGATCGTGTCAGCCCCTTCTAGCTTTTCTAAATCTTTTCATAAGACACAATATAAGCCATACCCCTTAGATTATAGGACTTTTCAATATGAACCGACTAAATCGCGGCGATAAGAATCCCGTCTTTCAAGCTTGAGTTTGGGGTTGTCGGTTCAATTCATGGGAAATATTAAAAGAAATTATAAAGATATATTATTTACTTTTTTGAAAAAAAAACTCAATTATATCAAAAACATTAATTTATATTAACGAAAAGCCCCAAATTTTTTTAACGCTTCCTTGAATTTTAATGCTCTAAATTGATTAAAAGCACGCAACGGAAATAATATATTTTTAATCTAAAAAGATACAAATAAATTAAAAGATACTTATAAGTTAAAAAATAGAGGTTAAATTTACCAACTTTCTGAAAAAACGATGGATCATTGATTTAAAACAATATCGAAGAAGATCGTGAAAATGTGAGTGACCATACTACGAAAAACTTCGAGCAAAACGAAATTTGTTTATTTGATAATTAAATAAATTTAATATGTTCGTTAAAGGTTTGACAAGAATTGACTCACATAGCATGATATATGTTAAAAGATTTTTGCTCTTAATATTATCTAAGAATCCATCTATAAGCATAAAGGATTGGAAATTAACTCAAACATTTTAACTAAAAAAAAAGACACGTGTGAAGTCATTTGCATTCACTAATAAATCTATTGAATATTTAAGAAACTACATAGCTTCAACCTTTAACAAAACCAAACTTAACAGGTTTGTGGAAAGAATAATATAGGAAATTTCACTTGAATACAAGAAAAATCTTATTTCATGACAAACGAATATATAATATTTGACTAAATAATTTCACCCTTTCTACAAGAGCGTTACAGAAAATCTTGAAAGCTCTCGAAACCCGCACAACCTTAGCTTTTTTCTTCCTTTTGATTACTAACTCCCTGTTGATCTTTATTTCTCCTGCTTCCACTTCACTTCTTAGTTGTTCATCATTGATGGATTCTAATAACACTTTTTCAGGATATGTTTGTCCGCTGGTTTTAGTTATATGGGTGTATAGGTTAGCTCTTGACAACAACTGTTGTTTATAAAGATGTGATGGCCGAAAAGGTTCTGACGGCTCCCAATTTCCAAACTCAAAAGGGTTTCTGAAAAAGAACAACTATTCATGTAAGGGAAAGAAGTTGATAAGAATGAACATAAAAAACATTAAGGATATTAAAATATAAAAATAAGTTAAATGTAAATTGCAAGATTTGTCCGTGTGTTATGCAAGAAAGCCAAATATACATGTATTTCTAAAGTTCAAATATTCCCATTTAAAATAACAATAGAAAGGGGTAAAGTTGATAAATTATCATTGAACATTAGCTATATATCAAAAAATATTACCCTTGACAGCTAAAAAAAATTAAACATAATTGGTATGACTAAAATCTGAACTCAATTGCACACATCTATCATAACAAACCCATGTTTTAGCATGCCTTGCACCTCATCCCCTAAGTTTTTAAAAATTGTATTTTTTCCCAATCGAGAAATATATTATTACTTAATGCCTCTCCCAAATTTTTAGAGCATTAATTGAGGCCCTGTAAATTAATTTTTTTTATCATATTAATTTTATATTTATGAATATTTTGTTAGTTTTCTATTATAATATATATTATATTCTTTATAATATAGGGACTTATAAAGTTCTTAATTAAAAATATATAGGTACTTATAATGAAATTTTGTAGATTATAGTGACTTAGAATGAAATTAACTTAGAATTTTTTGAAATTCTAGAGTGACTGAGTTACATTCATGTGTGTATTACAAGTATATTTGCTTCAGTTTGAAAAACATTTAATTGACTATTTTTTTTTGTTAAATGGGAGAGCCATTTTTTGGACCCTATGTCATTCACACAGTTCGAACATCTAGAAGGATAACAAGGCTCTGGTCAATTGAACTAATGACAACTGGTTTTTTATAACAGAAGAACCAATACGTAATTAATTTTAAAGTTAAAATTTAAAATGTTATATTTTTTTAATTTATTTATTTTGTAAACTAATTTGTTATAGTAAACAAAAAACATCTACAATTGACACATACATGGAGTAACAATACCCAAATTGTTTAATAAAATGAAAAATATATAAATTTAAAACATCACAAATTCAAGATTTAAGACTTACTATAATATATGGTATCCTTTTTTGAAATTTCATAACCAACTATCTTCTTATATGTGTTAAAAATATATAGATAAATTATAGGATTAGTACTAATTAAAATCGAAACAAACATTACTAATGTAAGATAACACATGTTACCCTTCGATAACCTAACATGAAATATGATTCCACCATCTAATCAATATAACTTAAAAACTTGGAATTTTATAACATCATAGTAATTAAGGTTAGATTTGCACAACATATCAAAATCAATGTTAAAACCATTACACAGTATTTTATCAACAATACCTATTGTTTTTGTTAATTTAAACAAGAGAATTTCATTTTCATGTTTTTCCCTCGTCATTCTCCCTAAAAATATGTCTAAAGTTTTCACATTTTCTGTTCCTCCAGATCTAAAAATATACATATACATGTGTATCATAGTTCCACCTGAAATTAAATATCACAAGAATGAGGATATGTGGGGTTTGCTTGTCTATGACTTTATTTTATTCTTGATGACCTTGTCATATTATAAGAAATCTAGAGTCCTTTATTCAAATTGCACTAACCTAGAAAGTTAGAAGACAATATCTTAGACTTCGATTGCATCATGGTCTTTACTTCTTCAGTGAATGGTGTATCTACTTCAAGTTTTATTTGGAAACAAGATCTACGATTTTAATGGGGTGGATTTTGATAGATCTTATTGAGATTGGTTGATTCGAGATCTTATAATGTAAGACAATAATCGTTGGAATATATTGTGCTTACCTGTTTAAATGTAGATCTTGGGGAGAGCTGTCTCCAATTTTTTCTTGAAACTGAGATAGAATTATAACTAGAGGGTTTATGTTACTAATGAAATTGAAAATTTATTAGATTGGATATCTATGATGACATTGAAAAAAAAAAAGAATGAAATAATGGTTTTGGAGTTGATAAAATTGGTTGCTTAAATGGAAGAAAACTGAAGATCTAGAACATTTTAATGGATATAGATGTGATATAGAGGATTCTAAGTGTTAAGATATATTATTGGTTGGAGAAGAAGAGATATTTGTTAATGATATGGGCTGATGTATTTAGCAAGGTATGTTTAGTTTTGGGCTTGGTGTTAATTCCTTTGTCACTTGGTAGAATTAATGAGTAATTATATTGGGCTATCTCCTTTGGAACATTATTTAATATACTTATAATTAATAACATAAAGTGTATATTTCAAAAAAGAGTTATTGGCTTAATTGGTATGAAGAGTTAAAATTAGTTGCAAAGAGTGGTTTATGTTTACAAATTAGGAAGTTATGGAGTTTAAGTGGCTTAATATTATAATGCGCATGGAAGATATATTTTTTTTCAGTATTATGCTACTAAGTTTTAGGGGACACAAAAAGTTGCAAATAAATATTCTAAGAATGATTTCTATTTGATGGATAAATAAGGTGAAAAAGGTTCGATAATATTCTATTTGCACATGATGTTTCTCATATTGTGATGTAGAAAAGGAAAACAAAACTATTACGTTGCTATAAAATTTGACATGGTGAAATATTATGACAAGGTTAATTGGTATTTCATAATCAAAGTTCTCTCGAAATGGGGATCCTGTAAGAAATTGAAATAATAGATTCATAATTGCATCACATCCGTTTCTTTTCAAATTAAATATATGGGGATCGACTACAGAAGTTTCAACCACAAATAGGTATTAGATAAGAGAAAACGCTTTCCCACTCCTTTTCTATCATGACTAGAAGCCATAACTGGTTTACTTAATCAACAAAGCCAAGAAGACAATACCAAAGGCATCTCCTTGGCAATGTGATGTCTCATATTTTGTGATATAATTTTTTTAATACTTCAAAGTCACCATGTTAGTTTGTTTTGTGATTAAAGTATTATCCCTTAATTTAGCGTATTGTGAATTTTTAGTTGTTATATGAGTTTAGCGTGTTTAGTTTCTCGTTTGATTGTATAAATTTTAGAACATGGAGACAACAAGGATGTAAAGGCTAGTTTAGGGTCTCAATAAGATTGGGAAATACAGTATAAAGGAGTTTGAAACAAGCCAAGAGGTCAAGAAGATCAATTGAAGTAAAACACCAAATCTGAAAAAAAATATATTCATCAACTTAAGAAACCATGAAAAATATTTACTAATGGATCTGATTAAGCCCTTTTGGGAACAAGATATCCGTTCAAGTCTAGTATGCACAAAAAAAACTATAATAAGTTGGGAGTTAAAATGTGAAGTTCTTAATATTTTGCTTACATGACTTACGTGTCCAGTTTTGGTAAACAATCCACATGTCAATTTTCATCAACATTATGTTCTGACAAGATAAACATCTAAATTCTAGTAGAATCAATATGCTTTTTCTCTTCATATTTTCAGTCACATGTTACTTATTATTAACTTGTAGAGTAAGAGAGAATCAAGAAAATAACACAATTGTTTTCTAATTTGTAGTTCTTTGTCCCCTAAACTACATATTATATCTTTACTTTATTTTCATTATATTTTGAGTATGAGCTAAACTCCTTACCAATTTTGGATGTTTAATTTGTAAACCATATTCAAAACATTTTTTATTTTTATTGAATCATCTAGTTGATTTAGATTATGTCAAATTTCTATTTTACTTCCTATTTGAAGTTCTTTATTGCGCACGTAAAATGAGTTCATTTAGCATATGACTTACCATGGAAGGGTAATTTATGAGTGATCGAAATAATAATCATATAAATTTTGCTTAAAAATCGAAAGAACTATATTGCTTATATAATCATTATGTGGGTTTAATCTAGAAGTCACTAATGCACGTGTGAGCATCTGCGAGAAAAGCTTTAGCAATGACATTGATGTCGTCTCTAAAGATGCAATCTTCTGCGAGGATATTATTTAGTGAGGAAAAATTTCCTTACGTATACGTTGTAGGTTTTCCGGATACGAAAAAGTAATAAAAAATAAATTAAAAAATCATGAAAGTAATACTCTTTTGTGAGGACACGGTTGTCGCCGCGTATAAGATTATTTAGCGAGAACAAAGTAAGTATTTCGCGAGGACAATATGTCCTCTTAAAAATACCAAATATAATGGCTCCAGCCAGCTGAACACAATTAATGCAAATTTTTACTCCAAAAAAATAAATATAAAACCCACTTAGCTGCTCCCATTTTTTTCTAATCCACATATATTGACCATCCCCATTAATAACGAAACTTCTACACTACATCGTACACCTGTGGTTACCACTTTCAATTAAAAATATCCATCATATTCTTTAAAAAATTAGGTATTTACTAAATTTTAATATTTCATATTCTTTGTTTAAATTATGTAATTGTTGTAGTATGTTTAATTATATAAATGTAATGTGTAATGTTGAGTGTATTTTAGGTGATATGTATTTTTTGAGATACAATTGTTATTCTCTAAATTTGTTTAATTATTTTTATTTGTTTATGATTATAACAAAATGTTTAATTTAATTTAGATACTGAACCCGGTTATGGAAAGGGGTTGAATTAAATTAAATGATTGATTTTGAGAAAAAACATATGGATTCACGGTAAAATTATTTTGTCTGTGTAATCATTGTATCAATAATCAAAAATATAATATTGACGATGTTAGAGGGCATTTATTTAAATTGGGGGTGTGGTAATCATATGAGTTTTGGAAGAAGCATGGGGAAGAAAATGTAATATTATCAACACAACATGGAATCCATTAATAACTTATATACCTTTAAACATAGTAAAGAAAAATGTTCAATATTTTTACATGAATTGCAAGCATTTAGCATCTCCATAATACAAAACGACTAAAATTTACTAACACTACATATTCTTTAGGAAACAATGTATAACAAACTAAGAAGCAATAGAATAATAAAAAATATTAACCCTTTCAACAACCTAATTTGAAATGAAATGGTCATAGATAGATGGTGAGATGTGAGAAAATAGAGAACTTAACTTGGATATGGACCGAAAATAGAAGGTTTACATGGGTGGTACTACCAAGTATAAACCATAATATTGAAGAAAAATAGGTCTAGGGATAGAATGAGAAAGTAGAAGAGGTCTTTTAAAAAGTGAAATAGCATAAGATAGATGAATTCTAATGATGATGAAGAAACGACGGCTAGGGTTTTGATAGTAATAAGAGAGATGGTGTTTATGTTTGAACAAAATGATTTATATACTTAATAAAGCGGAAAATAAACAAAATAATTTGCAAATACAACACTGTTTCATGATTTATTTAATTCTTTTTTTTTTGTGAATAAACTTGAGTAATCCTTTTTAAAATACAACGTATGAATAAGACTGGTAGGTATATCTATAAACTTACTAAACTCTCGAAAACACGCTAACTATAGTGCACGCTGTCACCTACATCGCCCAACCGCTTTTGTCACTGAGTAAAAAATTTCCAAAATCATTTTTTGTCAATATACGAAATCGGTGATTACCCATTAATGCTCCCATTAACAATCATGAGTTAGTCTCTCGATATACGTTAATAATATCAAAATGTCTATGAAGATCATGTAATCTTCAACAAAATCCTGAGTAATCTCTTCGATTGAACAAAAAAGGAAATTGGAGATGTTTCTTTTTTCCTTTAGTGAGATTTTAATCTAATTATTAAGATATCTAATTAATAAGATAATTTATTTATGGTCAATGACTCAAAAAATTAATATAATAATACATTTGACTCAAAGAATCATCCATTGACTTACTATGGATAAATTACATATTTTACCCTTCCACTATTATCTTAACATAAAATTTACACAAACTACACTTTTCTCACACGCTAATAACTCTTAACTAGTTTTTACACACTCACACACACATCTCACAATATTTTTCGCAGACACAATTATTGATTCTCACAGATTAAAGACGAACCAAGTGACGAAGAAGACGAATCAACACAAGACGAAGCAAGAGACAGAGAAGCAAGAGACGAAGTAGCAGTGAAAGCGAAGAAGTAAAAGTGAAGCAGAGAAATCAAAGTTCAAGCCGATTCAACAAAAGAAGAAATCAAATAAACAATGTGGAACTTGTTAAAAGGTAAAAACATATGTTTCTTGACTATTTTTTGTTTTCATTTCACAAAAAATCGGTAATAAAAACCATTTGATACGGTAGAACTGAGTTTTGGTCTTAAGGAGCCTTGAGCAGTGGGTAGAGTGTGAGATCCAAGCTAGTTGATAAACCATTTAATGAACATGATAGAGGTGAGAAAGTAACAATATTGCATAGTTTATAAACTGATTAAGGCGGTTCTTCGATAATTTTTAGTTGACTTTTAGCTTGATGACCATATTTCTTGATATATTATTCGTGTCAACCCCTTCTAGCCTTTCTAAATGTTTTCATAAGCCACAATATAAGCCGTACCCCTTAGATTATAGGATTTTTCAATATGAATCGACTAAATCGCAGTGATAAGAATCTCATCTTTCGAGCTTGAGTTTTGGGTGGTAGGTTCAATTCATGGGAAATATTTAAAGAAATTATTAAGATATATTTTTTTCTTTTTAAAAAAAAAGCAGCTATATCAAAAACACGAATTTATATTAACGAAAATTCCCAATTTTTTTAACACTTTCTTGAATTTCAATGCTCTAAATTGATTAAAAGCACGCAAGGGAAATAATATATTTTTAATCTAAAAAGATAAAAATAAATTAAAATATACTTATAAGTTAAATATTAGAGGATAAATTTACCAACTTTCTGAAAAAGCTGTGGTTCATTGATTTAAAACAATATCGAAGAAGATCACGAAAAAAAGTGAGTGACCATACTATGAAAAACTTCAAGCAAAACGACATTTGTTTATTTGATAATAAAATAAATTTAATGTTTTCATTAAATAACTGACAAGAATTAAGTAACATAACATGATATATGTTAAAAGATGTTTGCTCTTAATATTATCTAAGAATCCATCTATAAGCGTAAAGGATTGGCAATTAACTCAAACTTTGTAACTAAAAACAAAGAGATATGTGAAGTCATTTGCATTTACTAATGAATCTATTGAATATTTAAGAATCTACATAGCTTCAACCTTTAACTAAACCAAACTAAACATGTTCGTGGAGAGAATAATATTGGAATTTCACTTGAATACAAGATAAATCTTATTTCATGACAAACGAATATATAAAATTTGACTAAATAATTTTACCCTTTCTACAAGAGCGTTACGGAAAATCTTGAAAGCTCTTGGAACCTACACAACCTTAGATTTTTTCTTCCTTTTGATTACTAACTCCCTGTTGAACTTTATCGAACTTTATCTCTCCTGCTTCCGCTTCACTTCTTTGTTATTCATCATTGATGGATTCTAATAACACTTTTCCAGGATATGTTAGTTATAGGGGTGTTTAGGTTTGCTCTTGACAACCATTGTTGAGTATATGGATGTGATGGCCGAAAAGGTTCTGACGGCTCCCAATTTCCAATCTCAAAAGGGTTTCTGAAAAAGCAAAACTATTAATATAAGGGAAAGAAGTTGATAAGAATAAACATAAAAAATAAAGGATATTTAAATAGAAAATAAGTTATATGTAAATTGCAATATTGGTCCATGTGTTATGCAAAAAAGCCAAATATACCCGTATTTTTAAAGTTCAAATATTCCCGTGTAAAATAACAATAGATGGGGGTAAATTTGATAAATTGTCATTAAACATTAGCGACATATCAAAGAATATTACCCTTAACCGCTAAAATAAGTTAAACATAACTGGTATGACTAAAATCCAAACTCAATTGCACACATCTATCATAACAAACCCATGTTTTAGCATGCCCTGCACCTCATCCACTCTGTTTTCAAAATTTATAATTTTTCCCTATTGAGAAATATATTATTACTTAATCCCTCTCCCATATTTTTAGAACATTAATTGAGGCCCTATAAATTATTTTTTTTATAATATTAATATTTTATTAATGTTATATTTATGAATATTTTGTTAGTTTTCAATGATAATATATATAATATTTTTAAAATATAGGGACTTATAAAGTTATTAATTAAAAATCTATATAGGGACTTATAGTGAAATTTTACATATTATAGGGATTTAGAATGAAAGTAACATAGAATTTTTTGAAATTCTAGTGTGAGTGAGTTACATTCATGTGTGCAATACAAGTATATTTTCTTCAGTTTGAAACACATTTAGTTGACTATATTTTTTTTGTTACATGGGAGAGCCCTTTTTTGGACTCTATGTCATTGACACAGTTCAAACATCTAGAAGGATTACAAGGCTTCTGGTCAATTGAGCTAACAACAACTGGGTTTTCATAACAGAAGAACCAATACGCAATTAATCTTAAAATTTAAATTAATAATGTTATATTTTTTAATTTATTTATTTTGTAAACTAATTGACTATAGTGAAGAAAAAACATCTACAATTGACTCATACATAGGAGTAACCATACCCAAAGTTTTTAATATAAAGAAAAATATAAATTAAAAACATCACAAATTCAAGATTTAAGACTTACTATGAAAAATGGTATCCTTTGTTGAAATGTCATGACCAACTATCTACTTATATGTATTAAAAATATATTGATAAATTATAGAATTAATACTAATTAAAATCGAAACAAACATTACTAATGTAAGATGACACATGTTACCCTTTGATAACCTAACATGAAATATGATTCCACCATCTAGTCAACATAATTAAAAAACTTGGAATTTTATAACATCATAGTAATTAAGGTTAGATTTGCACAACATATTAAAATCAATGTTAAAACCATTACAGAATATTTTATCAACAATAACTATGATTTTTGTTAATTTGAACAAGGTAATTTAATTTTCTTGTTTTTCTCTCGTTCTTCTCCCTAAAAATGTGTCTTATTTTTTCACATTTTCTGTTCCTCCAGATCTAAAAGTAGACATATACATGTGTATCATAGTTCAACATGAAATTAAATATCACACGAATGAGGATATGTGAGATTTTCTTCTTGGTAACCTTATTTTATTATTGATGATCTGGTGATATTATAAGAAATCTAGAGTCCTATATTCAAATTGTATTAACCTGGAAAGTTAGAAGACAATATCTTAGACTTCGATTGCATCATGGTGTTTCTTTCTTTAGTGAATGGTGTATCTACTTCAAATTTTATGTGGAAAAAAGATCTATGATTTGAATGGGGTGGATTTTGATAGATCTTATTGAGATTGGTTGATGCGAGAACTTATAATGTAAGACAATAATCATTGGTATATAATTTGCTTTAATGTGTAAATGTAGATCTTGTGGAGACATGTACACCTGATAGCTAATTAGCTGCACTGTTTTTCTTGAAAATGAGATGGGATTATAACTAGAGGGTTTATGTTACTAATGAAATTAAAAGTTTATTGGATTAATGATATGGGCTGATGTATTGAATAAGGTATGTTTCATAAGTTTTGGGCCTGGTGTTAAATCCTTTGTCATTGGTAGAATTAATGAGTAATTATATTACGCTATCTCCCTTGGGACAATTAATTCATGGACTGAACTTCAAGCCGCTTTCTTTAACCATTTTTATCCGTAGAGTATGAGACTGAAAGACCAAAGCGAGCTTGCAAGGTTTTGTCAAGAAGTTAGCAAGATGTCCGCTCCATGGTTATACCCCCTCTTTACAGTTAGCTATACTCTATGAAGGTCTAAACGATCAAGGTAGAGAGAAGGTGGATAACATAGGAAAGGGAAATTTCGTGTCCATGAACCATAATGAAGCTGCCGAAGTTTTGGAATATATTATTGAACAAGAAAGAAGTTGGCCTTCTACGCGAGCTCCTGTAGCAAAGACCCGAGGTAGGCTTCGTTTAGATGCAGAAATTGCAAACTCAGCTCAAATATCCGCATTAGAAAATCAAATCAAAGAACTTAAGCTTGAGATGCTGAAAAATTTTGCCGCAGCAAACGTAGTACAAGAAGCACAAGGTTGTCAACAATGTGGGGTTAATAATCATACTTGGGAAGAGTGCGAAGGAAATCCACAATTGGTTTATTTCATATCCAACCGAGGAGGCTATCAATTTGGTAACCGAAATTATCCGGGTATGCAATATTCAAATCCTCAGGGGGCCGCTAATCCTGGTCATTATCAACCGCGTCCCCAGAACAACTTTTTCCAACCAAGAGTTCAGTATCAAAATCAATATTAAAATAGACCTGCTCCCCCTCAACAACCTGTTCAAGATGCCTATGCCGATTCATTAGATCAGAAAGCTTTACCACAGTATCCTCAAGAGGGATCTATTGATAATCAACAATTAGTAAAATTCTTGGACCGTTTGACCACGAATATAAACGCTCAGGATGAAAAGTTACGAGGACAAGATGCCGCAATTTAGATTTTAGGTACTCAAGTAGAACAGTTGAACAAAGTTCTAACGAATTTAATGGAACAAAAAGAATTGAAGGCCATCGAAGGAGGTGATGACAATGTCGGGTTCGAAGCTTGTAAGGCTATTTGCCTTGAAATTGAAGAAGAGAAGGAAGTACCACATGCTGCCATTAGTGCCGTGGAGGTTCCGAGTACCGAAGAAGAACCAACCAAGTCTAGCGCCGTGGAATCTGACTGTTCTGAGGTTGATGTGTAGGACGATTCTGAAAAATCCAAATTTATACAGCGT
The DNA here is from genome assembly GCA_029959085.1 of Nemophila menziesii. NCBI lineage: Eukaryota > Viridiplantae > Streptophyta > Magnoliopsida > Boraginales > Hydrophyllaceae > Nemophila > Nemophila menziesii. The sequence continues at coordinate 59,185,833 of JARWIR010000005.1, read as the reverse complement.
CTGAAGGATATGCAAGAGGAGATTAGATCGGTTATGGATTATCAAGCTGAGCTGGCTAAAGAGAAAGAAGCCTCCAAGAAGGAACCAAGAGTTGAAGTTGAAGTTGCACCTGCTGTGCAAGAAGAGAAAGAATAGGAGAAGGTGGAACCGCCACCTATTGTTCAAACAGTGTCACCAACTATTCCTGATATAAATCCTAAAGATGACACTGAACTCAAGACATTTGTAGAGGCATACACTCCTGAAAATATCAACGCCCAAATGCTTGAGATTGCGAAGAAAGGGCTTACACCGCAACAAGTTTTTACGCAAGTTATTCCTGAGAAAGAGGCGAGTGTAGAAGCCCCAAGAGAGAACCTGAGAGTCTCGAGAAGAAGTGAAAGAGAGTTACCAACGAAGCTCAAAGATCCTGGAAGTTTTAATATTCCTATTCAAATAAATGGTATGCTCAAGGTGAAAGCTATGTACGATGTGGGTTCTAGTGTGAATCTTATGCCTAAGTCCGTGTTCGAGAGACTTGGACTTCAGAAATCAGAGAAAACTCCAGTGAAGTTGCAGTTCGCTGACAATTCAGTTACCAGGATATGGGGAACAGTGGAGGACGTCTTAATCCGTGCAGGTAGTATCGCCATCCCTACTGACTTTGATATACTTGAGTTTGATGCAGATAAGCAGGTTCAAATCATAATTGGACGGCCTTTCATGGTTACAAGTCAAAGTGTCATCAACTTCCAAGAAGGGACCATTACCCTTCATGCAAAGAACGTATCCAAGACCTTCTATGTCTTTGGCAAGAAACCGAGGAAGTTAGATCCCACTGTTCCCGTCATCCACAGTCTTTCACATCACAAAGTCCCTCCTGAGAAGATCCACTTAAAACCTGTGGATACTGAGCCAAACATTGAGTTTGGGGTTGGCCATGAAGTACTATGGAAAGCTCACAAACGCGAGAATATGCCACGTAGTTTCAAAGAATCGTGGATGGGACCATTCATTGTCACTAAGGTTGTTTCATCCAAGGTGATAGAAATTCGACCCAAGAAGGGGATCAAGCGCAGATTAGTTGACGTTCATAGCCTAACTCGTTCTTGTGGAGGCTATATTCGCAAATCTTGAAAGAGGTAACGCGTCTAACTTTGAAAGACGTTATATAAAAGTGCTGTGCGGGAGACAACCCGCAATTTTTTAAGTTTTTATGTCTTTTACGTTTTTAGTTTAAGTTTAGCTAGTTGTTTTTAGTTGATATTGCATATTTGAGAAAGGTATTAGTGTTTTTGATGCTTAGGTATTGGAGAAATCGAGTTTGGGAGGAGAAAACGAAATTTTTCGAAAAAATCAGACCATCAGTCCGGTATACCGCGCCTCAACCCCGGTATACCGCAGAGGAGAAAACCAGTGACAACGGGTATTGACTCGGGTTTTTTGCCGAGAAGAAAAAAAAATTGGAGCTTCAGGTTCGGTATACCGGACCATAGCCCCGGTATACCGCATGACCAAAAACCCGTGACACGAGTAGAGGATTCGGGTTTTTTGCCGAGCATTAAAATTTCGAGGAGCAGAAGCTGCGGTATACCGCGCCTCAGTTCCGGTATACCGCAGGTAGCCGCTGGAGAGAGAAAAAAGCTGCGTTTTAAGGTTATAAAAGGAGGAGGTTAGTTTTATTCCGAATTTATTAATCCTTAAGCCTCTCTTTCGCTCCAAACCTCTCCCAACTCCATTAAAGCTCATTCAAACCTTCCCCTATTATCAAAACACTACCCAATCATCATGAAAACACATCAAATCTTCTCTCCACACCATTACAAAGGAGATTCAGATACCCAATTCTCACCAAACATATTAGATTGAAGAATCAAAAGCTTAAATTTTCAAAATTCATCCTACATTTTCTTAAATCCATACCAATCCATCAAGACTTCATCTTCCCCACATAGAGATTCATCATCAATTAACCTTTCCTGAACCAAATCAAGCTTGTTCTACCCAAAATTCAAAAGTTCAAATTTCAAGAGTTGTTAAAGCTTTGAGTTGGGGGTCAATTGAGGATGACTAAGAGAGCAGAAATATTGTCTGATAAGAGGGAGGTGAAGACAAGCAAGCTATTGGGTTCAATTGAGAAGAAATCAAATAACAAAGGTTCTAGTTCCAAAGCAAAGTGTAAAATCGATGTTGAAGATGGAGGTAAGCTAGCTATGTTTCATCCTAATGGGAAAAGACTTTATTTTTATTCAAAGGAGAAAACACAACCTCTTCCCTTCAAAGGTCCTACACCCATGGATAAAGAGGAAGCTTCAAAGGCCTTGAAAGCTTCTGTAGAAAAACAATAAAAGGAACTACCTTTTGCTTATGAGACAGTATTCAATGAAGAAGTTGGTACAGGAGAGTATAAAAGATTCTTGGAGCTTGGTGAAAAACTGGGTTGGTCTACGTTCATGGTAAGACGTTCTGAATTATGTCATGAGTTAGTTTTAGAATTCTATTTAGGCCTCTTTAGCTGAGATAGTATAGGTTTTGTTCCGATTAGAGGAAAGTTAGTTCCTTTCACAGTTAATGAGATTAGAAACCACTTCAAGTTCAAGAAATTAATTGGATATTGCAAGTATAGTGAAGCAGTTGCTAGATGAAAAATATTTGATGAGGAATTACTTTTTGAGCATGTTTTAGACAAGGAGAGAGTGCAATCACATAAGGGAGAATTGAAGGCACCTTGGCTTTACAAATATCTCCAACCAGATGCGAGAGTTTGGCACAATTTCATTATTCCTAATGTCTTTGGAAACACACGAACTTGGGATGTGAGGTGATGCGATTTTCGGTCTCTCCTAAATATGTTTTTAATGTTAAATTTCCTACTATGATCACGTGTCTTGTGCGGAAAGAGAATGTTATATTGGGTGAAGAAGAGAAACTCGAATTTAAGGAGAGTTATATTGATAATGCTTGGATCATGGAAGTCTTGGGAAGAGCGAGTTTTACGCAAGTCTCAAAAGAAGAAAAGTAGCAAAGTTGGCAAGAGAAGATGGAGGAGCGTTTAAACAATTTCGAAGCAGCTCAAACTTCCTTAGCCAATGATGTGGCACAAATCAAAGCCAATCAAGTGCACATCATGAAACTCCTTGAGCAATTAACGAAAGATCAAGCAAATCCTACCTTGGATGTCGATAATGCGAGGCAATAAGCCTCGAGAGTATGTTCTCTTTCTTCCTTACCATTTATGTAAATGCTTTTATCTGCTAATTATAATTTCTGTTTCGAGTCTTTTTCGAGTCGTGGGGACACGACTCATTTTTGAGTTGGGGGTATGGGGATTCGTTGTCTCTCATCTCCATTTTTCTGTTTTTAGGTAGAAATTAAAAATTTTGATGCATGGGAATTAGATGTAGAGTGTGTTTAATAGCTTGAAAGCATAAGCTCAGTGAATTGATGATAGTAAGTAGTATGCTTATGAGCTATGTTATTTGTATGCTTTGAGTATTTGCAGGAAAACACACGTTGATAGTAAAAAAAAAAGATTTGTGAGCAATGCGATAGAAAGTATGTTCGATCTCAGGGAACCTTGAGAAGTGTGAAGGCCGTGAGATCCAAGCTAGTTGACAAAACCATTTGATGAAAGTGCTAAAGGTAAGAAAATAACGAAATTACATAGTGTAGAAAGTGATTAAGGCAGTTTTTTTATATTGAAGGCACTTGAAGTCTTTTTATACCTTCTCACCATGTTATTTGATTTTATATGCTATATCCTTCTCAGCTACTTCTAGCCTTTCTAAAGCTTTTTATTGAAACACATTATAAGCCATATCCCTTTAGATTATAGGACTTTTCCATATGACCCGCACTCGAATCGTGATGTACAGACAGTTGTTTTAGAGCTTGAGTTTGGGGTGGTGGGTCCACATTATGGGAATTGTTATTGGGATTGGATTTTTATGCTTATTAATTATGCTCTGTTCTTTATATTGATGATGATTCACTGATTTTTTGTAATCCTTTGCTGGGGTAATAGTGAATGAAAAAGAAGCTAAGAGCTAAATTTGCCAACAAGGGCATTAAAAGAAAAAAAATATACATATGCGAAAAATAGCGTGATATCTCAACATTAAAAAGAGAGTCATAGCTATACAAAAGAAAAAAAATTGATTTGAAAAGAAAAGAAAATATATATATATATTCGGACCAGCAAAGTGGAATTTTTATGTGAACATCTTATACTTTAATTGGGTTATTGGGGATGCTAAATTGTGCATCAAAGAATTTATTGGGTTGAGTGAGAAACATTTTATGAGAGTAACTCAAGCTCTACGGAGATTCGTTGATGGCTAGTGAGGAGAGAGCCAAAAGCTCACTCTAAATTATCCAAATATACTATCATACCGTCCCTAAGCCTAAATTACAACCTTAAAGACCTTTTGATTCTTTGCTATGTAATTGAGAAGTGATTGAGCCATTAGAGAGTGGTTAAGTGGATCTTTGAATACTAGTGAAGTTTGATGAACAATCTATAGCTTTCTTGGTGAACTGAGTTAAGTCCCAATCCTTCTTACATTGCGAAACTAATCTGATCTTGAATTCAAACCGTGTTTAGTATGGATATGAGAAGTGTACAAGTATGTAGTTTATGAATAGTATTGCATGAAATTTTCTGATTTGTTGATTTATATCTATTCTGTATATTGTGCTATGTTCTTCCCATTGTGTTGAAAGTTCCATAAGTGTGTATTTATAAACTTCCCTTTGTTTTTATCTTTATTGTATCGGGACGATACAACTTTGAGTTGGGGGTCTTGATTTATGTTAAGATTTATGTTAAGATGAGACATCGTTTTTAGTGATTTAGAAGTCTTTCTAATCGTTTTTCTTGAGAAATAGTACACTTTCCTATTTTGAGTCTTGATTTAGTGAAATAATATTTTAGAGCATATTGTGTTTAATTATTTATTTAGTGTGAAGTTTTAAAGATAATTATAGAGATTAATTAGAGTCCAAGTCAAAGACTAAAAGATATGGAAAGAGATAATCATGGTAATTGGAGATAAGGAAAAGAAAAGCTAAAAACATGGAAAAAGAAAAACTGCCTTAAATCTGAATTTCTGCACCTACGACAACAAATCGGCTTATATCTCAAGATCGGTGTGGAATTTGGAGAAACGGTCATAGATGAGTATTGAAGCTGCTAGTACAAAAACAAAAACGGGCCTGATTTCATATTTTAGGGTTACGAATTTGAGTTGGGCTTGGAGTCCAATACTTACCTTCTCCTTCAAGAAAACGAATTAGGTCTTTTAAACACCTATAAATACACTCTTATATCACTTGTAAATCATCCTTGCCTCATAGTAATTAGTTCTTAAGGTTTTATTCTTCCAAGTTATTGTAGAGAGCAAGATGATGTCTTTTATTATTTCCTTCATGTATGAACTAAACTTCCCATAGCTTGGTTCTGCATCATGTATAATCTATGAATTCTAATAAATTTCTATCCAAGTTTCTTTGGGAATTTAATATTTTTAATCTGATATTAGCTGCTTACCTTTATATTTGTTTATGTGTTTTGATTTAATGACTGTTTTCCTTGCTAGTGCACGAGTATAGGATTACCTTAATAGTAGTTAGATGATCGCCTGAGCTGGGTGTCTAATTATTGAAACATCACATAACGTCTAGTGTCGATATTGGTCCTGACAACACTAATTCTAACTAGATAGTCATTAGGGTATAATTTAATCACTATCACCATGTATGGAAATTGATTACTTAGGGCCCTAGTGGCGGAGGATAACCCTATTTGAACCAGCCTCGTGGTGTGTCTATAGCCCCCTTAGTCTCTCTCAAGGTCTAAGGTATGGGAATTTAGAATCCTGACTAATTATCTAAGAGCTAATTATCTCCCTTATTAACTAGATTTGATAGAATTAATTAGAAGGATTAGTGCATACTAGCAAAACCTAAGCTATACTTCTCATCTCATATTCTTCGTATTTAATTTACTGTCTTTAATTTTCGTAGTTTAATTTAGATAATTTGAAATTTATTCTCTTTTTATTTTCTGTCTTTTAATTAATTACTTCTTACTCGTTATTTTTACCCATTTGATTAACACACTAAGTCCCTAAGAACGAACTCAACTTATCATTAAAACTTGCATATGTCCTGTAATACTTGCAGTACTGTGCCTGTCTAGGGTGAGAGTGTGGTATTTTCTGACTTATTATTTATCTTATTTTTATCACACCCTAGGAGACACCAATAACTCATCTATTCTCTTCAGCAAAGGCACTCCGGATCATATCTGTGATAAAGTTGTTGATGCACTTAAGATTTCCAAAACTATAGCTTTTGGTAAATATTTAGGTATTCCGTTTTCATTGAAAAGAGCTAAATCAGAAAATCTAAATTATATTAAAGATAGACTTCTAAGTAAATCGGCCAGCTGGATAGCTAACTTATTTTTGGATGGAGGTAAAGAAGTGCTTATCAAGGCAGTACTACAATCCATTCCTAATCATGCTATGTCTATCTTTGAATTCCCGAAGATGTTAAGCATGAAATTATTTAGTACGGTTTCAAACTTTTGGTGGGATTCGAATGTTAAAAAAAGAATTCATTGGCTAAGCTGGAAGAAAATAGCTAAGGGAAAAAGTATCGAAGGCATTGGCTTTAGAGATTTTCATAAAATTAATACTACAATTTATTAAACAAAATGCACAATGGAAAATAGGTAATGGCCTATCTATTAATATATGGAACCAAAATTGGATGGGTAAGAATATGTTATTAAAAAAACTAGAAGGTTGTAATTTGACCAAGGTGGCACAGTTATTAAATGATAATATGCTTTCTTGGAACATGGAGCTCTTGAGAAATTTATTTCCACCCAATTTTGTTAGTGACATTATTAAAATCCCTATTTTGCTATTAAAGGAGGAGGATAAATTAATTTGGCCTCATACCAAGGATGGATTATATACGACCAAGTCGGGTTATCACAAGCTTGTCGAATTAGAGACCAACCAATAATGAAGCTCAATTATCCAAACAAGGGGAGGAGAATATTAAAGGTTTGTGGAAGGTAATTTGGAATTCAAATGTGCCGAATAAGGTTAGAGCCTTCTGTTGGAAAATCTGTAAAGGGGCTATTCCTACTAAGAGAAATCTAACATCCAAAAAATGTCTTAAAAATGATATGTGTGAATGGTGTGAGAATTCGGTTGAAGATATTTCATATTTATTTTTGAAATGCCCCCTAAGTAATGTGATCTTGGCAAATTCCAGACATCAAATCAGAATTGACAATGACAAGGAATATAATATGGGGGAATGGCTATTAGAGACTATAGACTTATATTTGAAGAATGTATGGGATCAAAGAGAAGTATCTGCATATATCTTGTTGTTATGTTGGAATATTTGGAAATCAAGAATGAAGAGCTTCCATGAAAGAAATCCCTGGATAATGAAAGATATGTTTTATTCGAAAAATAAATATATGGATGATTTGTTTAAATATAAAGGTGATAGGAATGGTAACAATCAATATATCAAGGAGGCTAGCTCTTTAAATACAAACCATTTTTTAAATGACGATGCAGATTTTGTCTGGCAATGTGATGCTTCATTTACAAAGAATTGGGAACCGGCGGGTTTATCGAACATAAGATATCAATGAAAAAATATGTTAACAATTCCTTTGAAGGAGAGAGTTGGGCACTTCTGTTAGCTATGAGGAAAGCAACTACTCACAACTTACGAAATAGTTCTTTCTATTCCGATAACCTTGAATAAGTTCAAGGTATTTTCAGAAGCACGTGACATCATTAGCAAATTTATCCATTTGTTGCCGAAATGAGGAACTGGCAATCGATCTTTCCTTTGTGGAAAGTCAGACACATCAAAAGAGATTTTAATACTATTGTTGATTCCCTTGCAAGATGCTCAAGAGAAGGGAAAACCCTTAGGGATTATTCTATACTTAGTTCTTGTAGATTTCTCCATGATATTATGTACTTTTCTTTATCTGACAAAAAAAAGATAGTAATAATAGTAATAATAATGATGAAAGAAGTTCCACACAAGAAACCTATTTCATTGCACCACCATTACCCTTGGCACCAAACCACTACCAAGATAACAACAAAACTGAACACTTTCAACCAAATCCGCTCATGCCTGATGAGAATTGTTGAATTTCAGTTTTAGTAACTGAGTCAATTCACATAAATAATAATAAAATGTTTGTTGTCTTCTCCTCCCAATTTAGAAAAAAAAGAGAAAGAACAAAATTAATTATAATTTACATTTTTCGAGAAACAAAACAAGTGAAGAAGAAAGAAGAAAGAAGAACCACTAGCTAACAAACCATTGATGTGTTGTTTCAAATTCCAAAACCCAACCAAATCTCACTTGCTCATCAGTGTTACCTATCCTATTAACCTTTTAAATGCTATGCAAACACCCCAAATAATAACAAAACCTAACAAGCAAGTCCCTAATTATTAACGAAAAATTTATAATCATCATCATCACTGAATAATCCTTCTATCCATAACATCATTCTCATCCAACGATTCCGGAAATATTTCATTCGAATACCTCCTAGTCAAAGATGAATTTCCCGATTTATCCCTTCACCAATCTGACCACCACTTCCTTGAGACCCCTAAGTACCGGACGGCAGTTTTAAGGCGCCACATCCGATGAACTTTGCCGCCAGCTTCCAAAAACAGCAGAATTCCATGACCCACGAGAGCTAGAATTTCTATGCCTTGCTGAGTTTGTGTGGTCTTCTCTACCAACCTTTAATAGATTATCAAGAGCTTTTAATATATACCGCATTAATGTCATCTTGTTGGTTTTCGATGAAGACACGATCTAGCTACTATAGCCATTGCCCATACTTCTTTTAGTAAATCCTCGTCTATTATTAAAGAAGGGTTAAGAATAGTTGTTACTTTCTCTTTATCGTATATTCTTATATAAGGTAATGTAGCTTCTAACCACTCCTTAACTATTACATCACTCGCCCTACTCATACCCACTGTTCTTGTTACTAGCTTCGCAAAACCTTTCTAAAACAATACACATCATACGCACATGTAGCATTAGGCATACCTGGAGAAAAAAATTATTGGATTATGAACTACATAAGTAAATCACCTTATTTTTTAATTGTTTTTAGTTTTAAACTTAAGATTTATTTTATTATATTTATATCTATAATAATTAATATTATAGATCTAATTTTGTCATGAATCAATGTAAAATTTTATATTTATGTGTATAAGTCTTTTACATATATATATTGGTGCGGCCCAAGGTGTGATAAAAAAGATGTATAAAATAAGTGCAAATAAACACCCTAAGCTAACACAGTACTGCAAGTATTACAGGACGTATGCAAGTTTTAATGATAAGATAATTCTTTCCTCAGGGACTGACGAAAGTTAGAGAGAACTTATGCAAATTATCAAGTGCAGATATAAAAGATAGAAAGATAATACGCAAAGAAAGAAAAGAAAAATATATTTTTATTTGGTTTTTATAAAGAAAACTAGACTACTAAATAAAGGACAATAAAATAAATAAAAGAAAAGAAAGGAAGATAGTATGAAAGATATAGCTTAGGTTTTACTAGTATGCACTAATCCTTCTAATTCTATCTATTAGATCTAATTTATAAGGGAGAATATTAGCTCTTGGTATACTTAGTCAGGATTCTAAATTCCCATACCTTAGACCTTGAGAGCGACTAAGGGGGCTACGGCACAACCAAGAAGTGTTTTATCTTAGGGTTATCAAACGCCACTAAGGCCCTAAGGTAATACTGCAATCCTGGTGATATAGTGGTGAAAACAAACCTTAATCACTATCTAGTTAGAATCATGTTTTGTCAAAACTAATATCGACACTAGACGTTATTTGGTGGTTCAATAGTTAAACACCCTGGTAAGGTGACCATCTAACTACTATTAAGATAATCCTAAACGTTGCGCACCGCAAGGAAAACATACATTAAATTAAAACACATAATCAAATATGAAGTAAGTAGCTAATATTAGATTTAAACATATAATTACCAAAGAAACTTAGATAGAAGAATTAGAGTTCATAGATTATACATCATGCAAAACCTAAGCTAATAGAATTAATTCATACAAAGAAAAGAAGAGAAAAGGATTACAAAATAAGAGGTTGAAGGAGACATGATTGATGCACAGCTCCTTCCAGACTTCTTCTCTTGTGTTGCAGCTTCCTCTTGGCCTTAAGGTCTGGCCAAGGATGATTTTAGAGTGTTAAGAGGCTGTATTTATAGGGTATAGGAAGACCTAATTCGTTTTCTTGAAGGAGAAGGAAAGTAATGGACTCCTAGTCCAACTCAAATTCGTATGGAAGTAAAGATAAACACCGCTGGACCGTTTTGAGTATATCTTCTTCCTTATTGGTCGGTTTGAGTTCCATAAGATACCAAAAGAATCGCAACAGAATTATCTTGACCCTAAAGAAGGAAATTACCAAAATCTGCCTATTTCTGAGGTAAAAACGCATATCTTTAGGCGTGTACTGCAGATTCAGATTTAGGCAACTTTTCCTTTTCCTAATTGAACTCAGTTTCTTCTATCTCCAATTTCCATGCATATCTCTTTCCATAAGTTGTAGTCTTTGACTTGGACTATCATTAATCTCCATAATTATCTTTAAAGCTTCACACTAAATAAACAATTAAACCCAATATGCTCTAAAAATAATAATTCAACAAATCAAGACTCAAAATAGGAAAGTGCACTAAATCAAGCTAAGATCGACCAATAAACTAATAAATACGCCTAAAATGATGTCTTTGAAGTATATTATATTATCACAAATAAGGAGACATCATATATATATATATATATATATATATATATATATATATAATACTATATATATGTATATATCGATAATAGTAAGTCTATACGGTATATTTAATTTCAAATATAAATCAGCGATTTAGTATTAAACATGTTGAATTTTTTTGACATTTGTTTGTTATTAGGCTAATGATAGACAGTGAAAGGGTCTGACTTGTCTCTAACAAGAACTCTCCCTTTACATCATAGAGTAATAATATGTGTGTATATGTGTGCGTGGACATAAGGTTTCTTCTTCATGAAATCATTATCTTTCTTTTGGTATATGGAGAACCGGTGGAAAATGTGGCTACAACTCCATCCATGGATACTTAAGTTACATTTCTATAATAAATTTAGATAAATGAAGAGTTAGATAATAATTTGGTGTTTATAGGTAAGAAAAATAAAACAATATGCACATTAAGGGTGCACCGTCCATATCGACAAAAAGGATTGTTTTTTACAATAAAAAAGGAGAAATATTATTTTTGTAAAAAGATTCAAAGAACAGAAGAGTAAGTATAAAAATTATTCCATTAGATAATAACAATGAAATTATTTGGGATTTTCGCTACTTTAAGCAATAAAGAACGAAACGGTCATGCATCCTTTCATCAGCTACCGATATGCCTTGACATGCGAGCTAATATCTTAACAATGTTTGCTAGGTGGCGGGCAACGAGTTTGTAGGGATCTTCTGATAGGATTCTCTATTTTTTAAGACATGGAATCAGATAAGTTAGGGACGATAGTTTCAGTAGTTTAAATAACCGACAAGAAAAGGCACCAAACCTATTGTACCGATCTTTACCAAGAAAACACATCAATCACTTGACCATTAAACTAATACGAAAATAAAGTTAGGAGAATGTTAACAATTGGGTAAACCACCACACCATCAACAACGTACGCATAATCATCCACTATAAATTTAGAATTTTAGAAATTTGAAAATAAATAAAAATACATAATATATTTTACTAAAACCAGATAAAATAACATTCAGTATTTTTAATTCTAATAATGTTATCACAAAAACTGCATGAAAAAGAAATAAAAAAATTTTATTTATGAATTTGTAATCATGAAATCGTAAATATCTAATCACTTTTAACTACAATATATTACAGGTGTGCACAGGCCAGGTTTACCCCTGGTTACGGTCTTAGATAAGGGTAGGATAATGTAGTCGGGTCTACAATTTGTCAAAATTAAGGGTAGGTTAAATTTGTATCATACCCTCAGGTTATCCTGAGTTAACCCCAAGTTTAACCAAGGTTACTTTATCTGGATATTTTTAATAACACTTATATAAAGCATACAAAATACTAAGTTCAACAAAATACATGTCATTTGAAGTACATTCACAAAATTTATCATAAATCATCACATGCCTCGTGTAATATAAACTTTCACGGGTCTCAGATTTTGTTGAAAAATGATCTGAAAATTCTAGAAACCCAACAATACCTCATAACCAGATTGTGCTTCAAACACGTAGGAAACTACTAATGGATACCAAATACATGGTAATAAACATAATGATAATGAGGAAGGGATTACCTATAATTACTGAACAATCTGATTGATATTTATCCAACGTTTTCAGTAGATTTCAAGTCAAATCCCCTAAAAAGGAGTTCACAAAGAGTACTAAGTAATAATTACAAACTGTAAGTACAAAGTAAATAAAATTAACCAATATATGTGATAAATTTACCAAACTCAACCTCAAATTCTGAAACTCAATCTGAAATTAGAAATCACATTGACCCGGTTAGAGTCCAAAACTAACAACGACAAATAATATAAAAGATCCTGACCATATTAATTCAGACAAAAGTTTACTCAAAATGTGGAAATTAATTCAACTCCTTTACTAACATTAATACGTCTCCAATGGTCTCCTTTTTAAAAATAAAATCTAACTAATTTCTTTTTGACTTATATTTCATTATCTGGGTTATCACCCTTTCAGCACAATATACAAAAAAATTTGTCTCCTCTTTTAATCCCCAATTCAACCATAAATGCTTAAGTTAAAAAGCCAAAAAAGATCTCGAAAGATTACAAACCGCACAAAATAATAAACAAAAAATTAAAGTTTAATGTAATACCTAAGATATATGTTCCTAATACATAATTTTCATAGCATTCTACAATGAATATTTCAACGGTTATATCCATGCACCAATTATTTAGAGTAAATGCACAAATGTCCGCCCTTAAATAATACTTTGGAAACAGAAATCAAACACTTTCGATATCAGAAAAAAAATATTTCAAAATAACAAATCAAACTATTTCAAAATTAAAAAAATAAATTAAGAAATAATTTTATAAACAAACAAACATATGAAAGAAAAGTAACAACTAAAATCAAATTAAGAAGAAGTTAGAAGGATTTTGCTCACCTAAGAAAATAAAGCTGAAAAATAAATGGGTTTGGAAGAACAAAAATACAAAACATTAGTAAGTATAAATTAGATCTAAAATGTCAAAAGAGGAAGAAATAGAAACTGTTGAAATTATTAAATAGAAGACAATTTATTCTATTAATATTTTCATCCTCTTGTTAAATGTGGAAAAGACTATGTGTGTACTAATAGTCTCAGGTTAGAATTCGAGAAAAACCCATTAGGAATAATTTAATATAACATGATTTCCTTATCTTGATGACCACTTAATATCTCTTTATTTCAGCTGCTACGGAAGTTACCAAGGATTAAATTTCCATTTTAATATGAGAGGTATTCGTTCCTCAGTTTCAAGAAATCACAATATTTCCATTTTGGATATATAAAGAAACCAATGGAAAAGACTTGTAGATATCTATCTATGGATATTAAATTTTATAATTATAACATTTATGTGTGCAACTTTTCGTAGTAGTGTAGACAAATAAAAAGTGAGATGACATTATGGTGTTTTTAGAGAATAGAAGTCAAAAGAGTTACAGGTGGTCGCCGAAACATATTTGTTGCTCTATCCATTTTGGTTGAAAACGAGTTGTATCGAAAACTAGATGTGCAAGCTTGTTTTAATTTTTCGAGACGAACAGAGTAGAACTCACGTAAGTAAGATGTTCTAGCTTGTTTGTTTAACTTCTCCAAAAGGTCTTTTTTGAACCAAAAATCGAGTTGTTCACGGATATTTGTTTCTTAAATGGTGAAGCGAAACTTCCTTGAACACATACAAGATGTTCTAGCTTGTTTGTTTAACTTTTTCGAAAGATATTTTTTTTAACCAAAATCGACTTGTTCATGAAAAATTTGTTTCTTAAATGGTAAAGCGAAACTTCCTTGAACACACGTAAGATCGTTTTTAAAATTAAACTCGAGATTCATGAACAATTTGTTTCTTAAACGGTGAAGCGAAACTTCCTTGAACAATTGATAATGTATGAAATATACAATCTATAATATGAAGTTTAATATTAATAAAGAAATTAAAATCTTAAGAAATTAAAAAAATTATTTAATATTCGAAATTCGTTAATATATTTACAAATAAATAAAATATTTTAACGATCTCGTTCGAACAAACTCAGTTCATACAAAGCTTGAACTAAACTTACTTTAATCAAACCTCGAATTGAATTCTGTTTAAACAAAACTTAAATGAGAGATTAAACTACTTATAAACTAACGAGTACCAGAGAGTTTCTCATTTATATCCTTAGTGACAAGAATGCTTTTTTCTTTGGAGTGGGGTTTTGATAAAAAGAGTTGAAAAATAGATGTGAAAACTATCACTAGATGATAATAATAATAATAATAATAATAATAATAATAATAATAATGAAAGAAGTACCACAACATAACCTATACTATTCAATCACTATAACCCTTGACACCAAACCACTACCAAGATAGCACAAAACTGAACACTTTCAACCAAATCCGCTCATGAATGATGAGAATTGTTGAATTTCAATTTTAGTAACTAAGTCAATTCACAAAAATGAAATTAAAATGATTGTTTTCTTCGCCTCCTAATTTAGAAGAGAGAGCATAAATACAATTATAATTTACATTTTTCTAGAAACAAAACAAATGAGAAGAAAGAAGAATAGGAACCCCACTATCTAACCAACCACTGATGTGTTGTTTCAAATTCTGAACCCCAAACAAGTCAGACTTACCCATTTAGTATTACCCATCCTATTAACCTTTTTACCTCTATGCAAACACCCCAAATAATAACAAAATTTGACAAGCAAGTCATTGATTATTAAGAAATCATTTATAATCATCATCATCACTGAATCATCGCTCTATCCACAACACCATTCTCATCCAACAAGTCAGTAAATATCTCATTCGAATACCTCTTAGTCAAGATGAATTTCCCGATTTACCCCTTCACAGTTCTGACCACCAATTCCTTGCGATCCCGAAGTACTTGAAGGTGGTTTCAAACGACTCCCTCCTGCCGGAATCGATGGCATAGCCGCCACATTCGATGAACTTTGGCGCCAGCTTCCAAACACAACAACATTCCATGACCCACAAGAGCTAGTAGTTCATAGCCTTGCTGAGCTAGTATGTTCTTCTCTAACAACCTTTAATGGATTATCAAGAGCTTTTAATATATACCTCATTAATGGTCATCTTGCTGGTTTTGGATTAACACAAGATCTAGCTACTTTAGTCATTTCCCATACTTCTTCTAGTAAATCCTCATCTATTATTAAAGAAGGGTCCAAAATAGTTGCCTCTTGCTCTTTATCGTATATTCTTATATAAGGTAATGTAGCTTCTAATCACTCCTTAACTATTACATCACTCGCCCAACTCATACAACTTTTCCCGTTACTAGCTCAAGCAGAACCTTTCCAAAACAATACACATCATACACACATGTAGCATTAGGCATGTCTGTAGAGAACAATTATTGGATTATGAACTTCATAAGTAAATCTCCTTATATTTTAATTATTGTTAACTTTAAACTTAAGATTTTTTTACTTTTTCATATCTGTACACTTTTACGAATCTCAGATATTGTTGGAAAAAGTCCCAAAAATTCAGCCAACCTAACTATACCTCATAACCTGATTGTGTACCAAACACGTAGGCAAGTACTAATGGCTTCCAAGTATATGTTAAAAAACGTAATGATAATGAGAAAGTCTTACCTCGAATTAGTGAACATTCTGATTGATATTTATTCAATGGTTTCAGCAGATTTCAAGTCAAATACTCCTAAAAAAGAGTTTACAAATAGTAGAGAAAGTAAAAATTACAAACTGTAAGTACAAAATAAACTTACCAAGCTTATCCTCAAGGTCTGAAACTCAATCTGAAATCAGAAATCACATTGACTCGGTTGAAGTCCAAAACTAACAACCACAAATAATATAAAGGATCTTGAACATAGTAAATCGGACAAAAGATTACTCAACATGTGGACATTAATTCAACTCCTTGTAATCATGCCTTTTTTACTAACATTAATATGTCTCTAATTGTACCATAATAAAATCTAACAAAATTTTTATCATATATTTCATTATCTGTGTTATCACCCTTGCAACACAATATACTAAAAAATTGTCTCCTCTTTTAATCCCCAATGCAACCATAATTCCTAAGGATAAAAAGCCATAAAAGATCTCGTAAGTTTTCAAACCCCACAAAGCAAGAAAAGAAAAATGCAACTTTAATGTAATACCTAAGATATATGTTCCTAATTCATAATTGTCATAGACCGTCTATAATGAATATTTCAACGGTTAGATCCATAAACAAATTATTTAGAGTAAATGCACATATGTCGGCCCTTTAGAAAACCAATACTTTGGAAATCAAAACTCAAACATTTTTGGTATCAGAAATCAAACTATTTCAAAATCACAAATCAAAATATTTCAAAATTAAAAATAGAAATTGAGAAATAATTTTATGAACAAACAATCATATGAAAGAAAAATAACAATTGAAAACAAATTAAGAAGAAGTTAGAAGAAGTTTGCTCACCTAAGAAAATAAAGCTAGAAAAACTAACGGATATGGAACAAAAACAAAATACAAACATTAGTAATTATAAATAAAATCTAAAACCGGAAAAGATGAAGAAATAGAAATTTTTGGAATTATTAAATAAAAGACAATTTATTCTTTTAATTCATTCATACGTTTGGGAGAAATGGAAAAGACTATGTGTGTACTAATAGTCTCATATAGAATTTGGGAAAACACTATTGGAAATTATTTTATATAACATGATTTCCTTATCTTGATGACGACTTAATGTCTCTTTATTTCAGCTATTACGGAAGTTTCTAAGGCTTGGTCAACAAAACCGCAGACTTTAATGAACATTGAAAAGCATTTATCACCAGCCCTTGATGAACATTTATGTGACAGTTTTTTGACTTTCCATTTCTTCTATAAATAATCACTTTGTCACTTGCATTTCAATAAAAGAGGAAAAACTATTCTTGAGAGAATGAAAAAACTATTTTAGAGAGAATAAAAAATTTATTCTAGAGAGAATGGAGAAACTATTTTAAGAGAGAATTGAAAAAACTATTCTAGAGTAAATATAGAATAAATATAAAAAAAATTAAGAATTTAAAAAAAATACTACTCTTTACTCTCCTCTTATATAATATTTTAATATTACTAGAGCTGAATTTCTATTATAGATACCGGCAAAACCAAAATATCTTTTTAACGTAATATTCAATTCTGTGTAACCGTTCTTTTTTCTTGAATTTTCGTGTAAGTTTCCTTGGTTTCAATTTCTTTTAATAGTTTAGTATTACTTTCAATTGAAAATTATTTCATTTTAATTTATGTGAAATCTATTTTTGACTTTTATAGTGATATTGTTGGACTTTTCCAACAAAATATCCCTTGAATAATTAGCTAAATATACATGTAAAATCACCCTAAATCTAGCAACATATGGATGAAATCTTAAAATACGGCTACCACATACCACAAAAGGATGTATATAAACAAAATGAATATATTATAATTTCATATTTAGGCTAATAAAGTATTAGAAATGAGTAAATAATAAAATGGAGTTGGGTTTCTCGAATAAAGGTGAAAAAATAGAAAAGATCCTAAAAAGATGAGACGAAGAAGAATACATAAATTGTTTGGCGCAAATAAAATGAAAATATGCTAAAAAAATATCATCATATATATATTAGATAAAATGAAAATATGCTGAAAAAATTTCAGCATATATATTAGATTTTTTTTCTTGTGTAAAAACATTAAAACCCAAGGTAATATGGTTTGTTTTTAATAGGAAGGGGGAGGCCTAAGATAATATTAGGCCTAATATTTTATAACCAGGGTTCATGAACCAACAGTGCTCATCCCATAAAATATCACAAATCTTATTCAAACCTTAATAGCCGTCTTCAATTTTACATAAAAACACAGAAGACCATACCTTTTCTTACACCACGATCCATTTTCTCCTCTCTAGAAATCGAAATCTTCCATTCTATTCTACCATCTTTTTTTCCAAGCCTATATCCTCCTTTTTCTTTGTATAAAGTTTTATTTTCTTTCCTATCTCTAACCAAGTTCCGTTTTTTATGGTGAACATATCAAATCGATTTATGGCCATTACATTTCAAATATAGATTATAAGTATAAAACCCAAACCTTCGTTAAAGATGTGAGTTTTCTTCTTTCCATATTCTAAATTATTTTTATCAACTTATTATTTTAAAAATAGAAAATAATTTTTATGTGTTAAAACATGAAAATTTGTCAATTTCTATTTTTTAAAGAGTCTTATGTTTCCAAATGTTGTACATAACTGTTTTATTAATTTTATGCATTGCCTACATTTCTTTAGACATAATAATTTAAGAAAATATAATTTGATTTTGCAGCAATAATATTGCATAAACAAATACAAATCACTTGGGGTGTAACCTTAGTTTTGGGAAATTAGGGGCTATAAAAGATTCCATTTTTACTTTTCTTCATTTATTAAATTTCACTTCAAGAATCTACATTCACATTAAAATGTCTTATGAACATAATGTGTATATAATGGCAATTATCAAATCTGTTAGATTTACTTTTGTTTAATTTATTAAATTGATCCATTCTTTATATTTAGAAAATGGGAGTTTAATTCAATTGAATTTATTAGCCTAAATTTGATTGAGAAGCAATATTAGATTTATACCTTGAATGTCTCGTGGATATATGTTGCTTTCACAACTGCCTTCCTTAAATTTAAACACTCTCATATATAAATTTTTATCTAATCCTTAGCTTCGGATGTTTGTTTAAAAGTGATTGAATTTTATATTTGTTAGGTGCATTGTGAGCATTCATTTACAGATGGAAAAGAGAAGTGTTTGTGCACTTTTACAGTTGTATGACTACATGGTCCAAGATGATGTAAGGAAGAAACCCTAGGCATTGAAAGCATAAGTAACATAGTACCTGCTACTAATGTACATCCCTCAATGATTTTCACTAGTTGAACACTTTATATTAATTTTACATTCCCAGTAGAGAATGATTTTCTTAATATTATATTAATTATAACAATTTATGACGTGTGGAGAATAAACGTATCTAGTATGTGAATTATATCACTCCCAAGGCCCGATAGCAACCGCAATGAAAGCTGACTATTTTCCTTGTCCCTTTATGCTGCAAAACTCACGCTCTAACTAAAGTGTTTAATCAAATACTAACAAAAAAATCTATATATGTATGTATAATATTTTGCTTCAAGAAATCACAATATTTTACTTTTGAATATATACAGAGCCCTATCTATGGATATTGAATATTGTAATTATTACGTTAAAGGGTGCAACTATTCATAGGAGTATAGAGAAATAAAAAGTGAGATGAGATTATGGTGTCTATAGAGAATAAAAGTCAAAAGAAATACAGGTGGTCTTCGGAACATATTTGGTGCTCTGGTGGTTGTAAACTTGTATATCGAAAACTAGATGTGAAAGCTTGTTTTAATTTCTCGAGAACTACAGAGTCGAACTCAAGTAAGTAAGATGTTTTAGCTTGTTTGTTTAACGTCTCCAAAAGGCCTTTTTTCGAACCAAACTAGAATTGTTCACGAATATTTGTTTCTTAAATGGTGAAGTGGAACTTCCTTGAACACGTGTAAGATGTTATAGGATTTTTGTTTAACTTCTTCGAAATATCTTTTTTTGAACCAAACTCGACTTGTTCACAGATAAATTGTTTCTTAAATGGTAAAGCGAAACTTCCTTGAAAACACGTAATATGTTCTAGCTTGTTTGTTTAAATTCTCTAAAAGATCTTTTTTCAAACTAAACTTTAGATTCATGAACAATTAGGTTCTTAAATGGTGGAGCGAAACTTCCTTGAACAATTGATAATGTATGAAATATATAATATATAATCAAAGTGTAATATTAATATAGAAATTCAAATCTTAAGAAATTATAAAATCTTATTTAATATTTGAAATTCATTAATATATTTACAAATAAATAAAATATTAATTTATAAATCATAATATAAATGATTAATTAACAAACTCGTTCGAACCAACTCAGTCCATACAAAGCTTTAACCGAACTCTGTTCAAACAAACCTTGAATCGAACTCTGTTTAAACAAAACTTAAATTAGAGATTAAACTTATTTATATAAACTAATGAGTTCGAAAGAGTTTCTCATTGATATCCTTAGTGGCAAAAATTCTTTTCTCTTTGGAGGAAGGTTTTGAAAAAAGAGACAAGCCATAGTTGAAAATAGGTGGGAAAACTATACCACTAGATAATAATAATAATAATAATAATAATAAAAAATAATAATAATAATAATAATAATAATAATACTAATAATAATAATAATAATGATAATAATAATAATAATAATAATAATAATAATGAAAGAAGTACCACACCACAAACCTATTCTATTGCCCCACCATAATCCTTGACACCAAACCACTACCAAGATAGAAAAAAAACTGAACACTTTAGACCAAATCCGCTCATGCATGATGGGAATTGTTGAATTTCAATTTTAGTAACGGAGTCAATTCACAAAAATGAAATTAAAAAGTTTGCTTCTCCTCCAAATTTAAAAAAAAAAAGAGATTGAGCTTAAAATTAATTATAATTTATATTTTTCGTGAAACAAAACAAGCGAAGAAGACAGAAGAAAGAAGACCTCCACTAGCTAACGAACCACCTAGGTGTTGCTTGAAATTCCAACACCTGAAGAAATATCACTTGCCCATTCAGTATTACCCATCCCATTAACCTTTTAACTGCAATGCAAACACCCTAAATAATACCAAAACTTGACAAGCAAGTAACTCATTATTAACATAGAATTTATAATCATCATCATCACCAAATCATCATTATATCCACAACATCATTCTAGATTATAGATCTAATTTTTCTCATAAATCAATGTGAATATTTATATTTATATGTATACAATTTTTTAAATAAAATTATTCAAGATCTATATTTCAAATATAAATCAGCAATTTAGTATTAAACATGTTAAAACTTTTGAGATTTGTTTGTTATTAGAGTAATTATAGACATTGAATTATCTGATGCATAACAAGAACTCTGCCTTTATATCTTATAATAATAATAATAATAATAATAATATGTGTGTGTATGCGTGCATGTGGACAAAAGGTTTTTGCTTCATGAAATCATCATCTTTCTTTTTGGTATATGGAGAAACCGGTTGAAAATGTTTCTAGAAAAGAAAATACTACTATTTACATGAATTTAAATGTAAGTTTTGTTGTTTTCAATTTCTTTCAATAGTGTAGTTTTACTTTTAATTGAAAATCGTTTCTTTTAAATATATATAAAAATATATTTTTTACTTTTCTAGTGATACTGTTCGATTTTTCCAACATAATACCACCTGAATATTTAGCTAAATATACATTCTAAATCACTCTAAATCCAGCTAATTACGAATGATATTATAAAAAAAATACGAAATACCATAAAAGGCTGTATATAAGAAAAATGGATATATTATAATTTCATATTTAGGCAAGAAGGTGAAAAAATAAAAGGAAAATTCTTCCATCCAATATTGGATGATCCTACACCAATCATATAAATACACAAACCCCATGTTTTAAACTTGTAAAAGTAACTAAATTATTAATCTAATGACATGTGTCTTGTTATAATAATCAATGATAGTGATATGAATATTGGACCATCCAATATTGGATGGAAGTCTTACCCTAAATAAAAATGATCCCAGAAAGAAGAGAGAAATAATATATCACAAATCTCATTTAAACCCTAATAGCCGTCTTCAATTTTACATAAAAACACAGAAGACCAAAGCCTTTCTTACATCACGATCCATTTTCTCCTCTCTAGAAATCGAATTCTTCCATTCTATTCTACCTATCTTTTTTTTCCAAGCCTATATCCTCCTCTTTCTTTGTATAAAGTTTTATTTTCTTTGTATCAAATCGATTTATGGCCATTACATTTCAAATATAGATTATACGTATAAAACCTAAACCTTTGCTGAAGATGTGAGTTTTCTTATTTCCATATTCTAAATTATTTTTATTATCTTATCATTTGGAAAACAGAAAAATAATTTTTATGTGTTAAAACATGAAAATTTGTCAATTTCTATTTTTTAAAGAGTTTTATGTTTCCAAAATGTTGTACGTACATGTTTTGATTATTTTTATGCATTGGCTACATTTCTTTAGACATAATTATTTAAGAAATTATAATTTGAGTTTGTAGCAATAATATTGCATAAACAAATACAAATCACTTGGGGTGTAACCTTAGTTTTGGGGGATTAGGGGCTATAAAAGATTCGATTTCTATGTTTCTTCATTTTCCATCTTTAATTGCATCTGTTGTATTTGAATTTCACTTCAAGAATCTGCATTCACATTAAAATGTCTTATGAACATATTGTGTATAAAACGGCCATTGTCAAATCTTTAGATTTACTTTTGTTTAATTGATTAAATTAATTCATTGTTTATATTTAGAATTGGGAGTTTAATTCAATTGAATTAATTAGCCTAAATTTGATTGAGAAGCAATATTAGATCTATACGTTGAATGTCTCGTGGATATCTGTTGCTTTCACAACTGCATTCCTTAAATTTAAACACTCTCATATATAAATTTTTTTCTAATCCTTAGCTTAGGATTTTTATTTAAAATTGATTGAATTTTATATTTGTTAGGTGCATTGTGAGCATTCATTTACAGATGGAAAAGAGAAGTGCTTGTGCACTTTTACAGTTGTATGACTACATGGTCTAAGATGATGTAAGGAAGAAACCCTAGGCATTGAAAGCATAAGTAACATAGTACCTGCTACTAATGTACATCCAAAATTGATATCTTCATGAAGTTGGAAAAATTTAAATCAATCAAAAGAAGTCTGGTTCATCATATCTTAAAAGATTCAAAGGTTCCGAATCAACACGAGACAAAGGTATGATTTTGAGTGCTACTATTTTTGTGATTTGTATATGTTTAATTACTTTATACCACAAGATAAAGAATTTTTATCGCAATTTTAAATTTTGTATTACAGGAGTAATTAGTAAAATTATTCAATAGAGGGACGAGGAGAGAGATTTGGGAGAAGGAATCTCGCAAAAGATTCAAAGGCTCTGAATCAACACGTGACAAAGGTCTGATTTTCGGTGCTACTTTTTTTGTCATTTTTTTATGTTTAGATACATCATATCACAAATTAAGAGTTTTTATCACAAATTTTGTATTATAGGAGTAATTAATACAAATGTTCAAGAAATGGAAGAAGAGGGGATCTAAGTGAGCTATTCAGTTCAATATATGTGAGAGTTTGACTTCAATTTGATTGTGGTTTTTTGAAGAGAATTTGAAGGAACTTAAGAAAAGGTTCAATGATGGATCTTCTTTGAGAAGAGCCCCAACTTAACAGTCAAACGAATTTTTCCTAGGTTCCCAACTCTTAGTCATTATTGAGAGGTCAACCCTAAAATATCTTTTATAACCATTTTGTAATAATCATAAGATTAAAAATTTAGTACGAATTTTATCAAGCTCCAAATGAGCTAAACATGTTTGTAGCTTGATTTCTACTTTGTGAATCATATTATTCGCTTATAATTATTCGATGATGTTGATATTATTATTATATGATTGAATTGATTGCTAGCCACATAATATATACATATCTTATGTTTAGTATATTAATCCCATAAAAAATACCCTTCAGGAATTTCCCTAGATATTACACTATCACCCTCGATGAAGTTTATGAACTGAAATAAATATATAATTGTATTACGTGATATAGAATCCATAGATCGTAACAACCGGAATATCTAATATGTGGTTAGAATCTATCACGCTTAGTAGACTTAGGGTCACTCAGTAAAGGTATCGAAGTTTAAGAAATAACCTCATAGCGTACTGGGAAGAGACTTAGGTGGACCTTTGAATCCCGACTAATGGGTTTAACCCAACTCCCCCTTAATTAGAGTACAATATTTGCATCATAATTTGTGAAGCTAAGCAATTTGAGTTGTATCTAATGAGACTAATTTAATCTCAATCATATAACTAGAGATAACACAAACCACATATCAATAATATAATGGGGATGACACAAATATGACTCCATTTATTGTATATATGATCAATAAGATTGTTTTTTAACCGCTAAGCCTTTTGGTTTACTGTCCCCCAACCCATAAAAACTCATACAATTAAATCAGCAATTAAAGGCATCTGTCATTGTTAATTTTATTATCGTTAACCAACCAAGAAAATGACTTGGTCACTTTGCTTATTTTTTACACTGACCCGTTTTTAGAAGACCATGGAGGATAAAGAGAAGTGAAAGAGAAGAGCTAATTACATTCAAAGTTATCTAGAGTTTATGAAAACAACTTCTGTGTAGAATTAAGTTATTTATAGTTTATTTTAATAATCTTTATCTATAATTGATTTAGAGTCTATGAATTTTGTTTTGTGAAAACGTTAGTTTACTTATACTATAGCACGTATATTCTATTATTTAAATAATGGTCGAGATCTTTTTAAAGCAAACAAAGAAAATAGCCTTATAGTATACAAAAGTATGGATTGAGTATAAATGTTTAATGTTTCCATAATTTTATTTATTTTAATCACTTTATTAGTATGTATAACTATATTAATTTATGTAAGAAAAGTACAAAACCACTTTGTAGTACTGGAATATGGAATAGGTACGCATGATCAACAAATTTCGTTATTCTTATATATAAATATTATAGATAGTATTAAATGTATATGTTTATAAATGTATGAATATTACATCCATTTTGAGACCTAGTGGTTGGCCTAGTGGTTAGGTTACTCCTGGGATTGAATCTCATTAGAGTCAAAATGACTCCAAGTCCAAAGTGGCTCTCTCATGTATTAAAAAAAATATTACATCCATTTTTAGTATTTGATCATTATTGTTTGGTTATTATTTCCTTAAATGCCAAAACTAGTTATATATCCATAATAATATATTTTTAATATCATAAATGCTATAATCTTTTGTTCATAAAACCAAAGTTTTACTAAAAAAACATGTGACATTAACAAAAAATTACGAATTGAAAAAAATACTTTTGTTGTTGAAAGTTTAATTGAAATATCATGGCCAACGATCTGAGATACTAAATAAAATAGTGTTTTTTTCAAGGAGATCTGAGGTAAGAAATTTAAAAAGGCACTTTTCACATAGATCAGAGATCTAGACGGCCACAATTTCTCTAGTTAAGAACATAATAAAAAAATAGGTTAAGAGATGAAACTGAGATAATGATTGCTTGTGGTTGCCGCCTGTGAATAGTCTTTTGATGCTGGAAGAGATATTAGTGTGATGATATATCTAAATAAAATTGGTTTAGGGTTTGATTCAAATAAACTAAGTAATTTATAGGGTTAATTAAAATATTAGCGCAAGGAGTTAAGGTTAGCCCATACATAAGTAAATAAAAGAACCATGCTAGCGATACATTTTTCTGGCACAACCAAAATTTTAGAACATCTTGTCCAAATTTTAAATTAATTGTAACCTGTCCTTATTCATTAAGTGATTATTTGCAAAAAATTATTATTGATATAACATTTCTAAAATATAGGTAATGGCAGTGGTTGTATCTCGGCGGCCGCACACTTTTTTAATTTTGATTTTCTTTTATTTTGTCATTAGGAGTTCATACCGGGTCTAATCTCACGTCTTGGTATCATTGTCACATACTCTATATCATTCCCTTTATACCCAACTCTTTCACTAGGTTACCATTGTTGATAATATTTTTACCCAATTTCGGGCATCATTTCCTATATTCTCTCTCTTTTTCACATTTATCACAACACTCTTTCTCATTTTTTGGGCTCATACATCACAAAGCGCTTCCTTATCATTGTGAGGCACCCACTACATACATATAACTTCATGATTCTAGACACTAGGTCAGTTCCAAAAGGAGGTGCACTCCTGATGGCACTCCGATAATCATGACAACATATTCTTATGACCCTAGGAGTTACAGAGGTTAGTATACAATATAGTAACCACATCAATTATAAAAGAAAGATAGAATGTACCCTATTCGGGACTATATATGGTATTTATAAATGTTGTGGGTGCACGCATGTGTCCGGGTATGCACTTTAGACAAGGTGAGTTCACAACTTAGATCGTTGTGGGGCCATTGTCGTAAATGATTCTTCATGTGTAGCAAGACGCTACTCTTACATGTTAGTTTCATTTGCAGCATTATTCCTTTGGAATATATGTTCTCATGTGAGTTTGGTACTCCCCTATCCTCGAAAAATACATATTACCCTCAACTTGGTGGTCATGTTTTTTTTTACTACGTGGGACTTCTTGTGGTTGATCAAGTATCGACTATTTATTTTAGCTTATTAATACTCTTCTAAATTTGTGTGGTTGGTATCCTTACTTGGATATGATAAAAATTGATTCATTTGCCTCTTATGTGGTTTTCCAAGATAAGTGATTCTATATTTCTTTGATGTCAGTTGTATAACACTTTCTTTCTTGTGTGTGTGTATATATATGAACTTTCAAATAAAACCGTAGTCCATACTCTAGTCCTCGGAGACGGTACAAATTTCATCTCAATTTTACAATAGAGACGAGACAAATCATAGAGGGGACGAATGTCATTTCAATCTTAGAATAAAAATATGATAAATTTCATTCAAACTTAAGATCGGAGATGAAACAAATCTCTTCTCAGTCTTAGAATGGAGATGGGACAAATTACACCTCGATCTAAAATTGTTGATGAGACAAATTCCATCTCAATCGTAAAATGGAGATAAGATTAATTCAATCATAATCTTATAATTAGAGATTACACAAATCACATATCAGTAATATAATGGAGATGGCACAAATATGACTCCATATATTGTATATATGATCAATAAGATTGTTTTTTAACGGCTAAGCCTTTTGGTCACCAACCGATAAAAACTCATACAATTATTTCATCAATTAAAGGCATCTGTCATTGTTAATTTTATTATCGTTACCCAACCCAAACAAAGACTATAATAGATAACCTTGTTCACTTTGCTTATTTTTTACGCAGACCCATTTTCAGAAGACCATGTAGGATAAAGAGAACTCAAATAGAAGAGCTAATAATATCGCAACGGGGGTAAGTAGAATATTTATTACATTAAAAGTTATCTATAGTTTATTAATACAACTTTTTGTGTAGAAATTAAGTGATTTATAGTTTATTTTAGTAATCTTTATATATAGTTGATTTAGAGTCTATTAATTGTTTTTGTGAAAACGTTAGTTTTGCTTATACTATAGCGCGTATATTCTATTATTTATAATGGTCAAGATCTTTTTAAAGAAAACAAAGAAAATAGCATTATATTATACAAAAGTATGAATTGAGTATAAATGTTTAATGTTTCCATAATTTGCTTTATTTTAATCACTTTATTAGTATATATAACTATGTGAATTTTTGTAAGAAAAGTACAAAACGACTTTGTAGTATTGGAATATGAAATAGGTACGTTATCAAAAGTATTACCTATACATGTTTACTTATATACATGTAAAAATATTAAATCCATTTTTAGTATTTGATCATGATTGTTTGGTTATTACTTACTTAAATGCCAAAACTATTTATACGTACATAATAATATATTTTTAATATGATAGATGCTATAATCTCTATTTCATGAAACCAAATTTTTACAAATGTGTTATATAATGTAAAGCTATTTTAATAAGATATTTTTGTGAGATATAAATTTTAATAACTGTAAATTAATGATTCTTTGTTGAATTATACATATCAGTTTCGAGTGAATCTACAATGAGTGACACTGGAAAGTTAACAATATACATATCATCAAATTCAATAGAGTATATACTAAATATAAATTCATATGCAAAGAAATGATGAGTCAGCAATGAGATTGGTTTATGAAGTCAGAAAGTTTGAAAACTATTTTACAACTATGTAGCACATAATATAATGCATAATTTCGAGATACTTTTGGATCATGTAAATTAAACACTTCAACTGTCAAGGGTATTTCCTTAATTTTTTATGTTTCACAGCAACATGGAATCCTTCAATTTTATTTTAATAAGTTTCCCTTAGTTGCTACCTAAGAGTGAGTTCTTTCATTGATCTATTGTCCGCCCACTAGATATACCCCAAAATATTTCATTTAAACTACGTGTTGTACAAAGAAGCACTCAAAACTCTATTCTTTAGAGAAGGGAAAAATCCAATCGCGTTTTATAATAGAAATGAGACAAATAAGAGAGGGTATATGTCCAATCTCAATCATAAAATGGAAATGAGACAAATTTGATTCTAGACTTAAGATTGAAGACGAGACAAATCTCATCTTAGTATTAGAATAAAAATAGAACATATTCCATTATAGTTTTATATTTTTTTATCTCAAACTTAGAATGTAGATTAGATAATTTCCATCTCAATCTGAACTTGAAGATGAGACGGATTCCATGTCAATCGTAGAAATAAGATGGGACAAACTCTTTCTCAGTTTTAAAATTAGAGACGAGACAAATCTTATCTCAAATTTAGCATAGAGTTGATAAATTCCATCTCAATTTGTGTACGACAAATCTCATCACATGCACAATTTACAAAGATACTTTTTTTCTTATTTACTGTGGATTAAATCTCAAATCTATGTATCATATTTTAAAAAATTATAGATAAAAACTATCATATTAAATTATTAATATTTTATCAAGAAATGCTTATCTTCCTATTATTGGATTCTCAAAAATATAACTCTTTTACCCTAACCCCTACTAAAAAAGAAAAAATGATAAAACTTGCCCTAGCCCCCTCATCCCTTAAAAGAAAAATATAATCTAAAAAAATAAAGTCCCCCCAATTCTCTCTTGAAAAGAAAAAAATTATAAAAAAATATTTTTCCCACTGGCTCCCGGAAAAATAAAAAATCTATAAAATAAAAACATTTACATCAGTACTTGAAAAAAAATTAAAAAAATTTGTTCCTTATCATTTGAAAAGGTAAAACGTTGAAAAGAAAACTTTGCCTCCTGAAGAAAAGCAAATAAAAAAAATATCCCTTTCGTATAGAAATGAAAAATTGCTAATATATAAATCCCCTCATCTAGGACCCCTCTTTTGAAAAAGAAAACCAGAGAAATAAATTTCCACAGTTGATGGATAAAAAAAATTTGTCCGGTACCCCTTTTTGGAAAAGAAAAAATAAAAAAAATTCTCTCAAAACCTTCGTTGGTAATAAATATTTTATATTTGCTTTTGTTTTTTATTAAACAATATATTTACCATTAATTGATTATAGAAAATATTGGTGAACTATCTTGCTATTTAAAAAATATAGTTACTATTTAATAGTTAGAAGTGTATGTTGGTAACTTTTACATTTATAATAATGCTTGTTTTAAATGGAAAATTTATGTTTTTTTGATTATGTAAGTGAGAATTGTCTCTAAAAGTATTATGTTCCTACTAGTTATTACATGAATTATAGACCAAAGATATTGATAAAACTATATAATAAGAGAAATAATATATACATATTATTTCTTATTACATTGGAGAGGCATTTTAATCGGGTAAGCTTTGAGATAATTGTAGAAACTTCGAACCAGTAGAACAACTAGTAACCGTCAACCCTTATGTTATACTTGAATTAATTTTTCTCGTTTTCCTTGAACATCTTTTTTTTTCCTTGGTTAATCCAAGTTTTATAGAAATTTAAACTGCAAAAGTCACTATACTCCCAATAGCTAAACCTTCACAATCGACTTCTTTGTACTTTAACAGAGGCATGAAATGAGGCTTCTATGGTATCTTTTTAAACACGTCCATTTCTTCAAAGGTTGCCCACAGTGCCATGTTCTTCACAAACCTTCTATGCCCCCACCTATTTACTTGTTGGGAGAAATATAATAAAAAGTATTATTAACCAAAAAAACAGAGGAAAAAGTATTAACCAACTCATAGCTCTATTGCTTACTTGTAGTAGTACCATCGTGCATTTTCTCTTTAAACCACATTTAAAGTGGTTCGTGTAGGATCTACAAACAAAATTGTATTGATAATTACTCTATAAATCCACCACAAAAATGTCCACTATATCAGGAGTCTATGTTTTTACCTATTATCAGATACTATAGACACTTTATTGGTACCTTCATTTGCCTTTCTCTTTTTCTATTCGAGATGATCTCTCCACCTCCTAACTAGAAACCAAAGGAATCACAAACAACAAAATTACAATCATAAGCTCTATTAAAGCTTATTTGACACTATTTTTTCTTAATAAAAAAAATTAATTTCTTATTTTAATCTTATTTCTAATTCTAAATAGTTTTCAAATTTCTAAAATAAACATAAATAAAAAATATTTATTAAAATTGAGTTTTGCTAAAAAAAACGTGTGTTATTAACAAAAATTACGAATTGTAAAAAATACCGTTGTTGTTGAAATTTTAATTGAAATATCATGGCCAACTATCTGAGATACTAAATAAAATAGTATTTTTTTCAAGGATATCTGAGGTAAGAAATTAAAAAAGACACTTTTCATGGAGATATGAGATTTGTACGGCCACATTCTCTGCTTAAGAAACATAATAAAAAACGGGTTAAGAGATGAAACTGAGATAATGATTGCTTGTTGTTGCCGCCTGTGAATAGTCTTTTGATGACGTAAGAGATATTAATGTGATGATATAACTAAATGAAGTTGGGTTAGGGTTTGATTCAAATAAACTAAGTAATTTACACGGTCAAGTAAAATTTTAGCCCAAATAATTAAGATTAGCCCATACAGTAAATAAAATAACCATATAGACATTTTTCTGGCCCTACCAAAAGTTTATAACATCTTGTCGAAATTTTAAATTAATTGTGACCCATCCTTATTCATTAAGTGATTATTTGCAAAAAATTATTATTGATAAAACATTACTGAAATATAAGCAATGACAATGGTTGTATCTCGGCGGCGCACTTCCTTAACTTTGATTTCCTTTCATTTTGTCACTACGAGTTCATAACGGGTCTAATCTCACGTTCTTGGTATCATTGTCACATACATTATATCATTCCCTTTATACCCAACTCTTTCACTAGGTTACCATTGTTAATAATATTTTTACCCTATTTTAGGCATTATTTGCTATATTCTCTATCTTTTTCACATTAATCACAACACCCTTTCTCATTTTTTGGGCTCAAATATACACCCGACTCATATATCATAAAGTTCAAATCTATGCCTAGTTATAGATCACCATTACAAAGTGTTTCCTTATCATTGTCGAGGCACCCACTACATACATACAACTTCCTGAATCTAGACACTAGGTCAGGTCCAAAGGGAGGTGCACTCTGATGGAACTGAGATACACATGCTAAGGTATTCTTATGACCCAAGGAGTTACAAAGGTTTGTAGACTATATAGTAACCACATAAATTATAAAATAATGATAGAATGTACTATATTGGGGTGTAGATATGGTATTTATATAATGTTGTGGGTGCACGCATGTTGTTGGTGTGCACTTTAGACAAGGTGAGTTCACAACTTAGATCGTTGTGGGGCCCTTGCCGTAAATGATTCTTCATGTGTAGCAAGACGCTACCCTCACATGTTAGTTGCATGTACAACATTATTCCTTTGTCATATATGTCCTCGGGTAAGTTTGGTACTCATCTATCCTCGGCAAATACATATTACCGTCGACTTGGTGGTCATGTCTTTTTTTCGCAATGTGGAACTTCTTGTGGTTGATCAAGTATCGACTATTTATTTTAGCTTATCAACACTCTTCTGAAACTGTGTAATTGGTATCCCTCACTTCGATATGATCAAAACAAAATCATTTGCCTCTTATGTGGTTTTTCAAGATAAGTGATTCTATATTTCTTTGATGTCAGTTGTATAACACTTTCATTCTTGTGTGTGTGTATATATATGAACTTTCAAATAAAACTAAGTATTGTAGAAAAAAGCAGTCCACACTCTAGTCCTCGAAAAGGTACAAATTTCATCTCAATTTTATAATAGAGATGGGACAAATCAGAGAGGTGACGAATGTCATCTGAATCTTAGAATAAAAATATGACAAATTTCATTCAAACTTAAGATCGGAGATGAGACAAATCTCTTCCCAGTCTTAGAATGGAGATGAGACAAATTACATCTCGATCTAAAATTGATGATGAGACAAATTCCATCTCAATCGTAAAATGAAGATGAGACTAATTCGAACTCAACCTTATAACTAGAGATAACACAAATCACATATCTGTACTATAATAGGGATAGCACAAATATGAATCCATCTATTGTATATATGATCAATAAACCTTTTGGTTTACTGTCCCCCAACCCATTAAAACTCATACAATTATTTCAGCAATTAAAGGCATCTGTCATTGTTAATTTTATTATCGTTACCCAACCAAAAAAAAAGACTATAACAAATAACCTTGGTCACTTTGCTTATTTTTTACACTGACCCGTTTTTAGAAGACCATGGATAAAGAACTCAAAGAGAAAAGCTAATTATATCGCAACTGAGGTAAGTAGAATTTTTATTACATTCAAAGTTATCTAGAGTTTATGAAAACAACTTATGTTTAGAAATTAAGTGATTTATAGTTTATTTTAATAATTTTTATCTACAATTGATTTAGAGTCTATGAATTTTTTTTGTGAAACCGTTAGTTTTGCTTATACTATAGCGCATATATTCTATTATTTAAATAATGGTCAAGATCTTTTCAAAGAAAACAAAGAAAATAGTCTTATATTATACAAAAGTATGGATTGAGTATAAATGTTTAATGTCTCCATAATTTTCTTTATTTTAATCACTTTATTAGTATGTATAACTATATGAATTTTTTTAAGAAAAGTACAAAACGACTTTGTAGTACTGGAATATGAAATAGGTACGCATGATCAACAACTTTCGTTATTCTTATATATAACTATTATAGAAAGTATTACATGTATATTCATAATAATATGTTTTTAATATCATAGATGCTATAATCTTCTATTCATAAAACCAAAGTTTTACAAATGTGTTATATAAGATATGTTTGTGAGATCTAAATTTTAATAACCGTAAATTAATCATTATTTGTTGAATTATACATATCATTTTCGAGTGAATCAACAAAGATTGACGCTGGAAAGTTAGCAATATACATATCATCAAATTCAGTATAGTATATACTAAATATAAATTCATATGCAAAAAAATGATGAGTCATCAATGGGATTGGTTTATGAAGTCCAATTGTTTGAAATCTATTTTCAAACTGATGTTATAAAAGCAATATGTGGTGCACATAATATAATGCATAATCTCGAGATACTTTTGAATAATTTAAATCAAAGACTTCAACTGTTAAGGGTATTTCCTTAATTTATTTTATTTCACAGCAACATGGATTCTTTCAATTTCATTTTAATAAGTTTCCCTTAGTTGCTACATGAGAGTGAGTTCTTTCATTGATCTATTGTCTGCCCACCAGGTATACTCCAAACTCTAGTCTTTAGAGAAGGGACAAATCCAATCTCAATTTAGAATCAAATGAGACAAATAAGAGAGGGGATAGGTCCAATCTCAATATTAAAATGGAAATGAGACAATTTTATCTTAGACTTAAGATTGAAGATGAGACAAGTCTCATCTTTGTAAAAGAATAAAAATGGAAGATATTTCATCATAGTTTTATATTAGATACGTGACAAATTTTATCTCAATCTTAGAATGAAGATAAGATAAATTCCATCTCAATCTAAAGTTGAAGATTAGACAGATTCCATCTCAATGTAGAAAGAAGATTGGACACACTCTTTCTGAGTTTTAATATTAGAGACGAGACAAATCTTATCTCAAACTTAGCATAGAGTTTAAAAATTCCATCTCAATTTTGATAGAACAAATCTCATCACATGCACAATTTACAAATATACATATATTTCTTATTTATTGTGGATAAAATCTCAAATTTATGTATCATATTTAAAAAAATTATAGATGAAAACTATGATATTAAATTATTAATAATTTATCAAAAACACTTATCTTCCTATTATTGGATTCTCAGAAATTTTAATGGGACAAATCTCATCTTAGTAGGACTGACATGAAAATCTCATCCCAATCTTATAATGTAAATGGGATAAAATTTAATTTTTTTACCCCAACCCCTACTAAAAAAGAAAAAATGATAAAAGTCTCCCTAGCCCCCCTCATCTGTTAAAAGAAAAAAATAATCTAAAAAAAAAATTCCCCCACTTCTCGCTTGAAAAGAAAAAAATTATAAAAAAATATCTTTCCAACATCCCCAGAAAAAATAAAAAATTTAAAAATAAAAGAAATTACATCAGTACTTGAAAAAAATTATAAGATTTTTCCCTTCCCTGTTGAAAAGGTAAAACGTTGAAACGACAAATCTGCCTCATTATGAGAATCAAATAAAAAAATATCCCCTTCGAAAAAAAATAATAATAACTAATATAAAAATTTCCTTATCTAGGACCCCTCTTTCGAAAAAGAAAAACCCGAGAAATAAATTTTCGGTACACTTTTTCGAAAAGAAAAAATATTAAAATTTCCCTCATAACCCCTGTTGGTAAAAAAATATTTTATATTTGCTTTTGTTTTTTTTATTATTTATTATAGTTACAATTAATTGATTGTAGAAAATATCGGTGAACTGTCTTGTTAATTAATAAATATAGTTACCATGGAGGATAAAGAGAACTCAGAGAGACGAGCTAATAATATCGCAACTGAGGTAAGTAGAATATTTATTACATTCAAAGTTATCTAGAGTTTATGAATACAACTTCTGTGTAAAAATTAAGTGATTTATAGTTTATTTTAATAATATTTATTTATAATTGATTTAGAGTCTATGAATTTTATTAGAGAAAACGTTAGTTTTCTTATAATATAAAGCAGATATTATATTATTTAAATAATGGTCAAGATCCTTTTAAAGAAAACAAAGAAAATAGCCTTATAGTATACAAAAGTATGGATTGAGTATAAATGTTTAATGTTTCCATTATTTTCTTTATTTCAATCACTTTATTAGTTTATATAACTATGTGAATTGTTTTTAAGAAAAGTACAAAACGACTTTGTAGTACTGGAATATGGAATAGGTACGCATGATCAATAACTTTCGTTATTCTTATATATAACTATTATCAAAAGTAATACCTGTATATCTTTACTTATATACATGTAAGAATATTACATCCATTTTTAGTATTTTATCATTATTGTTTGGTTATTATTTCCTTAAATGCCAAAACTAGTTATATATACATAATAATATATTTTTAATATCATATATGCTATAATCTTCTATTCATAAAACCAAAGTTTTACGAATATGTTATATAATGTAAAGCTATTTTAATAAGATATGTTTGTGAGATCTAAATTTTAGTAACTTTAAATTAAGCATTCTTTGTTGAATTATACATATCAGTTTCGAGTGAATAAAAAATGATTCACATGGGAAAGTTAACAATATATATCATCAATTTCATACAGTATATACTAAATATAAATTCATATGCAAAGAAATGATGAGTCAGCAATGAGATTGGTTAATAAAGTCAAAAAGTTTGAAAACTATTTTCAAACTGATGTTATAAAAGTAATTTGTGGTGCACATAATATACTGCATAATTTTGAGATACTTTTGAATCATGTAAATCAAAGACTTTAGCTGTTAAGGGTATTTCCTTAATTTTGTTTTGTTTCCTAGCAACATGGAATCCTTCAATTTCATTTTAATAAGGTTCCCATAGTTATATGTGATGTTTTATACTCTCTGCCTTCTCTCTAAAAAATCTTCATCAAAAGATCGATGGTCTAGAACACTCTGCAAATCTTTGATCTGTAATTTCCTTTCTTCCCCAAATTTTCATGAATCCTATATCTAACCTTACACAAATTACTTCATATAAATCAATGGTGAAATTTTAACCTCTTCTTTCCAACATGATCTCAATTAGAAGGCTCTTTTTTATATCTACACTTCTACATACCGTTAATCTTCAATTCCACTTTGACCCAGGACCCTGGACATCTCCTAACCCCTTACAAGAACAATCCTTCTGTGTTTCGGGTCAAATGCATCCTCTTCGGAACATGCAGCTCAACTCTGGTATTCATATTCACTCAATGATGGCCAAAGACTCCATTAATGTCTTAAATACGATTTTTAGATCACTATCTCATCACATGCATGTCAATTTCTGGACTTTACAACACTTAATTAATTTGTTTTTATACTGGATCATTTGGGTTTCTTCTTATACCCATTTTTTGGAGTACACAGGTGACTTTTTTAATTGGATTTCCTATTCTACTTGTCAAGTGCTCGGAAACTTGGATGCTCTCATCTTGCTTAATAATATTAATATGATTTTCTTCATGATTTGTTTATCCTTCTTCATTAAGAAGATGAATGATCCTGAACGGAGCCTTATGTTATCTCTTTTAATCGATCTGTATGGTCTTTGGAGTTTTGGGCCCATCATCTACCTGCATGTCTCTAATTACATTTGGGATTATTGGTTATGGCCCAGATTTAAGCTTTTCCGAAGGACTAAAGACATTCCCTATTTGTGCAAATTATTTAATTCACAGATGCATGATTTAATCTGGGCTACTACTTTGGCTTTCTGTATTTTAATTTATCTCTTTATTTTAAGCTCAATTTTAGATACAAGTAAGTTTTCTATCCTTATTACTCAAATTTGTATATATGCTCACCTACAGGAGTTCCTCTTTATCATATATAATTATGAGATTACGAGGAAGGATATTATAATATTATTAGCTGTGAGCTTTCCCATTAAAATGATCGGTTTAGATCATTTTAGTTTCCTCCCTACTATGTTCTTTGATGGTTATTGGAATCTTCATAATTTTTATTCCATTGATCTTTCTTATATACTTTATATTCTAAGGACCATTTGGCAAAAGAAACATAGTTACTGCTGCTATTATATTTGCCTCATTAAGAATTTTCTACTTGATTATATCAAAATGACGGCAGATAACATATCTGTATTATACGGGGAAGAAGAAAATATCTTATATTGGATCAGAAAGCTCCTTATGCATCTCTTTCCTACTGATTATTACATAAAGTGCTTATCTCTCTTCTCTGGTCATGCAAAGGTAGTATCTGACCTTACTTTATATCCGTGTGCGATTGATTTTATCAATCAAAAGAATTTGGTTGGACAAGGTTCTTTCTTATCAAATCAAGAAATCAACATTAATGAAGATTCAGTACAGCAGCTTGATGACCCAAAAGGCAAAAAACCAATGTATCCTAAAGATGCTGCAGATTTCGCCTACAAACCGGAGGAAGAGTCACCTAAGTCTCAATTTATTCACATTAGTTTTTTCCCAAGACAAGTTTTTGAGGAAGGTGTGAAATGGTTTTCAGCACCCAACGCACGTGAGGTTGATATTGATGGTTTATATAGGAAGGTCACACAAGACACTAATTACATTGATGGTGGTAACAACTCTGCTTTAAACCTACTTGGTAACACTGCTGCTTTAAATGTTAATCAAGGAGAACAGGTTCTTGATCAAGATTTCAATCATACTCAGGTGAAGTATGTAAGTCAGGAACATATAGATATAAATGACACACCTGCTATTTATCGCGATGATTATAAGGGCAAAGCTGTTATGTTTAATGATAATGAGAAGGAATACTCTTATGAACCTCAAATGGCTACACCAAACTCGCAATCAGTCCATTTTACCAACTTCCCTAGAAGCGAGAGTGAAGAAGAAGTCAACTGGCGCACCAAACCAAGGATGCGCGTATTCAGCCCAAAAGAAAAATTTACTTGGCCAATGGATTTAAAGAGAAAATGTGCACTTGCTCCTACTCAACAAGAACCAAAAAAGAAGATGCAGAAACTTAGTGTGAATCACTTTAAGTTAATGGAAAAGAGGATTAGTGAAATGCAAATGTTCGTTGATGAATTATACTCAAGTTTTTTTGAAGTGAGAGATCAATTCTTCTACAACCAGAAGAAGGAGGAAAACTTTTATGATGATAATATTCAAGCTAATGGAGACCATTTCATTTGTAAAGGAGATGACTGTCAAGGTCATCATGATGATGTATCAAGTTAAGAATCTTCTACTGACAAGGCTACGAGTACACAGGGAGTACCCGTGATGGAAAGTGGGCCTTTATTTGCTCAAGTGGATGGCGGCCTGTCCCTTAAGAGGGCCGGGGTTGATGGATAGTGTACTTGTTTGGAACTGTCGAGGAGCGAGGGCACCCTCGACAAAGAGTATGTTTAAGTCCCTTATTTCGAAGTTTCATATTTCCGTTGCTTGTTTGTTAGAGGCTAAGCTAAAGTCTAGTAAGTTTGCTTCTTGTAACCACTTTAAAGCTTTTGATAATTCACACATAGTCGAACCCAGAGGAAGATCTTATATGTCTGGGGGGATTCTATTGTTGTGGAAAGATTCTGTGAACTTAAGGGTTATAAACTCTACCTCATCTTTTATAATGGCTGAAATTATGGAATCAAATAAAGAAACTTGGTACTTGGTGTGTGTATATGCTCCAACTTGTGAAAATGAAAGAAATAAGCTATGGGAATCACTTACAAAGTGGTATTCAAAAATCAAGGTACCTACGTTATTCATTGGGGATTTTAATGATATATCACGAACATCCGAAAAAATAGGTAAAAGAGGAACAAATTTTGACAGAATCATAAAATTTAATAATTTCATTAATCAAAATGTATTGATTGATTTACCAAGTAAAGGGTTCTTTTATACTTGGACGAATAAGCGTAAGGGTGAAGATAATGTTAAAGAAAGATTAGATAGAGGTCTTGCTTCTTTATCTTGGTGTGAAAACTTCCCTAATGCTACAATTCAAGTACCACCGGCTTTTGGCTCCGACCATTCTCCACTTATTCTATCCATGGATACACCAAAATCAAGGTTTGAAAAATACTTTTTGTTTGAGTCAAGATGGCTAGAAAATGAAAATTGCAAAGAGTTTGTAAGTAAAACTTGGAATGAACAAGGTAAAGTCCTTTCAATTAGAGATTTCTGCACAAAGAGAGATGCACTTTGTTTAGCTCTTACAGGATGGAGCAAAAAAATCTTTTGCAACAATCGAAAACTTATAGATAAATATCAAAAAGAATTAGCTATACTTCAAGATGAGCAAGGTACGGAATCCAATTGGATTAAAGAGAAAGAATTATATGGTAAACTAGAGGAAGCTTGGAAGCAAGAAGAGCTTTTTTGGGCGGATAGAGCTAGAGATCAGTGGATTAAAAAAGGAGAAAAAAATACAAAATATTTCCATGCTAAAACTATCTTTAGAAGGAAAATTAATAAAATCAGCGTGATTAAGAATAAGGATGGAATTTGGACGGAAAATGAAGGAGAAATTAAGAACATAATCCGGGATTATTATATGGATTTATTTACAAATAAAAATGTGAATCAAGGAGGGAATATTTTGGAATATATACCTAACAAGATTTCTGAAAAAATGAACGAGGATATAACCAATATTCCGGACATTGAGGAAGTTAAAAAAGCAGTTTTTGATATGTCGGGATCAAAAGCGCCAGTTCCGGACGGCTTACCAGGTAATTTTTACCAAGAAAATTGGGAGACTCTTAAAGATGATATATTTACAATCGTCAAAAATTTCTTCGAGAACAATGCATCT
The DNA here is from genome assembly GCA_029959085.1 of Nemophila menziesii. Lineage (NCBI taxonomy): Eukaryota > Viridiplantae > Streptophyta > Magnoliopsida > Boraginales > Hydrophyllaceae > Nemophila > Nemophila menziesii. The sequence continues at coordinate 59,145,613 of JARWIR010000005.1, read as the reverse complement.
CTTAAAGGTTTAAATGATACGTTAATCACACTTATTCCTAAGGGTGAATTTCAAGAATCAGCGGCGGATTATAGACCCATAGCGTGTCTTAACTTTATTTATAAAATTATCTCAAAGATTTTGGCCAATAGATTACAACCATTTATGGATGATTTAATATCGCCTACTCAATAAGCTTTTATTAAGGGAAGGAGTATACAAGACAACATTTTAATTGCCCAGGAAGTCTCCTTCTTTCTTAAAAATAAAAGGAAGTCAAATAAACATGTAGCGGAAGTTAAAATTGACATGGCAAAGGCCTATGATCAGGTTAATTGGGACTTCTTAATCCAAACCCTAAAGGCTATTGGTTTCTGTGATAAATGGACGGAGTGGATTTATAATTGTATATCTTCGGTTTCTTTCCAAGTCAAAGTCAACGGACAGAGACTCAAGAAATTTTCACCGACTAGGGGAATTAGACAAGGCGATCCTTTATCTCCTCTACTCTTTTCAATCCTTACAGAAAGCCTTATTGGACTTATAAATTATCAGTGTCGTGAAGGGAATATCAAAGGTATTTAAATCACTAGGAATTGTCCAAGCCTCACTCATCTCTTATTCGCTGATGACGCTCTTTTTTTCATTAATATTGATGATAAAGAGATTGAAACATTCAAAGATACTATAAATCTATTTTGTCAAGCGTCAGGACAACGAATCAACTTTCAAAAATCATCAATTTTATTCAGCAAAGGAACACCTGAAAACACGTGTGAAGAAGTAGCCAGAAATCTCAATGTTACAAGAACATCATCATTTGGAAAGTACTTGGGAATACCCTTCTCTCTTAAAAGGGCAAAATCGGAAAATCTAAATTATATCAAAGATAAGCTTCTAAACAAGTCCTCTAGTTATTTTGCTAATTTACTTTCTGATGGAGGTAAAGAGGTGCTTATCAAAGCTGTATTCCAAACAATACCTAATTACGCAATGTCCATCTTTGAATTCCCTAAATCACTATGTAAGAAGTTGTCAGGAATTGTCGCTAATTTTTGGTGGGACTCAAGTAATATGAAAAGAATTCACTGGATAAAATGGAAAAGAATTGCGAGAGCTAAAGCTATTGGAGGTATTGGCTTCAGAGATTTCCAAAAGATGAACTTAGCATTATTAGCCAAACAAGCTTGGAGAATAATGAATAACCCTAACTCTCTCGTGGCTAAGGTACTTAAAGGTATATACTCTCCTTTTGATAGCCTGTTTAATGCAAAACTTTCAAATAAGAGATCATGGAGCTGGGCTAGCATTTATAAAGGAATTCAATTCATCAAACAACACTCAATTTGGAGAATTGGAAATGGTTTATATATTAACATATGGGACCAAAACTGGGTTAGCAATAGTATAGCCCTGGAAAGACCGGTAGGCTGCAAAGTGGAGATTGTAGCACAATTATTCAATGAAAACATGACAAATTGGAATATGGAACTACTTAGACAATTATTTCCTCCAAATATAGTAAGTGATATTTGCAAGATACCGTGTTTAATTACTAAAGATGAAGATAAATTGATTTGGCCTTTCTCAAAGGATGGTATATATAGTACGAAATCAGGATACCAGAGATTGGTAGAATTGGAAGTGCATAAGGAAGCCCAGTCATCATCTCAAGGTAAGCATGAAAACAATGATCTCTGGGGAATCATTTGGAAATCAAATGTCATGAATAAGGTTAGGGCTTTTGGATGGAAAATATGCAATGGAGCCATCCCTACTAAACGAAATCTTAAGGTAAGGAAATGCATCAAAGATGACACATGTGAATGGTGTGAATTGGGCAAGGAAGATGTGGAACATCTATTTATTAAATGTCCTCTAAGTATGGCGATCTGGGCTAATTCGAGGTTACAAATACTTATTGAAAAAGAGAGGAGATATGACTTGGGGGATTGGTTAATCGAAACGCGGAAAAAATACATCAAAAATGGATGGGACCAAAATGAGATTACGTCTTATTTGCTACTCACATTATGGAACATATGGAAGGCGAAAATGAGGGGTTTTCATGATAACACTCCATGAATAATCAAAGATATTCTCTTTAAAATTGAATCAGCAATGAATGACCTGTTTAAAAATAAGAATATAGTGGACAAGAGCAAGAAAGAAAACAATGGGGAAAGGGATGATAATAGTGAAGAGTTGATGATTGAGAACAACCCAATCCTCTCGGATGAATCAGAATATATTTTTATGAGCGATGCATCTTTCAAAAAGGAATATGAACCTACAGGTATTGCAGCCATTGCAATTGACAAAGAGGGTGAAGTCGCTCAAAGGATTGCCTCTAGATCTATTATTATAAGTTCTATCGAAGGTGAATGTTGGGCGGTCCTTCTTGCTATGAGAAGGGCTGCTAGTTGTGATTTACGGAGTGTCTCCTTTTACTCCGATAACCTTGAATTGATTCAAGGTATTTCCAAAGGCACAGGTCTTCGGTGGCAAATCTACCCTTTCATTGCCGAAATGAAGAGCTGGCTGGCGAAGTTCCCTAATTGGAAGGTTAACTTCGTTAACAGGAAGTTTAATAACGTCACGGATCTCGCAGCTAAGAGTGTAAGACGAAATATCGATACGTCTAAGTGGACGAATGGATCTTTAAGTGATTTTTATATTTTCCTTAAATCTTTGTATAAACGTTCGTGATTAATATGCTACTTGAAAAAAAAAAATAGTTGCTACCTAAGAGTGAGTTCTTTCATTGATCTATTGTCTGCCCATCAGATATACACCAAAATATTTCATTTAAACTATGTGTTGTACAAAAAAGCACTCCAAACTCTAGACTTTAGAGAAGGGACAGATCTAATCGGAATTTATAATTGAAATGAGACAAATAAGAAAGGGGATAGGTACAATCTCAATCTTAAAACTAAAATTAGACAATTTTATCTCTGACTTAAGATTGAAGACGAGACAAAACTCATTTTGGTATAAGAATAAAAATTGAACATATTCCATCATAGTTTGAAATTAGATACGTGACAAATTTTATCTCAATCATAGAATGGAGATAAGATAAATTCCATTTCAATCTAAATTAGAAGATTAGACAAATTCCATCTCAATCGTAGAAAGAAGATGGGATAAAATCTTTCTCAGTTTTAATATTAGAGACGAGACAAATCTTATCTCAAACTTAGCATAGAGTTGAAAAATTCGATCTCAATTTTTGTAGGACAAATGTCATCACATGCACAATTTACAAAGATACTTCTATTTCTTATTTATTGTGGATTAAATCTCAAATTTATGTATCATATTTAAAAAAGTTATGATGAAAACTATCATATTAAATTATTAATAATTTATTAAAAAACGCTTATCTTCCTACTATTGGATTCTCAAAAAATTTAATGGGACAAATCCAATCTCAGTAGGACTGACATGAAAATCTCATCTAAATCTTTGAATAGAGATGGCACAAATATCATCCCAATCTTATAACGTAGATGGGATAAAATTTAATTTATTTACCCCAACCCCTACTAAAAAAGAAAAAATGATAAAAGCTGCCCTAGCCCCCCACTTCCCTTAAAAGAAAAAAATAATCTAAAAAAAAAAGTCCCCCGCTTCTCGCTTGAAAAGAAAAAAATTATACAAAAATATTTTTCCCACGGGCCCAGAAAAAAAAAACATCTAAAAATAAAAACGATTACATCAATACTTGAAAAATAATTATAAAATTTGTCCCTTCCCCGCTTAAAAGGTAAAACGTTGAAACGACAAAATCTGCCTCCTTAACAGAAGCAAATCAAAAAATAATAATATCCCCTTCGAAAAGAAATAAAAATTGCTAATATAAAAATTCCCTCATCTTGGACCCCTCTTTCAAAAAAGAAAAACCCGAGAAATAAATTTCCACACCTACTTGATAAAAAAAATTTGTCCAGTACCCCTTTTCCGAAAAGAAATTTTTTTAAAAATTCCCTCGAAACCTTCTTTGGTAAAAATATATTTTATATTTTCTTTTGTTTTTTTAATTATTTAATATAGTTACTATTGATTGATTGTAGAAAATATCGGTGAACTGTCTTGTTAATTAATAAATATAGTTACTATTTAATAGTTAGAAGGGTATGTTGGTAACTTTTACATTTATAATAATGTTTGATTTAAATGTGAAATTGATGTTTATTAATAATTTAAGTGAGAAATGTCTCTAAAATTATTATGTACTTACTAGTTATTACATGAATTATAGACCTGAGATATTGATAAAACTATATAATGAGAGAAATAATATATATATATTATTTCTTATTACATTGGAAACGCCTTTGAATCGGGTAAGCTTTGAGATAATTGTTGAAACTTCGAACCAGTAGAACAACCCTTATGTTATACTTGAATTTATGTTTCTCGTTTTCCTTGAACATCATTTTTTTCCTTGGTTAATTCAACTGTTATAGAATTTTAAACTGCAAAAGTCACCATACTCCAAATAGCTAAGCCTTCACGATCGACTTCTTTGTACTTTAACACAGACATGAAATGAGGCTTATGTGGCATCTTTTTACACACATCCATTTCTTCAAAGGTTGCCCATAGTGCCATATTCTTCACAAACCTTCTGTGCCCCCACCTATTTACTTGTTGGGAGAAATATAATAAAAAGTATTATTAACCAAAAAAATGGAGGAAAAGGTATTAATCAACTCATAGCTTTAATGCTTACTTGTAGTTGTACCCTCGTGCATTTTCTCTTTAAACCACACCTAAAGTCGTTCTTTATCCATCATTTCATCAAGTCTAATGTCGGTAGGATTTACAAACAAAATTGTATTGATAGTTACTCTATTAATCCACCACAGAAATGTCCACTATATCAGGATTTTATGTTTTTAGCTATTATCAAATAATCTAGACACTTTATTGGTACCTTCATTGTCCTTTCTCTTTTTCTCTTCAGGATGATCTCTCCACCTTCTAACTGGAAACCAAAGAAATCACAAACATCAAAATTACAATCATAAGCTCTATTAAAGCTTATATATTAAGAAAGGCATTTTTTCAGGGAGATCTGAAATTTAGACGGCCACGTTCTCTGCTTAAGAAACATAATAAAAAAAACGAGTTAAGAGATAAAATGAGATAATGATTGCTTGTGGTTGCCGCATGTGAATAGTCTTTTGATGCTGGAAGAGATATTAGTGTGATGATATATCTAAATGAAGTCGGGTTAGGGTTTGATTCAAATAAACTAAGGGTTAAGTAAAATTTTAGCCCAAAGAATTAAGATTAGCCCATACATAAGTAAATAAAATAACAATATAGACATTTTTCTGGCCCAACCAAAATCTTATAAAATCTTGTCCAAATTTTAAATTAATTGTAAACCGTCCTTATTCATTAAGTGATTATTTGCAAAAAATTATTATTGATAAAACATTTCTGAAATATAAGTAATTACAATGGTTGTATCTAGGCGGCACGCACTTCCTTAATTTCGATTTTATTTTATTTTTTCATTAGAAGTTCATAACGGGTCTAATCTCACGTCTTGGTATCATTGTCACATACTCTATATCATTCCCTTTATACCCAACTCTTTCCCTAGGTTACCATTGTTGATAATATTTTTACCCAATTTCAGACTTTATTTGATATATTCTCTCTCTTATTCACATTTATCACAGCAAACTTTCTCATTTTTTGGGCTCAAATATACACTCGACTCATATATCATAAAGTTCAGATCTAGGCCTGGTTATAGATCACCATTACAAAGCGCTTCCTTATCATTGTCGAGGCACCGACAACATACATACAACATCCTGAATCTAGACACTAGGTCAGGTCCAAAGGGAGGTGCACTCTGATGGCACACCGATACTCATGCTAAGGAATTCTTATGACCCAAGGAGTTACAAAGGTTTGTATAATATATAGTAACCACATCAATGTTAAAATAAAGATAAAATGTACCATATTCGGGAGTAGATATGGTATTTATAAAATGTTTTGGGTCCACGCATGTGGCTGGATGTACACTTTAGACAAGGTGAGTTTACAACTGCCGTAAATGTTCTTCATGTGTAGCAAGACGCTACTCTCACATGTTAGTTGAATGTTCAGCATTATTTCTTTGGCATATATGTCCTCAGCTATGTTTGGTACTCATCTATCCTCGGCAAATACATATTACCCTCGACTTGGTGGTCATGTCTTTTTTTTGCTATGTTGGACTTCTCATGGTTGATCAAGTATCGACTATTTATTTTAGCTTATCAATACTCCTCTGAATTTTTGTTATTGGTATCCCTTACTTGGATATGATCAAAACAAAAAATCATTTGCCTCTTATGTGGTTTTCCAAGATAAGTGATTCTTTATTTATTTTATGTCAGTTGCATAACACTTTCTTTATTGTGTGTATATATATATATATATATATATATATATATATATATATATATATATATATATATATATATGAACTTTCAAATAAAACTAAGTATTGTACAAAAAAGTAGTCCAAACTCTAGTCCTTGGAGAAGGTACAAACTTCATCTCAGTTTTATAATGGAGATGGGACAAATCTGAGAAGGGACGAATGTCATCTCAATCATAGAATAAATATATTACAAATTTCATTTAAACTTAAGATCAGAGATGAAACAAATTTTTCTCATTCTTCGAATGGAGATGAGAAAAATTACATCTCGATCTAAAATCTATGATGAGACAAATTCCATCTCAATCGTAAAATGGAGATGAGACTAATTTAATCTCAATCTTATAACTAGAGATAACACAAACCACATATCAGTAATATAATGGGGATGACACAAATATGACTCCATTTGTTGTATATATGATCAATAAGATTATTTTTTAACGGCTAAGCCTTTTTGTTTACTGTCCCCCAACCCATAAAAACTCATACAATTATTTCAGCAATTAATGACATCTGTCATTGTTAATTTTATTATCGTTAACCAACCAAGAAAATGACTTGGTCACTTTGCTTATATTTTACACTGACCCGTTTTTAGAAGACCATGGAGGATAAAGAGAAGTCAAAGATAAGAGCTAATTACATTCAAAGTTATTTAGAGTTTATGAAAACAACTTCTGTGTAGAAATTAAGTTATTTATAGTTTATTTTAATAATCTTTATCTATAATTGATTTAAAGTCTATGAATTTTGTTTTGTGAAAACGTTAGTTTGCTTATACTATAGCACGTATATTCTATTATTTAAATAATGGTCGAGATCTTTTTAAAGAAAACAAAGAAAATAGCCTTATAGTATACAAAAGTATGGATTGAGTATAAATGTTTAATGTTTCCATAATTTTATTTATTTTAATCACTATATTAGTATGTATAACTATATTAATTTATGTAAGAAAAGTACAAAACCACTTTGTAGTACTGGAATATGGAATAGGTACTGGTTGGCCTAGTGGTTAGGTTACTCCTGGGATTGAATCTCAATGGAGTCAAAATGACTCCGAGTCCAAAGTGGCTCACTCATGTATTAAAAAAAATATTACATCCACTTTTAGTATTTGATCATTATTGTTTGGTTATTATTTCCTTAAATGCCAAAACTAGTTATATATCCATAATAATATATTTTTAATATCATAAATGCTATAATCTTTTGTTCATAAAACCAAAGTTTTACTAAAAAAACATGTGACATTAACAAAAAATTACGAATTGAAAAAAATACCTTTGTTGTTGAAAGTTTATTTGTAATATCATGGCCAACGATCTAGGATACTAAATAAAATAGTATTTTTGTCAAGGAGATCTGAGGTAAGAAATTAAAAAATGCACTGTTCACGGATATCTGAGATCTAAATGTCACATAATAAAAAAACGGGTTAAGAGATGAAACTAAAATAATGATTGCTTGTGGTTGCCGCCTTTGAATAGTCTTTTGATGCTGGAAGAGATATTAGTGTGATGGTATATCTAAATGAAGTTGGATTAAGGTTTGATTCAAATAAACTAAGTAATTTATAGGGTTAAGTAAAATTTTAGCCCAAAGAATGAAGATTAGCCCATACATAAGTAAATAAAATAACCATATAGGCCCAACCAATATTTTATAACATCTTGTCCAAATTTTAAATTAATTGTAACCTGTCCTTATTCATTAAGTGATTATTTGCAAAAAGTCATTATTGATAAAACATTTTCTCCTTCCCAGAACATGGGCAACCTAGTTCTGAATTGCCTGGAGGTATGGTTGGGGAGGCAGTCATATCTCCCGGGGGACTAGTCGGGTGTAAGCCCGGAACCCTCGTCATCAAAAAAAAAAAAAAAAAAAAAAAAAAAAAAAAAAAAGATAAAACATTTTCTGAAATATAAGTAATGACAATGGTTGTATCTCGGGGGCGCGCACTTCCTTAAGTTTGATTTTCTTTTATTTAGTCATTAGGAGTTCATAACGGGCCTAATCTCACGTCTTGGTATCATTGTCACATACTCTATATCATTCCCTTTATACCCAACTTTTTTACTAGGTTACCATTGTTGTTAATATTATTACCCAATTTCGGACATTATTTGCTATATTCTCTCTCTCTTTTTTATTTTTTGATCAAACCTACTATTTTATATCCACAATATGACCAGTACAAATCAAACCCCTACTTGTTTTTTACTCAAAAACAAGCATGGCTAGGAAAACAAACCATATGCAACATTTACTAGAAAGTAAACCTATCAATTTTTCAAGACAACCTATACAACCATTGCTAGAAAAATAAATCAAAGTAGAAGCACCCTATACAACTATTGCTAGGAAGTTAAAGGCTATACAACAATATCTAAAGTCTTATACTAGGTCCAAGCTCCAAGCTATCTTCCTTGATCTTCTTATTTTCCTCCCTTAAGTACTCCATGTAGCTTCCATCTTGATATCAATCTCATATTCTCAACACTCCTTTTAAATAACTTTCTATTCCAAAGTGTGTATTGAACATCTTTCAAAACTATTTTCACAATATCCTCATATTTAGGATGCATCTTCTTAACTCTTTTTTATTCCTCACATCCCAAATACAATAAAGAAAGCTAAGAAAAGTAATGTTTGATATGGTATCTTTTAAGGTGTTACCAACAAACTTAAGCATAAAATCGAGCCTTTCCTTCCAAGTATTACCCGAGTTGTGCAAATTGTGAAGAGCACAAATCTCATTCCAAGCCAAAGTAGTGAATTTGTAATTCACAAATAAGTGATCCCTAGATTCATGTTCTTCAATGCAAAGGTAGCACATCTTGTCCACTTCCATACCCCATTTGCTAAGCCTATCTTTAGTGCTTAATCTATCCTTACAAATTACCCAAGCAAAAAACTTGTGCTTTGGCATACTCCATCTATGCCACACCACACTATACCATTTTGTTTTCTCATTAAGGCCCCTTAGGTCATACATAACATCCGAGGTCCTAAATCCTTTATCTCTCCATCTTATAGTGTCAAGCTTCTCATTAAGCACCATATCTTTTACCACCTCATACTCCTTCTTAAACCTAGGTGGGAATCTCCACCTCTTCCCCACATAATAGTCCATCAGCTTTTTGTTAATATTGTAATTACCCAAACAAATATCATCCTTTTGTTCACAAATATCACCTACATACTTTCCTTTTATCCATCTATCATCTAACATATAGGTTCTCTTTTTCACATTGATCACAACACTATTTCTCATTTATTGGGCTCAAATATACACCCGACTCATATATCATAAAGTTCATATCTAGGCCTGGTTATAGATCACCATTACAAAGCGCTTCCTTATCATTGTAGAGGCACCCACTACATACATAAAACATCGATACTCATGCTAAGGTAATCTTATGACCCGAGGAGTTATAGAGGTTTGTATACTTTATAGTAACCACATCAATTATAAGAGAAAGATAGAATGTACCCTATTCGGGAGTAGATATGGTATTTATAAAATGTTGTGGGTGCACACATGTGGCTGAGTGTGCACTTTAGACAAGGTGAGTTCACAACTGCCGTAAATGATTCTTCATGTGTAGCAAGACGCTACTCTCACATGTTAGTTGCATGTGCAGCATTATTTCTTTGGCATATATGTCCTCAGTTATATTTGGCACTCCTCTATCCTCGGCAAATACATATTACCTTGGACTTGGTGGTCATGTCTTGTTTTTGCTACGTGGGACTTCTCGTGTTTGATAAAGTATCGACTATTTACTTTAGCTTATCAATACTCTTTTGAATTTTTGTGATTGGTATCCCTTACTTGGATACGATCAAAATAGAATCATCTGCCTCTTACGTGGTTTTCCAAGATAAGTGGTTCTTTATTATTTGATGTCAGTTGTATAACACTTTTGTTATTGTATGTATATATATATATATATGAATTTTCAAAATAAACTAAGTATTGTACAAAAAAGTTGTCCATACTCTAGTCCTCGGAGAAGGTACAAATTTCATCTCAATTTTATAATGGAGATGGGACAAATCAGAGAAGGGACGAATGTCCTCTCAATCTTAGAATAAAAATATGACAAATTTCATTCAAACTTAAGATCAGAGATGAAACAAATCTCTTCTCAGTCTTAGAATGGAGATGAGACAAATTACATCTCTGTCTAAAATTGATGATATTCCATCTCAATCGTAAAATGGAGATGAGACTAATTCAATCTTTGTCTCATAATTAGAGATAACACAGATCACACATGAGTAATATAATGGGGATAGCTCAAATATGACTCCATCTATTGTATATATGATCAATAAGATTGTTTTTTAACGGCTAAGCCTTTTTGTTTACTGTCCACCAACCCATAAAAACTCATACAATTATTTCAGCAATTAAAGGCATTTGTAATTGTTAATTTTATTATCGTTACCCAACCAAAAAAAAGACTAATAACAAATAACCTTGGTCACTTTGCTTATTTTTTGCACTGACCCATTTTCAGAAGACCATGGAGGATAAAGAACTCAAATAGAAGAGCTAATAATATCGCAACTGAGGTAAGTAGAATATTTATTACATTCAAAGTTATCTAGAGTTTATGAATACAACTTCTGTGTAGAAAGTAAGTGATTTATAGTTTATTTTAATAATCTTTATCTATAATTGATTTAGAGTTTATGAATTTTTTATGTGAAAACTTTAGTTTAGCTTATATTATAGCGCGAATATTCTATTGTTTAATTAATGGTCAAGATCTTTTTTAAGAAAAAAAGAAAATAGCCTTATAGTATGCAAAAGTATGGATTGAGTATAAATGTTTAATGTTTCCATAATTTTCTTTATTTTAATTACTTTATTAGTATTTATAACTATATGAATTTGTTTTAAGAAAAGTACAAAACGACTTCGTACTACTGGAATATGGAATAGGTACGCATGATCAACAACTTTCATTATTCTTATATATAACTATTATTAAAAGTATTACATGTATATGTTTACTTATATACATGTAAGAATATTACATCCATTTTTAGTATTTGATCATTATTGTTTTGTTATTATTTCCTTAAATGCCAAAACTAGTTATATATCCATAATAATATATTTTTAATATCATAGATGCTATAATCTTCTATTCTTAAAACCAAAGTTTTACAAATGTGTCATATAATGCAAAGCTATTTTAATAAGATATGTTTATGAGATCTAAATTTTAATAACTGTAAACTAATCATTCTTTGTTGAATTATACATATCAGTTTCGAGTGAATCAACAATAATTGACACTGAAAAGTTAGCAATATACATATCATCAAATTCAATGGAATATAAACTAAATATAAATTCATATATAAAGAAATGATGAGTCAATAATGAGATTGGTTTATGAAGTCAGAAAGTTTGAAATTTATTTTCAAACTGATGTTATAAAAGTAATTTGTGGTGCACATAATATAATGCATAATTTCAAGATACATTTCAATCATGTAAATCAAAGACTTCAACTTTTAAGGGTATTACCTTAATTTTGTTTTATTTCACAGCATCATGAAATATTTCAATTTCATTTTAATAAGTTTCCCTTAGTTGCTACATAGTGAGTTCTTTCATTGATCTATTGTCTGCCCACCAGATATAAACCAGAATATTTCATTTAAACTATGTATTGTAGAAAAACGCACTCCGAACTCTAGTCTTTAGAGAAGGGACAAATACAATCACAATTTATGATCAAAATGAGACAAATAAGAGAGGGGATAGGTCCAATCTCAATCTTAAAATGGAAATGAGACAATTTTATCTCAGACTTAATTGAAGGCGAGACAGATCTCATCTTGGTATAAGAATAAAAATTGAACATATTCCATCATAGTTTTAAATTAGATACTTGAATAATTTCATCTTAATCTTAGAATGAAGATAAGACAATTTTCATCTCAATCTTAGAATGGAGATAAGATAAATTCCATCTCAATCTAAACTTGAAAATGAAACAGATTCAATCTCAATCGTAGAAAGAAGATGGAACAAACTCTTTTTTAGTTTTAATATTAGAGACGAGACAAATCTTATCTCAAACTTAGCATAGAGTTGAAAAATTCCATCTCAATTTTTGCAGGACAAATCTCACCACATGCACAATTTACAAAGATACTTCTATTTCTTATTTATTGTGGATTAAATCTCAAATTTATGTATCATATTTAAAAAAATTATAGATGAAAACTATAATATTAAATTATTAATAATTTATCAAAAAACGCTTATCTTCCTATTATTGGATTCTTAAAAAAGTTTAACGGGACAAATCCCATCTCAATAGGACTGGCATGAAAATCTCAACTCAATCTTTTAATTGAGATGACACAAATCTCATCCAAATCTTATAACGTAGATGGGATAAAATTGAATTTTTTTACCCGAACACCTACTAAAAAATGATAAAAGTTGCCCTAGCCACCTCATCACTTAAAAGAAACATATAATCCAAAAAAATAAAGTCCCCCACTTCTCGTTTGAAAAGAAAAAAATTATAAAAAAATATTTTTCCCATTGGCCCCGGAAAAAAAAATACATCAATACTTGAAAAAAAAATATAAAATTTGTCCGTTCCCCGCTCAAAAGGTAATACATTGAAACAAAAAATCTGCCTCCTTAAGAGAAGCAAATCAAAATAAATAAATATCCCCTTCGAAAAGAAATAAAAATTGCTAATATAAAAATTCCCTCATCTAGGACCACTATTCCGAAAAAGAAAAACCCTAGAAATAAAATTCCACAGCTACTAGATAAATTTTTTTTGTCCCGTACCCCTTTTTGGAAAAGAAAAAATTTCAAAAATTTCCTCAAAACCTTCATTGGTTAAAAAGTATTTTATATTTGCTTTTGTTTTTTTAGTTAATTAATATAGTTATTATTAATTGATTGTAGAAAATATCTGTGAACTGTCTTGTTAATTAATAAATATAGTTACTATTTAATAGTTTAAAAGGTATGTTGGTAACTTTTACATTTATAATAATGTTTGATTTAAATTGGAAATTGATGTTTTTTAATAATTAAAGTGAGAATTGACTCTAAAAATATTATGTACCTACTAGTTATTACATGAATTATAGACCAAAGATATTGATAAAACTATATAATAAGAGAAATAATATATATTATTTCTTATTACATTGGAGTGGCCTTTGAATCGGGTAAGCTTTGAGATAATTGTAGAAACTTTGAACCACTAGAACAACTATTAACCGGTCAACCCTTGTGTTATACTTGTATTTATGTTTCTCGTTTTCGTTGAACATCCTTTTTTTCTTGATTAATTAAAGTGTTATATAAATTTAAACTGCAAAAGTCACCATACTCCCAATAGCTAAGACTTCACGATCAATTTCTTTGTACTTTAACAGAGGCATGAAATGAGCTGTGGCATCTTTGTAAACATATATATTTCTTCAAAGGTTGCCCACAATGCCATGTTATTCACAAACCTTCTATGCCCCCACCTATTTACTTGCTGGGAGAAATATAATAAAAAGTATTATTAACCAAAAAAACGAAGGAAAAAGTATTAACCAACAAATAGCTTTAATGCTTACTTGTAGTAGTACCCTCATGTATTTTCTCTTTAAACCACATTGAAAATGCTTCGTTATCCATCATTTCATCAGCTCTAATGTCGGTAGGATCTACAAACAAAATTGTATTGATAGTTACTCTATAAATCCACCACAAAAATGTCCACTATATCAGGAGTTTATGTTTTTACCTATTATCAGATATTCTATACACTTTATTGGTAACTTCGTTGGACTTTCTCTTTTTCTCTTCAAGACGATCTCTTCACATCCTAACTAGAAACCAAAGAAATCACAAATATCAAAATTACAATCATAACCTCTATTAAAGCTTATTTGACACTATTATTTCTTAATAAAAATAATTAATTTCCTATTATAATCTTATTTCTAATTCTAAATAATTTTCAAATTGCAAAAATAAACATGAAATGAAAAAATATGTAATATTTATAAAAATTGAGTTTTTGCTAAAAAAAACACGTGTTATTAACAAAAAATTACGAATTGAAAAAAATACCTTTGTTGTTGAAAGTTTAATTGAAATATCATGGAAAAAATCTGAGATACTATATAAAATAGTGTTTTTTCAAGGAGATCTGAGATCTAAACATCTAAACGGCCACCTTCTCTGCTTAAGAAACATAATAAAAAAAGGGTTAAGAGATAAAACTGAGATAATGATTGTTTGTGTTGCCGCATGTGAAATAGTCTTTTGATACTGGAAGAGATATTAGTGTGGTGATGTATCTAAATGAAATTGGGTTAGGGTTTGATTCAAATAAACTAAGTATTTTATAAGATTAAGTAAAATATTAGCCCAATGAGTTAAGATTAGTCCATACGTAAGTAAATATTAGAACCATACTAGCGAAATATTTTTCTGGCCCAACCAAAATTTTATAACATCTGTCCAAATTTTAAATTAATTGTAACATGTCCTTATTCATTAAGTGATAACTTTCAAATAATTATTATTGATAAAACATTTCCAAAATATAGGTAATGACATTGGTTGTATCTCGGCGGCCTAACACTTCCTTAATTTTGATTTTCTTTTATTTTGTCATTTGAAGTTCATAACGGGTCTAATCTCACATCTTGGTATCATTGTCACATACTCTATATCATTCCCTTTATACCCAACTCTTTCACTAGGTTACCATTGTTGATAATATTTTTACCCAATTTCGGACATTATTTGCTATATTATCTCTCTTTCTCAAATTTATCACAACACTCTTTCTCATTTTTTGGGCTCATATATCACAAAGTTCAGATCTAGTCCTGGTTATAGATCACCATTACAAAGTGCTTCCTTATCATTGTTAAGGCACCCTCTACATACGTACAACTTCCTGAATCTAGGCACTAGGTCAGGTCCAAAGGGAGGTGCACTCCTGATGACACTCTGATACTCATGATAACATATTCTTTTGACCCGAGGAGTTGCAGAGGTTTGTAGACTATATAGTAACCACATCAATTATAAAAGAAATATAGAATGTACGCTATTCGAGAGTTGATATGGTATTTATAAAATGTTGTGGGTGCACCCAGGGTATGCACTTTAGACAAGGTGAGTTCACAACTAAGATCGTTGTGGGGCCATTACCGTAAATGATTATTCATGTGTAGCAAGACGCTACTCTGACATGTTAGTTGCATACCCTTTGGAATATATGTCCGCAGGTATGTTTGGCACTCCTTTATCCTCGGCAAATACATATTACCCTCGACTTGGTGGCCATGTCTTTTTATTTTTACGTGGGACTTCTCGTGGTTAATCAAGTATCGACTATTTTTCTTAGCTTATCAATACTCTTCTGAATTTGTGTGATTGGTATCCCTTACTTGGATATGATCAAAACAGAATCATTTGCTTCTTATGTAGTTTTCCAAGATAAGTGGTTCTTTATTTATTTGATATCAGTTGTATAACACTTTTGTTATCGTGTGTGTATATATATATATATGAACTTTCAAATAAAACTAAGTATTGTACAGAAAAGTAGTCCATACTCTAGTCCTCGGAGAAGGTAAAAATTTCATCTTAGGTTTATAATGGAGATGGGACAAATCAGAGAAGGGACGAAGGTCATCTTGATCTTGAAATAAAAATATGACAAATTTTGTTCAAACTTAAGATCATAGTTGACACAAATCTCTTCTCGGTCTTAGAATGGAGATGAGACAAATTACATCTCGGTCTAAAATTGATGATGAGACAAATTCCATCTCAATCGTAAAATGGAGATGAGACTAATTCAATCTCAATCTTATAATTAGATATAACACAAATCACATATCAGTAATATAATGGGGATGGCACAAATATGACTCCATATATTGTATATATGATCAATAAGATTGTGTTTTAACGGCTAAGCCTTTTTGTTTCACTACTAAAAATTAGAGTAATCGCGGAAATTTTCAGGGTCAAAGACGGCGGTTTATAGATGACGGCGGTCAAAGATGGCACAAAGAAAACTGTCGCCTATTCAACCTCACATGGACGACAATTGTCTCAATACTGCCGCCTATATATATTTGTAATAATTACAAACTCTAAATTTTATAAATTATATAAATTAAAAATATTAATATTTGATATAAACGGTAGTTTTAAACTACCGTGTATATTTCAAAATATATTTTTATATATTAATTAAAAATAAAATAAAAATTTATATGTTTATATTTTAACAAAAAAAGTATTTATTTAAACCAAAAATTAAATAAAAATGTATTTGATTATGAAAAAAGTAGAAAGAATTTAATATTTGTTACATTCAACCAATTATACGTCATAAAAATAAAAATTATAATACATCTTGATACTTGCATACAAACTCATTAAATAACTAAAAGCAATAGATGTCCAAGTAAAATCCTAGAACTTCTCTTATACGATTGTTATGCTCGGGACCTCTCACCATACTAAGGATCTCGTTATCATCTAATGCAAACATACATCTTGTATCATCATAAGCTTCACGGGATAATTGCAACATACGCTCCTTATATTTAGCCTAAAAGTTGAAAGATAAATTATCAAAACACAATGATACAATATGAACGCTCTATTATTCAATCTTAGCACATAATGATGATTAACAAATAATCACATGCCACATACTTTTTTTTTTGGATACATTAGAGGGCCACTTTTCGATTCCAGGACCTCTTGGTCTCTGAGTAACCTAACCACTAGGCAAACTATCGATCTCAACATGCCACATACTTAACAACAACATTTTAATAATTCCTTATCATACTGAAAAAGTATACTTTAAACCATAAGAAACTTTATTTTTTAAAATAATTTTTATCAAAATATATTTAGGAACTTCATCCATTAGTTTAATTTCTTTGTGGGTGTGGGTCTTCACGTAAAAGACAACATCAAGCATTTTTTCACCTGTTTCAAGTTCTCGATTACAATTATTAGTAAAATTCACTAAAAATTATTTAGACTTAGCAAGTGTAAAATATGATATAATGGTTACATATTATTTTGAGTACCTTGTCCGTATGAAATATTATTTCGAGTACCTTGTCAGAATGAAATATTATTTCGAATACCTTGTCAGAATGTAATTATTTAGTTTTAGCAAGTGTAAAGTTACACTAAGCTAAAAAAGAATAAACTTCCAGACAGCCTTTAGCTATCTCTCTTTCTATCAATCTTCCATCACAAAAACAAAACAAAGCAAAAGAGCACAAAGAAAAAAAATATCTATGGAGTCTAATCATGATTACAAGATACTGAAAACTTAAAACTCTAAAGTTACATTGGAAACTTATAATTTTTTTCTACTTTCAGTTTGTACAGATCAATTCTACATAATTTTTTTACAAAAATATAATGAAATGTCGTTAAATGATTTTGGATAAAATATGATGTATAAAGTTTACATTTAGAATGGATATTTATCAGCTGAGGACCAGAACTTAAACATTACCCAACTGGTCCTCAAACATTATTTTTTAACACCGTTATTCCCCACATTTTTTTACCGTGAAGACCACATGCTTGCATGTATATTTTTAAAGGTCCCTGGACTATCCCTGGTTATTCAATCAAATTCCATATTAGTTGGACACTAAGTAATCTTTCAAAAATGATAATAAAAGAGCTTCAATTGAGAAAAAAAAGAACGATTGATCTTGTGAAAGATTAATAAGCCAGGTCATGAGGATACGTGAATTGAAACTAGCGTAAAACAGAAATACCGGTACATTTTGAGCTTACAGATTAACTTTTTTAACGGGGGCTAATTTAAAACTAGGGATAGTTTCACAATCTAAAAGTGGAAAAAACTCATTTGTTAAAGCTAATGAAAAAGATCAAGTGAGAAATAATATTTTTGCACCACATTTGCCTCAGATAACTACTAATCAAGAGCTACAAAGAATAACAGCAGGGTATCTTAATTTACTATTTTTCATTTCTTTTTATACATTATTGTGAAGAACATAACTACAGGTAAAATAAAAACTATGCAATTACTCCATTGCTTGAGAAGACTTTAACAACTAGTGATGTTGAGCTAATGGGACGTTTAATTCTTCCAAAAAGAAAAGCAGAGGTGAGTAATTATAAATAATATATAATATATTACGTTAAAGCTAACATACTTCTACTTAGAGAAATGAGACAAATAAGAGAGGGTATATGTCTAATCTCAATCATAAAATGGAAATGAGACAAATTTGATTCTAGACTTAAGATTGAAGACGAGACAAATCTCATCTTAGTATTAGAATAAAAATAGAACATATTCCATTATAGTTTTATATTTTTTTATCTCAAACTTAGAATGTAGATTAGATAATTTCCATCTCAATCTGAACTTGAAGATGAGACGGATTCCATGTCAATCGTAGAAATAAGATGGGACAAACTCTTTCTCAGTTTTAAAATTAGAGACGAGACAAATCTTATCTCAAATTTAGCATAGAGTTGATAAATTCCATCTCAATTTGTGTACGACAAATCTCATCACATGCACAATTTACAAAGATACTTTTTTTCTTATTTACTGTGGATTAAATCTCAAATCTATGTATCATATTTTAAAAAATTATAGATGAAAACTATCATATTAAATTATTAATATTTTATCAAGAAATGCTTATCTACCTATTATTGGATTCTCAGAAATATAACTCTTTTACCCTAACCCCTACTAAAAAAGAAAAAATGATAAAACTTGCCCTAGCCCCCTCATCCCTTAAAAGAAAAATATAATCTAAAAAAATAAAGTCCCCCAATTATCTCTTGAAAAGAAAAAAATTATAAAAAAATATTTTTCCCACTGGCTCCCGGAAAAAATAAAAAGTCTATAAAATAAAAACATTTACATCAGTACTTGAAAAAAAATTAAAAAAATTTGTTCCTTACCATTTGAAAAGGTAAAACGTTGAAAAGAAAACTTTGCCTCCTGAAGAGAAGCAAATAAAAAAAATATCCCTTTCGTATAGAAATGAAAAATTGCTAATATATAAATCCCCTCATCTAGGACCCCTCTTTTGAAAAAGAAAACCAGAGAAATAAATTTCCACAGTTGATGGATAAAAAAAATTTGTCCGGTACCCCTTTTTGGAAAAGAAAAAATAAAAAAAATTCTCTCAAAACCTTCGTTGGTAATAAATATTTTATATTTGCTTTTGTTTTTTATTAAAAAATATATTTACCATTAATTGATTATAGAAAATATCGGTGAACTGTCTTGCTATTTAAAAAATATAGTTACTATTTAGTAGTTAGAAGTGTATGTTGGTAACTTTTACATTTATAATAATGCTTGTTTTAAATAAAAAATTTATGTTTTTTTAATTATGTAAGTGAGAATTGTCTCTAAAAGTATTATGTACCTACTAGTTATTACATGAATTATAGACCAAAGATATTGATAAAACTATATAATAAGAGAAATAATATATACATATTATTTCTTATTACATTGGAGAGGCATTTTAATCGGGTAAGCTTTGAGATAATTGTAGAAACTTCGAACTAGTAGAACAACTAGTAACCGTCAACCCTTATGTTATACTTGAATTAATTTTTCTCGTTTTCCTTGAACATCTTTTTTTTTCCTTGGTTAATCCAAGTTTTATAGAAATTTAAACTGCAAAAGTCACTATACTCCCAATAGCTAAACCTTCACAATCGACTTCTTTGTACTTTAACAGAGGCATGAAATGAGGCTTCTATGGTATCTTTTTAAACACGTCCATTTCTTCAAAGGTTGCCCACAGTGCCATGTTCTTCACAAACCTTCTATGCCCCCACCTATTTACTTGTTGGGAGAAATATAATAAAAAGTATTATTAACCAAAAAAACAGAGGAAAAAGTATTAACCAACTCATAGCTTTATTGCTTACTTGTAGTAGTACCATCGTGCATTTTCTCTTTAAACCACATTTAAAGTGGTTCGTGTAGGATCTACAAACAAAATTGTATTGATAATTACTCTATAAATCCACCACAAAAATGTCCACTATATCAGGAGTCTATGTTTTTACCTATTATCAGATACTATAGACACTTTATTGGTACCTTCATTTGCCTTTCTCTTTTTCTATTCGAGATGATCTCTCCACCTCCTAACTAGAAACCAAAGGAATCACAAACAACAAAATTACAATCATAAGCTCTATTAAAGCTTATTTGACACTATTTTTTCTTAATAAAAAAAATTAATTTCTTATTTTAATCTTATTTCTAATTCTAAATAGTTTTCAAATTTCTAAAATAAACATAAATAAAAAATATTTATTAAAATTGAGTTTTGCTAAAAAAAACGTGTGTTATTAACAAAAATTACGAATTGTAAAAAATACCGTTGTTGTTGAAATTTTAATTGAAATATCATGGCCAACTATCTGAGATACTAAATAAAATAGTATTTTTTTCAAGGATATCTGAGGTAAGAAATTAAAAAAGACACTTTTCATGGAGATATGAGATTTGTACGGCCACATTCTCTGCTTAAGAAACATAATAAAAAACGGGTTAAGAGATGAAACTGAGATAATGATTGCTTGTTGTTGCCGCCTGTGAATAGTCTTTTGATGACGTAAGAGATATTAGTGTGATGATATATCTAAATGAAGTTGGGTTAGGGTTTGATTCAAATAAACTAAGTAATTTACACGGTCAAGTAAATATTAGCCCAAATAATTAAGATTAGCCCATACAGTAAATAAAATAACCATATAGACATTTTTCTGGCCCTACCAAAAGTTTATAACATCTTGTCGAAATTTTAAATTAATTGTGACCCATCCTTATTCATTAAGTGATTATTTGCAAAAAATTATTATTGATAAAACATTACTGAAATATAAGTAATGACAATGGTTGTATCTCGGCGGCGCACTTCCTTAACTTTGATTTCCTTTCATTTTGTCACTACGAGTTCATAACGGGTCTAATCTCACGTCTTGGTATCATTGTCACATACATTATATCATTCCCTTTATACCCAACTCTTTCACTAGGTTACCATTGTTAATAATATTTTTTCCCTATTTTAGGCATTATTTGCTATATTCTCTATCTTTTTCACATTAATCACAACACCCTTTCTCATTTTTTGGGCTCAAATATACACCCGACTCATATATCATAAAGTTCAAATCTATGCCTAGTTATAGATCACCATTACAAAGTGTTTCCTTATCATTGTCGAGGCACCCACTACATACATACAACTTCCTGAATCTAGACACTAGGTCAGGTCCAAAGGGAGGTGCACTCTGATGGAACTGAGATACACATGCTAAGGTATTCTTATGACCCAAGGAGTTACAAAGGTTTGTAGACTATATAGTAACCACATAAATTATAAAATAATGATAGAATGTACTATATTGGGGTGTAGATATGGTATTTATATAATGTTGTGGGTGCACGCATGTTGTTGGTGAGCACTTTAGACAAGGTGAGTTCACAACTTAGATCGTTGTGGGGCCCTTGCCGTAAATGATTCTTCATGTGTAGCAAGACGCTACCCTCACATGTTAGTTGCATGTACAACATTATTCCTTTGTCATATATGTCCTCGGGTAAGTTTGGTACTCATCTATCCTCGGCAAATACATATTACCGTCGACTTGGTGGTCATGTCTTTTTTTCGCAACGTGGAACTTCTCGTGGTTGATCAAGTATCGACTATTTATTTTAGCTTATCAACACTCTTCTGAAACTGTGTAATTGGTATCCCTCACTTCGATATGATCAAAACAGAATCATTTGCCTCTTATGTGGTTTTTCAAGATAAGTGATTCTATATTTCTTTGATGTCAGTTGTATAACACTTTCATTCTTGTGTGTGTGTATATATATGAACTTTCAAATAAAACTAAGTATTGTAGAAAAAAGCAGTCCACACTCTAGTCCTCGAAAAGGTACAAATTTCATCTCAATTTTATAATAGAGATGGGACAAATCAGAGAGGTGACGAATGTCATCTGAATCTTAGAATAAAAATATGACAAATTTCATTCAAACTTAAGATCGGAGATGAGACAAATCTCTTCCCAGTCTTAGAATGGAGATGAGACAAATTACATCTCGATCTAAAATTGATGATGAGACAAATTCCATCTCAATCGTAAAATGAAGATGAGACTAATTCAAACTCAACCTTATAACTAGAGATAACACAAATCACATATCTGTACTATAATAGGGATAGCACAAATATGAATCCATCTATTGTATATATGATCAATAAACCTTTTGGTTTACTGTCCCCCAACCCATTAAAACTCATACAATTATTTCAGCAATTAAAGGCATCTGTCATTGTTAATTTTATTATCGTTACCCAACCAAAAAAAAAGACTATAACAAATAACCTTGGTCACTTTGCTTATTTTTTACACTGACCCGTTTTTAGAAGACCATGGATAAAGAACTCAAAGAGAAAAGCTAATTATATCGCAACTGAGGTAAGTAGAATTTTTATTACATTCAAAGTTATCTAGAGTTTATGAAAACAACTTATGTGTAGAAATTAAGTGATTTATAGTTTATTTTAATAATCTTTATCTACAATTGATTTAGAGTCTATGAATTTTTTTTTTGTGAAACCGTTAGTTTTGCTTATACTATAGCGCATATATTCTATTATTTAAATAATGGTCAAGATCTTTTCAAAGAAAACAAAGAAAATAGTCTTATATTATACAAAAGTATGGATTGAGTATAAATGTTTAATGTCTCCATAATTTTCTTTATTTTAATCACTTTATTAGTATGTATAACTATATGAATTTTTTTAAGAAAAGTACAAAACGACTTTGTAGTACTGGAATATGGAATAGGTACGCATGATCAACAACTTTCGTTATTCTTATATATAACTATTATAGAAAGTATTACATGTATATTCATAATAATATGTTTTTAATATCATAGATGCTATAATCTTCTATTCATAAAACCAAAGTTTTACAAATGTGTTATATAAGATATGTTTGTGAGATCTAAATTTTAATAACTGTAAATTAATCATTATTTGTTGAATTATACATATCATTTTCGAGTGAATCAACAAAGATTGACACTGGAAAGTTAGCAATATACATATTATCAAATTCAGTATAGTATATACTAAATATAAATTCATATGCAAAAAAATGATGAGTCATCAATGGGATTGGTTTATGAAGTCCAATTGTTTGAAATCTATTTTCAAACTGATGGTATAAAAGCAATATGTGGTGCACATAATATAATGCATAATCTCGAGATACTTTTGAATAATTTAAATCAAAGACTTCAACTGTTAAGGGTATTTCCTTAATTTATTTTATTTCACAGCAACATGGATTCTTTCAATTTCATTTTAATAAGTTTCCCTTAGTTGCTACATGAGAGTGAGTTCTTTCATTGATCTATTGTCTGCCCACCAGGTATACTCCAAACTCTATTCTTTAGAGAAGGGACAAATCCAATCTCAATTTAGAATCAAATGAGACAAATAAGAGAGGGGATAGGTCCAATCTCAATATTAAAATGGAAATGAGACAATTTTATCTTAGACTTAAGATTGAAGATGAGACAAGTCTCATCTTTGTAAAAGAATAAAAATGGAACATATTCCATCATAGTTTTATATTAGATACGTGACAAATTTCATCTCAATCTTAGAATAGAGATAAGATAAATTCCATCTCAATCTAAACTTGAAGATTAGACAGATTCCATCTCAATGTAGAAAGAAGATTGGACACACTCTTTCTGAGTTTTAATATTAGAGACAAGACAAATCTTATCTCAAACTTAGCATAGAGTTTAAAAATTCCATCTCAATTTGGATAGAACAAATCTCATCACATGCACAATTTACAAATATACATATATTTCTTATTTATTGTGGATAAAATCTCAAATTTATGTATCATATTTAAAAAAATTATAGATGAAAACTATGATATTAAATTATTAATAATTTATCAAAAACACTTATCTTCCTATTATTGGATTCTCAGAAATTTTAATGGGACAAATCTCATCTCAGTAGGACTGACATGAAAATCTCATCCCAATCTTATAATGTAGATGAGATAAAATTTAATTTTTTTACCCCAACCCCTACTAAAAAAGAAAAAATGATAAAAGTCTCCCTAGCCCCCCTCATCTGTTAAAAGAAAAAAATAATCTAAAAAAAATTCCCCCACTTCTCGCTTGAAAAGAAAAAAATTATAAAAAAATATCTTTCCAACATCCCCAGAAAAAATAAAAAATTTAAAAATAAAAGAAATTACATCAGTACTTGAAAAAAATTATAAAATTTTTCCCTTCCCTGTTGAAAAGGTAAAACGTTGAAACGACAAATCTGCCTCATTATGGGAAGCAAATAAAAAAATATCCCCTTCGAAAAGAAATAATAATAACTAATATAAAAATTTCCTTATCTAGGACCCCTCTTTCGAAAAAGAAAAACCCGAGAAATAAATTTTCGGTACACTTTTTGGAAAAGAAAAAATATTAAAATTTCCCTCATAACCCCTGTTGGTAAAAAAATATTTTATATTTGCTTTTGTTTTTTTATTATTTATTATAGTTACAATTAATTGATTGTAGAAAATATCGGTGAACTGTCTTCTTAATTAATAAATATAGTTACCATGGAGGATAAAGAGCACTCAGAGAGACGAGCTAATAATATCGCAACTGAGGTAAGTAGAATATTTATTACATTCAAAGTTATCTAGAGTTTATGAATACAACTTCTGTGTAAAAATTAAGTGATTTATAGTTTATTTTAATAATATTTATTTATAATTGATTTAGAGTCTATGAATTTTATTAGAGAAAACGTTAGTTTTCTTATAATATAAAGCAGATATTATATTATTTAAATAATGGTCAAGATCCTTTTAAAGAAAACAAAGAAAATAGCCTTATAGTATACAAAAGTATGGATTGAGTATAAATGTTTAATGTTTCCATTATTTTCTTTATTTCAATCACTTTATTAGTTTATATAACTATGTGAATTGTTTTTAAGAAAAGTACAAAACGACTTTGTAGTACTGGAATATGGAATAGGTACGCATGATCAACAACTTTCGTTATTCTTATATATAACTATTATCAAAAGTAATATCTGTATATCTTTACTTATATACATGTAAGAATATTACATCCATTTTTAGTATTTTATCATTATTGTTTGGTTATTATTTCCTTAAATGCCAAAACTAGTTATATATACATAATAATATATTTTTAATATCATAAATGCTATAATCTTCTATTCATAAAACCAAAGTTTTACGAATATGTTATATAATGTAAAGCTATTTTAATAAGTTATGTTTGTGAGATCTAAATTTTAGTAACTTTAAATTAAGCATTCTTTGTTGAATTATACATATCAGTTTCGAGTGAATCAAAAATGATTCACATGGGAAAGTTAACAATATATATCATCAAATTCAATACAGTATATACTAAATATAAATTCATATGCAAAGAAATGATGAGTCAGCAATGGGATTGGTTTATAAAGTCAAAAAGTTTGAAAACTATTTTCAAACTGATGTTATAAAAGTAATCTGTGGTGCACATAATATACTGCATAATTTTGAGATACTTTTGAATCATGTAAATCAAAGACTTTAGCTGTTAAGGGTATTTCCTTAATTTTGTTTTGTTTCCTAGCAACATGGAATCCTTCATTTTCATTTTAATAAGGTTCCCATAGTTGCTACCTAAGAGTGAGTTCTTTCATTGATCTATTGTCTGCCCATCAGATATACACCAAAATATTTCATTTAAACTATGTGTTGTACAAAAAAGCACTCCAAACTCTAGACTTTAGAGAAGGGACAGATCTAATCGGAATTTATAATTGAAATGAGACAAATAAGAAAGGGGATAGGTCCAATCTCAATCTTAAAACTAAAATTAGACAATTTTATCTCTGACTTAAGATTGAAGACGAGACAAAACTCATTTTGGTATAAGAATAAAAATTGAACATATTCCATCATAGTTTGAAATTAGAAACGTGACAAATTTTATCTCAATCATAGAATGGAGATAAGATAAATTCCATTTCAATATAAATTAGAAGATGAGACAAATTCCATCTCAATCGTAGAAAGAAGATGGGATAAAATCTTTCTCAGTTTTAATATTAGAGACGAGACAAATCTTATCTCAAACTTAGCATAGAGTTGAAAAATTCGATCTCAATTTTTGTAGGACAAATGTCATCACATGCACAATTTACAAAGATACTTCTATTTCTTATTTATTGTGGATTAAATCTCAAATTTATGTATCATATTTAAAAAAATTAAAGATGAAAACTATCATATTAAATTATTAATAATTTATTAAAAAACGCTTATCTTCCTACTATTGGATTCTCAAAAATTTTAATGGGACAAATCCAATCTCAGTAGGACTGACATGAAAATCTCATCTAAATCTTTGAATAGAGATGGCACAAATATCATCCCAATCTTATAACGTAGATGGGATAAAATTTAATTTATTTACCCCAACCCCTACTAAAAAAGAAAAAATGATAAAAGCTGCCCTAGCCCCCTTCTTCCCTTAAAAGAAAAAAATAATCTAAAAAAAAAAAGTCCCCCGCTTCTCGCTTGAAAAGAAAAAAATTATACAAAAATATTTTTCCCACGGGCCCAGAAAAAAAAAATCTAAAAATGAAAACGATTACATCAATACTTGAAAAATCATTATAAAATTTGTCCCTTCCCCGCTTAAAAGGTAAAACGTTGAAACGACAAAATCTTCCTCCTTAAGAGAAGCAAATCAAAAAAAAATAATATCCCCTTCGAAAAGAAATAAAAATTGCTAATATAAAAATTCCCTCATCTTGGACCCCTCTTTCAAAAAAGAAAACCCGAGAAATAAATTTCCACACCTACTTGATAAAAAAAATTTGTCCAGTACCCCTTTTCCGAAAAGAAATTTTTTTAAAAATTCCCTCAAAACCTTCTTTGGTAAAAATATATTTTATATTTTCTTTTGTTTTTTTAATTATTTAATATAGTTACTATTGATTGATTGTAGAAAATATCGGTGAACTGTCTTGTTAATTAATAAATATAGTTACTATTTAATAGTTAGAAGGGTATGTTGGTAACTTTTACATTTATAATAATGTTTGATTTAAATGTGAAATTGATGTTTTTTAATAATTTAAGTGATAAATGTCTCTAAAATTATTATGTACTTACTAGTTATTACATGAATTATAGACCAGAGATATTGATAAAACTATATAATGAGAGAAATAATATATATATTATTTCTTATTACATTGGGGACGCCTTTGAATCGGCTAAGCTTTGAGATAATTGTTGAAACTTCGAACCAGTAGAACAACCCTTATGTTATACTTGAATTTATGTTTCTCGTTTTCCTTGAACATCATTTTTTTCCTTGGTTAATTCAACTGTTATAGAATTTTAAACTGCAAAAGTCACCATACTCCAAATAGCTAAGCCTTCACGATCGACTTCTTTGTACTTTAACACAGACATGAAATGAGGCTTATGTGGCATCTTTTTACACACATCCATTTCTTCAAAGGTTGCCCATAGTGCCATATTCTTCACAAACCTTTTGTGCCCCCACCTATTTACTTGTTGGGAGAAATATAATAAAAAGTATTATTAACCAAAAAAATGGAGGAAAAGGTATTAATCAACTCATAGCTTTAATGCTTACTTGTAGTTGTACCCTCGTGCATTTTCTCTTTAAACCACACCTAAAGTCGTTCGTTATCCATCATTTCATCAACTCTAATGTCGGTAGGATTTACAAACAAAATTGTATTGGTAGTTACTCTATTAATCCACCACAGAAATGTCCACTATATCAGGATTTTATGTTTTTAGCTATTATCAAATAATCTAGACACTTTATTGGTACCTTCATTGTCCTTTCTCTTTTTCTCTTCAGGATGATCTCTCCACCTTCTAACTGGAAACCAAAGAAATCACAAACATCAAAATTACAATCATAAGCTCTATTAAAGCTTATATATTAAGAAAGGCATTTTTTCAGGGAGATCTGAAATTTAGACGGCCACGTTCTCTGCTTAAGAAACATAATAAAAAAAACGAGTTAAGAGATAATACTGAGATAATGATTGCTTGTGGTTGCCGCCTGTGAATAGTCTTTTGATGCTGGAAGAGATATTAGTGTGATGATATATCTAAATGAAGTCGGGTTAGGGTTTGATTCAAATAAACTAAGGGTTAAGTAAAATTTTAGCCCAAAGAATTAAGATTAGCCCATACATAAGTAAATAAAATAACAATATAGACATTTTTCTGGCCCAACCAAAATCTTATAAAATCTTGTCCAAATTTTAAATTAATTGTAAACCGTCCTTATTCATTAAGTGATTATTTGCAAAAAATTATTATTGATAAAACATTTCTGAAATATAAGTAATTACAATGGTTGTATCTAGGCGGCACGCACTTCCTTAACTTTGATTTTATTTTATTTTTTCATTAGAAGTTCATAACGGGTCTAATCTCACGTCTTGGTATCATTGTCACATACTCTATATCATTCCCTTTATACCCAACTCTTTCCCTAGGTTACCATTGTTGATAATATTTTTACCCAATTTCGGACATTATTTGATATATTCTCTCTCTTATTCACATTTATCACAGCAAACTTTCTCATTTTTTGGGCTCAAATATACACTCGACTCATATATCATAAAGTTCATATCTAGGCCTGGTTATAGATCACCATTACAAAGCGCTTCCTTATCATTGTCGAGGCACCGACAACATACATACAACATCCTGAATCTAGACACTAGGTCAGGTCCAAAGGGAGGTGCACTCTGATGGCACACCGATACTCATGCTAAGGAATTCTTATGACCCAAGGAGTTACAAAGGTTTGTATAATATATAGTAACCACATCAATGTTAAAATAAAGATAAAATGTACCATATTCGGGAGTAGATATGGTATTTATAAAATGTTTTGGGTCCACGCATGTGGCTGGATGTACACTTTAGACAAGGTGAGTTTACAACTGCCGTAAATGTTCTTCATGTGTAGCAAGACGCTACTCTCACATGTTAGTTGAATGTTCAGCATTATTTCTTTGGCATATATGTCCTCAGCTATGTTTGGTACTCATCTATCCTCGGCAAATACATATTACCCTCGACTTGGTGGTCATGTCTTTTTTTTGCTACGTTGGACTTCTCATGGTTGATCAAGTATCGACTATTTATTTTAGCTTATCAATACTCCTCTGAATTTTTGTTATTGGTATCCCTTACTTGGATATGATCAAAACAAAAAATCATTTGCCTCTTATGTGGTTTTCCAAGATAAGTGATTCTTTATTTATTTTATGTCAGTTGCATAACACTTTCTTTATTGTGTGTATATATATATATATATATATATATATATATATATATATATATATATATGAACTTTCAAATAAAACTAAGTATTGTACAAAAAAGTAGTCCAAACTCTAGTCCTTGGAGAAGGTACAAACTTCATCTCAGTTTTATAATGGAGATGGGACAAATCTGAGAAGGGACGAATGTCATCTCAATCATAGAATAAATATATTACAAATTTCATTTAAACTTAAGATCAGAGATGAAACAAATCTTTTCTCATTCTTCGAATGGAGATGAGAAAAATTACATCTCGATCTAAAATCTATGATGAGACAAATTCCATCTCAATCGTAAAATGGAGATGAGACTAATTTAATCTCAATCTTATAACTAGAGATAACACAAACCACATATCAGTAATATAATGGGGATGACACAAATATGACTCCATTTGTTGTATATATGATCAATAAGATTATTTTTTAACGGCTAAGCCTTTTTGTTTACTGTCCCCCAACCCATAAAAACTCATACAATTATTTCAGCAATTAATGACATCTGTCATTGTTAATTTTATTATCGTTAACCAACCAAGAAAATGACTTGGTCACTTTGCTTATATTTTACACTGACCCGTTTTTAGAAGACCATGGAGGATAAAGAGAAGTCAAAGAGAAGAGCTAATTACATTCAAAGTTATCTAGAGTTTATGAAAACAACTTCTGTGTAGAAATTAAGTTATTTATAGTTTATTTTAATAATCTTTATCTATAATTGATTTAAAGTCTATGAATTTTGTTTTGTGAAAACGTTAGTTTGCTTATACTATAGCACGTATATTCTATTATTTAAATAATGGTCGAGATCTTTTTAAAGAAAACAAAGAAAATAGCCTTATAGTATACAAAAGTATGGATTGAGTATAAATGTTTAATGTTTCCATAATTTTATTTATTTTAATCACTATATTAGTATGTATAACTATATTAATTTATGTAAGAAAAGTACAAAACCACTTTGTAGTACTGGAATATGGAATAGGTACGCATGATCAACAAATTTCTTTATCGATAGTTGGCCTAGTGGTTGGCCTAGTGGTTAGGTTACTCCTGGGATTGAATCTCATTGGAGTCAAAATGACTCCGAGTCCAAAGTGGCTCACTCATGTATTAAAAAAAATATTACATCCACTTTTAGTATTTGATCATTATTGTTTGGTTATTATTTCCTTAAATGCCAAAACTAGTTATATATCCATAATAATATATTTTTAATATCATAAATGCTATAATCTTTTGTTCATAAAACCAAAGTTTTACTAAAAAAACATGTGACATTAACAAAAAATTACGAATTGAAAAAAATACTTTTGTTGTTGAAAGTTTATTTGAAATATCATGGCCAACGATCTGAGATACTAAATAAAATAGTTTTTTTTTCAAGGAGATCTGAGGTAAGAAATTTAAAAAGGCACTTTTCAGAGAGATCATAGACGGCCAATTTCTCTAATTAAGAAACATAATAAAAAAATAGGTTAAGAGATGAAAGTGAGATAATGATTGCTTGTGGTTGCCGCCTGTGAATAGTCTTTTGATGCTGGAAGAGATATTAGTGTGATGATATATCTAAATGAAATTGGGTTAGGGTTTGATTCAAATAAACTAAGTAATTTATAGGGTTAAGTAAAATATTAGCCCAAGGAGTTAAGGTTAGCCCATACATAAGTAAATAAAAGAACCATGCTAGCGATACATTTTTCTGGCCCAACCAAAATTTTATAATATCTTGTCCAAATTTTAAATTTATTGTAAACTGTCCTTATTTATTAAGTGATTATTTGCAAAAAATTATTATTGATATAACATTTCTATAATATAGGTAATGACAGTGGTTGTATCTCGGCGGCCGCACACTTCCTTGATTTTGATTTTCTTTTATTTTGTCATTAGGATTTCATACCGGGTCTAATCTCACGTCTTGGTATCATTGTCACATACTCTATATCATTCCCTTTATACCCAACTCTTTCACTAGGTTACCATTGTTGATAATATTTTTACCCAATTTTGGGCATCATTTGCTATATTCTGTCTCTTTTTCACATTTATCACAACACTCTTTATCATTTTTTGGGTTCATATATCACAATGTTCAGATCTAGTCCTAGTTATAAATCACCATTACAAAGCGCTTCCTTATCATTGTGAGGCACCCACTACATACATACAACTTCATGAATCTAGACACTAGGTCAGTTCCAAAGGGAGGTGCACTCCTGATGGCACTCCGATAATCATGACAACATATTCTTATGACCCTAGGAGTTACAGAGGTTAGTAGACAATATAGTAACCACATCAATTATAAAAGAAAGATAGAATGTACCCTATTCGGGACTATATATGGTATTTATAAAATGTTGTGGGTGTACGCATGTGTCTGGGTATGCACTTTAGACAAGGTGAGTTCACAACTTAGATCGTTGTGGGGCAATTGCCGTAAATGATTCTTCATGTGTAGCAAGACGCTACTCTGACATGTTAGTTGCATTTGCAGCATTATTCCTTTGGAATATATGTTCTCATGTGAGTTTGGTACTCTCCTATCCTCGAAAAATACATATTACCCTCGACTTGGTGGTCATGTTTTTTTTTACTACGTGGGACTTCTTGTGGTTGATCAAGTATCGACTATTTATTTTAGCTTATTAATACTCTTCTGAATTTGTGTGATTGGTATCCCTTACTTGGATATGATGAAAATTGATTCATTTGCCTCTTATGTGGTTTTCCAAGATAAGTGATTCTATATTTCTTTGATGTCAGATGTATAACACTTTCTTTCTTGTGTGTATATATATATATATATATGAACTTTCAAATAAAACTAAGTATTGTACAAAACCGTAGTCCATACTCTAGTCCTCGGAGAAGGTACAAATGTCATCTCAATTTTATAATAGAGATGAGACAAATCATAGAGGGGATGAATGTCATCTCAATCTTAGAATTAAAATATGACAAATTTCATTCAAACTTAAGATCGGAGATGAAACAAATCTCTTCTTAGTCTTAGAATGGAGATGAGACAAATTACACCTCGATCTAAAATTGTTGATGAGACAAATTCCATCTCAATCGTAAAATGGAGATAAGATCAATTCAATCGCAGTCTTATTATTAGAGATAACACAAATCACATATCAGTAATATAATGGAGATGGCACAAATATGACTCCATATATTGTATATATGATCAATAAGATTGGTTTTTAACGGCTAAGCCTTTCTTTATTGGTACCTTCATTGGCCTTTCTTTTTTTCTCTTCAGGATGATCTCTCCACCTCCTAACTGGAAACCAAAGGAATCACAAACATCAAAATTACAATCATAAGCTCTATTAAAGCTTAATTGACACTATTTTTTCTTGATAAAAATAATTAATTTCCTATTTTAATCTTATTTATAATTATAAATAGTTTTCAACTTTCAAAAATAAACATGTAGTGAAAAAATATGTAATATCTATTAAAATTGAGTTTTTGCTAAAAAAAACATGTGTGTATTAACAAAAAATTACGAATCAAAAAAAATACCTTTGTTGTTGAAAGTTAATTTGTAATATCATGGCCAACGATCTAGGATACTAAATAAAATAGTATTTTTGTCAAGGAGATCTGAGGTAAGAAATTAAAAAATGCACTGTTCACGGATATCTGAGATCTAAATGTCCACGTGCTTAAGAAACATAATAAAAAAACGGGTTAAGAGATGAAACTGAAATAATGATTGCTTGTGGTTGCCGCCTTTGAATAGTCTTTTGATGCTGGAAGAGATATTAGTGTGATGGTATATCTAAATGAAGTTGGATTAAGGTTTGATTCAAATAAACTAAGTAATTTATAGGGTTAAGTAAAATTTAGCCCAAAGAATGAAGATTAGCCCATACATAAGTAAATAAAATAACCATATAGGCCCAACCAATATTTTATAACATCTTGTCCAAATTTTAAATTAATTGTAACCTATCCTTATTCATTAAGTGATTATTTGCAAAAAGTCATTATTGATAAAACATTTTCTCCTCCCCAGAACATGGGCAACCTAGTTCTGAATTGCCTGGAGGTATGGTTGGGGAGGCAGTCATATCTCCCGGGGGACTAGTCGGGTGTAAGCCCGGGAACCCTCGTCATCAAAAAAAAAAAAAAAAAAAAAAGATAAAACATTTTCTGAAATATAAGTAATGACAATGGTTGTATCTCGGGGGCGCGCACTTCCTTAAGTTTGATTTTCTTTTATTTAGTCATTAGGATTTCATAACGGGCCTAATCTCACGTCTTGGTATCATTGTCACATACTCTATATCATTCCCTTTATACCCAACTTTTTTACTATTTTACCATTGTTGTTAATATTATTACCCAATTTCGGACATTATTTGCTATATTCTCTCTCTCTCTTTTTTATTTTTTGATCAAACCTACCATTTTATATCCACAATATGACAAGTACAAATCAAACCCCTACTTGTTTTTTACTCAAAAACAAGCATGGCTAGGAAAACAAACCATATGCAACATTTACTAGAAAGTAAACCTATCAATTTTTCAAGACAACCTATACAACCATTGCTAGAAAAATAAATCAAAGTAGAAGCACCCTATACAACTATTGCTAGGAAGTTAAAGGCTATACAACAATATCTAAAGTCTTATACTAGGTCCAAGCTCCAAGCTATCTTCCTTGATCTTCTTATTTTCCTCCCTTAAGTACTCCATGTAGCTTCCATCTTGCTATCAATCTCATATTCTCAACACTCCTTTTAAATAACTTTCTATTCCAAAGTGTGTATTGAACATCTTTCAAAACTATTTTCACAATATCCTCATATTTAGGATGCATCTTCTTAACTCTTTTTTATTCCTCACATCCCAAATACAATAAAGAAAGCTAAGAAAAGTAATGTTTGATATGGTATCTTTTAAGGTGTTACCAACAAACTTAAGCATAAAATCGAGCCTTTCCTTCCAAGTATTACCCGAGTTGTGCAAATTGTGAAGAGCACAAATCTCATTCCAAGCCAAAGTAGTGAATTTGTAATTCACAAATAAGTGATCCCTAGATTCATGTTCTTCAATGCAAAGGTAGCACATCTTGTCCACTTCCATACCCCATTTGCTAAGCCTATCTTTAGTGCTTAATCTATCCTTACAAATTACCCAAGCATAAAACTTGTGCTTTGGCATACTCCATTTATGCCACACCACACTATACCATTTTGTTTTCTCATTAAGGCCCCTTAGGTCATACATAACATCCGAGGTCCTAAATCCTTTATCTCTCCATCTTATAGTGTCAAGCTTCTCATTAAGCACCATATCTTTTACCACCTCATACTCCTTCTTAAACCTAGGTGGGAATCTCCACCTCTTCCCCACATAATAGTCCATCAGCTTTTTGTTAATATTGTAATTACCCAAAGAAATATCATCCTTTTGTTCACACATATCACCTACATACTTTCCTTTTATCCATCTATCATCTAACATATAGGTTCTCTTTTTCACATTGATCACAACACTATTTCTCATTTATTGGGCTCAAATATACACCCGACTCATATATCATAAAGTTCATATCTAGGCCTGGTTATAGATCACCATTACAAAGCGCTTCCTTATCATTGTAGAGGCACCCACTACATACATAAAACATCGATACTCATGCTAAGGTAATCTTATGACCCGAGGAGTTATAGAGGTTTGTATACTTTATAGTAACCACATCAATTATAAGAGAAAGATAGAATGTACCCTATTCGGGAGTAGATATGGTATTTATAAAATGTTGTGGGTGCACACATGTGGCTGAGTGTGTACTTTAGACAAGGTGAGTTCACAACTGCCGTAAATGATTCTTCATGTGTAGCAAGACGCTACTCTCAAATGTTAGTTGCATGTGCAGCATTATTTCTTTGGCATATATGTCCTCAGTTATATTTGGCACTCCTCTATCCTCGGCAAATACATATTACCTTGGACTTGGTGGTCATGTCTTGTTTTTGCTACGTGGGACTTCTCGTGTTTGATAAAGTATCGACTATTTACTTTAGCTTATCAATACTCTTTTGAATTTTTGTGATTGGTATCCCTTACTTGGATACGATCAAAACAGAATCATCTGCCTCTTACGTGGTTTTCCAAGATAAGTGGTTCTTTATTATTTGATGTCAGTTGTATAACACTTTTGTTATTGTATGTATATATATATATATATATATATATATATATATATATATATATATATATATATATATGAATTTTCAAAATAAACTAAGTATTGTAAAAAAAAGTTGTCCATACTCTAGTCCTCGGAGAAGGTACAAATTTCATCTCAATTTTATAACGGAGATGGGACAAATCAGAGAAGGGACGAATGTCCTCTCAATATTAGAATAAAAATATCACAAATTTCATTCAAACTTAAGATCAGAGATGAAACAAATCTCTTCTCAGTCTTAGAATGGAGATGAGACAAATTACATCTCCGTCTAAAATTGATGATATTCCATCTCAATCGTAAAATGGAGATGAGACTAATTCAATCTTTGTCTTATAATTAGAGATAACACAAATCACACATGAGTAATATAATGGGGATAGCTCAAATATGACTCCATCTATTGTATATATGATCAATAAGATTGTTTTTTAACAGCTAAGCCTTTTTGTTTACTGTCCACCAACCCATAAAAACTCATACAATTATTTCAGCAATTAAAGGCATTTGTAATTGTTAATTTTATTATCGTTACCCAACCAAAAAAAAGACTAATAACAAATAACCTTGGTCACTTTGCTTATTTTTTGCACTGACCCATTTTCAGAAGACCATGGAGGATAAAGAACTCAAATAGAAGAGCTAATAATATCGCAACTGAGGTAAGTAGAATATTTATTACATTCAAAGTTATCTAGAGTTTATGAATACAACTTCTGTGTAGAAAGTAAGTGATTTATAGTTTATTTTAATAATCTTTATCTATAATTGATTTACAGTTTATTAATTTTTTATGTGAAAACTTTAGTTTAGCTTATATTATAGCGCGAATATTCTATTGTTTAATTAATGGTCAAGATCTTTTTTAAGAAAAAAAGAAAATAGCCTTATAGTATGCAAAAGTATGGATTGAGTATAAATGTTTAATGTTTCCATAATTTTCTTTATTTTAATTACTTTATTAGTATTTATAACTATATGAATTTGTTTTAAGAAAAGTACAAAATGACTTCGTAATACTGGAAAATGGAATACGTACGCATGATCAACAACTTTCATTATTCTTATATATAACTATTATTAAAAGTATTACATGTATATGTTTACTTATATACATGTAAGAATATTACATCCATTTTTAGTATTTGATCATTATTGTTTGGTTATTATTTCCTTAAATGCCAAAACTAGTTATATATCCATAATAATATATTTTTAATATCATAGATGCTATAATCTTCTATTCTTAAAACCAAAGTTTTACAAATGTGTCATATAATGCAAAGCTATTTTAATAAGATATGTTTATGAGATCTAAATTTTAATAACTGTAAACTAATCATTCTTTGTTGAATTATACATATCAGTTTCGAGTGAATCAACAATAATTGACACTGAAAAGTTAGCAATATACATATCATCAAATTCAATGGAATATAAACTAAATATAAATTCATATGCAAAGAAATGATGAGTCAATAATGAGATTGGTTTATGAAGTCAGAAAGTTTGAATTTATTTTCAAACTGATGTTATAAAAGTAATCTGTGGTGCACATAATATAATGCATAATTTCAAGATACATTTCAATCATGTAAATCAAAGACTTCAACTTTTAAGGGTATTACCTTAATTTTGTTTTATTTCACAGCATCATGAAATATTTCAATTTCATTTTAATAAGTTTCCCTTAGTTGCTACATAGTGAGTTCTTTCATTGATCTATTGTCTGCCCACCAGATATAAACCAGAATATTTCATTTAAACTATGTATTGTAGAAAAACGCACTCCGAACTCTAGTCTTTAGAGAAGGGACAAATACAATCACAATTTATGATCAAAATGAGACAAATAAGAGAGGGGATAGGTCCAATCTCAATCTTAAAATGGAAATGAGACAATTTTATCTCAGACTTAATTGAAGGTGAGACAAATCTCATCTTGGTATAAGAATAAAAATTGAACATATTCCATCATAGTTTTAAATTAGATACGTGGATAATTTAATCTTAATCATAGAATGAAGATAATACAATTTTCATCTCAATCTTAGAATGGAGATAAGATAAATTTCATCTCAATCTAAACTTGAAAATGAAACAGATTCAATCTCAATCGTAGAAAGAAGATGGAACAAACTCTTTTTTAGTTTTAATATTAGAGACGAGACAAATCTTATCTCAAACTTAGCATAGAGTTGAAAAATTCCATCTCAATTTTTCTAGGACAAATCTCACCTCATGCACAATTTACAAAGATACTTCTATTTCTTATTTATTGTGGATTAAATCTCAAATTTATGTATCATATTTAAAAAAATTATAGATGAAAACTATAATATTAAATTATTAATAATTTATCAAAAAACGCTTATCTTCCTATTATTGGATTCTCAAAAAAGTTTAATGGGACAAATCCCATCTCAGTAGGACTAACATGAAAATCTCAACTCAATCTTTTAATTGAGATGACACAAATCTCATCCCAATCTTATAACGTAGATGGGATAAAATTGAATTTTTTTACCCGAACACCTACTAAAAAATGATAAAAGTTGCCCTAGCCACCTCATCACTTAAAAGAAACGTATAATCCAAAAAAATAAAGTCCCCCACTTCTCGTTTGAAAAGAAAAAAAATTATAAAAAAATATTTTTCCCATTGGCCCCGGAAAAAAAAAATACATCAATACTTGAAAAAAAAAATATAAAATTTGTCCGTTCCCCGCTCAAAAGGTAATACATTGAAACGAAAAATCTGCCTCCTTAAGAGAAGCAAATCAAAATAAATAAATATCCCCTTCGAAAAGAAATAAAAATTGCTAATATAAAAATTCCCTCATCTAGGACCACTATTTCGAAAAAGAAAAACCCTAGAAATAAAATTCCACAGCTACTAGATAAATTTTTTTTGTCCGGTACCCCTTTTTGGAAAAGAAGAAATTTCAAAAATTTCCTCAAAACCTTCATTGGTTAAAAAGTATTTTATATTTGCTTTTGTTTTTTTAGTTAATTAATATAGTTATTATTAATTGATTGTAGAAAATATCTGTGAACTGTCTTGTTAATTAATAAATATAGTTACTATTTAATAGTTAAAAAGGTATGTTGGTAACTTTTACATTTATAATAATGTTTGATTTAAATTGGAAATTGATGTTTTTAATAATTAAAGTGAGAATTGACTCTAAAAATATTATGTACCTACTAGTTATTACATGAATTATAGACCAAAGATATTGATAAAACTATATAATAAGAGAAATAATATATATTATTTCTGATTACATTGGAGAGGCCTTTGAATCGGGTAAGCTTTAAGATAATTGTAGAAACTTTGAACCACTAGAACAACTATTAACCGGTCAACCCTTGTGTTATACTTGTATTTATGTTTCTCGTTTTCCTTGAACATCTTTTTTTTTCTTGATTAATTAAAGTGTTTATAAATTTAAACTGCAAAAGTCACCATACTCCCAATAGTTAAGACTTCACGATCAATTTCTTTGTACTTTAACAGAGGCATGAAATGAGCTGTGGAATCTTTGTAAACATATATATTTCTTCAAAGGTTGCCCACAGTGCCATGTTATTCACAAACCTTCTATGCCCCCACCTATTTACTTGCTGGGAGAAATATAATAAAAAGTATTATTAACCAAAAAAACGAAGGAAAAAGTATTAACCAACACATAGAAGGAAAAAGTATTAACCAAAAGGAAAAAGTACCCTCATGTATTTTCTCTTTAAACCACATTGAAAATGCTTCGTTATCCATCATTTCATCAGCTCAAATGTTGGTAGGATCTACAAACAAAATTGTATTGATAGTTACTCTATAAATCCACCACAAAAATGTTCACTATATCAGGAGTTTATGTTTTTACCTATTATCAGATATTCTATACACTTTATTGGTACCTTCGTTGGACTTTCTCTTCTTCTCTTCAGGACGATCTCTTCACATCCTAACTAGAAACCAAAGGAATCACAAACATCAAAATTACAATCATAAGCTCTATTAAAGCTTATTTGACACTATTATTTCTTAATAAAAATAATTAATTTCCTATTATAATCTTATTTCTAATTCTAAATAATTTTCAAATTGCAAAAATAAACATGAAATGAAAAAATATGTAATATTTATAAAAATTGAGTTTTTGCTAAAAAAAACACGTGTTAAGAGATAAAACTGAGATAATGATTGTTTGTGTTGCCGCCTGTGAAATAGTCTTTTGATACTGGAAGAGATATTAGTGTGGTGATGTATCTAAATGAAATTGGGTTAGGGTTTGATTCAAATAAACTAAGTATTTTATAGGATTAAGTAAGATATTAGCCCAATGAGTTAAGATTAGTCCATACGTAAGTAAATATTAGAACAATACTAGCGAAATATTTTTCTGGCCCAACCAAAATTTTATAACATCTGTCCAAATTTTAAATTAATTGTAACATGTCCTTATTCATTAAGTGATAACTTTCAAATAATTATTATTGATAAAACATTTCCAAAATATAGGTAATGACATTGGTTGTATCTCGGCGTCCTAACACTTCCTTAATTTTGATTTTCTTTTGTTTTGTCATTTGAAGTTCATAACGGGTCTAATCTCACATCTTGGTATCATTGTCACATACTCTATATCATTCCCTTTATACCCAACTCTTTCACTAGGTTACCATTGTTGATAATATTTTTACCCAATTTCGGACATTATTTGCTATATTATCTCTCTTTCTCACATTTATCACAACACTCTTTCTCATTTTTTGGGCTCATATATCACAAAGTTCAGATCTAGTCCTGGTTATAGATCACCATTACAAAGTGCTTCCTTATCATTGTTAAGGCACCCTCTACATACGTACAACTTCCTGAATCTAGGCACCAGGTCAGGTCCAAAGGGAGGTGCACTCCTGATGACACTCTGATACTCATGATAACATATTCTTTTGACCCGAGGAGTTGCAGAGATTTGTAGACTATATAGTAACCATATCAATTATAAAAGAAATATAGAATGTACCCTATTCGAGAGTTGATATGGTATTTATAAAATGTTGTGGGTGCACCCAGAGTATGCACTTTAGACAAGGTGAGTTCACAACTTAGATCGTTGTGGGGCCATTACCGTAAATGATTATTCATGTGTAGCAAGACGCTACTCTGACATGTTAGTTGCATTTGCAGCATTATTCCTTTGGAATATATGTCCGCAAGTATGTTTGGCACTCCTTTATCCTCGGCAAATACATATTACCCTCGACTTGGTGGCCATGTCTTTTTACTTTTACGTGGGACTTCTCGTGGTTAATCAAGTATCGACTATTTTTCATAGCTTGCTTGTATAATTTATCGAAAAGGTCGTTTTTTCAACCAAACTCGAGTTGTTCATGGATATTTTTTTCTATAATGGTGAAGCGAAATTTCCTTCAACACACGTAAGTTGTTCTAGCTTGTTTGTTTAAATTCTCCAAATGATCTTTTTTTGAGGGAAACTCGACTTTTTCACAATTAATTTGTTTCTTAAATTGTAAAGAGAAACATCCTTGAACACAAATAAGACTTTCAAGCTTGTTTGTTTAACGTCTCTAAAAGATCTTTTTTCGAACTAAACTCGAGATTCACGAAAAAAAAATTCTTAAATGGTGAAGCGGAAGTTCCTTGATGTATGAAATATACAATCCATAATATGAATTTTAATGTTAATAAATAAATTAAAAATCCTATTTAATATTTGACATTCATTAATATATTTACAAATAAATAAAATATTAATTTATTATTCATAATAGCTTGAAACGAACTTAGTTTAATAAAAATTTGAACCAAACTCTATTTAAACAAAACTTAAATTAGAGAATAAACTTATTTATATACTAATGAGTTCCAAAGAGTTTCTCATTTATATCCGTACTGAGAATCATTTGTTTACCTTTGGAGGTTTTGAAAAAGAGACAAGCCAGAGTAAAAAAATAGGTGTGAAAACTATATCACTAGATAGTAATAATAGTAATAATAATAATAGTAATAATAGTAATAATAATGACGAAAGAAGTACCACACAAGAAACCTATTCTATTGCACCACCATAACCCTTGGCACCAAACCACTACCAAGATTGTAACTAAACTTAACACTTTCAACCATGTCTGCTCATGCATGATGGGAATTGTTGAATTTCAATTTTAGTATCTGAGTCAATTTACATAAATAATAATAAAATTTTGTTGTCTTCTCCTCCCAATTAAGAAGGGAGAGAGAATGCACATAATCAATTATAATTTACATTTTTCAAGAAATAAATCAAGTGAAGAAGAAAGAAGAAAGAAGAACCACTAGCTAACCAACCATTGATGTGTTGTTTCAAATTTCAAAACCCAACCAAATCTCACATGCCCATTCAGTGTTACCTATCCTATTAACCTTTTAACTTCTATGTAAACACCCCAAATAATAACAGAACTTGACAAGAAAGTCACTGATTAATAACAAAGCATTTATAATCATCATCTTCACTGAATAATCCTTCTATCCACAACATTATTCTCATCCAACGATTCCGGAAATATCTCATTCGAATACC
The DNA here is from genome assembly GCA_029959085.1 of Nemophila menziesii. Taxonomy (NCBI): domain Eukaryota; kingdom Viridiplantae; phylum Streptophyta; class Magnoliopsida; order Boraginales; family Hydrophyllaceae; genus Nemophila; species Nemophila menziesii. Next base: position 59,102,788 of record JARWIR010000005.1, on the reverse strand, counting down.
TCCTAGTCAAAGATGAATTTCCCGATTTACCCGTTCACCAATCTTACCACCACTTCCTTGCGACCCCGAAGTACCCGAATGGTCTCAATCAACTCCCTCCCGCTGAATCGGTGGCATAGCCACCACATCCGATGAACTTTGCCGCCAGCTTCCAAAAACAGAAGAATTCTATGACCCACGAGAGCTAGAAGTTCTAAGCCTTGCTGAGCTAGTATGTTCTTCTCTACCAAATTTTAATAGATTATCAAGAGATTTTAGTATATACTTCATTAATGGTCATCTTGTTGGTTTTGGATTTAGACAAGATCTAGCTACTATAGCCATTGCCCATACGTCTTCTAGTAAATCCTCATCTATTATTATAGAAGGGTCAAGAATAGTTGTTACTTGCTCTTTATTGTATATTCTTATATAAGGTAATGTACTTCTAACCACTCATTAACTATTATATCACTTGCCCTACTCATACCCACTATACTTATTACTAGCTTAGAGGAACCTTTCTAAAACAATGCACATCATACGCACATGTAGCATTAGGCATACCTAGAGAAAACAATTATTGGATTATGAACTTCGTAAGTAAATCACCTTATTATTTAACTGTTTTAGTTTAAAACTTAAGATTTATTTTATTTTATTTATATTTAAAATAATTAGTATAATAGATCTCATGTTGTCATGAATCAATGTAAATTTTTATATTTATGTGTATAAAATTTTTACAAATATATATCTATAATACTATATATATATGTATATATTCGATAATAGTAAGTATATACGGTACATTTGATTTTAAATATAAATCAGCGATTTAGTATTATTCATGTTAAATTTTTTTAGATTTATTTGTTATTAGACAAATGATAGATAGTGAAAGGGACTAACTTGTCTCTAACAATAACTCTACCTTTACATCTTAGAGTAATAATATGTGTGTATGTGTGTGCGTGGACAAAAAGTTTCTTCTTCATGAAATCATTAGCTTTCATTTAGTATATGGAGAAACCGGTGGAAAATGTTGCTACAACTCCATCCATGGATACTTAAGTTACATTTCTATAATAAACGTAGATAAATGAAGAGTTAGATGATATTTTGGTGTTTATAGGTAATAAAAATAAAACAATATGCACATTAAGGGTGCACCATCCATGTCGACAACAAGGATTGTTTTTACAATTAAAAAAAAAGGGAAATATTATTTTTGTAAAAAGATTCCAGGAACTGGAGAGTAAGTATAAAAATTATTCCATTAGATAATAACAATCAAATTAGTTTGGATTTTCGCTACTTTAAGCAATAAAGAACGAAACAGTCATGCATCATTTCATCAGATCCCGATATGCCTGTACATGCGAGCTAATATCTTAACAAAGTTTGCTAGGTGGCGGGCTACAAGTTTGTAGGGGTCTTCTGATAGGATTCTCTATTTTTTAAGACTTAGAATCAGATAAGTTAGGGACAATAGTTTTAGTAGTTTAAATAACCGACAAGAAAAGACACCAAACCTATTGTACCGAACCTTTACCAAGAAAACACATCAATCACTTGACCATTAACCTTATACAAAAATAAAATTAGGAGAATGGTAACCATTTGGGTAAACCACCACACCATCAACAACGTACGCATAATCGTCCACCATAAATTTAGAAATTTGAAAATAAATAAAAATACATAATACATTTTACTAAAAAAAATAACATTTAGTATTTTTAATTCTAATAATCTTATAACAAAAATAATATAACTTGAACTTTATTTGAAAAGGAAAAACTACAGGAAAAAGAAATACAAAGTTTTTCATTTATGAATTTGTAATCATGACATCGTAATATCTGATCACGTTTAACTACAATATATTAGAGGTGTGCACGGGCTAAGTTTACCCCAGTTTAGGGTCTTGGATAAGGTTAGGGTAATGTAGTCGGGTCTACAATTTGTCAAAATTGAGGGTAGGTTAAATATTTATCATACCCTCGAGTTATCCTGAGTTAACCCCAAGTTTACCCAAGGTTACTTTATCTGGATATTTTTAATAACACTTATATAAATCATACAAAATACTAAATCCAACAAAATACATGTCATTTGAAGTACATTCACAAAATTAATTTTAAATCATCACATGCCTCGTGTAATATACACTTTCACGGGTCTCAGATATTGTTGGAAAATGACCCGAAAATTCCAATAACCCAGCAATACCTCATAATCAGATTGTGCTTCAAACACGTGCAACTACTAATGGATACCAAATACATTTTAATAAACATAATGATAATTAGGAAGGGATTACCTATAAATACTGAACATCCTGATTGATATTTATCCAACGTTTTCAGTAGATTTCAAGTCAAATCCCCTAAAAAAGAGTTCACAAAGAATAGAGAAAGTAATAATTACAATCTGTAAGTACAAAGTAAATAAAATTAACCAATATATGTGATAAACTTACCAAACTCAACCTCAAGTTCTGAAACTCAATCTGAAATTAGAAATCACATTGACCCGGTTGGAGTCTAAAACTAACAACGACAAATAATATAAAAGATCCTGACCATATTGAAAGTCTATATACCTCCTAGAAGGGGGGTTGGATAGGACCACGTAAATTGATCGGCTAATTTTAATTCAAGTAAATAAAATTAAAAGCTAATTTAAATCCTATTCTCTTACTAAACTAGATGACAATAAGTTTGACTAATGAACAATAGATAATAAGACCTACGATATTCATACAAGCATATAATCAAACATATAGAGTAGGGAATAAAATAGTTTAGGGAAAGAGAATACGCAAGCATGTATAGTGGTTCGGTTTCCCTACTCCACTACCTAAGGTAGCCACCTTAGGATTTCAAAGCTTCTTTAATAAGCTCCGTGTCTCTCTTAACCGGGGCAAGAACAAAATACCCTTTTACAACCACTTCAAAAACCCGAAGCAAACACTTGTGTAATCACAACACAAAGATACCAAGTATAATCCCTATACTCACACACTCTCTTAATCTATATATTACAAAGACTAGACAAAGAGGAAGAAACAAGTGTTTGAAAGGTTTAACAATAGTGATGAACTCCTAAAGAGTGGATATGACTTTATAGCACACTAAGAATGATTTTGAATATTATTAGCTCTCTAAACCTTCTTGAATGATCACAATTTAGCCCCTTGATATTGGTAGATGAATGGTGTAAGTTGTGTCTTGAATGAACTCCTTCTTATAGGTGAAAAATGCTCCCAACGGTCATAAAGAATGTGTCTAACAGATATAAAAAAAATCTCAACAGATATAACAAATATAGTCAATTTGCTGCAGAAAACCCTAACATGCGGTGCAACGCAAGGTCCATGTGGTGTACTGAACGAAATCTTAGTCCGCGCTCTAATAAGTACAACTTTTACTACAATGCTCGGATAAAGAAACTTTCTTCACGAGAGATTAATTAACAAACTCGTTCGAACCGAATCAGTTCATACAAAGCTTTAACCGAACCCAGTTCAAACAAACCTTGAATCGAACTCTGTTTAAACAAAACTTTAAGTAGAGATTAAACTCATTTATAAACTAATGAGTTCGAAAGAGTTTCTCATTTATATCCTTAGTGGCAAAAATTCTTTCCTCTTTGGAGGGAGGTTTTGAAAAAGAGACAAGCCATAGTTGAAAAATACATGGGGAAACTATACCACTAGATAATAATAATAATGATAATAGAAATAATAATAATAATAATAATAATAATAATAATAATAATAATAATAATAATAATAATAATAATAATAATAATAATAATAATAATAATAATAATGAAAGAAGTACCACACCACAAACCTATTCTATTGCCCCGCCATAATCCTTGACACCAAACCACTACCAAGATAGAAAAAAAATGAACACTTTAAACCAAATCCGCTCATGCATGATGGGAATTGTTGAATTTCAATTTTAGTAACGGAGCCAATTCACAAAAATGAAATTAAAATGTTTGCTTCTCCTCCAAATTTAAAAAAGAGGTTGAGCTTAAAATTAATTATAATTTATATTTTCTGTGAAACAAAACAAGCAAAGACGACAGAAGAAAGAAGAACTCCACTAGCTAACCAACCACCTAGGTGTTGTTTCAAATTCCAACACTTGAAGAAATATCACTTGCCCATTCAGTATTATCCATCCCATTAACCTTTTAACTACAATGCAAACACCCTAAATAATATCAAAACTTGACAAGCAAGTCACTGATTATAAACGTAGAATTTATAATCATCATCACCAAATCATCATTATATCCACAACATCATTCTAGATTATAGATCTAATTTTTCTCATGAATCAATGTGAATTTTTATATTTATATGTATAAAATGTTTTAAATAAAATTATTCAAGATCTATAATACTATATATATATATGTGATAATATTAAGTATATATGGTACATATGTTTTAAAATATAAATCAGCGATTAGAGTAATTATAGACATTGAACTATTTGGTGCCTAACAAGTACTCTGCCTTTGTATATTATAATAATATTATGTGTCTATGCGTGCATGTGGAAAAAAGGTCTTGTCTTCATGAAATCATAATCTTTTTTTTTTTTTTTGGTATATGGAGAAACCAGTGGAAAATGTTTCTAGAAAAGAAAATACTACTCTTTACATGAATTTCAATGTATGTTTCGTTGTTTTCAATTTTTTAATAGTGTAGTTTTACTTTTAATTGAAAATCATTTCTTTTAAATCTATATAAAAATATATTTTTTACTTTTCTAGTGATACTGTTTGATTTTTCCAACAGAATATCACTTGAATATTTAGCTAAATATACATGTTAAATCACTCCAAATCCAGCAACATACTAATGATATTATAAAAAAGATACGACATACCATAAAAGACTGTATATAAGAAAAAATGATTATATTATAATTTCATATTTAGGCAAGAAGGTGAAAAAGTAAAAATGATCCCATAAAGAAGAGAGAAATAAAATATCAAAATCCCATTCAAACCCTAATAGTCGTCTTCAATTTTACATAAAAACACAGAAGACCAAATCCTTTCTTACACCACGATCCATTTTCTCCTCTCTAGAAATCGAATTCTTCCATTCTATTCTACCTATCGTTTTTTCCAGCCTATATCATCCTCTTTCTTTGTATAAAGTTTTATTTTCTTTCATATCTCTAACCAAGTTCTGTTTTTTAATGGAGAACATATCAAATCGATCTATGGCCATTACATTTCAAATATAGATTATACGTATAAAACCCAAACCTTCGTTGAAGATGTGAGTTTTCTTATTTCCATATTCTAAATTATTTTTATTATCTTATTATTTTGAAAATAAAAAATAATTTTTATGTGTTAAAACATGAAAATTTGTCAATTTCTATTTTTTAAAGAGTTTTATTTTTCCAAATGTTGTATGTACATGTTTTGATTATTTTTATGCATTGCCTACATTTCTTTAGACATAATTATTTAAGACATTATAATTTGAGTTTGTAGCAATAATATTGCATAAACAAATACAAATCACTTGGGTTGTAACCTTAGTTTTGGGGGATTAGGGGCTATAAAAGATTCCATTTTCATTTTTCATTATTTTCCATCTTTAATTGCATCTGTTGTATTAGAATTTCACTTCAAGAATCTACATTCACATTAAAATGTCTTATGAACATAATGTGTATAAAATGGACATTGTCAAATCTGTTAGATTTACTTTTGTTTAATTTATTAGATTGATCCATTATTTATATTTAGAAAATGGGAGTTTAATTCAATTGAATTAATTAGCCTAAATTTGATTGAGAAGCAATATTAGATCTATACGTTGAATGTCTCGTGGATATATGTTGCTTTCATAACTGCCTTCCTTAAATTTAATCACTCTCATATATAAATTTTTATCTAATCCTTAGCTTCGATGTTTGTTTAAATGTGATTGAATTTTATATTTGTTAGGTGCATTGTGAGCATATATTTACAGATGGAAAAGAGAAGTGTTTGTGCACTTTTACAATTGTATGGAAACATGGTCCAAGATGATGTAAGGAAAAAACCCTAGGCATTGAAAGCATAAGTAACATAGTACCTGCTACTAATGTACATCCAAAATTGATATCTTCATGAAGTTGAAAAATTTAGATCAATCAAAAGAAGTCTGGTTCATCATCTCCTAAAAGATTCAAAGGATCCGAATCAACACGAGACAAAGGTATGATTTTGAGTGCTACTATTTTTGTGATTTGTAAATGTTTAATTACTTTATACCACAAGACAAATAATATTTATCGCATTTTAAAATTTTGTATTACAAGATTTATTAATAAAATTATTCAATAGAGGGACGAGGAGAGATGTTGGAAGAAGGATTCTCGCAAAAGATTCAAAGGCTCCGAATCAACACGTGGAAAAGGTCGGATTTTCGGTGCTACTTTTTTTATCATTTTGTTATGTTTAAGTACATCATATCACAAATTAAGAGTTTTTATCACAAATTTTGTATTATAGGAGTAATTAATACAAATGTTCAAGAGATGGAAGAGGAGAGGGATCTATGTGAGCTATTCGGTTCAAAATACATGAGAGCTTGACTTCAATTTGGTTGTGGTTTTTTGAAGAGAATTAGAAGGAACTTAAGAAAAGGTTCAATGATGGATCTTCTTTGAGAAGAGCCCCAACTTAGCAGCCAAACGAATTTTTCGTAGGTTCCCAACTCTTAGTCATTATTGAGAAGTCAACCCTAAAATATCTTTTATAATCATTTTGTAATAATTATAAGATCAAAAATTTAGTACGAATTTTATCAAGCTCCAAATGAGTTAAACATTTTTGTAGCTTTATTTCTACTTTGTGAATCATATTATTCGCTTATAATTATTCGATGATTTTGATATTATTATTATTTGATTGAATTGATTGCTAGCCACAGAATATATACATATCTTATGTTTAGTATATTAATCCCATAAAAAATACCCTTCAGGAATTGCCCTAGATATTACGCTATCTAATATGCGGTTAGAATCTATCACGCTTACTAGACTTAGGGTCACTTAGGGTCACTCAGTAAAGGTATCAAAGTTTAAGAAATAACCTCATAGCGTACTGGGAAGAGACTTAGGTGGACCTTTGAATCCCGACTAATGGGTTTAACCCAACTCCCCCTTAATTAGAATAATATATTTGCATAATAATTTGTGAAGAAGCTAAGCAGTTTGAGTTGTATCTAATATATACTCGTTAATTGCTATATTTTACTTGTTATATTATATTATTACACTAGTTGAACACTTTATATTAATTTTACATTCCCCATAGAGAATGATTTTCTTACTTTTATATTAATTATAACACTTTATGACGTGTGGAGAATAAATGTATCTAGTATGTGAATTATATCACTCCCAAGGCCCGATAGCAACCGCAATGAAAGCTGACTATTTTCCTTGTCCCTTTATGCTGCAAAAATCACGCTCTAACTAAAGTGTTTGATCAAATACTAACAAAAAAAATATATATGTATGGATAATACATTGTTGCTTCAAGAAACCACCATATTTTACTTTTGAATATAAACAGAGCCCCATCTATGGATATTAAATATTATAATTATTACGTTAAAGGGTGCAACTATTCATAGGAGTATAGAGAAATAAAAAGTGAGATGAGATTATGGTGTCTATAGAGAATAAAAGTCAAAAGAAATACAGGTGGTCTTCGGAACATATTTGGTGCTCTGGTGGTTGTAAACGAGTATATCGAAAACTAGATGTGAAAGCTTGTTTTAATTTCTCGAGACCTACAGAATCGAACTCAAGTAAGTAAGATGTTTTAGCTTGTTTGTTTAACGTCTCTAAAAGGCCTTTTTTCAAACCAAACTAGAGTTGTTCACGAATATTTGTTCCTTAAAGTGAAGCGGAACTTCCTTGAACACGTGTAAGATGTTATAGGATTTTTGTTTAACTTCATCGAAAGATCTTTTTTTGAACCAAACACGACTTGTTCACTGATAAATTGTTTCTTAAATGGTAAAGCGAAACTTCCTTGAACAAACGTAAGATGTTCTAGCTTGTTTGTTTAAATTCTGTAAAAGATCTTTTTTCAAACTAAACTTGAATTAGAGATTAAACTTATTTATAAACTAATGAGTTCGAAAGAGTTTCTCAATTATATCCTTAGTGGCAAAAATTCTTTCCTATTTGGAGGGAGGTTTTGAAAAAGAGACAAGCCATAGTTGGAAAATAGGTGGGAAAACTATACCACTAGATAATAATAATAATAATAATAATAATAATAATAATAATAATAATAATAATAATAATAATAATAATGAAAGAAGTACCACACCACAAACATATTCTATTGCCCGACCATAATCCTTGACACCAAACCACTACCAAGATAGAAAAAAACTGAACACTTTAAACCAAATCCGCTCATGCATGATGGGAATTGTTAAATTTCAATTTTAGTAATGCAGTCAATTCACAAAAATGAAATTAAAATGTTTGCTTCTCCTCCAAATTTAAAAAGGAGGTTGAGCTTAAAATTAATTATAATTTATATTTTCCGTGAAACAAAACAAGCGAAGACGACAGAAAAAAGAAGAACTCCACTAGCTAACCAACCACCTAGGTGTTGTTTCAAATTCCAACACTTGAAGAAATATCACTTGCCCATTCAGTATTACGCGTCCCATTAACCTTTTAACTACAATGCAAACACCCTAAATAATATCAAAACTTGACAAGCAAGTCACTTATTATTAACATAGAATTTATAATCATCATCATCACCAAATCATCATTATATCCAACATCATTCTAGAATATAGAGCTAATTTTTCTCATGAATCAATGTTAATTTTTATATTTATATGTATAAATTTTTTTAAATAAAATTATTCAATATCTATAATACTCTATATATATATATATATATGATAATATTAAGTATATATGGTACATAGGTTTTAAAATATAAATCAGCGATTTATTATTAAACATGTTAAAACTTTTGAGATTTGTTTGTTATTAGAGTAATTATAGACATTGAACTATTTGGTGCCAAACAAGTACTCTGCTTTTATATCTTATAATAATAATATGTGTTTATGCGTGCATGTGGAAAAAAGGTTTTGTCTTCATGAAATCATCATCTTTCTTTTTGGTATATGGAGAAACCGGTGGAAAATGTTTCTAGAAAAGAAAATACTACTCTTTACATGAATTTCAATGTAAGTTTCGTTGTTTTCAATTTTTTTAATAGTGTAGTTTTACTTTTAATTGAAAATCATTTCTTTTAAATTTATATAAAAATATATTTTTTACTTTTCTAGTGATACTGTTTGATTTTTCCAACAGAATATCACTTGAATATTTAGCTAAATATACATGTTAAATCACTCTAAATCCAGCAACATACTAATGATATTATAAAAAAAGATAGGACATACCATAAAAGGCTGTATATAAGAAAAATGGATATATTATAATTTCATATTTATGCAAGAAGGTGAAAAAGTAAAAATGATCCCATAAAGAAGAGAGAAATAAAATATCACAAATCTCATTCAAACCCTAACAGCCGTCTTCAATTTTACATAAAAACACAGAAGACCAAATCCTTTCTTACACCACAATCCATTTTCTCCTCTCTAGAAATCGAATTTTTCCATTCTATTCTACCTATCTTTTTTTTCCAAACCTATATCCTCCTCTTTCTTTGTATAAAGTTTTATTTTCTTTCATATCTCTAACCAAGTTCCGTTTTTTAATGTTGAACATATCAAATCGATCTATGGCCATTACATTTCAAATATAGATTATACGTATAAAACCCAAACCTTTGTTGAAGATCTGAGTTTTCTTATTTCCATATTCTAAATTATTTATATTATCTTATCATTTTGAAAATAGAAAATAAATTTTTATGTGTTCAAACATGAAAATTTGTCAATTTCTATTTTTTTAAAGAGTTTTATGTTTTCAAATGTTGTACATACATGTTTTGATTATTTTTATGCATTGCCTACATTTATTTAGACATAATTATTTAAGAAATTATAATTTGAGTTTGTAGCAATAATATTGCATAAACAAATACAAATCACTTGGGGTGTAACCTTAGTTTTGGGGGATTAGGGGCTATAAAAGATTCCATTTTTATTTTTCTTCATTTTCCATCTTTAATTACATATGTTGTATTAGAATTTCACTTAAGGAATCTGCATTCACATTAAAATGTCTTATAAACATAATGTGTATAAAATGGCCATTGTCAAATCAGATAGATTTACATTCATTTAATTGATTAAATTAATTCATTATTTATATTTAGAATTGGGGAGTTTAATTCAATTGAATTAATTAGCCTAAATTTGGTTGAGAAGCAATATTAGATCTATACGTTGAATGTCTCGTGAATATATGTTGCTTTCACAACTGCATTCCTTAAATTTAAACACTCTCATATATAATTTTTTTTCTAATCCTTAGCTTAGGATTTTTGTTTAAAATTGATTGAATTTTATATTTGTTAGGTGCATTGTGAGCATTCATTTACAGATGGAAAAGAGAAGTGTTTGTACAGATGGAAAAGAGAAGTGTTTGTGCACTTTTACAGTTGTATGACTACATGGTCCAAGATGATGTAAGGAATAAACCCTAGGCATTGAAAGCACAAGTAACATAGTACCTGCTACAAACGTACATCCAAAATTGATATCTTCATGAAGTTGGAAAATTTTAAATCAATCAAAAGAAGTCTAGTTCATCATCTCTTAAAAGATTCAAAGGTTCCGAATCAACACGAGACAAAGGTATGATTTTGAGTGCTACTATTTTTGTGATTCTTATATGTTTAATTACTTTATACCACAAGACAAATAATTTTTATCGCAATTTCAAATTTTGTATTACAGGAGTAATTAGTAAAATTATTCAATAGAGGGACGAGGAGAGAGATGTTGGAAGAAGGAATCTCACAAAATATTCAAAGGCTCCGAATCAACACGTGGCAAAGGTCTGATTTTTGGTGCTACTTTTTTTGTCATTTTTTATGTTTAAGTACATCATATCACAAATTAGGAGTTTTTATCACAAATTTTGTATTATAGGAGTAATAAATACAAATGTTCAAGAGATGGAAGAGGAGAGGCATCTAAGTGAGCTATTCGGTTCAAAATACATGAGAGCTTGACTTCAATTTGATTGTGGTTTTTTGAAGAGAATCAGAAGGAACTTAAGCAAAGGTTCAATGATGGATCTTCTTTGAGAAGAGCCCCAACTTCGCAGCCAAACGAATTTTTCCTAGGTGCCCAACTCGTAGTCATTATTAAGAGGTCAACCCTAAAATATCTTTTATAATCATTTTGTAATAATTATAAGATTAAAAATTTAATACGAATTTTATCAAGCTCCAAATGAGCTAAACATGTTTGTAGCTTGATTTCTACTTTGTGAATCATATTATTCGCTTATAATTATTCGATGATTTTGATATTATGAATATTTGATTAAATTGATTGCTAGCCATAGAATATATATACATATCTTATGTTTAGTATATTAATCCCATAAAAAATACCCTTCGGGAATTTCCCAAGTTCTTACACTATCGCCCAAGATGAAGTATATGAACTGAAATAAATATATAATTGTGTTTCGTGATATATAATCCATAGATCGTAACAACAAGAATATCTTGTTAGAAAATTTTAATAATTATGGGCTCACATATGTAAATATTAAATGTGTACTGTTATCGTAAAAGTTTTATCCAATTGATTATGGTCTAATAAAGCTAATAACTGGATTAGGGGAATAAAAGTGTCATGGAATTAAAATGTAGATACTAATATATTATTTCTAGTTTATTGAGGGGTCAAACTGGATATAATAGAAGTTATTAATTATTAACTTCTAATAACTTCTTATTTCTTAACTGAACGCACGTTCAGAGAATTATAAGAAGGGGGTTATGGTCCCCAGATCATACACGCTCTGCTCTTTTCTCCCATCCCCATCTAAAGAGAAAAACCAAAAACACAGACGGTATAGATCTGGAAGATTCATTGCCCACTCCAACAAATCAAACATCACAATCATGGCTACGGGTACGCTTCCGCTATTCTCTTCTTTTATTCTTAATATTTTCAGTATAGATTATTTAGTATATTTATGGGTTTTGATTAAACACCAAATCCCTACAGTCGTATCAGAGCCTCCTATATTGAATTTATTATTGAATAAATTAGAATAATTTATTTCTTTTAATAATTTATATAGTTCCGTCTGAATATTTCTATTAAGTACGTTTTTTTGTACGTCTTCCGTAGTGATATGAAGGCAGATCGTTATATTATTTAGGTTTCATATTAGATTATGTTAAACAAAAGAGACTAGTAATAATGATACAAAAGTTTGTTTAGTTCTGTATTTTTTTTTGTCTTCAAAGCATGAAGATGACGGCTGTCATTTAAAATGTTTAATGATTATTTTATTTTTGTATGGCATCTGTTGGAATTATATATTTGTTTCATATATAGATAGCAGTGATGATTTCTTTTTTCTTTTCTTTTGTAAAATAGGAGTAGCAGTTACTACGTAACTTATGTTCCATATGAGATGTTATGTGATTGCGCATATATGACTGCCACTTCTGCATATGATTTTTTTTTTTAAATCATTTAATACTTTGACAATAGTATGTAAAGCTTTCGAATAAAAAAAAAAAAAAAATTGTTCAATGAATGTTTTCTTCCAAGGATAAAGATAATGTACGTAAACTAGATTTCTTTTATTTTTATTTTTGGTAAAGTTTTGATTTATAATAATAACAATGATAAGAAAACTTTGTTCAGATATGTTTTCTTTCAATACAAAGTAATGCAGCTGCTATGTGAATTGTTTAGTTATTTTTAATTTCTTTTCATGATAATGTTACAAAGAAATCAGTGGTATTTTTTGCCTTTTAACAAATAATATATGGTTCAATTTTATTTTTTTTGCATGGAATGACAGAATATTTTTTTGATTAATAGCATGCATCAATTAATTATGGCTTCCGTAGCATCAATAATAATATATACAAACATGTGAACTGTATATATTATTATTATCAATTGTTAAGCTTTGGTTAAATTTTTTGTTAAGCTCCTGGAATACATTTTTTTAGATTAAGCTATAATAATTTTTTTTTTCTTTCATATATTATGAATTCGGTTAAATTTTATTTTCTAATCTTAATTTATTTATATGATAAATTAGTTAGTGGATTTTATTATACCTTTGGTTGTTATAAGATTTAATTCAAATACAAATGATCCAGATCTTTCATTTTAAATGAAATAATTTATTTAGATGTCGCCAAAGTGACCGCTCTTATGTAAATTATTCAGGAAAAATGTTAGATATTTGTGAATATGTTATTCATGTGAGTACTAGTCGGCCTAAATGAAGATGACCACTTATATTGATTACACATATACTTGTAATAATAAGTACGTGACGATTATTTAGTTTATTTGTAAATAATGACTTGATCTAAAGATAAACTCATTATTTGACATGTGTTATTGTCAGCATTTGATTATTACAACAAGAATACTAATTGCAGTTAATATTATTGTCCAAAGACTTGATATTAATGTTGTGTTCAGTATCTTGAGATAGAATTGATCATTATTTGAATTTACAGATTATAGAACAAGGATATTAATGTGAGCATTGTTTGTTTATTTTTAATCCAGCTACTTCATCTGCTACTACAATATCTGCTAATGTCAACTCGATTCCCATACTTAATGGGAATAATTTCAAGGATTGGAAAGAGAACATTCTCATTGTTCTCGGCTGTATGGATCTGGACTTTGCACTAAGGGTTGAACAACCCCAACCTCTCACTCAGGAAAGTTCTCTTGAAGAGAAAAAGGAACATGAGAGGTGGGATCGTTCAAATCGCATGAGTCTAATGATTATCAAGCGTGGCATTCCAGAAGCCTTTAGAGGTGTAGATTCCGAAGGAATTACTAATGCTAAGGAGTTTATTGCTGAAATTGAGAAACGTTTTGCTAAAAACGATAAGGCTGAAACAAGCACGCTTCTGGCAAGCTTGATTTCAATGAAATATAAGGGAAAAGGCAATATAAGGGAGTACATCATGGAGATGTCACACATTGCTTCAAAACTTAAGGTTCTAAAACTCGACATGTCTGATGACTTGCTCGTGCATTTAGTACTTATATCACTTCCTCCACAATTTAACCAATTCAAGGTCAGTTATAACTGTCAAAAGGAGAAATGGACTCTTAATGAGCTCATTTCATACTGTGTGCAAGAGGAAGAAAGGTTGAAGCAAGAAAGAACTGAAAGTGCTCACTTAGCAAGCACCTCTAAAGATAAAAGCAAGAAAAGAAAATCAGAGAATAAGGCTGCTAAGGGTCCAACACAAAAGAAACAAACTCATGAACCAGGTGTTTGTTTCTTTTGTCAGAAGCCTGGACATATGAAGAAAGAATGTACGAAATATCACGCTTGGCGTGCTAAGAAAGGTACAATTCTTACTTTGGTCTCTGAGGTAAATTTAGCTTCAGTACCTAGAAATACTTGGTGGATAGATTCTGGTGCTACTACTCACATAAGTATTTCTATGCAGGGTTGCCTGAGCTACCGAAAGCCAAGTGATGGTGAAAGACACATCTTTGTGGGCGATGGAAAGTCGGTAGAGGTGGAGGCGATTGGTCATTTTAGATTGTTATTAGGAACTGGTTGTTATTTGGATTTAAAAGATACTTTTGTTGTATCCTCGTTTAGGCGTAATTTGATTTCAGTTTCTTTATTGGACAAATTAGGATATTGTTGTTCATTTGGAAACAATCATTTTAATTTATCTTTAAATTCTAATATTGTGGGAACCGGTTCACTAAGTGAATATGACAATTTATATTTACTTGACACAATCGCATCTTATAATGAAACCTTGAACGTGGAATCACGTGGTACTAAACGCAAGATAAATCAGGAAAATTCAGCATCATTATGGCATAAACGCTTAGGTCATATTTCAAAGAATAGAATTGAGCGACTTGTGTCTGATGGAATTTTAAATTCCCTTGACTTTTTGGATTTCAATATTTGTATTGAATGCATTAAGGGAAAACAGACCAAAACAAAGAGATTAGGTGCCAACAGAGCTTCAGATGTCTTAGAATTGATTCACACGGATATATGTGGACCATTTCCTACGTCTTCTTGGAATGGTCAACAATATTTTATATCATTCATAGACGATTACTCTCGTTATGGGTACCTATATCTAATTCATGAGAAATCTCAGTCTCTGGACGTGTTCAAGGCTTTTAAGTCTGAAGTTGAGAATCAACTAAACAAAACAATAAAAGCCATAAGGTCTGACCGTGGTGGTGAATATTACGGCAGAAATGATGGATCAGGTGAACAACGTTCAGGACCTTTTGCTAAATTCCTAGAGGAATGCGGTATCGTTCCACAATACACTATGCCAGGATCACCTAGCATGAATGGTGTTGCTGAGAGACGAAATAGGACTCTTAAGGATATGGTAAGGAGTATGATTAGTCATTCAACCTTACCAGAGTCACTCTGGGGAGAAGCATTAAAGACAGCAGCTTATATTCTTAATAGAGTACCAACTAAAGCAGTTACTAAAACACCTTATGAGCTTTGGACAGGTAGAAAACCTAGTCTAAAACATTTCCATATTTGGGGATGTCCAGCCGAGGCAAGGCCTTATAGGCCAAACGAAAGAAAACTGGACCCCAAAACAGTAAGTAGCTACTTTATTGGTTATTCTGAACGATCAAAAGGGTACAAATTTCATGATCCTACAATGAAGAACATATTTGAGACGGGAAATGCAATATTTTTTGAGGATGTTGAGTTTGGGGGGAGAAATAAGGTTAGAGACGTTGCTTTTGAGGAGGAATCCGTTTCGAATCCTATTTCTATTATCACTTTTGACAATGTACAAGTTCCTACACTAGTCATTGATCAAGAAGTGGATCCGGGACCTCAACAAGTCAACGTTGAACAACTTCCTATTCAAGATGAAATAATTATTCAAGAAGAACAAACTCAACAACCTCAACAACCTGTGCCAATAAGGCGATCCACTAGAGAAAGGAGAAACGCAGTTCCAGATGATTATATTGTGTATCTCCAAGAACATGAGGAAGAAAATTGCACGATGGAAGATGATCCAGTCAACTTTCATCATGCCATGAAAAGTTCTAACTCTCAAAAGTGGATTGAAGCAATGCATGATGAGTACAAGTCTATGCAAGACAATAAAGTTTGGGAACTTGTTCCGTTACCAGAAGGTGCAAAACCAATTGGTTGTAAGTGGATATTTAAAACCAAAAGGGATGCGAATGGTAATGTGGAAAGGTATAAGGCTCGACTTGTAGCTAAAGGCTTTACTCAAAAGGAAGGCATTGACTTCAAAGAGACTTTTTCTCCAGTATCATCAAAAGACTCTTTTCGGACAATTATGGCACTTGTTGCTCATTTTGATCTTGAGTTACATCAGATGGATGTTAAAACAGCGTTCTTAAATGGAGACATTAATGAGACGATTTATATGGTACAACCAGAAAACTTTGTTTCGGGAGATCCAAAGAATATGGTTTGCAAGTTAACTAAATCCATCTATGGACTCAAGCAAGCTTCTCGTCAATGGTACCACAAGTTTCATCAAGTCATTATCTCATTTGGTTTTGAGATAAATGCAGTAGATGATTGTGTGTATCACAAGTTCAGTGGGAGTAAATTCGTATTCCTGGTTTTGTATGTCGATGACATATTACTTGCAACTAATGATATAAGCATCTTGCACGAAACTAAGAAATTTCTTTCAAAGAATTTTGAGATGAAAGATCTTGGAGACGCCTCTTTTGTATTGGGAATCCAAATATACCGTGATCGTTCTCGAGGTATTCTTGGATTATCACAAAAGAGTTATATCGATAAAGTACTTAAAAGATTTGGCATGCAAAACAGTAGACCAGGTGACACCCCTGTCGCTAAAGGAGACAAATTCAGTTTAACTCAATGCCCTAAAGGAAACCTTGAAATTCAAGAAATGCAGAAGATTCCCTATGCATCAGCAGTTGGGAGTCTAATGTATGCTCAAGTGTGTACACGTCCGGATATTGCGTACATTGTTGGCATGTTAGGCAGATATCTCAGTAACCCTGGTATGGAACATTGGAAAGCAGCCAAGCGGGTAATGAGATACTTGAAGAGAACAAAAGATTTTATGCTCACATATAAGAAATCGGATCAGTTGGAGATTATTGGGTATTCAGACTCCGATTTTGCAGGATGCCAAGATAGTAGAAAATCTACACCAGGCTATATATATCTCTTAGCTGGAGGTGCTATATCGTGGAAGAGTGTCAAACAAACACTTGTAGCTTCTTCCACTATGGCAGCAGAATTTGTAGCATGTTATGAGGCATCTAATCAAGGAATATGGCTTCGAAATTTTGTCACTAGGCTGCGCATTTTAGAAAATGTAGAAAGACCACTAAAGTTATATTGTGACAATAAATCAGCAGTACTATATTCAAACAACAATAGGAGCTCATCTAAGTCAAAACATATTGACATAAAGTTCCTTGTTGTGAAAGAACGGGTACAGAGTGGAGAAATATATATAGAGCACATTGGAACAAACTCTATGATTGCGGATCCGCTTACTAAAGGATTACCACCCAAAGTCTTTCATGAGCATACCGCTCACATGGGTGTTATATTACATGAAGATGTGATGATTTAGTGGGAGTTTAAGTTTTTTATTTATTTATTGCTCTATGTTTTTAATTTAGAAACATTATGTATTTGGATATTTTATGTAGAAGTAAAGCATTTAGTTCTTTTACACTCTGCCAGTTCGGTTTTGTTTAATCTCACTAAGGTTTAAAGTTGGACCAGTTGGAAATAGGCATGTTCAGACCATATTACATGTAATTTCCATGCTATGCATCCATGATTGATCTATGTCATTTGATTATATTGGTATATGTGATTATTGATGGATTTAGTTGCGCTAAATGTGACGAAAGTCCCATTAGTCCTGTATCATTATAGTTGATGGACAAGATTGTTTGAAATACCTCTATATATGATAACATTTTGGAGCGCTCATAAGGTTATACACATTCATAAAGTAACATATGTGGCCCAAGTGGGAGATTGTTAGAAAATTTTAATAATTATGGGCTCACATATGTAAATATTAAATGTGTACTGTTATCGTAAAAGTTTTATCCAATTGATTATGGTCTAATAAATTTAATAATTGGATTAGGAGAATAAAAGTGTCATGGAATTAAAATGTAGATACTAATATATTATTTCTAGTTTATTGAGGGGTCAAACTGGATATAATAGAAGTTATTAATTATTAACTTCTAATAACTTCTTATTTCTTAACTGAACGCACGTTCAGAGAATTATAAGAAGGGGGTTATGGTCCCCAGATCATACACGCTCTGCTCTTTTCTCCCATCCCCATCTAAAGAGAAAAACCAAAAACACAGACGGTATAGATCTGGAAGATTCATTGCCCACTCCAACAAATCAAACATCACAATCATGGCTACGGGTACTCTTCCGCTATTCTCTTCTTTTATTCTTAATATTTTCAGTATAGATTATTTAGTATATTTATGGGTTTTGATTAAACACCAAATCCCTACATATCTAATATGTGGTTAGAATCTATCAAGCTTACAAGACTTAGGGTCACTCAGTAAAGGTATCTAAGTACTTACGTGGACCTTTGAATCCCGACTAATGGGTTTAACCCAACTCCTCCTTAATTAGAATACAATGTTTGCTTAAAAATTTGTGAAGCTAAGCAGTTTGAGTTGTATCTAATATATACTCGTTAATTGCTATATTTTACTTGTTATATTATATTATTACACTAGTTGAACACTTTATATTAATTTTACATTCCCCGTAGAGAATGATTTTCTTACTATTATATTAATTATAACAATTAATGACGTGTGGAGAATAAACGTATCTAGTATGTGAATTATATCACCCCCAAGGCCCGATAGCAACCGCAATGAAAGCCGACTATTTTCCTTGGTCCTTTATGCTGCAAAACTCACGATCTAACTAAAGCGTTTGATCAAATACTAACAAAAAAATCGATATATGTATGGATAATAAATTTTTGCTTTAAGAAATCACCATATTTTACTTTTGAATATATACAGAGCCCCATCTATGGATATTAAATTTTATAATTATTACGTTAAAGGGTGCAACTATTCATAAGAGTATAGAGAAATAAAAAGTGAGATGAGATTATGGTGTCTATAGAGAATAAAAGTCAAAAGAAATACAGGTGGTCTTAAAACATATTTGGTGCTCTGGTGGTTGTAAACGAGTATATCGAAAACAAGATGTGAAAGCTTGTTTTAATTTCGCGAGACCTACTTAGTCGAACTCAAGTAAGTAAGATGTTTTACCTTGTTTGTTTAACGTCTCCAAAAGTCCTTTTTTCGCACCAAACTAGAGTTGTTCACGAATATTTGTTTCTTAAATGGTTAAGCGGAACTTCCTTGAACACGTGTAAGATGTTATAGGATTTTTGTTTAAATTCTTCGAAAGATCTTTTTTTGAACCAAACTCGATTTGTTCACAGATAAATTGTTTATTAAATGGTAAAGCGAAACTTCCTTGAACACACGTAAGATGTTCTAGCTTGTTTGTTTAAATTCTCTAAAAGATCTTTTTTCAAACTAAACTTGAATTAGAGATTAAACTTATTTATAAACTAATGAGTTCGAAAGAGTTTCTCAATTATATCCTTAGTGGCAAAAATTCTTTCCTCTTTGGAGGGAGGTTTTGAAAAAGAGACAAGCCATAGTTGGAAAATAGGTGGGAAAACTATACCACTAGATAATAATAATAATAATAATAATAATAATAATAATAATAATAATAATAATAATAATAATAATAATAATGAAAGAAGTACCACACCACAAACATATTCTATTGCCCGACCATAATCCTTGACACCAAACCACTACCAAGATAGAAAAAAACTGAACACTTTAAACCAAATCCGCTCATGCATGATGGGAATTGTTAAATTTCAATTTTAGTAATGCAGTCAATTCACAAAAATGAAATTAAAATGTTTGCTTCTCCTCCAAATTTAAAAAGGAGGTTGAGCTTAAAATTAATTATAATTTATATTTTCCGTGAAACAAAACAAGCGAAGACGACAGAAAAAAGAAGAACTCCACTAGCTAACCAACCACCTAGGTGTTGTTTCAAATTCCAACACTTGAAGAAATATCACTTGCCCATTCAGTATTACGCGTCCCATTAACCTTTTAACTACAATGCAAACACCCTAAATAATATCAAATCTTGACAAGCAAGTCACTTATTATTAACATAGAATTTATAATCATCATCATCACCAAATCATCATTATATCCAACATCATTCTAGAATATAGAGCTAATTTTTCTCATGAATCAATGTTAATTTTTATATTTATATGTATAAATTTTTTTAAATAAAATTATTCAATATCTATAATACTCTATATATATATATATATATGATAATATTAAGTATATATGGTACATAGGTTTTAAAATATAAATCAGCGATTTATTATTAAACATGTTAAAACTTTTGAGATTTGTTTGTTATTAGAGTAATTATAGACATTGAACTATTTGGTGCCAAACAAGTACTCTGCTTTTATATCTTATAATAATAATATGTGTTTATGCGTGCATGTGGAAAAAAGGTTTTGTCTTCATGAAATCATCATCTTTCTTTTTGGTATATGGAGAAACCGGTGAAAAATGTTTCTAGAAAAGAAAATACTACTCTTTACATGAATTTCAATGTAAGTTTCGTTGTTTTCAATTTTTTTAATAGTGTAGTTTTACTTTTAATTGAAAATCATTTCTTTTAAATTTATATAAAAATATATTTTTTACTTTTCTAGTGATACTGTTTGATTTTTCCAACAGAATATCACTTGAATATTTAGCTAAATATACATGTTAAATCACTCTAAATCCAGCAACATACTAATGATATTATAAAAAAAGATAGGACATACCATAAAAGGCTGTATATAAGAAAAATGGATATATTATAATTTCATATTTATGCAAGAAGGTGAAAAAGTAAAAATGATCCCATAAAGAAGAGAGAAATAAAATATCACAAATCTCATTCAAACCCTAACAGCCGTCTTCAATTTTACATAAAAACACAGAAGACCAAATCCTTTCTTACACCACAATCCATTTTCTCCTCTCTAGAAATCGAATTTTTCCATTCTATTCTACCTATCTTTTTTTTCCAAACCTATATCCTCCTCTTTCTTTGTATAAAGTTTTATTTTCTTTCATATCTCTAACCAAGTTCCGTTTTTTAATGTTGAACATATCAAATCGATCTATGGCCATTACATTTCAAATATAGATTATACGTATAAAACCCAAACCTTTGTTGAAGATCTGAGTTTTCTTATTTCCATATTCTAAATTATTTATATTATCTTATCATTTTGAAAATAGAAAATAAATTTTTATGTGTTCAAACATGAAAATTTGTCAATTTCTATTTTTTTAAAGAGTTTTATGTTTTCAAATGTTGGACATACATGTTTTGATTATTTTTATGCATTGCCTACATTTATTTAGACATAATTATTTAAGAAATTATAATTTGAGTTTGTAGCAATAATATTGCATAAACAAATACAAATCACTTGGGGTGTAACCTTAGTTTTGGGGGATTAGGGGCTATAAAAGATTCCATTTTTATTTTTCTTCATTTTCCATCTTTAATTGCATATGTTGTATTAGAATTTCACTTAAGGAATCTGCATTCACATTAAAATGTCTTATAAACATAATGTGTATAAAATGGCCATTGTCAAATCAGATAGATTTACATTCATTTAATTGATTAAATTAATTCATTATTTATATTTAGAATTGGGGAGTTTAATTCAATTGAATTAATTAGCCTAAATTTGGTTGAGAAGCAATATTAGATCTATACGTTGAATGTCTCGTGAATATATGTTGCTTTCACAACTGCATTCCTTAAATTTAAACACTCTCATATATAATTTTTTTTCTAATCCTTAGCTTAGGATTTTTGTTTAAAATTGATTGAATTTTATATTTGTTAGGTGCATTGTGAGCATTCATTTACAGATGGAAAAGAGAAGTGTTTGTACAGATGGAAAAGAGAAGTGTTTGTGCACTTTTACAGTTGTATGACTACATGGTCCAAGATGATGTAAGGAATAAACCCTAGGCATTGAAAGCACAAGTAACATAGTACCTGCTACAAACGTACATCCAAAATTGATATCTTCATGAAGTTGGAAAATTTTAAATCAATCAAAAGAAGTCTAGTTCATCATCTCTTAAAAGATTCAAAGGTTCCGAATCAACACGAGACAAAGGTATGATTTTGAGTGCTACTATTTTTGTGATTCTTATATGTTTAATTACTTTATACCACAAGACAAATAATTTTTATCGCAATTTCAAATTTTGTATTACAGGAGTAATTAGTAAAATTATTCAATAGAGGGACGAGGAGAGAGATGTTGGAAGAAGGAATCTCACAAAATATTCAAAGGCTCCGAATCAACACGTGGCAAAGGTCTGATTTTTGGTGCTACTTTTTTTGTCATTTTTTATGTTTAAGTACATCATATCACAAATTAGGAGTTTTTATCACAAATTTTGTATTATAGGAGTAATAAATACAAATGTTCAAGAGATGGAAGAGGAGAGGCATCTAAGTGAGCTATTCGGTTCAAAATACATGAGAGCTTGACTTCAATTTGATTGTGGTTTTTTGAAGAGAATCAGAAGGAACTTAAGCAAAGGTTCAATGATGGATCTTCTTTGAGAAGAGCCCCAACTTCGCAGCCAAACGAATTTTTCCTAGGTGCCCAACTCGTAGTCATTATTAAGAGGTCAACCCTAAAATATCTTTTATAATCATTTTGTAATAATTATAAGATTAAAAATTTAATACGAATTTTATCAAGCTCCAAATGAGCTAAACATGTTTGTAGCTTGATTTCTACTTTGTGAATCATATTATTCGCTTATAATTATTCGATGATTTTGATATTATGAATATTTGATTAAATTGATTGCTAGCCATAGAATATATATACATATCTTATGTTTAGTATATTAATCCCATAAAAAATACCCTTCGGGAATTTCCCAAGTTCTTACACTATCGCCCAAGATGAAGTATATGAACTGAAATAAATATATAATTGTGTTTCGTGATATATAATCCATAGATCGTAACAACAAGAATATCTTGTTAGAAAATTTTAATAATTATGGGCTCACATATGTAAATATTAAATGTGTACTGTTATCGTAAAAGTTTTATCCAATTGATTATGGTCTAATAAAGCTAATAACTGGATTAGGGGAATAAAAGTGTCATGGAATTAAAATGTAGATACTAATATATTATTTCTAGTTTATTGAGGGGTCAAACTGGATATAATAGAAGTTATTAATTATTAACTTCTAATAACTTCTTATTTCTTAACTGAACGCACGTTCAGAGAATTATAAGAAGGGGGTTATGGTCCCCAGATCATACACGCTCTGCTCTTTTCTCCCATCCCCATCTAAAGAGAAAAACCAAAAACACAGACGGTATAGATCTGGAAGATTCATTGCCCACTCCAACAAATCAAACATCACAATCATGGCTACGGGTACGCTTCCGCTATTCTCTTCTTTTATTCTTAATATTTTCAGTATAGATTATTTAGTATATTTATGGGTTTTGATTAAACACCAAATCCCTACAGTGGTATCAGAGCCTCCTATATTGAATTTATTATTAAATAAATTAGAATAATTTATTTCTTTTAATAATTTATATAGTTCCGTCTGAATATTTCTATTAAGTACGTTTTTTTGTACGTCTTCCGTAGTGATATGAAGGCAGATCAGTTATATTATTTAGGTTTCATATTAGATTATGTTAAACAAAAGAGACTAGTAATAATGATACAAAAGTTTGTTTAGTTCTGTATTTTTTTTTGTCTTCAAAGCATGAAGATGACGGCTGTCATTTAAAATGTTTAATGATTATTTTATTTTTGTATGGCATCTGTTGGAATTATATATTTGTTTCATATATAGATAGCAGTGATGATTTCTTTTTTCTTTTCTTTTGTAAAATAGGAGTAGCAGTTACTACGTAACTTATGTTCCATATGAGATGTTATGTGATTGCGCATATATGACTGCCACTTCTGCATATGATTTTTTTTTTTTAAATCATTTAATACTTTGACAATAGTATGTAAAGCTTTCGAATAAAAAAAAAAAAAAATTGTTCAATGAATGTTTTCTTCCAAGGATAAAGATAATGTACGTAAACTAGATTTCTTTTATTTTTATTTTTGGTAAAGTTTTGATTTATAATAATAACAATGATAAGAAAACTTTGTTCAGATATGTTTTCTTTCAATACAAAGTAATGCAGCTGCTATGTGAATTGTTTAGTTATTTTTAATTTCTTTTCATGATAATGTTACAAAGAAATCAGTGGTATTTTTTGCCTTTTAACAAATAATATATGGTTCAATTTTATTTTTTTTGCATGGAATGACAGAATATTTTTTTGATTAATAGCATGCATCAATTAATTATGGCTTCCGTAGCATCAATAATAATATATACAAACATGTGAACTGTATATATTATTATTATCAATTGTTAAGCTTTGGTTAAATTTTTTGTTAAGCTCCTGGAATACATTTTTTTAGATTAAGCTATAATAATTTTTTTTTTCTTTCATATATTATGAATTCGGTTAAATTTTATTTTCTAATCTTAATTTATTTATATGATAAATTAGTTAGTGGATTTTATTATACCTTTGGTTGTTATAAGATTTAATTCAAATACAAATGATCCAGATCTTTCATTTTAAATGAAATAATTTATTTAGATGTCACCAAAGTGACCGCTCTTATGTAAATTATTCAGGAAAAATGTTAGATATTTGTGAATATGTTATTCATGTGAGTACTAGTCGGCCTAAATGAAGATGACCACTTATATTGATTACACATATACTTGTAATAATAAGTACGTGACGATTATTTAGTTTATTTGTAAATAATGACTTGATCTAAAGATAAACTCATTATTTGACATGTGTTATTGTCAGCATTTGATTATTACAACAAGAATACTAATTGCAGTTAATATTATTGTCCAAAGACTTGATATTAATGTTGTGTTCAGTATCTTGAGATAGAATTGATCATTATTTGAATTTACAGATTATAGAACAAGGATATTAATGTGAGCATTGTTTGTTTATTTTTAATCCAGCTACTTCATCTGCTACTACAATATCTGCTAATGTCAACTCGATTCCCATACTTAATGGGAATAATTTCAAGGATTGGAAAGAGAACATTCTCATTGTTCTCGGCTGTATGGATCTGGACTTTGCACTAAGGGTTGAACAACCCCAACCTCTCACTCAGGAAAGTTCTCTTGAAGAGAAAAAGGAACATGAGAGGTGGGATCGTTCAAATCGCATGAGTCTAATGATTATCAAGCGTGGCATTCCAGAAGCCTTTAGAGGTGTAGATTCCGAAGGAATTACTAATGCTAAGGAGTTTATTGCTGAAATTGAGAAACGTTTTGCTAAAAACGATAAGGCTGAAACAAGCACGTTTCTGGCAAGCTTGATTTCAATGAAATATAAGGGAAAAGGCAATATAAGGGAGTACATCATGGAGATGTCACACATTGCTTCAAAACTTAAGGTTCTAAAACTCGACATGTCTGATGACTTGCTCGTGCATTTAGTACTTATATCACTTCCTCCACAATTTAACCAATTCAAGGTCAGTTATAACTGTCAAAAGGAGAAATGGACTCTTAATGAGCTCATTTCATACTGTGTGCAAGAGGAAGAAAGGTTGAAGCAAGAAAGAACTGAAAGTGCTCACTTAGCAAGCACCTCTAAAGATAAAAGCAAGAAAAGAAAATCAGAGAATAAGGCTGCTAAGGGTCCAACACAAAAGAAACAAACTCATGAACCAGGTGTTTGTTTCTTTTGTCAGAAGCCTGGACATATGAAGAAAGAATGTACGAAATATCACGCTTGGCGTGCTAAGAAAGGTACAATTCTTACTTTGGTCTGTTCTGAGGTAAATTTAGCTTCAGTACCTAGAAATACTTGGTGGATAGATTCTGGTGCTACTACTCACATAAGTATTTCTATGCAGGGTTGCCTGAGCTACCGAAAGCCAAGTGATGGTGAAAGACACATCTTTGTGGGCGATGGAAAGTCGGTAGAGGTGGAGGCGATTGGTCATTTTAGATTGTTATTAGGAACTGGTTGTTATTTGGATTTAAAAGATACTTTTGTTGTATCCTCGTTTAGGCGTAATTTGATTTCAGTTTCTTTATTGGACAAATTAGGATATTGTTGTTCATTTGGAAACAATCATTTTAATTTATCTTTAAATTCTAATATTGTGGGAACCGGTTCACTAAGTGAATATGACAATTTATATTTACTTGACACAATCGCATCTTATAATGAAACCTTGAACGTGGAATCACGTGGTACTAAACGCAAGATAAATCAGGAAAATTCAGCATCATTATGGCATAAACGCTTAGGTCATATTTCAAAGAATAGAATTGAGCGACTTGTGTCTGATGGAATTTTAAATTCCCTTGACTTTTTGGATTTCAATATTTGTATTGAATGCATTAAGGGAAAACAGACCAAAACAAAGAGATTAGGTGCCAACAGAGCTTCAGATGTCTTAGAATTGATTCACACGGATATATGTGGACCATTTCCTACGTCTTCTTGGAATGGTCAACAATATTTTATATCATTCATAGACGATTACTCTCGTTATGGGTACCTATATCTAATTCATGAGAAATCTCAGTCTCTGGACGTGTTCAAGGCTTTTAAGTCTGAAGTTGAGAATCAACTAAACAAAACAATAAAAGCCATAAGGTCTGACCGTGGTGGTGAATATTACGGCAGAAATGATGGATCAGGTGAACAACGTTCAGGACCTTTTGCTAAATTCCTAGAGGAATGCGGTATCGTTCCACAATACACTATGCTAGGATCACCTAGCATGAATGGTGTTGCTGAGAGACGAAATAGGACTCTTAAGGATATGGTAAGGAGTATGATTAGTCATTCAACCTTACCAGAGTCACTCTGGGGAGAAGCATTAAAGACAGCAGCTTATATTCTTAATAGAGTACCAACTAAAGCAGTTACTAAAACACCTTATGAGCTTTGGACAGGTAGAAAACCTAGTCTAAAACATTTCCATATTTGGGGATGTCCAGCCGAGGCAAGGCCTTATAGGCCAAACGAAAGAAAACTGGACCCCAAAACAGTAAGTAGCTACTTTATTGGTTATTCTGAACGATCAAAAGGGTACAAATTTCATGATCCTACAATGAAGAACATATTTGAGACGGGAAATGCAATATTTTTTGAGGATGTTGAGTTTGGGGGGAGAAATAAGGTTAGAGACGTTGCTTTTGAGGAGGAATCCGTTTCGAATCCTATTTCTATTATCACTTTTGACAATGTACAAGTTCCTACACTAGTCATTGATCAAGAAGTGGATCCGGGACCTCAACAAGTCAACGTTGAACAACTTCCTATTCAAGATGAAATAATTATTCAAGAAGAACAAACTCAACAACCTCAACAACCTGTGCCAATAAGGCGATCCACTAGAGAAAGGAGAAACGCAGTTCCAGATGATTATATTGTGTATCTCCAAGAACATGAGGAAGAAAATTGCACGATGGAAGATGATCCAGTCAACTTTCATCATGCCATGAAAAGTTCTAACTCTCAAAAGTGGATTGAAGCAATGCATGATGAGTACAAGTCTATGCAAGACAATAAAGTTTGGGAACTTGTTCCGTTACCAGAAGGTGCAAAACCAATTGGTTGTAAGTGGATATTTAAAACCAAAAGGGATGCGAATGGTAATGTGGAAAGGTATAAGGCTCGACTTGTAGCTAAAGGCTTTACTCAAAAGGAAGGCATTGACTTCAAAGAGACTTTTTCTCCAGTATCATCAAAAGACTCTTTTCGGACAATTATGGCACTTGTTGCTCATTTTGATCTTGAGTTACATCAGATGGATGTTAAAACAGCGTTCTTAAATGGAGACATTAATGAGACGATTTATATGGTACAACCAGAAAACTTTGTTTCGGGAGATCCAAAGAATATGGTTTGCAAGTTAACTAAATCCATCTATGGACTCAAGCAAGCTTCTCGTCAATGGTACCACAAGTTTCATCAAGTCATTATCTCATTTGGTTTTGAGATAAATGCAGTAGATGATTGTGTGTATCACAAGTTCAGTGGGAGTAAATTCGTATTCCTGGTTTTGTATGTCGATGACATATTACTTGCAACTAATGATATAAGCATCTTGCACGAAACTAAGAAATTTCTTTCAAAGAATTTTGAGATGAAAGATCTTGGAGACGCCTCTTTTGTATTGGGAATCCAAATATACCGTGATCGTTCTCGAGGTATTCTTGGATTATCACAAAAGAGTTATATCGATAAAGTACTTAAAAGATTTGGCATGCAAAACAGTAGACCAGGTGACACCCCTGTCGCTAAAGGAGACAAATTCAGTTTAACTCAATGCCCTAAAGGAAACCTTGAAATTCAAGAAATGCAGAAGATTCCCTATGCATCAGCAGTTGGGAGTCTAATGTATGCTCAAGTGTGTACACGTCCGGATATTGCGTACATTGTTGGCATGTTAGGCAGATATCTCAGTAACCCTGGTATGGAACATTGGAAAGCAGCCAAGCGGGTAATGAGATACTTGAAGAGAACAAAAGATTTTATGCTCACATATAAGAAATCGGATCAGTTGGAGATTATTGGGTATTCAGACTCCGATTTTGCAGGATGCCAAGATAGTAGAAAATCTACACCAGGCTATATATATCTCTTAGCTGGAGGTGCTATATCGTGGAAGAGTGTCAAACAAACACTTGTAGCTTCTTCCACTATGGCAGCAGAATTTGTAGCATGTTATGAGGCATCTAATCAAGGAATATGGCTTCGAAATTTTGTCACTAGGCTGCGCATTTTAGAAAATGTAGAAAGACCACTAAAGTTATATTGTGACAATAAATCAGCAGTACTATATTCAAACAACAATAGGAGCTCATCTAAGTCAAAACATATTGACATAAAGTTCCTTGTTGTGAAAGAACGGGTACAGAGTGGAGAAATATATATAGAGCACATTGGAACAAACTCTATGATTGCGGATCCGCTTACTAAAGGATTACCACCCAAAGTCTTTCATGAGCATACCGCTCACATGGGTGTTATATTACATGAAGATGTGATGATTTAGTGGGAGTTTAAGTTTTTTATTTATTTATTGCTCTATGTTTTTAATTTAGAAACATTATGTATTTGGATATTTTATGTAGAAGTAAAGCATTTAGTTCTTTTACACTCTGCCAGTTCGGTTTTGTTTAATCTCACTAAGGTTTAAAGTTGGACCAGTTGGAAATAGGCATGTTCAGACCATATTACATGTAATTTCCATGCTATGCATCCATGATTGATCTATGTCATTTGATTATATTGGTATATGTGATTATTGATGGATTTAGTTGCGCTAAATGTGACGAAAGTCCCATTAGTCCTGTATCATTATAGTTGATGGACAAGATTGTTTGAAATACCTCTATATATGATAACATTTTGGAGCGCTCATAAGGTTATACACATTCATAAAGTAACATATGTGGCCCAAGTGGGAGATTGTTAGAAAATTTTAATAATTATGGGCTCACATATGTAAATATTAAATGTGTACTGTTATCGTAAAAGTTTTATCCAATTGATTATGGTCTAATAAATTTAATAATTGGATTAGGAGAATAAAAGTGTCATGGAATTAAAATGTAGATACTAATATATTATTTCTAGTTTATTGAGGGGTCAAACTGGATATAATAGAAGTTATTAATTATTAACTTCTAATAACTTCTTATTTCTTAACTGAACGCACGTTCAGAGAATTATAAGAAGGGGGTTATGGTCCCCAGATCATACACGCTCTGCTCTTTTCTCCCATCCCCATCTAAAGAGAAAAACCAAAAACACAGACGGTATAGATCTGGAAGATTCATTGCCCACTCCAACAAATCAAACATCACAATCATGGCTACGGGTACTCTTCCGCTATTCTCTTCTTTTATTCTTAATATTTTCAGTATAGATTATTTAGTATATTTATGGGTTTTGATTAAACACCAAATCCCTACATATCTAATATGTGGTTAGAATCTATCAAGCTTACAAGACTTAGGGTCACTCAGTAAAGGTATCTAAGTACTTACGTGGACCTTTGAATCCCGACTAATGGGTTTAACCCAACTCCTCCTTAATTAGAATACAATGTTTGCTTAAAAATTTGTGAAGCTAAGCAGTTTGAGTTGTATCTAATATATACTCGTTAATTGCTATATTTTACTTGTTATATTATATTATTACACTAGTTGAACACTTTATATTAATTTTACATTCCCCGTAGAGAATGATTTTCTTACTATTATATTAATTATAACAATTAATGACGTGTGGAGAATAAACGTATCTAGTATGTGAATTATATCACCCCCAAGGCCCGATAGCAACCGCAATGAAAGCCGACTATTTTCCTTGGTCCTTTATGCTGCAAAACTCACGATCTAACTAAAGCGTTTGATCAAATACTAACAAAAAAATCGATATATGTATGGATAATAAATTTTTGCTTTAAGAAATCACCATATTTTACTTTTGAATATATACAGAGCCCCATCTATGGATATTAAATTTTATAATTATTACGTTAAAGGGTGCAACTATTCATAAGAGTATAGAGAAATAAAAAGTGAGATGAGATTATGGTGTCTATAGAGAATAAAAGTCAAAAGAAATACAGGTGGTCTTAAAACATATTTGGTGCTCTGGTGGTTGTAAACGAGTATATCGAAAACAAGATGTGAAAGCTTGTTTTAATTTCGCGAGACCTACTTAGTCGAACTCAAGTAAGTAAGATGTTTTACCTTGTTTGTTTAACGTCTCCAAAAGTCCTTTTTTCGCACCAAACTAGAGTTGTTCACGAATATTTGTTTCTTAAATGGTTAAGCGGAACTTCCTTGAACACGTGTAAGATGTTATAGGATTTTTGTTTAAATTCTTCGAAAGATCTTTTTTTGAACTAAACTCGATTTGTTCACAGATAAATTGTTTATTAAATGGTAAAGCGAAACTTCCTTGAACACACGTAAGATGTTCTAGCTTGTTTGTTTAAATTCTCTAAAAGATCTTTTTTCAAACTAAACTTCAGATTCATGAACAATTTGTTTCTTAAATGGTTGAGCGAAACTTCCTTGAACAACTGATAATGGATGAAATATATAATCTATAATCAAAATTTTAATATTAATAAAGAAATTCAAATCTTAAGAAATTATAAAATCTTATTTAATATTTGAAATTCATTAATATATTTACAAATAAATAAAATATTAATTTATAAATCATAATATAAACGATTAATTAACAAACTTGTTTGAACGAACTCAGTTCATACAAAGCTTTAACCGAACTCAGTTCTAACAAACCTTGAATCGAACTCTGTTTAAACAAAACTTAAATTAGAGATTAAACTTATTTATAAACTAATGAGTTCGAAAGAGTTTCTCATTTATATCCTTAGTGGCAAAAATTCTTTTCTCTTTGGAGGAAGGTTTTGAAAAAGAGAGAAGCCATAGTTGAAAAATAGGTGGGAAAACTATACCGCTAGATAATAATAATATTAATAATAATAATAATAATAATAAAAATAATAATAATAATAATAATAATAATAATAATAATAATAATAATAATAATAATAATAATAATAATAATAATAATAATAATGAATGAAGTACCACACCACAAACCTATTCTATTGGCCAACCATAATCCTTGACACCAAACCACTATCAAGATAGAAAAAAACTGAACACTTTAAATCAAAGCCGGTCATGCATGATGGGAATTGTTAAATTTCAATTTTAGTAACGGAGTCAATTCACAAAAATGAAATTAAAAAGTTTGCTTCTCCTCCAAATTTAAAAAAAGAGATTGAGCTTAAAATTAATTATAATTTATATTTTTCGTGAAACAAAACAAGCGAAGAAGACAGAAGAAAGAAGAACTCCACTAGCTAACCAACTACCTAGGTGTTGTTTCAAGTTCCAACACCTGAAGAAATATCACTTGCCCATTCAGTATTACCTATCCCATTAACCTTTTAACTGCAATGCAAACACCCTAAATAATACCAAAACTTGACAAGCAAGTCACTGATTATTAACATAGATTTTATAATCATCATCATCACCAAATCATCATTATATCCACAACATCATTCTAGATTATAGATCTAATTTTTCTCATAAATCAATGTGAATTTTTATATTTATATGTATAAATTTTTTGAATAAAATTATTCAAGATCTATAATACTCTATATATATATTTGATAATATTTAGTATATATGGTACATATGATTTCAAATGTAAATCAGCAATTTAGTATTAAACATGTTAAAACTTTTGAGATTTGTTTGTTATTAGAGTAATTTTAGACATTGAACTATCTGATGCATAACAAGAACTCTGCCTTTATATCTTATACTCCCTCCGTTCCACTTAAATTGTCCACTTAGTTTTTCACACATATTAAGAAACATAATAAATGCATTTACCATTACAAAAATACCCCTAATAAAGTATCTTGATATCTTAAATATGTATTGGAAATATAAATTTTAATATTTTAATAAGGGTAATAGTGGAAATAGTAGTTAAAAAAGTGTCTTGGACTTCTAAGTGGACAATATATTTGGAACATTAATTTTAGTAAGTGGACAATTTAAGTGGAACGGAGGGAGTAATAATAATATGTGTGTATGCGTGCATGTGGACAAAAGGTTTTTGTTTCATGAAATCATCATCTTTCTTTTTGGTATATGGAGAAACCGGTTGAAAAGGTTTCTAGAAAAGAAAATACTACTCTTTACATGAATTTAAATGTAAGTTTCGTTGTTTTCAATTTCTTTTAATAGTGTAGTTTTACTTTTAATTGAAAATCGTTTCTTTTAAATAAATATAAAAATATATTTTTTACTTTTCTAGTGCTTGAATATTTAGCGAAATATACATGTTAAGTCATACAAATGATATTATAAAAAAAGATACTACAAACCATAAAAGGCTGTATATAAGAAAAATGGATATATAATAATTTCATATTTTGGCAAGAAGGTGAAAAAATAAAAATGATACCAGAAAGAAGAGAGAAATAAAATATCATAAATCTCATTCAAACCCTAATAGCCGTCTTCAATTTTACATAAAAACACAAAAGATCAAATCCTTTCTTACACCACGATCCATTTTCTCCTCTCTAGATTCTTCCATTCTACTCTACCTATATTTTTTTTTCCTAGCCTATATCCTCCTATTTCTTTGTATAAAGTTTTATTTTCTTTCCTATCTCTAACCAAGTTCCGTTTTTTAATGTTGAACATATCAAATCGATCTATGGCCATTACATTTCAAATATAGATTATACGTATAAAACCCAAACCTTTGTTGAAGATCTGAGTTTTCTTATTTCCATATTCTAAATTATTTATATTATCTTATCATTTTGAAAATAGAAAATAATTTTTATGTGTTAAAACATGAAAATTTGTCAATTTCTATTTTTTTAAAGAGTTTTATGTTTTCAAATATTGTACGTACATGTTTTGATTATTTTTATGCATTGCCTACATTTATTTAGACATAATTATTTAAGAAATTATAATTTGAGTTTGTAGCAATAATATTGCATAAACAAATACAAATCACTTGGGGTGTAACCTTAGTTTTGGGGGATTAGGGGCTATAAAAGATTCCATTTTTATTTTTCTTCATTTTCCATCTTTAATTGCATATGTTGTATTAGAATTTCACTTAAAGAATCTGCATTCACATTAAAATGTCTTATAAACACAATGTGTATAAAATGGTCATTGTCAAATCAGTTAGATTTACATTCATTTAATTGATTAAATTAATTCATTATTTATATTTAGAATTGGGGATTGAATTAATTAGCCTAAATTTGGTTGAGAAGCAATATTAGATCTATACGTCGAATGTCTCGTGAATATATGTTGCTTTCACAACTGCATTCCTTAAATTTAAACACTCTTATATATAATTTTTTATCTAATCCTTAGCTTAGGATTTTTGTTTAAAATTGATTGAATTTTATATTTGTTAGGTGCATTGTGAGCATTCATTTACAGATGGAAAAGAAAAGTGTTTGTGCACTTTTACAGTTGTATGACTACATGGTCCAAGATGATGTAAGGAATAAACCCTAGGCATTGAAAGCGTAAGTAACATAGTACCTGCTACTAATGTACATCCAAAATTGATATCTTCATGAAGTTGGAAAATTTTAAATCAATCAAAAGAAGTCTAGTTCATCATCTCTTAAAAGATTCAAAGGTTCCGAATCAACACGAGACAAATGTATGATTTTGATTGCTACTATTTTTGTGATTCTTATATGTTTAATTACTTTATACCACAAGACAAAGAATTTTTATCGCAATTTCAAATTTTGTATTACAGGAGTAATTAGTAAATTTATTCAACAGAGGGACGAGGAGAGAGATGTTGGAAGAAGGAATCTCGCAAAATATTCAAAGGCTCTGAATCAACACGTGGCAAAGGTCTGATTTTCGGTGCTACTTTTTTTGTCATTTTTTTATGTTTAAGTACATCATATCACAAATTAAGAGTTTTTATCACAAATTTTGTATTATAGGAGTAATTAATACAAATGTTCAAGAGATGGAAGAGGAGAGGGATCTAAGTGAGCTATTTGGTTCAAAATACATGAGAGCTTGACTTGAATTTGATTTTGGTTTTTTGAAGAGAATTAGAAGAAACTTAAGCAAAGTTTCAATGATGGATCTGCTTTGAGAAGAGCCCCAACTTAGCAGCCAAACGAATTTTTCCTAGGTGCCCAACTCTTAGTCATTATTAAGATGTCAACCCTAAAATATCTTTTATAATCATTTTGTAATAATTATAAGATTAAAAATTTAATACGAATTTTATCAAGCTCCAAATGAGCTAAACATGTTTGTACCTTGATTTCTACTTTGTGAATCATATTATTCGCTTATAATTATTCGATGATTTTGATATTATGATTATTTGATTAAATTGATTGCTAGCCATAGAATATATATACATATCTTATGTTTAGTATATTAATCCCATAAAAAATACCCTTCGGGAATTTCCCAAGATCTTACACTATCACCCACGATGAAGTATATGAACTGAAATAAATATATAATTGTGTTACGTGATATAGAATCCATAGATCGTAACAACAAGAATATCTAATATGTGGTTAGAATCTATCACGCTTACTAGACTTAGGGTCACTCAGTAAAGGTATCTAAGTACTTACGTGGACCTTTGAATCGCGACTAATGGGTTTAACCCAACTCCCCCTTAATTAGAATACAATATTTGCTTAATAATTTGTGAAGCTAAGCAGTTTGAGTTGTATCTAATATATACTCGTTAATTGCTATATTTTACTTGTTATATTATATTATTACACTAGTTGAACACTTTATATTAATTTTACATTCCCCGTAGAGAATGATTTTCTTACTATTATATTAATTATAACAATTTATGACGTATGGAGAATAAACGTATCTAGTATGTGAATTATATCACCCCCAAGGCCCGATAGCAACCGCAATGAAAGCAGACTATTTTCCTTGGTCCTTTATGCCGCAAAACTCATGCTCTAACTAAAGCGTTTGACCAAATACTAACAAAAAAATCGAGATATGTATGGATAATAAATTTTTTCTTTAAGAAATCACCATATTTTACTTTTGAATATATACAGAGCCCCATCTATGGATATTAAATTTTATAATTATTACGTTAAAGGGTGCAACTATTCATAAGATTATAGAGAAATAAAAAGTGAGATGAGATTATGGTGTCTATAGAGAATAAAAGTCAAAAGAAATACAGGTGGTCTTAAAACATATTTGGTGCTCTGGTGGTTGTAAACGAGTATATCGAAAACAAGATGTGAAAGCTTGTTTTAATTTCGCGAGACCTACTTAGTCGAACTCAAGTAAGTAAGATGTTTTACCTTGTTTGTTTAACGTCTCCAAAAGTCCTTTTTTCGCACCAAACTAGAGTTGTTCACGAATATTTGTTTCTTAAATGGTTAAGCGGAACTTCCTTGAACACGTGTAAGATGTTATAGGATTTTTGTTTAAATTCTTCGAAAGATCTTTTTTTGAACTAAACTCGATTTGTTCACAGATAAATTGTTTATTAAATGGTAAAGCGAAACTTCCTTGAACACACGTAAGATGTTCTAGCTTGTTTGTTTAAATTCTCTAAAAGATCTTTTTTCAAACTAAACTTCAGATTCATGAACAATTTGTTTCTTAAATGGTTGAGCGAAACTTCCTTGAACAACTGATAATGGATGAAATATATAATCTATAATCAAAATTTTAATATTAATAAAGAAATTCAAATCTTAAGAAATTATAAAATCTTATTTAATATTTGAAATTCATTAATATATTTACAAATAAATAAAATATTAATTTATAAATCATAATATAAACGATTAATTAACAAACTTGTTTGAACGAACTCAGTTCATACAAAGCTTTAACCGAACTCAGTTCTAACAAACCTTGAATCGAACTCTGTTTAAACAAAACTTAAATTAGAGATTAAACTTATTTATAAACTAATGAGTTCGAAAGAGTTTCTCATTTATATCCTTAGTGGCAAAAATTCTTTTCTCTTTGGAGGAAGGTTTTGAAAAAGAGAGAAGCCATAGTTGAAAAATAGGTGGGAAAACTATACCGCTAGATAATAATAATATTAATAATAATAATAATAATAATAAAAATAATAATAATAATAATAATAATAATAATAATAATAATAATAATAATAATAATAATAATAATAATGAATGAAGTACCACACCACAAACCTATTCTATTGGCCAACCATAATCCTTGACACCAAACCACTATCAAGATAGAAAAAAACTGAACACTTTAAATCAAAGCCGGTCATGCATGATGGGAATTGTTAAATTTCAATTTTAGTAACGGAGTCAATTCACAAAAATGAAATTAAAAAGTTTGCTTCTCCTCCAAATTTAAAAAAAGAGATTGAGCTTAAAATTAATTATAATTTATATTTTTCGTGAAACAAAACAAGCGAAGAAGACAGAAGAAAGAAGAACTCCACTAGCTAACCAACTACCTAGGTGTTGTTTCAAGTTCCAACACCTGAAGAAATATCACTTGCCCATTCAGTATTACCTATCCCATTAACCTTTTAACTGCAATGCAAACACCCTAAATAATACCAAAACTTGACAAGCAAGTCACTGATTATTAACATAGATTTTATAATCATCATCATCACCAAATCATCATTATATCCACAACATCATTCTAGATTATAGATCTAATTTTTCTCATAAATCAATGTGAATTTTTATATTTATATGTATAAATTTTTTGAATAAAATTATTCAAGATCTATAATACTCTATATATATATTTGATAATATTTAGTATATATGGTACATATGATTTCAAATGTAAATCAGCAATTTAGTATTAAACATGTTAAAACTTTTGAGATTTGTTTGTTATTAGAGT
The DNA here is from genome assembly GCA_029959085.1 of Nemophila menziesii. Taxonomy (NCBI): domain Eukaryota; kingdom Viridiplantae; phylum Streptophyta; class Magnoliopsida; order Boraginales; family Hydrophyllaceae; genus Nemophila; species Nemophila menziesii. The sequence goes on along the minus strand of JARWIR010000005.1, from coordinate 59,064,807 downwards.
AATTTTAGACATTGAACTATCTGATGCATAACAAGAACTCTGCCTTTATATCTTATAATAATAATATGTGTGTATGCGTGCATGTGGACAAAAGGTTTTTGTTTCATGAAATCATCATCTTTCTTTTTGGTATATGGAGAAACCGGTTGAAAAGGTTTCTAGAAAAGAAAATACTACTCTTTACATGAATTTAAATGTAAGTTTCGTTGTTTTCAATTTCTTTTAATAGTGTAGTTTTACTTTTAATTGAAAATCGTTTCTTTTAAATAAATATAAAAATATATTTTTTACTTTTCTAGTGCTTGAATATTTAGCGAAATATACATGTTAAGTCATACAAATGATATTATAAAAAAAGATACTACAAACCATAAAAGGCTGTATATAAGAAAAATGGATATATAATAATTTCATATTTTGGCAAGAAGGTGAAAAAATAAAAATGATACCAGAAAGAAGAGAGAAATAAAATATCATAAATCTCATTCAAACCCTAATAGCCGTCTTCAATTTTACATAAAAACACAAAAGATCAAATCCTTTCTTACACCACGATCCATTTTCTCCTCTCTAGATTCTTCCATTCTACTCTACCTATATTTTTTTTCCTAGCCTATATCCTCCTATTTCTTTGTATAAAGTTTTATTTTCTTTCCTATCTCTAACCAAGTTCCGTTTTTTAATGTTGAACATATCAAATCGATCTATGGCCATTACATTTCAAATATAGATTATACGTATAAAACCCAAACCTTTGTTGAAGATCTGAGTTTTCTTATTTCCATATTCTAAATTATTTATATTATCTTATCATTTTGAAAATAGAAAATAATTTTTATGTGTTAAAACATGAAAATTTGTCAATTTCTATTTTTTTAAAGAGTTTTATGTTTTCAAATATTGTACGTACATGTTTTGATTATTTTTATGCATTGCCTACATTTATTTAGACATAATTATTTAAGAAATTATAATTTGAGTTTGTAGCAATAATATTGCATAAACAAATACAAATCACTTGGGGTGTAACCTTAGTTTTGGGGGATAGGCTATAAAAGATTCCATTTTTATTTTTCTTCATTTTCCATCTTTAATTGCATATGTTGTATTAGAATTTCACTTAAAGAATCTGCATTCACATTAAAATGTCTTATAAACACAATGTGTATAAAATGGTCATTGTCAAATCAGTTAGATTTACATTCATTTAATTGATTAAATTAATTCATTATTTATATTTAGAATTGGGGATTGAATTAATTAGCCTAAATTTGGTTGAGAAGCAATATTAGATCTATACGTTGAATGTCTCGTGAATATATGTTGCTTTCACAACTGCATTCCTTAAATTTAAACACTCTTATATATAATTTTTTATCTAATCCTTAGCTTAGGATTTTTGTTTAAAATTGATTGAATTTTATATTTGTTAGGTGCATTGTGAGCATTCATTTACAGATGGAAAAGAAAAGTGTTTGTGCACTTTTACAGTTGTATGACTACATGGTCCAAGATGATGTAAGGAATAAACCCTAGGCATTGAAAGCGTAAGTAACATAGTACCTGCTACTAATGTACATCCAAAATTGATATCTTCATGAAGTTGGAAAATTTTAAATCAATCAAAAGAAGTCTAGTTCATCATCTCTTAAAAGATTCAAAGGTTCCGAATCAACACGAGACAAATGTATGATTTTGATTGCTACTATTTTTGTGATTCTTATATGTTTAATTACTTTATACCACAAGACAAAGAATTTTTATCGCAATTTCAAATTTTGTATTACAGGAGTAATTAGTAAATTTATTCAACAGAGGGACGAGGAGAGAGATGTTGGAAGAAGGAATCTCGCAAAATATTCAAAGGCTCTGAATCAACACGTGGCAAAGGTCTGATTTTCGGTGCTACTTTTTTTGTCATTTTTTTATGTTTAAGTACATCATATCACAAATTAAGAGTTTTTATCACAAATTTTGTATTATAGGAGTAATTAATACAAATGTTCAAGAGATGGAAGAGGAGAGGGATCTAAGTGAGCTATTTGGTTCAAAATACATGAGAGCTTGACTTGAATTTGATTTTGGTTTTTTGAAGAGAATTAGAAGAAACTTAAGCAAAGGTTCAATGATGGATCTGCTTTGAGAAGAGCCCCAACTTAGCAGCCAAACGAATTTTTCCTAGGTGCCCAACTCTTAGTCATTATTAAGATGTCAACCCTAAAATATCTTTTATAATCATTTTGTAATAATTATAAGATTAAAAATTTAATACGAATTTTATCAAGCTCCAAATGAGCTAAACATGTTTGTACCTTGATTTCTACTTTGTGAATCATATTATTCGCTTATAATTATTCGATGATTTTGATATTATGATTATTTGATTAAATTGATTGCTAGCCATAGAATATATATACATATCTTATGTTTAGTATATTAATCCCATAAAAAATACCCTTCGGGAATTTCCCAAGATCTTACACTATCACCCACGATGAAGTATATGAACTGAAATAAATATATAATTGTGTTACGTGATATAGAATCCATAGATCGTAACAACAAGAATATCTAATATGTGGTTAGAATCTATCACGCTTACTAGACTTAGGGTCACTCAGTAAAGGTATCTAAGTACTTACGTGGACCTTTGAATCGCGACTAATGGGTTTAACCCAACTCCCCCTTAATTAGAATACAATATTTGCTTAATAATTTGTGAAGCTAAGCAGTTTGAGTTGTATCTAATATATACTCGTTAATTGCTATATTTTACTTGTTATATTATATTATTACACTAGTTGAACACTTTATATTAATTTTACATTCCCCGTAGAGAATGATTTTCTTACTATTATATTAATTATAACAATTTATGACGTATGGAGAATAAACGTATCTAGTATGTGAATTATATCACCCCCAAGGCCCGATAGCAACCGCAATGAAAGCAGACTATTTTCCTTGGTCCTTTATGCCGCAAAACTCATGCTCTAACTAAAGCGTTTGACCAAATACTAAAAAAAAAATCGAGATATGTATGGATAATAAATTTTTTCTTTAAGAAATCACCATATTTTACTTTTGAATATATACAGAGCCCCATCTATGGATATTAAATTTTATAATTATTACGTTAAAGGGTGCAACTATTCATAAGATTATAGAGAAATAAAAAGTGAGATGAGATTATGGTGTCTATAGAGAATAAAAGTCAAAAGAAATACAGGTGGTCTTAAAACATATTTGGTGCTCTGGTGGTTGTAAACGAGTATATCGAAAACTAGATGTGAAAGCTTGTTTTAATTTCTCGAGACCTACTTAGTCGAACTCAAGTAAGTAAGATGTTTTACCTGGTTTGTTTAACGTCTCCAAAAGGCCTTTTTCCGAACCAAACTAGAGTTGTTCACAAATATTTGTTTCTTAAATGGTGAAGCGGAACTTCCTTGAACAAGTTAAGATGTTATAGGATTTTTGTTTAAATTCTTCGAAAGATATTTTTTTGAACTAAACTCGATTTGTTCACAGATAAATTGTTTCTTAAATGGTAAAGCGAAACTTCCTTGAACACACGTAAGATGTTCTAGCTTGTTTGTTTAAATATTCTAAAAGATCTTTTCTCAAACTAAACTTCAGATTCATGAACAATTTGTTTCTTAAATGGTTGAGCGAAACATCCTTGAACAACTGATAATGTATGAAATGTATAATCAATAATCAAAATTTTAATATTAATAAAGAAATTAAAATCTTAAGAAATTATAAAATCTTATTTAATATTTGAAATTCATTAATATATTTACAAATAAATAAAATATTAATTTATAAATCATAATATAAAAGATTAATTAACAAACTCGTTCGAACGAACTCAGTTCATACAAAGATTTAACCGAACTCAGTTCAAACAAACCTTGAATCGAACTTTGTTTAAACAAAACTTAAATTAGAGATTAAACTTATTTATAAACTAATGAGTTCGAATGAGTTTCTCATTTATATCCTTAGTGGCAAAATTTCTTTTCTCTTTGGAGGGAGGTTTTGAAAAAGAGACAAGCCATAGTTGAAAAATAGGTGGGAAAACTATACCACTAGATAATAATAATAATAATAATAATAATAATAATAATAATAATAATGATAATAATAATAATAATAATAATAATAATAATAATGAAAGAAGTACCACACCACAAACCTATTCTATTGCCCCACCATAATCCTTGACACCAAACCACTACCAAGATAGAAAAAAAACTTAACACTTTAAACCAAAGCCGGTCATGCATGATGGGAATTGTTGAATTTCAATTTTAGTAACGGAGTCAATTCACACAAATGAAATTAAAAAGTTTGCTTCTCCTCCAAATTTAAAAAAAGAGATTGAGCTTAAAATTAATTATAATTTATATTTTTCGTGAAACACAACAAGCGAAGAAGACAGAAGAAAGAAGAACTCCACTAGCTAACCAAACACCTAGGTGTTGTTTCAAATTCCAACACCTAAAGAAATATCACTTGCCCATTCAGTATTACCCATCCCATTAACCTTTTAACTGCAATGCAAACACCCTAAATAATACCAAAACTTGACAAGCAAGTCACTGATTATTAACATAGATTTTATAATCATCATCATCACCAAATCATCATTATATCCACAACATCATTCTAGATTATAGATCTAATTTTTCTCATAAATCAATGTGAATTTTTATATTTATATGTATAAATTTTTTGAATAAAATTATTCAAGATCTATAATACTCTATATATATATATTTGATAATATTAAGTATATATGATACATATTATTTCGAATATAAATTAGCAATTTAGTATTAAACATGTTAAAACTTTTGAGATTTGTTTGTTATTAGAGTAATTATAGACATTGAACTATTTGATGCATAACAAGAACTCTGTCTTTATATCTTATAATAATAATAATATTTGTGTATGCGTGCATGTGGACAGAAGATTTTTTGCTTCATGAAATCATCATTTTTCTTTTTGGTATATGGAGAAACCGGTTGAAAAGGTTTCTAGAAAAGAAAATACTACTCTTTAGATAAATTTAAATGTAAGTTTCGTTGTTTTCAATTTCTTTTAATAGTGTAGTTTTACTTTTAATTGAAAATCGTTTCTTATAAATAAATATACAAATATATTTTTTACTTTTCTAGTGATACGATTTTTCCAACAGCATATCACTTAGAATTTTTAGCTAACTATACATGTTAAATCACTCTAAATCCAGCAACATACGAATAATATTATAAAAAAAGATACGACATACCATAAAAGGCTGTATATAAGAAAAATGGATATATTATAATTTCATATTTAGGCAAGAAGGTGAAAAAATAAAAATGATTCCAGAAAGAAGAGAGAAATAAAATATCACAAATCTCATTCAAACCCTAATAGCCGTATTCAATTTTACTTAAAAACACAGAAGACCAAATCCTTTCTTACACCACGATCCATTTTCTCCTCTCTAGAAATCGAATTCTTCCATTCTATTCTACCTATCTTTTTTTTCCAAGCCTATATCGTCCTCTTTCTTTGGATAAAGATTTCTTTCCTATCTCTAACCAAGTTCTGTTTTTTAATGGTGAGCATATCAAATCAATCTATGGCCATTACATTTCAAATATAGATTATACGTATAAAACCCAAACCTTTGTTGAGGATGTGAGTTTTCTTAATTCCATATTCTAAATTATTTTTATTATCTTATCATTTTGAAAATAGAAAATAATTTTTATGTGTTAAAAATTGAAAATTTGTCAATTTATATTTTTTTAAAGACTTTTATGTTTCCAAATGTTGTACGTACATGTTTTGATTATTTTTATGCATTGCCTACATTTCTTTAAACATAATTATTTAAGAAATTATAATTTGAGTTTGTAGCAATAATATTGCGTAAACAAATACAAATCACTTGGGGTGTAACCTTAGTTTTGGGGTACTAGGGGCTATAAAATATTCCATTTTTATTTTTCTTCATTTTCCATCTTTAATTGCATCTGTTGAATTTCACTTAAAAAATCTGTATTCACATTTAAATGTCTTATAAACATAATGTGTATAAAATGGCCATTGTCAAATCAGTTAGATTTACATTTATTTAATTGATTAAATTAATTAAGTATTTATATTTAGAATTGGGGAGTTTAATTCAAATGAATTGATTAGCCTAAATTTATATTAGATCTATACGTTGAATGTCTCGTGGATATTTGTTGCTTTCATAACTGCATTCCTTAAATTTAAACACTCTCATAAATTAATTTTTATATAATCCTTAGCTTAGGATTTTTGTTTAAAATTGATTGAATTTTATATTTGTTAGGTGCATTGTGAGCATTCATTTACAGATGGAAAAGAGAAGTGTTTGTGCACTTTTACAGTTGTATGACTACATGGTCCAAGATGATGTAAGGAAGAAACCCTAGGCATTGAAAGCATAAGTAACATAGTACCTGCTACTAATGTACATCCAAAATTGATATCTTCATGAAGTTGGAAAATTTTAAATCAATCATAAGAAGTCTAGTTCATCATCTCTTAAAAGATTCAAAGGTTCCGAATCAACACGAGACAAAGGTATGATTTTGAGTGCTACTATTTTTGTGATTCTTATATCTTTAATTACCTTATACCACAAGACAAAGAATTTTTATCACAATTTCAAATTTTGTATTACAGGAGTAATTAGTAAAATTATTCAATCGAGGGACGAGGAGAGAGATGTTGGAAGAAGGAATCTCGCAAAAGATTCAACGGCTCCGAATCAACACGTTCGGTGCTACTTTTTTTGTTATTTTTTTATGTTTAAGTACATCATATCACAAATTAAGAGTTTTTATCACAAATTTTGTATTATAGGAGTAATTAATACAAATGTTCAAGAGATGGAAGAGGAGAGGGATCTAAGTGAGCTATTCGGTTCAAAATACATGAGAGCTTGACTTCAATTTGATTGTGGTTTTTTGAAGAGAATTAGAAGGAACTTAAGAAAAGGTTCAATGATGGATCTTCTTTGAGAAGAGCCCCAACTTAGCAGCCAAACGAATTTTTCCTAGTTCCCCAACTCTTAGTCATTATTAAGAGGTCAACCCTAAAATATCTTTTATAATCATTTTGTAATAATTATAAGATTAAAAATTTAATACGAATTTTATCAAGCTCCAAATGAGCTAAACATGTTTGTAGCTGGATTTCTACTTTGTGAATCATATTATTCGCTTATAATTATTCGATGATTTTGATATTATGATTATTTGATTAAATTGATTGCTAGCCATAGAATATATATACATATCTTATGTTTAGTATATTAATCCCATAAAAAATACCTTTCAGTAATTGCCCTAGATCATACACTATCACCCACGATGAAGTATATGAACTGAAATAAATATATAATTGTGTTACGTGATATAGAATCCATAGATTGTAACAACCGGAATATCTAATATGTGGTTAGAATCTATCACGCTTACTAGGCTTAGGGTCACTCAGTAAAGATATCTAAGTTTATGAAATAACCTCATAGCATACTTGCATACTGGGAAGAGACTTACGTGGACCTTTGAATCCCGACTAATGGGTTTAACCCAACTCCCCCTTAATTAGAATACAATATTTGCATAATAATTTGTGAAGCTAAGCAGATTGAGTTGTATCTAATATATACTCATTAATTGCTATATTTTACTTGTTATATTATATTATTACACTAGTTGAACACGTTATATTAATTTTACATTCCCCGTCGAGAATGATTTTCTTACTATTATATTAATTATAACAATTTATAACGTGTGGAGAATAAACGTATCTAGTATGTGAATTATATCACTCCCAAGGCCCGATAGCAACCACAAAACTCACGCTCTAACTAAAGCGTTTGATCAAATACTAACAAAAAAATCGATATATGTATGGATAATAAATTTTTGCTTCAAGAAATCACCATATTTTAATTTTGAAAATATACAGAGACCCATCAATGGATATTAAATTTTATAATTATTATGTTAAAGGGTGCAACTATTCATAGAAGTATAGAGAAATAAAAAGTGAGATGAGATTATGGTGTCTATAGAGAATAAAAGTCAAAAGAAATACAGGTGGTCTTAAAACATATTTGGTTCTCTGGTGGTTGTAAACGAGTATATCGAAAACTAGATGTGAAAGCTTGTTTTAATTTCTCTAGACCTACAGAGTCGAACTCAAGTAAGTAAGATGTTTTAGCTTGTTTGTTTAACGTCTCCAAAAGGCCTTTTATCGAACCAAACTAGAGTTGTTCACGAATATTTGTTTCTTAAATGGTGAAGCGGAACTTCCTTGAACACGTTTAAGATGTTATAGGATTTTTGTTTAAATTCTTCGAAAGATCTTTTTTTGAACTAAACTCGATTTGTTCACAGATAAATTGTTTCTTAAATGGTAAAGCGAAACTTCCTTGAACACACGTAAGATGTTCTAGCTTGTTTGTTTAAATTCTCTAAAAGATCTCTTTTCAAACTAAACTTCAGATTCATGAACAATTTGTCTCTTAAATGGTTGAGCGAAACTTCCTTGAACAACTGATAATGTATGAAATATATAATCTATAATCAAAAGATAATATTAATAAAGAAATTCAAATCTTAAAAAATTATAAAATCTTATTTAATATTTGAAATTCATTAAAATATTTACAAATAAATAAAATATTAATTTATAAATCATAATATAAACGATTAATTAACAAACTCGTTCGAACGAACTCATTTCATACAAAGCTTTAACCGAACTCAACTCAGTTCAAACAAACCTTGAATCGAACTCCGTTTAAACAAAACTTAAATTAGAGATTAAACTTATTTATAAACTAATGAGTTTGAAAGAGTTTCTCATTTATATCCTTAGTGGCAAAAATACTTTTCTCTTTGGAGAGAGGTTTTGAAAAAGAGACAAGCCATAGTTGAAAAATAGGTGGTAAAACTATACCACTAGATAAGAATAATAATAATAATAATACAAATAATAATAATAATAATAATAATAATAATAATAATAATAATAATAATAATAATAATAATAATAATGAAAGAAGTACCACAACAGAAACCTATTCTATTGCCCCACCATAATCCTTAACACCAAACCACTACCAAAATAGAAAAAAAACTGAACACTTTAAACCAAAGCCGGTCATGCATGATGGGAATTGTTGAATTTCAATTTTAGTAACGGAGTCAATTCACAAAAATGAAATTAAAAATTTGCTTCTCCTCCAAATTTAAAAAAAGAGATTGAGCTAAAAATTAATTATAATTTATATTTTTCGTGAAACAAAACAAGCGAAGAAGACAAAAAAAAAGAAGAACTCCACTAGCTAACCAACCACCTAGGTGTTGTTTCAAATTCCAACACCTGAAGAAATATCACTTGCCCATTCAGTATTACTCATCCCATTAACCTTTTAACTGCAATGCAAACACCCTAAATAATACCAAAACTTGACAAGCAAGTCACTGATTATTAACATAGATTTTATAATCATCATCACCACCAAATCATCATTATATCCACAACATCATTCTAGATTATAGATCTAATTTTTATCATAAATCAATGTGAATTTTTATATTTATATGTATAAAATTTTTGAATAAAATTATTCAAGATCTATAATACTCTATATATATATATTTGATAATATTAAGTATATATGGTACATATGATTTCAAATATAAATCAACAATTTAGTATAAAACATGTTAAAACTTTTGAGATTTGTTTGTTATTAGAGTAATTTTAGACATTGAACTATCTGATGCATAACAAGAACTCTGCCTTTATATCTTATAATAATAATAATATGTGTGTATGCGTGCATGTGGACAAAAGGTTTTTGCTTCATGAAATCATCATCTTTCTTTTTGGTATATGGAGAAACCGGTTGAAAAGGTTTCTAGAAAAGAAAATACTACTCTTTACATGAATTTAAATGTAAGTTTCGTTGTTTTCAATTTCTTTTAATAGTGTAGTTTTACTTTTAATTGAAAATCGTTTCTTCTAAATAAATATAAAAATATATTTTTTACTTTTCTAGTGCTTGAATATTTATCTAATTATACGTGTCAAATCACTCTAAATCCAGCAACATACAAATGATATTATAAAAAAAGATACGACATACCATAAAAGGCTGTATATAAGAAAAATGGATATATTATAATTTCCTATTTAGGCAAGAAGGTGAAAAAATAAAAATGATTCCAGAAAGAAGAGAGAAATAAAATATCACAAACTCATTCAAACCCTAATAGCCGTCTTCAATTTTACATAAAAACACAGAAGACAAAATCCTTTTTTACACCACGATCCATTTTCTCCTCTCTAGAAATCGAATCCTTCCATTCTATTCTACCTATCTTTTTTTTCCAAGTATATCCTCCTCTTTCTTTGGATAAAGTTTTATTTTCTTTCCTATCTCTAACGAAGTTCTGTCATTTAATGGTGAACATATCAAATCGATCTATGGCCATTACATTTCAAATATAGATTATACATATAAAACCCAAAGATGTGAGTTTTATTATTTCCATATTCTAAATTATTTTTATTATCTTATCATTTTGAAAATAGAAAATAATTTTTATGTGTTAAAACATGAAAATTTGTCAATTTCTATTTTTTTAAAGAGTTTTATGTTTCCAAATGTTGTACGTACATGTTTTGATTATTTTTATGCATTGCCTACATTTCTTTAAACATAATTATTTAAGAAATTATAATTTGAGTTTGTAGCAATAGTATTTTAAAAGTGTCAAATACCAAGTTTCAAGAACAAAGCATGGATGATCAGGAAAATGAAATAATTGATGATATTCCTGTAAGAGGCACAAGGTTACTTCCTGAAATTTATCAACGTTGCAACATTGCTGTAAAAAATAAAACATGGGAGTTGGTAGATAAACCTCAAGATAGGAAGGTCATTGGGGTTAAATGGGTTTTCGGGACCAAACTCAATGCTGATGGATCAATCAACAAGCATAAAGCTAGGCTGGTGCTTAAAGGGTATGCACAGATATTTGGTGTGAACTATTCTGACACCTTTGCCCCAGTTGCTAGACATGACACCATCAGGATGTTGCTTGCTTTTGCTGCACAAATGAATTGGAAACTATATCAGTTAGATGTCAAGTCGGCTTTTTCGAATGGTATTCGGCAGGAGGAGATTTATGTAGAACAACCAGAAGGCTTTGTAAAAGATGGAGAAGAAGATAAGGTATATATTCTTAAAAAGGCACTTTATGGGTTGAAACAAGCCCCAAGAGCATGGTACAGTAAAATTGATGAACACTTGCTCAGTTTGGGTTTTTCTTTTTTTTTTGCTCGGCAAGTAGAACTTATATTAATCAAACTTTCAAGTTACATGGGCTCACAAAGGGCCTATTACATTTTAAACTTGGGCCAGTCCACTTGGACCCCCTTACACTTAGAAAGCTAAAAAACAAAACGTACTAAGTAAAGTACCACATATATCATGTACACAAGTACATTACACCGAATCTAACAATCCCATCTAACCCTAATCGGATCTATAACCCTCTTCTCTTCCACTTTCTTGAATCTACAAAGCGCTTCTTTGAACGCCATTGAGATACTTTCAACTATTTTCTCTTCAGTTTTCCAGATATTGTTGAAGATTCTCTCATTTCTTTCGATCCAGATGATATAAGTAGCAATCGAAAGAAGTATTCTCATTACCTCTTGGTTCGTAGCTTTGCCGCTTTGAAAGTCAATGAACCATTTCATCAGGTTCTCCCAATCTGAGATCTTGGTAGAAACCCAATGAATGTTCAAGCATCTAAACCATATTCTCTTCGTAACCCCACATTCCCAGAATAGGTGATTTCTGTCTTCACTCGTTAATTTGCAGAACTCACACAGTGAATTAGATATAACGCCCCAAGAAGCTAACCGATATTTGGTCAGTAATCTATCCAAATGGATCAACCACAATATAAATTTGTATTTCGGAGGGCTTTTAGAACTCCAGATGATTCTAGACCATTCATTGAGCAGTTTTTTTGGTCTCAGATATTCATAAGTTTCTCTAAAAGAAAAGGTACCTTTTTTATTACAGCTCCATATAATTTCGTCTCTTTTATTAGGCTCAATAGTGATATTTGCGGTGACTTTATCCATGAATTTGAAATTTGCAGGCCATCGCCATCTCGTACCATTAATAAATTTGCTCAGTTTACAATCAATATAGTAGCCTGAGACCAAACTACTGCTCTGAATATCTTGGAGACACCTGTTGTGAGGTATCCAAAAGTCACCCCATAGCGAGATGTCTTTGCCATTTCCAATCTGGTATGATATTAACTTACTCGCAATATGTCTTAATTTGAGGATTTTCCTCCAACCCCAAGAGGTATCTTGGGGAATTTGGATTAGGCAGAAGGATTTGCCCTTTAGTAAGTTAACTTGAACCCAATTAGACCATAAGGTTTTCTTTGGGAAACAGCAGTTCGATAATAGTTTAAGGATAGCTGTTTGATTTTGGATAAGTAAGTCCCTTATCCCTAAGCCACCTTCCTGAATAGGATAGCAAATAGCTTCCCATGAGACCTTGGCCCCTCCTTTAAATTCACTAGACCCTCTCCACAGAAAAGTCATAATCTTTTGTTGAAGTACTTTAATAACTTTCTTAGGAACAGCAAATATATTAAACCAGAAATTTGATAGATTGTTGAGAACTGATTTGATTAATTGAAGTCTTCCAGCATAAGATAGATATATTGAACTCCAGTGCTCTATTTTATTAATCATTTTCTCAATTAAGGGCTTGCAATCATCTGCATTTAATCTTCCAGTAATTAAAGGAACCCCTAAATATCTCATAGGAAGTTGGCCCTCAGGAATCTGGAGAATGTCCCACATACTTTGTTTAATATCATCAGAACACCCACCATAAAAGATGTTACTTTTATTAAAACTTATCTGGAGGCCTGATAATCTGTAAAATAAGTCTAAGCCTTTCTTGATGAGTATAGCTGTACCGATAGAAGGTTTAAAAAACACCATAAGATCATCGGCAAACATCAAATTATTTAACTGAAGCTCTCTACATTTAGGGTGCCAATTGAAACTTCTCTTCCTGCCAATCTTTATAAATATCTGAGCTAAAATTTCCATACACAGGACAAATAGGTAGGGGGAGAGTGGGTCCCCCTGTCTTAAGCCCCTCTCCCCCTTAATAAAACTTTTGGGAGATCCATTGATTAATAAGCTATAAGAAGTTGTTGTTAAGCACATTTTAATCCAATCTATGAATATTCCAGGATAACCAAATGTCTCTAGTACTTTAATAACAAAATCCCAATCAAGAGAATCATAGGCTTTCATTAAGTCAAGCTTTAAAGCACATCTTTTAGAAATTTGAGCTCTATTATAGCCCCTTACCAACTCTTGAGCAATGAGAATATTCTCTCCAATACTTCTATGTTGAACAAAGGCAGATTGATTATTTGAAATTAAGTCCTGTAGTGTGTTCTTGAGCCTATTAACAATCAACTTGGCTATGATTTTATAAATTATGTTACAGCATGAAATGGGCCTGTAACTTTTAACTGAAGATGGATTATGACACTTAGGTATTAAAGTTATAATAGCTGAATTAACCTCCTTTAATAATTGACAGTCTTGTAAGGCACTCTTGATAGCTTCACAGATATCAGGTCCAATTATATCCCACATCTTTTTAAAGAACCCAGCTGTATAACCATCAGGCCCGGGGCTCTTGGAATTATCCATTGAGAACAAGGCATCCTTGATCTCCTTATCAGTTATAGGTAAAGTTAAATCTTTTGCTTGATTCTCTGAGATCTTTTTAGAATTAATTCTGTTAAGAAGGTCAACATTGTAATTCTCTCTATTACTTCTTTTCTTGCCCAGGAGATCAGAATAGAAATTCACAAATTCAAGTGATATTTCAGTTTCATCAGAGCTAATAGTCCCATTTTCCAAGGTAAGGGTATTGATACTATTTTGAGATTTTCTACCATTGACCCACTTCATGAAATAAGCTGTGTTCAAATCTCCTTCATCTACCCATATAGCTCTAGACTTTTGTCTCATAATAGATTCCTCCTTAGCTTTTTCATCATGTAACTCAGTGAGAAGTTGATTTTCTTCTCGTAATACCTCTTCACTTTTGTTACCTTGAAGCCTAATATTTTGAATATCAGTTAATCTATTCTGGATATGGCTAATTTTGTTTGAACCATTTTTAAAATGTAGGTTGTTGAACTCCTTGAGCTTACCTTTGAGTATTTTCAGCTTCTTGGTAAGGTTGTACATAGGAGAACCATTAATTTTGGTTTTCCATGTTTCAACCACCAATGGAGTAAAAAGTTCATGTTCCATCCATACACTATAGAATCTGAATGGAGATGGGCCCCTTTTCCTGAATGGAATGATTTCCACGTGTTGACTACAGTGGTCAGATACACCTGGAGGTTTAAGTATTAAGGAGGTTTGATTAAATTTATTGAGCCAGTTAGAATTGACATAGGTTCTATCAATTCTACTTGCTCTCATATCATCACTAGCAGCTCTATTTGTCCATGTAAACTTAGGACCATTATATATGAGGTCAGTGAGTTCCATATCCTCTATACATTTAATCATATCATGTGAGCTCTCAGTTAAACTATCACAATTCATTCTCTCATCCACATTAGTGATTTCATTGAAATCACCTTGAATGACCCAAGCTTCATTATTCACTATGTTCTCCCATCCCCTCAATGTATGCCAAAGAGTGTGTCTAAGATTAACATCATTCATGGCATACACTGGGGTATAGTAAAATTCTGTTCTAGACTCTATGTGTTTCATCTTGCATAACATAGCTTGAGCAGTCATATTAAGAACATTAACATCCACAATTTTTGGATTCCAACAGGTCCAGATACGCCCATGTTCATGTTTGGAGTAGTTAGTAGCTACTTGCCATTTATTAAAAGTAGATTTTAAAATCCTATCTGACTTATGAAACTTGATTTTAGTTTCCAGAAAGCTGAAAACCCAAGTATCTTTATTGACAACTTGCTTCAGGCAATTATCTTGCTTGAGCTTTTTATTCATACCTCTCACATTCCACGTAATGATCATTAAACAGATGGGGGTCAGGAGGCTTTTCAGCCACCACTTCTGCATCTTGACTTAATAAATTTGTAACCACTTCATCTAAATTTTCATTATTCAGAATATCAAAGCTAAGTTTGGGTTTTTCTAAAAGTCCTTTAGAATCAACATTATATGTCAAGAAAGATGAAGGGGGAATTCATATAATCTCTTTATATGTTGATGATCTTCTTGACACTGGAAATAACACAAGTCTTGTGGATAATTTCAAGAAAGAAATAATGAAAGAATTTGAGATGACAGACCTTGGGTTGATGAGCTTCTTTCTCGGAATGGAAATAAAACAAGGTGAATATGAAGTTTTTATTTGTCAAAAGAAATATGCAAAGGAGATTCTAAAGAAGTTTAGTCTTGAAGAATGCAAAGAAATGAACACTCCCATGAACCAAAAGGAGAAACTTTGCAAAGAGGATGGAGCGGAAAAGATAGATGAAATATACTATAGGAGTCTAATTGGTTGTTTAATGTATCTAACAACCACTCGACCTGACATTTTAAATGCAGTGAGTATTTTATCTCGATTCATGCATTGTCCTAGTGAAATGCATCTAAAAGCTGCAAAAAGAGTAATTCGCTATGTAAAAGAAACTTGTGATTTTGGAATTAAATTCAAAAAGGGAAAAACCTTCACACTGGTTGGTTAATCGGATGGAGATGTTGTTATTCTCTACTGCAACATTGACAATCAAATTGCAGATATCTTTACCAAGCCATTGCCTGTCACAAAGTTTTAGTTTCTACGCAGTAAGCTTGGAGTTTGCAGTTCCTAAAGCAAGGAGGAGTGTTGAAATAAGTGTTTAGGACTGCTATTATGATTTTACTTATATTATGTATGTAGTTTAAATATTCAAATTATATAACCGTTAGCAGTTATTAGATAGGCAGTTACATTTAGGTTTTATAAAAACTAATGTCTGTAGTAACATTCTATTCATCAGATAAATAAATATTGTTTTCTTATCCTTCTATATTACAACAATTGGCATCAGAGCAATCTTCTTAACGGACCTGTTTGAGAATCCATGGAAGGCCAAACAAGTTTTTCATCAATTGCTCCGCCGGTGTTTGATGGAGAAAACTATCAAATCTGAGCAGTTCGTATGGAGACTTATTTGAGTGCTTTAGATCTTTGGGATGTTATGGAAGAAGACGTAGAAATTCCTGTATGACAAGAAAATCCAACCATTGCACAGATAAAATTTCATAATCAAAAGAAAGCAAAAAAGGCAAAAGCAAAAGCATGTCTATTTGCAGCAGTCTCGCAAAGTATCATGATACGTATCATGACTCTTAAGACAGCAAAAGAGATTTGGGATTCTCTCAAAAAAGAATATGAAGGAAATGATAAAATTCGTGGAATGCAAGTTTTAAATTTGATACGTGATTTTGAATTACAAAAGATGAAGAAGGGTGAGTCCATCAAAGAATATACTGATAGGTTGATGACCATTGCAAACCGACTCAGATTACTTGGTTCATCTCTTCCAGAATCAAGGATTGTTGAAAAAATTCTGGTAACATTGCCAGAACAATTTGAAGCCACAATTACATCCCTAGAAAACACTAAGGATATGTCAAAAATCACTCTTATCGAATTGTTAAATTCTCTACAAGCACAAGAGCAACGTAGAGCAATGAGACATGAGGGTGAACTTGAGGGAGCATTGACTGCAAAGTTTCAAGGTTCTAAAAATAAAAAAGGTCAAGAGGGAAGGCGTAGTTATAATTCTTGTTTTCATTGTAAGAAGAAAGGGCACCCACCATTCAAGTGTTGGAGAAGGCCAGATGCCCAGTGTTCCAAATGCAATGAGATGGGACATGAAGCAGTTATATGCAAAACCTCAAAATGTTCAAAATACAACAAGATGGGACATGATGCAATCATATGCAAAACAAAAAATCAACAATATGATGCTAATGCCCAAATTGCTGATGAAGATGAAGAGGATCAATTATTTGTCGCAAAATGTTTTTCAAGCATTGAATCAAAAGAAGCTTGGCTCATTGATATTGGTTGTACTAACCACATGACATATGACAAAGAGTTGTTTAAAAAATTAAGGAGCACCAACAAATCAAAAGTTCGAATTGGTAATGGAGATTACATAGATGTCAAAGGAAAAGGTACAATTGCAATTTCTAGTTTCTTTGGTACAAAGTATATTTTTGATGTGTTGTATGTTCCTGAAATCAACCAAAACTTGTTGAGTGTTGGACAATTAATTGAAAAGGTTTATATGGTTATGTTTGATGATAAATGTTGTTTAATTAAAGATGCTTTTGGAAAAGACGTGTTTTCAGTAAAAATGAATGGAAAAAGTTTTGTTCTCTATCCGCAAAAAAAGGAACATAGTGCTTTTGTTGTCAAGGAGAATGTTACAGAGTTATGACATAAAAGGCTTGGTCATTATCATCATCAAGGAATTCTCCAGATGAAATCCAAAATGATGACCAACGATCTCCCAGAACTTGATGACAACATCGCTAGTTGTAAAGCATAAAGCAAGAAACCATTTCCAAAAGTACAAAGGCGAGCATCAAAGAAATTGCAACTAATTCATATCGATATAGGAGGACCTCAAAGAAGGCCTTCTCTGAATGGTAGTCTTTATTATGCTATATTTATTGATGATTATACTCGTATGTGTTGGATCTATTTTTTGAAGCACAAGTCAGAAGAGGGGGGAAGTGTTTTTCAAATTTAAATCCAGAGTTGAAAATGAGAGTGGTTGCAAAATTCTAACAGTCAGATCTGACAATGGAAAAGAGTACACATGCGAATCATTTGATAAGTTTTGTGAGGAAGCTAGTATTCTACACCAATTGACTACTCCATACAGTCCTCAACAAAATGGAGTAAGTGAGAGGCGAAACCGTTTTATATTGGAAATGACACGTTGTATGCTACATGAGAAAAATCTTCCAAAACATTTTTGGGCAGAAGCCGCAAATACTGTAGTATGGCTTCTCACAAGGGCAATCATTGATAAAACACCTTTTGAAGCATGGTATGGCTATAAACCATCTCTAAAATTTCTTAAGGTATTTAGATGTTTGTGTTTTTTCTCATGTTCCTCAAGTTAAAAGGGACAAGCTAGACAAAAGAGAACTTCCTGGGATCTTCATTGGTTATAGTTTAGTTTCAAAAGCTTATAAAATGTTTCAGCCACAAATTGGAAAAATTGTTATAAGTAGAGATGTGAACTTTATGGAGGAAGAAGAATGGAATTATAATAGTGAAGATAACATTATTTCAAGAGTGTCAAATACCAAGTTTCAAGAACAAAGCATGGATGATCTAGAAAAAAAATAATTGATGATATTCCTGTAAGAGGCACAAGGTTACTTTATGAAATTTATCAACGTTGCAACATTGCTGTATGTGAACCTAGAAAATATGAAGAAGCCAAGACAAATGAAAATTGGCTAGCCGCAATGAAGGAGGAGTTGTTCATGATTGAAAAAAATAAAACATGGGAGTTGGTAGATAAACCTCAAGATAGGAAGGTCATTGGGGTTAAATGGGTTTTCGGGATCAAACTCAATGCAGATGGATCAATCAACAAGCATAAAGCTAGGCTTGTGGTTAAAGGGTATGCACATATATTTAGTGTGGACTATTCTGACACCTTTGCCCCAGTTGCTAGACTTGACACCATCAGGATGTTGCTTGCTTTTGCTGCACAAATGAATTGGAAACTATATTAGTTAGATGACAAGTCGGCTTTTTTGAACTGTATTCTGCAGGAGGAGATTTATGTAGAACAACCAGAAGGCTTTGTAAAAGATGGAGAAGAAGATAAGGTATATATTCTTAAAAATGCACTTTATGGGTTGAAACAAGCCCCAAGGGCATGGTAAAGTAAAATTGATGAACACTTGCTCAGTTTGGATTTTTCTAAAAGTCCTTCAGAATCAACATTATATGTCAAGAAAGATGAAGGGGGAATTCTTATAATCTCGTTATATGTGGATGATCTTCTTGTCACTAGAAATAACACAACTCTTGTGGATAATTTCAAGAAAGGAATAATGAAAGCATTTGAGATGACAGATTGGGTTGATGAGCTTTTTTCTCGGAATGGAAATAAAACAAGGTGAATATGAAGTTTTTATTTGTCAAAAGAAATATGCTAAGGAGATTCTAAAGAAGTTTAGTCTTGAAGAATGCAAAGAAATGAACACTCCCATGAACCAAAAGGAGAAACTTTGCAAAGAGGATGGAGCGGAAAAGATAGATGAAATATACTATAGGAGTCTAATTGGTTGTTTGATGTATCTAACAGCCACTCGACCTGACATTTTAAATGCAGTGAGTATTTTATCTCGATTCATGCATTGTCCTAGTGAAATGCATCTAAAAGCTGCAAAAAGAGTAATTCGCTATGTAAATGGAACTTGTGATTTTGGAATTAAATTCAAAAAAGGAAAAACCTTCACACTGGTTGATTACTCGGATGGAGATGTTGTTCTTCTCTACTAAGTATATCATTTATATATATATATCATTTTTTTGTCATTTTTTTATGTTTAAGTACTTCATAACACAAACTAAGAGTTTAACACAATATATAATTGCGTATTGCATGAGTAATTAATACAAATATTCAAGAGTGGGAAGAGGATAGGGATATTAATGAGTTATTTGGTTCAAAATACATGATAGCTAGACTTAAAAGAGATTTGATTGTGGTTTTTAAATAGAATTAGAAGGAACTTAAGAAAAGGTTCATTAATGAAGTGAAAGGGGATCTTCTTTGACAAGAGCCAAACATTTTTTTCCTAGGTGCCCAACTCGTAGTCATTTTTAAGAGGTCAGTCTTAAGGTATCTTCTAGAATCATTTTGTAATAATAAAAGATTAAACATTTAGTACAAAATTTATCAAGCTCAAAATGATATAAACATGTTTGTAACTTGGATTGCTACTTTATGAATCGTATTATTTGCTTGTAATTATTTGATGATTTTGATATTATGAGTATTTGATTGAATTGGTTGTTGGTCACTGAATATATACATCTCTTATGTTTAGTATATATATATTACTAACAAATTAACCATCAAGAATATCCCCAGATCTTAGTCTATCACTTAAGATGAAGTATATGAATTGAAAATGATATATAATTGTGTTAGGTGATAGAGAATCCAGAGATTGTAACAACCATAATATTTAATATGGGGTTAGAATCTATCACTCTTACTAGACTTAGGATCACTCGGTAAAGGTATCTGATTTTAAGAAATAGCCACGGTTAGAATCTATCACTCTTACTAGACCTAGGATCACTCGGTAAAGGTATCTGATTTTAAGAAATAGCCTCTAGCGTACTTGAAAGAGACTTAGGTAGATCTTTGATTCCTGACTAATGGGTTTAACCCAATTTCCCCTTAATTAGAATACATCATTTGCATAATAATTTGTGGAGCTAAGCAATTCAATCTTTATCTAATGGATACTCGTTAATTGATATATTTTACTTGTTATATTATATTATTACACTAGTTGAACATTTTATATTAATTTTACATTTCCCGTAGAAAATGATTTTCTTACTATTATATTAATTATAAAAATTTATGAGTGTGCAGAATAAACGTATCTACTGTGTAAATTATATCACTCCCAAGGCCCAATAGAAACCGCCATGAAAGCTGGTTATTTTCCTTTACCATTTATGTTAAAAACTTAAACTCTAACTAAAGCCTTTGATCACATATAAACAAAAAAATTTAGATATGTATGGATAATAGATTTTTGCTTAAAGAAATCACCATATTTTACTTTTGGATATATAAAGAAACCAATGGAAAAGACTTGTAGAGCTTCATCTATGGATATTAAATTGTATAGTTATAACATTAAGGGGTGAAACTTTTTGTAGGAGAGTAAGAAATAAAAAGTGAGATGAGATTATAGTGTTTTTAGGGAAGAAAAGTCAAAAGAAATGCAACTGGTGGCTGGAACATATTTGGTGCTCTATCAATGGTTGTTGTAAACTAGTTGTATCGTAAACTAGATGTGCAAGCTTGTTTTAATTTCTCGAGACGACCAGAGTCGAACTCACATAAGTAAGACGTTCAAGCTTGCTTGTATAATTTATCGAAAAGGTCGTTTTTTCAACCAAACTCGAGTTGTTCATGGATATTTTTTTCTATAATGGTGAAGCAAAATTTCCTTGAACACACGTAAGTTGTTCTAGCTTGTTTGTTTAAAATCTCCAAATGATCTTTTTTTGAGGGAAACTCGACTTTTTCACAATTAATTTGTTTCTTAAATTGTAAAGAGATTCATCCTTGAACACAAAAAAGACTTTCAAACTTGTTTGTTTAACTTCTCTAAAAGATCTTTTTTCGAACTAAACTCGAGATTCACGAAAAAAAAAATTCTTAAATGGCAAAGCAGAAGTTCCTTGATGTATGAAATATACAATTCATAATATGAATTTTAATGTTAATAAAGAAATTTAAAATCCTATTTAATATTTGACATTCATTAATATATTTACAAATAAATAAAATATTAATTTATTATTCATAATAGCTTGAAACGAACTTAGTTTAATAAAACCTTGAACCAAACTTTATTTAAACAAAACTTAAATTAGAGAATAAACTTATTTATATACTAATGAGTTCCAAAGAGTTTCTCATTTATATCTGTAGTGAGAATAATTTGTTTACCTTTGGAGGTTTTAAAAAAGAGACAAGCCAGAGTAAAAAAATAGGTGTGAAAACTATATCACTAGATAGTAATAATAGTAATAATAATAATAATAGTAATAATAGTAATAATAATGACAAAAGAAGTACCACACAAGAAACCTATTCTATTGCACCACCATAACCCTTGGCACTAAACCACTACCAAGATAGTAACTAAACTTAACACTTTCAACCATATCTGCTCATGCATGATGGGAATTGTTGAATTTCAGTTTTAGTAACTGAGTCAATTTACATAAATAATAATAAAATTTTGTTGTCTTCTCCTCCCAATTTAGAAGGGAGAGAGAATGCACATAATCAATTATAATTTACATTTTTCAAGAAATAAATCAAGTGAAGAAGAAAGAAGAACCACTAGCTAACCAACCATTGATGTGTTGTTTCAAATTCCAAAACCCAACCAAATCTCACATGCCCATTCAGTGTTACCTATCCTATTAACCTTTTAACTTCTATGTAAACACCCCAAATAATAACAAAACTTGACAAGAAAGTCACTGATTAATAACAAAGCATTTATAATCATCATCATCACTGAATAATCCTTCTATCCACAACATTATTCTCATCCAACGATTCCGGAAATATCTCATTCGAATACCTCCTAGTCAAAGATGAATTTCCCGATTTACCCGTTCACCAATCTGACCACCACTTCCTTGCGACCCCGAAGTACCCGAGTGGTCTCCATCTACTCCATCCCGCTGAATCGGTGGCATAGCCACCATATCCGATGAACTTTGCCGCCAGCTTCCAAAAACAGTAGAATTCTATGACCCACGAGAGCTAGAAGTTCTAAGCCTTGCTGAGCTAGTATGTTCTTCTCTACCAAATTTTAATAGATTATCAAGAGCTTTTAGTATATACTTCATTAATGGTCATCTTGTTGGTTTTGGATTAAGACAAGATCTAGCTACTATAGCCATTGCCCATACTTCTTCTAGTAAATCCTCATCTATTATTATAGAAGGGTCAAGAATAGTTGTTACTTGCTCTTTATCGTATATTCTTATATAAGGTAATGTACTTCTAACCACTCCTTAACTATTATATCACTTGCCCTACTCATACCCACTATACTTATTACTAGCTTAGAAGAACCTTTCTAAAACAATGCACATCATATGCATATGTAGCATTAGGCATACCTAGAGAAAAAAATTATTGGATTATGAACTACGTAAGTAAATCACCTTATTATTTAACTGTTTTAGTTTTAAACTTAAGATTTATTTTATTTTATTTATATCTAAAATAATTAGTATTATAGATCTAATGTAGTCATGAATCAATGTAAATTTTTATATTTATGTGTATAAAATTTTTACAAATATATATCTATAATACTATATATATATAATACTATATATATATAATACTATATATATATGTATATATTCGATAATAGTAAGTATATACGGTACATTTGATTTTAAATATAAATCAGCGATTTAGTATTATTCATGTTAAATTTTTTTAGATTTGTTTGTTATTAGACCAATGATAGATAGTGAAAGGGACTAACTTGTCTCTAACAATAACTCTACCTTTACATCTTAGAGTAATAATATGTGTGTATGTGCGTGCGTGGACAAAAAGTTTCTTCTTCATGAAATCATTAGCTTTCATTTAGTATATGGAGAAACCGGTGGAAAATGTTGCTACAACTCCATCCATGGATACTTAAGTTACATTTCTATAATAAATGTAGATAAATGAAGAGTTAGATGATATTTTGGTGTTTATAGGTAATAAAAATAAAACAATATGCACATTAAGGGTGCACCATCCATGTCAACAACAAGGATTGTTTTTACAATAAAAAAAGGGAAAGATTATTTTTGTAAAAAGATTCCAGGAACTGGAGAGTAAGTATAAAAATTATTCCATTAGATAATAACAATCTAATTAATTTGGATTTTCGCTACTTTAAGCAATAAAGAACGAAACAGTCATGCATCCTTTCATCAGATCCCGATATGCCTGTACATGCGAGCTAATATCTTAACAAAGTGTGCTAGGTGGCGGGCTACAAGTTTGTAGGGGTCTTCTGATAGGATTTTCTATTTTTTAAGACTTAGAATCAGATAAGTTAAGGACGATAGTTTCAGTAGTTTAAATAACCGACAAGAAAAGACACCAAACCTATTGTACCGAACCTTTACCAAGAAAACACATCAATCACTTGACCATTAACCTTATACAAAATTAAAATTAGGAGAATGATAACAATTTGGGTAAACCACCACACCATCAACAACGTACGCATAATCGTCCACCATAAATTTAGAAATTTGAAAATAAATAAAAATACACAATACATTTTACTAAAAAAAAATAACATTTAGTATTTTTAATTCGAATAATGTTATCACAAAAATAATATAACTTAAAATTTATTTGAAAAGGAAAAACTACAGGAAAAAGTAATACAAAGTTTTTCATTTATGAATTTGTAATCATGACATCGTAATATTGATCACGTTTAACTACAATATATTAGAGGTGTGCACGTGCTAAGTTTACCCGGTCTTGTATATGGGTAGGGTAATGTAGTCGGGTCTACAATTTGTCAAAATTGAGGGTAGGTTTAATATATTTATCATACCCTCGGGTTATCCTGAGTTAACCCAAAGTTTACCCAAAGTTACTTTATCTGGATATTTTTAATAACACTTATATAAATCATACAAAATACTAAATCCAACAAAATACATGTCATTTGAAGTACATTCACAAAATTAATTTTAAATCATCACATGACTCGTGTAATATACACTTTCACAGGTCTCAGATATTGTTGGAAAATGACCCGAAAATTCCAATAACCCAACAATACCTCATAATCAGATTGTGCTTCAAACACATGCAACTACTAATGGATACCAAATACATTTTAATAAACATAATGATAATTAGGAAGGGATTACCTATAAATACTGAACATCCTGATTGATATTTATCCAACGTTTTCAGTAGATTTCAAGTCAAATCCCCTAAAAAAGAGTTTACAAAGAATAGAGAAAGTAATAATTACAATCTGTAAGTACAAAGTAAATAAAATTAACCAATATATGTGATAAACTTACCAAACTCAACCTCAAGTATAATCCCTATACTCACACACTCTCTTAATCTATATATTACAAAGACTAGACAAAGAGGAAGAAACAAGTGTGTGAAAGGTTTAACAATAGTTATGAACTCCTAAACAGTGGATATGACTTTATAGCACACTAAGAATGATTTTGAATATTATTAGCTCTCTAAACCTTCTTGAATGATCACAGTTTAGCCCCTTGATATTGGTAGATGAATGGTGTAAGTTTTGTCTTGAATGAACTCCTTTTTATAGGTGAAAAATGCTTCCAACGGTTATAAAAAATGTGTCTAACAGATATAAATAAAATCTCAACAGATATAATAAATATAGTCAATTTTCTGCAGAAAACCCTAACATGCGGTGCAACGCAAGGTCCATGTGGTGTACTGAACGAAATCTTAGTCCGCTCTCTAATAAGTACAACTTTTACTATAATGCTCGGATAAATAAACTTTCTTCCCGAGAGTTGTTGGAAACATCATTCTAATAAACTTTGTAGTTGATCATGAAGGCTAATTCTTAATGTATACAGAGATATGAATAAAAGTATTTGTGTGAGAATTAGTTTCTTAAGATAAATTATTAAGGTATAATAAGAATGATATTTAAAGTGTTTTTGATGAAAAAAAGTGCAAGATAGAATATATATATATATATATATAGTAATAAGCACACTAATCACAAGAGGATTTGTCACATTAAAACAACCTATGAAAGGAGGCAATATGCCGACAATCTCCCCCTTTTTGATAATGACAAATCCTTCACTAAAACACCTTAAGAATGATATGAAAGTGATAAAACTAAAGGAGTTATGATCCCTTATCAACATGCATATAAGATGTGAAAAGATAAAGCACATATGGATTCTAACAACCCCTCACAACAACCATTAAGTAAAAGTGTATTTTTATGAAAATGATATGCATTTGTGAGGTTTGTAAAGTGGAATTGGAAAGTTTTAGTGCACATATTTCTCCCTCTTTGTCTTCATCAAAAAGACGGGATGATAATTTAACCAACTACATATAAATAAAACAAGATGAGCCATAACTCAAGTTAATAAATTTTAGAAAATAATTTTGAAATCATAATTTTAAAGCATTTAAACCAATTGAATCGCAGAAATATCAAACATGTAAAGCCTGAACAATATGGAAAAAGAGATAAAGGATAAAGACATTTTGCCAACTCCAAAGCCAAAATGATTTTGCATCTTTTGAGTTTTCTTTTAAAAGCTGATATATGTGGTGATAAAATGATACACTTTAAGCTCTAAAAACGTAAGAGATTAGTGCAATCTTATAACAATCATAAGAGATAGATAGTAAGGCTAAAAAATTTCATTCAAATGAGTTAACAACCAATTAATGGAGTAACTCCCCCTTATTATATGAATTAAAACATTTTTGAAATACTATGGGAATTTTAAAATATTTTAGGAAATATACTTTGTAAATCAATTCTTTAAAAACTTCCCCTTACAGAATGACATATACATACAAATTTGTGTTTAAAGATACTTTAAGGTTTGAAAGTGTAAACTATTATCTTTTATCTTTCTCCCCTTTTGTCAACAACACAAAAATCAATGGGCAATTTTGAATGTTATATAAACTTATAAAGATAAAATGTGCAATTCTTTATAGTTGAGGGACTTAGGTGTGAAATCTTAAATTTTTAAAAACCTAAGTTTTATTTTCAAATAATTATGATTTAAAAAGGTAAGTTCTAACAAGAAGAGTGTAGAAAACAATTATCAATAAAGAGAAGGGATTATTTTGTCAAATAAAAATTTTAAGGACCAAAAAGCATTATTGCAAAGTGTAGAGACTAAAAAGAAATTTCACATCGTAGAGACTAAAAATATAAATTTTCAAAATATGCACAATTGAATGATAGAATCTTTTCTAATTGAAGGACAATATGCAATTTTAAAAATATATGAATTCAAAATGCTAGATGGTATGTAATTTCAAAGGAAGATATTTAAAATTCAAATGTTCTAGATAAAAGGACCAAAAAGCAATTATACAATTAAGATAGACCAAACTGCAAAGTCACTTATAAAATGAAGATTAAATTAGTGACGGACAATAAGTAGCATAACTGACTCAATACATACTAAATCCAAAACACATTTACAAAAAATAAAGAGTCAATTAATAAGAAAAGGAAAGAATTAAATTCACTGGATATTCCTTTCATGTGAATTAAGCATCTTGTTGTATATCAATTTATTTCCTTGACGCTCATCACCTATAATCGAAAAGAATGTCTAAGGTATCCACTGTTGTGTGGATCCAAGGGAATGGTTAATGGTTTTTACGATCCACTTAGGCTTTTGCCATAGCGGTATCAATGATCCGTATTCATGTTGCTTGCGATACAAATATTTTGATGCAAAATGACCGATTACTTCGCAATAAGTGCAAGAAACCTCTTTGCGATTTTGAAAGGAGTGGAAAGATTTTAAACAAAGCCTTTCCAAATTATTTTGTTTTGTTAAGGTTTTACAACAAGACAATTTTTCTTTAAGATAATTTTGATCAAAAAGTGGTAAATTTAAATAAGGATGATTAAAGAGATTAAAATAGTTAAAATAAAAATCATCCACAATCTTAAATAATAAGATATTTTCGTCCAAGAGTTTTTCATCTTTTTCAAGAGAGGAAATAATTTTAAGACAAGAATTTTCAATGTTTCCTAACAAATTGTTTAAAGTAGGACAACAATTCAAGCATCTCTTTTGCTCAAATTTTAATTCTTCTAATAAGAGATTATTTGAATTGATATGAAGTTCAATAGTTTCTAAAAGAGATGCAACGAAGATATCATCATACGCATCATAATAATTGTAAGAAAATGACAAAGAGCTAGGATTAGGTACTACCTCATATTTTGACATTGAGTCATCATGACTTTTATCATCATTGTTGTTCTTATTTTTGTCGATATCAATGATGCCATATAAGTGTTCCAAACGATCCCAAATTTCATGGGCCGATGAACATTCAATAACTCTTCTAAATATCTCATTCGACAAACAACATATTAAGATATTCATTACTTAGCATCTTCGGTGAGTTTGGCCATATCATCATTAGTGAGTTCGTTATAATCTTTTACTTCTCTGGTTAGTACACTAACTCCGATTTTATTTATCATTTCCTTGTACGACACAAATGGACCTTCCATGACGATTCTCCAAAGCTCTTAATCTTCAAGCTTTATAATCTCCTCTATTCAATTTCTCCATAAGATATAATAGGTACCTACATATCCAAAAAAAAAATTACATGTTGTTTATTCTACTAACGATTAAGCTATTTACGAAGAGTTATGCTCTGATACCAATTGAAAGTCTATATACGTCTTAGAAGGCGGGTTGAATAGGACTACGGAAATTAATCGGCTAATTTTATATCAAGTAAATAAAATTAAAAGCTAATTTAAATTTTATTCTCTGACTAAACTAGATGATAATAAGTTTGACTAATGAACAATAGATAATAAGCACTACGATATTCATACAATCATAAGTGCAGAATAAAAAAGTTAGGGAAAAAGAATCCACAAGCATGTATAGTGGTTCAGTTTTCCTACTCCACTACCTAAGGTAGCCACCTAAAGATTTCCAAGCTTCTTTAATAAGCTTCGTGTCTCTCTTAACCGGGGTGAGAACACAATACCCTTTTACAACCACTTCGAAAATCCGAAGCAAACTCTTGTGTAATCACAACACAAGGACACCAAGTATAATCCCTATACTCACATACTCTCATAATCTATCTATTATAAAGACTAGACTAAGAGGAAGAAACAAGTGTTTGAAAGGTTTAGCAATAGTGATGAACTCCTAAAGAGTGGATATAACTTTATAGAACACTAAGAATGATTTTGACTAATAATAGCTCTTGACACCTTCTTGAATGATAACAATTTAGCCCCTTGATGTTGGTTGATGAAAGGTGTAAGTTTTCTTGAATGAACTCCATTTTATAGATGAAAAATGCTCACAACGGTCATAAATAATGTGTCTAACGGATATAAATAAAACCCCAACGAATATAATAAATATAGTCAATTTGCTTCTTCAAACCCTAACATGCAGTGCAGCGCAGGGTCCATGCGATGTACCGCATGAAATCTCAGTCCGCGCTCTAATAAGTACAACTTTTACTACGATGCTCGGATAAATAAACTTTCTTCACAAGAGTTGTTGGAAACATCATTCTAATAAACATTGTAGTTGATCTTGAAGGCTAATTCCCAATGTATAGAGAGATATGAATAAAAGTATTTGTATGAGAATTAGTTTCTTAAGATAAAATATTAAGGTATAATAAGAATGATATTTAAAGTGTTTTTGATGTAAAATAGTGCAAGATAGAATATATATATATATATATATATATATATATATATATATATATATATATATATATATATATAATGAGTAATAAGCACACTAATCACAAGAGGATTTGTCACATTAAAACAACCTATGTAAGGAGGGAATAGCCAACAATTTCCTCCTTTTTTATGATGACAAATCCTTCACTAAAACACATTAAGAATGATATAAAAGATATAAAACTAAAGGATTTATGATCCCTTATCAACGTGCATATAAGAGGTGAAAAGATAAAGCACATACGGAGTCTAACTCCCCCTCACAACATCCATTAAGATAAAGTGTATTTTCATGAAAATGATATGCATTTGTGTGGTTTGTAGAGTTCAATTGAAAAGTTTTAGTGCACATATTTCTCCCTATTTGTCTTCATCAAAAAGACAGGATGATAATTTAACCAACTACATATAAATAAAACAAGATGAGCCATAACTCAAGTTAATAAATTTTAGAAAACAATTTGGAAATCATAAGTTTGGAGCATTTAAATCTTTTCAACTAATTGAATCGCAGAAATATCAAACATGTAAAGCATGAACAATATGGAAAAAGAGTTAAAGGATAAAGACATTTTACCAACTCCAAAGTCGAAAGGATTTTGCATCTTTTGAGTTTTCTTTCAAAAGCTAATATATGTGGTGATAAAAGGATACACTTTAAGTTCTAAAAACATAAGATATTAGTGTAATCTTATAACAATCATAAGAGATAGATAGCGAGGCTTAAAAATTTCATTCAAATGAGTTAACGACCAATTAATGGAGTAACTCACCCTTATTATATGCATAAAAACATTTTTGAAATACTATGGGAATTTTAAAATATTTTTAGAAATATATTTTGTAAATCAATTATTTAAAAACTTCTCTTTACACAATGACATATATATATACAAATTTGTGTTAAAAGATACTTTAAGGTTTGAAAGTGTAAACTAGTATCTTTATCTTTCTCCCCTTTTGTCAACAAGAGAATGAATCAATGGGAACTTTTGAATGTTATATAAACTTAGAGGGATAAAATGTGCAATTTTTTAAAGTTGAGGGACTTAGGTGTGAAATCTTAAATTTTTAAAAACCTAAGTATTTATTTTCAAATAATTATGATTTAAAAAGGTTAGTTCTAACAAGAAGAGTGTAGAAAATAATTACCAATAAAGAGAAGGGACTATTTTGTCAAATAAAAAATTTAGGGACCAAACAGCATTTTTGCAAAGTACATGGACTAAAAAGAAATTTCACATAGTAGTAGGGACTAAAAATATAAATTTTCAAAATATGCACAATTGAAAGATAGTATCTTTTCTAATTGAAGGATAATATGCAATTTTGAAAAATATATGAATTCATAATGCAAGATAATTCATAATGCAAGATAGTATGTAATTTCAAAGGAAGATATTTAAAATGCAAATGTTCAAGATAAAAGGACCAAAAAGCAATTATACAATTAAGAAAGACCAAACTGCAAAGTCACCTATAATATAAAGATGAGATTAGTGACAGACAATAAGTAGCATAACTCACTCAATACATACTAAATCCAAAACACATTTACAAAAAATAAAGAGTCAATTAATAAGAAAAGGATAGAATTAAATTCACCGAATTTTCCTTTCATGTGAATTGAGCATCTTGTTGAATATCAATTTGTTTCCATGACGCTCATCACCTATAATCGAAAAGAATGTCTAAGGTATCCATGGTTGTGTGGATCCAAGGGAATAGTTAGTGGTTTTACGCAGTTAGGCTTTTGCCATGGCGGTATCAATGATCTGTAGTCAAGTTGCTTGCGATAAATGACCGATTCTTTCACAATAAGTGCAAGAAACATTTTTGAGATTTCGAAAGGAGTGGAAAGATTTTAAATAAGGCCTTTCCAAATTATTTTGTTTAGTTAAGGTGTTACAACAAGACACTTTTTCTTTAAGATAATTTTGATCAAAAAGTGGTTAATTTAAATAAGGATGATTAAATAAATTAAAAAAGTTAAAGTAAAAATCATCCACATTCTTAAATAACAAGATATATTCGTCCAAGAGTTTTTCATCTTTTCCAAGAGAAGAAATTATTTTAAGACAAGAATTTTCATTGTTTCCCATTAAATCGTTTAAAGTAGGAAAACAATTCAAGCATCTCTTTTGTTCAAATTTTAATTCTTCTAATAAAAGATTATTTGAATTGATACGAAGTTCAAGAGTTTCTAAAAGAAATGCAATGAAGATATCATAATGCTCATCATAATAATTGTAAGAAAATGACAAAGAGCTAGGATTAGGTACTACCTCGTATTTTGACATTGAGTCATCATGACTTTTATCATCATTGTTGTTCTCATTTTTGTCGATATCAAGGATGCCATATAAGTGTTCCAAACGATCCAAAATTTCATGGGCCGATGAAAATTCAATAACTCTTCCGAATATCTCATCCGACAAACCGCATATTAAGATATTCATTACTTAGCATCTTGGGTGAGTTTGGCCATATCATCATTACTGAGTTCGTTATAATCTTTTTCTTCTCGGGTTAGTACACTAACTCCGATTTCATTTGTCAGATCCTTGTAGTGCACAAATGGACCTTCCATGACGATTCTCCAAAACTCTTGATCTTCAAGCTTTATAAACTCCTCCATTCTATTTCTCTATAAGAAATAATAGGTATCTACAAAAAGTGGAGGTCTAGTAGAAATAGACTCTTCCAAAGGATTAATTTTCATGTCGTTTACTCGACTAACAATTAAGATTTTTACGTAGAGTTAGGCTCTGATACCAATTGAAAGTCTATATACGTCCTAGAAGGGGGATTGAATAGGACCACGGTAATTAACCGGCTAATTTTATTTCAAGAAAATAAAATTAAACGCTAATTTAAATCCTATTCTCTTACTAAACTAGATGACCATAAGTTTGACCAATGAACAATAGATAATAAGCACTACGATATTCATACAAGCATAAGTGTGGAATAAAATAGTTTAGGGAAAGAGAATACACAAGCATGTATAGTGGTTCGGTTTCCCTACTCCACTACCTAAGGTAGCCACCTTAGGATTTCGTGTCTCTCTTAACCGGGGTGAGAACACAATACCCTTTTACAACCACATCGAAAACCCAAAGCAAACTCTTGTGTAATCACAACACAAGGACACCAAGTATAATCCCTATACTCAGACACGCTCTTAATCAATCTATTACAAAGACTAGACTAAGAGGAAGAAACAAGTGTTTGAAAAGTTTAACAATAGTGATGAACTCCTAAATAGTGGATATGACTTTATAACACACTAAGAATGATTTTGACTAATAATAGCTCTTGACACGTTCTTGAATGATAACAATTTGACCCCTTGATGTTGGTAGATGAATGGTGTAAGTTATGTCTTGAATGAACTCGATTTTATAGATAAAAAATGCTTACAATGGTCATAAAGAATGTGTCTAACGGAAATAAATAAAATCCCGACAAATATAATAAATATATTCAATTTGCTGCAGAAAACTCTAACCTGCGGTGTACCGCACGAAATCTATGTCTGTGCTCTAATAAGTACAACTTTTATTACGATGCTCGTATGAACAAAATTTCTTCACGAGAGTTGTTGGAAACATCATTCTAAAAAAACTTTGTAGTTGATCATGATGCTAAAATTCTCAATGTATACAAAGATATGAATAAAATTATTTGTATAAGAATTAGTTTCTTAAGATATAATATTAATGCATAATAAGAATTATATTTAAAGTGTTTTTGATGAAAAATAGTGCAAGATAGAATATATAAATATAAAGAGTAATAAGCATACTAATAACAAGATGATTTGTCACATTAAAACAACCTATGGAAGGAGGCAATATGCCAACACATATTAATTTGGAAAAAAGTTTACTCAAAATGTGGAAATTAATTCAAATCAATGTCGTCAAGCCTTTTTTTACTAACATTAATACGTCTCCAATGGTCTCCATTTTCAGAATAAAATCTAACTAATTTCCTTTTGTCTTATATTTCATTATCTGTGTTATCACCCTTTCAGCACAATATACTAAAAATTGTCTCCTCTTTTAATCCCCAATGCAACCATAAATGCTCAAGTTAAACAGCCAAAAAAGATCTCAAAAGATTACAAACCCCACAAAATAGTAAACAAAAAGTTAAAGTGTAATGTAATACCTAAGATATATGTTCCTAATGCATAATTGTCATAGACATTCTATAATGAATATTTCAACGGTTAGATCCCTTGACCAATTATTCAGAGTAAATGAACAAATGTCCGCCCTTAAATAATACTTTGGAAACAGAAATCAAACACTTACGATATCAGAAAAAACTATTTCAAAATCACGAATCAAACTATTTCAAAATTAAAAAAGAAATTAATAAATAATTTTATGAACAAACAAACATATGAATGAAAAGTAACAACTAATAACAAATTAAGAATAAGTTAAAAGGACTTTGCTCACTTAAGAAAATAAAGCTAAAAAACGAACGTATCGGGAAGAAAAACAAAATACAAAACATTTGTAAGTATAAATTAGATCTATAACGTGAAAAGAGGAAGAAACAGAAACGGTTGGATTATTAAATAAAAGACAATTTATTCTATTAATCTTTTCATCTTCTTGTGAGATGTGGAAAAGAATATGTGTGTACTAATAGTCTCACGTTAGAATTCGAGAAAACCCCATTGGGAATTATTTAATATAACATGATTTCGTTATCTTGAGGACGACTTATGTCTCTTTATTTCAGCTGTTACGGATGTTACCAAGGATTAGTCAAGAAAATTGCCGATTTTAATAAGCATTGAAAAGCATTTATCACTAGCCATTGATGAACATTTATGTGACAGTTTTTTATCTTGCCATTGCTTCTATAAATAATGACTTTGTCACTTAGATTTGCATTTCTAGAGAGGAGGAAAAACTATTTTTGAGAGAATGAAAAAACTATTATAGAGAGAATAGAAAAAACTATTCTAGAGAGAATAGAAAAAATTATTCTATAGAGAATAGAAAAAACTAGTCTAGAGAGAATGAATAAACTATTCTAGAGAGAATAGAAAAAACTATTATAGGGGGAATATATAATAAAATATAAACGAAATTAAGAATTCGGAAAAGAAAATATTAGTCTCTACTCTCCTCTCATATAATATTTTGATATTACTAAAGCCAAAATTCTGTTAGAGATACCGACCTGAATATCCTTTTAACGCAATTTTCAAAACCGACCATTCTTTTCTTGAATTTTCGTGTAAGTTTTGAAATTTTCAATTTCTTGTAATAGTGTAGTATCACTTTTAATTGAAAATTATTTCTTTTAAATTTATATGAAATCTATTTTTGTACTTTTACACTGATATTGTTAGATTTTTCGAACAAAATCACCCTTGATAATTTAGCTAAATATACATGTTAAATCATACTAAATCCATTCAGCAATATATGAATGAATTCATAAAAAACGACTACCACAAAAGGGTGTTTATAAGCAAAATGAACATATTATAATTTCATATTTAGGCTGATAAAGTATTAGAAAATAATAAATAATTAGATGGAGTAGGGTTTATTTTGGAAAAAGGTGAAAAATAGATAAAATCCCAGAAGGATAAGAGAAAGAAGAAACATACATAAAATGTTTGGCCCAAATAAAATAAACATATGCTGAAAAAGTTTCAGCATATATATTAGTTTTTTTAATATTGTCGGGTTTTCATAGTTAATGGGGAGGCCAAAGTTAATATTGGGCCTAATATTTTTTACCAGGTTTGATGAAACGCAATAGTGCTAACAAAATATCACACATCATCATTCAAAACCTAATAGTCTTCTTTAATTTTATATAAACAAACACAAATGACCATACCATTATTTACACCGCCCGTCCATTTTCAACTCTCTAAAAATCGACTTCTTCCATTCTATTCTACCTATCCATTTTTATCAAAAGCCTATATCCTCCTCTTTCTTTGTATAATGTTTTTTTTCTTGACAGCCTATGTCTAGGCCTCCCGTTTCTAACCAAGTTCTATTTTTAATGGTTAGCGTATTAAATGATCTGTGGTCATTACATTTTAAATATAGATTATTTGTATAAAACCCAAAACTTCATTGGATAGGTGAATTTTCTTATTTCCATGTTCTAAATTATTTTTATTATTTTATTATTTTGAAAATAGAAAATAATCTTGTGGAGAAGTAAGATTTTAATTATAATGTGTTAAAACATGAATATTTGTCATTTTTTATGTTGTTAAAGATTTTTTTGTTTTCAGATGTTGTACGTACATGTTTTGATTACTTTTATGCATTGCCTACATTTCTTTAGACATAATTATTTAAGAAAGGAAATTTAAGGTTGTAGTAATAATATTGCTTAAAAAAATACAAATCACTTGGGTTGTAACCTTAGTTTTGGGGGATTAAGGGCTATAAAAGATTTTTCCTTTTTTAATTCTTCTTTATTCGCCATCTTTAATTGTATCTCTTATTTTAGAATTTCACTTCAAGCATCTACAATTACATTAAACGATGTCTTATGATCACAATGAGTATAAAATGGTAGTTAATATTAGATATTACGATGTCATTGTCAAATGAGTGAGATTTACTTTTGTTTAATTGATTTAATTAATTCATTATTTATATCTAGAACTTTAGAATATAATTAAATTGAATTACTTGGACTAAATTTGATTGAGAAACAATATTATTCAGAGGTCTTGTGGATATATGTTGGATTCATAGATGTCGTCCTCTAATTTAAGCACTCTCATATATAATTTTTTATCTAATCCTTTAGTTTAGGATGTTTGTCTAAAATTGTTTGAATTTTATATTTGTCAGGTGCATCATGAGCATTCATTTATAGATGGTAAAGAGAAGTTTTTGTGCACTTTTAGTGTTTGTGCACTGTTACATTTGTATGACTACATGGTCCAAGATGCCGTGAGGGAGCAACCCTAGGCATTGAAAGCATAAGTAACATAGTACCTGCTACAAATGTCCATCCTAAAATTGCTATCTTCATAAAGTTGCAAATAATAAAATCAATCGAAAGAAGTGTGGTTCATCGTCGCTTAAAAGATTCAAAGGATCTGAATCAACACGAGACAAAGGTCTAGTTTTGAGTGCTACTATTTATGTGATATGTATATGCTTAAGTACTTTATACCACAAACTTAGAGTTTTTATCACAATCTATAATTTTCTATTATATGAGTAATTAGTAAAAATATTCAAGAGAGGAATGAGGAGAGAGATGTTAGTGGGGAGGGACTCCGAATAAACACGTGGAAAAGGTATGATTTTGGGTGCTACTTTTTTTGTCATTTTTTTTATGTTTAAGTACTTCATACAACAAATTAACTTTATACCACAAATTAAGAGTTTTTATTATAATCTGTAATTTTGTATTGTAGGAGTAATTAATACAAATATTCAAGAGAGGAAGAGAAAATGGATCTAAGTGAGCAATTCAGTTCAAAATACATGAGAGCTAGACTTAACAAAGATTTGATTGCGGTTTTTGAATAGAATTCGAAAGAACTTTAGAAAAGGGAGGTTCAATGATGAAGTGAATAGGGATCTGCTTTGACAAGAGCAATTTAGCGGCCAAGCGAATTTTTCCTAGGTGCCAACCACGTATTCATTATTGAGAGGTCAACCGTAAACTATCTTCTAGAATCATTTTCTAATAATTATTAGATCAAAAATTTAGTACGAATTTTATCAAGCTCAAAATGAGCTAAACATGTTTGTAGCTTGGATTACTACTTTGTGTATCATATTATTCGCTTATAATTATTTGATGATTTTGATATTATGATTAACTGATTGAATTGATTGATAGCCACTGAATATATACATATCTTAAGTATGGTATATCTATTCCATACAAATTACCCGTCATGAATTGCCCTAGACCTTAGACTATCACCCAGGATGATGTATATGAATTGAAATATATATATAATTTTGTACAAAAATATCTAATATGGGGTTAGAATCTATCACACCTACTAGACTTAGGATCAGTGGGTAAAGGTATCTATGTTTAAGAAATAGCCTCATAGCTTACATGAATGAGACTTAGGTGGACCTTTGAATCCGAACTAATGGGTTTAATCCAATTCCCCCTTAATTAGAATACAACATTTGCATAATAATTAAATCTAAGCTTTATCTAATGCATACTCATTAATTTCTATATTTTACTTGTTATTTATATTATTACTCTAGTTGAACACTTTATATTAATTTTAAATTCTCCACATAGAATGATTTTTTTACTATTATATTAATTATGACAATTTATGACATGTGGAGAATAAACGTATTTGTTGTGTAAATTATATCACTCCCAATGCCCAATAGAAACCGCCATGAAAGTTGGCTATTTTTCTTGACCCTTTATGCTCAAAACTCACGCTCTAACTAAAGTAATTGATCAAAGACTAACAAAAAAAATCTAGATATGTATGGATAATAGATTTTTGTTTCAAGAAATCATCATATTTCACTTTTGGATATATAAAGAAACCAATGGAAAAGACTTATAAGCTCCACCTATCGATATTAAATTTTAGAATTATAACATTAAGGGGTGCAACTTTTTGTAGGATTGTAGAGAAATAAAAAGTGAGATGAGATTACGGTGTTTTTAGAGAAGTAAAATTAGTCAAAATAAATACAGGTGGTCGCCTGAACATATTTGGTGCTCTATGTATGGTGGTTGTAAACAAGTTGTATCGAAAACTAGATGTGCAAGATTATATTAATTTCTCGGAACAGATTCGAACTCACGTAAGTAAGATGTTCTAGCTTGTTTGTTTAACTTCTCCAAAAGGTATTTTTTCGAACCAAACTCGAGTTGTTTACAGATATTTGTTTCTTAAATGGTGAAGCAGAACTTCCTTAAACACATGAAAGCTGTTCTAGCTTGTTTGTTTAACTTCACCTTTTTTTAACCAAACTCGACATGTTCACGAATAACTTGTTTCTTATATGGTAAAGTGAAATTTCCTTGAAGACACGTAAGATGTTCTAGGTTGTTTTTTTAAATTCTCTAAAAGATCTAGTTACGAACTAAACTCGAAATTCACAAACAATTTGTTTCTTAAACGGTGAAGCGAAATTTCCTTGGAGAATTGATAATGTATGAAATATATAATTTATAATAAGAAGTTCAGTTATAATAAGGAAATTATAATCTTAAGAAATTATAAAATTATTTTAATATTTGAAATTCATTAATATATTTACAAATAAATAAAATATTAATTCAAAATTCATAATATAAACGAGTAAACTCAGTTCATACAAAGCTTGAACCAGACTCTGTTTAAACAAACCTTGAATCAAACTCTGTTTAAAAGAATCTTAAATTAGATATTAAACTTATTTTTAAATTAATGAGTTCTAAAGAGTTTCTCATTTATATCCTTAGTGACAAGAATTATTTTTTCTTTGGAAGGAGGTTTTGAAAAGGAGACAAGCCAGCATTGAAAAATAGGTGCGAAAACTATATCACTAGATAATAATAATAGAAATAATAATAATGATGACGAAAGAAGTACCATACCACAAACCTATTCTATTGCACCACCATAACCCTTCACACCAAACCACTAACAAGATAGCAACAAAAATGAACACTTTCAACCAAATCCCCTTATACATGATGGTATTTGTTGAATTTCAATTTTAGTAACTAAGTCGGTTCACAAAACTGAAAATAAAATGTTTTTTCTCCTCCCAATTTAGAAGAGAGAGAGAGAAAGAGGTCTTCAGATCAATTATAATTAACATTTTTACAAAAACAAAACAAATGAAGAAAAAAGAAGAAAGAAGAACCTGATTAGCTAACCAACCACTTATGTGTTGGTTCAAATTCCAACACCCAAACAAATCTCACTTGCCCATTCAGTATTACCCATTCCATTAACCTTTTATCTCCTATCCAAACACCCCAAATAATAACAAAACTTGACAAGGAAGTCTCTGATTATTGACAAAGAATTTATAATCATCATATCACTGAATCATCGTTCTATCCACAACATCATTGTCATCCAACGGTTTTGGAAATATCTCATTCGAATACCTCATAGTCGAAGATGAATTTCCCGATTTACCCCTTTACTAATCTGACCACCACTTCCTAGCGACGCTAAGTACCCGACGGTGGTTTCAAACTACTCCCTCCTGCTAGAATCGATGGCATAGCCGCCCTATCCGATGAACTTTGCTGCCACCTTCCAAAAACAACCGCATTCCATGACCCACGAGAGCTAGTAGTTCTAAGTCTTGCTGAGCTAGTAGGTTCTTCTCTAACAACCTTTAATGGGTTCTCAAGATCTTTTAATATATACCTCATTAACGGTCGTTTTGCAGGTTTTTTGCTAAGAAAAGATCTAGCTAGTATAGCCATTGCTTATAATTCTTCTAGTAAATCCTCGTTTATTATTAAAGAATGGTCCATAATAGTTGTTATTTGCTCTTTATCGTATATTCTTATATAAGGTAATGTAGCTTATAACCACTCCTTAACTTTTACATCACTCGCTCCACCCATACCCACTTTTACCGTTACTAGCTCAAGCAGAACCTTCCAAAACATACAATACACAACATACACACATGTATCATTAGGCATTCCTGGAGAAAGCAATTATTGGATTATGAAATTCATAAGTAAATCACCTTATTTTTTAATTGTTTTTAGTTTTAAACTTTAGATTTTTTATTTTATTTATATCTATAATAATTAATATTATAGATTTAATGTTTGTCATGAATCGATGTGAATGTTTATATTTATGTGTATAAATGTTTTTTAAATATAATTATACATAACAAAAATATAATTATTCAAATATAGATCTATAACAATATGTATATAATAATATATAGATATATGATAATAGTAAGTATATATACGGTACAATTGATTTCAAATATAAATCAGCGTTTTAGTATTAAACATGTTAAAACATTTGAGATTTGTTTGTTATTAGAGTAATGATAAAAAGTTAAAGGGGCTAACTTGTCTCTAACAAGAAATCTCCCTTTACATCTAATTAGAGTAATAATATGTGTGAATGCGTGTGTGTGGACAAAACGTTTTTACATCATGAAATCTTCATCTTTCTTTTTGGTATATGGACAAACCGGTGGAAAATGTTGTTATAACTTCATCCATGGATACTTAAGTTTACAATTCTAAAATAAATATAGATAAATGAAGAGTGAGATGATAATTTGGGGTTTATAGGTAAGAAAAATAAAACAATATGCACATTAAGGGTGCACCATCCATGTCGACAACAAGGATTGTTTTCATAATAAAAAAAGAGAAGGATTATTTCTGTAAAGAGATTCCGGACACTGAAGAGTAAGTATAGAAATTATTCCATAGGTAATAACAATGAAATTATTTGGGATATTTGCTACTTTAAGCAGTAAAGAACGAAACTATCATGCATATGTTCATAACATCCCGATATGCTTAGACATGCGAGATAATACCTTAACAAAGTGTGCTAGGTGGCGGGCTACGAGTTTGCAGGGGTCTTCTGACACAATTCTGCATTTTTTAAGACTTGGAATCATATAATTTATGGACGATAGTTTCAATAGTTTAAATTACGACAAGAAAAATAATAACAATAAAAGTGCCACCACACTACCAAACCTATTGTACTGAACATTTACCAAGAAAACACATTAATAACTTGAACATTAACCTAATACAAAAATAGAGTAAGGATAATGTTAACCATATGGACACAACCAACACACTATCAACAACGTACGCATAATCCTCCACAATAGATTTAGAATTTTTAAAATTTGAAAATAAATAAAAATACATAATATATTCTACAAAAACCAAATAATATAACATTTAGTATTTTTAGTTCTAATAATGTTATCACAAAAAATTATATAACTTAAAATTTATTTAAAAAGAATAAACTACATAAAAAAGAAATACAAATTTTTGTACTTATGAATTTGTAATCATGACTTCGTTATTTCTAATCACTTTGAACTACAATATATGAGAGGTGTGCACATGTCGGGTTTATCCCTGGTTGGGTCTTGGGTAATGGTACAGTAATGTAGTCGGGTCTACCCTTTTTCAAAATTAAGGGTTAGTTAAATTTTTATCATACTCGCGGGTTACCTATAGACGAGTTAACCTTGGGTTTACCAAGGTTACTTTAACTGGATTTTATTAATAACACTTATATGAAGTATACAAAATACTAAGTCCAACAAAATACATGTCATTTTAAGTACATTCACAAAATTAATTGTTAAATCATCACATGCCTCGTGTAATATACATTTTCACGGGTCTCATATATTACTGGAAAATGTCCCAAAAATTCTGGAAACCCAACTATACCTCATAACTAGATTGTGTTTCAAACATGTATGCAACTAGTAATTTTTACCAAATACATGTTAATAAACATAATGATAATGAAGAAGGGTTTACCGAGAATTAGTGAACCTTCTGATTGATATTTATCCAACAGTTTCAGCAGATTTCAAGTCAAATTCCCCTAAAAAGAGTTCACAAAGAGTAAAGAAATTATTAATTACAAAGTGTGAGTACAAAGTATATAAAATTTACCAATATATGTAATAAATTTACAAAACTCAACCTCAAGTTTTGAAACTCAATCTGAAATCTGAAGTCACACTGACCAAGTTGGAGTCC
Source organism: Nemophila menziesii (assembly GCA_029959085.1). NCBI lineage: Eukaryota > Viridiplantae > Streptophyta > Magnoliopsida > Boraginales > Hydrophyllaceae > Nemophila > Nemophila menziesii. The sequence continues at coordinate 59,022,582 of JARWIR010000005.1, read as the reverse complement.
AAAATTAACAACCACAAATAATATAAAGGATCCTTACCATAGTAATTCGGACAAAAGTTTACTCTAAATGTGGAAATCAATTCAAACCCTTGTTTTTAAGCCTTTTTCTACTAACATTAATACGCCTCCAATGGACTCCATTTTCATAATAAAATCTAACTAACTTTTTTCTTTTATATTTCATTATCTGTGTTATCACCCTTGCAGCATAATAAACTAAACAATTGTCTCCTCTTTTAATACCCAATGCAAACATAATTATTCAAGTTAAATAGCCAAAAATAAGAAAGAAATAGAAACTATTGGAATAATTAAATAAAAGACAATTTGTTCTATTAATTCTTTCATACTCTTGTGAGAAGTGGAAAAGACTAAGTGTGTACTAATAGTCTCACATTAGAATTTGCAAAAAAAAACCATTAGAAATTATTTAATAAAACATGATTTTCTTATCTTGATAAGGACTTAAGGTGTCTTTATTTCAGTTGTTACGGAAGTTACTAAGTGTTGGTCAACAAACACGCTGACTTTAATGGGCATTGAAAAACATCCATCACCAGCCATTGGTGAACATTTATGTGACAGTTCTTCATCTTGCCATTTCTAAAATAAATAATTACTTTGTCACTTGCATATCTTGAGAAAAGAAAAAACTATTCTCGAGAGGATGAAAAAACGATTCTAGAGAGAATAGACTAAACTATTTCAGAGAGAATAAAAAAAACTATTCTATAGAAAATTGAAAAAAACTATTTTTGAGAAGAGGAAAAACTATTCTTGAGAGAATAAAAAACTATTCTAGAGATAATAGAAAGAGTAATTCTAGATAGACTTGAAAACCTATTCTAGAGAGAATAGAAAAAACTATTCTAGAGAGAATAAATTTTTTTAGAGAGAATTGAAAATACTATTATAGAGGAATATAGAATAGAATATAAAGAAAATTAAGAATTCAGAAAAGAAAATACTACTCTCTCTCCTCGCATATAATATTTTGATATTAATAGAGCCAAAATTCTGTTAGAGATATCGGTACAACCGGAATATATATTAGCACGATTTTCAATACCTGGTAACCGTTCTTTTCTTAAATTTCTATGTAATTTTTGTTGTTTTCAATTTCTTGTAATTGTGTAGTATAACTTTTAATTGATACTTTTCCAGTGATATTGTTAGATTTTTCTAATATAATCTCCATTGAATATTTAGCTAAATATACATGTTAAATCACCCTAAATCCAGCAACATATGAATGATATCACAGGCTACCACATGCCACGGGTGTATATAAGCAAAATGGATATACTATAATTTCATATTTAGGTTGGTAAAGTATTATAGATGAATAAATAATTAGATGGAGTATGGTTTTTTGGAAAAAGATGAAAAAGTAGAAAAAATCCCAGAAAGATGAGAGAAAGAAGAAGCATACATAAAATGCTTGGGCCAAATAAAACTAACATATGTTGAAAAAATTTCAGCATATTATTAATTTTTTTTCTTCTGTAAAAACATTAAAGTCTAAGGTAATATGGTCTAGTTTTAATAGTTAAGGGGGAGGCCCAAGTTATTATTGGGCCTAGGGTATATACACACAATTTACCTTATATTTTTTACATTTACAAAATATCACACATCATCATTCAAACCCTAATCGGTCGTCTTCAATTTTACATAAACACACACAAATACCCTACCATTTTTTACACCGCCGTCCATTTTCTCTTCTCTTAAAAACCAACTTCTTCCATTCTATTCTACCTATCTTTTTTTTCCAAAGATTATATCCTCCTCTTTCTCTGTATAAAGTTTTATTTTCTTAGACCGCCTTGGTCTAGGCCTTCTATCTCTAGCTAACCAAGTTATGTTTTTAATGGTTAGCATATCAAATCGATCGATGACTATTACATTTCAAATATAAATTATATGTATAAGTTTGCCAACCGAAACCTCCGTTGGAGAGGTGAGTTTTCTTATTTCCATATTTTAAATTATTTTCATTATCGTATTATTTTGAAAATAAAAAATAATCTTGTGGAGCGGTAAGATTAGTAATTTTAATGTGTTAGAACATGAATAGTTATCAATTTTATTCTTTTATGCATTGCTTACATTTTTTTTAGACATAATTATTTAAGAAATTATAATTTAAGGTTGTAGCATTGCATAAACAAATATATCTCTTGGGTTGTAACCTTTGTTTAGACGGGTTTAGGGGATATAAAAGATTTTTTATTTTTATCTTTTTTCATTAACCATCTTTAGTATCATCATAACTTTTATGCATTGCCTACATTTATTTAGACATAATTATTTAATAAATTATAATTTATGGTTGTAGCAATAATATTGCATAAAAAATTCAAATCACTTGGGTTGTAACCTTAGTTTTGGGGATTAGTGGCTGTGAAAGATTTTTCAATTTTTATTTTTCTTCATTCGCCATTTTAAATTGTATCTCTTGTTTTAGAATTTCACTTAAAGCATCTACGTTCACATTAAACGATGTCGTATGATCACAATGAGAACGCAATGTTGGGGTTCCAATACAAGTGTCATGGCGACAAGTGGTATAACGAATATCGCTTGGTATTATGCTAGCATCTTGGTGATTGTGACTTGAAATTCAACGCCAATGATTTTCAATCAACCACAAAAGTAAATGAATTCGTTCGGCTCGTCCAAGGGCACTTCAACTTCAAGATAGCAATTGCTCTAAGGAGGTTTACAAAGAAGTCAAGGTTTGAGTTGTGGATTGTCAAATTAGTGAGATTTCATTTTATTTAATTGATTAAATTAATTCATTTTTTATATTTTGAATCGGAGAGTTTAATTCAATTGAATTTATTAGCCTAAATTTGATTGATAAACAATATTAGATCTATATGTCGATGAACTTGTGGATATATGTTGCACTTTTACAGTATATGCACTGAAAGTATAAGTAACATAGTACATACTAATGTCGATCCAAAAATTGTTATCTTCATAAAGTTGGAAATAATAAAATCAAACAAAAGAAGTCTGGTTCATCATCTATGAAAAGATTCAAAGGCTCCGAATCAACACGAGGCAAATGTCTTATTTTGAGTGCTACTATTTTTGAGATTCGTATATGTTTAAGTACTTTATACCACAAACTAAGATTTTTTATCAAAATCTATAATTTTGTATTACGGGAGTAATTAGTAAAAATATACAAAAGAGGGACGAGGAGAGAGATGTTAAAGAGGAGGGATCTCGCAAAAGATTTAAAGGCTTCGAATCAACACGTGACAAAAGTCTGATGTTGGGTGCTACTTTATTTGACATTGTTTATGTTTAAGTACTTCATACCACAATATAAGAGTTTTTATCAAAATCTGTAATATTGCACTACAGGAGCAATTAATACAAATATTCAAGAGAGGGAAGAGGAGAGGGATCTAAGTAAGCTATCTGGTTCAAATACATGAGAGCTACTCTTAAAAGAGATTTGATTGCGGTTTTTTAAGAGAAGTAGAAGGAACTTCAGAAAAGGTTAAATGATGAAGAGAATAGGGATCTGCTTTGACAAAAGCTGATTTAGCATCCAAACAAATTTTTCCTAGGTGCGCAACTCCTAGTTATTATTGAGATGTCAACCATAAACTATATTTTAAATTTTTTTTGTAATAATTATAAGATTAGTATGAATTTTATCAAACTCAAAATGAGCTAAACATGTTTGTAGCTTCGGTTGCTAGTTTGTGAGTCGTATTAGTTGCTTATAAGTATTTCATGATTTTGATATTATTATTATTTGATTGGATTGATTGCTAGCCTTTGAGTATATAAATATCTTATGTTTAGTATATCAATTCCATACAAATTACCCAATAGGAATTGCCCTATATCTTAGACTATCACCCACAATGAAGTATATAAACTGAAATAGATATATAATTGTGTTAGGTAATATAGAATCCAGAGATCGTAACAATCGGAATATCTAATATGGGGTTAGAATCTCATGCTTACTAGACTTAGGATCACTAGGTAAAGGTATCTAAGTTATCTAAGTTTAAGAAGTAATCTCATAGCGTACATGGAAGAGACTTAGACTAATGTGTTTAACCCAATTCTCGCTTAGTTAGAATATATTATTTGCATAATAATTCGTGGAGCTATGCAATTTGAGCTTTAACTAATGCATATTCGTTAATTGCTATTTTTTAATTTTTGTATTATATTATTACACTAGTTGTACACTTTATATTTATTTTACATTCCCTGTAGAAAATGTTTTTTACTATTATTTTACTTATAACAATTTATGACGTGTAGAGAATAAACTATCTAGTGTGTAAGTTATTTAACTCCCAAGGCCAACCACAACGTAGGCTGGCTATTTTCCTTGACCCGTTTTGCTGAAAACTTACGCTCTAACTGAAGCATTTGAACAAAGACTTACACAAAATCTAGATTTGCATGGATAATTGATTTTTACTTCAAGAAATCACCATATTTCTATTTTGGATATATAAAGAAACCAATGGAAAAGACTTGTAGATATCTATCTATGGATATTAAATTTTATAATTATAACATTAATGGGTGCAACTTTTCGTAGTAGGTAGAGAAATAAAGAGTGAGATGACATTATGGTGTTTTTAGAGAATAAAAGTCAAAAGAGATATAGGTGGTCGCAGGAACATATTTGGTGCTCTGTCCATTTTGGTTGAAAATGAGTTGTACCAAAAACTAGATGTGCAAGCTTGTTTTAATTTCTCGAGACGGACATAGTAGAACTCACGTAAGTAAGATATTATAGCTTGTTTGTTTAACTTCTCCAAAATGTCTTTTTTCGAAAAAAAATCGAGTTGTTCACGGATATTTGTTTCTTAAATGGTGACGCGAAACTTCCTTGAACACATGCAAGATGTTCTAGCTTGTTTGTTTAACTTCTCCGAAATATTATTTTTTAACCAAAATCGACTTGTTCACGAATAATGTGTTTCTTAAATGGTAAAGTGAAACTTCCTTGAACACACGTAAGATCATTTTTAGAATTAAACTCGAGATTCATGAATAATTTGTTTCTTAAATGGTGAAGCGAAACTTCCTTCAACAATTGATAATGTATGAAATATGCAATCTATAATATGAAGTTTAATATTAATAAAGAAATTAAATTTTTATTTAATTAAAAAATTCTATTTTATATTTGAAATTCGTTAATATTTTTACAAATAAATAAAATATTAATTTATAATTCATAATATAAACTAGTAATTAACGAACTTGTTCGAACCAACTTTTTTTTTTATCATCAAATCAAATTTTATTAATGAGAAACTTAACAAACCATTTTCTTTACAAACTTTGATCTTATTGAGTTTAAGGCCCAACATGAGAAACTTAAAACCCAAAAAGACTCTCACCTTACTACATTGAAACCAAAAGATTACACCTCCTACCTTACTATAACAAAAACACCTCCTTCCTTACTAAAACAAAAACTGGCCCACTAAATAGCTATTACAATTAATAAATTGGTCCAATACAAAATAAATTACAATTTACTAATCTAGTGTATCTATAATCTCCCTTATACTCCTCTTCTTAACATTCCAATTCTGCATTTTCATTTTCACCCTGCTGATTTTCCTACACATTTGATCTTCATTTAAACCATACCCTCTATGCTTTGTATAATTTCTTACCCACCAAACATAGTAAATATAAGAAGTGCACAGAGAACTAACAAAGATAACCTGCTCCTCACACTTTATCGCTAATATTTCATTACACAAACCTTTAAAATCTCTCGGAAGATTGTTCATATTGCCCATACTTAATATCTTTCCCAAATTTTTTTTAATAAAAGAACACTCGAAGAATAGATGAGTACTATTTTATGTAGTAGTTTTACAAAAATGACAAAGAGGATTAACATGATTACCCCACTCTATTATTCTTTCTTTAGTACTAATTCTATCTTGTATAGCAATCCAAGTAATAAAGGCGCACCTTGGTATATTCTTCTTCGCCCAGATTATTCCATACCAGTACATTTGCTTCAAATTATCATCTGCAGTAATTCTTGCTAGAGTTTTTGTGAAGGAGAATTTCATTTTGTTACTCTCACTCCACACTTTTATATCCTTCATATCATTTAACTTTACCTCATTAATAAGGGGTAAAATTGTACTAATATGAGGTGGTAATCTACACCTGCTCCATGCATAACAGTTATAAACCGTTTTGTTACTATTTATATCATCTTTCTATAGCTCAATACTAAGTTTTTCCTACACACTATAGTCTTCAATCCACCTGTCCCATATTATATATGTATCTATCCCATTATTCACCCTATGATGAATGAACTTATAAGCGAGATTCCTCACCTCAGTAGTTTCTTCCATATCCAAGTATGCGCTTGTTTTTCCTCAAGACACCATGTCCACTTATTTTTAACAATATTACATTTCACCCATATACTCCATAAATTACCCTCCTGAGCATACATTATCCAAAAAGTAAAAAGTAAACAAACTAAGTTAATATTTTCTATCTTAGGAATGCCCAATCCTCCATTTTGTTTAATTGTGCACACTTTATCCCAATAGATTTTTGCCCCTTTAGCCCCTTCCGTATTTCCTTTCCATAAAAAGCTATTCATCAACTAGTTTAGTTTGTATATTACCTGTTTGGGGAGAAGGAAAACACGACACCAAAAGAGTATTTTACTAATGAGAACACACCTAATTAGCTCCACCCTTCCATCGTATGAAAGAAGCTTTGAGGACCATTAGTTTATACTCTTATATATTTTGTTTACCAATTTATTTCCTTCTTCAACACTGAGCTTCTTGGAATGTAGGGGTACCCTTAAATACCTAACAGGTAAACTTCCCATTTTTATGTTCAATATCTCAGAATTCTTCTTCTTTGTATTATAATCAGTACCACCAAAATATATCTCACTCTTTTGATAATTATTAATCAGCCTTGACTTTCGTGAGAATAGTTTTAACCCCTCTTTGACTTAATTTGCTAAATTAATATCTAGCTTAAAGTAAATGAATAGATCATCAGAAAAGATTATGTGATTCAGCTTCATTTCTTCACATTTATGATGGTAATTAAAGCTAACTTTCTTTCCCAAAAGATTGAAAAGACCTGTAAAGATTTCCATACACATTGCAAAGAGATAAGGAGAGAGAGGGTCTCCTTGTCTCAACCCTCTTTTTCCTTTAAAAAAACCACACGCCTCACAATTAATACATATAGAATATGTAGGAGAACATACGCACATCCTTATCCTTACAATAAATTTCTCAGGAAAATTAAAAGCTTCCAGTATATTCATTTAAAACCTCCAATTCATGCAATCATACTCTTTTTGAAGGTCTAGATTTATAATACACTTTGGAGTAGAATCTTTCTTCTCATAACCAGCTTCACCTCCTGAGCAAAAAAATGTTGTCACTAATATACCCGTCTCCAACATACGCCGCTTGATTAAGAGATATAATTGAGCTAATAACCTTTTTCAATCTTTTGCAGATAACTTTTGAGATAGTTTTATAGGATATGTTCGTACAAAAGATTGGCCTAAACTTTCTTACACTTGAGGCCTTCTTTTCCTTAGGTATTAGTATTATGTTTGTAGCATTAATCTGAGTAAGAATTTTACCATGTCTAAGCATTTTCTAACTGCTTTTGTAAAATCATCTCCTATAACACTACATGAAGTCTTGTAGAAAGCTGAGTTAAGTCCATCTGGTCATGGGCTTTTATTCTCACTAATAGAAAACAAGGCTTCCTTTATTTCTTCACCAGTAATAGGGGCAATAAGAGCAGCTCTTTGTTATTCATTTTGAAAGGAGCCAATTAGCTCTTTAATAGTGTCAATGGAGCACACTTCTTTATTTACATCTTTAGTGCCTAAGAGTTGTGTATAGAAATTTACAATTTCCTGCTTGATCAGATTAGGTTCTAAAATATTTTCACATGAATCACTAACAAGGATAGATATGTTATTTTTAGCAGCTCTACCTCTAACAATTTTGTAAAAATAAGCTGAAGTACAGTTCATATCATTAATAGAGATACACTTAGCCTTTTGTTTGAGAATATCATGCTGTATAATCCTAGCCTCCTCTAAACTCTGACTAAGAATTTTCTCCTCATTGAGAATACATGGATCAGTTGCACCATTCATAATACACATCAATATGTTCTTGAGCTGAACTTTCATTTGTTCAATCTCTTTAGAATTCCTTTTGAAGTGAGTGTTATTAAACTTCTTAAGAGCAACTTTCATACTTTTCTGCTTCATACATAATTTATACATTTCATTTCCATCTACTTTAATGTTCCAAGCATCCTTCACAGTTAAATACATTTATCATGTATAGCCCAAATGTTGAAGAATTTGAATTGACTTGAAAGAATTTTTTTGCACATCCAAGATTTAACTTAAGCGCACAATGATCTGAGGTTGATGGTGGATGGATACTCACACTAGAAGCTATAGAGTCTAACAATCTAGTGTTAATAAACACTCTCTCTATTTTGCTAGCTCGAATTTGATCTCCCTTATTCTTGTTAGTCCATGTGTAAAATTGCCCACCATAATTGTGTTCATATATATTTGCTTCTTCAATACACTCTATAAACTCAAGTGTACCTATTTCTAAATCATTACAATTCAGTCTGTCTCTAATATGCAATATTTCATTGAAATCACCCATGAAACAGAGATTTTCATTCTCATACTTTTTACTCCATTTAATTATATCACTCCATAATGTTCTTCTACCTTTATCAGTTCCACTAGCATAAACCATTACAATATAAAGAACCTCATTACTGTCTTTCACTTTTAGTTCACTTAATATGGCTTGAGATGTTTGATAAACTAGATTAATATAAGCAAATCTTTTGTCCCACAATACCCAAATCCTTTCACTATCATCTCTTTTATAATTGTGCAACATTTCCAGATGAGGGAAATGTCAGTTATTATAGAAGGGTAATTGTTGAATTTAACCTTTGTTTCCAAAAGCCCAATCACCCTTACATGATTACTAGCTAAAAACTCCCTCATATCCAACTGTCTGAGGAAATTATTAAACCCTCTCACATTCCAAGCTGCAATGGTCATATATTGGGAGGTCTAGTAATCTCTTCCCCTACATTATGATTGATAAATTCTAATAGATCATGATCAATCTGACTTCCTTCTTTGTTCTGTAACTCATCAAACTTATTCATTATAGTTATAGAACTCCTCTCTCCTTTCTTACTATCATTCTTCTTGGTATTCCTCACAACACTCCATTCCTCAACTACCTTCATTCCCTTATAACTTTTTCTAATAGGTTCACTTGTTGATTTAGGCACCCATACTTTTTGAGTGTTCACATACTTTGTTTCTACATGTCCCAACCTACTACATCTTTTACATACAATCGGCCTCCATTCATACTCTAATTTAACCTCCTGCAGCTCTTTAATTCCTATATCAAACAATACATTATCAGGTAACTCCTCTTTTATGTCAATCTCTACACAATCTCGAGCATACCCCAACCTTGTTTTTGATTTCGTTATAGTATCCATTTCAATTGGAACACCTACAATAATAGCTACATATCCAAGTCCTCTTTGTTTCTAGAGATTCATTCGTACATTCATTAATTTAACCCATATCGGCACATTAGATATATCTAATTTATCAAACTGCATACCTGCCTTCCATGGTCGAAGAAGTAGCGACTTTCCATTAATATGCCAGAGCTGCTCAAGAACATTGCTGTAACTTTGCTGATTTTCAATCTTGAAAACTACACTTCCCTTCAAATTCGATTTAATTTCTACCTTACCCAGCTTACTCCATTGATATCTAACAAAATCTTCTATAGCAAAGAACAGAGGCGGAGCATCAACGAATTGGCCAATAAGGTAATTCACCCATTGTTCAGACCCTTCCTCGAGAACATCTATTGGTGGTTTAATAAGTTTCATCCCTTCCAAATTTACTAGTTTATGATGTTCTAACTTCATAGAATTGCTCACACAACCAAATAATTGTGACCATGAAACTCCCTTTGATTCACTCCTTTTCTCGGGTTCAACCAGATCTACAACTTGTATCACTTCATTGTTGCCTTCCAACACAATATTCTCTTGAAACCCAACACTCGCCTCCTTCTCGTGCTTGTACGATTCAGGTGTCTTAAGTAGATTTGAGCTCGGTGACATAATCTCTTTCGTAATATCTCTGTACTTAGTCTTAGATTTAGGGTTTCTTACTAGATCTATTCACTAATTTGTTGATTTTCGCTATGTTTAACATTTTGGTCATTTTTTGAGTCAAAAAAAAAAGCAGTAAAAGGAAAAATAAGGTGAAAAACGAAAAAATCTAGGCGGAGAAGAGGTGGTGGTGGTATGGAGGAGGGTAGAGAAACGGGTGGATGCGTATGTTTTTGTGAGAGAGAGGAAAAATTGTTAGATCCCAGATAATTCTTGAGATAAACAACAAATCCAGATAAGGAAAAGCAAAAGTTGGAAAAAAAAGCTAAAAAGAGGTGTAAATCTAAAAATGGAAAAATGGAATGAAAATTAATGGATGAGTGTGTAGAGAGGATTTTTTAGGTGAGTTGACTCTCATTGACCCTTTTCAAGATTTTGTTACATGGTAGCTACCAACTCAGTTCATACAAAGCTTGAACTAAACTCACTTTAATCAAACCTCTAATCGAACTTTGTTTAAACAAAACTTAAATTAGATATTAAACTACTTATAAACTAATGAGTTCGAGAGAGTTTATCATTTATGTCCTTAGTGACAAGAATTCATTTTTCTTTGGAGGGGGTTTTGAAAATAAAAGAGTTGAAAAATAGGTGTAAAAACTATCACTATATAATAATAATAATAATAATAATAATAATAATAATAATAATAATAATAATAATAATAATAATAATAATGAAAGAAGTACCATAACATAACCTATACTATTGCACCACCATAACCCTTGACAACAAACCACTACCAAGATAGCAACAAAACTGAACACTTTCAACCAAATCCGCTCATGCATGATGAAATTGTTGAATTTCAATTTCAGTAACTGAGTCAATTCACAAAAATGAAAATAAAATGCTTGTTTTCTTCACCTCCCAATTTAGACAAGAGAGAGAGCATAAAATCAATTATAATTTACGTTATTCCAGAAAGAAAACAAATGAGAAGAAAGAAGAAGAAGAAGAACTCCACTAGCTAATCAACCATTGATGTGTTGTTTCAAATTCCAAACTCCAAACAAATCTGACTTGCCCATTTAGGATTACCTATCCCACCCAAAATAATAACAAATCTTGACAAGCAAGTCATTTATTATTAACAAATAATTTATAATCATCATCATCACTGAATCATCGTTATATCCACAACATCATTCTCATCCAACAAGTCTGGAAATATCTCATTCGAATACCTCCTAGTCGAAGATGAATTTCTCGATTTACCCCCTTCACAATTCTGACCACCACTTCCTTGCGATCCCAAGTACCCGACGGTGGTTTCATATTACTCCCTCTTGCCGAAATCGATGGCATAGTCGCCACATACCATGAACTTTGGCGCCAGCTTTCAAACACGACAGCATTCCATTACCCACAAGAGCTTGTAGTTCTTAGCCTTGCTGAGCTAGTATGTTCTTCTCTAACAACCTTTAATGGACTATCAAGAGCTTTTAATATATACCTCATTAATGGTCATCTTGCTGGTTTTGGATTAAGACAAGATCTAGCTAATATAGTCATTTCCCATACTTCTTCTAGTAAATCCTCATCTATTATAAAAGAAGGGTCCAAAATAGTTGTTTCTTGCTCTTTATCGTATATTCTTATACAAGGTAATGTAGCTTCTAATCACTCCTTAACTATTAAATCACTTGCCCCACTCATACCACTTTTCCCGTTACTAGCTCAAGGAGAACCTTTCCAAAACAATACACCTCATACGCACATGTAGCATTAGGCATGCCTGGAGAAAACAATTATTGGATTATGAACTTCATAAGTAAATCTCCTTATTTTTTAATTTTTGTTAATTTTAAAATTAAGATTTTTTTTATATATTTATACACTTTCACGAATCTCACATATTGTTCGCTAAAGTCCCAGAAATTCCAGAAACCTATCTATACCTCATAACCAAATTGTGTACCAGACACGTAGGCAACTACTAATGGCTACCAAATACATGTTAATAAACATAATGATAATGAGGAAGCGCTTACCTAGAATTAGTGAACATTCATGTTGATATTTATCCAACGGTGTCAGCAGATTTCAAGTGAAATACTCCTAAAAAAGAGTTTTCAAAGAGTAGAGAAAGTAAGAATTACAAACTGTAAGTACAAAGTAAAAAAAATTAACCAATATATGTAATAAACTTACAAAACTTAATCTAAAATCAGAAATCACATTGACTCGGTTAATGTCCAAAACTAACAACCAAAAATAATATAAAGGATCCTGACCATAGTAATTCGGACAAAAGATTACTCAACATGTGGAAATTAATCCGACTCCTTGTAGTCAAGCCTTTTTACTAACATTAATACGTCTCTAATGGTCTCATAATAAATCTAACTAATTTTTTATCATATATTTCATTATCTGTGTTATCACCCTTGCAGCAGAATACACTAAAAAACTGTCTCCTCTTTTAATCCCCAATGCAACCATAAATGCTCAAGATAAAAAGCCAAAAAAGATCTCGAAAGATTCCAAACCCCACAAAACAAGAAAAGAAAAATGAAAGTTTAATGTAATACCTAAGATATATGTTCCTAATCCATAATTGTCATAGACGGTCTATAATGAATATTTCAACGGTTAGATCCATAAACAAATTATTTAGATTAAATGCATAAATGTCCGCCCTTTAGAAAAACCAATACTTTGGATATCAAAAATCAAACACTTTCGGTATCAAAAATCAAACTATCTCAAAATGACAAATCAAACTATTTCGAAATTAAAAAAGAAACTAAGAAATGATTTTATGACCAAACAAACATATGAAAGAAAAATAACAATTAAAATCAAATTAAGAAGAAGTTAGAAGAACTTTGCTCACCTAAGAAAATAAAGCTGGAAAAACGAACGGATTTGGAACAAAAACAAAATACAAAACATTAGTAAGTATAAATTAGATTTAAAACCGAAAAAGAGGAAAAAATAGAAACTGTTGGAATTATTAAATAAAAGACAATTTATTCTATTAATTCTTTCATACATTCGGGAGAAATTGAAAAGACTATGTGTGTACTAATAGTCTCATATAGAATTTGGGAAAATAACCATTGGAAATTATTTTATATAACATGATTTCCTTATCTTGATGACGATTTAATGTCTCTTTATTTCAACTATTACGGACTTTAATGAACATTGAAAAGTATTTATCACTGACCATTGATGAACATTTATGTGATAGATTTTTGTCTTTCTATTTTTTCTATAAATAATGACTTTGTCACTTGCATTTCTATAAAAGAGGAAAAACTATTTTAAAGAGAATGAAAAAACTATTTTAGAGAGAATAGAAAAAATTATTCTAGAGAGAATGGAAAAACTATTTTAGAGAGAATTGAAAAAACAATTTTAGAGTAAATATAGAATAAATATAAACGAAATTAAGAATTAAGAAAAAAAATACTACTCTCTACTCTCCTCTCATATAATATCTTGATATTACTATGAGATGAACTTCTATTATAGATACCGGCATGATATCTTTTTAACGAAATTTTCAATTCGTGTAAACGTTCTTTTTTCTTGAATTTTCGTGTAAGTTTCGTTGTTTCCAATTTCTTTTAATAGTTTAGTATTACTTTTAATTGAAAATTATTTCTTTTAAATTTATGTGAAATCTATTTTTTACTTTTCCAGTGACATTGTTAGAGTTTTTCAACAAAATATCCCTTGAATAATTAGCTAAATATACATGTAAAATCACCCTAAATCCAGCAACATATGAATGAAATCATAAAAAACGGTTACCACATACCACAAAAGGGTGTATATAAACAAAATGAATGTATTATAATTTCATATTTAGGCTAATAAAGTATTAGAAATGAGTAGATAATTAAATGGAGTTGGGTTTCTCGGATAAAGGTGAAAAAATAGAAAAGATCCCAAAAGAATGAGAGAAAGAACAAGCATACATAAAATATTTGGCCCAAATAAAATAAAAATATGCTGAAAAAATTTCAGCATATATATTAGATCTTTTTCTTGTGTAAAAACATTAAAACCCAAGGTAATATGGTCGGTTTTTAATAGTTAAGGGGGTGCCTAAGATAATATTGGGCCTAATATCACAAAATATCATTCAAACCCTAATAGTCGTCTTCAATTTTACTTAAACACACAGGAACACCATACCATTTCTTACACCACAATACATTTTCTCCTAGAAATCATTTTCTTCCATTCCATTCTACCTATTTTTTTCCAAAGCTTATATCCTCCTCTTTTTTTGTATAAAGTTTAATTTTCTTTCCTATCTCTAACCAAGTTCTGTTTTTTTAATGGATAGCATATCAGATCGATCTATGGCCATTACATTTCAAATATAGAGTATACGTATAAAACCCAAACCTTCTTTGAAGATGTGAGTGTTCTTATTTCCATATTCTAAATTATTTTTATTATCTTATTATTTTGAAAATAGAAAATAATCTTGTGGAGAAATAAGATTTTTAATTTTTATGTGTTAAAACATAAAAATTTGTCAATTTCTATTTTTTTTTAAAGAGTTTTATGTTTCCAAATGTTGTAACTACATGTTTTGATTATTTTTATGTTTTGCTTACATTTCTTTAGACATAATTATTTAAGAGATTATAATTTGAGGTTGTAGCAATAATATTGCATAAAAAATATAAATCACTTGGGGTGTACCTTAGTTTCGGGGAATTAGGGGCTATAAAAGATTCATTTTTATTTTTCTTCATTTGCCATCTTTAATTGAATCTGATGTATTAGAATTTCACTTCAAGAGTCTACATTCACATTAAAATATGGTATGATCATAATGTGTATAAAATGGTCATGGTCAAATCAGTTAGATTTACTTTTATTTAATTGATTAAATTAAGTAATTATTTATAATTAGAATTGGGGAGTTTAATTCAATTTAATTAATTAGCCTAAATTTGATTGAGAAGCAATATTAGATCTATATGTTGAATGTCTTGTGGATATATGTTGCTTTCACAACTGCGTCCTTAAATTTAAACACTCTCATATATAAAAAAAATTCTAATCCCTAGCTTAGGATGTTTTTTAATATTGTTTGAATTTTATATTTGTTAGGTGCATAGTGAGCATTCATTTACAAATGGAAAAGTGAAGTGTTTGTACAGATGATGTAAGGAAGAAACCCTAGGCATTGAAAGCATAAGTAACATAGTACCTGCTACTAATTTACATCCAAAAATTGATATCTTCATGAAGTTGGAAAATTTTAAATCAATAAAAAGAAGTCTGACATCATCTCTTAATTACTATATACCACAAAACTAAGATTTTTTATCGCAATTAAAAATTTTGTATTACAGGAGTAATTAGTAAAATTATTCAATAGAGGTACAAGGAGAGAGATAATGGATGGAGGGAACTCGCAAAAGATTCAAAGGCCTCTTATCAACACGTGGCAAAGGTCTGATTTTCGGTGCTACTTTATTTGTCATTTTTTATGTTTAAGTACTTCATACAACAAACTAAGTGTTTTTATCACAAATTTTGTATTATAGGAATAATTAATACAAATATTCAAGAGATGGAAGAGGAGAGGGATCTAAGTGAGCTATTCAGTTCAAAATACATGAGAGCTTGACTACGATTTGATTTTGGTTTTTTTAAGAGAATTAGAAGGAACTTAAGAAAAAGTTCAATGATGGATCTTCTTTGAGAAGAGCCCCAATTTAGCAGCCAAACGAATTTTTCCTAGGTGCCCAACTCTTAGTCATTATTGAGAGGTCAACCCTAAAATATATTTTAGAATCATTTTGTAATAATTATAAGATTAAAAATTTAGTACGGATTTTATCAAGCTCAAAATGAGCTAAACATGTTTGTAGATTGATTGCTACTTTGTGAATCATATTATTCGCTTATAATTATTAGATTGAATCTATTGCTAACCACATAATATATACATATCTTATGTTTAGTAAATTTTATTTTTTAATGGTTAGAATATCAAATTGTGGCCATTACATTTCAAAAAAATTTAGATCTATAAGTTTGTCAACCCAAACCTTTGTTGGAAAGGTGAGTTTTTATTTTCATATTCAAAATTATTTTCATTTTCTTATTATTTAGAAAATAGAAAATAATCTTGTGGAGCAATAAGATTTAAAATGTTTTATGTGTTAAAACATGAATATTTGCCAATTTTTATTCTTTTAAAGAGTTTTATGTTTCCAAATGTATACATACATGTTTGATTACTTTTATGCATTGTCTATATTTGTTTAGAAATAATTATTTTAAAATTATAATTTAAGGTTGTAGTAATAATATTGCATAAACAAATACATATCACTTGGATTGTAGCTTTAGTTTTAGAGGAACTAGAGGCTATAAAAGATTTTTTCAATTTATTTTTCTTCATCTGCCATCTTTAATTGTATCTCTTGATTTATAATTTCACTCCAAGCAAATACATTCAATGAAACAATTGTGTATGATCACAATCAGAACGCAGTGTTGGAGCTGGAATACAATTGTGGAATGGCAACGCTAGGTATGATGTCAGCATCTTGTTCAACATGGTGACGGAGACACTGACGTCAAGTTTAATGAATTTTATTGTGACTTGAAATTCACCACCAACATTTTCCAATCAACCTATTAGGCGTATCCGTCCAAGGATACCACAACTTCAAGATAGCAATTGCTCTAAGGAGGTTTCAAAAGGTGTCAAGGTTTGCGTTGTGTATAAAACAGCTTTAATCGTAGATATTACGCCACCATTGTCAAATCAGTGAGATTTACTTTTACTTAATTAATTAAATTAATTATTATTTATATTTGGAATTGGGGAATTTGATTCAATTGAATTAATTAGCCTAAATTTGATTGAGAAGCAACATTAGATTTATATGTCAGAGATCGTGTTGATATATGTTTGTTTCACAGCTAAGGTCCTTCAATTTGAACACTCTCATATATCATTTTTTATCTAATCATTTAGTTTGGGATGTTTGTTTATCACGAGCATTAATTTACAGATGGAAAAGAGAAGTGTTTGTGCACTTTTACAGTTCAAACCCTAGGCATTGAAAGCATAAGTAACATAGTAACTGCTACTAACGTCCATCAAAAAATTGTTATCTTCATAAAGTTTGCTAATAATGAAATAAATCAAACGACGTCAGGTTCATCATCTCTTAAAAGATTAAAAGGCTCCGAATCAACACTAGACAAAGGTCTGATTTTGAGTGTTACTATTTTTGTGATTTTACACTATACCACAAACTAAGAGTGTTTATCACAATCAATAATTTTGTATTACATGAGTAATTAGTAAAAATAATAAAGGAAGGGATGACGAGAGAGATGTTAGAGGGGAGGGATCTCACAAAATATTCAAAGTATCTAAATCAACATGTGGAAAAAGTCTGATTTTGGGTGATAATTTTATTGTCATTTTTTATGTTTAAGTATTTCATACATGAGTTTTTATCACAATTTGTAATTTTGTATTGCAGGAGTAGTTAATACAAATATTCAAGAGAGAGATGAGGAGAGAGATGCCGAAGGAGAGGGATTTAAGTGAGCTATTCAGTTTAGAATACATGGGAGCTAGACTTAAAATAGAATTAGAAGAAACTTTAGAAAAGGTTCATGATGAAGAGAATAGGGATCTTCTTTGACAAGAGCCAATTTAGCTGCCAAACAAAAAAATTCATGTCTCCATTTTCCATTCACGGTATTAATGGGGACCTAAAAAGGATAAGATCTACCATAAGGTAGATAGTTTCTTTATTAGTTACTCCACATACAACTTAAACTTTATGACTATTGAATGTAATGAAAAAAATTATTTATATTTTAATCTTGATATATTGTTGTCTTTTTTGTTTTTAGTATTTATATTCATGTAATTTTTGGTGATATTCATATTATGTGGCGTCAGAAACGTGGATCCATTTATTTTATGATTGTGTTAAGTATACAGATTATGACATTTTTGTTGAGAGACAACAATGTAGGTGGAGAAGCTACGACAAGCTGAAATGCATCACATGCGCCTGGAACAGCATGTATGCTTGGGGCTCCCTAATCAAAAGTCCTTAGAGCTAGTACACAACCTACCCAAATCTTACAAAGGTTGTTTGAGCCAAATCACAGACTGAAGAGGCTGTTTAAGGGGCTCCAAATATGCCAAATGCTAAGGATTGTTGGCCGAATAACATATCATAATTTTTTTATGGATGGGATATATGAAATTTAAGTAGTATTCTTTGTCGTCAAATTTTGGCGGATGCAGGATATTGTATTACAGTGAGTCAGGGATTAATGGTCTAACCAAACAAAAAGCTTCGAGTGATGGATTTTGAAGTTTTTTTAAATTAATCTTGTTAATATATTACTAAATTTGGAAATATATGATATTATGATTCATGTATATATATTTGAGACTGATTTTAATTTTTTTTTTGTTTTTTAGTATTAGTTTTGTCTTAAGTTAACATTTACCATTGACTATCCAAGTTTTTTTTAATGTAATAATATACATTGACAAAATCTACACCCGACCTGAATCTAACCAAAAAACATAAACCCAAATACGAAATTGTATATAGTGATTGGGTTAGGTAGTGAGTCTTGATAATTGAAATTTGCACTTACGGGTTTAGTGCTAGTTTAACCACGTAAGTTGGATAACTACCCTGTGTGCACCCTTACACTAGATGATATTTGGTTTAAAGAGAATTTTTTGAGTTGAAAGAGAAATAACTAATTGGATCGATGTAGGGGTGTAACACGACATTTTTCGTGTTGCGGTTATCCAAATACATAGTTGTAATAAAATTGTACGTATTCTGGATGGCACAACTTGTGGCATGAAAACCCTGAAGAGATTACGGTTTTCATTATTCTTACTAGTTATTACGTTGATATCTTTCAAGAAGACCTAAGATCTATGAGTATTGACATTGCGGATTGCATCACTTTTAAGTTTATTGAAGGGATAAACCGAATTCTTATTTAAAACCTTACACTTGAGGAAGTTAAATGAGATATTTAATATGGAGGCAAAAACCTCAAAGTCTGGACTGGCCTCCTTTATAAAAAATATTGGGAAATTATAAAAGTTTGATGTTTTTTACATGGTTAGAGTTTTCTTCAGTGTATCTCTAGATCTTAACATACGAACAATACTATTTCTACACTGGTTCACAAAGGTGATAAGTAGGATAAAGTGATTGACATATGTCTGATCTCATGCTCGAATATTGATTACAAGATTAATGCTTCCATTCCATAATATGGTGAAGGTCTTTATGCATGGAATTATATCCCCACCTAGTCAAACTTTATCAAAGATACAGTTATTTACACAATATCCTTCTAGTCCATGATATTTCCTATTTCTTTTTGAAATCCAATAAATAGACCTAGAGGGGGGTGAATATGACCAATGTGGAATTAAAAATATAACAACAACTGAATTCTTTGACTGTATCTAAAAATACACCGATTAAGGATTTTAGATAGATTGACTAGAGGTAAACAAAAGTTATAATACACGAGTGAAACACTTAGTGTATAAACTTAATGAAAGAATACTATCCAATAAAAAACATATTTATAAGATCTAAGTATGCAAGAATTTAAGCCTATAAAACAAAGGAAGGTATTGAGGTAATATAACAAAAATCTGGTGCGCACAAAATTAAAGAGATAAGGGAGAGAAGGCGGACATGAAATTTTAGAATGGTTGGACTTCTATAGGATTATTACACAACTTATGGTCTATGCATCCTTAAGATTCAAAACTCCTCCACTCGGATCTCGTTGTGTTTTTTAAAGGTGAGCGCACAAACCTTTACAAACTCTTATAAATCACCTTTTAGTGTAAAACCCAAGTGTTATGACCAATACTAGTAAAATAAGTGGAAAATCTTCACTCATGATATACCACTTCAGAAGAACATGATGTCTTTAACATGTGTATCACCACACAAATTTTAGTGAACATTCTCTTTTCACAGTCTACCACTTCACAGTCTGTGAAGCCTTCAAACTTTTTGTCTGCACCTACATAAGATCTAAACCACTCTTGTCTAGCGTATTGAAGATCACACTTCTTTACTAGAACAAGAGATAACCCTAAATTAAAGGATTAAGCCCAATCTACCTAGTTTAGCCTTTTACTTCTTAATAAGTGACTACATGAATGTAGTTGGGATAAAAATACAAATAAATATTGATATATGGACTGTGAATGTCTTTGGGAATCTGATAGAAGATATGCTTTTAAAAGCTTCAATTTTGGTATAGAAAACAACCACTTTAGGAAGTCTTCAGTACCTCTTTGTATATATAAACTCTCCCCAACAGATCTATTCACGTGTCAACTCCTCGTTGGTTGAAAATATTCTTTCTAGGTGATTTCTCCTTTCTGGTCGGATGATCAATTATTATCTTTTATTTCATCGCTTACTCTTCTTTATCTCCATAGAGCATTTGATTAGAGTCGAGTATTCAAATCTGGATATTAAATAGATTGCATACCCAACTACTTTTTGAAGTTTTCACTACCTCTATTTATTGGCAAAATCTCCCCAAATTATATGTCTACATGTCAGCTTCTCATTAGAGCCGGACCTACTAATTTTGGGTCCAGTGAGAAATTTTGAATTTGGCACACATCTGAGGAGGTTTTTAAAGGGGATAAAAAATTTAAAGGAAAATGAAGCATTATAAATAATCTTTAATTTTTAATTTTTTTTAATATGAGAAATAACCAAACATAGATTAGATTTCCTTGTCGTTTTCTTATAGTACTGTTTATAGTGTGATTAGTATTTAAAAACTAAATGACATTATTCTTAGTATATGAAACATTTAAACTGCACCCAACCCCCCTCCCCGCGCGTCAATTGAGGTCGCAACGGATATAAATTCCTCTAAATCCAGTCATAATTGACCTCTTATATTAGTGAAGATTTATGTTAAACAAATAATAAAAATATCCTATATTTAGAGATCCTATATTAATATATACTTTAAACGTAATCCTCTAATTTAGACATATCTTGTAAGTTCAATATACATATTATAACATAAAATATATGAAATAGCTAAAATAATTGTCATATAAACGAAAAAAATACATACATGCATGTAAACATAGATAATTAAATAAATTTTAATTAAAAAACTTCAACCCCTTTAAGTTGTTATTTATTACTTATAGTTTTTTTGACACATACATATTGTAATGAAGATGATTAAAAGCATACAAATATTTTATTTCTTATTTTTGTGTATAAGAATTCAAAATAAGTTAAAATAAATTTTGTTTCTTATATGGGGTTGCAATTAATAAGTGATATAGATAAATATACCTTTATACTAAAAAATTATATTAATATAAGATACAAATAAATGTCAAATATATATTGTTTTGAAAGTTTTGACAATATAGAATTATAAGTATTAATTATATAGGACAATGCGATTTTTTTCTTGTATAATATAATTCAACTTAACTAAAGGAAAAAGTAAGACATAACTCAAAAAATGATCTAGACTCAAGGAACAAAAAAAGAAAAAAAGAAAAAAAGAATAAAAGATTAAAAAAATAAAATCCCAAAAACTTAGGTAACCAAGAACATTCCAACCCCTAAATTCTACACAACCAGAAACTTACAATTAATGCAACTACCATCTAAACTAAGAGCCCATTTGGAATTGATTGCATTAGAGTTAAAAAAGCGTTTTACTTAAAACTACCATCTTTTTAGAATTTATTTAAAAATATTTTGACATCTAAATTAATATAAGTGCTATATTTAATAATCACATATCTAGTGTTTTTTGATAGAGTGAATTTAAAGTTTTAAAGTATACTTAGGGAGTTAAAATCACTTCAAATTATTATTTAAAAAATCAATCCCGATGTGGCCTTAACATTCCATATTATTTATGTAATTCAAATAGTTCGGGGTCCTGGGCGGTCGCCTTGGTTGAAAATCTTCTTTCGAGGTGAGCACTCCATTTTGGTCCAATAGCCTAATGATTATCTTTATTTCTTTGAGTAATTGTATTCATCTCCATAGGGTATCCGTTTGGAGTCATGTATTCAAATTCAATTATTGAGAGAATCTGATACTTGATACCCCAACTCGGGTGTCTAGTTTTCAACTACCTTAGCTCCCACATGATGCACTTCCATAATATTTCTTTACTTCACTTCGGAGGTCCGAGCTTTAATATTTTCCAGCCTTCATTCTCAATTGTCTTTAGATTGTCCACCTTTTATCTTAGCTAAGAGGCCTGATCTTCATCTTCTCAACCTTTAATATATAGTGTCTATAGGCACTTTCATCTTTATATCCTCGTAGATTTGGATTTCAGCTTCTTCCAATAAACCTCAATTGGAATTTTTCCGGTTCTCCGCTCTTTTACTCCTCAAGGGTCTAATAACCCTATATTTAATTCTTTCCCTGTCTAACTGAACCTGCTACACTTATACAAAATCTGGACACTTTTCATAAGATTTAGCCATTCGAACTCAATGTTTTATCAACAATCATATCAATCAAAATACGATATTTAGAATAACACTTCCGCAAAAGACAAAAATCACAAAAGCTTTTTGTGATGATCAAGTTTGACATGTCAAAATCAAATGAACTTGTTACGTGGATTATTTTTGTAAATT
This sequence comes from Nemophila menziesii, assembly GCA_029959085.1. Classification (NCBI taxonomy): domain Eukaryota; kingdom Viridiplantae; phylum Streptophyta; class Magnoliopsida; order Boraginales; family Hydrophyllaceae; genus Nemophila; species Nemophila menziesii. The sequence continues at coordinate 58,999,619 of JARWIR010000005.1, read as the reverse complement.
GTCCTTGTAAATCTTGGTTTACATCCCTAGTGGATTAAATAGATTGTGAATTGTATCTAGATTCCCTTACTTATGGACAATGGTGGGTTGAGTAACGATATCTGGATTTTTTAGGGACACTATGGTGGCTACTGCAAGCCTTTGTTGATTGTTGACATGGATTTCATATCATAATCCCTTTAATGTTCATAGAGTGAAAGACATGTTTTTTATAAAATAATCTCCTGGTAGAGGTGATAATAGATGCACGAGCTATGATATCGGTAGGTGGTAGTGGTTATGGATGTGCCTGGTAGGACAATGGTAAGAGATTGGTGAATGTTAGAAGCCGTAGAAGTTAGTGGAGAATGATCTTTATATGGATGTACATAGAGATGGTTATGGATGCATTGCTAGGGTAGTGGTTGGTTGAGGTTGTTGGGTAGGTTGTCTGAAGATTATGGGATTTTTGAACAATATGAGATAGATCAAAGTGACACATCGCGAGAGGTAAATTTGATGGAGAAGTGTGATGGCCATTGAAAGTGTAGGTAAAGTGTGTGTAAAAGATGAGATCTAGCTTTACGAGATAGGGGAGATATTTTTTAAAAGGATATAAAAAATCCAATGGGTCCCTCAAATTATAATTTAAAAAAATAATTATTTATTCAAACGATCTTTATTGTTTGAGATAAGAGGATGTATTTGAGGCGTTCATTGATTTAAGAGTGGTAGAGAAATCTCAACGATCTCTTATTTCTCACTAACTCCGGATTTAGAATAGTTTGTGTTACGTAACCAACAAAAAAGATGACGCAATAATAGTTTATCAATACTCCCATGTATATACCCTAGTAAGGATCTCTCTAACAAGATAGGAGTTACAAACTAAGACTAAGAAAAAAATATGTATAATAAAGCTATATTTTTACTTAATAATGGTTTCAATTTTTTTGTAAGTTTTAATTTTTCTCAAAATGAGATACTTTATTGGTAAGCTCTTGGGTATAATGAAAATAAACGTAAATAACTACAAGATTTATCCTATATTTTTCTTAGTTTACTTTAGGAACCATGAATCTTGAATATAGACATTGGACTATGAATTTTGAACCTTATACCATGAACAAATAATTTTGAATCTTGAACTATAAATCATGACCTTTGTACATGAAACATGGAACATGAACTATTAATAATGAATTTTGAACCTTCAACTTTAAACTTGAATTTTTAACCATGAACCATAATTCATGAATAAACTTTGTCTAGATTAAGGAACAAATATTGTCTAGATAACTATCGTTATCATAAATGTTAAGTTTAATGAGTAAATTTATTCAATCAAAATTATATGAATAACTATTTTGGTACACATTAATCACTTGTTTTCTATTACTTAAAAGATGATTAGGTTCAGGTCATTATTCCAACACAATAAATTTAATATATGTGTACATATTAATAGGTATATACGTTCTACTTTTGTAAGAAGATTACAACCAGGTTTTTATTGATTGGTTATTACTTTATTCACCAAATACAAGTAAATATTACAAGGAGACTTGCAAACCATCTTATGGATTTCAGTTAATATAGCATATATACATATAGTGTAGAAGTTAAGTGGACATTTATTTAAGAAGGAAGAGAATATTGTAAATATATTAGGGTTAACGGAATCCCTAAATTTAAGCTATAGTGTAGAAGTTAAGTGGATGTTTATTTAAGAAGGAAGAGAATATAGTAAATATTTTAGGGTTAATGTAACCCCTAGATTTCAGCCCCTTTCTCTGTAAGTTCACCATAAATAAGGATACTGAACTCTTTAACGACATACACCACATCATTACAAGAGTTTAAGTATTGATATTTCTATATTTCTGACATCCAGTAATGATTAAAACACCATTAATTTTGAGTGAATAAAAGGATACTATCGAAGTTGACTGCTTCAGTCTTCTTCAATGCAGAGTTTTGAGTAATAAAAGACTATCCATATCAAACCCTAGGTATTATTAAACTATATATGTCCGAATAAGGTTTTAACCTAGTCCTAACCTCACTTTAGGTTATTGATTGCCATAAAAAAAGAAACAAAACTTCCATTATTAAAAAAGAGCGGGGAAATATATTTTTAAAATTTAGACATCATTTTCTTCGTAGATAGTGGAAATAGAATGTGGATTCAACACTAATTTTTTTATGTATGACTAACTTTTGCTCAAATTCTCTTTGTTTCCTCTACTACTTTCAAAATTAACGAACTTACGAGATTTGTAATTTAAGTAACTAATCTACATAAAATTTAACATATCTCTAAATCTAATAAATTAATAATCCAAAATTGAATAAATAACCCATTAATTTTGAAGAGTGAATTACACAATTGGTCATTTTGAAATAATCAAAGTACTATTTTGTTATCAATAAAATATCTACAATTAACAAAATATTGTTACATTATTCCAAAAAATATCGAATATACTCTTGTAGAGGTGTATATTTGTTAATGTAAAATTGGCGAAACAATAACAACAAAGATAAAGCGTAATGATCAGGTACATAAGAAGGTACGGTTCATCAAGCCAGATAAATTACTAGTAATAACAAAGATAGGTTAAACAGTAGAGTTGAAAGTGAGATGATACTCTCATTAAGAGCTCAAGTTTGAGTTATTTAAGGATTTTTAGAATTTTACTAGTTAGTTAAACAAGTCAAGCTAAAGTTTCAAATTCAGGCTTGTTTACTATACGAGGCAAACTCAAACTTGTATAAAGTAGACTTATTGTAAATGTTCTTTAATATCTCATTAGTAGACTTAGTATATATATTCAATTTAAAAATTATCAATATATTTATAAACTAAAATTTGAAAATACTTAAATTTTTTGTATACGTAAGTAACCATAATTAAATATTATATATCTACTATGTAATTGCTTTCTTTAAATAAATTATGTAATGTGTTTTATATTAGTTTAACTTAAATTCATTTTGAATCACTGAAAATTCTTCCAAATAATATATATCATAGAAAAATAAACGAGTCTTAAATAAGTCATAATCAAAACTCAAACAAACCTTAAACAAACCAAGTTGAACTGAGCTTAAGCGTGGAAATAAATTAATGATCCAAGCTCAAACTTAAATATCAAGGATTATTTCAAAATCAAATCAAGGTCAAACTCACTAAAATCTTACCAAAACAAACTCAATATAACCAAAGTTTGCCATGAATAGTTTGCAGGACTAGTTTCAAGCACTAAGAAGCCTTTGGTACCACCATATCAAAGATAAGAACAAACAAGACACATAAGAAGTAATATTAGACAAAAAAAATCAACCATGGAGAGACTCAAATATTTTATATCATGAATTTCAACAAACATGAAATTATCAACTTATCACTCAAACATAAACTAGGTAGGAATATATTTCTTAAATGGAATATAAAATAATAGTTGTAAGGTTGTAAAACTAGATGGTTAGAAAAATGATGTGCTCTTAATTGTGATAATAATGAAAAATAAGGGCCTATTTTTTTTTTGAGTGACAAGTAATGAGTACTTTATAATTAGCTGAATATAACTTTTTCTGTTAAGATGTAGTGTCTTAATGAATTAGAATTTACTTGAAATGTTAATAGAAAAATACTAGTTAAGAGTCATTCAAATCTGAATTGGTTAAATAAAGTTGTATTTGATCAGTGTCTTAATAAATTAGATTAAGAATCCATTATGTGTAGACAAATATAATCAAAGGCTGAGTCTTGACATGGACCAAAAAAAACTAAACACAAGGCAATAAACCAACATGGCACTATATCACAAATACCGCATTGCAAAGCTTCATTAACATATGAAAAAACTTAAACAAAGGAACCATTGCCAAATCCCACATGTGCATGCATATAATAATCTATTCTCCACCATATCTCATAACCACAAATAGGTATTCGTACAAATTTGAGAACTACTCCACAATGTATGTAGAGTACTCTTCAAGTAAATATCACACTTGAACTAGTAGCCACCACATAATCCGAGCATCTTCCTTGTCCCGTTATGTCGAAAACTCACTCTCTAACTTTGTAAACTATAGTATTTTAATAAACCTAAGGAAAAAATCCAAATATTGGATTAGTATGGCAATGTGATATATGTATAAAAATTATGTGTGGGTGTGTGGATAAAAAGTTTTTGCTTCATGAAATCATCATCTTTATTGTTTGTATATGGAGAAACAATTTAAAATGTTGCTATAACTTCATCCATGGATAATTAAGTTTACAATTTTAAAATAGATGTAGAGAAATGACGAGTGAGAAGATAATTTTGTTTTTATAGGTAAGAAAATCAAAGAATATACACATTAAGGGTACACCATCCATGTCGACAACAAGGGTGGTTTTCTCAATTAAAAAAGAGGAGGATTATTTCTGGAAAGAGATTTCAGGAACTGCATAGTAAGTAGAAAATTTATTCCTTAGATAATGATGATGAAATTATTCTGGATATTCGCTACTTTAAGAAGTACAAAACGAAACGATCACGTGTCATTTCATCACATCCGGATTTATTGGACATGCGAGCTGATACCTTAACAAAGTGTGCTAGGTAGCAGGCTACGAGTTTGTAGGGGTCTTTTGACACGATTCTCCATTTTTTAGGACTTTGAATTAGATAAGTTAAGGACGATAGTTTCTATAGTTTAAATTATCAACAAAAAAGATAATAACAATAAAAAAGACACCACATCACAAAACCTATTTCACCAAACCTCTATCAAGACAACACATTAATCATTTAATTATTAACCTAATACATAATTAGATTTAGGAGATTATTAACCATTTGGGTACACATCCACCACACCATCAACAACCTACGTATAATCGTCCACCATAAATTTAGAAATTTAGAAATAAATATTGTACATAATATATTTTACTAAAACCATATAAATAACATTTAGTCAATTTCAATTCTAATAATTTTATCACAAAAATTATATAACTTCAAATTTATTTGAAAAGATAAAACTATAGAAATAAGAAATTACAAAAAACAATTATTTATTAATTTGTAATTACGGCGTCGTAATTTTTAATAACTTCTAATTACAAAATATAAGGGGTGAGAAAGGGTCATGTTAACCACCGGTTGGGGTTTAGGGTAAGGGTAGGGTAATATAATTAGGTCTATATTTTGCCAAAATCTAGGGTAGTTTAAATTTTACCATACCCTTGGGTTGCCCATACACGGGTTAACCCCTGGTTTACCCTAGGTAAATTTAACATGGATTTTCATAATGACACTTATATGAAGTATACAAAATATTAAGTTCAATAAAATACATGTCATTTGAAGTACAATCAATTTTTTTTACAAGTTTAACGAAATACAAGTTCATTGGAATTTGATTCACAAAAATGTTACAAGTATTACATTTCAAGTTCATTTACAAAAATTCGTCTCGAAATGTCGAGATGTTGCAAGTTGATTCCTTGTAAAACATTTTAGTATAATATGTAACCTACAACATTCCAAAAAAGGATTAAATCTTGAATATATTAAGCCGTTAGACTCAAAATTGTTTAATTTCATCGTAGGATGAACATATTATTTTTTAATTATTAATCATCACATGTTTAATGTAATATACACTTTCACAGGTCTCAGATATTGTTGGAAAATATCTTGGGAATCCTTGAAAAAACCTCATAACCAGATTGTGTTCCAAACACGTAGACAACTACTAATGGCTACTAAATACATTTTAAAAAAAACAATGATAATAAGGAAGGGCTTACCGAGAATTAATGGACATTCTGATTGATATTCATCCAATGTTTTCAACAGATGTCAAGTCAAATTCCTCTAAAAAAGAGTTCACAAACAGTGGAGTAAGTAAGAATTACAAAATGTGAAAATTAATATCGACCATAGTAATTCTAACTAAAGTTTATTCAATATGTGACAATTAATTCAACTCCTTGTTGTCAAGCTTGTTTTTACTAACATTAATATGTCCCTAATGGTCTCAATTTTCAAAATAAAATCTAAGTCGCATTTTTTATCCTATATTTAATTATCTATGCTACCACCCTTGCAACATCAGATACTAAAATTTTCGGGTCCTTTAATCACCAATGCAGCCTATAAATGCTCAAGTTAGAAATCCAAAAAAGACATCGAAAGATTGCAAACCCTACAAAATAAAAAAATTATGAAATTTCAGTGTAATACCCAACGTATATGTTCCTAATGTATAATTTTCATAGACATCTACAATTAATATTTCAACCGTTAGATCCATAAACCATTTTATTACAGAGCAACTACACAATGTAAGCCCGTACAACCAATATATACTTTTAAAATCTGAAAGCAAACACATTCTATATAAGAATCAAACCATTTGAAAATCACAAATCACACTGTTTCAAATCAAAAAAGAAATTAAGAAATAATTTTACAAAATTACAAACATATTCTAAAAAGAAAACAATTCAAAACTAATTAAGAAGAAGCTAGAAGAACTTTGCTCGTTTAAGAAAATTAAGCTCGAAAAATAAACCGGATCTGGAACAAAAACAAAATAAAAAATGTTAGTAAGTATACATTAGCTTTAAAACAGATAAAGAGGAAAAAATAGAAACTGTTCGAATTATTAAATAAAAGACAATTTATTCTATTCATTCTTTAATTCTTTAATTCTCTTAGGAGAAGTGGAAAAGACTATGTATGTACTGATAGTCTCACATTAGAATTTGGGAAAAAAACTATTTGATATTATTTGATATAACAAGATTTTCTTATCTTGATGATTACTTAAGGTCTCTTTATTTCAGCTGTTACAGAAGTTATCATGGTTAGGTCAACAAGACCGCTGACTTTAATGAGCATTGAAGAACATTTATCGCCAACCACTGATGCACATTTATGTCATTGGTTTTTGTCTTGTCCTGATAGAAATAATGACTTTGTAATTTGCATTTCCAGAGAAGAGGAAAAGCTATTCTTCAGAGAATAAAAAAACTATCCTAGAGAGAATAAAAACTATTCTAGAAAGAATAGAAAAAACTATTCTAAAGAGAACTTAAAAAACTACTCTAGAATAAGAAAAAAATTATTCTAGAGAGAATAGAAAAAAATATTCTAGAGGGAATGTAGAATATAATATAGACGAAACTAAAAGTTGTGAAAAGAAAATACTACTCTTTACACGAATTTCCATGTAAGTTTCGTTGTTTTCAATTTTTTTTAATAGTGTATTTTACTTTTAATTGAAAATTGTTTCTTTTAAATTTATATAAAATCTATTTTTTACTTTTCTAGTGATAAAGAATCTCCCTTGAATATTTAGCTAAATATACATGTTAAATCAGTCTAAATCCAGCAACATATATAAGCAAAATGAATATATTATAATTTCATATTTAGGCGGATAAAGTATTAGAAATGAATAAATAATTAGATAGAGTAGAGTTTCTTGGAAGAAGGTGAAAAATATAAATGATCCCACAAAGATGTGAGAAAGAAGAAGCATACAAGGTAATATGGTGGGGTTTTAATAGTTAAGGGGGAGACCCAAGTTATTATGGGCCTAGGGTATATATAATACCTTATATATACACAATTTACCTTATACAGAATAGTCAACGGCCTACAAAATAGCATACATCATAATTCAAACCCTAATCACCGTCTTCAATTTTACATAAACACACACAAAAACAATACCATTTCGTACACAATCGTCCATTTTTTCCTCTATAAGATTTGACTTTACCTAATTCTGGATAATATAGACAAATTATAGGTATGAGTAAAAACAATCTCACTAATCACCTATTATTAACCAAGTATAATTATCTTCATTATTAATAGCATTATCAAGAAACTCCCAAAAGTATATAATTAAAATTCCAAAATCCCTAAAACAGGAGGAGCTAAAAGTTCAAATTCTGTAACATGATGTGTCTCAATAGTTGCTCCTAGGAGTAAATATGACTTCCTGTGGACGATAGGTTTGGGATTAAAGCCACTAGAAGTTCTTTTTCAATCACACCATAAGTCCTATATGTTTTAGTAAATCACAAGTGAGAGAGCGGTTGTGGATAATAAATTTTAAGTTGAAAATAAAAAACCTCTTATTGGGACGGTGTAAATATATTATTTCCAGTGAACTTTTTGCCAAACCCATCTACTTCACCATCTACTCCAATGATGGACCATTGATTGATTAAAAGGTTCAATCAAAACCAACAATTGCGTATAATTAATTTAATGTATTTCTTATTTTTTTAAGCTACACGACAGTAATCTAAAGGTATAAATTCAAGAATAAAGAACAAAAGTTTTCAAATTAAATTCAAAATGAGAAAGTACACAATTCAACTTTTTCCAACAAATAGGAACTTGGAAGAGCCAAGAAGAAGATGAGAAATTACTAAGGAAATAACAAAAACATCACATAACTATTTAATCTATTTATAATGTTTTCTTTATTTGGTACAGGCGCCAAGTCGGCAAAGTGACGCTAGTTACCTACAACTATTTTTCTTGTTCAGGCTTACATTTTGATTTCCTTGAAGGAAATTGACCTTTATTAAGTGAAGTTTATTATTTGTTCTTTTAGGATAAAGAGATTTTTGTTTCATCTATTTCCAAAATAGTCAAAAGATCTTTGCGTTTATTAAGTTCATTTGCGTGCAACAGTTTAGACGTCTTTGGTAGTCTTCTTTGTATTCTGTAGATGGTAGATTCCATACAAGATTTTCTACTTAAAAGAAACAATTTTGGCTTTAATCTACATGCAAACTGTCATGTCTCCCTAATTGGGGAAGAAACGTTTGTATATTTATAGGTTCATTATCTTCAAGGGAAAGAGAATGATCTATTGGGTTTTGTTCCTTGTTTTACCTTAATTGGAGGGTTTTCCCAACTTTTGTGAACATTTTATTATAATATGAGTAACATAACATTCAATTTTACTCCCCACGTATGGTGCTTCTATTCTACTTCTTGTCAAAAATTACTACAAGGAATAACTGTTTCAAAGGGTGTGGTTGCTAATTAAAGATGTCTCTAAAACGAAACTTGGTATTAATTACTTTCTCATTTCGTTTCCTTATCATATTATGTGATCTCGGAAACAGATTCATTCATAATCTATCTTTTACATTGCACTTCTTTAACTTTCTTATGTATTATCTTCAACACACTCTATATTATGGATCCATCATTACTACTACTGACTTGAGTGACAGAGTGCCACCTACAGCCTTACTATTGGGAGGTGTATACACAATTGTTTTCTTGCAAATGTTACAAATTCGGTTGAAAGTAGTTATTATATATTTTCATCCAACTAACATGGTTCTATATTTACACTATGAATATAATAGAAAGTTTGTAACTTATTAACTAACAATTAGTTTCAAATTTAGATGACATCAATGAAAAAGATATCAAGATACCAACAAAACATGTGAACCATAATGTTTATAACCCTTTTAACACACTTTAATTATTTTTTCCAAATAACATAAATTTTCTTGAAAGGTGTTTTTAATATAGAAATGCTTTAACTTTCAAAAAAAAAATTCAAAATAGATTCTCAGATAATAATGAAGGTTAATCATTATAACTAGTGTCTCTATATTTGTGATGAATTAATCCACTCATGAGACATTTTTGTAGGCAGAGTATACCAATTGTTAATTTATTATTCCCTATTTATTAATACTTTCTTATTTCATGCTTTGATTTGAAATTTATTACTTGTAGAACATATTTGGTACAATTTGTCTGTTAATGTGAAACTCTTAGGTAAAAGGAAATAATTAGATGCTAAATCAATGTCAAGGAAGTAAGGAAAGAATATCCAATGAGAAATCTAGAAATAAAAGAAAACAAAGTTGAATTAGGAAAGGAGAAGCTACCAAATAAATCTGTAAAAAGCTGTAGAGACGTCCAATATCTTGAAGACTGTAGAAAATCGATTACAAATTTCAAGGATCCCTTTTAGGATCAAATAGGTCTTTTAATTGCGGTCATTTTGATTTGTCGTACATTGAATTTGTCCAAGTAACGAAGGAGGTATGCTCAAATCAATCTCAATGTTTATCATGTCCTATATATTAGGTAACAAATTTGAAAAGGAATAGAAGTCCAATCACTTGACTTGTACTCCAATATTTTGATATAGGCTTATCTAGCACCTATAAATGCATCTAGCTATCATTGTAAACATGTCCTTTCTTGAATATTAACCTTTACTATCAAGTAGGGGTAAGCATGGTTCGGTTTGTCTTGATTTTTGGCCAAAACCGGAATTAAACAGAATTATTCGGTTCATAATAATATAAAAACCAAACTGGACGATTCCTATTTGGTTACACCTTTGGTTTTTAGTTTAATAGTGGTTTTGTTTGTTTTAGAATTTGGTTTGCTTCGAATTTGAATTTTTGGTCAATAATATTTGTTAACCTATTTTCTGGAAAATACATGTCCAATAACGACTAATATTCTAATACAATTATAACATTATTACATAAGCTGGGTATTAATATATCAATTAAACAAAAAAATATAATCTAACAACAATCATCATAATTTACAATACTTAATATATCCATATAGTTATAACTAGTACTTTCAAATTCAGACAATTATGATTAATAAAATCAATAAAATAATAGATAGTTACTAATATAATCTTAAGTAATATATAAACAATTATCACTAATAAACACCAAATAGTAAAACAAAAATTTCACATAGATGATTACTTTTCACAAAGTTTCTCCTACAAAATTATTATAAAATATTTCACACATTCATTATAAATTCCTTTCTCAGTTCGGTTTTTGTTTGGTTTTTATGGTTTGATTTTTGCATGGTAAACCGAACCAAACCAAAAAAACCGGTTTTGGATATATTGAAAATCGAACCATTTAGTTTTTCGGTTTTTGGTTTTTTTGGTTTGGTTATTTCTAATTTTTTTGTTCAGGTTTGTTGGTGCGAATTCACTTAGCCCTAGTATCAAGTTTACTATCCATAGTTGAAAGTTTACAAGTATGTATCTATCTTTTGATTTATTTATTTCTAGTATGAACTAATTCTCCCATATCTTGGGTTTTGCACATGTATAATATTTGAATTCTGTTTCTTATATCTATGTTATTTGGGAATAACTTTTAAATTTATTGAGCTACTTATTTATTTCATATATTTTGTTTTATGTGCTTTTATTTAATGAATGTAGTACTTTCTACTACACGAATATAGGATTACCATATTAGAAGTTGGATGGTCACCTGGAAGCGGCCTTAAATTCTAGAAACACCACATAAACCTCTAGTATGCGATAGTAATCTTAAAAGGCTTGGCTAACTAAATAGTAACTAGAGTTTTAGATTAACCACCGATCATTGTGCATGGTCCACCCGAATGGGGGTTAGGAGGAATATAGAATCCTGACTACTTACTCTAAATATTTTTAATCACTATTATATTGGGAATATAGATTTTGAAGGATAGGTGCATACTAGCAAACCTAAGATATATCTCTAATCTCCATTATATTTACTCTTATTTATTTGAATTAGTATTTAATAATTATTCCCTCAATTATTTATCTCTTTAATTTTTTATCTTTAGATTTATCAGTTAATCTCTACTACGATTTCTTTCCTAAATACGATTCTACGCTAACATGCTTAATATGTGTGAACAAATCTTACTTACTAGCTTAACTTCCAGACAATCTGTAATACCTGTAGTGGGTTTCTCGTGGTAGTTAAGGGTGAATTTCCTTATTTTTATCTTATTTACATGTTTATTTATTACACCATTTCCCCTAACAATCACAAATAATTTTAAAAACATGAAAATAGATAGTAAGGTACTTTATATGTAAGTAAGCACTTTTTTACCACAAGAAAGTATTTAAGGTTTGACCCTAATATTTGAATACATTGAATATCGCGGAACAGACTTATCCAAGAGCTAAAATTGATAAGATGTATCTAATCCTTGTCTTTTGACTTTATTCAACGTCTAGCTTGAAGTTCTTTGCTAAAACAATTGGCAAGTTGAACCATATTTTTTATACTATGTTCAAGTTACTTTCTCTCTCTCTCTCACACTCTCTCTCTCTAACAAACAATAATGCATCAAATTGTTAAAAAGAAGTTAGTGCATAAGATTATGTTTTACTTAATTGCATAATATATGCCTATATTTTGCAAAAGTTTTATTATAAGCTCTTATATTATGCAAAAATACTATATGTTCCTATATATAAAATTAAATACACTATAAGTCTATATGTTCATAAAATGAACTTTTACTGTATACGTGCAAATAGACTACACTAAAGTTATAAATTATGGTTTATAAACAATAAGTTGACAAATTTAAATTCTGAAACCAAACGGCAGCCAAAAGGTATATTTATTATAAATAAGTTAGGGGTTAAAACCCCAAAAGTCAAGAGAAGCATGGTCCCCTTGAGTCTTCACCACGAGGTTTTATGCCCAAAGTACGAGCGAATCACACCTTGGTATGGTTATGGGTGTGATAGAAAAATGATAATAAAACATAATAAATAAGAACACACACCTACTGCTACCACGAGAAACTCTTTGCAGGTGAACAGATCATTTGCAAGTAATGTGTAGGTAAACCAAATATCACTTCTAATTTAAGTTTAATGTAAAAGGACATCCTAAATTCAAATAACTTATAAAATAAGTATTGGTATATACACTTATGCTGTTCTCAAAGTAAACAAAATTAGTTCACAAAGGGTTTTTACTATTGCTTTATATTAGAGAAGAAATATTTTGAAGGTTGAAATTAAACCTAGAAAAAACCTTAGTCGGGTTGTAATTTAGCCGGTAAAAACGTAAAGAGTTTGGTTGTGGTTTAGCCTATAAAATCTTTTTGTATTAGTTTCATTTTTCACCATTGATAAAATGAGAAGCTTGGTGGATAAGCTTGATATCCTAAGGTAGTGGATGCAGGCTAAGCTAACCACTCGAAAATATTTATGTAATCTCTATCTTTATTGTTTTATTCAGTTTCGTATCTTGCTTATCTTAGTTATTTAGCCCTATAATTACTATTGCATGATCCATCAAGTTTCTTATATATTGTCTAAGAGAATCATTTTTGTGCTTATTAGCTTAATTGTTTCTTCACTCTTTAATACTTTTCCCCTTAGTCTCTTATTTGTTATTAACGTAATGACTCAATGATATTTGATTTGGCACATCCATCATTTACTTGTCACAATTGAGGAAAACCTAAAACCAATTACTTGTCAAATTCGTAGTAGATGTTATAATGCAAAAAAAAAAACATTTTTTACTATTTCACTTGATTCATTAGATGCAATATTACCAACATAACATGGAATCCACTAATAACTTATATAACTTTATTCTTTTACACATAAAATATGTTAACCAGTTAAACATAGTAAAAAAAATGTATGATTTTTTAACACGAATTGCAAGCAATTAGCATCTCTATAATACAAAACGACTACAATTTACTAACACTACATATTCTTTAGGAAATAATGTATAACAAAGTAAGAAGCAATGGAATGATAAAAACATTAACACCTTCACCAACCTAATTAGAAATGTAATGGACATAGATAGATGGTAAGATGTGAGAAAATAGAGAACTGAACTTGGATATGAACCGAAAATAGAAGGTTTACATGGATGGGACTACTGAGTACAAACCATAATATAGAAAAAAGAAAAGGTCTAGGGAGAGAATGAGAAAGAAGAAGAGGTCTTTTAAAATGTGCAATAGCATAAGAAGAGATGAATTCAAATGATGATGAAGAAATGATTGCTAGGGTTGTTTTGATAATAATAAGAGAGATGGTGTTTATGTTTGAACAAAATGATTTATATACTTAATAAAGAGAAAAGTGAACAAAATAATTTGCAGATACAACACCATTTCATGATATATTTTAATTCTTTTTTCTTGTGAAATAAACTTGCGTAATCTTTATTTGAATACAACCGAGAAATAAGACCGGTAGGTCTATCTACAAACTTACTAAACTCTCGAAAACACGCTAACTATAGTGCACACTGTCACCTACATCACCCAACCGCTCTTGTCACGAGTTAAAAATTTCCAAAATCCTTTTTTGTCCACATACGAAATCGGTGCACCCCCATTAATGCTCCCATTAATAATCATGAGTTAGCCTCTTGATATACGTTAATAATATCAAAATTTCTATGATGATCAAGTAATCTTCACCAAAATATTGAGTAATCTCTTCGATTGAACAAAAAAAGGAAATTGGAGATGTTTCTTTTTGCCTTTAGTGAGATTTTAATCTAGTTATTAAGATATCTAATTAATAAGATAATTTATTTATGGTCAATGAATCAAAAAATCAGTATAATAATACACTTGACTCAGAGAATTATCTATTGACTTACTATGGATAAATTACATTGTTTACCCTTCCACTATTATCTTAACATAAATTTTACACAAACTATACTTTTCTTACACACTAATAACTCTTAACTAGTTTTCACACACTTACACACACATCTAACAATATTTTTCAGAGATGCAATTATTGATTCTCACATATCAAAGACGAATCAACACAAGATGAAGCAAGAGACAGAGAAGCAAGAGACATAGAAGAAAGAGACAAAGTAGCAGTGAAGGCGAAGATGTAAAAGTGAAGGAGAGAAATTGAAGTTCAAGCTGATTCAACAAAGGAAGAAATCAAATAAACAGTGTGGGACTTGTTAAAATGTACAAGAATATGTTTATTGACTATTTTTTGTTTACGTTTCACAAAAAATCGATAACAAAAACCATTTAATGCGGTAGAATTGAGTTTTGATCTTAAGGAGTCTTGCGCAGTGGGTAGAGTGTGAGATCCAAGCTAGTTGATATACCATTTAATGAACATGCTAGAGGTGAGAAAGTAACGATATTGCATAGTTTATAAAGTGATTAAGGCGGTTCTTCGATAATTTTTAGTTGTCTCTTAGCTTGTTGACCATATTTCTTGATATATTATTCGTGTCAACCCCTTCAAGCCTTTCTAAATCTTTTCATAAGCCAAAATATAAGCCATACCCCTTAGATTATAGGACTTTTTAATATGAACCGACTAAATCGCAGTGATAAGAATCTCGTCTTTCGAGCTTGAGTTTGGGGTGGTAGGTTCAATTCATGGGAAATATTTAAAGAAATTATTAAGATTTATTGTTTTCTGTTTTGAAAAAAAACTTAATTATATCAAAAACATTAATTTATATTCAAATGGAGGGATGTGCATCTTTTTATTTTTCAAATTAGGTCTTTATTGTAGGTTATATTTAGTTTATTTTGTTCCAGTTTTTTAATTTTCATTTAAAAAATTATATAGGAGTTTATAATTGTTATTTAGAGGCTAAACTTTTTTCCTTTTCAGAGTTCTTTATCAATCTATCTTTTTTTATTTTTATAATCTTTCTATTTTCAATTATCCATTTTAAATGATTTAACTATATATTTCTTCCGTTTATTAAGTCCCCATGAGAGTGTTTGACATATTTTTTCTTCAAAAAAGTTTTTAATCCATAATTTTTTTCTTCAAGTACTTTATATAAAAGTGATTATTTTCTATTTACTAAGTGCAAGATTCGTGAGATTTAATTTCCTAAATCCTATTCTTCCTTCATAGTTTGAGTTAATTAACTTTTTCCATTCACTTATATTTAACAAAATAATGTAAGATAAGATTATATAATTGGATAAACCTTGGAGTATATCGTTTATTAGAGTTTTCTTTTCCCAGTTGATAAGTAAAGTGTATTCCAGTTTCAATTATTTGTAGTATATTATCATGATAAATTATAAATATTTTTCAAAAATATAATTATAAGTGATAATAACCGATTTCATTTTTCCGAAAATGGGGTTTGTTCTTGTTATGAATATTTATAATTAATAAAGCACAACACTAAAAAGAAAAAAATTCAAACCACAACTTATTGAATTCATAACATGTTATATTATTTATTATACACATGAAAAAATGAATGAAATAATCTAGGGTGAAAAAGTATTTAGGTAATTTAGGAAAGATGGGATCAATAAAAGCATGATAATTCAGATGATTAAGCCAGATTTTAGCAAGATGAAGATGAGATGTATAAAAAGGGTGAATTTCTTCCATGAGCCAGATAGTTATTTCAGCTTTGCAAGGATGGATCACACAATCTAATGAAATATGTTTATCTTTTGAACTGTTTCAAGGACATGCCTAACCTTGTTCGAATTTTTAAATGGAGTGTCAAACAATATGTTGTATTTATAATTTATATACCAATCTGAAGTTAAGGTAAAGAGATGTAACTAATAACTACCTTCCTTTGTAAGGTCCTTCGTAGGTGAAACATTTAGTATAACTGATGAAGAAAATTCATCCACTGGCATATTAACTTAATGACTCCATGATATTCAATTAGTACATCCATCACTTACTTGTCACAATTGAGGAAAACCTAAAACAAATTACTTATAAATTCCTATTAGATATTATAATGCAAAAAAAATAAACAAGGTTTTACTTTTTACATGCGTCATTAGATGCAATATTATCAACATAACCTGGAATATACTAATAACTTATATACCTTTATTTTTTTACACATGAAATATATTAACCCATTAATCAGGGTAAAGAAAAATGTTCTATTTTTTTTACTCGAATTGCAAGCAATTAGCATGTCTATAATATAAAATGCCTACAATTACTAACACTAAGTTCATATTCTTTAGGAAACAATGTGTAATAAACTAAGAAGAAATTGAACAACTAACATAAATTAACCCTTTCACCAACCTAATTTGAAAATAAATGGCCTTTGATTGATGGTGAGATATGAGAAAATAGAGTACAGAACTTTACATGGGTGGGACTACTGAGTACTGAAAAAAGAAAAGGCGATGATGAACACACCAAAAATAAGATCTATGGATAGAATGAGAAAGTAGAAGAGGTCTTTTAAAAAATGAAATAATATTAGAAGAGATGAATTCTAATGATGATGAGGAAAGAACGGCTAGGGTTGTTTTGATGATAATAAGAGAGATGATATTTATGTCTCAACAAAATAATTTATGAGTAATGCTAGGTATCACCCAAAAAGGTATCACCTAAACATCACCGATGTGGCGGTTAAGTGTACCAATCATGATGTTCACCTAACCGCCAGGTGATGATTAGGTGATACCTTTTTGCGTGATACCCAGCATTACTCATAATTTATATACTTAATAAAGAAAAAAAAGTACAAAATGATTTGTAGATACCACAAGGTTTCATGATTTTTTTTTATTCTTTTTTCTTGTGAAATAATCTTGAGTAATTTTTTTTTTTTAAAAAAACTGAGAAAAAGACAGGTATGTGTATCTAAACACTTACTAAATTCTCGAAAAAACAGGTAGGTCTATCTAAAAACTTACTAAACTCTCGAAAGCGAGCTAACTATAGTACACAGTGTCACCTACACCGCCCAACCACTCTCGTCACGAGTTAAACATCTCCAAAATCCTTTTGTGTCCATATACGAAATCGATGCATCCCATTAATACTCCCATTAATAATCATGAGTTAGCCTCTCGATATACGTGAATAGTTTCGAAATTTCTATGACGATCAAGTAATCTTCAACAATCACTTGAGTAATAGTTTTGATTAAATAGAAAAAGGAAATTGGAGATGTTTCTTTTTTCCTTTAGTGAGATTTTAATCTAGTTATTAAGATATCTAATTAATAAGATAATTTATTTATGTTCAATGACTCAAAAAATCAATATAATAATACATTTGACTCAAAGAATAATCCATTGACTTACTATGGATAAATTACATATTTTACCCTTCCACTATTATCTTAACATAAAATTTACACAAACTACACTTTCTCACACGCTAATAACTCTTAACTAGTTTTCACACACTCACACACACATCTCACAATATTTTTCGCAGACACAATTATTGATTCTCACAGGTCAAAGACAAACAGAGTGACGAAGAAGACGAATCAACACAAAACGAAGCAAGAGACAGAGAAGCAAGAGACGAAGTAGCAGTGAAAGCGAAGAAGTAAAAGTGAAGCAAAGAAATAGAAGTTCAAGCCGATTCAACAAAAGAAGAAATCAAATAAACAATGTGGAACTTATTAAAAGGTAAAAACATATGTTCCTTGACTTTTTTTGTTTTCATTTCACAAAAAATGGATAATAAAAACCATTTAATGTGGTAGAACTGAGTTTTGATCTTAAGGAGCCTTGAGAAGTGAGTAGAGTGTGAGATCCAAGCTATTTGATATACCATTTAATGAACATGCTAGAGGTGAGAAAGTAACAATATTGCATAGTTTATAAAGTGATTAAGTCAGTTCTTTGATAATTTTTAGTTGTCTTTTAGCTTTATGACCATATTTCTTGATCGTGTCAGCCCCTTCTAGCCTTTCTAAATCTTTTCATAAGCCACAATATAAGCCATACCCCTTAGATTATAGGACTTTTCAATATGAACCGACTAAATCGCGGCGATAAGAATCCCGTCTTTCAAGCTTGAGTTTGGGGTTGTCGGTTCAATTCATGGGAAATATTAAAAGAAATTATAAAGATATATTATTTACTTTTTTGAAAAAAAAACTCAATTATATCAAAAACATTAATTTATATTAACGAAAAGCCCCAAATTTTTTTAACGCTTCCTTGAATTTTAATGCTCTAAATTGATTAAAAGCACGCAACGGAAATAATATATTTTTAATCTAAAAAGATACAAATAAATTAAAAGATACTTATAAGTTAAAAAATAGAGGTTAAATTTACCAACTTTCTGAAAAAACGATGGATCATTGATTTAAAAAAATATCGAAGAAGATCGTGAAAATGTGAGTGACCATACTACGAAAAACTTCGAGCAAAACGAAATTTGTTTATTTGATAATTAAATAAATTTAATATGTTCGTTAAAGGTCTGACAAGAATTGACTCACATAGCATGATATATGTTAAAAGATTTTTGCTCTTAATATTATCTAAGAATCCATCTATAAGCATAAAGGATTGGAAATTAACTCAAACATTTTAACTAAAAAAAAAGACACGTGTGAAGTCATTTGCATTCACTAATAAATCTATTGAATATTTAAGAAACTACATAGCTTCAACCTTTAACAAAACCAAACTTAACAGGTTTGTGGAAAGAATAATATAGGAAATTTCACTTGAATACAAGAAAAATCTTATTTCATGACAAACGAATATATAATATTTGACTAAATAATTTCACCCTTTCTACAAGAGCGTTACAGAAAATCTTGAAAGCTCTCGAAACCCGCACAACCTTAGCTTTTTTCTTCCTTTTGATTACTAACTCCCTGTTGATCTTTATTTCTCCTGCTTCCACTTCACTTCTTAGTTGTTCATCATTGATGGATTCTAATAACACTTTTTCAGGATATGTTTGTTCGCTGGTTTTAGTTATATGGGTGTATAGGTTAGCTCTTGAAAACAACTGTTGTTTATAAAGATGTGATGGCCGAAAAGGTTCTGACGGCTCCCAATTTCCAAACTCAAAAGGGTTTCTGAAAAAGAACAACTATTCATGTAAGGGAAAGAAGTTGATAAGAATGAACATAAAAAACATTAAGGATATTAAAATATAAAAATAAGTTAAATGTAAATTGCAAGATTTGTCCGTGTGTTATGCAAGAAAGCCAAATATACATGTATTTCTAAAGTTCAAATATTCCCATTTAAAATAACAATAGAAAGGGGTAAAGTTGATAAATTATCATTGAACATTAGCGATATATCAAAAAATATTACCCTTGACAGCTAAAAAAAATTAAACATAATTGGTATGACTAAAATCTGAACTCAATTGCACACATCTATCATAACAAACCCATGTTTTAGCATGCCTTGCACCTCATCCCCTAAGTTTTTAAAAATTGTATTTTTTCCCAATCGAGAAATATATTATTACTTAATGCCTCTCCCAAATTTTTAGAGCATTAATTGAGGCCCTGTAAATTAATTTTTTTTATCATATTAATTTTATATTTATGAATATTTTGTTAGTTTTCTATTATAATATATATTATATTCATTATAATATAGGGACTTATAAAGTTCTTAATTAAAAATATATAGGTACTTATAATGAAATTTTGTAGATTATAGTGACTTAGAATGAAATTAACTTAGAATTTTTTGAAATTCTAGAGTGACTGAGTTACATTCATGTGTGTATTACAAGTATATTTGCTTCAGTTTGAAAAACATTTAATTGACTATTTTTTTTGTTAAATGGGAGAGCCATTTTTTGGACCCTATGTCATTCACACAGTTCGAACATCTAGAAGGATAACAAGGCTCTGGTCAATTGAACTAATGACAACTGGTTTTTTATAACAGAAGAACCAATACGTAATTAATTTTAAAGTTAAAATTTAAAATGTTATATTTTTTTAATTTATTTATTTTGTAAACTAATTTGTTATAGTAAACAAAAAACATCTACAATTGACACATATATGGAGTAACAATACCCAAATTGTTTAATAAAATGAAAAATATATAAATTTAAAACATCACAAATTCAAGATTTAAGACTTACTATAATATATGGTATCCTTTTTTGAAATTTCATAACCAACTATCTTCTTATATGTATTAAAAATATATAGATAAATTATAGGATTAGTACTAATTAAAATCGAAACAAACATTACTAATGTAAGATAACACATGTTACCCTTCGATAACCTAACATGAAATATGATTCCACCATCTAATCAATATAACTTAAAAACTTGGAATTTTATAACATCATAGTAATTAAGGTTAGATTTGCACAACATATCAAAATCAATGTTAAAACCATTACACAGTATTTTATCAACAATACCTATTGTTTTTGTTAATTTGAACAAGAGAATTTCATTTTCATGTTTTTCCCTCGTCATTCTCCCTAAAAATATGTCTAAATTTTTCACATTTTCTGTTCCTCCAGATCTAAAAATATACATATACATGTGTATCATAGTTCCACCTGAAATTAAATATCACAAGAATGAGGATATGTGGGGTTTGCTTGTCTATGACTTTATTTTATTCTTGATGACCTTGTCATATTATAAGAAATCTAGAGTCCTTTATTCAAATTGCACTAACCTAGAAAGTTAGAAGACAATATCTTAGACTTCGATTGCATCATGGTCTTTACTTCTTCAGGGAATGGTGTATCTACTTCAAGTTTTATTTGGAAACAAGATCTACGATTTTAATGGGGTGGATTTTGATAGATCTTATTGAGATTGGTTGATTCGAGATCTTATAATGTAAGACAATAATCGTTGGAATATATTGTGCTTACCTGTTTAAATGTAGATCTTGGGGAGAGCTGTCTCCAATTTTTTCTTGAAACTGAGATAGAATTATAACTAGAGGGTTTATGTTACTAATGAAATTGAAAATTTATTAGATTGGATATCTATGATGACATTGAAAAAAAAAAGAATGAAATAATGGTTTTGGAGTTGATAAAATTGGTTGCTTAAATGGAAGAAAACTGAAGATCTAGAACATTTTAATGGATATAGATGTGATATAGAGGATTCTAAGTGTTAAGATATATTATTGGTTGGAGAAGAAGAGATATTTGTTAATGATATGGGTTGATGTATTTAGCAAGGTATGTTTAGTTTTGGGCTTGGTGTTAATTCCTTTGTCACTTGGTAGAATTAATGAGTAATTATATTGGGCTATCTCCTTTGGAACATTATTTAATATACTTATAATTAATAACATAAAGTGTATATTTCAAAAAAGAGTTATTGGCTTAATTGGTATGAAGAGTTAAAATTAGTTGCAAAGAGTGGTTTATGTTTACAAATTAGGAAGTTATGGAGTTTAAGTGGCTTAATATAATAATGCGCATGGAAGATATATTTTTTTTCAGTATTATGCTACTAAGTTTTAGGGGACACAAAAAGTTGCAAATAAATATTCTAAGAATGATTTCTATTTGATGGATAAATAAGGTGAAAAAGGTTCGATAATATTCTTTTTGCACATGATGTTTCTCATATTGTGATGTAGAAAAGGAAAACAAAACTATTACGTTGCTATAAAATTTGACATGGTGAAATATTATGACAAGGTTAATCGGTATTTCATAATCAAAATTCTCTCGAAATGGGGATCCTGTAAGAAATTGAAATAATAGATTCATAATTGCATCACATCCGTTTCTTTTCGAATTAAATATATGGGGATCGACTACAGAAGTTTCAACCACAAATAGGTATTAGATAAGAGAAAACGCTTTCCCACTCCTTTTCTATCATGACTAGAAGCCATAACTGGTTTACTTAATCAACAAAGCCAAGAAGACAATACCAAAGGCATCTCCTTGGCAATGTGATGTCTCATATTTTGTGATATAATTTTTTAATACTTCAAAGTCACCATGTTAGTTTGTTTTGTGATTAAAGTATTATCCCTTAATTTAGCGTATTGTGAATTTTTAGTTGTTATATGAGTTTAGCGTGTTTAGTTTCTCGTTTGATTGTATAGATTTTAGAACATGGAGACAACAAGGATGTAAAGGCTAGTTTAGGGTCTCAATAAGATTGGGAAATACAGTATAAAGGAGTTTGAAACAAGCCAAGAGGTCAAGAAGATCAATTGAAGTAAAACACCAAATCTGAAAAAAAAAAAATATTCATCAACTTAAGAAACCATGAAAAATATTTACTAATGGGTCTGATTAAGCCCTTTTGGGAACAAGATATCCGTTCAAGTCTAGTATGCACAAAAAAAACTATAATAAGTTGGGAGTTAAAATGTGAAGTTCTTAATATTTTGCTTACATGACTTACGTGTCCAGTTTTGGTAAACAATCCACATGTCAATTTTCATCAACATTATGTTCTGACAAGATAAACATCTAAATTCTAGTAGAATCAATATGCTTTTTCTCTTCATATTTTCAGTCACATGTTACTTATTATTAACTTGTAGAGTAAGAGAGAATCAAGAAAATAACACAATTGTTTTCTAATTTGTAGTTCTTTGTCCCCTAAACTACATATTATATCTTTACTTTATTTTCATTATATTTTGAGTATGAGCTAAACTCCTTACCAATTTTGGATGTTTAATTTGTAAACCATATTCAAAACATTTTTTATTTTTATTGAATCATCTAGTTGATTTAGATTATGTCAAATTTCTATTTTACTTCCTATTTGAAGTTCTTTATTGCGCACGTAAAATGAGTTCATTTAGCATATGACTTACCATGGAAGGGTAATTTATGAGTGATCGAAATAATAATCATATAAATTTTGCTTAAAAATCGAAAGAACTATATTGCTTATATAATCATTATGTGGGTTTAATCTAGAAGTCACTAATGCACGTGTGAGCATCTGCGAGAAAAGCTTTAGCAATGACATTGATGTCGTCTCTAAAGATGCAATCTTCTGCGAGGATATTATTTAGTGAGGAAAAATTTCCTTACGTATACGTTGTAGGTTTTCCGGATACGAAAAAGTAATAAAAAATAAATTAAAAAATCATGAAATAATACTCTTTTGTGAGGACACGGTTGTCGCCGCGTATAAGATTATTTAGCGAGAACAAAGTAAGTATTTCGCGAGGACAATATGTCCTCTTAAAAATACCAAATATAATGGCTCCAGCCAGCTGAACACAATTAATGCAAATTTTTACTCCAAAAAAATAAATATAAAACCCACTTAGCTGCTCCTATTTTTTTCTAATCCACATATATTGACCATCCCCATTAATAACGAAACTTCTACACTACATCGTACACCTGTGGTTACCACTTTCAATTAAAAATATCCATCATATTCTTTAAAAAATTAGGTATTTACTAAATTTTAATATTTCATATTCTTTGTTTAAATTATGTAATTGTTGTAGTATGTTTAATTATATAAATGTAATGTGTAATGTTGAGTGTATTTTAGGTGATATGTATTTTTTTGAGATACAATTGTTATTCTCTAAATTTGTCTAATTATTTTTATTTGTTTATGATTATAACAAAATGTTTAATTTAATTTAGATACTGAACCCGGTTATGGAAAGGGGTTGAATTAAATTAAATGATTGATTTTGAGAAAAAACATATTGATTCACGGTAAAATTATTTTGTCTGTGTAATCATTGTATCAATAATCAAAAATATAATATTGACGATGTTAGAGGGCATTTATTTAAATTGGGGGTGTGGTAATCATATGAGTTTTGGAAGAAGCATGGGGAAGAAAATGTAATATTATCAACACAACATGGAATCCATTAATAACTTATATACCTTTAAACATAGTAAAGAAAAATGTTCAATTTTTTTACATGAATTGCAAGCATTTAGCATCTCCATAATATAAAACGACTAAAATTTACTAACACTACATATTCTTTAGGAAACAATGTATAACAAACTAAGAAGCAATAGAATAATAAAAAATATTAACCCTTTCAACAACCTAATTTGAAATGAAATGGTCATAGATAGATGGTGAGATGTGAGAAAATAGAGAACTTAACTTGGATATGGACCGAAAATAGAAGGTTTACATGGGTGGTACTACCAAGTATAAACCATAATATTGAAGAAAAATAGGTCTAGGGATAGAATGAGAAAGTAGAAGAGGTCTTTTAAAAAGTGAAATAGCATAAGATAGATGAATTCTAATGATGATGAAGAAACGACGGCTAGGGTTTTGATAGTAATAAGAGAGATGGTGTTTATGTTTGAACAAAATGATTTATATACTTAATAAAGCGGAAAATAAACAAAATAATTTGCAAATACAACACTGTTTCATGATTTTTTTAATTCTTTTTTCTTGTGAATAAACTTGAGTAATCCTTTTTAAAATACAACGTATGAATAAGACTGGTAGGTATATCTATAAACTTACTAAACTCTCGAAAACACGCTAACTATAGTGCACGCTGTCACCTACATCGCCCAACCGCTTTTGTCACTGAGTAAAAAAATTCCAAAATCATTTTTTGTCAATATACGAAATCGGTGATTACCCATTAATGCTCCCATTAACAATCATGAGTTAGTCTCTCGATATACGTTAATAATATCAAAATGTCTATGAAGATCAAGTAATCTTCAACAAAATCCTGAGTAATCTCTTCGATTGAACAAAAAAGGAAATTGGAGATGTTTCTTTTTTCCTTTAGTGAGATTTTAATCTAATTATTAAGATATCTAATTAATAAGATAATTTATTTATGGTCAATGACTCAAAAAATTAATATAATAATACATTTGACTCAAAGAATCATCCATTGACTTACTATGGATAAATTACATATTTTACCCTTCCACTATTATCTTAACATAAAATTTACACAAACTACACTTTTCTCACACGCTAATAACTCTTAACTAGTTTTTACACACTCACACACACATCTCACAATATTTTTCGCAGACACAATTATTGATTCTCACAGATTAAAGACGAACCAAGTGACGAAGAAGACGAATCAACACAAGACGAAGCAAGAGACAGAGAAGCAAGAGACGAAGTAGCAGTGAAAGCGAAGAGGTAAAAGTGAAGCAGAGAAATCAAAGTTCAAGCCGATTCAACAAAAGAAGAAATCAAATAAACAATGTGGAACTTGTTAAAAGGTAAAAACATATGTTTCTTGACTATTTTTTGTTTTCATTTCACAAAAAATCGGTAATAAAAACCATTTGATACGGTAGAACTGAGTTTTGGTCTTAAGGAGCCTTGAGCAGTGGGTAGAGTGTGAGATCCAAGCTAGTTGATAAATCATTTAATGAACATGCTAGAGGTGAGAAAGTAACAATATTGCATAGTTTATAAACTGATTAAGGCGGTTCTTCGATAATTTTTAGTTGACTTTTAGCTTGATGACCATATTTCTTGATATATTATTCGTGTCAACCCCTTCTAGCCTTTCTAAATGTTTTCATAAGCCACAATATAAGCCGTACCCCTTAGATTATAGGATTTTTCAATATGAATCGACTAAATCGCAGTGATAAGAATCTCATCTTTCGAGCTTGAGTTTTGGGTGGTAGGTTCAATTCATGGGAAATATTTAAAGAAATTATTAAGATATATTTTTTTCTTTTTAAAAAAAAAGCAGCTATATCAAAAACACGAATTTATATTAACGAAAATTCCCAATTTTTTTAACACTTTCTTGAATTTCAATGCTCTAAATTGATTAAAAGCACGCAAGGGAAATAATATATTTTTAATCTAAAAAGATAAAAATAAATTAAAATATACTTATAAGTTAAATATTAGAGGATAAATTTACCAACTTTCTGAAAAAGCTGTGGTTCATTGATTTAAAACAATATCGAAGAAGATCACGAAAAAAAGTGAGTGACCATACTATGAAAAACTTCAAGCAAAACGACATTTGTTTATTTGATAATAAAATAAATTTAATGTTTTCATTAAATAACTGACAAGAATTAACTAACATAACATGATATATGTTAAAAGATGTTTGCTCTTAATATTATCTAAGAATCCATCTATAAGCGTAAAGGATTGGCAATTAACTCAAACTTTGTAACTAAAAACAAAGAGATATGTGAAGTCATTTGCATTTACTAATGAATCTATTGAATATTTAAGAATCTACATAGCTTCAACCTTTAACTAAACCAAACTAAACATGTTCGTGGAGAGAATAATATTGGAATTTCACTTGAATACAAGATAAATCTTATTTCATGACAAACGAATATATAAAATTTGACTAAATAATTTTACCCTTTCTACAAGAGCGTTACGGAAAATCTTGAAAGCTCTTGGAACCTACACAACCTTAGATTTTTTCTTCCTTTTGATTACTAACTCCCTGTTGAACTTTATCGAACTTTATCTCTCCTGCTTCCGCTTCACTTCTTTGTTATTCATCATTGATGGATTCTAATAACACTTTTCCAGGATATGTTAGTTATAGGGGTGTTTAGGTTTGCTCTTGACAACCATTGTTGAGTATATGGATGTGATGGCCGAAAAGGTTCTGACGGCTCCCAATTTCCAATCTCAAAAGGGTTTCTGAAAAAGCAAAACTATTAATATAAGGGAAAGAAGTTGATAAGAATAAACATAAAAAATAAAGGATATTTAAATAGAAAATAAGTTATATGTAAATTGCAATATTGGTCCATGTGTTATGCAAAAAAGCCAAATATACCCGTATTTTTAAAGTTCAAATATTCCCGTGTAAAATAACAATAGATGGGGGTAAATTTGATAAATTGTCATTAAACATTAGCGACATATCAAAGAATATTACCCTTAACCGCTAAAAAAAGTTAAACATAACTGGTATGACTAAAATCCAAACTCAATTGCACACATCTATCATAACAAACCCATGTTTTAGCATGCCCTGCACCTCATCCACTCTGTTTTCAAAATTTATAATTTTTCCCTATTGAGAAATATATTATTACTTAATCCCTCTCCCATATTTTTAGAACATTAATTGAGGCCCTATAAATTATTTTTTTTATAATATTAATATTTTATTAATGTTATATTTATGAATATTTTGTTAGTTTTCAATGATAATATATATAATATTTTTAAAATATAGGGACTTATAAAGTTATTAATTAAAAATCTATATAGGGACTTATAGTGAAATTTTACATATTATAGGGATTTAGAATGAAAGTAACATAGAATTTTTTGAAATTCTAGTGTGAGTGAGTTACATTCATGTGTGCAATACAAGTATATTTTCTTCAGTTTGAAACACATTTAGTTGACTATATTTTTTTTGTTACATGGGAGAGCCCTTTTTTGGACTCTATGTCATTGACACAGTTCAAACATCTAGAAGGATTACAAGGCTTCTGGTCAATTGAGCTAACAACAACTGGGTTTTCATAACAGAAGAACCAATACGCAATTAATCTTAAAATTTAAATTAATAATGTTATATTTTTTAATTTATTTATTTTGTAAACTAATTGACTATAGTGAAGAAAAAACATCTACAATTGACTCATACATAGGAGTAACCATACCCAAATTTTTTAATATAAAGAAAAATATAAATTAAAAACATCACAAATTCAAGATTTAAGACTTACTATGAAAAATTGTATCCTTTGTTGAAATGTCATGACCAACTATCTACTTATCTGTATTAAAAATATATTGATAAATTATAGAATTAATACTAATTAAAATCGAAACAAACATTACTAATGTAAGATGACACATGTTACCCTTTGATAACCTAACATGAAATATGATTCCACCATCTAGTCAACATAATTAAAAAACTTGGAATTTTATAACATCATAGTAATTAAGGTTAGATTTGCACAACATATTAAAATCAATGTTAAAACCATTACAGAATATTTTATCAACAATAACTATGATTTTTGTTAATTTGAACAAGGTAATTTAATTTTCTTGTTTTTCTCTCGTTCTTCTCCCTAAAAATGTGTCTTATTTTTTCACATTTTCTGTTCCTCCAGATCTAAAAGTAGACATATACATGTGTATCATAGTTCAACATGAAATTAAATATCACACGAATGAGGATATGTGAGATTTTCTTCTTGGTAACCTTATTTTATTATTGATGATCTGGTGATATTATAAGAAATCTAGAGTCCTATATTCAAATTGTATTAACCTGGAAAGTTAGAAGACAATATCTTAGACTTCGATTGCATCATGGTGTTTCTTTCTTCAGTGAATGGTGTATCTACTTCAAATTTTATGTGGAAAAAAGATCTATGATTTGAATGGGGTGGATTTTGATAGATCTTATTGAGATTGGTTGATGCGAGAACTTATAATGTAAGACAATAATCATTGGTATATAATTTGCTTTAATGTGTAAATGTAGATCTTGTGGAGACATGTACACCTGATAGCTAATTAGCTGCACTTTTTTTCTTGAAAATGAGATGGGATTATAACTAGAGGGTTTATGTTACTAATGAAATTAAAAGTTTATTGGATTAATGATATGGGCTGATGTATTGAATAAGGTATGTTTCATAAGTTTTGGGCCTGGTGTTAAATCCTTTGTCATTGGTAGAATTAATGAGTAATTATATTACGCTATCTCCCTTGGGACAATTAATTCATGGACTGAACTTCAAGCCGCTTTCTTTAACCATTTTTATCCGTAGAGTATGAGACTGAAAGACCAAAGCGAGCTTGCAAGGTTTTGTCAAGAAGTTAGCAAGATGTCCGCTCCATGGTTATACCCCCTCTTTACAGTTAGCTATACTCTATGAAGGTCTCAACGATCAAGGTAGAGAGAAGGTGGATATCATAGGAAAGGGAAATTTCGTGTCCATGAACCATAATGAAGCTGCCGAAGTTTTGGAATATATTATTGAACAAGAAAGAAGTTGGCCTTCTACGCGAGCTCCTGTAGGAAAGACCCGAGGTAGGCTTCGTTTAGATGCAGAAATTGCAAACTCAGCTCAAATATCCGCATTAGAAAATCAAATCAAAGAACTTAAGCTTGAGATGCTGAAAAATTTTGCCGCAGCAAACGTAGTACAAGAAGCACAAGGTTGTCAACAATGTGGGGTTAATAATCATACTTGGGAAGAGTGCGAAGGAAATCCACAATTGGTTTATTTCATATCCAACCGAGGAGGCTATCAATTTGGTAACCGAAATTATCCGGGTATGCAATATTCAAATCCTCAGGGGGCCGCTAATCCTGGTCATTATCAACCGCGTCCCCAGAACAACTTTTTCCAACCAAGAGTTCAGTATCAAAATCAATATTAAAATAGACCTGCTCCCCCTCAACAACCTGTTCAAGATGCCTATGCCGATTCATTAGATCAGAAAGCTTTACCACAGTATCCTCAAGAGGGATCTATTGATAATCAACAATTAGTAAAATTCTTGGACCGTTTGACCACGAATATAAACGCTCAGGATGAAAAGTTACGAGGACAAGATGCCGCAATTTAGATTTTAGGTACTCAAGTAGAACAGTTGAACAAAGTTCTAACGAATTTAATGGAACAAAAAGAATTGAAGGCCATCGAAGGAGGTGATGACAATGTCGGGTTCGAAGCTTGTAAGGCTATTTGCCTTGAAATTGAAGAAGAGAAGGAAGTACCACATGCTGCCATTAGTGACGTGGAGGTTCCGAGTACCGAAGAAGAACCAACCAAGTCTAGCCCCGTGGAATCTGACTGTTCTGAGGTTGATGTGTAGGACGATTCAGAAAAATCCGAATTTATACAGCGTCTGAAGGATATGCAAGAGGAGATTAGATCGGTTATGGATTATCAAGCTGAGCTGGCTAAAGAGAAAGAAGCCTCCAAGAAGGAACCAAGAGTTGAAGTTGAAGTTGCACCTACTGTGCAAGAAGAGAAAGAATAGGAGAAGGTGGAACCGCCACCTATTGTTCAAACAGTGTCACCAACTATTCCTGATATAAATCCTAAAGATGACACTGAACTCAAGACATTTGTAGAGGCATACACTCCTGAAAATATCAACGCCCAAATGCTTGAGATTGCGAAGAAAGGGCTTACACCGCAACAAGTTTTTACGCAAGTTATTCCTGAGAAAGAGGCGAGTGTAGAAGCCCCAAGAGAGAACCTGAGAGTCTCGAGAAGAAGTGAAAGAGAGTTACCAACGAAGCTCAAAGATCCTGGAAGTTTTAATATTCCTATTCAAATAAATGGTATGCTCAAGGTGAAAGCTATGTACGATGTGGGTTATAGTGTTAATCTTATGCCTAAGTCCGTGTTCGAGAGACTTGGACTTCAGAAATCAGAGAAAACTCCAGTGAAGTTGCAGTTCGCTGACAATTCAGTTACCAGGATATGGGGAACAGTGGAGGACGTCTTAGTCCGTGCAGGTAGTATCGCCATCCCTACTGACTTTGATATACTTGAGTTTGATGCAGATAAGCAGGTTCAAATCATAATTGGACGGCCTTTCATGGTTACAAGTCAAAGTGTCATCAACTTCCAAGAAGGGACCATTACCCTTCATGCAAAGAACGTATCCAAGACCTTCTATGTCTTTGGCAAGAAACCGAGGAAGTTAGATCCCACTGTTCCCGTCATCCACAGTCTTTCACATCACAAAGTCCCTCCTGAGAAGATCCACTTAAAACCTGTGGATACTGAGCCAAAAAAAACATTGAGTTTGGGGTTGGCCATGAAGTACTATGGAAAGCTCACAAACGCGAGAATATGCCACGTAGTTTCAAAGAATCGTGGATGGGACCATTCATTGTCACTAAGGTTGTTTCATCCAAGGTGATAGAAATTCGACCCAAGAAGGGGATCAAGCGCAGATTAGTTGACGTTCATAGCCTAACTCGTTCTTGTGGAGGCTATATTCGCAAATCTTGAAAGAGGTAACGCGTCTAACTTTGAAAGACGTTATATAAAAGTGCTGTGCGGGAGACAACCCGCAATGTTTTAAGTTTTTATGTCTTTTACGTTTTTAGTTTAAGTTTAGCTAGTTGTTTTTAGTTGATATTGCATATTTGAGAAAGGTATTAGTGTTTTTGATGCTTAGGTATTGGAGAAATCGAGTTTGGGAGGAGAAAACGAAATTTTTCGAAAAAATCAGACCATCAGTCCGGTATACCGCGCCTCAACCCCGGTATACCGCAGAGGAGAAAACCAGTGACCACGGGTATTGACTCGGGTTTTTTGCCGAGAAGAAAAAAAAATTGGAGCTTCAGGTCCGGTATACCGGACCATAGCCCCGGTATACCGCATGACCAAAAACCCGTGACACGAGTAGAGGATTCGGGTTTTTTGCCGAGCATTAAAATTTCGAGGAGCAGAAGCTGCGGTATACCGCGCCTCAGTTCCGGTATACCGCAGGTAGCCGCTGGAGAGAGAAAAAAGCTGTGTTTTAAGGTTATAAAAGGAGGAGGTTAGTTTTATTCCGAATTTATTAATCCTTAAGCCTCTCTTTCGCTCCAAACCTCTCCCAACTCCATTAAAGCTCATTCAAACCTTCCCCTATTATCAAAACACTACCCAATCATCATGAAAACACATCAAATCTTCTCTCCACACCATTACAAAGGAGATTCAGATACCCAATTCTCACCAAACATATTAGATTGAAGAATCAAAAGCTTAAATTTTCAAAATTCATCCTACATTTTCTTAAATCCATACCAATCCATCAAGACTTCATCTTCCCCACATAGAGATTCATCATCAATTAACCTTTCCTGAACCAAATCAAGCTTGTTCTACCCAAAATTCAAAAGTTCAAATTTCAAGAGTTGTTAAAGCTTTGAGTTGGGGGTCAATTGAGGATGACTAAGAGAGCAGAAATATTGTCTGATAAGAGGGAGGTGAAGACAAGCAAGCTATTGGGTTCAATTGAGAAGAAATCAAATAACAAAGGTTCTAGTTCCAAAGCAAAGTGTAAAATCGATGTTGAAGATGGAGGTAAGCTAGCTATGTTTCATCCTAATGGGAAAAGACTTTATTTTTATTCAAAGGAGAAAACACAACCTCTTCCCTTCAAAGGTCCTACACCCATGGATAAAGAGGAAGCTTCAAAGGCCTTGAAAGCTTCTGTAGAAAAACAATAAAAGGAACTACCTTTTGCTTATGAGACAGTATTCAATGAAGAAGTTGGTACAGGAGAGTATAAAAGATTCTTGGAGCTTGGTGAAAAACTGGGTTGGTCTACGTTCATGGTAAGACGTTCTGAATTATGTCATGAGTTAGTTTTAGAATTCTATTTAGGCCTCTTTAGCCGAGATAGTATAGGTTTTGTTCCGATTAGAGGAAAGTTAGTTCCTTTCACAGTTAATGAGATTAGAAACCACTTCAAGTTCAAGAAATTAATTGGATATTGCAAGTATAGTGAAGCAGTTGCTAGATGAAAAATATTTGATGAGGAATTACTTTTTGAGCATGTTTTAGACAAGGAGAAAGTGCAATCACATAAGGGAGAATTGAAGGCACCTTGGCTTTATAAATATCTCCAACCAGATGCGAGAGTTTGGCACAATTTCATTATTCCTAATGTCTTTGGAAACACACGAACTTGGGATGTGAGGTGATGCGATTTTCGGTCTCTCCTAAATATGTTTTTAATGTTAAATTTCCTACTATGATCACGTGTCTTGTGCGAAAAGAGAATGTTATATTGGGTGAAGAAGAGAAACTCGAATTTAAGGAGAGTTATATTGATAATGCTTGGATCATGGAAGTCTTGGGAAGAGCGAGTTTTACGCAAGTCTCAAAAGAAGAAAAGTAGCAAAGTTGGCAAGAGAAGATGGAGGAGCGTTTAAACAATTTCGAAGCAGCTCAAACTTCCTTAGCCAATGATGTGGCACAAATCAAAGCCAATCAAGTGCACATCATGAAACTCCTTGAGCAATTAACGAAAGATCAAGCAAATCCTACCTTGGATGTCGATAATGCGAGGCAATAAGCCTCGAGAGTATGTTCTCTATCTTCCTTACCATTTATGTAAATGCTTTTATCTGCTAATTATAATTTCTGTTTCGAGTCTTTTTCGAGTCGTGGGGACACGGCTCATTTTTGAGTTGGGGTGTGGGGATTCGTTGTCTCTCATCTCCATTTTTCTGTTTTTAGGTAGAAATTAAAAATTTTGATGCATGGGAATTAGATGTAGAGTGTGTTTAATAGCTTGAAAGCATAAGCTCAGTGAATTGATGATAGTAAGTAGTATGCTTATGAGCTATGTTATTTGTATGCTTTGAGTATTTGCAGGAAAACACACGTTGATAGTAAAAAAAAAAAGATTTGTGAGCAATGCGATAGAAAGTATGTTCGATCTCAGGGAACCTTGAGAAGTGTGAAGGCCGTGAGATCCAAGCTAGTTGACAAAACCATTTGATGAAAGTGCTAAAGGTAAGAAAATAACGAAATTACATAGTGTAGAAAGTGATTAAGGCAGTTTTTTTATATTGAAGGCACTTGAAGCCTTTTTATACCTTCTCACCATGTTATTTGATTTTATATGCTATATCCTTCTCAGCTACTTCTAGCCTTTCTAAAGCTTTTTATTGAAACACATTATAAGCCATATCCCTTTAGATTATAGGACTTTTCCATATGACCCGCACTCGAATCGTGATGTACAGACAATTGTTTTAGAGCTTGAGTTTGGGGTGGTGGGTCCACATTATGGGAATTGTTATTGGGATTGGATTTTTATGCTTATTAATTGTGCTCTGTTCTTTATATTGATGATGATTCACTGATTTTTTGTAATCCTTTGCTGGGGTAATAGTGAATGAAAAAGAAGCTAAGAGCTAAATTTGCCAACAAGGGCATTAAAAGAAAAAAAATATACATATGCGAAAAATAGCGTGATATCTCAACATTAAAAAGAGAGTCATAGCTATACAAAAGAAAAAAAATTGATTTGAAAAGAAAAGAAAATATATATATATATATATATTCGGACCAGCAAAGTGGAATTTTTATGTGAACATCTTATACTTTAATTGGGTTATTGGGGATGCTAAATTGTGCATCAAAGAATTTATTGGGTTGAGTGAGAAACATTTTATGAGAGTAACTCAAGCTCTAGGGAGATTCGTTGATGGCTAGTGAGGAGAGAGCCAAAAGCTCACTCTAAATTATCCAAATATACTATCATACCGTCCCTAAGCCTAAATTACAACCTTAAAGACCTTTTGATTCTTTGCTATGTAATTGAGAAGTGATTGAGCCATTAGAGAGTGGTTAAGTGGATCTTTGAATACTAGTGAAGTTTGATGAACAATCTATAGCTTTCTTGGTGAACTGAGTTAAGTCCCAATCCTTCTTACATTGCGAAACTAATCTGATCTTGAATTCAAACCGTGTTTAGTATGGATATGAGAAGTGTACAGGTATGTAGTTTATGAATAGTATTGCATGAAATTTTCTGATTTGTTGATTTATATCTATTCTGTATATTGTGCTATGTTCTTCCCATTGTGTTGAAAGTTCCATAAGTGTGTATTTATAAACTTCCCTTTGTTTTTATCTTTATTGTATCGGGACGATACAACTTTGAGTTGGGGGTCTTGATTTATGTTAAGATTTATGTTAAGATGAGACATCATTTTTAGTGATTTAGAAGTCTTTCTAATCGTTTTTCTTGAGAAATAGTACACTTTCCTATTTTGAGTCTTGATTTAGTGAAATAATATTTTAGAGCATATTGTGTTTAATTATTTATTTTGTGTGAAGTTTTAAAGATAATTATAGAGATTAATTAGAGTCCAAGTCAAAGACTAAAAGATATGGAAAGAGATAATCATGGTAATTGGAGATAAGGAAAAGAAAAGCTAAAAACATGGAAAAAGAAAAACTGCCTTAAATCTGAATTTCTGCACCTACGACAACAAATCGGCTTATATCTCAAGATCGGTGTGGAATTTGGAGAAACGGTCATAGATGAGTATTGAAGCTGCTAGTACAAAAACAAAAACGGGCCTGATTTCATATTTTAGGGTTACGAATTTGAGTTGGGCTTGGAGTCCAATACTTACCTTCTCCTTCAAGAAAACGAATTAGGTCTTTTAAACACCTATAAATACACTCTTATATCACTTGTAAATCATCCTTGCCTCATAGTAATTAGTTCTTAAGGTTTTATTCTTCCAAGTTATTGTAGAGAGCAAGATGATGTCTTTTATTATATCCTTCAGTTTATTTCCTTCATGTATGAACTAAACTTCCCATAGCTTGGTTTTGCATCATGTATAATCTATGAATTCTAATAAATTTCTATCCAAGTTTCTTTGGGAATTTAATATTTTTAATCTGATATTAGCTGCTTACCTTTATATTTGTTTATGTGTTTTGATTTAATGACTGTTTTCCTTGCTAGTGCACGAGTATAGGATTACCTTAATAGTAGTTAGATGATCGCCTGAGCTGGGTGTCTAATTATTGAAACATCACATAACGTCTAGTGTCGATATTGGTCCTGACAACACTAATTCTAACTAGATAGTCATTAGGGTATAATTTAATCACTATCACCATGTATGGAAATTGATTGCTTAGGGCCCTAGTGGCGGAGGATAACCCTATTTGAACCAGCCTCGTGGTGTGTCTATAGCCCCCTTAGTCTCTCTCAAGGTCTAAGGTATGGGAATTTAGAATCCTGACTAATTATCTAAGAGCTAATTATCTCCCTTATTAACTAGATTTGATAGAATTAATTAGAAGGATTAGTGCATACTAGCAAAACCTAAGCTATACTTCTCATCTCATATTCTTCGTATTTAATTTACTGTCTTTAATTTTCGTAGTTTAATTTAGATAATTTGAAATTTATTCTCTTTTTATTTTCTGTCTTTTAATTAATTACTTCTTACTCGTTATTTTTACCCATTTGATTAACACACTAAGTCCCTAAGAACGAACTCAACTTATCATTAAAACTTGCATATGTCCTGTAATACTTGCAGTACTGTGCCTGTCTAGGGTGAGAGTGTGGTATTTTCTGACTTATTATTTATCTTATTTTTATCACACCCTAGGCGACACCAATAACTCATCTATTCTCTTCAGCAAAGGCACTCCGGATCATATCTGTGATAAAGTTGTTGATGCACTTAAGATTTCCAAAACTATAGCTTTTGGTAAATATTTAGGTATTCCGTTTTCATTGAAAAGAGCTAAATCAGAAAATCTAAATTATATTAAAGATAGACTTCTAAGTAAATCGGCCAGCTGGATAGCTAACTTATTTTTGGATGGAGGTAAAGAAGTGCTTATCAAGGCAGTACTACAATCCATTCCTAATCATGCTATGTCTATCTTTGAATTCCCGAAGATGTTAAGCATGAAATTATTTAGTACGGTTTCAAACTTTTGGTGGGATTCGAATGTTAAAAAAAGAATTCATTGGCTAAGCTGGAAGAAAATAGCTAAGGGAAAAAGTATCGAAGGCATTGGCTTTAGAGATTTTCATAAAATTAATACTACAATTTATTAAACAAAATGCACAATGGAAAATAGTTAATGGCCTATCTATTAATATATGGAACCAAAATTGGATGGGTAAGAATATGTTATTAAAAAAACTAGAAGGTTGTAATTTGACCAAGGTGGCACAGTTATTAAATGATAATATGCTTTCTTGGAACATGGAGCTCTTGAGAAATTTATTTCCACCCAATTTTGTTAGTGACATTATTAAAATCCCTATTTTGCTATTAAAGGAGGAGGATAAATTAATTTGGCCTCATACCAAGGATGGATTATATACGACCAAGTCGGGTTATCACAAGCTTGTCGAATTAGAGACCAACCAATAATGAAGCTCAATTATCCAAACAAGGGGAGGAGAATATTAAAGGTTTGTGGAAGGTAATTTGGAATTCAAATGTGCCGAC
Organism: Nemophila menziesii; assembly: GCA_029959085.1. Taxonomy (NCBI): domain Eukaryota; kingdom Viridiplantae; phylum Streptophyta; class Magnoliopsida; order Boraginales; family Hydrophyllaceae; genus Nemophila; species Nemophila menziesii. The sequence continues at coordinate 58,962,123 of JARWIR010000005.1, read as the reverse complement.
TAAGGTTAGAGCCTTCTGTTGGAAAATCTGTAAAGGGGCTATTCCTACTAAGAGAAATCTACATCCAAAAAATGTCTTAAAAATGATATGTGTGAATGGTGTGAGAATTCGGTTGAAGATATTTCATATTTATTTTTGAAATGCCCCCTAAGTAATGTGATCTGGGCAAATTCCAGACATCAAATCAGAATTGACAATGACAGGGAATATAATATGGGGGAATGGCTATTAGAGACTATAGACTTATATTTGAAGAATGTATGGGATCAAAGAGAAGTATCTGCATATATCTTGTTGTTATGTTGGAATATTTGGAAATCAAGAATGAAGAGCTTCCATGAAAGAAATCCCTGGATAATGAAAGATATGTTTTATTCGAAAAATAAATATATGGATGATTTGTTTAAATATAAAGGTGATAGGAATGGTAACAATCAAGATATCAAGGAGGCTAGCTCTTTAAATACAAACCATTTTTTAAATGACGATGCAGATTTTGTCTGGCAATGTGATGCTTCATTTACAAAGAATTGGGAACCGGCGGGTTTATCGAACATAAGATATCAATGAAAAAATATGTTAACAATTCCTTTGAAGGAGAGAGTTGGGCACTTCTGTTAGCTATGAGGAAAGCAACTACTCACAACTTACGAAATAGTTCTTTCTATTCCGATAACCTTGAATTAGTTCAAGGTATTTTCAGAAGCACGTGACATCATTAGCAAATTTATCCATTTGTTGCCGAAATGAGGAACTGGCAATCGATCTTTCCTTTGTGGAAAGTCAGACACATCAAAAGAGATTTTAATACTATTGTTGATTCCCTTGCAAGATGCTCAAGAGAAGGGAAAACCCTTAGGGATTATTCTATACTTAGTTCTTGTAGATTTCTCCATGATATTATGTACTTTTCTTTATCTGACAAAAAAAAGATAGTAATAATAGTAATAATAATGATGAAAGAAGTTCCACACAAGAAACCTATTTCATTGCACCACCATTACCCTTGGCACCAAACCACTACCAAGATAACAACAAAACTGAACACTGCCTGATGAGAATTGTTGAATTTCAGTTTTAGTAACTGAGTCAATTCACATAAATAATAATAAAATGTTTGTTGTCTTCTCCTCCCAATTTAGAAAAAAAAGAGAAAGAACAAAATTAATTATAATTTACATTTTTCGAGAAACAAAACAAGTGAAGAAGAAAGAAGAAAGAAGAACCACTAGCTAACAAACCATTGATGTGTTGTTTCAAATTCCAAAACCCAACCAAATCTCACTTGCTCATCAGTGTTACCTATCCTATTAACCTTTTAAATGCTATGCAAACACCCCAAATAATAACAAAACCTAACAAGCAAGTCCCTAATTATTAATGAAAAATTTATAATCATCATCATCACTGAATAATCCTTCTATCCATAACATCATTCTCATACAACGATTCCGGAAATATTTCATTCGAATACCTCCTAGTCAAAGATGAATTTCCCGATTTATCCCTTCACCATTCTGACCACCACTTCCTTGAGACCCCTAAGTACCGGACGGCAGTTTTAAGGCGCCACATCCGATGAACTTTGCCGCCAGCTTCCAAAAACAGCAGAATTCCATGACCCACGAGAGCTAGAATTTCTATGCCTTGCTGAATTTGTGTGGTCTTCTCTACCAACCTTTAATAGATTATCAAGAGCTTTTAATATATACCTCATTAATGTCATCTTGTTGGTTTTCGATGAAGACACGATCTAGCTACTATAGCCATTGCCCATACTTCTTTTAGTAAATCCTCGTCTATTATTAAAGAAGGGTTAAGAATAGTTGTTACTTTCTCTTTATCGTATATTCTTATATAAGGTAATGTAGCTTCTAACCACTCCTTAACTATTACATCACTCGCCCTACTCATACCCACTGTTCTTGTTACTAGCTTCGCAAAACCTTTCTAAAACAATACACATCATACGCACATGTAGCATTAGGCATACCTGGAGAAAAAAATTATTGGATTATGAACTACATAAGTAAATCACCTTATTTTTTAATTGTTTTTAGTTTTAAACTTAAGATTTATTTTATTATATTTATATCTATAATAATTAATATTATAGATCTAATTTTGTCATGAATCAATGTAAAATTTTATATTTATGTGTATAAGTCTTTTACATATATATATTGGTGCGGCCCAAGGTGTGATAAAAAAGATGTATAAAATAAGTGCAAATAAACACCCTAAGCTAACACAGTACTGCAAGTATTACAGGACGTATGCAAGTTTTAATGATAAGATAATTCTTTCCTCAGGGACTGACGAAAGTTAGAGAGAACTTATGCAAATTATCAAGTGCAGATATAAAAGATAGAAAGATAATACGCAAAGAAAGAAAAGAAAAATATATTTTTATTTGGTTTTTATAAAGAAAACTAGACTACTAAATAAAGGACAATAAAATAAATAAAAGAAAAGAAAGGAAGATAGTATGAAAGATATAGCTTAGGTTTTACTAGTATGCACTAATCCTACTAATTCTATCTATTAGATCTAATTTATAAGGGAGAATATTAGCTCTTGGTATACTTAGTCAGGATTCTAAATTCCCATACCTTAGACCTTGAGAGCGACTAAGGGGGCTACGGCACAACCAAGAAGTGTTTTATCTTAGGGTTATCAAACGCCACTAAGGCCCTAAGGTAATACTGCAATCCTGGTGATATAGTGGTTAAAACAAACCTTAATGACTATCTAGTTAGAATCATGTTTTGTCAAAACTAATATCGACACTAGACGTTATTTGGTGGTTCAATAGTTAAACACCCTGGTAAGGTGACCATCTAACTACTATTAAGATAATCCTAAACGTTGCGCACCGCAAGGAAAACATACATTAAATTAAAACACATAATCAAATATGAAGTAAGTAGCTAATATTAGATTTAAACATATAATTACCAAAGAAACTTAGATAGAAGAATTAGAGTTCATAGATTATACATCATGCAAAACCTAAGCTAATAGAATTAATTCATACAAAGAAAAGAAGAGAAAAGAATTACAAAATAAGAGGTTGAAGGAGACATGATTCATGCACAGCTCCTTCCAGACTTCTTCTCTTGTGTTGCAGCTTCCTCTTGGCCTTAAGGTCTGGCCAAGGATGATTTTAGAGTGTTAAGAGGCTGTATTTATAGGGTATAGGAAGACCTAATTCATTTTCTTGAAGGAGAAGGAAAGTAATGGACTCCTAGTCCAACTCAAATTCGTATGGAAGTAAAGATAAACACCGCTGGCCCGTTTTGAGCATATCTTCTTCGTTATTGGTCGGTTTGAGTTCCATAAGATACCAAAAGAATCGCAACAGAATTATCTTGACCCTAAAGAAGGAAATTACCGAAATCTGCCTATTTCTGAGGTAAAAACGCATATCTTTAGGCGTGTACTGCAGATTCAGATTTAGGCAACTTTTCCTTTTCCTAATTGAACTCAGTTTCTTCTATCTCCAATTTCCATGCATATCTCTTTCCATAAGTTGTAGTCTTTGACTTGGACTATCATTAATCTCCATAATTATCTTTAAAGCTTCACACTAAATAAACAATTAAACCCAATATGCTCTAAAAATAATAATTCAACAAATCAAGACTCAAAATAGGAAAGTGCACTAAATCAAGCTAAGATCGACCAATAAACTAATAAATACGCCTAAAATGATGTCTTTGAAGTATATTATATTATCACAAATGAGGAGACATCATATATATAATACTATATATATGTATATATCGATAATAGTAAGTCTATACGGTATATTTAATTTCAAATATAAATCAGCGATTTAGTATTAAACATGTTGAATTTTTTTGACATTTGTTTGTTATTAGGCTAATGATAGACAGTGAAAGGGTCTGACTTGTCTCTAACAAGAACTCTCCCTTTACATCATAGAGTAATAATATGTGTGTATATGTGTGCGTGGACATAAGGTTTCTTCTTCATGAAATCATTATCTTTCTTTTGGTATATGGAGAACCGGTGGAAAATGTGGCTACAACTCCATCCATGGATACTTAAGTTACATTTCTATAATAAATGTAGATAAATGAAGAGTTAGATGATAATTTGGTGTTTATAGGTAAGAAAAATAAAACAATATGCACATTAAGGGTGCACCGTCCATATCGACAAAAAGGATTGTTTTTTACAATAAAAAAGGAGAAATATTATTTTTGTAAAAAGATTCAAAGAACAGAAGAGTAAGTATAAAAATTATTCCATTAGATAATAACAATGAAATTATTTGGGATTTTCGCTACTTTAAGCAATAAAGAACGAAACGGTCATGCATCCTTTCATCAGCTACCGATATGCCTTGACATGCGAGCTAATATCTTAACAATGTTTGCTAGGTGGCGGGCAACGAGTTTGTAGGGATCTTCTGATAGGATTCTCTATTTTTTAAGACATGGAATCAGATAAGTTAGGGACGATAGTTTCAGTAGTTTAAATAACCGAAAAGAAAAGGCACCAAACCTATTGTACCGATCTTTACCAAGAAAACACATCAATCACTTGACCATTAAACTAATACGAAAATAAAGTTAGGAGAATGTTAACAATTGGGTAAACCACCACACCATCAACAACGTACGCATAATCGTCCACTATAAATTTAGAATTTTAGAAATTTGAAAATAAATAAAAATACATAATATATTTTACTAAAACCAGATAAAATAAAATTCAGTATTTTTAATTCTAATAATGTTATCACAAAAACTGCATGAAAAAGAAATAAAAAAAATTTATTTATGAATTTGTAATCATGAAATCGTAAATATCTAATCACTTTTAACTACAATATATTACAGGTGTGCACGGCCAGGTTTACCCCTGGTTAGGGTCTTAGATAAGGGTAGGATAATGTAGTCGGGTCTACAATTTGTCAAAATTAAGGGTAGGTTAAATTTGTATCATACCCTCAGGTTATCCTGAGTTAACCCCAAGTTTAACCAAGGTTACTTTATCTGGATATTTTTAATAACACTTATATAAAGCATACAAAATACTAAGTTCAACAAAATACATGTCATTTGAAGTACATTCACAAAATTTATCATAAATCATCACATGCCTCGTGTAATATAAACTTTCACGGGTCTCAGATTTTGTTGGAAAATGATCTGAAAATTCTAGAAACCCAACAATACCTCATAACCAGATTGTGCTTCAAACACGTAGGAAACTACTAATGGATACCAAATACATGGTAATAAACATAATGATAATGAGGAAGGGATTACCTATAATTACTGAACAATCTGATTGATATTTATCCAACGTTTTCAGTAGATTTCAAGTCAAATCCCCTAAAAAGGAGTTCACAAAGAGTACTAAGTAATAATTACAAACTGTAAGTACAAAGTAAATAAAATTAACCAATATATGTGATAAATTTACCAAACTCAACCTCAAGTTCTGAAACTCAATCTGAAATTAGAAATCACATTGACCCGGTTAGAGTCCAAAACTAACAACGACAAATAATATAAAAGATCCTGACCATATTAATTCAGACAAAAGTTTACTCAAAATGTGGAAATTAATTCAACTCCTTTACTAACATTAATACGTCTCCAATGGTCTCCTTTTTAAGAATAAAATCTAACTAATTTCTTTTTGACTTATATTTCATTATCTGGGTTATCACCCTTTCAGCACAATATACTAAAAATTTGTCTCCTCTTTTAATCCCCAATTCAACCATAAATGCTTAAGTTAAAAAGCCAAAAAAGATCTCGAAAAATTACAAACCGCACAAAATAATAAACAAAAAATTAAAGTTTAATGTAATACCTAAGATATATGTTCCTAATACATAATTTTCATAGCATTCTACAATGAATATTTCAACGGTTATATCCATGCACCAATTATTTAGAGTAAATGCACAAATGTCCGCCCTTAAATAATACTTTGGAAACAGAAATCAAACACTTTCGATATCAGCAAAAAAATATTTCAAAATAACAAATCAAACTATTTCAAAATTAAAAAAATAAATTAAGAAATAATTTTATAAACAAACAAACATATGAAAGAAAAGTAACAACTAAAATCAAATTAAGAAGAAGTTAGAAGGATTTTGCTCACCTAAGAAAATAAAGCTGAAAAATAAATGGGTTTGGAAGAACAAAAATACAAAACATTAGTAAGTATAAATTAGATCTAAAATGTCAAAAGAGGAAGAAATAGAAACTGTTGAAATTATTAAATAGAAGACAATCTATTCTATTAATATTTCATCCTCTTGTTAAATGTGGAAAAGACTATGTGTGTACTAATAGTCCCAGGTTAGAATTCGAGAAAAACCCATTAGGAATAATTTAATATAACATGATTTCCTTATCTTGATGACCACTTAATATCTCTTTATTTCAGCTGCTACGGAAGTTACCAAGGATTAAATTTCCATTTTAATATGAGAGGTATTCGTTCCTCAGTTTCAAGAAATCACAATATTTCCATTTTGGATATATAAAGAAACCAATGGAAAAGACTTGTAGATATCTATCTATGGATATTAAATTTTATAATTATAACATTTATGTGTGCAACTTTTCGTAGTAGTGTAGACAAATAAAAAGTGAGATGACATTATGGTGTTTTTAGAGAATAGAAGTCAAAAGAGTTACAGGTGGTCGCCGAAACATATTTGTTGCTCTATCCATTTTTGTTGAAAACTGAGTTGTATCGAAAACTAGATGTGCAAGCTTGTTTTAATTTTTCGAGACGAACAGAGTAGAACTCACGTAAGTAAGATGTTCTAGCTTGTTTGTTTAACTTCTCCAAAAGGTCTTTTTTGAACCAAAAATCGAGTTGTTCACGGATATTTGTTTCTTAAATGGTGAAGCGAAACTTCCTTGAACACATACAAGATGTTCTAGCTTGTTTGTTTAACTTTTTCGAAAGATTTTTTTTTAACCAAAATCGACTTGTTCACGAAAAATTTGTTTCTTAAATGGTAAAGCGAAACTTCCTTGAACACACGTAAGATCGTTTTTAGAATTAAACTCGAGATTCATGAACAATTTGTTTCTTAAACGGTGAAGCGAAACTTCCTTGAACAATTGATAATGTATGAAATATACAATCTATAATATGAAGTTTAATATTAATAAAGAAATTAAAATCTTAAGAAATTAAAAAAATTATTTAATATTTGAAATTCGTTAATATATTTACAAATAAATAAAATATTTTAACGATCTCGTTCGAACAAACTCAGTTCATACAAAGCTTGAACTAAACTTACTTTAATCAAACCTCGAATTGAATTCTGTTTAAACAAAACTTAAATGAGAGATTAAACTACTTATAAACTAACGAGTACCAGAGAGTTTCTCATTTATATCCTTAGTGACAAGAATGCTTTTTTCTTTGGAGTGGGGTTTTGATAAAAAGAGTTGAAAAATAGATGTGAAAACTATCACTAGATGATAATAATAATAATAATAATAATAATAATAATAATAATAATGAAAGAAGTACCACAACATAACCTATACTATTCAATCACTATAACCCTTGACACCAAACCACTACCAAGATAGCACAAAACTGAACACTTTCAACCAAATCCGCTCATGAATGATGAGAATTGTTGAATTTCAATTTTAGTAACTAAGTCAATTCACAAAAATGAAATTAAAATGATTGTTTTCTTCGCCTCCTAATTTAGAAGAGAGAGCATAAATACAATTATAATTTACATTTTTCTAGAAACAAAACAAATGAGAAGAAAGAAGAATAGGAACCCCACTATCTAACCAACCACTGATGTGTTGTTTCAAATTCCGAACCCCAAACAAGTCAGACTTACCCATTTAGTATTACCCATCCTATTAACCTTTTTACCTCTATGCAAACACCCCAAATAATAACAAAATTTGACAAGCAAGTCATTGATTATTAAGAAATCATTTATAATCATCATCATCACTGAATCATCGCTCTATCCACAACACCATTCTCATCCAACAAGTCAGTAAATATCTCATTCGAATACCTCTTAGTCAAGATGAATTTCCCGATTTACCCCTTCACAGTTCTGACCACCAATTCCTTGCGATCCCGAAGTACTTGAAGGTGGTTTCAAACGACTCCCTCCTGCCGGAATCGATGGCATAGCCGCCACATTCGATGAACTTTGGCGCCAGCTTCCAAACACAACAACATTCCATGACCCACAAGAGCTAGTAGTTCTTAGCCTTGCTGAGCTAGTATGTTCTTCTCTAACAACCTTTAATGGGTTATCAAGAGCTTTTAATATATACCTCATTAATGGTCATCTTGCTGGTTTTGGATTAACACAAGATCTAGCTACTTTAGTCATTTCCCATACTTCTTCTAGTAAATCCTCATCTATTATTAAAGAAGGGTCCAAAATAGTTGCCTCTTGCTCTTTATCGTATATTCTTATATAAGGTAATGTAGCTTCTAATCACTCCTTAACTATTACATCACTCGCCCAACTCATACCACTTTTCCCGTTACTAGCTCAAGCAGAACCTTTCCAAAACAATACACATCATACACACATGTAGCATTAGGCATGTCTGTAGAGAACAATTATTGGATTATGAACTTCATAAGTAAATCTCCTTACATTTTAATTATTGTTAACTTTAAACTTAAGATTTTTTTACTTTTTCATATCTATACACTTTTACGAATCTCAGATATTGTTGGAAAAAGTCCCAAAAATTCCAGCAACCTAACTATACCTCATAACCTGATTATGTACCAAACACGTAGGCAAGTACTAATGGCTTCCAAGTATATGTTAAAAAACGTAATGATAATGAGAAAGTCTTACCTCGAATTAGTGAACATTCTGATTGATATTTATTCAATGGTTTCAGCAGATTTCAAGTCAAATACTCCTAAAAAAGAGTTTACAAATAGTAGAGAAAGTAAAAATTACAAACTGTAAGTACAAAATAAACTTACCAAGCTTATCCTCAAGGTCTGAAACTCAATCTGAAATCAGAAATCACATTGACTCGGTTGAAGTCCAAAACTAACAACCACAAATAATATAAAGGATCTTGAACATAGTAAATCGGACAAAAGATTACTCAACATGTGGACATTAATTCAACTCCTTGTAATCATGCCTTTTTTACTAACATTAATATGTCTCTAATTGTACCATAATAAAATCTAACAAAATTTTTATCATATATTTCATTATCTGTGTTATCACCCTTGCAACACAATATACTAAAAAATTGTCTCCTCTTTTAATCCCCAATGCAACCATAATTCCTAAGGATAAAAAGCCATAAAAGATCTCGTAAGTTTTCAAACCCCACAAAGCAAGAAAAGAAAAATGCAAGTTTAATGTAATACCTAAGATATATGTTCCTAATTCATAATTGTCATAGACCGTCTATAATGAATATTTCAACGGTTAGATCCATAAACAAATTATTTAGAGTAAATGCACATATGTCGGCCCTTTAGAAAACCAATACTTTGGAAATCAAAACTCAAACATTTTTGGTATCAGAAATCAAACTATTTCAAAATCACAAATCAAAATATTTCGAAATTAAAAAAAGAAATTGAGAAATAATTTTATGAACAAACAATCATATGAAAGAAAAATAACAATTGAAAACAAATTAAGAAGAAGTTAGAAGAACTTTGCTCACCTAAGAAAATAAAGCTAGAAAAACTAACGGATATGGAACAAAAACAAAATACAAACATTAGTAAGTATAAATAAAATCTAAAACCGGAAAAGATGAAGAAATAGAAATTTTTGGAATTATTAAATAAAAGACAATTTATTCTTTTAATTCATTCATACGTTTGGGAGAAATGGAAAAGACTATGTGTGTACTAATAGTCTCATATAGAATTTGGGAAAACACTATTGGAAATTATTTTATATAACATGATTTCCTTATCTTGATGACGACTTAATGTCTCTTTATTTCAGCTATTACGGAAGTTTCTAAGGCTTGGTCAACAAAACCACAGACTTTAATGAACATTGAAAAGCATTTATCACCAGCCCTTGATGAACATTTATGTGACAGTTTTTTGACTTTCCATTTCTTCTATAAATAATCACTTTGTCACTTGCATTTCAATAAAAGAGGAAAAACTATTCTTGAGAGAATGAAAAAACTATTTTAGAGAGAATAAAAAATTTATTCTAGAGAGAATGGAGAAACTATTTTAAGAGAGAATTGAAAAAACTATTCTAGAGTAAATATAGAATAAATATAAAAAAAATTAAGAATTTAAAAAAAATACTACTCTTTACTCTCCTCTTATATAATATTTTAATATTACTAGAGCTGAAGTTCTATTATAGATACCGGCAAAACCAAAATATCTTTTTAACGTAATTTTCAATTCTGTGTAACCGTTCTTTTTTCTTGAATTTTCGTGTAAGTTTCCTTGGTTTCAATTTCTTTTAATAGTTTAGTATTACTTTCAATTGAAAATTATTTCATTTTAATTTATGTGAAATCTATTTTTGACTTTTATAGTGATATTGTTGGACTTTTCCAACAAATTATCCCTTGAATAATTAGCTAAATATACATGTAAAATCACCCTAAATCTAGCAACATATGGATGAAATCTTAAAATACGGCTACCACATACCACAAAAGGATGTATATAAACAAAATGAATATATTATAATTTCATATTTAGGCTAATAAAGTATTAGAAATGAGTAAATAATAAAATGGAGTTGGGTTTCTCGAATAAAGGTGAAAAAATAGAAAAGATCCTTAAAAGATGAGACGAAGAAGAATACATAAATTGTTTGGCGCAAATAAAATGAAAATATGCTAAAACAATATCATCATATATATATTAGATAAAATTAAAATATGCTGAAAAAATTTCAGCATATATATTAGATTTTTTTTCTTGTGTAAAAACATTAAAACCCAAGGTAATATGGTTTGTTTTTAATAGGAAGGGGGAGGCCTAAGATAATATTAGGCCTAATATTTTATAACCAGGGTTCATGAACCAACAGTGCTCATCCCATAAAATATCACAAATCTTATTCAAACCTTAATAGCTGTCTTCAATTTTACATAAAAACACAGAAGACCATACCTTTTCTTACACCACGATCCATTTTCTCCTCTCTAGAAATCGAAATCTTCCATTCTATTCTACCATCTTTTTTTCCAAGCCTATATCCTCCTTTTTCTTTGTATAAAGTTTTATTTTCTTTCCTATCTCTAACCAAGTTCCGTTTTTTATGGTGAACATATCAAATGGCCATTACATTTCAAATATAGATTATAAGTATAAAACCCAAACCTTCGTTAAAGATGTGAGTTTTCTTCTTTCCATATTCTAAATTATTTTTATCAACTTATTATTTTAAAAATAGAAAATAATTTTTATGTGTTAAAACATGAAAATTTGTCAATTTCTATTTTTTAAAGAGTCTTATGTTTCCAAATGTTGTACATACATGTTTTATTAATTTTATGCATTGCCTACATTTCTTTAGACATAATAATTTAAGAAATTATAATTTGATTTTGCAGCAATAATATTGCATAAACAAATACAAATCACTTGGGGTGTATCCTTAGTTTTGGGAAATTAGGGGCTATAAAAGATTCCATTTTTACTTTTCTTCATTTATTAAATTTCACTTCAAGAATCTACATTCACATTAAAATGTCTTATGAACATAATGTGTATATAATGGCAATTATCAAATCTGTTAGATTTACTTTTGTTTAATTTATTAAATTGATCCATTCTTTATATTTAGAAAATGGGAGTTTAATTCAATTGAATTTATTAGCCTAAATTTGATTGAGAAGCAATATTAGATTTATACCTTGAATGTCTCGTGGATATATGTTGCTTTCACAACTGCCTTCCTTAAATTTAAACACTCTCATATATAAATTTTTATCTAATCCTTAGCTTCGGATGTTTGTTTAAAAGTGATTGAATTTTATATTTGTTAGGTGCATTGTGAGCATTCATTTACAGATGGAAAAGAGAAGTGTTTGTGCACTTTTACAGTTGTATGACTACATGGTCCAAGATGATGTAAGGAAGAAACCCTAGGCATTGAAAGCATAAGTAACATAGTACCTGCTACTAATGTACATCCCTCAATGATTTTCACTAGTTGAACACTTTATATTAATTTTACATTCCCAGTAGAGAATGATTTTCTTAATATTATATTAATTATAACAATTTATGACGTGTGGAGAATAAACGTATCTAGTATGTGAATTATATCACTCCCAAGGCCCGATAGCAACCGCAATGAAAGCTGACTTTTTTCCTTGTCCCTTTATGCTGCAAAACTCACGCTCTAACTAAAGTGTTTAATCAAATACTAACAAAAAAATCTATATATGTATGTATAATATTTTGCTTCAAGAAATCACAATATTTTACTTTTGAATATATACAGAGCCCTATCTATGGATATTGAATATTATAATTATTACGTTAAAGGGTGCAACTATTCATAGGAGTATAGAGAAATAAAAAGTGAGATGAGATTATGGTGTCTATAGAGAATAAAAGTCAAAAGAAATACAGGTGGTCTTCGGAACATATTTGGTGCTCTGGTGGTTGTAAACTTGTATATCGAAAACTATTTGTAAACTTGTATATCGAAAACTAGATGTGAAAGCTTGTTTTAATTTCTCGAGAACTACAGAGTCGAACTCAAGTAAGTAAGATGTTTTAGCTTGTTTGTTTAACGTCTCCAAAAGGCCTTTTTTCGAACCAAACTAGAATTGTTCACGAATATTTGTTTCTTAAATGGTGAAGCGGAACTTCCTTGAACACGTGTAAGATGTTATAGGATTTTTGTTTAACTTCTTCGAAATATCTTTTTTTGAACCAAACTCGACTTGTTCACAGATAAATTGTTTCTTAAATGGTAAAGCGAAACTTCCTTGAAAACACGTAATATGTTCTAGCTTGTTTGTTTAAATTCTCTAAAAGATCTTTTTTCAAACTAAACTTTAGATTCATGAACAATTAGGTTCTTAAATGGTGGAGCAAAACTTCCTTGAACAATTGATAATGTATGAAATATATAATATATAATCAAAGTGTAATATTAATATAGAAATTCAAATCTTAAGAAATTATAAAATCTTATTTAATATTTGAAATTCATTAATATATTTACAAATAAATAAAATATTAATTTATAAATCATAATATAAATGATTAATTAACAAACTCGTTCGAACCAACTCAGTCCATACAAAGCTTTAACCGAACGCTGTTCAAACAAACCTTGAATCGAACTCTGTTTAAACAAAACTTAAATTAGAGATTAAACTTATTTATATAAACTAATGAGTTCGAAAGAGTTTCTCATTTATATCCTTAGTGGCAAAAATTCTTTTCTCTTTGGAGGAAGGTTTTGAAAAAAGAGACAAGCCATAGTTGAAAATAGGTGGGAAAACTATACCACTAGATAATAATAATAATAATAATAATAATAATAAAAAATAATAATAATAATAATAATAATAATAATAATGAAAGAAGTACCACACCACAAACCTATTCTATTGCCCCACCATAATCCTTGACACCAAACCACTACCAAGATAGAAAAAAAACTGAACACTTTAGACCAAATCCGCTCATGCATGATGGGAATTGTTGAATTTCAATTTTAGTAACGGAGTCAATTCACAAAAATGAAATTAAAAAGTTTGCTTCTCCTCCAAATTTAAAAAAAAGAGATTGAGCTTAAAATTAATTATAATTTATATTTTTCGTGAAACAAAACAAGCGAAGAAGACAGAAGAAAGAAGACCTCCACTAGCTAACGAACCACCTAGGTGTTGCTTGAAATTCCAACACCTGAAGAAATATCACTTGCCCATTCAGTATTACCCATCCCATTAACCTTTTAACTGCAATGCAAACACCCTAAATAATACCAAAACTTGACAAGCAAGTCACTCATTATTAACATAGAATTTATAATCATCATCATCACCAAATCATCATTATATCCACAACATCATTCTAGATTATAGATCTAATTTTTCTCATAAATCAATGTGAATATTTATATTTATATGTATACAATTTTTTAAATAAAATTATTCAAGATCTATATTTCAAATATAAATCAGCAATTTAGTATTAAACATGTTAAAACTTTTGAGATTTGTTTGTTATTAGAGTAATTATAGACATTGAATTATCTGATGCATAACAAGAACTCTGCCTTTATATCTTATAATAATAATAATAATAATATGTGTGTGTATGCGTGCATGTGGACAAAAGGTTTTTGCTTCATGAAATCATCATCTTTCTTTTTGGTATATGGAGAAACCGGTTGAAAATGTTTCTAGAAAAGAAAATACTACTATTTACATGAATTTAAATGTAAGTTTTGTTGTTTTCAATTTCTTTCAATAGTGTAGTTTTACTTTTAATTGAAAATCGTTTCTTTTAAATATATATAAAAATATATTTTTTACTTTTCTAGTGATACTGTTCGATTTTTCCAACATAATACCACCTGAATATTTAGCTAAATATACATTCTAAACCACTCTAAATCCAGCTAATTACGAATGATATTATAAAAAAAATACGAAATACCATAAAAGGCTGTATATAAGAAAAATGGATATATTATAATTTCATATTTAGGCAAGAAGGTGAAAAAATAAAAATGATCCCAGAAAGAAGAGAGAAATAATATATCACAAATCTCATTTAAACCCTAATAGCCGTCTTCAATTTTACATAAAAACACAGAAGACCAAAGCCTTTCTTACATCACGATCAATTTTCTCCTCTCTAGAAATCGAATTCTTCCATTCTATTCTACCTATCTTTTTTTTCCAAGCCTATATCCTCCTCTTTCTTTGTATAAAGTTTTATTTTCTTTGTATCAAATCGATCTATGGCCATTACATTTCAAATATAGATTATACGTATAAAACCTAAACCTTTGCATAAGATGTGAGTTTTCTTATTTCCATATTCTAAATTATTTTTATTATCTTATCATTTGGAAAACAGAAAAATAATTTTTATGTGTTAAAACATGAAAATTTGTCAATTTCTATTTTTTAAAGAGTTTTATGTTTCCAAAATGTTGTACGTACATGTTTTGATTATTTTTATGCATTGGCTACATTTCTTTAGACATAATTATTTAAGAAATTATAATTTGAGTTTGTAGCAATAATATTGCATAAACAAATACAAATCACTTGGGGTGTAACCTTAGTTTTGGGGGATTAGGGGCTATAAAAGATTCGATTTTTATGTTTCTTCATTTTCCATCTTTAATTGCATCTGTTGTATTTGAATTTCACTTCAAGAATCTGCATTCACATTAAAATGTCTTATGAACATATTGTGTATAAAACGGCCATTGTCAAATCTTTAGATTTACATTTGTTTAATTGATTAAATTAATTCATTGTTTATATTTAGAATTGGGAGTTTAATTCAATTGAATTAATTAGCCTAAATTTGATTGAGAAGCAATATTAGATCTATACGTTGAATGTCTCGTGGATATCTGTTGCTTTCACAGCTGCATTCCTTAAATTTAAACACTCTCATATATAAATTTTTTTCTAATCCTTAGCTTAGGATTTTTATTTAAAATTGATTGAATTTTATATTTGTTAGGTGCATTGTGAGCATTCATTTACAGATGGAAAAGAGAAGTGTTTGTGCACTTTTACAGTTGTATGACTACATGGTCCAAGATGATGTAAGGAAGAAACCCTAGGCATTGAAAGCATAAGTAACATAGTACCTGCTACTAATGTACATCCAAAATTGATATCTTCATGAAGTTGGAAAAATTTAAATCAATCAAAAGAAGTCTGGTTCATCATATCTTAAAAGATTCAAAGGTTCCGAATCAACACGAGACAAAGGTATGATTTTGAGTGCTACTATTTTTGTGATTTGTATATGTTTAATTACTTTATACCACAAGATAAAGAATTTTTATCGCAATTTCAAATTTTGTATTACAGGAGTAATTAGTAAAATTATTCAATAGAGGGACGAGGAGAGAGATTTGGGAGAAGGAATCTCGCAAAAGATTCAAAGGCTCTGAATCAACACGTGACAAAGGTCTGATTTTCGGTGCTACTTTTTTTGTCTTTTTTTTATGTTTAGATACATCATATCACAAATTAAGAGTTTTTATCACAAATTTTGTATTATAGGAGTAATTAATACAAATGTTCAAGAAATGGAAGAAGAGGGGATCTAAGTGAGCTATTCAGTTCAATATATGTGAGAGTTTGACTTCAATTTGATTGTGGTTTTTTGAAGAGAATTTGAAGGAACTTAAGAAAAGGTTCAATGATGGATCTTCTTTGAGAAGAGCCCCAACTTAGCAGTCAAACGAATTTTTCCTAGGTTCCCAACTCTTAGTCATTATTGAGAGGTCAACCCTAAAATATCTTTTATAACCATTTTGTAATAATCATAAGATTAAAAATTTAGTACGAATTTTATCAAGCTCCAAATGAGCTAAACATGTTTGTAGCTTGATTTCTACTTTGTGAATCATATTATTCGCTTATAATTATTCGATGATGTTGATATTATTATTATATGATTGAATTGATTGCTAGCCACATAATATATACATATCTTATGTTTAGTATATTAATCCCATAAAAAATAACCTTCAGGAATTTCCCTAGATATTACACTATCACCCTCGATAAAGTTTATGAACTGAAATAAATATATAATTGTATTACGTGATATAGAATCCATAGATCGTAACAACCGGAATATCTAATATGTGGTTAGAATCTATCACGCTTAGTAGACTTAGGGTCACTCAGTAAAGGTATCGAAGTTTAAGAAATAACCTCATAGCGTACTGGGAAGAGACTTAGGTGGACCTTTGAATCCCGACTAATGGGTTTAACCCAACTCCCCCTTAATTAGAGTACAATATTTGCATCATAATTTGTGAAGCTAAGCAATTTGAGTTGTATCTAATGAGACTAATTTAATCTCAATCTTATAACTAGAGATAACACAAACCACATATCAATAATATAATGGGGATGACACAAATATGACTCCATTTATTGTATATATGATCAATAAGATTGTTTTTTAACCGCTAAGCCTTTTGGTTTACTGTCCCCCAACCCATAAAAACTCATACAATTAAATCAGCAATTAAAGGCATCTGTCATTGTTAATTTTATTATCGTTAACCAACCAAGAAAATGACTTGGTCACTTTGCTTATTTTTTACACTGACCCGTTTTTAGAAGACCATGGAGGATAAAGAGAAGTCAAAGAGAAGAGCTAATTACATTCAAAGTTATCTAGAGTTTATGAAAACAACTTCTGTGTAGAATTAAGTTATTTATAGTTTATTTTAATAATCTTTATCTATAATTGATTTAGAGTCTATGAATTTTGTTTTGTGAAAACGTTAGTTTACTTATACTATAGCACGTATATTCTATTATTTAAATAATGGTCGAGATCTTTTTAAAGCAAACAAAGAAAATAGCCTTATAGTATACAAAAGTATGGATTGAGTATAAATGTTTAATGTTTCCATAATTTTATTTATTTTAATCACTTTATTAGTATGTATAACTATATTAATTTATGTAAGAAAAGTACAAAACCACTTTGTAGTACTGGAATATGGAATAGGTACGCATGATCAACAAATTTCGTTATTCTTATATATAAATATTATAGATAGTATTAAATGTATATGTTTATAAATGTATGAATATTACATCTATTTTGAGACCTAGTGGTTGGCCTAGTGGTTAGGTTACTCCTGGGATTGAATCTCATTAGAGTCAAAATGACTCCAAGTCCAAAGTGGCTCTCTCATGTATTAAAAAAAATATTACATCCATTTTTAGTATTTGATCATTATTGTTTGGTTATTATTTCCTTAAATGCCAAAACTAGTTATATATCCATAATAATATATTTTTAATATCTTAAATGCTATAATCTTTTGTTCATAAAACCAAAGTTTTACTAAAAAATCATGTGACATTAACAAAAAATTACGAATTGAAAAAAATACTTTTTGTTGAAAGTTTAATTGAAATATCATGGCCAACGATCTGAGATACTAAATAAAATAGTGTTTTTTTCAAGGAGATCTGAGGTAAGAAATTTAAAAAGGCACTTTTCACATAGATCAGAGATCTAGACGGCCACAATTTCTCTAGTTAAGAACATAATAAAAAAATAGGTTAAGAGATGAAACTGAGATAATGATTGCTTGTGGTTGCCGCCTGTAAATAGTCTTTTGATGCTGGAAGAGATATTAGTGTGATGATATATCTAAATAAAATTGGTTTAGGGTTTGATTCAAATAAACTAAGTAATTTATAGGGTTAATTAAAATATTAGCGCAAGGAGTTAAGGTTAGCCCATACATAAGTAAATAAAAGAACCATGCTAGCGATACATTTTTCTGGCACAACCAAAATTTTATAACATCTTGTCCAAATTTTAAATTAATTGTAACCTGTCCTTATTCATTAAGTGATTATTTGCAAAAAATTATTATTGATATAACATTTCTAAAATATAGGTAATGGCAGTGGTTGTATCTCGGCGGCCGCACACTTTCTTAATTTTGATTTTCTTTTATTTTGTCATTAGGAGTTCATACCGGGTCTAATCTCACGTCTTGGTATCATTGTCACATACTCTATATCATTCCCTTTATACCCAACTCTTTCACTAGGTTACCATTGTTGATAATATTTTTACCCAATTTCGGGCATCATTTCCTATATTCTCTCTCTTTTTCACATTTATCACAACACTCTTTCTCATTTTTTGGGCTCATACATCACAAAGCGCTTCCTTATCATTGTGAGGCACCCACTACATACATATAACTTCATGATTCTAGACACTAGGTCAGTTCCAAAAGGAGGTGCACTCCTGATGGCACTCCGATAATCATGACAACATATTCTTATGACCCTAGGAGTTACAGAGGTTAGTATACAATATAGTAACCACATCAATTATAAAAGAAAGATAGAATGTACCCTATTCGGGACTATATATGGTATTTATAAATGTTGTGGGTGCACGCATGTGTCCGGGTATGCACTTTAGACAAGGTGAGTTCACAACTTAGATCGTTGTGGGGCCATTGTCGTAAATGATTCTTCATGTGTAGCAAGACGCTACTCTTACATGTTAGTTTCATTTGCAGCATTATTCCTTTGGAATATATGTTCTCATGTGAGTTTGGTACTCCCCTATCCTCGAAAAATACATATTACCCTCAACTTGGTGGTCATGTTTTTTTTTTACTACGTGGGACTTCTTGTGGTTGATCAAGTATCGACTATTTATTTTAGCTTATTAATACTCTTCTGAATTTGTGTGATTGGTATCCTTACTTGGATATGATAAAAATTGATTCATTTGCCTCTTATGTGGTTTTCCAAGATAAGTGATTCTATATTTCTTTGATGTCAGTTGTATAACACTTTCTTTCTTGTGTGTGTATATATATGAACTTTCAAATAAAACCGTAGTCCATACTCTAGTCCTCGGAGACGGTACAAATTTCATCTCAATTTTACAATAGAGACGAGACAAATCATAGAGGGGACGAATGTCATTTCAATCTTAGAATAAAAATATGATAAATTTCATTCAAACTTAAGATCGGAGATGAAACAAATCTCTTCCCAGTCTTAGAATGGAGATGGGACAAATTACACCTCGATCTAAAATTGTTGATGAGACAAATTCCATCTCAATCGTAAAATGGAGATAAGATTAATTCAATCGTAATCTTATAATTAGAGATTACACAAATCACATATCAGTAATATAATGGAGATGGCACAAATATGACTCCATATATTGTATATATGATCAATAAGATTGTTTTTTAACGGCTAAGCCTTTTGGTCACCAACCGATAAAAACTCATACAATTATTTCATCAATTAAAGGCATCTGTCATTGTTAATTTTATTATCGTTACCCAACCCAAACAAAGACTATAATAGATAACCTTGTTCACTTTGCTTATTTTTTACGCAGACCCATTTTCAGAAGACCGTGTAGGATAAAGAGAACTCAAATAGAAGAGCTAATAATATCGCAACGGGGGTAAGTAGAATATTTATTACATTAAAAGTTATCTATAGTTTATTAATACAACTTTTTGTGTAGAAATTAAGTGATTTATAGTTTATTTTAGTAATCTTTATATATAGTTGATTTAGAGTCTATTAATTGTTTTTGTGAAAACGTTAGTTTTGCTTATACTATAGCGCGTATATTCTATTATTTATAATGGTCAAGATCTTTTTAAAGAAAACAAAGAAAATAGCATTATATTATACAAAAGTATGAATTGAGTATAAATGTTTAATGTTTCCATAATTTTCTTTATTTTAATCACTTTATTAGTATATATAACTATGTGAATTTTTGTAAGAAAAGTACAAAACGACTTTGTAGTATTGGAATATGAAATAGGTACGTTATCAAAAGTATTACCTATACATGTTTACTTATATACATGTAAAAATATTAAATCCATTTTTAGTATTTGATCATGATTGTTTGGTTATTACTTACTTAAATGCCAAAACTATTTATACGTACATAATAATATATTTTTAATATGATAGATGCTATAATCTCTAATTCATGAAACCAAATTTTTACAAATGTGTTATATAATGTAAAGCTATTTTAATAAGATATTTTTGTGAGATATAAATTTTAATAACTGTAAATTAATGATTCTTTGTTGAATTATACATATCAGTTTCGAGTGAATCTACAATGAGTGACACTGGAAAGTTAACAATATACATATCATCAAATTCAATAGAGTATATACTAAATATAAATTCATATGCAAAGAAATGATGAGTCAGCAATGAGATTGGTTTATGAAGTCAGAAAGTTTGAAAACTATTTTACAACTATGTAGCACATAATATAATGCATAATTTCGAGATACTTTTGGATCATGTAAATTAAACACTTCAACTGTCAAGGGTATTTCCTTAATTTTTTATGTTTCACAACAACATGGAATCCTTCAATTTTATTTTAATAAGTTTCCCTTAGTTGCTACCTGAGAGTGAGTTCTTTCATTGATCTATTGTCCGCCCACTAGATATACCCCAAAATATTTCATTTAAACTACGTGTTGTACAAAGAAGCACTCAAAACTCTATTCTTTAGAGAAGGGACAAATCCAATCGCGTTTTATAATAGAAATGAGACAAATAAGAGAGGGTATATGTCCAATCTCAATCATAAAATGGAAATGAGACAAATTTGATTCTAGACTTAAGATTGAAGACGAGACAAATCTCATCTTAGTATTAGAATAAAAATAGAACATATTCCATTATAGTTTTATATTTTTTTATCTCAAACTTAGAATGTAGATTAGATAATTTCCATCTCAATCTGAACTTGAAGATGAGACGGATTCCATGTCAATCGTAGAAATAAGATGGGACAAACTCTTTCTCAGTTTTAAAATTAGAGACGAGACAAATCTTATCTCAAATTTAGTATAGAGTTGATAAATTCCATCTCAATTTGTGTACGACAAATCTCATCACATGCACAATTTACAAAGATACTTTTTTTCTTATTTACTGTGGATTAAATCTCAAATCTATGTATCATATTTTAAAAAATTATAGATAAAAACTATCATATTAAATTATTAATATTTTATCAAGAAATGCTTATCTTCCTATTATTGGATTCTCAAAAATATAACTCTTTTACCCTAACCCCTACTAAAAAAGAAAAAATGATAAAACTTGCCCTAGCCCCCTCATCCCTTAAAAGAAAAATATAATCTAAAAAAATAAAGTCCACCCAATTCTCTCTTGAAAAGAAAAAAATTATAAAAAAATATTTTTCCCACTGGCTCCCGGAAAAATAAAAAATCTATAAAATAAAAACATTTACATAAGTACTTGAAAAAAAATTAAAAAAATTTGTTCCTTATCATTTGAAAAGGTAAAACGTTGAAAAGAAAACTTTGCCTCCTGAAGAGAAGCAAATAAAAAAAATATCCCTTTCGTATAGAAATGAAAAATTGCTAATATATAAATCCCCTCATCTAGGACCCCTCTTTTGAAAAAGAAAACCAGAGAAATAAATTTCCACAGTTGATGGATAAAAAAAATTTGTCCGGTACCCCTTTTTGGAAAAGAAAAAATAAAAAAAAATCTCTCAAAACCTTCGTTGGTAATAAATATTTTATATTTGCTTTTGTTTTTTATTAAACAATATATTTACCATTAATTAATTATAGAAAATACCGGTGAACTGTCTTGCTATTTAAAAAATATAGTTACTATTTAATAGTTAGAAGTGTATGTTGGTAACTTTTACATTTATAATAATGCTTGTTTTAAATGGAAAATTTATGTTTTTTTAATTATGTAAGTGAGAATTGTCTCTAAAAGTATTATGTACCTACTAGTTATTACATGAATTATAGACCAAAGATATTGATAAAACTATATAATAAGAGAAATAATATATACATATTATTTCTTATTACATTGGAGAGGCATTTTAATCGGGTAAGCTTTGAGATAATTGTAGAAACTTCGAACCAGTAGAACAACTAGTAACCGTCAACCCTTATGTTATACTTGAATTAATTTTTATCGTTTTCCTTGAACATCTTTTTTTTTCCTTGGTTAATCCAAGTTTTATAGAAATTTAAACTGCAAAAGTCACTATACTCCCAATAGCTCTTTGTACTTTAACAGAGGCATGAAATGAGGCTTCTATGGTATCTTTTTAAACACGTCCATTTCTTCAAAGGTTGCCCACAGTGCCATGTTCTTCACAAACCTTCTATGCCCCCGCCTATTTACTTGTTGGGAGAAATATAATAAAAAGTATTATTAACCAAAAAAACAGAGGAAAAAGTATTAACCAACTCATAGCTCTATTGCTTACTTGTAGTAGTACCATCGTGCATTTTCTCTTTAAACCACATTTAAAGTGGTTCGTGTAGGATCTACAAACAAAATTGTATTGATAATTACTCTATAAATCCACCACAAAAATGTCCACTATATCAGGAGTCTATGTTTTTACCTATTATCAGATACTATAGACACTTTATTGGTACCTTCATTTGCCTTTCTCTTTTTCTATTCGAGATGATCTCTCCACCTCCTAACTAGAAACCAAAGGAATCACAAACAACAAAATTACAATCATAAGCTCTATTAAAGCTTATTTGACACTATTTTTTCTTAATAAAAAAAATTAATTTCTTATTTTAATCTTATTTCTAATTCTAAATAGTTTTCAAATTTCTAAAATAAACATAAATAAAAAATATTTATTAAAATTGAGTTTTGCTAAAAAAAACGTGTGTTATTAACAAAAATTACGAATTGTAAAAAATACCGTTGTTGTTGAAATTTTAATTGAAATATCATGGCCAACTATCTGAGATACTAAATAAAATAGTATTTTTTTCAAGGATATCTGTGGTAAGAAATTAAAAAAGACACTTTTCATGGAGATATGAGATTTGTACGGCCACATTCTCTGCTTAAGAAACATAATAAAAAACGGGTTAAGAGATGAAACTGAGATAATGATTGCTTGTTGTTGCCGCCTGTGAATAGTCTTTTGATGACGTAAGAGATATTAATGTGATGATATATCTAAATGAAGTTGGGTTAGGGTTTGATTCAAATAAACTAAGTAATTTACACGGTCAAGTAAAATTTTAGCCCAAATAATTAAGATTAGCCCATACAGTAAATAAAATAACCATATAGACATTTTTCTGGCCCTACCAAAAGTTTATAACATCTTGTCGAAATTTTAAATTAATTGTGACCCATCCTTATTCATTAAGTGATTATTTGCAAAAAATTATTATTGATAAAACATTACTGAAATATAAGCAATGACAATGGTTGTATCTCGGCGGCGCACTTCCTTAACTTTGATTTCCTTTCATTTTGTCACTACGAGTTCATAACGGGTCTAATCTCACGTCTTGGTATCATTGTCACATACATTATATCATTCCCTTTATACCCAACTCTTTCACTAGGTTACCATTGTTAATAATATTTTTACCATATTTAAGGCATTATTTGCTATATTCTCTATCTTTTTCACATTAATCACAACACCCTTTCTCATTTTTTGGGCTCAAATATACACCCGACTCATATATCATAAAGTTCAAATCTATGCCTAGTTATAGATCACCATTACAAAGTGTTTCCTTATCATTGTCGAGGCACCCACTACATACATACAACTTCCTGAATCTAGACACTAGGTCAGGTCCAAAGGGAGGTGCACTCTGATGGAACTGAGATACACATGCTAAGGTATTCTTATGACCCAAGGAGTTACAAAGGTTTGTAGACTATATAGTAACCACATAAATTATAAAATAATGATAGAATGTACTATATTGGGGTGTAGATATGGTATTTATATAATGTTGTGGGTGCACGCATGTTGTTGGTGTGCACTTTAGACAAGGTGAGTTCACAACTTAGATCGTTGTGGGGCCCTTGCCGTAAATGATTCTTCATGTGTAGCAAGACGCTACCCTCACATGTTAGTTGCATGTACAACATTATTCCTTTGTCATATATGTCCTCGGGTAAGTTTGGTACTCATCTATCCTCGGCAAATACATATTACCGTCGACTTGGTGGTCATGTCTTTTTTTCGCAACGTGGAACTTCTCGTGGTTGATCAAGTATCGACTATTTATTTTAGCTTATCAACACTCTTCTGAAACTGTGTAATTGGTATCCCTCACTTCGATATGATCAATACAGAATCATTTGCCTCTTATGTGGTTTTTCAAGATAAGTGATTCTATATTTCTTTGATGTCAGTTGTATAACACTTTCATTCTTGTGTGTGTATATATATGAACTTTCAAATAAAACTAAGTATTGTAGAAAAAAGCAGTCCACACTCTAGTCCTCGAAAAGGTACAAATTTCATCTCAATTTTATAATAGAGATGGGACAAATTAGAGAGGTGACGAATGTCATCTGAATCTTAGAATAAAAATATGACAAATTTCATTCAAACTTAAGATCGGAGATGAGACAAATCTCTTCCCAGTCTTAGAATGGAGATGAGACAAATTACATCTCGATCTAAAATTGATGATGAGACAAATTCCATCTCAATCGTAAAATGAAGATGAGACTAATTCGAACTCAACCTTATAACTAGAGATAACACAAATCACATATCTGTACTATAATAGGGATAGCACAAATATGAATCCATCTATTGTATATATGATCAATAAACCTTTTGGTTTACTGTCCCCCAACCCATTAAAACTCATACAATTATTTCAGCAATTAAAGGCATCTGTCATTGTTAATTTTATTATCGTTACCCAACCAAAAAAAAAAAGACTATAACAAATAACCTTGGTCACTTTGCTTATTTTTTACACTGACCCGTTTTTAGAAGACCATGGATAAAGAACTCAAAGAGAAAAGCTAATTATATCGCAACTGAGGTAAGTAGAATTTTTATTACATTCAAAGTTATCTAGAGTTTATGAAAACAACTTATGTGTAGAAATTAAGTGATTTATAGTTTATTTTAATAATCTTTATCTACAATTGATTTAGAGTCTATGAATTTTTTTTTGTGAAACCGTTAGTTTTGCTTATACTATAGCGCATATATTCTATTATTTAAATAATGGTCAAGATCTTTTCAAAGAAAACAAAGAAAATAGTCTTATATTATACAAAAGTATGGATTGAGTATAAATGTTTAATGTCTCCATAATTTTCTTTATTTTAATCACTTTATTAGTATGTATAACTATATGAATTTTTTTAAGAAAAGTACAAAACGACTTTGTAGTACTGGAATATGGAATAGGTACGCATGATCAACAACTTTCGTTATTCTTATATATAACTATTATAGAAAGTATTACATGTATATTCATAATAATATGTTTTTAATATCATAGATGCTATAATCTTCTATTCATAAAACCAAAGTTTTACAAATGTGTTATATAAGATATGTTTGTGAGATCTAAATTTTAATAACTGTAAATTAATCATTATTTGTTGAAAAATACATATCATTTTCGAGTGAATCAACAAAGATTGACACTGGAAAGTTAGCAATATACATATCATCAAATTCAGTATAGTATATACTAAATATAAATTCATATGCAAAAAAATGATGAGTCATCAATGGGATTGGTTTATGAAGTCCAATTGTTTGAAATCTATTTTCAAACTGATGTTATAAAAGCAATATGTGGTGCACATAATATAATGCATAATCTCGAGATACTTTTGAATAATTTAAATCAAAGACTTCAACTGTTAAGGGTATTTCCTTAATTTATTTTATTTCACAGCAACATGGATTCTTTCAATTTCATTTTAATAAGTTTCCCTTAGTTGCTACATGAGAGTGAGTTCTTTCATTGATCTATTGTCTGCCCACCAGGTATACTCCAAACTCTAGTCTTTAGAGAAGGGACAAATCCAATCTCAATTTAGAATCAAATGAGACAAATAAGAGAGGGGATAGGTCCAATCTCAATATTAAAATGGAAATGAGACAATTTTATCTTAGACTTAAGATTGAAGATGAGACAAGTCTCATCTTTGTAAAAGAATAAAAATGGAACATATTTCATCATAGTTTTATATTAGATACGTGACAAATTTTATCTCAATCTTAGAATGGAGATAAGATAAATTCCATCTCAATCTAAACTTGAAGATTAGACAGATTCCATCTCAATGTAGAAAGAAGATTGGACACACTCTTTCTGAGTTTTAATATTAGAGACGAGACAAATCTTATCTCAAACTTAGCATAGAGTTTAAAAATTCCATCTCAATTTTGATAGAACAAATCTCATCACATGCACAATTTACAAATATACATATATTTCTTATTTATTGTGGATAAAATCTCAAATTTATGTATCATATTTAAAAAAATTATAGATGAAAACTATGATATTAAATTATTAATAATTTATCAAAAACACTTATCTTCTTATTATTGGATTCTCAGAAATTTTAATGGGACAAATCTCATCTCAGTAGGACTGACATGAAAATCTCATCCCAATCTTATAATGTAAATGGGATAAAATTTAATTTTTTTACCCCAACCCCTACTAAAAAAGAAAAAATGATAAAAGTCTCCCTAGCCCCCCTCATCTGGTAAAAGAAAAAAATAATCTAAAAAAAAAATTCCCCCACTTCTCGCTTGAAAAGAAAAAAATTATAAAAAAATATCTTTCCAACATCCCCAGAAAAAATAAAAAATTTAAAAATAAAAGAAATTACATCAGTACTTGAAAAAAATTATAAAATTTTTCCCTTCCCTGTTGAAAAGGTAAAACGTTGAAACGACAAATCTGCCTCATTATGAGAAGCAAATAAAAAAATATCCCCTTCGAAAAGAAATAATAATAACTAATATAAAAATTTCCTTATCTAGGACCCCTCTTTCGAAAAAGAAAAACCCGAGAAATAAATTTTCGGTACACTTTTTGGAAAAGAAAAAATATTAAAATTTCCCTCATAACCCCTGTTGGTAAAAAAATATTTTATATTTGCTTTTGTTTTTTTTATTATTTATTATAGTTACAATTAATTAATTGTAGAAAATATCGGTGAACTGTCTTGTTAATTAATAAATATAGTTACCATGGAGGATAAAGAGCACTCAGAGAGACGAGCTAATAATATCGCAACTGAGGTAAGTAGAATATTTATTACATTCAAAGTTATCTAGAGTTTATGAATACAACTTCTGTGTAAAAATTAAGTGATTTATAGTTTATTTTAATAATATTTATTTATAATTGATTTAGAGTCTATGAATTTTATTAGAGAAAACGTTAGTTTTCTTATAATATAAAGCAGATATTATATTATTTAAATAATGGTCAAGATCCTTTTAAAGAAAACAAAGAAAATAGCCTTATAGTATACAAAAGTATGGATTGAGTATAAATGTTTAATGTTTCCATTATTTTCTTTATTTCAATCACTTTATTAGTTTATATAACTATGTGAATTGTTTTTAAGAAAAGTACAAAACGACTTTGTAGTACTGGAATATGGAATAGGTACGCATGATCAACAACTTTCGTTATTCTTATATATAACTATTATCAAAAGTAATACCTGTATATCTTTACTTATATACATGTAAGAATATTACATCCATTTTTAGTATTTTATCATTATTGTTTGGTTATTATTTCCTTAAATGCCAAAACTAGTTATATATACATAATAATATATTTTTAATATCATATATGCTATAATCTTCTATTCATAAAACCAAAGTTTTACGAATATGTTATATAATGTAAAGCTATTTTAATAAGATATGTTTGTGAGATCTAAATTTTAGTAACTTTAAATTAAGCATTCTTTGTTGAATTATACATATCAGTTTCGAGTGAATAAAAAATGATTCACATGGGAAAGTTAACAATATATATCATCAAATTCAATACAGTATATACTAAATATAAATTCATATGCAAAGAAATGATGAGTCAGCAATGAGATTGGTTTATAAAGTCAAAAAGTTTGAAAACTATTTTCAAACTGATGTTATAAAAGTAATTTGTGGTGCACATAATATACTGCATAATTTTGAGATACTTTTGAATCATGTAAATCAAAGACTTTAGCTGTTAAGGGTATTTCCTTAATTTTGTTTTGTTTCCTAGCAACATGGAATCCTTCAATTTCATTTTAATAAGGTTCCCATAGTTATATGTGATGTTTTATACTCTCTGCCTTCTCTCTAAAAAATCTTCATCAAAAGATCGATGGCCTAGAAAACTCTGCAAATCTTTGATCTGTAATTTCCTTTCTTCCCCAAATTTTCATGAATCCTATATCTAACCTTACACAAATTACTTCATATAAATCAATGGTGAAATTTTAACCTCTTCTTTCCAACATGATTTCAATTAGAAGGCTCTTTTTTATATCTACACTTCTACATACCGTTAATCTTCAATTCCACTTTGACCCAGGACCCTGGACATCTCCTAACCCCTTACAAGAACAATCCTTCAGTGTTTCCTTCTGTGTTTCGGAAAATGAAGGAGAAATTAAGAACATAATCCGGGATTATTATATGGATTTATTTACAAATAAAAATGTGAATCAAGGAGGGAATATTTTGGAATATATACCTAACAAGATTTCTGAAAAAATGAACGAGGATATAACCAATATTCCGGACATTGAGGAAGTTAAAAAAACAGTTTTTGATATGTCGGGATCAAAAGCGCCAGTTCCGGACGGCTTACCAGGTAATTTTTACCAAGAAAATTGGGAGACTCTTAAAGATGATATATTTACAATCGTCAAAAATTTCTTCGAGAACAATGCATCTCTTAAAGGTTTAAATGATACGTTAATCACACTTATTCCTAAGGGTGAATTTCAAGAATCAGCGGCGGATTATAGACCCATAGCGTGTCTTAACTTTATTTATAAAATTATCTCAAAGATTTTGGCCAATAGATTACAACCACTTATGGATGATTTAATATCGCCTACTCAATCAGCTTTTATACAAGACAACATTTTAATTGCCCAGGAAGTCTCCTTCTTTCTTAAAAATAAAAGGAAGTCAAATAAACATGTAGCGGCAGTTAAAATTGACATGGCAAAGGCCTATGATCAGGTTAATTGGGACTTCTTAATCCAAACCCTAAAGGCTATTGGTTTCTGTGATAAATGGACGGAGTGGATTTATAATTGTATATCTTCGGTTTCTTTCCAAGTCAAAGTCAACGGACAGAGACTCAAGAAATTTTCACCGACTAGGGGAATTAGACAAGGCGATCCTTTATCTCCTCTACTCTTTTCAATCCTTACAGAAAGCCTTATTGGACTTATAAATTATCAGTGTCGTGAAGGGAATATCAAAGGTATTAAAATCACTAGGAATTGTCCAAGCCTCACTCATCTCTTATTCGCTGATGACGCTCTTTTTTCATTAATATTGATGAGAAAGAGATTGAAACATTCAAAGATACTATAAATCTATTTTGTCAAGCGTCAGGACAACGAATCAACTTTCAAAAATCATCAATTTTATTCAGCAAAGGAACACCTGAAAACACGTGTGAAGAAGTAGCCAGAAATCTCAATGTTACAAGAACATCATCATTTGGAAAGTACTTGGGAATACCCTTCTCTCTTAAAAGGGCAAAATCGGAAAATCTAAATTATATCAAAGATAAGCTTCTAAACAAGTCCTCTAGTTATTTTGCTAATTTACTTTATGATGGAGGTAAAGAGGTGCTTATCAAAGCTGTATTCCAAACAATACCTAATTACGCAATGTCCATCTTTGAATTCCCTAAATCACTATGTAAGAAGTTGTCAGGAATTGTCGCTAATTTTTGGTGGGACTCAAGTAATAAGAAAAGAATTCACTGGATAAAATGGAAAAGAATTGCGAGAGCTAAAGCTATTGGAGGTATTGGCTTCAGAGATTTCCAAAAGATGAACTTAGCATTATTAGCCAAACAAGCTTGGAGAATAATGAATAACCCTAACTCTCTCGTGGCTAAGGTACTTAAAGGTATATACTCTCCTTTTGATAGCCTGTTTAATGCAAAACTTTCAAATAAGAGATCATGGAGCTGGGCTAGCATTTATAAAGGAATTCAATTCATCAAACAACACTCAATTTGGAGAATTGGAAATGGTTTATATATTAACATATGGGACCAAAACTGGGTTAACAATAGTATAGCCCTGGAAAGACCGGTAGGCTGCAAAGTGGAGATTGTAGCACAATTATTCAATGAAAACATGACAAATTGGAATATGGAACTACTTAGACAATTATTTCCTCCAAATATAGTAAGTGATATTTGCAAGATACCGTGTTTAATTACTAAAGATGAAGATAAATTGATTTGGCCTTTCTCAAAGGATGGTATATATAGTACGAAATCAGGATACCAGAGATTGGTAGAATTGGAAGTGCATAAGGAAGCCCAGTCATCATCTCAAGGTAAGCATGAAAACAATGATCTCTGGGGAATCATTTGGAAATCAAATGTCATGAATAAGGTTAGGGCTTTTGGATGGAAAATATGCAATGGAGCCATCCCTACTAAACGAAATCTTAAGGTAAGGAAATGCATCAAAGATGACACATGTGAATGGTGTGAATTGGGCAAGGAAGATGTGGAACATCTATTTATTAAATGTCCTCTAAGTATGGCGATCTGGGCTAATTCGAGGTTACAAATACTTATTGAAAAAGAGAGGAGATATGACTTGGGGATTGGTTAATCGAAACGCGGAAAAAATACATCAAAAATGGATGGGACCAAAATGAGATTACGTCTTATTTGCTACTCACATTATGGAACATATGGAAGGCGAAAATGAGGGGTTTTCATGATAACACTCCATGGGTAATCAAAGATATTCTCTTTAAAATTGAATCAACAATGAATGACCTGTTTAAAAATAAGAATATAGTGGACAAGAGCAAGAAAGAAAACAATGGGGAAAGGGATGACAATAGTGAAGAGTTGATGATTGAGAACAACCCAATCCTCTCGGATGAATCAGAATATATTTTTATGAGCGATGCATCTTTCAAAAAGGAATATGAACCTACAGGTATTGCAGCCATTGCTATTGACAAAGAGGGTAAAGTCGCTCAAAGGATTGCCTCTAGATCTATTATTAGAAGTTCTATCGAAGGTGAATGTTGGGCGGTCCTTCTTGTTATGAGAAGGGCTGCTAGTTGTGATTTACGGAGTGTTTCCTTTTACTCCGATAACCTTGAATTGATTCAAGGTATTTCCAAAGGCACAGGTCTTCGGTGGCAAATCTCCCCTTTCATTGCCGAAATGAAGAGCTGGCTGGCGAAGTTCCCTAATTGGAAGGTTAACTTCGTTAACAGGAAGTTTAATAACGTCACGGATCTCGCAGCTAAGAGTGTAAGACGAAATATCGATACGTCTAAGTGGACGAATGGATCTTTAAGTGATTTTTATATTTTCCTTAAA
The DNA here is from genome assembly GCA_029959085.1 of Nemophila menziesii. Classification (NCBI taxonomy): domain Eukaryota; kingdom Viridiplantae; phylum Streptophyta; class Magnoliopsida; order Boraginales; family Hydrophyllaceae; genus Nemophila; species Nemophila menziesii. Next base: position 58,929,950 of record JARWIR010000005.1, on the reverse strand, counting down.
TCTTTGTATAAACGTTCGTGATTAATATGCTACTTGAAAAAAAAAAAAATAGTTGCTACCTAAGAGTGAGTTCTTTCATTGATCTATTGTCTGCCCATCAGATATACACCAAAACATTTCATTTAAACTATGTGTTGTACAAAAAAGCACTCCAAACTCTAGACTTTAGAGAAGGGACAGATCTAATCGGAATTTATAATTGAAATGAGACAAATAAGAAAGGGGATAGGTCCAATCTCAATCTTAAAACTAAAATTAGACAATTTTATCTCTGGCTTAAGATTGAAGACGAGACAAAACTCATTTTGGTATAAGAATAAAAATTGAACATATTCCATCATAGTTTGAAATTAGATACGTGACAAATTTTATCTCAATCATAGAATGGAGATAAGATAAATTCAATTTCAATCTAAATTAGAAGATTAGACAAATTCCATCTCAATCGTAGAAAGAAGATGGGATAAAATCTTTCTCAGTTTTGATATTAGAGACGAGACAAATCTTATCTCAAACTTAGCATAGAGTTGAAAAATTCGATCTCAATTTTTGTAGGACAAATGTCATCACATGCACAATTTACAAAGATACTTCTATTTCTTATTTATTGTGGATTAAATCTCAAATTTATGTATCATATTTAAAAAAGTTATGATGAAAACTATCATATTAAATTATTAATAATTTATTAAAAAACGCTTATCTTCCTACTATTGGATTCTCAAAAATTTTAATGGGACAAATCCAATCTCAGTAGGACTGACATGAAAATCTCATCTAAATCTTTGAATAGAGATGGCACAAATATCATCCCAATCTTATAACGTAGATGGAATAAAATTTAATTTATTTACCCCAACCCCTACTAAAAAAGAAAAAATGATAAAAGCTGCCCTAGCCCCCCCTCTTCCCTTAAAAGAAAAAAATAATCTAAAAAAAAAAAGTCCCCCGCTTCTCGCTTGAAAAGAAAAAAATTATACAAAAATATTTTTCCCACGGGCCCAGAAAAAAAAAACATCTAAAAATAAAAACGATTACATCAATACTTGAAAAATAATTATAAAATTTGTCCCTTCCCTGCTTAAAAGGTAAAACGTTGAAACGACAAAATCTGCCTCCTTAACAGAAGCAAATCAAAAAATAATAATATCCCCTTCGAAAAGAAATAAAAATTGCTAATATAAAAATTCCCTCATCTTGGACCCCTCTTTCAAAAAAGAAAAACCCGAGAAATAAATTTCCACACCTACTTGATAAAAAAAATTTGTCCAGTACCCCTTTTCCGAAAAGAAATTTTTTTAAAAATTCCCTCGAAACCTTCTTTGGTAAAAATATATTTTATATTTTCTTTTGTTTTTTTAATTATTTAATATAGTTACTATTGATTGATTGTAGAAAATATCGGTGAACTGTCTTGTTAATTAATAAATATAGTTACTATTTAATAGTTAGAAGGGTATGTTGGTAACTTTTACATTTATAATAATGTTTGATTTAAATGTGAAATTGATGTTTTTTAATAATTTAAGTGAGAAATGTCTCTAAAATTATTATGTACTTACTAGTTATTACATGAATTATAGACCCGAGATATTGATAAAACTATATAATGAGAGAAATAATATATATATATTATTTCTTATTACATTGGAAACGCCTTTGAATCGGGTAAGCTTTGAGATAATTGTTGAAACTTCGAACCAGTAGAACAACCCTTATGTTATACTTGAATTTATGTTTCTCGTTTTCCTTGAACATCATTTTTTTCCTTGGTTAATTCAATTGTTATAGAATTTTAAACTGCAAAAGTCACCATACTCCAAATAGCTAAGCCTTCACGATCGACTTCTTTGTACTTTAACACAGACATGAAATGAGGCTTATGTGGCATCTTTTTACACACATCCATTTCTTCAAAGGTTGCCCATAGTGCCATATTCTTCACAAACCTTCTGTGCCCCCACCTATTTACTTGTTGGGAGAAATATAATAAAAAGTATTATTAACAAAAAAAATGGAGGAAAAGGTATTAATCAACTCATAGCTTTAATGCTTACTTGTAGTTGTACCCTCATGCATTTTCTCTTTAAACCACACCTAAAGTCCTTCTTTATCCATCATTTCATCAAGTCTAATGTCGGTAGGATTTACAAACAAAATTGTATTGATAGTTACTCTATTAATCCACCACAGAAATGTCCACTATATCAGGATTTTATGTTTTTAGCTATTATCAAATAATCTAGACACTTTATTGGTACCTTCATTGTCCTTTCTCTTTTTCTCTTCAGGATGATCTCTCCACCTTCTAACTGGAAACCAAAGAAATCACAAACATCAAAATTACAATCATAAGCTCTATTAAAGCTTATATATTAAGAAAGACATTTTTTCAGGGAGATCTGAAATTTAGACGGCCACGTTCTCTGCTTAAGAAACATAATAAAAAAAACGAGTTAAGAGATAAAATGAGATAATGATTGCTTGTGATTGCCGCCTGTGAATAGTCTTTTGATGCTGGAAGAGATATTAGTGTGATGATATATCTAAATGAAGTCGGGTTAGGGTTTGATTCAAATAAACTAAGGGTTAAGTAAAATTTTAGCCCAAAGAATTAAGATTAGCCCATACATAAGTAAATAAAATAACAATATAGACATTTTTCTGGCCCAACCAAAATCTTATAAAATCTTGTCCAAATTTTAAATTAATTGTAAACCGTCCTTATTCATTAAGTGATTATTTGCAAAAAATTATTATTGATAAAACATTTCTGAAATATAAGTAATTACAATGGTTGTATCTAGGCGGCACGCACTTCCTTAATTTTGATTTTATTTTATTTTTTCATTAGAAGTTCATAACGGGTCTAATCTCACGTCTTGGTATCATTGTCACATACTCTATATCATTCCCTTTATACCCAACTCTTTCCCTAGGTTACCATTGTTGATAATATTTTTACCCAATTTCGGACATTATTTGATATATTCTCTCTCTTATTCACATTTATCACAGCAAACTTTCTCATTTTTTGGGCTCAAATATACACTCAACTCATATATCATAAAGTTCAGATCTAGGCCTGGTTATAGATCACCATTACAAAGCGCTTCCTTATCATTGTCGAGGCACCGACAACATACATACAACATCCTGAATCTAGACACTAGGTCAGGTCCAAAGGGAGGTGCACTCTGATGGCACACCGATACTCATGCTAAGGAATTCTTATGACCCAAGGAGTTACAAAGGTTTGTATAATATATAGTAACCACATCAATGTTAAAATAAAGATAAAATGTACCATATTCGGGAGTAGATATGGTATTTATAAAATGTTTTGGGTCCACGCATGTGGCTGGATGTACACTTTAGACAAGGTGAGTTTACAACTGCCGTAAATGTTCTTCATGTGTAGCAAGACGCTACGCTCACATGTTAGTTGAATGTTCAGCATTATTTCTTTGGCATATATGTCCTCAGCTATGTTTGGTACTCATCTATCCTCGGCAAATACATATTACCCTCGACTTGGTGATCATGTCTTTTTTTTGCTATGTTGGACTTCTCATGGTTGATCAAGTATCGACTATTTATTTTAGCTTATCAATACTCCTCTGAATTTTTGTTATTGGTATCCCTTACTTGGATATGATCAAAACAAAAAATCATTTGCCTCTTATGTGGTTTTCCAAGATAAGTGATTCTTTATTTATTTTATGTCAGTTGCATAACACTTTCTTTATTGTGTGTGTATATATATATATATATATATATATATATATATATATATATGAACTTTCAAATAAAACTAAGTATTGTACAAAAAAGTAGTCCAAACTCTAGTCCTTGGAGAAGGTACAAACTTCATCTCAGTTTTATAATGGAGATGGGACAAATCTGAGAAGGGACGAATGTCATCTCAATCATCGAATAAATATATTACAAATTTCATTTAAACTTAAGATCAGAGATGAAACAAATCTTTTCTCATTCTTCGAATGGAGATGAGAAAAATTACATCTCGATCTAAAATCTATGATGAGACAAATTCCATCTCAATCGTAAAATGAAGATGAGACTAATTTAATCTCAATCTTATAACTAGAGATAACACAAACCACATATCAGTAATATAATGGGGATGACACAAATATGACTCCATTTGTTGTATATATGATCAATAAGATTATTTTTTAACGGCTAAGCCTTTTTGTTTACTGTCCCCCAACCCATAAAAACTCATACAATTATTTCAGCAATTAATGACATCTGTCATTGTTAATTTTATTATCGTTAACCAGCCAAGAAAATGACTTGGTCACTTTGCTTATATTTTACACTGACCCGTTTTTAGAAGACCATGGAGGATAAAGAGAAGTCAAAGAGAAGAGCTAATTACATTCAAAGTTATCTAGAGTTTATGAAAACAACTTCTGTGTAGAAATTAAGTTATTTATAGTTTATTTTAATAATCTTTATCTATAATTGATTTAAAGTCTATGAATTTTGTTTTGTGAAAACGTTAGTTTGCTTATACTATAGCACGTATATTCTATTATTTAAATAATGGTCGAGATCTTTTTAAAGAAAACAAAGAAAATTGCCTTATAGTATACAAAAGTATGGATTGAGTATAAATGTTTAATGTTTCCATAATTTTATTTATTTTAATCACTATATTAGTATGTATAACTATATTAATTTATGTAAGAAAAGTACAAAACCACTTTGTAGTACTGGAATATGGAATAGGTACTGGTTGGCCTAGTGGTTAGGTTACTCCTGGGATTGAATCTCATTAGAGTCAAAATGACTCCGAGTCCAAAGTGGCTCACTCATGTATTAAAAAAAATATTACATCCACTTTTAGTATTTGATCATTATTGTTTGGTTATTATTTCCTTAAATGCCAAAACTAGTTATATATCCATAATAATATATTTTTAATATCATAAATGCTATAATATTTTGTTCATAAAACTAAAGTTTTACTAAAAAAACATGTGACATTAACAAAAAATTACGAATTGAAAAAAATACTTTTGTTGTTGAAAGTTTAATTGAAATATCATGGCCAACGATCTGAGATACTAAATAAAATAGTTTTTTTTTCAAGGAGATCTGAGGTAAGAAATTTAAAAAGGAACTTTTCAGAGAGATCATAGATCTAGACGGCCAATTTCTCTAATTAAGAAACATAATAAAAAAATAGGTTAAGAGATGAAAGTGAGATAATGATTGCTTGTGGTTGCCGCCTGTGAATAGTCTTTTGATGCTGGAAGAGATATTAGTGTGATGATATATCTAAATGAAATTGGGTTAGGGTTTGATTCAAATAAACTAAGTAATTTATAGGGTTAAGTAAAATATTAGCCCAAGGAGTTAAGGTTAGCCCATACATAAGTAAATAAAAGAACCATGCTAGCGATACATTTTTCTCGCCCAACCAAAATTTTATAACATCTTGTCCAAATTTTAAATTTATTGTAACCTGTCCTTATTTATTAAGTGATTATTTGCAAAAAATTATTATTGATATAACATTTCTAAAATATAGGTAATGACAGTGGTTGTATCTCGGCGGCCGCACACTTCCTTGATTTTGATTTTCTTTTATTTTGTCATTAGGATTTCATACCGGGTCTAATCTCACGTCTTGGTATCATTGTCACATACTCTATATCATTCCCTTTATACCCAACTCTTTCACTAGGTTACCATTGTTGATAATATTTTTATCCAATTTTGGGCATCATTTGCTATATTCTCTCTCTTTTTCACATTTATCACAACACTCTTTATCATTTTTTGGGTTCATATATCACAATGTTCAGATCTAGTCCTAGTTATAAATCACCATTACAAAGCGCTTCCTTATCATTGTGAGGCACCCACTACATACATACAACTTCATGAATCTAGACACTAGGTCAGTTCCAAAGGGAGGTGCACTCCTGATGGCACTCTGATAATCATGACAACATATTCTTATGACCCTAGGAATTACAGAGGTTAGTAGACAATATAGTAACCACATCAATTATAAAAGAAAGATAGAATGTACCCTATTCGGGACTATATATGGTATTTATAAAATGTTGTGGGTGTACGCATGTGTCTGGGTATGCACTTTAGACAAGGTGAGTTCACAACTTAGATCGTTGTGGGGCAATTGCCGTAAATGATTCTTCATGTGTAGCAAGAAGCTACTCTCACATGTTAGTTGCATTTGCAGCATTATTCCTTTGGAATATATGTTCTCATGTGAGTTTGGTACTCCCCTATCCTCGAAAAATACATATTACCCTCGACTTGGTGGTCATGTTTTTTTTTACTACGTGGGACTTCTTGTGGTTGATCAAATATTGACTATTTATTTTAGCTTATTAATACTCTTCTGAATTTGTGTGATTGGTATCCCTTACTTGGATATGATGAAAATTGATTCATTTGCCTCTTATGTGGTTTTCCAAGATAAGTGATTCTATATTTCTTTGATGTCAGTTGTATAACACTTTCTTTCTTGTGTGTATATATATATATATATGAACTTTCAAATAAAACTAAGTATTTTACAAAACCGTAGTCCATACTCTAGTCCTCGGAGAAGGTACAAATGTCATCTCAATTTTATAATAGAGATGAGACAAATCATAGAGGGGACGAATGTCATCTCAATCTTAGAATAAAAATATGACAAATTTCATTCAAACTTAAGATCGGAGATGAAACAAATCTCTACTTAGTCTTAGAATAGAGATGAGACAAATTACACCTCGATCTAAAATTGTTGATGAGACAAATTCCATCTCAATCGCAAAATGGAGATAAGATCAATTCAATCGCAGTCTTATAATTAGAGATAACACAAATCACATATCAGTAATATAATGGAGATGGCACAAATATGACTCCATATATTGTATATATGATCAATAAGATTGTTTTTTAACGGCCAAGCCTTTCTTTATTGGTACCTTCATTGGCCTTTCTTTCTTTCTCTTTCTCTTCAGGATGATCTCTCCACCTCCTAACTGGAAACCAAAGGAATCACAAACATCAAAATTACAATCATAAGCTCTATTAAAGCTTAATTGACACTATTTTTTCTTGATAAAAATAATTAATTTCCTATTTTAATCTTATTTATAATTATAAATAGTTTTCAACTTTCAAAAATAAACATATAGTGAAAAAATATGTAATATCTATTAAAATTGAGTTTTTGCTAAAAAAAACATGTGTGTATTAACAAAAAATTACGAATTGAAAAAAATACCTTTGTTGTTGAAAGTTCATTTGTAATATCATGGCCAACGATCTAGGATACTAAATAAAATAGTATTTTTGTCAAGGAGATCTGAGGTAAGAAATTAAAAAATGCACTGTTCACGGATATCTGAGATCTAAATGTCCACGTGCTTAAGAAACATAATAAAAAAACGGGTTAAGAGATGAAACTGAAATAATGATTGCTTGTGGTTGCCGCCTTTGAATAGTCTTTTGATGCTGGAAGAGATATTAGTGTGATGGTATATCTAAATGAAGTTGGATTAAGGTTTGATTCAAATAAACTAAGTAATTTATAGGGTTAAGTAAAATTTTAGCCCAAAGAATGAAGATTAGCCCATACATAAGTAAATAAAATAACCATATAGGCCCAACCAATATTTTATAACATCTTGTCCAAATTTTAAATTAATTGTAACCTGTCCTTATTCATTAAGTGATTATTTGCAAAAAGTCATTATTGATAAAACATTTTCTCCTTCCCAGAACATGGGCAACCTAGTTCTGAATTGCCTGGAGGTATGGTTGGGGAGGCAGTCATATCTCCCAGGGGACTAGTCGGGTGTAAGCCCGGGAACCCTCGTCATCAAAAAAAAAAAAAAAAAAAAAAAAGATAAAACATTTTCTGAAATATAAGTAATGACAATGGTTGTATCTCGGGGGCGCGCACTTCCTTAAGTTTGATTTTCTTTTATTTAGTCATTAGGAGTTCATAACGGGCCTAATCTCACGTCTTGGTATCATTGTCACATACTCTATATCATTCCCTTTATACCCAACTTTTTTACTAGGTTACCATTGTTGTTAATATTATTACCCAATTTCGGACATTATTTGCTATATTCTCTCTCTCTCTTTTTTATTTTTTGATCAAACCTACCATTTTATATCCACAATATGACAAGTACAAATCAAACCCCTACTTGTTTTTTACTCAAAAACAAGCATGGCTAGGAAAACAAACCATATGCAACATTTACTAGAAAGTAAACCTATCAATTTTTCAAGACAACCTATACAACCATTGCTAGAAAAATAAATCAAAGTAGAAGCACCCTATACAACTATTGCTAGGAAGTTAAAGGCTATACAACAATATCTAAAGTCTTATACTAGGTCCAAGCTCCAAGCTATCTTCCTTGATCTTCTTATTTTCCTCCCTTGAGTACTCCATGTAGCTTCCCTCTTGCTATCAATCTCATATTCTCAACACTCCTTTTAAATAACTTTCTATTCCAAAGTGTGTATTGAACATCTTTCAAAACTATTTTCACAATATCCTCATATTTAGGATGCATCTTCTTAACTCTTTTTTATTCCTCACATCCCAAATACAATAAAGAAAGCTAAGAAAAGTAATGTTTGATATGGTATCTTTTAAGGTGTTACCAACAAACTTAAGCATAAAATCGAGCCTTTCCTTCCAAGTATTACCCGAGTTGTGCAAATTGTGAAGAGCACAAATCTCATTCCAAGCCAAAGTAGTGAATTTGTAATTCACAAATAAGTGATCCCTAGATTCATGTTCTTCAATGCAAAGGTAGCACATCTTGTCCACTTCCATACCCCATTTGCTAAGCCTATCTTTAGTGCTTAATCTATCCTTACAAATTACCCAAGCATAAAACTTGTGCTTTGGCATACTCCATCTATGCCACACCACACTATACCATTTTGTTTTCTCATTAAGGCCCCTTAGGTCATACATAACATCCGAGGTCCTAAATCCTTTATCTCTCCATCTTATAGTGTCAAGCTTCTCATTAAGCACCATATCTTTTACCACCTCATACTCCTTCTTAAACCTAGGTGGGAATCTCCACCTCTTCCCCACATAATAGTCCATCAGCTTTTTGTTAATATTGTAATTACCCAAAGAAATATCATCCTTTTGTTCACAAATATCACCTACATACTTTCCTTTTATCCATCTATCATCTAACATATAGGTTCTCTTTTTCACATTGATCACAACACTATTTCTCATTTATTGGGCTCAAATATACACCCGACTCATATATCATAAAGTTCATATCTAGGCCTGGTTATAGATCACCATTACAAAGCGCTTCCTTATCATTGTAGAGGCACCCACTACATACATAAAACATCGATACTCATGCTAAGGTAATCTTATGACCCGAGGAGTTATAGAGGTTTGTATACTTTATAGTAACCACATCAATTATAAGAGAAAGATAGAATGTACCCTATTCGGGAGTAGATATGGTATTTATAAAATGTTGTGGGTGCACACATGTGGCTGAGTGTGCACTTTAGACAAGGTGAGTTCACAACTGCCGTAAATGATTCTTCATGTGTAGCAAGACGCTACTCTCACATGTTAGTTGCATGTGCAGCATTATTTCTTTGGCATATATGTCCTCAGTTATATTTGGCACTCCTCTATCCTCGGCAAATACATATTACCTTGGACTTGGTGGTCATGTCTTGTTTTTGCTACGTGGGACTTCTCGTGTTTGATAAAGTATCGACTATTTACTTTAGCTTATCAATACTCTTTTGAATTTTTGTGATTGGTATCCCTTACTTGGATACGATCAAAATAGAATCATCTGCCTCTTACGTGGTTTTCCAAGATAAGTGGTTCTTTATTATTTGATGTCAGTTGTATAACACTTTTGTTATTGTATGTATATATATATATATATATATATATATATATATATATATATATATATATATATATGAATTTTCAAAATAAACTAAGTATTGTACAAAAAAGTTGTCCATACTCTAGTCCTCGGAGAAGGTACAAATTTCATCTCAATTTTATAATGGAGATGGGACAAATCAGAGAAGGGACGAATGTCCTCTCAATCTTAGAATAAAAATATGACAAATTTCATTCAAACTTAAGATCAGAGATGAAACAAATCTCTTCTCAGTCTTAGAATGGAGATGAGACAAATTACATCTCTGTCTAAAATTGATGATATTCCATCTCAATCGTAAAATGGAGATGAGACTAATTCAATCTTTTTCTCATAATTAGAGATAACACAGATCACACATGAGTAATATAATGGGGATAGCTCAAATATGACTCCATCTATTGTATATATGATCAATAAGATTATTTTTTAACGGCTAAGCCTTTTTGTTTACTGTCCACCAACCCATAAAAACTCATACAATTATTTCAGCAATTAAAGGCATTTGTAATTGTTAATTTTATTATCGTTACCCAACCAAAAAAAAGACTAATAACAAATAACCTTGGTCACTTTGCTTATTTTTGCACTGACCCATTTTCAGAAGACCATGGAGGATAAAGAACTCAAATAGAAGAGCTAATAATATCGCAACTGAGGTAAGTAGAATATTTATTACATTCAAAGTTATCTACAGTTTATGAATACAACTTCTGTGTAGAAAGTAAGTGATTTATAGTTTATTTTAATAATCTTTATCTATAATTGATTTAGAGTTTATGAATTTTTTATGTGAAAACTTTAGTTTAGCTTATATTATAGCGCGAATATTCTATTGTTTAATTAATGGTCAAGATCTTTTTTAAGAAAAAAAGAAAATAGCCTTATAGTATTCAAAAGTATGGATTGAGTATAAATGTTTAATGTTTCCATAATTTTCTTTATTTTAATTACTTTATTAGTATTTATAACTATATGAATTTGTTTTAAGAAAAGTACAAAACGACTTCGTACTACTGGAATATGGAATAGGTACGCATGATCAACAACTTTCATTATTCTTATATATAACTATTATTAAAAGTATTACATGTATATGTTTACTTATATACATGTAAGAATATTACATCCATTTTTAGTATTTGATCATTATTGTTTGGTTATTATTTCCTTAAATGCCAAAACTAGTTATATATCCATAATAATATATTTTTAATATCATAGATGCTATAATCTTCTATTCTTAAAACCAAAGTTTTACAAATGTGTCATATAATGCAAAGCTATTTTAATAAGATATGTTTATGAGATCTAAATTTTAATAACTGTAAACTAATCATTCTTTGTTGAATTATACATATCAGTTTCGAGTGAATCAACAATAATTGACACTGAAAAGTTAGCAATATACATATCATCAAATTCAATGGAATATAAACTAAATATAAATTCATATATAAAGAAATGATGAGTCAATAATGAGAATGGTTTATGAAGTCAGAAAGTTTGAAATTTATTTTCAAACTGATGTTATAAAAGTAATCTGTGGTGCACATAATATAATGCATAATTTCAAGATACATTTCAATCATGTAAATCAAAGACTTCAACTTTTAAGTGTATTACCTTAATTTTGTTTTATTTCACAGCATCATGAAATATTTCAATTTCATTTTAATAAGTTTCCCTTAGTTGCTACATAGTGAGTTCTTTCATTGATCTATTGTCTGCCCACCAGATATAAACCAGAATATTTCATTTAAACTATGTATTGTAGAAAAACGCACTCTGAACTCTAGTCTTTAGAGAAGGGACAAATACAATCACAATTTATGATCAAAATGAGACAAATAAGAGAGGGGATAGGTCCAATCTCAATCTGAAAATGGAAATGAGACAATTTTATCTCAGACTTAATTGAAGGCGAGACAGATCTCATCTTGGTATAAGAATAAAAATTGAACATATTCCATCATAGTTTTAAATTAGATACGTGAATAATTTCATCTTAATCTTAGAATGAAGATAAGACAATTTTCATCTCAATCTTAGAATGGAGATAAGATAAATTCCATCTCAATCTAAACTTGAAAATGAAACAGATTCAATCTCAATCGTAGAAAGAAGATGGAACAAACTCTTTTTTAGTTTTAATATTAGAGACGAGACAAATCTTATCTCAAACTTAGCATAGAGTTGAAAAATTCCATCTCAATTTTTGTAGGACAAATCTCACCACATGCACAATTTACAAAGATACTTCTATTTCTTATTTATTGTGGATTAAATCTCAAATTTATGTATCATATTTAAAAAAATTATAGATGAAAACTATAATATTAAATTATTAATAATTTATCAAAAAACGCTTATCTTCCTATTATTGGATTCTTAAAAAAGTTTAACGGGACAAATCCCATCTCAGTAGGACTGGCATGAAAATCTCAACTCAATCTTTTAATTGAGATGACACAAATCTCATCCAAATCTTATAACGTAGATGGGATAAAATTGAATTTTTTTACCCGAACACCTACTAAAAAATGATAAAAGTTGCCCTAGCCACCTCATCACTTAAAAGAAACATATAATCCAAAAAAATAAAGTCCCCCACTTCTCGTTTGAAAAGAAAAAAATTATAAAAAAATATTTTTCCCATTGGCCCCGGAAAAAAAAAATACATCAATACTTGAAAAAAAATATAAAATTTGTCCGTTCCCCGCTCAAAAGGTAATACATTGAAACAAAAAATCTGCCTCCTTAAGAGAAGCAAATCAAAATAAATAAATATCCCCTTCGAAAAGAAATAAAAATTGCTAATATAAAAATTCCCTCATCTAGGACCACTATTCCGAAAAAGAAAAGCCCTAGAAATAAAATTCCACAGCTACTAGATAAATTTTTTTTGTCCCGTACCCCTTTTTGGAAAAGAAAAAATTTCAAAAATTTCCTCAAAACCTTCATTGGTTAAAAAGTATTTTATATTTGCTTTTGTTTTTTTAGTTAATTAATATAGTTATTATTAATTGATTGTAGAAAATATCTGTGAACTGTCTTGTTAATTAATAAATATAGTTACTATTTAATAGTTAAAAAGGTATGTTGGTAACTTTTACATTTATAATAATGTTTGATTTAAATTGGAAATTGATGTTTTTTAATAATTAAAGTGAGAATTGACTCTAAAAATATTATGTACCTACTAGTTATTACATGAATTATAGACCAAAGATATTGATAAAACTATATAATAAGAGAAATAATATATATTATTTCTTATTACATTGGTGTGGCCTTTGAATCGGGTAAGCTTTGAGATAATTGTAGAAACTTTGAACCACTAGAACAACTATTAACCGGTCAACCCTTGTGTTATACTTGTATTTATGTTTCTCGTTTTCGTTGAACATCCTTTTTTTTCTTGATTAATTAAAGTGTTATATAAATTTAAACTGCAAAAGTCACCATACTCCCAATAGCTAAGACTTCACGATCAATTTCTTTGTACTTTAACAGAGGCATGAAATGAGCTGTGGCATCTTTGTAAACATATATATTTCTTCAAAGGTTGCCCACAATGCCATGTTATTCACAAACCTTCTATGCCCCCACCTATTTACTTGCTGGGAGAAATATAATAAAAAGTATTATTAACCAAAAAAACGAAGGAAAAAGTATTAACCAACAAATAGCTTTAATGCTTACTTGTAGTAGTACCCTCATGTATTTTCTCTTTAAACCACATTGAAAATGCTTCGTTATCCATCATTTCATCAGCTCTAATGTCGGTAGGATCTACAAACAAAACTGTATTGATAGTTACTCTATAAATCCACCACAAAAATGTCCACTATATCAGGAGTTTATGTTTTTACCTATTATCAGATATTCTATACACTTTATTGGTACCTTCGTTGGACTTTCTCTTTTTCTCTTCAAGACGATCTCTTCACATCCTAACTAGAAACCAAAGAAATCACAAATATCAAAATTACAATCATAACCTCTATTAAAGCTTATTTGACACTATTATTTCTTAATAAAAATAATTAATTTCCTATTATAATCTTATTTCTAATTCTAAATAATTTTCAAATTGAAAAAATAAACATGAAATGAAAAAATATGTAATATTTATAAAAATTGAGTTTTTGCTAAAAAAAACACGTGTTATTAACAAAAAATTACGAATTGAAAAAAATACCTTTGTTGTTGAAAGTTTAATTGAAATATCATGGCAAAATCTGAGATACTATATAAAATAGTGTTTTTTCAAGGAGATCTGAGATCTAAACATCTAAACGGCCACCTTCTCTGCTTAAGAAACATAATAAAAAAAGGGTTAAGAGATAAAACTGAGATAATGATTGTTTGTGTTGCCGCATGTGAAATAGTCTTTTGATACTGGAAGAGATATTAGTGTGGTGATGTATCTGAATGAAATTGGGTTAGGGTTTGATTCAAATAAACTAAGTATTTTATAAGATTAAGTAAAATATTAGCCCAATGAGTTAAGATTAGTCCATACGTAAGTAAATATTAGAACCATACTAGCGAAATATTTTTCTGGCCCAACCAAAATTTTATAACATCTGTCCAAATTTTAAATTAATTGTAACATGTCCTTATTCATTAAGTGATAACTTTCAAATAATTATTATTGATAAAACATTTCCAAAATATAGGTAATGACATTGGTTGTATCTCGGCGGCCTAACACTTCCTTAATTTTGATTTTCTTTTATTTTGTCATTTGAAGTTCATAACGGGTCTAATCTCACATCTTGGTATCATTGTCACATACTCTATATCATTCCCTTTATACCCAACTCTTTCACTAGGTTACCATTGTTGATTATATTTTTACCCAATTTCGGACATTATTTGCTATATTATCTCTCTTTCTCACATTTATCACAACACTCTTTCTCATTTTTTGGGCTCATATATCACAAAGTTCAGATCTAGTCCTGGTTATAGATCACCATTACAAAGTGCTTCCTTATCATTGTTAAGGCACCCTCTACATACGTACAACTTCCTGAATCTAGGCACTAGGTCAGGTCCAAAGGGAGGTGCACTCCAGATGACACTCTGATACTCATGATAACATATTCTTTTGACCCGAGGAGTTGCAGAGGTTTGTAGACTATATAGTAACCACATCAATTATAAAAGAAATATAGAATGTACGCTATTCGAGAGTTGATATGGTATTTATAAAATGTTGTGGGTGCACCCAGGGTATGCACTTTAGACAAGGTGAGTTCACAACTTAGATCGTTGTGGGGCCATTACCGTAAATGATTATTCATGTGTAGCAAGACGCTACTCTGACATGTTAGTTGCATTTGCAGCATTATTCCTTTGGAATATATGTCCGCAGGTATGTTTGGCACTCCTTTATCCTCGGCAAATACATATTACCCTCGACTTGGTGGCCATGTCTTTTTATTTTTACGTGGGACTTCTCGTGGTTAATCAAGTATCGACTATTTTTCTTAGCTTATCAATACTCTTCTGAATTTGTGTGATTGGTATCCCTTACTTGGATATGATCAAAACAGAATCATTTGCTTCTTATGTAGTTTTCCAAGATAAGTGGTTCTTTATTTATTTGATATCAGTTGTATAACACTTTCGTTATCGTGTGTGTATATATATATATATGAACTTTCAAATAAAACTAAGTATTGTACAGAAAAGTAGTCCATACTCTAGTCCTCGGAGAAGGTAAAAATTTCATCTTAGGTTTATAATGGAGATGGGACAAATCAGAGAAGGGATGAAGGTCATCTTGATCTTGAAATAAAAATATGACAAATTTTGTTCAAACTTAAGATCATAGTTGACACAAATCTCTTCTCGGTCTTAGAATGGAGATGAGACAAATTACATCTCGGTCTAAAATTGATGATGAGACAAATTCCATCTCAATCGTAAAATGGAGATGAGACTAATTCAATCTCAATCTTATAATTAGATATAACACAAATCACATATCAGTAATATAATGGGGATGACACAAATATGACTCCATATATTGTATATATGATCAATAAGATTGTGTTTTAACGGCTAAGCCTTTTTGTTTCACTACTAAAAATTAGAGTAATCGCGAAAATTTTCAGGGTCAAAGACGGCGGTTTATAGATGACGACGGTCAAAGATGGCACAAAGAAAACTGTCGCCTATTCAACCTCACATGGACGACAATTGTCTCAATACTGCCGCCTATATATATTTGTAATAATTACAAAGTCTAAATTTTATAAATTATATAAATTAAAAATATTAATATTTGATATAAACGGTAGTTTTAAACTACCGTGTATATTTCAATATATCTTTTATATATTAATTAAAAATAAAATAAAAATTTATATGTTTATATTTTAACAAAAAAAGTATTTATTTAAACCAAAAATTAAATAAAAATGTATTTGATTATGAAAAAAGTAGAAAGAATTTAATATTTGTTACATTCAACCAATTATACGTCATAAAAATAAAAATTATAATACATCTTGATACTTGCATACAAACTCATTAAATAACTAAAAGCAATAGATGTCCAAGTAAAATCCAAGTACTTCTCTTATACGATTGTTATGCTCGGGACCTCTCACCATACTAAGGATCTCGTTATCATCTAATGCAAACATACATCTTGTATCATCATAAGCTTCACGGGATAATTGCAACATACGCTCCTTATATTTAGCCTAAAAGTTGAAAGATAAATTATCAAAACACAATGATACAATATGAACGCTCTATTATTCAATCTTAGCACATAATGATGATTAACAAATAATCACATGCCACATACTTTTTTTTTGGATACATTAGAGGGCCACTTTTCGATTTCAGGACCTCTTGGTCTCTGAGTAACCTAACCACTAGGCCAACTATCGATCTCAACATGCCACATACTTAACAACAACATGATAATAATTCCTTATCATACTGAAAAAGTATACTTTAAACCATAAGAAACTTTATTTTTTAAAATAATTTTTATCAAAATATATTTAGGAACTTCATCCATTAGTTTAATTTCTTTGTGGGTGTGGGTCTTCACGTAAAAGACAACATCAAGCATTTTTTCACCTGTTTCAAGTTCTCGATTACAATTATTAGTAAAATTCACTAAAAATTATTTAGACTTAGCAAGTGTAAAATATGATATAATGGTTACATATTATTTTGAGTACCTTGTCCGTATGAAATATTATTTCGAGTACCTTGTCAGAATGAAATATTATTTCGAATACCTTGTCAGAATGTAATTATTTAGTTTTAGCAAGTGTAAAGTTACACTAAGCTAAAAAAGAATAAACTTCCAGACAGCCTTTAGCTATCTCTCTTTCTATCAATCTTCCATCACAAAAACAAAACAAAGCAAAAGAGCACAAAGAAAAAAAATATCTATGGAGTCTAATCATGATTACAAGATACTGAAAACTTAAAACTCTAAAGTTACATTGGAAACTTATAATTTTTTTCTACTTTCAGTTTGTACAGATCAATTCTACATAATTCTTTTACAAAAATATAATGAAATGTCATTAAATGATTTTGGATAAAATATGATGTATAAAGTTTACATTTAGAATGGATATTTATTAGCTGAGGACCAGAACTTAAACATTACCCAACTGGTCCTCAAACATTATTTTTTAACACCGTTATTCCCCATATTTTTTTACCGTGAAGACCACATGCTTGCATGTATATTTTTAAAGGTCCCTGGACTATCCCTGGTTATTCAATCAAATTCCATATTAGTTGGACACTAAGTAATCTTTCAAAATTGATAATAAAAGAGCTTCAATTGAGAAAAAAAAGAACGATTGATCTTGTGAAAGATTAATAAGCCAGGTCATGAGGATACGTGAATTGAAACTACCGTAAAACAGAAATACCGGTACATTTTGAGCTTACAGATTAACATTTTTAACGGGGGCTAATTTAAAACTAGGGATAGTTTCACAATCTAAAAGTGGAAAAAACTCATTTGTTAAAGCTAATGAAAAAGATCAAGTGAGAAATAATATTTTTGCACCACATTTGCCTCAGATAACTACTAATCAAGAGCTACAAAGAATAACAGCAGGGTATCTTAATTTACTATTTTTCATTTCTTTTTATACATTATTGTGAAGAACATAACTACAGGTAAAACAAAAACTATGCAATTACTCCATTGCTTGAGAAGACTTTAACAACTAGTGATGTTGAGCTAATGGGACGTTTAATTCTTCCAAAAAGAAAAGCAGAGGTGAGTAATTATAAATAATATATAATATATTACGTTAAAGTTAACATACTTCTACTTAGAGAAATGAGACAAATAAGAGAGGGTATATGTCCAATCTCAATCATAAAATGGAAATGAGACAAATTTGATTCTAGACTTAAGATTGAAGACGAGACAAATCTCATCTTAGTATTAGAATAAAAATAGAACATATTCCATTATAGTTTTATATTTTTTTATCTCAAACTTAGAATGTAGATTAGATAATTTCCATCTCAATCTGAACTTGAAGATGAGACGGATTCCATGTCAATCGTAGAAATAAGATGGGACAAACTCTTTCTCAGTTTTAAAATTAGAGACGAGACAAATCTTATCTCAAATTTAGCATAGAGTTGATAAATTCCATCTCAATTTGTGTACGACAAATCTCATCACATGCACAATTTACAAAGATACTTTTTTTCTTATTTACTGTGGATTAAATCTCAAATCTATGTATCATATTTTAAAAAATTATAGATGAAAACTATCATATTAAATTATTAATATTTTATCAAGAAATGCTTATCTACCTATTATTGGATTCTCAGAAATATAACTCTTTTACCCTAACCCCTACTAAAAAAGAAAAAATGATAAAACTTGCCCTAGCCCCCTCATCCCTTAAAAGAAAAATATAATCTAAAAAAATAAAGTCCCCCAATTATCTCTTGAAAAGAAAAAAATTATAAAAAAATATTTTTCCCACTGGCTCCCGGAAAAAATAAAAAATCTATAAAATAAAAACATTTACATCAGTACTTGAAAAAAAATTAAAAAAATTTGTTCCTTACCATTTGAAAAGGTAAAACGTTGAAAAGAAAACTTTGCCTCCTGAAGAGAAGCAAATAAAAAAAATATCCCTTTCGTATAGAAATGAAAAATTGCTAATATATAAATCCCCTCATCTAGGACCCCTCTTTTGAAAAAGAAAACCAGAGAAATAAATTTCCACAGTTGATGGATAAAAAAAATTTGTCCGGTACCCCTTTTTGGAAAAGAAAAAATAAAAAAAATTCTCTCAAAACCTTCGTTGGTAATAAATATTTTATATTTGCTTTTGTTTTTTATTAAAAAATATATTTACCATTAATTGATTATAGAAAATATCGGTGAACTGTCTTGCTATTTAAAAAATATAGTTACTATTTAGTAGTTAGAAGTGTATGTTGGTAACTTTTACATTTATAATAATGCTTGTTTTAAATGGAAAATTTATGTTTTTTTAATTATGTAAGTGAGAATTGTCTCTAAAAGTATTATGTACCTACTAGTTATTACATGAATTATAGACCAAAGATATTGATAAAACTATATAATAAGAGAAATAATATATACATATTATTTCTTATTACATTGGAGAGGCATTTTAATCGGGTAAGCTTTGAGATAATTGTAGAAACTTCGAACTAGTAGAACAACTAGTAACCGTCAACCCTTATGTTATACTTGAATTAATTTTTCTCGTTTTCCTTGAACATCTTTTTTTTTCCTTGGTTAATCCAAGTTTTATAGAAATTTAAACTGCAAAAGTCACTATACTCCCAATAGCTAAACCTTCACAATCGACTTCTTTGTACTTTAACAGAGGCATGAAATGAGGCTTCTATGGTATCTTTTTAAACACGTCCATTTCTTCAAAGGTTGCCCACAGTGCCATGTTCTTCACAAACCTTCTATGCCCCCACCTATTTACTTGTTGGGAGAAATATAATAAAAAGTATTATTAACCAAAAAAACAGAGGAAAAAGTATTAACCAACTCATAGCTTTATTGCTTACTTGTAGTAGTACCATCGTGCATTTTCTCTTTAAACCACATTTAAAGTGGTTCGTGTAGGATCTACAAACAAAATTGTATTGATAATTACTCTATAAATCCACCACAAAAATGTCCACTATATCAGGAGTCTATGTTTTTACCTATTATCAGATACTATAGACACTTTATTGGTACCTTCATTTGCCTTTCTCTTTTTCTATTCGAGATGATTTCTCCACCTCCTAACTAGAAACCAAAGGAATCACAAACAACAAAATTACAATCATAAGCTCTATTAAAGCTTATTTGACACTATTTTTTCTTAATAAAAAAAATTAATTTCTTATTTTAATCTTATTTCTAATTCTAAATAGTTTTCAAATTTCTAAAATAAACATAAATAAAAAATATTTATTAAAATTGAGTTTTGCTAAAAAAAACGTGTGTTATTAACAAAAATTACGAATTGTAAAAAATACCGTTGTTGTTGAAATTTTAATTGAAATATCATGGCCAACTATCTGAGATACTAAATAAAATAGTATTTTTTTCAAGGATATCTGAGGTAAGAAATTAAAAAAGACACTTTTCATGGAGATATGAGATTTGTACGGCCACATTCTCTGCTTAAGAAACATAATAAAAAACGGGTTAAGAGATGAAACTGAGATAATGATTGCTTGTTGTTGCCGCCTGTGAATAGTCTTTTGATGACGTAAGAGATATTAGTGTGATGATATATCTAAATGAAGTTGGGTTAGGGTTTGATTCAAATAAACTAAGTAATTTACACGGTCAAGTAAATATTAGCCCAAATAATTAAGATTAGCCCATACAGTAAATAAAATAACCATATAGACATTTTTCTGGCCCTACCAAAAGTTTATAACATCTTGTCGAAATTTTAAATTAATTGTGACCCATCCTTATTCATTAAGTGATTATTTGCAAAAAATTATTATTGATAAAACATTACTGAAATATAAGTAATGACAATGGTTGTATCTCGGGCGGCGCACTTCCTTAACTTTGATTTCCTTTCATTTTGTCACTACGAGTTCATAACGGGTCTAATCTCACGTCTTGGTATCATTGTCACATACATTATATCATTCCCTTTATACCCAACTCCTTCACTAGGTTACCATTGTTAATAATATTTTTTCCCTATTTTAGGCATTATTTGCTATATTCTCTATCTTTTTCACATTAATCACAACACCCTTTCTCATTTTTTGGGCTCAAATATACACCCGACTCATATATCATAAAGTTCAAATCTATGCCTAGTTATAGATCACCATTACAAAGTGTTTCCTTATCATTGTCGAGGCACCCACTACATACATACAACTTCCTGAATCTAGACACTAGGTCAGGTCCAAAGGGAGGTGCACTCTGATGGAACTGAGATACACATGCTAAGGTATTCTTATGACCCAAGGAGTTACAAAGGTTTGTAGACTATATAGTAACCACATAAATTATAAAATAATGATAGAATGTATTGGGGTGTAGATATGGTATTTATATAATGTTGTGGGTGCACGCATGTTGTTAGTGTGCACTTTAGACAAGGTGAGTTCACAACTTAGATCGTTGTGGGGCCCTTGCCGTAAATGATTCTTCATGTGTAGCAAGACGCTACCCTCACATGTTAGTTGCATGTACAACATTATTCCTTTGTCATATATGTCCTCGGGTAAGTTTGGTACTCATCTATCCTCGGCAAATACATATTACCGTCGACTTGGTGGTCATGTCTTTTTTTCCGCAACGTGGAACTTCTCGTGGTTGATCAAGTATCGACTATTTATTTTAGCTTATCAACACTCTTCTGAAACTGTGTAATTGGTATCCCTCACTTCGATATGATCAAAACAGAATCATTTGCCTCTTATGTGGTTTTTCAAGATAAGTGATCCTATATTTCTTTGATGTCAGTTGTATAACACTTTCATTCTTGTGTGTGTGTATATATATGAACTTTCAAATAAAACTAAGTATTGTAGAAAAAAGCAGTCCACACTCTAGTCCTCGAAAAGGTACAAATTTCATCTCAATTTTATAATAGAGATGGGACAAATCAGAGAGGTGACGAATGTCATCTGAATCTTAGAATAAAAATATGACAAATTTCATTCAAACTTAAGATCGGAGATGAGACAAATCTCTTCCCAGTCTTAGAATGGAGATGAGACAAATTACATCTCGATCTAAAATTGATGATGAGACAAATTCCATCTCAATCGTAAAATGAAGATGAGACTAATTCAAACTCAACCTTATAACTAGAGATAACACAAATCACATATCTGTACTATAATAGGGATAGCACAAATATGAATCCATCTATTGTATATATGATCAATAAACCTTTTGGTTTACTGTCCCCCAACCCATTAAAACTCATACAATTATTTCAGCAATTAAAGGCATTTGTCATTGTTAATTTTATTATCGTTACCCAACCAAAAAAAAAGACTATAACAAATAACCTTGGTCACTTTGCTTATTTTTTACACTGACCCGTTTTTAGAAGACCATGGATAAAGAACTCAAAGAGAAAAGCTAATTATATCGCAACTGAGGTAAGTAGAATTTTTATTACATTCAAAGTTATCTAGAGTTTATGAAAACAACTTATGTGTAGAAATTAAGTGATTTATAGTTTATTTTAATAATCTTTATCTACAATTGATTTAGAGTCTATGAATTTTTTTTTGTGAAACCGTTAGTTTTGCTTATACTATAGCGCATATATTCTATTATTTAAATAATGGTCAAGATCTTTTCAAAGAAAACAAAGAAAATAGTCTTATATTATACAAAAGTATGGATTGAGTATAAATGTTTAATGTCTCCATAATTTTCTTTATTTTAATCACTTTATTAGTATGTATAACTATATGAATTTTTTTAAGAAAAGTACAAAACGACTTTGTAGTACTGGAATATGGAATAGGTACGCATGATCAACAACTTTTGTTATTCTTATATATAACTATTATAGAAAGTATTACATGTATATTCATAATAATATGTTTTTAATATCATAGATGCTATAATCTTCTATTTATAAAACCAAAGTTTTACAAATGTGTTATATAAGATATGTTTGTGAGATCTAAATTTTAATAACTGTAAATTAATCATTATTTGTTGAATTATACATATCATTTTCGAGTGAATCAACAAAGATTGACACTGGAAAGTTAGCAATATACATATCATCAAATTCAGTATAGTATATACTAAATATAAATTCATATGCAAAAAAATGACGAGTCATCAATGGGATTGGTTTATGAAGTCCAATTGTTTGAAATCTATTTTCAAACTGATGGTATAAAAGCAATATGTGGTGCACATAATATAATGCATAATCTCGAGATACTTTTGAATAATTTAAATCAAAGACTTCAACTGTTAAGGGTATTTCCTTAATTTATTTTATTTCACAGCGACATGTATTCTTTCAATTTCATTTTAATAAGTTTCCCTTAGTTGCTACATGAGAGTGAGTTCTTTCATTGATCTATTGTCTGCCCACCAGGTATACTCCAAACTCTAGTCTTTAGAGAAGAGACAAATCCAATCTCAATTTAGAATCAAATGAGACAAATAAGAGAGGGGATAGGTCCAATCTCAATATTAAAATGGAAATGAGACAATTTTATCTTAGACTTAAGATTGAAGATGAGACAAGTCTCATCTTTGTAAAAGAATAAAAATGGAACATATTCCACCATAGTTTTATATTAGATACGTGACAAATTTCATCTCAATCTTAGAATGGAGATAAGATAAATTCCATCTCAATCTAAACTTGAAGATTAGACAGATTCCATCTCAATGTAGAAAGAAGATTGGACACACTCTTTCTGAGTTTTAATATTAGAGACGAGACAAATCTTATCTCAAACTTAGCATAGAGTTTAAAAATTCCATCTCAATTTGGATAGAATAAATCTCATCACATGCACAATTTACAAATATACATATATTTCTTATTTATTGTGGATAAAATCTCAAATTTATGTATCATATTTAAAAAAATTATAGATGAAAACTATGATATTAAATTATTAATAATTTATCAAAAACACTTATCTTCCTATTATTGGATTCTCAGAAATTTTAATGGGACAAATCTCATCTCAGTAGGACTGACATGAAAATCTCATCCCAATCTTATAATGTAGATGAGATAAAATTTAATTTTTTTACCCCAACCCCTACTAAAAAGTCTCCCTAGCCCCCCTCATCTGTTAAAAGAAAAAAATAATCTAAAAAAAATTCCCCCACTTCTCGCTTGAAAAGAAAAAAATTATAAAAAAATATCTTTCCAACATCCCCAGAAAAAATAAAAAATTTAAAAATAAAAGAAATTACATCAGTACTTGAAAAAAATTATAAAATTTTTCCCTTCCCTGTTGAAACGACAAATCTGCCTCATTATGAGAAGCAAATAAAAAAATATCCCCTTCGAAAAGAAATAATAATAACTAATATAAAAATTTCCTTATCTAGGACCCCTCTTTCGAAAAAGAAAAACCCGAGAAATAAATTTTCGGTACACTTTTTGGAAAAGAAAAAATATTAAAATTTCCCTCATAACCCCTGTTGGTAAAAAAATATTTTATATTTTCTTTTGTTTTTTTATTATTTATTATAGTTACAATTAATTGATTGTAGAAAATATCGGTGAACTGTCTTCTTAATTAATAAATATAGTTACCATGGAGGATAAAGAGCACTCAGAGAGACGAGCTAATAATATCGCAACTGAGGTAAGTAGAATATTTATTACATTCAAAGTTATCTAGAGTTTATGAATACAACTTCTGTGTAAAAATTAAGTGATTTATAGTTTATTTTAATAATATTTATTTATAATTGATTTAGAGTCTATGAATTTTATTAGAGAAAACGTTAGTTTTCTTATAATATAAAGCAGATATTATATTATTTAAATAATGGTCAAGATCCTTTTAAAGAAAACAAAGAAAATAGCCTTATAGTATACAAAAGTATGGATTGAGTATAAATGTTTAATGTTTCCATTATTTTCTTTATTTCAATCACTTTATTAGTTTATATAACTATGTGAATTGTTTTTAAGAAAAGTACAAAACGACTTTGTAGTACTGGAATATGGAATAGGTACGCATGATCAACAACTTTCGTTATTCTTATATATAACTATTATCAAAAGTAATATCTGTATATCTTTACTTATATACATGTAAGAATATTACATCCATTTTTAGTATTTTATCATTATTGTTTGGTTATTATTTCCTTAAATGCCAAAACTAGTTATATATACATAATAATATATTTTTAATATCATATATGCTATAATCTTCTATTCATGAAACCAAAGTTTTACGAATATGTTATATAATGTAAAGCTATTTTAATAAGATATGTTTGTGAGATCTAAATTTTAGTAACTTTAAATTAAGCATTCTTTGTTGAATTATACATATCAGTTTCGAGTGAATCAAAAATGATTCACATGGGAAAGTTAACAATATATATCATCAAATTCAATACAGTATATACTAAATATAAATTCATATGCAAAGAAATGATGAGTCAGCAATGGGATTGGTTTATAAAGTCAAAAAGTTTGAAAACTATTTTCAAACTGATGTTATAAAAGTAATCTGTGGTGCACATAATATACTGCATAATTTTGAGATACTTTTGAATCATGTAAATCAAAGACTTTAGCTGTTAAGGGTATTTCCTTAATTTTGTTTTGTTTCCTAGCAACATGGAAACTTTCAATTTCATTTTAATAAGGTTCCCATAGTTGCTACCTAAGAGTGAGTTCTTTCATTGATCTATTGTCTGCCCATCAGATATACACCAAAATATTTCATTTAAACTATGTGTTGTACAAAAAAGCACTCCAAACTCTAGACTTTAGAGAAGGGACAGATCTAATCGGAATTTATAATTGAAATGAGACAAATAAGAAAGGGGATAGGTCCAATCTCAATCTTAAAACTAAAATTAGACAATTTTATCTCTGACTTAAGATTGAAGACGAGACAAAACTCATTTTGGTATAAGAATAAAAATTGAACATATTCCATCATAGTTTGAAATTAGAAACGTGACAAATTTTATCTCAATCATAGAATGGAGATAAGATAAATTCCATTTCAATATAAATTAGAAGATGAGACAAATTCCATCTCAATCGTAGAAAGAAGATGGGATAAAATCTTTCTCAGTTTTAATATTAGAGACGAGACAAATCTTATCTCAAACTTAGCATAGAGTTGAAAAATTCGATCTCAATTTTTGTAGGACAAATGTCATCACATGCACAATTTACAAAGATACTTCTATTTCTTATTTATTGTGGATTAAATCTCAAATTTATGTATCATATTTAAAAAAATTAAAGATGAAAACTATCATATTAAATTATTAATAATTTATTAAAAAACGCTTATCTTCCTACTATTGGATTCTCAAAAATTTTAATGGGACAAATCCAATCTCAGTAGGACTGACATGAAAATCTCATCTAAATCTTTGAATAGAGATGGCACAAATATCATCCCAATCTTATAACGTAGATGGGATAAAATTTAATTTATTTACCCCAACCCCTACTAAAAAAGAAAAAATGATAAAAGCTGCCCTAGCCCCCCTCTTCCCTTAAAAGAAAAAAATAATCTAAAAAAAAAAGTCCCCCGCTTCTCGCTTGAAAAGAAAAAAATTATACAAAAATATTTTTCCCACGGGCCCAGAAAAAAAAAATCTAAAAATGAAAACGATTACATCAATACTTGAAAAATCATTATAAAATTTGTCCCTTCCCCGCTTAAAAGGTAAAACGTTGAAACGACAAAATCTTCCTCCTTAAGAGAAGCAAATCAAAAAAAAAAAAATATCCCCTTCGAAAAGAAATAAAAATTGCTAATATAAAAATTCCCTCATCTTGGACCCCTCTTTCAAAAAAGAAAAACCCGAGAAATAAATTTCCACACCTACTTGATAAAAAAAATTTGTCCAGTACCCCTTTTCCGAAAAGAAATTTTTTTTAAAATTCCCTCAAAACCTTCTTTGGTAAAAATATATTTTATATTTTCTTTTGTTTTTTTAATTATTTAATATAGTTACTATTGATTGATTGTAGAAAATATCGGTGAACTGTCTTGTTAATTAATAAATATAGTTACTATTTAATAGTTAGAAGGGTATGTTGGTAACTTTTACATTTATAATAATGTTTGATTTAAATGTGAAATTGATGTTTTTTAATAATTTAAGTGAGAAATGTCTCTAAAATTATTATGTACTTACTAGTTATTACATGAATTATAGACCAGAGATATTGATAAAACTATATAATGAGAGAAATAATATATATATTATTTCTTATTACATTGGAGACGCCTTTGAATCGGGTAAGCTTTGAGATAATTGTTGAAACTTCGAACCAGTAGAACAACCCTTATGTTATACTTGAATTTATGTTTCTCGTTTTCCTTGAACATCATTTTTTTCCTTGGTTAATTCAACTGTTATAGAATTTTAAACTGCAAAAGTCACCATACTCCAAATAGCTAAGCCTTCACGATCGACTTCTTTGTACTTTAACACAGACATGAAATGAGGCTTATGTGGCATCTTTTTACACACATCCATTTCTTCAAAGGTTGCCCATAGTGCCATATTCTTCACAAACCTTCTGTGCCCCCACCTATTTACTTGTTGGGAGAAATATAATAAAAAGTATTATTAACCAAAAAAATGGAGGAAAAGGTATTAATCAACTCATAGCTTTAATGCTTACTTGTAGTTGTACCCTCGTGCATTTTCTCTTTAAACCACACCTAAAGTCGTTCGTTATCCATCATTTCATTAACTCTAATGTCGGTAGGATTTACAAACAAAATTGTATTGATAGTTACTCTATTAATCCACCACAGAAATGTCCACTATATCAGGATTTTATGTTTTTAGCTATTATCAAATATCTAGACACTTTATTGGTACCTTCATTGTCCTTTCTCTTTTTCACTTCAGGATGATCTCTCCACCTTCTAACTGGAAACCAAAGAAATCACAAACATCAAAATTACAATCATAAGCTCTATTAAAGCTTATATATTAAGAAAGGCATTTTTCCAGGGAGATCTGAAATTTAGACGGCCACGTTCTCTGCTTAAGAAACATAATAAAAAAAACGAGTTAAGAGATAAAACTGAGATAATGATTGCTTGTGGTTGCCGCCTGTGAATAGTCTTTTGATGCTGGAAGAGATATTAGTGTGATGATATATCTAAATGAAGTCGGGTTAGGGTTTGATTCAAATAAACTAAGGGTTAAGTAAAATTTTAGCCCAAAGAATTAAGATTAGCCCATACATAAGTAAATAAAATAACAATATAGACATTTTTCTGGCCCAACCAAAATCTTATAAAATCTTGTCCAAATTTTAAATTAATTGTAAACCGTCCTTATTCATTAAGTGATTATTTGCAAAAAATTATTATTGATAAAACATTTCTGAAATATAAGTAATTACAATGGTTGTATCTAGGCGGCACGCACTTCCTTAACTTTGATTTTATTTTATTTTTTCATTAGAAGTTCATAACGGGTCTAATCTCACGTCTTGGTATCATTGTCACATACTCTATATCATTCCCTTTATACCCAACTCTTTCCCTAGGTTACCATTGTTGATAATATTTTTACCCAATTTCGGACATTATTTGATATATTCTCTCTCTTATTCACATTTATCACAGCAAACTTTCTCATTTTTTGGGCTCAAATATACACTCGACTCATATATCATAAAGTTCAGATCTAGGCCTGGTTATAGATCACCATTACAAAGCGCTTCCTTATCATTGTCGAGGCACCGACAACATACATACAACATCCTGAATCTAGACACTAGGTCAGGTCCAAAGGGAGGTGCACTCTGATGGCACACCGATACTCATGCTAAGGAATTCTTATGACCCAAGGAGTTACAAAGGTTTGTATAATATATAGTAACCACATCAATGTTAAAATAAAGATAAAATGTACCATATTCGGGAGTAGATATGGTATTTATAAAATGTTTTGGGTCCACGCATGTGGCTGGATGTACACTTTAGACAAGGTGAGTTTACAACTGCCGTAAATGTTCTTCATGTGTAGCAAGACGCTACTCTCACATGTTAGTTGAATGTTCAGCATTATTTCTTTGGCATATATGTCCTCAGCTATGTTTGGTACTCATCTATCCTCGGCAAATACATATTACCCTCGACTTGGTGGTCATGTCTTTTTTTTGCTACGTTGGACTTCTCATGGTTGATCAAGTATCGACTATTTATTTTAGCTTATCAATACTCCTCTGAATTTTTGTTATTGGTATCCCTTACTTGGATATGATCAAAACAAAAAATCATTTGCCTCTTATGTGGTTTTCCAAGATAAGTGATTCTTTATTTATTTTATGTCAGTTGCATAACACTTTCTTTATTGTGTGTGTATATATATATATATATATATATGAACTTTCAAATAAAACTAAGTATTGTACAAAAAAGTAGTCCAAACTCTAGTCCTTGGAGAAGGTACAAACTTCATCTCAGTTTTATAATGGAGATGGGACAAATCTGAGAAGGGACGAATGTCATCTCAATCATAGAATAAATATATTACAAATTTCATTTAAACTTAAGATCAAAGATGAAACAAATCTTTTCTCATTCTTCGAATGGAGATGAGAAAAATTACATCTCGATCTAAAATCTATGATGAGACAAATTCCATCTCAATCGTAAAATGGAGATGAGACTAATTTAATCTCAATCTTATAACTAGAGATAACACAAACCACATATCAGTAATATAATGGGGATGACACAAATATGACTCCATTTGTTGTATATATGATCAATAAGATTATTTTTTAACGGCTAAGCCTTTTTGTTTACTGTCCCACAACCCATAAAAACTCATACAATTATTTCAGCAATTAATGACATCTGTCATTGTTAATTTTATTATCGTTAACCAACCAAGAAAATGACTTGGTCACTTTGCTTATATTTTACACTGACCCGTTTTTAGAAGACCATGGAGGATAAAGAGAAGTCAAAGAGAAGAGCTAATTACATTCAAAGTTATCTAGAGTTTATGAAAACAACTTCTGTGTAGAAATTAAGTTATTTATAGTTTATTTTAATAATCTTTATCTATAATTGATTTAAAGTCTATGAATTTTGTTTTGTGAAAACGTTAGTTTGCTTATACTATAGCACGTATATTCTATTATTTAAATAATGGTCGAGATCTTTTTAAAGAAAACAAAGAAAATAGCCTTATAGTATACAAAAGTATGGATTGAGTATAAATGTTTAATGTTTCCATAATTTTATTTATTTTAATCACTATATTAGTATGTATAACTATATTAATTTATGTAAGAAAAGTACAAAACCACTTTGTAGTACTGGAATATGGAATAGGTACGCATGATCAACAAATTTCTTTATCGATAGTTGGCCTAGTGGTTGGCCTAGTGGTTAGGTTACTCCTGGGATTGAATCTCATTGGAGTCAAAATGACTCCGAGTCCAAAGTGGCTCACTCATGTATTAAAAAAAATATTACATCCACTTTTAGTATTTGATCATTATTGTTTGGTTATTATTTCCTTAAATGCCAAAACTAGTTATATATCCATAATAATATATTTTTAATATCATAAATGCTATAATCTTTTGTTCATAAAACCAAAGTTTTACTAAAAAAACATGTGACATTAACAAAAAATTACGAATTGAAAAAAATACTTTTGTTGTTGAAAGTTTAATTGAAATATCATGGCCAACTATCTGAGATACTAAATAAAATAGTTTTTTTTTCAAGGAGATCTGAGGTAAGAAATTTAAAAAGGCACTTTTCAGAGAGATCATAGACGGCCAATTTCTCTAATTAAGAAACATAATAAAAAAATAGGTTAAGAGATGAAAGTGAGATAATGATGGCTTGTGGTTGCTGCCTGTGAATAGTCTTTTGATGCTGGAAGAGATATTAGTGTGATGATATATCTAAATGAAATTGGGTTAGGGTTTGATTCAAATAAACTAAGTAATTTATAGGGTTAAGTAAAATATTAGCCCAAGGAGTTAAGGTTAGCCCATACATAAGTAAATAAAAGAACCATGCTAGCGATACATTTTTCTGGCCCAACCAAAATTTTATAACATCTTGTCCAAATTTTAAATTTATTGTAACCTGTCCTTATTTATTAAGTGATTATTTGCAAAAAAATTATTATTGATATAACATTTCTATAATATAGGTAATGACAGTGGTTGTATCTCGGCGGCCGCACACTTCCTTGATTTTGATTTTCTTTTATTTTGTCATTAGGATTTCATACCGGGTCTAATCTCACGTCTTGGTATCATTGTCACATACTCTATATCATTCCCTTTATACCCAACTCTTTCACTAGGTTACCATTGTTGATAATATTTTTACCCAAATTTGGGCATCATTTGCTATATTCTCTCTCTTTTTCACATTTATCACAACACTCTTTATCATTTTTTGGGTTCATATATCACAATGTTCAGATCTAGTCCTAGTTATAAATCACCATTACAAAGCGCTTCCTTATCATTGTGAGGCACCGACTACATATATACAACTTCATGAATCTAGACACTAGGTCAGTTCCAAAGGGAGGTGCACTCCTGATGGCACTCCGATAATCATGACAACATATTCTTATTACCCTAGGAGTTACAGAGGTTAGTAGACAATATAGTAACCACATCAATTATAAAAGAAAGATAGAATGTACCCTATTCGGGACTATATATGGTATTTATAAAATGTTGTGGGTGTACGCATGTCTGGGTATGCACTTTAGACAAGGTGAGTTCACAACTTAGATCGTTGTGGGGCAATTGCCGTAGATGATTCTTCATGTGTAGCAAGACGCTACTCTCACATGTTAGTTGCATTTGCAGCATTATTCCTTTGGAATATATGTTCTCATGTGAGTTTGGTACTCTCCTATCCTCGAAAAATACATATTACCCTCGACTTGGTGGTCATGTTTTTTTTTACTACGTGGGACTTCTTGTGGTTGATCAAGTATCGACTATTTATTTTAGCTTATTAATACTCTTCTGAATTTGTGTGATTGGTATCCCTTACTTGGATATGATGAAAATTGATTCATTTGCCTCTTATGTGGTTTTCCAAGATAAGTGATTCTATATTTCTTTGATGTCAGTTGTATAACACTTTCTTTCTTGTATGTATATATATATATATGAACTTTCAAATAAAACTAAGTATTGTACAAAACCGTAGTCCATACTCTAGTCCTCGGAGAAGGTACAAATGTCAACTCAATTTTATAATAGAGATGAGACAAATCATAGAGGGGACGAATGTCATCTCAATCTTAGAATAAAAATATGACAAATTTCATTCAAACTTAAGATCGGAGATGAAACGAATCTCTTCTTAGTCTTAGAATGGAGATGAGACAAATTACACCTCGATCTAAAATTGTTGATGAGACAAATTCCATCTCAATCGTAAAATGGAGATAAGATCAATTCAATCGCAGTCTTATTATTAGAGATAACACAAATCACATATCAGTAATATAATGGAGATGGCACAAATATGACTCCATATATTGTATATATGATCAATAAGATTGTTTTTTAACGGCTAAGCCTTTCTTTATTGGTACCTTCATTGGCCTTTCTTTTTTTCTCTTCAGGATGATCTCTCCACCTCCTAACTGGAAACCAAAGGAATCACAAACATCAAAATTACAATCATAAGCTCTATTAAAGCTTAATTGACACTATTTTTTCTTGATAAAAATAATTAATTTCCTATTTTAATCTTATTTATAATTATAAATAGTTTTCAACTTTCAAAAATAAACATGTAGTGAAAAAATATGTAATATATCTATTAAAATTGAGTTTTTGCTAAAAAAAACATGTGTGTATTAACAAAAAATTACGAATCAAAAAAAATACCTTTGTTGTTGAAAGTTAATTTGTAATATCATGGCCAACGATCTAGGATACTAAATAAAATAGTATTTTTGTCAAGGAGATCTGAGGTAAGAAATTAAAAAATGCACTGTTCACGGATATCTGAGATCTAAATGTCCACGTGCTTAAGAAACATAATAAAAAAACGGGTTAAGAGATGAAACTGAAATAATGATTGCTTGGGGTTGCCGCCTTTGAATAGTCTTTTGATGCTGGAAGAGATATTAGTGTGATGGTATATCTAAATGAAGTTGGATTAAGGTTTGATTCAAATAAACTAAGTAATTTATAGGGTTAAGTAAAATTTTAGCCCAAAAAATGAAGATTAGCCCATACATAAGTAAATAAAATAACCATATAGGCCCAACCAATATTTTATAACATCTTGTCCAAATATTAAATTAATTGTAACCTATCCTTATTCATTAAGTGATTATTTGCAAAAAGTCATTATTGATAAAACATTTTCTCCTTCCCAGAACATGGGCAACCTAGTTCTGAATTGCCTGGAGGTATGGTTAGGGAGGCAGTCATATCTCCCGGGGGACTAGTCGGGTGTAAGCCCGGGAACCCTCGTCATCAAAAAAAAAAAAAAAAAAAAAAAAAGATTAAACATTTTCTGAAATATAAGTAATGACAATGGTTGTATCTCGGGGGCGCGCACTTCCTTAAGTTTGATTTTCTTTTATTTAGTCATTAGGATTTCATAACGGGCCTAATCTCACGTCTTGGTATCATTGTCACATACTCTATAGCATTCCCTTTATACCCAACTTTTTTACGAGGTTACCATTGTTGTTAATATTATTACCCAATTTCGGACATTATTTGCTATATTCTCTCTCTCTCTTTTTTATTTTTTGATCAAACCTACCATTTTATATCCACAATATGACAAGTACAAATCAAACCCCTACTTGTTTTTTACTCAAAAACAAGCATGGCTAGGAAAACAAACCATATGCAACATTTACTAGAAAGTAAACCTATCAATTTTTCAAGACAACCTATACAACCATTGCTAGAAAAATAAATCAAAGTAGAAGCATCCTATACAACTATTGCTAGGAAGTTAAAGGCTATACAACAATATCTAAAGTCTTATACTAGGTCCAAGCTCCAAGCTATCTTCCTTGATCTTCTTATTTTCCTCCCTTGAGTACTCCATGTAGCTTCCATCTTGCTATCAATCTCATATTCTCAGCACTCCTTTTAAATAACTTTCTATTCCAAAGTGTGTATTGAACATCTTTCAAAACTATTTTCACAATATCCTCATATTTAGGATGCATCTTCTTAACTCTTTTTTATTCCTCACATCCCAAATACAATAAAGAAAGCTAAGAAAAGTAATGTTTGATATGGTATCTTTTAAGGTGTTACCAACAAACTTAAGCATAAAATCGAGCCTTTCCTTCCAAGTATTACCCGAGTTGTGCAAATTGTGAAGAGCACAAATCTCATTCCAAGCCAAAGTAGTGAATTTGTAATTCACAAATAAGTGATCCCTAGATTCATGTTCTACAATGCAAAGGTAGCACATCTTGTCCACTTCCATACCCCATTTGCTAAGCCTATCTTTAGTGCTCAATCTATCCTTACAAATTACCCAAGCATAAAACTTGTGCTTTGGCATACTCCATCTATGCCACACCACACTATACCATTTTGTTTTCTCATTAAGGCCCCTTAGGTCATACATAACATCCGAGGTCCTAAATCCTTTATCTCTCCATCTTATAGTGTCAAGCTTCTCATTAAGCACCATATCTTTTACCACCTCATACTCCTTCTTAAACCTAGGTGGGAATCTCCACCTCTTCCCCACATAATAGTCCATCAGCTTTTTGTTAATATTGTAATTACCCAAAGAAATATCATCCTTTTGTTCACAAATATCACCTACATACTTTCCTTTTATCCATCTATCATCTAACATATAGGTTCTCTTTTTCACATTGATCACAACACTATTTCTCATTTATTGGGCTCAAATATACACCCGACTCATATATCATAAAGTTCATATCTAGGCCTGGTTATAGATCACCATTACAAAGCGCTTCCTTATCATTGTAGAGGCACCCACTACATACATAAAACATCGATACTCATGCTAAGGTAATCTTATGACCCGAGGAGTTATAGAGGTTTGTATACTTTATAGTAACCACATCAATTATAAGAGAAAGATAGAATGTACCCTATTCGGGAGTAGATATGGTATTTATAAAATGTTGTGGGTGCACACATGTGGCTGAGTGTGCACTTTAGACAAGGTGAGTTCACAACTGCCGTAAATGATTCTTCATGTGTAGCAAGACGCTACTCTCACATGTTAGTTGCATGTGCAGCATTATTTCTTTGGCATATATGTCCTCAGTTATATTTGGCACTCCTCTATCCTCGGCAAATACATATTACCTTGGACTTGGTGGTCATGTCTTGTTTTTGCTACGTGGGACTTCTCGTGTTTGATAAAGTATCGACTATTTACTTTAGCTTATCAATACTCTTTTGAATTTTTGTGATTGGTATCCCTTACTTGGATACGATCAAAATAGAATCATCTGCCTCTTACGTGGTTTTCCAAGATAAGTGGTTCTTTATTATTTGATGTCAGTTGTATAACACTTTTGTTATTGTATGTATATATATATATATATATATATATATATATGAATTTTCAAAATAAACTAAGTATTGTACAAAAAAGTTGTCCATACTCTAGTCCTCGGAGAAGGTACAAATTTCATCTCAATTTTATAATGGAGATGGGACAAATCAGAGAAGGGACGAATGTCCTCTCAATCTTAGAATAAAAATATGACAAATTTCATTCAAACTTAAGATCAGAGATGAAACAAATCTCTTCTCAGTCTTAGAATGGAGATGAGACAAATTACATCTCTGTCTAAAATTGATGATATTCCATCTCAATCGTAAAATGTAGATGAGACTAATTCAATCTTTGTCTTATAATTAGAGATAACACAGATCACACATGAGTAATATAATGGGGATAGCTCAAATATGACTCCATCTATTGTATATATGATCAATAAGATTGTTTTTAATGGCTAAGCCTTTTTGTTTACTGTCCATCAACCCATAAAAACTCATACAATTATTTCAGCAATTAAAGGCATTTGTAATTGTTAATTTTATTATCGTTACCCAACCAAAAAAAAGACTAATAACAAATAACCTTGGTCACTTTGCTTATTTTTTGCACTGACCCATTTTCAGAAGACCATGGAGGATAAAGAACTCAAATAGAAGATCTAATAATATCGCAACTGAGGTAAGTAGAATATTTATTACATTCAAAGTTATCTAGAGTTTATGAATACAACTTCTGTGTAGAAAGTAAGTGATTTATAGTTTATTTTAATAATCTTTATCTATAATTGATTTAGAGTTTATGAATTTTTTATGTGAAAACTTTAGTTTAGCTTATATTATAGCGCGAATATTCTTTTGTTTAATTAATGGTCAAGATCTTTTTTAAGAAAAAAAGAAAATAGCCTTATAGTATGCAAAAGTATGGATTGAGTATAAATGTTTAATGTTTCCATAATTTTCTTTATTTTAATTACTTTATTAGTATTTATAACTATATGAATTTGTTTTAAGAAAAGTACCAAACGACTTCGTACTACTGGAATATGGAATAGGTACGCATGATCAACAACTTTCATTATTCTTATATATAACTATTATTAAAAGTATTACATGTATATGTTTACTTATATACATGTAAGAATATTACATCCATTTTTAGTATTTGATCATTATTGTTTGGTTATTATTTCCTTAAATGCCAAAACTAGTTATATATCCATAATAATATATTTTTAATATCATAGATGCTATAATCTTCTATTCTTAAAACCAAAGTTTTACAAATGTGTCATATAATGCAAAGCTATTTTAATAAGATATGTTTATGAGATCTAAATTTTAATAACTGTAAACTAATCATTCTTTGTTGAATTATACATATCAGTTTCGAGTGAATCAACAATAATTGACACTGAAAAGTTAGGAATATACATATCATCAAATTCAATGGAATATAAACTAAATATAAATTCATATATAAAGAAATGATGAGTCAATAATGAGATTGGTTTATGAAGTCAGAAAGTTTGAAATTTATTTTCAAACTGATGTTATAAAAGTAATCTGTGGTGCACATAATATAATGCATAATTTCAAGATACATTTCAATCATGTAAATCAAAGACTTCAACTTTTAAGGGTATTACCTTAATTTTGTTTTATTTCACAGCATCATGAAATATTTCAATTTCATTTTAATAAGTTTCCCTTAGTTGCTACATAGTGAGTTCTTTCATTGATCTATTGTCTGCCCACCAGATATAAACCAGAATATTTCATTTAAACTATGTATTGTAGAAAAACGCACTCCGAACTCTAGTCTTTAGAGAAGGGACAAATACAATCACAATTTATGATCAAAATGAGACAAATAAGAGAGGGGATAGGTCCAATCTCAATCTTAAAATGGAAATGACACAATTTTATCTCAAACTTAATTGAAGGCGAGACAGATCTCATCTTGGTATAAGAATAAAAATTGAACATATTCCATCATAGTTTTAAATTAGATACGTGAATAATTTCATCTTAATCTTAGAATGAAGATAAGACAATTTTCATCTCAATCTTAGAATGGAGATAAGATAAATTCCATCTCAATCTAAACTTGAAAATGAAACAGATTCAATCTCAATCGTAGAAAGAAGATGGAACAAACTCTTTTTTAGTTTTAATATTAGAGACGAGACAAATCTTATCTCAAACTTAGCATAGAGTTGAAAAATTCCATCTCAATTTTTGTAGGACAAATCTCACCACATGCACAATTTACAAAGATACTTCTATTTCTTATTTATTGTGGATTAAATCTCAAATTTATGTATCATATTTAAAAAAATTATAGATGAAAACTATAATATTAAATTATTAATAATTTATCAAAAAACGCTTATCTTCATATTATTGGATTCTTAAAAAAGTTTAATGGGACAAATCCCATCTCAGTAGGACTGGCATGAAAATCTCAACTCAATCTTTTAATTGAGATGACACAAATCTCATCCCAATCTTATAACGTAGATGGGATAAAATTGAATTTTTTTACCCGAACACCTACTAAAAAATGATAAAAGTTGCCCTAGCCACCTCATCACTTAAAAGAAACATATAATCCAAAAAAATAAAGTCCCCCACTTCTCGTTTGAAAAGAAAAAAATTATAAAAAAATATTTTTCCCATTGGCCCCGGGAAAAAAAAATATAAAATTTGTCCGTTCCCCCGCTCAAAAGGTAATACATTGAAACGAAAAATCTGCCTCCTTAAGAGAAGCAAATCAAAATAAATAAATATTCCCTTCGAAAAGAAATAAAAATTGCTAATATAAAAATTCCCTCATCTAGGACCACTATTCCGAAAAAGAAAAACCCTAGAAATAAAATTCCACAGCTACTAGATAAATTTTTTTTGTCCCGTACCCCTTTTTGGAAAAGAAAAAATTTCAAAAATTTCCTCAAAACCTTCATTGGTTAAAAAGTATTTTATATTTGCTTTTGTTTTTTTAGTTAATTAATATAGTTATTATTAATTGATTGTAGAAAATATCTGTGAACTGTCTTGTTAATTAATAAATATAGTTACTATTTAATAGTTAAAAAGGTATGTTGGTAACTTTTACATTTATAATAATGCTTGATTTAAATTGGAAATTGATGTTTTTTAATAATTAAAGTGAGAATTGACTCTAAAAATATTATGTACCTACTAGTTATTACATGAATTATAGACCAAAGATATTGATAAAACTATATAATAAGAGAAATAATATATATTATTTCTTATTACATTGGAGAGGCCTTTGAATCGGGTAAGCTTTGAGATAATTGTAGAAACTTTGAACCACTAGAACAACTATTAACCGGTCAACCCTTGTGTTATACTTGTATTTATGTTTCTCGTTTTCGTTGAACATCTTTTTTTTTCTTGATTAATTAAAGTGTTATATAAATTTAAACTGCAAAAGTCACCATACTCCCAATAGCTAATACTTCACGATCAATTTCTTTGTACTTTAACAGAGGCATGAAATGAGCTGTGGCATCTTTGTAAACATATATATTTCTTCAAAGGTTGCCCACAATGCCATGTTATTCACAAACCTTCTATGCCCCCACCTATTTACTTGCTGGGAGAAATATAATAAAAAGTATTATTAACCAAAAAAACGAAGGAAAAAGTATTAACCAACACATAGCTTTAATGCTTACTTGTAGTAGTACCCTCATGTATTTTCTCTTTAAACCACATTGAAAATGCTTCGTTATCCATCATTTCATCAGCTCTAATGTCAGTAGGATCTACAAACAAAATTGTATTGATAGTTA
Organism: Nemophila menziesii; assembly: GCA_029959085.1. Classification (NCBI taxonomy): domain Eukaryota; kingdom Viridiplantae; phylum Streptophyta; class Magnoliopsida; order Boraginales; family Hydrophyllaceae; genus Nemophila; species Nemophila menziesii. The sequence continues at coordinate 58,890,389 of JARWIR010000005.1, read as the reverse complement.
CTCTATAAATCCACCACAAAAATGTCCACTTCATCAGGAGTTTATGTTTTTACCTATTATCAGATATTCTATACACTTTATTGGTACCTTCGTTGGACTTTCTCTTTTTCTCTTCAAGACGATCTCTTCACATCCTAACTAGAAACCAAAGAAATCACAAACATCAAAATTACAATCATAAGCTCTATTAAAGCTTATTTGACACTATTATTTCTTAATAAAAATAATTAATTTCCTATTATAATCTTATTTCTAATTCTAAATAATTTTCAAATTGCAAAAATAAACATGAAATGAAAAAATATGTAATATTTATAAAAATTGAGTTTTTGCTAAAAAAAAACACGTGTTATTAACAAAAAATTACGAATTGAAAAAAATACCTTTGTTGTTGAAAGTTTAATTGAAATATCATGGCAAAATCTGAGATACTATATAAAATAGTGTTTTTTCAAGGAGATCTGAGATCTAAACATCTAAACGGCCACCTTCTCTGCTTAAGAAACATAATAAAAAAAAGGGTTAAAAGATAAAACTGAGATAATGATTGTTTGTGTTGCCGCCTGTGAAATAGTCTTTTGATACTGTAAGAGATATTAGTGTGGTGATGTATCTAAATGAAATTGGGTTAGGGTTTGATTCAAATAAACTAAGTATTTTATAAGATTAAGTAAAATATTAGCCCAATGAGTTAAAATTAGTCCATACGTAAGTAAATATTATAACCATACTAGCGAAATATTTTTCTGGCCCAACCAAAATTTTATAACATCTGTCCAAATTTTAAATTAATTGTAACATGTCCTTATTCATTAAGTGATAACTTTCAAATAATTATTATTGATAAAACATTTCCAAAATATAGGTAATGACATTGGTTGTATCTCTGCGGCCTAACACTTCCTTAATTTTGATTTTCTTTTATTTTGTCATTTGAAGTTCATAACGGGTCTAATCTCACATCTTGGTATTATTGTCACATACTCTATATCATTCCCTTTATACCCAACTCTTTCACTAGGTTACCATTGTTGATAATATTTTTACCCAATTTCGGACATTATTTGCTATATTATCTCTCTTTCTCACATTTATCACAACACTCTTTCTCATTTTTTGGGCTCATATATCACAAAGTTCAGATCTAGTCCTGGTTATAGATCACCATTACAAAGTGCTTCCTTATCATTGTTAAGGCACCCTCTACATACGTACAACTTCCTGAATCTAGACACTAGGTCAGGTCCAAAGGGAGGTGCACTCCTGATGACACTCTGATACTCATGATAACATATTCTTTTGACCCGAGGAGTTGCAGAGGTTTGTAGACTATATAGTAACCACATCAATTAAAAAAGAAATATAGAATGTACCCTATTCGAGAGTTGATATAATATTTATAAAATGTTGTGGGTGCACCCAGGGTATGCACTTTAGACAAGGTGAGTTCACAACTTAGATCGTTGTGGGGCCATTACCGTAAATGATTATTCATGTGTAGCAAGACGCTACTCTGACATGTTAGTTGCATTTGCAGCATTATTCCTTTGGAATATATGTCCGCAGGTATGTTTGGCACTCCTTTATCCTCGGCAAATACATATTACCCTCGACTTGGTCGCCATGTCTTTTTATATTTACGTGGGACTTCTCGTGGTTAATCAAGTATCGACTATTTTTCTTAGCTTATCAATACTCTTCTGAATTTGTGTGATTGGTATCCCTTACTTGGATATGATCAAAACAGAATCATTTGCTTCTTATGTAGTTTTCCAAGATAAGTGGTTCTTTATTTATTTGATGTCAGTTGTATAACACTTTCGTTATCGTGTGTGTATATATATATATATATATGAACTTTCAAATAAAACTAAGTATTGTACAGAAAAGTAGTCCATACTCTAGTCCTCGGAGAAGGTAAAAATTTCATCTTAGGTTTATAATGGAGATGGGACAAATCAGAGAAGGGACGAAGGTCATCTTGATCTTGAAATAAAAATATGACAAATTTTGTTCAAACTTAAGATCATAGTTGACACAAATCTCTTCTCGGTCTTAGAATGGAGATGAGACAAATTACATCTCGGTCTAAAATTGATGATGAGACAAATTCCATCTCAATCGTAAAATGGAGATGAGACTAATTCAATCTCAATCTTATAATTAGATATAACACAAATCACATATCAGTAATATAATGGGGATGGCACAAATATGACTCCATATATTGTATATATGATCAATAAGATTGTGTTTTAACGGCTAAGCCTTTTTGTTTCACTACTAAAAATTAGAGTAATCGCGGAAATTTTCAGGGTCAAAGACGGCGGTTTATAGATGACGGCGGTCAAAGATGGCACAAAGAAAACTGTCGCCTATTCAACCTCACATGGACGACAATTGTCTCAATACTGCCGCCTATATATATTTGTAATAATTACAAACTCTAAATTTTATAAATTATATAAATTAAAAATATTAATATTTGATATAAACGGTAGTTTTAAACTACCGTGTATATTTCAATATATGTTTTTATATATTAATTAAAAATAAAATAAAAATTTATATGTTTATATTTTAACAAAAAAAGTATTTATTTAAACCAAAAATTAAATAAAAATGTATTTGATTATGAAAAAAGTAGAAAGAATTTAATATTTGTTACATTCAACCAATTATACGTCATAAAAATAAAAATTATAATACATCTTGATACTTGCATACAAACTCATTAAATAACTAAAAGCAATAGATGTCCAAGTAAAATCCTAGTACTTCTCTTATACGATTGTTATGCTCGGGACCTCTCACCATACTAAGGATCTCGTTATCATCTAATGCAAACATACATCTTGTATCATCATAAGCTTCACGGGATAATTGCAACATACGCTCCTTATATTTAGCCTAAAAGTTGAAAGATAAATTATCAAAACATAATGATACAATATGAACGCTCTATTATTCAATCTTAGCACATAATGATGATTAACAAATAATCACATGCCACATACTTTTTTTTTTGGATACATTAGAGGGCCACTTTTCGATTCCAGGACCTCTTGGTCTCTGAGTAACCTAACCACTAGGCCAACTATCGATCTCAAAATGCCACATACTTAACAACGACATGATAATAATTCCTTATCATACTGAAAAAGTATACTTTAAACCATAAGAAACTTTATTTTTTAAAATAATTTTTATCAAAATATATTTAGGAACTTCATCCATTAGTCTAATTTCTTTGTGGGTGTGGGTCTTCACGTAAACGACAACATCAAGCATTTTTTCACCTGTTTCAAGTTTTCGATTACAATTATTAGTAAAATTCACTAAAAATTATTTAGACTTAGTAAGTGTAAAATATGATATAATGGTTACATATTATTTTGAGTACCTTGTCCGTATGAAATATTATTTCGAGTACCTTGTCAGAATGAAATATTATTTCGAATACCTTGTCAGAATGTAATTATTTAGTTTTAGCAAGTGTAAAGTTACACTAAGCTAAAAAAGAATAAACTTCCAGACAGCCTTTAGCTATCTCTCTTTCTATCAATCTTCCATCACAAAAACAAAACAAAGCAAAAGAGCACAAAGAAAAAAAATATCTATGGAGTCTAATCATGATTACAAGATACTGAAAACTTAAAACTCTAAAGTTACATTGGAAACTTAGAATTTTTTTCTACTTTCAGTTTGTACAGATCAATTCTACATAATTTTTTTACAAAAATATAATGAAATGTCATTAAATGATTTTGGATAAAATATGATGTATAAAGTTTACATTTAGAATGGATATTTATCAGCAGAGGACCAGAACTTAAACATTACCCAACTGGTCCTCAAACATTATTTTTTAACACTGTTATTCCCCACATTTTTTTACCGTGAAGACCACATGCCTGCATGTATACTTTTAAAGGTCCCTGGACTATCCCTGCTTATTCAATCAAATTCCATATTAGTTGGACACTAAGTAATCTTTCAAAATTGATAATAAAAGAGCTTCAATTGAGAAAAAAAAGAACGATTGATCTTGTGAAAGATTAATAAGCCAGGTCATGAGGATACGTGAATTGAAACTACCGTAAAACAGAAATACCGGTACATTTTGAGCTTACAGATTAACTTTTTTAACGGGGGCTAATTTAAAACTAGGGATAGTTTCACAATCTAAAAGTGGAAAAAACTCATTTGTTAAAGCTAATGAAAAAGATCAAGTGAGAAATAATATTTTTGCACCACATTTGCCTCAGATAACTACTAATCAAGAGCTACAAAGAATAACAGCAGGGTATCTTAATTTACTATTTTTCATTTCTTTTTATACATTATTGTGAAGAACATAACTACAGGTAAAACAAAAACTATGCAATTACTCCATTGCTTGAGAAGACTTTAACAACTAGTGATGTTGAGCTAATGGGACGTTTAATTCTTCCAAAAAGAAAAGCAGAGGTGAGTAATTATAAATAATATATAATATATTACGTTAAAGCTAACATACTTGTTATCAATAAAAAAGTCAAATGAGAGTCAAATATGCTCCTCCTTCTCTCTAGGTTACAGTAGTTTCTCTCTCTAGGTTATCTGAATTTTCTTTTCCGGCAGCTTTTACATCAATCTTCCGCTTCTTCTCTTCTGCTCAGCTTTCGCTCATCGGGATCTTACTCTGAGATCTGCGGCGAGGAGAGCTTTCTCTTTTTATTTTTCTTTGCCGATTCTCTTCTCTTCTCCACACTCTTTTCTTAACCTAAACACAAAACCAAACACTTAATCCTCATCAGTTTACCTCACGAAACTGATAAAATGCCACCCAGAAAAGCTAATAAAAAGAAAGTAGACCTGGAGGAGTATGCAGCTACACCTGTTAAAAGTGTAACGCTTCAAAGTAACAAATCTGTAAATGAAAGAGATAGATCTGCTATTCCTCAAATGAAAACAACTAAGATTACACCTGGAACCCTAAAGATTACAGAAAACACTAAACAGGGGAGTGTACAAATCAATAGGCCCATCAACCCTATTGAAATTGAGGCTTTCCCATCTCTACAAACACAAAGTAATTTGGGTAAGAACTCACAAGTTAAAACAGCTGATATTAACCTAGATCCTGGCTCAGATCTGGTTGGAAAACGCTCATCACAGCCAGGAGGGACTCAAGACCCGGTGACTGCAATAATTGAGTCTCCAAAAAGGTCTTGGTCCACTTTGTTTGATGGTAACATAAGGGACGACTTCAAGCTAGATTTTGTTCCACCTGGAAAGCACAATGGAAGAATCAGAGTTACACCATCTGAGGAAATCAAAGATGAAGGATGTAAGAAATGGCAAACCAGTTTAGTGGGCCAATTCCTTGATAAACCACCACCATTCTATATGGTAAAGTACATGGTTGAAACACAGTGGAAACAATTTGGCAAAGTGCAAATAAGCACATCTGAACAGGGGCTATTTGTGTTTAAAATGGAGTCAGAAGAAGCATGTTTCAAAGTTTTGGGAGAACTTTGGCATGTAAATAACCGCCCTCTAATACTTAGAAGGTGGAAACCAAACACCCATTTCGAAAAATTTAAAATAGACAAAGTACCCGTGTGGGTAAAACTAAGGAAAGTACCAGGGGAGTTATGGACAAAGAAGGGGTTAAGTGTAGTGGCCAGTGCAATTGGCAAGCCTCTACAGATGGATGAAATAACTGCTAATCATACCAGGTTAAGCTATGCCAGGGTATGTGTTGAAATGGACATAAATGCTGAAATTATTGAATCATTTGAGATTGATATGGGTGAGGAACAAATTGAAACAGTAGAAGTGGAATATACCTGGAGGCCAACAGTTTGCAAAATTTGCAAAGTTTTGGGCCACAGTGAGAAAACCTGTAGAAACACAAAACAAATATGGGTTGAAAAAAAGAAAACAACTGAGGAAAGTATAGGAAAAGAAATACCTGTGCCAAACAATGAACCCAAAGGAAAAGAATATGCTCAAGGGGTAATGTGGTCACAAGTGGTGAGAAGAAGAAACACCTTGTCTCCAGCTCCAATTGAGGGAAACAATGTTGCTTCTACTTCAAATAGCTTTGAAATATTGGAGAAGGAAGGTGATACAGTGGAGAACCTCATGAATCAAATAATTAATGGTAACACTAATGGAGGAGTGCAAGAGATACCTCCTGACCCCAATTTTAAATGATTATAACATGGAATGTTAGGGGCATCAATAAAAAGCTTAAGCAAGTAAACTGCTTAAAGCAAGTAAATAAGAACAATGTTCATCTTTTCAGTTTTATTGAAACAAAGGTTAAGCAACCTAAAGCAAATAATATTTGGAACTCTACTTTCAAAAAATGGCAAGTGGTAAATAACTATACTCACCACAACTTAGGTAGAATATGGACCTTTTGGGACAACAAAGTATACAATTTATCAGTTTTGGAAAGTACTAGCCAAGCCTTACTATGCAAGGTAGTACATCTTCCAACTGGTACTGAATTCTTTTATACTCCTATATATGCCTTGAACAAACCAGAAGAGAGAATTGCTCTTTGGGATACATTAAGGAGATGGGGACCTATTGTGAATAAAGAGGCTTGGACAATACAAGGTGATTTTAATGAAGTGATGCATTTTGAGGAAAGACTTAATGCCACTGATCAAGCTGAAGGGTCTAAAGAGATGGTACAATGTGTAGAAGACCTTGAGCTAACAGATCTGAAATATACAGGGCCCAAGTATACATGGACCAACAAATCTGCTGAAGGTGATATGAGAGCCAGTAGAATTGATAGGACATTAGTTAATGATGAATGGCTAAAAAGATTCCCAAATACATCACTTCATCTTACTAGTCCCATACTATCAGATCATTGCTGCCAGATACTAAGTTTTATGAAAAAACAAAATGGTAGAAAACCACCATTTAAATTTTATAATATTTGGATAAATCATCCTGAATTTATACCACTGGTAGAGGAGGTATGGAAAACAGAAATCCGAGGGACAGCTATGTATAGGGTCACAAGAAAGCTCAAGCTATTAAAGGATAAACTTAAAAAATTCAATGAGCTCCACTTTAAATACTCACAAAGTAAAATCATTGATATACAAGAACAGTTGAGTGCTACTCAGGAAGCTAGGCTTCAAGGCAACAACTCGGTAGTTCTGTTAAAGAAAGAAAATGACCTCATAAATGAGCTTAATGATGAATTAATTAAAGAGGAGTCAATTGCAAAACAAAAGTCAAGGGATCAATGGGTGGAGGAAGGTGATTTAAATACTGCCTACTTCCAAAAAATTATGAGAGGAAGATATGCTCAAAACAACATTTATACCATTAAAGATAATAATGGAAAGTTCACCTCAGATGAAAGTGAGATTGCTAAAATATTTGTCAACCATTTCACTCAGATCCTGGGTACTAGAGACCTACAAGTGGAAAATATAAATGTTAGCCAAATCCAGAAAATATGCGAGAATAAAATCAGTAAAGAAGAAAAGGATGAGCTAACTGAACCCATAACTGATAGTGAAATTAAAAAAGCCTTGTGGTCTATTAATAGCACAAAAAGTCCTGGTCCAGATGGATTCTCAGCTGGATTTTTTAAAGCGTCTTGGGATATAATAAAGGAGGATCTATGTAATGCAGTTAAGAGTTCTTTCTCAGATGATCAGATCCTGAAGGAAATCAATTCTGCAAATATTTCATTAATACCAAAGGTGAAAAATCCAAACCTCACCAAAGAATATAGACCTATTGCCTGCTGTAATGTCATATACAAGATTATATCAAAAATTATAGCAAACAGGCTAAAGTGTACTTTACATGGTATTATATCACTGAATCAGTCAGCTTTTGTACCAGGAAGATTAATTGGAGAGAATATACTAATTGCCCAAGACATAGTCAGAGGCTACTCAAGACAAAATATCTCTAAAAGGTGCACATTAAAGCTTGACTTAATGAAAGCTTATGATTCAGTAAGTTGGGATTTCATATTAAAAACTTTAAAAGCTTTTGATTACCCTGATAAATTTATTAGATGGGTGAGTATGTGTCTTACCAGTACATCATATTCCATCATGATTAATGGTAGCCCTCAAGGTTTCTTTAAAGGGGCAAAGGGTCTCAGGCAAGGGGACCCACTATCACCATACCTATTTGTTATTGGCATGGAAGTGTTATCACAAATTTTCAAGCATATTGGAAATAAAAAAGAGTTTCAGTGGCATCCTAATTGTGGTAAAATTAAGCTCAACAACTTAATGTTTGCTGATGACTTACTGGTTTTCTTTAAATATTCAAAGGAATCAGCTATTCTGGTTAAGAAGGGACTTACACTGTTTGGAAAAATGTCAGGGCTACATATCAGTGATAATAAAAGTAATATCTCTTATGGTGGTTGCATAGAGCAAGATAAAAGGAATATGGAAGATATACTTAACATACCTGAGGGCTTCCTCCCTATGAAATACTTGGGGGTTCCCCTCATAACAGGTAGATTAAGCCTATCTGACTGCTATCCTTTAATTGAGAAGATGTCTACCAGGATTGATCATTGGGCCTCTAAGCACCTCTCTTATGCAGGTAGGATCCAACTCATTAAATCAGTGCTAACTAGCATTGCTAGCCATTGGTGTAATGTGTATACTCTCCCTAAAAGGGTAATTAAACAACTTCAGCGTAAGATTATGGCTTTCTTGTGGTGTGGTAAAAGTAAATATGAAGGAGGGGCTAAAGTCTCATGGGACCAGGTGTGCAAACCTATTGAGGAAGGAGGGTTGGGTATAAAAAACTTGTATGTTCAAAATCAGGTGGCTACACTGAAACTACTTTGGGGATGTTGTATTCCTAAAGATAGTATATGGTCAAAATGGATCAACATTAATCATCTAAAGGGCAAGTCTTTTTGGCAGGTTAAGATACCAGTAGACTGTTCATGGGGTTGGAGAAAAATCTTGAAGTGTAGAGATATAGCTAAGAATCTGATCAAGTATACTGTAGGTAATGGTAAGAACATCTCAATGTGGTGGGACTACTGGTTACCGAATAACACTAACCTATTTGAGGTGAAAGGTAGTAACTTTGCATCAGGATACTATGACAATAGTAAACTATCTCAATTTTACTGTAAGGGCAGATGGAAATGGCCGCCGATGCTGAGTTTTATGAAGGATTGGGTAAAAAACATTACAATAACAGATACTGAGGATGCTATAAAGTGTACCTGCACAAAAAAAGGTAACTTTGTTACATCTGAAGTATATAATCATATTAGACAGAAGGGATCTATCAATAACTGGTCTAATATTATCTGGAAGAACAAGAGTTTACCCAAATATAAAGTAATCTACTGGTTAGCACACATAGATAAATTACCAACAAAACAAAGACTGATGAATTGGGGACTTATCTCTAGCACGATATGTGAATTTTGTGGATTAATGAGTGAGGATAAAAACCACCTCTTCTGGAGCTGCTCATTCACAGCTCGCATATGGAATAAATGCCGAATTAAAGCTGGAATTAAAAGTAGCTCTAGCGATTGGAACACAATCATTGAGGATCTTGCTCGGAGGAAAGAGAAAACACTAAAGGCTGATATAGCGAAAATGATTCTACCGATAGTTGTGCACTCGATCTGGATTGAACGAAATAATAGATTGTTCAATAAAATATATATGAGTGAAGAGGAAATTAACGAAAAGATAGTGAATTACCTGATTGAGAACCTCGTAAAGCTGAAGTCATATGGCAAAGATAAGATTTCAGAAGAAGCGATTCGATGGAGAGGATGAAATGAAGAGAGAGGTTAATTAGGGCAAAAGTAGATATGGTTGTACTTGTTTTGCTTTGTCTGAAAGTAGAGAGTCAAAGTGTTTATTTTGTTTTATTATGTCTTGGTCTGTTGGACCGATGTGAGTTGTAATAGTTGGGCCCTCTATAATGGGCTTTGTACTGGACGGGTTTGTTCTTAATGATATAAAATTGGCTGGGCTTGCTGACCAAAAAAAAAAAAAAAAAAAAAAAAAAAGCTAACATACTTCTACTTAGAGGAATTAAAGCTTGACTTGTAGTTAACTTATGGATACTGGTAGGTTTACTCATTTCCTTTACTTCATAATACAGATCGATTTATAGCTTACTTTACCGTTATCACTTCAGTCATTTCTATGAATTTATAATAAACTTACTTATACTGAGAGCTTTACTCATTTCTTTTACATTATAATACAGATCGATAGCTAACCAAGTCCAAGTGCGTAATTTATTCTTTGGTACACTTGCATTTCTTTTGACAGGGATTAACCGTGCAATTAAAGCTAAAATATGTAACATGAATAACATGGTAAATTTGTTTAAGAATCATAATTACAACACATTGATTCCAGTATATAAAATCTCAAATATCATAAATAAAATTGTTTTATGCTATGAATTTTATGATTATAATTTAAAAAATGCTATATTCATGGTTTAATCAACATCAACAGTAATAAAATCCTAATGTAGATATTTCTAAATTCATTAAACAATATAGACTATTATTTCAAAGTGAAAAAACAATATTACACACCTTGTTAATGATGCCTTACTAGAAGATCGAACCACAATTTTAATGAGAAGTTTTATTTTTCGGAAGAAGTCAATGTCAGTTTATATTTTTCTTTTTAGGGGTTGAGAAGATGAAATATTATGTGGGAATGTATGGAGAGAAAATGGTAGAGGCAGTAGAATTAAAATGGTGAGAAATTATTCATAAAATAAAAAAATTAATTTATTCTTTTTTTTATATTGCTTTTTTATCTGTGATAAAAAATTACTTTTTTTAATTATATTATATATAAGAATATATATTAGTACCACCAATTTTGGAAAAAAATATTAGTACCACCCCAATGCAAATTTTTAGAAGAAGTTAATATTTACAAAAAAATATTTAATATAATATGTGTTTAAGCTGGACTCCATCACATTTATCTAATTACTCAATAAATTATTATCATATTTATTTAAATATTATTTGTCACATAAAATACTTTAGTGTTTAATAAAATAGATTTAAAAAAACACGTTTCACTTTTTGGCTCCATTGAATGCCTAAATTTAATTGTAATCTTTTATATTTAATAAAACACTAGTTACAAGATTTTAGAAGGAAAAAAACACTAGTATTTATCATATGAAGTTTTTTACTAAAAAAGAGTAAAATATATGGTGAAATGTTTTTGGCTCTATACTAAATGTCCACTAAAACTCTGACAAAAAATGAAAATATATAAAAGTACCTTCATATATAGGCAAAGGTTTAATCAAATGAGCTGTCTTTATTCTACTCATTAACGTCAATCGAATGAAACTGCAGTCTATATAAAAGTACCTTCATATAATAAGCTGCAGACTGCCGCCAATTAAATGCCACCAATAAGTGAATTTTTAGTAGTGTTTACTGTCCCCAACCCATAAAAACTCATACAATTATTTCAGCAATTAAAGGCATCTGTCATTGTTAATTTTATTAGCGTTACCCAACCCAAAAAAAAAGACTATAAAAAATAACCTTGGTCACTTTGCTTATTTTTTACGCTGACCCGTTTTCAGAAGACCATGGAGGATAAAGAGAACTCAAAGAGAAAAGCTAATAATATCGCAACTGAGGTAAGTAGAATATTTATTACATTCAAAGTTATCTAGAGTTTATGAATACAACTACTGTGTAGAAATTAAGTGACTTATAGTTTATTTTAATAATCTTTATCTATAATTGATTTAGAGTCTATGAATTTTTTCTTTAAAAACGTTAGTTTTTCTTATACTATAGCGCGAATATTCTATTATTTAAATAATGGTCAAGATCTTTTTAAAGGAAAAAAATAAAATAGCCTTATATTATACAAAAGTATGGATTGAGTATAAATGTTTAATGTTTCCATAATTTTTTTTATTTTAATCACTTTATTAGTATAAATATGATATAATGGTTAGAAATTATTTTGAGTACCTTGTGCGTATAAAATATTATTTCGAGTACCTTGTCAGAATGAAATATTATTTCGAATACCTTGTCAAAATGTAATTATTTAGTTTTAGCAAGTGTAAAGTTACACTAAGCTAAAAAAGAATAAACTTCCAAACAGCCTTTAGCTATCTCTCTTTCTATCAATCTTCCATCACAAAAACAAAACAAAGAAAAAGAGCACAAAGAAAAAAAATATCTATAGAGTCTAATCATGATTACAAGATGCTGGAAACTTAAAACTCTAAAGTTACATTGGAAACTTAGAATTTTTTTCTACTTTCAGTTTGTACAGATCAATTCTTCATAATTTTTTTACAAAAATATAATAAAATGTCATTAAATGATTTTGGATAAAATATGATGTATAAAGTTTACATTTAGAATGGATATTTATCAGCTGAGGACCAGAACTTAAACATTACCCAACTGGTCCTCAAACATTATTTTTTAACACCGTTATTCCCCACATTTTTTTACCGTGAAGACCACATGCCTGCATGTATATTTTTAAAGGTCCCTGGACTATCCCTGGTTATTTAATCAAATTCCATATTAGTTGGACACTAAGTAATCTTTCAAAATTGATAATAAAAGAGCTTCAATTGAGAAAAAAAAGAACGATTGATCTTGTGAAAGATTAATAAGCCAGGTCATGAGGATACGTGAATTGAAACTACCTTAAAACAGAAATACCGGTACATTTTGAGCTTACAGATTAACTTTTTTAACGGGGGCTAATTTAAAACTAGGGATAGTTTCACAATCTAAAAGTGGAGAAAACTCATTTGTTAAAGCTAATGAAAAAGATCAAGTGAGAAATAATATTTTTGCACCACATTTGCCTCATATAACTACTAATCAAGACCTACAAAGAATAACAGCAGGGTATCTTAATTTACTATTTTTCATTTCTTTTTATACATTATTGTGAAGAACATAACTACATGTAAAACAAAAACTATGCAATTACTCCATTGCTTGAGAAGACTTTAACAACTAGTGATGTTGGGCTAATGGGACGTTTAATTCTTCCAAAAAGAAAAGCAGAGGTGAGTAATTATAAATAATATATAATATATTACGTTAAAGCTAACATACTTCTACTTAGAGGAATTAAAGCTTGACTTGTAGTTAACTTATGGATACTGGTAGGTTTACTCATTTCCTTTATTTCATAATACAGATCGATTGCTGAATTATAGCTTACTTTACCGTTATCACTTCAGTCATTTCTATGAATTTATAATAAACTTACTTATACTGAGAGCTTTACTCATTTCTTTTACATTATAATAATAGCTAACCAAGTCCAAGTGCGTAATTTATTCTTTGGAACACTTGCATTTCTTTTGACAGGGATCAACCGTGCAATTAAAGCTAAAATATGTAACACGAATAACATGGTAAATTTGTTTAAGAATCATAATTACAACACATTGATTCCAGTATATAAAATCTCAAATATCATAAATAAAATTATTTTATGCTATGGATTTTATGATTATAATTCAAAAAAATGCTATATTCATGGTTTAATCAACATCAACAGTAATTAAATCCTAATGTAGATACTTCTAAATTCATTAAACAAAATAGACTATTATTTCAAAGTGAAAAAGCAATATTACACACCTTGTTAATGATGCCTTACTAGAAGATCGAACCACAATTTTAAGGAGAAGTTTTATTTTTCGGAAGAAGTCAATGTCAGTTTATATTTTTCTTTTTAGGGGTTGAGAAGATGAAATATTATGTGGGAATGTATGGAGGGAAAATGGTAGAGGCAGTAGAATTAAAATGGTGAGAAATTATTCATAAAATAAAAAAATTAATTTATTCTTTTTTTTATATTGCTTTTTTATCTGTGATAAAAAATATTTAATATAATATGTGTTTAAGCTGGACTCCATCACATTTATCTAATTACTCAATAAATTATTATCATATTTATTTAAATATTATTTGTCACATAAAATACTTTAGTGTTTAATAAAATAGATTTAAAAAAACACGTTTCATTTTTTGGCTCCATTGAATGCCTAAATTTAATTGTAATCTTTTATATTTAATAAAACACTAGTTACAAGATTTTAGAAGGAAAAAAACACTAGTATTTATCATATGAAGTTTTTTTCTAAAAAAGAGTAAAATATATGGTGAAATGTTTTTGGCTCTATAATAAATGTCCACTAAAACTCTGACAAAAAATGAAAAAATATAAAAGTACCTTCATATATAGGCAAAGGTTTAATCAAATGAGCTGTCTTTATTCTACTCATTAACGTCAATCGAATGAAACTGCAGCCTATATAAAAGTACCTTCATATAATAAGCTGCAGACTGCCGCCAATTAAATGCCACCAATAATTGAATTTTTAGTAGTGGTTACTGTCCCCAACCCATAAAAACTCATACAATTATTTCAGCAATTAAAGGCATCTGTCATTGTTAATTTTATTATCGTTACCCAACCCAAAAAAAAGACTATAACAAATAACCTTGGTCACTTTGCTTATTCTTTACGCTAACCCGTTTTTAGAAGACCATGGAGGATAAAGAGAACTCAAAGAGAAAAGCTAATAATATCGCAACGGTAAGTAGAATATTTATTACATTCAAAGTTATCTAGAGTTTATGAATACAACTACTGTGTAGAAATTAAGTGACTTATAGTTTATTTTAATAATCTTTATCTATAATTGATTTAGAGTCTATGAATTTTTTTTTGAAAACGTTAGTTTTTCTTATACTATAGCGCGAATATTCTATTATTTAAATAATGGTCAAGATCTTTTTAAAGGAAAAAAATAAAATAGCCTTATATTATACAAAAGTATGGATTGAGTATAAATGTTTAATGTTTCCATAATTTTTTCTTTATTTTAATCACTTTATTAGTATATATAACTATATGAATTTGTTTTAAGAAAAGTACAAAATGACTTTGTACTAGTGGAATATGGAATAGGTACGCATGATCAACAACTTTTTTTATTCTTATATATAACTATTATTAAAAGTTTTACCTGTATATGTTTACTTATATACATGTAAGAATATTACATCCATTTTTAGTATTTGATCATTATTGTTTTGTTATTATTTCCTTAAATGCCAAAGCTAGTTATATATCCATACTAATATATTTTTAATATCATAGATGCTATGATCTTCTATTCATAAAACCAAAGTTTTACAAATGTGTTATATAATGCAAAGCTATTTTAGTAAGATATGTTTATGAGATCTAAATTTTAATAACTGTAAATTAATCATTATTTGTTGAATTATACATATCAGTTTCGAGTGAATCAACAATAATTGACACTGGAAAGTTAGCAATATACATATCATCAAATTCAATAGGGTATAAACTATATATAAATTCATATGCAAAGAAATGATGAGTCAACAATGGGATTGATTTATGAAGTCAGAAAGTTTGAAAGCTATTTCCAAACTGATGTTATAAAAGTAATATGTGGTGCACATAATATAATGCATAATTTCCAGATACTTTTGAATCATGTAAATCAAAGACTTCAATTTTTAAAGGGTATTTCCTTATTTTTGTTTTATTTGACAGCAACATGGAATCTTTCAATTTCATTTTAATAAGTTTCCCTTAGTTGCTACAGAGTGAGTTCTCTCTTTGATCTATTGTCTGCCCACCAGATATACACCGAAATATTTCATTTAAACTATGTATTGTAGAAAAAAGCAATTTATAATCGAAATAAGACAAATAAGAGAGGGGATAGGTCCAATCTCAATCTTAAAATGGAAATGAGACAATTTTATCTCAGGCTTTAGATTGAAGACGAGACAAATCTCATCTTGGTATAAGAATAAAAATGGAACATATTTGATATCTCCTCATTTGTGATAGATTATTATTAGGATGAGACATCATTTTTAGTGTTTTAGAAGTCATAATAGTCGATTTTCTTGAGAATTAGCGCACTTTCCTATTTTGAGTCTTGATTTAGTGAAATAATATTTTTAGAGCATATTGGGTTTAATTGTTTATTTTAGTGTGAAGCTTTAAAGATAATTATGGAGATTAATTAGAGTCCAAGTCAAAGACTACAACTTATGGAAAGAGATTAGCATGGTAATTGGAGATAAGGAAACAAAAGCTAAAAAGATGGAAAAGGAAAAGTTGCCTAAATCTAGGATTCTGCAGTACACGCCTAAAGAAGTGGTGATTACTCCTACAAGGAAGCCGATTTTGGTAATTTTCTCTTATAGGGAACGTAGATAATTCTGTGAGGATTCTTTTGGTATATTATGGAGCAAAAACCGACAAATAACGAAGAAGATATGCTCAAAACTGTCCAGCTGTGTTTATCTTTATTCCCATACGAATTTGAGTTGGGCTAGGAGTCCAATACTTTATCTCTTCCTCAAGAAAACGAATTAGGTCTTCTAAACACCTATAAATACACCCTTATAGCTTACTTTACCGTTATCACTTCAGTCATTTCTATGAATTTATAATAAACTTACTTATACTGAGAGCTTTACTCATTTCTTTTACATTATAATAATAGCTAACCAAGTCCAAGTGCGTAATTTATTCTTTGGAACACTTGCATTTCTTTTGACAGGGATCAACCGTGCAATTAAAGCTAAAATATGTAACACGAATAACATGGTAAATTTGTTTAAGAATCATAATTACAACACATTGATTCCAGTATATAAAATCTCAAATATCATAAATAAAATTATTTTATGCTATGGATTTTATGATTATAATTCAAAAAAATGCTATATTCATGGTTTAATCAACATCAACAGTAATTAAATCCTAATGTAGATACTTCTAAATTCATTAAACAAAATAGACTATTATTTCAAAGTGAAAAAGCAATATTACACACCTTGTTAATGATGCCTTACTAGAAGATCGAACCACAATTTTAAGGAGAAGTTTTATTTTTCGGAAGAAGACAATGTCAGTTTATATTTTTCTTTTTAGGGGTTGAGAAGATGAAATATTATGTGGGAATGTATGGAGGGAAAATGGTAGAGGCAGTAGAATTAAAATGGTGAGAAATTATTCATAAAATAAAAAAATTAATTTATTCTTTTTTTTATATTGCTTTTTTATCTGTGATAAAAAATATTTAATATAATATGTGTTTAAGCTGGACTCCATCACATTTATCTAATTACTCAATAAATTATTATCATATTTATTTAAATATTATTTGTCACATAAAATACTTTAGTGTTTAATAAAATAGATTTAAAAAAACACGTTTCATTTTTTGGCTCCATTGAATGCCTAAATTTAATTGTAATCTTTTATATTTAATAAAACACTAGTTACAAGATTTTAGAAGGAAAAAAACACTAGTATTTATCATATGAAGTTTTTTTCTAAAAAAGAGTAAAATATATGGTGAAATGTTTTTGGCTCTATACTAAATGTCCACTAAAACTCTGACAAAAAATGAAAAAATATAAAAGTACCTTCATATATAGGCAAAGGTTTAATCAAATGAGCTGTCTTTATTCTACTCATTAACGTCAATCGAATGAAACTGCAGCCTATATAAAAGTACCTTCATATAATAAGCTGCAGACTGCCGCCAATCAAATGCCACCAATAAGTGAATTTTTAGTAGTGGTTACTGTCCCCAACCCATAAAAACTCATACAATTATTTCAGCAATTAAAGGCATCTGTCATTGTTAATTTTATTATCGTTACCCAACCCAAAAAAAAGACTATAACAAATAACCTTGGTCACTTTGCTTATTCTTTACGCTGACCCGTTTTTAGAGGACCATGGAGGATAAAGAGAACGCAAAGAGAAAAGCTAATAATATCGCAACGGTAAGTAGAATATTTATTACATTCAAAGTTATCTAGAGTTTATGAATACAACTACTGTGTAGAAATTAAGTGACTTATAGTTTATTTTAATAATCTTTATCTATAATTGATTTAGAGTCTATGAATTTTTTTTTGAAAACGTTAGTTTTTCTTATACTATAGCGCGAATATTCTATTATTTAAATAATGGTCAAGATCTTTTTAAAGGAAAAAAATAAAATAGCCTTATATTATACAAAAGTATGGATTGAGTATAAATGTTTAATGTTTCCATAATTTTTTCTTTATTTTAATCACTTTATTAGTATATATAACTATATGAATTTGTTTTAAGAAAAGTACAAAATGACTTTGTACTAGTGGAATATGGAATAGGTACGCATGATCAACAACTTTTTTTATTCTTATATATAACTATTATTAAAAGTTTTACCTGTATATGTTTACTTATATACATGTAAGAATATTACATCCATTTTTAGTATTTGATCATTATTGTTTTGTTATTATTTCCTTAAATGCCAAAGCTAGTTATATATCCATACTAATATATTTTTAATATCATAGATGCTATGATCTTCTATTCATAAAACCAAAGTTTTACAAATGTGTTATATAATGCAAAGCTATTTTAGTAAGATATGTTTATGAGATCTAAATTTTAATAACTGTAAATTAATCATTATTTGTTGAATTATACATATCAGTTTCGAGTGAATCAACAATAATTGACACTGGAAAGTTAGCAATATACATATCATCAAATTCAATAGGGTATAAACTATATATAAATTCATATGCAAAGAAATGATGAGTCAACAATGGGATTGATTTATGAAGTCAGAAAGTTTGAAAGCTATTTCCAAACTGATGTTATAAAAGTAATAAGTGGTGCACATAATATAATGCATAATTTCCAGATACTTTTGAATCATGTAAATCAAAGACTTCAATTTTTAAAGGGTATTTCCTTATTTTTGTTTTATTTGACAGCAACATGGAATCTTTCAATTTCATTTTAATAAGTTTCCCTTAGTTGCTACAGAGTGAGTTCTCTCTTTGATCTATTGTCTGCCCACCAGATATACACCGAAATATTTCATTTAAACTATGTATTGTAGAAAAAAGCAATTTATAATCGAACTAAGACAAATAAGAGAGGGGATAGGTCCAATCTCAATCTTAAAATGGAAATGAGACAATTTTATCTCAGACTTTAGATTGAAGACGAGACAAATCTCATCTTGGTATAAGAATAAAAATGGAACATATTTGATGTCTCCTCATTTGTGATAGATTATTATTAGGATGAGACATCATTTTTAGTGTTTTAGAAGTCATAATAGTCGATTTTCTTGAGAATTAGCGCACTTTCCTATTTTGAGTTTTGATTTAGTGAAATAATATTTTTAGAGCATATTGGGTTTAATTGTTTATTTTAGTGTGAAGCTTTAAAGATAATTATGGAGATTAATTAGAGTCCAAGTCAAAGACTACAACTTATGGAAAGAGATTAGCATGGTAATTGGAGATAAGGAAACAAAAGCTAAAAAGATGGAAAAGGAAAAGTTGCCTAAATCTAGGATTCTGCAGTACACGCCTAAAGAAGTGGTGATTACTCCTACAAGGAAGCCGATTTTGGTAATTTTCTCTTATACGGAACGTAGATAATTCTGTGAGGATTCTTTTGGTATATTATGGAGCAAAAACCGACAAATAACGAAGAAGATATGCTCAAAACGGTCCAGCAGTGTTTATCTTTATTTCCATACGAATTTGAGTTGGGCTAGGAGTCCAATACTTTATCTCTTCCTCAAGAAAACGAATTAGGTCTTCTAAACACCTATAAATACACCCTTATATCACTTGTAAATCACCCTAGCAATCCTTGCCTCATAGTAATTAGTTCTTAAGGTTTTATTCTTCCACTTTATTGTAGAGAGCAAGATGATGTCTTTTGTAATTTCTTTTAGTTTATTTCCTTCAGGTATGAACTAAACCTCCCATAGCTTGGGTTTTTCATATGTATAATCTATGAATTCTAATTCTTCTATCTAAGTTTCTTTGGGAATTGCATGTTTTAATCTTATATTAGCTACTTACCTTTATATTTGATTATGTGTTTTGATTTATTGTCTTTCCTAGAACTGATCACTTTAGGATTGTTTTAATAATAGTTAGATGGTCTCCTTAATTGGGTGTTTAACTATTGAACCACCACATAGCGTCTAGTGTCGATATTAGTTCTGACAAAACATGATTCTAACTAGATAGTCATTAGGGTTTGTTTTAATCACCATATCACCAATTGATTGTTGCGTTTGATTAGAGCCTTGGTAGCGCTTGATAACTCTAAGAGTGTAACCACGTCTTGGTTGTGCCATAGCCCCCTTAGTCGCTCTCAAGGTCTAAGGTATGGGAATTTAGAATCCTGACTAAGTATACCAAGAGCTAATATTCTCCCTTATTAACTAGATTTATAGATAGAATTAGAAGGATTAGTGCATACTAGCAAAACCTAAGCTATATCTCTCATCTCATATTCTTCATATTTTATTTTATTGCCTTAATTTTCTTAGTTTAATTTAGTAATTTCGAATTTCAATCTCTTTAATTTCTTGTCTTTTAAGTATTTACTTTTACTCATTATTGCTACCCATTCGACTAGCACACTTAAGTCCCTGAGAACGAATCTAACTTATCAACTAAAACTTCCATACGTACTGTAATACTTGCAGTACTGTGCCTGTCTAGGGTGAGAGTGCGTAGTTTTCTTGAGCTTTATTTGTATTAATTTTATCACACCCTTGGCGACACCAAGTTTTTGGCGTCGCTGTCGGGGACTTGTGTCTCGTTAGCGTGTGGGTTATCTATTTCGAGTAGTAGTTTTTAATTAGTTTTTATTTTTCAGTATTTAGTTTTTGTTTTTCCGGATTTACGCTTGTGGTTTGCTTTAGTCTTTTTCAGGTTTCAAAGTGTTTAATTCATGGCCTCCGTTAGCGGAGCCTGAGAGGCGCTTTAGAGTTTATAACAGACGTATTCGTGAGGAAAGATCCTTGAGAAGAGCTATGGCAGAACAATGTGATCCACTACTTGATGACCAACTTGGAGAAAATCCAAGAGGTCCACCACCACCACCACCACCACCTGGGGGTGGACAACTACCACTAGGACGAGGTAATGGACAGAATAACGTAATCAACAATCAACAGAATCGAGTGCAGCAAGATCTCCCTGGTCTTCATGTACCGTTTCATGTTCAACCAATCGGTTACCGTCCTCCAGAGATCAAGAATATCAAATTTAGACCCGATCCGGGTATGCTTAGTCAGTTTCAAAGTTTTGGACTCTACAGTGGTACAGCAATTCAAGATCCGGTAAGATCGATTCAGAAGTTCATGCAGATTTGTGATGCCTACAGTACTCCCGGTATTACACACGAGCAACTGTATTGTCATATGTTTTCGTTCTTCTTGACCGGTAGAGCTAGCGAATGGCTAGAAAGACAACCACCTGGAACAATTAATTCTTGGAGAGAACTTCAAGCCGCGTTCTTTAACCTTTTCTATCCGAAGAGCATGAGACTCAAAGATCAAACCGAGCTTGCAAGATTTTTTCAAGAAGATGGAGAAACAGTAGGAGAGTCATGGACATGATTTCAAAAAAAATTAGCTAGATGTCCTCTCCATGGTTATACCCCTGCTCTACAACTTGCGATATTCTATGAAGGACTTAATGATAAAGGTAGAGGGAAGGTGGATAACATTGGAAAGGGTAATTTTGTGTCCATGAACCATAATGAAGCTTCCGAGGTTTTAGAAAATATTATGGACCAAGAAAGAAGTTGGCCTTCAACGCGAGCTTCTGTAGCAAAGACCCAAGGAACGCTTCGTTTAGATGCAGAAATAGCGAACTCAGCTCAAATATCCGCATTAGAGAATCAAATCAAGGAGCTGAAGTTAGAGATGCAAAAGAATTTAGCCGCAGCGAACGTTGTACAAGAAACATAAGGTTGTCAACAATGTGGGGTTAACAATCATACATGGGAAGAGTGCGAATCAAATCCACAATCTGTTTACTTTATATCCAATCGAGGAGGCTATCAATGGGGTAACCGAAATCATCCGGGTATGCAGTACTCAAATCCACAAGGGGCCACAAATCCTGGTCATTATCAACCATGTCCCGAGAACAACTCTTTCCAACCAAGAGGTCAGTACGAAAACCAACATCAAAACAGATCTGCTACCCCTCAACAACCTGTTCAAGATGCCTATACCGATTCATTAGATCAGAAAGCTTTACCTCAATATCCTCAAGAATGATCCATGGATAATCAACAGATAGCACAAGCTCTGGACCGTTTGACCACGACTATGAACGCTCAGGAAGAGAAAGTCCGAGGACAAGATGCCGCACTTCAGATTTTAGGTACTCAAATAGCATAATTAAACAAAGTGCTAACAAATTTAATGGAACAGAAAGAAGTGAAGGCAATCGAAGGAGGTGATGACAATGTTGGGTTCGAAGCTTGCAAGGCTATTTGCCTTGAAATTGAAGAAGAAATGAAGGAAGTACCACATGCTGCCGTTAGTGTCGTGGAAGTTCCGAGTACCGAAGAAGAACCAACCAAGTCTAGCCCCGTGGAATCTGACTGTTCTGAGTTTCATGTGGAGGACGATTCAGAAGAGAAAGCCGAATTTATACAACTTTTGAGGAAGATGCAAGAGGAGATTCGATCGGTTATGGATTATCAAGCTGAGCTAAATTCGAAGGAGAAAGAAGATGAAGTTGCACCTGCTGTGCAAGAGGAGAAAGAAGAAGAGAAGGTGGAATCGCCACCTATTGTTCAACCAGTATCATCAACTATTCCTGATACAAATCCTACGGATGACACTAAACTCAAGACATTTGTAGAGGCGTATACACCCGAAAATATCAACGCCCAAATGCTTGAGATTGCAAAGAAAGGACTCACACCGCCACAAGTTTTATGCAAGTTATTCCTGAGAAAGAAGCGAGTGTAGAGATCCCAAAAGAGAATTTGAGAGTTTCAAGACGAAGGGAAAGAGAGCTACCAACAATGCTTAAAGATCCAGGAAGTTTCAACCTTCCTATTCAAATAAATGGTATGCTCAAGGTGAAAGCTATGTATGATGTGGGTTCTGGTGTGCATCTTATGCCTAAGTCCGTGTTCGAGAGACTTGAACTTCAGAAATCAGAGAAAACTCCAGTGAAGTTGCAGTTCGCTGACAACTCAGTTACGAGGACATGGGGAACAGTGGAGGACGTCTTAGTCTGTGCAAGTAGTATCGCCATCCCTACTGACTTTGTTATATTTGAGTTTGTTGCAGATAAGTAGGTTCCAATCATACTTGGACGGCCTTTCATGGCCACAAGTCAAAGTGTAATCATCTTCCAAGAAGGGACCATCACCCTTCATGCAAAGAATGTATCCGAGACCTTCTATGTCTTGGGTAAGAAACCGAGGAAGTTAGATCCCACCGTTCCTGTCATCCACAGCCTTTCACATCAAAAAGTCCCTCCTGAGAAGATCCACTTAAAGTCTGTGGATACTGAACCAAACATTGAGTTTGGGGTTGGCCATGAAGTTCTATGGAAAGCTCACAAATGCGAGAATAGGCCACGAAGTTTCAAAGACTCGTGGATGGGACCATTCATTGTCACTAAGGTTGTTTCAGCCAAGGTGATATAAATTCTCCCCAAAACTGGGGTCAAGCGCAGATTAGTTGACGTTCATAGCCTAACTCGTTGTTCGGGAGGCTATATTCGCAAATCTTGATAGAGGTAACACGTCCAACTTTGAAAGACGTTAAATAAAAGTGCTGTACGGGAGACAACCCGCAATTTTTTATGTTTTATGTCATTTATGTTTTTAGTTTAAGTTTAGTTGAGTTGTTTTTAGCTGATAATGCATATTTGAGAAAGGTATTAGTGTTTTTTATGCTTAGGTATTGGAGAAAACGAGTTAAGGAAGAAACAAAATTCGCCGGAAAGGATGCACCATCAGTGCGGTATACCGCACCTCAGCCGCGGTGCACCGCAGAGTAAGAAACCCGTGCCACGTGGTGGAGCCACGTGTTTTATACTGAGACGATAAAAATTGGAGCTGTTGGCTGCAGTAAACCGGACCCTAGTCCGTGCCCTGCATCGCAAGCCAAAAACACGTGCCACGGGGTTGCTGGCACGGGTATTTTGACGAAGGATGCTACAGAAGCCGCGGGGTCCCCCTGCTGTGTACCCCCTAGTCTGCACCCCTAGTCCGCGAGCCCAAAAACCCGTACCACGGGTTGCTACTACGGGTTTTATACCGAGGAGAAAATTTTGAGCAACGGAAGCTGCGGACTACTCCCGCGGGGTACCCCTAGTCCGCAGGCATGGTCCGCGCTGCACAGCTGGAGAGAGAAAGTTACAGGAATCAAGGTTATAAAGAGGTATAATGCTCATTAATCCGAATTTTATAAACCTTAAGCCTATTTCTCTTCTCCAAAACTCTCCCAACTCAATTGAAGCTCATCAAAACCTTCACCAATCATCAAAACACTACCCAATCATCAAGAAAAACACATCAAATCTTCTCACCACATCATTACAAAAGAGATTCAAGCACCCAATCCTCACCAAATCCATCAAATTGAAGAATCAAGAGCTCAATTTCACAAATTCATCCTACAATTTCTTAAATCCAAGCCTACCCATTACAAATCCACCTCACCCACATAGAGATTCATCATCAGTTCATCTTTACTAAGCCAAATCAAGCTTGTTCAACAAAAAATTCACAAGTTCAAATTTCAAGGGTTGCTAAAGCTTTGTGTTGGGGTTAATTGAGGATGACTAATAGAACAACAATATTAGCTAACAAGAGGGAGGTGGAGAAGAGCAAGGTATTGGATCCAATCAAGAAGAAATCAAATAACAAAGGTTCTAGTTCTAAATCAAAGGGTAAAGATAAAGTTGAAGATGGTGGTATAACTTTGTGTGATCGTAATGGTAAAAAGCTTTACTTTTATGCAAAGGAGAAAACACAATTCTCAAGGTACCACACCCAAGGAGAAAGAGGAAGCTTCAAGGGCCCTGAAAGCTTCTGCAGAGAAACAGTTAAAAGAACTACCTTTTGTTTATGAGAAAGTATTCAATGAAGAAGTTGGTGAAGGAGAATACAAGAGATTCTTAGAGCTTGGTGCGAAATTGGGTTGGTATACGTTCATGGTAAGACGTTCTGAATTATGTCATGAGTTAGTTTTGGAATTCTATTTAGGCCTCTCTAGCCGAGATAGTAAAGGTTGTGTTCTGATTAGAGGAAAGCTAGTTCCTTTCACAGTTGATGAGATTAGAAACCACTTCAAGTTTAAGAAATTGAAAGGTTGTTGCAAATTTGAGGAAGCGGTTGCTAAGCAAAAAATCTTTGATGAGGATCTACTTTTTGAGCATGTTTTAGACAAGGACAAAGTGCAATCACATAAGGGAGAATTGAAGGCACCTTGGCCTTACAAATATCTTCAAACGGATGCTAGAATTTGGCACAATTTCCGTATCCCTACTGTCTTTGGAAATACACGAACTTTGGATGTGACTATGAAGAACGCTTTACTTTTGGATTGTATTTTGAGAGGAGAAGAAGTTGATGTGGCACAGTTGATCTATGAGGAGGTGATACGATTTTCGGTCCCTCCTAAATCAGTTTATAATGTTAAATTTCCTACTTTGATCACGTGTCTTGTGCAAAAAGCGAATGTAACATTGGGTGAATAAGAGAAACTCGAATTTAAAGGGAGTTATATTGATAATGCTTGGATTAAAGATATCTTTCGAAGAGCGGGTTCTACGCAAGTCTCGAAAGAAGAAAAGGAGCAAAGTTGGCAAGAGAAGATGGAGGAGCGTTTAACAAAATTCGAAGCAGCTCAAACTTCCTTAGTCAATGATGTGGCACAAATCAACGCAAATCAAGTGCACATCATGAAACTCCTTGAGCAATTAACGAAGGGTCCAGTAATTCCTACCTAGGATATCAATGATGCGAGGCAATAAGCCTCGAGAGTATGTTCTCTTTCTTCCTTACCATTTCTGTAATTGCATTTATCTGCTAATTTTAATTTCTTTTTCGAGTCTTTTTTGAGTCGTGGGGACACGGCTCATTTTTGAGTTGGGGTGTGGGGATTCGTTGTCTCTCATCTCCATTTTTCTGTTTTTAGGTAGAAATTAAAATTTTTGATACATGAGAATTAGATATAGAGTGTGTTTAATAGCTTGAAAGTATAAGCTCAGTGAATTGATGATAGTAAGTAGTATGTTTATGAGCTATGTATTTGTATGCTTTGAGTATTTGCAGGAAAACACACGTTGATAGTAAAGAAAAGATTAGTGAGCAATGCGATATAAAGTATGTTCGATCTCAGGGAACCTTGAGAAGTGTGTAGGCCGTGAGATCCAAGCTAGTTGACAAACCATTTGATGAAAGTGCTAAAGGTAAGAAAATAAAGAAATTACATAGTGTAGAAAGTGATTAAGGCGGTTCTTTCATGTGTTGAAGCCTTTGAAGCCTTTTTATACCTTCTCACCTTGTGATTTTTGATTTATATGCTATATCCTTCTCAGCCCTTTCTAGCCTTTCTAAAGCTTTTTATTGAAACACGTTATAAGCCATATCCTTTAGATTTTAGGACTTTTCCATATGACCCGCACTCGAATCGCGATGCATAGACAATTGTTTTAGAGCTTGAGTTTGGGGTGGTGGGTCCACCATTATGGGAATTGTTATTTTATTGGGATTTTTTAAGCTTATTAATTGTACTTTGTGCTTTATATTGATGATGATTCACAGATTTTTATTGTATCCCTTTGCCGGGGTAATAGTGAATGAAAAAGAAGCTACGAGCTAAATTTGCCAACAATGGCATTAAAAGAAAAATATATATATATATATATATGAGAAAATAGCGTGATATCTCTACATTAAAAGAGAGTCATGGCTATAGAAAAAAATTGATTTGAAAAGAAAAGAAAATATATATATTCGGACCGGCAAAGTGGAATTTTTATATGAACATCATATGCTTTTATTGGGTTATTGGGGATGCTAAATTGTGCATCAAGGAATTCATTGGGTTGAGTGAGAAACGTTTTATGAGAGTAACTCAAGCTCTAGGGCGATTCGTTGATGGCTAGTGAGGAGGGAGCCAAAAGCTCACTCCAAATTATCCAAATATACTATCATACCGTCCCTAAGCCTAAATTACAACCTTAAAGACCTTGTGATTCTTTGCTATGTAATTGAGAAGTGATTGAGCCATTAGAGAGTAGTTGAGTGGATCTTGGAATACTAGTGAGGTTTGATGAACAATCTATAGCTCTTTTGGGGAACTGAGTAAAGTCCCAATCCTTCTTACATTGCGAAATTAATCTGATCTTGAATTCAAGCTGTGTTGACTGTGGATATGAGAAGTGTACAGGTATGTAGTTTATGAATATTATTGCATGAAATTTTCTGAGTTATGTGCTTTAGGTTTATTCTAAATATTCTGCTATGTTTTTCCCATTGTGTTAAGAATTTTATAAGCGTGTATTTATAGACTTCCCTTTGTTTCTATCTTTTATTGTATCGGGACGATACAACTTTGAGTTGGGGGTCTTGATGTCTCCTCATTTGTGATAGATTATTATTAGAATGAGACATCATTTTTAGTGTTTTAGAAGTCATAATAGTCGATATTCTTGAGAATTAGTGCACTTTCCTATTTTGAGTCTTGATTTAGTGAAATAATATTTTTAGAACATATTGGGTTTAATTGTTTATTTTAGTGTGAAGCATGGTAATTGGAGATAAGGAAACAAAAGCTAAAAAGATGGAAAAGAAAAAGTTGCCTAAATCTAGGATTCTGCAGTACACGCCTAAAGAAGTGGTGATTACTCCTACAAGGAAGCTGATTAAGGTAATTTTATCTTATAGGGGACGTAGATAATTCTGTGAGGATTCTTTTGGTATATTATGGAGCAAAAACAGACCAATAACGAAGAAGATAATTCTGTGAGGATTCTTATGCTTGCTGGACATATCAAAACGGTCCAGCAGTGTTTATCTTTATTTCCATACGAATTTGAGTTGGGCTAGGAGTCCAATACTTTATCTCTTCCTCAAGAAAACGAATTAGGTCTTCTAAACAACTATAAATACACCCTTATATCACTTGTAAATCACCCTAGCAATCCTTGCCTCATAGTAATTAGTTCTTAAAGTTTTATTCTTCTAGTTTATTGTAGAGAGCAAGATGATGTCTTTTGTAATTTCTTTTAGTTTATTTCCATCAGGTATGAACTAAACCTCCCATAGCTTGGGTTTTTCATATGTATAATCTATGAATTCTAATTCTTCTATCTAAGTTTCTTTGGGAATTGCATGTTTTAATCTTATATTAGCTACTTACCTTTATATTTGATTATGTGTTTTGATTTATTGTCTTTCCTAGAACTGATCACTTTAGGATTGTTTTAATAATAGTTAGATGGTCTCCTTAATTGGGTGTTTAACTATTGAACCACCACATAGCGTCTAGTGTCGATATTAGTTCTGACAAAACATGATTCTAACTAGATAGTCATAGGGTTTGTTTTAATCACCATATCACCAATTGATTGTTGCGTTTGATTAGAGCCTTGGTAGCGCTTGATAACTCTAAGAGTGTAACCACGTCTTGGTTGTGCCGTAGCCCCCTTAGTCGCTCTCAAGGTCTAAGGTATGGGAATTTAGAATCCTGACTAAGTATACCAAGAGCTAATATTCTCCCTTATTAACTAGATTTATGGATAGAATTAGAAGGATTAGTGCATACTAGCAAAACCTAAGCTATATCTTTCATCTCAAATTCTTCATATTTTATTTTATTGTCTTAATTTTCTTAGTTTAATTTAGTAATTTCGAATTTCAATCTCTTTAATTTCTTGTCTTTTAATTATTTACTTTTACTCGTTATTGCTACCCATTCGACTAGCACACTTAAGTCCCTGGGAACGAATCTAACTTATCAACTAAAACTTGCATACGTACTGTAATATTTGCAGTACTGTGCCTGTCTAGGGTGAGAGTGCGTAGTTTTCTTGAGCTTTATTTGTATTAATTTTATCACACCCTAGGGGACACCAATATTCTATCATAGTTTTAAATTAGATACGTGACAAATTTCATCTCAATCTTAGAATGGAGATAAGATAAATTTCATCTCAATCTAAACTTGAAAATGAGACAGGTTCCATCTCAATCGTAGAAAGAAGATGAGACAAACTCTTTCTCAGTTTTAATATTAGAGACGAGACAAATCTTTTCTCAAACTTAGCATAGAGTTGAAAAATTTCATCTCAATTTTTGTAGGAAAAATCTTACCACATGCACAATTTACAAAGATATTTCTATTTCTTATTTATTGTGGATAAAATCTCAAATTTATGTATCATATTTAAAAAAATTATATATGAAAACTATCATATTAAATTATTAATAATTTATCAAAAAACACTTATATTCCTATTATTGGATTCTCAAAAAGTTTAATGGGACAAATCCCATCTTAGTAGGACTGACATGAAAATCTCAACTCAATCTTTTAATTGAGATGACACAGATCTCATCCCAATCTTATAACATAGATGGGATAAAATTGAATTTTTTTACCCGAACCCCTACTAAAAAATGTTAAAAGTTGCCCTAGCCCCCTCATCACTTAAAAGGGAAAAAATAATAAATCTAAAAAAAAAATACATCAGTACTTGAAAAAAAATTATAAAATTTGTCCGTTCCCCGCTTAAAAGGTAATACATTGAAATAAAAAATCTGCCTCCTTAAGAGAAGCAAATCAAAATAAATAAATATCCCCTTCGAAAAGAAATAAAAATTGCTAATATAAAAATTCCCTCATCTAGGACCACTATTTCGAAAAAGGAAAACCCTAGAAATAAAATTCCACGGATAAATTTTTTTTGTCCCGTACCCCTTTTTGGAAATGAAAAAATTTCAAAAATTCCCTCTAAACCTTCGTTGGTAAAAAAGTATTTTATATTTGCTTTTGTTTTTTTAATTAATTAATATGTTTATTATTAATTAATTGTAGAAAATATCGATGAACTGTCTTGTTAATTAATAAATATAGCTACTATTTAATAGTTAGAAGGGTATGTTGGTAACTTTTACATTTATAATAATGTTTGATTTAAATTGGAAATTGATGTTTTTTAATAATTAAAGTGAGAATTGACTCTAAAAATATTATGTACCTACTAGTTATTACATGAATTATAAACCAAAGATATTGATAAAACTATATAATAAGAGAAATAATATATATTATTTCTTATTACATTGGAGAGGCCTTTGAATCGGGTAAGCTTTGAGATAATTGTAGAAACTTTGAACCACTCGAACAACTATTAACCGGTCAACCCTTGTGTTATACTTGTATTTATGTTTCTCGTTTTCCTTGAACATCTTTTTTTTCTTGGTTAATTCAAGTGTTATAGAAATTTATGCTGCAAAAGTCAGCATACTCCCAATAGCTAAGACTTCACGATCGATTTCTTTGTACTTTAACATAGGCATGAAATGAGGCTTCTGTGTCATCTTTTTAAACATATATATTTCTTCAAAGGTTGCCTACAGTGCCATGTTATTCACAAACCTTCTATGCCCCCACCTATTTACTTGCTGGGAGAAATATAATAAAAAGTATTATTAACAAAAAAACGTAGGAAAAAGTATTAACAGACTCATAGCTTTAATTCTTACTTGTAGTAGTAGCCTCATAAATTTTCTCTTTAAACCACATTGAAAGTGGTTCGTTATCCATCATTTCATCAGCTCTAATGTCGGTAGGATCTACAAACAAAATTGTATTGATAGTTACTCTATAAATCCACCACAAAAATGTCCACTATATCATGAGTTTATGTTTTTACCTATTATACTCAGATATTCTAGACACTTTATTGGTACCTTCATTCGACTTTCTCTTTTTCTCTTCACGATGATCTCTCCACATCCTAACTAGAAACCAAAGGAATCACAAACATCAAAATTACAATCATAAGCTCTATTAAAGCTTATTTGACACTATTTTTTCTTAATAAAAATAATTTATTTCCTATTATAATCTTAGTTCTAATTCTAAATAGTTTTCAAATTGCAAAAAATAAACATGAAATGAAAAAATATGTAATATTTATAAAATTTGAGTTTTTACTAAAAAAAAAATGTGTTATTAACAAAAAAATTAAGAATTGAAAAAAATACCTTTGTTGTTGAAAGTTTAATTAAAATATCATGGCCAAATCTGAGATACTATATAAAATAGTGCTTTTTCAAGGAGATATGAGGTAAGAAATTAAAAAAGGCACTTTTCACGGAGATTTGAGATCTAAACGGTCACGTTCTCTGCTTAAGAAACATAATAAAAAAAACGGGTTAAGAGATGAAACTGAGATAATGATTATTTGTGGTTGCCGCCTGTGAAATAGTCTTTTGATACAGGAAGAGACATTAGTGTTGTGATATATCTAAATGAAATTGGGTTAGAGTTTGATTCAAATAAACTAAGTAATTTATAGGGTTAAGTAAAATATTAACCCAATGAGTTAAGATTATTCCATAAGTAAGTAGATATAAGAACCATACTAGCGAAACATTTTTCTGGCCCAACCAAAATTTTATAATATCTTGTCCAAATTTTAAATTAATTGTAACCTGTCCTTATTCATTAAGTGTGTATTACCAAATAATTATTATTGATAAAACATTTCTAAAATATAGGTAATGACATTGGTTGTATCTTGGCGGCCTAACACTTCCTTAATTTTGATTTTCTTTTATTTTGTCATTAGGAGTTCATAACGGGTCTAATCTCACATCTTGGTATCATTGTCACATACTTTATATCATTCCCTTTATACCCAACTCTTTCACTAGGTTACCATTGTTGATAATATTTTTACCCAATTTCGGGCATTATTTGCTATATTATCTCTCTTTCTCACATTTATCACAACACTCTTTCTCATTTTTTGGGCTCATATATCACAAAGTTCAGATCCAGTCCTGGTTATAAATCACGTTTAAAAAGTGCTTCCTTATCATTGTCAAGGCACCCTCTACATACATACAACTTCCTGAATCTAAACACTAGGTCAGGTCCAAAGGGAGGTGCACTCCTGATGGCACTCTGATACTCATGATAACATATTCTTTTGACTCGAGGAGTTACAGAGGTCTGTAGACTATATAGTAACCACATCAATTATAAAAGAAATATAGAATGTACCCTATTCGAGAGTTGATATGGTATTTATAAAATTTTGTGGGTGCACCCAGGGTATGCACTTTAGACAAGGTGAGTTCACAACTTAGATCGTTGTGGGGCCATTGCAGTAAATGATTCTTCACGTGTAGCAAGACGCTACTCTCGCATGTTAGTTGCATTTGCAGCATTATTCCTTTGGAATATATATCCTCAGGTATGTTTGGTACTC
This sequence comes from Nemophila menziesii, assembly GCA_029959085.1. Classification (NCBI taxonomy): domain Eukaryota; kingdom Viridiplantae; phylum Streptophyta; class Magnoliopsida; order Boraginales; family Hydrophyllaceae; genus Nemophila; species Nemophila menziesii. The sequence continues at coordinate 58,857,985 of JARWIR010000005.1, read as the reverse complement.
CTTTATCCTCGGCAAATACGTATTACCCTCTACTTAGTGGTCATGTCTTATTTTTGCTACATTGGACTTCTCGTTGTTGATCAAGTATCGACTATTTATTTTAGCTTATCAATACTCTTCTGAATTTGTGTGTTTGGTATCCCTTACTTGGATATGATCAATACATAATCATTTGCCTCTTATGTGGTTTTCCAAGATAAGTGATTCTATAATTCTTTGATGTCACTTGTATACCACTTTCTTTCTTGTGTGTGTGTATATATATATATATATATATATATATATATATATATATATATATATATATATATATATTAACTTTTAAATAAACCAAAGTATTGTAAAAAAACGTAGTCCATACTCTAGTCCTCGGAGAAGGTACAAATTTCATCCCAATTTTATAATGGAGATGAGACAAATCGTAGAGGGGACGAATTTCATCTCAATCTTTGAATAAAAATATGATAAATTTTATTCAAACTCAAGATTAGAGATGAAACAAATCTCTTCTCAGTCTTAGAACGGAGATGAGACAAATTACAACTCAATCTAAAATTGATGATGAGACAAATTCCATCTAAATCGTAAAATGGAGATGAGACTATTTCAATCGCAATCTTATAATTAGAGATAACACAAATCACATATCAGTAATATAATGGGGATGACACAAATATGACTCCATATATTGTAGTGTAGTACCTTAATAGTGGCATGACTTCATTTATTCTTCCATCTTGACTGATGAATTGATAAAAATAAAATTGACGGGGACTTCAAGACCATCATCTCTTTCCTTTAAAATGTTCTACAGGTGCCTACGTCAAGAAAACTAGATTCATTAGTGTCATATATTGGATTCAACTTGTCAGTGTCTTCATCCATCTCATGAAACTCCTCATAGCCTCACTCACTAGACAATCTCTTGATGCCATAATGCTATTCCTTTTGCGAATAACACTGAAAGTCCCAAGACCAGTTCTCCTCATGCATCGTGCTTTTCAGAAAAAAGTGCTCAAGGACAAAGATTGAGTCTCCATTTGAGAAAATTAGAGGTTTTTAAACCTTTGGTGTCCTTGATGTTTCAGGCTGTATCAATATATGACAAAAAGAATTGACTGAATTTTTGGGATATTCTTCTTTCACTTTTCCCTCTCCACTGAAAACATTCAGCAGAGTATGCATGGGTGAACAAAGTAAGACATAATTATGTAGGGAATTGGTAAAATATGATGGGGTTCTCTAAAATGAGAGAAGATCTTGGTGACGCGTCCGATTCAACTCTCGAGATGAGATCGATTTTCACATAAAAGCTCGACAAGAAAAACAATGTAAACAAACTTGTTCATTTCCATACAAAGACTTGAAAGAAAATAAAAGTATAATCCGCAAGATAAGAATATTAATTAACAGTATTTAAAATTAACAATATTCAAGACTCAATTAATAACACACATTAACCGCCAGCGCTATTCTTAAGATTTAAAGATAAACAAAAAACAAACAAAGGACTGATTGATGATGTTCAGGAAAATGATGATATCGATGAGGTGCACGATGATGTTTATAGTCATATATAAGTCTAACAGAAATAATAAAGTAGAAAAAACCAATGAAGTAATACTAATAGTTACCAGATCTGGATGCTTAGCCTTAAGATACTTATTGTTAACTTTCACATGGTTTGCTTCTGACCTGCAAGCATAAGCAACACCATCATGAAAACTATCATTTACTTTGCATACAAAATTTACAATTATCGTAATATGTAAACATTATATAAGCATAAAGTTAGGCATAAAAAGTTAAACTGAGAAAGAAATTGCTGGATTACTGACATTTTAGCCTCTCACTAGACAATCTCTTGATGCCATAATGCTATTCCTTTTGCGAATAACACTGAGAGTCGCAAGACATTCAGAAAAAAGTGTTCAAGGATAGAGATTGAGTCTCCATTTGAGCAAATTAGAGGTTTTTAAACCTTTGGTGTCTTTGATGTTTCAGGCAGTATCAATATATGACACAGAGTATTGCCTGAATTTTGGGGATATTCTTCTTTCACTTTTCCCTGTGGGTCGACTGAAAATATTCAACAGCCCTATGTAGTAGTATCTAAGTAGGCATGGGTGAACAAAGTAAGATATAATTATGTAGGGGATTGGTAAAACATGATGGGGTTCTCTGAAATGAGAGAAGATCTTAGTGACGCGTCCGACTCAACTCTCAACATGAGATCGATTTTCACATAAAAGCTCGACAAGAAAAACAATGTAAACAAACTTGTTCATTTCCATACAAATACTTGAAACAAAATATAAGTATAATCCGCAAGATAAGAACATTAATTAACAGTATTTAAGACTCAATTACTAACACACATTAACAGCTACATTTCACCAGCGCTATTCTTAAGATTTAAAGATAAACAAAAAACAAACAAAGGGCTGATTGATGATGTTCAAGTACAACGATGATAACGACCCATTCATACTCCTTCTCCTCCTCCATTAACAAAGGTCTAAAATCTTATGACATACTTTTCATAGAAATCGATGAGCTGCACAATGAGAGAAGCATAGTGTAATCAGTTTGTGTTTATAGTCATAGATAAGTCTAACAGAAACAATTATGTAGAATAAACCAATGAAGTAATACTAATAGTTACCAGATCTAGATGCTTAGCCTTAAGATACTTATTGTTAACTTTCACATGGTTTCCATCTGACCTGCAGGCATAAGCAACACCATCATGAAAGCTATCATTTACTTTGCCTAAAAAATTTACAATTATGGTAATATGTAAACACTATATAAGCATAAAGTTAGGCATGAAAAGTTAAACTGAGAAAGAAAGTGCTGGATTACTAACATTTTAGCTTCCTCAGAGTCACGTTTAGGATATTATTCACCAGTGAACATGAATAGTCTAAAGGGGCGATGATCTCAGTGATAGTGTCTAATTTGTAGCCACCTTGACCCTTCATGTAGGGTCCGCATCCGTAGCCATGCCTGCTTGCCTATCTTCCTGAGCAGGTCCCACATCAATCCTTATTGTCTCGGTAGCCATAGTTGGCGTCTCTTCTGGTACTGTTTTCTTGGAACTCGTACCTCCATTCTTTCGCACTCTTACTTCCGTTCTTTCGCTTACCTTAACGCCTTGATTGCGTTTTGCCTGACCTCAAACTTCACAATCCAAAAACATTATAAAATTTAAATCAAAATAGAAGACCCGAAGGCTATTTTTTGTTTAGACTTTAGATCATTCCTTTAGGTTTAATTGCATGATTGGTCCTATATTATGCAAATCATCCCAATATACCCCTAGTGTTTTAATAAGTTTCTAAAACACAGTTTGTGTATGGCTATTAGTAAAACAGGAGGACCAATGTTCTCTATTCACTCTTTCTTTAATTAATAAGAAATGTACATTATTTAAAACTTATAGAATAATTAAATCAAAATTAGAGACTAATTAATTTTTTTTTGCCATAATATGGCACGTAACATGGATAATCTAACAATGAATATATGATTTAAACAAACAAAATTCAAAACAAGAAGATAGGATGGTCTCCCAGGTTAAAAAACGTTAAAAATATTAGATCAAAATCAGCAGGTTGCAAAAGAAGAGAGACTATTTTTCTTATAGATTTTTCACTAAAAATATTTGGAACATTTCCCCTAATTCAATAGCAATCTTATAATTAGAGATAACACAAATCACATATCAGTAATATAATGGAGAAGGCACAAATATGACTCCATATATTGTAGTAGTGCCTTAACAGAGGCATGAAATGTTATTCCTAATTCGAAATAGTTTTCAAATTGTAAAAATAAACATGAAATGAAAAAATATGTAATATTTATTAAAATTGAGTTTTTGCTAAAAAAACATGTGTTATAAACAAAAAATTATGAATTGAAAAAAATATCTTTGTTGTTGAAAGTTTAATTGAAATATTATGGCCAATGATCTGAAATACTAAAAAAATAGTATTTTTCCAAGAAGATCTGAGGTAAGAAATTAAAAAAGGGACTTTTCACGGAGATCTGAGATCTAGACGCCCACGTTCTTAAACGTAATAAAAAAATGGGTTAAGAGATAAAACTGAGATAATGATTGCTTGTGGTTGCCGCCTGTGAATAGTCTTTTGATGCTGGAAGAGATATCAGTGTGATGATATATCTAAATGAAGTTGGGTTTTTTCTGTCCTAACCAAATTTTATAACATCTTGTCCAAATTTTAAATTAATTTTAACTCGTCTTTGTTCATTAAGTGATTATTTGAAAAAAAATTATTATTGATAAAACATTTCTAAAATATAAGTAATGTCAATGGTTGTATCTCGGCGGCCGCGCACTTCCTTAACTTTGATTTTCTTTTATTTTGTCATTAGGAGTTCATAACGGGTCTAATCTCACGTCTTGGTATCATCGTCACATAATCTATATCCTTCCCTTTATACCAACTCTTTCACTAGGTTACCATTGTTGATAATTGCTTTACCCAATTTCGGGCATTATTTGCTATATTCTCTCTCTCTTATTCACATTTATCACAACACTCTTTCACATTTTTTGGGCTCAAATATAAACCCAACTCATATATCATAAAGTTCAGATATAGGCCTGGTTATAGATCACCATTACAAAGCACTTCCTTATCATTGTCGAGACACCCACTACATACATACAGCTTCCTGATTATAGACACTAGGTCATGTCCAAAGGGAGGTGCACTCTGATACTCATGTTAAGGTATTCTTATGACCCGAGGAGTTACAAAGGTTTGTAGACTATGTGGTAACCATATCAATTTTAAAAGAAAGATAGAATTTACCCTATTCGGGAGCAGATATGGTATTTATAAAATGTTGTGGGTGCACGCATGTGGCTGGGTGTGCACTTTGGACAAGGTGAGTTCACAACCGCCGTAAATGATTCTTATTGTGTAGCAAGATGCTACTCTCACATGTTAGTTGCATATGCAGCATTATTTCTTTGGAATATATGTCCTCAGCTATGTTTGGTACTCCTCTATCCTCGGTAAATACATATTACCCTCGACTTAGTGGTCATGTATTTTTTTTGCTACGTGGGACTTCTCGTGGTTGATCAAGCATCTACTATTTATTTTAGATTTTCATTACTCTTCTGAATTTGTATGATTGGTATCCCTTACTTGGATATGATCAAAACCGAATCATTTTCCTCTTATGTGGTTTTCCAAAATAAGCGATTCTTTATTTAGTTGATGTCAATTGTATAACACTTTCTTTATTGTGTGTGTGTGTATATATATATATATATATATATATGAACTTTCAAATAAAACTAAGTATTGTACAAAAAAAAAGTCCATACTCTAGTCCTTAGAGAAGGAACAAATTTCATCTCAATTTTATAATGGAGATGGGACAAATCAGAGAAGGGACATGTCATCTCAATCTTTGAATAAAAATATGACAAATTTCATTCATACTTAAGATCAGAGATGAAAAAAATCTCTTCTCATTCATAGAATGGAGATGAGACAAATTACATCTCGATCTAAAATTGATAATGAGACAAATTTCATCTCAATCGTAAAACGGAGATGAGACTAATTCAATCTCAATCTTATAATTAGAGATAACACAAATCACATATCAGTAATATGATGTGGATGGCACAAATATGACTCCATATATTTTATATATGATCAATAAGATTGTTTTTTAACGACTAAGCCTTTTGGTTTACTGTCCCCTAACCCATAAAAACTCATACAATTATTTCAGCAATTAAAGGCATCTGTAATTGTTAATTTTATTATCGTTACCCAACCAAAAAAAATACTATAACAAATAACATTGGTCACTTTGCTTATTTTTTACACTAACCCGTTTTGAGAAGACCATGGAGGATAAAGAGAACTCAAAGAGAAGAGCTAATAATATCGCAAACGAGGAAAGTAGAATATTTATTAAATTCAAAGTTATCTAGAGTTTATGAATACAACTTCTGTGTAGAAATTAATTGATTTATAGTTTATTTTAATAATCTTTATCTATAATTCATTTAGAGTCTATGGATTTTTTTTGTAAAAACGTTAGTTCTGCTTATACTATAGCGCGGATATTCTATTATTTAAATAATGGTCAAGATCTTTATAAAGAAAACAAAGAAAATGGTCTTATAGTATACAAAAGTATGGATTGAGTATAAATGTTAAATGTTTCCATAATTTTCTTTATTTTAATCACTTTATTAGTATATATAACTATATGAATTTTTTTTAAGAAAAGTACAAAACGACTTTGTAGTACTGGAATATGGAATAGGTACGCATGATCAACAACTTTTGTTATTCTTATATATATAACTATTATCAAAAGTATTACCTTTATATGTTTAATTATATAGATGTAAGAATATTACATCCATTTTTATTATTTGATCATTACTGTTTGGTTATTATTTCCTTAAATGCCAAAACTAGTTATATAGCCATAATAATATATTTTTAATATCATAGATGCTATAATCTACTATTCATAAAACAAAAGTTTTACAAATGTGTTATATATCAAAAGCTATTTTAATAAGATAACTGTAAATTAATCATTCTTTGTTGAATTATACATATCAGTTTCGAGTGAATCAACAATGATTGACACAGGAAAGTAAACAATATACATATCATAAAATTCAATAGAGTATATACTAAATATAAATTCGTATGCAAAGAAATGATGAGTCGGCAATGTGATTGGTTTATGAAGTTAGAAAGTTTGAAAACTATATTCAAACTGTGTAGCACATAATATAATTCATAGTTTCGAGATACTTTAGAAACATGTAAATCAAATACTTCAACTGTCAAGGGTATTTCCTTAGTTTTGTTTTGTTTCACAGCAACATGGAATTCTTCAATTTCATTTTAATAAGTTTCCCTTAGTTGCTATCTAAGAGTGACTTCTTTTGATTTTCTTCTATTTTGTCATCACGAGTTCATAACGGGTCTAATCTCATGTCTTGGTATCACTGTAACATACTCTATATCATTTCCTTTATACCCAACTCTTTCACTAGGTTACCATGGTTGATAATATTTTTACCCAATTTCGGGCATTTTTTGCTATATTCTCTCTCTTTTTCACATTTATCACTATACTCTTTCTCATTTTTTGGGCTCATATATCACAAAGTTCAGATCTAGACCTGTTTATAGATCATCATTACAAAGTGCTTCCTTATCATTGTCGACGCACCCACTGCATACATACAACTTCATGAATTTAGACACTAGGTCAGGTCCACATGGATGTGCACTCCTGATAGTACTCTAATACTCATAATAACATATTCTTATAACCCGAGGAGTTACAGAGGTTTGTGGACTATATAGTAACCACATCAATTATAAAAGAAATATAGAATGTACCCTATTTGGGAGTAGATATGGTATTTATAAAATGTTGTGGGTGCACGCAAGTGGTTGGGTGTGAACTTTAGACAAGGTGTACTCACAACTTAGATCGGTATGGGGCCATTATACCGTAAATGATTCTTCATGTGTAGCAAGACGCTACTCTCACATGTTAGTTGCATTTGTAGCATTATTCCTTTAGAATATATGTCCTAGGCTAAGTTTGGTACTCCTCTATCCTAGGCAAATACATATTACCCTCGACTTGGTGGTCATGTCTTTTTTTGCTACGTGGGACTTCTAATGGTTGATCAAGTATCGACTATTTATTTTAGCTTATTAATACTGTTCTGAATTTATGTGATTGGTATCCCTTACTTGGATATGATCAAAATTGATTCATTTGCCTCTAATGTGGTTTTCCAAGATAAGTGATTCCATATTTCTTTGATGTCGGTTGTATAACACTTTCTTTCTTGTGTGTATATATATATGAACTTTCAAATAAAACTAAGTATTGTACAAAAACGCAGTCATTAATCTAGTCCTCGGAGAAGGTAAAAATTTCATCTCAATTTTATAATAGAGATGAGACAAATCAAAGAGGGGACGACTGTCATCTCAATCTTAGAATAAAAATATGACAAATTTCATTCAAACTTAAGATCGGAGATGAAGCAAATTTCTTCTCAGTCTTAGAATGAAGATGGGACAAATTACACCTCGATCTAAAATTGATGATGAGACAAATTCCATCTCAATCGTAAAATGGAGATGAGACTAATTCAATCGCAATCTTATAATTAGAGATAACACAAATCACATTTCAGTAATATAATGGATATGGCACAAATACGACTCTATATATTTTATATATGATCGATAAGATTGTTTTTTAACGGCTAAGCCGTTTGGTCCCCAACCGATAAAAACTCATACAATTATTTAAGCAATTAAAGGCATCTGTCATTGTTAATTTTATTATCGTTACCCAACCAAAAAAGAAGACTATAACAGATAACCTTGGTCATTTTTCTTATTTTTTATGCTCACCCATTTTCAGAAGACCATGGAGGATAAAGATAACTCAAAGAGAAGAGCTAATAATATCACAACTGAGGTAAGTAGAATATTTATTACATTCAAAGTTATCTAGAGTTTATGAGTACAACTTCTGTTTAGAAATTAAGTGATTTATAGTTTATTTTAATAATCTTTATCTATAATTGATTTAGAGTCTATGACTTGTTTTTGTGAAAACGTTAGTTTTTCTTATGCAATAGCGCGGATATTCTATTATTTAAATAATGGTCAAAATCTTTTTAAAGAAAACAAAGAAAATAGCCTTATATTATAAAAAATATGGATTGAGTATAAATGTTTAATGTATCCATGATTTTCTTTATTTTAATCACTTTATTAGTATATATAACTATGTGAATTTTTTTAAGAAATGTACAAAATGACATTGTAGTACTCGAATATGGAATAGGTACGCTTGATCAACAACTTTCATTATTATTATATATAACTATTATCAAAAGTATTACTTTTATATGTTTACTTATATACATGTAAGAATATTAAATCTAATTTTAGTATTTGATTATTATTGTTTGGTTATTATTTCCTTAAATACCAAAACTATTTATATGTACATAATAATATATTTTTACTATGATAGATGCTATAATCTTCTATTCATAAAACCAAAGTTTTACGAATGTGTTATATAATGTAAAGCTATTTTAATAAGAAAACTGTAAATTAATAATTCTTTGTTGAATTATACATACCAGTTTCGAGTGAATCAACAATGATTGACACAGGAAAGTTAACAATATACATATCATAAAATTTAATAGAGTATATACTAAATATAAATTCATATGCAAAGAAATGATGAGTCGGCAATGGGATTGGTTTATGAAGTTAGAAAGTTTGAAAACTATTTTCAAACTGTGTAACACATAATATAATTCATAATTTCGAGATACTTTTGAATCATGTAAATCAAATAATTCAACTGTCAAGGGTATTTCCTTAATTTTGTTTTGTTTCACAACAACTTGGAATTCTTCAATTTCATTTTAATAAGTTTCCCTTTGTTTGATCTATTGTCTGCCCACCAAATATAGACCAAAATATTTTATTTAAACTATGTATTGTACAAAAAAACACTCCAAATTCTATTCTTTAGAGAAGGGACAAATCCAATCACAATTTATAATAGAAATGAGAAAATTAGGAGAGGGGATAGGTCCAATCTCAATCATAAAATGGAAATTTGAGACAAATTTTATTCCATGCTTAGGATTGAAGATGAGACAAATCTCATCTTAGTATTAGAATAAAAATGGAACATATTCCATCATAGTTTTATATTAGATATGTGACAAATTTCATCTCAAACTTAGAATGTAGATAAGATAAATTCCATATCAATCTAAACTTGAAGATGAGACAGATTCCATCTCAATCGTAGAAAGAAGATGGGACAAACTCTTTCTCAGTTTTAAAATCGGAGACGAGACAAATCTTATCTCAAACTTAGCATAGAGCTTAAAAATTCCACCTCAATTTTTGTACGACAAATCTCACATGCACAATTTACAAAGATAATTTTATTTCTTATTATTGTGGATTAAATCTCAAATTTATGTATCATATTTAAAAAAATAATAGATGAAAACTATCATATTAAATTATTAATAATTTATAAAAAACGCTTATCTTCCTATTATAGGATCTTCAAAAACTTTAATGGGACAAATCCCTAGGAGTGACATGAAAATCTCATCTCAATCTTTGAATAGAGATGATACAAATCTCGTCCCAATATTATAAGGTAGATGGGATAAAATTTAATTTTTATACCCCCAATCCCAACTAAAAAAAATGATAAAACTTGCCCTACCCCCCCCCCCCCTCATCCCTTAAAACAAAAAATAATCTGAAAATAAAATAAACTCCTACGCTTCTCGTTGAAAAAGAAAAAAAATTATAAAAAAGTATTTTTCCCACAATCCTTGGCTGGAAAAGATAAAAATCTTAAAATAAAAAAATTTACATCCATAATTGAAAAAAATTATAAAATTTGTCCCTTTCCCGCTGGAAAGGTAAAACGTTGAATAGAAAAATTTACTGTCTTATGAGAAACTAATCAAAAATAATAATTATCCCCTTCCAAAAGAAAAATAAAATTGATAATATAAACATTTTTTTATCTAGGACCCCTCTTTTGAAAAGGAAAAACTCTAGAAAAAAATTTCCCCAGCTGTTGGATAAAAAAATTTGTCCAGTACCCCTTTTTGGAAAAGAAAAAATTTAAAAAACTCCCTCAAAACCTTCGTTGGTAAAAAAACATTTTATATTTGTTTTTGTTTTTTAATTAACTAATACAATTATTATTAATTGATTGTAGAAAATATTGGTGAACTGACTTATTAACTAATAAATATAGTTACTATTTAATAGTTAGAAGGGTATCTTGGTAACCCTTACATTGATAATAATGTTTAATTTAAATGAGAAATGGAGCTTTGTTTAATAATATGAGTGAGAATTCTCTCTAAAATTATTATGTACCTACTAGTTAATACATGAATTATAGACCAAAGATATTGATAAAACTATATAATGAGATAAATAATATATATATATATTATTTCTTATTACATTGGAGAAGCGTTTGAAACGGGTAAAATTTGAGATAATTGTAGAAACTTCGAACCACTAGAACAACTATAAACCCGTCAACCCTTATTTTATACTTGAATTTATGTTTCTCGTTTTCCTTGAACATCTTTTTTTCCTTTGTTAATTCAAGTGTTATAGAACTGCAAAAGTTACCATACTCCCAATAGCTAAGCCTTCACAATCTATTTATTTGTACTTTAGAAGAGGCATGAAATTAGGCTTTCAGTGGCATCTTTAAAAACACATCCATTTCTTCAAAGGTTGCCCACTGTGTCATGTTCTTCACAAACCTTCTATGCCCCCGCCACTTCCTCGTTTCTTAAATATTTCCTTGCTGGGAGAAATATAATAAAAAGTATTGTTAACCAAAATAAAAAACGGAAGAGAAAGTATTAACCAAGTTACAACTTTAATGCTTACTTGTAGTAGTACCCTCGTGCAGGTTCTCTTTAAACCAAATTTAATGTGGTTTATTATCCATAATTTCATCAGCTCTACTGTGGGTAGGATCTAGAAACAAAATTGTATTGATAGTTACTCTTTAAGTTCACCACAAAAATGCCCACCATATGAGGAGTTTATGTTTTTACCTATTATCAGATATTCTAAACTCTTTATTGGTACCTTCATTGGTCTTTCTCTTTTTCTCTTCGTGATGATCTCTCCACCTCCTAACTGGAAACCAAAGGAATAACAAACATCCAAATTACAATCATAAGATCTAGTATAGCTTATTTGAAACTTTTTTTCTTGATAAAAATACTTAATTTTATATTTAAATCTTATTTCTAATTATAAATATTTTTCAAAGTGTAAAAATAAACATGAAATGAAAAAATATAATATTTATTAAAATTGTTTTTTTTAAATATGTATTATTAAAAAAAATTAGGAATTGAAAAAATACATGTAGTTGAAAGTTTAATTGAAATATCATGGCCAACGATCTGAGATACTAAATAAAATATTTCTTTTTTCACCGAGATCCGAGGTAAGAATATTAAAAAAACATAATACAAAAAAATGTGGGTTAAGAGATGAAATTGAGATAATGATTGCTTGTGGTTGCTGTTGTGAATAGTCTTTGGATGCTGGAATAGATATTAGTGTAATGTTATATCTAAATGAAACCACTATGTATTTTATAGGGTTAAGTAAAATTTTAGCCCAAAGAAATTAAGATTTGCCCATACGTAAGTAAATAAAAAGAACCATACTAACTTAGCATTTGTCTGGCCCAACCCATATTTTATAACATCTTGTCCAAATTTTAAATTAACTGTGTAACCAGTACTTATTCATTAAGTGGTTATTTGCAAAAAAATATTATTGATAAAACATTTCCGAAATATAAGTAATGACAATGCTTGTATCTCTCAATATTGGGTCGTTTTACATATTCGGCGGTACTTCCTTAACTTTGATTTTCTTTTATTTTGTCATTAGGAATTCATAACGGGTCTAATCTCACGTCTTGGTATCATTGTCACACACTCTATACAATATCCTTTATACCCAACTCTTTCACTAAGTTACCATGGTTGATAATATTTTACCGAATTTCAGGCATTATTTGATATATTCTCTCTTTTTTCACATTTATCACAACACTTTTCCTCATTTTTTGGGCTCAAATATACACCCGACTCTTATATCACAAAGTTCATATCTATGCCTTGTTATAGATCACCATTACAAATCTTTTCCTTATCATTGTCGAGGCACCCACTACGTAGACACAACTTCATGAATCTAGACACTAGGTCAGGTCCAAAGGGAGGTGCACACCTGATGGCACTCTGATACTCATGATAAGGTATTCTTATGACCCGAATAGTTACAGAGGTTTGTAGACTATATAGAAATCACATCAATTTTAAAAGAAAGATAGAATGTACCCAATTCGAGAGTAGATATGGTATTTATAAAATGTTGTAGGTGCAAGCATGTGGCTGACATGGGTCTGCACTGTAGACAACGTTGTGGGGCCCTTGCCATAAATAAATCTTCATGTATAGCAAGATGCTACCCTCACATGTAAGTTGCATGTGCAACATTATTCCTTTGGCTTATATGTCCTCAGGCAAGTTTGGTACTCCTCTATCCTCAGATCCATATTACCCTCGCCTTGGTGGTCATATCTCTTTTTGGCTACATGGGACTTCTTGTAGTTGATCAAGTATCGACTATTTATTTTAGCTTATCAATACTCTTCTGAATTTGTGTGATTGGTATCCTTACTTGGATATGATCAAAACTTATTCATTTGCCTCTTATGTGGTTTTCCAAGATAAGTGATTCTTTATTTATTTGATGTCAGTTGTATAACACTTTCTTTATTGTGTGTGTGTATATATATGTATATGAACTTTCAAATAAAACTAAGTATCGTACAAAAAAGTAGTCCATACTCTAGTTCTCGGAGAAGGTACAAATTTCATCTCAATTTTATAATAGAGATGGGTCAAATCAGAGAAGGAACGAATGTCATCTCAATCTTAGAATAAAAATATGACAAAATTCAGTCAACCTTAAGATCAGAGGAGAAACAAATCTCTACTCAGTGTTAGAATGGAGATGAGACAAATTACATCTCAATCTAAAATTGATGATTAGACAAATTCCATCACAATCGTAAAATGGAGATGAGACTAATTTAATCTCAATCTTATAATTAGAGATAACACAAATCACATATCAGTAATATAATGGGGATGACACAAATATGACTCCATATATTGTATATATGATCAATAAGATTGTTTTTTAACGGCTAAGCCTTTTGGTTTACTGTACCCCAACCCATAAAGACTCATACAATTATTTCAGCAATTAAAGGCATCTGTCATTGGTAATTTTATTATCGTTACCCAACCAAAAAATGACTATAACAAATAAACTTGGTCACTTTGCTTATTTTTTACCCTGACCCGTTTTCAGAAGACCATGGAGGATAATGAGAACTCAAAGAGAAGAGCTAATAATATCGCAACTGAGGTGAGTAGAATATTTATTAAATTAAAAGTTATCTAGAGTTTATGAATACAACTTCTGTGTAGAAATTAAGTGATTTATAATTTATTTTAATAATCTTTATCTATAATTGATTTAGAGTCTTTGAATTTCTTTTGTGAAAACGTTAGTTTTGCTTATACTATAGCGTGGATATTCAATTATTGAAATAATGGTCAAGATCTTTTGAAAGAAAACAAAGAAAATAGCCTTATAGTATACAAAAGTATGGATTGAGTATAAATGTTTAATGTTTCCATAATTTTCTTTATTTTAATCACTTTATTAGTATATATAAAAATATGAATTTTTCATAAGAAAAGCACAAAACGACTTTGTAGTACTGGAATATGGAATAGGTACGCATGATCAACAACTTTCGTTATTCTTATATATAACTATTATCATAAGTATTACATGTATATGTTTACTTATATACATGTAAGAATATTACATCCATTTTTAGTATTTGATCATTATTGTTTGGTTATTATTTCCTTAAATGCCAAAACTAGTTATATATCCATAACAATATATTTTTAATATCATAGATGCTATAATCTTCTATTCATAAAACCAAAGTTTTACAAATGTGTTATATAATGAGATATGTTTGTGAGATCTAAATTTTAATAACTGTAAATTAATCATTCTTTGTTGAATTATACATATCAGTTTCGAGTGAATCAACAAAGTTTGACTCTGGAAAGTTAGCAATATACATATCATCAAATTCAATAAAGTATATACTAAATATAAATCATATGCAAATAATTGATGAGTCATCAATGAGATTGGTTTATGAAGTCTGAAAATTTGAAAGTTATTTTCAAACTGATGTTATTAAAGTAATCTGTGGTGCACAAAATGTATTACCTAATTTCGAGATACTTTTGAATCATGCAAATCAAAGACTTCAACTGTTAAGGGTATTTCCTTAATTCTATTTTATTTCATAGCAACATGGCATCTTTCAATTTCATTTTAATAAGTTTCCCTTAGTTGCTACCTGAGAGTGAGATCTTTCATTGATCTATTGTCTGCCCACCAGATATATAGCAAAATATTTCATTTAAACTATGTATTGTACAAAAAAGCACTCCAAATTCTAGTCTTTAGAGAAGGGACAAATCCAATCACAATTTATAATCGAAATGAGACAAATAAGAGAGGGGATAGGTCCAATCTTAATCTTAAAATGGAAATTAGACAATTTTATCTCAGAGTTAAGATTGAAGACGAGACAAATCTCATCTTGGTATAAGAATAAAAATGGAACATATTCCATCATAGTTTTAAATTAGATATGTGACAAATTTCATCACAATCTTAGAATGGAGATAAGATAAGTTCCATCTCAGTCTAAACTTGAAGATGAGACATAATCCATCTTAATCGTAGAAAGAAGATTGGACAAACTCTTTCTCAGTTTTAATATTAGAGACGAGAGAAATCTTATCTCAAACTTAGCATAGAGTTGAAAAATCCCATCTCAATTTTTGTAGCACAAATCTCATCACATGCACAATTTACAAAGATACTTTTATTTTTTATTTATTATAGATTAAATCTCAAATTTATGTATCATATTTACAAAAATTATAGATGAAAAGTATCATATTAAATTATTAATAATTTATTAAAAAACGCTTATCTTTCTATTATTGTATTCTCAAAAAATTAATGTGATAAATCCCATCTCAGTAGGACTAGCATGCAAATCTCATCTCAATCTTTGAATAGAGATGGCACAAATGTCATCCCAATCTTATAATGTAGATGGTATAAAATTTAATTTTTTTACCCCAACCCCTACTAAAAAAGAAAAAATGATAAAAGTTGCCCTAGCCACCCTCATCCCTTAAAAGAAAAAATATAATCTAAAAAAAATAAATTTTTTTTTTTTTTTTTGTCGAAAATATAATATATTAAAAGGAAATAACATACGGTTACAAAAGACCAAGTCTAACCAATCCCCTTAGAAGGAGCGTTGGTTTGGACAAGGTTAACAAGTTGGGGAGAGGGGTTTGAAGCCCAATTGCCAAGCAAATTGCCTTTTAGCAAATTGAAAAGAAAAAAATTATAATAATTTTTTTCCAACTGGCCCCAGAAAAAATAAAAAATCTAAAAATAAAAAAAATTACATCAGTACTTAAAAAAAAATTATAAAATTTGTTCCTTCCCTGCTGAAAAGGTAAAAAGTTGAAACGAAAAATCTGCCACCTTAAGAGAAACAAATCAAAAAAAAATATCCCCTTCAAAAAGAAATAAAAATCGCTAATATAAAAATTTCCTCATCTAGGACCCCTCTTTCGAAAATAAAACCCGAGAAATAAATTTCCACAGCTGCTGGATAAAAACAATTTGTCCGGTACCCCTTTTTAGAAAAGAAAAAATAATAAAAATTGGCTCAAAACTTTCTTGGTAAAAAATATTTTATATTTGCTTTTGTTTTTTAATTAATTAATATAGTTAATATTAATTGATTGTAGGAAATATCGGTGAACTGTCTTGTTAATTAATGAATATCGTTACTATTTAATAGTAAGAAGGGTATGTTGGTAACTTTTACATTTATAATAATGTTTAATTTAAATGGAAAATTGATGTTTTTTAATAATTTAAGTGAGAATCGTCTCTAAAAATAATATGTACCTACTAGTTATTACATGAATTATAGATCAAAGATATTGACAAAACTATATAATGAGAGAAATAATATATATATTATTTCTTATTACATTGGAGAGGTGGTGGTCCTTTGTGTGTTCTAAATTAAATGCAAATAATAATCGAACCACAACCGCAAGTGTACGGTTGTCCCAAGTAGTATATCTGATAATACAGATTCGTTCCAAGGACGGATGGTTGATCACAATGTTTAGCAAGTAGTGATTGATGCACTTATAAAAGTAAAAGATAATAAAATGTTTGTTTGGTTTTGTTTATTAATTCTAAATAAATGAAAGGCAAATATTAAATGTAAATGAAAGCTAAGACGCAAGTAAAATGATGTAAAACGCAATATGAGATGTAGCACTTGAGAACGCAAGGATCCTCCCTATCCTATTTCTTAACTTATGTTGTTTAAGGGCTAAATTAGTCAATTACAATGGTCGGGATTCTAATTTCCTTATACCCCCGTCAGGGTGGACTATAAGGCGATCCTAAAGTGTCACTAGTCCCGTCAGGGTAAATATGATCCACCGTTGGATGTTTAAGTGTTATTACCTCATTGGCCCTAGGATTAGCTAAGCTCGTCAGAATCATTAACTTCTATCCTAGATTCAATAAATATTTCCGTACCTAAACCCTCCGTCAGGATGATCCAATCGCCACTAATTGGAATAGCCTAGATACTAACACCTGTTCTTAGTTAGCTACTCCAAAAACAGTAAAATAAACTCAATTTATTGAAAAGAGTAAAAGCCCTAATTTAGTTTAATTCAATAAAAACCCAAATTCAACATTCGTTAATTAATAAAATTGGGATTCACCCATTGTTTGTTCTCAAGCACTATGAATTATTTAGCTCATATTAAAACGAAAAACTAAATTAAAAATAAAGGAATTCATATTTGATTACAAAATTAAAGATAAGAAAAACCTAATTTCCGGAATAGGAATGACTACGAACGGAGATATAGACCCTCTCCAGCTCTTGTAGCTTCTTCTTCTTCCTTCCGTTGACTTCTCTCTGGTGTTTAATCTTGTAGAATGTGAATTGTATTGACACTCTCTTCTAAGGATGAGATGATTTGAAGAACAAAGTGAGAGGTGAGAAATAATGAGGTCAAAATCTCCTTTTATAAGGTTAAAAACGGATTAGGGCTTGGACCTAATAATAAAACACTAATTAAATGTCCAAGCCCAATTTCTAAGCCCAAAATCCCGTAACTGCTGATACACCTTCACTAAAACGGCTTTTCCCGATGCGTTACAACTCCGATTGACCTCATTCCAGTTGCTAAAGTTCCGTAACTCGATAAGGAATGATTTCTCTTCAAAGGTCAACAGCTAAATCATCGCTTAAGCACCTCGAAATCAGCAATCTATGGCCTGGAAAATGGATTTTCAGCTCTAAAAATAATATCTTCGGGATTTATCTTCGAGTTTTGACTCTATCTCTTGATCTTTGACTTTCTCATCGGATTCCTCTTCTAGCTAACATCTAAAACCTGTAAAATCTTCACTAAAAATACCAATATTACGCGCAAAAGCTTAATAAATCAAAAATGCTAGAAATAAAAGAGGAAAATCATATTATTGCATATTTAGTCCAAAAGTCTATCAAATTGATTAAATAAACACCAAAAATGATGTCTCCTAAGGGTCGAAAATACGAACAATTAAGGAGACATCAAGACCCCCAACTCAAACCTTTGTCGTCCCGACAAAGCAAAACAAAACAAAACAAGGGGTAGAAGTAAACGCAAGAACAAATAGAAGCTAGCAAATAAACCTAAAGCAGTTCTAAAGATAAATCTCATATAGCAAAACTTTAAGAACTAACATATACATACACTAATCATGCAAAATCAAACATAAATAATCTCAATCATAAAATTAAAGTTGCAATGCTTGAAGGTTACACTTGTACTCATATCTGTATGATGGCTATAGGGTGGTCATTAATCATAAATCGCTTTGAATGTTCCACCTAGTATATTCCCTATCAACAGAATTATAAATTCACTATGTACTTAAGAATCACGAGGTCTTTATGGTTTTAATAATGGCTTAAGGACGGTATGGATGTATATATGGTAAATTTGAAGTGAGCTTTTGGCTCTCTCCTCACTTACCATCAACAATGTCCTCGAGCTTGAGTTTACGCTCAAAAATGTTCTCACTCACCCATTTGACGCGCCAATGTTGCGTCCCCATGTCAACCCAATAAGAACTAAGATGATTTCCAAAAATATTCCACTTTGCCGGTTTATTTTATTCTTTCTTTCTTTTTATTCTCATTTTTTTTGTACAAGATACCCATGACCCTCGTTTTTATGTGAAAAGTCATGTCTCTTATAATTTTCTTTTTCTTTTTCTCTTTTTTTTTATTTTCTTTTCAAATCCCGGCAAAGGGTTACAAATAATAATATCATCTTTCATTTTTGTGCCTCAATACAAACACATATAATCCCTTCCCAACGTAACTTCCCAAATGTGGTCCCACCACCCCAAACTCAAGCTCGAGACAAGTCTCAGGGTTGTGATTCAAGTGCGGGTCATTTGGTAATGCCTAATAATCTAAAGGATAAATGGGCTTATATCGTGGCTACAAAAGAAAGGCTTAAGGCTCAAAATTGGGCTAAGACGGATAAAATTATAATAAGGGATAGCAAGCTAAAAGGCTTCAAATGGCTAACAAAGAACTGCCCCTATCATTTTCCTAAGTACATAGCTTGTCTTTAGTTCATATCTAGGTGGGTTCTCTACTAATTAAGATTTCACGTTCTACACACCAAACATATTCCTTAAGTACAAGCTTACTTCATTTGCATTGTTCATTAATTTTTCCTATCAATTACCTATGTTCGCATGCAATTGTAAGTGCGTTTTATGTTATTCCCTAAAGTCCACTATCTACTATCATAGATTCATCAAAAGTATGCTTAAAAGGGTCATTTAAAATCTTCTACAGTCAAACGCAACTCCGAAAATTATTTTATTGAAAGCAAATAAAACACATAAACACATAAAAATTGGGATGAGGCAACGAACCCCACCCCAAACTCAAAAATGAGTCGTGTCCCCACGACTCGAAAAGACTCAAAGCAATAAAATAATTTATACTAAATGAGAAAGGAAAGAAAACGTATCTGAACCAGCGCGAGGCTGGTGTCGGTGTTGCGTCCAAGTTGAGGTTTTGAATTCTTCATCGATGGTTGCGTTAAAAGTGTTCTTCATTACCTCGAACTTCTTCAATTTTTCCACGTTTTCATTTATTACTTGCCCTCTAAGCATCATCTCCTCTATTAAAATATTTCCTCAATACCCAAATCTCTTTCTTCACCATGTTCTTCGTACCTTTCCTAACCTTCATGGTCATCTCCGATGGCCCCAAACTCAAAGCTTCAAGACCCTCAAAAAGTTTGGATGAAATTGTGATTTTAGTGTTCTTGAAGGTTTGGGTTTGAATTATGGATTGTTTAGAGCTGGGTCATGGATATTTCAAGGTTTGGGAAGGTTTAATGGATAAATTTTAGCTTTGGTGAAAGAAAACTTCGGATTAAAGTGTAAAGCTTTGGTATTTTGGAAGTTTAATGGTTTGATTGTGATCTTGGATGATGTTTAGAGGGAAGGATTGGTGGTATGATGTTGTTTTAATGATGATTCTTGAAGTAGTTGGCGGCTAGGATACGTAATAAGAGGTAGGTTTTTTTTTTTTCTTTTTTTTTTTTTTTTTTTTTTTTTTTTTACCTCTGACGCAGCCTTCTTGCGTCGTCGCTGACGCAGTGATCAGAACCTTCAGCGTCTTCGGCCGGCTAGCCGGCGGATACGCCGGCATGCCGGCGAAATGTCGATGGCGCATTTCGAGACGCAGCAACCTTGCGTCGTCGCTGACGCAAGGACCAGAAACTCTTCCTCCAGTTGGCCGGCTAGCCGGCGAATTCGCCGGCATGCCGGTGGATTTCTCGCTGGCGCGAATGGTGACGCAGCAATGCTGCGTCATCGCTGACGCAGTGGTCAGAGAGTTTGGGGGTCTTCAGCGTTTTTGGCCGGTATGCCGGCGTATCCGCCGGCTAGCCGGTCAAACCTGCTGTTGACTCCATAATTTTTCGTTTTCTCCTCGTTTTGACCCCAAACTCATGACCATTATACCCCTGAAATCATCAAAAACAAACACCCTTCCTCATTTCTTACTAATAAACACTAAATTAACGAAAATCAAACTAATTTAAACTACGAAATTGAAAGACATGAAAGCAATTTAAAACATGGGTTGTCTCCCAAGAAGCACTTTTGTTTATTACGTCTTTAAGTTCGACGCGTTACCTTCCATGGAGATGGTATTGAGGCCCTTGCGGTGTTCCTCCGCTTAAACTCGCCTCTTCCTTGATGTAAAAGCTTAAGAACCTTCCCCCTTTTATTTAATCGATCTCTGAAAGGGGGAGGGTAGTATCTCCGTTTCGCCTTTTTACTTTCATGACGAAACGTATTCTTCACCACACGATAGTAGATAACCGTCCTCAACGGTATAAGCTCATTTTCATTCTCTTTAATCTCGTGTTCCTCTTTAAAGTGTGGTGGGTAAGTGCTCCTCCTTGCCGCTTTGCTCTCGCGGTGTAGCACCTTTCTTGCGTAGCACCTATTGATCATTTTTAATAATAGAGGTGATTCCGATATTTTATCTCTAATGATGACTAGTGGTGGAGATAGGGATTGGTGAACTTTTTGTGGTGGGAATTCGATTTCTCTTTTATTATGAAGCTTTAACTCTTCAATTGATTTCTCAACCACTTCACATTCGTCTTCGCTTTCAATCCAATCTTCCACTATTACTTCATCATATTCTCGATGTGGAATCTGAATCTCGATCACCTCTTCTTCTTGTTTGCGTTCAATATCTGGATCATGTGCACGCACCATAGGAATAGCAATCTCTGTGTCAATTTCTATGATTTTCGTTGCTACTCCTTCCTCCATCATGCTAATAGAATTGTCAACCACATGGTGGTCTTCATTTATAACCGGCATGATGGTCATATCACTATCACTAATATCTTCCTTCAACACCTCCATCTCAACTACTTCTTCCAGTTGATCTCTTCCATCCCTCGGAGGAGTGGAATCTTCATAAGACATACTACCAGTTTCAACTAAGTTAGGAGGGTTGTTTCGGGCATCCATTTCATCTAAGCTCTGTTGTATGAGTGCATGGGTGGCTTTGAATTCCTCGTCTCTTTTCTTACGTTCTGGCTCTCCTGCCTGAAATTCCTCGAGTAGGCGATTGGCTTTTTCTAGTAGTATATCATGCTGATTTTGATGAGGTGGATACTGCTGAATGTTTTCAACCCAATGGTGGTTCCATACTTGTTCTTGTTGATAGTGATATGGCGTTTGTTGTTGATTACTTCCGATCCATTGATTGTTCCATCCTTGCTCTTGCGGGTATTGATAAGGTTGTTGGTAGAAGTTACTACCCCATTGTTGTTGTCCCGAAGAGTCTTCCCAATAGTCATATGGATCGGGATCTGGGTAATGTCCTCTATACATCTTTAATTAAATTTCTTGATCATTACCTGAATAAAGCACCTGTAAAAACAAAACAAAACAAACACAAGCGTAAAACTGAAAAATAAAAATAAATGCAACTATCACTAAAAGATAAACACCGTGGTCACACGCTACCGTCCCCGGCAGCGGCGCCAAAAACTTGGTGGTCCTTTGTGTGTTCTAAATTAAATGCAAATAATAATCGAACCACATCCGCAAGTGTACGGTTGTCCCAAGTAGTATATCTGATAATACAGATTCGTTCCAAGGACGGATGGTTGATCACAATGTTTAGCAAGTAGTGATTGATGCACTTATAAAAGTAAAAGATAATAAAATGTTTGTTTGGTTTTGTTTATTAATTCTAAATAAATGAAAGGCAAATATTAAATGTAAATGAAAGCTAAGACGCAAGTAAAATGATGTAAAACGCAATATGAGATGTAGCACTTGAGAACGCAAGGATCCTCCCTATCCTATTTCTTAACTTATGTTGTTTAAGGGCTAAATTAGTCAATTACAATGGTCGGGATTCTAATTTCCTTATACCCCCGTCAGGGTGGACTATAAGGCGATCCTAAAGTGTCACTAGTCCCGTCAGGGTAAATATGATCCACCGTTGGATGTTTAAGTGTTATTACCTCATTGGCCCTAGGATTAGCTAAGCTCGTCAGAATCATTAACTTCTATCCTAGATTCAATAAATATTTCCGTACCTAAACCCTCCGTCAGGATGATCCAATCGCCACTAATTGGAATAGCCTAGATACTAACACCTGTTCTTAGTTAGCTACTCCAAAAACAGTAAAATAAACTCAATTTATTGAAAAGAGTAAAAGCCCTAATTTAGTTTAATTCAATAAAAACCCAAATTCAACATTCGTTAATTAATAAAATTGGGATTCACCCATTGTTTGTTCTCAAGCACTATGAATTATTTAGCTCATATTAAAACGAAAAACTAAATTAAAAATAAAGGAATTCATATTTGATGACAAAATTAAAGATAAGAAAAACCTAATTTCCGGAATAGGAATGACTACGAACGGAGATATAGACCCTCTCCAGCTCTTGTAGCTTCTTCTTCTTCCTTCCGTTGACTTCTCTCTGGTGTTTAATCTTGTAGAATGTGAATTGTATTGACACTCTCTTCTAAGGATGAGATGATTTGAAGAACAAAGTGAGAGGTGAGAAATAATGAGGTCAAAATCTCCTTTTATAAGGTTAAAAACGGATTAGGGCTTGGGCCTAATAATAAAACACTAATTAAATGTCCAAGCCCAATTTCTAAGCCCAAAATCCCGTAACTGCTGATACACCTTCACTAAAACGGCTTTTCCCGATGCGTTACAACTCCGATTGACCTCATTCCAGTTGCTAAAGTTCCGTAACTCGATAAGGAATGATTTCTCTTCAAAGGTCAACAGCTAAATCATCGCTTAAGCACCTCGAAATCAGCAATCTATGGCCTGGAAAATGGATTTTCAGCTCTAAAAATAATATCTTCGGGATTTATCTTCGAGTTTTGACTCTATCTCTTGATCTTTGACTTTCTCATCGGATTCCTCTTCTAGCTAACATCTAAAACCTGTAAAATCTTCACTAAAAATACCAATATTACGCGCAAAAGCTTAATAAATCAAAAATGCTAGAAATAAAAGAGGAAAATCATATTATTGCATATTTAGTCCAAAAGTCTATCAAATTGATTAAATAAACACCAAAAATGATGTCTCCTAAGGGTCGAAAATACGAACAATTAAGGAGACATCAAGAGGCCTATGAATCAGGTAAGCTTTGAGATAATTGTAGAAATTCGAACCACTATCCATTTCTTCAAAGGTTGCCCAGAGTACCATGTTCTTCATAAACCTTCTATGCCCCACCCGTTCTCGTATTATTGCTCTATGTGCTCATCAAGCATTCTTATCTCAAATTGAGCCCAAGAATATTAAAGAAGCCTTGCTAGATGATCATTGGATAAACGCTATGCATGAGGAATTAAATCAATTTGAGCGTAGTAAAGTTTGGACATTAATTGAGAAACCAATTGGCCCTACTATTATTGGCACAAAGTGGGTGTTTCGCAACAAGCTAGATGACACCGGTATTATCACTAGAAATAAAGCAAGGTTAGTTGCTCAAGGATACAATCAAGAAGAAGGTATTGATTTCGGTGAAACTTTTGCTCCGGTAGCTAGACTTGAATCTATTCGCATGTTACTTGCTTTTGCTTGTTATATGAATTTTAAACTTTACCAAATGGATGTCAAAAGTGCTTTTTTAAATGGTTTTATAGATGATGAAGTTTTTGTTAAACAACCACCGGGTTTTGAAGATCCAAAATTTCCAAATCATGTTTTTAAACTTTCAAAAGCTTTATATGGTTTAAAACAAGCACCTCGTGCTTGGTATGAACGTTTAAGCAAATTTTTGTTAGAAGATGGTTTTAAACGAGGAAATATTGACTCCAATTTATTTATAAAAAGGTCTTCAAAAGATATCCTTCTTGTTCAAATTTATGTGGATGATATTATATTTGGTGCTACTAATGAAAATCTTTGTGAGAATTTTTCTAAAAGCATGTATAAGGAATTTGAGATGAGCATGATGGGAGAATTGAATTACTTTCTTGGACTTCAAATCAAGCAAATGAAGGATGGCATCTTTGTCAATCATGCCAAATACACAAAAGAATTGATCAAAAAATTTGGACTTGAAGATGCAAAGTAAATTGGAACTCCAATGAGCACATCCACAAAATTAGACAAAGATGAAGATGGTAAGAATGTTGATGAGAAAGCATATCGAGGTATGATTGGTAGCTTACTTTATTTAACCGCTTCTAGGCCCGATATTATGTTCTCCGTGTGTCTTTGTGCTAGATTCCAATCCTCTCCTAAAGAATCTCATCTTAGTGCCGTTAAGCGTATTTTTAGGTATTTGAAAGGAACCCTAAGTCTAGGACTTTGGTACCCACGATTTAGCTCTTTTGAACTAATAGGTTATTCGGATGCCGATTATGCCGGTTGTAGACTTGATAGGAAGAGTAATAGTGGAAGTTGCCAATTCTTAGGTCAATCCCTTGTATCTTGGTCTAGTAGAAAACAAAATAGTGTTGCTTTATCCACGGCCGAAGCCGAATATGTTGCGGCCGGAAATTGTGTGACTCAAATTCTTTGGATGAAACAAACCTTACTAGATTTTGGCCTAGAGTATGATTGTGTTCCCATTCGTTGTGATAACACTAGTGCTATAAATCTTACCAAAAATCCTATTCAACACTCTAGAACGAAACACATAGAAATCCGTCATCACTTTATCCGTGATCACACTCAAAAAGGGTATATTGTACTTGAATTTGTCACTTCGGAAAATCAACTAGCCGATATTTTTACCAAACCTCTACCCCAAGATCTTTTTGAGAAAATTCGTTGTGAGATTGGCATGCAAATTCTCTAACCTTCTTATCTTGCCATTTTTGTTAGTGCTTTATGTGTATATTATCTTGTTGCTAATATTTTCTTGGTGTTATAGGGTCCTTGAAGCTTCTAATTGTTATCCATTTATTCCTTTAGCCTTTGTTTTTACTCAAATGTATTTTGACCCCTTAAAATTTTCAAAAATCGTATCATTGATTCTTTTTGTTGTTGACAAAGTGGGAGAAATTTTAGTTAAACTTTTTCAAATGCATTTTGTGAGGGGAGTTTTTCTAAAAACTCTAGGGATTAGGTTGAGGGGGAGTTTTTGATTAAAACTTTATCTAAGGCATCTTCAAAAGTTTATGATTTGTCAAACATCAAAAAGGGGGAGATTGTTAGCCTCACCTTGTTTTTATTCCCGTTTTAATATTCGACAAATCATCATTTAAACTAAAATTCATTTGGTATCACTTTTAAAGGTTTTCCAAAACCCCTCATTATATTAGTTGTCTTTAAATCCTTGATCTTAAGCTTGAGCTTCATTAGAACAGCGTCGCGGTACACCGGACAAGACCTGCGGTACACCGTAGTATCACGGACCAAAGGCGCGGTGCATAAGCTAGTCCGACCAGTAAGCTAGCAAAATGTGCGGTACACTGGACTAAAGCGCGGTACACCGGACCAAAGGTGCGGACCAGGATTACGATGCATAGGGTAGCCCGTCAGTATGCTATGAAATCAACACGTTGAGTCATGCGGTACACCGGACCATATCCGCGGTACACCGCACGAAAGGGTTTCTGCACTATTAGAAGAGGACAAAGCTTATATCCGTTGGAGTTTAAATCTATCCGTTAGAGAGAAGCCTTTTGACCGTTGGAAGCTTATTTCAGCTATAAATTGAAGCTCATTCAAGACACAACTCATCCCTTCCATCTACCAATCTTAAGAGCAATTAATATTATCATTCAAGAAGGTTTCAAAAGAGCATTCAAGTTATATTCATTCTTCAAGCTACATAGTTTATATCCACTCATTTAGGAGTTTAGTTACAAGCTTTTATAGCACCCCTAAACACTTTTCCTTTCCTCTTAGTTCTTGTAATAGATTAAGAGAGTAGTGTGAGTATAGGTTCTATACTTGGTTCCTTGTGTTAGTGAAAACACAAGTGTATTTCCTTCAAGGTTTTTGAAGTGGTTGTAATGGGTTTGTAAGCTCACCCGGGTTAAAGAGTTACGAAGATTAGTTGAGAATCTTGCAAATCCTAAGGAGGCTTCCTTAGGTAGTTGATGTAGGGAAACCGAACCACTACATCGTTGTGTATCTTTCTATCCCTACACTCTTTACTTTTCCGCACTCTATATGCTTGATAAAATGCTTACATGAATAGTTTGATAATATTGTCTTTTAGGATTATCTAGTTTTTAACTATTTAGTTTGCTAAAACAATAGGATTCAAATTAGCTTTTAATTTTATTTACTTGAAATAAAATTAGCCGATTAATTTCAATTGTCCTATTAAACCCCCCTTCTAGGACGCATATAGAATATCAATCTTAATAATAATCTATCACAAATGAGGAGACATTAACATAATACTCAAATTTGTGTATTCATGAAACACATAAATCTCAAATATGTGTATTCATGGAACACATAAAACTCAAATTTGTGTATGATCATGGAACACATAAAACTCAAGTTTCTGTATTCATGGAACACATAAAACTCGAATTTATGTATTTCTGGAATACACAAAACTTGATTTTGTTTGTTCCAATTCGGTGTATTCCTGAACACACAAATCTCATAATTGTGTATTCCTGAAACACAAAAATCTCAGATTTGTGTATTCTTGGAACGCACAAATCTCATATTATGTATTCACGGAACACATGAAATTCAAATTTGTGTATTCATGGAACACGTAAAACTCGAATTTTTGTGTTCCTAGAATACACAAATCTTGATTTTATTTGTTCCAATTCTGTGTGTTCTTGCAACACACAAATCTCAAAATTGCGTAGTCATGAAACACAAATTTTTCAGGAAAAAATTTTACGAAAAAAAATTCGGGAAATAAAATTTCTAAAAAATAAATAAAAAATAAATAAATATTATTATAATTAATTAATAGGCTTATGAGTATATTTGTAATCTTCCAATTTTTTGTGTTTAAGTGGTAATTAAGTTGAAGTTGTAATTAATTAGGAATTCTTGCGCTCTCTGTGTAATTAACTGGGTGTTGTCCCTATATAATTTCAATGTATTTATTATATTCATTATTTTATTTAATTATTATTATACTAATAAAAAATTAAATATGAATATAATTTGTATATATGATAAAGGAGTATTATCATCAGATCTGGTTATTTGTTGACAAGTTAGGTTCAAATATTGTAGGATACAAAGATCTTGAAATCAACACTAACTAATATGGAATATTTGGAAAGCGAGAATGAGCGGACATTTTGAAAAGAAAAGGTGGAATATTAATGTAATTAATGGCAGAACGAAAGAACTACTGAAACATTTATTCTCAGACAGCCACAAAGAAAGAGATAAGAGGAAAGAAGAAGGAAAAAAGTTTGAAGACGATGGAAATCCATTTAGTGATGATGATGCGGACGTACTTTGGATGAGCGATGCGGCTTTCAACCATAGCTGGGAGCCGGCAGGTATTGTGGTTGTGGAGCAGACAGTGATGGTAAAGTAGTGCACAAAGCCATTAAGCGCGCAAGAGTTAATTCAACAGTTGAAGGGGAGAGTTGGGCAATCCTCCTTGCTATGAGGGTTGCCGCTGGTTATAGGGTACATAATAGTTTTTTCTATTCTGACAACCTTGAAGTTGTTCAAGGAATCGCCAAAGGCGGGTGCGCCAATTGGCAAATCAGGCCAATGATTTGTGAAGCACTTGGATGGATGAAGAAATTCCCGCGGTGGAAGGTTTTCCACATTAAAATAGACTTAAATCAGATCGCGGACCTAACAGCCAAAGTAATTAAGAAGGGTATCAACATCTCGGATGCGCCGTCAACCTCTATTATCGATTACTTTAACTATTTGTCTAGGATTAAGTTGTAATTTACTTTAACATTTCTGTTGACAAAAAAAAATCAAACACTAACTATTATTGAGCTTAACACCTTTAAGGTTCAACGTGTATAAATTATTGTTAAGTATAATACTTAAATTATACTTGTATAAAAATTATATTTTGATATCATTATTTTAATTATCTATTATGAAACAAAATTAGATTAGTTGGTTGATATTATAATGAGAATTTCTTAATGCAAAATACTAATGTTTTTATTATTATTTATATAGTATAAAAATAGCTTAATTCGTGATTAATATAAAAAACCAATTATTCTAATAATAGATTTCAAAATACAAATTTAACCTTTACAAAATGGCTTTGAATAAAAGTAAACAATAGCTTAGATATAAATGGAATAGTTGTTCCGCTACAAAGGAAAAAAAAGGAATAGCTGTGAAAAATAGATTGTAATTTGAGTTAATTTGTTTTAATTTATTTATTCTATATTATTGTATAATATAGTGAAAAAGGACAAACGCCCACGAAAAAAATTATAAGTTAATTTTTAATTAAGAATAAATAGTTAAAAAAATTTAAAAATACCTTTAAACTTATTAATTATTACTTTAATTACATATATTATTTAATTATTTAATTATTTTTATTATTTATTATATAATATTTATTTATTTTCTTCACCATCACCACCACCCCTACTTTCACTATTACCGCCACTCCCATCCCCACCACCACATCCTCCACCATCACCCCCCACCACCATCACCCCTACCACAACCAACACCAATACCCCCATCACCACTGCTGCCTCGGCCACCACCATCACTGTTGCCATCACCATCACACATAACCACCTATCCCCACCCCATCACCACGACTAAGACCACTACCACTACTATTGCCACCTCCACCTCCACTGCTGCCACCACCACCTACCACCACCACCCCATCCCACCCCACCACCATCAACTCCACACCACCCCCACCCCCACCCCCTACAACCACAATCGTCGTTGCCGCCGCCACCACCACCACCACCACCACCGTCGCCGCCGTCACCACCATACACCACTACCATCGCCGCCGCCACCACCATCATCACCTACCACTACCACACCACAACGACCACCACTACCGCCGCAAACTAATTCAATTACACGCGCGTGTTCCTGAAATTTTTTAAAAAAAATTTCATAACTAATTCAAAAAAAATTAGAAAAATAAAAATATTGGATTTTTGGACGAGACAAATTAATATTCACGTCTATTAATTATTTTTTTTTAATTTTTTTTAATTCGATATTTCGTTTTATGTGTTGCTATAACACACAAAAATAGATTTGTCAATTCCACGACACGTGTGCGTCCGTGAAATTTTTAATAAAATCATACTTAATTCCAAAAAACATCTTAATATATAAAAAATGAATTTTTGGCCGGGACAAGTTCATATCTGCATATGTGAATTTTTTGGATTTTTTTTTATTTTTTTAATTTCGATATTCAGTTCCCGCTGTACATAAAAATATTTTTTTGGTCAAATCAGAAAAATATATTTATCTATTCATGTAACACACAACTCATAGAATCAATCTAAAACATTCTCTTCTTTAACAATATTAGTTTTCTCTTTATTAATAACATATATCATATACCGTATTATTACTTATTTTTAACTATCTTGATGTATTATGTTTTTGTCCAACCTCCTTTTTTTATTTTTTGTATTAATATAATACACAAAACAGACATTTGTGTTACAGCGACACACAAATTTACTTTTTCTCTTCCAGCCAAGTCTTTTGTGTATCACATGAACACACAAGCCGAATATTTTGTGCAATGAGTAATACACAAAAAATAAAAAAATAAAAATCTCTAACATAGTTATTAGTTTGCCTCGTCCAATAATACAATTTTTTTTATTTTTCTAATTTTTGTAGAATTACTTATGGTTTTGTTTTTTTAATATTCGGACGCGCGCGTGTGATAGAATTAGTAGTAGGTTGTCGTGGTGGTGGTGTTAACGGTGGTGAATAAATTATTATATTTTTAATATTAAAAATAAATATTATATTAAAAAAGAAAATCCCATTTATAGGCCATTACCTATGGCCTAAAAACATTTTTAGGCCAAACGTTTCAAAAAACACATTTTTAGGTCAAACGTATTCAAAACACCCATTTTTAGGACATTTCATTATTTTCGTAAGATATTTCATAGATTTAAAGATAATTTAAACACTTTAGATAGAGTTCCTACTTTGTGATGCAACCAAATAAACATATATTATATTTGAAATGCCTAAATTGTCCTTATAATCGGATAAGTATCTCACGAAATTAGTGAAATAGCCTAAAAATTAGTCTTTTAAAATGCTTGGCCTAAAATGTGACTTTTGAAACGTTTGGCCTAAAAATATTTTTAAGTCGTAGGTAATGGCCTAAAAAAGGAATTTGCTCTATTAAAAATAAAATAATATGTTTTATAATAAGGGTAGTATATGTATAAAAATAAATAAGAGTTGTTTTCTACGAATATTTATTTTATTATAAAATAAATTATTAGAGGTTGCTTTTAATAATCAGGTAATTTTATTAGATTTTTTTTACAAAACCCAAAATTATATTTTAATCAAGTTGTTTTACAAGCCTTGAGGAAGGATGTTTGTACCTAAGCTTTTGATTTTTTTTATATTTTATGAGTTAAAATTACTGTTAACAGGCTAACATGCATATGAAAAGAAAGTAATTTGTAACTTGATATTTTATATTAGAAGAAATAATTTATAATAAATTAAATGTAAATATTATAAAAATTATAAAAAATAATTTCATCTAAATGGATAAAAGATGATGTTTTTAATATTTTTTATAATATTTAGAGATTTTTATCTATAGAAATAATGTAAATTGTTTAAAAACACTTTCTTTCTAAGGTGATTTATTCATGAAATCCATAACCCACCAATTTCGGCCAAAAATATCCAAATCAATCAAATGTCTAAAATATCGTTTTTTAAATAAATCATTCTATAAAAAAATTATTTTTCTTAATTAAAAAATTATATAATTAATGCATTCCCATATTACGAAATTCCAAAATCAAAATATTTATTTAATTACAATATTTTCTATTCTAAAACTAAATTTTTTTCATATTTTTTCCTATTCTATAACATAGAAGTAAATCATATTCTTGAATCATCAAACCTGCATGTACAAAAAAAATCAATGAGAAAATAAGGACTAAAACTTTGGGTAGTGCAAAAATAATGGGTTGACAACTAAAAAATTGGGGTTTGTTAGTGAAAAAACAGTGGCTTGAAAATAAAAAAGCTGTGGATTGACAGTACAAAAATAATGGGGTGATGGTACAAAACAATGGATTGACAGAACACTTCATATTTTCATATAAACACATTTTCACATTAACCCTAATATTAATTTTAACATAAAAATAAATTGTACAACCAGATACGTTGAAAAAATTCATAACAAATTGAAAAAAGAAAAAGTAAATATTGAAATCAATGAAACGTAAAATCTAAAACTCGTCCCATTAATAGTAATTTTTTTTACTTTTATGGGTTCTTCGGCGTAGCCTATCCGGGTCGATGGTGCCAACATATTTACGTAATTATTAAAGGTTTAGCGAAGCCAGATTGATGATGGTGGATAATTCACTTCGAGTGGCGCGGTTTTCTTATGCAACAAATGAACTGATTAGTGAGAAGAGGTAAGAGGAAATAGATTTTTTTTTTGTTTTTTTTTCAATGTAAGCCTGAAGTGATGAGGTTTAGGTTATATTTTTTTCAACGTTGACTTTATTTGTATTATTTTTCCATCAAAAATAAAGCGATGGATCTTAAGTTTCACGTTTCATTGTTTTCAACATTTACTTTTTTTATTTAGTTTATTATTTATAATTTAAATATATATGGTTATATCTATTTTATTTTTTACAATTTAGGGATAAAAATGACATAATAGAAAAAAAAAATTGGACATTTTAAAGGAGTAAAAAAAATTATGGACTTGGTAAGAGGTGGATTTTATGTATTTGGACCTAATTAGCTAATAGCTCTTCTTTCTAATATGACATTTCATTTATAATTAGAAATAAATAGGAAATATGTATATTGTAAAATTTAATTGTATTTATTAACTATATATCATTCTCTTAAATCACTATACTAATAAAATATAGTTTAAAAAAATATAGTTAAAAAGTATAAATATGAATATAATCTGTTAATGTGATAAAGAAATATTATCATTAATCTGTAACTATTTGTTGACGAGTTGAAGTTCGAATATTGCGAGATACAAATATCTTGAGATGTGTGGTGGTAGCTCATGGACATTCATTGGACCCTTAAGGTTCGACGTGTATAAATTATTATTAAATCAATAGCTAAATTATATTTGTATAAAATTAATATTTATAATATCATTTAATATTATTCATCAAGAAAAAAATTAGATAAGTTAACTTATTTTATAATGATGATTTTGTAATGCTAAATACTAATAATTTTTTAGAGTAAGGATATATATATATATACACACACACATATAACATTAATTATCGTGGTAATATATTTTAATATACTAATTTAGCTTTTACAAAATGGCTTCTAATCCATGCTATAAATCTCGATTTTACAACCTAGGCGGTCGACTGGGGCCTAGCGCCTAGACGGGATTACACAAAGTTTAGCCAGGATTAGGCAGTTTTAAATCTCGCTATTTATATTTATATATTTAGTTATACATGTGTAGCTGATTTTATCTATTTAATCCATAAAATTCATCTAACAACACTTTAGACGATATAAAAATACTAAAATTAGAGTTATAATATCATTTCAAAAAAATTCGAGGGTAAGAAAAATTAAAGGAGGGCATAGGCGGGCTAGGCGCCTCTTCCACGGCGACTAAGACGCTATAATAAAACGCCTAGTGTTTTTAATAGGCGTAGGCGGCTAAGGGGGAAGTTGACGCCTAGGAGCGATTAGGAGGTGATTTCTACATCATAGATGAGTGAAAAATAGTTTACATTACTATGTTTTTTATCACTAGGGGCGACACAAATCGTCGCTAATGATATACTAAGTTTTCGATATTAACACACTTGTCTTTAGCGACGACATGTCGTCGCTAATGAGTCTTCTAAAGCGTTTAGTTGCTAAAGATTGTCAATATCAAAGACAAGACAAATTTCGTGCAAATGACTCCGTAATCATTAGCGATGACTTATAGTGATCTTTAGCGACGACTTTTTCTGGTATTGGCGACGAAGACGGTCGTCGCTAGAAATCCCTTCAATACTGATGACCTGTTGTCGTCGCTAGACATTTGAGCATTACCAACGATAAATGTCGTCACTAAAGACTCATGTCATTATATACTATGTCAAAGTGATCTTTAGCGACGACGAAGGTCGTTTGTAATAACTTTCTTCATTACTAACGACTTTTAACTAGATCACTTCTCCTTTCAACTATTGTTTGATGCTAAATCACCCCCCTTGTATAATTAAAAAAATTTCTCATTCAAAACAATTTTGAATGATTGATTTATGTATGAAGGGGATGTTTTAGTATCAAAGCAATAGTTGAAGGGAGAAACCAGTTAGTTAAAATAATCGAGAGGATGTTTGACGTTTTGTAGGATAGAACATATTAATTACTAAAAGGACCTTGATGCATTCCATATTTACATAGTCATGCTTTTCTGTCTTTTGACGTAACATGCGGGAAAAACCAGACCATAGTCCAAACTTCGGATACAGTTTTGGGGACCAGCTACGACACAAGACCTTTGATGTAATTGTATCCAGGAGGTTGAAGCCAGCAAACATAAGACACCAGTACGTGGTCTAAATACCTTAAATACATTGGATTTAATCCGAGCCTCGACAACTAAAGTTATTTATTTAATTACTTTTATTTTAATCCTGCATTAGTTTTTATATTGTTTTACTAGTTTATACAACTAAAAAACAAAATAAACTAAGGTGGTAGTGATGATGGTGGCGGTGGTGACTACAACGGTGTTTGGTGGTACCGGTCGAAATTAAATTGGAATAATGAAAAAAAAATATGGGTGGTAGTGGCGGCGGCAATGGCCGGAAGTGGTGATGGTCTTATTTATTTAATACTAATAAGTAAATAAATATTATATTAAAAATAATACATTATAGTTAAATTAAGAGTAGTTAAAGTATCAAAAGATAGATAACTCATTGGAGTCAAAATGACTCTGAGTCGGATGTGGCTCTCTCATGTATTCAAAAATAAAAAGATAGATAAGATATTTTTTCAAATATTTAGTTTAGTAAGTAAATTTTTAATAAAATATTATCAGAGACTATTTTTAATAATTATTTAATTTTATTAGGATGTTTTGAATAAAAACCTCAATAAACTAAAAAGAGGTAAATTTTATAGAGCTATTTATTCATAAATGCCTATTAAAAACTTATTTGCTAAATACATCCCCCAATAAGATTATTTATTACGAACATCCATTGACAAAAATACCCTTTTATAATCTTTTTAATTACTTTACCCTACCTTCTTCGTAAATAAACACATATCGGAAGTGAAGAAGGAGCATCTTTTGTTCATTAAGTGTATTATTGAGGAGAAACCTATGGATGTTGCTCGTGTGATATATGATACCGACATGGAATTTGCTAAAACTCCAACTTCGCAACAAAATCTCAAATTCCTTTGTACCGTCACTACTTTGTGCTTAGACGCAAAAGTTCCGCGTAAAGACGCAGAAATTGACCGTGTTGTAGTTGGTGAGAATATAGGTATAGCTTTGGTCCAGAATATTCATGATGAAGTGTTAAGAGCCGTAAGAACTCCTAGAGCTCCTCCAAAGACGAAGATACATACAACTAGTGAGTTGGAAGCGAAAGTGAAGGTGTTAGAAGATAATCAAGTGAAGATGATTGCGTCTTTGGGAAACGTTACAAATGAGTTAGAACTTCTCTGAAACATGTTAATGGGGGTGAGCACAATTCAACACGCCACCTATGGTCTACTTACAAAGGAGAAAGTTCATGTACGCAACACCGATGACCAGCCATGCGCTGGTTGAGATACGTTTTCTATCCCTTCCGCGTTTTAGTTAGTTTAGTTTATTTTTATTTGCGTTGAGTCTTTTCGAGTCGTGGGGACACGACTCATTTTTGAGTTTGGGGTGGGGTTCGTTGCCTCATCCTAGTTTTTATGTGTTATATGTTTTATTTGCTTTCAATAAAATAATTTTCGGAGTTGCGTTTGACTGTAGAAGATTTTAAATGTCCCT
Organism: Nemophila menziesii; assembly: GCA_029959085.1. NCBI lineage: Eukaryota > Viridiplantae > Streptophyta > Magnoliopsida > Boraginales > Hydrophyllaceae > Nemophila > Nemophila menziesii. Next base: position 58,821,827 of record JARWIR010000005.1, on the reverse strand, counting down.
TTAAGCATACTTTTAATGAATTAATGATAGTAAATAGTGGACTTTAGGGAATAATATAAAACGCCCTTAGAATTGCATGCGAACATAGGTAGTTGATAGGAAAAATTAATGAACAATACAAATGAAGTAAGCTTGTACTTAAGGAATATGTTTGGTGTGTAGAACGTGAAATCCTAATTAGTAGAGAACCCACCTAGATATGAACTAAAGACAAGGTATGTACTTAGGAAAATGATAGGGGCAGTTCTTTGTTAGCCATTTGAAGCCTTTTAGCTTGCTATCCCTTATATTAATTTTATCCGTCTTAGCCCAATTTTGAGCCTTAAGCCTTTTCTTTTGTAACCACGATATAAGCCCATTATCTTTTAGATTATTAGGCATGACCAAATGACCCGCACTTGAATCACAACCCTGAGACATGTCTCGAGCTTGAGTTTGGGGTGGAGGGTCCATATTTGGGAATTTACATTGGGTGGGATTTATGTGTTTGTACTGAGGCACAAAAATAAAAGATGATATTATTATTTGTAACCCTTTGCCGGGATTTGATAAAAAAAAAAAGAGAGAAAAGAGAAAAAGAAAAAAAAATTTAAGAGACATGACCTTTCAATCAAAACAAGGATCATGGGTATCTTATAAAAAAAGAAGAAAAGAAATGAAAAAGAAAATAAAAAGCAAGAAAGAATAAAATAAACCGGCAAAGTGGAATATTTTTGGAAATCATCTTAGTTTTATTTGGGTTGACATGGGGACGCAACATTAGCGCGTCAAACGGGTGAGTGAGAGCATTTTTTAGCGTAAACTCAAGCTCGAGGACTTTGTTGATGGTAAGTGAGGAGAGAGCCAAAAGCTCACTTCCAATTTACCAAATATACATCCACACCGTCCTTAAGCCATTATTAAAACCATAAAGACCTCGTTATTCTTAAGTGCATAGTGAATTTATGATTCTGTTGATAGGAAATATGCTAGGTGGAGCGTTCAAAGCGAGTTAGGATTAATGACCACCCTATAGCCATCATACAGATATGATTACAAGTGTAACCTTCAAGCATTGCAACTTTAATTTTATGATTGAGATTATTTATGTTCGATTTTGCATGATGAGTGTATGTATATATTAGTTCCTGGAGTTTTGCTATATGAGATTTATCTTAAGAATTGCTTTAGGTATATTTGCTAGCTTCTATTTGTTTTGACGTTTACTTCTACCCCTTTGATTTATTTTGTTTTGCTTTGTCGGGACGACAAAGGTTTGAGTTGGGGGTCTTGATGTCTCCCTAATTGTTCTAATTTTATGCCCTTGGGAGACATAATTTTTGGTGTTTTTTCGTTTATTTTGATAGACTTTTGGACTAAATATGCAATAATATGATTTTCCTCTTTTATTTCTAGCATTTTTAATTTATTAAGCTTTTGCGCATAATATTGGTATTTTTAGTGAAAAGTTTACAGGTTTTGGATGTTAGCTAGAAGAGGAATCCGAGGAGAAAGTCAAAGATCATGATATGGAGTCAAGACTTGAAGATAAATCCCGAAAGAAATTGTTTTTAGAGCTGAAATCTGTTTTCCAGGCCAAAGATTGCTGATTTCAAGGTGTTTAAGAGATGATTGAGCCGCTGACCTTTGAAGAGAAAACATTCCTTATCGAGTTACAGAACTTTAGCAACTGGAATCAAGTCAATAGAAGTCATAACGAAGCGGGAAAAGCCGTTTTAGTAGAGGTGTATCAGCAGTTACGGGATTTTGGGCTTGGACATATAATTAGTGTTTTATTCTTAGGTCCAAGCCCTAATCCGATTTTCCACTTATAAAAGGAGCCTTTGACTTCTTTTTTAAGTACAATTCACTTTTTACAAGATTAAACACCAGAGAGAAGCAACGGAAGGAAGAAAGAAGAAGCTGCAAGAGCTTGAGAGGGTCTATATCTCCGTTCTCAGTCATTCCTATTCCAGAAATTAGGTTTCTTTTATCTTTAATTCTGTAAAACAATATGAATTCCATTACATTTAATTTAGTTTTATTTTCAATTAGTATGAGCTAAACACATTTTAGTGCTTGAGAATGCTTTATGGGTGATTCCAAATCTTATTGAATTTCATGTCCTGAATTTGGGTTTCTGTTAAATTAAATTAAATTGGGGCTTTTACTCTTTTCGATAAATTAAGATTATTTACTGTTTTTAGAGTCATGAACTAAGAACAGGTTTTAGTATCTAGGCTATTCCAATTAGTGGCGATTGGATCATCCTGACGGAGGGTTTAGGTACGGAAATATTTATTCAATCTAAAATAGAAGCTATTGATCCTGGCGAACTTAGCTAATTTTAGGGTCAATGTGGTAATTAACTTAAACATCTAAAAGTGGATCATATTTACCCTGACGGGACTAGTGACACTCTAGGATAGCCTTATAGTCCACCCTGACGGGGGTATAAGGAATTTAGAATCCCGACCATTGTAATTGACCAATTTAGCCCTTAAACAGAATATGTTATGAAATAGGATTAGGAAGACCCCTTGCGTTCTCAAGTGCTCTCTTCTCATACTTGCGTTTCACACTTATTTACTTATGTTTTACTATTTACTTGCATTTTACATTTAGTCTTTCATTAATTAGAATTAATCCAAAAACCAAATCAATCATTATATCTTTATTTGCTTTTATAAGAGCAACCATTCATTATTTGATAAGCATTGTAGTTAACCAAATCGTCCCTACGAACGATCCTAGAATCACTTATTACTACTTGGGACAACCGTACACTTGCGGTTGTGGTTCGATTACTTTTGCATTTATTTTAGAACACACGAAGGACCACCAGTAAGCTACAAGAGAGAAGGTGTCAAAGAAATCTAGACATATTTGTTGGTTGTATCCTTTAGCTACCAAACTTTCCTTCTGTCTCTCAAGAGTTCCATCAGCTTTATATTTGAGCTTAAAACCCCATATACATCCAATAGGATGCATATATTCTGTGAGAGGAACAATCTTCCAAGTAATGTTACATTCTAGAGCTGAAAGATCAATTTGAATGGCTTTCATCCATTCAGGAGATGTAGAAGCTTGCTTGTATGTTCTTGGTTCAGTTTGAACACTTATAGAGGCTATGAAATGATTATATTGTGCTGAGAGTTGTCGTGTACTAGTAAAATCATGTATATGATAGATTGTACCTTATTTTTCAGTGACATCTTGACTTGGAGGAGATTGAGAAGTGCATAATGATGTTGAATGGATAACATAGTCTTTGAGATACGTAGGAGTTTTACTTGTTCTAGTTGGTTTGTGGGCTTTGTGGTTTTATGTGGAGGATTTGATGTTCTCTTGTTGTTTATTTCTAGGTATGTATTAGTAGATGGAGAAAGATAAAAGTGTGAAGGTTTGTAGGTTGAGTTGTTTCAGAAAATGGGAATATTGTTCCATGAAATATAACATTCCAGGATATGAATGTTTTATTTGATGTAATGTCCAATAGTTTATAACCTTTGGTGGCTAAAGGATAACTAAGAAAAACACATTTTATAGCTCTTGGATCAAACTTTGATCTACTTTGTTGAAGTGTTGATGCATAGCAGAGGGAACCAAACACTCTAAGATGATTCAAAGTAGGAGGTTTGTCTAGTAAAGGAGTTGGCAATATATTTATAAGATGTGTAGCAGTAATAATGGATTCTAACCAAAATTATATAGGGAGTTTGGATTGAAAATTAAGGCTTTAGCAGTGGTTAGTAAGTGTTGGTGTTTTCTTTCAACTAGACCATTTTGATGAGGAGTCTCAACACGTTGATGCACAATCCCATGGTTTGAGTAAAATATAGGTAAAATAAAATTTAGTCCATTGTCTGATTTTAGTTGTTTGATTTTAACTTTGAATTGAGTCAAAATTAAATTATAGAAAGTGAGAAGATGAGAGTGTACTTCTGATTTATTGCTCATCATATAAACCCAAGTGCAATTTAAAAAGTCATCAGCTATTGTTAAGAAATATCTATGTCTTGAGTGAGAGATTTCTTTAAAGGGACCCTATATATCACAATGGATCAATTCAAAGCATGAAGTAGTTTTTGTTTGAGATACAGGAAAAACTAGTTTGTTTAGCGAAATTACATGTTTCACAAACATTAAAATTTAGAAAGAAATATAGAAGTCTATAGCTTTAAGAGCTTGTAACTTTGCTAAAGATGGATGACCAAGTCTAGAGTACCATATATCAAACTTTTGAGTGGTGGCTGAGAAGGAGGACGGTGTTTGAATGGGTGTTTGTAGATAGTACAAGTCATTCTCCTCATACACAATCCCAATCATCCTCTTGGTCCTTGAGTCCTGTAATTCACAATGTGTGGGAAAGTAAGAAACTAAGATATTTGTATCTTTAATGAGTTTAGATATAGAGAGCAAGTTGTGTTTGAATATAGGTACACATAGAACATTCTTAAAGAGAATGTGTTGATTCAAATGTATACTACCTCTATGTGTTGCAGAGACCACATGAACATTAGGTAAAGACACATGAATATTAATATTAGAGTACTCATTTGTGTAAAGAGAAGAAGAAAACACAAGATTACTTGTAGCTCATGTGTCAAGAATCCAAGATGGGGAGTTTTTAGGAGTACCTTCTTGAATGAAAAAATTGTGTACAACTGGAAGATTATTTGAAGATGTATGAGCTAAGGCCATAGACTTCCCTATTTCTTTTGGTGTAAACTCATAAGAGTTAAGTGATTTTGAATCATTATTACTTTCTTCAGCTGCTATTGCACAATGCGCTTTTGGATGATGATTAGTAAAGAGATGTTTTCCTTTAGGATCACTCTACCCAATAGGATATCCATGAATTTGAAAACACTTGTCAATGGCATGTCTTGTGTAACCATAATGAGTGCATATTATCTTCTTTCTTTAACCATAATAGTTTTATTTTTGCACATTCTTGACATAGAAGGCTTGAGTAGATGAAGGATCAATACTATTTGTAAGTAAACATTGTCTTTCTAATTGAATTAACATAGCAAAAACTGAATTTGTTTGGGTAGGAGATCCATTAATAAGATCCGACTTCTTACAATAGAGTAATAATGAATACAAGGCGATCAAGAATTTTATGACAAAATCGTTCGGCTATCTTTCGATAAGAGTATGAAGCGATTTGCAAGTGCATTGATTCATGTATCCACGTGAAAATATAGGCATAGGTCGAAAGTGAGCATATTCATCCCATAGAGTTTTGAATTTAGCAAAAAAACTCGAAAATTAGCTAGAATTTTGTGATATGGAACTTAGATAATTTTCTAGATGAAATACTCTTGCGCCATTACTCTTACAAAACCTTATTTTAATTTCATTGTATAGATCATAAGAAAAATTGACATATAATAAACTACCTCTAATTTCTTTAGAAATTGAATTGAGAAGCCAAGATACTACCAAGTTATTTGAACGATTCCAGGCTGAGAAAAGAGAAAAATTAGTTAGAGAAGGTTGATGAATGTCTCCATTGATAAAATTAAACTTGTTCTTGACAAAAAGAGAGATTTCTATAACTCTTGCCCATGAAAGATAGTTGTCACCCGTAAGAACTTCTGAAACTAGTGATGCTTTGGTGTGTTCGCTTGGATGAAGGTAGTATGGGCTTGAGAAATCTTCAATAATGGAAGTATTATGCGCCATTATTGTTGCAGAGTTTTAGTGTATATAGAAGATTTGAGTAGTGCGAAAGGAATTATCGTCTGTAACCATGTAAAATATCATACTTAGATGATATAAGAAGCCATAGAAGCTCAAACAAGAAACACAGAAAAAAAGGAAGAAGATGAAGAAGAAGGAACAGATAAGAGAGAATGCGAGTTCTGGAGAAGTAAATTTTTGATTGATTATGTAAAAAAGTGTTTACACAAATATATATAACCATCTAAATGTATCTAAACATATTGAATACATACACATTAGCTAGCTAAGATTTGTACAACTGTTCTAACAAACTTCTAACTAAATCAAATTTTATTTGCACTCTAGTCCCTGCACTTTTCTATGTTTAGAAATGAGCTATAATTCTTTTTGCTCTAGTGTTGATTCTGCATTCCCAAAAAAACATTACAACTTTCAAATCAAATCCTATTGAAATAGTGACCGCACTCATTGAGATTTCATTTGTACAATACCCCCCATCAACCATTGCATTCTCTATTTCCACCACACCATTACATAAAATCAATTAAGTTATATCACTATTTTAGTATCTTTAAAATTTGAATATAATAATAATATTTAAGTGGTAGCCAAATACTTAACACTATTGTATTTAGTTAACAAGTTGATTGGGAGGAAAAGGAAGTTTCTAAGAACTTATATCTTATATTAGAAGAAATAATTTATAATAAATTAATTTAAAAAAATATAAAAATAATTTCATTGAAATAAGGTAAGATAAAGCTTTTAATATTTTATTTAATGTTTGGATTCTTTTCATTTATAAGATAACTAAGATTATTTTATAACACTTTTTAACATAACATCTCATTTATATTTGAAATAAATATGTTTCATAATTACAATTTATTAAAAACTTATCTTAAATTATATTATATTGTAAAATTTCATTGTATCTAATAACTTTATAGAGATAATAGCTAATTTAGTTCTGAACCAAACAAACTATATCTAAACAAGTTCACCTTAATACTTTGCCTTATGAATGTCCAATAATTTGGTCAGCAGTTAGTTTATACCCTTTCTACCCTGGGTTTTTATTAGTCATGCTACAATTACGCTAATCATATCTTTTATCCTTATCTTACTCTAATATCAATTAAGGATATTAAATCTTACATAAATATAATAGTACCATCGTTTCTTCGTTCTCTAGTCTCTAGCCCGGTTGAATTTTGAAAAAAATTCAAGTTTTTTTTTTCCAGCTTTATCTCACAGTTAAATGTATTTGGTATAACAGGCTAATCATATTATTAGACTGGGCGTTTAATGCGTTGTTGATGGGTTATCTGTTCTTGTAAAAAATGCAGTTTTAACCGGCTATCTTCGAGGGAGAAGACACCTGAATCTGGCGTATGTGATCCCTCTCAATACGCTTTACTGGGCTCCGCTCAACATCAATTCTCGACCTTAATGATCGCTTTTCAGATAAACCTTTAGTGGACATCATGGTGCGTGATTCATCGTCCATTGCCGCCGGAGGGTTTTCATTCACTTAGGGTTGGGGCTCATCGTGTATGTTGGGCTCGTAGTGTGATTTGGTGGCTACCACACACTGATAAGTAGGCTATCAACATCTTACCAGCTATATTCGATGGAGAAGACATGTTTGTTGGGCTCGTAGTGTGATTTGGGTGGGCTGCCACATACTGGTAACTGGGCTATCACCGTCTTATCGGCTATATTCGACGAAGAAGACGATTGGGTCTGTCGTGGTTGAGCCCACTTCATACATTTCACTGGGCTCTTTGCACCATCCATTCTATCCTTTACTAATCAGATTTCAGATAAAGCTTCGCTAGACTTCACTGTACTTGAACCAAATTTCATTGTCGTAGAAAGGTTTTCTTCTTTATTAATTTGGGTTTTTGATTTTCGTTTCATTATTGGCTTCAATTGAGGAGTGGATTCACCTTCTTGCGTTAATGAAGGCTTAAATGGTGGGTTAATGAATGGGTTAGTATTGCACGTGTTCCCACTTCCAAGCGCGTGTATTGACTGAGGGTATCATTGTCCACCGGTTTTTGTGGACTCTTAATGGCAAAAACAATAGGCTCTGGTCTATATAAGTAATTAACCCTAATTTTATATCAATTCTCTAAAATCACTATATTAATAAAAAATATGAGTATAATCTATATATATATATATATATAATTTTAACATCAAATCTATATATATAATCAATTTTTTTTTTACAATTGCATGATAAATCCCTATTTTTTATAATTGCGTGATAGGTCCCTAATAATATTTTTGTAAACTTAAATGATTTCTGTCCATGTCCAAGATCAATGTCCGTACTTATTTAGATACCCAATCGAAACTACCGTGTCAAGGTTCAAGTATTGGTACGTGCCAAACTACCGTGTCAAGGTCCTATTAGTAAGTGTCAAGTTACCATGTCAAGATCAATTGGTAAGTGTCGAGTTACCGTGTCAAGGTCCAACTGGTACGTGCCAAAAAAAAATTCTGCAAAAATAATTCAAATAAAATGAAAAAATAAAACATGAAACATTTGAACTGAAACAAAACAAAAAGATAATACTAAATTGGTACGTACCAAACGGATCTGATTGGTATATACCAATTAGGTCAGATCCAAACACATTAAAATCTCATCACACTCGTTTAAACAAAAAACAAAGAGAAATCTCATACTCGCTTGAACAAAAATATTAAGAAAAAGGAAAAATTAAGTCTTTGAAACAATGAAACATTTTTTTTTCTAAACCAAAACAATGAAATATGATAATGGTTGACATAAAGAAATCTCTTCACTGATTCATATCGCCTAGAACTGCTAGGGAGTTCGCAATCCCCTGACAGTCCAGGCTGATCGTGACCTCTGCGCAAAGCACCGCCTGGAGGTACCCCTTCTCTCTGAGTATAAGAATGATTTCAATAAACTTGATAACATAGATAGAATCTTAGATATGAATTTGATTACTACGGTAGAACTAATTGGGGCTAGAGGCGGTCTTGCCCTAATGGTGAAGAAAGAAATGAAAATTAAAATAATTAGAACGTCTGCTAATTATATACATACGAAAATAGTTGGTGAAGGTTTGACCCCTATATTTTATACTTATATCTATTTGAACCCCTATGATATTAATAAGGAAAATTCTCTTAGTTTCTTAAATGATTCAAAACCCCAAAACTTTGCCTGGTCTTTAATTGGTGATTTTAATTGTATAAGATTTTCCAAGGAGAAATTTGGTGGTATTATATGGCATAAAAAATATATTCAAAATTTTAATAAATTTATTTACCTCCACAATTTTGAGGAAACAACCTCTTATGGTTGTAGATTTACCTGGACAAATAAAAGAGCCGGTAATAAACTTATAAAGGCTATTCTAGACAAAGCCCTTCGTAACGCTGTTTGGGATAAGCTTTTTCCTAATGCTTGGACATCGGTTTTACCTGCTATTGGGTCAGACCATTGTCCCTTTTTCCATCATTATGATAAAATTGATGATAAAAATAAAAGAAGATTTTATTTTGAAAATTTCTAGACAACTGAAATTGATTGTTTAAATATTATCAAAAAAAGTATGGGATGATTATAAATCACATAGGGGAAACCCTAATGCTGTAATCAATCAAAAAAATTAAAAAAATGTAGTAAAGCCTTAAGAGACTGGAAGAAATTTTTTTTGCTAATAATAAAATCAAAATAGAAAAACTTATAAAAAATAGAAATTATCTCTAATTCTAATAACCCCAACTTCAAATGGGATGAATATAACTATACACTACAGCAGGTCGAGGATTTACCGACGACAGCTGTCGTCGGTAAAAAGTACAATTTCGTCGGTAAACAGTGGTCGTCGGTAAGCTGTCGTCCCTAGAAGTTGGTCGGTAAAATCAAGCTTACCGACGGCGCATTTGGCTTCTCGTCGATAAACATTATATTTTACCGACGAAAATCATTTTGTCGGTAAACTATCTCTTACCGACGACTCTTTGTTTGGTCGCCGGTAATAAGCATTACTTTACCGACGACGTATGTTGTCGGTAAAAAGTATATTACCGACGACAGGGTTGTCGGTATCCTAGTAAATAAATTTTTTTATTTTTTGTTCTAAATTGTTTACCGACGACATTCATCACATGAATGTCGTCGGTATACTTTAATATTCTATTTTTTTTAAAACAACTACCGACGACATTCATCACATGAATGTCGTCGTTAAACTTTTTTTTTTTTTTTTTTTTTTTGAAAACTTTACCAACGACATTCATGTGATGAATGTCGTCGGTATTCTTATTATTTTTTTTTTATTTTTTTTTATTTTTTTTTTAATTTGGTTTTTCGTTTTTAAAAAAAATAATGTAATAGAAATCATGAATATAACGTGAAAACTGGAATTATATTCATAAAATGTAAATAAACCCGGGTAGTCAAAACCCGGGCAATAAAGTCAAACCCCGGGAATAAAGTCAAACTCCCGGAGTTAAAAGTCAAAATATTACATAAAAACTTAAATAAAAGTCATGAACATAAACGTAAATAAAATCAAAGTCGTAAATAAACATAGGAAAATATTAATCAATCACGGTCCCGAAATATCTTCTCCTCGATCACTAGCTTCACTCTCTTCATCTTCATCGAAGACCGGATCGAGACCATTTTTTTCACGAGATTCGTTGAGGCCTTTGAGCATCTTCGCGAAAAAATCATCGGACCTAGAGGAGGAGCTCGGTGGAGCATCGTCATCCGGCATAGGAGGTAATCCTTGGACTGCGCGGAGCTCGTTCATCCCGTCAAATATCCGCTGGATCTTTCTCGCATTCTTCTTAGCGAGCTCGTCCGAAACAGGCGGCTTCGGGTCCTTCTTTTTCTTGAAGACACCTCCGATTGACGGGATCCAATGTCTGCTCTTAGCCGGTTTCATCACCTCCTGAACCGTCTCCTTTAACGCTCATATCTGCTCCTCCACTGGAACATCATCAGCCGATTGGGACCCCGTCTCGATAACCCGATCCCTAAGCTTCTCCCGATAAACTCCCTGTAATAAAATTTCAAATAAATAATTAATAAAAATAACAAAGAAATAAATTTAAAGTTAAATAACTAATTTTAAACAATAAAAAGTAAAATAAAATACTTACACTAGCCTGCTCCCATCTATCATCGACCCATTTGCCCTTCGCCCCGTCATAGCCCAAGTACTCGAAGTATCCGCCCAACGGTGGAAGTGGGACCTCCTCTTGGGTCTGCTCGTCGATAAAGCTCAGGGGCTCCTTCGTGTCAATCTTCAGCTTACCCTATAAAATATACATAAAAAATTATAATTATTAAAAATTTAAATTAAATAACTAATAACTTTTATTTTTACTTTAATAAATTATACCTCGATAATCTCGTGGCGGGTCTGGGTTTGGTTCCGAGAACCTGACTTGTTCGGCTTCTTCTGGTTCTGCCGATTCTTCTTATTAATCTCCGCCTGAGCCTGTTACGATTCAAGATAAAAAATTAATTAAACACTAATTTAATAATAAAATAATTAATTTAAGATTTTACCTTCTTCTGAGGGTCATTCATCATCTCTTCGGTCAACTTCCAGTGATCGGGTAGCACATCCGGGGGACACTCGCCCGTGCCCAAGTAATCAGCCTTCAGGTCGCTCTTCCACCGCCTGTAGGCTGCGGACTGAGACTGCGTTAGCTTCCCGCTGATTAAGGGCCAATCTCTGCGGGCCCTCCACTCTTCGAGGTTGAAGAACTCCTCCAGTTTTCCGAGAATCGAGACTTTAAGTCCCCTTGGCACAGCACTCCACGATCTGTAGTAGGGGGGGACTGTTTCACGAACCGCGAGACCCACCACTTGGGCCACGTGTTTCCCATATTCTCCGTATGGGTTCCACGTGTCATCTAAAATGCAGAAGTCCACTGGAAGGGGCCCACCTAGCTTCTCCTTCGCATCGTTTGCGATTTTGAGGGTCGAGACATTTCGGGGTCTCCTCTTTCGCCTAACTGTTTAATAAAATTATGTTAAATAGATTACTAACATATATTAAATGAATTTTATAAAATAATAAATATTACCGGGTGGCTGGTTACAGTCATTGAGGTTTGGGGGTTGATTCCGATTCGGATCTTCACCGCTCCCATCACCCCGGTGGTAATTGGACATCACATCGGCCATCTGTAATTTAAATAAAATTAATAAAATTGCATTTTAGACCTTTTTTTATTAAAAATTACAAAAATACCCGTGTAAATTTGAAAAATAATATTTTTTAAGTCCTTATATGTTATATAATTACAAAAAAACCCCTAAAGTCCATAATATTTTTTTTCTAAGTTTTTTAATTTGCAATTTAGTCCTTAAACATTATTTATATAAAATAAATACCCTAAAGTCCATATACATTTTTTGTTCTAGTTTTATAACTTGCAATTTAGTCCCTAAATTTGATATATTTACAAAAAATACCCTAAAGTCATAAAAATTACAAAGTTTATTAAATTACATTTTAGTCCTCAATACATTGCATTCTAGTCCACTAATTATTCTTATTTACAAAAAAAACCGTAAATTTATCAAACACCTAAAGTAATAAACATACACAAATTTGAAAAAATGAATCCCATAACACAAATCTACTGTTTAATCCAATAACATGAACAAATTAACAAAAAATCCAAAAATTATTCAAAACCCTAATTTTGCCAAAAATTACAAAAACTTGAGATTTCATGGTGTATTTAACTAACAAAAACGTTTAAACAAACACTAACATTAACATAATAACACGGAAATCATAAAAACACATATACAAATCCGGAAAAAAAATGCAATTCTTAAAAAAAAAATAGAGTTTAGATAGGATTTAGTGTACCTATTACGTGAAATTTGTGTTGAGGATGTCCAGGAATCCATGCCACGCAAGAAAGGAAGAAGGACAAAAAAAAAAAAAAAAGTTAGGATTTGATTTAGAAAAATAGGAAAAAAATTGAAAAACCAATTGATTTTGGCATGAAAACACTTACATTTGATGTAGTTTGCTTGTGGGGATGCCTCGGAATAGCTCCTTGTTGCTCGGAATCGAATTTCTGGAGAGTGTTTTGAAGCTTTTGTGTTTCAGAAATGAGCTCGGTAGGGTTTAATAGATAAATTGTTTACCGACGACACGCAAGTCGTCGGTAAACAGGTCAAAGTCGTCGGTAACTGTGACACGCGTCAAACAGTCGTACGCACGACTGTTGCGTGTCCTGGTTTACCGACGTCTTCTTTTCGCAAGTCGTCGGTAAATCCTTGGGCGGGAAAAATGAACCGCCCATTTTGGCCAATAAATTTTGGATTTGGGTTTACCGACGAATGAATGACTTGAATGTCGCCGTTAAAGCTTTACCGACGACATTCATACATTGAATGTCGTCGGTAAAGCTTTGCCGACGACATTCAAGTCATGAATGCCGTCGGAGTAGCTTTAAATGTCGTTGGTAAACCCTTTTTTTTTTTTAAATTATTTTTTACCTGATTTCTTTTCTTTTTCTATTCTTATTGGAATTAAGATATACACACACAGATTTGTTTGAGGTATTTGGTCAATAGTTAAGGGTCAAATGTTAGTGTTCGAGGTGTTTAGTCAACAGTTATGGTCAAACTTGAGTGTTCGAGGTGTTTAGTCAACAGTTATGGTCAAACTTGAGTGTTCGAGGTGTTTAGTCAACAGTTATGGTCAAACTTGAGTGTTCGAGGTGTTTAGTCAACAGTTATGGTCAAACTTGAGTGTTCGAGGTGTTTAGTCAACAGTTATGGTCAAACTTGAGTGTTCGAGGTGTTTAGTCAACAGTTATGGTCAAACTTGAGTGTTCGAGGTGTTTAGTCAACAGTTATGGTCAAACTTGAGTGTTCAAGGTGTTTAGTCAACAGTTATGGTCAAACTTGAGTGTTCGAGGTGTTTAGTCAACAGTTAGGGTCAAACTTGAGTGTTCGAGGTGTTTAGTCAACAGTTAGGGTCAAATGTTAGTGTTCGAGATGTTTAGTCAACAGTTAGGGTCAAACTTGAGTGTTCGAGATGTTTAGTCAACAGTTATGGTCAAACTTGAGTGTTCGAGGTGTTTAGTCAACAGTTATGGTCAAATGTTAGTGTTCGAGGTGTTTAGTCAACAGTTATGGTCAAATGTTAGTGTTCGAGGTGTTTAGTCAACAGTTATGGTCAAACTTGAGTGCTCGAGGTGTTTAGTCAACAGTTATGGTCAAACTTGAGTGTTCGAGGTGTTTAGTCAACAGTTATGGTCAAACTTGAGTGTTCGAGGTGTTTAGTCAACAGTTATGGTCAAACTTGAGTGTTCGAGGTGTTTAGTCAACAGTTATGGTCAAACTTGAGTGTTCGAGGTGTTTAGTCAACAGTTAGGGTCAAATGTTAGTGTTCGAGATGTTTAGTCAACAGTTAGGGTAAAACTTGAGTGTTCGAGATGTTTAGTCAACAGTTATGGTCAAACTTGAGTGTTCGAGGTGTTTAGTCAACAGTTAGGGTCAAACTTGAGTGTTCGAGGTGTTTAGTCAACAGTTAGGGTCAAACTTGAGTGTTCGAGATGTTTAGTCAACAGTTATGGTCAAACTTGAGTGTTCGAGGTGTTTAGTCAACAGTTATGGTCAAACTTGAGTGTTCGAGGTGTTTAGTCAACAGTTATGGTCAAACTTGAGTGTTCGAGGTGTTTAGTCAACAGTTAGGGTCAAATGTTAGTGTTCGAGATGTTTAGTCAACAGTTAGGATCAAACTTGAGTGTTCAGATGTTTAGTAAACAGTTATGGTCAAACTTGAGTGTTCGAGGTGTTTAGTCAACAGTTAGGGTCAAACTTGAGTGTTCGAGGTGTTTAGTCAACAGTTAGGGTCAAACTTGAGTGTTCGAGATGTTTAGTCAACAGTTATGGTCAAACTTGAGTGTTCGAGGTGTTTAGTCAACAGTTATGGTCAAACTTGAGTGTTCGAGGTGTTTAGTCAACAGTTATGGTCAAACTTGAGTGTTCGAGGTGTTTAGTCAACAGTTAGGGTCAAATGTTAGTGTTCGAGATGTTTAGTCAACAGTTAGGATCAAACTTGAGTGTTCAGATGTTTAGTCAACAGTTATGGTCAAACTTGAGTGTTCGAGGTGTTTAGTCAACAGTTAGGGTCAAACTTGAGTGTTCGAGATGTTTAGTCAACAGTTATGGTCAAACTTGAGTGTTCGAGGTGTTTAGTCAACAGTTAGGGTCAAACTTGAGTGTTCGAGGTGTTTAGTCAACAGTTAGGGTCAAACTTGAGTGTTCGAGATGTTTAGTCAACAGTTAGGGTCAAACTTGAGTGTTCGAGGTGTTTAGTCAACAGTTATGGTCAAATGTTAGTGTTCGAGGTGTTTAGTCAACAGTTATGGTCAAATGTTAGTGTTCGAGGTGTTTAGTCAACAGTTATGGTCAAAATGCACTAAGACTAAAAAACAAATACAAAATATCCTAATCAGTTTCATATCCACTAATATCTATAGGTTCATCATCGCTATTAACCTCTATAGGTTCTTCTTCATCACCATATTCCTCCCACGTGTCGTCTTCGATTTCCTGGTTTTCATCAATAACCATTTCAAAAGCCATCTCAATACGAAAATGAGCTGGGTCAATCTCGATCTCCTCGGTAGTTGCCAAGTTCTCCGGTTCGGAAACCGTCTCAGTGTTACCCAAAGGTATACTAATGCTCTCGTTGTTTGTAGATAGTGATTCCGAACCCCATAAATCGGGACTCCATCCGTGACGATCATTTATTTCCCAAACGGCTTTCCAACCCTTCATTGATTTCTTCGCACTAATCTCGTCAATGTAGAATACTTTCTTCGCTTGCGATGCTAAAATGTATGGTTCGTCTTCCCACTCAAAGTTTGTCGTGTTAATAAAGGTTACCCCATGTTCTGTCCTTGATTCAGCCATTTTGTACCATTTACAAACGAATAAGACAACTGAACACCCTTTAGTGTAATTAACCTCCAATATTTTCACTAATTCTCCATAACATGGTCTATCTTCGTACGTGGTACAAACTCCGTAATCCTGCGTCACTCTTTTTTCTCCTTTACCCTTAGTTACCCACTTGACACCATTCACGACACATGAATTGTATCTGTCCACCGCACCAAAAGACATGTTGGCCAAGGATACCATCTCAGTGGTAGCTAATACATCACCTGACTCTTTCATCCCATGAACCTGTAATACATAAATAATAGTAAGAACCTCGGACATAAGTAGATTATGTTTAAACCAACGTCTAAAGTACATACCTTATCCAAAAACCAACTCTTAAACCGTTGACGATGCATAATCTCTATTTCGTCACCCGTTCCCGTAAGTGTGGATTTGTGTTCTCTAAAATCATAAATGAATATAAATAAGTTAATGTAAATAGGTTTATATATTTATATATATATATATATATATATTTATATATATATATTTATATATATATATATATATATATATATATATATATATTTATATATTTATTTATATATTTATATATATATTTATATATATATATATATATATATATATATATATATATATATATATACTAGGTATGAACCCGTGCCTGAAGGCACTCTTACAATATTGATTTAGAAAAAATAATTTATACGGAATAAACAAATAATTTTTGAGATAAAAATTCAACTAAGTACAAAAGTAGGATGCATTTTTCACAAACATTTACATAAACCATAAATCAGTTAACCAAGATATATTCTTATAAAAATTATGTGATTGTATTCCCATCCAGCCAAAACCTGTGTAATGGTAACAATATCGTATATTAGTTATTATATATAAATAAATTTAATATACGGGACCAATAACCCTATATAAGTAATGACTTGTCATACTCAAGTTGGAAAGATTAAGGGGGTAAAAATGTCAATTTTGCAAGATAAGTGATTAAAATGTCAAGTAAGTGTAATACCTGTCCATATTCAAGATCAAATCTCAGAGTTCATCGCACGACTCAATCAATTCAACTAATGTTGTAGGTTTTCAACATCTTGGCCTTACAAATCTGTAAATTTACCACACAAAAAGAAATATAAGGATTTTTAATCGCAACACAGAGCATGAAATCAATGAAGCTAAAATAAATAGAAATATATTGCATAATAGCATATAACTAATAACCGGGCATGTAGTGCATTTTTTGCTTAATATAGGGACTTATAGTGTAATTTAATCAAAAAAAAATTATTAGCCTTTTTTGCATAATACACGTACCTATACTGCAATTGTTGCATAGCACAGTGACTTACAGTGCAATTAAAAACAAATTAATAGCAAGGCCTATACTGCAAGTTTTGCAAAATATACGGACCAATCTTGCAATTTCAAAACCATCGCCTAAAATCAGCTAGATGTTAAAAATGTCAAAACCTCTTGTTAAAACATAAAAAGTGTAAAAATACCAAATACCCCCTTGTAGTTTATAAAAAGTTCAAAAAAAAAAACCTACGGTTTCAAAAGTGACAAATACCTCCTGTGTGCTTTACTGTTTTTCGAACACATGACAACTCATGGTATTATTACTTTTTTAACTATAAGGGTTTTTTTTAACCTTTTATCAAACTACGGGGGTAATATTTGGTATTTTTCTAAACTTTAAATTGATATATTTTTTACCTTCTTGTCAGAAGCTGACTTAAAAGATCAATAAGAAACTCCATAAATCTTCATAATACAACACACATGCATCATCAGTTTCCCCAAAATCATTTGTATCCACAGCTTCTTCATCTTCATTATCTCTGCATAATTCAGGGACCTGTAGTACAGAAAGGTATCTTACCTTTTTACGATAAAGAAATTGGCTGAAATATAACCAAACCAGAAAAGGTATCTTACCTTGCGAAAAAGCTTCGATCTTTTCAATAGAAGCATTAATAAGTAGAAAGATCGATAGTTCCATTAATAAGCATTCTTGGTAAAGGCTGTGATTCTTCCCAGCACCAACGAACCTCTCGTACAAACTCTATCCATAGTACAACAATAGCTAAACAATACAAAATGCATATTAAAAAATAAAATTAACAAAAAATAATTAAAAAATGATGTAGTATAATACCTCGTAAATTTCAGTTTCCGAACCAAAGAGCGTGTAAAGTTACAAAATAAGAATTGAAAGTCTACCATTAAATATTTCACCTAACCCACAGATGGTTAGAGCTAATAATATGTTGTTAATTCAAACAAATGTATATTATATCTATAGCAATAGCATAGTTATTCAGCCAAAGGCTATAGATAGATAGCCTTAAAATCTACCAGTGAACAACATTTTACTGAACGAACAAACAAACAAAAGAAGCTACACATGTAACAGAATTTGAATATAGATCTTTTGCCAACTTAATTGGAAAAAAAACCTTTCACCAATAAATTATTCATTTATTCATGTCAATACTGATGCATCAATTCTACTCAATGATTCACATGCTTTAGTAAGATCAGATTCTGTATGAGCAGCCGATACAAACAATCTTAAAATTAACAAAAAATAATTAAAAAATAATGTAGTATGATACCTCTTTTCTCACTGTATCAACTGTCTTTGATAAAACTTTTAAGATGAACTACCAAGTTGATCTTGGGAACTATATAACTCTTTTCTCACTGTATCAACTGTCTTTGATAAAACTTTTAAGCCTTCTTCATCACATTCTTGCTCTAGTACTTTTTTGGCATCTTGCGTAATTTTCTCTAAAGCTTCTCCTTGTTCAAACTGTATAATGCATAAAAGGATGTAAATAAGAAGCTTCAATGCTGGATTTTTAATAATTAAGGTGAAATGGACTTAGGAAAAGTAGGAGTAATGATATATACCACCTATGAGGTGGCATGATATGATTGGGAAGTCATAGGTGGTATATATTATCATTAGCTTGTAAGATCGATAAGAAACAATATAAGTTAGTGCACCTTGCCATATGAAGGGTCTGTAAAAACAGCTTCGATAGGTTCTTTAGTCAAATTTCGAACTTTTTCTAACGTTTTCTTTGATACCATAGATAATTTATATTCTTTTTTCTGCTTTCCAGCTTTAGCTGCTAGTCTTATTTGTGGCTCGATATATTTAACTGCCTGTTTCATCAATGTTAGGTGTTTAAAAGAATTCTTAGTAACAATAAGGAGATAATTAAGTCACCTCGGGATGAGCTAATCTTAAAAGGGTAAATAGCACCATTGGTTCATGCATTATGTAAAATTTAAGATACATGAATCCCAAAAGGGTAGATTTGCGATGTTAATCTACAGCACAATGTATACTTCCTAGTTTGGAAATACAGGGACCAACCGTGCAATTAACATTTCTTATGAAAACTATTTTCACTACCTATGCATTCGCCAAAGAGATCGAGGTTTACCTTAATGGTGGTTGAGAATGGTCCCCAGGGCAGCGGCGATTTTCTTGTGAAGGAGAGCAGCTGACCCATAAGCAAAGCTGCACTCTTCATTTTTATTATTAGGATTTTAAATGGAAAAAAAATAAATTTTACCAAATGGTGTATTAGTATTGTCAGTAATTGAAATGAATATATATTTAACTTAACCTGTTATAATCAAAATTCGCCATCTTCATGATGAGTTGTTTATGAAGAAGAGAGGATAGAAGCTAAATCAGCAGCGCAATTATTGCGTTTGGTTCTAATCCAAATTCAATAATATCTGTCTAATTATTAAAAATTTAGAAAAGAAATGGAGAAAGAGTTTATAAATAAATACATACTTGTGTTTGTGAAAGTAAAGGTCTCGTTCTTCAAGTTTTGAAGGTGTTAATCTATATGGAGCAGCAATTATTGCGTTTGGTTCGAATCCAAATTCAATGCACCATTTTACCCATTCTTTCCATACTGTTGAGAGAGGACCTGTCAATAATTAAATTTCTTACCCTGTTAAGCATTAAACTACAATTAAAAATAAATTGCACCATTGGTCCCTGAGACTAATAATATACATGTTTTAGATAGTGAATATTTGATGTACCTGTAATGTAATCAGGATCAAGCTCTGTAATAGCAAAAGAACACTATCAGGGCGAGATTTGCATTGTGGATGATCTGTTTGATTATATGGATCTAACACCATGCATTTTAGCCAGCAATTTACTGCAGAAAGAAGCTTCGTGATACATGATAATCCTTTTCTAATCAGAATGTATAGATAACTCATTTATAATATACGGTAAACATGATAACTCATTTATAAACACGATAACTAATCAGAAAGTATAGATAACTCATTTATATACTGAGACTAATAATATACATGGTCCCGAGTGGCGGCGGTCTTCTTGTGAAGGAGAGCGGCTTGCTTAGTGGGAAGATTGATTTTCAATGCTAAAATATTCAACTGGGTTCTTCGATTGTTGATGGCTTAGCCAAGTCGGTCGGTTGACAATGGTGGAGAATGGTCGCGAGTGGCAGGGGTTTTGCTTGTGAAGAGCGATGTAGTGAGTGGAAGACTTTAATTCTTTGTTTAAATCAAAGAGATAGATATATTGAATATATAGATATTTTAAATATAATTAGATAAGTTTGTGGAGGATTCTTCGATTTTTTTGATTCAGATTGGGATTGTGGAAGGTAGGGTTCTTCGATTCGCTTGGTGGGAGAGACGAAATGAGCGGTGAAGTGAGCATGTGATTTTTTTTTTTTTTTTTAAATTTGTTTTTTGTTTTTAATTTTGAATTTTAAAAATAAGTAATCCAAGGGTTGAAAAATATAGAGGAGACATCAAGATATTTTAAACCGTAGATTGAATTTAGACAATCTAGACCATTAATTGAAATCGATCTAAAGGCCGAAAATGATAGAATTTTGATCTGAAGGCTAGAAAATGTGGAGAAAAATTGGAGACATTTCGGGCCGTTGGCCCTTCTCCAATATTATATAGATATTTATATATATGAATAAGTAAACGTTACTTACGTCCTATATGGTTCGAGCTCATCGCAGTTATTCAAAATATACCAACTGACTTGCTCCTTCTGAAGAGCTGGTAAAGCAACTGACTCTTTCTTGCCAATAGGAGTACGCTGAAAAATTGAAAACGGATATCTCTTTTGGTTCTGGCAGTTGTTCGTTGTATCTCCTTGGATCGTTGAACTTTGTTTTTTCTTCACTAAGATACCGCGATATGAAAGTCAACGTCTCTTCCGCCACGTAACCCTCGGCTATGGAACCCTCAGGCCTAGCCGGGTTTCGAATATACTCTTTCAACTTCTTCAAATACCTTTCAAATGGGTACATCCACCGCATTTGAACCGGGCCCCCTAACAACGCTTCATCATATAAGTGAATCACTAAGTGGATCATGATATCAAAAAACGCGGGAGGTAAGATCATTTCTAACTTGCACATCACTTCAACCACTTTCGCCTTACCATCCACCAACTCTTTCCTACTCAGGTTCTTGTTACAAACGACTCTAAACACATTAACTAACCCAATAATTGCGTCGCTAATCGATTTATCATCTAGAAGCCCAGGGAGACAACAAACAAAAAGGTACTGCATCATAACATGACAATCATGAGATTTCATTCCAATGATCTTCCCCGTATCGGCGTGAACGTTATTCCTCATACTAGACGCGAATCCATCGGGAAACCTCTGTACCTGTAACCACTCAAGAAACAACTTCCTCTTCTCCGCTGACAACGTATACTTTCCACGTTTTAGAATCGTTTTTTTTCCTTCTGTTGCCAACCACAATTCTTTCCTGAATTTCATTTTCTCAAGATCTTCCCGCGCCTTAGCGTTATCTTTGTTTGGTTTCCCATCGACTGCTATAACTGTACCGAGAAGAGCATCACACACGTTTTTCTCGCAGTGCATGACATCAATGTTATGCTTCAACAGATTTGCGGACCAATAAGGTAAACGATAGAAAATACTCTTTTTCTTCCAATTCGTCTGGCGAGGACCTGTAGTCTTCGTGACCTTGCCTCCAAAATCCTTGTGTTTGCCGGGAAACACAATGGGAAGACCATCTAACTGTGTCTGAATACTAGCTGGACTATATTTCTTCGGTCGCTTAGTAAAATTGGTTGCCGGGTACGAAACATTATATGATCTAAACCGATGTCTGAAGGGTAACCAACGTCTATGGTCAAAGTAAACCACACCTTTTGTCACACCCAATGAAGGTGTGGAATCCATGCATTCCGGGCAAGCCATGTAACCTTGACCCGACCATCCTGAAGTGTATGACCGAGCGGGGAAATCATTGGTGGTGGACAACAGACAAACCTTCATAGTAAACTCTTGTTTTGTATGGGCATCATACGTAAAGATCCCTTTACTCCACAACTCGTCCAACTCATCTATCATAGGGCGGAGGTAAACATCCATGTCCTTACCGGGCGATCGAGGACCCGGAATCAACAAACAAAGCTGAAAAGTGGTTTCCTTCATGCATACCCACGGTGGCAAGTTATAGACGGTTAATATGACAGGCCACATGCTATACCAGTTGTTTTGCATAGAGAAAGGACAAAACCCGTCGATACCGAGACCCAAAAATACATTACGAGGTTCACTAGCAAACTCAGGGTGTAGCGATGCAAATCTCTTCCAACTATCACCATCAACAGGATGACGCAACACATCCGGATCGGCACTCTTACCGGTATGGTGCCAAATCATGTCTTCAGCGGTGTGCTTTGAAGCGTATAGTCGCTGTAACCTGGGAGCAATCGGAAAATAGCGGAGCTTCTTATGTGGTACTTTGATACCCTTCTTTGGGTCCCATCTAGACTCGCTACAAACTGGACACTTATCGAGGTCTTTATACTCTTTATAAAATATGGCACAATCGTTCAAACAAACATCGATGGTAATATACCCCATACCCAAGCTTTTCAACTTCTTGTTGCATGAATCATACGAATCGGGCAAAGTGTGAGGTTTGGGCAAAATACGACCAATCAACTCCAATAGCTCGGTGAATGACGTGTTAGTCCACTTGTTCTTTACCTTTACGTGCATAAGCTTGGCAATGAAGTTCAATGAACTCATCGCTTTACAACCGGGATATAATTCTGTCTCCAATTCGTTAAACAGTTTTTCGAAACTACTTGGAATTTCTGCGTCTCTCATCTCGGTGTCACCCTGATGACCCCCAACATCGTAACTGTGTCTCACATCGTCATAAACCTCGGCAATTTCATTAACTCTATTCGGAATAGGGATTTCTTCGGGAACGACCGGCTGCTCACCGTGTTTTATCCAAACCCGATACGACTTCATAATCCCTTCATTATAAAGGTGGTTCGTAACCGTCCGAGAGGCTAATCGACGATTATTTTTACAATAGTTACACGGGCAATAAATAAGATCTCCAAATTGCGAATGTTGTTTTGCATATGCGATAAAACCCAAAACCCCAACAAGATAGTTTGGATCGACTAAATCCGTAGCATCCATCCAACTCTTATCCGAAGCCATCTCTTTACAACAATCTTAGATAAATAGACAACTACATTCATATGAAAATAAAATAAAATATTATTACAACCCAATTGATAAAATGAAAAAAAAAATTACAACACAATGAATATAAATAACACAAATTACAAACCAATGGCTTGAATATAAATACAAACCAATAAATAAATAAAATTACATCACAAATAAATAAATAAAATTACATCATAATAAATAAATAAATAAAATTACAACACAATAAATATATAAACAATTTCACATAAATAAATACACAAATACAAAAATATATGAAACATAATATATGAAATAAATGAATGTATGCATGATTTATACACAATATATAACAAGACAATCAAAAAATATACAAAATAATAACCTATATATAGCAACTAATACACAATTCAAAATTCATGCATAAAAAATTAAATTAAAAAGTTTGAAATTTTAAGAAAATACCTTGAATTGGTGGAAGAAATTGGATATTGATGATGAAGTCCCAACCTTGATAATGTAATAATAAACCTAAACCCATAACATTGCAAGAATTACACCAAATATGATCATAATAAAAAAATAAATCAAGAATTTACCTAATATTTGTAGATGAAATTGTGTGTTGATGATGCCCCACCTTGATTATAAACTTGCAAATGGTTAGAGATGAATTGGCAAAGGTATTGCAAAAAATTTGAATGAGTTTGATTGATGTTTTTGGGAGAAATTGGGAGAAAAAAATGGGGTTTTTGGGGTTTAAGGAGAAAAAAATACAGGCTATTCGCATATATGCACGTCAAATTTACCGACGACACGTAAAGTCGTCGGTAAACGTAAAGCCTCGTCGTTAAAATCTATACTTTACCGACGACTTTCCTATTTGTCGGTAACTTACCGACGACAATTCCAAGAAAAAAAAAATAAAAAAAAAGAAAAGAAATGACGACGGCGTTTTGCTTTTTACCGACGAGACAAGTCGTCGGTAAACTACCGGCGACAACTTTCTCGTGGGTAATTACCTGTCGTCGGTAAATCTGAAAAAATTACCGACGATTTTACGTGTCGTCGGTAAACTGTCGTGGGTAAATCCCCGATCTGTAGTAGTGATACTACCAAAGAACTTGAAGAAACTTGGAAAAGGGAGGAGAATTTCCGGAAGGATAGGTCTAGAAATATCTGGCTTAAAAAGGTGATAAAAATTCTAAATATTATCATGCATGTACCAAAGAAAGGAGCAGAATAAGATATTAAACCTCACTAATGAAAGTGGTATATGAGTTGATAATAAAAATGATATAAATATTGAAATAGTCAGCTATAATAATATTTTTACAACAGTAGGAAAAAAAGAATATACTCTTACTATTAATATTATTACTAGTAAAATTGATAAAAAAATCTACAGATAATCTGAATATCCATATTAATGAAGAAGAAGTTGAAAAAACAACACAGGGACTATGACTTAATAAGGCACCGAGACCTGATGGCTTCCTTCAAAACATATTGGGATATCATTCAACTTAATCTTATTAGGGTAATAAATAATTTTTGGAACAATAATGGTGATCTTTCTGATATCAACCAAACAATCATTACTTTGATACCAAAATTCAATAAACCCACTAATATTAAACACTATAGACCTATTAGTTGCTCTACTTTATTTATAAAATTATAGCAAGAATATTGGTTAATAGATTACAACATTATATGCCTTCCCTTGTGGGAGAAAATCAAAGTGCATTCATATCTAATAGAATGATATAGGAAAATATATGATGACACATGAATTAATTACACATATTCAAAGAAAAAAATAAACAAAAAAAATATATGGTAGCAGTTAAAGCTGACAATAAAAAAGCTTATGAATTTAATGGGATTTCTTACAAGATCTCATTATTAAACTTGGTTTTAATAAATATTGGGTAAGGAAACTTATGGTATGTATTACCTCTGTCACCTACTCAATTCTAATTAATGGTGAGGTTCACCAAATTCAAAACCTAACAGGGAAATAAGATAAGGTAATCCACTTTCACCTTTGATCTTTTGCCTAATTTCACAAGCTCTAAATGACCTAATTAGAGATAAAAAGAGAAAAAACTTCTACAAGAAATTAAAATTGGAAAAGACTATAAAAATATCACTCACCTCCTGTTTCTTGTTGATAGTCTATTCTTTATAAATGTTGATAACATTGAAATTCAATCTTTTAATGATATAACAAACAAATATAAAAATTACACTGGCTTATGCCTTAATCTTAATAAATGTTGGGTCATTTTTAGCCTTAGCACACCAATCTTTATCTAAAGGGTTATGGCTAAAAGATTAAGAAGTAATAACCTAGAAAGTTACTTAGAAATTCCAACTGAATGGAATAGATCAAATCTAAAGACCATTTTTTTTTGTCATTAAATCTAAAGACCTTCAATTTTTAATTAATAGGATTATACAAAAGTTTGAAAATTGGAAAACACTTTTCCTTTTTGAAGGAGGAAAATAAATTTTAATAAAGTCAATTATTAAAAGCTTACATAACTATTTAATGTCTAACTTTATACTTCCTAAAAATATAATAAATAAAATCCACTCCATTATTGCTCAGTTATGGTGGGGTGATAAAGGTAAAAAAAATAATACATTGGGCCAAATGGGACCTACTTACTATATCAAAATTTGAAGGTGGATTAGGTTTTAGGGATCTACATCTAATGAATAAAGCTTTACTAGGAAAACAAGCATGAAATAAAAAAGAGTCTCTTCTTTATAGACTCCTTAAAGGAAATACTTCAACAAGTGTAGCTTCCTTGAAACTAAACTTGGAAGCTCACCCTCTTAGGGTTGGAAAAGCACCATCATGGGTAGAGTAACCTTTAAAAATAACATAAAATGGAAACTAGGCAATGGTATTAAAATTAATATATATGAGCATAGTTGGATATGTAATGATAATCATATAATTAAACCAAAGATAACTAGCCTTATTTGGGTTAATCAACTCATTAAAAATGATAAATCATGAGATATTGAATTACTAAATAAAATTTACCCTAAGGAAATCAAAGAAAAAATACAAACAATGATAATACCTAAGGTAATGTGTGAAGATCAAATATGTATTGATTTTTGAAAAAATGGTACATATACTGTCAAAGAAAATTATCATAAAATTAAAAAAGATAGATTATAAATCAAAATATTAAAGTTAAAATAAACTTACAACATCCATTACCAGGGATAAAAGTCTTCGGAAACTAATCTGGAAAACTGAAACACCACAAAAAATTAGGACTTCATTTGGGAGCGGTAAGAAATCTCTTATCCACTAAAGAAAAACTTTTTAACCGAAAATGTAGTATCAGTAATACTTTTAAAATCTGTGATAACAATTTTGAAACAGCTAAACATATGCTTTTTAGATGCCCCTAGTCTAAAAGCGTATGGTTCACTAGTCCTTTTAATTTAAAAACTGACAATGAATCTACTGCAAAGTTAGATCAATGGCTGTTAAACCAAGTACAAAATATTGAAATGATTTCTAATAATAAGGATAGGGTTATAGAACTTATCTGTATAATTATGTGGCATATTTGGAAAGACAAAAACAATTTTATCTATAATGGAAAAAATTGTGACCCCTTAACCACTATTAATAAAGCTATTGAAATTTGAAATTTGGAAAAAATTATAAAATTTCAACCCCTAACTATTTAAACTTCTTAGATAAAGAAACTAGGTGTAATAATAATAATACTTTGGATAATAACAACATTGAAAGTATTATACAAAATACTAAATTTAAAGATAAATGGAAAAAATCTCCACCAAATAAATTTAAAATTAATTGGGATGCAGCTTTCTCGGATAAAGGAGCTGCAATTTCTTGTTTAGTAAGAAGCTCTAATGGTGAATTTGTATCAGGAAATAGTTAGAAAATTGGAGCAGAATCAGTGATACAGGCAGAGGCCACGAGGATTTTGAAAGCTACAGAGATGGTTTCAAATTTTCTTTTGGGAGCGTTATCATAGAGAATGATTCAGCGACTATCATGAAGCCTCTTTCTACAGGACTTTCCGTGTTGAGTCATTCAATTAGAAATGTTATTTATAATATTTATTATTTTGCTGAACTATCTTCCCCTTCCTTTCAATTTATCTCTTGGGGGTAGAAACGGGCCAGCTGACTGTGTTGCCAAACAAGAGCTCCTTAGCCCCTTGTTTGGTAATTGGGATACCTATATTCCTCCCTAGTTATCCACTCTAATTTGTAATGAAACCGAGCCCTCCGGGGTGGGCTAAA
Source organism: Nemophila menziesii (assembly GCA_029959085.1). NCBI lineage: Eukaryota > Viridiplantae > Streptophyta > Magnoliopsida > Boraginales > Hydrophyllaceae > Nemophila > Nemophila menziesii. The sequence goes on along the minus strand of JARWIR010000005.1, from coordinate 58,794,338 downwards.
ACCTTGTAATTGTTTCTATTTATCTATATTATTATGCATTTGAACAAAAAAAGGATGACAAAAAGAAATCTCTTCACTGGACAAAAAGAAATATGTTCACTTTACTGGATAAAACAACAAGAAACTATTCAGTATAAAAAGAAAAGAAAAACTTAACTAAACGTTGGAAAAAAATGAAACATTTTGTTTATGTTTAAAAAACAATGAAACGTAATAAAACTAATATGAAACAATGAAACATGATAAAACAATGAAATAAAAAATGATTGAAACAAAAAACTGAAGAAATTAGGTTGAATTGATTATATTAGGGAAAAATTAATGTTTTACCCTTATTTTGGTTCTTGTGCAGGACAGCGGGTTCAATGTGCAATTCGCTCCGGTTTCCTAGTGCAAGCGGCGACAGTTTCTTATATAGGTGACGGTTTTATTGTACAAGAGAGTGGCTTCGTGTGAAAGTGAGACTTGAGTGTAAAGGTTGAGAAGGGTCCACTACTGGCAACAGTTTCTTGTGCGGAAGAAAGGTGAAGTATGTGAAAAGAGTTCCTTCTGTTTTTTTGTTCCAATATGCGAGAGAGAGAAAGAGAAAGAGGGGTTGGAGAGGGTGAATGAAAAAAAAAACCTAAGGGTTTTATTTGGATGAAGGGATAGGGGGAAGGAATTATATTAAAGGATCCTAACAATCCATTCTTTTGTTTTTATTACACGGGATTGGAAGGGAAGGTTAGTAAAGGATTCTTACAATACCTTATGTTTTTATACATTCAATCCTTCCAATTTGGTGGGATTAGAAGGGAGGGATTATTTTATTACATTGCAATGTCTAAATTACCCATATAATTTATCTATAAAGTATTTTAATAGGGATATATGAGTCATAGTTATAAAAAGAATCACTTCCTTCCATTATTCCTCTAATCCAAACACCGGATACATATAATCCTTAAATAAAATCTCTCTATTTTTTTAGTCCAAACAAGGTCTAATACCCTCTTTTCCATTCCTTTATTATACTCTTCCTTCTTATCTCTATTAAAGAATCCCTCCTTAATCCAAATAGACCCTAATATCTATACTGCATAAGGGTTGAAAGAAGGTATTTTTGGTTTTTCCTTACCTTCTAACTGGGTTTTAGGGTCTGTTTGTATTTAGGAGGGAAAAATATAATAAAGGAAAAGAATAGAAAAATTATAAAAGAAAGGGAAAGAAAGGATGTTTTTTGTTTGGGTTCGGAATTTTCATAAAAGAAGATTTCATAAATGATTTTAGATATTGTTTGTGTGGATTGTAAAAGATACAAAAGAAAAGAAAAAAGAGTTAATTTTGGCTTCTACTCATTAAAAAATTTGCTTTCCAATTTAGAGTGATAATAAATATAGACACTTGAGTGATTTTTGGAATGATCTTATTTTTCTTCTTTTATAGAATTTTCTAATACAAGCAAAGTAAAAAATAAAAAATTATTTTTAAAATAAAAAATCATTTGTATTTCATATTTTTCTTTTCATTTCTTTCAATCTAAACAGACCCTTAGTTAGAAGAGGTTATTTTAAGTATCTTACATGACGCTAAAACCTTTTAAAATAAAGGAAAATTCTTCCATCCAATATTGGATGATCCTACACCAATAATATTAATACACCTACCCCATGTTATAAACTTACAAATGTAACTAACTTATTAATATAGAAAAGCCCCTTTTATCAATGTAATTGGGATTTTAAAAAGAAAGAGTAGGAAATCGACTTTGACCCTTATATTGGTCTAGATAAGATATATGATAAGGTGATCCTAGCCACTCATTTATCCAAATAAAGAGAACGCTCATTTGTTTTTGTTACCTTTTCATTTTGTTTCATCCTTTTTTGGATCTTCGCCTCTTCCAGCTTCTTAGATTTTAATTAATTCTCCCCCACACTAAAATCCTAAGAAAAAAAATCAGAGAATTATGCAGAGTGATACCGATTTTGATACTGAGGCTTCCTTTGAATTCCTTAAAAACCCTCCCGTTGTGCATCCTTTATTGGCAGACAACAGTATTTTTAGTCAGAAAGTTGTGGAGAGTACTATGATTGATTTTTTTTTGCTTTTGATGCTATCCTTGAATTTCTTATCAGTTCCCTTGTGCCTCCAAAAATGATAGAGGACATTATAACTGGTGTTAATAGGTAAAATACACATATACGGTAATGGTAGCCCTTGTAAAATTAACACTTTTTTGGGTCAGTTTGGTTAAAAGTTTGCCCAGCCCTAGTAATAAGGGAATGTAATAAGAGAAGATGGGAAAAATCATTAATTTATTTTAGGAATGTATATGATAATAATCTCATTAGAATAACGGGTGCCTAAGGTTATCTTAATAAAACTTTCTTGACATTAAGTGTAATTATATAAATTTACTAGGTATAGCCGTGTCTGAAGACACTACTGGAAAAAAAAAGTTTTGCTAATAATTCACAAATCATGCTCAATATGCAATGAAACTTATATTTGAACCAAGAACTAAATGAGACGCTTTAGTATAAGCATGAACATCAACAAAATTAAGGTTATTATAACTATTGAATATGAAAGCAACACAAATCTACATAAATCTAATGAAATTCTCAGGTTATCAAATACAAATGAATCATAAATATGTGTATAATTGATCAAACATCCAGACAATCCTTAAAAAATCAATATGTAACGGAACTGAAATGTGTGAATCGTCATCTTCGAGTTTTTAATATCAGTACATAGATCTCAAAACTCTAGAAAATATCGATGTGTCAACAGACATATATATTCCAATTTGAGAAACCTGAACGACGACCTTTCAATTAGAAAAACATATATAATTTGGAAATAAATTAAAAAAGATAAACATTAGTTAATTTATGAGAATCTTTACCATTTGATTCAAATTACATCTAGCCAACCATTTTCCTTTTATCTTGCTTCGTCTATGATCATATTTCACTTCTACAAATATGAACAACATTAACTATTATTCTAGGTATGACTTGTGTCGTGTCTGAAGACAGTACAAAATTAAATTATAGTTAGGTCCTTGGAAATTTGTAATCTCACCAATTCAAAGGGGTATTGACAAGCCAACATTTAACGCTCATACTCTGCCTCATACAATGGAATCTTGACATACTTAATAATCGAGAAGTTACACTAGGCTGGGAGATCAACGCCCAGATGCCAAAGAAAATACGCAGTCAGTCCTCTCTCTTTAACCAATCTCTAGAGAATGAGTTTGCATGCGATCATCATGAGGTTGTATGATGCAACAACAGGATAAATTCACTCTGCCTTATGTTGTACACCCTCCTTATACTTAAACTACACACAAGCAACCTTTAGTGCATCTCTCTCTTTCTCTCTCTAGAATGGTTGTGCTTAATATAAATTTGGATTAAGTCTTCATAAATCTTCGGGTTAAGTAATCACTGATAGAAAAATGCTAATGTTGAGCGTTAGAGTGTCATCAGGTGTGCACCTCCCTTTGGTCCCGACTTAGTGCCTGGTTTCAGGAAGGTTGTGTGAAGCTTGCAAATTCTCAAACCTTCATCAAGATTCATATAAATATTACGAAGAAGCTCTTAGCTCGTCCATCAGGAGTAAGTCTGCTTGTATACTCGGGAAAATTCTGGTCTCGGGGCTTATGGACTCACCTAATAATTTACTTTTTTGACAACCACCACCCCCCCAATCTTTTTGTAAATCCAGCCACCACAATATATTTTCACTACAAATACTCACCTTCATAGAGCTAAATTGCTCACTGGATCTTCCAATTAAGTAGTCTCAAATCCGCATCATTTAGCGATTTTAATAGTTCTAATTTTGTTAGGAATTTCTAACAAACAAGTGGAGCTTCTAACAAAGGTGGAAATGCTAAACTTCTCCATGAAACTCCAAAAATAAGAATAAAATAATTGAAAAGAATAATTTCTATAATGCCTAAGAAAACAAATAGATAGTTGTGGTGGCAACAAAACACTGGTGATAATGGGTAGTGGAGGATTTGAAAAGTCAAGAGAGAAAGAAAAAAAAGTGGAAAGAAAGTGAATGATGAGGAAAGAAAGTGAATAGAAAATAATACAATAACAATTTTAAAAATTTAATAAATAATATGAGTTTGATTGAGTTTATTTGTCAAAGAAATTAAATTACACAAGAATTAAGTTACACTCTCACGAGTTGCACTTATAATAAAAAAATTGATAGACGGGGATCTACTACATAAACAAGGTGAATACGTGGAGGCCTTAGTGATATTTTTATATTTTATGGTCTTCTTATGTTGTTTTGGTTTACCATATGAGCTCTAATGGAATTAACTAAATAACAAATTATTCTTATATATAATCTCTAGGAAAACTTTAATTTGTCACTCTTATTTTTATTAACCTATTTTATACCCTTCTTCTGCATCGCCTCCCTCTTTTCTCTCTTTTACGTTTTCATCGCCAATTAAACGCCATCTTCATGCCCAAATTTCTTGAATCGCAATTCGACCGATTTAAATTGTTATCTCCTTCATTCATATATATCTTTGATTCTTCAAATCAAATTCTTGTCTCTCTTTACCTTTATCAATAACTCTCTAAATTAATGTCGATCAGGGTTTGGGTCCAAAACAAATAAGGTGGTGTCTTGGACCACGATCAATTTACAGGTATATGTTTTTGTAGCTATGTCGTTCATATCGTAAATAAAATGTATTTGTATTATTTTTCTTTTTATGGTACATATTTTTCATTTTTTAATTATAGTGTGACTCTTAACATATATGAGATCCATTCATGAATGTTGATATCGAACGGTTTTATTCTTTATATACATTCTATATATTTGAAATACACTTCTTTTCCCTTTTATATGGTTTGTTATTTCATATAGATCTAGAATATATTTTCGCAATGAAGAATTAGTTATTTAGAAAAATTAGTGATATATTTATGATAATTTGGGATGTTGAGTAATTTATTGGTTAATTGTTATTACTCCTTTATAGAGTTTATTTATTTAAAAATTGAAATAGTTGTGAGATCGATAGGTGCTCTAGTGGTTAGAGTAGGTCTTGGGATCAAAATTTAGCTGAGTGAAATGAACCTCAAATGTATTAAAAAGAAGTTGTTAAGGGTTGTCTTACATGTTAATATCATCCAAATATTATGTTTGAATTATTATATATTAAGTTTAACCATTAAACCGATTTAGTATTTATCTGGATTTAAATTTGATTTGCCTTCAACTAAATTACAATGCAATATGATTTCAGGTTGATATTAAGATTGTGGACCATGACATTTCAAAAAGCATAAAAATGTAAGAAATTTCAACTGAAATATAACCTTGTGTTCTATTACTCAATCTTTTTGCTTTTCATAGTCGCGTTTTGGTGGTGGTGGTGGTAGTGGTGGTCAAAGAACCATATTAATTATTTAATAATTAAAAATAAATATTGCATTAAAAATAAAATAATATATTTAATAATAAGGATAATAAAGGTATAAAAAATACAAAGGGGGTGTTTTTTATAAATAACTGTTCTATTAGGTATTCATTTATAAAATAAATTATTAAAGGCTTAATTTAACAGTTATATACTTTTATTAGGCTTTTTTTAGCAAATACTTCAATATTATATAAATTAATTTTTTGAATTTTTATATAGACGATGTAATAAGGGTAGGGGACTTTCAATTAGTTTTTTTCGGACGCCTTTCAATTAGTTTATTTTAGGGGATATTTAGGATAATTATCTATTATAATAACCGGTGCAAAAATGTTTATTTTAGCCTAAGTTATAACTAAGTTAGGTGAAAGAAAACTATTTTGCGTTTGCTTGTTTCTTTAAATCCATTGTTTTACATTTAAGGTGTGTTAGAAATGGGGTAGCTTTGTTGGCCAGTATGATTTAGAAAAATTGATTTTGACCCAAAAATATTTCTTTTTATAATAACTACAGGATAGTCCCTTACATATTCAAAACTTCCAACCCCACCCCCACTCTTTTCTTTTTCTGTTAAAAATTATATCAAAAAGTTTATTATAGAAAGATATAGGTTTAAGACTTTGAGTTATATATATATATACTAGTGATATATGTCATCAAGAAAAATATACACGACTCTAGTATATATACGTAACTGAATAGTACAAATTTGTCTCATAATTAAACTTCAAAAATAATAATCATTAAATTATTTCCGCTTCCATTTTTGATCGGGTATTCAATATTTTGACTTTGGCATTAGATAATTCATTGATATCTTTTTCTTTGATTCCATTTCTACTCAATAAAGATAAACCATATTTTTTTTGTATGGGTGTCATCATTTTGTGACGATTTTGTTTTTCGTGCCTTTACCAATATTTTACCACTTCTAGTGGTTATGGTTATTTTTCTTAGTAGTATTAAGACTCCTACGAGACCACAAAATTATTCTTTCCACGACCTTAGCCTCTTCTGAAGTCCAGGTCACCATAATTTTTCTACAATGCTGGAAAGAAGGTACCACCCAAAGCTAAATCAATCATCATTTGTTAATTTTACCGTCCCATGCATTATGTTTTTTCTTAGGTATTAATAAATGTTTCATTTCTACTTATGACTAAAGGGAATTCTTTGTTTCAGGCATTTGTATTACGTGGAACAATCAAAGATATTGGAATACTGTACTTCTGTGAATTTTGCCAAGGCGCCATAGTGAGTAGTTTTCCTTTTTTGTTTAAATTTGGGTTTTGAATTGTGATTTACTGACTCTTCATTTACCCATATACAGGTTATTCCACCGAGTCAATTTGAAATCCATGCTATAAACACATATAAACGTGCAACTCAATATATCCGCTTAGAGAATGGGAAAAGCCTCCTAGATATAGTTAAGGACTGTAGTAACTCACCTATAAAGGCATTAGCCGAAACAATCCAGAGCGTAATAGGTCCAATGCCTAAACAGGAAACTGTAGTCTGTCGCGAATGCAAAGGTATGCTTAATTGCTCATTGTTATTATTTTAAGATTCAAGTATGTCTGAACAACCTGTGATTTTTAGAGCCATTTGTTACAACATTTGGTACAATGATGGAGCAAGCTTGTAATAATTGTGTGATTCATATAAGAAGAGAGACCAATGCAGTTCGTACATGGAGAGAAGCCAATCCTATTGATGCAACTTATGTGAAAGCAAGGTAGGGACTTTTTGTCTTTGTTAATTTAATATGCTCCATTTTAGTTCTTTATAAGCTAAATACCATTAATATGTGCTGATACTATAAAATCTAAAAAAGAGTTGAATATTTAAGATCTTTTATTTCCGAGTTGCTGCATTTTTGTTCACTTACCTATCTTTATAGTCCATATCTCAACACAAAATGTAAAACAACATTTTAATTTGCTGGATATATATAATTTACATAATTGTTTACTGTGTTGTATTACTTTACAAACAGCTTCTTATTCTTGTGATTATTATCTCTCAGTGTGGCCAGTTTTAGGGATCCGGAGTATGTTCCAGGTGTGGAAACCTCAGGGAGTGCCCCCCAAAAGTTGACGTGGAAGGAGAAAGAAAAATCACGTACCTTTCTCAATGTACTCTTCTGCTTCTTCATTAAGTTATATGAAGCTATCGAACTGGACAACCTTTGTAAGTTTTTTCTCTAATTAGGTCTGTAAGATCTCTTAATTCTCCATTGAAGAGGAGAGTTTGAGCTCAAGAGTTGCAGAATATTTATGAAGAAGAAGAAGAAGAGAGAAACGAGAGAAAACAGAGCTTAGCTCATTTCTTATTAGTTAGTTTTGTATTACATGTTTATGTATGTATATATACAAGCTAAGAATCATGTACTCAATCTATGATCTAGTCTACATACACTTATAGCTGTTATAAAAGCTTTTATAACGAACTTTGACTTTAATCAACTCAAGTTCTATTATTTACAACTATAAGTCCCTGCAGTAATATTTTGTACTTCTTTATCCTCTATAATTCTTGTTGTATTCCAAGAGCCCCCCATAAGCTGAGCATGGATATTAATAGTGTTCAGCTTGGACAAAATGTGATGAAACAATAATGAGCCAAGTGGCTTGGAAAAAATATCAGCTAATTGTAGATTAGAGTGTATGAAGAATAACTTGATTGTGCCTAAAGTAATCTTTTCTCGAGTGATTTTGCAATCGATGTCCACATGTTTAGTTCTCTCATGTTGGACAGGATTTGAAAACATTGCAATAGCTGACTTGCAATAGCTCTGATACCATGTAGGATTTCTTAATTCTCCATTGAAGAGGAGAGTATGAGCTCAAGAGTTGCAGAAAATTTACGAAGAAGAAGAAGAGAGAAACGAGAGAAAATAGAGCTTAGCTCATTTCTTATTAGTTAGTTTTGTATTACACGTTTATGTATGTATATATACAAGCTAAGAATCAAGTACTCAATCTATGATCTAGTCTACATACACTTACAGCTATTATAACAACTTTTGTAACTAACTTTGACTTTAATCAACTCAAGTTCTATTATTTACAACTATAAGTCCCTACAGTAATATTTTGTACTTCTTTATCCTCTATAGTTCTTGTTGTATTCCAAGAAGGTCCTCACAATCGAGTTCGAATAACAAATCTGGTGGAAGATCTTCACTGCGTATCTCATCAAGAACCAAGAGTCGGCAGAAGATAACAAACAAGTGAGTTATTTTTAATTTTCTATTCCCATTAAATTATATTGATTTTCTTACTTTTCTGACATATAAATTAATGCTACAACAATCAACTCCTCTGCTAAAGGAAAATGGAAGTGTTTACATGCATATCTCATCAGAAAGGGAGAGCCAATTGCAGATTGTAACCTCGTGAGTTATTTTATTAACTTCTTTTAATGTTTTAAATTCCTACTAAATGATGGTGTCATAAAATTTAGGCTAGAACAACCAGCTCTTTTGGTAGAGGAAAATGGAAGTTTTCCGAAGTATAGATTGGCTAAAAATGATGCTACTCCATATTTCTTAAGAAATGCTTCTCCATTAATCTCTGCATCAACTAAGGATCAATGGAAAATAACAAAAAGATTAGTGAGGATTTTAAATCATAAATATATGTGCTATATTTAGCTCATTAGTGAGTATTTTCTTTATCTTCTGATTTGACCAGAGAACAGAGAATGCATAAGTTGGTTTTTGAGGAAGGTGGATTGCCAGAAAAAACAGAACTAGCTTACTATTCTCGTGGACTGGTGAGTGAATTAAATAACATGCACTGTCAATTATATATGTAAATATAATTAATCTGGTTTCATATTTACAGAAATTGCTCGAAGGTTATAAGAGTGGAGGGGGTATAATTTGTTTCTGCTGCACCAGTGAGGTACTGTACTATCTTAGTTGTTAAAATCTCAAACGTTGTTTATGTTGTATGAAAAAGTGTTAATATATATTTCACATTCGAATATATTTCATTTTAGCCGCTCATTCCTGTCCAAAAAAATAAATCAAAAACCATTCACTAAACAGTTCATTACAAAAGATGATGATTATAACACGGCATGTGATCTCTCACCACCGCTCACCGCCGCATCACCACCTCACCAACTCACCGTCCTCCGTTGTAGCATCACCATCAGCATCATCAAGCTACTCAAATCTCTTTAAACTATTCAATCAAATGGCCAAAGTCTAAATCTCTTCTGTAAAAAGTATCTTTTCTCTTCATTAGTGATTTTTTCAATTAGGTTAGCAGCAATAAGTTCACTTCAACACCAGAATCTACCCCCAATCGTTATCCAACCACACCAGGTTTTGTCATTAGGTTAACATCAATTCTGTTCCCGAAGAATAGAGTTTCGTTGTCGATCAATTTTGGTAATTAAATCTATTGAAATTGATAATTCGAGTTACGTATTTCTTACACTTTGAAACCTTGCTTACAAAACTTGGCTACCATCATGATCACACGGGATTTTCGAACTGAATTGACTCCACGAAGTACTGCACAACAACTGTTCGATGAAATTACCAAGACGTTTTGAGCAGGTTCGTTTTCCCCTAATACTAGCTTATCAATGTGGTAGCATTTGTAGTATAAAATTATGTGTTTGATAGTAAAAGGTGAAGTTTAACGAAAGTGGAAATGTGGATGTCGAAGAGATAAGAGGTTTTAAGAGAATGGTTTTATTGTAAAGATCGATGATTCTAATGTGTTACACTGATGTGTTTATATAGCAAAGTATTGACTTGCTCACCAAGAACTTACCTAATCTAATCGACCTAATTACAGAATACGTAATATACGCTAGCTATAATTAAGATATACACAATATTCTAATTATACACTACCTATAATTATAAGATACTAATTATAATAAAGAGATATTCTAACACCCCCCCCCCCCTCAAACTCAAGGTGGTGAGAATGATACAAACTTGAGTTTGTAGATCAAGTCTTGAAGACACCCTGGAGGATGAGCTTTGGTGAAAATATCAGCAAGTTGGTCAGCTAAAGGTGTAAATTAAAGTTTCGTGGTGCCTTGAGCGACATGTTGCCGAATAAAGTGACAATCACATCCTATATGGCAAATGTGCTCATGAAATACATCATTATGGGCTATTTAGATATCACTCTCACAATGAAGAATGGTGCTATTTGACTGAGAAACTCCCATATCTGCAAGAAGCCAACGAAGCCAAATTACCTTTTGAGTAGCATCGCAAGGGCACTGTATTCGGCTTCAGTACTGGATCGGGCAACAACATTTTGCTTTTTACTACGCCAACAAAGAAGAGAATCACTCAGCTTAAAACAAAACCCGGTCGTTGAGCGACGATCCAGTAGGATCACCAACCAAATCAACATCAGAATAACCTCGTAAAATAAGAGAGGAGCGAGCAGAGAAATCTAACCCATGAAATAAAGTTCCTTTTACATAGCGAATAATACGAAAAACAGCTGTATTGTGGGTAGAGCGAGGTGCTGACATGAAATGACTAACCAAGTGAACATCATAAGCGATATCAGGCCGAGTAACTATGAGATAGATAAGACTACAACCAATTGACGATATAAAGTAGGATCTGGAAGAGGTGTACCATCCATCGGAGTAAGTTTGAGATTCTGATCAAGAGGAGTGGATGCGATCTTACTATCAGTGAGTTGAACACGAGCAAGAAGATTAGAGGGATACTTGGCTTGAGAGAGATAATAGACATCTGAATTAGAAGAAACCTCAATGCCAAGAAAGTAGCTAAGATTTCCAAGATCTTTCATCTCAAAGTGTTGCCCAAGAAAGAATTTCAACTCAGAAATACCAACCAAGTCATCACCTGTAATGATCATATCATCGACATAAAGTAATAATAGTATAATACCAGCGGTAGAATGACGAATAAACAGGGCAGAGTCATGTTCACTAGATGTAAACCCAAAATCACCGATGACAGAACTGCATTTAGAGAACCATGCACGAGGAGCCTGCTTAAGACTATAAAGAGCACGTCGAAGTTTACACACTTTATGTGAAGGATGTTGATAATCTGGTGGAGGTTTCATAAAGACTTCTTATTCCAAATCTCCATTGAGAAAAGCATTTTCGACATCCATTTGAAATAATTTCCACTGACGGACAACAACAACAACAATAAGACTTCTAACAGATGTCAAACGATCAACAAGTGCAAAAGTTTCTTCATAATCTATACCATACTCCTGAGTATACCCTTTGGCCACAAGACGGGCCTTATAACGCTCCACAGATCCATCAGAATTCTTTTTTATTTTATAAACCCACTTGCAACCCATAGCATGTTTTCCTGAGGGAAGATCAACCAAATCCCATGTATGTTTGTCTTCCAAGGCTTTCAATTCTTCTGCCATTGCTTTTTTCCATAAAAGATCTGCACTAGCCTCGCGATAGGTCTGTGGCTCATGAAGAGAAAAAACAGTGGAATAGACAACATAATCACGAAGGTAAACATGAGTAGTTCTTACCAGGGGAGGAAGAGACTCTGTGACTTGTGGGGACTCTATGGTTTCTGAGGATGAATGTGGAAGGACAACGTTAGTACATGCACATCAGTCGGAGCAGGTGCCTCTGGGATGGTCGTTTCTGGTGAAGGACTTGAATTCGAACTTGTGTTTGTACCTGTACCTGTGTCATTGTCATCATCGGGAAAAAGAGATAGAGTAGGGTTTGTGAACAAAAGAAGCAAAGGTGGGTGAGGAATAGAGAAAGAAGAGATCGCTGAAAGCATTTTGTTTTCCCAAAATACTACGTGACGAGATATTCGAAGACGTTTAGAGAGTGGATCCCAACAACGATACCCTTAATTTTCAATTCCATACCCAATGAAGCAACAGAGTCGGGCCCGAGGTTCAAGTTTAGTGCGCTCATGGGGAGGGAGTAACACAAAGCATGCACAACCAAAAATACACAAGTGGTGATAGACAGGTGGTGTAGTGTGAAGACGCTCATAGGGAGAGAGGTTACCAGTAATAGGAGATGGTAATCGATTTATAATGTATATTGCTGTAAGGGCAGCTTCCCCCCAAAAGCGTTCAGGTCAAGAGGCAGAAATAAGGAATGTGCGAGTCATATCAAGGATATGTCTATGTTTTCGCTCGGCACGTCCATTTTGTTGAGAGGTGTGGGGACACGAACGATGTGAGATAGTACCATGTTGACGAAAGAGATCTAATATATTAGCGTCTTTGTATTCCATGGCATTATCTACACGCAAAATATTATTACATTTGGAGAATTGTGTGTATATCATGTTAGTGAATTCAGAATAAATGCGAGGCAAATCAGATCGTTTATGGATGAGATAGATCCAAGTAAAACGGGAATAGTCATCAATGAAAATCACAAAATATCGAGATCCCCCATTATAGGTGTAGGTGAAGGGCCCCAAATATCATAATGGACTAAATCAAAACATGCATGAGATATAAAATAACATTTATTAAATTTTAAAGCAGGTTGTTTTTCGAGATGACAAGATAAACAATCACATGTTTCGATAGAAATTTTTTCAAGTAGCCCACTAGAAACTAAAGTTTGGAGTTATCCTATTGAAGCATGACCGAATCTAGAATGCCAGAGATGGATAGAGGATGAACCAGATGTGGAAGTCGTTGATGCCGCAGTGTGAAGACGAGGTGGTAGGTGCAAATGAACAAGTTCGAAGAGTCGTCCAACCTTACGACCTATCCCAAGGGTCTGCCTTGTCTGAGGGTCCTGCACATGACAACCAGACAATGAGAAAGTACCTGTTAGACCAAGATCACAAAGCTGACCAACAGATATGAGACTAAGAGTGAGTTTTGGAACGAGATAAGTGTTACCAAAAGAAGCATTTGTTGTGGAGACAAATCCTACATGGCTAACACCCATAGATGCACCACTGGCGGTATATATAGAGGGGGAATGAGAGGTAGATGATAGATTTATGAGACAATGGGAATCTGAAGGCATGTGATTTGAACAAGAGGAGTCAAAAAACCAAGTAGACTTACCAGTTGTGGCAGATAAAGCGGTAGAAGGTGGGTGGCTAGACTGAGCTAAAACCTGTTGAAAAATATCATGAAGATCAGACATAGAAATGGATGAGACGGGCGGGTGAGAGCCAGGAGCAGAAGATTCCTCAGTGGTAGTGGCAGCAGCAGAAGCATTGTTGGCCTTGAAATTTCAGATTTAAATCGAGTCCCTTGAGAATTCCTGTTGGGATTGTTGTACCACTCATTCGGATGATGTCCAGAATTTACCTTTTTGTAGAAAAGACAAACTCGAGTAGGGCAATACAAGAAAGAGTGGCCAGTCAAATGGCAGTACCTGCACTCATGTGGGGAAGCTTGATTTTTTCTTGGAACATTATGAGGGGTTGCAAGTACCACACTAGAAGATCAAGACTTGTGCGTTTGAAGACGAGTTTCCTCTGAAATATGTTCTTGAACAGCTTGTTCCAAGGTAGGAAAGGGTGTGTGGTGGAGTAAAGATGCATGAACTGGCTCAAAATAATCGTGAAGAGCCATGAGAAAATGCACAAGACACCCCTGATCTCTCCAGATAGTAAATTTATTTGCATCTTTGTCATCATTCCAAGTGGGGTTCGTGGCAGTGAGTTGATCCCAAATGCTATACATCTCGAATAAGAAGCTATTAATTGATTGACCAGCTTAGTGGCGCATAAGATGAAGAGCAGTTATGAGTTGATACCTACGGGCCCCATCATCAGTTGTATATCTCTTCTCAAGAAAATCCCAAACTTCCTTTGCAGTACCGAAACATCCAAATTGAAGAATGATAGACGTAGCTGAAGTGTTGCGAAGACATGTAATAATTTGGTGATTTTTGCTATCCCATTCTTCGAGACAATCGACATATTTTTCTTCTGGTTCATCTTTTTGTGCTTCTGGTTCCTTTAAATCTTCTGTGATAATCCTCCATAATTCCGACCCTTAAGGAAACTGGTCATGGCCTGAGCCCATGGTATATAATTGGTGCCATCAAGTATAAGAGAAATAGGATGGGAGGCATCAATTCTTTCCATTTTCTTTTTCGAACTTCTTTTTTTCGAATATTTTTTTTTCAAAAAACCTGGAGCGGCGGTTGTGGCGGCGCGTGGGGGCTCGTGCAGGCGTTTTCGGTGGTGATCTTTGCAGATTTAGAATCGTCTCCTCGAGAGCTTTCTTTTGATATGCTATTGGACTATATTTGAAAATAGTATGAGGAGTTTATAACGGATTTCAGTTTCGAATTTCCGAGAAAAAAAAATTCGAGTAACGATTTTTACGATTTCGATGGTGGAAAAAAAACGATGACAATGGTATAGGTTACCAGAGTAGTAGCTCTGATACCATGTCGAAGAGATAAGAGGTTTTAAGAGAATGGTTTTATTGTAAAGATCAATGATTCTAATGTGTTACATTAATATGTTAATATAGCAAAGTATTGACTTGCTCACCAAGGACTTACCTAATCTAATTGACCTAATTACAGAATACGTAACATACACTAGCTATAATTAAGAGATACACATTTTTCCAATTATACACTAGCTATAATTATAAGATACTAATAATAATAAAGAGATATTCTAACAGTGGGCATACTTTTGGTGCGGTGAAACGTATGATTTCTTGGTTAATTATATTGATTGTTTTGATGAGTTAATTTGAAGGTCTATATCAGGTGGTTAAGTGTGCATTAATATCTTAGCATATATTGAAAGAAGAATAGTAATTGTTGAGGGTCTGTTTGTAATTTGTTCCTTTTAAATAAGACACGTGAGAATAATGAAGATAAAGAGTGGGTCATGTGTGCAGCTTCTGCTGCTCAAGCAGCATTTATGGTTAAAAGAACTTACGAGAAAGTTAAAAAGGAAAGACAAGAAGCTCAAGCTTCTTTAAAACGATCCAAAAAAAAACCTATAGGTCAAAACGACCCGGGCTGGCCCAGACCCTTATTCGATGAAGGAAGAAAAGTTGACCCCACGAAACCTATCACTACTATGCTAAAAGCTTGGAGAGTCCAAGTAAAAAGACACATGGTAATATGGATAGTCCCTATTATTAAGTGCAGTGTCCTGAGCTTCTGAATCCTATGATTGAAACAAGTAAAAAAATCTAGAAGAGATGGTAGAGTAATGGAAAATATTGGAGCTTTATATTCTATATTATGAAGCCATTAGTTTTCTGAATTTGAATTGGGTTTAGTGCAATTTTGTAAATTTTATGTACTGTTTACTGCACAAGTGGTTTGTTCCAACGATCTTGATTTGGTGGGAAAAGAGATAAACGGTCATGATGAATTGATTAAGAAGTCTTTTAAGAAAAGAGAGGCTCAAAAGCAGAAGTGGGAGAAGTTTCGTAAATTTCTTTAGCTATGTATCAAATTTGGGTAGTTATCAGTAATATTCTATTCAGTGATTGGATTTTTCTGAACTAAAATTACACTTATTTGCAAGCTATATGCTTTAGAAGATGTCCAAATTACTTACTGTCCCGAAGTTATAAAATGCAATGGTTTGTTTCAAACCTATCTGTTAAACATTTAGTTTGCTATTTACTGTATATTGTTCATACATTTCTACATGTATAGATAGATCAATAGGATTTAGTTGTTGGTGC
Organism: Nemophila menziesii; assembly: GCA_029959085.1. NCBI lineage: Eukaryota > Viridiplantae > Streptophyta > Magnoliopsida > Boraginales > Hydrophyllaceae > Nemophila > Nemophila menziesii. The sequence goes on along the minus strand of JARWIR010000005.1, from coordinate 58,778,216 downwards.
TCCAATGAAATAGATTTGGACTAACTATTCATTGAACTATCCATGATTAGCTTTATCTATGATTTTGAATTTATTTTATTGCTCTTCCAGTGATTGACTCAAACATTTTGATTGCCCGATTACTGATAATCCTGGAACAGTAATTATGTTTTGCTCTAAATTTTTATCCAAATTTAATGTTATGGGTTACTTTTCATCTGTCTGTATAAGTTAATAAATATTATAAGATACCTAGAGTAATATGCATTCCATGATTCATAAAAAAGTCAAATGAGAGTCAACTGTGCTCCTCCTTCTCTCTAGGTTTTTACATTAGTACCTCTCTCTAGGTTTTCTGAATTTTTCTTTTTCCGGCAACTTTTTACACAGATCTGTTCCGTTTCTTCTCTTCATCTCCACTCTTGCTCATCGGAGTCTCTCGCTAGGATTTGCGGTGAGGGGGGCTTTCTATTTTTTCCTTGTGTTGCCACGTTCTTTTCTCATCTCCACAATCTGTTCTGCACCTAAACACAAAATCAAACACCTTATCTACATCAGTTTACCTCACGAAACTGATAGAATGCCACCCAGAAAAGCAAACAAAAAGAAACAACTAGACCTGGAGGAGTATGCAGTTACACCTGAGAAAGGTGTAACAGTCAATCATGGTAGCAGATCTGTGGGAGACATGGGTAGATCTATAATTTCGCAACAAAAATCAATGAAAAGTACACCTGTTAACCACAAGAATGAGGAAACAAACAAGAAAGGGAGTACACAAATCAATAAATCCAAAACTCCTGTTGAAATTGAGGCGTTTCCATCATAACAAGTACAGAGTTCATTAGGGAAAAATACTCAAGTGAAAACTGTTGAGATAAATTTAGATCCTAGCTCAGATCTGGAAAGACAGCCTTCATCACATCTAGGAGAGACTCAAGGCCTGGTGACTGCAACAATTGAGTCTCCAAAAAGGTCTTGGTCCACTTTTTTTGATGGTAACATTAGAGAGGATTTTAAGCTTGAATATGTACAACCTGAAACACATAAGGGAAGAATCAGAGTTACACCTTCAAAAGAAATCAAAGATGATGGCTATAAGAAATGACAAACAAGTATTGTGGGCCAATTTCTAGACAAACCACCCCCATTTTTCATGGTCAAGTATATGATTGAAACACAATGGAAACAGTTTGGTAAAGTGCAAATCAGCACCTCGGAACAAGGATTATTTGTATTCAAAATGGAGTCAGAAGAAGCATGTTTCAAGGTATTAGGAGAGCTATGGCATGTATATAACCACCCTCTTATTCTTATAAGATGGAAACCAAACACACATTTCGAAAAGTTTAAAATAGATAAGGTTCCTGTATGGGTCAAATTAAGGAAACTACTAGGGGAATTATGGACTCAAAAAGGATTGAGTGTAGTAGCTAGTGCAATGGGTAAGCCACTACAAATGGATGAAGTTACTGCAAATCACACACGATTAAGCTATGCTAGGGTGTGTGTTGAGATGGATATCAATGCAGAAGTAGTAGAGTCCTTTGATATTGATATTGGTGGAGACCAAATAGAAACTGTGGAAGTGGAGTATACATGGAGGCCCATTGTATGTAAAACATGTAATGTATTGGGACATAATGAGATTTGATGTCTCCTATTTTGTTCTATATTAATATGATTAGGAGACTTCAAATTAGGTGATTATCTGGCTATTTTGATAGGCTTTTGGACTAAATATGCAATAATCCGATTTTCCTCTTTAATTTCTAGAATTTTTAATTTATTAAACTTTTACACGTAATATTGTGTATTTTAGTGAAAAGTTTGTAGGTTTTGAATACTAGCTAGGAGAGGAATCCGAGAATAAAGTCAACGATCGTGATATGGAGTCAAAGCATGAAGACAAATCCCTAAAGAATTGATATTTTAAAGATGCAAATCAGGAAAACGGATAAAGATTGCTGATTTCGAGCCACTTAAGAGTAGATTTAGCCGCTGACCTTTGAAAATCAAATGTGCCCCCATTGAGTTACAGAACTTTAGCAACTGGAATGAGGTCAATCCGAGTTGAAACGAACCGGCTATAGATGTTTTAGTGGAGGTGGTGCAGCAGTTACGGGATTTTGGGCTAAGATAATGAACTTGGGCCTTTATTATTTCATTTAAATCTTAGCCTAAGGTCCAAGTCCGAATTTTAGAGTATAAATAAGGTTTTTGACTTCTATTTTTCACACAATTCATTTTTCACAAAGTCAGACAAGAAGAAAAGAAGCAGAAGCAAGGAAAAGAAGAAGCCAAGAGCTGGAGACTGTCTATATCTCCAGTTCGCAGCCGAATCAACTTCCTAATTAGGTTTCTTATTTCTATTTCTGTAAAACAATTATGATTTCCTTTCAATTTATTTTCTTAGTTTTTCCAATTACGAGCTAATTTCATATGGTACTTGGGAACGCGTAATTGGTTGAACCCTAATCTATTTCATTCTATGTTATTGAATTTGGGATTAATTTAATTGAAATCGAATTGGGCATTTCATATTTTTCTTTAATTTACACTTATTGACTATTATTGAAGTAGCTAATCAATATTAGAACTTAGTACTTAGACTATTCCAATTAGTGGCAATTGGATCACCTTGACGGGGTCTCTAGGTACGGAACTAATTAACAAATATAGGATAGAAATTATTTGACATTGACAGACTTAATTAATCCTACGGACAATTGGGTAGATAGACTTTAATCATTCAAAGGTGGACTATATTCACCCTGACGAGGTTTGTAGCACCTGAGAAGAGCTCCTTAGTCCACCCTGACGGGGGTAAGGAGATAACTGAATCCCGACCAATATTATTTACCGAATTCGTCCCTTAAACAATACATGGAATGATTAGATTTAGGTGAAATCCTAGCGTTGCTCTTGTACTACCTCTCATAACTTGCGTCCAGTTATTTTTACTTGCATCCAGCTTTATATTTGCATTAATTTAGTCTTTTAATTAATTGTCTTAGTTGTTAGAAAAACAAACAAAACAATCTTAAAATCATTTACTTGCTTTCCGTGCAATTAATCACTATCTGATAAGCATTAGAGTCAACCAATCTGTCTCTGAACGAATCCGTTTATCACTATTATTACTTGGGACAACCGTACACTTGCAGTTGTGGTTCTCTTTTCTTATTGCATTTATTTTAGAACACACAAAGGACCACCAAGTTTTTGGCGCCACTGCCGGCGACGGTATTGTGTGACCCTGGTGTTTATCCTTTAGTGTTAGTTGCATTTTTATTTTTCAGTTTTACGCTTTGTTTGTTCATCTTTTTCAGGTTATTAGGTTAGGTGTATGCAAATGAGACTCTTTAAGGATCTTGAGACATTACCTCCGATCCTTGACAATCCTGAATCATTAGTCAGACTTGCAAATAAGAGAAGGAAAAAACAAGAAGCACAAGAATTAGAAAGACTAGCTAACGAAATGGAAAATATTAATCTTCACAACAATCAGCTAGACGCGAATGGCCAGCCACTAGTGCCACCAATTATTCCTTATCCTCCAGTTCAAGTCCAAGTAGCTGACCCATGGTTTCATAACGGTCCAGCACAAGAACCATTCCTTGCTCCTTCTCTTGGGATTGGCCCATCTAATATCGATGTTCCGAGATTCCGTCCAGATTCGGGTATGTTAGCTCAATTTCAGAATTTCGGAAATTTTTGTGGCAAGCCTGGAGAAGATCCAATTCGCGCAGTACAAAAATTTATTCAAATCTGCGATTCATACATCACTCAAGGAGTAACAAAAGATAAAATGTATTTTTCTACATTCAGTTTTTTATTGATAGATAGAGCGAGTGATTGGCATGATTCACAAGAGCCGGGAAATATTACTAATTGGGAACAGTTACAGGCGGCGTTTTTCGATAGGTATTATCTGTCCAACATGAGGTTAGATGCTCAACTTGAGTTAACACGTTTCCGACAAGAATATGATGAAGCGTTGGGTAGAAGTTGGTCGAGATTTCAGAATTGCTTACGAAGAGTCCCCAATCATGACCTTTTAGATCAACAACAATTGAAAATTTTCTATAACGATCTTGATGGGAGTTCACGAAAAGATTTAGATTTATTATGTGGTGGTGCGTTTTTACGAGTTCAACCCGTTCACGCAAGAATTATTTTGGATAGAAAGGTTGACAATGAAGTGGGTTGGAATACTGTGAGAACACCAGCTAAAGGGGGAGTCAATAACGTCAACATTGAAGAAAGGTTCACTACCTTAGAGAACAAAATACAAACCACGTTGGAACAACAATTGAAACAACTGACATTAGCCGTGAAAGAAGCTTTTTCAAGTAAAAGGGTTGAAGTGAATGCTACGCAAGAAGTGTATGGGTGTTCGAATTGTGGTGTTCAAGACCATGATTGGGAACATTGTGAGTATAATACCGAAGCTGTGATGTTCGTTTCTAATAGGGGAAACTACAATTCAAGTGGACAAGGATATATGACTAACAGAAACCATCCGGGTTTCCAATACTCAAATCGTAACGGGGCAGCTAATCCGACTTACGCATATCAACCGCGTCCCCAAGGTAACACTTATCAACCTAGACCACAAAATAACTATCAAGGAGGACATAATTACATAATCAGGCTCAAAGGCAACCTCCTCAAAATAGTTACAATGATACAATGAATCAAAAAGCTTTACCTTCTCAACCTCAAGAAGGAACTGAAGATCTCTGGCTAACAGTAGATAAATTAATGGCACATCAGGAATAATCCATTCAGAGTCAACAAACCTATGAAGCTGCACTAAAATTGTTGGGGAATCAAGTGGATCAAATTTTGAAACAATTAAATCAACGTCCACAAGGAAGACTCCTAGTGATACTGAAATTCCAAAACAAACCGAAGATTGTAATGCCATAGCGTTGAGAAGTAAGAAACTTCCTCCACCCCCATTTCCAGTCATGAAAGAAAAAGAAGTGATAAATAAAGAAAAACCAGTGGTGGAGGAGATAGAAAAAGAAAATGAATGGTGTCTCCTAGGGTGTGATAAAAATAAGATAAATAAAGTCTAGAAAACTACGCACTCTCACCCTAGACAGGCACAGTACTGCAAGTATTACAGGATGTATGCAAGTTTTAGTTGATAAGTTGAGTTCGTTCTCAGGGACTTAAGTGCGCTAGTCGAATAGGTAACAATAACGAGTGAGCAATAATTAATTAAAAGACAGAAATTTAAAGAAATAGAATTCGAAATTAAGAATTAAAACTAAGAAAATAAAGACAATAAAATAAATACGAAGAATATGAGATGAGAAGTATAGCTTAGGTTTTGCTAGTATTTACTAATCCTTCTAATTCTTTCTATTAGATCTAGTTAATAAGGGAGAATATTAGCTCTTGTATACTTAGTTAGGATTCTAAATTCCCATTCCTTAGACCTTGAGAGCGAATAAGGGGGCTACGGACACACCACGAGGCTGGTTCAAATAGGGTTATCAAACGCTACTAAGGCCCTAAGCAATCAATTTCCATACATGGTGATAGTGATTAAATTATACCCTAATGACTATCTAGATAGAATCAGTTTTGTCAGGATTAATATCGACACTAGACGTTATGTGATGTTTCAATAATTAGACACCCATCTAAGGTGATCATCTAACTACTATTAAGGTAATCCTAAACGTTGTGCACCGCAAGGAAAACAGTCATTAAATCAAAACACATAAACAAATATAAAGGTAAGCAGCTAATATCAGATTAAAACATGTAATTCCCAAAGAAACTTAGATAGAAAGAAATTAGAATTCATAGATTATACATGATGCAAAACCCAAGCTATGGGAGGTTTAGTTCATACCTGAAGGAAATAAACTAAAGAAAATAATGAAAGACATCATCTTGCTCTCTACAATAAACTGGAAGAATAAAACCTTAAGAACTAATTACTATGAGGCAAGGATGATTTACAAGTGATATAAGGGTGTATTTATAGGTGTTTAGAAGACCTAATTCGTTTTCTTGAAGGAGAGGATAAGTAATGGACTCCAAGCCCAACTCAAATTCGTAAACATGAAATCAGGCCCGTTTTGTTTTTGGTCCTAGCAGCTTCAATTATTATCCGTTTGATGTGTATGAATATATCAAATTCATCGTCTCGGAAAGATCTACAACTTTGCTCTTGAACGTTTCTCCAAATTCCACACCGTTTTTGAGATATAAGTTGATTTGTGGTCGTAGGTGCAGAAATTCAGGATTAAGGCAGGTTTTCCTTTTCCATGTTTTTAGCTTTTCTTTCCTTTATCTCCAATTACCATGCTTATCTCTTTCCAGATCTTGTAGTCTTTGACTTGGACTCTAATTAATATCCATAATTATCTTTAAAGATTCACACTAAATAAATAATTAAACCCAATATGCTCTAAAAATATTATTTTACTAAATCAAGACTCAAAATAGGAAAGTGCACTATTTCTCAAGAAAATCGACTATTATGACTTCTAAATCACAAAAAATGATGTCTCATCTTAATATAAATCTATCACAAATGAGGAGACATCAAGACCCCCAACTCAAAGTTGTATCGTCCCGATACAATAAAGATAAAAACAGAAGAAAGTCTATAAATACACACTTATTGAATTTTCAACACAATGGGAAGAACATAGCAGAATATATAGAATAAACCTAAAGCAACAACTCAGAAAATTTCATGCAATAATATTCATAAACTACATACCTGTACATTTCTCATATCCATAGTCAACACGGCTTGAATTCAAGATCAGATTAGTTTCTCAATGTAAGAAGGATTGGGACTTTACTCAGTTCCCCAAGAAGGCTATAGATTGTTCATCGAACTTCACTAGTATCAAAGATCTACTTAACTACTCTCTAATGGCTCAATCACTTCTCAATTACATAGCAAAGAATCAAAAGATCTTTAAGGTTGTAATTTAGGCTTAGGGACAGTATGATAGTATATTTGGATAATTTAGAGTGAGCTTTTGGATCTCTCCTCACTAGCCATCAACGAATCGCCCTAGAGCTTGAGTTACTCTCATAAAACGTTTCTCACTCAACCCAATGAATTCCTTGATGCACACTTTAGCATCCCTAATAACCCAATTAAAGCATAAGATGTTCACATAAAAATTCCACTTTGCCGGTCCGAATATATATATTTTCTTTTCTTTTCAACTCAATTTCTTCAATAACTATGACTCTCTTTTTAATGTTGAGATATCACGCTATTTTTCATATATATATATATATATATATATTTTTCTTTTTATGCCCTTGTTGGCAAATTTAGCTCGTAACTTCTTTTTCATTCACTATTACCCCGGCAAAGGGTTACAATAAAAATCTGTGAATCATCATCAATATAAAGAACAGAGCACAATTAATAAGCTCAAAAATCCCATCCCAATAACAATTTCCATAACGGTGGACCCACCACCCCAAACTCAAGCTCTAAAACAACTGTCTATGCATCGCGATTCGAGTGCGGGTCATATGGAAAAGTCCTATAATCTAAAGGGATATGGCTTATAACGTGTTTCAATAAAAAGATTTAGAAAGGCTAGAAGGGGCTGAGAAGGATATAGCATATAAAATCAAAATAACAAGGTGAGAAGGTATAAAAAGGCTTCAAGGGCTTCAAATATGAAAGAACCGCCTTAATCACTTTCTACACTATGCAATTTCGTTATTTTCTTACCTTTAGGACTTTAATCAAATGGGTTTGTCCACTAGCTTGGATCTCACGGCCTACACACTTCTCAAGGTTCCCTGAGATCGAACATACTTTCTATCGCATTGCTCACTAATCTTTTCTTTACTATCAATGTGTGTTTTCCTGCAAATACTCATAGCATACAAATAACATAGCTCATAAACATATTACTTACTATCATCAATTCACTGAGCTTATGCTTTCAAGCTATTAAACACACTCTACATCTAATTCCCATGTATCAAAAATTTTAATTTCTACCTAAAAACAGAAAAATGGAGATGAGAGACAACGAATCCCACACCCCCAACTCAAAAATGAGCCGTGTCCCCACGACTCGAAAAAAAAGACTCGAAAAAGAAATTAAAATTAGTAGATAAATGAATTAAAAGAAATGGTAAGGAAGAAAGAGAACATACTCTCGAGGCTTATTGCCTCGCATCATCGACATCCAAGGTAGGATTTGCTCGATCTTTCGTTAATTGCTCAAGGAGTTTCATGATGTGCACTTGATTAGCGTTGATTTGTGCCACATCATTGACTAAAGAAGTTTGAGCTGCTTTGAATTTGGTTAAACGCTCCTCCATCTTCTCTTGCCAACCTTGCTCCTTTTCTTCTTTTGAGACTTGCGTAGCACTTGCTCTTCGAAAGATATCCTTGATCCAAGCATTATCAATATGACTCGTCTTAAACTCGAGTTTCTCTTCTTCACCCAATGTTACATTCACTTTTCGCACAAGACACGTGATCATAGTCGAAAATTTAACATTATAAACTGATTTAGGAGAGACCGAAAATCGCATCACCTCCTCATAGATCAACTGTGCCACATCTATCTCTTCTCCTCTCAAAATACAATCCAAAAGTAGAGCGTTCTTTTTAGTCACATCCAAAGTTCGTGTGTTTCCGAAGACATTAGGAATAAGGAAATTATGTCAAACTCTCGCATCCGGTTGAAGATATTTGTAAGGCGAATGTGCCTTCAATTCTCCCTTATGTGATTGCACTTTCTCCTTGTCTAAAACATGCTCAAACAGTAATTCCTCATCAAATATTTTTCGTTTAGCAACCGATTCATCATACTTGCAATATCCAATTAATTTCTTAAACTTGAAGTGGTTTCTAATCTCATTTACTGTGAAAGGAACTAACTTTCCTCTAATCGGAACACAACCTTTACTATCTCGGCTAAAGAGGCCTAAATAGAATTCCAAAATAACTCATGACATAATTCAGAACGTCTTACCATGAACGTAGACCAACCCAATTTCGCAGCAAGCTCTAAGAATCTCTTGTATTCTCCTATACCAACTTCTTCCTTGAATACTTTCTCATAAGCAAAAGGTAGTTCTTTTGATTGTTTCTCTGCAGAAGCTTTTAAGGCCTTTAAAGCTTCCTTTTTTTTCCTTGGGTGTAGGACCTTTGAAAGGTGGAAGTTGTGTTTTCTCCTTTGAATTAAAGTAGAGCCTTTTACCATTACGATCAAACAAAGCCATCTTACCTCCATCTTCAACATCATTTTTACCCTTTGATTTAGAACTAAAACCTTTGTTATTTGATTTCTTCTCAATTGAACCCAATACCTTGCTTTTCTTCACCTCCCTCTTGTCGGCTAATATCTCTGTTCTATTAGTCATCTTCAATTAACTCCCAACTCAAGCTTTTACAACTCTTGAAATTTGAACTTGTGAAATTTTTGGTTGAACAAGCTTGATTTGGCTTAGGAATGGTGAATTGATGATGAATCTCTATGTGGGTAAGGTGGATTCTTTATGGATTGGCTTGGATTTAAGAAATTGTAGGATGAATTTTTGAAAATTTGAGCTCTTGATTCTTCAATTTAATGTGTTTGGTGAGAATTGGTTGCTTGAATCTTCTTTGTAATGAGGTGGAGAGAAGATTTGATGTGTTTTTCTTGATGATTGGGTAGTGTTTTGATGATTGGTGAAGGTTTTTATGAGCTTCAATGGAGTTGGGAGAGGTTTGGAGAAGAAAGAGAGGATTGAGGTTTTGTAAATTCGGAATTATACCTAATATCCTCCTTTTATAAGATTCAACCGTAACTTTCTCTCTCCAGCGGCGACCTGCGGTGCACCGGAAGTTTTGGTGCGGTATACCGCAGCTTCTGTTCCTCAAAAATTTTAATCCTCGTCAAAATACCCGCATCTCCTACCCGTGGTACGGGTTTTTGGTCCTGCGGTGCACCGGAACTTGAGGCGCGGTATACTGGATTTATCGTCCATATTTTTTTTCTTCTCGGCACAAAACCCGATGTACCTACACGTGGTACGGGTTTTCTCCTGCGCGGCGTACCGGAGTGGTAGTCCGGTGTACCGGACTGCTGGTCAGAATTCTCCGAAAAACTTCGTTTTCTCCTCCCGAACTCGATTTCTCCAATACCTAAGCATCAAAAACACTAATACCTTTCTCAAATATGCAATATCAACTAAAAACAACTAAACTAAACGTAAACTAAAAACGTAAAAGACATAAAAACTTAAAAAAAAATTGCAGGTTGTCTCCCGTACAACACTTTTATTTAACGTCTTTCAAAGTTAGACGCGTTACCTCTATCAAGATTTGCGAATATAGCCGCCCAACAACGAGTTAGACTATGAACGTCAATTAATCTGCGCTTGATCCCCTTCTTGGGTAGGATTTCTATCACCTTGGTGATGTCTCCCTATTTGTTCTAATTATTAGCCCTCTGGAGACATCATTTTAGGTGAATTATTGACTTATTAGATAGACTTTTATGCATAATTTGTCATATTACACTTTTCCCCCTTGGAATTTAACTATTTGCATTTTCTGAGCTTTTGTGCGTAAATTTGACTATTTTTGATGCAAAGTTAAATAGGTTCTTGAATTTCATGAAAGACCAATCCAAGGTGGAGAAGTGAGAATAAAGTCTTAGTGTATTTTAGAGTGTTAGGGAATGTTTTTACTCGAGTTTCTATTTTTAGAGTGCACTTTACTATTTCGTTTTCTTGATTTATTGATTTATTCTTTTTAAGCATATGCGGTTTAATTATTTATTTAATGTGAAGCTTTAAAAGATAAATGGTAATTACTTAGAGACCAAGTCAAGATGAAGGATTGAAGGAAAAGAAGATTTACATGGAAATAAGAAGATTTAGGAAAGATTCATTCAAAGAAGGAAAAGATAAAGATGCCTTGTGAATCTGAAATTCCAGCCACGTTTTAGAGATTAATTTATAAATAAAGATTGGCAAGGATTCCGGACGAATGGTCTGCACCAATAGAAAGAGCTTTCCAAGACAAGTGGTTTCATATATTGGAACTTCTCAAACGGATAAGTATTGAAAAATATATGACCAAATCAAATCAGCTTACCTTTCCTAGAATTTAGGGTGACGAATTTAAGAGTCCTTGACTTGTCTTCCACTCCAAGTAAATTCGACCTAGAGGCTCCTAACACCTATAAATACACCCCTTAGCCTCCTCTTTTACACACACTTCATATAATTATCAAAGAGGCTTAAGGATTCAAGTCAGAGCAAGCAGGAAGGAAGAAAGCTGAGAGCTGGAGACTGTCTATATCTCCAATTCAAGCCAAACCCAACCTCTTCATTAGGTTTATTTATTTTCTTTCTGTAAAACATTATGTCTTTTAATTTATTTTCTTTAGTTTTATTTTCCGTTATGAGCTAAACTTCTTAAGTGTTTGAGAATCGCTATGAGGGTTGAACCTTAATTTATTTAATTGATGCTTTCTGATTTGGGATTTTTATAATTTAATTCAAATTGAGTAATTTAGTATTGTTTGTTATCGTAAGTTAATTTCACTATATTTAATCTGATCAATTAGACATAGGTTTGAGTAATTAGGCTATTCACTTTGGTGGGGAAGTGATCATCTTGACAGGGAATTTAATTACTGACATAGGTAATAAACGTAAGGTAGAAATTATTGATCCTGACGGACTTAGTTAATCTTATAGCCAATTGGGTAGAGATCTTGACATTCGAAGGTGGATTATGATCGCCCTGGCGGGGTTTGTAAAACCTGAGAATAGCTCCTAAGTCCACCCTGACGGGGGTTAGGAGAATCTAGAATCCCGACTATTACTAGTTACTAATTTGTCCCTCAGAAGAAGCATTGATTAAGTTTATTTTGGTGAAACCTAGCGTGACTCAAGTACTACTCTATCATCTTTTAGTCTCTTCATATTTAATTTCTTTGCATTAGTTTTAATCTTAGTTTAATATTTACTTTATTTGCACTTTAGTCCTTTAAACAAAAACAAAATAAAAATCTATTTCTTTACTTTTAATTTTCATTCAAGCAACTATTTCCATTTATTGCATAACACTTTAATCATACCTAATTTGTCCCTGAGATTGAAATCCCGTTTACCGGATATTACTTGGACGACCCGTACACTTGCGGTACGTGTCTTGCCTTTTTAGGTGTGTTTATTTAGAACACACTAGGTGACACCAAGTTTTTGGCGCCGCTGCCGGGGACGGTAGCGTGTGACCACGGTGTTAGCCATAAGTGTTTTAGTTGCTAGTTTTTAGTTTAGTTTTAATTTTTATTTTGCAATTTTACGCTTTGGGTTGTTCTTGCTTTCTCAGATTTACAGGTTTTGGTATATGCTTGGAGATATCGTGATCCTTGATAATCCCGAAAGCCTTGTTCGAGAGAAAAACAAAAGAGATAAAGAAGCAAGAAAACAAGCAAGGTTAGATAAAGCAATGGCAGAAGATAATGCTCAAGATCCCGTGATTCAGTTGGATGAAAACGGTCTCCCAATAGCTCCACCAGTAGGAGTCCAATTACCAATTCCACCGGTAGGAGTCCAATTACTAGCTCCTCCCGGAAATCAACAGCAAGTTAATAATAATGGTGGAATACTTCACGATCATGGACCGCAGATCTTCCAACCAAACAACCATGGACCTTTTCGTATACCACCACTAGGACTCCGTCCTCCCGCAATTCAAGGAGTTCGATTCAGACCAGACGCAGGGATGATTAACCAGTTTACAACCGTGGGACAGTATAGTGGTACAGCTCGTGAAGATCCTATTCGTGCTATGTACAAGTTTATGCAAATATGTGATGCATATGTCACCCCTGGAGTAACCCAAGAACAAATGTCCTTTCATATATTTCCATTTTTCCTCACCGGAGGAGCTAGTGAGTGGTATGATCAACAACCACACAACGCGATTGTGACTTGGGATCAACTTCAGACAGCCTTTTTTGATAGGTACTATCCTCAAAGTGTTCGACTTAGTGGGCAATTAGATATTGTTAGTTTTCGCCAAGAGCCAGGAGAAACTGTAAGTGCTGCATGGACTCGTTTTCAATCATTATTACGCAAGTGCCCATTACACGGGTACTCTCTTGAATTACAAATTGGAATATTTTATCGAAGTTTAGGTGATGCTGCGAAAGATAAAATCGAGACTATGTGCCAAGGTGGTCTCATGATGGTCACAACTGATCAAGCTCTGATTATCATGGACCGAATTGTAAAGAATGAAATGAGTTGGCAATCCTCGAAGTCATCGGTAAGAGCTTCTGAAAGAGGTACTTTGAATTTAGATACGGAAACCGCATTAAAAGCTACGATTGCCGCACTTGAGAACAAGTTGAAACAATTATCTATGTCGAATAAAGCTGTGGTAAACGTTGTCAATGAACCAGAATTATGTTCTAGCTGTGGAGGAGATGATCATAGCTGGGAAGAATGTGCCAACAACCCGGAATCCGTTTATTTCGTTAATCAGAGAGGTAACTATTCAGGTGGTCAAGGGTATGGGAATAGAAACAGAAATCATCCAGGCTTTCAGTATTCGAATCCACAAGGGGCAGCCAATCCTGGAACATATCAACAAAGACCTCAAGGGAACAACTATCAGTTTCGAACACAAAACCAATACCAAGGAAATCAACCTAGAGCTGATCAAGACGCGTATGCCGACACATTAGCTCAAAAAGCGCTTCCTTCTCGACCTCACGAAGGCGAAATTACCGCAAGTGAGTTAGCACTTACTGTGACGCAATATATATCACAGGCGGATAAGAGGACAGAGAAAATTGAAAACCAGCTACCGCAATTCGTGGATGAAACCCACACGAGAGAAAATAGGATGGAAGAAACATTAAACTCACATTCCGCTTCGTTAAAATTCTTAGAGACTCAAATATCAAAGATCGCAAATAGTTCAAATGTTCGAGGTCAAGGCCAACTTCCAACCGATACGGAGGTTCCTAAGCAATTTGAAAGTTGTAACGCGATTACACTTAGAAGTGGGAAGAAGCTTCCACCACCACCTTTCCCAGATATGAAAGAATAGGAAGTAATTAGAAAAGAAAAACCGTTAGAGAAGGTGGAAGAAAAAGAAGAACCTGAAGTGGTAGAAGTGGAAAAGACGAAGAAGAAAGATATTATAGAAAAACCGTCCTCCTCCACCATTCCCTTCCAGAGTTCAGAAGAAAGGAGATACGGCTGAATATGAAAGATTCATGAACATGGTGAGTAAGCTCAATATTAATATACCTTTCTTAGAGGCTATCAAGGGTGTACCAAAGTATTTGAAATTCCTGAAAAGAGCTCTCACGAACAAACGCCGATATCTTGAGAATGAAATGGTAGGCTTGCCAGAAGAATGCAGTGTGATATGTCAGAGTAAGTTACCACTGAAGTTACTTGACCCTGGGAGTTTTACTATTCCCATCTCTATTGGTAATGAGTGGCAAGCGAAAGCTTTATGCGATTTGGTATCGAGTATTAATCTTATGCCCAAATCAATTTTTGAAAAGTTGAAGATAGGAGACGCAAGACCAACCTCTATGGTTTTGCAAATGGCTGACAGATCCCTCGTGCATCCAGAGGGAAGAGTAGAAAATGTCCTCGTCAAGGCAGGTACGTTAATTTTTCCTGTTTATTTTGTTATACTTGACTATGACGCGGATAGGAATGTCCCCATTATTTTGGGAAGACCATTCCTAGCCACGGGGCGTACTATAATTGATGTAGAAAATGGAGAATTGACTATGCGAATCCAAGACGAGGAAGTGAAGTTCAACGTGTTCAGACCAATGAAGTTTCTGGAATCCAAGGAGGAGTGTTTCCGGATAGATGTGATTGAAAAAAAGCCAACTAAGGTTGTGGAAACCTTAGGAATGGAGGAAAAAGAGCTCAGAAAGAAACCACCTAACAAAAATCCTCCATATCCTAAGAAAAATCCACACCTTGACCATGCAAAGAAGAAAGAAAAAGGGCGTACCATGAAGGTTCCAAAAGAACCTAAGAAAGAAAGAAAGAGGAGGGCATTCAGTGTAGGCGAGGAGGTCACAATGAAGAAACCTGATCCCCCTCCGAAAGCGCGCAAAGCCAAGAGTTCTTAGCAAGGACCGTTCAAGGTCACAAGGGTTATCTCCGATCAATTGGTGGTAATAAAAGCTAAGGGATGCAAGTTATGTGTAGCAAACATTGATGACCTCACTCACTGCTGGGGAGGTTACGTAAAAAAATAATTCGAGAGGTAACCCGTCGAGCTTAACGACGTTAAACAAAAGCCAGTTCATTGTATATTAGTTTATTGCTTTAGGTTTTTCAAATTCCTAGTGTATAATTCTAAGTTAGTGTCGAGTCTTAGTGTCTAATTTTAAAAGAAATGAGAAGGGTCGTGTGTTAAATTGTGCAGGAATCGAGTTTGGGGTGCTAGGAAACGCGATGAAAATTCTTGGAGAGATTCAAAGTCTGGCGCGGACTACCCCCGCGGTGTACACCCTATACCGCAGGGATGTACCGCGCCCAAAAAACCCGTACCACGGGTCGCGCACCACGGGTCTTATCCAGAGGCGAGAAAAAGAGAAGCTGATATGCGCGGTTCACCGCACCCTACACTGCACGCCCAAAACGCGTGCCACAGGGTATGTACCGCGGGTTTTTTCACGGAGCACATGCGGACTACCCATGCACCGCACCCCTGCACCGCACGGAAAATGCGTGCCATGGGGTGCTAGCACGGGTATAAGGCGGAGACGAAGAAATTCACACCAACAGCGGTGCGGTGTACCCTCGCGGTACACCCATGCACCGCACGTATGCACCGCGCCAGGCGGTTTGTGAAGAGATCAAAGCCCAATCAACTTCTAACCTTAAAGATATAAACCCTAGCCTCTTCCATACGAATTTTCCAGCTTCCAACCTTATAAAAACACCTTGAAGCTTGATTAAACCTCCACAACAAACACAATAACATCATTAAATCTCTCCTCCATCCTCCATAAACATAACCTCTTCATCAAATTCATCACAAAACACCATTAAACACAACCAAGCTTCCAAGAATTCTTCGAAAGATCATCAAGAAACAACTTCCTTCATCTAATCCAAGCAAGGAACTCAAGCTATACCAAGTTTTCTTAACTTTATTCTATTCTTGGTATAACTTGAGTTTGGGGTCAATTCAACCATGACAAACAGAACAGATGCTTTGGATTATAAGAGGAATTGTTGTATCCTAGGGAAGAACAAGAATTTGCCTGGTTCCACAATTGAAAAGGCCATCAATCTCGATGAGCATACCGAAGAACAAGAAGAAAAGGCACCTGCACCACCACTACACAAGAAATTCACAGCTAGGATGAAGGTACCATCAAAGCCTAAAGAAAAGACACAAATCCAAGATCAAGGTTCTTCTTCTTCTTCTCCGAATGATTCTTACACACCCCCATGGGCTATTAAATATCAACAACAAATCGATCATCTAAGAAAACAAGTCATAGCACTTTGGGAGGAAATTGCCAAGATGAATTCAACAAGGAGTAAGGTAACTTTGAACATGGATATTGATAATAATTCTTCTTCGGAGGAGGAGGATATGATGGATCTTTATGGCCAGGTACCTCGTTCTAATTCTTCTTCTTAATTAATGGTAGGCACTAGCTAGGTAGTTTTAGTTTTTATTTTAATTGCTTTATTGTTTTTCGAGTCGTGGGGACACGACTCACTTTTGAGTTTGGGGTGGGGTTCGTTGCCTCATCCCAATTTTGTGTTTTACATGCTTTTCTGAAAGAAATTTTTTTAGGGTTGCGTTTGACTGTAGAGTGTTTTAAATGCACCCGTCAAGCATGCTTTTTATGAATTTATGATAGAAAATAGTTGACTTTAGGAGTTAGTATAAAACACACTTTGATTGCATGCAAACATGAGATAATTGATAAGAAGAATTAATGAACAATGCAAAAGAAGTAAACTTGTGATTAAGGATAATAAGTGGTTTGTAGAACGTGAGATCTAAATGAGTAGAGAACCCACTTAGGTATGAACTAGAGACAAGTTGTGTAAATAGAAAAATGATAGAGGCAGTTCTTTGTTAGCCCTTTGAATCCTTTTTGGCCTTCTATCCCTGAATTAATTGTATCCTTCGTAGCCAAATTTTTAGCCTTTAAGCCTTTCTTTTGTCGCCACATTATAAGCCAATATCCCTTTAGATTGTTAGGCATGACCATATGACCCGCACTTGAATCACGATCCTGAGACTTCCTGTCTTGAGCTTGAGTTTGGGGTGGTGGGTCCACCATTATGGGAATTTATTGGGTTGGGATTTCTGAGCTTATCAATTGTGCACGGTTATATATTTTGATGATTCACAGGTTTATTATATTGTAACCCTTTTTCGGGGTAATAGTGAATGGAAATGAAGCTTCGAGCTCAAGTTACGAATAGGCATAACTATGAAAAATAGCATGATATATCAACATCAAAAAGGGAGTCATGGCTATACAAAAAGAAAAGAATTGAATAAATGATTTAAAAAGAATATATTCGGACCGGCAAAGTGGAAATTTTTAAGTGAATCATCCTTAGTGCTTATTGGGTTAATTTGGGGACGCTAATTAAGCGCGTCAATTGGGTTGAGTGAGAACGTTATTCGAGTGTAAACTCAAGCTCTTGGACAGTTGTTTATGGTAAGTGAGGAGAGAGCCAAAAGCTCACTTCAAATTTACCAAATATACATATCATACCTTCCCTAAGCCTACGCTAAAACCGTAAAGTCCTCGTGATTCCTAGATGCACAGTGAGTTAATAGGGAGTATTCTAAGTGGAGCGTTCAAAGCAAGTAATGATCGAGGAACACCCTATAGCCACCATCTTGAGATAAGTATTAAGCGTAACCTTCTAGCATTGTGAAATTAATTTTGGATTGATATTGTTTTGTATTTGATTTTGCATGATAAGTGTAGATGTATATTAATTCCTAGATTAGAGTATATGAGATTTGTTTTAAGTTGTGCCTTGGGAATTTTTTTTAGATACATTCTGCATTCACCTAAAAGGGGCCTTTGTTTTTAATTCTACTTTGTCGGGACGACAAAGGTTTGAGTTGGGGGTCTTGATGTCTCCCTATTTGTTCTAATTATTAGCCCTCTGGAGACATCATTTTAGGTGAATTATTGACTTATTAGATAGACTTTTATGCATAATTTGTCATATTACACTTTTCCCCCTCGGAATTTAACTATTTGCATTTTCTGAGCTTTTGTGCGTAAATTTGACTATTTTTTATGCAAAGTTAAATAGGTTCTTGAATTTCATGAAAGACCAATCCAAGGTGGAGAAGTGAGAATAAAGTCTTAGTGTATTTTAGAGTGTTAGGGAATGTTTTTACTCGAGATTCTATTTTTAGAGTGCACTTTCCTATTTCGTTTTCTTGATTTATTGATTTATTCTTTTTAAGCATATGCGGTTTAATTATTTATTTAATGTGAAACTTTAAAAGATAAATGGTAATTACTTAGAGACCAAGTCAAGATGAAGGATTGAAGGAAAGAAGATTTACATGGAAATAAGAAGATTTAGGAAAGATTCATTCAAAGAAGGAAAAGATAAAGCTATCTTGTGAATCTGAAATTCCAGCCACGTTTTAGAGATTAATTCATAATTAAAGATTGGCAAGGATTCTGGACAAATGGTCTGAACCACTAGAAAGAGCTTTCCAAGACAAGTGGTTTCATATATTGGAACTTCTCAAACGGATAATTATTGAAAAGGATATGACCAAATCAAATCAGCTTACCTTTCCTAGAATTTAGGGTGACGAATTTAAGAGTCCTTGACTTGTCTTCCACTCCAAGTAAATTCGACCTAGAGGCTCCTAACACACTTCTTATAATTATCAAAGAGGCTTAAGGATTCAAGTCAGAGCAAGCAGGAAGGAAGAAAGCTGAGAGCTGGAGACTGTCTATATCTCCAATTCAAGCCAAACCCAACCTCTTCATTAGGTTTATTTATTTTCTTTCTGTAAAACATTATGTCTTTTAATTTATTTGCTTTATTTTTATTTTCCGTTATGAGCTAAACTTCTTAAGTGCTTGAGAATCGCTATGAGGGTTGAACCTTAATTTATTTAATTGAAGCTTTCTGATTTGGGATTTTTATAATTTAATTCAAATTGAGTAATTTAGCATTGTTTGTTATCGTAAGTTAATTTCACTATATTTAATCTAATCAATTAGACATAGGTTTGAGTAATTATGCTATTCACTTTGGTGGGGAAGTGATCATCTTGACGGGGGGTTTAATTACTGACATAGGTAATAAACGTAAGATATAAATTATTGATCCTGACGGACTTAGTTAATCTTATAGCCAATTGGGTAGAGAACCTGACATTCGAAGGTGGATTATGATCGCCCTGGCGGGGTTTGTAACACCTGAGAATAGCTCCTAAGTCCACCCTGACGGGGGTTAGGAGAATCTAGAATCCCGACTATTACTAGTTACTAATTTGTCCCTTAGAAGAAGCATTGATTAAGTTTATTTTGGTGAAACCTAGCGTGACTCAAGTACTACCCTCTCATCTTTTAGTCTCTTCATATTTAATTTCTTTGCATTAGTTTTAATCTTAGTTTAATATTTACTTTATTTGCACTTTAGTCCTTTCAACAAAAACAAAATAAAAATCTATTTCTTTACTTTTAATTTTCATTCAAGCAACTATTTCCATTTATTGCATAACACTTTAATCATACCTAATCTGTCCCTGAGATCGAAATCCCGTTTACAGGATATTACTTGGACGACCCGTAAACTTGCGGTACGTGTCTTGCCTTTTTAGGTGTGTTTATTTAGAACACACTAGGTGACACCACTTGGCTGAAACAACCTTAGTGACAATGAATGGTCCCATCCACGAGTCTTTGAAACTACGTGGCCTATTCTTGTGTTTGTGAGCTTTCCATAGAACTTCATGGCCAAACCCAAACTCAATGTTTGGCTCAGTATCCACAGACTTTAAGTGGATTTTCTCAGGAGGGACTTTGTGATGTGAAAGGCTATGGATGACAGGAACGGTGGGATCTAACTTCCTCGGTTTCTTACCCAAGACATAGAAGGTCTCGGATACATTATTTGCATGAAGGGTGATGGTCCCTTCGCGGAAGTTGATGACACTTTGACTTGTGGTCATAAAAGGTCGTCCAAGTATTATTGGAACCTGCTTATCTGCATCAAACTCAAGTATAACAAAGTCAGTAGGGATGGCATGTCCTGGTAACTGAGTTGTCAGCGAACAGCAACTTCACTGGAGTTTTCTCTGATTTCTGAAGTCCAAGTCTCTCGAACACGGACTTTGGCATAAGATTCACACCAGAACCCACATCGTACATAACTTTCACCTTGAGCATACCATTAATTTGAATAGGAAGGTTGAAACTCCCCGGATCTTTAAGCTTTGTTGGTAGCTCTCGTTCACTTCTTCTTGAGATTCTCAGGTTCTTTCTTGGGATCTCTACACTCGCTTCTTTCTCATGAATAACTTGCGTAAAAACTTGTTACGGTGTAAGTCCTTTCTTTGTGATCTCAAGCATTTGGGCGTTGATGTTTTCAGGTGTATACGCCTCTACAAATGTCTTGAGTTCAGTGTCATCCTTAGGATTTGTATCAGGAATAGTTGGTGACACTGGTTGAACAACAGGTGGCGGTTCCACCTTCTCTTCTTCTTTCTCTTCTTGCACAGCAGGTGCAACTTCAACTTCATCGCTTGATTCCTCCTCTGAGGCTTCTTTCTCTTTCTCTTTAGCCAGATCAGCTTGATAGTCCATTACTGATCGAATTTCCTCTTGCATATCCTTCAGAAGCTGTATAAATTCGGCTCTTTCTGAATCGTCCTCCGCATAAACCACAGAACAGTCAGATTCCACGGGGCTAGACTTGGTTGGTTCTTCTTCGGTACTCGGAACTTCCACGGCACTAACGGCAGCATGCGATACTTCCTTCTTTTCTTCTTCAATTTCAAGGCAAATAGCCTTGCAAGCTTCGAACCCAACATTGTCGTCACCTCCTTCGATAGCCTTCAATTCTTTCTGTTCCATTAAATTCGTTAGAAATTTGTTTAATTGTTCTACTTGAGTACCTAAAATCTGAATTGCGGCATCTTGTCCTCGTAACTTCTCTTCCTGAGTGTTCATATTCGTGGTCAAACGGTCCAAGATTTTTATTACTTGTTGATTATCCATAGATCCTTCTTGAGGATACTGAGGTAAAGATTTATGATCTAACACATCGGTATAGGCATCTTGAACTGGTTGTTGAGGTGGAGCAGGTCTATTTTGATGTAGATTTTGATACTGACCTCTTGGTTGGAAAAAGTTGTTTTTGGGGGCGTGGTTGATAATGACCAGGATTAGCGGCCCCCTGTGGATTTGAGTACTGCATACCCGGATGATTTCGGTTACCAAATTGATAGTCTCCTCGGTTAGATATGAAGTAAACAGATTGTGGATTTTCTTCGCACTCTTCCCATGTATGATTATTAACCCCACATTGTTGACAACCTTGTGCTTCTTGTATTGCGTTTGCTGCGGCTAAGTTCTTTTGCATCTCTAACTTCAGCTCTTTGATTTGATTTTCTAATGCGGATATTTGAGCTGAGTTTGCAGTTTCTGCATCTAAACGAAGCGTACCTCGGGTCTTTGCTACAGGAGCTCGCGTTGAAGGCCAACTTTTTTCTTGTTCAATAATATTTTCCAAGACCTCAGATGCTTCATTATGATTCATGGACACAAAATTACCCTTTCCGATGTAATCCACCTTCTCTCTACCTTTATCAATAAGACCTTCATAGAATATAGCAAGTTGTAGAGCGGGGGTATAACCATGGAGCGGACATCTAGCTAATTTATGTTGAAACCTTGTCCATGATTCTCCTACTGTTTGATGTCTCCCTAATTGTTCTTATTTTAGACCCTTGGGAGACATCATTTTTGGTGTTTATTTAATCAATTTGATAGACTTTTGGACTAAATATGCAATAATATGATTTTCCTCTTTTATTTCTAGCATTTTTGATTTATTAAGCTTTTGCGCGTAATATTGGTATTTTTAGTGAAGATTTTACAGGTTTTAGATGTTAGCTAGAAGAGGAATCCGAGGAGAAAGTCAAAGATCAAGAGATAGAGTCAAGACTCGAAGATAAATCCCGAAGATATTATTTTTAGAGCTGAAAATCCATTCTCCAGGCCATAGATTGCTGATTTCGAGGTGCTTAAGCAATGATTTAGCTGTTGACCTTTGAAGAGAAATCATTCCTTATCGAGTTACGGAACTTTAGCAACTGGAATGAGGTCAATCGGAGTTGTAACGCATCGGGAAAAGCCGTTTTAGTGAAGCTGTATCAGCAGTTACGGGATTTTGGGCTTAGAAATTGGGCTTGGACATTTAATTAGTGTTTTATTATTAGGTCCAAGCCCTAATTCGTTTTTAACCTTATAAAAGGAGATTTTGACCTCAGTATTTCTCACCTCTCACTTTGTTCTTCAAATCAACTCATCCTTAGAAGAGAGTGTCAACACAATTCACATTCTACAAGATTAAACACCAGAGAGAAGCAACAGAAGGAAGAAAGAAGAAGCTACAAGAGCTGGAGTGGGTCTATAGCTCCGTTCGTAGTCATTCCAATTCCGGAAATTAGGTTCTTTCAATTTTAATTTTGTAATCAAATATGAATTCCTTTATTTTTAATTTAGTATTTCTTTTTAATATGAGCTAAACAATTGATAGTGCTTGAGAACAAACAATGGGTGAATCCCAATCTTATTAATTAATGAATGTTGAATTTGGGTTTTTATTGAATTAAACTAAATTAGGGCTTTTACTCTTTTCAATAAATTGAGATTATTTTACTGTTTTTGGAGTAGCTAACTAAGAACAGGTGCTAGTATCTAGGCTATTCCAATTAGTGGCGATTGGATCATCCTGACGGAGGGTTTAGATACGGAAATATTTATTGAAACTAAAATAGAAGCTATTGATTCTGACGAACTTAGCTAATTCTAGGGCCAATGAGGTAATAAAACTTAAACATCCGAAGGTGGATCATATTTACCCTGACGGGACTAGTGACACTTTAGGATCGCCTTATAGTCCACCCTGACGGGGGTATAAGGATATTAGAATCCCGACCATTGTAATTGACTAATTTAGCCCTTAAACAACATAAGTTAGGAAATAGGATTAGGAGGATCCTTGCGTTCTCAAGTGCTACATCTCATATTGCGTTTTACATCATTTTACTTGCGTCTTAGCTTCTACTTGCATTTTAATATTTGTCTTTCATTCATTAGCTTTAATAAACAAAACCAAACAAACATTTTATTATCTTTTACTTTTATAAGTGCATCAATCACTACTTGCTAAACATTGTGATCAACCATCCGTCCTTGGAACGAATCTGTATTATCATACATACTACTTGAGACAACCGTACACTTGCGGTTGTGGTTCGATTAGCATTTGCATTTATTTTTAGAACACACAAAGGACCACCAAGTTTTTGGCGCCGCTGCCGGGGACGGTAGCGTGTGACCACGGTGTTTATCCTTTAGTGATAGTTGCATTTATTTTTATTTTTATTTTTCAGTTTTACGCTTGTGTTTGTTTTGTGTTGTTTTTACAGGTGCTTTATTCAGGTAATGATCAAGAAATTTAATTAAAGATGTATAGAGGACATTACCCAGATCCCGATCCATATGACTATTGGGAAGACTCTTCGGGACAACAACAATGGGGTAGTGACTTCTACCAACAACCTTATCAATACCCGCAAGAGCAAGGATGGAACAATCAATGGATCGGGAATAATCAACAACGAACGCCATATCACTATCAACAAGAACAAGTATGGAACCACCATTGGGTTGAAAACATTCAACATTATCCACCTCAAGATCAACAAGATACACTACTAGAGAAAGCCAATCGCCTACTCGAGGAATTCAAGGCAGGAGAGCCAGAACGTAAGAAAAGAGACGAGGAATTCAAAGCCACCCATGCACTCATACAACAGAGCTTAGATGAAATGGATGCCCGAAACAACTCTCTTAACTTAGCTGAAAGTGGTAGTAAGTCTTATGAAGGTCCCACTCCCTCGAGGGATGGAACAGATCAATTGGAAGAAGTTGTTGAGGAGGAGGTGTTGAAAGAAGATGAGAATCTTGTTAGCATAGTGGAAGAAGGAATAGCAACGCAAATCCTAGAAGTTAACACAGAGATTGCTATTCCTATGGTGTATACACATGATCAAGATATAGAGCGCAAACAGGAAGAGGTGATCGAGATTAGAGAGATTTCACAGAAAGAATATTATGAGGCAATAGTGGAAGATTGGGTTGAAAGCGAAGATGAATATGAAATGGTTGGAGAATCAATTGAAGAATTAAAGGTTAAAGATAAAATAGAAATTGAATATCCGCCACAAAAAGTTCACCAATCACCATCTCTACCACGAATCATTATTAAAGATGAAAAATCAGAATCACCTCGACTACCACAAATGATTAATATGTGTTATACAAGCAAGGTGCCACACCGCGAGAGCAGAAAGGCAAGGAGAAGCACCTACCCACCACATTTTAAAGATGAATCTGAGATTGAAACAAGTAATAAAAATAAGCTTATACCGTTGAGAACGGTTATCTACTCCAATGTGGTGGAAAATGAGTTTCGTCATGAAAGTAAGAAGGCGAAACGAAGTACTTACCCACCTCCTTTCAGAGATCGACTAAATAATATTCTAAGGGGGAAGGTTCTTAACCTTTTACATCAAGGAAGAGGCGAGTTTAAGCGGAGGAACACCGCAAGGGCCTCAATACCATCTTCATGGAAGGTAACGCGTCGAACTTAAAGACGTAATAAACAAAAGTGCTTCTTGGGAGACAACCCATGTTTTAAATTGCTTTCATGTCTTTTAAATTCTTAGTTTAAATTAGTTTGATTTTCGTTAATTTAGTGTTTATTATTAAGAAATGAGGAAGGATAGTTGTTTTTGATGATTTCAGGGATAAAAAGGTCATGAGTTTGGGGTCGAAAAGGCGAAAATAGGAGAAAAATTTGTGGTGTTTCAGGGGCCAAACCGGGTCCCCGCATTTAAAAATGCGGGTACCCGGTTTCGAAAGCTAAAAATTCCAACTTTCTGACCCTGCGTCTTGGGTCCCGCGTTTTGCTGCGTCACCACTGCGTTTTGCTGCGTTTTGCTGCGTTTTGAATTCGCGCCATCGACGCAAACCGGGGCCCCGCATTTGCAAATGCGGGTACCCGGTTTCGGAGCTGTAACTTTCCAATTTCTCTGACCCCGCGTTTTGGGAGGTCGCATTTTGGTGCGTCTTGGCTCGCGCCATCGACGAGAATGCGGGTACCCGCATTTGCAAATGCGGGCACCCGGTTTCGAAGGGCAAATCTCTGACCCCGCGTTTTGGGTCCCGCGTTTTGGCTGCGTTTTGAGGTATTAAAAAAAAAAAAAAAAAAAAAAAAAAAAAATTATTTTTCGCGTCGACACAGCGACGCGAAAGTGGGGCCCCGCATTTTCAAATGCGGGTACCCGGTTTCATCTGTGACAGGGCCGTTTGAAGCTTTTTAGCCCTAGATTTTTACCTCTTTCTTCAACCCAGCCTCCAAAAACACTCCCAAAACCTAGAATTTCCTGAACATCATCATCAGCAACCACACAATCCTCAAATCTTGCTCTCTTTCACCACAACAACATGCAATCAACTCATCTCCCATCCGAAGAATATGATTAAAGTCCCACTTTTCTCCAATTGTTCTTCATCCAAGCTTCAAATTAAATCCAATTCCCTCTTCCCCCGCATCAATTAGCCTTTACCCATCTCATATTCCACCATAATCTTCAAGTCTTAAACCTCAAAACATCAAAGTTCTAAGCCTTAGCTTCTCACTATTTGAAGTTTTGAGTTTGGGGTGGAGAGAGATGCCTATAAAAACTGTTTTCATGTGTGCTTATCGAAGGAATTCTCCAAGAAACAGAAACGCTTTTGGTGCTATTCAAGAACAAGCTATTGAGATTCCTATTTCACAAGCCTGAAGAGGTTCAAATTAAGGCTAATCCGAAGAAGAGGAAAGTGATTGAGGAACCTGAAAGTGAGGAAGCAAATGATCCGATGATGGGTTGGAATCGAAAATCAAGGTGTTGGAAGAGAATCAGGATACGAGGTGCGCTATTTTGGGAAACGTTACAAACAAGTTGAACTTTATTTGTTCAAAGCACAACTTACGATGTCTAAACGCGAGATAAAGTTCAGGGACGCAACACCGACAACCAGCCTCGCGATGGTTAAGATACGTTTTCTATCCCTTCTCATTTAGTGTATATTATTTTATTGCTTTGAGTCTTTTCGAGTCGTGGGGACACGACTCATTTTTGAGTTTGGGGTGGGGTTCGTTGCCTCATCCCAGTTTTTTATGTGTTATTTGTTTTATTTGCTTTCAATAAAATAATTTTCGGAGTTGCGTTTGACTATAGAAGATTTTAAATGTCCCTTTAAGCATACTTTTGATGAATCTATGATAGTAAATAGTGGACTTTAGGGATTAATATAAAACGCACTTACAATTGCATGCGAACATAGGTAATTGATAGGAAAAATTAATTAACAATGCAAATAAAGTAAGCTTGTACTCAAGGAATATGTTTGGTGTGTAGAACGTGAAATCCTAATTAAGTAGAGAACCCACCTAGATATGAACTAAAGACAAGCTATGTACTTAGGAAAATGATAGGGGCAGTTCTTTGTTAGCCATTTGTGCCTTTTTAGCCTTCTATCCCTTGTATTAATTATTATCCGTCTTAGCCCACTTTGAGCCTTTAGCCTTTTCTTTGTAGCCACGATATAAGCCATTATCCCTTAGATATTTAGGCATGACCATATGACCCGCACTTGAATCACAATCCTGAGACATGTCTCGAGCTTGAGTTTGGGGTGGTGGGACCACATATGGGGAATTTAATGGGTTGGGATTGATGTGCTTTATATTGTAGCACAATTGCAGATGATATATACTTGTAACCCTTTGCCGGGAATGAGAAAAAGTGAAAAAGAAAGAAAAAAATTAAAAAAAAAAAAAATGAAAAATCCATACAGTAGGAACCGGGAACCCGGATTCGTCAAAACCGGGAACCCGGTTTGCTTCTGTACAAAAAAGAGAAAAGAAAAAGAAAAATATGAATAAATAAAACATCCGGCAAAGTGGAAATTTCTGAAATCATCTTGTTTATAGTGGGTAGACATGGGACGCTAAATTGTTGCGTATATGGGTGAGTGAGAACATCTTTTTGAGCGTTAACTCAAGCTCGAGGACACTGTTGATGGTAAGTGAGGAGAGAGCCAAAAGCTCACTTCAAATTTACCAAATATACATCCATACCGTCCTTAAGCCATTATTATAACCGTAAAGACCTCGTGATTCCTAAGTGCATAGTGAATTTATAATTCTGTTGATAGGGAATATACTAGGTGGAGCCTTCAAAGCGAGTTAGGATTAATGACCACCCTATAGCCATCATACAGATATGAGTACAAGTGTAACCTTCAAGCATTGCGACTTTAATTTTATGATTGAGATTACTTATGTTTGATGTTGCATGATTAGTGTATGTATATGTTAGTTCTTAAAGTTTTGCTATATGAGATTTATCTTTAGAATTGCTTTAGGTTTATTTGCTAAGCTTCTATTTGTTCTTGCGTTTACTTCTACCTCTTGTTTTGTTTTGTTTTGCTTTGTCGGGACGACAAAGGTTTGAGTTGGGGGTCTTGATGTCTCCCTAATTGTTCTTATTTTAGACCCTTGGGAGACATCATTTTTGGTGTTTATTTAATCAATTTGATAGACTTTTGGACTAAATATGCAATAATATGATTTTCCTCTTTTATTTCTAGCATTTTTGATTTATTAAGCTTTTGCGCGTAATATTGGTATTTTTAGTGAAGATTTTACAGGTTTTAGATGTTAGCTAGAAGAGGAATCCGAGGAGAAAGTCAAAGATCAAGAGATAGAGTCAAGACTCGAAGATAAATCCCGAAGATATTATTTTTAGAGCTGAAAATCCATTCTCCAGGCCATAGATTGCTGATTTCGAGGTGCTTAAGCGATGATTTAGCTGTTGACCTTTGAAGAGAAATCATTCCTTATCGAGTTACGGAACTTTAGCAACTGGAATGAGGTCAATCGGAGTTGTAACGCATCGGGAAAAGCCGTTTTAGTGAAGGTGTATCAGTAGTTACGGGATTTTGGGCTTAGAAATTGGGCTTGGACATTTAATTAGTGTTTTATTATTAGGTCCAAGCCCTAATTCGTTTTTAACCTTATAAAAGGAGATTTTGACCTCAGTATTTCTCACCTCTCACTTTGTTCTTCAAATCAACTCATCCTTAGAAGAGAGTGTCAACACAATTCACATTCTACAAGATTAAACACCAGAGAGAAGCAACAGAAGGAAGAAAGAAGAAGCTACAAGAGCTGGAGTGGGTCTATAGCTCCGTTCGTAGTCATTCCAATTCCGGAAATTAGGTTCTTTCAATTTTAATTTTGTAATCAAATATGAATTCCTTTATTTTTAATTTAGTATTTCTTTTTAATATGAGCTAAACAATTGATAGTGCTTGAGAACAAACAATGGGTGAATCCCAATCTTATTAATTAATGAATGTTGAATTTGGGTTTTTATTGAATTAAACTAAATTAGGGCTTTTACTCTTTTCAATAAATTGAGATTATTTTACTGTTTTTGGAGTAGCTAACTAAGAACAGGTGCTAGTATCTAGGCTATTCCAATTAGTGGCGATTGGATCATCCTGACGGAGGGTTTAGATACGGAAATATTTATTGAAACTAAAATAGAAGCTATTGATTCTGACGAACTTAGCTAATTCTAGGGCCAATGAGGTAATAAAACTTAAACATCCGAAGGTGGATCATATTTACCCTGACGGGACTAGTGACACTTTAGGATCGCCTTATAGTCCACCCTGACGGGGGTATAAGGATATTAGAATCCCGACCATTGTAATTGACTAATTTAGCCCTTAAACAACATAAGTTAGGAAATAGGATTAGGAGGATCCTTGCGTTCTCAAGTGCTACATCTCATATTGCGTTTTACATCATTTTACTTGCGTCTTAGCTTCTACTTGCATTTTAATATTTGTCTTTCATTCATTAGCTTTAATAAACAAAACCAAACAAACATTTTATTATCTTTTACTTTTATAAGTGCATCAATCACTACTTGCTAAACATTGTGATCAACCATCCGTCCTTGGAACGAATCTGTATTATCATACATACTACTTGGGACAACCGTACACTTGCGGTTGTGGTTCGATTAGCATTTGCATTTATTTTTAGAACACACAAAGGACCACCACTGTTTCTCCATCTTCTTGACAAAATCTTGCAAGCTCGCTTTGATCTTTGAGTCTCATACTTTTCGGATAAAAGCAGTTAAAGAATGCGGCTTGAAGTTCTGTCCATGAATTAATTGTTCCAGGTGGTTGTCTATCTAGCCATTCGCTAGCTCTACCGGTTAAGAAGAACGAAAACATATGACAATACAGTTGCTCGCATGTAATGCCTGGAGTAACATAGGCATCACAAATCTGCATGAACTTCTGAATCGATCTTACCGGATCTTGAATTGATGTACCACTATAGAGTCCATGACTTTGAAATTGACTGAGCATACCCGGATCGGGTCTAAATTTAATATTCTAGATCTCTGGAGGACGGTAACTTATTGGTTGAACATGAAACGGCACATCGAGGCTAGGAAGGTCTTGTTCAACACGGTTTTGATTAAGATTATTCTGCCCATGACCTCCTCCTTGTTGTTGTCCTTGTTGTTGACCACCAGGTGGAATAGGTGGTGGTGGTGGTCCTCGGGGTAGTCCTCCAGGTGGGACTCCGAGTGCTGGATTTAACGGATCTTGTACGGCTGTCATCGCTCTTCTAAAGGCTCTGTCCTTACGAACACGTTTATTATAAGGTCTGAAGCTCCTCTCAGACTCCAATAACGGAGGCCAAGAATTAAACACTGTGAAACCTGAAAAAGACTAAAGTAAACCACAAGCGTAAATCCGGAAATAGATAACCCACACGCTAACGAGACACAAGTCCCCGGCAGCGGCGCCAAAAACATGGTGTCGCCTAAGGTGTGATAAAAATAAGATAAATAAAGTCTAGAAAACTATGCACTCTCACCCTAGACAGGCATAGTACTGCAAGTATTACTGGACGTATGCAAGTTTTAGTTGATAAGTTAAGTTCGTTCTCAGGGACTTAAGTGTGCTAGTCGAATAGGTAACAATAACGAGTGAGCAATAATTAATTAAAAGACAGAAATTTAAAGAAATAGAATTCGAAATTAAGAATTAAAACTAAGAAAATAAAGACAATAAAATAAATACAAAGAATATGAGATGAGAAGTATAGCTTAGGTTTTGCTAGTATGCACTAATCCTTCTAATTCTTTCTATTAGATCTAGTTAATAAGGGAGAATATTAGCTCTTGTATACTTAGTCAGGATTCTAAATTCCCATTCCTTAGACCTTGAGAGCGACTAAGGGGGCTACGGACACACCACGAGGCTGGTTCAAATAGGGTTATCAAACGCTACTAAGGCCCTAAGCAATCAATTTCCATACATGGTGATAGTGATTAAATTATACCCTAATGACTATCTAGTTAGAATCAGTTTTGTCAGGACTAATATCGACACTAGACGTTATGTGGTGTTTCAATAATTAGACACCCATCTAAGGTGGTCATCGAACTACTATTAAGGTAATCCTAAACGTTGCGCAGCGCAAGGAAAACAGTCATTAAATCAAAACACATAAACAAATATAAAGGTAAGCAGCTAATATCAGATTAAAACATGTAATTTATAAAGAAACTTAGATAGAAATAAATTAGAATTCATAGATTATACATGATGCAAACCCAAGCTATGGGAGGTTTAGTTCATACCTGAAGGAAATAAACTAAAGAAAATAATGAAAGACATCATCTTGCTCTCTACAATAAACTGGAAGAATAAAACCTTAAGAACTAATTACTATGAGGCAAGGATGATTTACAAGTGATATAAAGGTGTATTTATAGGTGTTTAGAAGACCTAATTCGTTTTCTTGAAGGAGAGGTTAAGTAATGGACTCCAAGCCCAACTCAAATTCGTAACCCTAAAAACAGGAAATCAGGCCCCTTTTTCTTTTGGTCCTAGAAGCTTCAATTATTATCCGTTTGATGCGTATGAATATACCAAATTCATCGTCTCGGAAAGATCTTCAACTTCTCTCTTGCCCGTTTCTCCAAATTCCACACCTTTTTTCAGATATAAGCTGATTTGTGGTCGTAGGTGCAGAAATTCAGGATTAAGGCAGGTTTTCCTTTTCCATGTTTTTAGCTTTTCTTTCCTTTTTCTCAATTACTATGCTTATCTCTTTCCATATCTTGTAGTCTTTGACTTGGACTCTAATTAATCTCTATAATTATCTTTAAAGCTTCACACTAAATAAATAATTAAACCCAATATGCTCTAAAAGTATTATTTTTACTAAATCATGACTCAAAATAGGAAAGTGCACTATTTCTCAAGAAAATCGACTATTATGACTTCTAAATCATTAAAAATGATGTCTCATATTAATATATATCTATCACAAATGAGGAGACATCAATGAACCTGAAGGGGAAAATTCCAGAAGTTCAGAAAAAGAAAGATATTCTGGAGAACCGTCCTCCTCCGCCTTTTCCATCGAGAGTTCAGAAAAAATGAGATATGGCCGAGTATCAGAGATTTATCAATAGGGTAAGGGGTCTCAACATAAACATTCTGTTACTAGAAGCCATTAAAGATATACCGTAATACGTGAAGTTTTTGAAGAGAGCCTTAACCAACCAAAGGCCGTATTGTGATAATGAGATGATCGGTTTAACCAATGAGTGCAACGCTATCTGCCAAAGTAAGTTGCCACCTAAGTTGCTTGACCCTGGAAGTTTTACAATTCCGATATCGATTGGTAAGGAGTGGCAAGGAAAATAACTATGTGACTTGGGTGCAAGTATTAATCTTATGCCCGAGTCGATCTTTGATAAGCTGAGAATAGGAGATTTGATACCTACTTCTATGATCTTGCAAATGGCCGATAGATCCCTTGTTCATCCGGAGGGACGAATCGAAGATGTCCTCGTCAAGGCAGGTACTTTAGTTTTTTCCGTTGATTTTGTTATTCTTGAATACGACGCGGATAGGAATGTCCCCATCATTTTGGGACGACCATTCCTAGCCACGGGGCGTACTTTAATTGATGTAGAAAACAGAGAATTGACCATGAGAATCCAAGACGAGGAGGTGAAGTTTAATGTGTTCAGAGCCATGAAATTTCCAGATGTTCCAGGAGATTGCTTTCGAATGGATGTAGTTAAACATGACATGCAAGAGGTATTTAATTGTTTTAATTATGATGATATCTTGCAGGCTGCTTTGACACTAGACTCACCTGACATGATGGAAGAGCTTGCCGAAACAGTGGCATCTCTCAATTCGGAAAACCAGAAATATAGGCGTCCTGCCTATGAGCCTGTGAGAGAACCGGGGGAGATGGTCGTTAAAAATAAACCATCCATTGAATCTCCTCTGAAGTTAGAAGAAAAACCATTGCCAGCTCACTTGAGGTATGCATATTTGGGTATTAATAATACTTTACCAATTATTGTTTCAGCAAATTTAACAGGTTTTCAAGAAGATAAACTGCTACGTGTACTAAGGGCAAATAAATAGGCGATAGGTTGGACCATTGCTGATATCAAAGGCATTAGTCCATCCTATTGTCAACACAAAATCATACTTGAAGACGATAGTGCATGATCAGTTGAAGGTCAAAGGAGATTAATGCCAGCAATGAAGGAAGTGGTTAAGAAAGAGGTGATTAAACTACTAGACGTGGGAATCATCTTTCCCGTAGCTAGTAGTGAGTGGGTTAGTCCAGTTCAGTGCGTACCAAAGAAAGGAGGAATGATCACCATCCTCAATGCTCAGAACGAAGCCATCTCCACAAGAACAGTTGTGGGTTGGAGAGTTTGCATGGATTACCATAAGTTGAACAAGGCCACTAAGAAGGACCATTTCCCTCTTCCTTTCATTGATCAGATGCTAGATAAATTGGCTGGTAGGGAATATTACTGTTTGTTGGATGGTTATTCGGGGTATAATCAGATTTTCGTAGATCAAGCTGATAAACACAAAACCACATTCACATGCCCTTTTGGTACCTTTTCCTATCGGAGGATGCCTTTTGGGTTATGTAACGCACCCGCTACCTTTCAGAGATGTATGATGGATATTTTCTGGGATATGATAGATAATTTCCTCGAGGTATTTATGGATGACTTTTCCGTATTCGGTGACAACTTTGAAGAATGTTTACAGAATTTGGAGAAGGTGTTAATAAGATGCAAGGAAACAGATTTGGTGATGAATTGGGAAAAGTGTCATTTTATGGTTCGAGAAGGTATAGTGTTGGGTCATAAAGTTTCAAGTGCAGGGTTAGAGTTTGATCGCGCAAAGATTGAGGTAATAAAAACTCTTCCCCCTCCCATTTCTGTAAAAGGGGTAAGAAGTTTTTCAGGCATGCTGGATTCTATCGTCGTTTCATCAAGGATTTTTCAAAGATTACAAAGCCTTTGTGTAACCTACTCGAGAAGGACACCAAATTCCTTTTCGATGAGGCTTGCATGAAGGTATTTCAAGAGTTGAAGGAGAAGCTTATTACTGCACCTATTGTGTTACCTCCTGATTGGAAAGTTCCTTTTGAAGTTTTGTGCGATGCAAGTGATTTAGCTATGGGTGTTGTGTTGGGTCAAAGGAAGAACAAGGTGTTTCATTCTATTTATTACGCGAGTAAGACCTTCACTAGTGCTCAAGTTAATTATACAGTGACTGAGAAGGAACTCTTAGCGGTAGCTTATGCTTTTGACAAGTTTTGTTCCTATCTTCTTGGAGCGAAAATATTGTTGTGTTTACCGACCACTCCGTTATAAAGTACCTTATGGAGAAGAAAGATGCTAATCCAAGGTTAATCAGATGGGTTTCATTGTTCCAAGAGTTTGATTTAGAGATTCGAGATCGAAAGGGTTGTGAAAATCAGGTTGCAGATCATTTGTCTCGTCTTGAAGGTCCTGAATCAAACACTAGTCCCGAGTTAGTTCGAGAAGAATTCCCAGATGAGAGTTTATTTGCTATCTTTACTGGAACACCGTGGTATGCTGATATTGCAAATCTCGTGGTAAGTGATTCTTTTCCTGAAGGAGCTACTTCACAAGACAAGAAAAGGTTAAGTACACGTGCTAAACGGTTCTTTTGGGAGGACCCTTTCCTCTACAAAGTGTGTGGTGATCAAATAGTAAGAAGATGCATACCGGAGAATGAGATTTATGGAGTTATTGCAGGTTGTCATGATTCACCCTATGGAGGACATTTTAAAGGCGACCGCACAGCTGCTAAGGTACTTCAATCAGGTTTTTATTGGCCTACGTTACATAAAGATTGTCATGAATATGTAAAGAAGTGTAACAGATGTCAATTTACTGGGAATATATCCAAAAGGGATGAAATGCCACGTAATAACATTCTTGAGGTAGAAATATTCGATGTGTGGGGTATTGATTTTATGGGTCCTTTTGTACCATCCAATGGGAATTTATATATCCTGCTAGTTGTTGATTACGTATCCAAATGGGTAGAGGTTGTAGCTCTACCTACGAATGATTCACGGGTGGTAATTAAGTTTTTGAAATCTCATATTTTCACTAGACATGGCACACCTCGAGTGATTATAAGTGATGGAGGTTCACACTTTGTGAACAAATATTTGAAGACTGTTCTAGAGAAACATGGGATTAGACATCGCGTTTCCACCGCTTATCATCCACAAGCCAATGGTCAAGCTGAAGTTTCAAATCGAGAGGTAAAATTTATCCTTGATAAGACTGTTGGTCCTACGAGAAAAGATTGGTTACTGAAGTTAGATGATACATTGTGGGCTTATCGTACTGCTTTCAAAACTCCTGTTGGTGCATCTCCGTATCGAATGGTGTGTGGTACGGCTTGTCACTTACCTCTTGAACTTGAATTGGGTGCATATTGGGCCATAGCTGAATTGAATTTAGATCCGACTCTAGCCGCTGAGAATAAAATGATGAAACTAAATGAACTTGATGAGTTTTGATTACATGCTTATGAGAATGCTAAACTGTACAAAGAAAACACGAAAAGATGGCATGAGAATCGAATTAGAGTAAAGAAGTTTGAAGTTGGACAAAAGGTCCTTAAATATAACTCGAAGTTCAGTAATTATCCGGGTAAGTTGAGGTCAAAATGGTCTGGTCCTTATGTTGTAGCAAAAGTCATGCCTCATGGAGCTATTGAGATTGAGAGTCCAATCGAGCACCGTACCTTCATGGTAAACGGTCATCGATTAAAGATTTATCACGGAGGCGAAGATATTAATCGCGCGGAGGATCCACATCCCGGAGAACTTATGTACCTCGTTGAAGCACCTTAGAAGCATGAGGTAACCGTCGAGCTTAACGACGTTAAACAAAAGCTAATTCATTGTATATTAGCTTCGTATTTTCGTTAATTCGTAGTGTAAATTAGTAAATTTTTGTTGATTAGTGTTTATTTTTATGAAATGAGAAAGGGTAGCTGTTTTTGATGATTTCAGGAGTACAAAAGGTCATGAGTTTGGGGTTAAAAGTGTTAAGGTGGAAATTTTCAGAAATTGCAGGAAAAACCGGGAACCCGGTTTCGTGTGCTGTGAAGACCCCATTTCTCTGACCATGGCGTGGGGCGAGACGCAACACGCTACGTCTGGATTCGCGCATCGACAAAATCCGGGACCTTGGTTTTGCACAAACCGGGAACCTGGTTTTGAAAGCTGAAGAGATCAAAGGTTCTGACCCTTGTGTGGCGCGAGATGCAAGGGGCTGCGTCCAAGCCATCCCGCGCTCGTGTCTCAGACGCAAACTGGGAACCCGGATTCTTCACAAACCGGGAACCCGGTTTTGATAGCTGCTGGTTCCAAAGTCTCTTACCACTGCGTGGCGCGAGACGCAGGTCAGCTGCGTCCAAGGCTAAAAAAGATATAAAAAAAAAAAAAAAAGTATTTCGAAATTCTGATTTTTCTCGCCGACATAGCGACGAAAACCGAGAACCCGATTTTCACGAAACCGGGAACCCGGTTTCGCCATTGCGAGAGGCGGTTTTGTGCTGTTTTGACCTATTTATTTAGCTTCTTTTTCAAGTTAGCCTCCACATCCGATTTCAGCTTTACACAACTCCGAAAATCATCATCAAAACAGGTTTTATTCACCAATTCTTGCTCCCTTTCTCCCTAAAAACACATAATCAACCCAAAATCTTTCCAAAACTTCACCAAATTCCTACTTTTTCCTCCAATTCTTTCTTCACCCAACCCTTAAATTGAACCACTAAACCTCTCCAATCCTTCAAATTGATCCTTACCCATCTCATAACTCACATAAATTCACCTTAATCTTTTCTCAAAACATCAAAGATTGTAACTTTTCCCTAGTTTTCAATTCTTTGAAGCTTTGAGTTTGAAGTGGAAAGACATGACTAACAGGACAGATTCTTTCAGTTACACAAGAAGAACAAGCCAAGAACAAGAAACAATCCTGGAGCTACACAAGAGAGAGCTATTGAGATTCCGGATTCGGGTCCTAAACGAAAGATTGAAGAAGTTAAGACTGCTATGAAGAGGAAAGAAAACCCAAGTAAGGCCACTCCTGCTAAGCCTAGAACCGCGATCTCCGAGAAGAAAAGCTATTGCACACAAACCTAAGAGGATATTTATGTGTTGGGATGAACAGGTTCGTGATCGAATTGATTTCTTGAAGTTTGGTAATGAGAAAACATTCCCTTCTGGTATTATGACTAGCGAATTTAAGAGTTATGCAACTACTTGTGATAAGTTTGGGTGGACTGAATTGCGACAGAGAAAGCTTACATTTATTCCCACCTTGGTTCGTGATTTTTATGAAGGAGTAGCCTTTTCGAATAAACAATCAATTATCGTACGCAAAAAGGTATTACCCTCTCAGTTGAACTTATTCGCAAATCCTTGAAACTCCCCAACTTTACAGGTCCTTGTCCTTATTTCGAAACGCTAAATAACCCATCTTTTGAGTGGGAATCTCTTTGGGACACAGTCTTGATTCGTGGGAAACGCCCTATTCCGATTGGTGAGAGATATGCTGGGCAGGTTTATAGTATTTGTTTGTTACCTTGTGCTAAGGTATGGTCCAGATTCGCAGTACCCACTTTCTTTGGTATTAATCACACTTCCGAGTTGAAGAAGGAGCATGTTATTTTTATTAAGTGTATTGTTGAGAATCGAGAGGTGGATGTTGCGCGTGTAATTTACGCGACGATAATGGAGTTTGAGAGAATCCCTACGAGTCAACAGAACCTAAAGATTCCTTGTACTATCACTACCTTGTGTCTAGACGCAAAAATACCACAAAGGAGCGAAGAGGTTGACGCGTCCGAAGAGGGAGACGCAATGACATTGAATTGCATTGACAACGCCCACAATGAAGCAACCCATTCAATTAAGAACCCTAGAGCTCCTCCACCAAAGAAGAAGATACATACTGATAATGGGTTGGAAGAAGAGATTCGAGTGTTGAAAGAGAATCAAGAAAAGATGATTGCTACATTAGGAAACGTCACCAAAGAGTTAGATCTTCTTTGTAACATGCTAATTGGGGTGAGCACCATCCAACATGCCACCTATTGTTTAATCGCGAAGGATTCTATACCTGGACGCAACACCGATAACCAGCCTCGCGCTGGTTAAGATACGTTTTCTTACCTTTCTCATTTAGTGTATATTAGTTTATTTGCATTGAGTCTTTTCGAATCGTGGGGACACTACTCATTTTTGAGTTTGAGGTGGGTTCGTTGCCTCATCCAAGTTTTATGTGTTATGTGTTTTATCGCTTTCAATAAAATTAATTAGGAGTTGTGTTTGACTGTAGAAGCTCTTAAATGTCCCCATCAAGCATACTTTCAATAAATAAATTATAGTAAATAGTGGACTTTAGGAATTAGTATAAAACGCGCTTTAATTGCATGCAAACATAGATATTGGATAGGAAAAATTAACAAACAATGCAAAAGAAGTAAGCTCGTACTTAAGGAAAATGTTTGGTGTGTAGACCATGAGATCTAAATTAGTAGAGAACCCACTTAGATATGAACAAGAGACGAACCATGTAACTAGGAAAATGATAGGGGAAGTTCTTTGATAGCCATTTGAAGCCTTTTAGCTTTCTATCCCTTATATTAATATTATCCGTCTTAGCCCAGTTTCGAGCCTTAAAGCCTTTTCTTTTGTCGCCATGATATAAGCCCATATCCCCTTAGTTTATTAGGCATTTCCAAAATGACAGCACTTGAATCACAATCCTGAGACATGTTTCGAGCTTGAGTTTGGGGTGGTGGGTCCCTCTTGTGGGGAATTACATTGGGAGGGAGAAATATGTGTTTGTACTGAGGCACGAAAAGAAAATTCAGATGATAGTGTTAATTGTAACCCTTTGCCGGGATTGAAAAAAAAGTGAAATAAAATTCTCAAGATAGTAGAATCCGGGAACTCGGATTTGACAAAACCGGGAACCTGGTTTCTCTTGTATAATTTTTTCGAGAAAAAAAGAAAAAGAAAAAAATGAAAAAGAACAATACACCCTGCAAATTGGAAGTTTCTGAAATCATCTTAGTATAGATTGGGTTAACTTGGGGATGCTAATTAGTGCATCAAATGGGTTGAGTGAGAACATAATATGAGTGTAAACTCAAACTCGTGGACATTTGTTGATGGTAAGTAAGGAGAGAGCCAAAAGCTCACTTCAAATTTACCAAATATACATACCACACCGTCCCTAAGCCTACGCTAAAACCGTAATGTCCTCGTGATTCCTAGGTACATGGTAAGTTAATAGGGAGTATACTAAGTGGAGCGTTCAAAACGAATAAGGATCGAGGAACAACCTATAGCCATCATATTGAGATAAGTACGAGTGTAACCTTCTAGCATTGCGAAGATAATTTTATGATTGAATTTATTTATGTTTGATTTTGCATGATTAGCGTATCTGTATATTAGTTTCTAATGTTCGCTATATGAGATTTCTTTTTGGTAATGCTTTGGGTGTATTTATTTGTGTCTACTTCTTCGTAATCACCTTTTCCCTTTGTTTTTAATTTTACTTTGTCGGGACGACAAAGGTTTGAGTTTGGGGTCTTGATGTCTCCTCTTTTGTTCTATATTTATATGCTTAGGAAACATCAAATTAGGTGATTATCTGGCTATTTTGATAGGGTTTTGGACTAAATATGCAATAATCCGATTTGTCTCTTAAATTTCTAGTATATTTAATTTATTAAACTTTTACGCGTAATATTGTGTATTATAGTGAAAAGTTTGTAGGTTTTGAATACTAGCTAGGAGAGGAATCCGAGAATAAAGTCAATGATCGTGATATAGAGTCAAAGCATGAAGACAAATCCCTAAAGAATCGATATTTTAAAGATGCAAATCAGGAAAACGGACAAAGATTGCTAATTTCGAGCAACTTAAGAGTATATTTATGGTGTCTCCTAGTGTGTTCTAAATAAACACACTTAAAAAGGCAAAACACGTACCGCAAGTGTACTGGTCGCCCAAGTAATATCCCGTAAACGGGATTTCGATCTCAGGGACGGATTAGGTATGATTAATGTGTTATGCAATAAATGGAAATAGTTGCTTGAATGAAAATTAAAAGTAAAGAAATAGATTTTTATTTTGTTTTTGTTTAAAGTACTAAAGTGCAAATAAAGTAAATATTAAACTAAAATTAAAACTAATGCAAGAAAATAAATATGAAGAGACTAAAAAATGAGAGAGTAGTACTTGAGTCACGCTAAGTTTTACCAAAATAAACTTAATCAATGCTTCTTCTAAGGGACAAATTAGTAACTAGTAATAGTCGGGATTCTAGATTCTCCTAACCCCCGTCAGGGTGGACTTAGGAGCTATTCTCAGGTGTTAAAAACCCGGCCAGGGTGATCATAATCCACCTTTGAATGTCAGGTTCTCTACCCAATTGGCTATAAGATTAACTAAGTCTGTAAGGATCAATAATTTCTATCTTACGTTTATTACCTATGTTAGTAATTCAACACCCCGTCAAGATGATCACTTTCCCACCAATGTGAATAGCTTAATTACTCAAACCTATGTCTAATTGATCAGATTAAAAATAGTGAAATTAACTTACGGTAACAAACAATACTAAATTACTCAATTTGAATTAAATTATAAAAATCCCAAATCAAAAAGCATTAATTAAATAAATTAAGGTTCAACCCTTATAGCGATTCTCAAGCACTTAAGAAGGTTAGCTCATAATGGAAAATAAAACTAAAACAAATAAATTAAAAGACATAATGTTTTACAGAAAGAAAATAAATAAAACCTAATTAAGAGGTTGGGTTTGGCTTTGAATTGGAGAAGATGACTGGTCCAGCTCTAAGCTTTCTTCCTTCCTGCTTGCTCTCACTTGAATCCTTAAGCCTCTTTGATAATTATATGAAGTGTGTGTAAAAGAGGAGGTTAAGGGGTGTATTTATAGGTGTTAGGAATCTCTAGGTCGAATTTACTTGGAGTGGAAGACAAGTCAAGAACTCTTTAATTCGTAACCCTAAAATCTAGGAAAGGTAAGATTCTGCTGCTGATTTGATTTGGTCATATATTTTTCAATACTTATCCGTTTGAGGAGTTCCAATATATGAAACTGCTTGTCTCGGAAAGAGCTTTCTATTGGTGCAGACCATTCGTCCAGATTCATAGCCAATCTTTAGTTATGGTCTTATCTTTGAAACTTGGCTGGAATTTCAGATTCATAAGGCAGCTTTATCTTTTCCTTCTTTACATATATCCTTCCTTAATCTTCTTATTTCCATGTAAATCTCTTTCCCTTCCTTTTCTAACTCGACTTGGTCTCTAAGTAATTACCATTTATCTTTTAAAGCTTCACAATAAATAAATAATTAAACTGCATATGCTTAAAAAGAATAAATCAATAATTCAAGAAATAGAAATAGGAAAGTGCACTCTAAAAATAGAAACTCGAGTAAAAACGTTCCCTAACACTCTAAAATACACTTAAGACTTTAATCTCACTTTTCCTCCTTGGATTGGTATTTCATGAAATTCAAGAACCTATTAACTTTGCACTAAAAATAGTCAAATTTATGCACAAAAGCTCAAAATCTGCAAATAGTTAATTTCCAAGGGGGGGAATGTGCAATATGACAAATTATGCATGAAAGTCTAGCTAATAAGTCAATTATTCAGCTAAAATGATGTCTTTAAAGGGCTAATATTTAGAACAAATAGGGAGACATCAAAACCCCCAACTCAAACCTTTTTCGTCCCGACAAAGTAAAATTAAAACAAAGGCCCCTTTTAGGTGAATGCAGAAGGTGTAATCTAGAAAATATTCCCAAAGCACAACTTAAAACAAATCTCATACAGTTTAATCTAGGAATTAATATACACCTACACTTATCATACAAAATCAAACACAAAATAATATCAATCCAAAATTAATTTCACAATGCTAGAAGGTTACACTTATTACTTATCTCAAGATGGTGGTTATAGGGTGTTCCTCGATCTTTACTTGCTTTGAACGCTCCACTTAGCATATTCCCTATTAACTCACTGTGCATCTAGGAATCACGAGGTCTTTACGGTTTTAGCGTAGGCTGAAGGACGGCATGGTATGTATATTTGGTAAATTTGAAGTGAACTTTTGGCTCTCTCCTCACTTACCATCAACAAACTGTCCAAGAGCTTGAGTTTACACTCGACTAACGTTCTCACTCAACCCAATTGACGCGCTTAATTAGCACTAAGGATGATTCACCTAAAAGTTTCCACTTTGCCGGTCCGAATATATATTCTTTTCAAATCATTCATTTTTTCTTTTCTTTTGTATAGCTATGACTCTCTTTTTGATGTTGAGATATCATGCTATTTTTTAATAGTTATGCCTTTTCATAACTTGAGCTCGTAGCTTCTTTTTCATTCACTATTACCCCGGCAAAGGGTTACAATATCATAAACATGTGAATCATCAAAATATATAACCGAGCATAATTGATAAGCTAAAAATCCCAACCTAATAAATTCTCATAATAGTGGACCCACCACCCCAAACTCAAGCTCAAGACAGGAAGTCTCAGGATCGTGATTCAAGTGCGGGTCATATGGTCATGCCTAACAATTTAAAGGGATATTGGCTTATAATGTGGCGACAAAAGAAAGGCTTAAAGGCTAAAAATTTGGCTAAGAAGGATAAAATTAATTCAGGTATAGACGGCCAAAAGGATTCAAAGGGCTAACAAAGAACTGCCTCTATCACTTTCCTATCTACACAACATGCCTCTAGTTCATACCTAAGTGGGTTCTCTACTCATTTAGATCTCACGTTCTACAAACCACCCATTATCCTTAAGCACAAGTTTACTTCTTTTGCATTGTTCATTAATTCTTCCTATCAATTATCTCATGCTTGCATGCAATCAAAGTGCGTTTTACACCAACTCCTAAAGTCAACTATTTTCGATTATAAATTCATAAAAAGCATGCTTGATGGGGGCATTTAAGATATTCTACAGTCAACCGCAACCTAAAAAAAATTCTTTCTGAAAAGCATGTAAAACACAAAAAATTGGGATGAGGCAACGAACCCCACCCCAAACTCAAAAGTGAGTCGTACCCCCACGACTCAAAAAAGACTCAATAAAGCATTAAAAATAAAAACTAAACTACCTAGTGCCCAC
This sequence comes from Nemophila menziesii, assembly GCA_029959085.1. Lineage (NCBI taxonomy): Eukaryota > Viridiplantae > Streptophyta > Magnoliopsida > Boraginales > Hydrophyllaceae > Nemophila > Nemophila menziesii. The sequence continues at coordinate 58,735,224 of JARWIR010000005.1, read as the reverse complement.
CATCAATTAAGAAGAAGAATTAGAACGGGGTACCTGGCCATAAAGATCCATCATATCATCCTCCGAAGAAGAAGAATTATTATAAATATCCATGTTCAAAGTTACCTTACCCCTTGTTGAATTCATCCTGGCAATTTCCTCTCAAAGTGCTATGTTTTTCTTTCTTAGATGATCGATTTGTTGTTGAAATTTGATAGCCCATGGGGGTGTGTAATAATTATTCGGAGAAGAAGAAGAAGAACCGTGATCTTGGATTGGTGTCTTTTCTTTATGCTTTGATGGTACCTTCATCCTAGCTGTGAATTTCTTGTGTAGTGGTTGTGCAGGTGCCTCTTCTTGTTGTTTCTCTTCAGTAGGCTCATCAAGATTGATGGCCTTTTCAATTGTAGAACCAGGCAAATTTATGTTCTTCCCTAGGGTATAACATTTCCTCTTAGAATCCATAGCATCTGTTCTGTTTGTCATGGTTGATTTGACCCCAAACTCAAGTTACACCAAGGATAGAATAAAGTTAAGAAATATTGGTGTAGCTTGAGTTTCTAGCTTGGATTTGATGAAGAAAGAAGGCTTCTTGATGAATATTGGAAGAACTCTTGATAGCTTGATGATCTTGATGGTGTTTAATGCTGTATTGTGATGAATTTGATGAAGAAATTGTGTTTATGGAAGATGGAGGAGAGAATTATTGATGTTATTGTGTTTGTTGTGGAGGTTTTATCAAGCTTCAAGGTGTATTTATAAGGTTGGGAGCTGGAAAATTCGTATGGGGAAGGCTAGGGTTTGCTTCTAATAAGGAAAGAGTTGTACAAGGCATCAATCTCCTCAAAACCGACATGCTGACCGGCATACCGGCGGATCTGGCCGGCTAGCCGGTGCTGGGATTCTTCCTTTTGGACCTCTCGGCAAGCAACCCGAGACTCTACCCCGTGGCCACGTGATTTCTCTTGGCCGGTATACCGGGGATATCCACCGGCATACCGGTGCTGCTTTTTGTCCAGGAGCGACTCCGTCAAAATACCCGAGGCGAGCTACCCGAGGCCACGGGTTTTCTTGGCCAGCATACCGGTCGTGTGACCGGCTAGCCGGTGCGCTTCGTGTGAATTTTCGGACCTCTCGGCAAACAACCCGAGCCTTGGACCCATGGGCACGTGTTTCGCTCTGCCGGCATACCGGGAATCTCGGCGGCATACCGGTCAGAGCAGCAAATTTTTCCCTCTTTCGTTCCTAGCACCCCAAACTCAATTTCCTGCACACTAACACATTACCTTTCTCATTTCTTTTAAAAGTAGACACTAAAACTCGACTCTAACTTGGAATTATACACTAGGAATTGAAAAATATAGAGCAATAAACTAATAAACAAGTAACTGGCTTTTGTTTAACGTCGTTAAGCTCGACAGGTTACCTCTCTCATCATTTTTTCACATAACCTCCCCAGCAATGAGTGAGGTCATCAATATTTGCTACACGGAACTTGCATCCCTTAGCTTTTATTACCACCAATTGATTAGAGATAATGCTTGTGACATTAAACGGTCCTTGCCAAGAACTCTTGGATTTGCGCGCTTTCGGAGGGGGATCAGGCTTCTTCATTGCTACCTCTTCGCCTACACTGAATGCCCTCTTCTTTCTCTCTTTTTTAGGTTCTTTTGGAACCTTCGTAGCACGCATCTTTTCTTTCTTTTTAGCATGGTCAAGGTGTGGATATTTCTTGGGATATGGAGGATTTATGTTAGGTGGTTTCTTTCTAAGCTCTTTTTTTCCTCCATTCTTAAGGTTCCCACAACCTTAGTTGGCTCTTGTTCAATCACATTTATCCGGAAACACTCCTCCTTGGATTCCGGAAACTTCATTGGTCTTAACACATTAAACTTCACTTCCTCGTCTTGGATTCTCATAGTCAATTCTCCATTCTCTACATCAATTATAGTACGCCCCGTGGCTAGGAATGGTCTTCCCAAAATAATGGGGACATTCCTATCCGCGTCGTAGTCAAGTATAACAAAATCAACTGGAAAAATTAACGTACTTGCCTTGAAGAGGACATTTTCTACTCTTCCCTCTGGATGCACGAGGGATCTGTCAGCCATTTGCCAGACTATAGAGGTTGGTCTTGCGTCTCCTATCTTCAACTTTTCAAAAATTGATTTGGGCATAAGATTAATACTCGCTCCCAAATCGCATAAAGCTTTTGCTTGCCACTCATTACCAATAGAGATGGGAATAGTAAAACTCCCAGGATCAAGTAACTTCGGTGGTAACTTACTCTGGCATATCGCACTGCATTCTTCTGGCAAGCCTACCATTTCATTCTCAAGATACCGACGTTTGTTTGTGAGAGCTCTTTTCAGGAATTTCAAATATTTTGGTACCCCCTTGATAGCCTCTAAGAAAGGTATATTAATATTGATCTTACTCACCATGTTCATGAATCTTTCATATTCAGCCGTATCTCCTTTCTTTTGAACTCTGGAGGGGAACGGTGGAGGAGGAAGGGTTTCTACAACATCTTTCTTCTTTGCCTTTTCCGGAATCTTCTCCACTTATACCACTTCAGGTTCTTCATCTTTTTCTTCCACCTCCTCTAACGGTTTTTCTTTTCTAGTTACTTCCTTTTCTTTCATAACCAGGAAAAGTGGTGGTGGAAGCTTCTTCCCACTTCTGAGTGTGATCGCCTTACAACTTTCATATTGCTTAGGAACCTCAGTATCACTTGGAAGTTGGCCTTGACCTCGAACATTCAAACTATTTGTGATCTTTGATATTTGAGTCTCTAAAACTTTTGACGAAGCGAAATGTGAGTTTAATGTTTCATTCATCTTATTTTCTGTGTCATCTATGAATCGAGATAGCTGGTTTTCAATTTTATCTGCTCTCTTTTCAGCATTAGTCATGTATTGCGTTACAGTAAGTGCTAATTCACTTGCGGTAATTTTGCCTTCTTGAGGTCGAGAAGGAAGCGCTTTTTGAGCTAATGTGTCGGCATACGCGTCTTGATCGGCTCTAGATTGATTTCCTTGGTATTGGTTTTGCGTCCGAAACTGGTAGTTGTTCCCTTGAGGCCTTTGTTGATACTTTCCAGGATTGGCTGCCCCATGTGGATTCGATTACTGAAAGCCTGGATGATTTCTGTTTTGATTTCCATACCCTTGACCACCTGAATAGTTACCTCGCTGATTAACGAAATAAACGGATTCTGGGTTGTTGGCACATTCTTCCCAGCCATGATCATCCCCTCCACAATTGGAACATAATTCTGGTTCATTAACAACGTTTACCACAGCTTTATTTGACATAGATAGTTGTTTCAACTTGTTCTCAAGTGCGGAAATCTTAGCATTCAATGCAGTTTCTGTATCCAAATTCAAAGTACCTCTTTCAGAAGCTCTAACCGATAATTTCGAGGATTGCCAACTCATTTCATTCTGCACAATTCGGTCCATGATAATCAAATCTTGATCAGTGTTGACCATCATGAGACCACCTTGGCACATAGTATCGATTTTGTCTTTCGCAGTATCACCTAAAATTCGATAAAATATTACAAGCTGTAATTCAAGAGAGTACCCATGTAATGGGCACTTGCGTAATAATGATTGAAAACGAGTCCATGCAACACCTACAGTCTCTCCTGGCTCTTGGCGAAAACTAACAATATCTAGTTGCCCACTAAGTCAAACACTTTAAGGATAGTATCTATCGAAAAAGGTTGTCTGGAGTTGATCCCAAGTTACAATCGCGGTGTGTGGCTATTGATCATACTACTCACTCGCTCCTATGGTGAGGAAGAATGGAAACATATGAAAGTACATTTGTTCTTGGGGTACTCCAGGGGTGACATATGCATCACAAATTTGCATAAACTTGTACATATCACGAATAGGATCTTCACGAGTTGCACCACTATACTGTCCAACGGTTGTAAACTGATTAATCATCCATGCGTCTGGTCTGAATCAAATTCCTTGAATTGCGGGAGGAAGGAATCCTAGTGGTGGTATATGAAAAGGTCCATGGTTGTTCGGTTGGAAGATCTGCGGTCCATGATCTTGAAGTACTCCACCATTATTGTTGACTTGTTGTTGATTTCCGGGAGGAACTGGTAATTGGACTCCTACCGGTGGAATTGGTAATACTGGTGGAGCTATTGGAAGACCGTTTTCATCCAACTGAATCACGGGATCTTGAGCATTCAATTCTGCCATTGCTTCTTCTAACCTTGCTTGTATTCTTGCTTCTTTATCTCTTTTGTTTTTCTCTCGAACTAGGCTTTCGGGATTATCAAGGATCACGATATCTCCAAGCATATACCAAAACCTGTAAATCTGAGAAAGACAGAACAACCCAAAGCGTAAAATTAAAAAATAAAAATTAAAACTAAACTAAAAACTAGCAACTAAAACACTGTGGTCACACGGTACCGTCCCCGGCAGCGGCGCCAGAAACTTGGTGTCTCCTAGTGTGTTCTAAATAAACACACCTAAAAAGGCAAGACACGTACCGCAAGTGTACGGGTCATCCAAGTAATATCCGGTAAACGGGATTTCGATCCCAGAGACGGATTAGGTATGATTAAAGTGTTATGCAATAAATGGAAATAGTTGCTTGAATGAAAATTAAAAGTAAAGAAATAGATTTTTTTTTGTTTAAAGGACTAAAGTGCAAATAAAGTAAATATTAAACTAAAATTAAAACTAATGCAAGAAAATAAATATAAAGAGACTAAAAGATGAGAGAGTAGTACTTGAGTCACGCTAGGTTTTACCAAAATAAACTTAATCAATGCTTCTTCTAAGGGACAAATTAGTAACTAGTAATAGTCGGGATTCTAGATTCTCCTAACCTCCATCAGGGTGGACTTAGGAGCTATTCTTAGGTGCTACAAACCCCGCCAGGGCGATACTAATCCACCTTTGAATGTCAGGTTCTCTACCCAATTGGCTATAAGATTAACTAAGTCTGTCAGGATCAATAATTTCTATCTGACGTTTATTACCTATGTCAGTAATTAAACCCCCCGTCAAGATGATCACTTCCCCACCAAAGTGAATAGCTTAATTACTCAAACCTATGTCTAATTGATCAGATTAAAAATAGTGAAATTAACTTACGATAACAAACAATACTAAATTACTCAATTTGAATTAAATTATAAAAATCCCAAATCAGAAAGCATTAATTAAATAAATTAAGGTTCAAACCTTATAGCGATTCTCAAGCACTTAAGAAGGTTAGATCATAATGGAAAATAAAACTAAAACAAATAAATTAAAAGACATAATGTTTTACAGAAAGAAAATAAATAAAACCTAATTAAGAGGTTGGGTTTGGCTTTGAATTGGAGAAGATGACTGGTCCAGCTCTTAGCTTTCTTCCTTCCTGCTTGCTCTGACTTGAATCCTTAAGCCTCTTTGATAATTATATGAAGTTTGTGTAAAAGAGGGGGTTAAGGGGTGTATTTATATGTGTTAGGAACCTCTAGGTCGAATTTACTTGGAGTGGAAGACAAGTCAAAAACTCTTTAATTCGTAACCCTAAAATCTAGGAAAGGTAAGATTCTGCTGCTGATTTGATTTGGTCATATCTTTTTCAATACTTATCCGTTTAAGGAGTTCCGATATATGAAACTGCTTTTCTCGGAAAGAGCTTTCTATTGGTGTAGACCATTTGTCCAGATTACTAGCTAATATTTAGTTATGGACTTATCTTTGAAACGTGGCTAGAATTTCAGATTCATAAGGCAGCTTTATCTTTTCCTTCTTCGCATATATCCTTCCTTAATCTTCTTATTTCCATGTAAATCTCTTTCCCTTCCTTTTCTAACTCGACTTGGTCTCTAAGTAATTACCATTTATCTTTTAGAGCTTCACAATAAATAAATAATTAAACCGCATATGCTTAAAAAGAATAAATCAATAATTCAAGAAATAGAAATATGGAAAGTGCACTCTAAAAATAGAAACTCGAGTAAAAACATTTCCTAACACTCTAAAATACACTTAAGACTTTAATCTCACTTTTCCTCCTTGGATTGGTCTTTCATGAAATTCAAGAACCTATTAACTTTGCACTAAAAATAGTCAAATTTACGCACAAAAGCTCAAAATCTGCAAATAGTTAATTTCCAAGAGGGAAAGTGCAATATGACAAATTATGCATGAAAGTCTAGCTAATAAGTCAATTATTCACCTAAAATGATGTCTCCAAAGGGCTAATATTTATAACAAATAGGGAGACATCAATTTATCCACTGACCATTGAAGAGAAAATGTGCTCCATTGAGTTACGGAACTTTAGCAATTGGAATAAGGTCAATCCGAGTTGAAACGAACCGGCTAGAGATGTTTTAGTGGAGGTGGTGCAGTAGCTATGGGATTTTGGGCTAAGATAATGGACGTGGGCCTTTATTATTTCATTTAAAACTTAGCCTAAGGTCCAAGTCCAAATTTTACAGTATAAATAAGGTTTTTGACTTCTATTTTTCACACAATTCATTATTCACAAAGTCAGACAAGAAGAAAAGAAGCAGAAGCAAGGAAAAGAAGAAGCCAAGAGCTAGAGACTGAATATATCTCCACTTCGCAGCCGAATCAACTTCCTAATTAGGTTTCTTATTTCTATTTCTGTAAAACAATCATGATTTCCTTTCAATTCATTTTCTTAGTTTTAACGATTATGAGCTAATTTCATTTGGTACTTGAGAACACGTAACGGGTTGAACCCTAATCTATTTCATTCTATGTTTTGAATTTGGGATTAATTTAATTGAAATAGAATTGGGTATTTAATATTTTTCTTTAATTTACACTTATTGACTACTATTGAAGTAGCTAATCAATATTAGAACTTAGTACTTAGGCTATTCCAATTAGTGGCAATTGGATCACCTTGACGGGGGGTCTAGGTACGGAACTAATTAACGAATATAGGATAGAAATTATTTGACCTTGACAGGCTTAATTAATCCTACGGCCAATTGGATAGATAGACTTTGATCATTCAAAGGTGGACTATATTCACTTTGACAGGGTTTGTAGCACCTGAGAAGAGCTCATTAGTCCACCCTGACGGGGGTAAGGAGACAATTGAATCCCGACCAATATTATTTACCGAATTCGTCCCTTAAACAATACATGGAATGATTAGATTTAGGTGAAATCCAAGCGTTGCTCGAGTACTACCTCTCATAACTTGCGTCCAGTTATTTTTACTTGCGTCCAGGTTTATATTTGCATTAATTTAGTCTTTTTATTAGTTGTCTTAGTTGTTAGAAAAACAAACAAACCATTCTTAAAATCATTTACTTGTTTTACGTGCAATTAATCACTATCTGATAAGCATTAGAGTCAACCAATCTGTACCTGAACGAATCTGTTTATCACTATTATTACTTGGGACAACCGTACACTTGCGGTTGTGGTTCTCTTTTCTTATTGCATTTATTTTAGAACACACAAAGGGCCACCAAGCTGCAGAAAATTAAAGCAAATGTGGGTTGAAAAGAAAAAAACAACAATAGTAGAGGATAAGGAGAGAAATATACCTGTGGCCAATAAGGAACCTAAAGATAAAGGCATACCAATTCAAGGAGAAATATGGTCACAAGTAGTGAGAAGAAGAAGCACAATGTCTCCATCTCAAACTGAAGGAAACAATACTGCTTCAACTTCAAATAGCTTTGAAATATTGGAGAACGATACTGAGAATGTGGAAAGCCTTATGAACCAATTAATTACTGTTAGCACTAATGGAGGAGTGCAAGAGATTCCTCCTGTCCCCAATCTTAGATGATAATCACATGGAATGTGAGGGGCATAAATAAAAATCTTAAGCAAATAAATTGCTTGAAGCAAGTAAATAAGAACAATGTTCATCTTTTTAGTTTTATTGAAACAAAAGTAAAGCAGCCCAGAGCCAATAAAATATGGAATTCTACTTTCAACAAATGGAAAGTAGTAAACAACTATACCCATCATACTCTGGGAAGAATCTGGACTTTTTGGGACAATAAAGTTTATAATCTTTCAGTTTTGGATAGTACTATCCAAGCCTTATTATGCAAGGTAGTACATATTCCTACCGGAACTAAGTTTATATATACTCCTGTATATGCCTTGAACAGACCTGAAGAAAGAACTGCTCTTTGGGATACTCTTAGGAAATGGGAGAATATTGTTAATCAAAGTGCCTGGATTATACAAGGAGATTTCAATGAAGTGATGCACATTGAGGAAAGATTAAACGCCACTGATCTATCAGAAGGGGCTAAGGAGATGATACAATGTGTACATGATCTTGAATTAACTGATTTAAGATATAAATGTCCTAAATATACATGGACAAACAAATCAGCTGAAGGGGTGTGAGGGTCAGCATAATTGACAGGACCCTAGTAAATGATGAGTGGTTGATGTCTCCTCATTTGTGATAGATTTATGTTAAGATGAGACATCATTTTTAGTGTTTTAGAAGTCAATAATGTCGATTTTCTTGAGTTTTAGTGCACTTTCCTATTTTGTGTCTTGATTTGTAGAATTATTGTTTTTAGAGCATATTGGGTTTAATTGTTTATTTAGTGTGTAGCTTTAAAGATAATTATGGAGTTTAATTAGAGTCCAAGTCAAAGACAACAACTTATGGAAAGAGATATGCATGGTAATTGGAGATAAGGAAAGAATTGCTAAAAAGATGGAAAAGGAAAAGCTGCCTAAATCTGGGATTCTGCAAAGATAGGCGTTTTTACCTAATAAAGAGGCCGAATTTGGTAGATTACTCATAAAGGGTCTAGATAATTCTGTTGCGATTCTTTTGGTATCTTGTGGAGCAAAATCGGACCAATAATAAAGAAGTTATGACCAAAACAACGCAGCAGTGTTTATCTTTATTTCCATACGAATTTGAGTTGGGCTAGAAGTCCATTACCTTAACAATTCCTCAAGAAAACGAATTAGGTCTTCTAAACACCTATAAATACACCCTTATATCACTTGTAAATCATCCTTGCCTCATAGTAATTAGTTCTTAAGGTTTTATTCTTCCAGTTTATTGTAGAGAGCAAGATGATGTCTTTTATTATTTCTTTTAGTTTATTTCCTTCAGGTATGAACTAAACTTCCCATAGCTTGGGTTTTGCATATGTATAATCTATGAATTCTAATTCTTCTATCTAAGTTTCTTTGGGAATTATATGTTTTAATCTGATATTAGCTACTTACTTTATATTTGCTTATGTGTTTTGATTTAATGTCTTTCCTAGAATTGATCACTTTAGGATTGTTTTAAGAGTAGTTAGATGTTCTCCTTGACAGGGTGTTTAACTATTGAACCACCACATAATGTCTAGTGTCGATAGCAGTTCTGACAAAACATACTTCTAACTAGATAGTCATTAAGGTTTGTTTTAACCACAGTATCACCAAGACTTGCAGTATTTGCTTAGGGCCTTAGTGGCGTTTGATAACCCTATTTTAAATCACTTCTTGGTTGTGACGTAGCCCCCTTAGTCGCTCTCAAGGTCTAAGGTAGTGGAATTTAGAATCCTGACTAAGTATTACCAAGAGCTAGTATTCTCCCTTATGAACTAGATCTATAGATAGAATTAGAAGGATTAGTGCATACTAGCAAAACCTAAGCTATACTTCTCATCTCATATTCTTAATCTTTTACTTTATTGTCTTTATTTTCCTAGCTTTAATTTAGTTTTAATTCATAAATTCGAAAAACCAAATATTTAATTTTCTGTTTTCTAATTATTTACTTTTACTCGTTATCTGTTCCTACGCGTTTAACACACTTAAGTCCCTGAGAACGAACTCTACTTATCATTAAAACTTGCATACGTCCTGTAATACTTGCAGTACTGTGCCTGTCTAGGGTGAGAGTGCATAGTTTTCCATACTTAATTTGATCTTATTTTTATCACACCCTAGGCGACACCAAGTTTTTGGCGCCGCTGCCGGGGACTTGTGTCTCGTTAGCGTGTGGGTTATCTATTTCGAGTTTTAGTTTTTAATTAGTTTTTACTTTTCAGTTTTTAGTTTAGTTTTAGTTTTTATTTTTCCAGATTTACGCTTGGGTTTGCTTTAGTCCTTTTCAGGTTTTCACAGTGTTTAATTCTTGGCCTCCCTTACCGGAGCCTGAGAGGAGCTTCAGAGCTTATAACAAAAGAATTCGTAAGGAAAGAGCCTTGAGAAGAACTATGGCAGACATTCAAGACAATGATCCGGAGTTAGTTTACTTTGCACCAGGAGGACCTCCTGCGTTTGTTCCACCTGGTGTACAACTGCCAGTAGGAGAAGGTAATGGGCAGAATAATCAACAAAACCGAGTTGAACAAGATCTACCTGGCCTTAACATACCATTCCATGTTCAACCTATCGGTTACCGCCCTCCTGAGATTCCGAATATCAAATTTAGACCCGATCCGGGTATGCTTAGTCAATTTCAAAGTTTCGGACTATATACTGGTACTGCAATTCAAGATCCGGTAAAAGCGATTCAGAAGTTCATGCAGATTTGTGATGCCTACATTACTCCTGGCATTACACGCGAGCAACTGTATTGTCATATGTTTTCGTTTTTCTTGACCGGAAGAGCTAGCGATTGGCTAGAAAGACAACCACATGGAACCATTCACTCTTGGAGAGAGCTTCAAGCCGCGTTCTTTAACCGATTTTATCCAAAGAGCATGAGACTTAAAGATCAAACCGAGCTTGCAAGATTTTCTCAAGAAGATGGAGAAACAGTGGGAGAAGCATGGACAAGGTTTCAACAAAAATTAGCTAGATGCCCGCTCCATGGTTATACACCTGCTCTACAACTTGCTATATTCTATGAAGGTCTTGATGACAAGGGTAGAGACAAGGTGGATAACATTGGAAAGGGTAATTTTGTGTCCATGAATCACAATGAAGCTTCCGAGGTGTTAGAAAATATTATGGAACAAGAAAGAAGTTGGCCTTCAACGCGAGCTTCTGCAGCAAAGACCCGAGGAACGCTTCGTTTAGATGCAGAAACTGCGAACTCAGCTCAAATATCCTCGTTAGAAAATCAAATCAAGGAGCTGAGAATCGCGATGGAGAAGAATTTAGCTGCTACAAAGGTAGTTCAAGAGGCACAAGGTTGTCAACAATGTGGAGTTAACGATCATTCATGGGAAGAGTGTGAATCAAATCCGCAATCTGTTTACTTCATATCTAACCGATGGGGCAACCGCAACCATCCGGGTATGCAGTATTCAAATCCACAAGGGGCCGCTAATCCTAGTCAATATCAATCGCGACCCCAGAACAACTCTTACCAACAGAGAGGTCAGTACCAAAACCAATATCAGAATCGACCTACTCCTCCACAACAACCTGCTCAAGACGCCTATACCGATACTTTAGACCAAAAAGCTTTACCTCAGTATCCGCAAGAAGGATCTATGGACAATACACAGATAGTACAAGCTCTAGAACGTTTGAACACCACTGTAAACGCTCAAGAAGAAAAGGTCAGAGGACACGATGCCATACTTCAGATGCTAAATACTCAATTAGCCCAAATAAACAAGCATCTAACAGAACAAAAGGAAGTAAAGGCAATCGAAGGAGGTGAAAACAATGTTGTGTTCGAAGCTTGCAAGGCTATATGCCTTGAAATCGAAAAAGAAAAGGAGGAAGCACCACATGCTGCCATTAGTGCCGTGGAAGTTCCCAGTATTGAAGAAGAGCCAACCGAGTCTAACCCCGAGGAGTCCGACTGTCTAGAAGTTTATCATCTGGAAAGCGATGAAGAGAGAGACGAGTTCATAGAGCTACTGAAAAAGGTGCAAGAGGAGATGCGATCAATGGTAGAGTATGCAGCGGAGTTAGCAAGAGAGAAAGAGGAAGAAGCCTCAAAAGAAGAATCGAAAGAAGATGAAGTGGCACCTGCTGTGCTAGAGGAGAAAGAAGAAGAGAAGGTGGAATCGCCACCTAGTGTTCAACCAGTGTCATCAACTATTCCTGATACAAATCCTAAAGATGACACTATTCTCAAGACATTTGTAGAGGCGTACCAACCTGAAAATATCAACGCCCAAATGCTTGAGATTGCGAAGAGAGGACTTACACCGCAACAAGTTTTTACGCAAGTTATTCCTGAAAAAGAGGCGAGTGTAGAGATCCCAAGAGAGAACCTGAGGGTTTCGAGAAGAAGTGAGAAAGAGCTACCCACTAAGCTTAAAGATCCGGGAAGTTTCAACCTTCCTATTCAATTGCATGGTAGGCTCAAAGTGAAAGCAATGTACGATGTGGGTTCTGGTGTGAATCTTATGCCTAAGTCCGTGTTCGAGAGACTTGGACTTCAAAAATCAGAGAAAACTCCAGTGAAGTTGCAGTTTGCTGACAACTCAGTGAAGAGGACATGGGGAACAGTGGAGGACGTCTTAGTCCGTGCAGGTAATATCGCCATCCCTACTGACTTTGTTATTCTTGAGTTTGATGCAGATAAGCAGGTTCCAATCATACTTGGACGGCCTTTCATGGCCACAAGTCAAAGTGTGATCAACTTCCAAGATGGGACCATCACCCTTCATGCTAAAAATGTATCTGAGACCTTCTATGTCTTGGGTAAGAAACCGAGGAAGTTGGATCCCACCGTACCTATCATCCACAGCCTTTCACATCACAAAGTCCCTCCTGAGGAAATCCACTTAAAACCTGTGGATACTGAGCCAAACATTGAGTTTGGGGTTGGCCATGAAGTCCTATGGAAAGCCCACAAACGCGAGAATAGGCCACGAAGTTTCAAAGACTCGTGGATGGGACCATTCATTGTCACGAAGGTTGTTTCAGCCACGGTGATAGAAATTCGCCCCAAAACTGGGGTCAAGCGCAGATTAGTTGACGTTCATAGCCTTACTCGTTGTTGGGGAGGCTATATTCGCAAATCTTGACAGAGGTAACACGTCTAACTTTGAAAGACGTTAAACAAAAGTGCTGTCGGGAGACAACCCGAAGTTTTTTTTTATGTTTTCATGTCTTTTACATTCTTAGTTTAAGTTTATTTTAGTTGTTTTTAGTTGATAATGCATATTTGAGAAAGGTATTAGTGTTTTTGGTGTGTAGGAATCAGAGAAATCAAGTTAGGGAACGCGAGGAAAATTTTTGGAGCGCAAGAAAGCATCCCGCGGACTACCCTCACGGACTACCCCATGGTCCGCAGGGATGGTCCGCGAGGTCAAAACCCGTACCACGGGTAGCTACCGCGGGTTTAGGTCAGAAACACGAAAAAATTCCACGGACTACCCCGCGGTGCACCGCGCCATGGTCCGCGCCCCAAAAACCCGTACCACGGGGTGAGTACCACGGGTATTTTGACGGAGTTGACAACAGAAGCCGCGGTGTACCCTCCGGTACACCGGACCCTAGTCCGCGAGCAAAAAAACCCGTACCACGGGGTCCTACCACGGGTTTAGGTCAGTGAGCAAAAATTTTCGAGCATCAGATGTCACGGACTACCCTGCGGTGCACCCCATGGTCCGCAGGGGTAGTCCGCAGCGCCGCCAGAGGAGAGAGAAAGTTACGGGATTGAGTTATAAAGGAGGTATTGAAGCTATTATTCCGAATTTATTAAACCTTAACCCTCTCTTTCTACTCCACAACTCTCCTAACTCCATTGAAACTCATCAAAACCTTCACCAATCACCAAAACACTACCCAATCATCAAGGAAAACACATCAAACCTTCTCTCCACATCATTACAAGAGAGAATCAAGCTACCAATCATCACCAAATTCATTCAAATTGAAGAATCAAAGAGCCAAATTTCACAAATTCATCACACAATTTCTAAAAATCCTAGCCTACCCATTACAAATCATCCTCACCCACATAGAGATTCATCACCAATTCACCCATCCTAGGACAAATAAAGCTTGTTCATCCATTAATTCAAAAGTTAAAATTTAAAGGGTTGCTAAAGCTTTGAGTTGGGAGTTAATTGAAGATGACTAATAGAACATCAATCTTATCTAGCAAGAGGGAGGTGAAGAGTAATAAGGGAGTGGATTTAAACAAGAAGAAATCAATTGACAAAGGAGCTAGTTCTAAATCAAAGGGTAAAGATAAATTGAAGAGTGGGAAACCTTCGTATGATAGTAATGGTAAAAAGCTTTATTTTTATGCAAAGGAAAGAACACAACCTCAACAAAATCCTATACCTATAGAGAGAGTGGATACTTCAAATTCCTTGAAGATTTCTGCAGAGAAACAATTAGAAGAACTACCTTTTGCCTATGAGAAAGTATTCAAGGAGGAAATTAGAGATGGAGATTACAAGAGATTCTTTGAGCTTGGTGAGAAATTGGGTTGGTCTACGTTCATGGTAAGCCGTTCTGAATTATGTCATGAATTAGTTTTGGAGTTCTATCTAGGCCTCTTTAGCCGAGATAGTGATTGTGTTCCGATTAGAGGAAAGTTAGTTCCTTTCACAGTTGAGGAGATTAGGAACCACTTCAAGTTTATGAAACTGAAAGGTTTTTGCAAATTTGAGGAAGCAGTTGCTAAACGAAAAATCTTTGATAAGGAATTACTTTTTGAGCATGTTTTAGACAAGGAGAAAGTGCAATTACATACGGGAGAATTGAAGGCACCTTGGCCTTACAAATATCTTCAAGCAGATGCTAGAATTTGGCATAATTTCCTTATCCCTAATGTCTTTGGAAACACACGAACTTTGGAGGTGACCATGAAGTACGCGCTACTGTTGGACTGTATTTTGAGAGGAGAAGAAGTTGATGTGGCACAGTTGATCTATGAGGAGGTGATACGATTCTCGGTCTCTCCTAAATCGGTTTATAACGTTAAATTTCCAACTATGATCACGTGTCTTGTACGAAAAGCGAATGTAGTATTGGGTGAAGAAGAGAAACTCGAGTTTAAGACGAGTTACATTGATAATGCTTGGATCAAAGAAAGCCTTCGAAGAGCGGGTTCTACTCAAGTCTCGAAGGAAGAAAAGGAGCAAAATTGGCAAGAGAAGATGGAGGAGCATTTAACGAAATTTGAAGCAGCTCAAACTTCTTTAGTCAATAATGTGGCACAAATCAATGCTAATCAAGTGCACATCATGAAACTCCTTGAGCAATTAACGAAAGATCCAGCAATTCCAACCTTGGATGTCAATGATGCGAGGCAATAGCCTCGAGAGTATGTTCTCTTTCTTCCTTACCATTTCTGTAAATATGTCTATCTGCTAATTTTAATTTCTGTTTTCGAGTCCTTTTTCGAGTCGTGGGGACACGGCTCATTTTTGAGTTGGGGGTGTGGGGATTCGTTGTCTCTCATCTCCATTTTTCAGTTTTTGAGTGAAATTAAAATTTTTGATGCATGGGAATTAGATGTAGAGTGTGTTTAATAACTTGAAAGCATAAGCTCAGTAGATTGATGATAGTAAGTGATATGTTTATGAGCTATGTATTTGTATGCTTTGAGTATTTGCAGGAAAACACACGTTGATAGTAAAGAAAGATTAGTGAGCAAAGCGATAGAAAGTATGTTCGATCTCAGGGAACCTTGAAAGTGTGTAGGCCGTGAGATCCAAGCTAGTTGAAAAACCATTTGATGAAAGTGCTAAAGGTAAGAAATTTTCTGAATTACATAGTGTAGGAAGTGATCAAGGCGGTTCTTTCATATTTTTAAGCCTTTGAAGCCTTTTTATACCTTCTCACCTTGTGATTTTTGAGTTTAAAAGTTATATCCTTCTTAGCCCCTTCTAGCCTTTCTAAAGCCTTTTTTGAAACACATTATAAGCCATATCCTTTAGATTTTTAGGACTTTTCCATATGACCGCACTCGAATCGCGATGCTTAGACAGTTGTTTTAGAGCTTGAGTTTGGGGTGGTGGGTCCACCATTATGGGAGTTATTATGTTGGGATTTTTGAGCTTATTATTGTGCTTTGTGCTTTATATTGAGGATGCTTTACAACATTGTATTGTAACCCTTTGCCGGGGTAATAGTGAATGAAAAAGAAGCTTCGAGCTAATTTTGCCAACAAGGGCATTAAAAGAAAAAATATATATATGAGAAAATTAGCGTGATATCTCAACATTAAAAGAGAGTCATAGCTATAGAAAAGAGAATTGATTTGAAAAGAAAAGAAAATATATATATTCGGACCGGCAAAGTGGATTTTTATGTGAACATCTTAAGCTTTAATTGGGTTATTGGGGATGCTAAATTGTGCATCAAGGAATTCATTGGGTTGAGTGAGAAACGTTTATGAGAGTAACTCAAGCTCTAGGGCGATTCGTTGATGGCTAGTGAGGAGAGAGCCAAAAGCTCACTCCAAATTATCCAAATATATGATCATACCGTCCCTAAGCCTACATTACAACCTTAAAGACCTTGTGATTCTTTGTTATGTAATTGAGAAGTGATTGAGCCATTAGAGATTAGTTAAGTGGATTCTTGGATACTAGTAAGGTTTGATGAACAATCTATAGCTCTCAAGGGGAACTGAGTAAAGTCCCAATCCTTCTTACATTGCGAAACTAATCTGATCTTGAAATCAAGCCGTGTTGACTGTGGATATGAGAAGTGCACAGGTATGTAGTTTATGAATATTATTGCATGAAATTTTCTGAGTTATGTGCTTTAGGTTTATTCTATATATTCTGCTATGCTTTTCCCTTGTGTTGAGAATTTTATAAGTGTGTATTTCTAGACTTTCCTATGTTTTTATCTTTTATTGTATCGGGACGATACAACTTTGAGTTGGGGGTCTTGATGTCTCCTCATTTGTGATAGATTTATGTTAAGATGAGACATCATTTTTAGTGTTTTAGAAGTCAATAATGTCGATTTTCTTGAGTTTTAGTGCACTTTCCTATTTTGTGTCTTGATTTGTAGAATTATTGTTTTTAGAGCATATTGGGTTTAATTGTTTATTTAGTGTGTAGCTTTAAAGATAATTATGGAGTTTAATTAGAGTCCAAGTCAAAGACAACAACTTATGGAAAGAGATATGCATGGTAATTGGAGATAAGGAAAGAATTGCTAAAAAGATGGAAAAGGAAAAGCTGCCTAAATCTGGGATTCTGCAAAGATAGGCGTTTTTACCTAATAAAGAGGCCGAATTTGGTAGATTACTCCTAAAGGGTCTAGATAATTCTGTTGCGATTCTTTTGGTATCTTGTGGAGCAAAATCGGACCAATAATAAAGAAGTTATGACCAAAACAACGCAGCAGTGTTTATCTTTATTTCCATACGAATTTGAGTTGGGCTAGAAGTCCATTACCTTAACAATTCCTCAAGAAAACGAATTAGGTCTTCTAAACACCTATAAATACACCCTTATATCACTTGTAAATCATCCTTGCCTCATAGTAATTAGTTCTTAAGGTTTTATTCTTCCAGTTTATTGTAGAGAGCAAGATGATGTCTTTTATTATTTCTTTTAGTTTATTTCCTTCAGGTATGAACTAAACTTCCCATAGCTTGGGTTTTGCATATGTATAATCTATGAATTCTAATTCTTCTATCTAAGTTTCTTTGGGAATTATATGTTTTAATCTGATATTAGCTACTTACTTTATATTTGCTTATGTGTTTTGATTTAATGTCTTTCCTAGAATTGATCACTTTAGGATTGTTTTAAGAGTAGTTAGATGTTCTCCTTGACAGGGTGTTTAACTATTGAACCACCACATAATGTCTAGTGTCGATAGCAGTTCTGACAAAACATACTTCTAACTAGATAGTCATTAAGGTTTGTTTTAACCACAGTATCACCAAGACTTGCAGTATTTGCTTAGGGCCTTAGTGGCGTTTGATAACCCTATTTTAAATCACTTCTTGGTTGTGACGTAGCCCCCTTAGTCGCTCTCAAGGTCTAAGGTAGTGGAATTTAGAATCCTGACTAAGTATTACCAAGAGCTAGTATTCTCCCTTATGAACTAGATCTATAGATAGAATTAGAAGGATTAGTGCATACTAGCAAAACCTAAGCTATACTTCTCATCTCATATTCTTAATCTTTTACTTTATTGTCTTTATTTTCCTAGCTTTAATTTAGTTTTAATTCATAAATTCGAAAAACCAAATATTTAATTTTCTGTTTTCTAATTATTTACTTTTACTCGTTATCTGTTCCTACGCGTTTAACACACTTAAGTCCCTGAGAACGAACTCTACTTATCATTAAAACTTGCATACGTCCTGTAATACTTGCAGTACTGTGCCTGTCTAGGGTGAGAGTGCATAGTTTTCCATACTTAATTTGATCTTATTTTTATCACACCCTAGGCGACACCAGTGGTTAAAACCCTTTCCAAACACTTCATTACACTTGACAAGCCCTATATTATCAGATCATAGTTGTCAAGTTATCTAATTCATGAAAAAAAAAATAGAAAGCCTCCTTTCAAATTTTATAATATATGGATGAGTCACCCTGACTTTTTACCTCTGGTTGAGGATGTATGGAAAAAGAATCCGAGGGACAGCTATGTATATGATTACCAGGAAGCTCAAACTCCTGAAAGAGAAGCTCAAGAAATTTAATGAGCTAAATTTTAAATATTCATAAGTAAAGATCCTAGACATTCAAGAAA
Organism: Nemophila menziesii; assembly: GCA_029959085.1. Taxonomy (NCBI): domain Eukaryota; kingdom Viridiplantae; phylum Streptophyta; class Magnoliopsida; order Boraginales; family Hydrophyllaceae; genus Nemophila; species Nemophila menziesii. The sequence goes on along the minus strand of JARWIR010000005.1, from coordinate 58,716,643 downwards.
AGCTGAGTGCTACTCAAGAAGCTAGGCTTCAAGGCAACTACTCTTCTGAGCTTTTAAAGAAGAAAAATGATCTTATTAATGAGCTTACAAATGAATTAATCAAGGAAGAGTAAATTGCCAAACAAAAGTCAAGGGACCAGTGGGTAGAGGAAGGTGATTTAAACACAACTTATTTTCAAAAGATTATGAGAGGTAGAAATGCGCAAAAAGACATTTACTCTATCAAAGACAACAATGGAAAGTTCATCTCAGATGAGAGTGAGATAGCAAAAATCTTTGTCAATCATTTCACTCAAATTCTGGGAACAAAGAACCTGCAAGTAGAGAGAGTGGATGTTAGTCAAATTCAGGAAATTTATGGAAAGAAAATAAGCAAAGAGGATAGAGAGGGACTTATAGAACCCATAACTGAGAGTGAAATTAAAAAAGCCCTGTGGTCAATAAATAGCTCAAAGAGCCCTGGGCAAGATGGATTTTCAGCTGGGTTCTTTAAAGCTTCATGGGATATAGTCAAAGAGGATTTATGTAATGTAGTAAAAAGATCCTTTGAGGATGGGAAGATTCTTAAAGAGGTCAATTCTGCAAATATCTCATTAATACCAAAGGTGAAAAACCCAAATCTCACTAAAGAATATAGGCCTATTGCTTGTTGCAATGTAATATACAAGATCATTTCAAAAATAGTTGCAAACAGGCTAAAAAATACATTACAAAGTATTATATCACAAAATCAATCAGCTTTTGTGCCAGGCAGATTAATAGGTGAGAATATACTTATTGCTCAAGATATAGTAAGAGGTTATCAAGACTGAATATTACTAAAAGATGCACACTAAAATTTGATTGAATGAAGGCCTATGACTCTGTTGACTGGGATTTTATTCTAAAAACAATGAAGGCATTTGATTACCCAGATAAGTTCATCAGATGGGTGAGTATGTGTCTTACCAGTACATCATACTCAATTATGATCAATGGGAGCCCTCAAGGTTTTTTTAAAGGTGAAAAAGGCCTCAGACAGGGGGACCCACTATCACCATACCTTTTTGTAATAGGCATGGAAGTACTATCACAAATTTTTAGACATATTGGGACTAAGAAGGAATTTCAATGGTACCCAAATTGTGGTAAAATCAAACTAAACAACTTAGTGTTTGCAGATAATCTACTAGTATTTTATAAACCTTCAAACTGAATCAGCTATGCTAGTGAAAAAGGGACTTACAGTGTTTAGTAAAATATCAGGGCTGCAGATCAGTGAGAACAAAAGTAATATATTTTATGGAGGGTGTACTGATCAAGACAAAAAGGATATGGAAAACATACTTAATATACATGAGGGCTTCCTCCCTATGAAATATTTAGGGGTTCCCCTCATAACAGGTAGATTAAGCTGGAATGATTGTTACCCTCTTATAGAGAAAATGTCTACCAGAATTGATCATTAGGCTTCAAAGCATCTCACTTATGCTGGTAGAATTCAACTCATTAAATCAGTGCTAACAAGTATTACTAGTCACTGGTGTAATATATATACACTCCCAAAAAGAGTTGTTAAACAACTCCAGAGTAAAATCATGGCATTCTTATTGTGTGGTAAAAGTAATTATGAGGGTGGAGCTAAAGTATCTTGGGAGCAAGTATGTAAACCTATTGAGGAGGGAGGCTTAGGTATAAAGGACCTTTATGTTCAGAATCAGGTGGCAACTCTAAAACTGTTATGGGGTTGTTGTATTCCCAGAAACAGTCTATGGTCTAAATGGATTAATATGAATCATCTTAAAGGTAAATCATTCTGGCATGTAAACATTCCCCTTGATTGTTCTTGGGGTTGGAGGAAAATTTTAAAGTGTAGAGATATAGCGAAAAATCTGGTTAAGTATTGTGTAGGCAATGAAAAGAATATATCAATTTGGTGGGATTACCGGCTACCAAATAATACTAACCTATTTGAGGTGAAAAATAGTATGTTTGCATCTGGCTATTATGATAAAAGTAAGCTAGCTCAGTTTTACAGTAATGGAAGGTGGAAATGGCCGCCACTGCTAAGCTTCATGAAGGAATGGGTGAAGGCATTACAAGAAAACACCCCATACAATGACGATGTTATGGCCTTTCATGATGAATATATAGCGTCATCTTAGATATTTATGACGCTCTGTCAACCGTCATCTGAGCGTCATCTATGAAGCCGTCATTGTTTGTCTATTATGACGCCGAATATAATCGTCACAATTAAAAAACTTTCTTGACGAATAAACTATCGTCATCTTAATAATAAGTTAATGACGCCTCCTTCACAGCGTCTTTATTTGCAAATGAGTAACAATGACACTCATCTAGACCATCACGATTTTGTCTGAACTTTTTATGACGATTTTCATGTCAAAATTGGATAGAACATATCTTGATGATTTATATGTAGCCGTCACTGTTTAGCAAAAATTTCAATGACGGTGATAATCGTCACTATTGAAAATGATGTATAATGAGTTTAAGAAACGTCTTGTTTCGTTAGCTACTTTGTTGACAGTTTAGTGATAATCGTCACCAAAATTATGAGATATGAGGATGATCAATATGATAAGCGTCACCATTTTATCTAATGTATGATGACAATTCGTATGTAGTTATTATTGTATGCTCAATCACATTCATGACAAATTTTACTATGAGCATCACTTTTTATGCGATTTGTCCTTATTATAAAAAATTATATATATATATATATATATATTATTTAAAATATAAGAATTATAACAATTTAACATATCTTATAATTTATGCATAATAAAATTTATTGATTTAATGGATAAATCTCATATATCAAAGTACGTACATAAAAAAAATGAGCTATAATAAAAATAAATAATGAAGACTAATTAGTTCATATCATTATTTTACTCTAATTTTAAATATATCTAAGAATTTTCATTGATACGACGGGCGAAATCTTCTAAATGACTGAGTTGATCTTTCATCATTTTCAACTCTTGTGTTTTTCCATTGTTGTCTAACATCAACTCTTCAATCTTTTGATGTAGAATTTGATTTGCAGTCGTATTTTTAGTTTCACTTTTGCTACTTAATCCAACTACTTTAGCAAAACGATCACGTTTTTTTACCAAAAACTTCGCTACAAGCCTCCATTTCCAAATTCAAATATTGTTCACCATCAAAATCTTCAGAATCATCTACACCATCTACATCTCTAATTTTCTGTATTTTTTTTGTTTTCAGAGTTGCCTGTCAAAACATATAGTATAATTGTTAAACAAATAATTTAAACAATCATAAATATAATTTAAAGGTAATGGACAAAAATGGATGCACAAACTTCAAACAAAAAAAAAACGATTTTGATAGAAGAAATAAACATACACCTTTTTCTTCTTTTTATCTAATGTTTTACTATAACTTTGTTGAACAAAATTTTAGTATCAAATCTAGGTTATTATTTTACATATTAAAATATTTAAAAATTATTTCTTACCTGGTTCCGCCGAGATTGTAGAAGACATCATTTGCGTATTATTTTGTAGATCGCTATTGTCACTTTCTGCTTCTTTGTCACCGTTACGAACACGATTTTTCGTAACAATATGCAATGCTCTTTTGGCTCTTCCCATGGTTGCAAATTTTCTAAGACAATAAAATTAGTTCTGGTAAAAAGTAAAATATATATCAAGTAAAAAGAATTTAAAGAGACTTATATATAATATTAATATATAGCAATTCCTAATATATTGTGATATTTTCCCTAATTACAAATACTATTTTTGTTAAATATATTATCATAGAAAATAGAAAGATAATTTTTAAATTAGGTGGGAATCAAAATAGAATAGTCTAATTTTTTTCCCTCCAGTTTTTTTGATCGATTTCCCTCCATTTGAAAAAATATATTCTTTCATATTCTTTTTTTTCAAATTAAAGCATGATATTTTATAAACCCTTTAGTTTAATGTTAAGAAAGCAATCAAATAGAATATTTCTGATTTAAGTATAATTACAATCATGATGATTATTATATTTTTAAACAAATCCAACTGTGGCCATTTATGACCGTTAGTAGCCTTTTACCATATGAGAAGTGATGTGCTAAAAATAGTGTATACAAGGAGGGGATGTAGTGTGAGTTTTGTGGTCCTATGATTTACTGTGACTGTTGGAGTGAGCAATTGGTTTTATAATGTATTTTTTGGATTGTTTTGCAGTATAGACTGATATAGTATAAATGTATAATATTGCACTTTATATGTTTGTTGGATTTTTTATGAGATTAAGAGAATACGAATAAAATATTCTTTAAATGACATTTTTTCTTTCAAGAATGCAATATGGACAAATGTATGATCTGTAATATTTTAACACCCAACCGATGAATGCAATTTTATGATCTGCAATTTTATATCATTATCTCATAATTGTTATGACTAGGAATTAAAAGTAGCATGAATCATAGAAATAATATAATTGTTAATATTGTATTTTTAAAAGAAAATGATACATAAGTATTAGAAAAAAAATTATAAATAAAAATTTCGGTGATGATTATGTATATTCGTCTTATTTGATATTTTTTAAAGACGGAATATAAAGAATCGTCGAGAAATAAGCTTTTCGTAGACGGTTGCTTAAAATCGTCAAGAATTCCATTTAAATAGTGACAATTCAAATAAAGGTCATAAAAAAAGTGGAGGTCAAATTTTTAAAATGACGGTTAAAAAAATTGTCATAAAAAATCGTCATTGTATGAGGTGTTTTCTTGTAGTGAGGACATCACAATAACAGATTCGAAAGATGGAATAAAATGTACCTGCACAAAAAAAGGTAATTTTATTACATCAGAAGTCTATAATTATATTCGCGAGGAGTTGTAAATAACTGGTTTCAAGTTATATGGAAAAATAAGGGGTTACCAAAATATAAGTGATGTCTCCTTAATATGATTTTCCTCTTTTATTTCTAGCATTTTTGATTTATTAAGCTTTTGCGCGTAATATTGGTATTTTTAGTGTAAAGTTTACAGGTTTTAGATGTTAGCTAGAAGAGGGATCCGAGGAGAAAGTCAAAGATCAAAAGATAGGGTCAAGACTTGAAAAGAAATCCCGAAGATATTATTTTTAGAGGTGAAAATCCATTTTCCAGGCCATAGATTGCTGATTTCGAGGTGCTTAAGCGATGATTTAGCCGTTGACCTTCTAAGAGAAAACGCTCCCTATCGAGTTACGGAACTTTATCAACTGGAATGAGGTCAATCGAAGTCATAACGAATCGGGAAAAGCCGTTTTAGTGAAGGTATATCAGCAGTTACGGGATTTTGGGCTAAGTTAGTGGACTTGGGTCTTTTATATTTCATTTAATTAAAAGCCTAGGTCCAAGTCCGAATTTGCAATTATAAAAGGAGGTCTGAACTTCTATTTTACATACAATTCACATTCTGCAAGATTAAACACCAGAGAGAAGCAACGGAAGGAAGAAAGAAGAAGCAACAAGAGCTGGAGAGGGTCTATATCTCCGTTCGTAGTCATTCCTATTCCGGAAATTAGGTTTTTCTTATCTTTAATTTTGTAATCAAATATGAATTCCATTACATTTAATTTAGTTTTTCTTTTTAATATGAGCTAAGCTTTTTATAGTGCTTGAGAACAATTAATGGGTGAATCCCAATCGTATTGAATAACGAATGTTGAATTTGGGTTTCTGTTAAATTAAACTAAATTAGGGATTTTACTCTTTTCGATAAATTGAGAATATTTACTGTTTTTAGCGTCATGAACTAGGAACAGGTGTTAGTATCTAGGCTATTCCAATTAGTGGCGATTGGATCATCCTGACGGAGGGTTTAGATACAGAACCATTTATTCAATCTAGGATAGAAGCTATTGATTCTAACGAACTTAGCTAATTCTAGGGCCAATGAGGTAATAAAACTTAATCATCCAACGGTGGATCATATTTACCCTGACGGGACTAGTGACACTCTAGGATCGCCTTATAGTCCACCCTGAACGGGGTATAAGGAATTTAGAATCCCGACCATTGTAATTGACCAATTTAGCCCTTAAACAACATAAGTTAGGAAATAAGATTGGGAGGATCCTTGCGTTCTCAAGTACTACATCTCGTATTGCGTTTTACATCATTTTACTTGCGTCTTGGCTTTTATTTGCATTTTAATAATTGTCTTTCATTTACTTAGCATTAATACAAAACCAAACAAATATATTATCTCAATTTATTTTCATAAGTGCATCAATCATTGATAGATAAGCATTGTAGTCAACCATCCCGTCCTTGGAACGAATCTGTTTTATCAGTTATAATACTTGGGACAACCGTACACTTGCGGTTGTGGTTCGATTTACATTTGCATTTATTTTAGAACACACAAGGGACCACCAAGTTTTTGGCGCCGCTGCCGGGGACGGTAGCGTGTGACCACGGTGTTTATCCTTTGGTGATAGTGCATTTATTTTATTTTATCAGTTTTACGCTTTTTGTTTGTTAGCTTTTTCAGGTTTTTAGGTTTGGTGTATGCGAAGAAGGCTATTCAAGGATCTAGAGCCAACACCTCCGATCCTTAGTAATCCAGAATCGTTGATCAGACTTGCTAACAGGAGAAGAAGAGAACGAGAAGCTTTAGAGGTAGAAGAATTAAGTAACAGAATGGAAGAGATAAATCTTCAAGATCAACAAAATATTCAACCAGGTCAACTAGGCGCAAATGGCCAACCTTTGGCTCCAGGCGCTATTCCTCCGATTCCACCATTGAATCCTAATCCTCAAGTTCAAATAGTGATGAATCAAGATCCGTGGTTTACTAATGTCCCACCAGAAGTTCCATTCCGTGCTCCTGCTATAGGAGTAGGTGCTCCAGATATTAATGTTCCGAGATTTCATCCAGATTCGGGTATGTTAGCTCAATTCCAAAATTTTGGGAATTTTCGTGGTAGACCATCAGAAGATCCTCTTAGAGCAGTACAGAAGTTTAAGCAGATATGTGATTCTTATATCACACAAGGAGTTTCAAGAGAACAGATGTATTTTGCTGCGTTTAAATTTTTTGTTATTGATGGAGCGAGTGAATGGCGCGATACGCAAGATCCTACGAAGATAATCAATTGGGACCAATTAGAGACTGCTTTCTTTGACAGGTATTACCCAAGTAACATGAGATTAGATGCTGAATTAGAATTGACGCATTTCCGTCAAGAATATGATGAAACTGTGGGTAAGAGTTGGACAAGATTCCAGATGTGTTTACGTAGAGTTCCCACTCATGGCTTTTCTGAACAACAACAACTTAAGATCTTTTACAGAGGCCTTGATGGGACTTCAAAAGAGAAATTGGATACGCTATGTGGTGCAGGTTTTCTTCAAGTTCAACCCGCTCATGCTAAAATTATTTTAGAGAGAACAGTCAAGAATGAAGTTGGGTGGAATTCAGTAAGAACACCAGTTAAGGGAGTGAATAATGTTGATATGGAAGAGAAATTTGCTACACTTGAGAATAAGATTCAGAATATTATAGAGCAACAATTGAAGCAGCTTACGTTAGCTGTAAAAGAAGGATTTTCGGGTAAGAAGGTAGCTGTGCATGCTGCACAAGAGGTTTATATGTGTTCGATTTGTAGGGTAGATGATCATGATGAGGAAAGTTGTCTGAATAATCAAGAGTCCGTGATGTTCATGTCCAATAGAGGTAACTTCAATTCAAGTGGTAATGGATATCAGCCTAACAGAAACCATCCTGGGTTTCAATACTCAAATCCTAATGGGGCAGCCAATCCTACATAGGCGTATCAGCCGCGTCCCCAAGGTAACAACTATAATCCAAGACCACACAACATTTATCAAGGAGGACAGAATCAGGGTAATTATGTACAAAGACAAGCTCCTCAGAATACTTACGATGAAACTTTAAACCAAAGAGCCTTACCTGCCCATCCACAAGAAGGAGTAGTTACCCTTCAGAAAACAGTTGAAAGTTTAATTGCTCTTCAGACACAAGCTATGGAACGTCAAAATGCAGCCGAAGCAAATATGAAGTTGTTCCAGAATCAGCTAAGTCAAATTAATAAACAACTGAATCAACGTCCACAAGGACAACTTCCTAGTGATACTGAGAATCCAATACAACGTGAAGATTGCAATGCTGTTACATTGAGAAGTGGTAAGAACCTTCCTCCACCCCCTTTTCCCGTTATGAAAGAGAAAGAAGTTCCAAGAAAAGAAAAGGAAGTGGGTGAGAAAAAGAAAGAGAATGGGAAAGATAGTGAGGTTGAAGAAATAGAAAGACCAAGAGAAGTTCTGAAGAAGAAAAATGATATTGTTAGTAGTCGCCCTCCACCACCATTTCCATCGCGAGTTCAGAAAAAGGGTGATATGGTTGACTTTCAGAAATTCTTTAATAGAGTGAAGGGTCTGAGTATTAATATTCCGTTACTAGAGGCGATTCGAGATATTCCTAAGTATACGAAGTTTTTGAAGAGGGCCCTCGCTAACAAAAGGCCTTACTGTGATAGTGAGATGATTGGTCTTCCTGAAGAGTGTAGTGCGATTTGTCAGAGTAAATTACCTCCGAAGTTAGTTGATCCAGGGAGTTTCACGATTCCCATATCGATTGGAGAAGAATGGAAAGGAAAAGCACTGTGTGATTTGGGGGCAAGCATCAATTTGATGCCCAAGTCGATCTTCGATAAGCTTAAAATTGGAGACGCAAGACCCACTTCTATGGTCTTGCAAATGGCGGACAGGTTTCTTGCACATCCTGAAGGCCGTATTGAAGATGTCCTTGTTAAGGCAGGTACACTTATATTTCCCGTTGATTTCGTAATACTTGAGTACAATATAGATAGAAATGTCCCCATTATTTTGGGTAGACCGTTCCTAGCTACAGGGAGGACATTGATCGATGTAGAAAATGGCGAATTAACGATGAGAATATAAGATGAGGAAGTCAAATTCAATGTATTTCGAGCTATGAAATTCCCAGATTCTCAGGAAGATTGCTTCAGAATGGATGTAGTAGAGCAAGCATCGCAAGAGGTATTTAATTGTTTAAATTTTGATGATATCTTCCAGGCTGCTTTGACATTAGATTCACCTGAGATGATGGAGGAGCTTACCGAAACAGTGGCAGCTCTCAATTCTGAAAATCCGAAGTATAGGCGTCTTGCCTATGAACCTGTGAGAGAACCGGGGGAGATTATTCCTAAAAAGAAGCCTTCAATAGAATCTCCTCCGGAATTGGAAGAAAAACCATTGCCAGCACACTTGAGGTATGCATATTTGGGTACTAATGAAACTCTACCTGTTATTGTTTCAGCTAATTTAACAGGTCCTCAAGAAGATAAATTGTTGCGTGTGTTGAGAGCCAACAAAGAAGCAATAGGTTGGACAATTGCTGACATCAAAGGCATTAGTCCATCCTATTGTCAACACAAAATCATACTTGAAGATGCTAACGCACGCTCAGTTGAAGGTCAAAGAAGATTAATGCCCGCTATGAAGGATGTAGTGAAGAAAGAGGTGATCAAGCTTTTAGATGCGGGGATTATTTATCCCATTTCGAGTAGTGAATGGGTGAGTCCGGTTCAGTGTGTACCGAAGAAAGGAGGAATGACAACAGTTCTTAATGATAAAAATGAAGCAATTCCTTCAAGAACGGTAGTTGGATGGAGAGTTTGCATGGATTACAGAAAGCTGAACAAACCAGAAAAGATCATTTCCCCTTGCCCTTCATAGATCAAATGTTAGACAAATTAGCCGGAAGAGAGTACTATTGCTTCTTGGATGGTTATTCTGGGTACAATCAGATTTACGTGGCTCCGGAAGATCAACATAAAACAACATTTACATGCCCCTTTGGTACTTTTGCATATCGCAGAATGCCATTTGGGTTGTGTAATGCTCCTGCTACCTTTCAAAGATGCATGATGGCTATCTTCTGGGATATGATCGATAACTTTCTTGAAGTGTTCATGGATGATTTCTCTGTATTTGGTGATGATTTTGATAAGTGTTTAGATAATTTGGAGAAAGTGTTAATCAGATGCAAAGAAACAGATTTGGTCTTAAACTGGGAGAAATGTCATTTCATGGTTCGCGAAGGTATTGTTCTGGGTCACAAGGTTTCGAGTGTTGGATTGGAAGTCGATAGAGCGAAGATAGAGGTAATTAAAACTCTTCCCCCTCCTGTTTCTGTTAAAGGGGTAAGAAGTTTTCTTGGCCATGCTGGCTTTTATAGGCGATTTATCAAAGACTTTTCTAAGATTGCGAAACCGTTATGCAACTTACTCGAAAAGGACTCCAAATTCCTTTTTGATGAAGCTTGTTTAGCGGCCTTCAAAGCAATCAAAGAAAAGCTTATTTCAGCTCCTATAGTAGTGCCTCCAGATTGGAATTTACCGTTTGAGGTTATGTGTGATGCGAGTGATTTATGTATGGGAGCTGTATTAGGACAAAGAAAAGAGAAAGATTTTCATTCGATTTATTATGCTAGTAAAACTTTTAATGGTGCTCAAGTGAATTATACAGTTACAGAAAAGAAGTTGCTAGCAGTTGTGTATTCATTCGATAAATTTCGCTCTTATCTTCTTGGAGCGAAAGTTATTGTTTATACAGATCATTCAGCAATTCGATATCTTATGGAGAAGAAGGATGCTTAACCGAGGTTAATCAGATGGGTTTTATTGCTTCAAGAGTTCGATTTAGAGATCAAGGATAGAAAAGGGTGTGAGAATCAGGTTGCGGATCATCTATCGCGGTTAGAAGGTTCAGAGATGAATAGTGGTACTGAAGCAGTTAGAGAAGAATTTCCTAATGAGAGTTTATTCGTGATTATGAAGCTCCTTGGTATGCAGATATTGCAAATTTAGTGGTGAGTGGTTCCTTTCCTGAAGGATCAACTTATCAAGAGAGAAAAAGATTAGCTCATCGTGTAAGACAGTTCTTTTGGGAGGATCCTTTCCTCTACAAAGTGTGTGCTGATCAAATGGTAAGAAGATGTGTAGCCAAGGAAGAAATTGAGGCGATTATAGCTGGGTGTCACGATTCACCTTATGGTGGACATTTCAAAGGAGATCGAACTGCTGCTAAGGTATTACAATCTGGTTTCTATTGGCCTTCTATCGTAAAAGATTGTCATGAATATACGAAAAGATGTGAGAGATGCCAATTTACCGGAAACATATCCAAGAGGGATGAGATGCCACGTAACAATGTGTTAGAAGTTGAAATATTCGATGTTTGGGGTATAGATTTTATGGGTCCTTTCGTTCCTTCAAATGGTAACCTCTACATCTTATTAGCTGTTGATTACGTGTCTAAGTGGGTAGAAGCTGTAGCCTTACCAACAAATGATTCACGAGTGGTGACTAAGTTCTTGAAATTGCATATTTTTACTAAACATGGCACTCCGAGGGTAATTATTAGCGATGGAGGTACTCATTTCGTTAATAAGTATTTGAAGACTGTTCTAGAAAAGTATGGAGTGAGACATCGTGTATCTACTGCTTATCACCCACAAGCCAATGGTCAAGCCGAAGTCTCAAATCGTGAGGTAAAATCTATCTTAGAAAAACCATTAGTCCTACTAGAAAAGATTGGTGTATGAAATTAGATGATGCACTATGGGCCTATCGTACTGCTTTCAAAACTCCAGTAGGTGCTTCTCCGTATCGAATGGTATATGGTAAGGCTTGTCACTTACCTCTTGAACTTGAAATGGGTGCCTATTGGGCTATTGCGAAGTTAAACTTAGATCCTACTCTAGCTGGTCAGAATCGAATGGTGAAACTTAATGAGCTTGATGAATTTCGATTACATGCTTATGAAAATGCTAAACTTTACAATGAAAATACCAAGAGATGGCATGATAATCGGATTCGAGAGAAGAACTTTGTAGTGGGACAAAGAGTGTTGAAATACAATTCAAAGTTCAGTAACTATCCGGGGAAATTAAGATCGAAGTGGTCAGGACCTTACATTGTAACCAAGGTCACACCTTATGGAGCTATAGAGATAGAACATCCACTTGAGAACCGTACATTCATGGTGAACGGTCATCGTTTAAAGATTTATCATGGAGGTGAAGATACCGATCGTGCAAGAGACCCACATCCCGGAGAGGTCATGTACCTCCTCGAAGCTCCTTAGAAGCACGAGGTAACCCGTCGAGCTTAACGACGTTAAACAAAAGTCAATTTCTTGTATATTTGTTTGAGTATTTCCATTTCCGTAGTGTAAATTAGTTAAGTTTTTGTTGATTTTAGTTTTTATTTTTAAGAAATGAGGAAGGGTGTTTGTTTTTGATGATTTCAGGGGTATAATGGTCATGAGTTTGGGGTTAAAACGATGAGAAAACGAAAAAAATTGGAGTCCACAGCAGGTTTGACCGGCTAGCCGGCGAGCTGGCCGGCATAACGGCCAAAAGAGCTGAAGGACCCCAACTCTCTGACCACTGCGTCAGCAATGGCGCAGAGTTGCTGCGTCACAATTCGCGTCATCGAGATTTCACCGGCATGCCGGCGAATCCGCCGGCTAGCCGGCCAACTGGAGGAAAGTTTCTGGTCCTTGCGTCAGCGACGACGCAAGATTGCTGCGTCATCAAATGCGCCATCGACATGCCGCCGGCATGCCGGCGAATTCACCGGCTAGCCGGCCAATGATGTCAAGGTTTCTGATCACTGCGTTAGCGACGACGCAATATGCTTGCGTTTTGAGGTAAAAAAAAAATCGAATTTAGTAATATTTTTTCGCCGACCTAGCGACCGGCATGCCGGCGAATCCGCCGGCTAGCCGGTGAACTGTTGCGAGAGGCGGTTTTGAGTTGTTTTAACCTAGTTTGTTGCCTCTTTCTCCAAGCAACCTTATATTCCGAATCCTTGCCTCCACCCACTCCGAAAATCATCAACAAACAACTATAAAATCATCAAATCAAGCCTTCTATCATCACAAAAACACAAAATCAACTCACATCTTCTCCAAAACATCGACAAATTTCACCTTTTCTTCGCAAAAATTTCTCCTTCCCAACCTTGAAATTAAACCAATTCTTCCACAATTCCTCTCCAATAACCTTAACCCATCTCATATTCATCCATATTCTTCAAGTTTTAAGCCTCAAAACATCAAATTTCAAAGCTTCTCTAGCTTTTTCTCTATTTGAAGTTTTGAGTTTCGGGTGAAAAGAGATGACTAACAGAACCGATTCCATGTGCAACTACCGAAGAAACATACCAAGAAACAGGAACAATGTTGGAGCTAGCCCAGACTAAGCAATTGAGATTCCGGATTCGCGATCCAAAAAGACTGTCCAAAACCCAATTGCTCCGAAAAGAAAAGAAAATCCAAGTAAGGCTAATCCGAAAAAGAGTAAGTTAATTGATGAGAGTGATGAAGAAAGTGAGGAAGAAGTTGAAGAAGAGATTGAGGAAGAAACTGAACAAGACGTTCCTGAAGAACCAGTACAAAAACCTCCGCGTAGGAAAGCTTGGGCTCAAAAGCCTAAGAGGGTCTTCGTTCCATGGGATACTCAGGTTCGTGATAGAATTGAATTTTTGAAGTTTGGTGAGGAGATGAATCTTCCTAAGGGTATTATGACTAGTGCTTATAAAGATTATGGTATTATTTGTGATAAACTGGGTTGGAAAGAATTGCGTGAAAGGAAGCTTGAGTATATTCCTACCTTGGTGCGAGATTTTTATGAAGGATTCGCCTTCTCAAAAGAAGCAGTTATTAATCGCAAAAAGGTAGTTCCTTTCTCCGTTGAGCTTATTCGTAAATCGTTGAAATTACCCGAATTTTCCGGAATATGTCCGTTTCAAGAGTCTCTAAAAGAGCCTTCGTTTGATTATGAGTCCCTTTGGGGAACAGTGCTTGTTGATGGGGCCCGCCCAATTCCTGAAGGAGAGAGATATCCTGGACAGATGTGTAGTAGTAACTTGCTACCATGTGCTAAGATTTGGTCACGTTTCATAATCCCTACCTTCTTCGGAGTTAAACACATATCGGAAGTGAAGAAGGAGCATATTTTGTTCATTAAGTGTATTATCGAGGAGAAACCTATAGATGTTGCTCGAGTTATTTATGATACCATCATGGAATTTGCTAGAGTTCCTACTTCACAACAAAATCTTAAATTTCCTTGTACCATCACTACTTTGTGCTTAGACGCAAAGGTTCCGCGTAAAGACGCAAAGATTGATCGTGTTGTAGTGTGTGAGAGTATGGGCTTAGCTTTGATCAAGAATATTCATGATGTGGTGTTAAAAGCAACAAGAAATCCTAGAGCTCCTCCAAAGAAGAAGATGCATACCACCAATGAGTTGGAGGCGAAAGTGAAGGTGTTAGAAGAGAACCAAGTGAAGATGATTGCGTCTTTGGGAAACGTTACAAAAGAATTAGAACTTCTCCGCAACATGTTAATGGGGGTGAGCACAATTCAACCCGCCACCTATGGTCTTCTTACGAAGGAGAAAGTTCAAGGACGCAACACCGATGACCAGCCTCGCGCTGGTTGAGATACGTTTTCTATCCCTTTCGCGTTTTGGTTAGTTTAGTTTATTTTTATTTGCGTTGAGTCTTTTCGAGTCGTGGGGACACGACTCATTTTTGAGTTTGGGGTGGGGTTCGTTGCCTCATCCCAGTTTTTATGTGTTATGTGTTTTATTTGCTTTCAATAAAACAATTTTCGGAGTTGCGTTTGACTATAGAAGATTTTAAATGTCCCTTTAGGCATACTTTTGATGAATCTATGATAGAAAATAGTGGACTTTAGGGAATAACATAACACGCACTTACAATTGCATGCGAACATAGGTAATTGATAGGAAAAATTAATGAACAATGCAAATGAGGTAAGCTTGTACTTAAGGAATATGTTTGGTGTGTAGAACGTGAAATCCTAATTAGTTGAGAACCCACTTAGATATGAACTAAAGACAAGCTATGTACTTAGGAAAATGATAGGGGCAGTTCTTTGTTAGCCATTTGAAGCCTTTTAGCTTGTTATCCCTTATATTAATTTTATCCGTCTTAGCCCAATTTTGAGCTTTAAGCCTTTCTTTTGTAGCCACGATATAAGCCCATTATCCTTTAGATTATTAGGCATGACCAAATGACCCGCACTTGAATCACAACCCTGAGACTTGTCTCGAGCTTGAGTTTGGGGCGGAGGGTCCACATTTGGGAATTTACCTTGGGAATGGATTATATGTGTTTATATTGAGGCACAAAAATAAAAGATGATATTATTATTTGTAACCCTTTGCCGAAAGTTGAAAAAAAAGAAAATTATAAGAGACATGACCTTTCACATCAAAATGATGGTCATGGGTATCTTATACAAAAAAGAGAAAAGAAATGAAAAAGAAAATAGAAAGAAAGAAAGAATAAATAAATCGGCAAAGTGGAATATTTTTGGAAATCATCTTAGTTTTATTTGGGTTGACATTGGGGACGCAACATTAGCGCGTCAAATGGGTGAGTGAGAACATTTTTTAGCGTAAACTCAAGCTCGAGGACATTGTTGATGGTAAGTGAGGAGAGAGCCAAAAGCTCACTTCAAATTTACCAAATATACATACATACCGTCCTTAAGCCATTATTAAAACCATAAAGACCTCGTGATTCCTAAGTGCATAGTGAATTTATAATTCTGTTGATAGGGAATATACTAGGTGGAGCGTTCAAAGCGAGTTAGGATTAATGACCACCCTATAGCCATCATACAGATATGAGTACAAGTGTAACCTTCAAGCATTGCAACTTTAATTTTATGATTGAGATTATTTATGTTTGATGTTGCATGATTAGTGTATGTATATGTTAGTTCTTAAAGTTTTGCTATATGAGATTTATCTTAAGAATTGCTTTAGTTTTATTTGCTAGCTTCTATTTGTTCTTGCGTTTACTTCTACCCCTTGTTTTGTTTTGTTTTGCTTTGTCGGGACGACAAAGGTTTTAGTTGGGGGTCTTGATGTCTCCTTAATTGTTCTTATTTTCGACCCTTAGAAGACATCATTTTTGGTGTTTATTTAATCAATTTGATAGACTTTTGGACTAAAAATGCAATAATATGATTTTCCTCTTTTATTTCTAACATTTTTGATTTATTAAGCTTTTGCGCGTAATATTGGTATTTTTAGTGTAAAGTTTACAGGTTTTAGATGTTAGCTAGAAGAGGGATCCGAGGAGAAAGTCAAAGATCAAAAGATAGAGTCAAGACTTGAAAAGAAATCCCGAAGATATTATTTTTAGAGCTAAAAATCCATTTTCCAGCCCATACATTGCTGATTTCGAAGTGCTTACGCGATGATTTAGCCATTGACCTTTGAAGAGAAAACGCTCCCTATCGAGTTACGGAACTTTAGCAACTGGAATGAGGTCAATCGGAGTCATAACAAATCGGGAAAAGCCATTTTAGTGAAGGTATATCAGCAGTTACGGGATTTTGGGCTAAGTTAGTGGACTTGGGCCTTTTATATTTCATTTAATTAAAAGCCTAGGTCCAAGTCTGAATTTGCACTTATAAAAGGAGGTCTGGACTTCTATTTTACATACAATTCACATTCTGCAAGATTAAACACCAGAGAGAAGCAACAGAAGGAAGAAAGAAGAAGCTACAAGAGCTGGAGAGGGTCTATATCTCCGTTCGTAGTCATTCCTATTCCGGAAATTAGGTTTTTCTTATCTTAAATTTTGTAATCCAATATGAATTCCATTACATTTAATTTAGTTTTTCTTTTTAATATGAGCTAAGCTTTTTATAGTGCTTGAGAACAATTAATGGGTGAATCCCAATCGTACTGAATAACGAATGTTGAATTTGGGTTTCTGTTAAATTAAACTAAAGTAGGGCGTTTACTCTTTTTGATAAATTGAGAATATTTACTGTTTTTAGCGTCATGAACTAGGAACATGTGTTAGTATCTAGGCTATTCCAATTAGTGGCGATTGGATCATCCTGACGGAGGGTTTAGATACAGAACCATTTATTCAATCTAGGATAGAAGCTATTGATTCTGACGAACTTAGCTAATTCTAGGGCCAATGAGGTAATAAAACTTAATCATCCAACGGTGGATCATATTTACCCTGACGGGACTAGTGACACTCTAGGATCGCCTTATAGTCCACCCTGACGGGGGTATAAGGAATTTAGAATCCCGACCATTGTAATTGACCAATTTAGCCCTTAAACAACATAAGTTAGGAAATAAGATTGGGAGGATCCTTGCGTTCTCAAGTACTACATCTCGTATTTCGTTTTACATCATTTTACTTGCGTCTTAGCTTTTATTTGCATTTTAATAATTGTCTTTCATTTACTTAGCATTAATACAAAACTAAACAAACATATTATCTCTATTTATTTTCATAAGTGCATCAATCATTGATATATAAGAATTGTAGTCAACCATCCCGTCCTTGGAACGAATCTGTTTTATCAGTTATACTACTTGGGACAACCGTACACTTGCGGTTGTGGTTCGATTTACATTTGCATTTATTTTAGAACACACAAGGGACCACCAAGTTTTTGGCGCCGCTGCCGGGGACGGTAGCGTGTGACCACGGTGTTTATCCTTTGGTGATAGTGCATTTATTTTATTTTATCAATTTTACGCTTTTTGTTTGTTAGCTTTTTCAGGTTTTTAGGTTTGGTGTATGCGAAGAAGGCTATTCAAGGATCTAGAGCCAACACCTCCGATCCTTAGTAATTCAGAATCGTTGATCAGACTTGCTAACAGGAGAAGAAGAGAACGAGAAGCTTTAGAGGTAGAAGAATTAAGTAACAGAATGGAAGAGATAAATCTTCAAGATCAACAAAATATTCAACCAGGTCAACTAGGCGCAAATGGCCAACCTTTGGCTCCAGGCGCTATTCCTCCGATTC
This sequence comes from Nemophila menziesii, assembly GCA_029959085.1. Classification (NCBI taxonomy): domain Eukaryota; kingdom Viridiplantae; phylum Streptophyta; class Magnoliopsida; order Boraginales; family Hydrophyllaceae; genus Nemophila; species Nemophila menziesii. The sequence continues at coordinate 58,698,735 of JARWIR010000005.1, read as the reverse complement.
CACCATTGAATCCTAATCCTCAAGTTCAAATAGTGATGAATCAAGATCCGTGGTTTACTAATGGCCCACCAGAAGTTCCATTCCGTGCTCCTGCTATAGGAGTAGGTGCTCCAGATATTAATGTTCCGAGATTTCGTCCAGATTCGGGTATGTTAGCTCAATTCCAAAATTTTGGGAATTTTCGTGGTAGACCATCAGAAGATCCTCTTAGAGCAGTACAGAAGTTTAAGCAGATATGTGATTCTTATATCACACAAATTGTTTCAAGAGAACAGATGTATTTTGCTGCGTTTAAATTTTTTGTTATTGATGGAGCGAGTGAATGGCACGACAGGCAAGATCCTACGAAGATAACCAATTGGGACCAATTAGAGACTGCTTTCTTTGACAGGTATTACCCAAGTAACATGAGATTAGATGCTGAATTAGAATTGACACATTTCCGTCAAGAATATGATGAAACTGTGGGTAAGAGTTGGACAAGATTCCAGATGTGTTTACGTAGAGTTCCCACTCATGGCTTTTCAGAACAACAACAGCTAAAAATCTTTTATAGAGGTCTTGATGGGACTTCGAGAGAGAAATTGGATACGTTATGTGGTGCAGGTTTTCATCAAGTTCAACCCGCTCATGCAAAAATTATTTTAGAAAGAACAGTCAAGAATGAAGTGGGATGGAATTCAGTAAGAACACCGGTTAAAGGAGTGAATAATGTTGATATGGAAGAAAAATTTGCTACGCTTGAGAATAAGATTCAGAATACTATAGAGCAACAATTGAAGCAGCTTACTTTAGCTGTAAAGGAAGGATTTTCGGGTAAGAAGGTAGCTGTGCATGCTGCACAAGAGGTTTATATGTGTTCGATTTGGAGGGTAGATGATCATGATGAGGAAAGTTGTCTGAATAATCAAGAGTCCGTTATGTTCATGTCCAATAGAGGTAACTTCAATTCAAGTGGTAATGGATATCAGCCTAACAGAAACCATCCTGGGTTTCAATACTCAAATCCTAATGGGGCAGCCAATCCTACATATGCGTATCAGCCGCGTCCCCAAGGTAACAACTATAATCCAAGACCACACAACAATTATCAAGGAGGACAGAATCAGGGTAATTATGTACAAAGACAAGCTCCTCAGAATACTTACGATGAAACTTTAAACCAAAGAGCCTTACCTGCCCATCCACAAGAAGGAGTAGTTACCCTTCAGAAAACAGTTGAAAGTTTAATTGCTCTTCAGACACAAGCTATGGAACGTCAAAATGCAGCCGAAGCAAATATGAAGTTGTTCCAGAATCAGCTAAGTCAAATTAATAAACAACTGAATCAACGTCCACAAGGACAACTTCCTAGCGATACTGAGAATCCAATACAACGTGAAGATTGCAATGCTGTTACATTAAGAAGTGGTAAGAACCTTCCTCCACCCCCTTTTCCCGTTATGAAAGAGAAAGAAGTTCCAAGAAAAGAAAAGGAAGTGGGTGAGAAAAAGAAAGAGAATGAGAAAGATAGTGAGGTTGAAGAAATAGAAAGACCAAGAGAAGTTCCGAAGAAGAAAGATGATATTGTTAGTAGTAGCCCTCTACCACCATTTCCATCGCGAGTTCAGAAAAAGGGTGATATGGCTGACTTTCAGAAATTCTTTAATAGAGTGAAGGGTCTGAGTATTAATATTCCGTTACTAGAGGCGATTCGAGATATTCCTAAGTATACGAAGTTTTTGAAGAGGGACCTCACTAACAAAAGGCCTTACTGTGATAATGAGATGATTGTTCTTCCTGAAGAGTGTAGTGCGATTTGTCAGAGTAAATTACCTCCGAAGTTAGTTGATCCGGGGAGTTTCACGATTCCCATATCGATTGGAGAAGAATGGAAAGGAAAAACGCTGTGTGATTTGGGGGCAAGCATCAATTTGATGCCCAAGTCGATCTTTGATAAGCTTAAAATTGGAGACGCAAGACCCACTTCTATGGTCTTGCAAATGGCGGACAGGTCTCTTGCACATCCTGAAGGCCGTATTGAAGATGTCCTTGTTAAGGCAGGTACACTTATATTTCCCGTTGATTTCGTAATACTTGAGTACAATGCAGATAGAAATGTCCCCATTATTTTGGGTAGACCATTCCTAGCTACAGGGTGAACATTGATCGATGTAGAGAATGGCGAATTAACGATGAGGATACAAGATGAGGAAGTCAAATTCAATGTATTTCGAGCTATAAAATTCCCAGATTCTCAGGAAGATTGCTTCAGAATGGATGTAGTAGAGCAAGCATCGCAAGAGGTATTTAATTGTTTAAATTTTGATGATATCTTGCAGGCTGCTTTGACATTAGATTCACCTGAGATGATGGAGGAGCTTACCGAAACAGTGGCAGCTCTCAATTCTGAAAATCCGAAGTATAGGCGTCTTGCCTATGAACATGTGAGAGAACCGGGGGAGATTATTGATATCTCCCTAATTGTTCTTATTTTCGACCCTTGGGAGACATCATTTTTTGTGTTTATTTAATTAATTTGATAGACTTTTGGACTAAATATGCAATAATCCGGAATTCCCTTTTTATTTCTAGCATTTTTAATTTATTAAACTTTTGCGCGTAATATTGGTATTTTTAGTTAAAAGTTTACAGGTTTTAGATGTTAGCTAGGAGAGGAATCCGAGGAGAAAGTCAAAGATCGTGAATTAGAGTCAAGACTTGAAAATAAATCCCGAAGATATTATTTTTTAGAGCTGAAAATCCATTTTCCAGGCCATAGATTGCTGATTTCGAGGTGCTTAAGCGATGATTTTTCCGTTGACCTTTGAAGATAAATCATTCCTTATCGAGTTACGGAACTTTAGCAACTGGAATGAGGTCAATCGGAGTCATAACGCATCGGGAAAAGCCGTTTTATTGAAGGTGTATCAGCAGTTACGGGATTTTGGACTTAGAAATTGGGCTTGGACATTTAATTAGTGTTTTATTTTCTGGTCCAAGCCCTAATCCGTTTTTATGCTTATAAAGGGAGGTCTGGACTTCTATTTTTCACACAATTCACATTCCACAAGATTAAAACACCAGAGAGAAGCAACAGAAGGAAGAAAGAAGAAACTACAAGAGCTGGAGAGGGTCTATATCTCCGTTCGTAGTCATTCCAATTCCGGAAATTAGGTTCTTTTTATCTTTAATTTTGTAATCAAATTTGAATTCCATTTCTTTTAATTTAGTTTTTCTTTTTAATATGAGCTAAGCTTTTCATAGTGCTTGAGAACAAACAATGGGTGAATCCTAATTTTATGAAATAACGAATGTTGAATTTGGGTTTATGTTAAATTATATTAGATTGGGTCTATTACTCTTTTCGATAATTTGTGATTATTTACTGTTTTTAGAGTCGCGAACTAAGAACAGGTATTAGTATCTAGGCTATTCCACATATGTGGCGTGTGGATCATCCTGACGGAGGGTTTAGGTATAGAATTAATTATTCAATCTAGGATAAAAACTATTGATTCTGACGAACTTAGCTAATTCTAGGGCAAATGAGGTAATAAAACTTAAACATCCAACGGTGGATCATATTTACCCTGACGGGACTAGTGACACTTTAGGATCGCCTTATAGTCCACCCTGACGGGGGTATAAGGAATTTAGAATCCCGACCATTGTAATTGATCAATTTAGCCCTTAAACAACATAAGTTAGGAAATAAGATTAGGAGGATCCTTGCGTTCTCAAGTACTACTTCTCATACCGCGTTTTACATCATTTTACTTGCGTCTTAGCTTTTACTTGCATTTATAATTTGTTTTTCATTTAGTAGTCTTAATCAACAAAACCAAACAAACATATTTTATTTACTTGTTTTCATAAGTGCAACCAATCATTATTTGCTAAACACTGTAGTCAACCATCCCATCCTTGGAACGAATCTGTTTTATCATACATACTACTTGGGACAACCGTACACTTACGGTTGTGGTTCGATTAGCATTTGCATTATTTTTTAGAACACACAAAGGACCACCAAGTTTTTGGCGCCGCTGCCGGGGACGGTAGCGTGGGACCATGGTGTTTATCCTTTAGTGATAGTTGCATTTATTTTATTTTATCAGTTTTACGCTTTTTGTTTGTTTATCTTTCTCAGGTTTTTAGGTTTGGTGTATGCGAAGAAGGCTATTCAAGGATCTAGAGCCAACACCTCCGATCCTTAGTAATCCAGAATCGTTGATCAGACTTGCTAACAATAGAAGAAGAGAACGAGAAGCTTTAGAAGTAGAAGAGTTAGTTAACAGAATGGAGAATATCAATCTTCAGAATCAACAAGATAATCAACAAGGTCAACTAGGCGCAAATGGCCAACCTTTGGCTCCAGGCGCTATTCCTCCAATTCCACCAGTGATTCCTAATCCTCAAGTCCAAATAGTAATGAATCAAGATCCGTGGTTTACTAATGGTCCTCCAGAAGTTCCATTCCGTGCTCCTGCTATAGGAGTAGGTGCTCCAGATATTAATGTTCATATTAATGTTCTACGCTTCCGTCTCGATTCGGGTATGTTAGCCCAATTCCAAAATTTTGGGAATTTTCGTGGTAGACCATCAGAAGATCCTCTTAGAGCAGTACAGAAGTTTAAGCAAATATGTGATTCGTATATCACACAAGGAGTTTCAAGAGAACAGATGTATTTTGCTGCGTTTAAATTTTTTGTTATTGATGGAGCAAGTGAATGGCACGATACGCAAGAACCTACAAAGATTACTAATTGGGACCAATTAGAGGCTGCTTTCTTTGACAGGTATTACCCAAGTAATATGCGATTAGATGCTGAGTTAGAATTGACGCATTTCCGTCAAGAATATGATGAAACTGTGGGTAAGAGTTGGACAAGATTTCAGATGTGTTTATGTAGAGTTCCCACTCATGGCTTTTCTGAACAACAACAGCTTAAGATCTTTTACAGAGGCCTTGATGGGACTTCAAAAGAGAAATTGGATACGCTATGTGGTGCAGGTTTTCTTCAAGTTCAACCCGCTCATGCTAAAATTATTTTAGAGAGAACAGTCAAGAATGAAGTTGGGTGGAATTCAGTAAGAACACCAGTTAAGGGAGTGAATAATGTTGATATGGAAGAGAAATTTGCTACACTTGAGAATAAGATTCAGAATATTATAGAGCAACAATTGAAGCAGCTTACGTTAGCTGTAAAAGAAGGATTTTCGGGTAAGAAGGTAGCTGTGCATGCTGCACAAGAGGTTTATATGTGTTCAATTTGCAGAGTAGATGATCATGATGAGGAAAATTGTCCGAATAACCAAGAGTCCGTGATGTTTATGTCCAATAGAGGTAATTTCAATTCAAGTGGGAATGGATATCAACCTAACAGAAACCATCCTGGGTTTCAATACTCAAATCCTAATGGGGCAGCCAATCCTACCTATGCGTATCAGCCGCGTCCCTAAGGTAACAACTATAATCCAAGACCACACAACAATTATCAAGGAGGACAGAATCAAAACAATTATGTACAAAGACAAGCTCCTCAGAATACTTATGATGAGAATTTGAACCAGAAAGCTTTACCTTCCCATCCACAAGAAGGAGTAGTTACCCTTCAGAAAACAGTTGAAAGTTTAATTGCTCTTCAGACACAAGCTATGGAACGTCAAAATACAGCCGAAGCAAATATGAAGTTGTTTCAGAATCAGCTAAGTCAAATTAATAAACAACTGAATCAACGTCCACAAGGACAACTTCCTAGCGATACTGAGAATCCAATACAACGTGAAGATTGCAAAGCCGTTACACTAAGAAGTGGTAAGAACCTTCCTCCACCTCCTTTTCCCGTTATGAAAGAGAAAGAAGATCCAAGAAAAGAAAAGGAAGTGGGTGAGGAAGAAAAAGAGGATGAAAAAGATAGTGAGGTTGAAGAAATAGTGAGGCCAAGAGAAGTTCCGAAAAAGAAAGATGATATTGTGATCAATCGCCCTCCACCACCGTTTCCATCTCGAGTTCAGAAAAAGGGTGATTTAGCTGATTTTCAGAAATTCTTTAATAGAGTGAAGGGTCTAAGTATTAATATTCCGTTACTTGAGGCGATTCGAGATATTCCTAAGTATACGAAGTTTTTGAAGAGGACCCTCACTAATAAAAGTCCTTATTGTGATAATGAGATGACTGGTCTTCCTGAAGAGTGTAGCGCAATTTGCCAGAGTAAACTACCTCCAAAGTTAGTTGATCCGGGGAGTTTCACGATTCCCATATCGATTGAACAAGAATGGAAAGGAAAACCGCTATGTGACTTGGGAGCAAGCATCAATTTGATGCCCAAGTCAATCTTTGACAAGTTTAAAATTGGAAACGCAAGACCCACTTCTATGGTCTTGCAAATGGCGGACAGGTCTCTTGCTCATCCTGAAGGCCGCATTGAAAATGTCCTTGTTAAGGCAGGTACACTTATATTTCCCGTTGATTTCGTAATACTTGAGTACAATATAGATAGAAATGTCCCCATTATTTTGGGTAGACCGTTCCTAGCTACAGGGAGGACATTGATCGATGTAGAAAATGGCGAATTAACAATGAGGATACAAGATGAAGAAGTGAAATTCAATGTATTTCGAGCTATGAAATTCCCAGATTCTCAGGAAGATTGCTTCAGAATGGATGTAGTAGAGCAAGCATCGCAAGAGGTATTTAATTGTTTAAATTTTGATGATATCTTGCAGGCTGCTTTGACATTAGATTCACCTGAAATGATGGAAGAGCTTACCGAAACAGTGGCAGCTCTCAATTCCGAAAATCCGATGTATAGGCGTCTTGCCTATGAACCTGTGAGAGAACCAGGGGAGATTATTCCTAAAAAGAAGCCTTCAATTGAATCTCCTCCGGAATCGGAAGAAAAACCATTTCCATCACACTTGAGGTATGCATATTTCGGTACTAATGAAACTCTACCTGTTATTGTTTCAGCTAATTTAACAGGTCCTCAAGAAGATAAACTGTTGCGTGTGTTGAGAGCCAACAAAGAGGCAATAGGTTGGACAATTGCTGACATCAAAGGCATTAGTCCATCCTATTGTCAACACAAAATTATACTTGAGGATAACAACGCACGCTCAGTTGAAGGTCAAAGGAGATTGATGCCCGTGATGAAGGATGTGGTGAAGAAAGAAGTGATCAAACTTCTAGATGCGGGGATCATCTATCCCATTTCGAGTAGTGAATGGGTGAGCCCAGTTCAGTGTGTAACAAAGAAAGGAGGAATGACAACAGTTCTGAATGATAAAAATGAGGCGATTCCTTCAAGAACGGTAGTAGGTTGGAGAGTTTGCATGGATTACAGAAAGCTGAACAAAGCCACCAGAAAGGATCATTTCCCTTTGCCCTTCATCGATCAAATGTTAGATAAGTTAGCCGGAAGAGAATATTACTGTTTCTTGGATGGCTACTCCGGGTACAATCAAATTTACGTGGCTCCAGAAGATCAACATAAGACTACCTTTACATGCCCATTTGGTACTTTTGCATATCGCAGAATGCCATTTGGGTTATGTAACGCCCCCGCTACTTTTCAAAGGTGTATGATGGCTATCTTCTGGGACATGATAGATAATTTCCTTGAAGTGTTTATGGATGATTTCTCCGTGTTCGGTGATGATTTTGATATATGTTTAGATAACTTGGAGAAAGTGTTAGTGAGATGCAAGGAAACAGATTTGCTGCTCAACTGGGAGAAGTGTCATTTCATGGTTCGCGAAGGTATTGTTCTGGGCCACAAAGTTTCGAGTTCTGGGTTAGAGGTTGATAGAGCGAAGATAGAGGTAATAAAAACTCTTCCCCCTCCTGTTTCTGTTAAAGGGGTAAGGAGTTTTCTTGGCAATGCTGGCTTCTATAGACGATTTATTAAAGACTTTTCTAAGATTGCTAAACCGTTATGCAACTTACTTGAAAAGGACTCCAAATTCCTTTTTGATGAAGCTTGTTTAACGGCCTTCGAAGCAATCAAAGAAAAGCTTATTTCTGCTCCTATAGTGTTACCTCCAGATTGGAATCTACCGTTCGAAGTTATGTGTGATGCGAGTGATTTGTGTATGGGAGCTGTATTGGGACAGAGAAAAGAGAAGGTTTTTCATTCGATTTATTACGCTAGTAAAACTTTTAGTGTTGCTCAGATTAATTACACAGTTACAGAAAAAGAGTTATTAGCAGTTGTATATTTATTTGATAAATTTTGCTCTTATCTTCTTGGAGCGAAAGTTATTGTTTACACAGATCATTCCGCGATCAGATATCTTATGGAAAAGAAGGATGCGAAACCAAGGTTAATCAGATGGGTGTTATTGCTTCAAGAGTTCGATTTAGAGATCAAAGATAGAAAGGGTTGTGAGAATCAGGTTGCAGATCATCTATCGCGATTAGAAGGTTCAGAGATGAATAGTGGTACTGAAGTAGTTAGAGAAGAGTTTCCTGATGAGAGTTTGTTCGTTGTTCGAGATTATGAAGCTCTGTGGTATGCAGATATTGCAAATTTAGTGGTGAGTGGTGTTTTTCCTGAAGGTTCTACTTATCAAGAAAGAAAGAGGTTAGCTCACCGTGCTAGACAGTTCTTTTGGGAGGATCCGTTCCTCTATAAGGTTTGTGCTGACCAAATGTTACGAAGATGTGTAGCAAGGGAAGAGACTGAAGCCATTATAGATGGGTGCCATGATTCATTATATGGAGGACATTTTAAAGGAGATAGAACTGCTGCGAAGGTATTTCAATCAGGTTTTTACTGGCCTTCTCTTATTAAAGATTGTCATGAATATGTTAAGAAATGTACGAGATGCCAGTTTACCGGAAACATATCCAAGAGGGATGAGATGCCACGTAACAATGTGTTAGAAGTTGAAATATTCAATGTTTGGGGTATAGACTTTATGGGTCCGTTCGTTCCTTCAAATGGTAACCTCTACATCTTATTAGCTGTTGATTACGTGTCTAAGTGGGTAGAAGCTGTAGCCTTACCAACAAATGATTCACGAGTGGTGATTAAGTTCTTAAAATCGCATATTTTTACTAGACATGGCACTCCGAGGGTAATTATTAGCGATGGAGGATCTCATTTCGTTAATAAATATTTGAAGACTGTTCTAGAAAAGTATGGAGTGAGACATCGTGTATCTACTGCTTATCACCCACAAGCCAATGGTCAAGCTGAAGTTTTGAACCGTGAGGTAAAATCTATCTTAGAAAAAACCGTTGGTCCTACTAGAAAAGATTGGTCTATGAAGTTGGATGATGCACTATGGGCCTATCGTACTGCTTTCAAAACTCCAGTAGGTGCTTCTCCGTATCGAATGGTATATGGTTAGTCTTGTCACTTACCTCTTGAACTTGAAATGGGTGCCTATTGGGCAATTGCGCAGTTAAACTTAGATCCTACTCTAGCTGGTGAGAATCGTATGATGAAGCTTAATGAACTTGATGAATTCCGATTGCATGCTTATAAAAATGCTAAACTTTACAAAGAAAATACCAAGAGATGGCATGATAATCGGATTCGAGAGAAGAACTTTGTAGTGGGACAAAGAGTGTTGAAATACAATTCAAAGTTCAGTAATTATCCGGGGAAATTAAGATCGAAGTGGTCAGGACCTTACATTGTAACCAAGGTCACACCTCATGGAGCGATAGAGATAGAACATCCACTTGAGAACCGTACATTCATGGTGAACGGTCATCTTTTAAAGATTTATCATGGAGGTGAAGATACCGATCGTGCAAAAGACCCACATCCCGGAGAGGTCATGTACCTCCTCGAAGCTCCTTAGAAGCACGAGGTAACCCGTCGAGCTTAACGACGTTAAACAAAAGCCAATTTCTTGTATATCACTTTGAGTATTTCAATTTCCGTAGTGTAAATTAGTTAAGTTTTTGTTGATTTTAGTTTTTATTTTTAAGAAATGAGGAAGGGTGTTTGTTTTTTATGATTTCAGGGGTATAATGGTCATGAGTTTGGGGTCAAAACGATGAGAAAACGAAAAAAATTGGAGTCCACAGCAGGTTTGACCGGCTAGCCGGCGAGCTGGCCGGCATACCGGCCAAAAGAGCTGAAGGACCCCAACTCTCTGACCACTGCGTCAGCAATGACGCAGCGTTGCTGCGTCACAATTCGCGCCATCGAGATTTCACCGGCATGCCGGCGAATCCGCCGGCTAGCCGGCCAACTGGAGGAAAGTTTCTGGTCCTTGCGTCAGCGACGACGCAAGATTGTTGCGTCATCAAATGCGCCATCGACATGCCGCCGGCATGCCGGCGAATTCTCCGACTAGCCGGCCAATGATGTCAAGGTCTCTGATCACTGCGTCAGCGACGACGCAATATGCTTGCGTTTTGAGGTAAAAAAAAATCGAATTTAGTAATATTTTTTCGCCGACCTCGCGACCGGCATTCCGGCGAATCCGCCGGCTAGCCGGTGAACTGTTGCGAGAGGCGGTTTTGAGTTGTTTTAACCTAGTTTGTTGCCTCTTTCTCCAAGCAACCTTATATTCCGAATCCTTGCCTCCACCCACTCCGAAAATCATCAACAAACAACTATAAAATCATCAAATCAAGCCTTCTATCATCACAATAAAAAAATCAACTCACATCTTCTCCAAAACATCAACAAATTTCACCTTTTCTTCGCAAAAATTTCTCCTTCCCAACCTTGAAATTAAACCCAATTCTTCCACAATTCCTCTCCAATAACCTTAACCCATCTCATATTCATCCATATTCTTCAAGTTTTAAGACTCAAAACATCAAATTTCAAAGCTTCTCTAGCTTTTTCTCTATTTGAAGTTTTGAGTTTGGGGTGAAAAGAGATGACTAACAGAACCGATTCCATGTGCAACTATCGAAGAAACATACCAAGAAACAGGAACAATGTTGGAGCTAGCTCAGACCAAGCAATTGAGATTCCGGATTCGCGATCTAAAAAGACTGTCCAAAACCCAATTGCTCCGAAAAGAAAAGAAAATCCAAGTAAGGCTAATCCGAAAAAGAGTAGGTTAATTGATGAGAGTGATGAAGAAAGTGAGGACGAAGTTGAAGAAGAGATTGAGGAAGAAACTGAACAAGACGTTCCCGAAGAACCAGTCCAAAAACCTCCGCGTAGGAAAGCTTGGGCTCAAAAGCCTAAGAGGGTCTTCGTTCCATGGGATACTCGAGTTCGTGATAGAATTGAATTTTTGAAGTTTGGTGAGGAGATGAATCTTCCTAAGGGTATTATGACTAGTGCTTATAAAGATTATGGTATTATTTGTGATAAACTGGGTTGGAAAGAATTGCGTGAAAGGAAGCTTGAGTATATTCCTACCTTGGTGCGAGATTTTTATGAAGGAATCGCCTTCTCAAAAGAAGCAGTTATTATTCGCAAAAAGGTAGTTCCTTTCTCCGTTGAGCTTATTCGTAAATCGTTGAAATTACCCGAATTTTCCGGAATATGTCCGTTTCAAGAGTCTCTAAAAGAGCCTTCGTTTGATTATGAGTCCCTTTGGGGAACAGTGCTTGTTGATGGGTCCCGCCCAATTCCTGAAGGAGAGAGATATCCTGGACAGAAGTATAGTAGTAACTTGCTACCATGTGCTAAGATTTGGTCACGTTTCATAATCCCTACCTTCTTCGGAGTTAAACACATATCGGAAGTGAAGAAGGAGCATTTTTTGTTCATTAAGTGTATTATCGAGGAGAAACCTATAGATGTTGCTCGAGTTATTTATGATACCATCATGGAATTTGCTAGAGTTCCTACTTCACAACAAAATCTTAAATTTCCTTGTACCATCACTACTTTGTGCTTAGACGCAAAGGTTCCGCGTAAAGACGCAGAGATTGATCGTGTTGTAGTGTGTGAGAGTATGGGCTTAGCTTTGATCAAGAATATTCATGATGAGGTGTTAAAAGCAACAAGAAATCCTAGAGCTCCTCCAAAGAAGAAGATGCATACCACCAATGAGTTGGAGGCGAAAGTGAAGGTGTTAGAAGAGAACCAAGTGAAGATGATTGCCTCTTTGGGAAACGTTACAAAAGAATTAGAAATTCTCCGCAACATATTAATGGGGGTGAGCACAATTCAACACGCCACCTATGGTTTTCTTACGAAGGAGAAAGTTCAAGGACGCAACAGCGATGACCAGCCTCGCGCTGGTTGAGATACGTTTTCTATCCCTTTCGCGTTTTGGTTAGTTTAGTTTATTTTTATTTGCGTTGAGTCTTTTCGAGTCGTGGGGACACGACTCATTTTTGAGTTTGGGGTGGGGTTCGTTGCCTCATCCCAGTTTTTATGTGTTATGTGTTTTATTTTCTTTCAATAAAATAATTTTCGGAGTTGCGTTTGACTATAGAAGATTTTAAATGTCCCTTTAAGCATACTTTTGATGAATCTATGATAGTAAATAGTGGACTTTAGGGAATAACATAAAACGCACTTACAATTGCATGCGAACATAGGTAATTGATAGGAAAAATTAATGAACATTGCAAATGAAGTAAGCTTGTACTTAAGGAATATGTTTGGTGTGTAGAACGTGAAATCCTAATTAGTAGAGAACCCACTTAGATATGAACTAAAGACAAGCTATGTACTTAGGAAAATGATAGGGGCAGTTCTTTGTTAGCCATTTGAAGCCCTTTAGCTTGCTATCCCTTATATTAATTTTATCCGTCTTAGCCCAATTTTGAGCCTTAAGCGTTTCTTTTGTAGCCACGATATAAGCCCATTATCCTTTAGATTATTAGGCATGACCAAATGACCCGCACTTGAATCACAACCCTGAGACTTGTCTCGAGCTTGAGTTTGGGGTGGAGGGTCCACATTTGGGAATTTAAATTGGGAAGGGATTATATGTGTTTATATTGAGGCACAAAAATAAAAGATGATATTATTATTTGTAACCCTTTGCCGAAAGTTGAAAAAAAAGAAAATTATAAGAGACATGACCTTTCACATCAAAATGATGGTCATGGGTATCTTGTACAAAAAAGAGAAAAGAAATGAAAAAGAAAATAGAAAGAAAGAAAGAATAAATAAATCGGCAAAGTGGAATATTTTTGGAAATCATCTTAGTTTTATTTGGGTTGACATTGGGGACGCAACATTAGCGCGTCAAATGGGTGAGTGAGAACATTTTTTAGCGTAAACTCAAGCTCGAGGACATTGTTGATGGTAAGTGAGGAGAGAGCCAAAAGCTCACTTCAAATTTACCAAATATACATCCATACCGTCCTTAAGCCATTATTAAAACCATAAAGACCTCGTGATTCCTAAGTGCATAGTGAATTTATAATTCTGTTGATAGGGAATATACTAGGTGGAGCGTTCAAAGCGAGTTAGGATTAATGACCACCCTATAGCCATCATACAGATATGAGTACAAGTGTAACCTTCAAGCATTGCAACTTTAATTTTATGATTGAGATTATTTATGTTTGATGTTGCATGATTAGTGTATGTATATGTTAGTTCTTAAAGTTTTGCTATATGAGATTTATCTTAAGAATTGCTTTAGTTTTATTTGCTAGCTTCTATTTGTTCTTGCGTTTACTTCTACCCCTTGTTTTGTTTTGTTTTGCTTTGTCGGGACGACAAAGGTTTGAGTTGGGGGTCTTGATGTCTCCTCAATTGTTCTTATTTTCGACCCTTAGGAGACATCATTTTTTGTGTTTATTTAATCAATTTGATAGACTTTTGGACTAAAAATGCAATAATATGATTTTCCTCTTTTATTTCTAGCATTTTTGATTTATTAAGCTTTTGCGCGTAATATTGGTATTTTTAGTGTAAAGTTTACAGGTTTTAGATGTTAGCTAGAAGAGGGATCCGAGGAGAAAGTCAAAGATCAAAAGATAGAGTCAAGACTTGAAAAGAAATCCCGAAGATATTATTTTTAGAGCTGAAAATCCATTTTCCAGGCCATAGATTGCTGATTTCGAGGTGCTTAAGCGATGATTTAGCCGTTGACCTTTGAAGAGAAAACGCTCCCTATCGAGTTATGGAACTTTAGCAAGTGGAATGAGGTCAATCGGAGTCATAACAAATCGGGAAAAGCCATTTTAGTGAAGGTATATCAGCAGTTACGGGATTTTGGGCTAAGTTAGTGGACTTGTGCCTTTTATATTTCATTTAATTAAAAGCCTAGGTCCAAGTCCGAATTTGCACTTATAAAAGGAGGTCTGGACTTTTATTTTACATACAATTCACATTCTGCAAGATTAAACACCAGAGAGAAGCAACAGAAGGAAGAAAGAAGAAGCTACAAGAGCTGGAGAGGGTCTATATCTCCGTTCGTAGTCATTCCTATTCCGGAAATTAGGTTTTTCTTATCTTTAATTTTGTAATCAAATATGAATTCCATTACATTTAATTTAGTTTTTCTTTTTAATATGAGCTAAGCTTTTTATAGTGCTTGAGAACAATTAATGGGTGAATCCCAATCGTATTGAATAACGAATGTTGAATTTGGGTTTCTGTTAAATTAAACTAAATTAGGGCTTTTACTCTTTTCGATAAATTGAGAATATTTACTGTTTTTAGCGTCATCAACTAGGAACAGGTGTTAGTATCTAGGCTATTCCAATTAGTGGCGATTGGATCATCCTGACGGAGGGTTTAGATACAGAACCATTTATTCAATCTAGGATAGAAGCTATTGATTCTGACGAATTTAGCTAATTCTAGGGCCAATGAGGTAATAAAACTTAATCATCCAACGGTGGATCATATTTACCCTGAAGGGACTAGTGACACTCTAGGATCGCCTTATAGTCCACCCTGACGGAGGTATAAGGAATTTAAAATCCCGACCATTGTAATTGACCAATTTAGCCCTTAAACAACATAAGTTAGGAAATAAGATTGGGAGGATCCTTGCGTTCTCAAGTACTACATCTCGTATTGCGTTTTACATCATTTTACTTGCGTCTTAGCTTTTATTTGCATTTTAATAATTGTCTTTCATTTACTTAGCATTAATACAAAACCAAACAAACATATTATCTCTATTTATTTTCATAAGTGCATCAATCATTGATAGATAAGCATTGTAGTCAACCATCCCGTCCTTGGAACGAATCTGTTTTATCAGTTATACTACTTGGGACAACCGTACACTTGCGGTTGTGGTTCGATTTACATTTGCATTTATTTTAGAACACACAAGGTACCACCAATAAGGTACTATATTGGCTAGCTAATCTAGATAAACTCCCTACTAAAAAAAGAGTAATGAATTGGGGACTTATCTCAAGTACAATCTGTGAATTCTGTGGATTGGTGAGTGAGGATAGGGACCACCTCTTTTGGAATTGTTCCTTCACAGCTCGAATATGGTCCAGATGTCGAGTAAAAGCTGGATTAAGTGGTGTTTCTTTCAAATGGAACACAATAATTGAAGAACTATCTCGAAATAGGGTGAAAACCCTAAAAATGAGATTGCCAGAATGATTTTAGTGATAGCAGTTCACTCGATCTGGATCGAAAGCAATAATAGAATATTCAATAAGATTCATTTGAGTGAAGATGATATTAACGAGAAGATAGTGAACTACCTGATTGAGAATTTAACAAAGCTGAAAGCCTATGGTAGAGAGAAGATTGCAGAGGAGGCGATAAAGTGGAGAAGATAACCCTTTCGAAGAGAGAGAAAATTAGAAGTATAGATTTGTTTGGTACTTGTATTGTCTGAGAGTGGAATAGAAGTACGTTTTGTTTTATTATGTAGTGGTCTTTGGACCGATTAGTGAGATATGTAATGTTGGGCCCTATTATAATGGGCCTTGTATTGGATGGTTTGAGATTAAATGATATAAAATTGGCTAGGCTTGCTAACCAAAAAAAAAGTAATATGCATTCCAAAAAAGATGTTTTTGTTATACTGTTGCTAATTTAGGTCCATTAGTAAAGGGTAAACTGCACCATTGGTCCCTGTGTTATTCCAAATTAGATGCAAATTTGTATGCTACTATTGAGCATTTTCTATTCCCTAACAATTGAATCTTCTCAGTATTTGTGTAGAGTTGTTCGATAAATATGGACATAATGGAATTCAACTCCTCTTAGCTGCAAAACAGAAGCTCAACATATTGTTAATACTGCTAGAACCGGTAATTTTCTTTGTAATAGGATTTAAAACCCTCTTTTAATCTTAGGATGTTATGATTACTGGATAGAACTTAATTGCATCATTGGTCCATGTGTTATGAGGAGCAGCCAAATAAACACATGGTATGGAATGACACAGGGACCATCGATCAATTGTAAAATCATAGAAAATGTACTATAGAAGAAAGGAAAAGTACTAATCAAATGTTCACCTTTCAGTATTCAGCATATCTCCATTTTCTGAAATTTTCCCTAATGGCTATAGAAGCACTTTACCTCCTCTCAGTAAAATTTGTAATACAATTTATCAAACATTTGCAATTATGTTTCCACAGCTATAATATTTATTTAATTCACTGCCTGCTCTAGCTTTGCTTGATGTTCAATCAATATTAGCATAGTTATTTACCATGGAATGACGTTTTCTCAATAGAGAAATATGCTGATGTAATGAATAAATTAGTTTACAGAGAAATAAGCAAGGAATTGAAATGCAGAAACTTAAATGACATGAATAAAATGAAACTTTATTGATTGCTTGATTACTTTCTTCATGTACATGGGTTATTTATAGATCTGTATACATAACAACTGCTATAACGGCTATAATCTATATACTTATAATATATAAATAATTAATATTTACTTAATATACAACGACTATAATCTGTATACTTAATATATATACATAATTAATATAAACTATTAAGTTTAAATATTAATACTACAATTCATAACATTGCCTCCTTCTTTAAATTGAACCTTGTCCTCAAGGTTCTAAACTTGATAAACTTTGGTATAAACAGAACTAGAAGATATATCTGGAAGTGTTTCGGCTGCCGAAGTAGAACAATTATTATCACTTCCTGAATCTAAATAAACAATTGAGGCTTTGATTTACAACGATGCCCAACAACATATCTTTCATCGCAATTATAACATATACTCTTTTCTCTGCGTACTTGCATTTCAATCGGAGATAAACGACGAATGTTATATCAGTCAGTGTGTTTCACTTGTGGAGAAGGTATACTGGCTCTGAACTTGATGGTACTGAATTAGTAGGAGGACCAGGGGAACCAAACCAAGCAGAGTTGATTTTCATTAGTTCCATCAATTTTGACTCTTGTAGGCTTGCTAAACCCATAGCATGTGAAAGTGACATAGGACGAAAAGCCATGACTTCTGCTTTAATATAAGATTTTAGTCCTGCAACAAAGCAACTGATCAAAAAGTATGATGATAATCCAATTGTTCTGTTTGCAAGTGCTTCAAATTGCATTTGATATTCATCCACAGATCCATGTTGCATTAATTTTTCCAAGGATCCTTGCGGATCTGCAAATTCAGGAGGCCCAAATCGATGTTCTAAGGCTCTAGAAAATTGTTCTCATGTTGAGATTTGACGGTTTTGAGTCATATATTGAAACCAAGGAAGTGCTTTACCATCCATATGAAATGAACATATGAGAAGATTGTAGAATTTTATATTAGAGGACTGAGAAGAAACTTATAAAGAAAAGATTAAACTGAAACTTATTTTCTTGTACGTTTATTGATGGAAAACAAGATGGCTTATATAAGCCTACAAAACTACTGAACTAATAATCAGGCGATAAAAGATTTAAAGCCTAACAGCTTCCTAATAGATAGCAACAGCTGTAACAAACTAAATCTACTAATTTATTCTTAATACTTAGTCAAAACAGAATCAAATCTTGTTGGTGTCGATATTTTAACACTCTCCCTCGACACCAGCTTCCTTATTCACCATGTTGAGCTGACGACAGGACTTCTCGATCTTGCCTTTGTTTAAGCCTTTTGTGAGTAAATGTGCAGCTTGTTCATCAGTGCTTATTTGTTCCAACCTGATCTCTTCTTGCAACACTTTTTCTCGGATAAAGTGGTAATGTACTTCCACATGTTTCGTTCTAGCATGAAAAACAGGATTTTCTGCTAAGCGTATTGCTGAGCGATTATCACAATACAATGGAATTGCATAATCTATTTGTTGATACAAATCTTTCAAAAGTTGTACAAGCCAAGTGCACCTTGAGCTGCTGTTGCCGCCGCTCGATACTCCGCTTCAGTAGTTGATAATGATACAGTGGGTTGCCTTTTACTACACCAAGAGATTGCTCCTTGCTCAAGCTTGAAAACGACCCCCGTAGTTGAGCGCCTTGTATCATTATCTCCAGCATAGTCTGCATAACAATATCCAACTAACTTGCAATCTCCACATTTCTCATACAAAACACCATAACCTAGTGTATTCTTTACATATCTCAAAATTTGACGAACATCTTCCAAATGTGGTTTCTTTGGATTTTGCATATAACGACTCATCACCCCAACCGCGTACGAAATATCAGGTCTTGTTAAATTCAAGTAAATTAGACTACCCACCAATTGTCTATAGATGGTCGCATCTCTAAATCTTTACCTTCATGAATACACATTTTAATATTTGGCTCAATTGGCGTCAAGATAGGCTTACACTCAAGCATCCCAAACTTTTTCAATAAATCTTCAGAATATTTTTTCTGATGGAGAAATATCCCTTTTCGTGTATGATCAACCTCTAAACCAAGAAAATGTTTGAGATGTCCAAGTTCCTTCATTTGAAAACGAATCGATAAATTCTCTTTTGTTCGACAGACTTCTTCTTCGTAATCACCTGTTATGATTAAATCATCCACATAATCTAGCACAATTGCAAGTTTTCCTTAATTAATTTTAACAAATAAGCTAGGATCTGAAGGTGTCATCAAATAGCCACTTTGAGTTAAGAATTCAGCAATCTTACCATACCAAGCCCTTGGCGCTTGTTTTAGTCCATATAGCGCCTTTCGTAGCTTGCACACATATTTTGGATGATCTATACTTTGGAACCCTATTGGTTGATTCATATAAATCTCTCGTTCCAGCTCGCCGTGCAAAAATGCATTTTTCACATCCATTTGCCACAGTATCCAGTCTTTGTTAGCCGCAAGTGCAAGTAAAACTCTCACATTGCTACTGGACTAAAGGTTTCATCGTAATCTATTCCATATTGTTGAGAGAAACCTCGAGCCACCAGACGAGCTTTATATCTTTCAATTGACCCGTTTGTGCGATACTTTATTTTATATACCCATTTACAGGTAATCGGCTTCACATCTCTTGGTTTTGGCACTAATTCCCAAGTCTCATTTTTCTTTAATGCGTCGACTTCTTCTTCCATTGCTTTAGCCCATTCGATTTTCTGAAATGCTTCTTCAAATGTATTAGGTTCTTTCTCTTTAACTTCTTCTGTTGCCGCAATGTTGGCATATTTCGGATTTGGTCTTCTGATTCTTGTTGATCTCCTGATTTAAGCTTCTGGATTTAACACTTCAGAATTTTCAGCATCACCTTCATATCCTGGATGTTGATAAACACCTGATTGCCATGGATTTTGTGTTACATCTTGATCAACAATATCATCAACATTTATGACATCATTTGTAGTTTCAGATTCATCTAGACCCATATAAGTTTGAGAATTTTTCAACTTGTCTTTAAAACCATCTGAATCTGGTAATGTTTCTTTTTCCGAGGACCACCAAGAAGATGCCTCGTCAAACACTACATTTCGAGACGTGTAACACCTTCCAACTGTAGGATCACAACATTTCCACCCTTTTCTTTAATTATCATATCCCACAAAAATGCACCTTACAGCCTTTCTTTCGATCTTGCTACGTAAATGATCAGGTACAAAAACATAACATACACATCCAAAGACTCGAAAATAACTAACTGTAGGTTTTAAGTTCCATAACTTTTCAAATGGAGAGAAGAAATATAACCTTTGTTGAGGAAGTCTATTGATTACAAAAGCTGCATTCTTCATTGCTTCAGCCCAAAATCTTCCTGGAATATTTTTCGCATGAAGCATACTTCGACAAATTTCAGCCAAGTGTCTATTCTTTCTTTCTGAGATTCCATTTTGTTGTGGGGTGTTGGAACATGTGAACTGATGGCGCACTTGACACTCTCGAAGGTAAGAAGTGAATTCATGTGAAGTATACTCTCCCCCGTTATCGGTACGCAAGCAACGTAGTTTCTTGCCAAGTTCTGATTGAGCTTCCTCCTTGAACTCTTTAAACTTAAAAAATGTTTCAGATTTTTCCTTCAAGAAATAAACCCACACGTACCTTGAAAAATCGTCAATAAAGGTCACCATATATTTCATTCCACCAATCGATGCTTGTTTGACAGGTCCAAATAAATCTGAGCGTATTAATTCCAATGGTTCCTTTGCTTTAAAGCTTGAATCTTCATATGGCAACTGATGTGCTTTACCATATTGGCACCCGGCATAAATAGTGTCAGGTTTTATGTCAAGTTGAGGTAGCCCCTTTAACATTGACCTTTTCATCATTAAGTTAAGTTTTGAATAACTTACGTGACTCAAACGCATATGCCATAAATCTGCTGTCTCATTCTTCTTAGTCTTGTCAACATACGCCGTTTCCGTTGACATCACATAAATTGACTCTAATTTACGTCCCTGCATCACTGGATTTTCTGAGATCTCAATATCGCGATACACTTTCACATCTTTAGGACCAAACAAAACGGAATGACCTGATGATGTTAATTGTGCTACTGAGAGTAGATTTCTTTTCATACCCGGGACATGGTAAACATTTTGAAGTGAAATCTTATTAGAGCTAAATTGAGGAGAGACGACTCTATTACCAATGTGGGCTATTGGTAATTTTGAATTGTTGGCAGTTACCACCACTCGATTTCCCTTGTACTCTAACAGGTTCAACAACTTTTCTCTATCACCAGTCATATGATTAGAGCAACCTGAGTCAACGATCAATCATCTTCATAATTTATTTGTTCAGATGTTAAACCTGTAAGTGCTAACTCTTATTCTCCGGCAAAAAGTGCTTTGACATCCCATTCATCTTCGCTTTTTGATGCAGCAACATTGCTCTCCACGACCATTTTCTTCGACCAACAATCTTTTGCCATGTGACCTCTTTTGTTACAATTATAACATTTTCCTTCAAACTTTTTAGCATTATTAGGATTGTTTGAAACTCTCCTGGAGTGAATGTTTCGCTCACCTTGATGACTTTTTGTCCCACCGCCATTCCACTTAGACACACCAGTAGTGTAATGGTTGGACCTCCATCCACTCTTGTTAACATAGAGTGCCTCATCTTCCCCTTTTAATTGAATTCCTCCCATTTGTTTTGCCATGGCTTCTTGACTAGCAAGCAAGTTTTCAAACTCAACAAGTGATGGTTGATTTTGCCATCCCTGTACTGCTGTAATAAAGCCTCTATATTCAGATCGTAAGTCGTGGATGATTATTCTTTTCATTCTGGTTTCTCCGATTGGAGCTTTTCGATCCAAATCATAAATTTCACGGCATATTGACTTCACTTTGTGGAAATATTGAGCAATCGTCATGTCACGTTGCATTATCGACAATAGTTCGTTCTCTTAAAGTTGAAGCCTAGTATCATTCTTCTTAGAGAACAGCGTGGCAAATGTATCCCAAGCATCTTTTGGGGTTTTTGCATCTCGTATGTGTTTTAACACATCTTCTTCGATAGTAGTTTTTAATACGAACATCGCTTTACCCGCTTTTATCTTCCATCTTCGTAACATTTCATTTGAATCCTCAGCCTCTGGTTGTGTAACTTCGCTTCCATTAACGACCTCCCATAAGTCTTGACCTTGCATATAAGACATTATACATGTTGACCAAGTATTATAGTTTCGGTTATTGAGCTTTTTGATTCCGCCAACGATCTGAAGGTCACTCATCTTTGTAATGGCTCTGATACCAGATTGTAGAATTTTATATTAGAGGACTGAGAAGAAAATTATAATGAAAAGATTAAACTGAAACTTATTTTCTTGTATGTTTATTGATGGAAAACAAGATGGCTTATATAAGCCTACAAAACTACTGGACTAATAATCAGGCGATAAAAGATTTAAAGCCTAACAGCTTCCTAATAGATAGCAACAACTGTAACAAACTAAATCTACTAATTTATTCTTAATACTTAGTCAAAACAGAATCAAATCTTGTTGGTGTCGATATTTTAACAAAGACGCTGATCACTAGAAATCCGATGGTAACGTTCAACCTTAAAAATCCAACCAGATGGATCAATACCTTCAAAACGTGGAAAATCTAAACGCATCTGGCGTTCCTGGAAAACCATTGGAGACGGGTTTGAGAATCTTAGCGGAGGTGGTGGTGGAATCGCTATTACTGGAACTATAGGTGGAGGATTAATTTGTGGTGAATCAGAAGGCCCGGTAACAGTATTTTTTCTTTCAGAAGGCGATCCAATTTGCTGTCAAGTTTTCTTTCAAGAGAAGCAATTTTAGTGACAAGATCGGATAAAATTGTGGAATGATTTGTGATTGTTTCCTGAATTTGATCGATTTTGGTTGAGTGAATTGAAACAATCTCTGGAATTTTGTCGAGTTTTGTGGAATGAATGGAAACTTTTTCTTGAAGATTTTTCACAATATCATCTAGGGTTTTCAGACGTGTACCTTCGGCCATGGTTGATGCAGAGATTTTGCAATGAAAACACCAATTTGTAATGAATAAATTAGTTTACAAATAAGCAAGGAACTGAAATGCAGAAACTTAAAAGATATGAATAAAATGAATTTTTATTGATCGCTTGATTACTTTCTTCAGGTACATGGGTAATTTATAGATCTATATAAATAGTAACTGCAACACAAACGCTATAATCTATATACTTATAATATATACATAATTAATATTTACTTAATATACAACGACTATAATCTGTATACTTAATATATATATACATAATTAATATAAACTAATTAAGTTTAAATATTAATACTACGATTCATAACAGCTGGAACATCAGGTTATTACAAAGTTGGATGATGTTTTTTTGTTTTATATCTTTATCATCATGTTTTATAATAATAATTTTGTTCTTCTTTGTCAGGCATTTACTCAGGTCCATTGAGTGATCACTTATAGACGATAAAATAACTGAGTTTGGTTTGGTCCGTTCAATTCTTCAAGATGTAATTTGTTAGTATTGTTAACAGTTATGTGTTTGTGGAAATTAAGGGATCAAGTCGAGAATAGGTTAAACTTGGTGGTAATATGATGACTTTTTTAAAGAATGAAGTTGTAGTTATTAGACCAGACCAGACCAATGATCTTTCAATCTAGGCAGGCAAAACCCTTCCTTCTTTCATTACTTTTTCAGGAATGAATAAGTTGTTGCTTAGATTAAATATTTTGAACATCTTTTTTTTCAGGAATGATGGGTGTAACTGAAAAATTGAATCGGTGAAATAATGTGGTGTTACTTTTTGTATAAGTGTGATAATTTTTGTGTAATTGATGTTACTGGTTTTCGAGAGTCTATTAATCAGCAATATACAAATTTTTAACCTTAGATGTTCGAGATTGTATGCGGAAAGATACTTGCATTAAGTCAAACCCAAAAGTCTTTGCCTATTGCAAGTATAATACTCATCTTTAGCTACTTAATTATAAAGTGGAATGTATAACAAAATAAGTTGTTTAGTCAAACCATTAATGTAGTAATATCTCTATGTTATTTTACCAAACTAAATACTACGTCCCATGCTTTTTATCATAACTTTCATTTCAAGTGTTACATCTAGCTAGCCACTCAAGACTAATTTTAGTAAACAGCTATATCTATTTGTCTTTTTTTTGTAATTATCCAAAATTGGAAAACGATAAGCAAAATTGCATTTAGATGATAATTTGTAATTATACTTCTCGAATTAGAACTTTGTTTGTTTTTTGGAAAAAATAATTGCGGAGCTAATAAGTATTTACTTGAATTTCAATTACCCCAACTGGTTGCATTCACCTAATTTAGTAATACAACTCGGTAATATTCATAGTTACATATATAAGTACTAAATTTTTGGAATAATTAGTTAACTATTACAAATATATTGCCATCTATCATAAATGCATCACCTAAATTTAGTAATACAACTTAGTGATATTCATAGTTACATATGTAAGTATAAATTTTTTCGAATAATTAATTTATAGCTACATAGTTACATATGTGAAATTCAAATAATTTAATTATGAATTTTACATAATTTATTTATAAATTTATAAATTTATTTTTGTCCAAGTACCTTATGGGGCATTTTCTGGTATATATATATATATATATATATATATATATATATATATATATATATATATATATATATATATATATATATATATTTGACAAAAAAAATAATAATAATATAGGGACTTATAGTATGATCTTACTATTATATAGGGACCGAATGAATTTTTTTTAGAATGCATTAATCTATAGTGAAACTAACTAAAAAATGGACTTTGTTATGTAAATTCCTGGCTCAGCAGTTGGAATGGTATCAAATTTGTTGATTTAGAATTAATTATTTTAATCAAGTACAATTACGGATTACAAAAAAAACTATGAAACAGTCCTTAGTTTGAGGCGTAATACAAAGTTTAAACTTTTACCCTAAATGCAGTGCGATCGTCTCTGGAGAGCTGGTAATGTTGAAGAAATCACTCATGTTTCTTATGGAAGAGATCCCGGAAACAACGTCTCACTGTAAGTACATATTCTTTTAATAATTCCATCAAATGTTGAAAGTTTTTCTTTTTTTTATAGAGTTTTAATAGGACAATACTCCAAGAAACATGCATCAACCCAGTGGCTTCTTATGTGGTTTATGCACCATTTGATAATCTTGGTATTAGTGAGCTATTAAGTGGCGATGTTTCCCTTCTTCCTCAAGGTGGAGACAGTGTAGAGGTCAACTGAGGGTCCCTTGTCACGTTAATGATGCAAACTCCATTCCAAAATTTATTGATCGGTCAAGTCATTATTGCAAAAATCCATAGTAGTGTCAATCATATCATTGATCATATGAAGGCATCCCTTCCCATAGACGATATATGATCTTCAGCTGTAAGTACTAAGTACTACTTACCTAAAAGATAATTTAATTCTTCTGCAAAATTAATATCATTAATTCTTAGTTGTTGGTTCAGGTAGCTCAAATCGGAAGGATTCAATTCAGAACCCACCCTCTTATTCAAAGTTACGAGATACTGGCGATGATCATAGGTTCAAGAACTTACTTCTTGCCGTTTATGTCAAGGAGGAGATCACAAGACTTGAGCATTGTGTTGTTGCGTGTTTTTTATAATTTTAGTTATTCTGATTTCTACATTTATAATGCATATGTACCGATATGTTAGGGTCATATGAAAATCTGATGTTGATAGAACTATTTCTTTAATGATCCATGTTGATGGTACATTGAATTGGTTGGTTGCTTTGGTTGTGGATTACTCTAAATTATTTGTCTTATTCATTTGGATTGTTTATCGAATATTAGTCATAACTGCAATACATATACAGGTCTACAAGTCTATAGGGGGATGACCCACATACAATCTTTATGCTAGGCATCACAATCGTATACCAAGTATAAGAAAGTACTCACTACTCATTGTAATTTAACATGTACTCATATATTAAATAAATTACTGAAACGAAGAATTAGTCTAATACAAATAACAAAATGTAGGAAGTCCCTATTATTGAAGTTATTGCAGTCGTGTGAGAGGAGGTTATAACTCCCTGGCTTGATTAAGTAATCTTTGAAAATCTAAGCACTGCACTTCGAAGAAGTACAAGAAATTTGTGTCTAACCAATTCTTGAGACATTGTGTAAGGGGTTGCCAAAATTGTAAAGCAGGTACAATTTTTCACTCACGAATTAAAATTGTAAGAAGTTTTGTATCCTCATTTTCTCTTCCTTGGAACTGGAATTATTTTTGTAATCAGTTGTACAAATGCCACAATTGGCTTCTTAACTAAAGACTTGTTGAGTTAGTCTCGATGTGTAGTAAGAATTTAATACAAGAGGTT
The DNA here is from genome assembly GCA_029959085.1 of Nemophila menziesii. NCBI lineage: Eukaryota > Viridiplantae > Streptophyta > Magnoliopsida > Boraginales > Hydrophyllaceae > Nemophila > Nemophila menziesii. Next base: position 58,672,649 of record JARWIR010000005.1, on the reverse strand, counting down.
TTACAAACATATTTTTTACGCAACAGACTAAATTTACTAAATGGTATCCAATCGTAGATTTCCTGCAAAAATAGAATCCCTAGTTCACAAACTAGATGCCTTGAAAACTTTTCCGGAAAGATATATTTGTGTTTTTGAAAAAGGTTATAAAACATTTTTCGGATTTTTTATATCTTCAAGGGAAATTGTTCCACCTCTAGATAAAGAAATAACTTCTCATATCCCATAACATCCAGGAAAATATTATAGTAATTGATGATATCATCCCATTAATAAGTTTCTTCACATTTAGTGAAATTATATAAACATATAATCTTAGAAAAGTTTTTTTCACGCCCCCATCGTTCAACATTTCAAAATTAGTCTCCATATCTCTTCATAGTTTTACAGGTAATTTCAATTTTCAAAACACAATATATAAACTTACAGGCATTTGATATTGTACGGTTTTTAATTGATTTATTAATTTTGATTGTTATGATTTTCTGCTTATTGAGAGTTGTGAGCTTACAAAAACGTTCAATTTAGATTAAGCTTATACAATTGTTTCAGAATATTGTTTTTACATTGTAACTCTTGACAAGTAAAAATTTATTTAATAATCGATCTTCATCCAGTCAAAAAATAAATTTTATAGTTTTAACATTTATTAATTTTTCCACACTAAATAAAATCTGGAGTAAAGGTAAACATAATTGATAGGGATTTATAAGTGAAATTAACCCACAAAGCTAAAAATATAAAAATTGTTATTCATCTCATTTGTGCAGTGAGCTCACAAAACTGGAAAAATATGGTGAAGAGTTTACCTGAAGAATTGACGGTAGAGATTCTAGTGAAGTTACCAGTGAAATTGTTGGCGCGATGCAAATGTGTTTGCAAAGCTTGGAATCATTTAATCAAAAGCCGAAATTTTATAAGCTTGCATCTTGAACATACGAAAAACAATGATAATTGTATTCGGATCAGTCAATTTCTCCATAAAAGAGGAGGCGACACAAAATTATTGTCCTTTCATTCTTATGATACACTTGGTTTTATCTCCCTGGACGTTGAGATACCTCCCTTATTTAGTCAAAACCCCGAAGTTTTACGGTCCTGTAATGGGTTGCTTTGTTTCCCGGATAAACAAGACTTAGTATTAGGCAATCCATCAACGAGAGAATATACAGTGCTTCTTAACCCATACTTATTTGCATTATCAAAGCAAGGAAAAAATGTTTCTGTAAGTGGATTTGGATTAGGCTTTGACTCGAGCAAAGACGAGTACAAGGTTGTTGTGTTTTATTATATTGGAAAAACTGAAAGTATAACCGTGATATACAATGTGAGCACCGATTCATCGAAGCAAATCAATTATGACTTTCCAGGTATCTTTAGAGCAGGTCTACCGGTAAATGATGCATTGCATTGGTTAGCTAAATTGAAGGTCAAAGGCGGCAATTATATCGTTTATTTTGATTTGATTAAAGAGGTATTTGGAGAGATTGAGCTTCCTAATTAAGTCTTGAACAAGACTATACTAAGTATAAAAGTGTTCAACGATTCTCTTGCCGTGTTTACAGTTAGTAAAAAATCTGTTCATATATGGGTAATGAAGAAATATGGGGTAGCAAAATCTTGGTCTAAAAGTTTGAAAGTTAGACCTATTCGAAGAATTGATATATACAATCCTCATATGTTATGGAAAAATGAAGCGATTATTATTGAATGTGCTGATGGGGAATTGGTCTTGTGTGATGTTGAGACTCGTCAAATAAGTGGTTTTCGAATATGTGGTGATGGTGTTATGGTATATCAGGAAAGTTTAATATCTATTGGCCGAGAAGATGAGAAAAAATTAAAGAAACATTTATTAAAGTTTTTTATCAAAAGGGTAAATGTTTCTAGGGGCCACTAAACTAGCACACTAGTCCTGTTTGGACCACTTAACTATTATGGGTTTCAATCAACCCACGAATGTATCAAAATCGTTTTAAATCAACCACTCCATTAGATTAACATAAAATTGATTGTAATATTTAATCAAGCTGCACTAAAAACACTCCACTATGGTCCTTTTTCCCCTGCATCTATTATGAAAGGAGAATATTCCCGAAGCTATGGATTAGGAGAATTTAATGTCTACTTATCGCCCTCAATATTGCAATCAAGGTATATTTAGAGAGTATATGAAAATCGTGACAAAGACTTTACAAGTTTTATTATCGCCCTCTGGAAAGACTATTAGAGGGTCTGCCATATGATAGCTATCAAGGGAGAGAATAGGAGTGTCCCGTGGTATTTTGTTACCACATGAGGCATTTAAGATTCGTTTTTTAGATCAATCCTGTGCCAGGTGTGAGCTGTGCTGCTGCAAAGGGAAAGTCCCTCTTTGAATCGTTTGAACATTAGTGGGCTGACGTGGCCCATTTGTGCCCCCTGCAGGTCCTAGAAAATTGCAGTGGAGGTCCCTGTGCTTATTGACTCCCCTGGATCCCAAGTAAACAGCTGATGAATCAACAAGTCATAATATATTGTTTCTTAGATGAATTAAAAAACGATAATCATTAAAACACATTGTTTACAATATAATCGCTCTTTAATAAATTATATACTAACCTTTTCGATCCAATAATACAAAATTATCTTTGAAAAGGATTATCAAACTAAAAAGATACACAATTACATATACATATTGAATCATATACTCATTTCGGTGTTGTGAACAAAATTACATCCCTAATTACTGAGAAATTGTTGGATATATAGCTTAGAGTTGAAAAGGTAGAATAGACTTGAAAACTTTGCATATGTTTTCAAGGATCAAAATTGTATACTTGTTGGTGGGGCTCTCCAGTAGATAATAAATGACCATAGTGGAGTGTTTTTAGTGCAGCTTGATTAAATATTACAATCGATTTTATGTTAATCTAATGAAGTGGTTGATTTAAAACGTTTTTGATACATTAGTGGGTTGTTTAGAACCCATATTAGTTAAGTGGTCCAAACAGGACTAGTGTGATAGTTTAGTGGCTCCCAGGAACATTTACCTTTATCAAAATGCTTTAGGTGTTTGTGATTCTGAAATAATTGTATGTTGTGTTGTAATTTTTAAGATTATAGAAAATTCTGTGATACTTCTTCATTAGACAGATATACATTAAACAATACTTGGCAAAATAAAGTTGTGAGGCATGACATTTCTCATTTATCAGGATTATTTATGTTTCAACCTAAGAGAAAAAGTATCAATTTCTCTTTTATGATCATTGTCACATATTTCTTTTGTTATTAGCGTGTTTCTTTTCCTGTACTGTAGCAAGTATTTTCGTTGTAAATATAAACTGAGAATTGTATATACAGCTAATACCTTACAGGCAAAGTCAAAACATAATATAGCTTCATTAAAAATTTCATGATCTAAGATTACTGATATTCATATTTCTCTTGCGGTAATCATAAAAATCTTTTTTCCGTAAAAAATCGTATTATTTTCAAGTGTCTTGTTTCTCGTAGATGCTAAAATAATAGTCGACATTTTCTCCCCTCTCTTGAAAGTTTGAAATTGTCTTCTCCAAGAATCATTTGGTTAAGACTCTTTGGAGTGGTTTCATGTCTTTGTTCAATCGCAATAATATTAATGTTAATTGAGTATCACAATATTTAATTGTGAATTGGAGAAAAGCACTCTATTAACTCTAGTAGTTGAGAGTTTCTTCCCAAATTTAGTGGTAGCATGGATTAGGAGCACATCTTGGATTTGGCTGTGACCCTAACCGCAAAAGCAATTAAAGGTGGCCAACGAGATTCGGTCTCGACCCATCTTGTTAGAGTAGCATATCAATTTTGCGCACTGTAGTGCGTTTATATTAATTTTTGTTGATCCGGCCTAGTGTGATAGATTGAATCCGCTCCGATGATCAGATCCGAATCAAATCTGAATCGAGTAAGTTCAGACCAGATCAGCTTAGAGATCTGAAATATTTATAGTCTGGATTCTAATTTCCATGGTCTCATCGTATAAACGATCTTAAGTAAAGAAAATCTGAATCTGGTTCAATCGCTTTCCCCTCTACCCCTTCTTTACAGCCGATACATTGCTATATTTCACATACATATCCACAAGTGCATTGCTAACAAACAAATGATGCTTAAAACCAAGACGGACAACTAGACAGTGAACTTGCTTTCCTAACTCTCATGTCACAAAACTAGTAGAAGCTATGATAGTACTTGAAAGAATAAATGGGTCGACAATTTGAACTACTTCTCTTTGCATTTGGATGAACAAATGAAGCACATCAAATAAATGTGCCCACTTTGTACTGATCTCGATAACCTGTTCATAGTTAGCGAACAACCTATACATAAACCACTTAAACCTTGTAACCCAGTTGTAGTTTTTGAACAACAGAATGACATTTTTGTCCAAAAACGTATTAATCTAGTGTCGACCTTTTTGGTCAATCTGTTTGTTTTGAATAGATTTCTGGTCAATCATCTTTATTTTAACTACATCACTGCTCCCTTTTTCAACTATGGTTTTGATGCAAAATCACCCCTGATATTTTTAGAACTAACATTGTATCTCATCCAAAATAATTTTGAATGATTACTTTATGCATGGAGGAGGTGTTTTAGAAGCAAAGTAATAGTTGAACGGAGAAGTCAGGTAGTTAAAATAATCGTTGGGTGTTTCACGTTTTGTAGGATAGTTTAAGAGGTGTAATTGTAACCGAATTTAAAACTATATTAATTAATAAAAAGAAGCTTTGATGCATTCCACATTTACATACTACAAGAAATAGTATTATTAGGGACGAAGTTATTACGGCAACACTATAATGGCCTCTAATTATATTATTAGCGGCAATATTTGCCGCTAAAGATAAAGTCAATAGAGCAAAAACAAATAATTTGCTACTAAAGGTATCTTTAGGGACGAACTTATAGGGACGAATAAATAACAGCTATTAGCGGCAAAATTAAGATTTTTAGTGTTAAAATTTTTGCCGCTAAAGATACCTTTTCTTGTAGTAATCCTCATTTTTGTGTCTTTTGATGTAACATGTGGGAAAAACCAGGCGATAGTCCGAAGTTCGGATACGGTTTCTTGTACCCGCCATGACACAAGACCTTAATCAGCAGCTCATGGTGGGTCCCACTTGCTTTCATTAAAGGTTTCAACCCACAACATTGTATCAAAGGTTTCGACCCACAACAAGCCTTAGAGATGGGTAGGTTTCTGAAAGATGTCCTGGGCACGCTTATTCATCTCATTCCTAAGTTGGGGAAACCGGAATACATTTCACAGTTCCGTCCCATTAGTTTGATTAACGCGTGCTACAAGATTTGTATGAAGGTTCTAGTGAATAGGATGCTGATGTCTCCCGTTTTGTTCTAATAATTAGCCCCTTGGAGACATCCTTTTAGGTGAATAAATGACTTGTTTGTTAGACTTTTAGGCCTATTTGATCATATTGCACTTTCTCCCCTTGGAAATTAACTATTTGCAGAATCTGAGCTTTTGTGCATAAATTTAACTGTTTTTAATGCAAAGTTAATAGGTTCTTGAAAGACCAATCCAAGGAGAAAAAGTGAGAATAAAGTCTTAGTGTATTTTAGAGTGTTAGGAAATGATTTCTAGTCGAGTTTCTATTTTTAGAGTACACTTTCCTATTTTGATTTCTTGATTTCTTGATTTATTCTTTTTAAGCATATGCGGTTTAATTATTTATTTAATGTGAAGCTTTTAAAGATAAATGGTAATTACTTAGAGGCCAAGTCAAGATAAAGATGAAAGGAAATAAGATTTACATGGAAATAAGAAGATTTGGTAAAGATTTATTTAAAGGAGGAAAAGATAAAGATGCCTTTTGAAATCTGAAATCCAGCCACGTTTTAGGAATTAAATCATAATAAAAGATTGGCTAGGATTCTGGACGAATGGTCTGCACCAATAGAAAGAGCTTTCCAAGACAAGCAGTTTCATATATTGGAACTTCTCAAACGGATAAGTATTGAAAAAGATATGATCAAATCAAATCAGCAGCAAATCTTACCTTTCCTAGAATTTAGAGCTACGAATTTGAGAGTCTTTGACTTGTCCTCCACTCCAAGCAAAATTCGACCTAGACTCCTCCAACACCTATAAATACACCCCTTAACCTCCTACTTTCACACACTTCAGAGAATTACACAAGAGGCTTAAGGTTTACAAGTCAGAGCAAGAAGGCAAGGAGAAGCTAGTGCTGGAGGAGTCCTGTTCTTCCATCATCAGTCATCTTAACCTTTAGGTTCTTTATTTTCTTTCTGTAATTCGAAACTATGAATTCATTTATTTTAATTTTAGTTTTCCATTCCGTTATGAACTAATTTCTTAGTACTTGAGAATCGCTATATGGGTTGAACTTAATTCTGTTTAGTTTATGTTGTCTGAATTTGGGATTTAATAGTTTAAATTAGACTAGGTATTTTGTGTTGACTATTATTTTGTTTTAATCACTAATTTTGAAGTCATGAATCAAACTTAGCTCATAGTAATTAGGCTATTCCATATAGTGGCGTATGGATCACCTTGACGGGGGGTTTAATTACAGACTTAGATAATAGACGCATAGTATCCGTTATTGACCTTGACAGGCTTAACTAACCATGCAGCCAATGAGGTAAATTATTATTCATCTGAAAGTAGCTTATATTCACCCTGACGGGGTTTGTAATACCGTAGGATAGCTCTTAGGTCCACCCTGACGGGGGCTAGGAGATAGTAGAGTCCTGACTAGCATAATAATACCAGTTTAGCCCTTAAACAGAAACATGAATTAGATAGATTAGGTGAAACCCTTGCGAGGATCAAGTACTCTTTCTCATCTGAAGTTTCAAATCTCTTTTATTTGCTTTCTTTTAATTCAGTAGTTTATTTTCTTGCATCTTTTAATTTATAAAAACAAAACAAAAATCTTTATTTTATTAAGCAATTACTCTTACTTTTCGATTAATACCTGAGTTGTGCCTAATCCGTCCCTGCGAACGAACTCGATTTATCGAATATTACTTGGACAACCGTACACTTGCGGTGATTGTGGTTCCTTTACTTTCGCATTAATTTAATAACACACCAGGACCCACCAAGTTTTTGGCGCCGCTGCCGGGGACGGTAGCGTGTGACCCCGGTGTTAATCTTTTAGTAGTTTAATTGTTAGTTTTAGTTTTATTTTTCAGTTTTACGCTTTGGGTTGTTTTTCTTTCTCAGGTTTACAGGTTTTGGTTTATGCGTGAAGATATCGTGATTCTTGCAAATCCCGAAAACCTAGTTCGTGAAGCAAACAAAAGAAAGAAAGACGCTAAAGCAAAAGAGTTAGAGGAGCAATTAGCAAGAGAAACAATGGCTGGTCAACTCAACCCAGCTGCTCCGCGAAACAATGATCCGTGGTTCGTCAACGGCCCTGCAGAAGCTCCGTTTCGTGTTCCTGCCCTTGGAATTGGCCCTGCAAATATTAATGTCGAGAGATTCAGACCCGATCCCGGTATGTTATCTCAGTTTCAGAGTTATGGCAATTTCCGAGGAGCACCTACCGAAGATCCAATCCGTGCTGTACAGAAGTTCATGCAAATTTGCGATTCGTATATTACGCAAGGAGTAACTAAAGAGCAAATGTATTTTGCTCATTTTAGATACTTTGTTATTGATGGAGCAAGTGAGTGGCATGATTCTCAAGAACCCGGAACAATTACAACATGGGACGCATTACAAACCGCGTTCTTCGATCGATACTACCCAACGAATATGAGATTAGATGCGCAAGTTGAATTAACATCATTCAAGCAAGAGGAAGACGAGACTTTGGGTAGAAGTTGGAAGAGATTTCAAATTTGCTTACGAAGAGTCCCTGATCATGGCCTCACAGAAGTTCAACAGATGAAGATATTTTACCGAGGACTTGATGGCTCTTCAAGAAAGGATCTAGACTTGCTTTGTGGTGGTGGATTCCTACAGGTACAACCAGTTCATGCGAAGATTATTTTGAATAGAACTGTAACAAATGAACTTGGTTGGAACACTGTAAGAACACCTATTCGAGGTGGAAATACTGCGTCAATTGAAGAAAAATTCACCGCCATGGAAAACAAACTCGAACAACAACTGAAACAGCTTACTCTAGCTGTTACAAAAGGTGCTACTGGTAGAAGAGCAGATGTTAATGTTACACAAGAAGTTTATGGATGTTCTAACTGCGGTACACAAGATCATGATTGGGAGACCTGTCAAAACAATCCAGAATCCGTAATGTTCATATCCAACCGAGGAAATTATAATTCAAGTGGTCAAGGCTATCAACCTAACAGAAACCATCCGGGTTTCCAATATTCAAATCCAAATGGGGCTGCTAATCCAACTTATGCATATCAACCACGCCCCCAAGGAAACAACTTTCAACCAAGACCTCAGAACAACTACCAAGGTGGACAAGCATACGGAAATCAAGTGCAGAGACAACCTCCTCAAGATGCTTATACCGAAACCATGAACCAGAAAGCTTTACCTGCTCAACCTCAAGAAGGTGCTCTAGATGTTCAACAAACCTTGACAACACTAATCAGCATTCAACAATCTACAGCCGCAGCACTTAAATTGATAGAAACTCAGATGGCGCAGATAAATAAGCAATTAAATCAACGTCAGCAAGGACAATTACCAAGTGACACTGAAGAACCCAAGAAAAGAGAAGATTGTAATGCAGTGACACTTAGAAGTGGTAAGAATCTCCCACCACCTCCTTTTCCCGTAATGAAAGAAAAAGAAACAACTGTGAAGGAAAAACCGGTAAAAGATGTGGGGGAGAAAGAAGATGAACCTGAAGTAATAGAAGTGGAGAAGATTCCGGAAAAGCCAAAGAAGCCAGATACTACAGTAACCCGTCCTCCTCCACCTTTTCCCTCGAGAGTTCAGAAGAAAGGCGATATGGCTGACTATCAGAAATTCCTGAATGTGGTACGTGGGCTTAATATTAACATTCCATTCTTAGATGCCATTAGAGACGTGCCGAAATATGTCAAATTCCTGAAGAGAGCCATCGCCAACAAAAGACCACACCTTGAGAATGAGATGATAGGTTTACCTGAAGAATGTAGTGCCATATGCCAAAGCAAATTGCCACCAAAACTACTTGATCCTGGGAGTTTTACAATTCCTATTTCCATTGGCAATGAGTGGCAAGGTAAAGCTTTGTGTGATTTGGGAGCGAGCATCAATCTCATGCCCAAATCAATTTTCGAGATGTTGAAGATAGGAGAAGCAAGGCCGACATCCATGGTCCTACAAATGGCTGACAGATCCCTCGTACATCCAGAGGGACGCATAGAAGATGTCCTCGTCAAGGCAGGTACTTTAATTTTTCCTGTCGATTTCGTTATTCTTGAATACGACGCGGATAGGAATGTCCCCATCATTTTGGGACGACCATTCCTAGCCACGGGGCGTACTGTTATTAATGTAGAAAACGGAGAATTGACAATGCGAATCCAAGACGAGGAGGTAAAGTTCAACGTGTTTAGGGCAATGAAGTTTCCAGATTTGCAAGAAGACTGTTTCCAATTGGACATGATAGACTTAGCCACACGAGAAGTATGGGAATACATGAACTTCGGTGATATCTTGCAAGCTGCCCTAACACTTGACGTACCAAAACCAATTGAAGAGTTAGCCGAAACAGTGGCAGCTCTTAACTCTGGATATCCGAAGCAGAAGCGTCTCACTTATGAACCTGTCAGAGAACCGGGGGAGATAGTTCTTAAAAATAAACCATCTATCGAAGCTCCCCCGAAATTAGAAGAAAAGCCGCTTCCGACACACCTGAGGTATGCGTATTTGGGTACTAACAAAACTCTGCCTGTTATTGTTTCAGCTACTTTAACAGGTCTTCAAGAAGAAAAACTATTACGCATCCTACGAGCTAACAAAGAGGCGATTGGTTGGACTATTGCTGACATCAAAGGCATTAGTCCTTCCTATTGCCAACACAAGATCATTCTGGACGATGAAAATGCGCGCTCAATCGAAGGACAAAGAAGATTGATGCCAGCTATGAAGGAAGTAGTGAAGAAAGAGGTTATCAAGTTGCTAGATGCGGGAATTATCTATCCCATAGCTAGCAGCGAATGGGTGAGTCCGGTTCAATGCGTACCAAAGAAGGGTGGTATTACTACCATCTTGAATGAACAGAATGAAGCCATACCCTCGAGGACCGTTGTTGGTTGGAGAGTGTGTATGGACTATCGTAAGTTGAACAAGGCCACCAGAAAAGATCACTTCCCTCTTCCGTTTATTGATCAGATGTTAGACAAGCTAGCTGGTAGAGAATATTATTGCTTTTTGGATGGATATTCAGGATACAATCAGATTTATGTGGATCCAAAAGACCAACACAAGACAACCTTTACATGTCCTTTTGGTACCTTTGCCTTCCGAAGGATGCCATTTGGATTATGTAATGCACCTGCTACTTTTCAAAGATGTATGATGGCGATTTTCTGGGACATGATCGATGATTTCCTTGAGGTATTTATGGATGACTTCTCTGTATTTGGTGATAACTTTGAGGAGTGCTTGCGGAATTTGGAGAAGGTGTTAGTTAGATGCAAGGAAACTGATTTGGTTTTGAACTGGGAAAAATGTCACTTTATGGTTCGTGAAGGTATAGTGTTGGGACACAAGGTTTCGAGTTCAGGTTTGGAAGTTGATCGCGCAAAGATTGAGGTAATTAAAACTCTTCCCCCTCCAATTTCTGTTAAAGGGGTGAGAAGTTTCTTAGGTCATGCTGGTTTTTACCGACGTTTCATCAAGGATTTCTCCAAGATCTCTAAACCATTATGTAACTTACTTGAAAAGGACGCCAAATTCCTTTTTGATGAAGCTTGCATGATGGCCTTTCAACAGATTAAGGAGAAGCTTATCTCTGCACCTATTGTATTACCTCCTGATTGGAAGATTCCGTTTGAAGTTATGTGTGATGCTAGTGATCTTGCTATGGGTGCTGTTCTGGGACAACGAAAAGATAAGGTATTTCACTCCATCTACTACGCTAGTAAGGTCTTTACAAGTGCTCAAGTAAATTATACCGTAACTGAGAAAGAGTTACTAGCTGTAGTATATGCATTCGACAAATTTCGTTCCTATCTTCTTGGGGCGAAAGTTGTTGTTTTTACTGATCATTCTGCAATTAGATACCTTATGGAAAAGAAAGATGCTAAGCCGCGTTTAATCAGATGGGTGTTATTGTTGCAAGAGTTTGACTTAGAAATCCGAGATCGAAAGGGGTGTGAAAATCAGGTTGCAGATCATCTGTCACGTCTTGAAGGTTCAGAGCTTAATAATGATCCTGAGTTGGTTCGAGAAGAGTTTCCTGATGAGAGTTTATTTGCTATACATGATGGTACTCCGTGGTATGCTGACATTGTAAATCTTATTGTGAGTGGTAACTTTCCTCAAGGAGCCACATCACAAGACAAGAAAAGATTGATCCATCGTGCTAAACAGTTCTTTTGGGAGGATCCCTTCCTCTACAAAATGTGTAGTGATCAAATGGTGAGGAGATGCATACCTGAGAAAGAAGCTTGGGCAGTGGTTGCGGGTTGTCATGATTCGCCATACGGAGGACACTTCAAAGGAGACCGCACAGCTGCTAAGGTACTACAATCCGGTTTTTATTGGCCTACTTTACATAAGGATTGTCATGAGTATGTTCAGAAGTGTCATAGATGCCAGTTTACTGGTAATATATCTAAGAGGGATGAGATGCCGCGTAATAATGTGCTTGAAGTTGAGATATTTGATGTATGGGGTATTGATTTCATGGGTCCTTTTGTACCATCTAACGGAAATCTCTACATCCTACTAGCTGTTGATTACGTGTCTAAATGGGTAGAGGCTGTAGCTCTACCAACTAACGATTCGCGAGTAGTGATTAAATTCTTAAAATCACACATCTTCACTAGACATGGGACACCTCGAGTTATTATCAGTGATGGAGGTTCACACTTTGTGAACAAATATCTAAAGACAGTGTTAGAGAAGTATGGTGTGAGACATCGTGTATCTACCGCGTATCATCCACAAGCCAATGGTCAAGCTGAGGTCTCTAATCGAGAGGTAAAATCTATTCTGGAAAAGACTGTTGGCCCCACAAGGAAGGATTGGTCTATGAAGCTAGATGATGCGTTGTGGGCTTATCGTACTGCGTTTAAAACTCCAGTTGGTGCATCTCCGTATCGTATGGTTTTTGGTAAGGCTTGTCACTTGCCTCTTGAACTTGAATTAGGTGCATACTGGGCGATAGCGCAGTTGAATTTAGATCCTACTTTGGCCGGTGAGAATCGTTTGATGAAGCTGAATGAACTTGATGAGTTTAGATTACATGCCTATGAAAACGCGAAGCTGTACAAAGAAAACACGAAGAGGTGGCATGATAATCGTATCCGTGCAAAGACATTCGAAGTGGGACAGAGGGTCCTAAAATACAACTCCAAGTTCAGTAATTATCCGGGAAAGTTGAGATCAAAGTGGTCTGGTCCCTACATTGTGACCAAAGTTACGCCTCATGGAGCTATCGAGATTGAACATCCAACTGAACACCGCACCTTTATGGTGAACGGTCATCGTTTGAAAATCTATCATGGAGGCGAGGATACTAATCGCATGGTGGATCCACATCCGGGAGAGGTCATGTACCTCCTCGAAGCTGAATAGATGCGAGAGGTAACCCGTCGAGCTTAACGACGTTAAACAAAAGCCATTTCATTGTATATTAGTTTATTGCTTTCAGTTTTTCAATTCCTAGTGTATAATTCTAAGTTAGTGTCAAGTTTTAGTGTCTACTTTTAAAGAAATGAGAAGGGTATTGTGTTAATGGTACAGGAATCGAGTTTGGATTGCTTGGAGAAATTTTTTGGAAAATCAAAGGCTGGCGCGGACTACCCCCGCGGTGTACCCCCTATACCGTAGGGATGTACCGCGCCCCAAAAAAACCCGTACCACGGGTCTGTACCACGGGTTTTATCCAGAAGCAAGAAAAAAATGAAGCTGATAGCCGCGGTGCACCGCGCCCTATACCGCGCCTCAAAAACCCGTACCACGGGTTGTGTACCGCGGGTTTTTTGACGGAGTATGTGCGGACTACCCCATGCACCGCACCCCTACACCGCAGGGCAAAAACCCGTACCACGGGGTGCTAGCTCGGGGTCAAGACAGAAGCGAAAAAAATCAATAGCTGTTGCGCGCGGACTACCCCCGCGGACTACCCCCTGCACCGCAGGGATGCACCGCGGACTGGCGGTTTGTGAAGAATTCGAAGCCCAGTCAACTTCTAACCTTAAGGAGATAAACCCTAGCCTCTTCCACACGAATTTTCCAGCTCCCAACCCTATAAAAACACCTTGAAGCTTGATTAAACCTCTACAACAAACCCATTAACATCATCAAATCTCTCCTCCATCCTCCATAAACACATCCTCTACATCAAATTCACCATTAAACACAATCAAGATCATCAAGCTTTCAAGAGTTCTTCCAAGATTCATCAAGAAAACAACTTCCTTCATCTAATCCAAGCAAGAAACTCAAGTTATACCAAGTTTTCTTAACTTTATTCTATCCTTGGTATAAACTTGAGTTTGGGGTCAATTCAACCATGACAAACAGAACAGATGCTTTGGATTATAAGAGAAGGTGTTGTATCCTAGGGAAGAACAAGAGTTTGCCTGGTTCCACAATTGAAAAGGCCATCAATCTTGATGAGCCTACTGAAGAAACACAAGAGAAGGCACCTGCACCACCACAACACGGGAAATTAACAGCAAGGATGAGGGTATCATCAAAGCCTGAAGACAAGCTACAATTTCAAGTTCAAGGTTCTTCTTCTTCTCAAACTGATTCTGGAATTCCTCCATGGGCTCACAATTTGCAACAAGAGTTCGAACTTTTACGATTAGACATCGGAGCACTTTGGAAGGAAATTACACAGATTAAGTCAACACTGGAAGAGGTAACTTTATTCATGGATATTGATAATTATACTTCCCCTTTGGAGGAGGACACTATGGATCTTCATGGCCAGGTACCCCGTTCTAATTCTTCTTCTTCTTAATTGATGGTAGACACTAGTTAGGTAGTTTAGTTTAATTTTATTTCTTTATTGAGTCTTTTTCGAGTCGTGGGGACACGACTCACTTTTGAGTTTGGGGTGGGGTTCGTTGCCTCATCCCAATTTTTTGTGATTTACATGCTTTCAATAAAATTAATCTTAGGGTTGCGTGACTGTAGAGACTTTTAAATGCCCCCATCAAGCATGCTTTTCATGAATTAATGATAGAAAATAGTTGATTTTAGGAGTTAGTATAAACTGAACTTTGATTGCATGCAAACATGAGATAATTGATAGGGAGAATTAATGAACAATGCAAAAGAAGTAAACTTGTGCTTAAGGATAATAGGTGGTTTGTAGAACGTGAGATCTAAATGAGTAGAGAACCCACTTAGGTATGAACTAGAGACGAGTTGTGTAGATAGGAAAATGATAGAGGCAGTTCTTTGTTAGCCCTTTGAATCCTTTTTAGCTGTCTATCCCTGAATTAATTTTATCCTTCTTAGACAAATTCTTAGCCTTTAAAGCCTTTCTTTTGTCGCCACATTATAAGCCAATTTCCCTTTAGATTGTTAGGCATGACCATATGACCCGCACTTGAATCACGATCCTGAGACTTCCTGTCTTGAGCTTGAGTTTGGGGTGGTGGGTCCACCATATGGGAATTTATTGGGTTGGGATTTTTGAGCTTATCAATTGTGCTCGGTTATATATTTTGATGATTCACAAATTTATTGTATTGTAACCCTTTGCCGGGGTAATAGTGAATGGAAAAGAAGCTATAAAGCTAAAATCATGAATAGGCATGAAGAAAAATAGCATGATATCTCAACATTAAAGAGAGAGTCATAGCTATACAAAAGAAAAAATATATAAAGAAACAAAAAGTTATATGAAAAGAATATATATTTGGACCGGCAAAGTGGAAAATTTTAGGTGAATCATCCTTAGTGCTTATTGGGTTAACTTGGGGACGCTAATTAAGCGCGTTAATTGGGTTGAGTGAGAACGTTATTCGAGTGTAAACTCAAGCTCTTGGACAGTCTTGTTGATGGTAAGTGAGGAGAGAGCCAAAAGCTCACTTCAAATTTACCAAATATACATACCATACCGTCCTTCAGCCTATGCTAAAACCATAAAGTCCTCGTGATTTCTAGATGCACGGTGAGTTAATAGCGATTATTCTAAGTGGAACATTCAACACAAGTAAGGATCGAGGAACACCCTATAGCCACCATCTTGAGATAAGTAATAAGCGTAACCTTCTAGCATTGTGAAATTAATTTTGAATTGATATTGTTTTGTATTTGATTTTGCATGATAAGTGTAGGTGTATATTAATTCCTAGATTAGACTATATGAAATTTGTTTTAAGCTTTGCTTTGGGATTATTCACTAGTTTCTACCTTCTGCATTCACCTAAAAGATCCTTGTTTATTTTTATTTTGCTTTGTCGGGACGACAAAGGTTTGAGTTTGGGGTCTTGATGTCTCCCGTTTTGTTCTAATAATTAGCCCCTTGGAGACATCCTTTTAGGTGAATAAATGACTTGTTTGTTAGACTTTTAGGCCTATTTGATCATATTGCACTTTCTCCCCTTGGAAATTAACTATTTGCAGAATCTGAGCTTTTGTGCATAAATTTAACTGTTTTTAATGCAAAGTTAATAGGTTCTTGAAAGACCAATCCAAGGAGAAAAAGTGAGAATAAAGTCTTAGTGTATTTTAGAGTGTTAGGAAATGATTTCTAGTCGAGTTTCTATTTTTAGAGTACACTTTCCTATTTTGATTTCTTGATTTATTGATTTATTCTTTTTAAGCATATGCGGTTTAATTATTTATTTAATGTGAAGCTTTTAAAGATAAATGGTAATTACTTAGAGGCCAAGTCAAGATAAAGATGAAAGGAAATAAGATTTACATGGAAATAAGAAGATTTGGTAAAGATTTATTTAAAGGAGGAAAAGATAAAGATGCCTTTTGAAATCTGAAATCCAGCCACGTTTTAGGAATTAAATCATAATAAAAGATTGGCTAGGATTCTGGACGAATGGTCTGCACCAATAGAAAGAGCTTTCCAAGACAAGCAGTTTCATATATTGGAACTTCTCAAACGGATAAGTATTGAAAAAGATATGATCAAATCAAATCAGCAGCAAATCTTACCTTTCCTAGAATTTAGAGCTACGAATTTGAGAGTCTTTGACTTGTCCTCCACTCCAAGCAAAATTCGACCTAGACTCCTCCAACACCTATAAATACACCCCTTAACCTCCTACTTTCACACACTTCAGAGAATTACACAAGAGGCTTAAGGTTTACAAGTCAGAGCAAGAAGGCAAGGAGAAGCTAGTGCTGGAGGAGTCCTGTTCTTCCATCATCAGTCATCTTAACCTTTAGGTTCTTTATTTTCTTTCTGTAATTCGAAACTATGAATTCATTTATTTTAATTTTAGTTTTCCATTCCGTTATGAACTAATTTCTTAGTACTTGAGAATCGCTATATGGGTTGAACTTAATTCTGTTTAGTTTATGTTGTCTGAATTTGGGATTTAATAGTTTAAATTAGACTAGGTATTTTGTGTTGACTATTATTTTGTTTTAATCACTAATTTTGAAGTCATGAATCAAACTTAGCTCATAGTAATTAGGCTATTCCATATAGTGGCGTATGGATCACCTTGACGGGGGGTTTAATTACAGACTTAGATAATAGACGCATAGTATCCGTTATTGACCTTGACAGGCTTAACTAACCATGCAGCCAATGAGGTAAATTATTATTCATCTGAAAGTAGCTTATATTCACCCTGACGGGGTTTGTAATACCGTAGGATAGCTCTTAGGTCCACCCTGACGGGGGCTAGGAGATAGTAGAGTCCTGACTAGCATAATAATACCAGTTTAGTCCTGGGCACGCTTATTCATCTCATTCCTAAGTTGGGGAAACCGGAATACATTTCACAGTTCCGTCCCATTAGTTTGATTAACGCGTGCTACAAGATTTGTATGAAGGTTCTAGTGAATAGGATGCGCCCTATGCTAGAGAAGTGTATTGGTCCTTTTCAGAGTAGTTTTCTTCCGCGTCGATCGCCTATTGATAACGTGGTGTTAGTTAGCGAGGTAGATTTCCTTATAAGACACGCTAAAGGGAGGAAGAGTTTTATGGCAGTTAAAGTCGACTTGGCTAAGGCGTATGATAAATTAAGGTGGAGTTTCATTAAAGACTCACTAGAAGGCTTCGGGGTTCCTCCCATGTGGATATCGGTTATTATGTCGAGTTTGGAGGATAATGATTTACATGTACTTTGGAGGGGTTCAGCTTTGCCCCCAATACAAGCCAAAAGAGGAATTCGTCAGGGTGACCCTTTCTCACCCTACTTGTTTGTTCTGTGTATGGAGAGGTTGTCATTACTCATTCAAGATCTTGTGGAGAAGGGGGCTTGGACACCTATTCGACTGATATCAGGGGGGTTCCCATATCTCATATATTTTTTGCTGACGATTTAATGTTATTTGCAGAAGCTTCCATTGATAATTTCATGTTATTGCAGGAAACATTGAATCTATTTTGCCGAGATGCAAGCCAGACGATAAGCAAAGAAAAGTCGATTATATATTTTTTGAAAAATGTAGATGAGGAGGTGGCAGAGGCTATCACATTGCAAAGTGGGTTTCAGAGGAGCGAAGGGATTGGAAAGTATCTTGTGGTCAATATTCTATCAGGTGGAAGACCGAAGGGTTTCTTCGGGGAGCTTATCAATAATTTGCGTGGTAAATCAGCTAAATGGAAGGGCAACTCGTTATCTTTAGCAGGGCGTATAACGTTAGCACAATCGGTGCTCAGCGCCACTCCGATGTATATAATGCAAATTGAGAAGCTGCCAGGCTATGTTTGTGATGAAATAGATAGAATCCGACGAGATTTTATTTGGGGCTCTTTAGATAACCGGAGGCGTATTAATTGGGTGGCATGGGAAGATGTTTGTAAACCAAAGAAATTAGGAGGACTTGGGTTTCGCTTAGCTGAAGACATTAACAAGGCCCTCCTAGGTAAATTAGGATGGAACCTAGTACATAATAAGGTAACATTATGGCCCCATGTAATGCGCGAGAAGTATTTCAAGGCCACGCCTCTTCAGTATATAGTTAAACAAACGGATTCTCGGATGTGCCGAGCCATCGTGGAAGGTATTGCCGTAGTTAGACGGGGATCCCGATGGCTCGTAGGTAGTGGAGTCGATGTGGCTTTTTGGTTGGATTGGTGGATAGGGGACACTCCTCTTATTAATGATGTAATTGGGGTGATTAATAATGTGGACAAGGGGAAAAGAATTGCCGATTATGTGCGAGGTGATGGATCATGGGATTGGAATGCATTCCAGCATCTACTTCCCACATCTAAACTTCTCGAGATCACGTGCTTCACATTGAGACGAGGAGAGGATACATGGGATAAGCTCTCTTGGCTTTATGAGATCAGGGGAGAATATTCGGTAAGATCGTATTATTTAGATAATGTAACTAATGTGGCTAGTGCAGATTTTGATTGGGAGAAAGTATGGTGTCTAAGATGTCCGCAAAAAACGAGAGTTCTTGTATGGAGGGCGGTGAAGGAGCGCTTATCTACATGGGGTAATCTGGTAAAGAGGGGAGTAGAAGTGTCAGGACTTTGTGTATTCTGTGGGTGTGAGGAAGAAACGGCTAGTCACATTTTTCGGACCTGTGCTGTTATTAAGGGAGTATGGCAGATATGTAGGATGGAGGTAATTAGCGAAGGAGAGGGATGGATGGGTAGGAGGGCGGTACAGGGAGTGAACGAGGATAGATGGGATAATTTCGTAGCAGGTGGGGAGAGGGAAGTGCAGCTGCGAATTTCTGGACAGGGAGTACAGTAGAGTCACGGTCTTTTTTTATTGCAACAGCAGGTCCCTGGTTTTCTGCAGAATCAGGTCCGAAGAGCAGGTGAGCTACAGGGACGTCGTGATCAGGTTCTTGGCTCGCGCGCTTCAGTGCTTTAGCAAGGAACGGACATTGGCAGTCGTGTTACTCAGGTCCTGCGTGAGGATTCAGCAGGCAACTTACACAACAGCGAACTCAACAATATGCAATGGTGGATGCGAAACATTTCAGTTAATAAGTTATTTGCCGGGATTAGCTGGAACGTTCTTTTCGGAGCAATTATAGAAACCATCTGGAGTGAGAGGAATCGAATAGTCTTTAATGGAGGGGAGCCGCCCAATGTGTTGGGAATCGTTAGGAGAGCAAAATATCTGGAGGTTACTTATAGTAAGGCGTGGGGTCGCTTACCGGGGAAGATGCATTTGAGCAAGTCAAGAGTGTCTCTTGTAGGGTGGACGAAACCAAGGAAATAATTCAAGCTTAATACGGACGAGAGCTTTAGTAGAAGGTATAATAAGGGTGGCGGAGGTGGTGTGATCAGAGAAAGAAACAGATATTTGGTGTGCGGATTCACCATAGGAATTAATCACACTTTTCCGGTGGTGATAGACCTAATAGCTTTAAGCTAAGGACTTAAGATGGCTGAGGGTTTGGGGATACGTGAACTTGAGATAGAGGTTGACTCTTGGGAGGCCGTGGAAGCCATCGAGATGATTGAAAATGGACGAGGACCAGGGGCACAGTGGATATACCATATTAGATCAGTTCTAGCACGGAACACGGGTTTTAGTTTGAGCGGCGTCTATAGAGAGGCTAATTCTTGCGCGGACTGGTTGGCGCGAACGGGAATGAGGATAGATGGAACTTGCGAGTGGCTGAGGGAACCCCCAGAAGGAGTTTGGACACTTATAGTTAAGGATTTGCTAGGTTGGAAGATGCCACAGATTACGTATAATCATGATTTGATCGATGGTGTTCTAGATTAGGCATTTTGTGTTTTTTTCACGATCCTAAGGGATCTCCTCTGTAATTAAAAAAAGGTTTCGACCCACAACATGTTTCAGATGGTCCTTACGGCCAACATTTGCACGTTTTATAAGTGGTCCAATGGTGAACTAAAACAAACATTAAATCTCTGCTACACTGGCCTTATCCCCTTAGAGGTAAAATTTAGCCTAGTCAATCACATAAATATTTTAGTATATACTTAATTGTTAGATAAAATTAACTATTTTAATTACATATTTGATTCCTACGCGATCCATCAAAAGATACTGGATTTGTAGGTTGTGCATTCTCAAGCAACATGGTACAGATTTTGAAGAATCTAGGCGACTCATGGACCCACGAGGTAAGCAAATTGATCTTGTAGATTATTTAAATATCACGTTCGATATACTCAATGAAACCCTTACTATGGGTTGATATTTATGTCAGTAATGACATTGAAGGTGCAAAACTGGATACTTGAAGAAATACCGGGACTTATAACCGATTTTCTAATATCTCTAGATGATCGCTTTCTCTACTTGTCAAGCTGGCTTCACGGTAATATTAGACAACATAGATAGTCGTAAGAATCCTAAGTTGACTGGTCAAGTATGGGTTGGTGTATTGATTTGAAAAGGGAAGTCTTGTATTTGTTGAGGTTGAAGATGGTACTACATTCTAGTTTGATGTCCAGATTTGATTTTGTTTAAGTTAATTGTTATATTGCACTACAAGAAATAGTAGCATTAGCGGGGAAGCTATTGCGGCAACAACTAAAAGGCCTCTAATGATATTTTTAAAAACCAAAATGGCCTCTAATTATATTTTTAGCGGCAATGTTTGCCGCTAAAGATAAAGTTAATAGAGGCAAAAACAAATAATTTGCTACTAAAGGTATTTTTAGCGAGAAACTTATAGAGGCGACAAATAACGACTATTAGCGGCAAAATTAAGATTTTTAGTGTTAAATTTTTTGCCGCTATAGATACTATTTCTTGAAGTGTTGGTCCTTATATTATGAAAAAATTGCACTATAGGTCCTTATAGTAATTTTTTGAGTTAACTGCACTATAGGTATATTTAACTTTTTTGAGTTTAGGATTTTTCATATGTACAAGTGTAGAATTGATGGAAATAAATGAACAATGCATAAGGGATTTTCATATATCTTTTAGAGTTTAAAGATAATTATCTAGATACAATTTTACAACTATTAAGTTAATTTTGAAAAGCTAGGGGGCCAAGTGATGAAAATTCTGAAAACTTGGGGAGCATAAGGTATTAGAATAATGTCTTTTATGAGGGTCAAGAATAGATTTCAAACCGATTGTTTAGGAACCATGTAGGTACTTATATCATGCAAAAATTACAGTATATGCCTTATCGTAATATTTTTAGTTAATTGCCATATAGGTCCTAATATTATGTAAAAATTGCATCATGATGTTTTATGTGTTTTTTTCTAGGAATCAATTGAGAGGAGGGCCTCAAATTATACAGTTGAGTTTAGATGGAAAACGCTATACGCTACAAACTCACTTTATAGTGAATAACAATGCTACCCTGAGATCATAGAGAAAGGTGGTCATATTTTACAAATCGACGTTTACTTTAACGCTAAACCTGATAGCCCTTCTTTAGCACATGAAATGCAATATCCTGGTGGGGTGATTGTACTTTCGACATATGGATTTAAGCACCACCATATTAAATCAATAATAGCTAAATTACATTTGTATAAAAATAATATTTTTAATATTTTTAATATTTTTTAATATTATTCATCAAGAACAAAATAATTAAGTTAACTCATTTTATAATGAGAATTTTGTAAAACTAGATGATAATATATTTTTGAGTAAATACCTCGTTTACCCTATGAAGTTTAGTCGTCGTGACAGTTTGCCTCCTACTATATTTTTTGGTACTCGATGCCTCTTAGGTATCATTTTCGTGATCTGATGCCCCTTAAGTTTAATTTTCGTGATTGTATGCCCCTTAAGTTTCATTTTCGTGACTGGATGCCCCTTAAGATTTATTTTCATAACTCTGGAGAAATTAAATGATGCCTATTCGTTATGGAGTAAGTGGATGCCCCTTAACATATGGTCATTTAAATATAAAAATAACTATATTAAATATCACGAAAGGGGCATCTAGAAAGGGGCAACCAGTATGGGGGTCTGTTTACATTTTCGTGATATTTAAATGACACTTATATTGTTAAAGGACATCCAGTCACGACAATGAAACTTAAGGGGCATCCGATCACGAAAATATAGTAGGGGGCAAATTATCACGACGATCAAACTTTAGGGGGTAAACGAGGTATTTACTCTATATTTTTAGAGTATATATATATATATATATATATATATATATATATATATATATATATATATATATATATATATATATATTACTTTTTTTGGTTCACCCTTATATCACCTATTATGTGAAAGTTTTAAACACTAATCATAAAGTTTCTCTTTCCTAATTAACTTTGTTTCATTATTTAATGTCATATAAGGTGACACACACTACTACGCACGCTATCTTTAGCGAGGAGACCTTTAGGGAGGACATGGATGTCCTCCCTAAAGATAGCATCTTCTGCGAGGACTTTAATTGGAGAGGACATTTGTTGTCGCCTATATGGGGTCAGATTATCGGGGAAGAAAAAGAAATAAAAAATTACTTCAGTCCTTGCAAGAGATACTATCTTTCGCGACGACATTATTGTCTTCGCCATTCTGTATCTTTTGCAAGGACATTTCATGTCTTTAGCGAGGACATTTTTCTCGCTAAAAAATGTCTTATATAAATAGATCATCAGGCAGAACACCATTAATGGTGAGTTATATAAAAAAAAACAAAGCTCTTAAATGCTCCCAATCTTTTTTCCCATCCACAAATATTGATCGTGTCCATCATTAACGAAATTTCTCTACTAAATCGCACACGTATGGGTCCCATTCCCAGTCAAAATTAACCATCACACTCTCCAAAATTAGGTATTTTCTAAATTTTAATATTTTTAATTTTTTTTATAATATGTAATTATTGTATTATGTTTTGATTATATATATTCAATGTTTATTAGTAGGTGTATTTTATGTGTTATAATGTATATTTTTTGGATATAATTGTTATTATTGAAAATTGTTTAATTGTAACTTAATTTAGATAATGAACTCGGTTATGGACAAGAGTTGGATTAAATATGATAATTTCGTTATGTGAGAATATATACCGGGTATAATGGAATTTATTAATTTTGTGAAAGACCACGTGGATATATGCGGTAAAATATTTTGTTTGTGTAATCATTATTTCAATAATAGAAAATTTCATATTAACGATGTTAGAGCAGAACTTTTTAAATGGGGGTTTTGGTCAGCGTACGAGGCTTGGACGAGTCACGGGGAAAAAAAGTAATTCCCGTGAATGACTAAATTGTATATAACGAGATGGGTGACGAGAATCTTATTGGATGGGGTCGTGGGTGTTTCGACGTTTTGTTCAAAAAAATGGAGAAAGAGTTGTATACCGGTTCTACTATGAGGGGTTCCTTGGATTTCATAACCAAGTTAATGCATGTGAAAGTGAAGAACAAGTAGACAGACACCTCTTTTACTGCACTTTTTCAATTATTGGGTCATTTTTCGTAGAAGGTCATACTCGAACTTCTTCTTATGCGAGTGCAATAGAAAGATGAAAAGTTTGGGCATGGGATATATCACGATCGATGTGTGTTTGAATATTTGTCTTTTGTATTATAAGAAGAATGAAAATATGGAGATATGTCCAGTATGCGTTGAATCAAGTTTGGATCCGAATAAGGGAAAGAAAATGCCACATAAGAAACTGTGTTATTTTTTAAATGCGCCATGGTTGCAAAGAATGTATGTTTCGAGGCACACTGCCAAAGATACAATTTGGCACCATACCGGAAAGAGTACAAACGAAGATGTGTTGCGTCATCCAATTGATGGTACTAGTTGGAAAACATTTGACGAGAGGAATACCGAGTTTACTAGTGAACTAAGAAATGTACGCCTTGGTTTGGGCATTTATGGTTTTTGTCCCTTCTTCATGAAAAACAACTCATATAGCATATGGTCGGTAATATTGACAATCTACAACTTGCCGCCTTGGTTATGCATAAAGAATTTACCTTTAAGCTTACTTTGTTGATACCAGGTCCTCGTTCACTTGTAAAGGACATGGATGAATTTCAATGTCCTCTTATAAAAGAGTTGGAAATGTTATGGGGCACATGGATCATTACATACAATGCACATATGAAGGAGGAATTTGTATTGAAGTTTGTTTATTGTTTAGGATTAATGATTACCCAGTAAATTATATACTTCAGGATGGCCGGGTCAACGTTACTTAACGTGCCAAAATGCATGGATTCTACTCTGTCTGTGTGGCTGAATAAGGAGTTGTTTATCTTGATCACAGATGGTGGTTACCTATTAACTATCGTTTAGGAAATTCGTATCTTCATACATGATAGTTGTAATATGGCCCCGCCTAGGATCTATCGCCATGTTGATATTTGGACGTAGTTAGATAGGTTGCCTATTGTGTTTTCTAGTAAACACGAGGATTTAGGTGGTAAGGTTACAAAGAAAACAGGTCCCCATGAGTTTGATTGGAAGAAAAAGAATAATTTTTATCGTTTACCATATTGGTCAGAAAATTTGTTGAAACATAACATCAAATTTGTTGAAACATTTTTCTCAATGTTATGCATTGTGGGAAAAATGTTTGTGATAGTTTGCTCAGTACAATGGTTAATTTAGATGGGAATATCAACAAAGATAATGTGAAAGCAAGAAAATATTTGAAAGATATAGGTATCAAAAAAGATTTGTGGTTGTTTGATACCCGGGGAAAATGATACTACCAAGCGCAAAGTATGCGCTGACACCTGATAAGCAACGTGTGTTTTGGATTGGTTGAAGGTGCAAAATTTTCCCAACGGATTCTCTTCTAGTTTGCAGAACAACGTTTTTGGGGTGATTTTGGGAATATCATTGGTATGAAATCCCATGACTGTCATATACTAATGCAATTTTTTGTGACTAGTATTCTAGGGCTAATTGACAATAAATCGACAAGATATTCGTTTATTGGTTTGTGCAACGTAATCAGAGATGTGTGTAAAAAGAACTTAAGTAAGACCAAAACTTGAACTGGGAAAGTCTGTAGTGGTCAAGCTTATGTGCAAGTTGGAGATGATTTTTCCTCTTTCTCTTTTTTTACATAATGGTTCACCTTGTCGTTCACTTGTAGGAGAAGCTAAAGTTAGGAGGTCCTGTTAAAATGCGCTGGATGTACCCGTTTGAGAGATACTCAAAATATATATGCAGAATTCGGCCAGAGGATTCAATCGGTGATGAATCTGTTATAGAGGAACATCTAATTTTATATCTCGGTACCTTCAAGAATAAAGTAAAAAATTCAACAACCCAGGTAGATACGGTGAGAGTATTCTTGAAACCAAATAAATATATGTGTTTAAGATCCAGTGCAAGCCGATCGGCAAATCAAAGTTTTGTAATTTATCATTCAAAGAGAAGAACATATCAATTGGTAAATCTTTCTTAATTGCAACGATATCCAAGGCTATATGATGTAAGTAATGTGATTTTAAAACATTTCATGAAATATCTAATTTATGAATGCTAACACTATTATTTTTGTTTATGGAACACAAGTCCACGCTACTGCTCCTTATTATAGAGACAAATAACTGAGAGCATTTTCACCGATGGTTAATGAGAAAGATAATTAAGTTCCTAATTTTTTCCATATACTTTGTCTTTATTACAACTAAAAACTGGTTTTGTGGATAGATACATTAATGCGCAAAACTGGTGATCCACTTGCTACAAATGAAATGGTTTTGTTATACAACATTTCAAATGGACCCGTATATAGATATTATTCTTGTGTTGTGAATGGGGTCAAATAGGTTACTCGTGACAAAGGAGAAAAGAGAGTAACTCAGGTTTACAGAATTTGTACTATCATAGGTAAATAAACTTTTTATTATGAGTTAGTCAAAATTATGAAGGGGGAATTCATTGGTGGGTGTTCAGTTGTGTTGTTCGAGTGTAAACGGAATAACACCGACAAGAAAATGAAAAAGAGGAAACCGAAACATGGGGCAACAATGATCAACACAAATTCTTTATGGTGGAGTGAATAACCCTACATTTCAGCAACTCAAGTAAAAATGGTGTTTTATATCGATGAAATTTATGCAAGTAAGACGCAAATAGGGTGGATATTTGTAGGGAAAGTGAATGACAGACACAGATGGAGCTCCGATTTATGGGGTGTAGAAGCGATATCCACTGTCTGGATCCGATCATGATTATTTAGTAAATATGAACTTTGACTCTAAATACCTGTTATTATAGTTGACTACTGGTCAAGGGATAGAGATTGATTTTTCCATGTTTAACCTTGTATACGAGAACTTGATTGAAGTCGATGACGAAGTACATAATGACACGTCGGATGAGTACAAGACTAACGAGGAAACAATATTTATCGATAGTGATGACAATAACATAAGCGTTGATGATGGGTATGAGACTAATTAGATTTTTGAGAGAGTTTATCATTTTGTAATAATATCAAAATAATTTACATGTGTTTTTTTAATTTTGGAATTTTATTGGTGTTATTGTGTTAAATTTATATATATATATATATATATATATATATATATATATATATTTATATATATATTAGTGTTGTGTTATGGTATTTGAAAAGGAAAAATTAACTCGTGATGTCAACCTAATTGTTCTTATTATAGACTCTTGGGAGACATCATTTTTTATGTTTCTTTGAATATTTTGATAGACTTTTGGGCTAAATATGCAATAATCCGAATTTCTTCTTTTATTTCTAGTATTTTTAATTTATTAAAATTTTGCGCGTAATCTTGTGTATTTTAGTGAAAAGATTGTAGGTTTTGAATATTAGCTAGGAGAGTAATCCGAGAAGAAAGTCAAAGATCGTGATATGGAGTCAAAGTTTGAAGATAAATCCCGAAAAGAATTATATTTTGGAGCTGCAAATCTGGAAAACAGGCCAAATATTACTGATTTCAAGGCACTTACGAGTTGATTTAGCCGCTGACCTTTGAAGAGATTATGTTCCTTATCGAGTTACGGAAATTTAGCAAGTGATTTGAGGTCAGTCGGAGTTATAGGGAGAGATAAGTTTGGGATATCTTCTGAGTTTGGGGCTAAGGCCTGTAGCTATCGGAGTTTCACTCTTCTCTTCACCGGAATTGGAATCTACTTCACTAGATGGAACTCGTAATCATTCGATTCCGTCCGAATCATCTCCTACTCCTCCTCCTTCTCCTCCTTCATTGTCCTTGGTCCTTTTTACATAGCAAAGCTACCGGTAGGTCGGTCGCCCTCTAGCCAGTGACTAGCTCCGCTATGGAGTGTACCCGAGAAAAATGCAGCAATCATTAGGCTAAAATTTGTGACGAATGGACTTCGAGATGTGGACGTAGCATAAACATCCAAAGGCCCGGAGAGTTAACGAATCGGCTAGAGCCGTTTTAGTGGAGGTGATGCAGCAGTTACGAGAGTTTAGGCTTAGAAAATGGACTTGGGCTTTTAAGTTCTAACTTAAATCTTAAGTAAAAGCCTAATCCGTTTTGGACCTTATAAAAGGAGCTTTTGACTTCAATTTTTCATAAAACTCATTATTCAGAAGAAAAAGCATCGGAGAGAAGTCAACGAAGGAAGCAGAAGAAAGCTGAAGAGCTGGAGAGTGTCTATATCTCCATTGACAGCCGAATCTAATTCCGGAAATTAGGTTTTTCTTATTTTTATTTCTGTAAAACACTATGAGACTTATTTCTTTTAATTTCGTTTTATTTCAATTAGCATGAGCTAATTCCTTGTAGTACTTGAGAATGCATAACGGGTGAATCCCTATTCTGTTGAATTTCATATGTTTGAATTTGGATTTTAATTAATTAAATCGAATTAGGTCTTTTACATTTTTCTGTAATTTGTTATTATTTACTGTTCTAAGAGTCATGAACTAATAACAGGTTTTAGTATCTAAGCTATTCCACATAGTGGCGTGTGGATCATCTTGACGGGGGGTTTAGGTGTAGAATTAATTACAGAATATAAAATATAAACTATTTGACTTTGACGAGCGTAGTTAATTTTATGGTCAATGAGGTAATTTAGCTTAATCATTTGAAAGTGGATCATATTTACCCTGACAGGACTAGTGACACTCTAGAATAGCCTTGTAGTCCACCCTGACGGGGGTACAAGGATTATTGAATCCCGACCAATGTCAATTGACCAATTTGACCCTTAAACAACATATGTTATGAAACAGAATTAGGAGGATCACTTGCGTTTCTCAAGTATTGCCTTCTCATATTTGCGTCTTACCTTCATTTACTTGCGTCTTATTATTTATTTTCATTTTTTACTTTAGTCTTTTCACACTTAGAATTAGTAAAAACCAACCAATCATATTAAAACCATTTACTGCTTTCATAAGTGCAATCATTCATTAATCGATAAGCATTGTAGTTAACCATACCGTCCTTGCGAACGACCCTGTTATCACTATTATTACTTGGGACAACCGTACACTTGCGGTTGTGGTTCACTTACTTATTGCATTATTTTTAGAACACACAAAGAACCACCAAGTTTTTGGCGCCGCTGCCGGGGACGATAGCGTGTGATTACGGTGTTTATCCTTTAGTGATAGTTGCATTTATTTTTATCAGTTTTACGCTTTTTGTTTGTTCATCTTTTTCAGGTTTTTAGGTTTGGTGTATGCGAAGGAGACTCTTTAAGGATCTAGAGCCATCACCTCCGATGCTTAATAATCCAGAATCATTAATCTGACTTGCTAACAAGAGAAAGAAAGAACAAGAAGCTAGAGAAGTAGAAGAACTAGCAAACAGAATGAATAATATTAATCTTAATAACTAAGGGAACCCAGGAGTTCAGCTAGATGTAAATGGTCAGCCAATAGCGCCTCCAGGAATTCCTAATCTTCCGGTCCCACCTGTCATTCCTAATCCTCCAGTCCAAGTTCAAATAGTCAACCCATGGTTTCTTACCGGTCCAGTACCAGAACCATTCCTTGCCCCTCTTCTTGGGATTGGCCCAGCTGATATCGATGTTCCGAGATTCCGTCCAGATTCGGGTATGCTAGCTCAATTTCAGAATTTCGGAAACTTTCGTGGCAAGCTGGGAGAAGACCCACTTCGCGCGGTACAAAAATATATGCAGATTTGTGATTCATACATCACGCAAGGGGTAACAAGGGAGCAAATGTATTATGCTACATTCAGATTTTTCTTAATAGATGGAGCGAGTGATTGGCATGATTCGCAAGAATCAGGGAAGATTACGAATTGGGAGCAGTTACAGGCTGCGTTTTTCGACAGATATTATCCGTCCAACATGAGGTTAGATGCTCAACTTGAGTTAACACATTTCACACAAGAATACGATGAAGCGTTGGGTAGAAGTTGGTCGAGATTTTAGAAATGTTTACGAAGAGTCCCTAATCATAACCTTTCAGAACAACAACAATTGAAAATTTTCTATAATGGTCTTGAGGGGAGTTCGCGAAAAGATTTAGATTTGTTGTGTGGTGGTGTGTTTTTACGAGTTCAACCTGCGTATGCGAGAATTATTTTGGATAGAACAGTTGATAATGAAGTGGGATGGAATACCGTAAGAACACCAGTTAAAGGAGGAGTTAATAATGTCAACATTGAAGAAAAGTTCAACTCCTTAGAGAACAAGATACAAACCACACGAGAATAACAGCTGAGACAACTTACTTTAGCCGTGAAAGAGGGTTTTTAGAATAAAAGAGCAAAGGTAAAGGTTGCACAAGAGATGTATGGATGTGAGTATTGTGGTGTGAATGATCACGATTGGGAGAACTGTCAGAATAATCAAGTGTCCGTGATGTTTGTCTCCAATAGAGGAAACTTTAATTCGAGTGGTAATGGATATCAGCCTAACAGAAACCATCATGGGTTTCAATATTCAAATCCTAATGGGGCAGCCAATCCTACATACGCATATCAGCCGCTTCCCCAAGGTAACAACTTCAATCCAAGACCACATAATAATTATCAAGGAGGAAAGAATCAAGGGAATTATGTTCAGAGACAAGCTCCTCAAGACAGTTATAATGAAACCATGAACCAAAAAGCCTTACCCGCTCAACCACAAGAAGGTGTACTTAGCCTTCAGAAAACCGTTGAGAACTTAATTGCTCTCCAGACGCAAGCTATCCAGAATCAACAAGCGTCTGACACAAATATTAAACCATTAGAGAATCAGATGGCTCAAATCACAAAACAACTAAATCAGCGTCCACAAGGACAACTCCCTAGTGACACAGAGAATCCGAGACAACATGAAGATTGCAAATCTGTTACTCTTAGAAGTGGTATAACCTCCCTCCACCTCCTTTTCCAGTTATGAAAGAGAAAGAAGTTCCAAGAAAAGAAAAGGATGTGATTGAGAAAGAGAAAGATGTTGAGGTTGAAGTGATAGAGAGGCCGATTGAGATTCCAAAGAAGAAAGATGATGTTATAAGTAATCGCCCTCCTACACCATTTCCATCTCGAGTTCAGAAAAAGGGTGATTTTGCCAATTATCAAAAGTTCTTTAACAGAGTGAGAGGCCTTTACATTCCGTTGTTAGAAGCCATCCGAGAATTTCCCAAGTATATGAAGTTTTTGAAGAGGGCCCTCACTAACAAAAGGCCATATTATGATAATGAGATGATTGGTCTTCCTGAAGAATGTAGTGCTATTTGTCAAAGTAAATTGCCTCCAAAGTTGCTTGATCCTGGGAATTTCACAATTTCGATATCGATTGGAGAAGAATGGAAAGGTAAAGCACTATGTGATTTGGGTGCAAGCATCAATCTTATGCCCAAATCGATTTTTGATAAGCTGAAAATTAGAGAAGCAAGACCTACTTCTATGGTCTTGCAAATGGCGAATCGATCTCTTGCACATTCGGAAGGCCGAATTGAAGATGTCCTCGTTAAGACAGGTACGTTAGTATTTCCAGTCGGAAGACCATTCCTAGCCACGGGGCGTACATTGATTGATGTAGAAAACGGCGAATTGACGATGAGAATCCAAGATGAGGAAGTCAAATTTAATGTATTCCGAGCTATTAAGTTTCCAGATTCTCAAGAAGATTATTTCGAATGGATGTAGTTGAGCATGCCACACAAGAGGTATATAATGAATTTACTTATGATGATATCTTGCAGGCAGCTCTAACTATTGATGCACCTGAGTTCATGGAAGAGCTTGTCGAAACAGTGGCGGCTCTTAATTCTGAGAATCCAAAGTATAGGCGTCTGGCCTATGAACCTGTGAGAGAACCGGGGGAGATTATTCCTAAAAAGAAGCCTTCAACTGAATCTCCTCCGGAATTGGAAGAAAAGCCATTACCAGCACACTTGAGGTATGCGTATTTAGGTACTAATGAAACTCTACCTGTTATTGTTTTAGCAAATTTAACAGGTCCTCAAGAAGATAAACTGTTGCGTGTGTTAAGAGACAACAAAGAGGCGATAGGGTGGACAATTGCTGACATCAAAGGCATTAGTCCCTCCTAATTCCAACACAAAATCATACTTGAAGACGATAAGGAACGCTCAAGGTCAAAGGAGATTAATGTCCGCTATGAAGGAGGTAGTGAAGAAGGAAGTTATCAAGCTGTTAGACGCGGGGATTATTTATCCCATCTCGAGTAGTGAATGGGTGAGCCCAGTTCAGTGTGTTCCGAAGAAAGGAGGAATCCCAACAATCCCAACAGGAATCCCAAAATGAAGCAATTCCTTCAAGAACGGTAGTTGGTTGGAGAGTTTGTATGGATTATCGTAAACTGAACAAGGCCACCAGGAAATATCACTTCCCCTTTCCCTTCAATGATCAAATGTTAGATAAATTGGCTGGTAGAGAGTACTACTGTTTCTTAGATGGTTATTCTGGGTATAATCAGATATATGTGGCTCCAGAAGATCAGCATAAAACAACATTTACATGTCCCTTTGGTACTTTTGCATATCGTAGAATGCCATTTGGGTTGTGTAATGCACCTGCTACCTTTCAAAGGTGTATGATGGCCATCTTCTGGAATATGATCGATAATTTTCTTGAATTTTTTATGGACGATTTCTCCGTGTTTGGTGATGATTTTGATAAATGTTTAGATAACTTGGAGAAAGTGTTAATCAGATGCAAGGAAACAGATTTGGTCTTAAACTGGGAGAAGTGTCATTTCCTGGTTCGTGAAGGTATAGTTATGGGTCACAAGGTTTCAAGTGCTGGGTTAAAGGTTGATAGAGCGAAGATAGAGGTAATTAAAACTCTTCCCCCTCCTGTTTCTGTTAAAGGGGTAAGAAGTTTTCTTGGCCATGCTGGATTTTATAGGCGTTTCATTAAAGACTTTTCTAAGATTGCTAAACCGCTATGCAACTTACTTGAAAAGGACTCCAAATTCCTTTTTGATGAAGCTTGTTTAGCGGCCTTTCAAGCAATCAAAGAAAAGCTCATTTCTGCTCCTATAGTATTACCTTCAGATTGGAGTTTGCCTTTTGAAGTTATGTGTGATGCGAGTGATTTGTGTATGGGAGCTGTGTTGGGACAGAGAAAAGATAAGATATTTCATTTGATTATTATGCTAGTAAAACTTTCAATGGTGCTCAAGTTAATTATACAGTTACAGAGAAGGAGTTACTAGCAGTTGTGTATTCATTCGATAAGTTTCGCACTTATCTTCTTGGAGCGAAAGTTATTGTTTATACAGATCATTCAGCGATTAGATATCTTATGGAAAAGAAGGATGCTAAATCGAGATTAATCAGATGGGTTTTATTGCTTCAAGAATTCGATTTAGAGATTAAAGATAAAAAGGGTTGTGAGAATCAGGTTGCTGATCATCTATCGCGTCTTGAAGGTTCAAAACAAATGGTGGAACTGAAGTAGTTAGAGAAGAGTTTCCTGACGAGAGTTTATTTGCTGTTCGTGATTATGAAGCCCCTTGGTATGCAAACCTTGCGAATTTAGTTGTAAGTGGTTCTTTTCCTGAAGGATCCACTTATCAAGACAGAAAGAGGTTAGCTCACCGTGCTAGACAATTCTTTTGGGAGGATCCTTTCCTCTATAAAGTATGTGCTGACCAAATGGTAAGAAGATGTGTAGCCAAGGAAGAAATAGAAGCAATTATAGCTGGATGTCATGATTCACTCTACGGGGGACACTTCAAGGGAGATAGAATTGCTGCTAAGGTATTCCAATCCGGTTTTTACTGGCCTACTCTTGTAAAAGATTGTCATGATTATGTGAAGAAATGTGTGAGATGCCAGTTTACTGGAAACATATCCAAGAGAGATGAGATGCCACGTAATAATGTGTTGGAAGTTGAAATATTCGATGTTTGGGGCACAGATTTTATGGGTTTGTTCGTTCCTTCAAATGATAACCTCTACATCTTATTAGCTGTTGATTACGTGTCTAAAGGGGTAGAAGCTGTGGCTTTACCAACCAATGATTCACGAGTGGTGATTAAGTTCTTGAAATCACATATTTTCACTAGACACAGCACACCTAGAGTGATTATTAGCGATGGAGGATCTCATTTCGTTAATAAGTATTTGAAGGCTGTTCTAGAGAAGTATGGAGTAAGACACCGTGTATCTACTGCATATCATCCACAATCCAATGGTCAAGCTGAAGTTTCAAATCGTGAAGTAAAATCAATCATAGAGAAGACTGTTGGTCCTACAAGAAGAGATTGGTCAATGAAGTTAGATGACGCGTTGTGGGTCTATCGTACTGCGTTCAAAACTCCAGTTGGTTCATCTCCATATCGTATGGTGTATGGTAAGGCTTGTCACGTACCTCTTGAGCTTGAACTGGGTACCTATTGGGCAATTGCGCAGTTGAACTTAGATCCTACTTTAGCCGAAGAGAATCGTATGAAGAAGCTTAACGAACTTGACGAATTCTGATTGAATGCCTATGAAAATTCTAAACTCTACAAAGAAAACACTAAGAAATGGCATGACAATCGGATTCGTGTGAAGAACTTTGAAGTGGGACAAAAAGTATTGAAGTATAATTCAAAGTTCAGCAATTATCCGGGTAAGTTAAGGTCTAAGTGGTCGGGTCCATACATTGTGACCAAAGTTACACCTCATGGGGCGATAGAAATAGAACATCCACTCGAGAACCGCACCTTCATGGTGAACGGTCATCGTTTAAAGATATACCATGGAGGTGAAGATACCAACCGCTTGGAAGATCCACATCCCGGGGAGGTCATGTATCTCCTCGAGACTCCTTAGAAGCGTGAGGTAACCCGTCGAGCTTAACGACGTTAAACAAAAGCCAATTCATTATATATTAGTTTGAGTTTTTAATTTTTGTAATTTAAAATAGTTTGATTTTCATAATTTTAGTGTTTATTAGTAAGAAATGAGGAAGGGTAGTTGTTTTTGATGATTTCAGGGGTAAAAAGGTCACGAGTTTTGGGTCGAAAGGGCGAAAATTGAATAAAATTGGGTGATGTTCCAAGGGCAAAACCGGGAACCCGGTTTCGAGAGCTAGAAATTCTGAATTTTCTGACCCAGTGTTTTGGGTCCCGCCAATTGATGTGTCACCACCGACGTCTTCATTCGCGCCATCGACGGAAACCGGGAACCCGGTTTCGCACAAATCGGGAACCCGGTTGTGGAGATGTGAATTTTCGAACTTTCTGACCCAGCGTTCTGGGTCCCGCCATAAGCTGCGTCACCATCTGCGTGTCACTTCGCGAAGTCGACTAAAACTGGGAACCCGGGTTCGCACAAACCGGGAACCCGGTTTCGAAGAGTGATTCTCTGACCCGGCGTTTTGGGGTCCAGCCAATTCTTGCGTTTTGAGGTAAAAAATTTAATAAATATATAAATTATGTAATTGTTTTCGCGCTGACACAGCGACGCGAACCGAGAACCCGGTTTCCACTGTGATGAGGCCGTTTTTGCCTTTTTGACCTAGTTTTTTTAGCCTCGTCTGCAAGTTTTTACCAAAAACGCACCCACACCTTTCCCACCTCCGAATATCATCATTAATACCTATAAATATCATCAAATCCTACCCTCTTTCACCATATAAACACAAAATTAACTCACCTCTTCTCCAAAATATCATCAAATCCTTAGTTTTTCACCAAGATTGTTCTTCACCCAATCCTAAAATTAAACCCAATTCTTTCTTCTCCCACACAAATAAACCATTACCCATCTCATATTCCACCTTAATCTTCAATTCCTAAGCCTCAAAACATCAAAGTTCTAAGCTTTTCTCTAGCTTCTCGCTATTTGAAGTTTTGAGTTTGGGGTGGAAAGAGATGACTAACAGAACCGGTGATTTCCGAAGAACTGCTCCTAGAAAGAAAATCACTATTGGTGGTACTCAAGAACAAGCTATTGAGATTCCTGATTCGCGTCCTAAATGCAAGATTGAAGAAGTTGCGCTTGCTCCCAAGAGACAAGAAATCACAGGTCAGAAGAGAAGATTAATTGTTGATCAAAAAAGTGAGGAAGAACATGAAGATGAGATTGAGAAAGAAATTGAGGATGAGAGCGAACAAGAAGTTCCGGAAGTACCACTTCAACATAAACCCCCGCGAAGAAAGATGTGTGCTCACAAGCCAAAGAGGGTTTATACTTCTTGGAATGATCAGGTTCGTGAAAGAATTGAATTTTTGAAGTTTGGCGAGGAGATGGACTTTCCTAAGGGTATTATGAGTAGTGCTCATAAAGAATATGCTTTTTCTTGTGACAAGTTTGGTTGGAAAGAATTGCGAGAAAGGAAGCTTGAGTTTATTCCTACTTTTGTGCGAGAATTTTATGAAGGTTTAGCCCTTTCCCGTGAGGCAATTGAAATTCGCAAAAAGGTAGTTCCTTTCTCTATTGAACTTATTCGGAAATCATTGAAGTTACCCAACTTTTCTGGGTTATGTCCGTTCCAAGAATCCGTTAATGATCCATCCTTTGATTATGAATCCCTTTGGGGAACTGTGCTTATTAATGGGGCTAGCCCAATTCCGGAAGGAGAAAGGTATCCTGGACAGTTTTACAGCAGTAATTTAACACCTCGTGCAAAGGTTTGGTCTCGTTTCATAATCCATACTTTCTTTGGAATTAAACACACATCCGAGTTGAAGAAGGAACATATAATTTTTATCAAGTGTGTTATTGAGGAGAAACCGATGAATGTTGCTAAAATTATTTATGACACCATCATGGAATTCGCGAGAGCTTCAATGAAACAACAAAATCTAAAGTTTCCTTGTACTATCACTACTTTGTGCCTAGACGCAAAAATCTCGCGTAGG
Source organism: Nemophila menziesii (assembly GCA_029959085.1). NCBI lineage: Eukaryota > Viridiplantae > Streptophyta > Magnoliopsida > Boraginales > Hydrophyllaceae > Nemophila > Nemophila menziesii. The sequence goes on along the minus strand of JARWIR010000005.1, from coordinate 58,636,175 downwards.
AACGCGGATATTGACGGCGTTTCAGTAGGAGTGAGCATGGCATTGAGTACAATTCGTAATATCCATGATGAAGCAACACGAGCTGCGAAGACTCCTAGAGCTCCTCCACCAAAGAAGAAGACAAAGAATGATCCTGAGTTGGAATCCAAAATTAGGGTGTTGGAAGAGAATCAAGAGAAGATAATTGCTACCTTAGGAAACGTTACAAGAGAGCTGGACCTTATCCGAAATTTGATCCTTGGCGTGAACACACTTCAAAACGCAATTTATGATGTTCTTACGCGAGATAAGGGTCCAGAACGCAACACCGGTAACCAGCCACGCGCTGGTTAAGATACGTTTTCTAATCCTTCCTTTTTAGTGTAGATTAGTTTAATTTCTTTGAGTCTTTTTTGAGTCGTGGGGACACGGCTCATTTTTGAGTTTGGGGTGGGGTTCGTTGCCTCATCCCAGTTTTTATGTGTTATTTGTTTTATTTGCTTTCAATAAAATAATTTTCGGAGTTGCGTTTGACTATAGAAGATTTTAAATATCCCTTTAAGCATACTTTTGATGAATCAATGATAGTAAATAGTGGACTTTAGGGATTGATATAAAACGCATTTAGAATTGCATGCAAACATAGGCAATTGATAGGAAATATTAATGAACAATGCAAATAAAGTAAGCTTGTACTTAAGGAATATGTTTGGTGTGTAGAACGTGAAATCCTAATTAGTAGAGAACCCACCTAGATATGAACTAAAGACGAGCTATGTACTTAGGAAAATGATAGGGGCAGTTCTTTGTTAGCCATTTGTGACCTTTTTAGCCTTCTATCCCTTATATTAAATATTATCCGTCTTAGCCCATTTTGAGCCTTTAACCTTTTCTTTTGTAGCCACGATATAAGCCATTATCCCTTAGATTATTAGGCATGACCATATGACCTGCACTTGAATCACGATCCTGAGACATGTCTCGAGCTTGAGTTTGGGGTGGTGGTCCACTTATGGGGAATTTATTGGGAAGGGATTGATGTGTTTGTATTGTAGCACAATTGCAGATGATATATACTTGTAACCCTTTGCCGGAATCGAGAAAAAATGAAAAAGAAAGAAAAAATAAAAAAATCGAAATTCCATTACATTAGGAATCGGGAACCCGGTTCGCAAAAACCGGGAACCCGGTTTGCAACTGTACAAAAAAAAAGGAAAAAAATAGAGAAAAGAAAAGAAAAAGAAAAATATGAAAGAATAAACATCCGGCAAAGTGGAATTTTTCTGAAAAATCATCTTATTTGTAATGGGTAGACATGGGACGCTAAATTGTTGCGTAAATGGGTGAGTGAAAACATTTTTGAGCGTAAGCTCAAGCTCGAGGACATTTGTTGATGGTAAGTGAGGAGAGAGCTAAAAGCTCACTTCAAATTTACCAAATATACATCCACACCGTCCTTAAGCCAATATTAAAACCATAAAGACCTCGTGATTCCTAAGTGCATAGTGAATTTATAATTCTGTATATAGGGAATATACTAGGTGGAGCGTTCAAAGCGATTTAGGATTGAGGAACACCCTATAACCATCATACAGAGATGAGTACAAGTGTAATCTTCAAGCATTGCGAATTTAATTTTATGATTGAGATTATTTGTGTTTGATTTTGCATTATAGATGTATGTGTATATTAGTTTCTCGAGTTTTCTATATCAGATTTATCTTGAGAATTGCTTTAGGTGTATTTGCTAGATTCTATTTGTTCTTGCGTTTACTTCTACCCCGTTGTTTTGTCTTGTTTTACTTTGTCGGGACGACAAAGATTTGAGTTGGGGGTCTTGATGTCTCCCTAAATGATCTTATTTTAGACCCTTGGGAGACATCATTTTTTATGTTTATTTGAATATTTTGATAGACTTTTGGGCTAAATATGCAATAATCCGAATTTCTTCTTTTATTTCTGGTATTTTTAATTTATTAAACTTTTGCGCGTAATCTTGTGTATTTTAGTGAAAAGTTTGTAGGTTTTGAATATTAGCTAGGAGAGGAATCCGAGAAGAAATTCAAAGATCGTGATATGGAGTCAAAGTTTGAAGATAAATCCCGAAAAGAATTATATTTTGGAGCTGCAAATCTGGAAAACAGGCTAAAGATTGCTGATTTCGAGGCATTTACGAGTTGATTAGCCGCTGACCTTTGAAGATATTATTTTCCTTATCGAGTTACAGAAATTTAGCAAGTGATTTGAGGTCAATCGGAGTTATAACGAATCGGCTAGAGCCCTTTTAGTGGAGCTGATGCAGCAGTTACGGGATTTTGGGCTTAGAAAATGGACTTGGGCTTTTAATTTCTAACTTAAATCTTAAGTAAAAGCCTAATCCGTTTTGGACCTTATAAAAGGAGCTTTTGACTTCTTTTTTTCATACAACTCACTATTCAGAAGAAAAAACATCAGAGAGAAGTCAACGAAAGAAGCAGAAGAAAGCTGAAAAGCTGAAGAGTGTCTATATCTCCATTCACAGCCGAATCTAATTCCGGAAATTAGGTTTTTCTTATTTTTATTTCTGTAAAACACTATGAGTCTTATTTCTTTTAAATTAGTTTTATTTTCAATTAGCATGAGCTAATTCCTTTTAGTACTTGAGAATGCATAATGGGTGAATCACTATTATGTTGAATTTCATGTGTTTGAATTTGGGCTTTAATTAAATAAATCGAATTGGGTCTTTTACATTTTTCTGTAAATTGTGATTTACTGTTCTTAGAGTCATGAACTAATAACAGGTTTTAGTATCTAAGCTATTAAACATAGTGGCGTGTGGATCATCTTGACGGGGGGTTTAGGTGTAGAATTAATTACAGAATATAAAATATAAACTATTTGACTTTGACTAGCGTAGTTAATTTTATGGCCAATGAGGTAATTTAGCTTAATCATTCGAAAGTGGATCATATTTACCCTGACGGGACTAGTGACACTCTAGAATAGCTTTGTAGTCCACCCTGACGGGGGTACAAGGATTATTGAATCCCGACCAATGTCAATTGACCAATTTGACCCTTAAACAACATATGTTATGAAATAGAATTAGGAGGATCCCTTGCGTTTCTCAAGTACTACCTTCTCATATTTGCGTCTTATTATTTATTTGCATTTTTACTTGAGTCTTTTCACACTTAGAATTAGTAAAAACCAACCAATCAATATTAAAACCATTTACTGCTTTCATAAGTGCAACCATTCATTAATCGATTAGCATTGTAGTTAACCATACCGTCCCTGCGAACGATCCTTTTATCACTATTATTACTTGGGACAACCGTACACTTGCGGTTGTGGTTCACTTACTTATTGCATTATTTTTAGAACACACAAAGGACCACCAACTGGTTTATTGATTAAAAAAGAAAAATGATTTTTTATTTATTTTGCGAGGACATTGTCCTGCTAAAGAGGAAGAACGTTCTCGCTTAAGAGGAAAACTCTTTTGCGAGGAGTTCTTCATGATGAACTTCTCGTGAAAAAGATTTCCTCTTTAGCAAGGACTATGTCCTCGCAAAAAGAATATTGAAAATTTCGAGGCGTTCTTTGGTGGTTTTCCTTCCCTCTTGTTAATTTCACCACTCTTTTGTGAGGACACACATTTTTAGGGGCGACATGTGTCCTCGCCAAAGATTACCGAAAATAATATATACCCACTCCTACATCATTTCTCCACTACCTTCAAAAACTTACCCAAAAATTTTTGGTGGCTCCGAGCACCCAAGCACCGACGATTACATATCCTGATTCCTGTCATCTACAATAACAAATTCCAACAACAATTAGGTAATATGATTCTGAAAATCATTGATTTCAATTTTTTTCAATTTTTTCTAAAATTTAAAACCCTAATATTCTTCTTTTTACTATAATTGTGTGTAATTGCGAATGGTTATGGCTTTGTGAAGATTCTCATCTGATTATTAATAAATGTTTTCTCTTTTTTTTTTCAAAATTCATTGTAGATGTGTTTTTAATTCCGAATTTTAAACTAGTGAATTGACTGTTAGTGTATTGATTTTTGTGGTGAAAAAACATGTTCATATTTTAATTTTTTGTGAGAATTTTTAAAATTTTTAGTTAGAGGATTAAAGTATATTAGTTAGAAATAATATAGTATAATTGTGCAATTATTTATTAAATTTAGGACAAGTATGCAATTATTGAATAACTTTAGGGATTAAAATGAAAATTTGAAATAATTATGTAATTTTTGGGTCTTAGTGTAATAAAATAAAATTGTAGGGGTTAAAATGTAATTTAGGGGTTCAATGGATTACTTAGAAAATATAGGGGCCTTAGTATAATATTTAAAAACATATGGGTTAAAAAGAAAATTTTAGAAAATATAGGGGTTAAAAAGTAACTTTTAGAAAATATAGAGGCCTTAGTGTAATTTTTAGAAAATATAGGGATTAAAATATAATTTAGGGACTTAGTGGAATTTTTAAAAAATATAGGAGCTTTAGTGGATTTTTTAGAAAATATAGAGGCCTTAGTGTAATCTTTAAAGAATATAAGGGCCTTAGTGGATATTTTAGAAAATATCAGGATCTTTGTGTAATTTTATTAAATATAGGGGTTAAAATATAGTTTTTAGAAAATATAGGAGCTTTGTGAAATTTACAAAACTTTTAGGACTTAAAATTAATATTTTTTATTATTTAGGGGTTCTAATGACTTTTTAGAAAATATAGGGTATTAGTGTAATTTACTAAAGTTTTAGGTCTTGAAATTACTTTTTTAATATTATTTAGGGGTTTAAATGTAATCTTTAGATACTATAGATTCAATTGTACAGATGGTCGATGTTATACCTAATACATGGTGGAGATAAAAACGGGGAATATCCTTCCCGGTCACCGAATATTCCTATATCGGGATGCAACACACCATGCATTTTTGTATTACTTCAATGTATTTTTATTAAATCTGTTATATTAACGGGTAAAAAGGATCAGAAGCTTAGGGCCCTTACGACACTTTCATCGGCCGTTAAGGCTATGCAAAAGAAAGGGGACTACTCTCCGTTGATTTCTGCGTCTTCGGTAAGACGTGGAATCCGGCGAATAAGTACGGAAACCATGTCCACAAGTGATTAATTCCCCAAGACCCTACATAAATATGTCACTGCTTATAATTAATTTATAATAAATTAAATAAAAAATTATAAAATTTATTTCATTTAGATTAGGTGAGGGTAAAGTTTTTGATATTTTGTTTAGTGTGTGGATTCTTTTAATTTATAAAATAACTTAGATTATTCTAAAACACTTTTTAACATGACATATCATTTATATTTGAGGAAAATGTATGTTTTAGAATTGTAATTTATAAAAATTTACATGAAATTAATATTATATTATATAATTTGGATAATTCCCAATTAATTGCGATTTCGCATTTTTTATTCTCAATAAAAGGAAGGAGCAAATTACTTCCTACTTACTCATAAATTATCAACTTAATTCCTAATTAAACACATTGTCATATTTACCTTCCATTATTGCTCTTATATGATTTTTTTTATTTTTTTATTTTTTTATTTATTTTAATTATTTTTTTCGAATTTTTTTTTCCGAATTTTTTAAACTTTTTTTTAAAAATCAAAACTCCGGGTTATGTGTTGCTATAACACACAAATATAAATTTATGTATTCCTATAACACTCAAAATCATAAAATCGATCGAAAGAATTCTCTTCTCTAACAAAATTGTTTTTTCTCTTTATTAATTGCATATACCCTATTTTTTCTCGTTTTGAATTATCTTGATATATTATCTTTTTGTGCAACACTTTTTTGTTATTTTTGTGTGTTTACGTTTTAGGTTTTGTGTGTTCCATGTCACACAAAACTCTATTTCGTTTATTCCAATTCTGTGTATTCTTGGAACACACAAAACTCAAATTTGTGTATTCATGGAACACATAAAACTCGAACTTATGTAATCCTGGGATACACAAAACTTTTTTTGTTTGAACCAATTCTGTGTATTCGTGGAACACACAAAACTCATAATTGTGTATTCTTAGAAACGCATAAATCTCAGATTTGTGTAATCATGGAACACATCAAACTCACATTTGTGTATGATCATGGAACACATAAAACTCAAATTATGTATTCCTGTAATACACAAAACTTGATTTTGTTTGTTCCAATTAATGTGTATTCCTAGAACACACAAATCTCAGATTGTGTATTCATGGAACACATAAAACTCAAATTTTTGTATTCATGGAACACATAAAACTCAAATTTGTGTATTCATAAAACACATAAAACTCAAATTTGTGTATTCATGGAACACATAAAACTCGAATTCATGTATTCCTATAATACACAAAACATGATTTTGTTTGTTTCAATTCGGTGTATTCCTGAACACACAAATCTTAGATTTGTGTATACATGGAACGCATAAAACTCAAATTTGTGTATTCATGGAACACATAAAACTCAAATTTCTATATTCATGGAACACATAGAACTCAATATTGTGTATTCATTGATGTCTCCCTGATTGTTCTTATTTTCGACCCTTGGGAGACATCATTTTTTGATGTTTATTTGAATATTTTGATAGACTTTTGAGTTAAAAATGCAATAATCCGGAATTCCCATTTTATTTCTAGTATATTTGATTTATTAAACTTTTGCGCGTAATCTTGTGTATTTTAGTGAAAAGTTTGTAGGTTTTAAATATTAGCTAGGAATGGAATCCGAGAAGAGAGTCAAAGATCGTGATATGGAATCAAGACTTGAAGATAAATCACAAAGGAATTTGATATTAGAGCTGCAAATCTGGAAAATAGGCCAAAGATTGCTGATTTCGAGACACTTAAGAGATGATTTAGCCGCTGACCCTTGAAGAGAAAACGTTCCTTATCGAGTTACGGAAATTTAGCAAGTAATTTCAGGTCAATCGAAGTTATAACGAATCGGCTAGAGCCGTTTTAGTGAAGGTGGTGCAGCAGTTACGGGATTTTGGGCTTAGAAATTGGGCTTGGACATTTAATTAGTGTTTTATTCTTAAGTCCAAGCCCTAATCCGTTTTTCCACATATAAAAGGAGCTCTTAACTTCTATTTTTCATACAATTCACTTTTTACAAATTAAAACATCAGAGAGAAGCAACAGATGGAAGAAAGAAGAAGCTATAGAGCTGGAGAGGGTCTATATATCCAATCTCAGCCAAATCCAATTCCGGAAATTAGGTTTTCTTTATTTTTAATTTTGTAATACATTATGAATTCCATTTATTTTAATTTAGTTTTCTTTTTAATTAGTATGAGCTAATTCCATTATAGTACTTGTGAATGCTTTATGGGTGAATCCCAATTTTATTAAATTTCTATGTCTGAATTTGGGTTTCTGTTAAATTAAATTAAATGTGGTTTTTTACTTTCTTCGATAAATTGAGATTGTTTACTGTTTTTAGAGTAGCTAACTAAGAACAGGTATTAGTATCTAGGCTATTCCACATATGTGGCGTGTGGATCATCTTGACGGAGGTTTAGGTACGGATTTATTTATTCAATCTAAAATAGATGCTATTGATTCTGACGAACTTAGCTAATTTTAGGGGCATTGTGGTAATTGACTTAAACATCTAAAAGTGGATCATATTTACCCTGACGGGACTAGTGACACTCTAGGATAGCCTTATACTCCACCCTGACGGGGGTATAAGGAATTTAGAATCCCGACCATTGTAATTGACCAATTTAACCCTTAAACAGCATAGGTTATGGAATAGGATTAGGAGGATCCTTTGCGTTCTCAAGTGCTACTTTCTCATATTTGCGTTTCACATTTATTTACTTGCGTCTTAGTATTTAATTGCACTTTTCATTTAGTCTTTCATTACTTAGAAATAATAAAAACAAACAATCAATCATTATATCTTTATTTGTTTTCCTAAGTGCAACCATTCATTATTCGATAAGCATTGTAGTTAACCAAACCGTCCCTGCGAATGATCCTAGAATCACTTATTACTACTTGAGACAACCGTACACTTGCGGTTGTGGTTCGATTACTTTTGCATTTATTTTAGAACACACAAAGGACCACCAAGTTTTTGACGCCGCTGCCAGGGACGGTAGCGTGTGTCCCCGGTGTTTATCCTTTAGTGATAGTTGCATTTATTTTTATTTCAGTTTTACGCTTTTGTTTGTTTATCTTTTTCAGGTTTTAGGTTTGGTGTATGCGAAGGAGACTCTTTAAAGATCTAGAGCCAGCACCTCCGATCCTTAATAATCCAGAATCATTAATTAGGCTTGCTAACAAGAGAAGGAAAGAACAAGAAGCTTTAGAAGTAGAAGAACTAGCGAACAGAATGGAGAACATTAATATTCAGAATCAACAAAACAATAACGGACAAGTTCAGCTAGATGCGAATGGCCAACCCATAGTGCCACAAGTTCTTAATCCTCTAGTTCCACCAGGCATTCCTAATCCTCAAGTCCAAGTTCAAATAGCAGTCAACAAAGATTCATGGTTTGTTAATGGTCCAGAAGAAGTTCCATTCCGTGCTCCTGCTCTAGGGGTAGGTGCTCCAAACATAAATGTTCCGAGGTTTCGTCCAGATTCGGGTATGTTAGCTCAATTCCAAAATTTAGGAAATTTTCGTGGTAAAGCTGGAGAAGATCCTCTTCGAGCGGTACAGAAATTCAAGCAGATATGTGATTCTTACATCACACAAGGAGTTTCAAAAGAACAAATGTACTTTGCTGTGTTTCGATTTTTCGTTACAGAGGGAGCGAGTGAATGGCACGATACACAAGATCCTACGAAGATAACAAACTGGGAACAATTAGAAACTGCATTTTTCAACAGATATTATCCGTCCAACATGAGGTTAGATGCTGAACTTGAGTTAACGCATTTCAAGCAAGAATATGATGAAGCTTTGGGTAAAAGTTGGTCGAGATTTCAGAAATGTTTACGAAGAGTCCCGAATCATGACCTTACTAAACAACAACAAATGAATATTTTTTATAATGGTCTTGAGAGGGGCTCTAGGAAAGATTTTGATTTGTTGTGTGGTGGTGCGTTTTTACAAGTTCAACCTGCGTATGCAAGAATTATTTTGGATAGAACAGTTGATAATGAAGTTGGGTGGAACACCGTAAGAACACCAGTTAGAGGGGGAGTTAATAACGTCAATATTGAAGAAAAGTTCAACTCCTTAGAGACCAAGATTCAAACCACGCTAGAACAACATCTCACTTTAGTCGTGAAAGAAGGTTTTTCGAATAAAAGAGGTGAGGTAAAGGTTGCACAAGAAGTGTATGGATGTGAGTATTGTGGTGTGAATGATCATAGTTGGGAGAATTGTCAGAATAATCAAGAGTCCGTGATGTTTGTCTCCAACAGAGGGAATTTTAATTCGAGTGGTAATGGATATCAGCCTAACAGGACCCATCCTGGGTTTCAATACTCAAATCCTAATGGGGCAGCCAATCCTACATATACGTATCAGCCGCGTCCCCAAGGTAACAACTTCAATCCAAGACCACATAATAATTATCAAGGAGGACAAAATCAAGGGAGTTATGTGCAAAGACAAGCTCCTCAAGACACTTACAATGAAACCATGAACCAAAAAACCTTACCTGCCCACCCACAAGAAGATGTGATTACCCTTCAGAAAACCATAGAACAATTAATTGCCCTACATGCACAGTCAATCCAAAGGCAACAATCTGCTGAAGCACACATTCAGATGTTAGAAACTCAAGTCTCGCAAATGAATAAACAACTGAATCAGCGTCCACAAGGGCAACTCCTTAGCGATACTGAAAATCCGATCCAAATCGAAGATTGTAAAATCATCTCTCCCAGAAGTGGTAAGAACCTTCCTCCACCTCCTTTTCCTGTTATGAAAGAGAAGGAAGTTGCTAGAAAAGAAAAAGAGGTGGTGGATGAAGATAAAGAAGTTGAAGTAGAAGAAGTGGAGAGGTCTAGTGAAGTTCCAAAAAAGAAAGATGATACTATAATAAACCGTCCTCCTCCACCATTTCCATCGAGAGTTCAAAAGAAGGGTGATATGGCTGATTATCAAAAATTCTTTAACAAGGTAAGAGGTCTTAGCATAAATATTCTGTTTCTAGAAGCTATTTGAGATTTACCCAAGTATGCTAAGTTTCTGAAAAGAGCCCTCACCAACAAACGGCCATATTGCGATAATGAGATGATTGGCTTACCTGAAGAATGTTGTGCAATATGTCAGAATAAATTACCTCCGAAATTACTTGATCCGGGAAGCTTTACAATTTTGATATCTATTGGTGATGAATGGCAAGGAAAAGCACTATGCGATTTGGGTGCAAGTATTGATCTTATGCCCAAATCAATCTTTGAGAAGTTGAAAATAGGAGAGGCAAGATCTACTTCTATGGTCTTGCAAATGGCGGATCGATCTCTTGCACATCCAGAAGGCCGAATCGAAGATGTCCTCGTTAAGGCAGGCACGTTAATTTTTCCCGCTGATTTCGTTATACTTAATTACGACGCGGATAGGAATGTCCCCATTATTTTTGGAAGACCATTCCTAGCCACGAGGCGTACCTTAATTGATGTAGAAAACGGAGAGATGATTATGAGAATCCAAGACGAGGAAATGAAGTTTAACGTGTTCAGACCTATGAGATTTCCAGATTTCAAGGAAGAATGCTTTCGTCTAGATGTAATGGAACCAGTAAGAAAGGAGCAAATTAATGTTATGGACACGTTAGGGGTGGAGGAGAAAGAGCTACGAAAGAAACCACCAATTAAAGCTCCTCTATACCCTAAAAATCCACAACCCAATCATGCAAAGGAGAAAGAGAAAGCGCGTGCCTCGAAGATTTCGAAGGAACCTAAGAAGGAAAGAAAGAAAAAAGGGGTTCAAAGTAGGTGAAGAAGTAGCTATGAAGAAACCAAATCCCCCTCCAAAGGTACGTGAATCAAAAAGTTCTTGGCTAGGACCATTCATGGTCATGAAGGTTATCACAGATAAATTAGTGGGCATAAAAGCTAAGGGATGTAAATTTCGAGTTGCAAATATTGGCAACCTCACTCACTGCTGGGGAGGTTATGTCAATGACTAATGAATGAGGTAACCCGTCGAGCTTAACGACGTTAAACAAAAGCCATTTCTTGTATATTAGTTAAAGTTTTTATTTTTCGTAGTTTAAATTTGTTTGATTTTCGTTAATTTAGTGTTTATTAGTAAGAAATGAGGAAGGGTAGTTGTTTTTGATGATTTCAGGGGTAAAAAGGTCGTGAGTTTGGGGTCGAAAGGGCGAAAATAGAGGAAAAAATTGTGGTGTTCCAGGGGCAAACCGGGTACCCGCATTTCGCAAATGCGGGAACCCGGTTTCGAAAGCTAAAAATTCCGGAGTTCTGACCCAGCGTCTTGGGTCCCGCCATCTGCTACGTCACCACTGCGTCACCAGTCACGCCATCGACGAAAACCGGGTGCCCGCATTTCGCAAATGCGGGAACCCGGTTTCGAAGGATAGGAGTTCTGACCCAGCGTTTTGGGGTCCAGCCATTTATTGCGTCAGACGCCAAAAAAAAATTATTTTTTTCGCGCCGACACAGCGACGCGAAACCGCGAACCCGGTTTCTTCTGTGACAGGGTGGTTTTCAGCTATTTAGCCCTAGATTATTACCTCTTTCTTCAAGCCAGCTTCCAAGAACATTTCCAAAACCCAAAATTTCCTGAAAATCATCATCTACAACCACACAATCATCACATCCTACCCTCTTTCACCACAAAAAACATACAATCAATTCATATCCTATCCAAAACACCATGGAATTCCCACTTTTATTCAATTGTTCTTCATCCAAGCTTCAAATTAAATCCAATTCCCTCTTACCCCACATCAATTAGCCTTTACCCATCTCATATTCCACCATACTCTTCAAATCTTAAGCCTCAAAACATCAAAGTTCTAAGCCTTAGCTTCTCACTATTTGAAGTTTTGAGTTTGGGGTGGAAAGAGATGCCTATCAGAACCGCTTCATGTGTACTTATCGAAGGAATTCTCCAAGAAACAGAAACACTTTTGGTGTTGTTCAAGAACAGGCTATTGAGATTCCTAATTCACGTTTCAAACACAAGAATGAAGAGGTTCAAATTAAGGCTAATCTGAACAAGAGGAAATTGATTGATGAACCAGAAAGTGAGGAAAAGATTGATCCGATGATGAGTTGGAAACGAAAATCGAGGTGTTGGAAGAGAATCAGGATACGAGCTGCACTATTTCGGGAAACATTACAAACAAGTTGAACTTTATTTGTTCAAAACGACAACTTACGCGAAATAAGGTTCATGGACGCAACACCGACAACCAGCCACGCGCTGGTTCAGATACGGTTTCTAATCCTTCCTTTTAGTGTAGATTAGTTTATTGCTTTATTGAGTCTTTTCGAGTCGTGGGGACACGGCTCACTTTTGAGTTTGGGGTGGGGTTCGTTGCCTCATCCAAGTTTTTTGTGTGCTATTTGTTTTAATTACTTTCAATAAAATAATTTTCGGAGTTGCGTTTGACTGTAGAAAATTTTAAATATCCCTTTAAGCATACTTTTGATGAATCTATGATAGTAAATAGTGGACTTTAGGGATTAATATAAAACGCATTTAGGATTGCATGCAAACATAGGTGATTAATAGGAAAAATTAATGAACAGTGCAAATGAAGTAAGCTTGTACTTAAGGAATATTTTTGGTGTGTAGAACGTGAAATCCTAATTAGTAGAGAACCCACCTAGATATGAACTAAAGACAAGCTATGTACTTAGGAAAATGATAGGGGCAGTTCTTTGTTAGCCATTTGTAACCTTTTAGCCTTCTATCCCTTGTATTAATTATTATCCGTCTTAGCCCACTTTGAGCCTTTAGCCTTTTCTTTGTAGCCACGATATAATCCATTATCCCTTAGATTATTAGGCATGACCATATGACCTGCACGTGAATTACAATCCTGAGACATGTCTCGAGCTAGAGTTTGGAGTGGTGGGTCCACTTATGGGGAATTTATTGGGTTGGGATTGATGTGCTTTGTATTGTAGCATAATTGCAGATGATATATACTTGTAACCCTTTGCCGGGAACGAGAAAAAATGAAAAAGAAAGAAAAAAATGAAAAATTTGAAAAAATCATACAGTAGAAACCGGGTACCCGGATTTCACAAAACCGGGAACCCGGTTTGCGTCTGTACAAAAAAAGAGAAAAGGAAAAGAAAAAGAAAAATACGAATGAATAAAACACCCGGAAAAGTGGAAATTTTCTGAAAAATCATCTTGTTTATAGTGGGTAGACATAGGACGCTAAATTGTTGCGTAAATGGGTGAGTGAGAACATTTTTTAGCGTTGACTCAAGCTCGAGGACATTGTTGATGGTAAGTGAGGAGAGAGCCAAAAGCTCACTTCAAATTTACCAAATATACATCCACACCGTCCTTAAGCCATTATTAAAACCATAAAGACCTCGTGATTCTTAAGTACATAGTGAATTTATGATTCTGTTGATAGGGAATATACTAGGTGGAGCGTTCAAAGCGAGTTAGGATTGATGACCACCCTATAGCCATCATACAGAGATGAGTACAAGTGTAACCTTCAAGCATTGTGACTTTAATTTTATGATTGAGATTATTTATGTTTGATGTTGCATTTTAGATGTATGTGTATATTATTTTCTAAAGTTTGTTATATGAGATTTATCTTAAGACTTGCTTTAGGTGTATTTGCTAGCTTCTACTTGTTCTTACGTTTACTTCTACCCCTTTGTTTTGTTTTACTTTGTCGGGACGCCAAAGGTTTGAGTTGGGGGTCTTGATGTCTCCCTAATTGTTCTTATTTTCGACTCTTGGGAGACATCATTTTTTGATGTTTATTTGAATATTTTGATAGACTTTTGAGTTAAAAATGCAATAATCCGGAATTCCCATTTTATTTCTTGTATTTTTGATTTATTAAACTTTTGCGCGTAATCTTGTGAATTTTAGTGAAAAGTTTATAGGTTTTAAATATTAGCTAGGAATGGAATCCGAGAAGAGAGTCAAAGATCGTGATATGGAGTCAATACTTAAAGATAAATCCCGAAGGAATTTGATTTTAGAGCTGCAAATCTGGAAAATAGGCCAAAGATTGCTGATTTCGAGACACTTAAGAGATTATTTAGCCGCTGACCCTTGAAGAGAAAACGTTCCTTATCGAGTTACAAAAATTCAGCAAGTGATTTCAGGTCAATCGGAGTTATAACGATTCGGCTAGAGCCGTTTTAGTGAAGGTGGTGCAGCAGTTACGAGATTTTGGGCTTAGAAATTGGGCTTGGTCATTTAATTAGTGTTTTATTCTTAAGTCCAAGCCCTAATCCGTTTTTCCACATATAAAAGGAGCTCCTGACTTCTATTTTTTATACAATTCACTTTTTACAAATTAAAACATCAGAGAGAGAAGCAACAGAAGGAAGAATGAAGAAGCTGTAGAGCTGGAGAGGGTCTAAATCTCCATTCTCAGCCAAATCCAATTCTGGAAATTAGGTTTTCTTTATTTTTAATTTTGTAATACATTATGAATTCCATTTCTTTTAATTTAGTTTTATTTTTAATTAGTATGAGCTAATTCCATTATAGTACTTGAGAATGCTTTATGGGTGAATCCCAATTCTATTAAATTTCTATGTCTAAATTTGGGTTTCTGTTAAATTAAATTAATTTGGGTCTTTTACTTTTTTCGATAAATTGAGATTGTTTACTGATTTTAAAGTAGCTAACTAAGAACAGGTATTAGTATCTAGGCTAATCCACATATGTGGCGTGTGGATCATCCTGACGGAGGGTTTAGGTACGTATTTATTTATTCAATCTAAAATAGAAGCTATTGATTCTGACGAACATAGCTAATTTTAGGGTCAATGTGGTAATTGACTTAAACATCTAAAAGTGGATCATATTTACCCTGACGGGACTAGTGACACTCTAGGATAGCCTTATAGTCCACCCTGACGGGGTTATAAGGAATTTAGAATCCCGACCATTGTAATTGACCAATTTAACCCTTAAACAGCATAGGTTATGAAATAGGATTAGGAGGATCCTTTGCGTTCTCAAGTGCTACTTTCTCATATTTGCGTTTCACATTTATTTACTTGCGTCTTAGTATTTAATTGCATTTTTCATTTAGTCTTTCATTACTTAGAAATAATAAAAACAAACAATCAATCATTATATCTTTATTTGCTTTCCTAAGTGCAACCATTCATTATTCGATAAGCATTGTAGTTAACCAAACCGTCCCTGCGAACGATCCTAGAATCACTTATTACTACTTGTGACAACCTTACACTTGCGGTTGTGGTTCGATTACTTTTGCATTTATTTTAGAACACACAAAGGACCACCATTCATGGAACACATAAAACTTAAATTTATGTATTCCTGGAATACACAAAACTTGATTTTGTTTGTTCCAATCTTGTGTATTCCTATAGCACACAAAAATTTCAGATTTGTGTATTCATGGAATATATAAAACTCAAATTTGTGTATTCATGGAACACATAAAACTAAAATTTGTGTATGATCATGGAACACATAAAACTTAAATTTGTGTATTCATGGAACACATAAAACTAGAATTTTTGTATTTCTGGAACGCACTAAACTTGATTTTGTTTATTCCAATTCGGTGTATTTCTGAACACACAAATCTCTGTATTGTGAATTTCTAGAACACAAAAATCTCAGATTTTGTGTATTCTTGGAATGCACAAATCTCATATTATGTATTCATGGAACACATGAAATTCAAATTTGTGTATTCATTGAACACGTAAAACACGAATTTTTGTATTCCTGGAATACACAAGACTTGATTTTATTTGTTTCAATTCTGTGTGTTCTTGCAACACACAAATCTCAAAATTGGGTATTCATGGAACACAAATTTTTCGGGAAAAAAATTTACGAAAAAAAAAGTTCGGGAAAAAAAAATCGAAAAAAGCATCAAAAAAAATATTATTATAGTAGGCTTATGAGTATTTTTGTAATCTTCCAATTTTTTTGTATTTAATTGGTAATTAAGTTGAAGTTGTAATTAATTAGGAATTCTTACGCTCTCTATGTAATTAACTGGGCGTTGTGCCTATATAATTTTAATGTATTATTCATTATTTTCTTTACTTATTATACTAATAAATTTTTTAATATGAATATAATTTGTATATATGATAAAGAAGTATTATCATGAGATCTGGTTATTTGTTGACAAGTTGGGTTCAAATATTGCAGGATACAAATATCTTGAAATCAACAGTAACTATTATTAAGTTTAACTGGACCTTTAAGGTTCAACGTGTATAAATTATTGTTAAGTATAATAGTTAAATTATACTTGTATAAAAATGATATTTTGATATTATTATTTTATATCATCTATTATGAAACAAAATTAGATTAGTTGGCTGATATTATAATGAGAATTTCTTAATGCTAAATACTAATGTTTTTATTATTATTTATGTAGTATAAAAATAGCTTAATTCATAATTAATATACAAAACTAATCATTCTAATAATAGATTTCAAAATACAAATTTAACCTTTACGAAATGGCTTTGAATAAAAGTAAACAATAGCTTAGATATAAATGGAATAGTTCTTTCGCGACAAAGATAAAAAAGGAATAACTGTGAAAAATGGATTGTAATTTGAGTTAATTTGTTTTAATTTATTTATTATACATTATTGTATGATATAGTGAAAAAGGACAAACGCCCATGAAAAAAATTACAAGTTAATTTCTAATTAAGAATAAAAAATTAAAAAATTATAAAAATTATAAAAATACCTTTAAATTAATAAATTATTACTTTAATTGCATATATTAGTTAATTCTTTTTATTTTTATTATTTATTATATCATATTTATTTATTTTCTTCACCACCACCCTTACTTTCACTACTAACGCCACCCCCATCCCTACCACCAACACCAACACCAACACCAACACCCTCACCACCATTGCCGCCTCCGCCACCACAATCACTGTTGCCATCACCATCACACATAACCACCCATCCCCACCCCACCACCATGACCACGACCACTACCACTACTATTGCCACTACTACCACTACCATTGCCACCACCACCACCACCGCCACTGCTGCCACCACCACCTACCACCACTACCCCATCCCACCCCCACCCCACCACCATCAACTCCACACCACCACCACCCCCTACGACCACAACCACCACCACCACCACCGTCGCCGCCATCACCACTATAAACCACCACCATCCCCACCCAACCACCACCACTACCATCGCCGCCACCATCATCGCCGCCGCCACCAACACCATCACCTACCACTACCTACCTCCACCACTACCACCACCACAACGACGACCACCACAACCGCAAACTAATTCAATTACACGCGCGCGTTCCTGAAAGTTTTTTAAAGAAATTTCTAACTAATTCAAAAAAATTAGAAAAATTAAAATATTGAATTTTTGGACGAGGCAAATTAATTTTCACGTCTATTAATTTTTTTTGAATTTTGATTTTTTTTTTAATTTTGATATTTCGTTTTATGTGTTGCTGTAACACACAAAAATAGATTTGTCAATTCCACGACACGTGTGAGTTTGTGAAATTTTTGAAAAAATCATACTTAATTCCAAAAACATCTTAATATATAAAAAATGAATTTTCGACCGGGGCAAGTTCATATCTACATATGTGAATTTATTTGGATTTTTAGAATTTTTTAATTTCGATATTCTGTTCCCGCAATACACAAAAAAAATTTTTTTTGTCAAATCACAAAAATATATTTTTCAATTCATGTAACACACAAATCATAGAATTAATCTAAAACATTCTCTTCTTTAACAAAATTAGTTTTCTCTTTATTAGTCGCATATAACGTATTATTACTTATTTTTAACCATCTTGATGTAATATCTTTTAGTCCAACCTCCTTTTTTTATTTTTTGTAATACACAAAACAGACATTTGTGTTACAGCGACACACAAATTTACTTTTTCTCTTCTAGCCAAGCCTTTCCTGTCTGTGATTTTGTGTATCACATGAACACACAAGCCGAATATTTTATGTAATGAGTAATACACAAAAAATAAAAAATATTAATTTGCCTCGTCCAAAAATACTATTTTTTTATTTTTCTAATTTTTGTAGAATTACTTATAGTTTCGTTTTTTTAATATTCGGATGCGCGTGTGTGATAGAATTAGTAGTAGGTTGTCGTGGTGGAGGTGGTGATGGTGGTGGTGGTTGTTGTGGTGTTAACGGTGGTGGAGGCACTATTATTTGTTTAATATTAAAAATAAAATCCCATTTTTAGGTCATTACCTATGGCCTGAAAACATTTTTAGGCCAAACATTTCAAAAGTCACATCAAACGTATTCAAAACGCCCATTTTTATGCCATTTCATTAATTATTTCATAGATTTTAAAGATAATTTGAACACTCTAGATAGAGTTCCTATGTTGTGATGCAACCAAATAAACATATAATTTATTTGAAATGCCTAAATTGTCCTTAGAATCAAATAAGTATCTCACGAAATTAGTGAAATAGCCTAAAAATGGGCGGTTTGAATACGTTTGGCCTAAAAATCAGACTTTTAAAATGTTTGGCCTAAAAATGTTACTTTTGTTACGTTTGGCCTAAAAATATTTTAAGCCATAAGTAATAGCCTAAAAAGGAATTTGCTCTATTAAAAATAAAATAGTATGTTTAACAATAAGGGTAGTATAGGTATAAAAATATAGAAGGGTTGTTTTCTACAAATATTTATTTTATTATAAAGTAAATTATTAGAGGTTGCTTTTAATAACTAGGTAATTTTATTAGATATTTTTTTTACAAAAACCCAAAATTATATTTATTTAATCAAGTTGTTCTACAAGCCTTGAGGAAGGATGTTTGTACCTAAACTTTTAGTTTTTTTATATTTGATGGGCTGAAATTACTGTTAACAGGCTAACAGGCATATGAAAAGAAAGTGATTTGTAACTTGATATTTTATATTATAAGAAATAATTTATAATAAATTAATTGTAAATATTATAAAAATTATAAAAAATAATTTCATTTAAATGGATTAAAGATGATGTTTTTAATATTTTTTATAGTATTCGGAGATTTTTATTTATAGAAATAATGTAAATTGTTTAAAAATACTTTCTTTCTAGGGTGATTTATTCATGATGTCCATAACCCACCAATTTCGGTCAAAAAGATCCAAACCAATCAAATGTCTAAAATATCCTTTTTTAAATAAATCATTCTATAAAAAAATTTATTTTTCTTAATTAAAAAATTATATAATTAATACATTCCCATATTACGAAATTCTAAAATCGAAATATTTCTTTAATTACAATATATATTTCCTATTCTAAAACTAAATTATTTCAGAATTTTTCCTATTTTATAACATAGAAGTAAATCATTTTTTTGAATCATCAAACTTGCATGTACAAAAAAAATCAATGAGAAAATAAGGACTAAAACCATGGGTAGTGCAAAAACAATGGGTTGACAACTAAAAATCGGGGGTTATCAGTGCAAAAACAGTGGGTTGACAATACAAAAGCAGTGGGGTGATGGTACAAAACAATGTGTTGACAGAATTCTTCAGATTTTCATATAAACACATTTTCACATTAACCCTAATATTAATTTTAACATAAAACTAAATTATACAACCTGATACGTTGAAAAATTTCATAACAAAATAAAAAAGAAAAAGTAAACATTGAAATCAATGAAACATAAAATCTAAAATTCGTCCCATTAACAGTGATTTTTTTACCTATATCTGGGTTCTTCGGCGTAGCCTATCTGGGTCGATGGTGGTGAAAAATAGTCCTGAGTGGCGGCGGTTTTCTTATGTAATTATTGATGGTGTAGCGAAGCTAGATTGATGATGGTGTATAATTCACTTCGAGTGGCGCGGTTTTCTTATGCAACAAATGAACGGATTAGTAAGAAGAGGTAAGGGAAAAGAGATTTATTTTTGCTTTTTTTTCAATGTAAGCCTGAAGAGATGAGGTTTAGGTTATATTAATTTTTTTCAACGTTGACTTTATTTGTATGATTTTTCCATCAAAAATGAAGAGATGGATCTTATGTTTCACGTTTCATTGTTTTCAACATTTACTTTTTTTATTTAGTTTATTATTTATAGTTTAAATATATATGGTTAAATCTGTTTTATTTATTAAAATTTAGGGATAAAAATGACATAATAGAAAAAAATTGGACATTTTAAAGGAGTAAAAATAATTATGGACTTGGTAAGAGGTGGATTTTATGTATTTGTTCCTAATTAGCTAATAACTCTTCTTTCTAACATGTCATTTCGTTTATACTTAGAAATAAATAGGAGGTATGTATATTGTAAAATTTAATTGTATTTATTAACTATGCATTATTCTCTTAAATCACTATACTAATAAAATATAGTTTAAAAAATATAGTTAAAAAGTATAAATATGAATATAATCTATTAATATGATAAAGAAATACTATCATCAATCTGTAACTATTTGTTGACGAGTTGAAGTTCGAATATTGCGGGATACAAATATCTTGAGATATGTGGTGGTAGCTCATGGACAGTCACTGGACCCTTAAGGTTCGACGTGTATAAATTATTATTAAATCAATAGCTAAATTATATTTGTATAAAATTAATATTTATAATATTATTTAATATTATTCATCAAGAAAAAAATTAGATAAGTTAACTTATTTTATAATGATGATTTTGTAATGCTAAGTACTTATATTTTTTTAGAGTAAGGATATATATACATATATATATATATATATCACTTATTTTTATTTCACCCTTGTATCACCTCTTGTGTGGAGGTTTTATACACCAATTATACTATTTTTCTCTTTGAATTAATTTTTTTCTACTTTAATGTCATATAACGTGACAAATAATTGATGATACAAGGGTGAAACAAAAAAAAGGTGACATATAACATTACTTATTTTAAATAAATATCTTTTTAATATAAAAATAATTATCGTGGTAATATATATAGATATACTAATTTAGCTTTTACAAAATGGCTTCTAATCCATGCTATAAATTTTGTGCTAATGACTCCCTAATCATTAGCGATGACTTATAGTGATCTTTAGCAACGACTTTTTCCAGTATTGGCGACGACGACGGTCGTCGCTAGAAATCCCTTCAACACTGACGACAAATTGTTGTCTCTAGAAATTTGAGCATTACCGACGATAAATGTCATCACTCATGACTCATGTCATTATATACTATTTCAAAGTGATCTTTAGTGACGACGAAGGTCGTTTGTAATAACTTTCTTCATTACCAACGACTTTTAACTAGATCACTTCTCCTTTCAACTATTGTTTTGATGCTAAATCACCCCATTGTATAATTAACATTTTCTATCATTCAAACAATTTTGAATGATTGATTTATGTATGGAGGTGATGTTTTAGTATCAAAGTAATAGTTGAAGGGAGAAACCAGGTAGTTAAAATAATCAAGAGGATGTTTAACGGTTTGTAGGATAGTTCAACAGATGTAATTTTAATTGAACTTAACAAAATATTAATTACTAAAAGGACCTTGATGCATTCCATATTTACATAGTCCTGATTTTTTGTCTTTTGACATAACATGTGGGAAAAACCAAACCATAGTCCAAAGTTCAGATACAGTTTTGGGTACCAGCCACGACACAAGACCTTTGATGTAATTGTATCCAGGAGGTTGAATCCAACAAACGTAAGACAGCGGTACGTGGTCTAAATACCTTAAATACATCGGATCCAATCCGAGCCTCGACAAGTAAAGTTATTTATTTATTTACTTTTATTTTAATCTTGCATTAGTTTTTATATTGTTTTACTGGTTTATACAAATAAAACACAAAATAAACTAAGGTGGTAGTGATGATGGCGGCGGTGGTGACTGCAACGGTGTTTGGTGGTACTGGTCGAAATTAAATTGGAATAATGAAAAAAAATTACGAGTAGTGGTAGTCGTGACGGCAATGGCCGGAAGTCGTGGTGGTCCATTATTTGTTTAATACTAATAAATAAAAAAATATTATATAAAAAAAATATTATATTATAAATAATACATTACAGTTAAATTAAGAGTAGTTTAAGTATCAAAAGATAGATAACTCATTGGAGTCAAAATGACTCCGAGTCCAAAGTTGCTCTCTCATGTATTCTAAAATAAAAAGATAGATAAGATATTTTTTCAATTATTTAGTTTAGTGAGTAATTTTTTAATAAAATATTATTAGAGACTTTTTTTTATAATTCTTTAATTTTATTACGATGTTTTGAATAAAAACCTCAATAAACTAAAAAGAGGTAAATTTTATAGAGATATTTATTAATAAATACTTAATAAAAACTTATTTGCTAAAAACATCCCCCAATAAGATTATTTATTAAAAACACTCATTGACAAAAATATCTTTATATAATCATTTTAATTACTTTATTATTTATCATTTAAATTTAACCACTCTATTAGAACTTCCCACCACCACTACCCCACCACCACTACCCCACCACCACCACCTACCACCACCACAACCACCACCAATACTACAACCTCAACCACCAACACAAGCACCCCCACAACACCAACAACCACAACCACAACCACCACCACCACCACCACCTACTACTAGTTTCATCATACACGTGCGCATCCATGAATTTGTTTAAACCGTTATAACTAATTCTTAAAAATCTGAAAAATATAAATTTTACATATTTGGATAAAGCAAATAATATTTACGTCTATGATACTTTGTGAATTTTTTGAATTTTTTTGAACTTTTTTCGTAGATACGTAATTCACTGTTTAAAACATGAAATTTCATGTTTTAATTTCATGTTTGCGGAAAACAAATCACTACTTCCAATAGCGGATTTCATGTTTTAAACAATGATTTTCATGTTTTAAACACTGAATTTTGAGTATGCAAAAAAAATTAAAAATTCAAAGAAATCAAAAAAAAACATAGACGTAAATATTAATTTGCTTTATCCAAAAATGCAATTTTTTTTTACTTTTATGATTTTTTTAGAATTAGTTATGACGATTTTAAAAAAATCACGGCCTCGCGTGTGTGATGGAATTAGCAGTAGGTTATGGTGGTAGTTGTGGTGGTGGAGGTGGTGATGTTGTGGTTGTGGTGGTTGTAGTGGTGGTTAAATACATGGTACTGGTAGTGGTGGTGGTGGTAGTGGTGGTGCTGATGGTGGTGGCGGTGGTAGTGGTGGTGCAAAATACCAATGTAGTCTCAATACATGTAGTTATGCAAAAGTCCCACGTAGTCTCAACACACAAAGTTATTAGAAAGACCAGCATAGGATCGACATACAACGCTATTTGACAGACCAACCTAGCCTCGGTATATAGAGTTATCCGAAATATCGTTGAAGCTTGAACATATAGAGTTACCCAAAAGACTAATGTAGCCTTGATAGAGAGACTTAATTGAAAACCCGATGTAGCATCGGCATACAGAGTTATTCAAAAGTTTGACATATGCTCGGCAACCTAGAGAGAGAAGTAACAGAATCCTAGCATGGATTTCGAAATATACTAAGACCCTCTTAGAGGTGTGCTGGTAAAAAATATTTTCATCCGTTCAAAGAAAAAAAACCTATAAGGCCAACACAATTCTTGTCCCAAGCATATCCAAAGAGTCTGCCTCTAACTAGCTAAGAAAAAATAGTGGGAATGAATTCCTTACAATAGAATCTTAAAAGATATTGATCTCACCAATTCAAAGGGGTATTGACAAGCGAGCAGTTAACGCTCATACTCTGCCTCATACAATGGAATCTTGACATTCTTAAAAATTGAGAAGTTACACTAGGCTAAGAGATCAATGCCCAGATTCCAAAGGAAAGACGCAGTCCATCCTCTCTCTTCAACCAATCTCTCTAGAATGAGTTTGCATGTGAGCATCATGAGGTTGTATGATGCAACAACAGGATAACTTCACTCTGCCTTATGTTGTACACCCTCCTTATACTTAAACTACACACAGGCAGCCTTTAATGCATCTCTCTCTTTCTCTCTCTAGAATGGGTGTGCTTAATATATATTTGGATTAAGTCTTCATAAATCTTTGGATTAAGTAATCACTGATAGGAAAATGCTAATGTTGAGCGTTAGAGTGTCATCGGGTTCGCACCTCCCTTTGGTCCTGAGTTAGTGCCTGGTTTCAGGAAGGTTGTGTGAAGCTTGCAGATTCTCAAACCTTCATCAAGATTCATATAAATATTATGAAGAAGCTCTTAGCTCGTCCATCAGGAGTAAGTCTGCTTGTATACTCGGGAAAATTATGGTCTCGAGGCTTATGGACTCACCTAATAATTTACTTTTTTGACAGCCACCACCCCCAATCTTTTTGTAAATCCAACCACCACAATAGAGCTACATTGCTCACTGGATCTTCCAACTAAGTATTCTCAAATCTGCACCATTTAGCGATTTTAATAGTTTTAATTTTGTTAGGAATTTCTAACAAACAAGTGGAGCTTCTAACAAAGGTGGAAATGCTAAACTTCTCCATGAAAGTCCAAAAATAAGAATAAAATAATTGAAAAGAATAATATCTATAATGTCTAAGAAAACAAAGAGATAGTTGTGGTGGCGACAAAACACTGGTGACAATGGGTGGTGGAGGATTTGAAAAGTCAAGAGAGAAAGAAAAAAAGTGGAAAGAAAGTGAATGATGAGGAAAGAAAGTGAATAGAAAATAATACAATAAGGATTTTAAAAATTAAATAAAAAAACGAGTTTTATTGAGTTTATTGGTCAAAGAAATTAAAATACACAAGAATTAAATTACACTCTCACGAGTTGCACTTATAATAAAAAAATTGATAGACGGAGATCTACTACATAAACAAGGTGAATATGTGGGGGCCTTAGGGATATTTTTATATTTTATGGTCTTATGATGTTTTTTTTAGTTTACCATATGAGCTCTAATGTAATGAACTAAATAACAGATTATTCTTATATATAATCTCTAAGAAAACTATAATTTGTCACTCTTCTTTTTATTAACCTATTTTATACCCTTCTTCTGCGTCGCCTTCCTCTTTTCTCTCTTTTATCCATCTCTTTTACGTTTTCATCTTTAAATTTGCCAATTAAATGCCATCTTCATGCCCAAATTTCTTGAATCGCAATTTGACCGATTTAAATTGTTATCTCCTTCATCCATATATATCTTTAATTCTTCAAATCAAATTCTTATCTCTCTTTACCTTTATCAATAACTCTCTAAATTAATGTCGATCAGGGTTTGGGTCCAAAACAAATGAGGTGGTGTCTTGGACCCCGATCAATTTACAGGTATATGTTTTTTTAGCTATGTCGGTCATATCGTAAATAAAATGTATGTGTTTTATTTTTCTTTTTATGGTACATATTTTTCATTTTTTAATTATAGTGTGACTTTTAACATATATGAGATCCATTCATGAATGTTGATATCAAATGGTTTTATTCTTTATATAGATTCTATAGATTTGAAATACACTTCTTTTCCCTTTTATATGGTTTGTTATTTCATATAGATCTAGAATATATTTTCGCACCGAAAAATTAGTTATAGAAAAATTAGTGATATATTGAAGAATATGTGGGATGTTGAGTAATTTATTGGTTAATTGTGTATTACTCCTTTATAGAGTTTATTTATTTGAAAATCGAAATAGTTGTGAGATCTATAGGTGCTCTAGTGGTTAGAGTAGGTCTTGGGATCAAATTTTAGCTGAGTGAAATGACCCTCAAATGTATTAAAAATAAGTTGTTAAGGGTTATCTTACATGTTAATATCGTCCAAATATTATGTTTGAAATATTATGAGTTTTTTTCAAGGTTAGCATTTTTTATAAATAATTGGCAATTTGCCTAAGGGTGGTGTTCGGGATGCCTCCCTTGTGCTAAATCTGAAAATACTTTCCTTTATATGCCAAATTGCCAATTATTTATTAAAAATATGTTAATATTAAAAAAAACTCAATTATTATATATTAAGTTTAACCATTAAACCAATTTAAAATTTATCTCGATTTGAATTTGATTTGCCTTCAACTAAATTACAATGCAATATGATTTCAGGTTGATATTAAGATTGTTGACCATGACATTTCAAAAAGCATAAAAATGTAAGAAATTTTAACTCAAATATAACCTTGTGCTCTATTACTCAATCTTTTTGCTTTTCATAGTCACGTTTTGGTGGTGGTGGTGGTCAAAGTACCATATTATTTGTTTAATATTTAAAAATAAATATTGCATTATAAACAAAATAATATATTTAATAATAAGGATAGTAAAGGTATAAAAAATACAAAGAGGATGTTTTTTATAAATAATTGTTCTATGAGTAATGCTGGATATCACCTCAAATCGCATCACCCTTTTATCGCCTCCTAGGTGGACCAATCGTAAAGGAGAGAGAAAAAAATTAATCAGGAAAGAGAAGTCATGTGATTGGTTAATTTAAAATCCACCTAGGAGGTGATAAAAGAGTGATGCAATTTAGAGTGATATCCAGCATTACTCTTGTTCTATTAGGCATTTATTTATAAAATAAATTATTAAAGGTTTAATTTAACAATTAGCTACTTTTATTAGGTTTATTTAGCAAATACTTCAATTTTATATAAATTTCTTTTTTGAATTTTTATACAGACAATGTAATAAGGGTAGGGGGACTTTCAATTAGTTTTTTTGGACGCCTTTCAATTAGTTTATTTTAGGGGATGTTTAGGATAATTATCTATTAGAATATCTGGTGCAAAAATGTTTATTTTAGCCTAAGTTATAACTAAGTTAGGTGAAAGAAAACTATTTTGCGTTTGCTTGTTTCTTTAAATCCATTTTTTTTACATTTAAGGTGTGTTAGAAATGGGGTAGCTTTGTTGGCTGATATGATTTAGAAAAATTGATTTTGACCCAAAAAAAATTTCTTTTTATAATAAATACAGGATAGTCCCTTACATATTCAAAATTTCCAACCCCACCCCAATTCTTTTCTTTTTTTGTTAAAAAATTATCTCAAAAGGTTTATTTATTGAAAGATATAGGTTTAAGACTTTGTGTTATATAAATATATATATATTGTCGACAAAAAAATAATAAATAATAATATAGGGACTGATAGTATGATCTTACTATTATATATGGACCGAATGAATTTTTTTTAGAATGCATTAATCTATAGTGCAATTAACTAAAAAAATGGACTTTTGTTATGAAAATTCCTGGCTCAGCAGTTGGAATGGTATCAAAATTGTTGATTTAGAGTTAATGATTTTAATCAAGTACAGTTACGGATTACACAAAAAACTATGAAACAGTTCTTAGTTTGAGGCGTAATACAAAGTTTAAACTTTTACCCTATATGTAGTGGGATCGTCTCTAGATAGCTGGTAATGTTGAAGAAATCACTCATGTTGAATGTAAGTACATATTCTTTCAATAATTCCATTTGCTAAATCAGTATTTTCCTTTCTAATTGTAATTGTCAAAACTGTATTCAGAGATTATAATTCATGTGAGCTAAATTAAGATGAAAATTTAAATGAGAAAAAATATGTACGTAGTTGTTGATGGCAAATATTTTAGTGCATTTTAGTCGACTTCAGTTCATGCTATCTGTTTGAACTTATTAACTCATGCCACATTGCCTTGTTTCCTCTGTTTCTTTTACAAGATTATAAAACGATGGATGTAAAGTTTTCACCGAAATCAACCAAGATGATATATGGAGGAGAGGGTGGTGTATACAGTTCATGGTGCCCTAATGAGTTGCCCATATTACATCAATGTAACATAGGTGCAGCAAATATTATTCTGTGGAAAAATGGCTTTTTTTTTTTTTTTTTTTTTTTTTTTTTTTGATGACGAGGGTTCCCGGGCTTACACCCGACTAGTCCCCCGGAAGATATGACTGCCTCCCCAACCATACCTCCAGGTAATCAGAACTAGGTTGCCCATGTTCTGGGGAGGGTTTCGGACCTTGGAAACTTTCCAAACATAATAACTTTCTTCCACTTGCGGGATTCGAACCATGTACCTCTTACTTGAGAGAACTTTCCAAACTTTAATAACTTTCTGCCGCCTGCGGGATTCGAACCATGTACCTCTCACTTGAGAGAACTTCCAAACTGTAATAACTTTCTGCCGCCTGCGAGATTCGAACCCTGTACCTCTCACTTGAGAGACAGAGCCCTGGCCAGATGAGCTAGCTCACCTGGTTAAGAAATGGCTTTGCTTTGCCTAGCTACTCTGAGTGTGCGAAAGTTGCATACATTTTAGAGGGTAATGGGGTAGTAGGAGTTGTCTCCCCTGATGGGAAAAAGGAGAAGGTTGTTGCTGTGGCAGAGGGTGATGGCGTTATCCTCTTCCCAGGCTGCGTTTCATGGTGGTATAACAAAGAGGCTGTCAAGTTTGTTAAACTTCTTGGCTGATACTTCAAGATCTCTCAATCCCGGTTCTATTGCCAATTTCTCTCTAACTGCCCCCAAAGGGATCTTCAAGACACGACATGTGAGTGAGAATTGGAAACTTAATGACCAGGTATTGAATATTTTAACATCTTATGGATCAGAATATGAAATTCTAAAACTCGATGATGGAGTTGAGATGCCCAACCCAAAACCAAGTCGTGGTGCTCCAGAACATATTCACACCAATAATGGTGAAAATGTTCCCGAGGTATTTTTCTTTTCATCCCCGACTGACTTAAATTTTGTTTGGTTTACCATATTGTTTCTGAATGGACTTGAATCACTGAATTCGTAGATAAGGAACAATGATGCCACTACTGAGAACGTGCCATTGGGTACCGATGCCCAAGGTGAGATGTCAGCTTCTGAATCTCCATCAACCAATTATTCTCCACGGGATCTTGTCTTGGTGCGTTCTGTGGAACCCGGAATCTTGCAAGTCATTTATGTAATTGATGGTAGTGGTCATGTTAAAGTGTTTGGACATGATAGAGTGAAACTTGCAGAAATAACACTCAAGGCCGGGAATATTTTGATCATACCAAACGATTTTGGCGTTTCAAGAATCTCGGGCACTGTGGTGTTGAAATTCTTTTGTGTTTGATACCCTTTCGTATTACCCCATTGCTAAGGGTTTTACCAAGCCATGTAAAAAGTCTCTAGGGCATGCGTCAGTTTGATTGTGACAATATTCAGCTTTTTAGAACCTTTCTTTTCTCTGAAGTATAAAACTGTTGATTATTTCATGCATCTAGTTTTGATTTGTTGCAGATCCAGTTAAAATTGATTTCCTTTTACTGGTTTCCTTACCCACTTATGAATGTTGTTGTGATATGTTCTCATCTAATTTAATGTAAGACACATCAGATACGAATTCTTTATATATCCGTTAAGAATGAAAAATGAAAATCAAAGTTGAAAAATTCTTTACCAACACATAAAGAGAAGATTGTTTATGGTGTCATGTATCTAAATTATGATTCAATAATTAATTATCATCCAAATCATCTTTCATTTGCAAAATTTAAAGGGTATCCTAAATATATAAGTAAACATGGACATGTGCTATGCATATTTAAACTGAATGCATTGGTTTTATTTTTAGATCAGGAATGCACTTGTTTGGTTTTAGATAGTTTGAAATGTTTTAATTGTTACTAGATAATTTTTTATTTAAAAACGTAATAATATATATCATCCAAATTCATGTCACCTAACATATCATTTATTATGTAACATTATTTGAACAAAAGTAAAAAAATTCAATCAAATCGAAAAAAATAAATAGATTGATGATTTAATTACTCCTTCTCAAATCACGTCACGTCAAGGATAATATATTGGGTAATATGAATTTAATTACTATGTACTATTAGTTTATTCAAAAAATTATTGAATCTCACGTGAGAATTTTGAATGCCATAAACCTTTTTTTAATTATATTTTAAAAGTAAAAATACTTATTTTGCGGATTAAAGTGCAATATTTACGGTATGAAATGATAATTTTTTTATTAATATAACACAAAATAATAACACCGCTACGTTTTTATATTAGGGGCGACAAAAGTCATCGCTAATGATAGAGTAATTCGTTGCTTATGGGTCACCTTAAAAGTTTAGTTACTAAATATCAGCAATGGCCACGACAAACCAAAAGTCATTGCTAATGGATCATATATCTTTAGTGATGACATTACTTTATCTTTAGTGACGACTAGTTTACGTACTAGCGACGACAAAAGTTATCCCTAGAAACTATTTAATTACTTTTTTATTCTCATTTTAAATCTATTATCTTCTTGAAATGTTTCAAAAATTATATTTAATATATAAAAGGGGCAACGCCCAATTAATTACATGGAGTGTAAGAATTCTCAATTAATTACAATTTCAACTTTTTTTTTATCGGCAAATCAAAACTTTTAATAACAAAGCTCAAAATATAACATTGGTCCAAACAAGTGGACCTACACCTTACCACTATACCTTACTTGATGGTGGTCCTTTGTGTGTTCTAAAAAATGCAAATGTAATCGAACCACAACCGAGGAACATAGCTAATTGGGCTAAGAAAAGGCTAAAGGCTCAAAGTGGGCTAAGACGGATAATAATTAATACAAGGGATAGAAGGCTAAAAGGTTACAAATGGCTAACAAGGAACTGCCCCTATCATTTTACTAAGTACATAGCTTGTCTTTAGTTCATATCTAGGTGGGTTCTCTACTAATTAGGATTTCACGTTCTACACACCAAACATATTCCTTAAGTACAAGCTTACTTCATGCAAGCATTGTTCATTAATTTTTCCTATCAATTACCTATGTTAGCATGCAATTCTAAATGCGTTTTATATCAATCCATAAAGTCCACTATTTACTATCATAGATTTACAAAAAGTATGCTTAAAGGGACATTTAAAATCTTCTACAGTCAGACGCAACTCCGAAAATTATTTTATTGAAAGCAAATAAAAACAAATAGCACATAAAAACTGGGATGAGGCAACGAACCCCACCCCAAACTCAAAAATGAGTCGTGTCCCCACGACTCGAAAAGACTCAATAAAGCAATTAAACTAGTCTACAATAAAAGGAAGGATTAAGAAACGTATCTTAACCAGCGCGTGGCTGGTTACCGGTGTTGCGTTCTGGACCTTTGTCTCGCGTAACAGCATTATAAATCGCGTTTTGAAGTTTATTTACACCTAAGATCAAATTTCGAAACAGGTCCAATTCTTTAGTAACGTTCCCCAAGGTAGCAATCATCTTCTCTTGATTCTCTTCCAACACTCTTATCTTTGATTCCAACTCAGGAACATTCCTCGCTCTCTTTGGTGGAGGAGCTCTAGTAGTCTTCGTAGCTCGTGTTGCGTCATCATGGATATTCTGAATTGTAGTCAATGCCATGCCAACTCCAACTATCACACCATCATCTTCTGCGTTCCTACGCTGAATCTTTGCGTCTAGGCACAACTTAGTAATAGTACAAGGAAATTTGAGATTCTGCTGCTTCATAGAAGCTCTCGCGAATTCCATGATGGTGTCATAAATGATTTTAGCAACATTCATCTGTTTCTCCTCAACAATACACTTAATAAAAATGATATGCTCCTTCTTCAACTCGGATGTGTGTTTAATTCCAAAGAAAGTAGGTACTATGAATCGAGACCAAACCTTAGCATTAGGTGTCAAATTACTGCTGTAAAACTGTCCGCAATATCTTTCCCCTTTAGGAATTGGGCTAGCCCCATTAACAAGCACCGTACCCCAGAGGGAATCTGATGTCTCCTTAATTGTTCGTATTTTCGACCCTTAGGAGACATCATTTTTGGTGTTTATTTGACTATTTAGATAGACTTTTGGACTAAATATGCAATAATATGATTTTCCTCTTTTATTTCTAGCATTTTTGATTTATTAAGCTTTTGCGCGTAATATTGGTATTTTTAGTGAAGATTTTACAGGTTTTAGATGTTAGCTAGAAGAGGAATCCAAGGAGAAAGTCAAAGATCGCGATATAGAGTCAAGACTTGAAGATAAATCCCGAAGATATTATTCTTAGAGCTGAAAATCCATTTTCCAGGCTATAGATTGCTGATTTCAAGGTGCTTAAGAGATGATTTAGCCGCTGACCTTTGAAGAGAAAACATTCCTTATCGAGTTACGGAACTTTAGCAACTGGAATGAGGTCAATCGGAGTTGTAACGCATCGGGAAAAGCCATTTTAGTGAAGGTGTATCAGCAGTTACGGGATTTTGGGCTTAGAATTTGGGCTTGGACATTTAATTATTGATTTATTCCTAAGTCCAAACCCTAATCCGTTTTTAACATTATAAAAGGGCTTTAGACCTCTATTTTCACACACACTTCACATCTTTTTCATAATACAACATACGCTTAAGAGTGAGACATCAGAGAAGAAGCTAGAGGCAGGAAGAGAAGAAGCAAGAGCTGGAGACGGTCTATATCTCCACTTCTCAGCTAATTCAATTCCGTAATTAGGTTCTTCTATTTTATTCTGTAAAACATGTTGAACCTATTTATTTCTTTAGTTTTTATCTTTTCAATTATTATGAGCTAAACTAATTTAGTGCTTGAGAACGCATAATGGGTTAATCCCAATTTGATTTCGTTTTATACATTTGGATTTGGGATTATTATTATTTAAATCAAATTGGGTGAATTGTATTTTTCTTTAATTTGCGCTTTATCTACTATAATTGACGTAATTAACCAATCATAGGTCTTAGTATCTAGGCTATTCCAATTAGTGGCGATTGGATCACCTTGACGGGGGGTTTAGGTACCGAACTAGTTAATGAATGTAGGTTAGAAATTATTGACTCTGACGAGCTTAATTAAACCTATGGCCTATTGGGTAATTTGAACTTAAACACTTGAGAGTGGACTATAATCACCCTGACGGGGTTTGTAGCATTTGAGAGTTGCTCCTTAGTCCACCCTGACGGGGGTAAGGAGATTATA
Organism: Nemophila menziesii; assembly: GCA_029959085.1. Classification (NCBI taxonomy): domain Eukaryota; kingdom Viridiplantae; phylum Streptophyta; class Magnoliopsida; order Boraginales; family Hydrophyllaceae; genus Nemophila; species Nemophila menziesii. Next base: position 58,603,059 of record JARWIR010000005.1, on the reverse strand, counting down.
GAATCCCGACCAATACAAATTTACCGATTTGTCCCTTAAACAATGTATGAAATGAATGATAGTTAGGTAAACCCTTGCGCTTCTCAAGTACTACCTGCTCTTACTTGCGTGTCACTTTTATTTACTTGCGTCTTAGTTATTTATTTACATTTTCGCATTAGTCTTTCATTCCTTAGAATTAATACAAAAACCAAACAAATATATTATTGTCTTTTATTTTCATAAGTGCATCAATCACTACTTGCTAAACATTGTGATCAACCATTCCGTCCTTGGAACGAATCTGATTTATCAGAATTACTACTTGGGACAACCGTACACTTGCGGTTGTGGTTCGATTATTATTTACATTCATTTTAGAACACACAAAGGACCACCAAGTTTTTGGCGCCGCTGCCGGGGACGGTAGCGTGTGACCACGGTGTTTATCCTTTAGTGATAGTTGCATTTATTTTTATTTTGTTTTATCAGTTTTACGCTTTTTGCTTGTTTAGTTTTCTCAGGTTTTTAGGTTTGGTGTATGCGAAGAAGACTATTTAAGGATCTAGAGCCAACACCTCCGATCCTTAATAATCCAGAATCATTAATCAGACTTGCTAACAAGAGAAGAAAAGAACAAGAATCCTTAGAAGTAGAAGAATTAATTCACCAAATGGAGAACGTTAATATTCAGAACAATAACGGACAAGCTCAAATCGTGATGAATCAAGATCCTTGGTTTACTAATGGTCCACCAGAAGTTCCATTCCGTGCTCCTGCTATAGGAGTAGGTGCTCCAGATATAAATGTTCCGAAGTTTCGTCCAGATCCGGGTATGATAGCTCAATTCCAAAACTTTGGAAATTTTCGTGGTAGAGTTGGAGAAGATCCTCTTAGAGCGATACAGAAATTCAAACAGATATGTGATTCTTACATCACACAAGGAGTTTCAAAAGAACAGATGTACTACGCTGTGTTTAAATTTTTTGTTATTGATGGAGCAAGCGAATGGCATGATACACAAGATCCGACACAAATAACCAATTGGGATCAATTAGAAGCTGCGTTCTTCGACAGGTATTATCCGAGTAATATGAGATTAGATGCTGAATTAGAGTTGACTAATTTCCGTCAAGAATACGATGAAACTGTGGGAAAGAGTTGGACAAGATTTCAGATGTGCTTACGTAGAGTCCCCAATCATGGCTTTTCAGAACAACAACAATTAAAAATATTTTATAGAGGCCTTGATGGGACTTCAAGAGAGAAATTGGATATGCTATGTGGTGCAGGTTTTCTTCAAGTTCAACCCGCTCATGCAAAGATCATCTTAGAGAGAACAGTCAAGAATGAAGTTGGGTGGAGTTCAGTAAGAACACCAGTTAGAGGAGGAGTCAATAATGTTGATATCGAAGAAAAGTTTGCTACGCTAGAGACAAAGCTTCAAACCACACTAGAACAACAACTGAGACAACTTACTCTAGCCGTGAAAGAAGGTTTTTCGAACAAAAGAGGTGAGGTAAAGGTTGCACAAGAGGTATATGGATGTGAGTATTGCGGTGTCAATGATCATAGTTGGGAAAATTGTCAAAACAATCAAGAATCCGTGATGTTCGTATCCAATAGAGGTAACTTTAATTCAAGTGGTAATGGATATCAGCCTAACAGAAACCATCCGGGGTTTCAATACTCAAATCCTGATGGGGCAGCAAATCCTACTTATGCGTATCAACCGCGTCCCCAAGGTAACAACTACAATCCAAGACCACACAACAATTATCAAGGAGGACAGAATCAAAATTATGTTCAGAGACAAGCTCCTCCAGACAATTATGATGACACAATGAATCAGAAAGCCTTACCTGCCCATCCACAAGAAGGAGTTAACCTTCAGAAAACAGTTGAAAGTTTAATCGCTCTCCAGACACAAGCTATGGAACGTCAAAACGCAGCATGGGAACGTCAAAACGTAGTTGAAGCAAATATGAAAATATTCCAGAATCAGCTAAGTCAAATTAATAAACAGTTGAATCAACGTCCACAAGGACAACTTCCTAGCGATACTGAGAATCCAATCCAAATCGAAGATTGTAAAGCTATTACTCTCAGAAGTGGTAAGAACCTTCCTCCACCTCCTTTTCCGATTATGAAAGAAAAAGAAGTTAGAAAAGAAAAAGAGGTGGTGATTGAAGATAAAGAAGTTGAAGTAGAAGAAGTGGAGAGGCCTAATGAAATTCCGAAGAAGAAAGATGATACTCTAATAAGCCGTCCTCCTCCACCATTTCCATCAAGAGTTCAGAAGAAGGGTGATATGGCTGATTATCAAAAATTCTTTAACAAGGTAAGAGGTCTTAGCATAAATATTCCGTTGTTAGAAGCTATTAGAGATGTACCCAAGTATGCTAAGTTTCTGAAAAGAGCCCTCACCAACAAAAGGCCGTATTGTGATAATGAGATGATTGGTCTTCCTGAAGAATGTAGTGCCATTTGTCAAGGTAAATTACCTCCAAAGTTAGTTGATCCTGGGAGCTTTACAATTCCGATATCTATTGGTAATGAGTGGAGAGGTAAGGCACTATGTGATTTGGGTGCAAGCATAAATCTTATGCCCAAATCTATCTTTGATAATCTTAATATTAAAGCAAGACCCACTTCTATGGTCTTGCAAATGGCGGATCGATCTCTTGCACATCCGGAAGGCCGAATTGAAGATGTCCTCGTTAAGGCAGGTACGTTAATTTTTCCCGCTGATTTCGTTATACTTGATTACGACGCGGATAGGAATGTCCCCATTATTTTGGGAAGACCATTCCTAGCCACGGGGCGTACTTTGATTGATGTAGAAAACGGCGAAATGATCATGAGAATCCAAGACGAGGAGATGAAGTTTAATGTGTTTAGACCTATGAAGCTTCCGGATTCCAATGAAGAATGTTTTCGTGTAGATGTAATGGAACCGGTAAGAAAAGAGCCAATCAATGTTGTGGAAACTTTAGGGGTGGAAGAGAAAGAGTTACAAAAGGAACCACCGATCAAAGTTCCGCCAAATCCTAAGAGAAATCCACTACTCAATCATGCAAAGAAGAAAGAGAAAATCACGTGTCACGAAGGTTCCGAGGGAACCTAAGAAGGAAAGGAAGAAAAAGGAGTTTAAAGCAGGCGAAGAAGTTGCTATGAAAAAGCCTAAACCTCCTCCAAAGACATGTGAATCAAAAAGCTCTTGGCTAGGACCATTCGTGGTTGCAAAGGTTATCTCAGATAAACTAGTGGGAATAAAAGCCAAGGGATGTAAATTTCGAGTTGCAAATATTGACAACCTCACTCACTGCTGGGGAGGTTATGTCAATGACTAAAGGAATGAGGTAACCCGTCGAGCTTAACGACGTTAAACAAAAGCCATTTCTTGTATATTAGTTTAAGTATTTTAATTTCGTAGTTTAGTTTAGTTTGATTTTCGTTAATTTAGTGTTTATTATTAAGAAATGAGGAAGGGTAGTTGTTTTTGATGATTTCAGGGGTATAATGGTCATGAGTTTGGGGTCAAAACAATGAGAAAACGGAAAAATTATGGAGTCAACAGCAGGTTTGACCGGCTAGCCGGCGGATACGCAGGCATACCGGCCAAAACGTTGAAGACCCCCAAACTCCCTGACCACTGCGTCAGCGACAACGCAGCAATGCTGCGTCTTCATTCGCGCCAGCGAGAAAGCACCGGCATGCCGGCGAATCCGCCGGCTAGCCGGCCAACGAGGAAGAATGTTCTGGTCCTTGCGTCAGCGATGACGCAAGGTTGCTGCGTCATCAAATGCGCCATCGAGATTTCACAGGCATACCGGCGAATCCGCCGGCTAGCCGGTCAAGGATTTCAAATTCCCTGACCATTGCGTCAGCGACGACGCAATGCACTTGCGTTTTGAGGTAAAAAAAAAAAAAAAAAAAAAAAAAAAAAAAAAAAAAAAATTCGCCGACCTATCGGCCGGCATACCGGCGGATCGGCCGGTATACCGGCGAATCCGAAGGCATACCGGCCAGCTGTTACGAGAGGCGGTTTTAACTTCATTAAACCTAGTTTTTTGCATCCTTTCCAAGCCAAACCCTATAATCCGAATTCTCGCCTCCTGCCACTCCTAAAATCATCATCAAAACAACATCATACCACCAATCCTTCCCTCTAAACATCATCCAAGATCACAATCAAACCATTAAACTTCCAAAATACCAAAGCTTCACACTTTAATCCGAAGTTTTCTTTCACCAAAGCTAAAATTAATCCATAATTCAAACCCAAACCTTCAAGAACACTAAAATCACAATTTTATCCAAACCTTTTGAGGGTCTTGAAGCTTTGAGTTTGGGGTCATCGGAGATGACCATGAAGGTTAGGAAAAGGTACGAAGAACATGGTGAAGAAAGAGAATTGGGTATTGAGGAAGATTTTCTTAGAAGAGATGATGCTTAGAGGGCAAGTAATAAATGAAAACGTGGGAAATTTGAAGAAGTTCGAGGTAATGAAGAACACTCTAAACGCAAACATTGATGAAGAAGAATTCAAAACCTCAACTTGGACGCAACACCGACACCAGCCTCGCGCTGGTTAAGATACGTTTTCTTTCCTTTCTCATTTAGTGTAAATTATTTTATTGCTTTGAGTCTTTTCGAGTCGTGGGGACACGACTCATTTTTGAGTTTGGGGTGGGGTTCGTTGCCTCATCCCAGTTTTTATGTGTTATGTGTTTTATTTGCTTTCAATAAAAAATAATTTTCGGAGTTGCGTTTGACTATAGAAGATTTTAAATGTCCCTTTAAGCATACTTCTGATGAATCAATGATAGTAAATAGTGGACTTTAGGGATTGATATAGAACGCACTTACAATTGCATGCGAATATAGGTAATTAATAGGAAAAATTAATGAACAATGCAAATGAAGTAAGCTTGTACTTAAGGAATATGTTTGGTGTGTAGAACGTGAAATCCTAATTAGTAGAGAACCCACCTAGATATGAACTAAAGACAAGCTATGTACTTAGGAAAATGATAGGGGCAGTTCTTTGTTAGCCATTTGAAGCCTTTTAGCTTGCTATCCCTTATTATAATTTTATCCGTCTTAGCCCAATTTTGAGCCTTAAGCCTTTTCTTTTGTAGCCAAGATATAAGCCCATTATCCTTTAGATTATTAGGCATGACCAAATGACCCGCACTTGAATCACAACCCTGAGACTTGTCTCGAGCTTGAGTTTGGGGTGGTGGGACCACATTTGGGAAGATAAATTGGGAAGGGATTATATGTGTTTGTATTGAGGCACAAAAATGTAGATGATATTATTGTTTGTAACCCTTTTGCCGAGATTTGAAAAAGAAAAAGAAAAAGAAAAGAAAAATATTTATAAGAGACATGACCTTTCACATCAAAATGATGGTCATGGGTATCTTGTACAAAAAAAAAGAGAAAAGAAATGAAAAAGAAAATAAAAAAAGAAAGAAAGAATAAATAAATCGGCAAAGTGGAATATTTTTGGAAATCATCTTAGTTTTAATTGGGTTGGCATGGGGACGCAACATTAGCGCGTCAAATGGGTGAGAGAGAACATTTTTGAGCGTAAACTCAAGCTCGAGGACATTGTTGATGGTAAGTGAGGAGAGAGCCAAAAGCTCACTTCAAATTTACCAAATATACATCCATACCGTCCTTAAGCCATTATTAAAACCGTAAAGACCTCTTGATTCCTAAGCACATAGTGAATTTATAATTCTGTTGATAGGGAATATACTAGGTGGAGCGTTCAAAGCGAGTTAGGATTAATGACCACCCTATAGCCATCATACAGAGATGAGTACAAGTGTAACCTTCAAGCATTGCGACTTTAATTTTATGATTGAGATTATTTATGTTTGATGTTGCATGATTAGTGTATGTATATGTTAGTTCTTAATGTTTTCTATATGAGATTTATCTTTAGCATTGCTTTAGGGTTTATTTGCTAGCTTCTATTTTCTCTTGCATCTACTTCTCTCCCCTTGTTTTTAGTTTTGCTTTGTCGGGACGACAAAGGTTTGAGTTGGGGGTCTTGATGTCTCCTTAATTGTTCGTATTTTCGACCCTTAGGAGACATCATTTTTGGTGTTTATTTGACTATTTAGATAGACTTTTGGACTAAATATGCAATAATATGATTTTCCTCTTTTATTTCTAGCATTTTTGATTTATTAAGCTTTTGCGCGTAATATTGGTATTTTTAGTGAAGATTTTACAGGTTTTAGATGTTAGCTAGAAGAGGAATCCAAGGAGAAAGTCAAAGATCGCGATATAGAGTCAAGACTTGAAGATAAATCCCGAAGATATTATTCTTAGAGCTGAAAATCCATTTTCCAGGCTATAGATTGCTGATTTCGAGGTGCTTAAGAGATGATTTAGCCGCTGACCTTTGAAGAGAAAACATTCCTTATCGAGTTACGGAACTTTAGCAACTGGAATGAGGTCAATCGGAGTTGTAACGCATCGGGAAAAGCCATTTTAGTGAAGGTGTATCAGCAGTTACGGGATTTTGGGCTTAGAATTTGGGCTTGGACATTTAATTATTGATTTATTCCTAAGTCCAAGCCCTAATCCGTTTTTAACATTATAAAAGGGCTTTAGACCTCTATTTTCACACACACTTCACATCTTTTTCATAATACAACATACGCTTAAGAGTCAGACATCAGAGAAGAAGCTAGAGGCAGGAAGAGAAGAAGCAAGAGCTGGAGACGGTCTATATCTCCACTTCTCAGCTAATTCAATTCCGTAATTAGGTTCTTCTATTTTATTCTGTAAAACATGTTGAACCTATTTATTTCTTTAGTTTTTATCTTTTCAATTATTATGAGCTAAACTAATTTAGTGCTTGAGAACGCATAATGGGTTAATCCCAATTTGATTTCGTTTTATACATTTGGATTTGGGATTATTATTATTTAAATCAAATTGGGTGAATTGTATTTTTCTTTAATTTGCGCTTTATCTACTATAATTGACGTAATTAACCAATCATAGGTCTTAGTATCTAGGCTATTCCAATTAGTGGCGATTGGATCACCTTGACGGGGGGTTTAGGTACCGAACTAGTTAATGAATGTAGGTTAGAAATTATTGACTCTGACGAGCTTAATTAAACCTATGGCCTATTGGGTAATTTGAACTTAAACACTTGAGAGTGGACTATAATCACCCTGACGGGGTTTGTAGCATTTGAGAGTTGCTCCTTAGTCCACCCTGACGGGGGTAAGGAGATTATAGAATCCCGACCAATACAAATTTACCGATTTGTCCCTTAAACAATGTATGAAATGAATGATAGTTAGGTAAACCCTTGCGCTTCTCAAGTACTACCTGCTCTTACTTGCGTGTCACTTTTATTTACTTGCGTCTTAGTTATTTATTTACATTTTCGCATTAGTCTTTCATTCCTTAGAATTAATACAAAAACCAAACAAATATATTATTGTCTTTTATTTTCATAAGTGCATCAATCACTACTTGCTAAACATTGTGATCAACCATTCCGTCCTTGGAACGAATCTGATTTATCAGAATTACTACTTGGGACAACCGTACACTTGCGGTTGTGGTTCGATTATTATTTACATTCATTTTAGAACACACAAAGGACCACCAAGTTTTTGGCGCCGCTGCCGGGGACGGTAGCGTGTGACCACGGTGTTTATCCTTTAGTGATAGTTGCATTTATTTTTATTTTGTTTTATCAGTTTTACGCTTTTTGCTTGTTTAGTTTTCTCAGGTTTTTAGGTTTGGTGTATGCGAAGAAGACTATTTAAGGATCTAGAGCCAACACCTCCGATCCTTAATAATCCAGAATCATTAATCAGACTTGCTAACAAGAGAAGAAAAGAACAAGAATCCTTAGAAGTAGAAGAATTAATTCACCAAATGGAGAACGTTAATATTCAGAACAATAACGGACAAGCTCAAATCGTGATGAATCAAGATCCTTGGTTTACTAATGGTCCACCAGAAGTTCCATTCCGTGCTCCTGCTATAGGAGTAGGTGCTCCAGATATAAATGTTCCGAAGTTTCGTCCAGATCCGGGTATGATAGCTCAATTCCAAAACTTTGAAAATTTTCGTGGTAGAGTTGGAGAAGATCCTCTTAGAGCGATACAGAAATTCAAACAGATATGTGATTCTTACATCACACAAGGAGTTTCAAAAGAACAGATGTACTACGCTGTGTTTAAATTTTTTGTTATTGATGGAGCAAGCGAATGGCATGATACACAAGATCCGACACAAATAACCAATTGGGATCAATTAGAAGCTGCGTTCTTCGACAGGTATTATCCGAGTAATATGAGATTAGATGCTGAATTAGAGTTGACTAATTTCCGTCAAGAATACGATGAAACTGTGGGAAAGAGTTGGACAAGATTTCAGATGTGCTTACGTAGAGTCCCCAATCATGGCTTTTCAGAACAACAACAATTAAAAATATTTTATAGAGGCCTTGATGGGACTTCAAGAGAGAAATTGGATATGCTATGTGGTGCAGGTTTTCTTCAAGTTCAACCCGCTCATGCAAAGATCATCTTAGAGAGAACAGTCAAGAATGAAGTTGGGTGGAGTTCAGTAAGAACACCAGTTAGAGGAGGAGTCAATAATGTTGATATCGAAGAAAAGTTTGCTACGCTAGAGACAAAGCTTCAAACCACACTAGAACAACAACTGAGACAACTTACTCTAGCCGTGAAAGAAGGTTTTTCGAACAAAAGAGGTGAGGTAAAGGTTGCACAAGAGGTATATGGATGTGAGTATTGCGGTGTCAATGATCATAGTTGGGAAAATTGTCAAAACAATCAAGAATCCGTGATGTTCGTATCCAATAGAGGTAACTTTAATTCAAGTGGTAATGGATATCAGCCTAACAGAAACCATCCGGGGTTTCAATACTCAAATCCTGATGGGGCAGCAAATCCTACTTATGCGTATCAACCGCGTCCCCAAGGTAACAACTACAATCCAAGACCACACAACAATTATCAAGGAGGACAGAATCAAAATTATGTTCAGAGACAAGCTCCTCCAGACAATTATGATGACACAATGAATCAGAAAGCCTTACCTGCCCATCCACAAGAAGGAGTTAACCTGACGAGCTTAATTAAACCTATGGCCTATTGGGTAATTTGAACTTAAACACTTGAGAGTGGACTATAATCACCCTGACGGGGTTTGTAGCATTTGAGAGTTGCTCCTTAGTCCACCCTGACGGGGGTAAGGAGATTATAGAATCCCGACCAATACAAATTTACCGATTTGTCCCTTAAACAATGTATGAAATGAATGATAGTTAGGTAAACCCTTGCGCTTCTCAAGTACTACCTGCTCTTACTTGCGTGTCACTTTTATTTACTTGCGTCTTAGTTATTTATTTACATTTTCGCATTAGTCTTTCATTCCTTAGAATTAATACAAAAACCAAACAAATATATTATTGTCTTTTATTTTCATAAGTGCATCAATCACTACTTGCTAAACATTGTGATCAACCATTCCGTCCTTGGAACGAATCTGATTTATCAGAATTACTACTTGGGACAACCGTACACTTGCGGTTGTGGTTTGATTATTATTTACATTCATTTGAGAACACACAAAGGACCACCAGAATCATAATCGAAAGAAGGGTCATTAAGAGTGTCTTGGAACGGACATGAACCAGTAAAGTTGGGTAATTTCAAAGATTTCCGAATAGTTTCAATAGAGAAAGGAACTACCTTTTTGCAAATTTCAATCGCCTCACGGGAAATATCTAATCCTTCGTAAAATTCTCGCACAAAAGTAGGAATAAACTCAAGCTTCCTTTCTCTTAATTCCCTCCAACCAAACTTATCACAAACAACAACATATTCTCTATGAGCACTACTCATAATATTCTTAGGAAAGTCCATCTCTTCACCAAATTTCAAAAATTCAATTCTTTCACGAACCTGGTCATTCCATGAAGTAAAAACCCTTTTAGGCTTCTGGGCCCACATCTTTCTTTGTGGAGGTTTTTGTTGAGTTGGTACTTCTGGAACTTCTTGTTCAGTTTCATCCTCAATTTCTTTCTCAATCTCATCGTCATGGTCATCTTCAATTTCTGGCTCATCAATTAATCTTCTCTTTTGACCTGTGATTTCTTTTCTCTTGGGATCAAGCTTAACTTCATCAGTTTTTCGTTTAGGACGTGAATCAGGAATCTCAATAGCTTGTTCTTGAGTACCACCAATGGTGGGCTTTCGTCTAAGAGCAGTTCTTCGGAAATCACCGGTTCTGTTAGTCATCTCTTTCCACCCCAAACTCAAAACTTCAAATAGTGAGGAACTAGAGAAAAGTTTAGAACTTTGATGTTTTGAGGCTTTGGAATGAAGGAACAAGGTGGAATATGAGATGGGTATTGTTCAATTTGTGTGGGAGAAGCAAGAATTGGGTTTAATTTAAGGATTAGATGAAGAACAATCTTGGGAAAAACTAAGGATTTGATGTTATTTTGGAGAAGAGGTGAGTTGATTTTGTGTTTTTGTGATGAAAGAGGGTAGAATAAGATGGTATTTATAGGTTCTAATGATGATTTTCGGAGGTGGGGAGGCTATGGGTGCGTTTTATGGTAAAAACTTGCAGAAGAGGCTAGAAAATTAGGTCAAAAATCTCAAAACCGCCACATCTCAGTCGCAAAACGGGTTCCCGGTCAGAGTAAACCGGGTACCCGGTCAGCGTCGCTGTGTCGGCGCGAAAACACGTTTTTTTTACCGCAATACGCAACTTTTGGCTGGACCTCAAAACGCTGGGTCAGTGAGCACCCTCTCGTCAACCGGGATCCCGGTCAGCGCAAACCGGGTTCCCGGTTAGCGTCGCTGACGTGAGGTGTGACACAGTACAAGACGCAACACATGGCAGGGTCCGATACGCCGGGTCAGAAAGTTCAGCTCCGTGACCGGGTTCCTGGTCAGCGCCAACCGGGTTCCCGGTTTGTGTTGCTGGCGTGAACCCGCACGCAGCATCTTGCGTTTCAAAGGTGGGTTATCAGCGGTTTGACCGGGTTCCCGGTCAACGACAACCGGGTTCCCGGTTAGCTCCTGGAAACCACCCCTTTTTTTTCTTGTTTTTCACCTTTTCGGCCCCAAACTCTCGACCTTTTTGCCCCTGAAATCATCAAAAACAACTACCCTTCCTCATTTCTTACTAATAAACACTAAAATTACGAAAATCAAACTATTCTAATTTGCGGGAATTTAAAAATTCAAACTAGTATACAAGGAATTGGCTTTTGTTTAACGTCGTTAAGCTCGACGGGTTACCTCGTGCTTCTAAGGAGCTTCGAGGAGGTACATGACCTCTCCGGGATGTGGGTATTTTGCACGATCGGTATCTTCACCTCCATGATATATCTTTAAACAATGAACGTTCACCATGAATGTACGGTTTTCAAGTGGATGTTCTATCTCTATAGCTCCATGAGGTGTAACTTTCGTCACGATGTAAGGTCCTGACCACTTCGATCTTAATTTCCCCGGATAATTACTGAACTTTGAATTATATTTCAACACTCTTTGTCCCACTACAAAGTTCTTCTCTCGAATCCGATTATCATGCCATCTCTTGGTATTTTCTTTGTAAAGTTTATCATAAGCATGTAATCGATATTCATCGAGCTCATTAAGTTTCATCATTCGATTCTGACCAGCTAGAGTAGGATCTAAGTTTAACTTCGCAATAGCCCAGTATGCACCCATTTCAAGCTCTAGAGGTAAGTGACAAGCCTTACCATATACCATTCGATACGGAGAAGCACCTACTGGAGTTTTGAACGCAGTACGATAGGCCCATAGTGCATCATCTAATTTCATTGACCAATATTTTCTAGTAGGACCAACGGTTTTCTCTAAGATAGATTTGACCTCACGATTTGAGACTTCGGCTTGACCATTGGCTTGTGGATGATAAGCAGTAGAAACACGATGTCTCACCCCATATTTCTCTAAGACTGTCTTCAAATACTTATTAACGAAGTGAGTACCTCCATCGCAAATAATTACCCTTGGAGTGCCATGTCTAGTGAAAATATGTGATTTCAAGAACTTAATCACCACTCGTGAATCATTAGTTGGTAGAGCCACCGCTTCTACCCATTTAGACACGTAATCAACAGCTAATAAGATGTAGAGGTTACCATGTGAAGGAACAAAAGGACCCATAAAGTCTATACCCCAAACATCGAATATTTCAACTTCTAACACATTATTACGTGGCATCTCATCTCTCTTGGATATGTTTCCGGTAAATTGACATCTTTCACATCTTTTAGCATATTCATGACAATCTTTTATAATAGAAGGCCAATAAAAACCAGATTGTAATACCTTAGCAGCAGTTCGATCTCCTTTAAAATGTCTACCATAAGGTGAATCGTGACACCCAGCTATAATCGCTTCAATTTCTTCCTTGGCTACACATCTTCTTACCATTTGATCAGCACACACTTTGTAGAGGAAAGGATCCTCCCAAAAGATTTGTCTTGCACGGTGAGCTAATCTCTTTCTCTCTTGATAAGTTGAACCTTCAGGAAAAGAACCACTTACCACTAAATTCGCAATATCCGCATACCAAGGAGCTTCATAATCACGAACAACGAGTAAACTCTCATCAGGAAATTCTTCTCTAACAGCTTTAGTACCACTGTCCATCTCTGAACCTTCTAACCGCGATAGGTGATCTGCAACCTGATTCTCACACCCTTTTCTATCCTTGATCTCTAAATCAAACTCTTGAAGCAATAAAACCCATCTGATTAGCCTTGGTTTAGCATCCTTCTTCTCCATAAGATGTCGAATCGCTGAATGGTCTGTATACACAATAACTTTTGCTCCAAGAAGATAAGAGCGAAATTTATCGAATGAATACACAACTGCTAGCAACTCCTTTTCTGTAACTGTATAATTAACTTGAGCACCATTAATAGTTTTACTAGCATAATAAATCGAATGAAAAACTTTCTCTTTTCTCTGTCCTAATACAGCTCTCATACACAAATCACTCGCATCACACATAACCTCAAACGGTAAACTCCAATCTGGAGGTAATACTATAGGAGCAGAAATAAGCTTTTCTTTGATTGCTTTGAAGGCCGCTAAACAAGCTTCATCAAAAAGGAATTTGGAATCCTTTTCGAGTAAGTTGCATAACGGTTTAGCAATTTTAGAAAAGTCTTTAATAAATCGCCTATAAAAGCCAGCATGGCCAAGAAAACTTCTTACCCCTTTAACAGAAACAGGAGGGGGAAGAGTTTTAATTATCTCTATCTTTGCTCTATCAACTTCTAATCCAGCACTCGAAACTTTGTGACCCAGAACAATGCCTTCGCGAACCATAAAATGACACTTCTCCCAGTTTAAGACCAAATCTGTTTCTTTGCATCTGATTAACATTTTCTCCAAATTATCTAGACATTTATCATAATCATCACCAAATACAGAGAAATCGTCCATAAACACTTCAAGAAAGTTATCGATCATATCCCAGAAGATGGCCATCATACATCTTTGAAAGGTGGCAGGAGCGTTACACAACCCAAATGGCATTCTGCGATATACAAAAGTGCCAAAAGGGCATGTAAACATAGTTTTATGTTGATTTTCTGGAGCCACGTAAATTTGATTATACCCAGAATAACCATCCAAGAAATAATAGTATTCTCTTCCGGCTAATTTATCTAACATTTGATCAATGAAGGGAAGAGGGAAATGATCTTTTCTGGTGGCTTTGTTCAGCTTTTTGTAATCCATGCAAACTCTCCAACCAACTACCGTTCTTGAAGGAATCTCTTCATTTTTATCATTCAGAACTGTTGTCATTCCTCCTTTCTTTGGTACACACTGAACTGGGATCACCCATTCGCTACTCGAAATGGGATAAATAATCCCCGCATCTAAAAGCTTGATCACCTCTTTCTTCACTACATCCTTCATAACAGACATTAATCTCCTTTGACCTTCAACTGAGCGTTGATGTCTCCCTAATTGTTCTTATTTTAGACCCTTAGGAGACATCATTTTTGGTGTTTATTTAATTAATTTGATAGACTTTTGGACTTAATATGCAATAATTCGGATTTCCCTTTTTATTTCTAGCATTTTTAATTTATTAAACTTTTGCGCGTAATATTGGTATTTTTAGTGTAAAGTTTACAGGTTTTAGATGTTAGCTAGGAGAGGAATCCAAGGAGAAAGTCAAAGATCGTGAATTAGAGTCAAGACTTGAAGAATAAATCCCGAAGATATTATTTTTAGAGCTGAAAATCCATTTTCCAGGCCATAGAGTGCTGATTTCGAGGTGCTTAAGCGATGATTTAGCCGCTGACCTTTGAAGAGAAATCATTCCTTATCGAGTTACGGAACTTTAGCAACTGGAATGAGGTCAATCGGAGTTGTAACGCATCGGGAAAAGCCGTTTTAGTGAAGGTGTATCAGCAGTTACGGGATTTTGGGCTTGGAAATTGGGCTTGGACATTTAATTAGTCTTTTATTTTCTGGTCGAAGCCCTAGTCCGAATTTATGCTTATAAAAGGAGGTCTGGACTTCTATTTTTCACACAATTCACATTCCACAAGATTAAACACCAGAGAGAAGCAACAGAAGGAAGAAAGAAGAAGCTACAAGAGCTGGAGTGGGTCTATAGCTCCGTTCGTAGTCATTCCAATTCCGGAAATTAGGTTCTTTTCGTATTTTAATTTTGTAAACAATATGAATTCAATTTCTTTTAATTTAGTTTTTAATTTTAATATGAGCTAAGCTTTTAATAGTGCTTGAGAACAAACAATGGGTGAATCTTAATTTTATGAATTAACGAATGTTGAATTTGGGTTTATATTGAATTAAATTAAATTAGGTCTATTACTCTTTTCGATAATTTGTGAATATTTACTGATTTTAGAGTCGCGAACTAAAATTAGGTATTAGTATCTAAGCTATTCCATATATGTGGCGTATGGATCATCCTGACGGAGGGTTTAGGTATAGAATTAATTATTCAATCTAGGATAAAAGCTATTGATTCTGACGAACTTAGCTAATTCTAGGGCCAATGAGGTAAAACACTTAAACATCCAACGGTGGATCATATTTACCCTGACGGGACTAGTGACACTTTAGGATCGCCTTATAGTCCACCCTGACGGGGGTATAAGGAATTTAGACTCCCGACCATTGTAATTGACTAATTTAGCCCTTAAACAACATAAGTTAGAAAGTAAAATTAGGAGGATCCTTGCGTTCTCAAGTACTACATCTCATATTGCGTTTTCACTTATTCTACTTGCGTCTTAGCTTTCATTTACATTTAATAATTGTCTTTCATTTATTTAGAATTAATAAACAAAACCAAACAAACAATTTATTGTCTTTTATTTTCATAAGTGCATCAATCGCTACTTGCTAAACATTGTGATCAACCATCCGTCCTTGGAACGAATCTGTATTATCATACATACTACTTGGGGACAACCGTACACTTGCGGTTGTGGTTCGATTTACACTTGCATTTATTTTTAGAACACACAAAGGACCACCAAGCGTGCGTTGTCATCTTCAAGTATGATTTTGTGTTGACAATAGGAGGGACTAATGCCTTTGATATCAGCAATTGTCCAACCTATTGCCTCAACACACGTAACAGTTTATCTTCTTGAGGACCTGTTTAATTAGCTGAAACAATAACGGGTAGAGTTTCATTAGTACCTAAATACGCATACCTCAAGTGTGCTGATAACGGTTTTTCTTCCAATTCCGGAGGAGATTCAATTGAAGGCTTCTTTTTCGGAACAATCTCCTCTGGTTCTCTCACAGGTTCATAGGCAAGACGCCTATACTTTGGATTTTCAGAATTCAGAGCTGCAACTGTTTCAGCTAGCTCTTCCATCATCTCAGGTAAGTCTAATGTTAAAGCAGCCTGCAAAATATCATCATAATTAAAACAATCAAATACTGGTGGGTCCTGGGGTGTTATAAAATTAAGTGCAAAATAAAGGAACCACTTAACCGCAAGTGTACGGTTGTCCCAAGTAATATATGATAATCAAGTTCGTTCTCAGGGACGGATTAGGTTCAACCCAAATATTAATCAGATAGTAGAAATAATTGCTAAACAGAAAATAAAAGATAATAGTTTTTGTTTGGTTTTTGTAAATTAAAAGATGCAAATAAAATAAAGACTAAAGATTAAATTAACAGAAAAGGAATAAAGCAAATAAACGACTAACTTCAGATAAGAGAGATACTTGATCCTCGCAAAGGAATCCACTTAATCAATGTAATCTATGCTATGTTTAAGGGTAGAATTGGAATTATAATATTAGTCGGGACTCTAATATCTCCTAGCCCCCTGTCGGGTGGACATAGAAGCTATCCTAAAGTATCATAAACACCTACATGGTCGAATATGGCTTTTCGGATGATATGCATTTACCTCTTTGGCTATGTAACTAGTTAAGCCTGTCGGTCAATAACGGACATTACACGGGTATTACCTAGATCTGTATTCAAACCCCCATGTCGGATGATCACTTCGCCACTAAAGTGAATAGCCCAAATACTAAAAGATAATTCTAGTTGTTCCTAAAAGAATTAGTAATGAAAACAAAGTAATATCCAATATATAAAACTCAATCCTATTTAAATCTAAACAATCCCAAATTCAAAACATAGATTAATTCATTAAGGTTCATCCCTTTAATGCGATTCTCAAGTATAAAGAAATTTAGCTCATGATGAAATTAAAGACTAACATAAAAGAAAAGGAATTCATGTTCAAATACAAAAGATAAATGAAAAACCTAAAGGGTAGAATGACTATAGTTGGAAGAACAGGATTCCTCCAGCTTCTAGCTTCTTCTCTCCTTCGTGCTCTGACTTGAAAACCTTAAGCCTCTTGTTTAATTCTCTGAAGTGTGTGAAAGTAGGAGGTTAAGGGGTGTATTTATAGGTGTTGGAAGACCCTAGGTCGAATTTTGCTTGGAGTGGAAGACAAGTCAAAGACTCTCAAATTCGTAGCTCTTAGAAGGTAAGATTTTGCTGATTTGATTTGGTCATATCTTTTTCAATACTTATCCGTTTGAGAAGTTCCAATATATGAAACCACTTGTCTTGGAAAGCTATTTCTATTGGTGCAGACCACTCGTCCAGAATCCATGCCAATATTTTATTATGATTTAATTCCTAAAACGTGGCTGGATTTAGATTTCAAAAGGCAGCTTTATCTTTTCCTCCTTTGAATAAATCTTTACCAAATCTTCTTATTTCCATGTAAATCTTCTTTCCTTTCATCTTTATCTTGACTTGGCCTCTAAGTAATTACCATTTATCTCTTTAAAGCTTCACATTAAATAAATAATTAAACCGCATATGCTTAAAAGAATAAATCAATAAATCAAGAAATCCAAATAGGAAAGTGTACTCTAAAAATAGAAACTCGATTAGAAATCACTTCCTAACAATGTAAAATACACTAAGACTTTATTCTTACTTTTTCTCCTTGGATTGGTCTTTCATGAAATTCAAGAACCAATTAACTTTGCATTAAAAATAGTCAAATTTAGGCACAAAAGCTCAGTTTCTGCAAATAGTTAATTTCCAAGGGGAGAAAGTGCAATATGATCAAATAAGCTTAAAAGTCTATCAAATTAGTCATTTATTCACCTAAAAGGATGTCTCCAAGGGGCTAATAATTAGAACAAATCGGGAGACATCAAATACCTCTTGCGATGCCTGCTCAACTACATCCATGCGGAAACAATCTTCTTGAGAATCTGGAAATTTCATAGCTCGAAATACATTGAATTTGACCTCCTCGTCTTGTATCCTCATTGTTAATTCGCCATTCTCTACATCAATCAAAGTACGCCCCCGTGGCTAGGAATGGTCTTCCCAAAATATTGGGGACATTCCTATCCGCGTCGTATTCAAGAATAACGAAATCAACAGGAAATATAAGTGTACCTGCCTATTAACTCACTGTGCATCTAGGAATCACGAGGTCTTTACAGTTTTAGCATAGGCTGAAGGACGGTATGGTATGTATATTTGGTAAATTTGAAGTGAGCTTTTGGCTCTCTCCTCACTTACCGTCAACAAACTGTCCAAGAGCTTGAGTTTACACTCGAATATCGTTCTCACTCAACCCAATTGACGCGCTTAATTAGCGTCCCTAAATTAACCCAATAAGCACTAAGGATGATTCACCTAAAAAATTCCACTTTGCCGGTCCGAATATGTATATTCTTTTCAAATCATTGTTTTTTTTCCTTATAGCTATGACTCTCTTTATGATGTTGAGATATCATGCTATATTTCACAGTTATGCCTATTCATAACTTGAGCTCGAAGCTTCTTTTCCATTCACTATTACCCCGGCAAAGGGTTACAATACAATTAACTTGTGAATCATCATCAAAATATAGCACAAAGCATCATTAATAAGCTCAAAATTCCCAACCCAATGTAAATTCCCATATAATGGACCCACCACCCCAAACTCAAGCTCAAGACAGGAAGTCTCAGGATCGTGATTCAAGTGCGGGTCATATGGTCATGCCTAACAATCTAAAGGGAAATTGGCTTATAATGTGGCGACAAAAGAAAGGCTTAAAGGCTAAAAATTTGTCTAAGAAGGATAAAATTAATTCAGGGATAGACAGCCAAAAAGGATTCAAAGGGCTAACAAAGAACTGCCTCTATCATCTTCCTATCTACACAACTCGCCTCTAGTTCATACCTAAGTGGGTTCTCTACTCATTTAGATCTCACGTTCTACAAACCACCTATTATCCTTAAGCACAAGTTTACTTCTTTTGCATTGTTCATTAATTTTTCCTATCAATTATCTCATGTTTGCATGCAATCAAAGTGTGTTTTATACTAACTCCTAAAGTCAACTATTTTCTATCATTAATTCACAAAAAGCATGCTTGATGGGGGCATTTAAAAGTCTCTACAATCATGCAACCCTAAGATTAATTTTATTGAAAGCATGTAAAACACAAAAAATTGGGATGAGGCAACGAACCCCATCCCAAACCCAAAAATGAGTCGTGTCCCCACGACTCGAAAAAGACTCAATAAAGCAATAAAATTAAACTAAACTACCTAACTACTGCCTACCATCAATAAAGAAGAAGAATTAGAACGGGGTACCTGGCCATGAAGATCCATAGTGTCCTCCTCCGAAGGGGGAGTATAATTATCAATATCCATGAACAAAGTTACCTCTTCCAATGTTGACTTAATCTGTGTAATTTCCTTCCAAAGTGCTCCGATGTCTAATCGTAAATGTTCGAACTCTTGTTGCAAATTGTGAGCCCATGGAGGAATTCCAGAATCAGTTTGAGAAGAAGAAGAACCTTGAACTTGAAATTGTAGCTTGTCTCCAGGCCTTGATACCCTCATCCTTGCTGTTAATTTCCCATGTTGTGGTGGTGCAGGTGCCTTTTCTTCTTGTGTTACTTCAGTAGGCTCATCAAGATTGATGGCCTTTTCGAGTGTAGAACCAGGAAAATTCTTGTTCTTCCCTAGGATACAACACCTCCTCTTATAATCCAAAGCATCTGTTCTGTTTGTCATGGTTGATTTGACCCCAAACTCAAGTTTATACCAAGGAGAGAATAAAGTTAAGAACACTTGGTATAGCTTGAGTTTCTTGCTTGGATTAGATGAAGGAAGTTGTTTTCTTGATGAATCTTGGAAGAACTCTTGAAAGCTTGATGATCTTGATTGTGTTTAATGGTGTTTTGTGATGAATTTGATGGAGAGGTTATGTTTATGGAGGATGGAGGAGAGATTTGATGATGTTAATGTGTTTGTTATGGAGGTTTAATCAAGCTTCAAGGTGTTTTTATAAGGTTGGGAGCTGGAAAATTCGTGTGGAAGAGGCTAGGGATTATCTCCTTAAGGTAAGAAGTTGACTGGGCTTTGGACTCCTCACAAACCGCCTGGCGCGGTGCATGGGTAGTCCGCGGGGTACACCGTGCGCAACATCTATTGATTTTTCTCGCTCCTGTCTTGACCCCGTGCTAGCACCCCGTGGCACGGGTTTTGGGCGTGCGGTACAGGGGTGCGGTGCATGGGGTAGTCCGCATCAGCTCCGTCAAAAAACCCGCGGTACATATCCCGTGGCACGCGTTTTGGGCGTGCGGTATAGGGCGCGGTGCACCGCGGCTATCAGCTTTTATTTTTTTCTTGCTTCTGGATAAGACCCGTGGTGCGCGACCCATGGTACGGGTTTTTGGGGGAGCGGTACATCCCTGCGGTATAGGGGGTAAACCGCGGGGTAGTCCGCGCCAGCCTTGAATTTTCCAAAAATTTTCTCCTAGCACCCCAAACTCGATTCCTGCACCATTAACACAATACCCTTCTCATTTCTTTAAAAGTAGACACTAAAACTCGACACTAACTTAGAATTATACACTAGGAATTGAAAAACTTAAAGCAATAAACTAATATACAATGAAATGGCTTTTGTTTAACGTCGTTAAGCTCGACGGGTTACCTCTCGCGTCTATTCAGCTTCGAGGAGGTACATGACCTCCCCCGGATGTGGATCAATGCTGCGATTGGTATCCTCGCCTACATGGTAAGGTTTTAGACGATGCCCATTCACCATGAAGGTGCGTTGCTCGTCTGGATTCTCAATTTTTATCGCTCCATGAGGCGTAACTTTGGTCACTACGAACGGACCAGACCACTTTGATCTCAACTTGCCCGGATAGTTGCTGAACTTGGAATTATACTTGAGGACCATCTGTCCAACTTTGAATTTCTTCTCACGAATCCGATTGTCATGCCATCTCTTCTTTTTTTCTTTGTAAAGTTTGGCATTTTCATAGGCATGAAATCGAAACTCGTCAAGTTCATTCAACTTCATCATACGATGCTTCGCAGCTAAGGTTGGATCCATGTTCATCTCCGCAATTGTCCAATAGGCCCCCATTTCAAGCTCAAGAGGTAAGTGACAAGCCTTACCATACACAATACGATACGGAGAGCACCCACAGGCGTCTTGAACGCAGTACGATATGCCCATAACGCATCATCTAATTTCATTGACCAATCCTTGCGTGTGGAGCCAACTGTCTTCTCAAGAATGGATTTGATCTCTCGATTAGAGACCTCAGCTTGACCATTGGCTTGAGGATGGTACGCGGTAGATACACGATGTCTCACACCATACTTCTCTAGAACTTTCTTCAGATATTTGTTCACAAAGTGTGAACCTCCATCACTGATAATAACTCGAGGTGTTCCATGTCTAGTGAATATGTGTGATTTCAAGAATTTAATCACTACTCGCGAGTCGTTAGTTGGTAGAGCTACAGCCTCTACCCATTTAGACACGTAATCAACAGCTAGTAGGATGTACAGGTTTCCGTTAGAAGGTACAAAAGGACCCATGAAATCAATACCCCATACATCGAATATCTCAACTTCCAGAACATTATTACGCGGCATCTCATCTCTCTTAGATATATTACCAGTAAACTGGCATCTGTGACACTTCTTGACATACTCATGACAATCCTTATGTAAAGTGGGCCAATAAAAACCGAATTGTAATACCTTTGCAGCTGTGCGATCTCCTTTAAAGTGTCCTCCGTATGGTGAATCATGACAACCCATAACAATGGATATAATATCTTTATCTGGTATGCATCTCCTCACCATCTGATCACTGCATGTTTTGTAGAGGAAAGGATCCTCCCAAAAGAATTGTTTCGCTCGGTGGGCTAGTCTCTTTTTCTCTTGTGATGTAGCTCCTTGAGGAAAAGAACCACTCACAATAAGATTTGCAATATCCGCATACCAAGGAGTCTCTAATGAATAAACTGCAAACAAACTCTCGTTCCGGAAATTCTTCTCTAACCAACTCAGGTCCTCCATTAGACTCAAAACCTTCAAGACGTGACAAATGATCAGCAACCTGATTATCACAACCCTTCCTATCTCGAATCTCCAAATCAAACTCTTGTAGCAATAAAACCCATCTGATCAATCGCGGCTTCGCATCTTTCTTCTCCATCAAGTACTTAATAGCGGAATGGTTAGTGAATACAACAATTTTCGCCCCAAAGAGATATGAACGAAATTTGTCAAAGGCATAAACAACCGCTAAAAGCTCCTTCTCAGTTACCGTGTAATTAATCTGAGCACTGGTGAAGGTCTTGCTTGCATAATAAATCGAATGAAACACTTTATCATTCCTTTGACCCAACACCGCACCCATAGCAGAATCACTAGCATCACACATAATTTCAAAGGGAAGTTTCCAATCAGGTGGTAGTACAATCGGCGCAGTAATCAGTTTCTCTTTCAGCTCTTGGAATGCCTTCAAGCAAGCTTCATCAAAAAGGAATTTGGTGTCCTTCTCGAGTAAGTTGCACAAAGGTTTTGAAATCTTTGAAAAGTCCTTGATAAAGCGGCGATAAAACCCAGCATGGCCTAGAAAACTCCTTACCCCTTTTACAGAAACAGGAGGGGGAAGAGTTTTGATAACTTCAATCTTCGCACGATCAACTTCTAACCCCGCGTTTGACACTTTGTGTCCCAATACTATTCCTTCACGAACCATAAAGTGTCACTTCTCCCAATTCAAGACCAAATCGGTTTCCTTACATCTAATCAATACTTTTTCTAGATTCTGCAAACAAGCATCAAAGTTATCTCCAAAAACAGAAAAGTCATCCATTAATACCTCAAGAAATCGATCAATCATATCTCCAAAGATTGCCATCATGCAACGTTGGAAAGTAGCAGGTGCATTACATAGTCCAAAAGGCATCCTTCGGTATGCGAAAGTACCAAAAGGACATGTAAACGTGGTCTTGTGTTGGTCATCAGGATCTATGCAAATTTGATTGTAACCGGAATACCCATCTAAGAAACAATAGTACTCTCTACCGGCTAGCTTGTCCAACATCTAATCAATGAACGGGAGTGGAAAATGGTCTTTTTTTGTAGCCTTGTTCAACTTTCGGTAATTGATGTCTCCCTAATTGTTCTTATTTTAGACCCTTAGGAGACATCATTTTTGGTGTTTATTTAATTAATTTGATAGACTTTTGGGTTAAATATGCAATATTTCGGAATTACCTTTTTATTTCTAGCATTTTTGAATTATTAAACTTTTGCGCGTAATATTGGTATTTTTTAGTGTAAAGTTTACAGGTTTTTAGATGTTAGCTAGGAAAGGAATCCGAAGATAAAGTCAAAGATTAAAAGATAGAGTCAAGACTTGAAGAGAAATCCCGAAGATATTATTTTTAGAGCTGAAAATCCATTTTTCCAGGCCCTTGATTGCTGTTTTCGAGGTACTTAAGAGCTGATTGAGCCGCTGACCTTTGAAGAGAAAACATTCCTTATCGAAGTACGGAACTTTAGCAACTGGAATGAGGTCAATCGGAGTTGTAACGCATCGGGAAAAGCAGTTTTAGTGAAGGCCTGTCATCAGTTACGGGATTTTGGGCTTAGAAAGTGGGCTTGGACATTTAATTAGGCTTTTATTTTCTGGTCCAAGCCCTAATCCGTTTTTCTTATTATAAAAGGAGGTCTGGACTTCTATTTTTCATACAATTCATTCTTTACAATTAAAAACACCAGAGAGAAGCAACAGAAGGAAGGAAGAAGAAGCTGCTAGAGCTGGAGTGGGTCTATAGCTCCGTTCTCAGTCATTCCAATTCCGGAAATTAGGTTTCTTTTATCTTTTATTTGTAATCAATTATGAATTCCATTTATTTTAATTTAGTTTTTCTTTTTAATATGAGCTAAACAATTCATAGTGCTTGAGAACGCATAATGGGTTAATCCCAATTTGATTTCATTCTATACATTTGAATTTGGGATATTTATTATTTAAATCAAATTGGGTAAATTGTATTTTTCTTTAATTTGCATTTTAATTACTATTATTGACGTAATTAACCAATGATAGGATTTAGTATCTAGGCTATTCCAATTAGTGGCGATTGGATCACCTTGACGGGGGGTTTAGGTACCGAACTAGTTAATGAATGTAGGTTAGAAATTATTGACTCTGACGAGCTTAATTAAACCTATGGCCTATTGGGTAATGAACATTTTAACACTTGAGAGTGGACTATAATCGCCCTGACGGGGTTTGTAGCATTTGATAGTTGCTCCTTAGTCCACCCTGACGGGGGTAAGGAGATTTTAGAATCCCGACCAATACCAATTTACCAATTTGTCCCTTAAACAATGTATGAAATGAATGATAGTTAAGAAAACCCTTGCGTCTCTCAAGTACTACTTGCTCATACTTGCGTTTTAGCTTTTTACTTGCATTATTATTTTGTCTTTCATTTATTTAGAATAAATCGCAAAACCAAAACAAACAAATTATCCTCTTTTATTTTCATAAGTGCATCAATCACTATTTGCATAGACATTGTGATCAACCATCCGTCCTTGGAACGAATCTGATTATCAGAATTACTACTTGGGACAACCGTACACTTGCGGTTGTGGTTCGATTATTATTTGCATTTATTTAGAACACACAAAGGACCACCAAGTTTTTGGCGCCGCTGCCGGGGACGGTAGCGTGTGACCACGGTGTTTATCCTTTAGTGATAAGTGCATTTATTTTCTTTTATCAGTTTTACGCTTTTTGTTTGTTAGCTTTCTCAGGTTTTTAGGTTTGGTGTATGCGAAGAAGGCTATTCAAGGATCTAGAGCCAGCACCTCCGATCCTTAGTAATCCAGAATCGTTGATCAGACTTGCGAACAGAAGAAGAAGAGAACGAGAAGCTTTAGAAGTAGAAGAATTAAGTAACAGAATGGAGAATATCATTATTCAAGGTCAACAGAATGGACAAGGCCAATTAGATGCAAATGGCCAACCTTTAGCTCCAGGCGTTATTCCTCAAGTTCAACCACTAAATCCTAATCCTCCAGTCCAAATAGTGATGAATCATGATCCGTGGTTCACTAATGGCCCTCCAGAAGTTCCATTCCGCGCTCCAGCTATAGGAGTAGGTGCTCCAGATATTAATGTTCCGAGATTCCGTCCAGATTCGGGTATGCTAGCTCAGTTCCAAAACTTTGGAAATTTTCGCGGAAGACCATCGGAAGATCCTCTTAGAGCGGTACAAAAATTTAAGCAGATATGTGATTCTTATATCACACAAGGGGTTTCAAGAGAACAGATGTATTTTGCTGCTTTCAAATTCTTTGTCATTGATGGAGCAAGTGAATGGCACGATACGCAAGATCCTACGAGGATTACTAATTGGGACCAATTAGAAATCGCTTTCTTTGACAGGTATTACCCAAGTAACATGAGGTTAGATGCTGAACTAGAATTGACACAATTCCGTCAAGAGTATGAGGAAACTGTGGGTAGGAGTTGGACAAGATTTCAGATGTGTTTGCGTAAAGTTCCTAATCATGGCTTTTCAGAACAACAACAGTTAAAGATCTTTTATAGAGGCCTTGATGGAATTTCGAGAGAGAAGTTGGATACGCTATGTGGAGCAGGTTTTCTTCAAGTGCAACCCGCTCATGCCAAGATTATTTTAGAGAGAACAGTCAAGAATGAAGTTGGGTGGAGCTCAGTAAGAACACCAGTCAAGGGAGTAAATAATGTTGACATAGAAGAGAAATTTGCTACGTTTGAGAATAAGATCCAGAATACCATAGAGCAACAATTGAAGCAGCTTACTCTAGCTGTGAAAGAAGGATTTTCGGGCAAGAGAGTAGCTGTGCATGCTGCACAAGAGGTTTATATGTGTTCGATTTGTAGAGTTGATGATCATGATGAGGAGAATTGTCCGAGTAATCAAGAATCAGTGATGTTCATGTCCAACAGAGGTAATTTTAATTCGAGTGGTAATGGGTATCAGCCTAACAGAAACCATCCTGGGTTTCAATATTCGAATCCTAATGGGGCAGCCAATCCTACACATGCGTATCAGCCGCGTCCCCAAGGTGACAACTATAATCCTAGACCACACAATAACTATCAAGGAGGACAGAATCAAAATTATGTACAGAGACAAGCTCCTCAGAATACTTATGATGAGAATTTGAACCAGAAAGCTTTACCTGCCCATCCACAAGAAGGAGCAAATACCCTTCAGAAAACAGTTGAAAGTTTAATCGCTCTACAAGCACAAGCAATGGAACGGCAGAACGCAGCGATGGAGCGTCAGGATGCAGCGATCGAACGTCAGAACGCAGCTATAGAAAGACAAAATGCACTTGAAGCAAATATGAAGATGTTCCAAAATCAGCTGAGTCAAATCAATAAACAGCTCAATCAACGTCAGCAAGGACAACTTCCTAGTGATACTGAGAATCCGTTACAAATCGAAGATTGTAAAGTTATTAATCTTAGAAGTGGTAAGAACCTTCCTCCACCTCCTTTTCCGGTTATGAAAGAAAAAGACGTTAGAAAAGAAAAAGAGGTGGTGAATAAAGATAAAGAAGTTGAAGTAGAAGAAGTGGAGAAGCCTGTTGAGGTTCCGAAAAAGAAAGATGAGACTATAATCAATCGTCCACCTCCACCATTTCCATCGAGAGTTCAAAAGAAAGGTGATATGGGTGAGTATCAAAAATTCTTTAACAAAATAAGAGGTCTTAGCATAAATATTCCGTTATTAGAAGCTATTCGAGATGTACCCAAGTATGCTAAGTTTCTAAAGAAAGCCCTCACTAACAAACGGCCATATTGTGATAATGAGATGATTGGTCTTCCTGAGGAATGTAGTGCTATTTGTCAAGGTAAATTACCTCCAAAGTTAGTTGATCCTGGGAGCTTTACAATTCCGATATCTATTGGTAATGAGTGGAAAGGAAAAGCGCTATGTGATTTGGGTGCAAGCATCAATTTGATGCCCAAATCAGTCTTTGATAAGCTTAATATTGAAGCAAGACCCACTTCTATGGTTTTGCAAATGGCGGATCGATCTCTTGCACATCCGGAAGGCCGAATCGAAGATGTCCTCGTTAAGGCAGGTACATTAATTTTTCCCGCTGATTTCGTTATTCTTGATTACGACGCGGATAGGAATGTCCCCATTATTTTGGGAAGACCATTCCTAGCCACGGGGCGTACCCTTATTGATGTAGAAAATGGAGAAATGATTATGAGGATCCAAGACGAAGAGGTGAAATTCAACGTGTTCAGGCCTATGAAGTTTCCGGATTCCAAGGATGAATGTTTTCGTGTAGATGTAATGGAACCGGTAAGAACAAAGCCAATTAGTGTTGTGGAAACTTTAGGGGTGGAGGAGAAAGAGCTACGAAAGAAACCACCAATTAAAGCTCCTCCATACCCCAAGGATCCACAACTCAATCATGCGAAGAAGAAAGAGAAAGCACGTGCCACGAAGGTTCCGAAGGAACCTAAGAAAGAGAGAAAGAAAAAGGGGTTCAAAGTAGGTGAAGAAGTAGCTATGAAGAAACCGAACCCCCGCCCAAAGGTACGTGAATCAAAAAGTTCTTGGATAGGACCATTCATGGTCGCACAGATTATCTCAGACAAACTAGTGGGCATAAAAGCGAAGGGATGCAAATTTCGACTTGCAAATATTGACAACCTCACTCACTGCTGGGGAGGTTATGTCAATGACTAATGATTGAGGTAACCCGTCGAGCTTAACGACGTTAAACAAAAGCCAATTACTTGTATATTAGCTGAGTTTTTAAATTTTTGCATTTTAGATTAGTTTGATTTTCGTAATTTTAGTGTTTATTATTAAGAAATGAGGAAGGGTAGTTGTTTTTGATGATTTCAGGGGTAAAAAGGACTTGAGTTTGGGGTCGAATTGGCGAAAATAGAAGAAAAAGAGGTTGGATGTCCAGGAGAAACCGGGTACCCGGTTTCACAAAACCGGGAACCCGGTTTTGGAGCTGGTACCATCCTTTTCACACGCAACGTTGGTGTCTAGGCGCATGTTACAGCGCCTAAACCGGGTACCCGGATTTTCGAAACCGGGCGCCCGGATTGTGGTGCTGTAACCTCGAAG
This sequence comes from Nemophila menziesii, assembly GCA_029959085.1. Taxonomy (NCBI): domain Eukaryota; kingdom Viridiplantae; phylum Streptophyta; class Magnoliopsida; order Boraginales; family Hydrophyllaceae; genus Nemophila; species Nemophila menziesii. Next base: position 58,575,020 of record JARWIR010000005.1, on the reverse strand, counting down.
TCCCCTGACCCAGCGTTTTGGTGATTGCGTTTTTCGTGCGTTTTGACTCGCGCATCGACACAAATCCGGGTACCCGCATTTGGCGAAACCGGGTACCCGGTTTCGGAGCTGCTGTTGGTGAAATTTTCTGGTCCAGCGTTTCAGGGTGCTGCGTTTTGGCGCGTTTTCATTCGCGCCATCGAGAAAATCCGGGAACCCGCATTCCACAGAACCGGGTACCCGGTTTCGGCGAGCAGAATTTCTGACCCTGCGTCTTGTAGTCCAGCGGTTTGGCGCGTCTCGAGGTAAAAAAAAAAAAAAAAAAAAAAAAAAAAAAAAAAAAAAAAAAAAAAAAAAAAAAAAAGAGTATTTTTATTTTTTTCGCGCCGTCACAGCGACGCGGAACCGGGAACCCGGATTTTCGAAACCGGGAACCCGGTTTGCATCTGTGCCAGGTCCGTTTTTCAGCTTTTTAGCCCTATATTTTTACCTCCGTCCTTAACCCAGCCTCCACAAACACTCCCAAAACCCAGAATTTCATGAACATCATCAGCTACAACCACACAATCCTCAAATCTTACTCTCTTTCACCACAAAAGCATACAATCAACTCATCTCCTATCCAAAATACGATAAAATTCCCACTTTTCGCCAATTGTTCTTTATCCAAGCTTCAAATTAAATCCAATTCCCTCTTCTCCCACATCAATTAGCCTTTACCCATCTCATATTCCACCATAATTTTCAAGTCTTAAGCCTCAAAACATCAAAGTTCTAAGCCTTAGCTTCTCACTATTTGAAGTTTTGAGTTTGGGGTGGAAAGAGATGCTTATCAGAACCGTTTTCATGTGTACTTATCAAAGGAATTCTCCAAGAAACAGGAACGCTTTTGGTGCTATTCAAGAACAAGCTATTGAGATTCCTATTTCAAGTTTCAAACAAGACTGAAGCGGTTCAAATTAAGGCTAATCCGAAGAAGAGGGAAGTGATTGCAGAACCTGAAAGTGAGGAAGAAAACAATCCGATGATGAGTTGGAATCACAAATCAAGGTGTTGAAAGAGAATCGGGATGCGATGATTGATATTTTGGGAAACGTTACATACAAGTTGAACTTTAATTGTTCAAAGAACAACTTACGATGTCTAGACGCGAGATAAAGTTCATGGACGCAACACCGAAAACCAGCCTCGCGCTGGTTCAGATACGTTTCCTAATCCTTCTCATTTAGTGTATATTATTTTATTGCTTTGAGTCTTTTCGAGTCGTGGGGACACGACTCATTTTTGAGTTTGGGGTGGGGTTCGTTGCCTCATCCCAGTTTTTATGTGTTATGTGTTTTATCTGCTTTCAATAAAATAATTTTCGGAGTTGCGTTTGACTGTAGAAGATTTTAAATGTCCCTTTAAGCATACTTTTGATGAATCAATGATAGTAAATAGTGAACTTTAGGGATTAACATAAAACGCACTTACAATTGCATGCGAACATAGGTAATTAATAGGAAAAATTAATGAACAATGCAAATGAAGTAAGCTTGTACTCAAGGAATATGTTTGGTGTGTAGAACGTGAAATCCTAATTAGTAGAGAACCCACCTAGATATGAACTAAAGACAAGCTATGTACTTAGGAAAATGATAGGGGCAGTTCTTTGTTAGCCATTTGTGCCTTTTAGCTTTCTATCCCTTGAATGAATTATTATCCGTCTTAGCCCACTTTGAGCCTTTAGCCTTTTATTTGTAGCCACGATATAAGCCATTATCCCTTAGATTGTTAGGCATGACCATATGACCCGCACTTGAATCACAATCCTGAGACATGTCTCGAGCTTGAGTTTGGGGTGGTGGGACCACATATGGGGAATTTAATGGGTTGGGATTGATGTGCTTGGTATTGTAGCACAATTGCAGATGATATGTACTTGTAACCCTTTGCCGGGAATGAAAAAAAAAAAAAAAAAAAAAAAAAAAAAAAAAAAATTTGAAAATCAATACAGTAGGATCCGGGAACCCGGTTTCCAAAATCCGGGTACCCGGTTTTCCTCTGTACAAAAAAAGAAGAAAAAGAGAATAGAAAAGAAAAAGAAAAGTATGAAAGAATAAAACATCCGGCAAAGTGGAATTCTTCTGAAAATCATCTAGTTTATAGTGGGTAGACATGGGACGCTAAATTGTTGCGTAATGGGTGAGTGAGAACATCTTTTTGAGCGATTAACTCAAGCTCGAGGACATTGTTGATGGTAAGTGAGGAGAGAGCCAAAAGCTCACTTCAAATTTACCAAATATACATCCATACCCGTCCTTAAGCCAATATTATAACCGTAAAGACCTCGTGATTCCTAAGTGCATAGTGAATTTATGATTCTGTTGATAGGGAATAGCCTAGGTGGAGCGTTCAAAGCGAGGTAGGATTAATGACCACCCTATAGCCATCATACAGAGATGAGTACAAGTGTAACCTTCAAGCATTGCGACTTTAATTTTATGATTGAGATTATTTATGTTTGATGTTGCATGATTAGTGTATGTAGATGTTAGTTTTTAAAGTTTTTCTATATGAGATTTATCTTAAGAATTGCTTTAGGGTTTATTTGCTAGCTTCTATGTGTTTATACGTTTGCTTCTACCCCTCGTTTTATTTTGTTTTGCTTTGTCGGGACGACAAAGGTTTGAGTTGGGGGTCTTGATGTCTCCCTAATTGTTCTTATTTTAGACCCTTAGGAGACATCATTTTTGGTGTTTATTTAATTAATTTGATAGACTTTTGGGTTAAATATGCAATATTTCGGAATTACCTTTTTATTTCTAGCATTTTTGAATTATTAAACTTTTGCGCGTAATATTGGTATTTTTTAGTGTAAAGTTTACAGGTTTTTAGATGTTAGCTAGGAAAGGAATCCGAAGATAAAGTCAAAGATTAAAAGATAGAGTCAAGACTTGAAGAGAAATCCCGAAGATATTATTTTTAGAGCTGAAAATCCATTTTTCCAGGCCCTTGATTGCTGTTTTCGAGGTACTTAAGAGCTGATTGAGCCGCTGACCTTTGAAGAGAAAACATTCCTTATCGAAGTACGGAACTTTAGCAACTGGAATGAGGTCAATCGGAGTTGTAACGCATCGGGAAAAGCAGTTTTAGTGAAGGCCTGTCATCAGTTACGGGATTTTGGGCTTAGAAAGTGGGCTTGGACATTTAATTAGGCTTTTATTTTCTGGTCCAAGCCCTAATCCGTTTTTCTTATTATAAAAGGAGGTCTGGACTTCTATTTTTCATACAATTCATTCTTTACAATTAAAAACACCAGAGAGAAGCAACAGAAGGAAGGAAGAAGAAGCTGCTAGAGCTGGAGTGGGTCTATAGCTCCGTTCTCAGTCATTCCAATTCCGGAAATTAGGTTTCTTTTATCTTTTATTTGTAATCAATTATGAATTCCATTTATTTTAATTTAGTTTTTCTTTTTAATATGAGCTAAACAATTCATAGTGCTTGAGAACGCATAATGGGTTAATCCCAATTTGATTTCATTCTATACATTTGAATTTGGGATATTTATTATTTAAATCAAATTGGGTAAATTGTATTTTTCTTTAATTTGCATTTTAATTACTATTATTGACGTAATTAACCAATGATAGGATTTAGTATCTAGGCTATTCCAATTAGTGGCGATTGGATCACCTTGACGGGGGGTTTAGGTACCGAACTAGTTAATGAATGTAGGTTAGAAATTATTGACTCTGACGAGCTTAATTAAACCTATGGCCTATTGGGTAATGAACATTTTAACACTTGAGAGTGGACTATAATCGCCCTGACGGGGTTTGTAGCATTTGATAGTTGCTCCTTAGTCCACCCTGACGGGGGTAAGGAGATTTTAGAATCCCGACCAATACCAATTTACCAATTTGTCCCTTAAACAATGTATGAAATGAATGATAGTTAAGAAAACCCTTGCGTCTCTCAAGTACTACTTGCTCATACTTGCGTTTTAGCTTTTTACTTGCATTATTATTTTGTCTTTCATTTATTTAGAATAAATCGCAAAACCAAAACAAACAAATTATCCTCTTTTATTTTCATAAGTGCATCAATCACTATTTGCATAGACATTGTGATCAACCATCCGTCCTTGGAACGAATCTGATTATCAGAATTACTACTTGGGACAACCGTACACTTGCGGTTGTGGTTCGATTATTATTTGCATTTATTTAGAACACACAAAGGACCACCAGTAATCCATACAAACTCTCCAACCAACAACGGTCCTCGAAGGTATGTCTTCATTTTTGTCATTCAAGATGGTAGTGATACCACCTTTCTTTGGTACGCATTGAACTGGACTCACCCAATCGCTACTAGCTATTGGGTAGATAATCCCCGCATCTAGTAGCTTGATCACTTCTTTCTTTACCACTTCCTTCATCGCAGGCATCAATCTTCTCTGTCCTTCAACTGAACGTGTACTGTTGTCCTCCAGAATGATCTTGTGTTGGCAATAGGAAGGGCTAATGCCTTTAATATCAACAATAGTCCACCCTATCGCCTCTTTATTCGCTCTTAGTACATGCAATAGTTTGTCTTCTTGAGGACCTGTTAAAGTAGCTGAAACAATAACAGGTAGAGTGTTAATAGTACCTAAATATGCATACCTCAAGTGGGACGGGAGCGATTTCTCTTCTAGCTTCGGGGGAGACTCAATGGATGGTTTCTTTGGAGGCTCAATCTCCTCTGCATCACGTAATGGTTCGTAGGCTAGACGCCTATATTTTGGATTCTCAGAGTTAAGAGCTGCCACTGTGTCGGCTAGCTCTTCAATCATCTCCGGTATATCTAATGTTAATGCAGCCTGCAAGATGTCATCATAATTAAAACAATCAAATACCTCTTGTGCGGCGTGTTCTGTTATATCCATTTGGAAACAATCTCCGGGAACATCTGGGAATTTCATGGCTCGAAATACATTGAATTTGACTTCCTCGTCTTGGATTCTCATGGTTAATTCGCCGTTTTCTACATCAATCAAGGTACGCCCCGTGGCTAGGAATGGTCGTCCCAAGATGATGGGGACATTCCTATCCGCGTCGTATTCAAGAATAACAAAATCTACGGGAAAAACTAGAGTACCTGTCTTGACGAGGACATCTTCAATTCGTCCCTCAGGATGCACTAGGGATCTGTCTGCCATTTGTAGGACCATAGAGGTAGGTCGCATATCTCCAATCTTCAGCATATCAAAAATTGACTTGGGCATGAGATTAATACTCGCGCCTAAATCGCATAAAGCTTTCCCTTTCCACTCACTACCAATCGAGATTGGAAGCGTAAAACTTCCTGGATCAAGTAGCTTCGGTGGTAGTTTGCTTTGACAGATTGCACTACACTCTTCAGGCAATCCTACCATTTCATTATCGCAGTATGGTCTTTTGTTGGTGAGGGCTCTCTTTAAAAACTTCACGTATTTTGGTATGTCTTTGATGGCTTCTAACAACGGAATATTAATATTGAGACCTCTCACTCTATTCAAGAATCTTTGATATTCTGCCATATCTCCTTTCTTCTGAACTCTTGAAGGGAAAGGTGGAGGAGGACGGGTTTCTGCAACATCTTTCTTTTTCGGAGCTTCCGGAATCTTCTCCACTTCTGTCACTTCAGGTTCTTCATCTTTCTCTTCCACCTCTTCTAACGGTTTTTCTTTTCTAGTAACTTCTTTTTCTTTCATAACCGGGAAGGGTGGTGGTTGCACAGTCTTACCGCTTCTGTAGTGATCGCGTTACAATCCTCTCTTTGTTTAGGAATTTCTGTGTCACTCGGGAGTTGGCCGTGACCTCGAACATTCAAACTGTTGGCGATCTTTGATATTTGACTCTCCAAGACTTTTAGCGAAGCGGAATGTGAGTTCAATGTTTCATTTATCTTGTTCTCCCTTGTGTGGGTATCGTCCATGAATCGAGACAGCTGGTTTTCGAGTTTCTCTGACCTCTGCGTCTGACATGTATTTTTTTACAGTAAGTGCTAACTCACTTGCGGTAATTGCACCTTCTTGAGGTCGAGAAGGAAGCGCTTTTTGAGCTAATGTGTCAGCATACGCGTCTTGATCGGTTCTAGGTTGATTTCCTTGGTATCTGTTTTGTGTTCGAAACTGATAGTGGTTCCCTTGAGGCCTTTGTTGATAAGTTCCAGGATTGGCTGCCCCTTGTGGATTTGAATACTGAAAGCCTGGGTGATTTCTGTTTTGATTTCCATACCCTTGACCACCTGAATAGTAGTTACCTCGCTGATTAACGAAGTATACGGATTCTGGGTTGTTGGCACATTCTTCCCATCCATGATCATTTCCTCCACAACTAGAACATAATTCTGGTTCATTAACAACGTTTACCACAGCTTTATTCGACATAGACAATTGTTTCAGCTTGTTTTCAAGTGCGGCAATTTTATCTTCCAAAGCAGTTTCTGTATCTAAATTCAAAGTACCTCTTTCAGGAGCTCTAACCGATGATTTCGAGGATTGCCAACTCATTTCATTCTTCACAATTCGGTCCATGATAATCAGAGCTTGATCAGTTGTAACCATCATGAGACCACCTTGGCACATAGTATCGATTTTATCTTTTGCAGCATCACCTAAACTTCGATAAAATATTCCAAGTTGTAATTCAAGAGAGTACCCATGTAATGGGCACTTGCGTAATAATGTTTGAAAACGAGTCCATGCAGCACCTACAGTTTCTCCTGGCTCTTGGTGAAAATAAACAATATCTAGTTGCCCACTGAGTCGAACACTTTGAGGATAGTACCTATCGAGAAAGGCTGTCTGAAGTTCATCCCAAGTCAAAATCGCAGTGTGTGGCTGTTGATCATACCACTCACTTGCTCCACCGGTGAGGAAGAATGGAAACATATGAAAGTACATTTGTTCTTGGGTTACTCCAGGGGTGACATATGCATCACAGATTTGCATAAACTTGTACATAGCACGAATAGGATCTTCACGAGCTGCACCACTATACTGTCCCATGGTTGTAAACTGGTTGATCATCCCTGCGTCTGGTCTGAATCGAACTCCTTGAATTGCAGGAGGACGGAGTCCTAGTGGTTGTAGAAGGAAAGGTCCATGGTTGTTCGGTTGGAAGATATGCGGTCCATAATCTTGAAGTACTCCACCATTATTGTTGACTTGTTGTTGATTTCCGGGAGGAGCTGGTAATTGGACTCCTACCGGTGTGATGTCTCATTAATTGTTCTTATTTTCGACCCTTAGGAGACATCATTTTTGGTGTTTATTTAATCAATTTGATAGACTTTTGGACCAAATATGCAATAATATGATTTTCCTCTTTTATCTCTAGCAATTTTAATTTATTAAGCTTTTGCGCGTAATATTGGTATTTTTAGTGTAAAGTTTACAGGTTTTAGATGTTGGCTAGAAGAGGAATCCGAGGAGAAAGTCAAAAGATCAAGAGATAGAGTCAAGACTTGAAGAGAAATCCCGAAGATATTATTTTTAGAGCTGAAAATCCATTTTCCAGGCCATAGATTGCTGATTTCGAGGTACCTAAGAAATGATTTAGCCGCTGACCTTTGAAGAGAAAACGCTCCCTATCGAGTTACGGAATATTAGCAACTGGAATGAGGTCAATCGGAGTCATAACGAATCGGGAAAAGCCGTTTTAGTGAAGGTATATCAGCAGTTACGGGATTTTGGGCTAAGTTAGTGGACTTGGGCCTTTTATATTTCATTTAATTAAAAGCCTAGGTCCAAGTCCGAATTTCTACATATAAAAAGGAGGTCTGGACTTCTATTTTACACACAATTCACATTCTGCAAGATTAAAAACACCAGAGTGAAGCAACTGAAGGAAGGAGAAGAAGCTACAAGAGCTGGAGAGGGTCTATATCTCCGTTCGTAGTCATTCCGATTCCGGAAATTAGGTTTTTCTTATCTTTTAATTTTGTAAACAATATGAATTCCTTTACATTTAATTTAGTTTTTCTTTTTAATATGAGCTAAACAATTCATAGTGCTTGAGAACAAATAATGGGTGAATCCCAATCTTATTAATTAACGAATGTTGAATTTGGGTTTTTATTGAATTAAACTAAATTAGGGCTTTTACTCTTTTCAATAAATTGAGATTATTTTACTGTTTTTGGAGTAGCTAACTAAGAACAGGTGTTAGTATCTAGGCTATTCCAATTAGTGGCGATCGGATCATCCTGACGGATGGTTTAGGTACAGAACCATTTATTCAATCTAGGATAGAAGCTATTGATTCTGACGAACTTAGCTAATTCTAGGGCCAATGAGGTAATAAAACTTAAACATCCAACGGTGGATCATATTTACCCTGACGGGACTAGTGACACCTTAGGATCGCCTTATAGTCCACCCTGACGGGGGTATAAGGAATTTAGAATTCCTACCATTGTAATTGACCAATTTAGCCCTTAAACAACATAAGTTAGGAAATAGGATTGGGAGGATCCTTGCGTTCTCAAGTGCTACTTCTCATATTGCGTTTCACATCATTTTATTTGCGTCTTAGCTTTTATTTGCATTTTAATAATTGTCTTTCATTTACTTAGTATTAATAACAAAAAACCAAACAAACATATTATCTCTATTTGTTTTCATAAGTGCATCAATCATTAATAGATAAGCATTGTAGTCAACCATCCCGTCCTTGGAACGAATATGTTTTATCAGTTATACTACTTGGGACAACCGTACACTTGCGGTTGTGGTTCGATTTACATTTGCATTTAATTTAGAACACACAAAGGACCACCACGGTGGAATTGGTAATTGAACTCCAGCCGGTGGAGCTATTGGAAGACCGTTGTCATCCAACTGAACCACGGGATCTTGAATCACTGGATCTTGAGCATTATCTTCTGCCATTGTTTTTTCTAACTTTGCTTGTTCTCTTGCTTCTTTATCTCTTTTGTTTTTCTCTCGTAATAGTCGTACGGGATTATCAAGGATTACGATGTCTCCAAGCATATACCAAAACCTGTAAATCTGAGAAAACAAGAACAACCCAAAGCGTAAAACTGAAAAATAAAAATTAAAACTAAACTAACAATTAAACTACTAATGATTAACACCGGGGTCACACGCTACCGTCCCCGGCAGCGGCGCCAAAAACTTGGTGGGTCCTAGGGTGTTATAAAACAAAGTGCAAAATAGAGGAACCACTTAACCGCAAGTGTACGGTTGTCCCAAGTAATATATGATAATCAAGTTCGTTCTCAGGGACGGATTAGGTTCAACCCAAATATTAATCAGATAGTAGAGATAATTGCTAAACAGAAAATATAAGATAATAATTTTTGTTTGGTTTTTGTAAATTAAAAGATGCAAATAAAATAAAGACTAAAGATTAAATTAACAGAAAGGGAATAAAGCAAATAAACGACTAACTTCAGATAAGAGAGATACTTGATCCTCGCAAAGGAATCCACTTAATCAATGTAATCTATGCTATGTTTAAGGGTAGAATTGGAATTATAATATTAGTCGGGACTCTAATATCTCCTAGCCCCCTGTCGGGTGGACCTAGAAGCTATCCTAAAGTATCATAAACACCTACATGGTCGAATATGGCTTTTCGGATGATATGCATTTACCTCTTTGGCTATGTAACTAGTTAAGCCTGTCGGTCAATAACGGACATTACACGGGTATTACCTAGATCTGTATTCAAACCCCCCTGTCGGATGATCACTTCGCCACTAAAGTGAATAGCCCAAATACTAAAAGCTAATTCTAGTTGTTCCTAAAAGAATTAGTAATGAAAACAAAGTAATATCCAATATATAAAACTCAATCCTATTTAAATCTAAACAATCCCAAATTCAAAACATAGATTAATTCATTAAGGTTCATCCCTTTAATGTGATTCTCAAGTATAAAGAAATTTAGCTCATGATGAAATTAAAGACTAACATAAAAGAAAAGGAATTCATGTTCAAATACAAAAGATAAATGAAAAACCTAAAGGGTAGAATGACTATGGTTGGAAGAACAGGATTCCTCCAGCTTCTAGCTTCTTCTCTCCTTCGTGCTCTGACTTGAAACCTTAAGCCTCTTGTTTAATTATATGAAGTATGTGAAAGTAGGAGGTTAAGGGGTGTATTTATAGGTGTTGGAAGACCCTAGGTCGAATTTTGCTTGGAGTGGAAGACAAGTCAAAGACTCTCAAATTCGTAGCTCTTAGAAGGTAAGATTTTGCTGATTTGATTTGGTCATATCTTTTTCAATACTTATCCGTTTGAGAAGTTCCAATATACGAAACCACTTGTCTTGGAAAGCTCTTTCTATTGGTGCAGACCACTCGTCCAGAATCCATGCCAATCTTTTATTATGATTTAATTCCTAAAACGTGGCTGGATTTCAGATTTCAAAAGGCAGCTTTATCGTTTCCTCCTTTGAATAAATCTTTACCAAATCTTCTTCTTTACTTTCATCTTTATCTTGACTTGGCCTCTAAGTAATTACCATTTATCTCTTTAAAGCTTCACATTAAATAAATAATTAAACCGCATATGCTTAAAAGAATAAATCAATAAATCAAGAAATCCAAATAGGAAAGTGTACTCTAAAAATAGAAACTCGACTAGAATCACTTCCTAACACTGTAAAATACACTAAGACTTTATTCTTACTTTTTCTCCTTGGATTGGTCTTTCATGAAATTCAAGAACCAATTAACTTTGCATTAAAAATAGTCAAATTTAGGCACACAAGCTCAGTTTCTGCAAATAGTTAATTTCCAAGGGGAGAAAGTGCAATATGATCAAATAAGCTTAAAAGTCTATCAAATTAGTCATTTATTCACCTAAAAGGATGTCTCCAAGGGGCTAATAATTAGACCAAATCGGGAGACATCAAATACCTCTTGCGATGCCTGCTCAACTACATCCATGCGGAAACAATCTTCTTGAGAATCTGGAAATTTCATAGCTCGAAATACATTGAATTTGACCTCCTCGTCTTGTATCCTCATTGTTAATTCGCCATTATCTACATCAATCAAAGTACGCCCCGTGGCTAGGAATGGTCTTCCCAAAATATTGGGGACATTCCTATCCGCGTCGTATTCAAGAATAACGAAATCAACAGGAAATATAAGTGTACCTGCCTTAACGAGGACATCTTCGATTCGGCCTTCAGGATGTGCAAGAGACCTGTCCGCCATTTGCAAGACCATGGAAGTGGGTCTTGCTTCTCCAATTTTTAGCTTATCAAAGATTGATTTGGGCATCAAATTGATGCTTGCTCCCAAATCGCATAGTGCTTTTCCTTTCCATTCTTCCCCAATCGATATCGGAATAGTGAAACTCCCCGGATCAACTAACTTTGGAGGTAATTTACTTTGACAAATCGCACTGCACTCTTCAGGAAGACCAATCATCTCATTATCACAATAAGGCCTTTTGTTAGTGAGGGCCCTCTTCAAAAACTTTGTATACTTAGGAATATCTCGAATCGCCTCTAGTAACGGAATATTAATACTTAGTCCCTTCACTCTATTAAAGAATTTAGAAAACTCGGCCGAATCACCCTTTTTCTGAACTCGAGATGGAAATGGTGGTGGAGGGCCATTAGTAACAATATCATCTTTTTTCTTTGGAATGTCAAATGGCCTCTCTATTTCTTCAATCTCCACATCTTTCTCTTTCTCTTTTTCTTTCTCACCCACTTCCTTCTCTTTTCTTGGAACTTCTTTCTCTTTCATAACGGGAAAAGGAGGTGGAGGGAGGTTCTTACCACTTCTTAGTGTAATAGCTTTACAATCTTCATGTTGTCTCCGATTTTCTGTGTCACTAGGGAGTTGCCCTTGTGCACGCTGATTAAGCTGTTTTGCAAATTGCTCCATTTGATTCTGTATTAACTTCATATTTGATTCAGATGCTTGTTGACGTTTGATGTCTCCCTAATTGTTCTTATTTTCGACCCTTGGGAGACATCATTTTTGGTGTTTATTTAATTAATTTGATAGACTTTTGGACTTAATTTGCAATAATCCGGAATTACCTTTTTATTTCTAGCATTTTTTATTTATTAAACTTTTACGCGTAATATTGGTATTTTTAGTGTAAAGTTTACAGGTTTTAGATGTTAGCTAGGAGAGGAATCCAAGGAGAAAGTCAAAGATCGTGAATTAGAGTTAAGACTTGAAGATAAATCCCGAAGATATTATTTTTAGAGCTGAAAATCCATTTTCCAGGCCATAGAGTGCTGATTTCGAGGTGCTTAAGCGATGATTTAGCCGCTGACCTTTGAAGAGAAAACATTCCTTATCGAGTTACGGAACTTTAGCAACTGGAATGAGGTCAATCGAAGTCATAACGCATCGGGAAAAGCCGTTTTAGTGAAGGTGTATCAGCAGTTACGGGATTTTGGGCTTAGAAAGTGGGCTTGGACATTTAATTAATATTCTATTTTCTGGTCCAAGCCCTAGAACGAATTTATGCTTATAAAAGGAGGTCTGGACTTCTATTTTTCACACAATTCACATTCCACAAGATTAAACACCAGAGAGAAGCAACAGAAGGAAGAAAGAAGAAGCTACAAGAGCTGGAGTGGGTCTATAGCTCCGTTCGTAGTCATTCCAATTCCGGAAATTAGGTTCTTTTTATATTTTAATTTTGTAAATAATATGAATTCTCTTTCTTTTAATTTAGTTTTTAATTTTAATATGAGCTAAGCTTTTCATAGTGCTTGAGAACAAACAATGGGTGAATCTTAATTTTATGAAATAACGAATGTTGAATTTGGGTTTATGCTAAATTAAATTAGATTGGGTTTACTACTCTTTTCGATAATTTGTGATTATTTACTGATTTTAGAGTCGCGAACTAAGATTAGGTATTAGTATCTAAGCTATTCCACATAAGTGGCGTGTGGATCATCCTGACGGAGGGTTTAGGTATAGAATTAATTATTCAATCTAGGATAAAAGATATTGATTCTGACGAACTTAGCTAATTCTAGGGCCAATGAGGTAAAACACTTAATCATCCAACGGTGGATCATATTTACCCTGACGGGACTAGTGACACTTTAGGATCGGCTTATAGTCCACCCTGACGGGGGTATAAGGAAATTAGAATCCCGACCATTGTAATTGACCAATTTAGCCCTTAAACAACATAAGTTAGGAAGTAAGATTAGGAAGATCCTTGCGTTCTCAAGTACTACATCTCATATTGCGTTTTCACTTATTTTACTTGCGTCTTAGCTTCTACTTGCATTTAATTATTTGTCTTTTATTCATTAGCTTTAATCAACAAAACCAAGCAAACATTTTGTTATCTTTTATTTTCATAAGTGCATCAATCACTACTTGCTAAACATTGTGATCAACCATCCGTCCTTGGAACGAATCTGTATTATCATACATACTACTTGGGACAACCGTACACTTGCGGTTGTGGTTCGATTAGCATTTGCATTTATTTTTAGAACACACAAAGGACCACAATGTTTTTGGCGCCGCTGCCGGGGACGGTAGCGTGTGACCACGGTGTTTATCCTTTAGTGATAAGTGCATTTATTTTATTTTATCAGTTTTACGCTTTTTGTTTGTTAGCTTTTTCAGGTTTTTAGGTTTGGTGTATGCGAAGAAGGCTATTCAAGGATCTAGAGCCAACACCTCCGATCCTTAGTAATCCAGAATCGTTGATCAGACTTGCGAACAAAAGAAGAAGAGAACGAGAAGCTTTAGAGGTAGAAGAGTTAAGTAACAGAATGGAAGAGATCAATCTTCAAGATAATCAACTAGGCGCAAATGGCCAACCTTTGGCTCCAGGTGTTATTCCTCCAGTTCCACCAGCGAATCCTAATCCTCCAGTCCAGATAGTGATGAATCATGATCCGTGGTTCACTAATGGTCCTCCAGAAGTTCCATTCCGTGCTCCTGCTATAGGAGTGGGTGCTCCAGATATAGATGTTCCGAGATTCCGTCCAGATTCGGCTATGCTAGCTCAGTTCCAAAACTTTGGAAATTTTCGCGGAAGACCATCGGAAGATCCTCTTAGAGCGGTACAGAAATTCAAACAGATATGTGATTCTTATATCACACAAGGGGTTTCAAGAGAACAGATGTATTTTGCTGCTTTTAAATTCTTTGTCATAGATGGAGCAAGTGAATGGCATGATACGCAAGATCCTACAAAGATTACTAATTGGGACCAATTAGAGATTGCGTTCTTTGACAGGTATTACCCAAGTAACATGAGGTTAGATGCTGAATTAGAATTGACACATTTCCGTCAAGAGTATGAAGAAACTGTGGGTAAGAGTTGGACAAGATTTCAGATGTGTTTGCGTAAAGTTCCCAATCATGGCTTTTCAGAACAACAACAGTTAAAGATCTTTTATAGAGGCCTTGATGGAATTTCAAGAGAGAAATTGGATACGCTATGTGGAGCAGGTTTTCTTCAAGTTCAACCCGCTCATGCCAAGATCATTTTAGAGAGAACAGTCAAGAATGAAGTTGGGTGGAGCTCAGTAAGAACACCAGTTAAGGGAGTAAATAATGTTGACATGGAAGAGAAATTTGCTACGTTTGAGAATAAGATCCAGAATACCATAGAACAACAATTGAAGCAGCTTACTCTAGCTGTGAAAGAAGGATTTTCGGGTAAGAAGGTAGCTTTGCATGCTGCACAATAGGTGTATATGTGTTCGATTTGTAAGGTAGATGATCATGATGAGGAAAGTTGTCCGAATAACCAAGAATCAGTGAATTTTATGTCCAATAGAGGTAATTTCAATTCAAGTGGTAATGGATATCAGCCTAACAGAAACCATCCTGGGTTTCAATACTCAAATCCTAATGGGGCAGCCAATCCTACTTACGCGTATCAGCCGCGTCCTCAAGGCAACAACTATAATCCAAGACCACACAACAATTATCAAGGAGGACAGAATCAAAACAATTATGTGCAAAGACAGCCCCTCAGAATACCTACGATGAGAATTTAAACCAGAAAGCTCAACCTGCCCATCCACAAGAAGGAGTAGTTACCCTTCAGAAAACCGTTGAAAATTTGATTGCTCTTCAAACACAAGCTTTGGAACGTCAGAACGCAGCTGAAGCGAATATGAAGATTTTCCAGAATCAGCTAAGTCAAATTAATAAACAGCTGAATCAGCGTCCACAAGGGCAACTTCCTAGCGATACGGAAAATCCAACACAACGTGAAGATTGCAAGGCTGTTACATTAAGAAGTGGTAAGAACCTCCCTCCACCTCCTTTTCCCGTTATGAAAGAGAAAGAAGTCCCAAGAAAAGAAAAGGAAGTGGGTGAGAAAGAGAAAGAGAATGAGAAAGATAGTGAGGTTGAAGAGATAGAAAGACCAAGAGAAATTCCGAAAAAGAAAGATGAAATTGTAAACAATCGCCCTCCACCACCGTTTCCATCGCGAGTTCAGAAAAAGGGTGATTTGGGTGATTTTCAGAAATTCTTTAATAGGGTGAGAGGTCTAAGTATTAATATTCCGTTATTAGAGGCAATTCGAGATATTCCTAAGTATACGAAGTTTTTGAAGAGGGCCCTCACTAATAAAAGACCTTATTGTGATAATGAGATGATTGGCCTCCCTGGAGAGTGTAGTGCGATTTGCCAGAGTAAATTACCTCCGAAGTTAGTTGATCCGGGGAGTTTCACGATTACCATATCGATTGGAGAAGAATGGAAGGGAAAGGCGCTATGCGATTTGGGGGCAAGCATCAACCTGATGCCCAAGTCAGTCTTTGATAAGCTTAAAATTGGAAACGCAAGACCTACCTCTATGGTCTTGCAAATGGCGGACATGTCTCTTGCTCATCCTGAAGGCCGCATTGAGGATGTTCTTGTTAAGGCAGGTACACTTATATTTCCTGTTGATTTCGTAATTCTTGAATACAATGCAGATAGAAATGTCCCCATTATTTTGGGTAGACCGTTCCTAGCTACAGGGAAAACATTGATCGATGTAGAAAATGGCGAATTGACAATGAGGATACAAGATGAGGAAGTGAAATTCAATGTATTTCGAGCCATGAAATTCCCAGATTCTCAGGAAGATTGCTTCAGAATGGATGTAGTAGAGCAAGCATCGCAAGAGGTATTTAATTGCTTAAATTTTGATGATATCTTGCAGGCTGCTTTGACATTAGATTCACCTGAGATGATGGAGAAGCTTACAGAAACAGTGGCAGCTCTCAATTCTGAAAATCCGAAGTATAGGCGTCTTGCCTATGAACCTGTGAGAGAACCGGGGGAGATTATTCCTAAAAAGAAACCTTCAATTGAATCTCCTCCAGAATTGGAAGAAAAACTATTGCCAGCACACTTGAGGTATGCGTATTTAGGTACTAATGAAACTCTACCTGTTATTGTTTCAGCTAATTTAACAGGTCCTCAAGAAGATAAACTGTTGCGTGTGTTGAGAGCCAACAAAGAAGCAATAGGCTGGACAATTTCTGACATCAAAGGCATTAGTCCATCCTATTGTCAACACAAAATCATACTTGAAGATGTTAATGCACGCTCAGTTGAAGGTCAAAGAAGATTAATGCCCGCTATGAAGGATGTAGTGAAGAAAGAGGTGATCAACCTTTTAGATGCGGGGATTATTTATCCCATTTCGAGTAGTGAATGGGTGAGTCCAGTTCAGTGTGTACCGAAGAAAGGAGGAATGACAACAGTTCTTAATGATAAAAATGAAGCAATTCCTTCAATAACGGTAGTTGGATGGAGAGTTTGCATGGATTACAGAAAGCTAAACAAGGCTACTAGAAAAGATCATTTTCCTTTGCCTTTCATAGATCAGATGTTAGACAAATTAGCCGGAAGAGAGTATTATTGCTTTTTGGATGGTTATTCTGGGTATAATCAAATTTACGTGGCTCCGGAAGATCAACATAAAACAACATTTACATGTCCCTTTGGTACTTTTGCATATCGCAGAATGCCATTTGGGTTGTGTAATGCTCCTGCTACCTTTCAAAGATGCATGATGGCTATCTTCTGGGATATGATCGATAACTTTCTTGAAGTGTTTATGGATGATTTCTCTGTATTTGGTGATGATTTTGATAAATGTTTAGATAATTTAGAGAGAGCGTTAATCAGATTCAAAGAAACAGATTTGGTTTTAAACTGGGAGAAGTGTCATTTCATGGTTCGAGAAGGTATTGTTCTGGGTCACAAGGTTTCGAGTGCTGGGTTGGAAGTCGATAGAGCGAAGATAGAGGTAATTAAAACTCTTCCCCCTCCTGTTTCTGTTAAATGGGTAAGAAGTTTTCTTGGCCATGCTGGCTTTTATAGGCGATTTATCAAAGATTTTTCTAAGATTGCTAAACCGTTATGCAACTTACTTGAAAAGGATTCCAAATTCCTTTTTGATGAAGCTTGCTTAGCGGCCTTCAAAGCAATCAAAGAAAAGCTTATTTCTGCTCCTATAGTATTACCTCCAGATTGGAGTTTACCGTTTGAAGTTATGTGTGATGCGAGTGATTTGTGTATGGGAGCCGTATTAGGACAAAGAAAAGAGAAAGTTTTTCATTCGATTTATTATGCTAGTAAAACTTTTAATGATGCTCAAGTGAACTATACAGTTACAGAAAAGGAGTTGCTAGCGATTGTGTATTCATTCGATAAATTTCGCTCTTATCTTCTTGGAGCGAAAGTTATTGTTTATACAGATCATTCAGCGATTCGATATCTTATGGAGAAGAAGGATGCTAAACCGAGGTTAATCAGATGGGTTCTATTGCTTCAAGAGTTCGATTTAGAGATCAAGGATAGAAAAGGGTGTGAGAATCAGGTTGCGGATCATCTATCGCGGTTAGAAGGTTCAAAATTGAATAGTGGTACTGAAGCAGTTAGAGAAGAATTTCCTGATGAGAGTTTATTCGTTGTTCGTGATTATGAAGCTCCTTGGTATGCGGATATTGCAAACTTAGTGGTGAGTGGTTCCTTTCCTGAAGGTTCAACTTATCAAGAGAGAAAAAGATTAGCTCATCGTGCAAGACAATTCTTTTGGGAGGATCCTTTCCTCTACAAAGTGTGTGTTGATCAAATGGTAAGAAGATGCGTAGCCAAGGAAGAAATTGAGGCGATTATAGCTGGATGTCACGATTCACCTTATGGTGGACATTTCAAGGGAGATCGAACTGCTGCTAAGGTACTACAATCTGGTTTCTATTGGCCATCTATCATAAAGGATTGTCATGAATATACGAAAAGATGTACAAGATGTCAATTTACCGGAAACATATCCAAGAGGGATGAGATGCCACGTAACAATGTGTTAGAAGTTGAAATATTCGATGTTTGGGGTATAGTTTTATGGGTCCTTTCGTTCCTTCAAATGGTAACCTCTACATCTTGTTAGCTGTTGATTACGTGTCTAAGTGGGTAGAAGTTGTGGATTTGCCAACTAATGATTCACGAGTGGTGATTAAGTTCTTGAAATCGCATATTTTCACTAGACATGGCACTCCAAGGGTAATTATTAGCGATGGAGGTACTCATTTCGTTATTAAGTATTTAAAGACAGTTCTAGAGAAATATGGAGTGAGACATCGTGTATCTACTGCTTATCATCCACAAGCCAATGGTCAAGCCGAAGTATCGAATCGCGAGGTAAAATCTATCTTAGAGAAAACCGTTGGTCCTACTAGAAAAGATTGGTCTATGAAATTAGATGATGCACTATGGGCCTATCGCACTGCTTTCAAAACTCCAGTAGGTGCTTCTCCGTATCGAATGGTATATGGTAAGGTTTGTCACTTACCTCTTGAACTTGAGATGGGTGCCTATTGGGCCATTGCGAAGTTAAATTTAGATCATACGCTAGCTGGTCAGAATCGAATGATGAAACTAAATGAGCTTGATAAATTTCGATTACATGCTTATGAAAATGCTAAACTTTACAAAGAAAATACTAAGAGATGGCATGATAATCGGATTCGAGAGAAGAACTTTGTAGTGGGACAAAGAGTGTTGAAATATAATTCAAAGTTCAGTAATTATCCGGGGAAATTAAGATCGAAGTGGTCGGGTCCTTACATTGTAACCAAGGTTACACCTCATGGAGCTATATAGATAGAGCATCCTCTTGAAAACCGTACATTCATGGTGAACGGTCATCGATTAAAGATATATCATGGAGGTGAAGATACCGATCGTGCAAAAGACCCACATCCCAGAGAGGTCATGTACCTCCTCGAAGCTCCTTAGAAGCACGAGGTAACCCGTCGAGCTTAACGACGTTAAACAAAAGCCAATTTCTTGTATATTAGTTTAAGTATTTCATTTTCCGTAGTGTAAATTAGTTAAATTTTTGTTGAATTTAGTGTTTATTCGTAAGAAATGAGGAAGGGTGTTTGTTTTTGATGATTTCAGGGGTATAATGGTCATGAGTTTGGGGTCAAAACGAGGAGAAAACGAAAAATTTTGAAGTCCACAGTAGGTTTGACCGGCTAGTCGGCGAGCTGGCCGGCATACCGGCCAAAAGAGCTGAAGGACCCCAACTCTCTGACCACTGCGTCAGCGATGACGCAGCGTTGCTGCGTCACCATTCGCGCCAGCGAGATCCGCCGCCATGCCGGTCAATTGACCGGCTAGCCGGCCAAAGAGGAAGAAGGTTCTGGTCCTTGCGTCAGCGACGACGCTAGGTTGCTGCGTCATCAATTGCGCCATCGACATTCCGCCGGCATGCCGGCGAATCCGCCGGCTAGCCGGTCAGTGATGTCAAAGTCTCTGATCACTGCGTCAGCGACGACGCAATATGCTTGTGTTTTGAGGTAAAAAAAATCGAATTTAGTAATATTTTTTCGCCGACCTCGCGACTGGCATGCCGGCGAATCCGCCGGCTAGCCGGTGAACTGTTTCGAGAGGCGGTTTTGAGTTGTTTTAACCTAGTTTGTTGCCTCTTTCTCCAAGCTATCTTTATATTCCGAATCCTTGCCTCCACCTACTCCGAAAATCATCAACAAACAACTATAAAATCATCAAATCAAGCCTTCTTTCATCACAAAAACATACAATCAACTCATAGCTTCTCCAAAACATCACCAAAATCCATCTTTTCTCCACAAATTTCCTCTTCCCAACCTTGAAATTAAACCAAATTCTTTCAAAACCCCTCTCAAATAACCTTAACCCAACTCATATTCCACCTAATCTTTCAAGTTTTAAGCCTCAAAACATCAAATTTCAAAGCTTTTCTCTAGCTTTTTTCTCTATTTGAAGTTTTGAGTTTGGGTTGAAAAGAGATGACTAACAGAACCGATTCCATGTGCAACTATCGAAGAAACATACCAAGAAACAGGAACAATGTTGGAGCTAGCCCAGACCAAGCAATTGAGATTCCGGATTCGCGATCCAAAAAGACTATCCAAAACCCAATTGCTCCGAAACGAAAAGAAAATCCGAGTAAGGCTAATCCGAAAAAGAGTAGGTTAATTGATGAGAGTGATGAAGAAAGCGAGGAAGAAGTTGAAGAAGAGATTGAGGAAGAAACTGAACAAGAAGTTCCCGAAGAACCAGTGCAACAACCGAAAGCTCCGCGTAGGAAAGCTTGGGCTCAAAAGCCTAAAAGAGTCTTCGTTCCATGGGATACTCAGGTTCGTGATAGAATTCAATTTTTGAAGTTTGGTGAGGAGATGAATCTTCCTAAGGGTATTATGACTAGTGCTTATAAAGATTATGGTATTACTTGTGATAAATTGGGTTGGAAAGAATTGCGTGAAAGGAAGCTTGAGTATATTCCTACCTTGGTGCGAGATTTTTATGAAGGAATCGCCTTCTCCAAAGAAGTAGTTGTTATTCGCAAAAAGGTAGTTCCTTTCTCCGTTGAGCTTATTCGTAAATCATTGAAATTACCCGAGTTTTCCGGAATATGTCCGTTTCAAGAGTCTCTAAAAGAACCTTCGTCTGATTATGAATCCCTTTGGGGGAAAGTGCTTGTTGATGGGGCCCGCCCAATTCCCGAAGGAGAGAGATATCCTGGACAGATGTATAGTAGTAATCTGTTACCATGTGCTAAGATTTGGTCACGCTTCATAATCCCTACCTTCTTCGGAGTTAAACACATATCGGAAGTGAAGAAGGAGCATCTTTTGTTCATTAACTGTATTATTGAGGAGAAAACTATAGATGTTGCTCGTGTGATATATGATACCATCATGGAATTTGCTCAAATTCCTACTTCGCAACAAAATCTCAAATTTCCTTGTACCATCACTACTTTGTGCTTAGACGCAAAGGTTCCGCGTAAAGACGCAGAGATTGATCGTGTTGTAGTGTGTGAGAGTATGGGTTTAACTTTGATCAAGAATATTCATGATGAGGTGTTAAAAGCAACAAGAAATCCTAGAGCTCCTCCAAAGAAGAAGATGCATACCACCAATGAGTTGGAAGCGAAAGTGAAGGTGTTAGAAGAGAACCAAGTGAAGATGATTGCGTCTTTGGGAAACGTTACAAAAGAGCTAGAACTTCTCTGAAACATGTTAATGGGCGTGAGCACAATTCAACACGCCACCTATGGTATACTTACGCAAGAGAAAGTTCATGGACGCAACACCGATAACCAGCCTCGCGCTGGTTAAGATACGTTTTCTATCCCTTTCGCGTTTTAGTTAGTTTAGTTTATTTTTATTGCGTTGAGTCTTTTCGAGTCGTGGGGACACGACTCATTTTTGAGTTTGGGGTGGGGTTCGTTGCCTCATCCCATTTTTTATGTGTTATGTGTTTTACTTGCTTTCAATAAAATAATTTTCGGAGTTGCGTTTGACTATAGAAGATTTTAAATGTCCCTTTAAGCATACTTTTGATGAATCTATGATACAAAATAGTGGACTTTAGGGAATAACATAGAACGCACTCACAATTGCATGCGAACATAGGTAATTGATAGGAAAAATTAATGAACAATGCAAATGAAGTAAGCTTGTACTTAAGGAATATGTTTGGTGTGTAGAACGTGAAATCCTAATTAGTAAAGAACCCACCTAGACATGAACTAAAGACAAGCTATGTACTTAGGAAAATGATAGGGGCAGTTCTTTGTTAGCCATTTGAAGCCTTTTAGCTTGCTATCCCTTATATTATAATTTTATCCGTCTTAGCCCAAGTTTGAGCCTTAAGCCTTTTCTTTTGTAGCCACGATATAAGCCCATTATCCTTTAGATTATTAGGCATGACCAAATGACCCGCACTTGAATCACAACCCTGAGACTTGTCTCGAGCTTGAGTTTGTGGTGGAGGGTCCACATTTGGGAAATTACATTGGGAAGGGATTATATGTGTTTGTATTGAGGCACAAAAATGTAGATGATATTATTATTTGTAACCCTTTTCCGAGATTTGAAAAAAAAAAAGAAAAAAAAAATTATAAGAGACATGACTTTCACATCAAAATGATGGTCATGGGTATCTTGTATAAAAAAAAAGAAGAGAAAAGAAATGAAAAAGAAAATAAAAAGAAAGAAATAAATCGGCAAAGTGGAATATTTTTGGAAATCATCTTAGTTTATTTGGGTTGACATTGGGGACGCAACATTAGCGCGTCAAATGGGTGAGTGAGAACATTTTTGATCGTAAACTCAAGCTCGAGGACTTGTTGATGGTAAGTGAGGAGAGAGCCAAAAGCTCACTTCAAATTTACCAAATATACATCCATACCGTCCTTAAGTCATTATTAAAACCGTAAAGACCTCGTGATTCCTAAGTGCATAGTGAATTTATAATTCTGTTGATAGGGAATATACTAGGTGGAGCGTTCAAAGCGAGTTAGGATTAATGACCACCCTATAGCCATCATACAGAGATGAGTACAAGTGTAACCTTCAAGCATTGCGACTTTAATTTTATGATTGAGATTATTTATATTTAATGTTCCATGATTAGTGTATGTATATGTTAGTTCTTAAAGTTTTGCTATATGAGATTTATCTTAAGAATTTCTTTAGGTTTATTTGCTAGCTTCTATTTGTTCTTGCGTTTACTTCTACCCCTTGTTTTGTTTTGTTTTGTTTTGCTTTGTCGGGACAACAAAGGTTTGAGTTGGGGGTCTTGATGTCTCCTTAATTGTTCTTATTTTCGACCCTTAGGAGACATCATTTTTGGTGTTTATTTAATCAATTTGATAGACTTTTGGACTAAATATGCAATAATATTATTTTCCTCTTTTATTTCTAGCATTTTTGAAAAATTAAGCTTTTGCACGTAATATTGGTATTTTTAGTGTAAATTTTACAGGTTTTAGATGTTAGCTAGGAGAGGAATCCGAGGAGAAAGTCAAAGATCAAAAGATAGAGTCAAGACTTGAAAAGAAATCCCGAAAATATTATTTTTAGAGCAGAAAATCCATTTTCCAGGCAATAGATTGCTGATTTCGAGGTGCTTAAGCGATGATTTAGCCGCTGACCTTTGAAGAGAAAACGTTCCCTATCGAGTTAGGAACTTTAGCAACTAGAATGAGGTCAATCGGAGTCATAACGAATCGGGAAAAGCCGTTTTAGTGAAGGTATATCAGCAGTTACGGGATTTTGGGCTAAGTTAGTGGACTTGGGCCTTTTATATTTCATTTAATTAAAAGCCTAGGTCCAAGTCCGAATTTGCACATATAAAAGGAGGTCTGGACTTCTATTTTTCATACAATTCACATTCCACAAGATTAAACACCAGAGAGAAGTCAACGGAAGGAAGAAAGAAGAAGCTACAAGAGTTGGAGAGGGTCTATATCTCCGTTCGTAGTCATTCCTATTCCGGAAATTAGGTTTTTCTTATCTTTAATTTTGTAATCAAATATGAATTCCTTTACATTTGATTTAGTTTTTCTTTTTAATATGAGCTAAGCATTTCATAGTGCTTGAGAACAATTAATGGGTGAATCCCAATCGTATTGAATAACGAATGTTGAATTTGGGTTTCTTTTAAATTAAACTAGATTGTGTCTTTTACTCTTTTCGATAAATTGAGAATATTTACTGTTTTTAGCGTCATGAACTAGGAACAGGTGTTAGTATTTAGGCTATTCCAATTAGTGGCGATTGGATCATCGTGACGGAGGGTTTAAATACAGAACCATTTATTCAATCTAGGATAGAAGCTATTGATTCTGACGAACTTAGCTAATTCTAGGGGGAATGAGGTAATAAAACTTAATCATCCAACGGTGGATCATATTTACCCTGACGGGACTAGTGACACTTTGGTGGGTCCTTGTGTGTTATAAATTAATGCGATAAATAAAAGGAACCACAATACCGCAAGTGTACGGTTGTCCAAGTAATACTCCGATAAGTCGGATTCGTTCTCAGGGATTGGACTGGTATAACCCAAGTGTTCAACAGATAAATAGTAGTAATTGCAAATACAGAAACTAAAAGATAAAATATATTTATTTGGTTTTTATATTAATCCTAAGACTGCAAGAAAATAAATAACTAAAAATAAATACTAAAGGACTAAGATGCAGATATGAGTTGTACTTGAGTCTCGCAAGGAATCCACTTAATCAATATGATCTATGATATGTTTAAGGGTAGAATTGGAATTATAATATTAGTCGGGACTCTAATATCTCCTAGCCCCCTGTCGGGTGGACCTAGAAGCTATCCTAAAGTATCATAAACACCTGCATGGTCGAATATGCCTCTTCGGATGATATGATTTTACCTCTTTGGCTATGTAACTAGTTAAGCCTGTCGGTCAATAACGGACATTACACGGGTATTACCTAGATCTGTATTCAAACCCCCCTGTCGGATGATCATTTCGCCACTAAAGTGAATAGCCCAAATACTAAAATCTATTTCTAGTTGTACGGAAAAGAAATAGTGATTAAAACAAAATAATATCCAATACCTAAAACCTAATTCAATTTAAATCATAACAATCCCAAATTCAAAACATAAATTAAATTAACTAGGGTTCATCCCTTTATTGCGATTCTCAAGCAATTAAGGTTTAGCTCATATTGAAAGTAAAAACAGTAAAGAAATTAATATTATGCATGTCCTAATAACAAAAATAAAATAAGAACCTAGATAGAGGAATTGGCTTGAACTGTTGTTGGAAATATAGACAGTCTCCAGCTTCTGCTCTTGCTTCCGCCTCTTGACGCTCTCTCTAAGGATGTATATATTGAATGAATTATGAGAGGTCTTTGACTCTCTCTCTAAGGATATTGAATAAATTGTGAGAGGTGCCGAATAATGAGGTCTAAGGGGTGTATTTATAGGTGTTAGCAAGCCCTAGGTCGAATTACTTGGAGTGGAAGACAAGGCAAAGACTCTTAAATTCGTAGCTCTAAAAGATAAGATTCGGCTGATTTGATTTGGTCATATCTTTTTGAATACTTATCCGTTTGAGAAGTTCCAATATATGAAGCTGCTTGTCTTGGAAATCTCTTTCTATTGGTGCAGACCATTCGTCCAGAATCTATGCCAATCTTTAATTATGATTTAATCTCTAAAACGTGGCTGGATTTTCAGATTCACAAGGCAGCTTTATCTTTTCCTCTTTTGAATAAATCTTTCCTAAATCTTCTTATTTCCATGTAAATCTTCTTTCCTTTCATCTTTATCTTGACTTGCTCTCTAAGTAATTACCATTTATCTTTTAAAGCTTCACATTAAATAAATAATTAAACCGCATATGCTTAAAAAGAATAAATCAATAAATCAAGAAATCAAAATAGGAAAGTGTACTCTAAAAATAGAAACTCGACTAGAAATCACTTCCTAACACTCTAAAATATACTAAGACTCTATTCTCACTTTTTCTCCTTGGATTGGTCTTTCATGAACCAATTAACTTTGCATTAAAAATAGTCAAATTTAGGCACAAAAGCTCAGATAAAAATAGTCAAATTTAGGCACAAAAGCTCAGATTCTGCAAATAGTTAATTTCCAAGGGGAGAAAGTGCAATATGATCAATTAAGCCTAAAAGTCTATTAAATAAGTCATTTATTCACCTAAAAGGATGTCTCCAAAGGGCTAAGAATTAGAACAAATAGGGAGACATCAAGACCCCAAACTCAAACCTTTGTCGTCCCGACAAAGTAAAATAAAAACAAAGGATCTTTTTGGTGAATGCAGAAGGTAGAATCTAGTAAATAATCCCAAAGCAAATCTTAAAACAAATTTCATATAGTCTAACCTAGGAATTAATATACACATATACTTATCATGCAAAATCAAATATCAATCCCAAAATTAATTTCACAATGCTAGAAGGTTACGCTTATTACTTATCTCAAGATGGTGGCTATAGGGTGTTCCTCGATCTTTACTTGTGTTGAATGTTCCACTTAGAATAATCCCTATTAACTCAATGTGCATCTAGGAATCACGAGGACTTTACATTTTTAGCATAGGCTGAAGGACGGTATGGTATGTATATTTGGTAAATTTGAAGTGAGCTTTTGGCTCTCTCCTCACTTACCATCAACAAAATTGTCCAAGAGCTTGAGTTTACACTCGAATGACGTTCTCACTCAACCCAATTGACGCGCTTAATTAGCGTCCCCAAATTAACCCAATAAGCACTAAGGATGATTCACCTAAAAATTTCCACTTTGCCGGTCCGAATATATTTTCAAATCATTCATTTTTTCTTTTCTTTTCTTATAGCTATGAATCTCTTTTAATGTTGAGATATCATGCTATTTTTTTTATAGTTATGCCTATTCATAACTTGAGCTCGAAGCTTCTTTTCCATTCACTATTACCCCGGCAAAGGGTTACAATATAATAAACCTGTGAATCATCATCATGTATAGCACAAGCACAATTTATAAGCTCAAAAATCCCAACCCCAATGTAAATTCCCATATAGCGGACCCACCACCCCAAACTCAAGCTCAAGACAGGAAGTCTCAGGATCGTGATTCAAGTGCGGGTCATATGGTCATGCCTAACAATCTGAAGGGAAATTGGCTTATAATGTGGCGACAAAAGAAAGGCTTAAAGGCTAAAAATTTGTCTAACAAGGATAAAATTAATTCAGGGATAGACAGCCAAAAAGGATTCAAAGGGCTAACAAAGAACTGCCTCTATCATCTTCCTATTTACACAATTTGTCTCTAGTTCATACCTAAGTGGGTTCTCTACTCATTTAGATCTCACGTTCTACAAACCACTCATTATCCTTAAGCACAAGTTTACTTCTTTTGCATTGTTCATTAATTCTTCCTATCAATTATCTCATGTTTGCATGCAATCAAAGTGGGCATTTAAAACACTCTACATCTCTACAGTCAAAACATTCCTCAAACTAAAATTTTTAAAAAAAAACTGTAAAACACATAAAATTGGGATGAGGCAACGAACCCCACCCCAAACTAAAAAATGAGTCGTGTCCCCACGACTCGTAAAAGACTCAAGAAAGCAATTAAACAATTAAAACAAATAAGAAAGGGATAGGAAAACGTATCTGAACCAGCACGAAGCTGGTTTCCATGGTTGCGTGTAGGTTGAGCTCCTTGTGTTGCGTAGGTGGCATGTTGAACATTTCTCACTCCACGTAATATGATTGCATAAGCTCCAACTCTTTTGTGATTTTCCTATGGGTTTCAATCACCTCTTCATGAATATCCTCCCAGAATTCTTTCAACTACATCTTTCAACACCCAAAAGTAATACAAGGTTCTTCAACTTCTTCTTCCTCTTCATGGTATTCTTGACCTCCCAATCTTTGACATCTCAATGGACCCCAAACTCAAAACTTCAAATAATAAAAAACTAGAGAAGAGTTTTGAAATTTGATGTTTTGAGGATTTGTAATGAAGTATTATGGAGTCATATGAGATGGGTAATCAATATGTAATGGCTTGGGGAAGGTTTAATGAATAGGATTGAAGCTTTGATGAAGAGACTTAAGCTTGAAGTAGAAGATTTCTTGATGTTCTTGAAGGATTGTGGTGTTAGATGTGTGTTTAGAATGAAATAGGAGGAAGGATTTGATGTTCTTTGGTGTTGTAGTGGTCTTTGTGCAGGTATATAAGGGTTAAGTTCTGAAAAATTTGTATTGGGGAAGGCTAGGGTTTGATCTTGACAAGGTAAGAAGTTGAATGGGCCTCAAACTCCTCACAAACCGCCATGGCACGGTGCACCGGGCCTAAGCCGCGGTGTACCGCAGCTTCTGTTGTTTCGTTTTTTTCGTCTCTGCCAAGAACCCGTGATATATACCTGATGTCTCCCTATTTGTTCTAATTCTTAGCCCATTGGAGACATCCTTTTAGGTGAATAAATGACTTATTTGATAGACTTTTAGGCTTAATTGATCATATTGCACTTTCTCCCCTTGGAAATTAACTATTTGCAGAATCTGGGCTTTTGTGCGTAAATTTGACTATTTTTAATCCAAAGTTAATTGGTTCTTGAATCTCATGAAAAACCAATCCAAGGAGAAAAAGTGAGAATAAAGTCTTAGTGTATTTTAGAGTGTTAGGAAGTGATTTCTAGTCGAGTTTCTATTTTTAGAGTACACTTTCCTATTTCGATTTCTTGATCTATTGATTTATTCTTTTTAAGCATATGCGGTTTAATTATTTATTTAATGTGAAGCTTTAAAAGATAAATGGTAATTACTTAGAGACCAAGTCAAGATAAGGATGAAAGGAAAGAAGATTTACATGGAAATAAGAAGATTTAGGAAAGATTTATTCAAAGGAGGAAAAGATAAAGCTGCCTTGTGAATCTGAAAATCCAGCCACGTTTTAGAGATTAAATCATAATAAAAGATTGGCATGGATTCTGGACAAATGGTCTGCACCAATAGAAAGAGCTTTCTAAGACAAGCAGTTTCATATATTGGAACTCTTCAAACGGATAAGTATTCAAAAAGATATGACCAAATCAAATCAGCAGAATCTTATCTTTTAGAGCTACGAATTTAAGAGTCTTTGCCTTGTCTTCCACTCCAAGTAATTCGACCTAGGGCTTGCTAACACCTATAAATACACCCCTTAGACCTCATAATTCAGTACCTCTCACAATTCATTCAATATATACATCCTTAGAGAGAGCGTCAAGAGGCGGAAGCAAGAGCAGAAGCTGGAGACTGTCTATATCTCCAACAACAGTTCAAGCCAATTCCTCTATCTAGGTTCTTAATTTATTTCTGTTATTAGGACATGTATATTATTAATTTCTTCATTGTTTTTACTTTCAATATGAGCTAAACCTTAATTACTTGAGAATCGTAATGGGATGAACCCTAATTTGTTTAATTCATGTATTTCAATTTGGCATTAGTTTATAGTTTAATGTGAATTAGGTATTTCATATTGTTTCTTATTTTATATTAATTTCATTATCAATGAATTAGCTAATCGGAGATAGGTCATAGTAATTAAGCTATTCACTTTGGTGGGGAAGTGATCGCCTTGACGGGGGGTTTAATTACTGAACTAGATAATAAACGTAAGGTAGAAATTATTGATCCTGACGGACTTAGTTAACCTTATAGCCAATTGGGTAAAATAGTATTCATTCGAAGGTGGATTATAATCGCCCTGACGGGGTTTGTAACACCAAAGAATAGCTCCTAGGTCCACCCTGACGGGGGCTAGGAGATTATAGAGTCCCGACTAATATAGAAATATCAGTTCTGCCCTTAAAGAAAGCATTAATTAGGTAAGTTTAGGTGATTCCCTAGCGAGACTCAAGTATAGCTCATATCTGCATCTTAGTCCTTTAGTATTTATTTTCACTTATTTATTTCCTTGCATTCCTAGGATTAATATAAAAAACCAAATAAATATATTTATCTTTTATTTTCTGTATTTGCAATTACTACTACTTGTTTATTGAACACTTGGGTTATACCAGTCCAATCCCTGAGAACGAAACCCGACTTGTCGGAGTATTACTTGGACAACCGTATACTTGCGGTATTGTGGTTCCTTTTATTCCGCATTAATTTTATAACACACAAGGACCCACCAATACCCCGTGGCACGGGTTTTTGCTACTGTTTCTCCGTCCAAAAACCCGCGGTACCTAACCCGTGGTACGGGTTTTTCCCTCCTGCGGTATACCGGACAGCTCACGCGGTATACCGGACCGCGCATCGAATTTTTTTCTTACTTCTGTGTAAAACCCGCGTGAGTAACACGTGACACGGGTTTTTTTCCTCCGGTATACCGGACATCTCACGCGGTATACCGGACCTCGCGCGGATTTTTTCCTTGAATGGATTCCTGCACCATTAACACACTACCTTTCTCATTTCTTTTAAAAGTAGACACTAAAACTCGACACTAACTTAGAATTATACACTAGGAATTTTAAAAACTTAAAGCAAATTAAACATGGGTTGTCTCCCAAGAAGCACTTTTGTTTATTACGTCTTTAAGTTCGACGCGTTACCTTCCTTGAAGATGGTATTGAGGCCCTTACAGTTCTCCTCCGCTTGAATTCGCCTCGTCCTTGGTATGTAAGCTTCAGAACCTTCCCCCTTAAAATTTTATTCAAACGATCTCTGAAAGGGGGAGGGTAGAATCTTCGTTTCGCCTCCTTGCTCTCATGGCGAAACTCGTTCTTCACCACACGATAGTAGATAACCGTCCTCAACGGTATAAGCTCTTTTTTATTCTCCTTAATCCCGCGTTCCTCTTTAAAGTGCGGTGGGTAGGTGCTCCTCCTTGCCGCTTTGCTCTCGCGGTGTAGCACCTTTCTTGCGTAGCATCTATTGATCATTTGTAGTGATAGAGGTGATTCTGATATTCTATCTCTAATGATGATTTGTGGTGGAGATAGTGATTGGTGAACTTTTTGTGGTGGAGATTCAACTTCTATTGTATTGTGATCTTTTAATTCTTCGGTGGATATCTCAACCACTTCACATTCGTCTTCGCTTTCAACCCAATCTTCCACTATTACTTCATCATATTCTTGATGTGGAATCTCAACAATCTCAATCGCCTCTTCTTCTTGTTTGTGTTCAGTATATTGATCATGTGCACGCACCATAGGAATAGCAATCTCTGTGTTAACTTCTAGGATTTGCGTTGCTACTCCTTCTTCCACTATGCTAACAAGATTCTCAACCACATGGTGGTCTTCATTTATAATCGGCACAGTGTTCATATCACTAGAACTAATACCTTCCTTCAACACCTCCTCCTCAACTATTTCTTCCGGTTGATATCTTCCATCTTCATAAGACTTGATATTATTGGCAAAATGCTGAGAATTAATTATGGATTCCATTTCGTCTAGCTCCTTTTGCATTCTTTGCAAGCGGGAATCTCTTTCATCTGCAAACTTCTGCGATTGTTCATATAATCCCATGAGTTCTGTAACTGATTTATATAACTGGGAAATTTGTGGTGAAGGTGGAGGTTGTTGAATGTTCTCAACCCACTGGTTGTTCCATTCATGCTCGTGTTGATAGTGATATGATAGCTGCTGTTGACTGTTCTCGATCCATTGATTGTTCCATCCTTGCTCTTGCGGGTATTGATATGGTTGTTGGTAGAAGTTACTACCCCATTGTTGTTGTCCCGAAGAGTCTTCCCAATATTCGTATGGATCGGGATCCGGGTAATGTCCTCTATACATATTCAATTAAATCTCTTGATCATTACCTGAATAAAGAACCTGTAAAAGAAAACAAAAATAAAAACCAAGCGTAAAACTGAAAAATAAAAATAAATAAACAATTAAAACTACTTAAAAATTAAACACCGGGGTCACACGCTGCAATCCCCGGCAGCGGCGCTAAAAACTTGGTGGGTCCTTGTGTGTTATAAATTAATGCGATAAATAAAAGGAACCACAATACCGCAAGTGTACGGTTGTCCAAGTAATACTCCGATAAGTCGGATTCGTTCTCAGGGATTGGACTGGTATAACCCAAGTGTTCAACAGATAAATAGTAGTAATTTCAAATACAGAAACTAAAAGATAAAATATATTTATTTGGTTTTTATATTAATCCTAAGACTGCAAGAAAATAAATAAATGAAAATAAATACTAAAGGACTAAGATGCAGATATGAGCTGTACTTGAGTCTCGCAAGGAATCCACTTAATCAATATGATCTATGCTATGTTTAAGGGTAGAATTGGAATTATAATATTAGTCGGGACTCTAATATCTCCTAGCCCCCTGTCGGGTGGACCTAGAAGCTATCCTAAAGTATCATAAACACCTGCATGGTCGAATATGCCTCTTCGGATGATATGATTTTACCTCTTTGGCTATGTAACTAGTTAAGCCTGTCGGTCAATAACGGACATTACACGGGTATTACCTAGATCTGTATTCAAACCCCCCCTGTCGGATGATCACTTCGCCACTAAAGTGAATAGCCCAAATACTAAAATCTATTTCTAGTTGTACGGAAAAGAAATAGTGATTAAAACAAAATAATATCCAATACCTAAAACCTAATTCAGTTTAAATCATAACAATCCCAAATTCAAAACATAAATTAAATTAACTAGGGTTCATCCCTTTATTGCGATTCTCAAGCAATTAAGGTTTAGCTCATATTGAAAGTAAAAACAGTAAAGAAATTAATATTATACATGTCCTAATAACAAAAATAAAATAAGAACCTAGATAGAGGAATTGGCTTGAACTGTTGTTGGAGATATAGACAGTCTCCAGCTTCTGCTCTTGCTTCCGCCTCTTGACGCTCTCTCTAAGGATGTATATATTGAATGAATTATGAGAGGTCTTTGACTCTCTCTCTAAGGATATTGAATAAATTGTGAGAGGTGCAGAATAATGAGGTCTAAGGGGTGTATTTATAGGTGTTAGCAAGCCCTAGGTCGAATTACTTGGAGTGGAAGACAAGGCAAAGACTCTTAAATTCGTAGCTCTAAAAGATAAGATTCTGCTGATTTGATTTGGTCATATCTTTTGAATACTTATCCGTTTGAGAAGTTCCAATATATGAAACTGCTTGTCTTGGGAAGCTCTTTCTATTGGTGCAGACCATTCGTCCAGAATCCATGCCAATATTTAATTATGATTTAATCTCTAAAACGTGGCTGGATTTTTAGATTCACAAGGCAGCTTTATCTTTTCCCCCTTTGAATAAATCTTTCCTAAATCTTCTTATTTCCATGTAAATCTTCTTTCCTTTAATCTTTATCTTGACTTGGTCTCTAAGTAATTACCATTTATCTTTTAAAGCTTCACATTAAATAAATAATTAAATCGCATATGCTTAAAAAGAATAAATCAATAAATCAAGAAATCGAAATAGGAAAGTGTATTCTAAAAATAGAAACTCGACTAGAAATCACTTCCTAACACTCTAAAATATACTAAGACTCTATTCTCACTTTTTCTCCTTGGATTGGTCTTTCATGAACCAATTAACTTTGCATTAAAAATAGTCAAATTTAGGCACAAAAGCTCAGATTCTGCAAATAGTTAATTTCCAAGGGGAGAAAGTGCAATATGATCAATTAAGCCTAAAAGTCTATTAAATAAGTCATTTATTCACCTAAAGGATGTCTCCAAAGGGCTAAGAATTAGAACAAATAGGGAGACATCACACTTTAGGATCGCCTTATAATCCACCCTGACGGGGGTATAAGGAATTTAGAATCCCGACCATTGTAATTGACCAATTTAGCCCTTAAACAACATAAGTTAGGAAATAGGATTGGGAGGATCCTTGCGTTCTGAAGTGCTACATCTCCTATTGCGTTTTACATCATTTTATTTGCGTCTTAGCTTTTATTTGCATTTTAATATTTGTCTTTCATTTACTTAGAATTAATACAAAACCAAACAAACATATTACTTTTATTTGCTTTCACAAGTGCATCAATCATTAATAGATAAGCATTGTAGTCAACCATCCCGTCCTTGGAACGAATCTGTATTATCAGGTATACTACTTGGGACTACCGTACACTTGCGGTTGTGGTTCGATTATTTATTGCATTTATTTAGAACACACAAAGGACCACCAGCCTTGAAGAATACAAGTAGATCATCCGCGAAAATCATGTGATTAAGTTTCATTATTTCACATTTCTGATGGAATTTGAACTCCCATTTATTTGCCAAGTGAGTGAACAAGCCTGTAAAAACCTCTATACATAAAGCGAAGAGATAGGGTGAGAGAGGGTCCCCCTGTCTCAACCCTCTCTTCCCCTCAAAAAAACCACACGCTTCACCGTTTACACACACCGAGTAAGTAGGTGTGCACACGCACATAGTAATCCATTTAATTAATTTAACTGGGAACTTTAGAGCTTTTAAAATATTAATTAAAAACCCCCAATTTACACTGTCATAGGCCTTTTGTAGGTCTAAATTTATTGTGCAATTTGACATACTACTCTTCTTATCATATCCCAACATTATATCTTGTGCTACTAAAATATTATCTCCAACATACCTTCCTTGTATATAAGCAGCTTGGTTTAAAGAGATGATTGAGCTCGTGACTTTTTTTAATCTTTTGCTCATAATTTTAGATAATGTCTTATATATAGTATTTGTGCATGATATGGGTCGAAATTTATTCACATTAGACGGCTTTTTCTCTTTTGGGATCAAAACAATGTTTGTCGCATTAACTTGTTTGAGAAGTTTACAATTTACGAAACTTTGTTTGATAGCCTTAGTGAAGTCTTCACCTACAATTTCCCATGCTTCTTTATAAAAGGTAGAGTTCAAACCATCAGGACCTGGACTCCTCTTAGAATTAATTGAAAATAAAGCATCTTTCACTTCTTTATCTGTAATAGGAGCTATTAAACCTTGACTCTGTTCTTCACTTAATGTTTTACCCAACAGAATACTGAGAACATTACTGGAGCAGTTTTCTTCTTTATCATCTTTAGTCCCCAACAAATTAGTGTAAAATTTAACAAATTCTTCTTTTATGAGGTTAGGATCTTCAATACAAGTAACATCATCAGTGATAAGAAGAGTAACACTGTGCCTAGCTATCCTACCTTTTATGATTTTATGATAGTAAGCAGAGTTACTATACATCTCATTGTTGAACATAACTCTAGTTTTTTGTTTTAACACTCTATGTTGAATGACCAAAGCTTCTTCTAATTCAGAACTGAGTATTTTTTCTTCATTTATATAACTTGAATCAAATTTCCCACTCATAATCTGCATCTGTACTACATTAAGCTGAGTTTTAAGTAGCTCTATATTAGAAGAATTTCTTTTAAAATACATATTGTTGAACTTCTTTAAGGCCTCCTTAGTTTGTTTTTGCCTCTTAAATAGTGTGAACATAAAATTTCCCTCTACTTTCAAGCTCCAGGCTTGTTTGACTGAGTATAAAAACTTTTCATGTGTTGTCCAAGCATTAAAGAACCTGAACTGGCTAGCAATACTCCTTTTCTTAGTAATAAAATTCAACTTTACAGGGCAATGGTCAGAGGTAGATGGATTATGAATCATAACACTAGAATCAATTGTATCTAACCACCTTGTGTTGACAAAGACCCAAGATAGATTTTTATTTAGTTTTTGATAAAAGAAAATTAAACTACTAAACTAAAGACAGAAAATTAAATAAAAGAAAAGAAGATAGTATGATAGTTTAGCCTGAGTAATTAGCAAGTAATCCCCACTAGTTTTGCCGTTCTAAACATGTAAGGGATGAATCATGTAGTATTTCAATAGTTTGGTTTCAATTGCGCTAGGTAGTTTCAAATAGGGTTTACCTGTGTCAATAAGAACCTAAGCAAACTGTTCCTGCAATTGATGAAATAGCAATACACTAAACCATTGACTATCTAGTTAGGCTGAATTGTCAGATCAAACCTTATTCTAGATGTTATTTGCTAATTCTATAGTTAAATGTACCGGTCATCTAACTACTATGATGGTAATCCTATACGTTTGCAACTGTAAAGAACACATAATATAAATCGAACACATAAACAGAGAAATCAATACATAAATTCAATCAAATTAGATAGATGTCAATCAAAACTAGGGTTCATACATAGATTCTAAAACTCAAGCTAATTTATTTAATTCATACTAAGAAAAGAAAAGAAAAGATTTACAGAATTAAATGTTGAAGAAGACATGATTGATGCACAACTCCTTCCAGACTTCTCTTCTTGTGTTGTAAGCTTCTTCTTGACCTTAAGGTTTGGCCAAGGATGATTTTCTAATGATAAGAGGCTGTATTTATAGGGTATAGGAAGACCTAATTCGTTTTGTTGAATGAGAAGGTAAGTAGTGGACTCCTAGCCCAACTCATATTCGTAGCCCAAAAATATGGAATCAGCCCCGTTTTTGTTTTGGTCCTAACAGCTTCAGTACTTATCCGTTTGATGCGTATGAGTAGTCAAAATTCATCGTATCAGAAAGATCTTTAACTTTTCTCTTGACCGTTCTCCAAATTCCTCACTGATTTTGAGATATAAGCTGGTTTGTGGTCGTAGGTGCTGGAATTCAGATTTACGGTAACTTTTCATTTTCCATATTTTTAGCTTTTGTTTCCTTATCTTCAATTTCCATGTTTATCTTCTTTCCTTTTGCTCTTGGAACCAACTTGAACTCTAATTAATTACCATATATCTCTAAAGCTTCACACTAATTAAACAATTAAACCCAATATGCTCTAAAAATAATAAATAATTAATTCAAGACACAAAATAGGAAAGTGTACTAAATCATGGGAAAATCGACCTATAATCCAACAAATACACCTAAATTGATGTCTCCAACTAATAATAAATCATCACAAATGGGGAGACATCAAGACCCCTAACTCAAAGTTGTATCGTCCCGATACAATAAAATAAAGAATAGTAGGGTAGCCAATTCAACAAGAAGAAGAAGTTGGAGGAGAATACAAAACGGAACATAATGAATGATCCTAGAGCATAAATATCTAAAAAGTATCATGTAGTAATGCTCATGAAATAATGCACACGTATGCTTAATATACACATAATCAACAATCCATAAATTCAAGTCCAAATTAATTTCGCAATGACATAAGGAGAGGTCTCAACTCAGTTCGTGCTAACGGCTATAGGTTGTTCATAGGTCCTAATATAGCATCCAATGGTCCACTTACCTACAACCTAGTAGCTAAACTTTTTCTCCACCAAGTAGTTAGAAATCCTAAGGTCTTTACAGTTATAATGGGGTTTAGGGACGGTGTGGTATATTTGGATAATGAAAAGTGAGCTTTTGGATCTCTCCTAACATTCCATCAACGAATCGCCCTAGAGTTTGAGTTTTCACTCGAAGATGTTCTCACTTAACTCAATTTTTGATGTTTTTGATGTGCATCCCCAATTAATCTCAAATAAAACCTTTTTCATGATGATATACAAATTCCACTTTTCCGTTCCGAATGTATATTCTTTTCATATCAATTTTTTTGTGTAGCTATAACTCTCTTTTTGATGTTCGAGATATCACGCTATTTTTTCATATATATTTTTTTCTTTTCAATTCATACTTTTTCAGCTTTTTTCATTCACTATTACCCTGACAAAGGGTTACAATAATAACCTTTTCATCATCAATAAAATCACAATTACAATTTCCCAAACCCAGTGTTCCCAAATGATGAAACCCACCACCCCAAACTCAAGCTCTAAAAACGATTTGTCTCATGTTTTGCAATTCGAGAGCAGGTCATATAGATAAGTCCTACAAACTAAGGATATGGATTATAATGTGTTTAATAAAAGGCTTTAGAAAGGCTCAGAGGGGCTAAGACGGATAAATTATAACACATATCAAATAAAATGGTGAGAAGGTATAAAAGGCTTCAAGTGGCTTCAATATGAAAGAACCGCCTTATTCATTTTTCTAACTACCGAATTTTGTTACTTTTTCACTATCAGTTCATGGACAAGTGAGTTTTCAACTAATTTCAAATCTCACGTTCTACACGCCAAATAAAACTCCCTAAGTTTCAACGTGACTTCTTAGCATTGCTCATTAAATTTTCTATCTTTTATTTCCTGTTTTCATACATGCATACTAAACATATTTACAACATCTTTCAAAAACATACTACTTACTATCATCAACTTAATTAAATCATGCTCAATAGGTACATTCAACATATTCTATGCCTATTTCAACCTAAAAAAATTTAAATTTTCTGAAAAAACAAAAATAAGATGAGGACAACGAATCCCCACCCCAACTCAAAAGTGAGTCGTGTCCCCACGACTCGAAAAAGACTCAAGAAATAAATAAAACATAAAATTAGCAAAAATATTGCACATAAAGAAATGGTAGGGAAGAAAGAAAACATACTCTTCGAAGCAATTACCTCGCCTTATCGACCAAGTGTTTCTCCTTCACCCAAAATTATATTCTCTTTCTGAACAAGACACGTGATCATAGTAGGATATTGCATATTAAATAACGACATGGGAGAGACCGAAAATCGCATCACCTCCTCATTGATCAATTGTGCCACATCTTCTTCTTCTCCTCTCAAAACACAATTCAACAAAAAAAATGTTTTTTAAGAACGTCTTACCATTAACTTAGACCAACCCAATCTTTCCAAATCTCCAAGAATCTTCTTGTATTCTCCTTTACCAACTTCTTCTTCAAATACTTTCTCATAAGCAAAAGGTAGTTCCTTTAATTGTTTCTTTGGAGAAGCTATCATGGCCATTGAAGCTTTTTTTTTCGGGTTTAGGGTCTTCGATTTGTAGAGGTTGTGTTGTCTTCTTCACTAAAGTTGAAACCTTTTTGCCCATTGAATCAAACACAGCTAGCTGACCTCTCTTTTTGTGACCTATTTTACCCTTTGTATTATAACTATAACTTTTCTCACGTGATTTCTTCTCAATAAAATCCAATACCTTGCTTTTCTTCATCTCCCTTACAGTAGATAATGTTTATGTTCTATTAATCATCTCAACTGACCCCCAACTCAAAGCTTTAACCACTCTTGAAATTTGAAACTCTTGATTATTGGTTGTACAAGCTTTATTTGGGTTAGGAAGGGTGTTTTGATGACGAATCTCTATATGTGGGTAAGATGGATTCTTCATGGATTGGTATAGATTTAAGAAATTGTTGGATGCATTTTTTGAATTTTAGCTTTTGATTCTTGGATTCAATGTGTTTTGGTAAGATTTGGGTGGTTGAATCTTCTTTGTAATGATATGGAGAAAAGATTTGATGTGTTTTTAAGGTGATTGGGTAGTGTTTTGATGTTTGGGGGAAGGTTTTATGATGCTTCAGTGGAGTTGGGAGAGGTTTGGGGAAGACGGAGAAGGTTAAGGATTGAAAAATTCGTAATAGAGCAACCTCATCTCCCTTATAACCTGAAAAACGCGAAAATTTCCTCTCTCCAGCTGTGTCGGACGGCATACCGGCCAAAGGGCCCAGTATACCGGAACTACGGTTCTTCCAGGTTCATGCTTCGTCAAAAAACCCGTGTTTCAAACCCGTGGGCTCAGGTTTTTGATCTGTCCGGTATACAAGAGATATTGCCCGGTATACCGGAGCTGTTTGCTTTTGAAATTTTACCTCTCGACATAGAACACGTGGTGACACCCCGTGGGCTCGGGGTTTCTGACCTGCGGTATACCGCCGGTGAGGCCCGGTATACCGGTGGTATCATCTGAATTTTCCAAAAAAATTCATTTTCCCTCCCGAATTCAATTTCTTTACCACCTATACATCAAAAACACTAATATCTTTCTCAAATATGCAATATCAACTAAAATTAACTAAACTAAACATAAATTTGGTGTGGCCTAGGGTGTGATAAAATAATAATATAAATAAGTGCAAATAATCACCCTACGCTAACACGGTTCTGCAAGTATTACAGGACATATGCAAGTTTTAATGATAAGAAGATTCGTTCCTCAGAGACTACGAAAGTTAGAGAGAACTTATGCAAATTATCAAGTGCAAATAATTAAGCTAGAGATAATCATACGCAAGTAGAAAGAAGAGAAAGATAGATATTTATTTGGTTTTTAATAAGAAAACTAAACTACTAAATTAAAGACAAAAAATAAATAACAGAAAAGAAAAGAAGATAGTATGAAAGTTAGCTTGAGTAATTAGCATGTAATCCCCACTAGTTTTGTCGTTCTAAACATGTAAGGGTGAATTATGTAGTATTTCAATAATCGGTTCCAATTACGCTAGGTAGTTTTAAATAGGATTTACCTGTGTCAATAAGGCTTCCTAAGCAATCTGTTCCTGTAATTGGTGAATAGTCACATGTACTAAACCATAGTGATTATCTAGTTAGGTTGATTTGTCAGATCTAAACCGAATACTAGACGTTATGTGCTAAACATGTAATTAAACACCGTTGTCAATGGTGACCTAATTACTAGATGGTAATTCTATATGGCCTAGGTTCCAGAAGAACACAAAATATAAATCCAAACCCATAAACTAAGAATAAAAACAATAATTCAATTTAAAACATAGAATTCCCAAATTAGATAGATGTCAATCAAAAATAGGGTTCATACATATATGCTAAAACTCAAACTAATAGAATTAATTCATACTAAGAAGAGAAAAGAAAAGAGTTACAGAATTGAAGGTTGAAGAAGACATATGGTGTTCTGCTCCTTCCAGACTTCTTCTCTGGTGTTGCAGCTTCCTCTTGGCCTTAAGGTCTGGCCAAGGATGATTTAAGAGTGTTAAGAGGCTGTATTTATAGTGTATAGGTTGACCTAATTCGTTTTTGAAGGAGAGGTTAAGTAATACACTCCAAGCCCAACTCAAATTCGTATGGAAATAAAGATAATTACTGCTGAACTGTTTTGAGCATATCTTCTTCGTTATTTGTCGGTTTTTGCTCCACAATATACCAAAAGAATCCTCACAGAATTATCTACGTCCCTATAAAAGGAATCTTCCAAAATCGGCTTGGTTTTGGAGTTATCGCCACTTCTTTAGGCGTAGCTGCAGAAATTCAGATTTAAGGCAGCTTTTCCTTTTCTTAATTGAACTCTGTTTCCTTCTATCTCCAATTTCCATGTTTATCTTCTTTCCTTTAGCTCTTTGAACCAACTTGGACTCTAATTGATTACCATATATCTCTAAAGATTCACACTAAATAAATAATTAAACCCAATATGCTCTAAAAATAATAAATAATCAATTCAAGACCCAAAATAGGAAAGTGCACTAAATTAAGCTCAAATCGACCTATAAACTAATAAATACGCCTAAAATGATGTCTCTGGAGTATATTCAATTATCACAAATGAGGAGACATCAAAATTAAAAACACAAAAACATAAAAACTTCGGGTTGTCTCCCGTACAGCACTTTTATTTATCGTCTTTTAAAGTTAGATGTGTTACCTCGATTAAGGTTTGCGAAATTTAAATCCCTTGCCTCTAACTCCCATGAATTTTTCAGATCTATTCTTTGTAGCAATGGGTGGTTTCATCCATAAATTCTGGGGTGTTTTCGCGTCTTGTGGTAACTCTATTCCATATGTAGCATTACACTCCTCTGGCAATCCATTCATCTCTCGTTTGTTAGAAAGAATATACTTCATGAACTTACGATATTTTGTTATTCTTGTTAGAGCTTCTACAAACGGGATGTTGATCTTTAACTCGTTCACCATCTCAAGGAATTTCTTGAATTCTTTTTCATTGTTCTGATTTCTGACACGTGACGAGAATGGTGGAGGAGGACGTGTGTTGGTTACCACTGGGCTCTTTTTCCTTTCCGGTGTCTTATCTGGGACACTCGTTTGTTCAATTACCTCTTCAACCTTGTCTTTAATTGTTTCTTCAACCACTTTTCCAGGAATAGAGGTTGGTTCTGGTTCTCGTCTAGGCGGAGGTAATTGTTTTCCACTTCTCAATTCAACTACATGACAAACATGATCTTCAGGAACAATAGTATCACTTGGGAGTTGCCCTTTTGTCCTATTTTGCATTGCACTCGCCATTCGTGATATTGTATGCTCAAGGTTCTTAATTACCTTGGACTGGGTTTGGATTCTTTGCTAGCTCATCTTCATATTTTCTTCAACTAGTTTCATCATTGAAGCCATACTTGAATTCAAACTCGAAGGTTGCTTTTGTGTAGCTTGTTGCATTGAATATTGAGGTGGTTCTTGATAAGATTCTTTATAAACTAGCGCTTCTTGATAGATTTCTTTGTAAATCAGAGCTTCTTGAGAGATAAGTTGTGGTGGATGGTAAGATTGAGGTCGAGGTTGATAATAAGTCTCTTGATTTCCGACCCAATTTTGGCTTTGTGGGGGCTGATAATTAGCGTAACTTCCTTGAGGATGATCATAGCCATTAGAATAATGGTTTCTTTGATGAGATACGAAGGAAGTTGGGGCTATATTATTCATGCAATTCTCCCACGAATGGTTTCTTGCTCCACAACCTGGACATAAAGGTAAAGTAGGTACTAGATTCACCTGAGCTATTGTTCGCGCTTGTTCTCGTAATTCCTCAAGTTGTTGGGTTAACTCTTTGAACCTTAGAGAGTCTAAGGTCTCTTCTCGTTTTTCTGATTCAACCGGCCAACTTCTCTCGGTCTCCAGAACTTTCTCCATAATAATTTCAGCTTCTTCAGGATCCAATAACACTCCTAACATATCTTCTCTTTTTCTGGACTCGTTTTTAAGTCCTCCATAGAACATGGTTAATGAATATTCTGGCGATGATGTATGGCATGGACATCTCGCCTTCATTTCGTTTAAACGTAGCCATGCTTCACCCAAACTTTCTCCGTCTTCCTGCATAAATTGTTCGAGCTCCAACATATCTTTTAATCTTCTACTAACTGGATAAAAGCGGTGTAGGAATTTAGATTGAAGCTTGTCCCAATCTGGAATAACGTGAGGGCGTTGGGTATCGTACCAATCGCTTGCACTTCTGGTCAAAAAGAACTGGCCATAATGTAATACATCTGCTTCTTTGTAACGCCTCTGGTAATATAAGCTTCCCAAATCTGCATAAATTTCTGAACATACCGGACCGGATCTTGTTGTGCAGCACCGCTAAATTATCCATGACTCGCAAATTACGCTATCATGCCTGGATCTGGTCTAAAATTGGCGGCTTGGATTTCTTGAGTGTGGATTCTGCGTGGTTGCACTCTATATGTGATGGGAAGATCAAGTCTCCTTGGGCTCTCCATCTGTAAAAACCTGTAAAAACAAAACTAAAAAGAAAAGCGTAACATAGAACTAACTAAAATAAAAGCACTAGATAAATGCACAAGGACTAACGATGTAGTCCCCGGCAGCGGCGCCAAAAACTTGGTGTCGCTTAAGGTGTGATAAAAAGATGTATAAAATAAGTGAAAATAAACACCCTAAGCCGAGCACGGTTCTGCAAGTATACAGATCGTATGCTAGTTTTAATGATAAGAAGTTTCGTTCCTCAGAGACTACGAAAGTTAGAGAGAACTTATGCAAGTTATCAAGTGCAAATATGAGAGCTAGAGATAATAATACGCAAGTAGAAAGATAGAAAGATATATTTTTATTTGGTTTTGATAAAAGAAAATTAAACTACTAAACTAAAGATAGAAAATTAAATAAAAGAAAAGAAGATAGTATGATAGTTTAGCCTGAGTAATTAGCAAGTAATCCCCGCTAGTTTTGCCGTTCTAAATATGTAAGGGATGAATCATGTAGTATTTCAATAGTTTGGTTTCAATTGTGCTAGGTAGTTTCAAATAGGGTTTACCTGTGTCAATAAGAACCTAAGCAAACTGTTCCTGTAATTGATGAAATATCAATACATTAAACCATTGACTATCTAGTTAGGCTGAATTGTCAGATCAAACCTTATTCTAGACGTTATGTGCTAATTCTATAGTTAAATATACCGGTTATCTAACTACTATGATGGTAATCCTATACGTTTGCAACCGTAAAGAACACAGAATATTAATCGAACACATAAACAGAGAAATCAAAACATAAATTCAATCAAATTAGATAGATGTCAATCAAAACTAGGGTTCATACATAGATGCTAAAACTCAAGCTAATTTATTTAATTTATAATAAGAAAAGAAAAGAAAAGAATTACAAAATC
The DNA here is from genome assembly GCA_029959085.1 of Nemophila menziesii. Classification (NCBI taxonomy): domain Eukaryota; kingdom Viridiplantae; phylum Streptophyta; class Magnoliopsida; order Boraginales; family Hydrophyllaceae; genus Nemophila; species Nemophila menziesii. Next base: position 58,531,023 of record JARWIR010000005.1, on the reverse strand, counting down.
AAAGGTTGAAGAAGACATGATTGATGCACAACTCCTTCCAGACTTCTCTTCTTGTGTTGTAAGCTTCTTCTTGACCTTAAGGTTTGGCCAAGGAGGATTTCTAATGATAAGAGGCTGTATTTATAGGGTATAGGAAGACCTAATTCGTTTTCTTGAAAAAGAAGGTAAGTAGTGGACTCCTAGCCCAACTCAAATTTGTAGCCCAAAAATATGGAATTAGCCCCGTTTTTGTTTTGGTCCTAACAGATTCAATACTTATCCGTTTGATGCGTATGAGTAGTCGAAATTCATCGTCTCGGTAAGATCCTTAACTTTTCTCTTGACTGTTTCTCCGAATTCCTCACCGATTTTGAAATATAAGCTTATTTGTGGTCGTAGGTGCTGGAATTCAGATTTACGGCAACTTTTCCTTTTACATATTTTTAGCTTTTGTTTCCTTATCTTACATTTCCATGTTTATCTTCTTTCCTTTAGGTCTTGGAACCAACTTGAACTCTAATTAATTACCATATATCTCTAAATATTCACACTAAATAAACAATTAAACCCAATATGCTCTAAAAATAATAACTAATTAATTCATTACACAAAATAGGAAAGTGTACTAAATCATGGGAAAAGCGACCTATACTCCAAGAAATACACCTAAAATGATGTCTCCAACTAATAACAAATCATCACAAATGGGGAGACATCAGTTTCCTTCTATCTCCAGATTTCTTCAAGATCTTCTTTCCTTATCTTTAGAATTGACTTGGCATCTAATTTATTTCCATATTATCTTTATAGCTTCACACTAAATAAATAATTTTACCCAATATGCTCTAAAAATAATAATTTACTAAATCAAGACTAGAAATAGGAAAGTGTAATATTTCATGAGAAAATCGACTCAAAGACTTCCTAAATCACTAAAAATGATGTCTCCAAATAATATTATTCATCACAAATAGGGAGACATCAGGAACCTAGTAACACAGGATAACCCTACTTGAGTCATCTCGTGATTGTGAGGTTGCCACCCTAGTTCGCTCTCCGGGGATAGAGGGATTTAGAATCCTGACTACATATCTAAGAGCTATTATCTCCCTTATAAACTGAAACAAATAGAAGAATTAGAAGGATTAGTGTATACTAGCAAAACCAAAAGCTATATTCTCTCATCTTATTTCTCTCGTATTTAATTATTTGTCTTTTAATTTATTTAGTTATTAATCTCATCTCCAAATCAATCAATCATATTTATTTTCTTTCTTTTAATTATTAATTGCTACTCTGATTATTTTCTCATTCGTATAACACACTAAGTCCCTGAGAACGAATCTTCTTATCATTAAAACTTGCATACGTCCTATAATACTTGCAGTACCGTGCTTGTCTAGGGTGATTTAGTGCATTGTTTCCCGTATTTATTTATCATATTTTTATCACGCCCTAGGCGACACCAGTCGCGAAATCACCCCCGGAGCAGCTCATCCTGCCGGACTTGATGTCCATTCATCCAATCTGACTAATCACCTATAGAATTCAACCTGTGACACAAATTATTGATAACATAAGACATGAGTTCTAAACTAATACCTTGTATAATGGATGGTAATATTGAATATCATCCACGACGACACTGAACATGATCCATATTGATACTGAGTATTCATATTAATGACATTTAGTGATATTTTTTACAGCAACACTTAATGTTAGAACACATATAATAATTATAGAATTTAGGGGTAGATCCAAGATTTATCGCCATGGATGAAAATTAGAAAAATCATTAGGTTTGAAGCATCGTCCCAAAAAATTAAAATCAGCCTAGTTTGGCGAGGGTTTGAGGAGATATATATGCTCGAGGGGGAGGGGAGCAAAAAACCTAATTTTAGTAAGGTTTTTTAGCTAAAATAAATTTTGTTGGATAAAATTTCAGTATAACCCGGGATAAGTGGGTGGTTGCTCACTACCGACCCTCTAAATCTGTCCATAATAGAATAGATTGTACTTTACTCTTTTGAATAAAAATATCTATAATATAAGTGGAAATGAAAAACAAATAATGCATTTTCCATTTTCCAACTTTTTTTTTCTGTGTCAAACAATGCAAGCTATAATAAAATTTTAGAAGAAAAAAAAGTAATAATTTAGATTATTCCACTTTTCCTTTTTTTGGTCATTGGAAAAGAAAACAAAATCCAAACAACACAAAAATATCGTATGATTCAACCGATCCCCGTTATATTGAAAAACTCTTACAAGACTGGGATAGGAATCGTAGAACAAAGCATGACTCTCTATGCCTACCCTCTATTACGAGTGTATCCCTTGTCTGTTAAACCTTCTAGGAATATATTTGAAGGTGATAGGACCATATTCAGCGTCTAACTGATTTATCTTCCGGATGTTCGGTTGGATTTTTCAACTCACGATTGGCACCCACCTAATACTTTGTATATGTTCGAGGTTATCTGAAAGGATTGTCTTACTTTTGTGTGGGAACTCTTTTAAGTAATGCCAGTGCCTTTCCCTCCAAGATAGAATCACAAAAGAGAGAAGTTTTTGAGAGAAATTAAATGCCAGAATTTTTGTATAGTTGTATAAATCCCTATCCCTATTTCTTCGTACATTTGGCTGAATGCAGCATCACACGAAAAAATTATATTGATTCATTATTTGATGTGTCCTCGGCTTGTTCGGGATTTCCTTGTTGAATATTGATTGTTGAGTTATTAGCTTTTCTCCAATTTTAATAAATTTTTGGATAAAAATGTCATTCTGTCCAAAAACTACAAATGGGTTGCTAGGTGTAAGTAATTTATGTATAGGTTGTTCGCCAACTATGAACAGGTTATCGAGATTAGTACAAAGTGGGTATTTACTTGACGTGTTTCATTTGTTCATCCAAATGCAAAGAGAAGTAGTTCAAATTGTTGACCCATTTATTCTTTCAAGTACTATCTGAGCTTCTACTAGTTTCGCGACATGAGAGTTTTTTTTTGAACAGGTAAGTAAATTTTATTGCTCAAATATTACCTCGTTACAATGTTAAAGAAATGACAAAGTCATCTTCAAGTTTTTCCAAACTATCTGATGTCTCCTTAATTGTTCGTATTTTCGACCCTTAGGAGACATCATTTTTGGTGTTTATTTAATCAATTTGATAGACTTTTGGACTAAATATGCAATAATATGATTTTCCTCTTTTATTTCTAGCATTTTTGATTTATTAAGCTTTTGCGCGTAATATTGGTATTTTTAGTGAAGATTTTACAGGTTTTAGATGTTAGCTAGAAGAGGAATCCGATGAGAAAGTCAAAGATCAAGAGATAGAGTCAAAACTCGAAGATAAATCCCGAAGATATTATTTTTAGAGCTGAAAATCCATTTTCCAGGCCATAGATTGCTGATTTCGAGGTGCTTAAGCGATGATTTAGCTGTTGACCTTTGAAGAGAAATCATTCCTTATCGAGTTACGGAACTTTAGCAACTGGAATGAGGTCAATCGGAGTTGTAACGCATTGGGAAAAGCCGTTTTAGTGAAGGTGTATCAGCAGTTACGGGATTTTGGGCTTAGAAATTGGGCTTGGACATTTAATTAGTGTTTTATTATTAGGTCCAAGCCCTAATCCGTTTTTAACCTTATAAAAGGAGATTTTGACCTCAGTATTTCTCACCTCTCACTTTGTTCTTCAAATCATCTCATCCTTAGAAGAGAGTGTCAATACAATTCACATTCTACAAGATTAAACACCAGAGAGAAGTCAACGGAAGGAAGAAGAAGAAGCTACAAGAGCTGGAGAGGGTCTATATCTCCGTTCGTAGTCATTCCTATTCCGGAAATTAGGTTTTTCTTATCTTTAATTTTGTAATCAAATATGAATTCCTTTATTTTTAATTTAGTTTTTCGTTTTAATATGAGCTAAATAATTCATAGTGCTTGAGAACAAACAATGGGTGAATCCCAATTTTATTAATTAACGAATGTTGAATTTGGGTTTTTATTGAATTAAACTAAATTAGGGCTTTTACTCTTTTCAATAAATTGAGTTTATTTTACTGTTTTTGGAGTAGCTAACTAAGAACAGGTGTTAGTATCTAGGCTATTCCAATTAGTGGCGATTGGATCATCCTGACGGAGGGTTTAGGTACGGAAATATTTATTGAATCTAGGATAGAAGTTAATGATTCTGACGAGCTTAGCTAATCCTAGGGCCAATGAGGTAATAACACTTAAACATCCAACGGTGGATCATATTTACCCTGACGGGACTAGTGACACTTTAGGATCGCCTTATAGTCCACCCTGACGGGGGTATAAGGAAATTAGAATCCCGACCATTGTAATTGACTAATTTAGCCCTTAAACAACATAAGTTAAGAAATAGGATAGGGAGGATCCTTGCGTTCTCAAGTGCTACATCTCATATTGCGTTTTACATCATTTTACTTGCGTCTTAGCTTTCATTTACATTTAATATTTGCCTTTCATTTATTTAGAATTAATAAACAAAACCAAACAAACATTTTATTATCTTTTACTTTTATAAGTGCATCAATCACTACTTGCTAAACATTGTGATCAACCATCCGTCCTTGGAACGAATCTGTATTATCAGATATACTACTTGGGACAACCGTACACTTGCGGTTGTGGTTCGATTATTATTTGCATTTAATTTAGAACACACAAAGGACCACCACTATCTAGAAAGAAATTTAAAAAAAACTATTACATTAGAATTTCTAGGGACTAATGTGCAAATTTTTATAACTTCGACAAGTGATATATCAGATTCTTCTTCCAGCCTACTAAACTTCAGAAATATTAATTTTGTTGGTGTTGTTGTGTTACTCCTTGGAGTCCCCAGTTTCGAGCAATTATTTGGTTGCGGATTGACGGTTTAAAAGAGCAATTGAACCATAGCTTGGCCTGGACATCACTTCGAATTTGATAAAGTACAACATCAAACTTCTCAAGTTGATTTTGGTGAAGTTTTTCGTTTCTAGTATACCAGATGTTGTAGAGAAAACTTTGGAAGCTTATGATAAAGACCAAGTCTTTGTGGTTATTTCTTTTACTTCTCAATGTAATCCACTTGACTTTGTCAATCCAATTGGAGGTATTGTCTTGACAGCCATGATACTTGCAGCACTTTAGGAAAGCATGTTAACACTTTAGTTCATTGTCTTGGTTTTAAGCATCATTTGTTTGTTAGAAATGCACTTGTGGATATGTATGTGAAATGTAGCAATGTATCGGCTGCAAAGAATGGTTGAGGGGAAAGCAATTGAACCAGATTCAGATTTTTTTACTTAAGATCGTTTTTACGATGAGACCATGGAAATTAGATTCCAGACTCTAAATATTTCAGATTTCAAAGCAGATCTGATCATTGGAGCGGATTCAATCTATCACACTAGGTCGGATCGACAAAAATTAATATAAACACATTATACTTTATTGTGCCAGATGCTTTGATTAGCGACAAAAATTAATATTAAACTCACTGCACTTCGCAAAATTAATACGAGAACTTTCAGATTGTTTAGCATCGCAATATGTGAAATTCCATTCCATGGCATTTTAAAATTGAATAAAGTAATTGTTGAAATTAACGTCCATTTTTTCAATTAATCTAGAAATTTCTAGTAAAAAATGATAATAAAGATTTCTAGAGAAATCTTGTTAGAATAATAAGATTTCTAGAAAATACTTAATAAATCTAGAAAATGATTAATTAGTAAACTTAGAAAATGATTAGTTAGTGTGATACTAGCTAGATTATTCTAGTATAAGTTAGAAATGAAATTCACCGCCACAAAAGTAGTATAATTAGGTCTATTGATTGAGTTAATTTGTAATCATCAAACAAAAGTCACTCAAAGCCTTGTAATATTTACTCCCTTTATAAAAGTTACTCTTTCATTTAAAAAATAAAACCAACTTTCGTCCATTTACAAATCATTTTCCACTTCCATTTCTTTTATAAATTCATTTCTATTTTTCTTTTTTCTAATATTAAATAAAACCAACAAGTGGTACCAGAGCTTTGTTCGATTATCAACTAGGCGATTACTAGCTTCGGCAAAAATATTTCTATTACTAGATTGGTGTCGCCTAGGGTGTGATAAAATTAATACAAATAAAGCTCAAGAAAACTACGCACTCTCACCCTAAACAGGCACAGTATTGCAAGTATTACAGGACGTATGCAAGTTTTAGATAGTAAGTTGAGTTCGTTCTCAGGGACTTAATTGTGTTATACGCGTAGGTAAGAATAACGAGTAAAAGTAAATAATTAAAAGACAAAAAATAAAAGAAAATAAATTCGAAATTCAAACTTAAAACTAATTAAAACTAGGAAAATAAAGACAATAAAATAAATAACTAAGAATATGAGATGAGAGATATAGCTTAGGTTTTGCTAGTATGCACTAATCCTTCTAATTCTATCTATGAATCTAGTTAATAAGGGAGAATATTAGCTCTTGGTATACTTAGTCAGGATTCTAAATTCCCATACCTTAGACCTTGAGAGCGACTAAGGGGGCTACGGCACAACCAAGACGTGGTTACACTCTTAGAGTTATCAAGCGCTACCAAGGCTCTAAGCAAACGCATCAATCAATTGGTTATATGGTGATTAAAACAAACCCTAATGACTATCTAGTTAGAATCATGTTTTGTCAGAACTAATATCGACACTAGACGTTATGTGGTGGTTCAATAGTTAAACACCCAGCTAAGGTGATCATCTAACTACTATTAAAACAATCCTAAAGTGATCAGTTCTAGGAAAGACAATAAATCAAAACATATAATCAAATATAAAGGTAAGTAGCTAATATCAGATTAAAACATATAATTCCCAAAAAAACTTAGATAGAAGAATTAGAATTCATAGATTATACATGATGCAAAACCCAAGATATGGGAGGTTTAGTTCATACCTGAAGGGAATAAACTAAAAGAAATTACAAAAGACATCCTCTTGCTCTCTACAATAAACTGGAAGAATAAAACCTTAAGAACTAATTACTATGAGGCAAGGATGATTTTACAAGTGATATAAGGGTGTATTTATAGGTGTTTAGAAGACCTAATTCATTTTCTTGAGGAAGAGATAAAGTATTGGACTCTTAGCCCAACTCAAATTCGTATGGAAATAAAGATAAACACTGTTGGACCGTTTTGAGCATATCATCTTCGTTATTGGTCGGTTTTTGCTCCATAAGATATCAAAAGAATCCTCACAGAATTATCTACGTCCCTATGAAAGGAAATTACCAAAATCGGCCTATTTCTTGGGGGTAATAACCACTTCTTTAGGCGTGTGCTGCAGAATTCTATTTTAGGCAGCTTTTCCATATTTTTAGCCTTTGTTTCTGTATCTCCGATTACCATGCTAATCTCTTTCCATAAGTTGTAGTCTTTGACTTGGACTCTAATTAATCTCCATAATTATATTTAAAGTTTCACACTAAAATAAACAATTAAACCCAATATGCTCTAAAAATAATAATTCAACAAATCAAGACTCAAAATAGGAAAGTGCACTATTTCTCAAGAAAATCGACATTTATGACTTTTAAAACACTAAAAATGATGTCTCATCTTAGTATAAATCTATCACAAATGAGGGGACATCATAGATATAGTATCATGGCCACTCTTCTAAGCAATACCCAAATTCCAATCCCGATTTTTCGGGAGAAAATTACGACTATTGGGCAATCAAAATGAGGACATACTTCATGTCCCAAAGTTTATAGGATATTGTTGATAAGGGATATACCATTCCCAAAAATACGTCGACTATATCTGCAGCGGAGAAAGAAAAATTAACTAAGGATATGGAGAAAGATAATTTGGCGCTTTACAACATACAAATGGCCATGGCGGAGTCCTTGTTCCCAAGAATTAGCGGTGCTACTACGTCGAAGCAAGCTTAGGATACTTTGAAAGAGGAGTTTCAAGGAAACGTAAAGGTACATTATATTAAACTTCAAACTCTAAGAAGGTAATTAGAAAATATGAAAATGAAAGAATCCGAGACCATAAAAAATTACTACACTAAATTACGAGAAATAGTTAATCAGTTAAGAGCCTATGGAGATGATATAACCGATAAAGGGGTCGTAGAAAAAATATTAATTACTCTTCCTGCTAAATACGATCTGATAGTAACTACTACTGAAGAAACTAAAGATATAGCCACTCTGTCAGTAACAGAGTTGGTAGGCTCTTTAGAAGCTTACGAGAAAAGACTAAGTATGCGTGAAAATGAATCCATCGAAAACGCATTTCAGTCTAAACTCAACATAAGGTCTCAAAATTCTAAAAATGAGGGGAGAAAATTTGGAGAAAAATCAAAAAATAGAGAAAATGGTGAATCTAATCAAAGATCAAGAAAATATTCACCATGTCGTATTTGTAAGAAAACTAATCATCTTGAAAAAGATTGTTGGTTTAGTGGATACCACAATGCAAGAGTTTCGAAAAATTTGGCCATTTGGAGAAAGATTGTCGGTCCAAACAAAAGCACAAGGCTAACTTCTCTGAAGAAAATAAAAATGAAGACAACCTATTCTACGCATGTCATGCTGCTTCAGAGGTGAAAAACGACACCTGGTATATTGATAACGGCTGCAGCAACCACATGACCGGTGATGAAAAAATCTTTCGAGATATAGACAAATCGGTCAAATCTCAAGTCAAGCTTGGAAATGGAGATCTGGTGAAGGTTGAAGGCAAAGGTACAATTACGGTCAATACGCAAAAAGGTAAGCGACTAATCCATGATGTACTGTTGGTCCCCAAACTAGATACAAATCTATTAAGTGTGGGTCAAATGATGGAAAGAGGATATAAACTCTTATTTAAAGATGACTCGTGCACGATATATGATAATAAAAATAAAAATCAATAATTAGCTGTTGTAAAAATGCAGCAGGAAAGAAATTTTTCGATCCGATGGAAGTATATTGAAACAGCCATGAAAGCTCAAGAAGACCGATCATGGCTATGGCACCGGAGGTTCGGACACTTCAACTTTTATGGGTTAAAGATTCTCTATCAGAAGAATATGATGAAAAATATGCCAGTCATCCAAGTGAATAAAGACGTGTGCGAGAGATTCCTAGAAGGAAAACAACATAGAAAATCATTCCCTTCAGGCAAAGCATGGAGAGCCAAACACGTGCTAGACTTGATCCATACAGACGTATGCGGACCAATGAGGACTCCGACATTTGAATATAACAGGTACTTCATCCTTTTCATTGATGACTATACTAGAATGACTTGGGTATACTTCATGCGAGAAAACTCAGAAGTATTCGGTATCTTCAAGAAATTCAAAAATCTTGTCGAAAATCAAAGTGGTCGACGAATTAAAGTAATTCGTAGGGATCGGGGAAAGGATTTCAATAAATTTTGTGACGATGAAGGAGTCAAACACCAGTTAACTATCGGTTACGCTCCAGAGCAGAATGGCGTGTCAGAAAGGAAGAATAGAACAGTCATGGAGATGGCAAGGACTATGCTAGCAGAGAAAGGAATGCCAAAGCAATTTTCGGCAGAAGTAGTATACATCGCAGTCTACCTTCTCAACAGATGTCCAACAAAATTTGTTCAAAATAAAACACCAATTGAAGCATGGAGTGGAAGGAAGCCGTCAGCACAACATCTCAGAGTCTTCGAAAGCATCTGTTACGTGCATATCCCAAAAGAAAAATGACACAAACTAGAAAAGAAGACAGAGAAAGGAATATTCCTCGGCTATAGCTCAGAATCAAAAGGCTATAGAATTTATAATATCAAAACAAAGAAACTTATTGTCAGCCGGGATGTCGAGTTTGACGAAAATGCAACATGGAATTGGGATGAAGGAAAGGTGGAACGACAAAGTATTATGGTACCATGGGTACGCATTGTGGATAATACCGAAGAAGAAGGTCCACAGAATACTCAGGAACCCATATCACCAAGAACTCCAAGATCATCTTCATCTTCATCCAGTGATGACGATACATCTCCAAAAACACCAGGCAAGATAAGGTCACTTAGAGATATATATCAAACATGTAACTTTGTGACTTTGGAACCCGAAAGTTTTGAAGCAACATCAAAACAAAAAGAATGGGTAAATTCAATGGAGGAAGAGATCAAAATGATCGAGAAAAACAAAACATGGGAGTTGGTAGATCGACCAACCAACAAAGAAGTCATCGGAGTCAACTGGGTCTACAAGACGAAGCTCAACTCAGATGGCTCAATCCAAGGACATAAAGCAAGACTGGTTGCTAAAGGGTACTCACAACTACCAGGTATTGATTATAACGAGACATTTGCTCCAGTTGCACGCTTAGACACTATAAGAGCACTTATTGCATTAGCTGCTCAAAAGCAATGGAAGATATATCAACTAGATGTGAAGTCAGCATTCCTCAATGGCTATCTGGAAGAAGAAATATATGTTGAGCAACCTCAAGAGTTCATAGAGAAAGGCCAAGAAGATCGAGTTCTAAGACTACAAAAAGCACTATAAGGACTCAAGCAAGCTCCTCGGGCGTGGTACAGTCGAATCGACAATTATTTCACTGATCGAGGATTCACGAGAAGTCAAAACGAGCCTACTCTCTACATTAAAACCCAAGGTAATGATAACATACTCATTGTCTCTTTTTATGTAGATGATCTCATCTATACAGGAAACAATTAGAAAATGATCAAGGAATTCAAAGAAGTAGATGTCTCTTTTTATGTAGATGATCCCCTGTACCAACTAGTCGCTGCTCCAACTCCACCTTATCTCTCTTCTCCGGTGCAGCTAACTCACTTGTAATTTCCGCATTATTGGAAAAGGTTGGGTTCTAGATCATAGTCAATTCCGGCCTCATATACCCTTCCACATTTAACGTCTTTCCGCCGTCAATTCCCACCAATCCCCCTTCGCCGGCCACTGGGGAGATGTCATCCCTATCAATGTAGTTAAGAGCGTGCTTGGATGATCGTTGTGTACCCATCTCGATATTATCCACCAGCACGAAGGCTCTCGAGTTCTGCTGTATTGAATCACTGCTTTCAAAGACCTTCAAACGCTTGGTGGACAACTTTTTCACACGAATGGCCTTCCCCTTTGATGGATTAAGTCAACCAATTGGAGTCGCAGGCAAGGATGTTGATCCCGTAGCTGTTGTCGACCGCCTTGTCTTGTTTCCTGCGCTTGTGTCCGGTGGCTGCGGTGGTTGTGGTGGCGGTAACCGCCCCTTCCCCTCCATGATGTTACCGTTAGTAATTCAAGATGGAAAGAAATTTTTCAGTAAGGCAAGAAAGCCCTTTCAACTAGGAAACAAACGAAGGACCAGGAATAAAAAACCATCGTTGACCAAGTCAGAGCTAGAGAGAAAAAGAAAGGGAGAAGATATTGATTAATAATATTAAATAATATTATAAATATTATAAATATTAATTTTATACAAATATAATTTAGCTATTGATTTAATAATAATTTATACACGTCGAACCTTAAGGGTCCAATGAATGTCCCTGAGCTACCACCACATATCTCAAGATATTTGTATCCCGCAACATTCAAACTTCAACTCGTCAACAAATAATTACAGATTGATGATAATATTTCTTTATCATATTAACAGATTATATTCATATTTATACTTTTTAATTATATTTTTTTAAACTATATTTTTATTAGTATAGTGATTTAAGGAATGATATATAGTGGATAAATACAATTAAATTTTACAATATACATATCTCCTATTTATTTCGAAGTATAAATGAAATGTCATGTTAGAAAGAAGAGTTATTAGCTAATTAGGTCCAAATACATAAAACCCACCTCTTACCAAGTCCATAATTTTTTTTACTCCTTTAAAATGTCCAAGTTTTTTCTATTATGTCATTTTTATCCCTGGATTATAAAAAATAAAATAGATATAACTATATATATTTAAATTATAAATAATAAACTAAAGAGAAAAAGTAAATGTTGAAAACAACGAAATGTGAAACTTAATATTCATCTCTTCATTTTTGATGGAAAAATAATACAAATAAAGTCAACGTTGAAAAAAATATTACCTAAACCTCATCTCTTCAGGCTTACATTGAAAAAAAAAAGCAAAAATAAATCTCTTTTCCCTTACCTCTTATCACTAATCCGTTCACTAGTTGCATAAGAAAACTGCGCCACTCGAAGTGAATTATCCACCATCATCAATCTGGTTTCGCTACACCATCAATAATTACATAAAAAAAACCGCCGCCACTCAGGACTAATTTTTCACCACCATCGACCCGGATTGGCTACGCCGAAGAACCCAGATAAAGGTAAAAAAAATCACTAATAGTTCACAGCTAAGTGGGTTTTCAACTAATTTCAAACCTCACGTTCTACATACCAAATAACTATTCCTAAGTTTCAACGTGACTTCTTAGCATTGCTCATTAACTTTTCTATCTTTTATTTCCTGTTTTCATACATGAATCTAAACATATTTGTGAAATTTTTCAAAAACATACTACCTACTATCATTAACTTAATTAAATCATGCTCAATAGGTACATTCAAAGATATTCTATGCCTAATTCAACCCAAATTTTTTTTATATTTTATGAAAAACACAAAAAGGAAGATGAGGACAACGAATCCCCACCCCCAACTCAAAAATGAGTCGTGTCCCCATGACTCGAAAAATATTCAAGAAAAATAAAATTCAAAATTAGCATACATATTGCACATAAAGAAATGGTAGGGAAGAAAGAAAACATACTCTTCGAGGCTATTACCTCGCCTTGTCGATACTCGGATTAAATTCTAATGTATCTTCTTCACCCAACTTCTTATTCGCTTTTCGTTCAGGACACGTGATCATAATAGGATATTGCATTATATAACGTCATGGGAGAGATCAAAAATCCGTATCACCTCCTCATAGATCAACTGTGCCACATCTTCCTCTTATCCCCCCAAAATACAATTCACAAACAACCCCATCATTCCAATTCTCCGTGAATCTTCTTGTATTCTCCTTCAACTTCTTCTTCAAATACTTTCTCATAAGAAGAAGGTAGCTCCTTCAATTGTTTCCTTCGGAGAAGCTATCAGGGCCCTTGAAGATTTCTCTTTTTCTTAGGGTATAAGGTCTTTGATTTGTAGAGGTTTTGTTGTCTTCTTCACTAAAGTTGGAATCTTTTTGCTCATTGAATCAACACAGCATGCTAACCTCCCTTCTCTTGACTTGTTTTACCCTTTGAATTGGAACTCAGACTTTTCTCACTTGATTTCTTCTCAATTAAATCCAATACCTTGATTTCTTCATCTCCCTTATAGTAGATAATGTTCATGTTCTCTTAATCATCTCAGTTGACCCCCAACTCAAAGCTTTAACCACTCTTGAAATTTGAAACTCTTGATTATTGGTTGTACAAGCTTTATTGGGTTAGGAAAGGTGATTTGATGATGATTCTCTATATGGGTAAGATAGATTCTTCATGGATTGGTTTGGATTTAAGAAATTGTAGGATGAATTTTTGAAATTTAAGCTTTTGATTCTTGGATTCAAGGTGTTTTGGGATGATATAGGTGGTTGAATCTTCCTTGTAATGATGTGGAGAATGAATTGGATGTGTTTCCATGGTGATTGGGTAGTGTTTAGATGATTGGTGAAGGTTTTTATGAGCTTCAATAGAGTTGGGATAGTTTAGGGGAAGAAGGAGAAGCTTAAGGATTAAAAAAAATTTGTAATAGAGCAACCTCCTCACCCTTATAACCTAAAAAACGCGTTTTTTTTCTCTCTCCAGCAGTTCCGGGCGGTATACCGGCCGTGAGGCCCGGTATACAGGAGTTCTGGCCTTCGAAATTTTTCCTCTCGGCATACAACGCGTGGTGACACCCCGTGGCACGGGTTTTCTGGCCAGCATACCGGACTTCTGGCCGGTATACCGGTCGGAAACGAAAACCTCCCCAACAGCTAGATCTCGAAAAGTTATGCAGTTTAGGCTCAAAGATCACCTGATTCCGACATCCGAGCAAAAAGATATGACTTGCCGAAGTTTTCTCAGATTGTGTCAATTTTTTTTTTGACACAGTGAGTGTGGGCGGTATACCAGCCGTGGGGCCCGGTATACCGGAACATCTGATGCTCAAAAACTTTCGTCTCGTCAAAATACACGCGCTAGTAACCCGTGGCACGGGTTTTTGCTCTAGCGGTATACCGGGGATATCGTCCGGTATACCGGACTCATCAGCTTGATTTTTTTTTCCGTCTCGGCATAGACCACGTGGCATCTACCCGTGGTACGGGTTTTCGCTCCTGTGGTGCTCTCCGGTATACCACGGTTGAGGTCCGGTATACCGCACCTGTGGTCAGAATTTTCTGAAAATTTTTGTTCTTCATTCCCTACTCGATTCCTCCAATACCTAAGCATCAAAAACACTAATACCTTTCTCAAATATGCAATATCAACTAAAATTAACTAAGCTAATCATAAATCAAAAACTAAAAATGTAAAATCATAAAAGAAATTACGGGTTGTCTCCCGTACAGCACTTTTGTTTAACGTCTTTCAAAGTTAGACGTGTTACCTCGATTAAGGATGACGAAATTTCCACCCTTTGCCTTTAATTCCCACGAACTTTTCAGCTCGACTCTTCATAATCATGGATGGTGCCATCCAAGATTTCGTGGGAGAAGTTGTTTCTAGTGGTAACTCGATTTCAATTGTGGCATTACACTCCTCTGGCACTCCATTCATCTTTTCGGTTTCTAGACTTCGTTTGTTAGAAAGAATGTCCTTCATGAACTGACCGTATTTTGACATTCTTGTGAGAGCTTCTACAAACGGGATGCTGATTTTTAACTTGTTCAATGTGTCAACGAACTTCTTGAATTCCAGGTCATTGTCCTTTCTGACACGTGAAGGGAATGGTGGAGGAGGACATGTGTTGGTTACCACTGGGCTCTCTTTCTTTTCTGGTGTCTTCTCTTGGACACTTTTTTGTTCAACTACCTCTTCGACCTTATCTTCTGTTGTTTCTTCTTCCCCCGTTTCTGGAATAGGGACTGGGTCTGGTTCTGGTCTGGCTGGAGGTAGTTGTTTTCCACTTCCTAATTCAACTGCATGACAAACTTTGTATTCTGGAGCAGTAGTATCACTTCGGAGTTGCCTTTCTGCAAAGATTTGAAGCTTATTCACCATTTGTGACATTGTATGCTCGATATCCTTAAGCGTATTATCTGAGCTTTGGAATATTTGCTGGCGAATCTCCATTTTTTCAGTTAGGTTCATTATCTTAGCTGTGATCGAACTCGAAGGTTGTTCTTGGACGGTTTGCTGCATTGAATAAGGAGGTGGTTCTTGATAAGCTTCCTTATAAATCGGCGTTTCTTGATAGATAGGTTGTGGAGGATAGTAAGCTTGTGGTCGTGGTTGATAATAATCATCATGATAATGGTTGTTATGATAATAATTCTGTTGATCTCCGACCCAATTGTAACTCTGTGGGGGTTGATAATCAGCGTAATTTCCTTGAAATTGATAATAACCATCATAATAATGGTCTCTTTGATAAGGCATGAAGGAAATTGAAGTTGGATTGTTCATGCAATGTCCCCACGAGTGATCTCTTGCTCCACAACTAGGACATGAAGGTGATGTATGTACTAGATTCCTCCGAGCTAGTTGTTGCGATTGTTCTCGTAATTCCTCAAGTTGTTGGCTTAACTCCTTGAGCTTTACAGATTCCATCTTGTATTATCTTCTTCAGGATCTAATAGCACGAAACCTTTATCTCCTAATAAATCTAATCTCGCCTAAAAAGAATCTGTAAAGACAAAAACTAAAAAGAAAAGCGTAAAATAGAACTAACTAAAATAAAAGCACAAGATAATTGCACAAGGACTAACGATGTAGTCCCCGGCAGCGGCGCCAAAAACTTGGTGTGGCCTAAGGTGTGATAAAAAGATGTATAAAAATAAGTGCAAATAAACACCCTATGCTAACACAGTACTGCAAGTATTACAGGACGTATGCAAGTTTTAATGATAAGAAGATTCGTTCCTAAGGGACTGACGAAAGTTAGAGAGAACTTATGCAAATTATCAAGTGCAGATATAAAAGATAGAAAAGATAATACGCAAGAGAAAGAAAAGATAGACAAATATTTATTTGGTTTTTAAATAAGAAAACTAAACTACTAAATTAAAAGATAGCAAACAAATAAAAGAAAAGAAAAGAAGATAGTATGAAAGTTAGCTTGAGTAAATAGCATGTAATCCCCACTAGTCTTGCCGTTCTAAACATGTAAGGGTAAATTATGTAGTATTTCCCTAATCGGTCCCAATTCGCTATCGGTAGTTTAAAATAGGATTTACCTGTGTCAATAAGGCTTCCTAAGCAAACTTTTCCTGTAATTGGCCAATAGTCACAAGGACTAAACCATAGTGATTATCTAGCTAGGTTGGGTTGTCAGATCAGACCTAATACTAGACGTTATGTGCTAAACATGCAATTAAACACCGTTGTCAATGGTGACCTAATTACTAGATGGTAATTCTATATGGGTGCACTTCCACAAGAACACAAAATATAAATCCAAACACATAAACAGAGAATAAAAACTATAATTCTATTTAAAACATTAAGTTCCCAAATTAGATAGATGTCAATCAAAACTAGGGTTCATACATATATGCTAAACACTCAAACTAAAAGGAATTAATTCATACTAAGAAGAGAAGAGAAAAGAATTACAAAATAAGAGGTTGAAGGAGACATAGTTGTTGCACAGCTCCTTCCACACTTCTTCTCTTGTGTTGTAGCTTCCTCTTGGCCTTAGGGTCTGGCCAAGGATGATTTTAGAGTGTTAAGAGGCTGTATTTGAAAGTCCTAGAGGGGGGGTGAATAGGATTACTAAAAAGATAATGCCTAATTAAAAATCTTTTGGACAATAATAAGTTTAAGAGAAAACTTCTAGGTCAACTAATTAAATCAAACTCTTATAGGATCATGCAATGGAAAGAGTAAGGTTTGATATAAAAGTATAACTAGTAAAAAGCTAATCCAATATCTTAAACTACTCTAGAAGACTATATGATAGATATCCTAGATAAACAATAACATAGAATTCATGCAAGCATATAATCAAACATATAGAGTGCGGAAAGTAAATAGAGTAGGGATAGAAAGATACACACGATTTATAGTGGTTCGGTTTCCCTACATCCACTACCTAAGGAAGCCTCCTTAGGATTTCAAGCTTTTCACTAAGCTCCCGTGTCTCTCTTAACCGGGTCGAGAACACAATAACCTTTACAAACTCTTCGATAACACGAAGGACACACCACTTGCGTAATCACAACACAAGGACACCAAGTATACTCCCTATACTTGAATTCTCTCTTAATCTATCTATTACAAGACCTAGACTTAAGAGGATAGCAACAAAGTGTTTAAAGGTTTGCTAATTAAAGCTTGTATCTAAAACTCCTAATAGAGTGGATATGACTATAAGCTTGTATACTCCTTCTTGAGTGGATAGAACCTTGTGGCTTAATTGATTAACTCCTTGAAAGGATTTATAAGCTCACTAAGATTGAATTTGACTATGTATAGCTCTTGACACCTTCTTGAATGATAGCAATTAAGCCCCTTAATGTTTGTAATTAGTTGGTGTAGTTGTAGCCTTCAAAGAGCTTCAATTTATAGTAGAAAATGGCTTCCAACGGTCATAAGGCTTGAGTCCAACGGATCTATTAATCTCCCAACGGATATATTTCTTATGACTTGTCTTTTGTGCAGAAAACCCTTTCTTGCGGTGTACCGAAAGATTCGTGCGGTGTACCGCGCTTCAGTGGTTTGATTTTCTAGCATACTGACGGGCTAGTCACTGCACCGCGCCCTGGTCCGCAACCTTGGTCCGGTATACCGCAGCGGTGTACCGCGCCAAGTAATCTTTGAAGGATAATGACTTGGATCAATAAATCTTCTTCACGAAAGTTGTTGTAAACATTATTCTAAGAATCTTTGAAGTTGAACACTAAGGCTAAATCTCAATAATCATAAAGATAAGGTTAATAGCATTTGTATGAGAATAAGATTCTTAAGATAAAACAATCAAGTTGAACAACAAGATAAAGAAGGAGCTTTTTGATGAAATAGAGTGCAAGATAGAATATAAATAACAATAGAAATTAGCACACTAAACACAAGAGGATTTGTCACATTAAAACAACCTAATAAGGGAGGCAATATGCCAACAATCTCCCCCTTTTTGATGATGACAAATCCTTCACTAAAACACCTTAGGAATGAAATGAAAGTTTAAGCACTAATGAAATAAAGCTCCCCCTCACAATAAGCATAAGATTTGAGAAGCATTTGTGAGTTTTAAAACGTGCAAGTTTTGAAAGTTTTAGTGCACATAATATTTCTCCCCCTTTGTCTTCATCAAAAAGATGGGGTAAAAACAACTAAGAAATAGAAGAGCAAAAACTCGAGTGAATAGATTTTAAACAAAGATTGCAAGAGTTTAGATATTTGTAAGGCAAGAGCTAAGGATAGAGATTTTTACCAACTCCTTGATAGATTTTGATTTCATATGCTTTCTAATGACACAAATGATTAGTTGCAAAGATATGAAATAAATGATTATTCTAAGCAAATGAGTCTTAAAAAAAATGATTTAGCAAAGACTCCCCCTTACAAAATGCATATAGTTTGTTTTAATTTGTAAGCGTTTGATTGACAATTTTCCCTAATAAGAACACTTGAGAACATTTTGAAGAGATTTAGGGGTAAAACTGTAATTTTGTTGAAAGGCAAAAGGTCAAGATGTATTTTTCAAAAATTTGGGGACTAAGCGCAATTTTGAAAAATCTATTTTGGGACCGAAATGCAAATTTCAAACTATTTAGAAACAAAGCTAAAAAGGAGCAAACTATAGGGACTAAGGAGCAATATCAAGAAGTACCTATAACATCAAAGAACATGTTAGCAACATAAAAATCAAATCAAAGAAGATAAGCAACTAACAATCATGATAAAAACACAACTAGTTAACCAATTATCCAAATAAAACATTTAGCATCCTAACATAAAAACCAAATAAACCAAGGTAGCAATATCCTAGATGTCTAAAACACGGACCCACAAATACTTAAAAAGCATAAACACATCATAAAAACAAGTTCTAAAATACCCACATAAGCATATAAAGACCCATCAACCACCAAGAATGATAAAAACATGATTTTAAACACCAAACACCAAGCACCAAACACCAAACCAAGATGAATTAACGATTATCACGAGGAGAGCGGCTCCTAGATCTTCTTCCATTTCCAATATCATCGCGAATACACGAAACATCACTTTTCATACACGAAAGCTCATTCGCAAGATGCCCTATCTTTTCTTCCAAAACTCCAAATTTCCTTTCTATTTTATCTTCCAAAGCCACAAATTTACTTCCTATATAATCCATGAAACGTGACATAGCGCTTTCAAAACCGGATGGATTAGGAGGGTTTACATTGGTGGGTTGGCTTGGAGTGGGCTCATTAGGAATGGGGTTTTGTTGGGCCGGGTTATCTAATAAATGAAGAGTGTCAAGCTCCGGACCATCGGTTTCGCTTTTAGCTTCAAGAATGCGATTACGAATAGTAACATCCGAGATACGATTAATAGTGGAGACCGAAACATATGTGTTGTTATAAATAACAAATTTCATTCTAAGAATCGTGAGATAATCGAAATTCCATGACTTATTGATTGGTTTCACATTAGTCCCTCCAAAAGAAATATCATTAGCTTCAAAGATTTTGGATAGAAAAATACCGTAAGGGACTTTATCCCGAGAGGTACGAGCGTGATTCATCCATTTGAACATTATCGCAATAATGTTTATCGGTTGTTTGGAGAAGATCAAATATAAAAGATAAGCTTCATATGGGATAAGTTTTGCATCATGCTTATCTTTCGGAATTACGGCCGAGATAAGAAA
The DNA here is from genome assembly GCA_029959085.1 of Nemophila menziesii. Taxonomy (NCBI): domain Eukaryota; kingdom Viridiplantae; phylum Streptophyta; class Magnoliopsida; order Boraginales; family Hydrophyllaceae; genus Nemophila; species Nemophila menziesii. The sequence continues at coordinate 58,510,999 of JARWIR010000005.1, read as the reverse complement.
CTTGTGGGCCACGATAAATTCCGGATCAAAGTTACGAATGTTCCAATTTCCATCGGGAACAACCATTCTACTAGTAACAAACTCATTAACCTCATTTTGAGCAACTATATCAATATTCGAGTTATCCCAACCACTAGACCAAAATCCGCTAAAACCATCCGAAGGTATATCAAATTTTGAGCACAAAGTATTCGATTTTAAACGTAAAACGGTACCCGAAACGATTGATTTAACCGAAGTAGTAGCATGATTAAATTCAAAATTAGTATAAAACTCTTCAATTAACCCGATTGCCAAATGACTACCCGAAAAAGCAAAGATTTTATGAAATTGTTGAATTGAAAAAAGTCTAAAGAGAGAATTTTCACCGGAGGGAAAAGCCGAAGGGCAAATCGTTCTACCCGGAAGAGCATCGAATGGCCGGAGTGGTGGTGGTGGTGGTGATGGTGACTTCGCCGGAGATGGTTCACGGTGGCGGCTGGAGGAGGCTCCGGTGGAGGCTTTCTTCTTGTTAGCAATGGATTTAGTTCTAACCATGGTGAATGATAAGATGAGTAATGAAGTAGGAAGAAGGAGGAGTGATTTAAGTGGTGAAAGAGGGTGTTTTTAGTGGTGGAACCGGAGTGTGGGTGGCCGGAAATCGCCAAGGAGGAGGAGAGGAGAAGATGTAATGAAGAAATGAGGAGAAAAGACTGAAAAACGGGTTCTTAATCTGTCAAAACCCTTACGTGCGGTGTACCGCGGGAATCGTCCGGTGCACCGCACGAGTGTTCGGTTTGGTCAACAAAAATGAAATTTTTGATTCTTTTAAAAACACCCGAAACACAATCGAAACTTCCCCAAATGACTCGGAATGATATAAAATAATTTTGAGCACCTTTGTTTTGAAAAGAAAAGCCAAGGAGAACCTAAAAACTCATATAACAGTTAATTTCACAAAAGTCCCTAAGTTTTCTAAAAGTGCAAAAAGACCCAATGCAAGAATAAAGCAACACTAAGCATGTAAAAGGTCAAGAACAACAAGATAGTATCACAAGTTGATAAAACACATAAAACACAATAAAAAACATAAACAAAAACACAAGACAGGAAAGAATTTCACCGTATTTTCCTTTTATGAGGTTTGAACGTCCTTTTGCATAAGATTCCATTTTCTTGACGCTCAACACCTTCAATGCATATTACTATGGTAACCGAGGTGGAATGGATCCGGAAATGTTGTTAGCATTTGTCACGATCCATATTGGTTTTTCCCATGAAGGTATCAAAGATCCACTAATAAGTTGTTCATGGTAATGGCACGTAGAAGCATGATGACCGGGTTTACCACAATAGTTGCAATAACTTCTTTTTTGAATAGAGTAACCATGTAAAGTTTTTGAACAAGAAGTTTCCACATTCTTTCCAACATCCAAATTTTCACTAACATATAATTTTTCTTTGAAAAAGTCATTTGGATCAAAAGGAGTGACATTTGAGAAAGGATGATTTTTTAAAGTATCAAGAGCGAGGGAAAACGCTTCATCCAATTTTTTAAAACCTTCTATGCTTTTCTTCAAAGGATGTTTCCATTTATTTAAAATAAAAATGTTTTCAAAACACGGGTTTTTAGTATTGCCAAGAATATCATCCAAAGTGATACAACATTTAAAACAATTCTTTAGCACAATATTACCCTTTTTTAACATAAGATTATTCAAATGGATTTGAGAATCAAGAATTTTGAGAAGGGATGAAATTTGCCTAATATCACAATAATTGTAAGGAAGAGATAAAGAGTTAGGATAAAGTGCTACCTCATGATTAGGTTTAAAATCGTTGTGAGATTCATCATGGATAGAGACTTCTTCTTCTTCGTCATTTTCGACAATTCCATATAAAGACTCCAAACGATCCCAAAGCTCTTTTGCGGATTTACAATCTAACATTTGTGAGAAAATTTCTTCGGAAATTCCACGAATGAGAGTGTACATTGGTTTTGCATTTTGAGTGAGCTTAGCCTTTTCCTCTATGGTGAGTTCATCAAAATCTTTTTCTTCTTGATTTAGCTTAAGAACTCCCTCTTCATTTAACTCTTCTTTATGAGGGACAAATGGACCTTCCTTTACGATTCTCCATTGATCGGGATCTTCGGTTTTTATAAATTCCTCCATTTTTGTTCTCCAAGCAAAATAGTAAGTTCCTACAAAAAGTGGAGGTCGAGTAGAACACGAACTTTCCAAAAGATTAAATTCCATATCGTTTACTCTACTAACGATTAAGCTATTCACGTAGAGTTAGGCTCTGATACCAATTGAAAGTCCTAGAGGGGGGGTGAATAGGATTACTAAAAAGATAATGCCTAATTAAAAATCTTTTGGACAATAATAAGTTTAAGAGAAAACTTCTAGGTCAACTAATTAAATCAAACTCTTATAGGATCATGCAATGGAAAGAGTAAGGTTTGATATAAAAGTATAACTAGTAAAAAGCTAATCCAATATCTTAAACTACTCTAGAAGACTATATGATAGATATCCTAGATAAACAATAACATAGAATTCATGCAAGCATATAATCAAACATATAGAGTGCGGAAAGTAAATAGAGTAGGGATAGAAAGATACACACGATTTATAGTGGTTCGGTTTCCCTACATCCACTACCTAAGGAAGCCTCCTTAGGATTTCAAGCTTTTCACTAAGCTCCCGTGTCTCTCTTAACCGGGTCGAGAACACAATAACCTTTACAAACTCTTCGATAACACGAAGGACACACCACTTGCGTAATCACAACACAAGGACACCAAGTATACTCCCTATACTTGAATTCTCTCTTAATCTATCTATTACAAGACCTAGACTTAAGAGGATAGCAACAAAGTGTTTAAAGGTTTGCTAATTAAAGCTTGTATCTAAAACTCCTAATAGAGTGGATATGACTATAAGCTTGTATACTCCTTCTTGAGTGGATAGAACCTTGTGGCTTAATTGATTAACTCCTTGAAAGGATTTATAAGCTCACTAAGATTGAATTTGACTATGTATAGCTCTTGACACCTTCTTGAATGATAGCAATTAAGCCCCTTAATGTTTGTAATTAGTTGGTGTAGTTGTAGCCTTCAAAGAGCTTCAATTTATAGTAGAAAATGGCTTCCAACGGTCATAAGGCTTGAGTCCAACGGATCTATTAATCTCCCAACGGATATATTTCTTATGACTTGTCTTTTGTGCAGAAAACCCTTTCTTGCGGTGTACCGCAAGATTCGTGCGGTGTACCGCGCTTCAGTGGTTTGATTTTCTAGCATACTGACGGGCTAGTCACTGCACCGCGCCCTGGTCCGCAACCTTGGTCCGGTATACCGCAGCGGTGTACCGCGCCAAGTAATCTTTGAAGGATAATGACTTGGATCAATAAATCTTCTTCACGAAAGTTGTTGTAAACATTATTCTAAGAATCTTTGAAGTTGAACACTAAGGCTAAATCTCAATAATCATAAAGATAAGGTTAATAGCATTTGTATGAGAATAAGATTCTTAAGATAAAACAATCAAGTTGAACAACAAGATAAAGAAGGAGCTTTTTGATGAAATAGAGTGCAAGATAGAATATAAATAACAATAGAAATTAGCACACTAAACACAAGAGGATTTGTCACATTAAAACAACCTAATAAGGGAGGCAATATGCCAACAGTATTTATAGGGTATAGGAAGACCTAATTCGTTTTCTTGAAGGAGAAGGAAAGTAATAGACTCCTAGTCCAACTCAAATTCGTATGGAAATAAAGATAAACACTGCTGGACCGTTTTGAGCATATCTTCTTCGTTATTGGTCGGTTTGAGCTCCATAAGATACCAAAAGAATCGCAACAGAATTATCTTGCCCCTAAAGAAGGAAATTACCAAAATCGGCCTATTTCTTAGGTAAAAACGCACATCTTTATACGTGTATGCAGAATCCCAGATTTAGACAGCTTTTCCTTTTCCATCTTTTTAGCTTTTGTTTCCTTATCTCCAATTTCCATGCAAATCTCTTTCCATAAGTTGTAGTCTTTGACTTGGACTCTAATTAATCTCCATAATTATCTTTAAAGCTTCACACTAAATAAAAAATTAAACCCAATATGCTCTAAAAATAATAATTCTACAAATCAAGACTCAAAATAGGAAAGTGCACTAAACTAAGCTAAAATCAACCTATAAACTAATAAATAAGCCTAAAATGATGTCTCAGAAGTATATTATATTATCACAAATGAGGAGACATCAGCCTGTAAGTTTATATATTGTGTTTTGAAAATTTAAATTACCTGTAAAACTATGAAGAGATATGGAGACTAATTTTGAATTGTTGAACGATGGGGGCATGAAAAAAAAGTTTTCTAAGTTAATATGTTTATATAATTTCACTAAATGTGAAGAAACTTATTAATGGGATGATATTTGATGTCTCCTTAATTGTTCTTATTTTCGACCCTTAGGAGACATCATTTTTTGTGTTTATTTAATCAATTTGATAGACTTTTGGACTAAATATGCAATAATATGATTTTTTTTCTTTTATTTCTAACATTTTTGATTTATTAAGCTTTTGCGCGTAATATTGGTATTTTTAGTGTAAAGTTTACAGGTTTTAGATGTTAGCTAGAAGAGGAATCCGAGGAGGAAGTCAAAGATCAAAAGATAGAGTCAAGACTTGAAAAGAAATCCCGAAGATATTATTTTTAGAGCTGAAAATCCATTTTCCAGGTCATAGATTGCTGATTTCGAGGTGCTTAAGCGATGATTTAGCCGCTGACCTTTGAAGAGAAAACGCTCCCTATCGAGTTACGGAACTTTAGCAACTGGAATGAGGTCAATCGGAGTCATAACGAATCGGGAAAAGCCGTTTTAGTGAAGGTATATCAGCAGTTACGGGATTTTGGGCTAAGTTAGTGGACTTGGGTCTTTTATATTTCATTTAATTAAAAGCCTAGGTCCAAGTCCGATTTGCACTTATAAAAGGAGGTATGGACTTCTATTTTACAAACAATTCACATTTTGCAAGATTAAACACCAGAGAGAAGTCAACGGAAGGAAGAAAGAAGAAGCTACAAGAGCTGGAGAGGGTCTATATCTCCGTTCGTAGTCATTCCTATTCCGGAAATTAGGTTTTTCTTATCTTTAATTTTGTAATCAAATATGAATTCCTTTACATTTAATTTAGTTTTTCTTTTTAATATGAGCTAAGCTTTTCATAGTGCTTGAGAACAATTAATGGGTGAATCCAAATCGTATTGAATAACGAATGTTGAATTTGGGTTTCTGTTAAATTAACCTAGATTGTGTCTTTTACTCTTTTCGATAAATTGAGAATATTTACTGTTTTTAGCGTCATGAACTAGGAACAGGTGTTAGTATTTAGGCTATTCCAATTAGTGGCGATTGGATCATCCTGACGGAGGGTTTAGATACAGAACCATTTATTCAATCTAGGATAGAAGCTATTGATTCTGACGAACTTAGCTAATTCTAGGGCCAATGAGGTAATAAAACTTAATCATCCAACGGTGGATCATATTTACCCTGACGGGACTAGTGACACTCTAGGATCGCCTTATAGTCCACCCTGACGGGGGTATAAGGAATTTAGAATCCCGACCATTGTAATTGACCAATTTAGCCCTTAAACAACATAAGTTAGAAAATAGGATTGGGAGGATCCTTGCATTCTCAAGTGCTACTTCTCATACTGCGTTTTACATCATTTTACTTGCGTCTTAGCTTTTATTTGCATTTTAATATTTGTCTTTCATTTATTTAGCATTACAACGAAAACCAAACAAACATATTACTTTTAATTGCTTTCATAAGTGCATCAATCATTAATAGATAAGCATTGTAGTCAACCATCCCGTCCTTGGAACGAATCTGTTTTATCAGTTATACTACTTGGGACAACCGTACACTTGCGGTGGTTCGATTATTTATTGCATTTATTTAGAACACACAAAGGACCACCAAGTTTTTGGCGCCGCTGCCGGGGACGGTAGCGTGTGACCACGGTGTTTATCTTTTAGTGATAGTGCATTTATTTTATTCTCTTTTTGTTTGTTAGCTTTTTCAGGTTTTTAGGTTTGGTGTATGCGAAGAAGGCTATTCAAGGATCTAGAGCCAACACCTCCGATCCTTAGTAATCCAGAATCGTTGATCAGACTTGCTAACAGAAGAAGAAGAGAACGAGAAGCTTTAGAGGTAGAAGAATTAAGTAACAGAATGGAAGAGATAAATCTTCAAGATCAACAAAATAATCAACAAGGTCAACTAGGCGCAAATGGCCAACCTTTGGCTCCAGGCGCTATTCCTCCAATTCCACCATTGAATCCTAATCCTCAAGTTCAAATAGTGATGAATCAAGATCCGTGGTTTACTAATGACCCACCAGAAGTTCCATTCCGTGCTCCTGCTATAGGAGTAGGTGCTCCAGATATTAATGTTCCGCGATTCCGTCCAGATTCGGGTATGTTAGCTCAATTCCAAAATTTTGGTAATTTTCGTGGTAGACCATCAGAAGATCCTCTTAGAGCAGTACAGAAGTTTAAGCAGGTATGTGATTCTTATATCACACAAGGAGTTTCAAGAGAACAGATGTATTTTGCTGCGTTTAAATTTTTTGTTATTGATGGAGCAAGTGAATGGCACGATACACAAGATCCTACAAAGATAACCAACTGGGACCAATTAGAGACTGCTTTCTTTGACAGGTATTACCCAAGTAACATGAGATTAGATGCTAAATTAGAATTGACGCATTTCCGTCAAGAATATGATGAAACTGTGGGTAAGAGTTGGACAAGATTCCAGATGTGTTTACGTAGAGTTCCCACTCATGGCTTTTCAGAACAACAACAACTAAAAATCTTTTACAGAGGCCTTGATGGGACTTCAAGAGAGAAATTGGATACGCTATGTGGTGCAGGTTTTCTTCAAGTTCAACCCGCTCATGCTAAAATCATTTTAGAAAGAACAGTCAAGAATGAAGTTGGGTGGAATTCAGTAAGAACACCGGTTAAAGGAGTGAATAATGTTGATATGGAAGAAAAATTTGCTACGCTTGAGAATAAGATTCAGAATACTATAGAGCAACAATTGAAACAGCTCACTTTAGCTGTAAAAGAAGGATTTTCGGGTAAGAGGGTAGCTGTTCAAGCCGCACAAGAGGTTTATATGTGTTTTATTTGCAGAGTAGATGATCATGATGAGGAACGTTGTCCGATTAATCAAGAGTCCGTGATGTTTATGTCCAATAGAGGTGACTTTAATTCGAGTGGTAATGGATATCAGCCTAACAGAAACCATCCTGGGTTTCAATACTCAAATCCTAATGGGGCAGGCAATCCTACATATGTGTATCAGCCGCGTCCCCAAGGTAACAACTATAATCCAAGACCACATAACAATTATCAAGGAGGACAGAATCAGGGTAATTATGTACAAAGACAAGCTCCTCAGAATACTTATGATGAAAATTTGAACTAGAAAGCCTTACCTGCCCATCCACAAGAAGGAGTAGTTACCCTTCAGAAAACAGTTGAAAGTTTAATTGCTCTTCAAACACAAGCTATGGAACGTCAAAATGCAGCCGAGGCAAATATGAAGTTATTCCAGAATCAGCTAACTCAAATTAATAAACAACTGAATCAACGTCCACAAGGACAACTTCCTAGCGATACTGAGAATCCAATACAACGCGAAGATTGCAATGCTGTTACATTAAGAAGTGGTAAGAACCTCCCTCCACCTCCTTTTCCCGTTATGAAAGAGAAAGAAGTTCCAAGAAAAGAAAAGGAAGTGGGTGAGAAAGCGAAAGAGAATGAGAAAGATAGTGAGGTTGAAGAAATAGAAAGACCAAGAGAAGTTCCGGAAAAGAAGGATGATATTGTGATCAATCGCCCTCCACCACCGTTTCCATCTCGAGTTCAGAAAAAGGGTGATTTGGGTGATTATCAGAAGTTCTTTAATAGAGTGAAGGGTCTAAGTATTAATATTCCGTTACTAGAGGCGATTCGAGATATTCCTAAGTATACGAAGTTTTTGAATAGGGCCCTCACTAACAAAAGGCCTTATTGCGATAATGAGATGATTGGTCTTCCTGAAGAGTGTAGCGCGATTTGTCAAAGTAAATTACCTCCGAAATTAGTTGATCCTGGGAGTTTCACGATTCCGATATCGATTGGAGAAGAATGGAAAGGAAAAGCGCTGTGTGATTTGGGGGCAAGCATCAATTTGATGCCCAATTCGATCTTTGATAAGCTTAATATTGGAAACGCAAGACCCACTTCTATGGTCTTGCAAATGGCGGACAGGTCTCTTGCACATCCTGAAGGCCGCATTGAAGATGTCCTTGTTAAGGCAGGTACACTTATATTTCCTGTTGATTTCGTAATACTTGAGTACAATGCAGATAGAAATGTCCCCATTATTTTGGGTAGACCATTCCTAGCAACAGGACGTACACTAATCGATGTAGAGAATGGCGAATTAACGATGAGGATACAAGATGAGGAAGTCAAATTCAATGTATTTCGAGCTATGAAATTCCCAGATTCTCAGGAAGATTGCTTCAGAATGGATGTAGTAGAGCAAGCATCGCAAGAGGTATTTAATTGTTTAAATTTTGATGATATCTTGCAGGCTACTTTGACATTAGATTCACCTGAGATGATGGAGGAGCTTACCGAAACAGTGGCAGCTCTCAATTCTGAAATCCGAAGTATAGGCGTCTTGCCTATGAACCTGTGAGAGAACCGGGGGAGATTATTCCTAAAAAGAAACCTTCAATTGAATCTCCTCCGGAATTGGAAGAAAAACCATTGCCAGCACACTTGAGGTATGCGTATTTAGGAACTAATGAAACTATACCTGTTATTGTTTCAGCTAATTTAACAGGTCCTCAAGAAGATAAACTGTTGCGTGTGTTAAGAGCCAACAAAGAAGCAATAGGTTGGACAATTGCTGACATCAAAGGAATTAGTCCATCCTATTGTCAACACAAAATCATACTTGAAGATGTTAACGCACGCTCAGTTGAAGGTCAAAGAAGATTGATGCCCGCTATGAAGGATGTAGTGAAGAAAGAGGTGATCAAGCTTTTAGATGCGGGGATTATTTATCCCATTTCGAGTAGTGAATGGGTGAGTCCAGTTCAGTGTGTACCGAAGAAAGGAGGAATGAAAACAGTTCTTAATGATAAAAATGAAGCAATTCCTTCAAAAACGGTAGTTGGATGGAGAGTTTGCATGGATTACAGAAAGTTGAACAAGGCCACCAGAAAAGATCATTTCCCTTTGCCCTTCATTGATCAAATGTTAGACAAATTAGCCGGAAGAGAGTATTATTGCTTCTTGGATGGTTATTCTGGGTATAATCAAATTTACGTGGCTCCGGAAGATCAACATAAAACAACATTTACATGTCCCTTTGGTACTTTTGCATATCGCAGAATGCCATTTGGGTTGTGTAATGCTCCTGCTACCTTTCAAAGATGCATGATGCCTATCTTCTGGGATATGATCGATAACTTTCTTGAAGTGTTTATGGACGATTTCTCTGTATTTGGTGATGATTTTGATAAATGTTTAGATAATTTAGAGAAAGTGTTAATCAGATGCAAAGAAACAGATTTGGTTTTAAACTGGGAGAAGTGTCATTTCATGGTTCGAGAAGGTATTGTTCTGGGTCACAAGGTTTCGAGTGCTGGGTTGGAAGTTGATAGAGCGAAGATAGAGGTAATTGAAACTCTTCCCCCTCCTGTTTCTATTAAAGGGGTAAGAAGTTTTCTTGGCCATGCTGGCTTTTATAGGCGATTTATCAAAGACTTTTCTAAGATTGCTAAACCGTTATGCAACTTACTTGAAAAGGATTCCAAATTCCTTTTTGATGAAGCTTGTTTAGCGGCCTTCAAAGCAATCAAGGAAAAGCTTATTACTGCTCCTATAGTATTACCTCCAGATTGGAATTTACCGTTTGAGGTTATGTGTGATGCGAGTGATTTATGTATGGGAGCCGTATTAGGACAAAGAAAAGAGAAAGTTTTTCATTTGAATTATTATGCTAGTAAAACTTTTAATGGTGCTCAAGTGAATTATACAGTTACAGAAAAAGAATTGCTAGCGGTTGTGTATTCATTCGATAAATTTCGCTCTTATCTTCTTGGAGCGAAAGTTATTGTTTATACAGATCATTCAGCGATTCGATATCTTATGGAGAAGAAGGATGCTAAACCGAGGTTAATCAGATGGGTTTTATTGCTTCAAGAGTTCGATTTAGAGATCAAGGATAGAAAAGGGTGTGAGAATCAGGTTGCGGATCATCTATCGCGGTTAGAAGATTCAGAGTTGAATAATGGTACTGAAGTAGTTAGAGAAGAATTTCCTGATGAGAGTTTATTCGTTGTTCGTGATTATGAAGCTCCTTGGTATGCGGATATTTCAAACTTAGTGGTGAGTGGTTCCTTTCCTGAAGGATCAACTTATCAAGAGAGAAAAAGATTAGCTCACCGTGCAAGACAATTCTTTTGGGAGGATCCTTTCCTCTACAAAGTGTGTGCTGATCAAATGGTAAGAAGATGCGTAGCCAAGGAAGAAATTGAGGCGATTATAGCTGGATGTCACGATTCACCTTATGGTGGACATTTCAAGGGAGATCGAACTGCTGCTAAGGTATTACAGTCTGGTTTCTATTGGCCCTCTATTATTAAAGATTGTCATGAATATACGAAAAGATGTACAAGATGTCAATTTACCGGAAACATATCCAAGAGGGATGAGATGCCACGTAACAATGTGTTAGAAGTTGAAATATTCGATGTTTGGGGTATAGATTTTATGGGTCCTTTCGTTCCTTCAAATGGTAACCTCTACATCTTGTTAGTTGTTGATTACGTGTCTAAGTGGGTAGAAGCTGTGGCTTTGCCAACTAATGATTCACGAGTGGTGATTAAATTCTTGAAATCGCATATTTTCACTAGACATGGAACTCCAAGGGTAATTAAGAGCGATGGAGGTACTCATTTCGTTAATAAATATCTGAAGATTGTTCTAGAGAAGTATGGAGTAAGACATCGTGTATCTACTGCTTATCATCCACAAGCCAATGGTCAAGCTAAAGTATCAAATCGTGAGGTATAATCTATCTTAGAGAAAACCGTTGGTCCTACTAGAAAAGATTGGTCTATGAAATTAGATGATGCATTATGGGCATATCGTACTGCTTTCAAAACCCAAGTAGGTGCTTCTCCGTATCGAATGGTATATGGTAAGGCTTGTCACTTACCTCTTGAACTTGAAATGGGTGCCTATTGGGCTATTGCAAAGTTAAATTTAGATCCTACTCTAGCTGGTCAGAATCGATTGATGAAACTTAATGAGCTCGATGAATTTCGATTACATGCTTATGAAAATGCTAAACTTTATAAAGAAAATACCAAGAGATGGCATGATAATCAGATTCGAGAGAAGAACTTTCTAGTAGGACAAAGAGTGTTGAAATATAATTCAAAGTTCAGTAATTATCCGGGGAAATTAAGATCAAAGTGGTCGGGTCCTTACATTGTAACCAAGGTTACACCTCATGGAGCTATAGAGATAGAACATCCACTTGAAAACCGTACATTCATGGTGAACGGTCATCGTTTAAAAATCTATCATGGAGGTGAAGACACCGATCGTGCAAAAGACCCACATCCCGGAGAGGTCATGTACCTCCTCGAAGCTCCTTAGAAGCACGAGGTAACCCGTCGAGCTTAACGACGTTAAACAAAAGCCAATTTATTGTATATTAGTTTAAGTATTTCAATTTCCGTAGTGTAAATTAGTTAAGTTTTCGTTGATTTTAGCGTTTATTTTTAAGAAATGAGGAAGGGTGTTTGTTTTTGATGATTTCAGGGGTATAATGGTCATGAGTTTGGGGTCAAAACGAGGAGAATACGAAAATTTTTGAAGTCCACAGCAGGTTTGACCGGCTAGCCGGCGAGCTGGCCAGCATACCGGCCAAACGAGCTGAAGGACCCCAACTCTCTGACCACTGCGTCAGCGATGACGCAGCGTTGCTGCGTCACCATTCGCGCCAGCGAGATCCGCCGGCATGCCGGTCAACTGACCGGCTAGCCGGCCAACTGGAGGAAAGGTTCTGGTCCTTGCGTCAGCGACGACGCAAGGTTGCTGCGTCATCATTTGCGCCATCGACATGCGACCGGCATGCCGGCGAATCCGCCGGCTAGCCGGTGAAGGAAAGTAAATTCTCTGACCATTGCGTCAGCGATGACGCAATATACTTGCGTTTTGAGGTAAAACAAAATCGAATTTAGTAATTTTTTTTCCGCCGGCCAGCTGTTGCGAGAGGGGGTTTTGAGTTTATTAAACCTAGTTTTTTTGCCTCTTTTCCAAGCCAAACCTTATATTCCGAATCCTTGCCTTCACCTACTCCGAAAATCATCAACAAACAACTATAAAATCATCAAATCAAGCCTTCTTTCATCACAAAAACACACAATGAACTCATAGCTTCTCCAAAACATCACCAAAATCCATCTTTTCTTCATAAATTCCCTCTTCCCAACCTTGAAATTAAACCCAATTCTTTCAAAATCCCTCTCAAATAACCTTAACCCATCTCATATTCCACCTAATCCTTCAAGTTTTAAACCTCAAAACATCAAATTTCAAAGCTTTTCTCTAGCTTTTCCTCTATTTGAAGTTTTGAGTTTGGGGTGAAAAGCGATGACTAACAGAACCGATTCCATGTGTAACTATCGAAGAAACATACCAAGAAACAGGAACAATATTGGAGCTAGCCCAGACCAAGCAATTGAGATTCTGGATTCGCGATCCAAAAAGACTGTCCAAAACCCAATTGCTCTGAAACGAAAAGAAAATCCGAGTAAGGCTAATCCGAAAAAGAGTAGGTTAATTGATGAGAGTGATGAAGAAAGTGAGGAGGAAGTTGAAGAAGAGATTGAGGAATAAACTGAACAAGAAGTTCCCGAAGAACCAGTGCAACAACCGAAACCTCCGCGTAGGAAAGCTTGGGCTCAAAAGCCTAAAAGAGTCTTCGTTCCATGGGATACTCAGGTTCGTGATAGAATTCAATTTTTGAAGTTTGGTGAGGAGATGAATCTTCCTAAGGGTATTATGACTAGTGCTTATAAAGATTATGGTATTACTTGTGATAAATTGGGTTGGAAAGAATTGCGTGAAAGGAAGCTTGAGTACATTCCTACCTTGGTGCGAGATTTTTATGAAGGAATCGCCTTCTCCAAAGAAGCAGTTGTTATTCGCAAAAAGGTAGTTCCTTTATCCGTTGAGCTTATTCGTAAATCATTGAAATTACCCGAATTTTCCGGAATATGTCCGTTTCAAGAGTCTCTAAAAGAACCTTCGTTTGATTATGAATCCCTTTGGGGGAAAGTGCTTGTTGATGGGGCCCGCCCAATTCCCGAAGGAGAGAGATATCGTGGACAAATGTATAGTAGTAATTTGCTATGTGCTAAGATTTGGTCACGCTTCATAATCCCTACCTTCTTCGGAGTTAAACACATATCGGAAGTGAAGAAGGAGCATCTTTTGTTCATTACCTGTATTATTGAGGAGAAACCTATAGATGTTGCTCGTGTGATCTATGATACCATCATGGAATTTGCTCGAATTCCTACTTAACAACAAAATCTCAAATTTCCTTGTACCATCACTACTTCGTGCTTAGATGCAAAGGTTCCGCGTAAAGACGCAGAGATTGATCGTGTCGTAGTGTGTGAGAGTATGGGTTTAGCTTTGATCAAGAAAATTCATGATGAGGTTTTAAAAGCAACAAGAAATCCTAGAGCTCCTCCAAAGAAGAAGATGCATACCACCAATGAGTTGGAAGCGAAAGTTAAGGTGTTAAAAGAGAATCAAGTGAAGATGATTGCGTCTTTGGGAAACGTTACAAAAGAGTTAGAACTTCTCCGAAACATGTTAATGGGGGTGAGCACAATTCAACACGCCACCTATGGTATACTTACGCAAGAGAAAGTTCATGGACGCAACACCGATAACCAGCCCCGCGCTGGTTAAGATACGTTTTCTATCCCTTTCGCGTTTTAGTTAGTTTAGTTTATTTTTATTGCGTTGAGTCTTTTCGAGTCGTGGGGACACGACTCATTTTTGAGTTTGGGGTGGGGTTCGTTGCCTCATCCCAGTTTTTATGTGTTATGTGTTTTATTTGCTTTCAATAAAATAATTTTCGGAGTTGCGTTTGACTATAGAAGATTTTAAATGTCCCTTTAAGCATACTTTTGATGAATCTATGATAGTAAATAGTGGACTTTAGGGAATAACATAAAACGCACTTACAATTGCATGCGAATATAGGTAATTGATAGGAAAAATTAATGAACAATGCAAATGAAGTAAGCTTGTACTTAAGGAATATGTTTGGTGTGTAGAACGTGAAATCCTAATTAGTAGAAAACCCACCGAGATATGAACTAAAGACAAGCTATGTACTTAGGAAAATGATAGGGGCAGTTCTTTGTTAGCCATTTGAGCCTTTTAGCTTGCTATCTCTTATATTATAATTTTATCCGTCTTAGCCCAAGTTTCTTTTGTAGTCACGATATAAGCCCATTATCCTTTAGATTATTAGGCATGACCAAATGACCCGCACTTGAATCACAACCCTGAGACTTGTCTCGAGCTTGAGTTTGGGGTGGAGGGTCCACATTTGGGAATTTACATTGGGAAGGGATTATATGTGTTTGTATTGGGGCACAAAAATGAAAGATGATATTATTATTTGTAACCCTTTGCCGAAATTTGAAAAAGAAAAAGAAAATTATAAGAGACATGACCTTTCACATCAAAATGATGGTCATGGGTATCTTGTATAAAAAAAAAGAGAAGAGAAAAGAAATTAAAAAGAAAATAAAAAGAAAGAATAAATAAATCGGCAAAGTGGAATATTTTTGGAAATCATCTTAGTTTTATTTGGGTTGACATTGGGGACGCAACATTAGCGCGTCAAATGGGTGAGTGAAAACATTTTTTAGCGTAAACTCAAGCTCGAGGACATGTTGATGGTAAGTGAGGAGAGAGCCAAAAGCTCACTTCAAATTTACCAAATATACATCCATACCGTCCTTAAGCCATTATTAAAACCATAAAGACCTCGTGATTCCTAAGTGCATAGTGAATTTATAATTCTGTTGATAGGGAATATACTAGGTGGAGCGTTCAAAGCGAGTTAGGATTAATGACCACCCTATAGCCATCATACAGAGATGAGTACAAGTGTAACCTTCAAGCATTGCGACTTTAATTTTATGATTGAGATTATTTATATTTGATGTTGCATGATTAGTGTATGTATATTTTAGTTCTTAAAGTTTTGTTGTATGAGATTTATCTTAAGAATTGCTTTAGGTTTATTTACTAGCTTCTATTTGTTCTTGCGTTTACTTCTACCCCTTGTTTTGTTTTGTTTGCTTTGTCGGGACGAAAAAGGTTTGAGTTGGGGGTCTTGATGTCTCCTTAATTGTTCTTATTTTCGACCCTTAGGAGACATCATTTTTGGTGTTTATTTAATCAATTTGATAGACTTTTGGACTAAATATGCAATAATATGATTTTCCTCTTTTATTTCTAGCATTTTTTATTTATTAAACTTTTGCGCGTAATATTGGTATTTTTAGTGTAAAGTTTACAGGTTTTAGATGTTAGCTAGAAGAGGAATCCGAGGAGGAAGTCAAAGATCAAAAGATAGAGTCAAGACTTGAAAAGAAATCCCGAAGATATTATTTTTAGAGCTGAAAATCCATTTTCCAGGCCATAGATTGTTGATTTCGAGGTTCTTAAGCGATGATTTAGCCGCTGACCTTTGAAGAGAAAACGCTCCCTATCGAGTTACGGAACTTTAGCAACTGGAATGAGGTCAATCGGAGTCATAATGAATCGGGAAAAGCCGTTTTAGTGAAGGTATATCAGCAGTTACGGGATTTTGGGCTAAGTTAGTGGACTTGGGCCTTTTATATTTCATTTAATTAAAAGCCTAGGTCCAAGTCTGAATTTGCACTTATAAAAGGAGGTCTGGACTTCTATTTTACAAACAATTCACATTCTGCAAGATTAAACACCAGAGAGAAGTCAACGGAAGGAAGAAAGAAGAAGCTACAAGAGCTGGAGAGGGTCTATATCTCCGTTCGTAGTCATTCCTATTCCGGAAATTAGGTTTTTCTTATCTTTAATTTTGTAATCAAATATGAATTCCTTTACATTTAATTTTAGTTTTTCTTTTTAATATGAGCTAAGCTTTTCATAGTGCTTGAGAACAACTAATGGGTGAATCCAAATCGTATTGAATAACGAATGTTGAATTTGGGTTTCTGTTAAATTAAACTAGATTGTCTCTTTTACTCTTTTTGATAAATTGAGAATATTTACTGTTTTTAGCGTCATGAACTAGGAACAGGTTTTAGTATTTAGGCTATTTCAATTAGTGGCGATTGGATCATCCTGACGGAGGGTTTAGATACAGAACCATTTATTCAATCTAGGATAGAAGCTATTGATTCTGACGAACTTAGCTAATTCTAGGGCCAATGAGGTAATAAAACTTAATCATCCAACGGTGGATCATATTTACCCTGACGGGACTAGTGACACTCTAGGATCGCCTTATAGTCCACCCTGACGGGGGTATAAGGAATTTAGACCAATTTAGCCCTTAAACAACATAAGTTAGAAAATAGGATTGGGAGGATCCTTGCGTTCTCAAGTGCTACTTCTCATACTGCGTTTTACATCATTCTACTTGCGTCTTAGCTTTTATTTGCATTTTAATATTTGTCTTTCATTTATTTAGCATTAAAACAAAAACCAAACAAACATATTGCTTTTAATTGCTTTCATAAGTGCATCAATCATTAATAGATAAGCATTGTAGTCAACCATCCCGTCCTTGAAATGAATCTGTTTTATCAGTTATACTACTTGGGACAACCGTACACTTGCGGTTGTGGTTCGATTATTTATTGCATTTATTTAGAACACACAAAGGACCACCAATATCATCAATTACTATAATATTTTCCTGGAAGTTATGGGATATGAGAAGTTTTTTCTTTATCTATAGGTGGAACAATTTCCCTTGAAGATATAAAAAATCCTAAAAATGTTTTATAACCTTTTAGAAAAACACAGATATATCTTTCTGGAAAGTTTTCAAGGCATCTAGTTTGTGAACTAGGTATTCTATTTTTGCAAGAAATCTACGATTGGATACCATTTAGTAAATTTAGTCGGTTGCGTAAAAAATATGTTTGTAAAACCTCTTGTATTAAATTTTACTACACATCGAGACTAACTCAACAAGTCTTTAATTAAGAAGCCAATTGTGTCATTTGTACAGTTACAAAAATAATCCCAGTTACAAGGAAGAGAAAATGAGGGTACAAAACTTCTTACAATTTTAATTCGTGAGTGAAAATTTTTACCTGCTTTATAACTTTGGCAACCCCTTACACAATGTCTCAAGAATTGGTTAGACACAAATTTCTTGTACTTCTTCGAAGTGCAATGCTTAGATTTTCAAAGATTACTTAGTCAAGCCAGGGAGTTATAACCTCCTCTCACACGACTGCAATAACTTCAATAATAAGGACTTCCTACATTTTGTTATTTGTATTAGACTAATTCTTTGTTTCAGTAATTTATTTAATATATGAGTACGTGTTAAATTACAATGAGTAGTGAGTATTTTCTTATACTTGGTATACGATTGTGATGCCTAGCATAAAGATTGTATGTTGCTCATCCCCCTTAGACCTGTAGACCTGCATATATATTGCAGTTATGACTAATATTCGATAAACAATCAAAATGAATAATACAAATAATTTAGAGTAATCCACCGCCAAAGCAACCAACCAATTCAATATAATGTACCATCAACATGGATCATTAAAGAAATAGTTCTATCAACATCATATTTTCATCTGACCCTAACTTATCGGTATATATGCATCATTAATGTAGAAATCAGAATAACTAAAGTTATAAAAAACACGCAACAACACAATTCTCAAGTCTTCTGATCTGCTCCTTGACATAAACGGCCAGAAGTAAGTTCTTGAACCTATAATCATCGCCAGTATCTTGTAACTTTGAATAAGAGGGTGGGTTCTGAATTGAATCCTTCCTGAGCTACCTGCACCAACAACTAAGAATTAATGATATTAATTTTGCAGCAGAATTAAATTATTTTTTAGGTAAGTAGTACTTAGTACTTACATCTGAAGATCATATATCGTCTATGGGAAGGGATGCCTTGATATGATCAATGATATGATTGACACTACTACGAATTTCTGCAATAATGACTTGACCAATCAATAAATTTTGGAATGGAGTTTGCAACATTAACGTGACAAGGGAATCTCGGTTGACCTCTACACTGTCTCCACCTATCGGATATGTCGGCTGGTCAGGAAGGATAGGGAATCCTTGAGGAAGAAGGGAAACGTCGCCACTTAATAGCTCACTAATACCAAGATTATCAAATGGTGCATAAACCACATAAGAAGCCACCGGGTTGATGCATGTTTCTTGGAGTATTGTCCTATTAATACTCTGTAAAGAAAAGAATATCTTTCAGCATTTGATTGAATTATGGAAAGAATATGTAATAGTTAGCCTTATTTGTCTTTTAATTTGTTGGGATTTGTAATAGTTAAAGTAAGGTGTAGTGGTAAGGTGTAGGTCCACTTTGGACAAAAGTTATATTTTGAGTTTCGTTAATAAAAGTTTTGATTTGCGGATAAAAAAAAAGTTGAAGTTGTAATTAATTGAGAATTCGTACGCTCCGTGTAATTAATTGGGCGTTGCCCTCTTTTATATATTAAATATAATTTTTGAAACATTTCAAGAAGATAATAGATTTTAAATAAGAATAAAAAAGTAATTAAAACAAATATTACCGTTCAATAATAATTATCATTTCCAATTACACCAACGTATGATTACTTTTTTATTTGACTCTCCAAATGGAAATCATCTCGTATGATATATCCCGTCCCATACACCGACACAAAACCAAATTAAAATCACATTCGGTTTATAAACAACCTTACACTCAAATTCTTCAATAAATTATACAAACAAAAATAGCATATCACCTTTTTAACCCTGGCCACCTATTCTTTTATATGGTAGGATTCCTGATTACGGTGTGATTATGGTGTGCTTATGGTGCAACAACTTGTGGACAATAATCCTTCTCATTAAGGACACATATGATGTTGTATACTCACGCGCTACCTTTCCGTTGTTGTATATATCTCTTGCATACATTATGACAAACACACGGCAATCTTCACTCCCCTGCCTTAGTTGTGGTGAATCTATATGTCTTAGTTCTGGTGAAGTTGCTGTCTTTAGTACATTATCGAACAGGAAGTCTTTCAATCTTGTGGCATGCTAGTTCGAAGCTTCCCCTATTGACCTTTCATCCCCTACCTTCAGAGAATTATATTGATAGAACAACCCTGTTTCTTTCTCGTACACAAGAAGACTCCAGTGCCCGGTTTTGCCCTGTTCGGTGTGAATAGGGAACAAAGTGAACGGCTTGTGATATTGCTTCTGAATGGCCCGTGATATTAGCTTCAGTCCCATCTGCATCCATTGAACTGAGAATCCTCTATCTGAAAACAAATGGATCGCTTGTTAGTATGAATCTATTTTTTTCATGACAAAAACCGTATTGCTAAATATATATAGTTACCGTGCTGCTTGCAGTTTGGTATGTGATATTGTAATCACTTGATTTTTCCAAGCTTGGTCTTGGACTCTCGTTGAATTCCTCTTGCATCATAAATAACATTGCATTGATACACTACAATATTTTGTAAATGCTGAGCTAGGAATTTTCAATAACAAAAGTCCATTTCTTTTTAGTTAATTGCACTATAGATTAATGCATTTCAATATTTTTTTAAAATGATAATTATTATTCCAACTGCTGAGCCAGGAATGTTCATAACAAAAGTCCATTTTTTTTAGTTAATTGCACTATAGATTAACGCATTCTAATAAAAAAAATTCATTCGGCCGGTCCCTATATAATAGTAAGATCATACTATAATTCCCTATATTATTATTATTTTTTTGTAGACAAATATATATATATATATATATATATATATATATATATATATATATATATATATATATATATATATATATATATATATATATATATAACTCGAAGTCTTAAACCTATACCTTTCAATAAATAAACCTTTTGAGATAATTTTTTAAAAGAAAAAGAAAAGAGTGGGGGTGGGGTTGGAAGTTTTGAATATGTAAGGGACTATCCTGTATTTATTATAAAAAGAAAACTTTTTGGGTCAAAATCAATTTTTCTAAATCATACTGGCCAACAAAGCTACCCCATTTCTAACACACCATAAATGTAAAACAATGGATTTAAAGAAACAAGCAAACGCAAAATAGTTTTCTTTCACCTAACTTAGTTATAACTTAGGTTAAATAAACATTTTTGCACAAGTTACTCTAATATATAATTATCCTAAACATCTGCTAAAATAAACTAATTGAAAGGCGTCCGAAAAAAACTAATTGAAAGTCCCCCTACCCTTATTACATTGTCTATATAAAATTTCGAAAAAGAAATTTATATAAAATTAAAGTATTTGCTAAAAAAAACCTAATAAAAGTATCTAATTATTAGATTAAACTTTTAATAATTTATTTTTATAAATAAATGCCTAATAGAACAATTATTTATAGAAAACACCCCCTATGTTTTTTTATACTTTTACTATCCTTATTATTAAATATATTATTTTATTTATAATGCAATATTTATTTTTGAATATTAAACAAATAATATGGTACTTCGACCACCACCACCACCACCAAAACGTTACTATGAAAAGCAAAAAGATTGAGTAATAGAACACAAGGTTATATTTGAGTTGAAATTTCTTACATTTTTATGCTTTTTGAAATGTCATGGTCAACAATCTTAATATAAACCTGAAATCATATTACATTGTAATTTAGATGAAGGCAAATCAAATTTAAATCCAGATAAATACTAAATCGGTTTAATGGTTAAACTTAATATATAATAATTCAAACATAATATTTGGACGATATTAACATGTAAGATAACCCTTAACAACTTCTTTTTAGTACATTTGAGGGTCATTTCACTCAGCTAAAATTTGATCCCAATACCTACTCTAACCACTAGAGCACTTATCAATCTCACAACTATTTCAATTTTTAAATAAATAAACTCTATAAAGGAGTAATACACAATTAACCAATAAATTACTTAACATCCCAAATATTCATAAATATATCACTAACTAAATAACTAATTCTTCAGTGCGAAAATATATTCTAGATCTATATGAAATAACAAACCATATAAAAGGGAAAAGAAGTGTATTTCAAATCTATAGAATGTATATAAAGAATAAAACCATTCGATATCAACAGTCGTATGTGGATCTCATATATGTTAAAAGTCACACTATAATTAATAATTGAAAAATATGTACCATAAAAAGAAAAATAAAACAAATACATTTTATTTAAGATATGACCGACATAGATAAAAAAACATATACCTGTAAATTGATCGGGGTCCAAGACACCACCTTATTTGTTTTGGACCCAAATCCTGATCGATATAAATTTAGAGAGTTATTGATAAAGGTAAAGAGAGACAAGAATTTGATTTGAAGATTTAAAGATATATACGAATGAAGGAGATAACAATTAAAATCAGTCGAATTGCGATTCAAGAAATTTGTGCGTGAAGATGGTGTTTAATTGGAAAATTTAAAGATGAAAATGTAAAAGAGATGGATAAAAGAGTGAAAAGAGGAAGGCGACGCAGAAGAAGGGTATAAAATAGGTTAATAAAAAGAAGAGTGACAAATTATAGTTTTCTTAGAGATTATATATAAGAATAATTTGTTATTTAATTAATTTCATTAGAGCTCATATGCTAAGCTAAAACAACATCAGAAGACCATAAAATATAAAAATATCACTAAGGCCCCCACGTATTCACCTTGTTTATGTAGTAGATCCCCTTCTATCAATTTTTTTTATTATAAGTGCAACTCGTGGGAGTGTAATTTAATTCTTGTGTATTTTAATTTCTTTGACAAATAAACTCAATAAAACTCATATTTTTTATTTAATTTTTAAAATCCTTATTGTATTATTTTCTATTCACTTTCTTTCCACTTTTTTTTCTTTCTCTCTTGACTTTTCAAATCCTCCACCACCCATTGTCACCAGTGTTTTGTCGCCACCACAACCATTTCTTCAGTTTCTTAGGCATTATAGATATTATTCTTTTCAATTATTTTATTCTTATTTTTGGAGTTTCATGGAGAAGTTTAGCATTTCCACCTTTGTTAGAAGCTCCACTTGTTTGTTAGAAATTCCTTTAAAATTAGAACTATTAAAATCGCTAAATGATGTGGATTTGAGACTACTTAGTTGGAAGATCCAGTGAGCAATGTAGCTCTATGATGGTGAGTAGTTGTAGTGAAAATATATTATGGTGGCTGGATTTACAAAAAAATTGGGGGTGGTGGCTGTCAAAAAAGTAAATTATTAGGTGAGTCCATAAGCCTCGAGACCAAAATTTTCCCGAGTATACAAGCAGACTTACTCCTATGGACGAGCTAAGAGCTTCTTCGTAATATTTATATGAATCTCAATGAAGGCTTGAGAATCTACAAGCTTCACACAACCTTCCTAAAACCAGGCACTAAGTCAGGACCAAAGGGAGGTGCGCACCCGATGACACTCTAACGCTCAAGATTAGCATTTTCCTATCAGTGATTACCTAACCCAAAGATTTATGAAGACTTTATCCAAATTTATATTAAGCACAACCATTTTAGAGAGAGAAAGAGAGAGATGCATTAAAGACTGCTTGTGTGTAGTTTAAGTATAAGGAGGGTGTACAACATAAGGCAGAGTGAATTTATCCTGTTGTTGCATCATAAAACCTCATGATGCTCGCATGCAAACTCATTCTCGAAAGATTGGTTGAAGAGAGAGGACGGACTGCGTATTTCCGTTGTCATCTGGGCATTGATCTCTCAGCCTAGTGTAACTTCTCGATTTTTAAGTATGTCAAGATTCCATTGTATGAGGCAGAGTATGAGCGTTAAATGTTGGCTTGTCAATACCCCTTTGAATTGGTGAGATCAATATCTTTTAAGATGCTATTGAACGGAATTCATGCCCACTATTTTTTCTTAGCTAGTTAGAGGCAGACTCTTTGAATATGCTTGAGACAAGAATTGTGTTGGCCTTATAGATTTTTTTTTTGAACGGATGACAATATTTTTTACCAGCGCACCTCTAGGAGGGTCTTAGTATATTTCGGAATCCATGCTAGGCTTCTGGTACTTCTCTCTGTAGGTTGCCGAGCATATGTAAAACTTTTGAATAACTCTGTATGTCGATGCTACATCAGGTTTTCAAGTAAGTCTCTCTATCAAGGCTACGTTAGTCTTTCAGGTAACTTTATATGTTCAAGCTTCAACGATATTTCAGATAACTCTATATACCGAGGCTAGGTTGGTCTGTCAAATAGCGTTGTGCGTCGATCCTATGTTGGTCTTTGTAATAACTTTGTGTGTTGAGGCTACGTGGGACTTTTGCATAACAATGTGTATTGAGGCTACATTGGTCTTTTGCACCACCACCACTAATACCGCCCCCACCATCAGCACCACCACTACCACCACCACCACCAACTACTGCTAAATCCATCACACACGCGCGTCCGTGAAATTCATTGTTAAAACATGAAATTCACTATTGGAAGTAGTGATTTGTTTTCCGCAAACATGAAATTTCATGTTTTAAACAGTGAATTTCGTATCTACGAAAAAAGTTCAAAAAAATTTCAAAAAATTCAAAATGTATCATAGACGTAACTATTATTTGCTTTATCCAAATATGTAAAATTTATATTTTTCTGATTTTTTAGTATTAATTATAACGGTTTTAAAAAAAATCATAGACGCGCGCACGTGTATGATGGAACTAGTAATAGGTGGTGGTGGTGGTGGTGGTGGTGGTGGTGGTGGTGGTGGTTGTGGTTGTTGGTGTTGTGGGGGTGCTTGTGGTGGTGGTTAAGGTTGTACTATTGGTGGTGGTTGTGGTGGTGGTTGTGGGGGTGGTAGGTGGTGGTGGTGGGGTAGTGGTGGTGGGAAGTTGTAATAGAGTAGTTAAATTTAAATGATAAATAATAAAATAATTAAAATAATTATATAAGGGTATTTTTGTCAATGAATATTTTTAATAAATAATCTTATTGGGGGATGTTTTTAGCAAATACGTTTTTAATAGGCATTTATGAATAAATAGCTCTATAAAATTTTCCTCTTTTTAGTTTATTGAGGTTTTTATTCAAAACATCCTAATAAAATTAAATAATTATAAAAAACAGTCTCTAATAATATTTTATTAAAAATTTACTCACTAAACTAAATATTTGAAAAAATATCTTATCTATCTTTTTTTTTAATACATGAGAGAGCCACTTCGAACTCGGAGTCATTTTGACTCCAATGAGTTATCTATCTTTTGATACTAAAACTACTCTTAATTTAACTACAATGTATTATTTTTAATATAATATTTTTTTAATTTAATATTTAATTATTTATTTGTGTTAAACAAATAATAAACCACCACCACTTCCGGCGATTGTCGTCACCAACACCACCACCCATAATTTTTTTTCATGATTCCAATTTAATTTCGACCAATACCACCAAACACTGTTGCAGCCACCACCGCCGCCATCATCACTGCCAACTTAGTTTATTTTATGTTTTATTTGTATGAACCAGTAAAACAATATAAAAACTAATGTATTAATAAAATAAAAGTAAATGAATAAATAAATAAATAAATAACTTTACTTGTCGAGGCTCGGATTGGATGTGATGTATTTAAGGTATTTAAACCATGTACCGGTGTCTTACGTTTGTTGGCTTCAACCTCTTGGATACAATTACATTAAAGGTCTTGTGTCGTGGCTGGTACCCGAAACTGTATCCGAACTTTGGACTATGTTCTGGTTTTTCCCACATGTTACGTCAAAAGACAGAAAATCAGGACTATGTAAATATGGAATGCATCAAGGTCCTTTTAGTAATTAATATGTTGTTAAATTCAATTACAATTACATCTCTTGAACTATCCTACAAAACGTTAAACATCCGCTCGATTATTTTAACTACATGGTTTCTCCCTTCAACTATTACTTTGATAAACATCCCCTCCATACATAAATCAATCATTCAAAATTGTTTTGAATGAGAAAAAATGTTAATTATACAAAGGGGGTGATTTAGCATCAAAACAATAGTTGAAAGGAGAAGTGATCTAGTCGAAAGTTGTTGGTAATGAAGAAAGATATTACAAACGACATTCGTCGTCCGCTAAAGATCACTTTGCAATACTATATAATGACATTAGTTTTTAGTGACGACATTTATCGTTGGTAATGCTCAAATTTTTAGCGATGACAATTTGTCGTCAGTATTGAAGGGATTTCTAGCAACGACCGTCGTCGTCGCCAATACCGGAAAAATTTGTCGCTAAAGATCACTATAAGTCATCACTAATGATCACGGAGTCATTAAAACAAAATTTATCTTGTCACTGATATTGACAATCTTTAGCAACTAAACACTTGGGAAGACTCATTAGCGACGACATGTCGTCGCTAGAGACAAGTGTGTGTTAATATCGACAACTTATTATATCATTAGCGACGAATTGTGTCGCCCCTAGTGATAAAAAACGTAGTAATGTAAACTATTGTTCACTCATCTATGACGTAGAAATTGTCGCCTAATTGCTCCTAAGCTTCAACTCCCCCCTCAGCCGCCTACACCAAGTAAAAACACTAGGCGTTTTATTCTAGCATCTTAATCGTCGTGGAAGAGGCGCCTAGGCCGCCTAGGCCCTCCTTTAATTTTTCTTACCCTCAAAAATTTCTGAATTGATATTATAACTCTAATTTTAGTATTTTTATATTGTCTATAGTGTTGTTAGATGAATTTTATGGCTTACATAGATAAAATCAGCTACACATGTATTACTAAATATATAAAAATAAATAGCGGGATTTAAAACTACCTAATCCCGACTAAACTCTGTGTAATCTCGTCTAGGCGCTAGGCCCCAGTCGACCACCTCGGCTGTAAAACCGAGATTTATAGCATGGATTAGAATCCATTTTGTAAAAGCTAAATTAATATATCGAATTATATTACCACAATAATTATTTTTATATTAAAATATTTTTGTATTAAAAAGATATTTATTTAAAATAAGTGATGTTATATGTTACCGTTTTTTTTGGTTTCACCCTTGTATCATCAATTATGTGTCACATTATATGACATAAAGTATAAAAAAATTAATTAAAAGAGAAAATAGTATAATTGGTGTTTAAAACCTCCACATAAGAGGTGATACAAGGGTGAAATAAAAATAAGTGATATATATATATATATCCTTACTCTAAAAAAATATTAGTATTTTTTATTACATAAGAGACCCCTAAGGGTCGTGGAAATCAACAAAAGACTAGCCTAGAACATAATCAGCTAAAACCTGATTATAAACCACTCGAGGCATCTTCCATCCATATGAATCCTTAGCAAGAAGACCCCAAATACTCTCTGGTGGGTCCCGTAACCACTCAAAGTCGACTTCCTGCCTCTTACCGACTCGCGCCAACCAGTCAGCACATGTATTGGCCTCTCTATAAACACCTCTCAAGCTGAAACCCATATTACGCGCAAGAATTATCCTTATTTGGTGAATCCATGGTGCTCCCGGGCCTAGCCCATTCTCAATTCTCTCA
Organism: Nemophila menziesii; assembly: GCA_029959085.1. Classification (NCBI taxonomy): domain Eukaryota; kingdom Viridiplantae; phylum Streptophyta; class Magnoliopsida; order Boraginales; family Hydrophyllaceae; genus Nemophila; species Nemophila menziesii. The sequence goes on along the minus strand of JARWIR010000005.1, from coordinate 58,484,054 downwards.
AGAACCTCCACCGCCTCCCAAGAATCCGTCTCTATTTCAAGCTCTTTTATCCCCATTCCTTCCGCCATCTTCAGATCCTCACACAACGCTACCAACTCCACCACTATCGGAAGCTCTTGAGAAATTTTCATGATGAACCCACATACCCATTCGCCATTTCTATCACTAAGTACTCCTCCTCCACCACCCTTATTACACCACCTACTATAGCTTCCATCGGTATTTAATTTAAAATCCTTCTTAGGCTTCGACCATCCAACTAAAGACACCATTGATCGAGTGGAAAGTGTCTTTCCCGGTAGTCGACCCCATACCCTACTATTCATAGTCGCAACATACTTCGCTTTTCTAAGAATTACCAACGCATTAGAGGGCTCCCCACCATTAAAAGCGATTTGGTTCCGTTCCCTCCAAATTGTGTCAATGACGACCCCGAAGAACACACCCCAACTGATCCCAGCAACAACTTTAGTACTCGCTATATTTTTGCTCCACCAGTCCCTGTTAAACTGCGCTACACTCGGTTCTTGACTCCCATTCTGACCTGAATCCACGTCCTCTTCATTCGTTCCAGTACCTGTTCCGATCAGAGTCCTCCCCAGGCTGTTGTTACTTCGCTAATCTACTGCAGTACACGTGCTGACTCGATGTTCGCTCCTCAGGTTTTCACCTTGTCGAGCTGCTGTGAGATAGGGCCGCTGCTGTCTAGGAGCTCCAGGGACCTGTACCTGCAAAATTTCAGAAAATAAAGGTTGCTTCTGTATAATGCTTGAATTCTGCAGCACCCTTGTTTGGTTGCTAATTTCAGCAGCCCCTAATTTCGTCCACCTCTCTTCCTGACCCCCCATTTCGTCCCTATTCAAATTCCATCCCCCACCACCTCTTTGCTCTTGTGACAATCCCTGAAGAGGTGACAACTTGTTTCCTCCATTACACCACAGAACACACACACTCCCGAAACCAAAACTCCTCGCTTCACCAAATTCACACATGTAGCCAACCGATCATGAACCACCCTCCACAAAAGAACCCTGATCTTTTGAGGGCATTTCAACCGCCACACCTTATCCCAATTGAAGCCTTCACTTTCCACACTATCAATAGCATCCAAATAGTACGATTTAACCGAATATACCCCATTCACCTCATTCAACCATGAAAGTCTATCTCGCCTCTCTTCTCCTCGACTCAACCTAACTCCCGTAATTTCAAGAAATTTTGAAGGGGAAAGAAGGTGTTGGAACGATTCCCAATCCCAAGACCCATCTTCTCGCACATAATCCCTTACTCTCTTTAATCTATCCACCCCCGCAACCTCACCTATCACATGATCTATTAACGGCGACTCACCTAACCACCAATCCAACTAGAACGAGATATCATTTCCATTTTTTACGAGCCATCGGGATCCCCGTCTAACCACGGCAATACCTTACGCGATGGCTCTACACATCCGAGAATCATTCTGTCTAACCACATATTGTAACAGAATTGACTTAAAATACCTTTCTCTCATTACACGCGGCCACAAGACACTTTCATTATGAATTAAGCTCCACCCCAACTTTCCTAGGAGGGCTTTATTCATGTCCTCGGCTAACCTCAATCCTAGGCCCCCTAATTTCTTCGGTTTGCGTAGGTCTTTCCAGGCCACCCAATTTATACGTCTCTGTCCTTCTGAAAAAACCCATATGAACTCCCTCCGAATCCTATCAATCTCTTCACAAAAGTAAATTGGCAACTTCTCAATTTGCATTAAATACATCGGCGTTGCGCTAAGCACCGACTGCGCTAATGTATATCGTCCCGCTAATGACAATGTGTTACCTTTCCATCTTGATAATTTGCTTCGTAAATCATTAATAAGCTCCCCAAAAAACCCTTTAAGTCTTCTCCCCGATAGAATGTTCACCCCAAGATACCTTCCAATCTCCTCGGTTCTCCGAAAACCACTACACATTGTAATTGCTTCTTCCATCCCCTCCTCCACATTTTTCGAAAAATAGATGATCGGCTTGTCTTTTCTAATTGTCTGTCCCGCATCACGGCAAAAAACGCTCAAGGCCTCCTGTATCAACATAAAATTATCAATAGAAGCCTCTGCAAATAAAATTAAATCATCGGCAAAAAATATATGAGAGATAGGGAACCCCCCCCCCCCCCCCCCGTATTAAGCCAGATAGGTTTCAACGCCTCGCTCTCCACTAATCTCTGAATAAGCAATGACAGGCTCTCCATGCATAATACGAACAAATACGGTGAAATAGGATCGCCTTGCATAATCCTTCTCTTGGCTTTGATTGGGGGCAAAGGCAACCCTTTCCAAAGTACATGAAGTTCATTATCTTCGAGACCTGAAATTATCCTCGAAACCCACATAAGAGGCACCCCAAGTAACTCCAACGTCTCTTTTATAAAACTCCACCTTAGCTTATCATAGGCCTTGGCTAAGTCTATCTTCACCGCCATAAAACCTCTATTCCCTTTCGCGTGACGCATAACAAAATCAACCTCACTCACAAGAACTATATTATCAATTGTCGATCGATGTGGAAGGAAGCTACTTTGGAACGGGCCAATGTACTTAGCTAACATGGGAGGCATCCTATTCACGAGAACCTTCATACAAATCTTATAGCATACATTAATCAAGCTGATGGGCCGAAACTGAGATATATATTCCGGGTTTCCCACCTTTGGTTTTAGATGAATAAGCCTACCAAGAATTTCTTTCGGAAACCTACCCAACCTTAGTGCCTGCCTGATCATTTCACAAACTGAAGGCCCCACGATATCTCAACACGTTTGATAAAACCCCGTAGTTAACCCATCTGGACCCGGTGCTTTATGTGGTGACATCTGAAATACCGAAATCTTGATCTCTTCATCCACCACTTCCCCTCCTAGTATACGGATTTCACTCGGTTGAAAGGGTTTGAGTCGTGGAAGCTCAAAGTCCCTCGGAGCATCTTCCTCAGAAACAAACAACTCCTCGAAAATATTCCTAATCCACACCTTCTCCATCTCACTATCCTCAATCCATGCTTCCCCACTATCTTTAATTTTCTGTATTTCCGTCTTCGCCTTCTTAACTTGAGCTACACAATGGTAATACCTCGTGTTCCTTTCCCCAGAATTTACCCATTCCGTTCTTGCTCTATCAAACCAAAATATCTCCTCCTGCTCTAGAAGTCTTTCATACTCTCCCATCAACCTTTTCTCTAACTCGACTAAGGACGAATTGTACGATACTTGAAGTGCCTTCTGAATACCCGTTATTCTCGCTAACACCCTCCTCTTTTTCTGAAATATATCCCCAAAGACCTCAAACTTCCAAACTTCCAACTGTCGCCTCAGCTCATCGATATTTACCTCGAAACCCCTCCCATCCTTCCTCCAACTTCGCTCAACAACTTCCCAAAAAACCTTCAAGGTGACACCATGCAGCTTCAAAGCGAAAGCGCTTCTTACTCCGACTCAAAGGTACATGTGGCGTTAGTGTGAAAAATACAGGAACATGATCCGAATGTACTCGCTGAAGGTGGGAAACCCTGGATTTACCGAAGGTCTCTATCCAATTACAGTTACCATAGGCTCTATCCAATCTTTTCAAAATACGTAACCCATATTTCCATGAATCGCTCCATGTAAACCTTGGGCCTTCGAACCCCAAGTCTTCAAGCCCACATTGATCGCTCCATCTATCAAAATTAACTATAAACCGATTCATACCCTCTCGGCCACCTTTCGGATCCTCTGGGATTCCAATCTGATTAAAGTCGCCTATCACCAACCATGGTTCTGTAATCTGTCCTGCAGCCGCTTCCAAGGAATCCTAAAGAGATTCCCTTATCCAGCTCTCTGTGCTAGCATAGACTGCAGATAAAATCCAAGAAACACATGAGTCTTTCAAAATATGAAAATAATAACCTGCTTACTAGCCGATAAAATCTGGACCGAAATATCGGGTTGATTCCAAAGCACCCAGATTCCTCCAGAGAATCCCACCACCTCAACTCTGACGGAGTTCTCCATCCAAAGTGATTTAATGATCTTTGTTGCCTCCGATCCGGAAGCCCGTGTTTCCACTATGATAGCGAGAAGTTGTTTGTGGCGTTCCTTAAGATCATTGAAAGCACGCCTGAAACTATTACTATTAGCCCCTCTACAATTCTAAAATTAAAGGTTAACCGGGCGATTAGTTGTAGACCAATTTCCCCCAAGTTGACTATCTGATGAATTTATCATTAATAAACCTATAAATATATAAGAAATAAAAACAAACTGACAAAAAGAAAAACAAATAAAAAAGATTAAGGCAAAGGATATAAAACCGAGAGAGAACAGACGTTAGTCTTCGGAGAGAGCCGTACACCTCTCCAGACCTTCGCGCTCCTGTTCAGCTATTGCAGACGCCTCTGTCATTAATATATCTCTCCTTGTATCTACTAATTGAGAACCTGTACTAAGCGGATTTAACTCCACACCCGGCTCCCTAATATCCATTTCCACAGACTTCGTAACCAAATCAGAAGGTAAGGCCCCGGGATCATGACCCAAGACAGTCTCCCCCACGTGTCCAGTAGCTACCCTTGGTGGGTCCCTCTAGATTACTTCTCGGCTGTGGCTTAAAATGCCTTCTTCAGATCCTATTTTGTCCACCAACCTTGCCTCGATACCTCCTGTAAGCTCCTCAAATTCTGCCCCTATACTTATCTTATTTTCACATAGGTCCCTGTCCTCATTAGTACCTGCAGTAACCAGATTTGCACCATCTCCTTCGCCCAATACAAGCCCATATTTACCAACTTTCGAACCACCTGATACAACATCTGCTATGCGCCACTGATGACCCATCCTCGGACTTCCAACACTCCTCATTTCCTCAACATCACACTCCACAACTCCCTCCCCATGAATCACAATCGCCCCCTTCTTATTTTTATTCCTCTCCCTCCACTTCGGAGAGGGACCCACCAAATCACCATCCACAACCTTCTGTTTTCCCATATAAAAAAAACCTCCTTTCAAAATATTTGAGCTAGCCTCGATCACCATATGTTGTCCTACCCCACTACCTACTCCATTACCATCCACCTTAGACCCTCGAGCTACCGCCCCTCCCTAAGAACTCCCACTGTCTCGCTATCTTCCGCCTCTCGATAACCACTTCCGCTACCTTCCCCTTTATCTAAATTTGCCAAGACCTCATATCGTGACTTCCCTGCACGAGCCGTACTCGGAGCATTCTTTTTCTTAACTGGTGTGGCCCCACCCTTCTTATTCCCCCATTATTATTCTTCTGAATTAAACTTTGCTGATGAGATTTCCCGTTATTACGGGGGCGACCTCTAGTCCGATCCACAGTCATCCATTCCCTATACACCGGCTTCCCATTCGAAATCTCTACCCCTGGTAATCTATTAACCTCAACACGGTCTTTCGTACCCTCTCCACTTTCCGTACCACCCCCACTCACTCCACAGCCTTCTTTAACATGGCCAAACTTTCCACATGTAAAACAAATGAGATGGAGGCCTTCGTATTCCACTTTTTGCAAATGGTCTTGAATTAGAATAATAGGTACTAGCGGTTTATCAAGCTCAACCTCCACCGCAATCCGTGCAAAATTACCACAAGCACGCGACCTGGTGAACGGGTCTATTCGAACAATCTTTCCGATTAGATTTCTTAACACAGTAAGTATCTCCTCGGTGTAATTTATTAAAGGTAGCCATGGTAACCGCACCCAGACAGTAGTCTTTACAATCGGAGCATCCTGAGGCATGAAATACGGATCCCAAGGCCTAACTATCAAATATCTATCTAAAATCATCCACGGGCCCCCTCCTAAAGATCTTTCATAGTCCTCGGAATTAATAAATTGTACCATAAAATAACCAAATCCTACCTCCACAAGTTCCATATGCGCTTTGGGCGCCCATATTTGACTTAATTTAGTGAATAAGTATTTAAACACCACACTATATCCAAGAAGCCGGATAATAAGAGTTTTATCCCATACCTTACACCCTTTCCGTTTTTGTTCCGCCGTTCGAATTAGTTGTGGATACGTATTATCATCTTTCGGAACATCATCCTCCATCTCAAAACCTCCGGGCACCTCCCCCTTCTCGCTCACGTCTGTATCACTTGACTCGAAGTTACGAGTTCATGTAAAACCTTCTTTCCACGAAGACTCGTCTGTAACACCTCGAATTGCCTCCAAAAATGACCTTACCTTCCCCTTGTTGTTTCCGGTTATTTTAGGGGCCTTAATCTGCGTAGGTGAGTCCACAAAATGGAATCTTCTGCTACCTGCATCCATGGAGTCCACGTGAAGTAATTCAAGTACGGAGTTAGTGTTATTACCTGGAGCATTGGCCTCTTGATCACGCTTATCCCCTGTACCAACTAGTCGCTGCTCCAACTCCACCTTATCTCTCTTCTCCGGTGCAGCTAACTCACTTGTAATTTCCGCATTATTGGAAAAGGTTGGGTTCTAGATCATAGTCAATTCCGGCCTCATATACCCTTCCACATTTAACGTCTTTCCGCCGTCAATTCCCACCAATCCCCCTTCGCCGGCCACTGGGGAGATGTCATCCCTATCAATGTAGTTAAGAGCGTGCTTGGATGATCGTTGTGTACCCATCTCGATATTATCCACCAGCACGAAGGCTCTCGAGTTCTGCTGTATTGAATCACTGCTTTCAAAGACCTTCAAACGCTTGGTGGACAACTTTTTCACACGAATGGCCTTCCCCTTTGATGGATTAAGTCAACCAATTGGAGTCGCAGGCAAGGATGTTGATCCCGTAGCTGTTGTCGACCGCCTTGTCTTGTTTCCTGCGCTTGTGTCCGGTGGCTGCGGTGGTTGTGGTGGCGGTAACCGCCCCTTCCCCTCCATGATGTTACCGTTAGTAATTCAAGATGGAAAGAAATTTTTCAGTAAGGCAAGAAAGCCCTTTCAACTAGGAAACAAACGAAGGACCAGGAATAAAAAACCATCGTTGACCAAGTCAGAGCTAGAGAGAAAAAGAAAGGGAGAAGATATTGATTAATAATATTAAATAATATTATAAATATTATAAATATTAATTTTATACAAATATAATTTAGCTATTGATTTAATAATAATTTATACACGTCGAACCTTAAGGGTCCAATGAATGTCCCTGAGCTACCACCACATATCTCAAGATATTTGTATCCCGCAATATTCAAACTTCAACTCGTCAACAAATAATTACAGATTGATGATAATATTTCTTTATCATATTAACAGATTATATTCATATTTATACTTTTTAATTATATTTTTTTAAACTATATTTTTATTAGTATAGTGATTTAAGGAATGATATATAGTGGATAAATACAATTAAATTTTACAATATACATATCTCCTATTTATTTCGAAGTATAAATGAAATGTCATGTTAGAAAGAAGAGTTATTAGCTAATTAGGTCCAAATACATAAAACCCACCTCTTACCAAGTCCATAATTTTTTTTACTCCTTTAAAATGTCCAATTTTTTTCTATTATGTCATTTTTATCCCTGGATTATAAAAAATAAAATAGATATAACTATATATATTTAAATTATAAATAATAAACTAAAGAGAAAAAGTAAATGTTGAAAACAACGAAATGTGAAACTTAATATTCATCTCTTCATTTTTGATGGAAAAATAATACAAATAAAGTCAACGTTGAAAAAAATATTACCTAAACCTCATCTCTTCAGGCTTACATTGAAAAAAAAAGCAAAAATAAATCTCTTTTCCCTTACCTCTTATCACTAATCCGTTCACTAGTTGCATAAGAAAACTGCGCCACTCGAAGTGAATTATCCACCATCATCAATCTGGTTTCGCTACACCATCAATAATTACATAAAAAAAACCGCCGCCACTCAGGACTAATTTTTCACCACCATCGACCCGGATTGGCTACGCCGAAGAACCCAGATAAAGGTAAAAAAAATCAATGTTAGTGGGACGAGTTTTAGATTTTATGTTTCATTGATTTCAATGTTTACTTTTTCTTTTTTTATTTTGTTATGAATTTTTTCAACTTATCCGGTTGTATAATTTATTTTTATATTAAAATTAATATTAGGGTTAATGTGAAAATATGTTTATATGAAAATTTGAAGAGTTCTGTCAATCCATTGTTTTGTACCATCACCCTATTTATTTTGTACTGTCAACCCACTACCTTTGTATTGTCAACCCACTGTTTTTGCACTGACAACCCCCGATTTTGTGTTGGCAACCCATTGTTTTTGCACTACCCATGGTTTTAGTCCTTATTTTCTCATTGATTTTTTTGTACATGCAGGTTTGATTATTCAAGAAAATGATTTACTTCTATGTTATAAAATAGGAAAAATTATGAAATTATTTAGTTTTAGAATAGGAAATATTGTAATTATAGATATATTTCGATTTTAGAATTTCGTAATATGGGAATGTATTAATAATATAATTTTTTCATTAAGAAAAATAAATTTTTTTATAGAATGATTTATTTAAAAAAGGATATTTTAGACATTTGATTGGTTTGGATCTTTTTGGCCGAAATTGATGGGTTATGGACTTCATGAATAAATTACCCAAGAAAGAAAGTGTTTTTAAACAATTTATATTATTTCTATAGATAAAAATCTCCGAATACTATAAAAAATATTAAAAACATCATTTTTAATCCATTTAAATGAAATAATTTTTTATAATTTGTATAATATTTACAATTAATTTATTATAAATTATTTCTTCTAATATAAAATATCAAGTTACAAATCACTTTCTTTTCATATGCCTTTTAGCCTGTTAACAGTAATTTCAACCCATCAAATGTAAAAAAAACAAAAGTTTAGGTACAAACATCCTTCCTCAAGGCTTGTAGAACAACTTGAATAAATAAATATAATTTTTGGTTTTTGTAAAAAAATATCTAATAAAATTACCTAATTATTAAAAGCAATCTCTAATAATTTACTTTATAATAAAATAAATATTTGTTGAAAACAACCCTTCTATATTTTTATACATATAGTACCCTTATTATTAAACATAATATTTTATGTTTAATAGAGCAAATTCCTTTTTAGGCCATTACCTACGATTTAAAAATATTTTTAGGCCAAACGTTTAAAAAGTCATATTTTTAGGCCAAACATTTTAAAAGTCACATTTTTAGGCCAAACGTATTCAAAACGCCCATTTTTAGGCTATTTCACTAATTTCGTGAGATACTTAATTGATTCTAAGGACAATTTAGGCATTTCAAATAGATTATATGTATATTTGGTTGCATAAAGTAGGAACTCTATCTAAAGTGTTCAAACTATCTTTGAACTCTATGAAATATCTTATGAAATTACTGAAATGGCCAAAAAATGGGCGTTTTGAATACGTTTGACCTAAAAATGTGACTTTTGATACGTTTGGCCTAAAAATATTTTTAGGCCATAGATAATGGCCTAAAAATGGGATTTTTTTTTTAATATAATATTTATTTTTAATATTAAACAAATAATAGGGCCTCCCCCACCGTTAACACCACCACAACCACCACCACCACCATCACCACCACCACCACGACAACCTACTACTAATTTTATCACACGCGCGCGTCCAAATATTAAAAAAACAAACCATAAGTAGTTCTACAAAAATTAGAAAAATAAAAAAATTGTATTTTTGGACAAGGCAAATTAATAACTATGTCAGTGATTTTATTTTTAATTTTTTATTTATTACTCATTACACAAAATATTCGGCTTGTGTGTTCACGTGATACACAAAATCACAAACAGGACAGGGCTTGACTGGAAGAGAAAAAGTAAATTTGTCTGTCGCTGCAACACAAATGTCTGTTTGTGTATTATAGTAACACAAAAAATAAAAAAAGGAGGTTGCACAAAAGATAATACATCAAGATAGTTAAAAATAAGTAATATTACGGTATTATGCGATTAATAAAGAGAATAATAATTTTGTTGAAGAAGATAATGTTTTAGATTGATTCTATGATTTGTGTGTTACATGAATACATAAATATATTTTTGTGATTTGACAAAAAAATATTTTTGTGTATTGCGGGAACTGAATATCGAAATTAAAAAAATAAAAAAATCCAAAAAATTCACATATGTAGATATGAACTTGCCCCGGCCAAAAATTCATTTTTTTATATTATGATTTTTTTGGAATTAAATATGATTTTTTTTTATATTTCACGGATGCACACGTGTCGTGGAATTGACAAATCTATTTTCTTGTGTTACAGTAACACATAAAACGAAATATCAAAATTAAAAAAAAAAATCAGAAATCAAAAAAATTAATAGACGTGTATATTAATTTGCCTCGTCCAAAGATCCAATATTTTTATTTTTCCAATTTTTTTTTGAATTAGTTATGATTTTTTTTTTAAAATTTAAGGAATGCGCGCGTGTAATTGAATTAGTTTGCTGTGGTGGTGGTGGTCGTTGTGGTGTGGTAGTGGTGGTGGTGAGTAGTAGTAGGTGATGGTGGTGGTGGCAGCGGTGGTGGTCGTGGTGGACATGGTAGTGGTGGGGTGGGGATGGTGGTGGAGATGGCGGCGACGGTGGTGGTGGTGGCGGCAGCAACGACGGTTGTGGTCGTAGGGGGTGGTAGTGGTGTGGAGTTGATGGTGGTGGGGTGGTGGTGGTAGGTGGTGGTGGCAGCAATGGTGGTGGTGGCAATGGTAGTGGTGGTGGTCATGGTCGTGGTGGTGGGTGGGGATGGGTGGTTGTGTGTGATGCTGATGGCAGCAGTGATGGTGGTGGCGGAGGCGGCAGTGGTGATGGGGGTGTTGGTGTTGGCGGTGGGGGTGATGGTGGTGGAAGTAGTGGTGGAAGGTGTGCTAGTGGGAATGGGGGTGGCGGTAGTACTGAAAGTGGGATGGTGGTGATCGTGAAATAAATAAATAAATATTATATAATAAATAATAATAAAAATAATTAAATAATATATATGTAAATAAAGTAATAATTAATAAATTTAAAGGTATTTATATAATTTATATAATTTTTTAACTTTTTATTCTTAATTAGAAATTAATTTGTAGTTTTTTTGGTGGACGTTTGTCATTTTTCACTATATTATACAATAATGTAGAATAAATAAATTAAAACAAATTAACTCAAATTACAATCTATTTTTCACAGCTATTCCATTTTTATTCTTCGTCGCGAAACAACTATTCCATTTATATCTAAGCTATTGTTTACTTTTATTCAAAACCATTTCGTAAAGGTTAAATTTGTATTTTGAAATCTATTATCAGAATAATTAGTTTTTTATATTAATTATGAATTAAGCTATTTTTATACTACATAAATAATAATAAAAACATTAGTATTTAGCATTAAGAAATTCTCATTATACTATCAGCCTACTAATCTAATTTTGTTTAATAATATAAAATAATGATAACAAAATATTATTTTTATACAAGTATAATTTAAGGACAACGCCTAGTTAATTACGCGGATAGAGTAAACTTTCCTAATTAATTACGACTTCAACTTAATTTCCACTTAAGTACAAAAAATTGGAAGATTACAAAAATACTCATAGGCCTATTAATTAAGAGATTATTATTCAAAGGGTCTTGAAAACATCACCTCGTAACCTAACAAGACCGGCTATATAGGCTCTTCTTACTAAAGGCCACAAACTAATTCTAACAGTATAGTCCAAAATCCGAATTACTTTCTTACCCCTTTTTATTTTTTATTCTCCTATATATACAATTTTTTATCCAGAAAAAATTAAAATCCTAACCTCACATTCTCTCTCTTATTTTTCTCTCTCATTTTCTCTCTCCTAAATTTTTTTACGAAAGCTGCATAAAGCCATGACAAATTAAATCTGACTGCGTCGGAGAAGACTGCCGCTCTTCGTGACCGCCAAGCGAATCCGTTCGAGAAGACCGCCGCCCTCCGTCTCCGATCCATTTCTAGTCTGTTTATCCTATCCACATCCGTTGCGAGATCTGATGTTCCTGCTGTTCAAGCTTCATTAATGATGGATGCGCTAGCCTGAGAAGAACAAGAGAACCGCCGTCGATCTGGTGCGAACAGAGGCGTGAGCAGATCTAGTACGAATCTGCTGCATAATGAAGCTTTGGGGCTATTTTGTAACTTTTTTGAAAATTTGGGGATTGGACATTTATTTCCTAAATGTAATTTTGCTGGTGCTATTATCAAAGCTAAACTTAATGAAGCTACAACACTAATTTTCTACGTGGCATTGGTGAACCTTCAAGGCGTTATTAATTTAGGCGTTATTGATTTGGTAGACCTTTAAAGCATTCATGAGTGATGAGGAGCTATTACATTATTTTCTTCATAAATGATGGGTATCTTTTGATCTTTACTGTTCTTGGTATTCTAAAGCTTCAATTTGGATAACTTCTTTATGCTACTTTCTGTTTAATTTGTACTTTGGCTGTATTTTTTTTTGGACGCATACTTTGGCTATATCCACATACTGTAAGTTCTTTTGCTGATTGTGGTACAATATTCAATATGGAGGAGCGTGGACCTTGACTTTCCTCTCTTTAGAAATATGTAGATAATGTGTTTTTTTTTAACTTTTCTTGCTTTACTCAACAAATAAATTGTTTTTTATTTAAGCCATTCAATATCATTGTATTGCTTTAATTTGAATTCAGTTTTGTGTTATTTTGGTTTAATTAATAGACAATGCTCTCAATGCAAAGCACTTTACTGATTATATGAGAAAAGCTCAGTAAATGTACTGATTATACAAAAGACGCTCAGCAAGTTACTGAGCATGCTCAGTAAAGATACTGAGCAAACGAGCATGCTCAGTAAAGTCATTCAACAAAAAAATTCGAATACTCACCAATTTTTTCCGATACTCAGAACTTTTTTTCGATACTTATGTCTCCTTAATTGTTCTTATTTTCGACCCTTAGGAGACATCATTTTTTGTGTTTATTTAATCAATTTGATAGACTTTTGGACTAAATATGCAATAATATGATTTTCCTCTTTTATTTCTAGCATTTTTGATTTATTAAGCTTTTGCGCGTAATATTGGTATTTTTAGTGTAAAGTTTACAGGTTTTAGATGTTAGCTAGAAGAGGAATCCGAGGAGGAAGTCAAAGATCAAAAGATAGAGTCAAGACTTGAAAAGAAATCCCGAAGATATTATTTTTAGAGCTGAAAATCCATTTTCCAGGCCATAGATTGCTGATTTCGAGGTGCTTAAGCGATGATTTAGCCGCTGACCTTTGAAGAGAAAACGCTCCCTATCGAGTTACGGAACTTTAGCAACTGAAATGAGGTCAATCGGAGTCATAACGAATCAGGAAAAGCCGTTTTAGTGAAGGTATATCAGCAGTTACGGGATTTTGGGCTAAGTTAGTGGATTTGGGCCTTTTATATTTCATTTAATTAAAAGCCTAGGTCCAAGTCCGAATTTGCACTTATAAAAGGAGGTCTGGACTTCTATTTTACAAACAATTCACATTCTGCAAGATTAAACATCAGAGAGAAGTCAACGGAAGGAAGAAAGAAGAAGCTACAAGAGTTGGAGAGGGTCTATATCTCCGTTCGTAGTCATTCCTATTCCGGAAATTAGGTTTTTCTTATCTTTAATTTTGTAATCAAATATGAATTCCTTTACATTTAATTTAGTTTTTCTTTTTAATATGAGCTAAGCTTTTCATAGTGCTTGTGAACAATTAATGGGTGAATCCAAATCGTATTGAATAACGAATGTTGAATTTGGGTTTCTGTTAAATTAAACTAGATTGTGTCTTTTACTCTTTTCGATAAATTGAGAATATTTACTGTTTTTAGCGTCAAGAACTAGGAACAGGTGTTAGTATTTAGGCTATTCCAATTAGTGGCGATTGGATCATCCTGACGGAGGGTTTAGATACAGAACCATTTATTCAATCTAGGATAGAAGCTATTGATTCTGACGAACTTAGCTAATTCTAGGGCCAATGAGGTAATAAAACTTAATCATCCAACGGTGGATCATATTTACCCTGACGGGACTAGTGACACTTTAGGATCGCCTTATAGTCCACCCTGACGGTGGTATAAGGAATTTAGAATCCCGACCATTGTAATTGACCAATTTAGCCCTTAAACAACATAAGTTAGGAAATAGGATTGGGAGGATCCTTGCGTTCTCAAGTGCTACTTCTCATACTGCGTTTTACATCATTTTACTTGCGTCTTAGCTTTTATTTGCATTTTAATATTTGTCTTTCATTTATTTAGCATTAAAACAAAAACTAAACAAACATATTACTTTTAATTGCTTTCATAAGTGCATCAATCATTAATAGATAAGCATTGTAGTCAACCATCCCGTCCTTGGAACGAATCTGTTTTATCAGTTATACTACTTGGGACAACCGTACACTTGCGGTTGTGGTTCGTTATTTATTGCATTTATTTAGAACACACAAAGGACCACCAAGTTTTTGGCGCCGCTGCCGGGGACGGTAGCGTGTGACCACGGTGTTTATCCTTTAGTGATAGTGCATTTATTTTATTTTATCAGTTTTACGCTTTTTGTTTGTTAGCTTTTTCAGGTTTTTAGGTTTGGTGTATGCGAAGAAGAAGGCTATTCAAGGATCTAGAGCCAACACCTCCGATCCTTAGTAATCCAGAATCGTTGATCAGACTTGCTAACAGAAGAAGAAGAGAACGAGAAGCTTTAGAGGTAGAAGAATTAAGTAACAGAATGGAAGAGATAAATCTTCAAGATCAACAAAATAATCAACCAGGTCAACTAGGCGCAAATGGCCAACCTTTGGCTCCAGGCGCTATTCCTCCAATTCCACCATTGAATCCTAATCCTCAAGTTCAAATAGTGATGAATCAAGATCCGTGGTTTACTAATGGCCCACCAGAAGTTCCATTCCGTGCTCCTGCTATAGGAGTAGGTGCTCCAGATATTAATGTTCCGCGATTCCGTCCAGATTCGGGTATGTTAGCTCAATTCCAAAATTTTGGGAATTTTCGTGGTAGACCATCAGAAGATCCTCTTAGAGCAGTACAGAAGTTTAAGCAGATATGTGATTCTTATATCACAAAAGGAGTTTCAAGAGAACAGATGTATTTTGCTGCATTTAAATTTTTTGTTATTGATGGAGCAAGTGAATGGCACGATACACAAGATCCTACGAAGATAACCAACTGGGACCAATTAGAGACTGCTTTCTTTGACAGGTATTACCCAAGTAACATGATATTAGATGCTGAATTAGAATTGACGCATTTCCGTCAAGAATATGATGAAACTGTGGGTAAGAGTTGGACAAGATTCCAGATGTGTTTACGTAGAGTTCCCACTCATGGCTTTTCAGAACAACAACAGCTAAAAATCTTTTACAGAGGCCTTGATGGGACTTCAAGAGAGAAATTGGATACGTTATGTGGTGCAGGTTTTCTTCAAGTTCAACCCGCTCATGCTAAAATCATTTTAGAAAGAACAGTCAAGAATGAAGTTGGGTGGAATTCAGTAAGAACACCGGTTAAAGGAGTGAATAATGTTGATATGGAAGAAAAATTTGCTACGCTTGAGAATAAGATTCAGAATACTATAGAGCAACAATTGAAACAGCTCACTTTAGCTGTAAAAGAAGGATTTTCGGGTAAGAGTGTAGCTGTTCAAGCCGCACAAGAGGTTTATATGTGTTCGATTTGCAGAGTAGATGATCATGATGAGGAAAGTTGTCTGATTAATCAAGAGTCCGTGATGTTTATGTCCAATAGAGGTAACTTTAATTCGAGTGGTAATGGATATCAGCCTAACAGAAACCATCCTGGGTTTCAATACTCAAATCCTAATGGGGCAGCCAATCCTACATATGCGTATCAGCCGCGTCCCCAAGGTAACAACTATAATCCAAGACCACATAACAATTTTCAAGGAGGACAGAATCAGGGTAATTATGTACAAAGACAAGCTCCTCAGAATACTTATGATGAAAATTTGAACCATAAAGCCTTACCTGCCCATCCACAAGAAGGAGTAGTTACCCTTCAGAAAACAGTTGAAAGTTTAATTGCTCTTCAAACACAAGCTATGGAACGTCAAAATGCAGCCGAAGCAAATATGAAGTTATTCCAGAATCAGCTAAGTCAAATTAATAAACAACTGAATCAACGTCCACAAGGACAACTTCCTAGCGATACTGAGAATCCAATACAACGTGAAGATTTCAATGATGTTATATTAAGAAGTGGTAAGAACCTCCCTCCACCTCCTTTTCCCGTTATGAAAGAGAAAGAAGTTCCAAGAAAAGAAAAGGAAGTGGGTGAGAAAGCGAAAGAGAATGAGAAAGATAGTGAGGTTGAAGAAATAGAAAGACCAAGAGAAGTTCCGGAAAAGAAGGATGATATTGTGATCAATCGCCCTCCACCACCGTTTCCATATCGAGTTCAGAAAAAGGGTGATTTGGGTGATTATCAGAAGTTCTTTAATAAAGTGAAGGGTCTAAGTATTAATATTCCGTTACTAGAGGCGATTCGAGATATTCCTAAGTATACGAAGTTTTTGAAGAGGGCCCTCACTAACAAAAGGCCTTATTGCGATAATGAGATGATTGGTCTTCCTGAAGAGTGTAGCGCGATTTGTCAATGTAAATTACCTCCGAAATTAGTTGATCCTGGAAGTTTCACGATTCCGATATCGATTGGAGAAGAATGGAAAGGAAAAGCGCTGTGTGATTTGGGGGCAAGCATCAATTTGATGCCCAAATCGATCTTTGATAAGCTTAAAATTGGAAACGCAAGACCCACTTCTATGGTCTTGCAAATGGCGGACAGGTCTCTTGCACATCCTGAAGGCCGCATTGAAGATGTCCTTGTTAAGGCAGGTACACTTATATTTCCTGTTGATTTCGTAATACTTGAATACAATGCAGATAGAAATGTCCCCATTATTTTGGGTAGACCATTCCTAGCTACAGGACGTACATTAATCGATGTAGAGAATGGCAAATTAACGATGAGGATACAAGACGAGGAAGTCAAATTCAATGTATTTCGAGCTATGAAATTCCCAGATTCTCAGGAAGATTGCTTCAGAATGGATGTAGTAGAGCAAGCATCGCAAGAGGTATTTAATTGTTTAAATTTTGATGATATCTTGCAGGTTGCTTTGACATTAGATTCACCTGAGATGATGGAGGAGCTTACCGAAACAGTGGCAGCTCTCAATTCTGAAAATCCGAAGTATAGGCGTCTTGCCTATGAACCTGTGAGAGAACCGGGGGAGATTATTCCTAAAAAGAAACCTTCAATTGAATCTCCTCCGGAATTGGAAGAAAAACCATTGCCAGCACACTTGAGGTATGCGTATTTAGGTACTAATGAAACTCTACCTGTTATTGTTTCAGCTAATTTAACAGGTCCTCAAGAAGATAAACTGTTGCGTGTGTTAAGAGCCAACAAAGAAGCAATAGGTTGGACAATTGCTGACATCAAAGGCATTAGTCCATCCTATTGTCAACACAAAATCATACTTGAAGATGTTAACGCACGCTCAGTTGAAGGTCAAAGAAGATTGATGCCCGCTATGAAGGATGTAGTGAAGAAAGAGGTGATCAAGCTTTTAGATGCGGGGATTATTTTCCCATTTCGAGTAGTGAATGGGTGAGTCCAGTTCAGTGTGTACCGAAGAAAAGAGGAATGAAAACAGTTCTTAATGATAAAAATATAGCAATTCCTTCAAGAACGGTAGTTGGATGGAGAGTTTGCATGGATTACAGAAAGCTGAACAAGGCCACCAGAAAAGATCATTTCCCTTTGCCCTTCATTGATCAAATGTTAGACAAATTAGCCGGAAGATAGTATTATTGCTTCTTGGATGGTTATTCTGGGTATAATCAAATTTACGTGGCTCCGGAAGATCAACATAAAACAACATTTACATGTCCCTTTGGTACTTTTGCATATCGCAGAATGCCATTTGGGTTGTGTAATGCTCCTGCTACCTTTCAAAGATGCATGATGGCTATCTTCTGGGATATGATCGATAACTTTCTTGAAGTGTTTATGGACGATTTCTCTGTATTTGGTGATGATTTTGATAAATGTTTAGATAATTTAGAGAAAGTGTTAATCAGATGCAAAGAAACATATTTGGTTTTAAACTGGGAGAAGTGTCATTTCATGGTTCGAGAAGGTATTGTTCTGGGTCACAAGGTTTCGAGCGCTGGGTTGGAAGTTGATAGAGCGAAGATAGAGGTAATTAAAACTCTTCCCCCTCCTGTTTCTGTTAAAGGGGTAAGAAGTTTTCTTGGCCATGCTGGCTTTTATAGGAGATTTATCAAAGACTTTTCTAAGATTACTAAACCGTTATGCAACTTACTTGAAAAGGACTCCAAATTCCTTTTTGATGAAGCTTGTTTAGCGGCCTTCAAAGCAATCAAAGAAAAGCTTATTTCTGCTCTTATAGTACTACCTCCAGATTGGAATCTACCGTTTGAGGTTATGTGTGATGCGAGTGATTTATGTATGGGAGCCGTATTAGGACAAAGAAAAGAGAAAGTTTTTCATTCGATTTATTATGCTAGTGAAACTTTTAATGGTGCTCAAGTGAATTATACAGTTACAGAAAAAGAATTGCTAGCAGTTGTGTATTCATTCGATAAATTTCGCTCTTATCTTCTTGGAGCGAAAGTTATTGTTTATACAGATCATTCAGCGATTCGATATCTTATGGAGAAGAAGGATGCTAAACCGAGGTTAATCAGATGGGTTTTATTGCTTCAAGAGTTCGATTTAGAGATCAAGGATAGAAAAGGGTGTGAGAATCAGGTTCTAGATCATCTATCGCGGTTAGAAGGTTCAGAGTTGAATAATGGTACTGAAGTAGTTAGAGAAGAATTTCCTGATGAGAGTTTATTCGTTGTTCGTGATTATGAAGCTCCTTGGTATGCGGATATTGCAAACTTAGTGGTGAGTGGTTCCTTTCCTGAAGGATCAACTTATCAAGAGAGAAAAAGATTAGCTCACCGTGCAAGACAATTCTTTTGGGAGGATCCTTTCCTCTACAAAGTGTGTGCTGATCAAATGGTAAGAAGATGCGTAGCCAAGGAAGAAATTGAGGCGATTATAGCTGGATGTCACGATTCACCTTATGGTGGACATTTCAAGGGAGATCGAACTGCTGCTAAGGTATTACAATCTGGTTTCTATTGGCCCTCTATTATTAAAGATTGTCATGAATATATGAAAAGATGTACAAGATGTCAATTTACCGGAAACATATCCAAGAGGGATGAGATGCCACGTAACAATGTGCTAGAAGTAGAAATATTCGATGTTTGGGGTATAGATTTTATGGGTCCTTTCGTTCCTTCAAATGGTAACCTCTACATTTTGTTAGTTGTTGATTACGTGTCTAAGTGGGTAGAAGCTGTGGCTTTGCCAACTAATGATTCACGAGTGGTGATTAAATTTTTGAAATCGCATATTTTCACTAGACATGGAACTCCAAGGGTAATTATTAGCGATGGAGGTACTCATTTCGTTAATAAATATCTGAAGACTGTTCTAGAGAAGTATGGAGTAAGACATCGTGTATCTACTTCTTATCATCCACAAGCCAATGGTCAAGCTGAAGTATCAAATCGTGAGGTAAAATTTATCTTAGAGAAAACCGTTGGTCCTACTAGAAAAGATTGGTCTATGAAATTAGATGATGCATTATGGGCATATCGTACTGCTTTCAAAACCCCAGTAGGTGCTTCTCCGTATCGAATGGTATATGGTAAGGCTTGTCACTTACCTCTTGAACTTGAAATGGGTGCCTACTGGGCTATTACGAAGTTAAATTTAGATCCTACTCTAGCTGGTCAGAATCGAATGATGAAACTTAATGAGCTCGATGAATTTCGATTACATGCTTATGAAAATGCTAAACTTTATAAAGAAAATACCAAGAGATGGCATGATAATCAGATTCGAGAGAAGAACTTTGTAGTAGGACAAAGAGTGTTGAAATATAATTCAAAGTTCAGTAATTATCTGGGGAAATTAAGATCAAAGTGGTCGGGTCCTTACATTGTAACCAAGGTTACACCTCATGGAGCTATAGAGATAGAACATCCACTTGAAAACCGTACATTCATGGTGAACGGTCATCGTTTAAAAATCTATCATGGAGGTGAAGACACCGATCGTGCAAAAGACCCACATCCCGGAGAGGTCATGTACCTCCTCGAAGCTCCTTAGAAGCATGAGGTAACCCGTCGAGCTTAACGACGTTAAACAAAAGCCAATTTATTGTACATTAGTTAAGTATTTCATTTTCCGTAGTGTAAATTAGTTAAGTTTTCGTTAAATTTAGCGTTTATTTTTAAGAAATGAGGAAGGGTGTTTGTTTTTGATGATTTCAGGGGTATAATGGTCATGAGTTTGGGGTCAAAACGAGGAGAAAACGAAAATTTTTGAAGTCCACAGCAGGTTTGACCGGCTAGCCGGCGAGCTGGCCGGCATACCGGCCAAACGAGCTGAAGGACCCCAACTCTCTGACCACTGCGTCAGCGATGACGCAGCGTTGCTGCGTCACAATTCGCGCCATCGAGAATCCGCCGGCATGCCGGTCAATTGACCGGCTAGCCGGCCAAAGAGGAAGAAGGTTCTGGTCCTTGCGTCAGCGACGACGCAAGGTTGCTGCGTCATCAATTGCGCCATCGACACGCGACCGGCATGCCGGCGAATCCGCCGGCTAGCCGGTGAAGGAAAGTAAATTCTCTGACCATTGCGTCAGCGACGACGCAATATACTTGCGTTTTGAGGTAAAAAAAAATCGAATTTAATAATTTTTTTCCGCCGCCCTCTCGACCGGCATGCCGGCGAATCCGCCGGCGAGCCGGCCAGCTGTTGCGAGAGGCGGTTTTGAGTTTATTAAACCTAGTTTTTTTGCCTCTTTTCCAAGCCAAACCTTATATTCCGAATCCTTGCCTCCACCTACTCCGAAAATCATCAACAAACAACTATAAAATCATCAAATCAAGCCTTCTTTCATCACTAAAACACACAATCAACTCATAGCTTTTCCAAAACATCACCAAAATCCATCTTTTCTTCATAAATTCCCTCTTCCCAACCTTGAAATTAAACCCAATTCTTTCAAAATCCCTCTCAAATAACCTTAACCCATCTCATATTCCACCTAATCCTTCAAGTTTTAAACCTCAAAACATCAGATTTCAAAGCTTTTCTCTAGCTTTTCCTCTATTTGAAGTTTTGAGTTTGGGATAAAAAGAGATGACTAACAGAACCGATTCCATGTGTAACTATCGAAGAAACATACCAAGAAATAGAATCAATGTTGGAGCTAGCCCAGACCAAGCAATTGAGATTCCGGATTCGCGATCCAAAAAGACTGTCCAAAACCCAATTGCTCCGAAACGAAAAGAAAATCCGAGTAAGGCTAATCCGAAAAAGAGTAGGTTAATTGATGAGAGTGATGAAGAAAGTGAGGAGGAAGTTGAAGAAGAGATTGAGGAAGAAACTGAACAAGAAGTTCCCGAAGAACCAGTGCAACAACCGAAAGCTCCGCGTAGGAAAGCTTGGGCTCAAAAGCCTAAAAGAGTCTTCGTTCCATGGGATACTCAGGTTCGTGATAGAATTTCAATTTTTGAATTTTGGTGAGGAGATGAATCTTCCTAAGGGTATTATGACTAGTGCTTATAAAGATTATAGTATTACTTGTGATAAATTGGGTTGGAAAGAATTGCGTGAAAGGAAGCTTGAGTACATTCCTACCTTGGTGCGAGATTTTTATGAAGGAATCGCCTTCTCCAAAGAAGCAGTTGTTATTCGCAAAAAGGTAGTTCCTTTCTCCGTTGAGCTTATTCGTAAATCATTGAAATTACCCGAATTTTCCGGAATATGTCCGTTTCAAGAGTCTCTAAAAGAACCTTCGTTTGATTATGAATCCCTTTGGGGGAAAGTGTTTGTTGATGGGGCCATCCCAATTCCCGAAGGAGAGAGATATCCTGGACAGATGTATAGTAGTAATTTGCTACCATGTGCTAAGATTTGGTCACGCTTCATAATCCCTACCTTCTTCGGAGTTAAACACATATCGGAAGTGAAGAAGGAGCATCTTTTGTTCATTACCTGTATTATTGAGGAGAAACCTATAGATGTTGCTCGTGTGATCTATGATACCATCATGGAATTTGCTCGAATTCCTAGTTCGCAACAAAATCTCAAATTTCCTTGTACCATCACTACTTTCTGCTTAGACGCAAAGGTTCCGCGTAAAGACGCAGAGATTGATCGTGTTGTAGTGTGTGAGAGTATGGGTTTAGCTTTGATCAAGAATATTCATGATGAGGTGTTAAAAGCAACAAGAAATCCTAGAGCTCCTCCAAAGAAGAAGATGCATACCACCAATGAGTTGGAAGCGAAAGTGAAGGTGTTAGAAGAGAATCAAGTGAAGATGATTGCATCTTTGGGAAACGCTACAAAAGAGTTCGAACTTCTCCGAAACATGTTAATGGGGGTGAGCACAATTCAACACGCCACCTATGGTATACTTACGCAAGAGAAAGTTCATGGACGCAACACCGATAACCAGCCTCGCGCTGGTTAAGATACGTTTTCTATCCCTTTCGCGTTTTAGTTAGTTTAGTTTATTTTTATTGCGTTGAGTCTTTTCGAGTCGTGGGGACACGACTCTTTTTTGAGTTTGGGGTGGGGTTCGTTGCCTCATCCCAGTTTTTATGTGTTATGTGTTTTATTTGCTTTCAATAAAATAATTTTCGGAGTTGTGTTTGACTATAGAAGATTTTAAATGTCCCTTTAAGCATACTTTTGATGAATCTATGATAGTAAATAGTGTACTTTAGGGAATAACATAAAACGCACTTACAATTGCATGCGAATATAGGTAATTGATAGGAAAAATTAATGAACAATGCAAATGAAGTAAGCTTGTACTTAAGGAATATGTTTGGTGTGTAGAACGTGAAATCCTAATTAGTAGAGAACCCACCTAGATATGAACTAAAGACAAGCTATGTACTTAGGAAAATGATAGGGGCAGTACTTTGTTAGCCATTTGAAGCCTTTTAGCTTGTTATCCGTTATATTATAATTTTATCCGTCTTAGCCCAAGTTTCCTTTGTAGCCACGATATAAGCCCATTATCCTTTAGATTATTAGGCATGACCAAATGACCCGCACTTGAATCACAACCCTGAGACTTGTCTCGAGCTTGAGTTTGGGGTGGAGGGTCCACATTTGGGAATTTACATTGGGAAGGGATTATATGTGTTTGTATTGGGCACAAAAATGAAAGATGATATTATTATTTGTAACCCTTTGCCGAAATTTGAAAAAGAAAAAGAAAATTATAAGAGACATGACCTTTTACATCAAAATGATGGTCATGGGTATCTTGTATAAAAAAAAAGAGAAGAGAAAAGAAATGAAAAAGAAAATAAAAAGAAAGAATAAATAAATCGGCAAAGTGGAATATTTTTGGAAATCATCTTAGTTTTATTTGGGTTGACATTGGGGACGCAACATTAGCGCGTCAAATGGGTGAGTAAGAACATTTTTGAGCGTAAACTCAAGCTCGAGGACATGTTGATGGTAAGTAAGGAGAGAGCCAAAAGCTCACTTCAAATTTACCAAATATACATCCATACCGTCCTTAAGCCATTATTAAAACCATAAAGACCTCGTGATTCCTAAGTGCATAGTGAATTTATAATTCTGTTGATAGGAATATACTAGGTGGAGCGTTCAAAGCGAGTTAGGATTAATGACCACCCTATAGCCATCATACAAAGATGAGTACAAGTGTAACCTTCAAGCATTGCGACTTTAATTTTATGATTGAGATTATTTATATTTGATGTTGCATGATTAGTGTATGTATATGTTACTTCTTAAAGTTTTGTTGTATGAGATTTATCTTAAGAATTGCTTTAGGTTTATTTGCTAGCTTCTATTTGTTCTTGCGTTTACTTCTACCCCTTGTTTAGTTTTGTTTGCTTTGTCGGGACGACAAAGGTTTGAGTTGGGGGTCTTGATGTCTCCTTAATTGTTCTTATTTTCGACCCTTAGGAGACATCATTTTTTGTGTTTATTTAATCAATTTGATAGACTTTTGGACTAAATATGCAATAATATGATTTTCCTCTTTTATTTCTAGCATTTTAGATTTATTAAGATTTTGCGCGTAATATTGGTATTTTTAGTGTAAAGTTTACAGGTTTTAGATGTTAGCTAGAAGAGGAATCCAAGGAGGAAGTCAAAGATCAAAAGATAGAGTCAAGACTTGAAAAGAAATCCCGAAGATATTATTTTTAGAGCTGAAAATCCATTTTCCAGGCCATAGATTGCTGATTTCGAGGTGCTTAAGCGATGATTTAGCCGCTGACCTTTGAAGAGAAAACGCTCCCTATCGAGTTATGGAACTTTAGCAACTGGAATGAGGTCAATCGGAGTCATAACGAATCGGGAAAAGCCGTTTTAGTGAAGGTATATCAGCAGTTACGGGATTTTGGGCTAAGTTAGTGGACTTGGGCCTTTTATATTTCATTTAATTAAAAGCCTAGGTCCAAGTCCGAATTTGCACTTATAAAAGGAGGTCTGGACTTCTATTTTACAAACAATTCACATTCTGCAAGATTAAACACCAGAGAGAAGTCAACGGAAGGAAGAAAGAAGAAGCTACAAGAGCTGGAGAGGGTCTATATCTCCGTTCGTAGTCATTCCTATTCCGGAAATTAGGTTTTTCTTATCTTTAATTTTGTAATCAAATATGAATTCCTTTACATTTAATTTAGTTTTTCTTTTTAATATGAGCTAAGCTTTTCATAGTGCTTGAGAACAATTAATGGGTGAATCCAAATCGTATTGAATAACGAATGTTGAATTTGGGTTTCTGTTAAATTAAACTAGATTGTGTCTTTTACTCTTTTCGATAAATTGAGAATATTTACTGTTTTTAGCGTCATGAACTAGGAACAGGTGTTAGTATTTAGGCTATTCCAATTAGTGGCGATTGGATCATCCTGACGGAGGGTTTAGATACAGAACCATTAATTCAATCTAGGATAGAAGCTATTGATTCTGACGAACTTAGCTAATTCTAGGGCCAATGAGGTAATAAAACTTAATCATCCAACGGTAGATCATATTTACCCTGACGGGACTAGTGACACTTTAGGATCGCCTTATAGTCCACCCTGACGGTGGTATAAGGAATTTAGAATCCCGACCATTGTAATTGACCAATTTAGCCCTTAAACAACATAAGTTAGGAAATAGGATTGGGAGGATCCTTGCGTTCTCAAGTGCTACTTCTCATACTGCGTTTTACATCATTTTACTTGCGTCTTAGCTTTTATTTGCATTTTAATATTTGTCTTTCATTTATTTAGCATTAAAACAAAAACCAAACAAACATATTACTTTTAATTGCTTTCATAAGTGCATCAATTATTAATAGATAAGCATTGTAGTCAACCATCCCGTCCTTGGAACGAATCTGTTTTATCAGTTATACTACTTGGGACAACTGTACACTTGCGGTTGTGGTTCGATTATTTATTGCATTTATTTAGAACACACAAAGGACCACCAGATACTCAGCAATTTTTTTTATGCTCGGTACTTTTTTCATGCTCAGTATTCCAAGTTCAGAACTATTTTCTACGCTCAGAACTTTTTTCCACGCTCAGAAATTTTTTTTCATGCTCAGAACTTTTTTCCAGACTCAGAACTTTTTTCCATGCTCAGAACTTTTTCCGGCGGTGGCCAGCGGTGGTCGGTGGTGATCGGTGGTTGTGGTCGGAGTTGAAAATTATTTGATAATTAATGAAGAAGGAGAGAGAAAAATGATAAAAGAGGAGAGAGATTAATGGTAACGGAGGATAGAGTGTAATGGTAGTGGAGGAGAGAGAAATATATTTTTTTGTCTTATATACACTATAAGGGTAGTTATGACACTGAATATCTTATTGATTCTAAGTACGAGAGAGGAATCACTTGGTTCCTATATGACACATTGATTCTCCTCAAGTCTCCTTGGGTAATTGACTCATTAATTAATTATAATAATATTCATTTATTTATTTATTTTCAATTTTAATTTTTTTTTGAAATTTTTTTTTTTTTGAAATTTTTTTTTTTTGAAATTGTTTTTTCGATTTTTTTTTCCGAATTGTTTTTTACCGAATTTTTTTTTCAAAACTATTTTTTTCATAATTTTTTTCCCGAATTTTTTTTTTGTAATTTTTTCCTCCGAAATTTTGTATTCCATGAACACGCAATACTGACATTTGTGTGTTGCAAGATTTGTATGTTCATGGAACACAGAAAATTCAAATTTATGTATTCATGAAACACATAAAACTCAAATTTGTGTATTCATGGAACACATAAAACTCGAACTTATGTATTCATTGAACACATAAAACTCGAACGTATGTATTCCTGGAATACACAAAACTTGATTTTGGTTGGTTCAATTGTGTGTTCTTGCAACACAATTCTTAGTATTGCGTGTTCATGGAACACAAAATATCGGGGAAAAGAATTTCGAAAAATAAATTTCGAAAAAAATTAAAAATAAAAATAAATAAATAAATATTATTATAATTAATTAATAGTTCTATGTGTATTTTTTTAATCTTCCAATTTTTTGTATTTAAGTGGGAATTAAGTTAAATTTGTAATTAATTGAGGTTTTTTACGTTTTTCAGCTTAGTTAACTAGACGTTGTCTCTATATTATATTTGTATAAAAATAATATTATAATGGCTAATTGAGTTGCAGATTCCACGAACTATATTCAGTATAAATTTCTCTCGAGGAAGCTTCTTAGTTTTTGAACAGTACAACAACCCAATCCTAATAAATCATTCATAGTTAGCGCACAACCTATACATTATACACTCACACCTATTTGTAGTTTTTGAACAACACAATAACATTTTTGTCTAAAAATTTATTAAAACTAGTGTCGACTTTTTTAGTCAACCCATTTGTATTGAATAGATTTCTGGTTAATCGCCCTTATATTAACTAAATCACTGCTCCCTCCAACTATGGTTTTGATGCTAAATCACCCCCGGTATATTTTGAATTAACATTGTATCTCATCCAAAACAATTTTGAATCATTGATTTATGAATGGAGGGGGTGTATTATCATCAAAGTAATAGTTGAAGGGAGAGTAGGTAGTTAAAATAATCGAGGGGCTGAGTAGCATAGTTCAAGAGGTGTAATTGTAATTAAATTTAGCAATACATTAATTACTATATGGAGATTTTATGCATTCCATATTTACATAGTCCTGATTTTCTGTCTATTGATGTAACATGTGGGAAAAACAGACTATAGTCCGTAGTTCGGAGACGGTTTCTGGTACCAGCCACATCACAAGACCACGTTCCACAGCTCAGGTGGGCCCCACTTGATTTCACCAAAGGTTTCAACCCACAACATGTTTCACCTGGCCAAAGGTCTTAACGGCCAACATTTGCAAGTCTACTCCTGGCCAAATGGTGAACTAAAAAAGACATTAGATCTCGGCAACACTGGCATTATCCCCTTAGAGGTAAAATTTAGCCTCGTCAATCACACACATACTTAATTGTTTGATAAATTTATCTAATTTTATTACAGATTAGAGTCCTACAGGTTCCATCAAAAGATACTGTATAGTACAGTTTTTGAAGTCATGTATCTGCTGAGGCTGAAGATGGTACTACCTTCCACTTTGATGTCCAGGTATGATTTTCTTTAAGTTAATTGTCATATAGGTTCTTATATTATGCAATTATAGCACTTTAGGTCCCTATAGTAATTTTTGGAGTTCATTGCACTATAGGTCTATCTATTAAATTTTTTGAGTTAGGTGCACTATAGGTCCCTATATTTAACTTTTTGAGTTTAGGATTTTTCATATGTAATAAGTGTAGAATTGATGGCAATAAATCAACAATGCATAATGGATTTTTCATATCTCTTTTTGAGTTTAAAGATAATTATCTGGAAATAATTTTACAACTATTAAGTTAATTTTGAAAAGCTAGGGGGCCAATTGATAAAAATTCTGAAAACTTGGAAAAGCATAAGGTATTAGTATAATGTCTTTTATGGGGTCAAGAATAGATTTCTAAAAACATGCATTCTCCTAGAATTCCGAATTGACTGTTCAGGAACCATGTAGGTACTTATATCATGCAAAAGTTGCTGTATATGCCTTATAGTAATATTGTTAGTTAATTTCCAAATAGGTCCTTATATTATGTAAAAATTGCACAATGATATTTTATGTGTTTTTTACTCAGGGAATCGATTGAGAGGAGGGCCTCAAATGATGCAGTTGAGTTTAGATGGAAATAGGCTATAAGCTACAAACTCACTTTATAGCGCATGAGATGAACAAATATTCTACCCTGAGCTCATACAGAAAGGAGGACTTAAAATCAACCTCTAAGTTTGTCGTGGACTTTAGCGCTGAACCTGACGGCCCTTCTTTAGCACATGAGATGTGATCCTGGTGGTGATTGTACTTCCGACATATGGATTCAGGTGCCACCATGTTAGAATCTGATATATTTCTACAAAAGTTGTTACTGCTTACTTTACTTTAAAACTAGGTAAAATCCATGTCAAATGTAGCCATGAAGATACAACAGGTTTACAATGAAAATAGAAATGCAATGTTGATTCCAGGGCGGTGCAACATCTGCTACATTCTGGACTACTAATAACTTCCAATAAAAAAAAAAATCTGCTATAAAAGTTGAGCATGTACCGCTCGCGAGAGTAATATTCTGAGCATTTAAGAAACATTTAAACTTTCAAATCAAATCCTATTGAAACTGTGACAGTACTAGTGGAGATTTCATTTGTATAATACCCCCATCAACCATTGCATTCTCCATTTCCACCACACCGTTATATACAATCAATTAAGTTATAAGAGTAAATAACACTTTTGCCCCCTGGGTTTATACGCGATTGACAGGTTGCCCCCTAACTCTTAAAATGCGCCTCGATGCCCCCTAAGATTTAGTTTTGTGACCCGTTACCCCCTACTGCGTGTTCCGTCCATTTTTACCGTTAAAAGTGACGTGGCATTTCCATGTCACAATTTTTTTTTTTTAATCCAGATGTCAATTAATTATTTAATTAATTTAAACCAAGGGTAAAAATGAAATTTCATTAATAGTTTATATATTATTAAATATAAATAATAAAATAACCACCCCCACCCCACCCCCACCCCCTACCCCCCCTCTCTCTTCCCCACTCTTCTTCTTCTTCCCGTTCTTCTTCCCCACGACACCTGCTGGTTCTTCTTAAAAAAAAAAAAATTCAAGGCGTGATAATTAATCCATTCAACGAAGAAATTGAACGTAATAATATAAACCCCAGTACATTCTTACCTTCAACACACAAAACCCCATGAACTTGGATTAAATCTATGGCGTGATAATATAGTCCATTCATCTAAAATCCAAACAAGGCTTCAAAACACATTACTCGATTTAATCCAACAAGAACGTAACGGAGAAGTTATAACAAAGCAGCTGTTTGTCTATGAACCAAATCTCGATCATCTTCAAGTAATGGAGTAACAGCGTATATATAATCCTTCAAGTCCCAATTCAAACCCTTTACAAGCAAATCAAGAACTATTGATATATACGGAGCTTTGCTTCAAGAACTCTTACTTCAAAATCCTCCTCCTCCTCCTCCTCTAGCAACTTCTCATCACCACTTCTTGTAGATAGTGATTCATCAATGTCTAAGATGAACTTAAAGAAAAGCTGAAAAATAAAGATTACTCTTCTTCCAACATATCAAAAGCCGAGGATTTAAATGGTTTAATATCCACTTTCCTTAAAGATCCTTCAGTGCAAGATCTTGGTTACGAATACTATGAAAAAGCTAAAGAAATTCCAGGTTTTACCCCTCAGAAAGTAACGCTGAAGCTTCTAACCAGGTATTTACTGTATTCAAAGAATTGGGATTCCCTTTTAAATTTAGTAGAAGATTTAAAAGGTTTTCGAGTACTACCTGATAGTTCAACTTGTTGTAAATTGATTAGTAACTGCGTAAGAGCTAGAAAATTCAAACTTGTAAACAGTTTTCTTCAAGTGTTTGTCAGAATTGATAAAGAAATTGCGGTTTTAGCTTTTGATTCAGCTATGAGAGGTTATAATAAGTTGCATATGTACAGTAGCACTATAGCTTTGTATGAAAGTATGAAATCTGCAACCATTGTTTTGGATTCTAACCATTGTTGCCATATAATGGAAGCTTACTTGAAAATGAGGAAGTCTGAGAATTCAATAACCTTTCTTAAAGAATTCGAATTCGAAAAAGTGGGAATTACATTCGAAAAAAAAAAGAAGCAAAGCTCCGTATATATCAATAGTTGTAAAGGGTTTGAATTGGGACTTGAAGGACGGTGGTGGAGTTTTGCTTTTTTTTTTTTTTTTTTTAAAGAAGAACCAGAGGTCGGGGAAGAAGAAGATGAACGGGGAAGAAGAAGAAGGGGGAAGAGAGGGGGGAGGGGGTAGGGGTAGGGGTAGGGGGTAGGGGTGTGGTGGGGTGGGGGTGGTTATTTTATTATTTATATTTAATAATATAAAAACTATTAATGAAATTTCATTTTTACCCTTGGTTTAAATTAATTAAATAATTAATTGACATCTGGATTAAAAAAAAATTGTGACATGGAAATGCCACGTCACTTTTAACGGTAAAAATGGACGGAACACGCAGTAGGGGGTAACGGGTCACAAAACTAAATCTTAGGGGGCATCGAGGCGCATTTTAAGAGTTAGGGGGCAACCTGTCAATCGCGTATAAACCCAGGGGGCAAAAGTGTTATTTACTCAAGTTATAATACTATTTTAGTGTCTTTTATATTTGAATATAATAATAATATTTAAGTTGTTGCTAAATACATAATTGTATTTAGTTAACAAGTTATATTGGGAGAAAAGGGAAGTTTTTATATTAGAAGAAATAATTTATAACATTATATTTTAAAAAATATAAAAGTAATTTCATTTAAATAAGGTAAGATAAAGTTTTTGATATTTTATTCAATGTTGGATTTTTTTTATAAGATAACTAAGATTATTTTTTAACTTTTTAATATAAAATCTCATTTATATTTGAAATAAATATGTTTCAAAATAACAATTTATTAAAATTTTATATGTTATTAATATTATATTGTAAAATATCAGTGCTATTATTTACTTTATATCAATTCTTTAAAATCGCTATATTAAAAAAAATATGAATATAATCTGTATATATGATAAAAAAGTATTATCATTAAATTTAATTATTTATTGACAAGTTGGGTTCGAATTACAAATATTTTGAAATGCATGGTAACTATTGAACCTTAAATGGAGTATGGACTCGTAAAGTTCAACATGCACAAAAATAACAATATTTCATATTATTCCTTAATCAAACAAAATCACGTTTGATATACTCAATGAAACCCTTACTATGTGTAGGTATCAATGTCAGTAAAGTTATTGAAAGTGCAATTTTGGATACTTGAAAAAATGTCACTTATAACAGATTTTCTAATATTTCTAGATGATCGCTTTCTCTACATGTCAAACTGGTTTCACAAGTAGATAAGGGGGGGCATGTTATTAGTTAAGTCGGCTTATGAATCTCGAACTTTATCGAATGGCGATGCTGGATTTAGATGGGACGGGGTGTGGTCTATCAAATATTCCAAAAAATGAGTGTATTGTTCTGGAGAGCCATACAAGATCGCCTTCTGACCTTGGTGAATTTAAATAAAAAAGGGATGGATGTATCCATTACTTGGGGAGTCTGTGGTTTGTGACCAAAAACATCATTATATTTGTTATTATATTTGTTTTGAGATTGCGCGAAATACAGAAAATCTTAGGAAGATTGGGACGAACTAGCAAGGATGAGGAATAAGTACTGTTAAAAAGAAAGAGCTAACTCAGCCAGGCCTGGCCCAGGGTATAGGCCTCGACAGGGGCGGAGCCATGCCCATGGTAAGGGGGTCCATGGCCCCCCCTGAATTTTTGTAATTTTTTTTTATAACTATCTCCAAAAAAAAAAAATTATAAGTAAATAATGTTTAAATATTTCAAATATCTTCATTTGGCTTCCCCTAATTTTTAAAAGTTCATTTTATTTATCAGAATTTTTTATTTTTTATAACAAAATATATGTTATTTTGTATTAAAAAAAGAAACTTATAGCATAATAAATTAGAAAAATCAATATCGAGACTTATATTGTAATATTTACACAATATAGGGACTTTTAGAGCAATTTCTCTTAATATAGGGACCTATTTTGCAATTTTTGCATGATATTTAGACTTAATAGTACAAATAATAGCGGAAATTTTTTTTCGGGGCCGTTGCCCCCTTCGCCCCCCTTTGTAAATATTCCTGGCTCCGCCCCTGGGCCTCGAGCTAATCAAGATCCCTAATTTTTTGTGTATATATATCTATATATCTTAATGTATTTCTTTATATAATATGGTAATTTATTCAATAAAACTAAGTCTAATCCTGTCATCATTGGTAAGAACGGTGTCCCTCCATGTTGGAGATGCAAGTTCAAACCCTAAGTCTTTGTATTTTTATGAGTTAAAAATATTCACCTTGCTTTATATTTGATGTAGTTTAAAAATTCAATATTGCTTTTCTTTTTGTTGGATAAAAAAACAAACTAACTTAAATTATAGCTATTACACAAGTTATAAAAAGAACCAACGATCGATGGATCATTTCTGGAGATATCAATTCCTTTTTGACAAATTTTACAAGTGCATCACCAGTGTAGTTAAACTGTCTATTAATATACGAAATTTTCCAAAAAGAAAATCTATCAGTGCATCCTCTTATCACATCAACCAAAGACTTAAGGCTCCAATGAAGCCTAACTTGTTTAAAGATAACCTTGAATAAGCTCAAGGTTATTAGAATAGAAAGAACTACTCTAAAGACCCACAGTCCCTGCAGATCTCAAGACTTGATATAACATCTACATAAATGATTCAACTGTTTCGGATTTATATCTCTTTCAAGGGTCTCTAATGAACTATTAACCTCTTTATCACCATTTTTGAAATTGTGGTATATAAAGCCTGAGCTTGATGTGATATAATTAGAGAACGAAGCTGATTCATCTTCTTTTTCTTCTTTTTTCTCTTTTTTTTTTTCCTTATCATATTCCACTAAGCATTCTACAGCTTCCTTGGTTTTGCACACTTCCTAATTCTCACCTCTGATAAAAAGAATTAAAAAGAACAAATATATATAGTAAGAACACAAATTAAGGCTATATTACAAATTGCCCCCTGTTTATATATTGCAAATCACCGTAGTAATCTTAAAAGTACTCGAATTTGACATTAAAAAAACAGGTTTGGACTCAGCTTCAAATT
The DNA here is from genome assembly GCA_029959085.1 of Nemophila menziesii. Lineage (NCBI taxonomy): Eukaryota > Viridiplantae > Streptophyta > Magnoliopsida > Boraginales > Hydrophyllaceae > Nemophila > Nemophila menziesii. The sequence goes on along the minus strand of JARWIR010000005.1, from coordinate 58,450,548 downwards.
AGGACGGATAATAAATTAGCTGTTAATTCAAAAAATTGTATCATATAGACTTATAGTGCAATTATTTCTTGATATAGGGATTTTTAGTGCAATTATTTCTTGATGTAGGGATTTTTAGTGCAATTTTTTCATGATATAGGGACTTATAGTGCAATATTTGCATAATATTATAGGGACTTAAAATTAGTTATTGTGTAAATTAGGTAAAGCAAGTTGCTCTGCACCTCGCCTTAAAGATGCAGCTTTATCTCTTGATAAACTTAGTGATTGTTATACGGATGTAAAAAAACACCTTATCTATTTTCGTAAATATGCGTAATAACAGGGACCAAGTTATGATTTTGTTTATATTTGTGAAGATAATTTTGCAAATGCGAACTTTATATCAGAAGTGTAAGCTAGTACATGGTGATTTAAGCAAGTATGGTTATTTTAATTATGATTTTTTTTAGGGTCACTTGTATATTATTGATGTTTCACAAGCATTTGGTTTATATCATCCTCATGCTCTTGTTTTTCTTCGAGAGGATTCGGTAGGTTAACTGCAATAAGGTCTCTATATTATGCAAAAAACGCACTGCAGGCCCCTAAAGTCTTAATATGCAAGAATTATATAAAAGACATGGTGTAGCATTAATGGTTATACGCAAATTATTTGATTTTGTAGTTGATCCTTCTATTAATGATTAAATAGTTATTTAGAAGAGGTACAATATTAATATTTATATTTAATATTTTAATATAATTTTTTGTATATTTTTTTTGAATTTGTAAGGGCAAAAAACAATTTTAGCCCAACGTGATGAGATATCAGCTGAAGAGCATTTTTTTCATACATTTGAGAGTCACTTTGACTCGAAGTCGTTGATTCGGTTCGAATATGTATCGTTTAAAAATATAATTAAGGCCATTGTCAGTTGAAATAACCATTACTGGTTTGCGTTTGTTGTAATTATACAGGTTCTTGGGTAATTTTTTTTTTTAAATATCTGTTTTATGTTTTAATTTTTTTCCTATTGATTTTCTTAGAGATTCTACGTGTTTTAATTCTTATAAATTTTTTTTAAGGGTAACTCATTATGTTGTTACATATGAAGTGTGTGATGTGTGTTTGACTTGGCATAATTGACTTGGTCAATTGTTACTTGTATCCGGGATCGACCACTTGACTTATACGCCTGGTTTTTTGGGGACATCGTTTTGTTAAGTAATGCGGCAAAGCGTCTAAACCGTTGATCATGATTAAGCTGGACGGCTGAGATTTGTGACCTACTTGTGCCATATAAAAGAAATCTCTTCACAGCCTCATTCATTCTCTTCGTTTCCTCTTCTCAGAAAAATCTCTTGTCTCTTCAGAGACAAACTTAGGATTTGTTCTCTGAGTTCTTTCAAGGCTTGAAATAACGTGTAATAGTTAACTAAATCTTAGTATTACTCGAATCATCTTGATTTGAGGTTAAATATTCAGCATAGTTGAGTATTGAGGTTAGATTAGCGGTTTCTATTTCTAGGGTTTCAGTGAATACTTTGAATCTGTAAGAGTTCCAAGTGTAATCGGCGATAACGGTGGTTACAGTGGATCGACGCTCTCATATCGGAGGCCAACGTGGATGTATACAACTTCTTGTCAAACAACGATATATACTGTGTTCTTTTAATTTTTATTCTTTAATTTCTTTCTAAAAACCTATTTGAAACTCAATCTAAACTCAAAGGTTTTACAACAGTGGTATCAGAATCTCATATTAGATTCTCGACTCTTTCTAGGGTTTGGGGATCTAGATCTTATCTGCGATTTATTTTTCTTTTAAATCTAGTTTGAGTTTACCGCTTGGTGTTTCGGGGTTCTTGAAAAATCTTTTAAAGGTTCTTTCGAAAAGTTTTTCAACTTCTTCAGATCTTGTTTGAAACTCTTTTGTTTCCTCGGTCTGGTGGCTTTATAAACTCGTGATTTTAAAAGTATTTTTACTTTGAATTTCTTCTCAAACTGTTAGTACATATAGATTACTTCCTTAAGTACTAACTTTATGGTTACAACTCTTATTGAGATGTCAGTCTATGATGGTGCTGTCTCCTCATTTGTGATAATAAAATCTATTTTTGAGACATCATTTTAGGCGTATTTATTAGTTTATGGGTCGATTTTAGCTTGATTTAGTACACTTTCCTATTTTGGGTCTTGAATTAATTAATTATTATTTTTAGAGCATATTGGGTTTAATTATTTATTTAGTGTGAAGCTTTAGAGATATATGGTAATTAATTAGAGTCCAAGTTGGTAAAGAGAGATAAAGGAAAGAAGATAAACATGTAAATTGAAGATAAGGAAGTAAAAGCTAAAAACATGGAAAAGAAAAACCTGTCTTAAATCTGAATTTCTGCACCTACGACCACAAAACAGCTTATATCTTAAAAACGGTGAGGAATTTGGAGAAACGGTCAAGAGAAAAGTTGAAGATATTTCCGAGACCATGAATTTTGGTATATTCATTGTATCAATCGGATAAATATTGAAGCTCTTAGGACCAAAAGAAAAACGGTGCTGATTGCATGTTTTTTGGGCTACGAATTTGAGTTGGGCTTGGAGCCCATATTTATCTTTTCCTTCAAGAAAACGAATTAGTTCAACCTATACACTATCAATACAGCCTCTTAACACTCTAAAATCATCCTTGGTGAAACCTTAAACTAAGAGGAAGCTTAGAACACAAGAAAAGAAGTCTGGAAGGAGCTGTTCATCACAATGTCTTCTTCTACCTATGAATTTGTAATTTCTTTCTTTTCTTGCATTAGTATGAACTAAATTTCTTTAGCTTGAGTTTTTAGCATATATGTATGAACCCTAGTTTTGGTTGACATCTATCTAATTTGGGAATTCTATGTTTTAAATTGGATTATTGTTTTTATTCTCTGTTTATGTGTTTGGATTTATATTTTGTGTTCTTGTGGAGTGCACCCATATAGAATTACCATCTAGTAGTTAGGACACCATTGACAACGGTGTTTAATTACATGTTTAGCACATAACGTCTAGTATCCGGTTTAGATCTGACAAATCAACCTAACTAGATAATCACTATGGTTTAGTATATATTGCTATTTACCAATTGCAGGAACAGTTTGCTTAGGACCCCTTATTAACACAGGTAAATCCTATTTAAAACTACCTAGCGCAATTGGAACCGATTATTGAAATACTAAATAATTCACCCTTACATGTTTAGAACGGCAAAACTAGTGTGGATTACATGCTATTGACTCAAGCTATATTCTCATACTACTTCTTCCTTCGTGTGTAATTTTCTGTCTTTACTTTGGTAGTTTAATTTAGTTTAATTGAAAACCAAATAAATATCTATTTGTCTTTACTTTTCTTGCGTTTTATTTGTTCTAGCTTTAATTATTTGCACTTGATTATTGCATAAGATTCCCCTAACTTTCGTAGTCTCTGCGGAACGAACCTTACTTAATCATTAAAACTTGCATACGATCTGTATACTTGCAGAACCGTGCCAGTCTAGGTTGATTATTTGCACGTTATTTATATCATATTTTATCACACCCTAGGCAGTACCAAGTTTTTGGCGCCGCTGCCGGGGACTACATCATTAGTCCTTGTGCATATATCTTGTGCTTTTATTTTCAATTAGTTCTATCTTACGATTTTGTCTTTTAGTTTTTTGTTTTATAGATAGTTACAGATGGAGAACCCAAGGAGACTTGAGCTACCCATCGAATTCATAGTGCAACCACGAGGAATTCGCGCTCCAGAAATACAAGCCGCTAAATTTAAGCCTGATCCAGGGATGTTAACACAATTTGCAACTCATGGACTATTCAGCGAAGCTTCACATCAAGATCTGATCCGATATATTCAGAAATTCATGCAAATCTGTGATGCTTATATCGTAAGAGGAGTTACTAGGGAACAAGTGTATTACGTGAAGGTCCAATTCTTCTTGACCGGAGGTGCAAGCAATTGGTACGATACCCAATACCCTCATGTTATTCCAGATTGGGACAAGCTTCAAGCAAGATTCCTAGACCAATTCTATCCGGTTAGTAGACGTTTAAAAGATATGTTGGAGCTTGAACAATTTATACAGGAAGACAGAGAAAGTTTGGGTGAAGCATGGTTAAGATTTAATGAAAAGAAGGCGAGATGTCCATACCATTAATCATCGCCGGAATATTATTTAACCTTGTTTTATGGAGGACTTAATGACAAGTCAAGGGAAAAGCAGATTCGTTAGGAAACGCAGGTTTTGTGTTACTAGATCCTGAAGAAGCTGAAATTTGTATTGAAAGAATTCTTGAGAACGAGAGAAGTTGGCCAAGGAAACCAGAAAAAGAAGACACTTTAGAATCTCTGAAACTTAATGATGTCTCCCGTTTTGTTCTAATTATTAGCCCCTTGGAGACATCCTTTTAGGTGAATAAATGACTTGGTTGATAGACTTTTAAGCTTATTTGATCATATTACACTTTCTCCCCTTGGAAATTAACTATTTGCAGAATCTGAGCTTTTGTGCATAAATTTGACTATTTTTAATGCAAAGTTAATTGGTTCTTGAATTTCATGAAAGACCAATCCAAGGAGAAGAAGTGAGAATAAAGTCTTAGTGTATTTTAGAGTGTTAGGAAATGATTTCTAGTCGAGTTTTCTATTTTTAGAGTACACTTTCCTATTTCGATTTCTTGATTTAGTGATTTATTCTTTTTAAGCATATGCGGTTTAATTATTTATTTAATGTGAAGCTTTAAGAGATAAATGGTAATTACTTAGAGGCCAAGTCAAGATAAAGATGAAAGGAAAGAAGATTTACATAGAAACAAGAAGATTTAGGAAAGATTTATTCAAAGGAGGAAAAGATAAAGCTGCCTTTTGAAATCTGAAATTCAGCCACGTTTTAGAGATTAAATCATAATAAAAGATTGGCTAGGATTCTGGACGAGTGGTCTGCACCAATAGAAAGATCTTTCCAAGACAAGCAGTTTCATATATTGGAACTTCTCAAACGGATAAGTATTGAAAAAGATATGACCAAATCAAATCAGCAGAATCTTATCTTTTAGAGCTACGAATTTGAGAGTCTTTGACTTGTCTTCCACTCCAAGCAAAATTCGACCTAGGGTCTTCCAACACCTATAAATACACCCCTTAACCTCCTACTTTCACACACTTCAGAGAATTAACAAGAGGCTTAAGGTTTTCAAGTCAGAGCACGAAGGAGAGAAGAAGCTAGAAGATGGAGGAATCCTGTTCTTCCATCCATAGTCATTCTACCCTTTAGGTTTTTATTTATCTTTTGTATTTTGAACATGAATTCCTTTTCTTTTATGTTTGTTTTTAATTTCATCATGAGCTAAATTTATTTATACTTGAGAATCGCATTAAAGGGATGAACCTTAATTAATGTTTTCTATGTCTTGAATTTGGGATTGTTTAGATTTAAATAGGATTGAGTTTCATATATTGGTTATTACTTTGTTTTCATTACTAATTCTTTTAGGAACAACTAGAATTAGCTGTTAGTATTTGGGCTATTCACTTTAGTGGCGAAGTGATCATCCGACAGGGGGGTTTGAATACAGATCTAGGTAATACCCGTGTAATGTCCGTTATTGACCGACAGGCTTAACTAGTTACATAGCCAAAGAGGTAAAATCTTATCATCCGAAAAGCCATATTCGACCATACAGGTGTTTATGATACTTTAGGATAGCTTCTAGGTCCACCCGACATGGGGCTAGGAGATATTAGAGTCCCGACTAATATTATAATTCCAATTCTACCCTTAAACATAGCATAAATTACATTGATTAAGTGGATTCCTTTGCGAGGATCAAGTATATCTCCCTTATCTGAAGTTAGTCGTTATTTGCTTTATTTCCTTTCTGTTAATTTAATTTTAGTCTTTACTTTATTTGCATCTTTTAATTTCCAAAAACCAAACAAAAATTATTATCTTTTCTTTTCTGTTTAGCAATTATCTCTACTATCTGATTAATATTTGGGTTGAACCTAATCCGTCCCTGAGAACGAACTTGTTTATCATATATTACTTGGGACAACCGTACACTTGCGGTTAAGTGGTTCCTTTATTTTTGCACTTTATTTTATAACACCCTAGGACCCACCACTTAATGAATTGGCCCAACAACTCGAAGAACTACAAGAACAAGCTCGAACAATTGCTCAGGTAAATGTAGTACGTACAATACCTTCGTGTCCTGGTTGTGGATCAAGAAATCATGTGTGGGAAAGGTGTATGAATAATCCAGCGTTAGCTTCCGTTACATATCCTCAAGATAACTATTATTCTAATGGTTATGATTATCCGCAAGAAAGCTACACTAATTATCAACAACCTCCACAACAAAGAAGTTGGGTCAGAAATCAAGAGACTTATCATCAACCCCAACCTCAATCCTATTATCCACCACAACCTGTATATCAAAAAACACCCATTGTTGAAAAAGCTTGTCAAGAAACAAAGAAAGATCCACCAAAACAATCAATGCAACTGGCAAAGAAAGAACAAACACCGAACCTGAATTCGAGTATGGCTAAATTGATGCAAGCAATTGAAAACAATATGAGTCGTAGCCAACAGAAAATTCAAGCCCAACAGAAGGTAATCAAGAAACTAGAGCATACTCTATCACATATGGCAAGTACATTACAAAATAGGCCGAAATGGCAGCTTCCAAGTGATACTATTGCTCCTAGAGATGATTCTTGTCATGCAGTTGAATTGCAAAGTGGAAAACAACTACCTCCACCGAGATCAAAACCAGAACCAATCCCTATTCCAGAAAAGGGGGGAGAAGATACAACCAAAGATACAGTAGAGGAGGTAGTTAAACCAAAGAGTGTCCAAGCCGAGACACCTGAAAAAACGTAAAAAACCAGTGGAACTTAATACACGCCCTCCACCACCATACCATTCACGTGTCAGAAAGAAGGACAATGACCTGGAATTCAAGAAGCTCGTTGACATGTTGAGCAAGTTAGAGATTAATATGCCGTTTGTTGAAGCTCTCAAGAGAATGCCAAAAGATTCTGAAATTCATGAAGGACATTCTTTCAAACAAACGAAGTATAGAAACTGGGGAAACAATTGGATTACCTGTGGAATGTAGTGCTATATGTCAAAACAAGTTACCACCGAAGTTAGAAGATCCCGGAAGTTTTACAATTCCCATTGGCATTGGAGATAATTGGACCGGGATAGCATTATATGATTTAGGCGCGAGTATCAATCTCATGCCAAGATCCCTGTTCGAGAAGCTTAACATAGGAGAGGTAGTACCCACATCTGTGGTATTACAAATGGCAGACCGCTCTCTCTCCCAACCAGTAGGTAAAATTGAAGATGTTTTAGTTAAAGCTGGTTCTTTTATTTTTCCTTGTGATTTTATTATTCTTGACTACGACGCGGATAAGAATGTCCCCATCATATTGGGTAGACCATTCTTAGCCACGGGGTGTACACTAATTGATGTTGAGAATGGTGAGTTGATCATGAGGGTACAAGACGAACATATACGATTCAATGTGTTTAAGGCTATGAAGTTACCGAATTCGAAAGATGAATGTTTCAAAATAGATGTCATCGGAAAAATTACACAAGAAGTCTTCAATGAAGCAAGCTTAGATAATGATCTTGACGAAGCCTTGACACTTGAATCACAAGAGGAACTCGAGATTCCCCCTGAAGAAGTTGCTACATTAGGATCAAATATACGAGAACTACTTCGAGAATCAGGTGACATTGAACCAATGAAACAACCATCCATAATATGTCCACCTGTTCTTGAAGAAAAACCGCTTCCAAATCATCTACTCTATGCATATTTAGGTACGAACAAAACTTTGCCTGTTATTATTTCCGCTAACCTTTCAGGTCCTCAAGAAGAGAAGCTACTTCATGTACTTCGCGCTAACAAAGAAGCAATCGGATGGACTATTGCCGACATCAAAGGAATTAGTCCTTCCGTTTGTAAACACAAAATCATTCTTGAAAACGAAGGTGGGCGATCTATAGAGGGACAAAGAAGGCTCATGCCAGCTATGAAAGAAGTGGTGAGGAAGGAGGTGATTAAGTTACTAGACGCAGGAATTATCTATCCTATAGCTAGCAGTGATTGGGTTAGTCCAGTGCAATGTGTTCCAAAGAAAGGAGGTATCACTACCATCCTTAATGATCAAGGTGAAGCCATACCATCAAGAACAGTTGTGGGGTGGCGAGTGTGCATGGATTACCGAAGACTCAACAAAGCTACAAAGAAAGATCACTTCCCGCTGCCATTCATTGATCAGATGCTAGATAAACTTGCAGGGAGAGAGTATTATTGTTTCCTTGACGGATATTCAGACTATAATCAGATTTGTGTGGATCCCCTTGATCAACACAAAACAACTTTTACTTGTCCGTTTGGTACCTTTGCTTATAGAAGAATGTCGTTTGGTTTATGTAATGCACCTGCCACGTTCCAGAGGTGCATGATGGTAATATTTTGGGACATGATTGATAAATACTTGGAGGTTTTTATGGATGATTTTTCGGTGTTTGGAGATAGTTTTGATGATTGTCTGAATAATCTTGAGAAAGTCCTTGTGAGATGTAAAGAAAAAGATCTTGTGCTTAATTGGGAAAAATGCCACTTCATGGTTCAAAAGGGAATTGTGTTGGGACATAAGGTTTCGAAGGCAGGGATGGAGGTTGATCGTGCTAATATTGAAGTTATCAAAACATTACCACCTCCAGTTTCTGTAAAAGGAGTGAGAAGTTTCTTGGGTCACGCAGGATTTTATCGAAGATTTATTATTGATTTCTCCAAGATCGCCAAACCGCTTTGTTCTTTACTCGAAAAGGATACTCCTTTTAATTTTACTGAAGAATGTCTTCAGGCGTTTTTTTACGATTAAGAAGAAACTGATCTCCAAACCTATTGTTATACCTCCTGATTGGAAAGCTCTTTTTGAAATTATGTGCGATGCTAGTGATCACGCTATGGGTGTGGTGTTGGGGCAGAGGAAAGACAAGATCTTTCACACGATTTATCATGCAAGTAAGACTTTCAACGCTGCCCAGATGAATTATACAGTGACGGAAAAAGATTTGTTGGCCGTGTGATGTCTCCTTAATTGTTCTTATTTTCGACCCTTAGGAGACATCATTTTTGGTGTTTATTTGATTAATTCGATAGACTTTTGGACTAAATATGCAATAATATGATTTTCCTCTTTTATTTCTAGCATTTTTAATTTATTAAGCTTTTGCGCGTAATATTGGTACTTTTAGTGAAAAGTTTACAGGTTTTGGATGTTAGCTAGGAGAGGAATCCGAGGAGAAAGTCAAAGATCATGATATGGAGTCAAGACTTGAAGATAAATCCCGAAGATATTATTTTTAGAGCTGAAAATCTGTTTTCCAGGCCATAGATTGCTGATTTCGAGGTACTTAAGAGATGATTTAGCCGCTGACCTTTGAAGAGAAAACATTTCTTATTGAGTTACGGAACTTTAGCAACTGGAAATAGGTCAATCGGAGTCATAACGAAGCGGAAAAAGCCGTTTTAGTGAAGGTGTATCAGCAGTTACGGGATTTTGGGCTTAGAAATTGGGCTTGGACATTTAATTAGTGTTTTATTCTTAGGTCCAAGCCCTAACTCGTTTTTACACTTATAAAAGGAGCCTTTGACTTCTATTTTGACAACAATTCACATTCTACAAGATTAAACACCAGAGAGAAGCAACAGAAGGAAAAAAAGAAGAAGCTGCAAGAGCTGGAGAGGGTCTATATCTCCATTCGCAGTCATTCCTATTCCGGAAATTAGGTTCTTTTATCATTAATTTTGTAAAACAATATGAATTCCCTTTCATTTAATTTAGTTTTGTTTTCAACTAATATGAGCTAAACATTTATTAGCGCTTGAGAATGCTATATGGGTAATTCCCAAATCTTATTGAATTTTATATGTTGAATCTGGGTTTCTGTTAAATTAAATTAGATTGTGTCTTTTACCCTTTTCGATAAATTGAGAATATTTACTGATTTTAGCGTCATGAACTAGGAACAGGTGTTTGCATCTAGGCTATTCCAATTAGTGGCAATTGGATCATCCTGACGGAGGGTTTAGATACAGAACCATTTATTCAATCTAGGATAGAAGCTATTGATTCTGACGAACTTAGCTAATTCTAGGGCCAATGAGGTAATAAAACTTAAACATCCAAAAGTGGATCATATTTACCCTGACGGGACTAGTGACACTCTTGGATCGCCTTATAGTCCACCGTGACGGGGGTATAAGGAATTTAGAATCCCAACCATCGTAATTGACCAATTTAACCCTTAAATAGCATAGGTTATGAAATAGGATTAGGATGACCCCTTGCGTTCTCAAGTGCTATCTTCTCGTACTTGCGTTTTACATCATTTTAATTGCGTCTTAGCTTTTACTTGCATTTTCCATTTAGTCTTTTAATCCTTAGCATTAATACAAAAACCAAACAAACATATTATCTTTATTTGCTTTCATAAGTGAAATCATTCATTAGTGGATAAGCATTGTAGTCAACCATCTCGTCCTTGGAACGAATCTGTTTTATCAACTATATTACTTGGGACAACCGTATACTTGCGGTTGTGGTTCGATTATTTATTGCATTATTTTTAGAACACACAAAGGACCACAGTGTTTTTGGCGCCGCTGCCGGGGACGGTAGCGTGTGACCACAGTGTTTATTCCTTTAGTGATAGTTGCATTTATTTTTATTTCAGTTTTACGCTTTTTGTTTGTTCATTTCTTTTCAGGTTCTTAGGTTTGGTGTATGCGAAGAAGGCTATTCAAGGATCTAGAGCCAACACCTCTGATCCTTAATAATCCAAAATCGTTGATCAGACTTGCTAACAAGAGAAGGAGAGAACAAGAAGCTTTAGAAGTAGAAGAGTTAGTTAACAGAATGGAGAACATCAATCTTCAGAATCAACAAAATAATGGACAAGGCCAGCTAGATGCAAATGGCCAACCTTTAGCGCCACCTGGCATTATTCCTCAAGTTCAACCACTAAATCCTAATCATCAAGTTCAGATAGTGATGAATCAAGATCAATGGTTTGTTAATGGTCCACCAGAAGCTCCATTTCGTGTTCCTGCTCTAGGAGTAGGTGCTCCAGATATTAATGTTCCAAGATTTCGTCCCGATCCGGGTATGTTAGCTCAATTCCAAAACTTTGGAAATTTTCGTGGTAGACTAGAAGAAGATCCTATCCGAGCCGTTCAGAAATTTAAGCAGATATGTGATTCTTACATCACACAAGGGGTTTCAAGAGAACAACTGTATTATGCAGCGTTTCGATTCTTTGTCATTGATAGAGCAAGTGAATGGCACGATACACAATATCCTACGAAGATAACAAACTGGGACCAATTAGAAACTGCTTTCTTTGACAGGTTTTACCCAAGTAACATGAGATTAGATGATCAACTCGAATTAACACATTTCCGTCAAGAGTATGATGAAACTTTGGGTAAGAGTTGGACAAGATTTCAGATGTGTTTACGAAGGGTTCCCGATCATGGCTTTACAGAACAACAACAACTAAAAATATTTTACAAAGGCCTTGATGGAACTTCGAGAGAGAAATTGGATTTGTTATGTGGTGCAGGTTTTCTTCAAGTTCAACCCGTTCACGCTAAAATAATTTTGGAAAGAACAGTCAAGAATGAAGTTGGGTGGACTTCGGTAAGAACACCGATTAAAGGAGTGAATAATGTTAATATCGAGGAAAATTTTGCTACGCTTGAGAATAAGATTCAGACTACTATAGAGCAACAGTTGAAACAGCTTACTTTAGCTGTAAAAGAAGGATTTTCGGGTAAGAAGGTAGCTGTGCAAGCTACACAAGAGTTTTATATGTGTTCGATTTTTAGGGTAGATGATAATGATGAGGAAAGTTGTCCGAATAATCAAGAGCCTGTGATGTTTGTGTCAATAGAGGTAACTTCAATTCGAGTGGTAATGGATATCAGCCTAACAGAAACCATCCTGGGTTTCAATACTCAAATCCGAATGGGGCAGCCAATCCTACATATGCGTATCAGCCGCGTCCCCAAGGTAACAATTACAATCCAAGACCACACAACAATTATCAAGGAGGACATAATCAGGGTAATTACGTACAAAGACAAGCTCCTCGGAATACTTACGATGAAACATTAAACCAAAAAGCCTTACCTGCCCATCCACAAGAAGGAGTAGTTACACTTCAGAAAACCGTTGAAAGTTTAGTTGCTCTTCAAACACAAGCTATGGAACGTCAACAAGCGTCTGAAGCAAATATGAAATTAATACAGAATCAAATGGAGCAATTTGCCAAATAGCTTAATCAGCGTCCACAAGGGCAACTCCCTAGTGACACAGAAAATCCGAGGCAACATGAAGATTGCAAAGCTGTTACATTAAGAAGTGGTAAGAACCTTCCTCCACCTCCTTTTCCTGTTATGAAAGAGAAAGAAGTTCCAAGAAAAGAGAAGGAAGTGGGTGAGAAAGAGAAAGAAAAAGATAGTGAGGTTGAAGAAATAGTGAGGCCAAGTAAGATTCCAAAGAAGAAAGATGATATTGTTAGTAATCGCCCTCCACCACCGTTTCCATCGCGAGTTCAGAAAAAGGGTGACTTGGCTGATTTTTCAAAATTCTTTAATCGAGTGAAGGGCCTAAGTATTAATATTCCGTTACTAGAGGCTATTCGAGATATTCCTAAGTATACGAAGTTCTTGAAAAGGGCCCTCACTAATAAAAGGCCTTATTGTGATAATGAGATGATTGGTCTTCCTGAAGAGTGTAGTGCGATTTGTCAAAGTAAATTACCTCCAAAGTTAGTTGATCTGGGGAGTTTCACGATTCCGATATAGATTGGAGAAGAATGGAAAGGAAAAGCACTATGCGATTTGGGTGCGAGCATCAATTTGATGCCCAAATCAATCTTTGATAAGCTAAAAATTGGAGAAGCAAGACCCACTTCTATGGTCTTGGAAATGGCGGACAGGTCTCTTGCACATCCTGAAGGCCGAATTGAAGATGTCCTCGTTAAGGCAAGTGCACTTATATTTCCCGTTGATTTTGTAATACTTGAATACGACGCGGATAGAAATGTCCCCATTATTTTGGGTAGACCATTTCTAGCCACGGGGCGTACTTTGATTGATGTGGAGAATGGCGAATTAACGATGAGGATACAAGACGAGGAAGTCAAATTCAATGTATTTCGAGCTATGAAATTCCCAGATTCTTAGGAAGATTGCTTCATAATGGATGTAGTTGAGCAGGCATCGCAAGAGGTATTTAATTTCTTAAATTTTGATGATATCTTGCAGGCCGCTTTGACATTAGAGTCACCTGAGATGATGGAAGAGCTTGCTGAAACAGTGGCAGCTCTAAATTCTGAAAATCCAAAGTATAGTCGTCTTGCCTATGAACCTGTGAGAGAACCATGGGAGATTATTCCTAAAAAGAAACCTTCAGTTGAATCTCCTCCGGAATTGGAAGAAAAACCGTTACCAGCACACTTGAGGTATGCGTATTTAGGTACTAATGAAACTCTACCTGTTATTGTTTCAGCTAATTTAACAGGTTCTCAAGAAGATAAACTGTTGCGTGTGTTAAGAGCCAACAAAGAAGCAATAGGTTGGACAATTGCTGACATCAAAGGTATTAGTCCATCCTATTGTCAACACAAAATTATACTTGAAGATGATAACGCACGCTCAGTTGAAGGTCAAGGAAGATTAATGCCCGTTATGAAGGATGTAGTGAAGAAAGAGGTGATCAAGCTTTTAGATGCGGGGATTATTTATCCCATTTCAAGTAGTGAATGGGTGAGTCCTGTTCAGTGTGTACCAAAGAAAGGAGGAATGACAACAGTTCTTAATGATAAAAATGAAGCGATTCCTTCAAGAACGGTAGTTGGATGGAGAGTTTGCATGGATTACAAAAAGCTGAACAAGGCCACCAGAAAAGATCATTTTCCTTTGCCCTTCATTGATCAAATGTTAGATAAATTAGCCGGAAGAGAGTACTATTGCTTCTTGGATGGTTATTCTGGGTATAATCAAATTTACGTGGCTCCGGAAGATCAACATAAAACAACATTTACATGCCCCTTTGGTACTTTTGCATATCGCAGAATGCCATTTGGGTTGTGTAATGCTCCTGCTAACTTTCAAAGATGTATGATGGTGATGTCTCCTTAAATGTTCTTATTTTCGACCCTTAGGAGACATCATTTTTGGTGTTTATTTAATCATTTCGATAGACTTTTGGACTAAATATGCAATAATATGATTTTCCTCTTTTAATTCTAGCATTTTTGATTTATTAAGCTTTTGCGCGTAATATTGGTATTTTTAGTGAGTATTTTACAGGTTTTAGATGTTAGCTAAAAGAGGAATCCGAGGAGAAAGTCAAAGATCAAAAGATAGAGTCAAGACTTGAAAAGAAATCCCGAAGATATTATTTTTAGAGCTGAAAATCCATTTTCCAGGCCATAGATTGCTGATTTCGAGGTGCTTAAGCGATGATCTAGCTGTTGACCTTTGAAGAGAAATCATTTCTTATCGAATTACGGAACTTTAGCAACTGGAATGAGGTCAATCGGAGTTGTAACGCATCGGGAAAAGCTGTTTTAGTGAAGGTATATCAGCAGTTACGGGATTTTGGGCTAAGTTAGTGGACTTGGGCCTTTTATATTTCATTTAATTAAAAGCCTAGGTCCAAGTCCGAATTTCCACCTATAAAATCAGCCCTTGACTTCTATTTTACACACAATTCACATTCTGCAAGATTAAAAACACCAGAGAGAAGCAACTGAAGGAAGGAGAAGAAGCTACAAGAGCTGGAGAGGGTCTATATCTCCGTTCGTAGTCATTCCGATTCCGTAAATTAGGTTCTTTTATCTTTTTAATTCTGTAAACAATATGAATTCCTTTATTTTTAATTTCGTATTTCATTTTAATATGAGCTAAGTTTTATTTAGTGCTTGAGAACAAACAATGGGTGAATCCCAATTCTTATTAATTAACGAATGTTGAATTTGGGTTTTTATTGAATTAAACTAAATTAGGGCTTTTACTCTTTTCGATAAATTATGAATATTTACTGTTTTTAGTGTCATGAACTAGGAACAGGTAATAGTATTTAGGCTATTCCAATTAGTGGCAATTGGATCATCCTGACGGAGGGTTTAAATACGGAACTATTTATTCAATCTAGGATAGAAGTTAATGATTCTGACGAGCTTAGCTAATCCTAGGGCCAATGAGGTAATAACACTTAATCATCCAACGGTGGATCATATTTACCCTGACGGGACTAGTGACACTTTAGGATCGCCTTATAGTCCACCCTGACGGGGGTATAAGGAATTTAGAATCCCGACCATTGTAATTGACTAATTTAACCCTTAAACAACCTAAGTTAAGAAATAGGATAGGGAGGATCCTTGCGTTCTCAAGTGCTACTTCTCATATTGCGTTTTACATCATTTTACTTGCGTCTTAGCTTTTACTTTCAATTTAATATTTGTCTTTCATTCATTAGTCTTATAACAAAAACCAAACAAACATATTATTGTCTTTTATTTTCATAAGTGCATCAATCACTATTTGCTAGACATTGTGATCAACCATTCCGTCCTTGGAACGAATCTGTATTATCAGAAATACTACTTGGGACAACCGTACACTTGCGGTTGTGGTTCGATTATTTATTGCATTTATTTAGAACACACAAAGGACCACCAAGTTTTTGGCGCCGCTGCCGGGGACGGTAGCGTGTGACCACGGTGTTTATCCTTTAGTGATAAGTGCATTTTATTTTATTTTATCAGTTTTACGCTTTTTGTTTAGTTTCTTTTCAGGTTTTTAGGTTTGGTGTATGCGAAGAAGGCTATTCAAGGATCTAGAGCCAACACCTCCGATCCTTAGTAATCCAGAATCGTTGATCAGACTTGCTAACAAGAGAAGAAGAGAACGAGAAGCTTTAGAGGTAGAAGAGTTAAGTAACAGAATGGAAGAAATCAATCTTCAAGATAATCCACAAGGTCAACTAGGCGCAAATGGCCAACCTTTGGCTCCAGGCGCTATTCCTCCAATTCCACAACCACTGAATCCAAATCCTCAAGTTTAGATAGTGATGAATCAAGATCCGTGGTTTACTAATGGTCCTCCAGAAGTTCCATTCCGTGCTCCAGCTATAGGAGTAGGTGCTCCAGATATTAATGTTCCGCGTTTTCGTCCAGATTCGGGTATGTTAGCTCAGTTTCAGAATTTTGGTAATTTTCGTGGTAGACCAGCAGAAGATCCTCTCAGGGCAGTACAGAAATTCAAACAGATATGTGATTCTTACATCACACAAGGGGTCTCAAGGGAACAGATGTATTTTGCTTCTTTTAAGTTCTTTGTTACTGAGGGAGCAAGTGAATGGCACGATACGCAAGATCCTACGAAGATCACCAATTGGGACCAATTAGAAATTGCGTTCTTTGACAGGTATTACCCAAGTAACATGAGGTTAGATGCTGAATTAGAATTGACACATTTCCGTCAAGAATATGAAGAAACTTTGGGTAAGAGTTGGACAAGATTTCAGATGTGTTTACGTAGAGTTCCCAATCATGGGTATTCAGAACAACAACAGCTTAAGATCTTTTATAGAGGCCTTGATGGAAAGTCAAGAGAGAAGTTGGATACGCTATGTGGTGCAGGTTTTCTTCAAGTTCAACCCGCTCATGCTAAAATTATCTTAGAGAGAACAGTCAAGAATGAAGTTGGGTGGAATTCAGTAAGAACACCGGTTAAGGGAGTGAATAATGTTGATATGGAAGAGAAATTTGCTACGTTTGAGAACAAGATTCAGAGTACTATTGAGCAACAATTGAAGCAGCTTACTTTAGCTGTAAAAGAAGGATTTTCGGGTAAGAAGGTAGCTGTGCATGCTGCACAAGAGGTTTATATGTGTTCGATTTGTCAGGTAGATGATCACGATGAGGAAAATTGTCCGAACAACCAAGAATCCGTGATGTTCATGTCCAATAGAGGTAACTTCAATTCAAGTGGTAATGGATATCAGCCTAACAGAAACCATCCTGGGTTTCAATACTCAAATCCTAATGGGGCAGCCAATCCTACCTATGCGTATCAGCCGCGTCCCCAAGGTAACAACTATAATCCAAGATCACATAACAATTATCAAGGAGGACAGAATCAGGGAAATTATGTACAAAGGCAAGCTCCTCAGAATACATACGATGAAACTTTAAACCAAAAAGCCTTACCTGCCCATCCACAAGAAGGAGTAGTTACCCTTCAGAAAACCGTTGAAAATTTGATTGCTCTTCAAACACAAGCCTTAGAACGTCAGAACGCAGCTGAAGCGAATATGAAGATTTTCCAGAATCAGCTAAGCCAAATTAATAAACAGCTGAATCAGCGCCCCCAAGGGCAACTTCCTAGCGATACTGAGAATCCGAAGCAACGCGAAGATTGTAATGCTGTTACATTGAGAAGTGGTAAGAATCTTCCTCCCACTCCTTTTCCCATTATGAAAGAGAAAGAAGTACCAAGAAAAGAAAAGGAAGTGGTGGAGAAAGAGAAAGAAAATGAGAAATATAGTGAGGTTGAAGAAATAGTGAGACCAAGAGAAGTTCCGAAAAAGAAAGACGATATGGTGATTAATCGCCCTCCACCACCGTTTCCATCGCGAGTTCAGAAAAAGGGTGATTTGGGTGATTTTCAGAAATTCTTTAATAGAGTGAAGGGTTTAAGTATTAATATTCCGTTACTTGAGGCAATTCGAGATATTCCGAAGTATACGAAGTTTTTGAAGAGGGCCCTCACTAACAAAAGGCCCTATTGTGATAACGAGATGATTGGTCTTCCAGAAGAGTGTAGCGCGATTTGTCAAAGTAAATTACCTCCGAAGTTAGTAGATCCAGGGAGTTTCACGATTCCTATATCAATTGGAGAGGAATGGAAAGGAAAGGCGCTATGTGACTTGGGAGCTAGCATCAATTTGATGCCCAAGTCGATCTTTGACAAGCTAAAAATTGGAAACGCAAGACCCACTTCTATGGTCTTGCAAATGGCGGACAGATCTCTTGCTCATCCTGAAGGCCGCATTGAGGATGTCCTTGTTAAGGCAGGTACACTTATATTTCCTGTTGATTTCGTAATCCTTGAATACAATGCAGATAGAAATGTCCCCATTATTTTGGGTAGACCATTCCTAGCTACAGGGAGAACATTGATCGATGTAGAGAATGGCGAATTAACAATGAGGATACAAGATGAGGAAGTGAAATTCAATGTATTTCGAGCTATGAAATTCCCAGATTCTCAGGAAGATTGCTTCAGGATGGATGTAGTAGAGCAAGCATCGCAAGAGGTATTTAATTGTTTAAATTTTGATGATATCTTGCAGGCTGCTTTAACATTAGATTCACCTGAGATGATGGAAGAGCTTACTGAAACAATAGCAGCTCTAAATTCTGAAAATCCGAAGTATAGGCGTCTTGCCTATGAACCTGTGAGAGAACCGGGGGAGATTGTTCCTAAAAAGAAGCCTTCAATCGAATCTCCTCCGGAATTGGAAGAAAAACCATTGCCAGCACACTTGAGGTATGCGTATTTAGGTACTAATGAAACTCTACCTGTTATTGTTTCAGCTAATTTAACAGGTCCTCAAGAAGATAAACTGTTGCGTGTGTTAAGAGCAAACAAAGAAGCAATAGGTTGGACAATTGCTGACATCAAAGGCATTAGTCCATCCTATTGTCAACACAAAATCATACTTGAAGATGCTAACGCACGCTCAGTTGAAGGTCAAAGAAGATTAATGCCCGCTATGAAGGATGTGGTAAAGAAAGAGGTGATCAAGCTTTTAGATGCGGGGATTATTTATCCCATTTCGAGTAGTGAATGGGTGAGTCCGGTTCAGTGTGTACCGAAGAAGGGAGGAATGACAACAGTTCTTAATGATAAAAATGAAGCGATTCCTTCAAGAACGGTAGTTGGATGGAGAGTTTGCATGGATTATAGAAAGCTGAACAAGGCCACCAGAAAAGATCATTTCCCTTTGCCCTTCATAGATCAGATGTTAGACAAATTAGCCGGAAGAGAGTACTATTGCTTCTTGGATGGTTATTCTGGGTATAATCAAATTTACGTGGCTCCAGAAGATCAACATAAAACAACATTTACATGCCCCTTTGGTACTTTTGCATATCGTAGAATGCCATTTGGGTTGTGTAATGCTCCTGCTACCTTTCAAAGATGCATGATGGCCATCTTCTGGGATATGATCGATAACTTTCTTGAAGTGTTTATGGATGATTTCTCTGTATTTGGTGATGATTTTGATAAATGTTTAGACAATTTAGAGAAAGTGTTAATCAGATGCAAAGAAACAGATTTGGTGTTAAACTGGGAGAAATGTCATTTCATGGTTCGCGAAGGTATTGTTCTGGGTCACAAAGTTTCAAGTGTTGGATTGGAAGTCGATAGAGCGAAGATTGAGGTAATTAAAACTCTTCCCCCTCCTGTTTCTGTTAAAGGGGTAAGAAGTTTTCTAGGCCATGCTGGCTTTTATAGGCGATTTATCAAAGATTTTTCTAAGATTGCGAAACCGTTATGCAACTTACTTGAAAAGGATTCCAAATTCCTTTTTGATGAAGCTTGTTTAGCGGCTTTCAAAACAATCAAGGAAAAACTTATTTCTGCTCCTATAGTAGTGCCTCCAGATTGGAATTTACCGTTTGAGGTTATGTGTGATGCGAGTGATTTATGTATGGGAGCTGTATTAGGACAAAGAAAAGAGAAAGTTTTTCATTCGATTTATTATGCTAGTAAAACTTTTAATGGTGCTCAGATCAATTATACAGTTACAGAAAAGGAGTTGCTAGCGGTTGTGTATTCATTCGATAAATTTCGCTCTTATCTTCTTGGAGCGAAAGTTATTGTCTATACAGATCATTCAGCGATTCGATATCTTATGGAGAAGAAGGATGCTAAACCAAGGTTAATCAGATGGGTTTTATTGCTTCAAGAGTTTAATTTAGAGATCAAGGATAGAAAAGGGTGCGAGAATCAGGTTGCAGATCATCTATCGAGGTTAGAAGGTTCAGAGTTGAATAATGGTACTGAAGCAGTTAGAGAAGATTTTCCGGATGAGAATTTATTCGTTGTCCGTGATTATGAAGCTCCTTGGTATGCGGATATTGCAAATTTAGTGGTGAGTGGTTCCTTTCCCGAAGGTTCAACTTATCAAGAGCGAAAAAGATTAGCTCACCGTGCAAGACAGTTCTTTTGGGAGGATCCTTTCCTCTACAAAGTGTGTGTTGATCAGATGGTAAGAAGATGTGTAGCCAGGGAAGAAATTGAGGCGAATATAGCTGGGTGTCATGATTCACCTTACGGTGGACATTTCAAAGGAGATCGAACTGCTGCTAAGGTATTACAATCTGGTTTCTATTGGCCTTCTATTATAAAAGATTGTCATGAATATACTAAAAGATGTAATAGATGCCAATTTACCGGAAACATATCCAAGAGGGATGAGATGCCACGTAATAATGTATTAGAAGTTGAAATATTTGATGTTTGGGGTATAGATTTTATGGGTCCGTTCGTTCCTTCAAATGGTAACCTCTACATCTTATTAGCTGTTGATTACGTGTCTAAGTGGGTAGAAGCAGTGGCTTTACCTACCAATGATTCTAGAGTGGTGATTAAGTTCTTAAAATCACATATTTTCACTAGACATGGAACTCCAAGGGTGATTATTAGCGATGGAGGTACTCATTTCGTTAATAAGTATTTGAAGACTGTTCTAGAGAAATATGGAGTCAGACATCGTGTGTCTACCGCTTATCATCCACAAGCCAATGGTCAAGCCGAAGTATCAAATCGTGAGGTAAAATCTATTTTAGAGAAAACCGTTGGTCCTACAAGAAAAGATTGGTCTATGAAATTAGATGATGCACTTTGGGCATATCGAACTGCTTTCAAAACCCCAGTAGGTGCTTCTCCGTATCGAATGGTTTATGGTAAGGCTTGTCACTTACCTCTTGAACTTGAAATGGGTGCCTATTGGGCTATTGCAAATTTAAATTTAGATCCTACGCTAGCGGGTGAGAATCGAATGATGAAACTTAATGAGCCTGATGAATTTAGATTACATGCTTATGAAAATGCTAAGCTTTATAAAGAAAATACTAAAAGATGGCATGATAATCGAATTCGAGAGAAGAACTTTGTAGTGGGACAAAGAGTGTTGAAATATAATTCGAAGTTTAGTAATTATCCGGGGAAATTAAGATCGAAGTGGTCGGGTCCTTACATTGTAACCAAGGTTACACCTCATGGAGCTATAGAGATAGAACATCCACTTGAGAACCGTACATTCATGGTGAACGGTCATCGTTTAAAAATTTATCATGGAGGTGAAGACACCGACCGTGCAAACGACCCACATCCCAGAGAGGTCATGTACCTCCTCGAAGCTCCTTA
The DNA here is from genome assembly GCA_029959085.1 of Nemophila menziesii. Classification (NCBI taxonomy): domain Eukaryota; kingdom Viridiplantae; phylum Streptophyta; class Magnoliopsida; order Boraginales; family Hydrophyllaceae; genus Nemophila; species Nemophila menziesii. The sequence continues at coordinate 58,428,972 of JARWIR010000005.1, read as the reverse complement.
GAAGCACGAGGTAACCCGTCGAGCTTAACGACGTTAAACAAAAGCCAATTCCTTGTATATTAGTTTAAGTATTTCAATTTCCGTAGTGTAAATTAGTTAAAGTTTTCGTTGATTTTAGTTTTAAATTTTAAGAAATGAGGAAGGGTGTTTGTTTTTGATGCTTTCAGGGGTATAATGGTCATGAGTTTGGGGTCAAACGATGGGAAAAACGAAAAAAAATTGAAGTCCACAGCAGGTTTGACCGGCTAGCCGGCGAGCTAGCCGGCATACCGGCCAAACGAGCAGATAGACCCCAACTCCCTGACCACTGCGTCAGCGACAACGCAGCAATGCTGCGTCTTCATTCGCGCTAGCGAGAAAGCACCGGCATGCCGGTCAACTGACCGGCTAGCCGGCCAACGAGGAAGAATGTTCTGGTCCTTGCGTCAGCGACGACGCAAGGTTGCTGCGTCACCAAATGCGCCATCGAGATTTCACAGGCATGCCGGCGAATCCGCCGGCTAGCCGGTCAAGGATTTCAAATTCCCTGACCATTGCGTCAGCGACGACGCAATATACTTGAGTTTTGAGGTAAAAAAAAAAAAAGTCAAATTTAGTAATTTTTTCCGCCGCCCTCTCGCCCGGCATGCCGGCGAATCCGCCGGCTAGCCGGCCAGCTGTTGCGAGAGGCGGTTTTGACTTCATTAAACCTAGTTTTTTTTGCCTCTTTTCCAAGCCAAACCTTATAATCCGAATTCTTGCCTCCACCTACTCCGAAAATCATCAACAAACAGCTATAAAATCATCAAATCAAGCCTTCTATCATCACAAAAACACAAAATCAACTCATAGCTTCTCCAAAACATCATCAAATTTCACCTTTTCTCCAAGAATTTCCTCTTCACAACCTTGAAATTAAACCCAATTCTTTCCAAATCTCTCTCTAATAACCTTAACCCATCTCATATTCCACCTAATCCTTCAAGTTTTAAACCTCAAAACATCAAATTTCAAAGCTTTTCTCTAGCTTTTTCTCTATTTGAAGTTTTGAGTTTGGGGTGAAAAGAGATGACTAACAGAACCGATTCCATGTGTAACTATCGAAGAAACTTACCAAGAAACAGGAACACTGTTGGAGCTAGCCCAGACCAAGCAATTGAAATTCCGGATTCAAGATCCAAAAAGACTGTCCAAAACCCAATTGCTCCGAAAAGAAAAGAAAATCCGAGTAAGGCTAATCCGAAAAAGAGTAGGTTAATTGATGAGAGTGATGAAGAAAGTGAGGAAGAAATTGAAGAAGAGATTGAAGAAACTGAACAAGAAGTTCCCGAAGAACCAATGCAACAACCGAAAGCTCCGCGTAGGAAAGCTTGGGCTCAAAAGCCTAAGAGAGTCTTCGTTCCTTGGGATACTCAGGTTCGTGATCGAATTGAATTTTTGAAGTTTGGTGAGGAGATGAATCTTCCTAAAGGTATTATGACTAGTGCTTATAAAGATTATGGTGTTACTTGTGATAAATTGGGTTGGAAAGAATTGAGAGAAAGGAAGCTTGAGTATATTCCTACCTTGGTGCGAGATTTTTATGAAGGAATCGCCTTCTCAAAAGAAGCTGTCATTATTCGCAAAAAGGTAGTTCCTTTCTCCGTTGCGCTTATTCGTAAATCATTAAAATTACCCGAGTTTTCCGGAATATGTCCGTTTCAAGATTCTCTTAAAGAGCCTTCGTTTGATTATGAATCCCTTTGGGGGAAAGTGCTTGTTGATGGGGCCCGCCCAATTCCCGAAGGTGAGAGATATCCTGGACAGATGTACAGTAGTAACTTGCTACCATGTGCTAAGATTTGGTCACGTTTCATAATCCCTACCTTCTTCGGAGTTAAACACATATCGGAAGTGAAGAAGGAGCATCTTTTGTTCATTAAATGTATTATTGAGGAGAAACCCATGGATGTTGCTCGGGTGATATATGATACCATCATGGAATTTGCTAGAATTCCTACTTCACAACAAAATCTCAAATTTCCTTGTACTGTCACTACTTTGTGTTTATACGCAAAGGTTCCGCGTAAAGACGCAGAGATTGATCGTGTTGTAGTGTGTGAGAATATGGGTTTAACTTTGGTCAAGAATATTCATGATGAGGTGGTGAAAGCAACAAGAAATCCTAGAGCTCCTCCAAAGAAGAAGATGCATACAACTGATGAGTTGGAAGCTAAAGTGAAGGTGTTAGAAGAGAACCAAGTGAAGATGATTGCGTCTTTAGGAAACGTTACAAAAGAATTAGAACTTCTCCGAAACATGTTATTGGGGGTGAGCACAATTCAACACGCCACCTATGGTATTCTTACACAGGAGAAAGTTCATGGACGCAATACCGATAACCAACCTCGAGCTGGTTAAGATACGTTTTCTATCCCTTTCGCGTTTTAGTTAGTTTAGTTTATTTTTATTGCGTTGAGTCTTTTCGAGTCGTGGGGACACGACTCATTTTTGAGTTTGGGGTGGGGTTCGTTGCCTCATCCCAGTTTTTATGTGTTATATGTTTTATTTGCTTTCAATAAAAATAATTTTCGGAGTTGCGTTTGACTATAGAAGATTTTAAATGTCCCTTTAAGCATACTTTTGATGAATCAATGATAGTAAATAGTGGACTTTAGGGATTGACATAGAACGCACTTACAATTGCATGCGAACGTAGGTAATTGATAGGAAAAATTAATGAACAATGCAAATGAAGTAAGCTTGTACTTAAGGAATATGTTTGGTGTGTAGAACGTGAAATCTTAATTAGTAGAGAACCCACCTAGATATGAACTAAAGACAAGCTATGTACTTAGGAAAATGATAGGGGCAGTTCTTTGTTAGCCATTTGAAACCTTTAGCTTGCTATCCCTAATATTATAATTTTATCCGTCTTAGCCCAATTTTGAGCCTTAAGCCTTTCTTTTGTAGCCACGATATAAGCCCATTATCCTTTAGATTATTAGGCATGACCAAATAACCCGCACTTGAATCACAACCCTGAGACTTGTCTCGAGCTTGAGTTTGGGGTGGAGGGTCCACATTTAGGGAATTTACATTGGGAAGGGATTATATGTGTTTATATTGAGGCACAGAAATGAAGATGATATATTATTGTAACCCTTTGCCGAAAGTTGAAAAAGAAAAAGAAAAAAAAAAGAGAAAAAGAAAGAAAAAAATATAAGAGACATGACTTTTCACATCAAAATGATAGTCATGGGTATCTTGTACAAAAAATAATAAAAAAAAAAAAATGATGAATAAATCGGCAAAGTGGAATATTTTTGGAAATCATCTTAATTTATTTGGGTAGACAATGGGGACGCAACTTTAGCGCGTCAAATGGGTGAGTGAGGACATTTTTGAGCGTAACTCAAGCTCGAGGACATGTGGATGGTAAGTGAGGAGAGAGCCAAAAGCTCACTTCAAAATTTACCAAATATATATCCATACCGTCCTTAAGCCAATATTAAAACCATAAAGACCTCTTGATTCTTAAATACATAGTGAATTTATACTTCTGTTGATAGGGAATATTTAGGTGGAACATTCAAAGCGATTCATGATTAATGACCACCCTATAGCCATCATACAGATATAAGTACAAGTGTAACCTTCAAGCATTGCAACTTTAATTTTACGATTGAGATTATTTATGTTTGATTTTGCATGATTAGTGTATGTATATGTTAGTTCTTAAAGTTTTGCTATATGAGATTTATCTTAAGAATTGCTTTAGGTTTATTTGCTAAGCTTCTATTTGTTCTTGCGTTTACTTCCACCCCTTGTTTTGTTTTGTTTTGCTTTGTCGGGACGACAAAGGTTTGAGTTGGGGGTCTTGATGTCTCCTTAAATGTTCTTATTTTCGACCCTTAGGAGACATCATTTTTTGTGTTTATTTAATCATTTCGATAGACTTTTGGACTAAATATGCAATAATATGATTTTCCTCTTTTAATTCTAGCATTTTTGATTTATTAAGCTTTTGCGTGTAATATTGGTATTTTTAGTGAGTATTTTACAGGTTTTAGATGTTAGCTAAAAGAGGAATCCGAGGAGAAAGTCAAAGATCAAAAGATAGAGTCAAGACTTGAAAAGAAATCCCGAAGATATTATTTTTAGAGCTGAAAATCCATTTTCCAGGCCATAGATTGCTGATTTCGAGGTGCTTAAGCGATGATCTAGCTGTTGACCTTTGAAGAGAAATCATTCCTTATCGAATTACGGAACTTTAGCAACTGGAATGAGGTCAATCGGAGTTGTAACGCATCGGGAAAAACTGTTTTAGTGAAGGTATATCAGCAGTTACGGGATTTTGGGCTAAGTTAGTGGACTTGGGCCTTTTATATTTCATTTAATTAAAAGCCTAGGTCCAAGTCCGAATTTCCACCTATAAAATCAGCCCTTGACTTCTATTTTACACACAATTCACATTCTGCAAGATTAAAAACACCAGAGAGAAGCAACTGAAGGAAGGAGAAGAAGCTACAAGAGCTGGAGAGGGTCTATATCTCCGTTCGTAGTCATTCCGATTCCGGAAATTAGGTTCTTTTATCTTTTTAATTCTGTAAACAATATGAATTCCTTTATTTTTAATTTCGTATTTCATTTTAATATGAGCTAAGTTTTATTTAGTGCTTGAGAACAAACAATGGGTGAATCCCAATTCTTATTAATTAACGAATGTTGAATTTGGGTTTTTATTGAATTAAACTAAATTAGGGCTTTTACTCTTTTCGATAAATTATGAATATTTACTGTTTTTAGCGTCATGAACTAGGAACAGGTAATAGTATTTAGGCTATTCCAATTAGTGGCAATTGGATCATCCTGACGGAGGGTTTAAATACGAAACTATTTATTCAATCTAGGATAGAAGTTAATGATTCTGACGAGCTTAGCTAATCCTAGGGCCAATGAGGTAATAACACTTAATCATCCAACGGTGGATCATATTTACCCTGACGGGACTAGTGACACTTTAGGATCGCCTTATAGTCCACCCTGACGGGGGTATAAGGAATTTAGAATCCCGACCATTGTAATTGACTAATTTAACCCTTAAACAACCTAAGTTAAGAAATAGGATAGGGAGGATCCTTGCGTTCTCAAGTGCTACTTCTCATATTGCGTTTTACATCATTTTACTTGCGTCTTAGCTTTTACTTGCAATTTAATAGTTGTCTTTCATTCATTAGTCTTATAACAAAAACCAAACAAACATATTATTGTCTTTTATTTTCATAAGTGCATCAATCACTATTTGCTAGACATTGTGATCAACCATTCCGTCCTTGGAACGAATCTGTATTATCAGAAATACTACTTGGGACAACCGTACACTTGCGGTTGTGGTTCGATTATTTATTGCATTTATTTAGAACACACAAAGGACCACCAGATGGCTATCTTCTGGGATATGATCGATAACTTTCTTGAAGTGTTTATGGATGATTTCTCTGCATTTGGTGATGATTTTGATAAATGCTTAGATAATTTGGAGAAAGTGTTAATCAGATGCAAAGAAGCAGATTTGGTTTTAAACTGGGAGAAGTGTCATTTCATGGTTCGAGAAGGTATTGTTCTGGGTCACAAGGTTTCGAGTGCTGGATTGGAAGTCGATAGAGCGAAGATAGAGGTAATTAAAACTCTTCCCCCTCCTGTTTCTGTTAAAGGGGTAAGAAGTTTTCTTGGCCATGCTGGTTTTTATAGGCGATTTATCAAAGACTTTTCTAAGATTGCTAAATCGTTATGCAACTTACTCGAAAAGAATTCCAAATTCATTTTTGATGAAGCTTGTTTAGCGGCCTTCAAAGCAATCAAAGAAAAGCTTATTTCTGCTCCTATAGTATTACCTCCAGATTGGAATTTACCGTTTGAGGTTATGTGTGATGCGAGTGATTTGTGTATGGGAGCTGTATTAGGACAAAGAAAAGAGAAAGTTTTTCATTCGATTTATTATGCTAGTAAAACTTTTAATGGAGCTCAAGTAAATTATACAGTTACAGAAAAAGAGTTGCTAGCGGTTGTGTATTCATTCGATAAATTTCGCTCTTATCTTCTCGGAGCGAAAGTTATTGTTTATACAGATCATTCAGCGATTCGATATCTTATGGAGAAGAAGGATGCTAAACCGAGGTTAATCAGATGGGTTTTATTGCTTCAAGAGTTTGATTTAGAGATCAAGGATAGAAAAGGGTGTGAGAATCAGGTTGCAGATCATCTATCGAGGTTAGAAGGTTCAGAGTTGAATAGTGGTACTGAAGCAGTTAGAGAAGAATTTCCTGATGAGAGTTTATTCGTTGTTCGTGATTATGAAGCTCCTTGGTATGCAGATATTGCAAATTTAGTGGTAAGTGGTTCCTTTCCTGAAGGTTCAACTTATCAAGAAAGAAAAATATTAGCTCACCGTGAAAGACAATTCTCTTGGGAGGATCCTTTCCTCTACAAAGTGTGTGCTGATCAATGGTAAGAAGATGTGTAGCCAAGGAAGAAATTGAGGCGATTATAGCTGGGTGTCACGATTCACCTTATGGTGGACATTTCAAAGGAGATCGAACTGCTGCTAAGGTATTACAATCTGGTTTCTATTGGCCTTGTATTATAAAAGATTGTCATGAATATACGAAAAGATGTGAGAGATGTCAATTTACCGGAAACATATCCAAGAGGGATGAGATGCCACGTAATAATGTGTTAGAAGTTGAAATATTCGATGTTTGGGGTATAGATTTCATGGGTCCTTTCGTTCCTTCAAATGGTAACCTCTACATCTTATTAGCTGTTGATTACGTGTCTAAATGGGTAGAAGCTGTAGCTTTACCAACAAATGATTCACGAGTGGTGATTAAGTTCTTGAAATCGCATATTTTCACTAGACATGGCACTCCGAGGGTAATTATTAGCGATGGAGGTACTCATTTCGTTAATAAGTATTTGAAGACAGACTTAGAGAAATATGGAGTAAGACATCGTGTCTCTACTGCTTATCATCCACAAGCCAATGGTCAAGCTGAAGTCTCAAATCGTGAGGTAAAATCTATCTTAGAGAAAACCGTCGGTCCTACTAGAAAAGATTGGTCTATGAAATTAGATGATGCACTATGGGCCTATCGTACTGCTTTCAAAACTCCAGTAGGTGCTTCTCCGTATCGAATGGTATATGGTAAGGCTTGTCACTTACCTCTTGAGCTTGAGATGGGGGCATATTGGGCTATTGCGAAGTTAAACTTAGATCCTACTCTAGCTGGTCAGAATCGAATGATGAAACTTAATGAGCTTGATGAATTTCGATTACATACTTATGAAAATGCTAAACTTTACAAAGAAAATACCAAGAGATGGCATGATAATCGGATTCGAGAGAAGAACTTTGTAGTGGGACAAAGAGTGTTGAAATATAATTCAAAATTCAGTAATTATCCGGGGAAATTAAGATCAAAGTGGTCAAGACCTTACATTGTGACCAAGGTTACACCTCATGGAGCTATAGAGATAGAGCATCCACTTGAAAACCGTACATTCATGGTGAACGGTCATCGCTTAAAGATATATCATGGAGGTGAAGATACCGATCATGCAAAAGACCCACATCCCGGAGAGGTCATGTACCTCCTCGAAGCTCCTTAGAAGCACGAGGTAACCCGTCGAGCTTAACGACGTTAAAAAAAAGCCAATTTCTTGTATATTAGTTTAAGTATTTCAATTTCCATAGTGTAAATTAGATAAATTTTTCGTTGCATTTAGTGTTTATTTTTAAGAAATGAGGAAGGGTGTTTGTTTTTAATGATTTCAGGGGTATAATGGTCATGAGCTTGGGGTCAAATCGATGAGAAAACGAAAAAAATTTGGAGTCCATAGCAGGTTTGACCGGCTAGCCGGCGAGCTGGCCGGCATACCGGCCAAAAGAGCTGAAGGACCCCAACTCTCTGACCACTGCGTCAGCAATGACGCAGCATTGCTGCGTCAAGATTTGCGCCAGCGAGAATCCGCCGGCATGCCGGTCAGCTGACCGGCTAGCCGGACAAGGAAGGTAAAGGTTCTGGTCCTTGCGTCAGCAATGACGCAAGGTTGCTGCGTCTCGAAATGCGCGATCGACATGCCACCGGCATGCCGGCGAATCCGCCGGCTAGCTGGCCAAGGAGAACGAAGTCTCTGATCACTGCGTCAGCAATGACGCAAGGCGCTTGCGTCTGAGGTAAAAAAAATCGAATTTAGTAATTTTTTTCCGCCACCCTCGCGACCGGCATGCCGGCGCATCCGCCGGCTAGCCGGTGAACTGTTGCGAGAGGCGGTTTTGAGCTTATTAAACCTAGTTTTTTGCCTCCTTTACCAACCTTATATTCCGAATCCTTGCCTCCACCTACTCCAAAAATCATCAACAAACAGCTATAAAATCATCAAATCAAGCCTTCTTTCATCACAAAAACACACAATCAACTCATAGCTTCTCCAAAACATCACCAAAATTCATCTTTTTTTCAAAAATTTCCTCTTCCTAACCTTGAAATTAAACCGAATTCTTTCAAAATTCCTCTCAAATAAACTTAACCCATCTCATATTCCACCTAATTCTTCAAGTTTTAAACCTCAAAACATCAAATTTCAAAGCTTTTCTCTAGCTTTTCCTCTATTTGAAGTTTTGAGTTTGGGGTGAAAGGGATGACTAACAGGACTGCTTCCATGTGTAACTATCGAAGAAACATACCAAGAAACAGGAACAATGTTGGAGCTAGCCCAGACCAAGCAATTGAGATTCCGGATTCGCGATCCAAAAAGACTGAACAAAACCCAATTGCTTCGAAAAGAAAAGAAAATCCAAGTAAGGCTAATCCGAAAAAGAGTAGGTTAATTGATGAGAGTGATGAAGAAAGTGAGGCAGAAGTTGAAGAGGGGATTGAGGAAGAAACTGAACAAGAAGTTCCCAAAGAACCAGTGCAACAACAGAAACCTCCGCGTAGGAAAGCATGGGCTCAAAATCCTAAGAGAGTCTGCATTCCATGGGATACTCAGGTTCGTGATAGAATTCAATTTTTGAAGTTTGGCGAGGAGATGAATCTTCCTAAGGGTATTATGACTAGTGCTTATAAAGATTATGGTATTACTTGTGATAAATTGGGTTGGAAAAAATTGCGTGAGAGGAAGCTTGAGTATATTCCTACCTTGGTGCGAGATTTTTATGAAGGAATCGCCTTCTCAAAAGAAGCAGTTATTATTCGCAAAAAGGTAGTTCCTTTCTCCGTTGAGCTTATTCGTAAATCATTGAAATTACCCGAATTTTCCGGAATATGTCCGTTTCAAGAGTCTCTAAAAGAACCTTCGTTTGATTATGAGTCCCTTTGGGGAACAGTACTTGTTGATGGGGCCCGCCCAATTCCCGAAGGAGAGAGATATCCCGGACAGATGTATAGTAGTAATTTGTTGCCATGTGCTAAGGTATGGTCCCGTTTCATAATCCCTACCTTCTTCGGAAGAGAATCAAGTTTTTGTTGCAAGAATAAGATGCATACCACCAATGAGTTGGAAGCGAAAGTGAAGGTGTTAGAAGAGAATCAAGTGAAGATGATTGCGTCTTTGGGAAACGTTACAAAAGAGTTAGAACTTCTCAGAAACATGTTAATGGGGGTGAGCACAATTCAACACGCCACCTATGGTTTACTTACGCAAAAGAAAGTTCATGGACGCAACACCGATAACCAGCCTCGCGCTGGTTAAGATACGTTTTCTATCCCTTTCGCGTTTTAGTTAGTTTAGTTTATTTTTATTGCGTTGAGTCTTTTCGAGTCGTGGGGACACGACTCGTTTTTGATTTTGGGGTGGGGTTTGTTGCCTCATCCCGGTTTTTATGTGTTATATGTTTTATTTGCTTTCAATAAAATAATTTTCGGAGTTGCGTTTGAATATAGAAGATTTTAAATATCCCTTTAAGCATACTTTTGATAAATCAATGATAGTAAATAGTGGACTTTAGGGAATAATATAAAACGCATTTAGAATTGCATGTGAACATAGGTAATTGATAGGAAAAATTAATGAACAATGTAAATGAAGTAAGCTTGTACTTAAGGAATATGTTTGGTGTGTAGAAAGTGAAATCCTAATTAGTAGAGAACCCACCTAGATATGAATTAAGACAAGCTATGTACTTAGGAAAATGATAGGGGCAGTTCTTTGTTAGCCATTTGAAGCCTTTTAGCTTGCTATCCCTTATTATAATTTTATCCGTCTTAGCCAAGTTTGAGCCTTAATCCTTTTCTTTTGTAGCCACGATATAAGCCCATTATCCTTTAGATTATTAGGCATGACCAAATGACCCGCACTTGAATCACAACCCTGAGACTTGTCTCGAGCTTGAGTTTGGGGTGGAGGGTCCACATTTGGGAAATTACATTGGGAAGGGATTATATGTGTTTATATTAAGGCACAAAAATAAAAGATGATATTATTATTTGTAACCCTTTGCCGGGATTTAAAAAAAATAATATTATAAGAGACATGACCTTTCACATCAAAATGAGGGTCATGGGTATCTTGTACAAAAAAAAAGAAGAAAAGAAATGAAAAAGAAAAATAAAAAGAAAGAAAGAATAAAAACCGGCAAAGTGGAATATTTTTGGAAATCATCTTAGTTTTATTTGGGTTGACATTGGGGACGCAACATTAGCGCGTCAAATGGGTGAAAGAGAACATTTGTTAGCGTAAACTCAAGCTCAAGGACATTGTTGATGGTAAGTGAGGAGAGAGCCAAAAGCTCACTTCAAATTTACCAAATATACATCCATACCGTCCTTAAGCCATTATTAAAACCGCAAAGACCTCGTGATTCTTAAGTGAATAGTGAATTTATGATTCTGTTGATAGGGAATATACTAGGTGGAGCGTTCAAAGCGAGGTAGGATTAATGACCACCCTATAGCCATCATACAGATATGAGTACAAGTGTAACCTTCAAGCATTGCAACTTTAATTTTATGATTGAAATTATTTATGTTCGATTTTGCATGATAATTGTATGTGTATATTAGTCCCTAGAGTTTTGCTACATGAGATTTATCTTAAGAATTGCTTTAGGTGTATTTGCTAGCTTCTATTTGTTCTTACGTTTACTTCTACCCCTTGTTTTGTTTTGTTTTGCTTTGTCGGGACGACAAAGGTTTGAGTTGGGGGTCTTGATGTCTCCTTAATTGTTCTTATTTTCGACCCTTAGGAAACATCATTTTTGGTGTTTATTTGATTTTTTTTTTGGTCGCGGTGTTTATTTGATTAATTCGATAGAATTTTGGACTAAATATGCAATAATATGATTTTCCTCTTTTATTTCTAGCATTTTTAATTTATTAAGCTTTTGCGCGTAATATTGGTATTTTTAGTGAAAGGTTTACAGGTTTTGGATGTTAGCTAGGAGAGGAATCCGAGGAGAAAGTCAAAGATCATGATATGGAGTCAAGACTTGAAGATAAATCCCGAAGATATTATTTTTAGAGCTGAAAATCTGTTTTCCAGGCCATAGATTGCTGATTTCGAGGTACTTAAGAGATGATTTAGCCGCTGACCTCTGAAGAGAAAACATTCCTTATCGAGTTACGGAACTTTAGCAACTGGAATTAGGTCAATCGGAGTCATAACGAAGTAGGCCGTTTTAGTAAAGGTGTATCAGCAGTTACGGGATTTTTGGGCTTAGAAATTGGGCTTAGATATTGGGCTTGGACATTTAATTAGTGTTTTATTCTTAGGTCCAAGCCCTAATTCGTTTTTACACTTATAAAAGGAGCCTTTGACTTCTATTTTGACAACAATTCACATTCTACAAGATTAAACACCAGAGAGAAGCAACAGAAGGAAAAAAAGAAGAAGCTGCAAGAGCTGGAGAGGGTCTATATCTCCGTTCGCCGTCATTCCTATTCCGGAAATTAGGTTCTTTTATCTTTAATTTTGTAAAACAATATGAATTCCCTTTCATTTAATTTAGTTTTGTTTTCAACTAATATGAGCTAAACATTTATTAGCGCTTGAGAATGCTATATGGGTAATTCCCAAATCTTATTGAATTTCATATGTTGAATTTGGGTTTCTGTTAAATTAAATTAGATTGTGTCTTTTACCCTTTTCGATAAATTGAGAATATTTACTGGTTTTAGCGTCATGAACTAGGAACAGGTGTTAGTATCTAGGCTATTCCAATTAGTGGCAATTGGACCATCCTGACAGAGGGTTTAGATACAGAACCATTTATTCAATCTAGGATAGAAGCTATTGATTCTGACGAACTTAGCTAATTCTAGGGCCAATGAGGTAATAAAACTTAAACATCCAAAAGTGGATCATATTTACCCTGACGGGACTAGTGACACTCTAGGATCGCCTTATAGTCCACCCTGACGGGGGTATAAGGAATTTAGAATCCCGACCATCATAATTGACCAATTTAACCCTTAAACAACATAGGTTATGAAATAGGATTAGGATGACCCCTTGCGTTCTCAAGTTCTATCTTCTCATACTTGCGTTTTACATCATTTTACTTGCGTCTTAGCTTTTACTTGCATTTTCCATTTAGTCTTTTAATCCTTAGCATTAATACAAAAACAAACAAACATATTATCTTTATTTGCTTTCATAAGTGCAATCATTCATTAGTGGATAAGCATTGTAGTCAACCATCTCGTCCTTGGAACGAATCTGTTTTATCAACTATATTACTTGGGACAACCGTATACTTGCGGTTGTGGTTCGATTATTTATTGCATTATTTTTAGAACACACAAAGGACCACCACCGTGGTATATGCTTTTGATAAATTTCGTTCCTATTTGATTGGAAAGAAAACTGTTGAATACACGAACCATTCAGCTATCAGATACCTTGTGGAGAAAAAGGACGCTAAGTCGCGTCTTATTAGATGGGTACTGTTGCTTCAAGAATTCGACATAGACATTCGAGACCGAAAGGGATGCGAGAATCAAGTTGCTGATCATTTATTAAGGCTCGAAGGATCTGATGCGAACAAAGAACCATTATTGGTTAAAGAGGTATTCCCTAACGAACAACTTTTTGCTATTAAAAATGCGTTTGTGCTATGGTATACAGATCTAGTCAACCTCATTGTGAGTGGTGTATTCCCCAAGGATATCCACCCACAACAAAGACAAAGATTATCTCACTAGGCCAAACAGTACTATTGGGATGAACCGTACCTCTGGAAGATTTGAAGTGACCAAGTTGTTAGAAGACGTGTCCATGAAGGCGAAGTTGATAATATCATAGCAAGTTGTCATAGTTCACCTTATGGAGGTCACTTTAAAGGCGATAGAACTGCAGCTAAAATTCTTCAATCCGGTTTCTATTGGCCTACCCTACACAAAGATTGTCATCGTTTTGTCCAGTCATGTCAAAGATGCCAGTTTACTGGTAATATATCAAAAAGAGACGCGATGCCGCTTAACAACATTCTAGAAGTCGAAATCTTTGATGTATGGGGAATAGATTTCATGGGACCTTTCATCACTTCCCATGGAAATCTTTATATTTTGCTTGCGGTAGATTATGTATCAAAATGGGTAGAAGCAGTGGCAACAACGAAGAACGATGCTCAAACAGTGATTAAATTCCTAAAAACAAACATCTTTTCAAGACATGGTACGCCACGTGTTCTCATCAGTGATAAAGGTACCCATTTTATTAATGCTCAACTGAGAAACCTTCTTCGTAAGTTTGGAGTGAGACACCGTATTTCAACCGGTTACCACCCACAAACTAATGGTCAAGCTGAAGTTTCCAACCGGGAAATCAAATCTATTCTTGAGAAGACCGTGAATAAAACGAGGAAAGATTGGTCTTTAAAGCTAGATGATGCTCTCTGGGCTTACAGAACAGCATTTAAAACACCAGTTGGGGCATCTCCATATCGCATGGTCTACGGCAAGGCGTGTCATCTACCTATTGAACTTGAAGCTCGAGCCTACTGGGCTATTAAAACTCTGAATCTAGATCCAGAATAATTGGCTGGGAAAGAAAGGCTGATGCAGTTGAATGAGTTGGAGGAGTTTCGCTATCTTTCCTATGAAAATTCACGCCTCTACAAGGAGAAAACAAAGAGATGGCATGATAGGCGACTCCGTCCAAAGCATTTCGAGAGAGGACAAAAGGTTTTATTATACAACTATCGATTTTCGAACTACCCAGGAAAGCTTAAATCCCGTTGGGGAGGACCTTACACTGTTACGAAAGTCACACCTCATGGAGCGATTGAAATTGAACATCCAACCGAGCAAAGGACATTCATGGTGAATGGCCAGCGTTTGAAGAGATACCATGACAGTGAGGACTTCGGGCGAGAAGAGACAATCCATCTCGTAGAAAGCGCTTAGCCTGAGGTACACGTCTAACTCAAAGACGTTAAGCAAAAGTGCTCTTGGGAGACACCCCTTGTTTTTAATTGCTTTTTAGATTAGTTTATTGCTTTATAGTGTATAATTTTAAGTAATGTATATTTTTAATTGTGTTTACAAGCTAATAGGAGAGAAAGGTAGTTTGTTATTGTGCAGGAAATGAGTTTGGGGTCAAAGGAAAATTCTTGGAAAAATTCGCAGGCAGGTCCGGTGTACTGCGCCTCACGTCCGGTACACCGCGCCTGGAAAAACCCGTACCACGGGTACACTGACTCGGGTTTATTGCCGAGAGTTCGAAAAGTTGGAGCATATCAGGTCCGGTATACCGCGGCATAGGTGCGGTATACCGCAGAAGCAAAAACCCGTGACACGGGTAAGGAGGCTCGGGTTTTTTGACGAGGAATGAAAAATTAGAACAACAGAAGTTCCGGTACACCGCGCCCTAGGTCCGATGCACCGCACTATGGCGGTTTTGAAGAGTTTTATTCCTATTCAAATTCTTACCTTATCAAACTTAACCCTAGCCCCTCCCACACGAAATTTCAGACCCAAACACTATATATAGACCTTGAAGCTTGTACAAACCTTCACAATTAACACACCAACTTCAATAATTCTCTCCTCCATCCTCCATAAACACAATTTCTTCATCAAATTCATCACTCTGCACCATTAAACACCATCAAGAACATAAAGCTTTCAAGAATTCTTCAAAGATTCATCAAGAAACCTTTCTCTTTCATTAATTCTAAGCAACAACCTCAAGCTACACCAATTTCTCTTAAACTTTTAATTCATCCTTGGTATAACTTGAGTTGTGGGTAAATCAAACATGACTAATAGATCTGATGCTATGGAATACAAGAGAAAGTGCACCATCCTTGGAAAGAATAAGAAATTGCCTGGAGCAACCATTGAAAAGCCTATCACCATTGATGAGGCTACTGAAGAATCAAAAGAAAAGGCACCAGCATAACCACTACCAAAGAAGTTAACTGCTAGAATGTCTATACCAGCAAGGCCTTTGAAAAAGATAAAGATTCATGATCAAGGTTCCTCTACTTATTCCTCTAAAATTGATCATGATCTTCCCCCATGGGCTCTTAAATTACAACATGAAGTTGAAAGATTACGAGAAGATAACAGAGAACTTTGGGTGGAAGTTATACAGATGCAATCACAGCTGGAAGATATAACCTTGGAAAGGGATATTGATAATTATTCCAATCCCTCTTCGGAGGAGGAGGAGGAGGACATGATGGATCTCTATGGCCAGCCAGGTAAGCCATTCTAATTTTATTTCTTAATAGCTTGTATGCATTAGGTAGTTTAGTTAGTTTTAATTTTAAATTTTATTTCTTTCTTGAGTCTTTTTCGAGTCGTGGGGACACGACTCACTTTTGAGTTGGGGGTGGGGATTCATTGTCCTCATCTTCTTTTCGTTTTTGCATAAAATTTAAAATTTTTAGGTTGAATTAAGGCATAGAATATTTTGAATGTACCTATTTGAGCATGATTTAATTAGGTCAATGATAGTAAGTAGTATGTTTTTGAAGGATGTCATAAATTTGTTTAGCATGCATGTATGAAAACAGGAAATAAAAGATAGAAAAGTTAATGAGCAATGTTAAGAAATCACGTTGAAACTTAGGGAGAGTTATTTGGTGTGTAGAACGTGAGGTTTGAAATTAGTTAAAAACCCACTTATCTATGAACTAATAATGAAAACGTAACGAAATCCGGTAGTTAGAAAAATGAATAAGGCAGTTCTTTCATGTAAAAACACTTGAAGCCTTTTATACCTTCTCACCCTTTTAGTTGATTATTGTTATTTATCCGCCTTAGCCCCTCTGAGCCTTTCTAAAGCCTTTTATTTAACCACATTATAATCCATACCCTTAGTTTATAGGACTTATCAATATGACCGCACTCGAATCGCAAAACCTGAAACAAGTCGTTTTTAGAGCTTGAGTTTGGGGTGGTGGGTTTCATCATTAGGGAACAATGGGTTTGGGAAATTGTAATTGTGATTTTATTGATGATGGGAAAGTTGTTATTGTAACCCTTTTCCGGGGTAATAGTGAATGAAAAAGAAGCTACGAGCTAATTTTGCCAACACGGGCATAAAAAGAAATATATATATATATATATATATATATATGAAAAAAGTATAGCGTGATATCTCGAACATCAAAAAGAGAATCATAGCTATACAAAAGAAAAAAAATGATTTGAAAAGAAAAGAATATATATTCGGACCGGCAAAATGGATTTTATATCATCAAAGGTTTTAAATTGGGATTATTGGGGATGCAAATCAAAAGCATCAATAAATTGGGTTGAGTGAGAACATCTTCGAGTGAAAACTCAAGCTCTAGGGCGATTCGTTTATGGCTAGTGAGGAGAGAGCCAAAAGCTCACTTTTATTATCCAAATATACCACACTGTCCCTAAGCCACGTTATAACCAAAGACCTTAGGATTTCTAACTACTTGGTGGAGAAACAATTGAGCTATTATGTAATAGGTGAGTGGACCATTGGATGCTATATTAGGACCTATGAACAACCTATAGCCATTAACCTGAACTAAGTTATCATCCTCTCCTCCTGGCATTGCGTAATTAATCTGGACTTGAATTTATGGATTGTTGATTACATGTGTATTAAGCATACTTGTGCATTATTTCTTGAGCATTACTACATGAGACTTTTTAGATACTATGCTCTAGGATCATTCATTATGTTCTGTTCTTATTCTCCTCCGACTTCATCTTCTTGTTTATTTGACTACCCTACTTTTCTTTACTTTTATTGTATCGGGACGATACAACTTTGAGTTGGGGGTCTTGATGTCTCCTCATTTGTGATAATAAAATCTATTTCTGAGACATCATTTTAGGCGTATTTATTAGTTTATAGGTCTATTTTAGCTTGATTTAGTACACTTTCCTATTTTGGGTCTTGAATTAATTAATTATTATTTTTAGAGCATATTGGGTTTAATTATTTATTTAGTGTGAAGCTTTAGAGATATATGGTAATTAATTAGAGTCCAAGTTGGTAAAGAGAGATAAAGGAAAGAAGATAAACATGGAAATTGAAGATAAGGAAGTAAAAGCTAAAAACATGGAAAAGGAAAACCTGCCTTAAATATGAATTTCTGCACCTACGACCACAAATCAGCTTATATCTTAAAATTGGTGAGGAATTTGGCAATGGTCAAGAGAAAAGTTGAAGATCTTTCCGAGACCATGAATTTGGTATATTCATACGCATCAATCGGATAAATATTGAAGCTTTTAGGACCAAAAGAAAAACGGGGCTGATTGCATGCTTTTGGGGCTACGAATTTGAGTTGGGCTTGGAGCCCATATTTATCTTTTCCTTCAAGAAAACAAATTAGGTCAACCTATACACTATAAATACAGCCTCTTAACACTCTAAAATCATCCTTGGTAAAACCTTAAACCACGAGGAAGCTTACAACACAAGAAAAGAAGTCTGGAAGGAGCAGTTCATCACAATGTCTTCTTCTACCTTTGAATTTGTAATTTCTTTCTTTTCTTGCATTAGTATAAACTAAATTTATTTAGCTTGAGTTTTTAGCATATATGTATGAACCCTAGTTTTGGTTGACATCTATCTAATTTGGGAATTCTATGTTTTAAATTGGATAATTGTTTTTATTCTCTGTTTATGTGTTTGGATTTATATTCTGTGTTCTTGTGGAGTGCACCCATATAGAATTACCATCTAGTAGTTAGGACACCATTGACAACGGTGTTTAATTATATGTTTAGCACATAACGTCTAGTATCCGGTTTAGATCTGACAAATCAACGTAACTAGATAATCACTATGGTTTAGTATATATTGCTATTTACCAATTGCAGGAACAGTTTGCTTAGGACCCCTTATTGACACAGGTATATCCTATTTAAAACTACCTAGCGCAATTGGAACCAATTATTGAAATACTACATAATTCACCCTTACATGTTTAGAACGGCAAAACTAGTGGGGATTACATGCTATTGACTCAAGCTATATTCTCATACTACTTCTTCCTTCGGGTTTAATTTTCTGTCTTTACTTTCGTAGTTTAATTTAGTTTAATTGAAAACCAAATAAATATCTATTTGTCTTTACTTTTCTTGCGTTTTATTTGTTCTAGCTTTATTTTTTTTTGGTCGAAATGAACTTTAATATAAGACAAAGTAACAAATTACAACAAGTAATCAAAATATCCCTAGAGGTTGAAAATCCGACAAAAGGAGTTTAGCTAATTGAGGAGGGGGAACTAAATTCCAAATACTAAACAAGGAGCCTTTGAGCTTTTGTTTAGTAACCTAATCAGCACATAAATTCATTGATCTCTTAGCAAAAGAGATTTTCAAATTACAAGCCATTTTCCTACTCATAATACACTTTACAAAAACCTTAGTATTACAAAATACTTTCCTACCAAAAACCGTTTGGTTAACTAACTCCTTACAATCACTCTCAATTTCAACTTTGCCTCGGGGATAGCTAGCTGCCATCTCACAAGCTTCCACTTTCACTGGATTTATCAGAAGATCCTTTAATTATTTGCACTTGATTATTGCATAAGATTCCCCTAATTTTCGTAGTCTCAGCGGAACGAATCTTACTTAATCATTAAAACTTGCATACGATTTGTATACTTGCAGAACTGTGCCAGTCTAGGGTGATTATTTGCACGTTATTTATATCATATTTTATCACACCCTAAGCCGTACCAGATGGAAAAAATGATTTTGGTGTTTGGCATAAAAAGATGAAGGCGTTGTTGTCTCATCACGAGGTTGGATATGCACTGATTGAGGATATTAAACCGTGACCTAAGGATCTTCTGATAAATCCAGTGAAATAAATGAAGAAGCATTTAATATTTATTCTTAAATATATCTGATTCAGTCATAAGGAAAGTGGATGGATGTGATACTGGACTTGATCTCTGGAGTAATTCGGATTCTCTATACTCTACAAAATCTTTGCCCAACTTGGCTTTCTTGAAAAGGTTCTTTGTTTAATTACCAAATGGATGCTAGTAAATCATTTGATGATAACATAGATGAGTTTTTGAAAATGACCCTTATGTTAGATGGTACCCCCCAGGCTCTAGATGATGCTAGTAAATGCATGATCATTCTGAATCAAAGATGTGTTTCAGTATGCTAGTACTGTCCCTACTTTTGACCAAGTTATAGCTTCTTTAAAAATCAAAGAAAATGAAATCAAATTGAGTAGGACATCTGGTTCCAACTTGTTTATAAACCCTAGAAAATATACTACACATGCCCTTGATATGAATAAGAATAAGAAAACATTTGATGGCAATAAGAATAAGTCTAAAGAGACTCATAAATATTTTCACTGTGGGAAGGTTGGTCACTTAAACAAAAAATTTTAAATTGAAAAAAAAATTATCTGCTAGAGTGAATTAATCTAATATAGCCTGCATGCCTAAGATTGACGATGATGTATGTGAAGTACTGAATGTCACATATAAGTCTAGTCATATGTTAGTTGGATACATGATTTTGATTGTACCTTTCACATATTCCCCTAACTTGATTTGTTTCATGATGTAGTTGAGACCTGTAATGGGATTATGTATATGGGTAATGATCAAACTCGTGAGGTTAAGGGTATTGGGAAAATCAAATTGAAAATGTATGATGGAAAAATGCCACCTTAACCAATGTTAGGTATATTCTTGATCAAAAGAGAAATTTAATTTCTTTGGGTGCCCTTGATGACCTTGGTTGTGTTTCTGAAGTATCTAAGTGTAACATTCGTGTGTATAGGAATTCGAAACTGTTATTTTCTGGTACTAAGTGTGATGTCTTATATGTGTTGAATGGTAGTCATATATCTTGCCTATCTAATGTGATCTCTGAGACTAATATTGCAGCTACACAGAAATAGCACCATAGGCTTGGGCATATGAGCCAACAGGGGCTCACTTTTCTAAGAAAACAAGGTTGTTCTAGTAAGGATGTACTTTGTGATTTAACATTTTGTGAGAATTGTGTGCTAGCTAAACAATACGGGTAATATTTTAGGGCTGGTTTCAACTAGCCTCTAACTGCCTGGAGTATGTCTTGTGGGGTCCTGAAAGGTATGACTCTCTTGGCAATTATAAGTATTTTCTTTCTATAGTTGATGACTATAGTAGGAGGGTTTGGACTTTTATTTTAGAAACCAAAGATGAAACTTTTTCTAAAATCAAGGATTGGAAAATTTTAGAGGAAAATCAAACTGGTAAAACAGTTAAAGTTTTTAGAACTGATAATGGTCTTGAGTTTTGTAATGAATAGTGTGATACATTTTGTAATGAAAATGGGATTTTGAGACAAAGAACTGTTAGAAAAACCCCTCAGCAAAATGGGGTTGCTGAGAGGATGAACATAACGCTTTTGGAAAAAGTTAGATGTCTTTTGTTAACTTCTGGTTAGCCAAAATGTTTATGGGGGGAGGCCTTATACATTGTGGTGGTCCTTTGTGTGTTCTAAATAAATGCACTGAATAATCGAACCACAGCCGCAAGTGTACGGTTGTCCCAAGTAGTATAACTGATAATACAGATTCGTTCCAAGGACGGGATGGTTGACTACAATGCTTATCTATTAATGATTGATGCACTTATGAAAATAATTAGAGATAATATGTTTGTTTGGTTTTGTATTAATGCTAAGTAAATGAAAGACAATTATTAAAATGCAAATAAAAGTTAAGACGCAAGTAAAATGATGTAAAACGCAATATGAGAAGTAGCACTTGAGAACGCAAGGATCCTCCCAATCCTATTTCCTAACTTATGTTGTTTAATGGCTAAATTGGTCAATTACAATGGTCGGGATTCTAAATTCCTTATACCCCCGTCAGGGTGGACTATAAGGCGATCCTGAAGTGTCACTAGTCCCGTCAGGGTAAATATGATCCACCGTTGGATGATTAAGTTTTATTACCTCATTGGCCCTGAATTAGCTAAGTTCGTCAGAATCAATAGCTTCTATCCTAGATTGAATAAATGGTTCTGTATCTAAACCCCCCGTCAGGATGATCCAATCGCCACTAATTGGAATAGCCTAGATACTAACACCTGTTCCTAGTTCATGACGCTAAAAACAGTAAACATTCTCAATTTATCGAAAAGAGTAAAAGCCCTAATTTAGTTTAATTTAACAGAAACCCAAATTCAACCTTCGTTATTCAATACGATTGGGATTCACCCATTAATTGTTCTCAAGCACTATGAAAAGCTTAGCTCATATTAAAAAGAAATACTAAATTAAATTTAAAGAAATTCATATTTGATTACAAAATTAAAGATAAGAAAAACCTAATTTCCGGAATAGGATGACTACGAACGGAGATATAGACCCTCTCCAGCTCTTGTAGCTTCTTCTTTCTTCCTTCCGTTGACTTCTCTCTGGTGTTTTAATCTTGCAGAATGTGAATTGTATGTAAAATAGAAGTTCATACCTCCTTTTATATGTGCAAATTCGGACTTGGACCTAGGCTTTTAATTAAATGAAATATAAAAGGCCCAGGTCCACTAACTTAGCCCAAAATCCCGTAACTGCTGATATACCTTCACTAAAACGGCTTTTCCCGATTCGTTATGACTCCGATTGACCTCATTCTAGTTGCTAAAGTTCCGTAACTCGATAAGGAGCGTTTTCTTTTCAAAGGTCAGTGCCTAAATCATCGCTTAAGCACCTCGAAATCAGCAATCTATGGCCTGGAAAATGGATTTTCAGCTCTAAAAATAATATCTTCGGGATTTCTTTTCAAGTCTTGACTCTATCTTTTGATCTTTAACTTTCTCCTCGGATTCCTCTTCTAGCTAACATCTAAAACCTGTAAAATTTACACTAAAAATACCAATATTACGCGCAAAAGCTTAATAAATCAAAAATGCTAGAAATAAAAGAGGAAAATCATATTATTGCATATTTAGTCCAAAAGTCTATCAAATTGATTAAATAAACACCAAAAATGATGTCTCCTAAGGGTCGAAAATAAAAACAATTAAGGAGACATCAAGACCCCCAACTCAAACCTTTGTCGTCCCGACAAAGCAAAACAAAATAAAACAAGGGGTAGAAGTAAACGCAAGAACAAATAGAAGCTAGCAAATAAACCCTAAAGCAATTCTTAAGATAAATCTCATATAGCAAAATTTTAAGAACTAACATATACATACACTAATCATGCAACATCAAACATCAATAATCTCAATCATAAAATTAAAGTCGCAATGCTTGAAGGTTACACTTGTACTCATCTCTGTATGATGGCTATAGGGTGGTCATTAATCCTAACTCGCTTTGAACGCTCCACCTAGTATATTCCCTATCAACAGAATTATAAATTCACTATGCACTTAGGAATCACGAGGTCTTTATGGTTTTAGTAATGGCTTAAGGACGGTATGGATGTATATTTGGTAAATTTGAAGTGAGCTTTTGGCTCTCTCCTCACTTACCATCAACAATGTTCTCGAGCTTGAGTTTACGCTCAAAAATGTTCTCACTCACCCATTTGACGCGCTAATGTTGCGTCCCCAATGTCAACCCAAATAACACTAAGATGATTTCCAAAAATATTCCACTTTGCCGATTTATTTATTCTTTCTTTCTTTTTATTTTCTTTTTCATTTCTTTTCTCTTTTTTTTTATACAAGATATCCATGACCATCATTTTGATGTGAAAAGGTCATGTCTCTTATAATTTTTTTTTCTTTTTCAAATTTCGGCAAAGGGTTACAAATAATATTATCATCTTTTATTTTTGTGCCTCAATACAAACACATATATTCCCTTCCCAATGTAAATTCCCAAATGTGGACCCTCCACCCCAAACTCAAGCTCGAGACAGGTCTCAGGGTTGTGATTCAAGTGCGGGTCATTTGGTCATGTCTAATAATTTAAAGGATAATGGGCTTATATCGTGGCTACAAAAGAAAGGCTTAAGGCTCAAAATTGGGCTAGGACGGATAAAATTAATATAAGGGATAGCAAGCTAAAAGGCTTCAAATGGCTAACAAAGAACTGCCCCTATCATTTTCCTAAATACATAGCTCGTCTTTAGTTCATATCTAGGTGGGTTCTCTACTAACTAGGATTTCACGTTCTACACACCAAACATATTCCTTAAGTACAAGCTTACTTCATTTGCATTGTTCATTAATTTTTCCTATCAATTACCTATGTTCGCATGCAATTGTAAGTGCGTTTTATGTTATTCCCTAAAGTCCACTATTTACTATCATAGATTCATCAAAAGTATGCTTAAAGGGACATCTAAAATCTTCTATAGTCAAACGCAACTCCGAAAATTATTTTATTGAAAGAAAATAAAACACATAACACATAAAACTGGGATGAGGCAACGAACCCCACCCCAAACTCAAAAATGAGTCGTGTCCCCACGACTCGAAAAGACTCAACGTAATAAAAATAAACTAAACTAACTAAAACGCGAAAGGGATAGAAAACATATCTTAACCAGCGCGAGGCTGGTTATCGGTGTTGCGTCCATGAACTTTCTCTTGCGTAAGTATACCATAGGTGGCGTGTTGAATTGTGCTCACCCCCATTAACATGTTTCAGAGAAGTTCTAACTCTTTAGTAACGTTTCCCAAAGACGCAATCATCTTCACTTGGTTCTCTTCTAACACCTTCACTTTCGCTTCCAACTCATCAGTTGTATGCATCTTCTTCTTTGGAGGAGCTCTAGGATTTCTTGTTGCTTTTAACACCTCATCATGAATATTCTTGATCAAAGTTAAACCCATACTCTCACATACTACAACACGATCAATCTCTGCGTCTTTACGCGGAACCTTTGCGTCTAAACACAAAGTAGTGATGGTTTGAGATTTTGTTGTGAAGTAGGAATTCTAGCGAATTCCATGATGGTATCATAAATAACTCGAGCAACATCCATGGGTTTCTCCTCGATAATACACTTAATGAACAAAAGATGCTCCTTCTTCACTTCCGATATGTGTTTAACTCCGAAGAAGGTAGGGATTATGAAACGTGACCAAATCTTAGCACATGGTAGCAAATTACTACTATACATCTGTCAAGGATATCTCTCTCCTTCGGGAATTGGGCGGGCCCCATCAACAAGCACTTTCCCCCAAAGGGACTCTTAATCAAACGAAGGCTCTTATAGAGACTCTTGAAACGGACATATTCCGGAAAATTCGGGTAATTTCAATGATTTACGAATAAGCTCAACGGAGAAAGGAACTACCTTTTTGCGAATAATAACTTCTTCTTTTGAGAAGGCGATTCCTTCATAAAAATCTCGCACCAAGGTAGGAATATACTCAAGCTTCCTTTCACGCAATTCCTTCCAACCCAATTTATCACAAGTAATACCATAATCTTTATAAGCGCTAGTCATAATACCCTTAGGAAGATTCATCTCCTCACCAAACTTCAAAAATTCAATTCTATCACGAAACTGAGTATCCCATGGCACGAAGACTCTCTTAGGCTTTTGAGCCCATGCTTTCCTACGCGGAGGTCTCTGTTGTTGTACTGGTTCTTCGGGAACTTCTTGTTCAGTTTCTTCCTCAATCTCTTCCTCAACTTCTTCTTCACTCTCTTCATCACTCTCATCAATTAACATACCCTTTTTCGGATTAGCCTTACTTGGATTCTCTTTTCTTTTCGGAGCAATTGGGTTTTGGACAGTCTTTTTGGATCGCGAATCCGGAATCTCAATTGCTTGGTCTGGGCTAGCTCCAACAGTGTTCCTGTTTCTTGGTATGTTTCTTCGATAGTTACACATGGAATCGGTTCTGTTAGTCATCTCTTTTCACCCCAAACTCAAAACTTAAAATAGAGAAAAAGCTAGAGAAAAGCTTTGAAATTTGATGTTTTGAGGCTTAAAACTTGAAGAATATGGATGAATATGAGATGGGTTAAGGTTATTTGAGAGGGATTGTGGAAGAATTGGGTTTAATTTCAAGCCTAGGAAGAAGAAATTTTTGGAGAAAATATGAATTTTGTTGATGTTTTGGAGAAGATGTGAGTTGATTTTGTGTTTTTGTGATGATAGAAGGCTTACTTTGATGATTTTATAGTTGTTTGTTGATGATTTTCGGAGTAGGTGGAGGCAAGGATTCGGACTAGAAGGTTTGGCTTGGAAAAGAGGCAACAAACTAGGTTAAGTAAGCTCAAAATCGCCTCTCGCAACAGCACACCGGCTAGCCGGTGAATCCGCCGGCATGCCGGTCGCGAGGGCGGCGAAAAAAATTACTAAATTCGATTTTTTTTTCAACCTGAGAACGCAAGCTTCTTGCGTCGTCGCTGACGCAGTGATAAGAGAACTTGACATCACTGGCCGGCTAGCCGGTCGTTGACCGGTATGCCGGTCGTGTGTCGATGGCCCAATTGGTGACGCAGCAACCTTGCGTCGTCGCTGACGCAAGGACCAGAACCTTCAGCTTCTTTGACCGGCTAGCCGGTAACCGGTATGCCGGTGAATGTCTCGCTGGCGCGAATGGTGACGCAGCAACGCTGCGTTATCGCTGACGCAGTGGTCAGAGAGTTGGGGTCCTTCAGCTCTTTTGACCGGTATGCCGGCCAGCTCGCCGGCTATCCGGTCAGACCTGCTAAGAACTCCAAAATTTTTTGTTTTCTCCTCGTTTTGACCCCAAACTCATGACCATTATACCCCTGAAATCATCAAAAACAAACACCCTTCCTCATTTCTTAAAAATAAACACTAAAAGCAAAGAAAACTTAACTAATTTATACTACGGAAAATGAAATACTTAAACTAATATACAAGAAATTGGCTTTTGTTTAACGTCGTTAAGCTCGACGGGTTACCTCGTTCTTCTAAGGAGCTTCGAGGAGGTACATGACCTCTCCGGGATGTGGGTCTTTTGCACGATCGGTGTCTTCACCTCCATGATATATCTTTAAGCGATGACCGTTCACCATGAATGTATGGTTTTCAAGTGGATGTTCTATCTCTATAGCTCCATGAGGTGTAACCTTGGTTACAATGTAAGGACCCGACCACTTTGATCTTAATTTCCCCGGATAATTACTGAACTTTGAATTATATTTTAATACTCTTTGTCCCACTACAAAGTTCTTCTCTCGAATCTGATTATCATGCCATCTCTTGGTATTTTCTTTGTAAAGTTTAGCATTTTCATAAGCATGTAATCTAAATTCATCAAGCTCATTAAGCTTCATCATTCGTTTCTCACCAGCTAGCGTAGGATCTAAATTTAACTTCGCAATAGCCCAATAGGCACCCATTTCAAGTTCAAGAGGTAAGTGACAAGCCTTACCATATACCATTCGATACGGAGAAGCACCTACTGGAGTTTTGAAAGCAGTACGATAGGCCCATAGTGCATCATCTAACTTCATAGACCAATCTTTTCTAGTAGGACCAACGGTTTTCTCTAAGATAAATTTTACCTCACGATTTGATACTTCGGCTTGACCATTGGCTTGTGGATGATAAGCAGTAGATACACGGTGTCTTACTCCATATTTTTCTAGAACAGTCTTCAAATACTTATTAACGAAATGAGTACCTCCATCGCTAATAATTACCCTTGGAGTGCCATGTCTAGTGAAAATATGTGACTTTAAGAACTTAATCACCACTCTTGAATCATTGGTAGGTAAAGCCACCGCTTCTACCCACTTAGACACGTAATCAACAGCTAATAAAATGTAGAGGTTACCATTTGAAGGGACGAAAGGACCCATAAAATCTATACCCCAAACATCGAATATTTCAACTTCTAACACATTGTTATGTGGCATCTCATCCCTCTTGGATATGTTTCCGGTAAATTGACATCTTTCACATCTTTTCGTATATTCATGACAATCTTTTATGATAGAAGGGCAATAGAAACCAGATCGTAATACCTTAGTAGCAGTTCGATCTCATTTGAAATGTCCACCATAAGGTGAATCATGACACCCAGCTATAATCGCCTCAATTTCTTCCTTGGCTACACATCTTCTTACCATCTGATCAGCACACACTTTATAGAGGAACAGATCCTCCCAAAAGAACTGTCTTGCACGATGAGCTAATCTTTTTCTTTCTTGGTAAGTTGAACCTTCAGGAAAGGAACCACTCGCCACTAAATTTGCAATATCCACATACCAAGGAGCTTCATAATCACGAACAACGAATAAATTCTCATCCGGAAACTCTTCTCTAACTGCTTCAGTACCACTATTCAATTCTGAACCTTCTAACCTCGATAGATGGTCTGCAACCTGATTCTCACACCCTTTTCTATCCTTGATCTCTAAATCAAACTCTTGAAGCAATAACACCCATCTAATTAACCTCGGTTTAGCATCCTTCTTCTCCATAAGATATCAAATCGCTGAATGATCTGTATAAACAATAACTTTCGCTCCAAGAAGATAAGAGCGAAATTTATCGAATGAATACACAACCGCTAGCAACTCTTTTTCTGTAACTGTATAATTAATCTGAGCACCACTAAAAGTTTTACTAGCATAATAAATCGAATGAAAAACTTTCTCTTTTCTTTGTCCTAATACAGCTCCCATACACAAATCACTTGCATCACACATAACTTCAAACGGTAAATTCCAATCTGGAGGCACTACTATAGGAGCATAAATAAGTTTTTCTTTGATTGCTTTGAAGGCCGCTAAACAAGCTTCATCAAAAAGGAATTTGGAATCCTTTTCGAGTAAGTTGCATAACGGTTTCGCAATCTTAGAAAAGTCTTTGATAAATCGCCTATAAAAGCCAGCATGGCCAAGAAAACTTCTTACCCCTTTAACAGAAACAGGAGGGGGAAGAGTTTTAATTACCTCTATCTTCGCTCTATCGACTTCCAATCCAACACTCGAAACCTTGTGACCCAGAACAATACCTTCGCGAACCATGAAATGACACTTCTCCCAGTTTAAAACCAAATCTGTTTCTTTGCATCTGATTAACACCTTCTCTAAATTATCTAAGCATTTATCAAAATCATCACCAAATAGAGAGAAATCATCCATAAACACTTCAAGAAAGTTATCGATCATATCCCAGAAGATAGCCATCATGCATCTGTGAAAGGTAGCGGGAGCATTACACAACCCAAATGGCATTCTGCGATATGCAAAAGTACCAAAGGGGCATGTAAATGTTGTTTTATGTTGATCTTCCGGAGCCACGTAAATTTGATTATACCCAGAATAACCATCCAAGAAGCAATAGTACTCTCTTCCGGCTAATTTGTCTAACATTTGATCTATGAAGGGTAAAGGAAAATGATCTTTTCTGGTGTCCTTGTTCAGCTTTCTGTAATCCATGCAAACTCTCCATCCAACTACCATTCTTGAAGGAATTGCTTCATTTTTATCATTAAGAACTGTTGTCATTCCTCCTTTCTTCGGTACACACTGAACCGGACTCACCCATTCACTACTCGAGATGGTAAAATAATCCCGCATCTAAAAGTTTGATCACCTCTTTCTTCACCACATCCTTTATAGCGGGCATTAATCTTCTTTGACCTTCAACTGAGCGTGCGTTAACATCTTCAAGTATAATTTTGTGTTGACAATAGGATGGACTAATGCCTTTGATGTCAGCAATTGTCCAACCTATTGCTTCTTTGTTGGCTCTTAACACACGCAACAATTTATCTTCTTGAGGACCTGTTAAATTAGCTGAAACAATAACAGGTAGAGTTTCATTAGTACCTAAATACGCATACCTCAAGTGTGTTGGTAATGGTTTTTCTTCCAATTCCGGAGGAGATTCAATTGAAGGTTTCTTTTTAGGAATAATCTCCCCCGGTTCTCTCACAGGTTCATAGGCAAGACGCCTATACTTTGAATTTTCAGAATTGAGAGCTACCACTGTTTCAACTAGCTCTTCCATCATCTCAGGTGAATCTAATGTCAAAGCAGCCTACAAGATATCATCAAAATTTAAACAATTAAATACCTCTTGCGATGCTTGCTCTACTACATCCATTCTGAAGCAATCTTCCTGAGAATCTGGGAATTTCAAAGCTCAAAATACATTGAATTTGACTTCCTCATCTTGTATCCTCATCGTTAATTCGCCATTTTCTACATCGATCAGTGTACGCCCTGTAGCTAGGAATGGTCTACCCAAAATAATGGGGACATTTCTATCTGCATTGTACTCAAGTATTACGAAATCAACGGGAAATATAAGTGTACCTGCCTTCACAAGGACATCTTCAATGCGGCCTTCAGGATGTGCAAGAGACCTGTCCGCCATTTGCAAGACCATCGAAGTGGGTCTTGCGTTTCCGATTTTTAGCTTATCAAAGATCGACTTGGGCATCAAATTGATGCTTGCTCCCAAGTCACATATCGCTTTTTCCTTCCATTCTTCTCCAATCGATATCGGAATCGTGAAGCTCCCCGGATCAACTAACTTTGGAGGTAATTTACTCTGACAAATCGCACTACACTCTTCAGGGAGACCAATCATCTCATTATCACAATAAGGCCTTTTATTAGTGAGGGCCCTCTTCAAAAATTTCGTATACTTAGGAATATCTCGAATCGCCTCTAGTAACGGAATATTAATACTTAGACCCTTCACTCTATTAAAGAATTTCTGAAAATCACCCAAATCACCCTTTTTTTGAACTCGAGATGGAAACGGTGGTGGAGGGCGATTGATCACAATATCGTCTTTCTTTTTCGAAACTTCTCTTGGTCTTTCTATTTCTTCAACCTCACTATCTTTCTCATTCTCTTTCTCTTTCTCATCCACTTCCTTTTCTTTTCTTGGAACTTCTTTCTCTTTCATAACGGGAAAAGGGGGTGGAGGAAGGTTCTTACCACTTCTTAATGTAACAGCATTGCAATCTTCGCGTTGTATTGGATTCTCAGTATCGCTAGGAAGTTGCCCTTGTGGACGTTGATTCAGTTGTTTATTAATTTGACTTAGCTGATTCTGGAACAACTTCATATTTGCTTCGGCTGCATTTTGACGTTCCATAGCTTGTGTCTGAAGAGCAATTAAACTTTCAACTGTTTTCTGAAGGGTAACTACTCCTTCTTGTGGATGTGCAGGTAAGGCTTTTTGGTTTAAAGTTTCATCGTATGTATTTTGAAGAGCTTGTCTTTGTACATAATTACCTTGACTTTGTCCTCCTTGATAATTGTTGTGTGGTCTTGGATTATAGTTGTTACCTTGGGGACGCGGCTGATACGCATATGTAGGATTGGCTGCTGATGTCTCCCTAATTGTTCTTATTTTCGACCCTTGGGAGACATCAATTTTGGTGTTTATTTAATTAATTTGATAGACTTTTGGACTAAATATGCAATAATCCGGAATTCCCTTTTTATTTCTAGCATTTTTAATTTATTAAACTTTTGCACGTAATATTGGTATTTTTAGTGAAAAGTTTACAGGTTTTAGATGTTAGCTAGGAGAGGAATCCGAGGATAAAGTCAAAGATCGTGAATTAGAGTCAAGACTTGAAGATAAAACCCGAAGATATTATTTTTAGAGCTGAAAATTCATTTTCCAGGCCATAGATTGCTGATTTCTAGGTGCTTAAGCGAGGATTTAGCCGCTTACCTTTGAAGAGAAATCATTCCTTATCGAATTACGGAACTTTAGAAACTAGAATGAGGTCAATCGGAGTCATAACGCATCAGGAAAAGCCGTTTTAGTGAAGGTGTATCAGCAGTTACGGGATTTTGGGCTTAGAATTTGGGCTTGGACATTTAATTAGTATTTTATTTTCTGGTCCAAGCCCTAATCCGTTTTTATGCTTATAAAAGGAGGTCTGGACTTCTATTTATCACACAATTCACATTCCACAAGATTAAACACCAGAGAGAAGCAACAGAAGGAAGAAAGAAGAAGCTACAAGAGCTGGAGAGGGTCTATATCTCCGTTCGTAGTCATTCCAATTCCGGAAATTAGGTTCTTTTTATCTTTAATTTTGTAATCAAATATGAATTCCATTTCTTTTAATTTAGTTTTTCCATTTAATATGAGCTAAGCTTTTCATAGTGCTTGAGAACAAACAATGGGTGAATCCCAATTTTATGAAATAACGAATGTTGAATTTGGGTTTATGTAAATTAAATTAGATTGGGTCTTTTACTCTTTTCGATAATTTGTGATTGTTTACTGTTTTTAGAGTCGCGAACTAAGAACAGGTATTAGTATCTAGGCTATTCCACATATGTGGCGTGTGGATCATCCTGACGGAGGGTTTAGGTATAGAATTAATTATTCAATCTAGGATAGAAGCTATTGATTCTGACGAACTTAGCTAATTCTAGGGCCAATGTGGTAATAAAACTTAAACATCCAACGGTGGAACATATTTACCCTGACGGGACTAGTGACACTTTAGGATCGCCTTATAGTCCACCCTGACGGGGGTATAAGGAATTTAGAATCCCGACCATTGTAATTGACCAATTTAGCCCTTAAACAACATAAGTTAGGAAATAAGATTGGGAGGATCCTTGCGTTCTCAAGTACTACTTCTCATATTGCGTTTTACATCATTTTACTTGCGTCTTAGCTTTTGCATTTATAATTTGTCTTCATTTAGTATTTTTAATAAACAAAACCAAACAGACATATTTTATTTACTTGCTTTCATAAGCGCAACCAATCATTATCTGCTAAACATTGTAGTCAACCATCCCGTCCTTGGAACGAATCTGTTTTATCATATATACTACTTGGGACAACCGTACACTTGCGGTTGTGGTTCGATTATCATTTGCATTTATTTAGAACACACAAAGGACCACCAAGTTTTTGGCGCCGCTGCCGGGGACGGTAGCGTGTGACCACGGTGTTTATCCTTTAGTGATAGTTGCATTTATTTTATTTTATCAGTTTTACGCTTTTTGTTTGTTTATCTTTCTCAGGTTTTTAGGTTTGGTGTATGCGAAGAAGGCTATTCAAGGATCTAGAGCCAACACCTCCGATCCTTAGTAATCCAGAATCGTTGATCAGACTTGCTAACAAGAGAAGAAGAGAACGAGAAGCTTTAGAAGTAGAAGAGTTAGTTAACCAGAATGGAGAATATCAATTTTCAGAATCAACAAGATAATCAACCAGGTCAACTAGGCGCAAATGGTCAACCTTTGGCTCCAGGCGCTATTCCTCCAATTCCACCAGTGATTCCTAATCCTCAAGTCCAGATAGTAATGAATCAAGATCCGTGGTTTACTAATGGTCCACCAGAAGTTCCGTTCCGTGCTCCTGCTATAGGAGTAGGTGCTCCAGATATTGATGTTCCGCGATTCCGTCCAGATTCGGGTATGTTAGCTCAATTCCAAAACTTTGGAAATTTTCGCGGAAGACCATCAGAAGATCCTCTTAGAGCAGTACAGAAATTCAAACAGATATGTGATTCTTGTATCACACAAGGGGTTTCAAGAGAACAGATGTATTTTGCTGCTTTTAAATTCTTTGTTATTGATGGAGCGAGTGAATGGCACGATACGCAAGATCCTACGAAGATAACAAACTGGGACCAATTAGAAACTGCTTTCTTTGACAGGTATTACCCAAGTAACATGAGATTAGATGCTGAATTAGAATTGACACATTTCCGTCAAGAATATGATGAAACTGTGGGTAAGAGTTGGACAAGATTCCAGATGTGTTTACGTAGAGTTCCCACTCATGGCTTTTCAGAACAACAACAGTTAAAAATCTTTTATAGAGGCCTTGATGGGACTTCAAGAGAGAAATTGGATACGCTATGTGGTGCAGGTTTTCTTCAAGTTCAACCCGCTCATGCAAAAATCATTTTAGAGAGAACAATCAAGAATGAAGTTGGGTGGAATTCAGTAAGAACACCGGTTAAAGGAGTGAATAATGTTGATATGGAAGAGAAATTTGCTACGCTGGAGAATAAGATTCAGAATACCATAGAGCAACAATTGAAGTAGCTTACTTTAGCTGTAAAGGAAGGATTTTCGGGTAAGAAGGTAGTTGTTCAAGCTGCACAAGAGGTTTATATGTGTTCGATTTGCAGGGTAGATGATCATGATGAGGAAAGCTGTCCGAATAACCAAGAATCCGTGATGTTTATGTCCAATAGAGGTAATTTCAATTCAAGTGGTAATGGATATCAACCTAACAGAAACCATCCTGGGTTTCAATACTCAAATCCTAATGGGGCCGCCAATCCTACCTACGCGTATCAGCCGCGTCCCCAAGGTAACAACTATAATCCAAGACCACACAACAATTATCAAGGAGGACAGAATCAAGGCAATTATGTACAAAGAAAAGCTCCTCAGAATACTTATGATGAAAATTTGAACCAGAAAGCCTTACCTGCCCATCCACAAGAAGGAGTAGTTACCCTTCAGAAGACGGTTGAAAGTTTAATTGCTCTTCAGACACAAGCTATGTAACGTCAAAATGCAGCCGAAGCAAATATGAAGTTATTTCAGAATCAGCTAAGTCAAATTAATAAACAACTGAATCAACGTCCACAAGGACAACTTCCTAGCGATACTGAGAATCCAATACAACGTGAAGATTGCAAAGCCGTTACACTAAGAAGTGGTAAGAACCTTCCTCCACCTCCTTTCCCCGTTATGAAAGAGAAAGAAGTTCCAAGAAAAGAATAGGAAGTGGGTGAGGAAGAGAAAGATAATGAAAAAGATAGTGAGGTTGAAGAAATAGTGAGGCCAAGAAAAGTTCCGAAAAAGAAAGATGATATTGTGATCAATCGCCCTCCACCACCGTTTCCATCTCGAGTTCAGAAAAAGGGTGATTTGGGTGATTTTCAGAAATTCTTTAATAGAGTGAAGGGTCTAAGTATTAATATTCCGTTACTAGAGGCGATTCGAGATATTCCTAAGTACACGAAATTTTTGAAGAGGGCCCTCACTAACAAAAGGCCTTATTGTGATAATGAGATGTTTGGCCTTCCTGAAGAGTGTAGTGCGATTTGTCAGAGTAAATTACCTCCAAAGTTAGTTGATCCGGGGAGTTTCACGATTCCCATATCGATTGGAGAAGAATGGAAAGGAAAAGCGCTATGTGATTTGGGGGAAAGCATCAACTTGATGCCCAAGTCAATCTTTGATAAGCTTAAAATTGGAAACGCAAGACCCACCTCTGTGGTCTTGCAAATGGCGGACAGGTCTCTTGCTCATCCTGAAGGCCGTATTGAGGATGTCCTTGTTAAGGCAGGTACACTTATATATCCCGTTGATTTTGTAATACTTGAGTACAATGCAGATAGAAATGTCCCCATTATTTTGGGTAGACCATTCCTAGCTACAGGGTGAACACTGATCGATGTAGAGAATGGCGAATTAACGATGAGGATACAAGATGAGGAAGTCAAATTCAATGTATTTCGAGCTATGAAATTCCCAGATTCTCAGGAAGATTGCTTCAGAATGGATGTAGTAGAGCAAGCATCGCAAGAGGTATTTAATTGCTTAAATTTTGATGATATCTTGCAGGCTGCTCTGACATTAGATTCACCTGAGATGATGGAGGAGCTGACCGAAACAGTGGCAGCCCTCAATTCTGAAAATCCGAAGTATAGGCGCCTTGCCTATGAACCTGTGAGAGAACCGGGGGAGATTATTCCTAAAAAGAAGCCTTCAATTGAATCTCGTCCGGAGTTGGAAGAAAAACCATTGCCAACACACTTGAGGTATGCATATTTGGGTACTAATGAAACTTTACCTGTTATTGTTTCAGCTAATCTAACATGTCCTCAAGAAGATAAATTGTTGCGTGTGCTGAGAGCCAACAAAGAAGCAATAGGTTGGACAATTGCTGATATCAAAGGCATTAGTCCATCCTATTGTCAACACAAAATCATACTTGAAGATGTTGATACACGCTTAGTTGAAGGTCAGAGAAGATTAATGCCCGCTATGAAGGATGTGGTGAAGAAAGAGGTGATCAAGCTTTTAGATGGGGGGATTATTTATCCCATTTCGAGTAGTGAATGGGCTAGTCCGGTTCAGTGTGTACCGAAGAAAGGAGGAATGACAACGGTTCTTAATGATAAAAATGAAGTTATTCCTTCAAGAACGGTAGTTGGATGGAGAGTTTGCATGGATTATAGAAAGCTGAACAAGGCCACCAGAAAAGATCATTTCCCTTTGCCCTTCATCGACCAAATGTTAGATAAATTAGTCGGAAGAGAGTACTATTGTTTCTTGGATGGTTACTCCGGGTACAATCAGATTTACGTGGCTCCAGAAGATCAACATAAGACTACCTTTACATGCCCATTTGGTACTTTTGCATATCGCAGAATGCCATTTGGGTTGCGTAACGCTCCCGCTACTTTTCAAAGGTGTATGATGGCCATCTTCTGGGACATGATAGATAATTTCCTTGAAGTGTTTATGGATGATTTCTCCGTGTCTGGTGATGATTTTGATATATGTTTAGATAACTTGGAGAAAGTGTTAGTGAGATGCAAGGAAACAGATTTGGTGCTCAACTGGGAGAAGTGTCATTTCATGGTTCGTGAAGGTATTGTTCTGGGTCACAAAGTTTCGAGTGCTGGTTTAGAGGTTGATAGAGCAAAGATAGAGGTAATTAAAACTCTTCCCCCTCCTGTTTCTGTTAAAGGGGTAGGGAGTTTTCTTGGCCATGCTGGCTTTTATAGGCGTTTTATTAAGGATTTTTCTAAGATTGCTAAACCGTTATGCAACTTACTTGAAAAGGATTCCAAATTCCTTTTTGATGAAGCTTGTTTAACGGCCTTCAAAGCAATCAAAGAAAAGCTTATTTCTGCTCCTATAGTGTTACCTCCAGATTGGAATTTACCGTTTGAGGTTATGTGTGATGCGAGTGATTTGTGTATGGGAGCTGTATTGGGACAGAGAAAAGAGAAGGTTTTTCATTCGATTTACTATGCTAGTAAAACTTTTAGTGGTGCTCAGATTAATTACACAGTTACAGAAAAGGAGTTGCTAGCAGTTGTATATTCGTTTGATAAATTTCGCTCTTATCTTCTTGGAGCGAAAGTTATTGTTTATACAGATCATTCCGCGATCAAATTTCTCATGGAGAAGAAAGATGCGAAACCAAGGTTAATCAGATGGGTGTTATTGCTTCAAGAGTTCGATTTAGAAATCAAATATAGATAGGGTTGTGAGAATCAGGTGGCAGATCATTTATCGCGTTTAGAGGGTTCAGAGATGAATAGTGGTACTGAAGCAGTTAGAGAAGAGTTTCTTGATGAGAGTCTATTCGTTGTTCGAGATTATGAAGCTCCGTGGTATGCAGATATTGCGAATTTGGTGGTGAGTGGTGTTTTTCCTGAAGGATCTACTTATCAAGAAAGAAAGAGGTTAGCTCATCGTGCTAGACAGTTCTTTTGGGAGGACCCTTTCCTCTACAAAGTTTGTGCTGACCAAATGATCTGAAGATGTGTAGCAAGGGAGGAGACCGAAGCCATTATAGCTGGGTGCCATGATTCATTATATGGAGGTCATTTCAAGGGAGATAGAACTGCTGCGAAGGTATTCCAATCAGGTTTTTACTGGCCGTCTCTTATCAAAGATTGTCATGAATATGTTAAGAATTGTACGATATGCCAGTTTACCGGAAAAATATCTAAGAGGGATGAGATGCCGCGTAAAAATGTGTTAGAGGTTGAGATATTCGATGTTTGGGGTATAGACTTTATGGGTCCTTTCGTTCCTTCAAATGGTAACCTCTACATCTTATTAGCTGTTGATTATGTGTCTAAGTGGGTAGAAGCGGTGGCTTTACCAACTAATGATTCACGAGTGGTGATCAAGTTCTTGAAATCACATATTTTCACTAGACATGGCACACCTAGAGTGATTATTAGCGATGGAGGATCTCATTTCGTTAATAAATATCTGAAGACTGTTCTAGAGAAATATGGAGTTAGACACCGTGTATCTACTGCATACCATCCACAATCCAATGGTCAAGCTGAAGTATCGAACCGTGAAGTCAAGTCAATCCTAGAAAAAACCGTTGGTCCTACAAGAAAATATTGGTCAATGAAGTTAGATGATGCGTTGTGGGCCTATCGTACTGCGTTCAAAACTCCAGTTGGTGCATCTCCCTATCGTATGGTGTATGGTAAGGCTTGTCACTTACCTTTAGAGCTTGAAATGGGCGCCTATTGGGCGATTGCGCAGTTGAATTTAGATCCTACCTTAGCCGGAAAGAATCGTATGATGAAGCTTAATGAACTTGACGAATTCCGGTTGCATGCTTATGAAAATGCCAAACTATACAAAGAAAACACGAAGAAATGGCATGATAATCGGATTCGTACAAAGAACTTTAAAGTGGGGCAAAGAGTATTGAAATATAATTCAAATTTCAGCAATTATCCGGGTAAGTTAAGATTTAAGTGGTCAGGACCATACATTGTGACCAAAGTTACACCTCATGGAGCTATAGAAATAGAACATCCGCTAGAGAACCGTACTTTTATGGTGAACGGTCACAGATTGAAGATATACCATGGAGGTGAAGATACCAATCGCTTGGAAGATCCACATCCCGGGGAAGTCATGTATCTCCTCGAGACTCCTTAGAAGCGTGAGGTAACCCGTCGAGCTTAACGACGTTAAACAAAAGCCACTTTTATGTATATTAGTTGAGTTTTTAAGTTTTCGCAATTTAGAATAGTTTGATTTTCGCAATTTTAGTGTTTATTATTAAGAAATGAGGAAGGGTAGTAGTTTTTGATGATTTCAGGGGTAAAAGGTCATGAGTTTGGGGTCGATGAGGCAAAAATAGGAGAAAAATTGGTTGGATGTCCAGGAGAAACCGGGAACCCGGTTTCGCAAAAACCGGGAACCCGGTTTTGGAGCTGGTACCAACCATTTTAACGCAACACTTGGCGTTTTGGGTTCACGATACAGCGTCGGAACCGGGAACCCGGTTTTGGTGCTGTAACTTCTGAAAATCTCTGACCCAGCGTCTTGGTGGCTTGCGTTTTGCTGCGTTTTGGTTCGCGCCATCGACACAAAACCGAGAACCCGCATTTGGCAAAACCGGGTACCCAGTTTCGGAGCTGTAATCTTCCAAAAGTTCTGACCCAGCGTTTTGGGGTCCTGCGTTTTGGCGCGTTTTGACTCGCGCCATCGAGAAAATCCGGGTACCCGCATTCTACAAAACCGGGAACCCGGTTTCGGCGAGTAAAAGTTCTGACCCCGCGTCTTGGGGTCCAGCGTTTTGATGCGTTTTTGAAAAAAAAAAAAAACTTAAATTCAATAATTGTTTTTCCGCGCCGTCACAGCGACGCGGAACCGGGAACCCGGTTTGCCAAAACCGGGAACCCGGTTTTGAAGCTGTGATGTCGGTTTTGAGGTGTTTAACCTAGTTTTCTTAGCCTCTTTTGCAAGTTTTTACCTAAAACGCACCAATAGCTATCCCACCTCCGAAAATCATCAACACAAACACTATATATCATCAAATCCTACCCTCTTTCACCACAAAAACATACAATCAACTCACCTCCTCTCCAAAATAACATCAAATCCTTAGTTTTTCCCAAGATTCTCCTTCATCAAATCCTTAAATAAAACCCAATTCTTTCTTCTCTCATCCGAATTAAACAAAACCCATCTCATATTTCACCTAGTTCTTCAATTCTTAAGCCTCAAAACATCAAAATTCTAAACTTTTCTCTAAGTTTTTCATTATTTGAAGTTTTGAGTTTGGGGTGAAAAGAGATGACTAACAGAACCGGTGATTTCCGAAGAACTGCTCCTAGAAGAAAAACCACCATTGGTGGTTCCCAAGACCAAGCTATTGAGATTCCTGATTCGCGTCCTAAACGTAAAATTGATGAAGTTAAGCTTGACTCTAACAAAATAGAAATCACAGGTCAAAAGAGAAGATTGATTGATGAGATAGAAAGTGAGAAGGAACCAGAAGAGGAAATTGAGAAGACCACTGAGAAGGAAACTGAACAAGAGGTTCCGGAAGTACCAGTTCAACAGAAACCTCCGCGTATGAAGATGTGGGCCCACAAGCCTAAGAGGGTTTATACTTGTTGGAATACTCAGGTTCGTGAAAGAATTGAATTTTTGAAGTTTGGTGAGGAGACAAATTTTCCTAAGGGTATTATGAGCAGTTAATACAAAGAATATGATGTGACATGTGCTAAGTTTGGTTGGAAAGAATTACAAGAAAGGAAGCTTGAGTTTATTCCTACTTTTGTGCGATAATTTTATGAAGGTTTAGCTACCTCCAGAGATTCAATTGATATCCGCAAAAAGGTAGTTCCTTTCTCTATTGAACGTATTCGGAAATCCTTGAAATTACCCAACTTTTCTGGAACATGTCCTTTCCAAGAAACTCTTAATGACCCTTCTTTCGATTTTGAATCCCTTTGGGGGACCGTGCTTGTTAATGGGGCTAGCCCAATTCCTGAGGGAGAAAGATATCCTGGACAGTTTTACAGCAGTAGTTTGACACCTCGTGCTAAGGTTTGGTCTCGTTTCGTAATACCCACTTTCTTTGGTATTAAACACACTTCCGAGTTGAAGAGAGAGCACGTAATTTGTATTAAGTGTATTTTGGAGGAGACACGATTCGACGTTGCTAAGATCATTTATGATACAATCATGGAGTTCGCAAAATCCCCAATGACACAACAAAATCTGAAGTTCCCTTGTACCATTACTCAGTTGTGCCTAGACGCAAAGATTCCGCGTAAGAACGCAGATATTGACGTTGTTTCAGTTGGGGTGAGTATAGCTTTGAGCACGATCAAGAATATCCACGAAGAAGCAACACGAGCTACCAAGAGTCCTAGAACTCCTCAATCAAAGAAAGCAAAGACTGTTCCTGAGTTGGAATCGAAGATTCAGGTGTTGGAAGAAAATCAGGAGAAGATGATTGCTACTGATGTCTCCTCATTTGTGATAGATTTATATTAGGATGAGACATCATTTTTAGTGATTTAGAAGTCATTATAGTCGATTTTCTTGAGAAATGCTACACTTTCCTATTTTGAATCTTGATTTAGTAAAATAATATTTTTAGAGCATATTGGGTTTAATTATTTATTTAGTGTGAAGCTTTAAAGATAATTATGGAGATTAATTAGATTCAAAGTCAAAGACTACAAGATATAGAAAAAGATAGACATGGTAATTGGAGATAAGGAAATAAAAGCTAAAAATATGGAAAAGGAAAAGATGCCTTAATCCTGAATTTCTGCACCTACGACCACAAATCAGCTTATATCTCAAGAACGGTATGGAATTTGGAGAAACGGTCAAGAGAAAAGTCGAAGATCTTTCCGAGACGATGAATTTGATGTACTCATACGCGTCAAAAGGATGAGTATTGAAGCTGCTAGAGCCTAAAGAAAAACGGGTCTGATTTCATGTTTTTAGGGTTACGAATTTGAGTTGGGCTTGGAGTCCACTACTTACTTCTCCTTCAAGAAAACGAATTAGGGCTTCCAAGATACCTATAAATACACCCTTATACCACTGTAAACATGTCCTTGCTCAATTGCAAAGTATATGCTTAGTCTTTACTTATATTTTCTTAGTTTTAAACGATAGCTTAGTCCTTTAGTTAGATATTCATCCTTAGAATCAAGCTATTCATCCAAGGAGCAAGCTGACCTATAGAAGAAGACAAGAAGAAGAAGATTGGAGACTGACAACCCCTCTTCTACATCTCACC
Source organism: Nemophila menziesii (assembly GCA_029959085.1). Classification (NCBI taxonomy): domain Eukaryota; kingdom Viridiplantae; phylum Streptophyta; class Magnoliopsida; order Boraginales; family Hydrophyllaceae; genus Nemophila; species Nemophila menziesii. The sequence continues at coordinate 58,387,857 of JARWIR010000005.1, read as the reverse complement.
TTCTCTATATTTAGAGTAATTAGCTATAGATCTATTCTCAACCATATTTCTAAGCTTTTATTCTGTAAGTTTACCTTTAATTGTTGGATTATTATTTGGTCTTTAATTCATAAATACTATTTGTTATTTTAATTGATTGAGCTTGGCGTATATTGTTATTATGTGTTTTGACTTATTGTCACACCTTAGATTTGGCCAATCTTAGGATTAATCTTAGTTATTGACAACACCACATAATCGTCTAGTTTTGATACCTTGCTTAACTAGATAGCCATTAAGGTTTGATTTAATCACCAATCATTACTTAGGAATCCCTAGTGGTGGAGAGGTTGCTCCTAAGTCTAGAAGGCTAGGTAGAATTTAGAATCCTGGTTAATATATAATGCTTAATCTGTGACAGGTTAGAATAACGATTTAGTAATAGACTCATATTAGTAATCCTAATCTATTTGACTTACTTTCATAGTTAGTTATTTGTTTTGTTTATTTGTTTTATTTATTTATTTGCATTAGATAGTATTCATATTATTTTATCTTTTCATACTTTATTCCAAGCATATAAATTCATCTACGCTTGTTAAATATAAGTAGATCTAACGGATACAATCCCTGCGAACGAACTTAACTTATCATTAAAACTTGCAAACGATCTGTGATACTTGCAGTGAGTTCCGTGGTTCTCAAGGGTGTGTGCTATTTATTATTATTCTTATTTATCTATTATTTTATCACACCTTTGCCCCCACCAAGTTTTTGGCGCCGCTGCCGGGGATTTATCTTTAAGTTAAATCTATCTTGTGTTTATTTAGTGTAGAAGTTTTTATTTGTTTTCAGTTTTACGCTTTTTTTTTAGTCTTTCTCAGGATTTTAGATGGATAATCAACGGTTAGAGCTAGGTTTACCTAGTAAATTTCGAGTTCAACGCATTGGGATTCGCGTCCCAACTATCCAAGCCGTTAGATTCAAGCCTGATCCTGATTTAATTAATCAATTCGCGAGCTATGGAAAATTTAATGGGGATACTGGTGGTTCCTGGGGTGTTATAAATTTAAGTGCAAAATAGAGGAACCACTTAACCGCAAGTGTACGGTTGTCCCAAGTAATATATGATAATCAAGTTCGTTCTCAGGGACGGATTAGGTTCAACCCAAATATTAATCAGATAGTAGAGATAATTGCTAAACAGAAAAATAAAAGATAAAATTTTTGTTTGGTTTTTTTGGAAAATAAAATATGCAAATAAAGTAAAGACTAAAATTAAATAAACAGAAAAGAAATAAAGCAAATAAAAGACTAACTTCAGATAAGAGAAATACTTGATCCTCGCAAAGGAATCCACCTAATCAATGTAATCTATGCTATGTTTAAGGGCAGAATTGGAATTATAATATTAGTCGGGACTCTAATATCTCCTAGCCCCCTGTCGGGTGGACCTAGGAGCTATCCTAAAGGATCATAAACACCTGCATGGTCGAATATGGCTTTTCGGATGATATGATTTTACCTCTTTGGCTATGTAACTAGTTAAGCCTGTCGGTCAATAACGGACATTACACGGGTATTACCTAGATCTGTATTCAAACCCCCCTGTCGGATGATCACTTCACCACTAAAGTGAATAGCCCAAATACTAACAGCTAATTCTAGTTGTTCCTAAAAGAATTAGTAATGAAAACAAAGTAATATCCAATACCTAAAACTCAATTCAATTTAAATCTAAACAATCCCAAATTCAAAACATAGAAAGCATTAATTAAGGTTCATCCCTTTTATGCGATTCTCAAGTATAAAGAAATTTAGCTCATAACGAAATTAAAGACTAACATTAAATAAAAGGAATTCATGTTCAAATACAAAAGATAAATTGATAACCTAAAGGGTAGAATGACTATAGATGGAAGAACAGGATTCCTCCAGCTTCTAGCTGCTTCTCTCCTTCGTGCTCTGACTTGAAAACCTTAAGCCTCTTGTTAATTCCCTGAAGTGTGTGAAAGTAAGAGGTTAAGGGGTGTATTTATAGGTGTTGGAGGAGTCTAGGTCGAATTTTGCTTGGAGTGGAAGACAAGTCAAAGACTCTCAAATTCGTAGCTCTAAATTCTAGGAAAGGTAAGATTTGCTGCTGATTTGATTTGATCATATCTTTTTCAATACTTATCCGTTTGAGAAGTTCCAATATATGAAACTGCTTGTCTTGGAAAGCTCTTTCTATTGGTGCAGACCATTCGTCCAGAATCCATGCCAATCTTTTATTATGATTTAATTCCTAAAACGTGGCTGGATTTCAGATTTCAAAAGGCAACTTTATCTTTTCCTCCTTTAAATAAATCTTTACTAAATCTTCTTATTTCCATGTAAATCTTCTTTCCTTTCATCTTTATCTTGACTTGGCCTCTAAGTAATTACCATTTATCTTTAAAAGCTTCACATTAAATAAATAATTAAACCGCATATGCTTAAAAAGAATAAATCAATAAATCAAGAAATCAAAATAGGAAAGTGTACTCTAAAAATAGAAACTCGACTAGAAATCATTTCCTAACACTCTAAAATACACTAAGACTTTATTCTCACTTTTTCTCCTTGGATTGGTCTTTCAAGAACCTATTAACTTTGCATTAAAAACAGTCAAATTTATGCACAAAAGCTCAGATTCTGCAAATAGTTAATTTTCAAGGGGAGAAAGTGCAATATGATCAAATAGGCCTAAAAGTCTAACAAACAAGTCATTTATTCACCTAAAAGGATGTCTCCAAAGGGCTAATAATTAGAACAAATCGGGAGACATCAAGACCCCAAACTCAAACCTTTGTCGTCCCGACAAAGCAAAATAAAAATAAAACAAAGGATCTTTTAGGTGAATGCAGAAGGTAGAATCTAGAAAATAATCCCAAAGCAAAGCTTAAAACAAATTTCATATAGTCTAACTTAAGAATTAATATACACCTACACTTATCATGCAAAATTAAATACAAAACAATATCAATTCAAAATTAATTTCACAATGCTAGAAGGTTACGCTTATTACTTATCTCAAGATGGTGACTATAGGGTGTTCCTCGATCCTTACTTGTGTTGAATGTTCCACTTAGAATAATCCCTATTAACTCACTGTGCATCTAGGAATCACGAGGTCTTTACGGTTTTAGCATAGGCTGAAGGACGGTATGGTATGTATATTTGGTAAATTTGAAGTGAGCTTTTGGCTCTCTCCTCACTTACCATCAACAACTGTCCAAGAGCTTGAGTTTACACTCGAATAACGTTCTCACTCAACCCAATTGACGCGCTTAATTAGCGTCCCCAAATTAACCCAATAAGCACTAAGGATGACTCACATAAAAATTTCCACTTTGCCGGTCCGAATATATAATCTTTTCAAATCGTTCGTTTTTTCTTTTCTTATAGCTATGACTCTCTTTATGATGTTGAGATATCATGCTATTTTTCATAGTTATGCCTATTCATAACTTGAGCTCGAAGCTTCTTTTCCATTCACTATTACCCCGGCAAAGGGTTACAATACAATAAACCTGTGAATCATCATCAAAATATAGCACAAAGCATCATTGATAAGCTCAAAAATCCCAACCCAATGTAAATTCCCATATGGTGGACCCACCACCCCAAACTCAAGCTCAAGACAGGGAGTCTCAGGATCGTGATTCAAGTGCGGGTCATATGGTCATGCCTAACAATCTAAAGGGATATTGGCTTATAATGTGGCGACAAAAGAAAGGCTTAAAGGCTAAAAATTTGTCTAAGAAGGATAAAATTAATTCAGGGATAGAAGGCCAAAAAGGATTCAAAGGGCTAACAAAGAACTGCCTCTATCATCTTCCTATTTACACAACTTGTCTCTAGTTCATACCTAAGTGGGTTCTCTACTCATTTAGATCTCACGTTCTACAAACCACCCATTATCCTTAAGCACACGTTTACTTCTTATGCATTGTTCATTAATTCTTCCTATCAATCATCTCATATTTGCATGCAATTAAAGTTCAGTTTATACTAACTCCTAAAGTCAACTATTTTCTATCATTAATTCATGAAAAGCATGCTTGATGGGGGCATTTAAAAGTCTCTACAGTCACGCAACCCTAAGATTAATTTTATTGAAAGCATGTAAATCACAAAAAATTGGGATGAGGCAACGAACCCCACCCCAAACTCAAAAGTGAGTCGTGTCCCCACGACTCGAAAAAGACTCAATAAAGCAATAAAATTAAACTAAACTACCTAACTAGTGTCTACCATCAATTAAGAAGAAGAATTAGAACGGGGTACCTGGCCATGAAGATCCATAGTGTCCTCCTCCAAAGGGGGAGTATAATTATCAATATCCATGAATAAAGTTACCTCTTCCAGTGTTGACTTAATCTGTGTAATTTCCTTCCAAAGTGCTCCGATGTCTAATCTTAAAAGTTCGAACTCTTGTTGCAAATTGTGAGCCCATGGAGGAATTCCAGAATCAGTTTGAGAAGAAGAAGAACCTTGAACTTGAAATTGTAGCTTGTCTTCAGGCTTTGATGATACCCTCATCCTTGCTGTTAATTTCCCGTGTTGTGGTGGTGCAGGTGCCTTCTCTTGTGTTTCTTCAGTAGGCTCATCAAGATTGATGGCCTTTTCAATTGTGGAACCAGGCAAACTCTTGTTCTTCCCTAGGATACAACACCTTCTCTTATAATCCAAAGCATCTGTTCTGTTTGTCATGGTTGAATTGACCCCAAACTCAAGTTTATACCAAGGATAGAATAAAGTTAAGAAAACTTGGTATAACTTGAGTTTCTTGCTTGGATTAGATGAAGGAAGTTGTTTTCTTGATGAATCTTGGAAGAACTCTTGAAAGCTTGATGATCTTGATTGTGTTTAATGGTGAATTTGATGTAGAGGATGTGTTTATGGAGGATGGAGGAGAGATTTGATGATGTTAATGGGTTTGTTGTAGAGGTTTAATCAAGCTTCAAGGTGTTTTTATAGGGTTGGGAGCTGGAAAATTCGTGTGGAAGAGGCTAGGGTTTATCTCCTTAAGGTTAGAAGTTGACTGGGCTTCGAATTCTTCACAATTCGCCAGTCCGCGGTGCATCCCTGCGGTGCAGGGGGTAGTCCGCGGGGTAGTCCGCGGGGGTAGTCCGCGCGCAACAGCTATTGATTTTTTTCGCTTCTGTCTTGACCCCGAGCTAGCACCCCGTGGTACGGGTTTTTGCCCTGCGGTGTAGGGGTGCGGTGCATGGGGTAGTCCGCACATACTCCGTCAAAAAACCCGCGGTACACAACCCGTGGTACGGGTTTTTGAGGCGCGGTATAGGGCGCGGTGCACCGCGGCTATCAGCTTCATTTTTTTCTTGCTTCTGGATAAAACCCGTGGTACAGACCCGTGGTACGGGTTTTTTGGGGCGCGGTACATCCCTACGGTATAGGGGGTACACCGCGGGGGTAGTCCGCGCCAGCCTTTGATTTTCCAAAAAATTTCTCCAAGCAATCCAAACTCGATTCCTGTACCATTAACACAATACCCTTCTCATTTCTTTAAAAGTAGACACTAAAACTTGACACTAACTTAGAATTATACACTAGGAATTGAAAAACTGAAAGCAATAAACTAATATACAATGAAATGGCTTTTGTTTAACGTCGTTAAGCTCGACGGGTTACCTCTCGCATCTATTCAGCTTCAAGGAGGTACATGACCTCCCCCGGATGTGGATCAATTCTGCGATTGGTATCTTCGCCTACATGGTACAGTTTTAGACGATGCCCATTCACCATAAAGGTGCGTTGCTCGTCTGGATTCTCTATCTCTATCGCTCCATGAGGCGTAACTTTGGTCACCACGAACGGACCAGACCACTTTGATCTCAACTTGCCCGGATAGTTGCTGAACTTGGAGTTATATTTGAGGACCATCTGTCCCACTTTGAATTTCTTCTCACGAATCCGATTGTCATGCCATCTCTTCGTTTTTTCTTTGTAAAGCTTGGCATTCTCATAGGCATGAAATCGAAACTCGTCAAGTTCATTCAACTTCATCATACGATTCTCCGCAGCTAAGGTTGGATCCATATTCATCTCCGCAATTGCCCAATAGGCACCCATTTCAAGCTCAAGAGGTAAGTGACAAGCCTTACCATACACAATACGATACGGAGATGCACCCACAGGCGTCTTGAACGCAGTACGATATGCCCACAACGCATCATCTAATTTCATTGACCAATCCTTGCGTGTGGAACCAACTGTCTTCTCAAGAATGGATTTGATCTCTCGATTAGAGACCTCAGCTTGACCATTGGCTTGTGGATGATACGCGGTAGATACACGATGTCTCACATCATACTTCTCTAGAACTTTCTTCAGATATTTGTTCACAAAGTGTGATCCTCCATCACTGATTATAACTCGAGGTGTTCCATGTCTAGTGAAGATGTGTGATTTTAAGAATTTAATCACTACTCGCGAATCGTTAGTTGGTAGAGCTACAGCCTCTACCCATTTAGACACGTAATCAACAGCTAGTAGGATGTACAGGTTTCCGTTAGAAGGTACAAAAGGACCCATAAAATCAATGCCCCATACATCGAATATCTCAACTTCCAGAACATTATTACGCGGCATCTCATCTCTCTTAGATATATTACCAGTAAACTGGCATCTGTGACACTTCTTGACATACTCATGACAATCCTTATGTAAAGTGGGCCAATAAAAACCGGATTGTAATACCTTTGCAGCTGTACGATCTCCTTTAAAGTGTCCTCCGTATGGTGAATCATGACAACCCATAACAATGGATAGAATATCTTTATCTGGTATGCATCTCCTCACCATCTGATCACTGCATGTTTTGTAGAGGAAAGGATCCTCCCAAAAGAATTGTTTTGCTCGGTGGGCTAGTCTCTTTTTCTCTTGTGATGTAGCTCCTTGAGGAAAAGAACCACTTACAATAAGATTTGCAATATCCGCATACCAAGGGGTCTCTAATGAATAAACTGCAAACAAACTCTCGTCCGGAAATTCTTCTCTAACCAACTCAGGTCCTCCATTAGACTCAGAACCTTCAAGACGTGACAAATGATCAGCAACCTGATTATCACAACCCTTCCTATCTCGAATCTCCAAATCAAACTCTTGTAGCAATAAAACCCATCTGATCAATCTCGGCTTCGCATCTTTCTTCTCCATCAAGTACTTAATAGCGGAATGGTCAGTGAATACAACAATTTTCGCCCCAAAGAGATAGGAACGAAATTTGTCAAAGGCATAAACAACCGCTAAAAGCTCCTTCTCAGTTACCGTGTAATTAATCTGAGCACTGGTGAAGGTCTTGCTTGCATAATAAATCGAATGAAACACTTTATCTTTCCTTTGACCCAACACCGCACCCATAGCAGAATCACTAGCATCACACATAATTTCAAAGGGAAGTTTCCAATCAGGTGGTAGCACAATCGGCGCAGTAATCAGTTTCTCTTTCAGCTCTTGGAATGCCTTCAAGCAAGCTTCATCAAAAAGGAATTTGGTGTCCTTCTCGAGTAAGTTGCACAAAGGTTTTGAAATCTTCGAAAAGTCCTTGATAAAACGGCGATAAAATCCAGCATGGCCTAGAAAACTCCTTACCCCTTTTACAGAAACAGGAGGAGGGAGAGTTTTGATAACTTCAATCTTCGCACGATCAACCTCTAACCCAGCGCTTGACACTTTGTGTCCCAATACTATTCCTTCACGAACCATAAAGTGACACTTCTCCCAATTCAAGACCAAATCAGTTTCCTTACATCTAATCAATACTTTTTCTAGATTCTGCAAACAAGCATCAAAGTTATCTCCAAAAACAGAAAAGTCATCCATGAATACCTCAAGAAATAGATCAATCATATCTCCAAAGATTGCCATCATGCAACGTTGGAAAGTAGCAGGTGCATTACATAGTCCAAAAGGCATCCTTCGGTATGCGAAAGTACCAAAAGGACATGTGAACGTGGTCTTGTGTTGGTCATCAGGATCTATGCAAATTTGATTGTAACCGGAATACCCATCTAAGAAACAATAGTACTCTCTACCGGCTAGCTTGTCCAACATCTGGTCAATGAACGGGAGTGGAAAATGGTCTTTTTTAGTAGCCTTGTTCAACTTTCGGTAATCCATGCAAACTCTCCAACCAACAACGGTCCTCGAGGGTATGGCTTCATTCTTGTCATTCAGGATGGTAGTGATACCACCTTTCTTTGGTACGCATTGAACTGGACTCACCCAATCGCTACTAGCTATGGGGTAGATAATCCCCGCATCTAGTAGCTTGATCACTTCTTTCTTTACCACTTCCTTCATCGCAGGCATCAATCTTCTCTGTCCTTCAACTGAACGTGTACTGTGGTCCTCCAGAATGATCTTGTGTTGGCAATAGGAAGGGCTAATGCCTTTAATATCAGCAATAGTCCAACCTATCGCCTCTTTATTCGCCCTTAGTACACGCAATAGTTTGTCTTCTTGAGGACCTGTTAAAGTAGCTGAAACAATAACAGGTAGTGTGTTGTTAGTACCTAAATATGCATACCTCAAGTGGGACGGGAGCGGTTTCTCTTCTAGCTTCGGGGGAGACTCAATGGATGGTTTCTTTGGAGGCTCAATCTCCTCTGCATCGCGCAATGGTTCGTAGGCTAGACGCCTATATTTTGTATTCTCAGAGTTAAGAGCTGCCACTGTGTCGGCTAGCTCTTCCATCATCTCCGGTATATCTAATGTTAACGCAGCCTGCAAGATGTCATCATAATTAAAACAATCAAATACCTCTTGTGCGGCGTGTTCTGCTATATCCATTCGGAAACAATCTCCGGGAACATCTGGGAATTTCATGGCTCGAAATACATTGAATTTGACTTCCTCGTCTTGGATTCTCATGGTTAATTCGCCGTTTTCTACATCAATCAAGGTACGCCCCGTGGCTAGGAATGGTCGTCCCAAGATGATGGGGACATTCCTATCCGCGTCGTATTCAAGAATAACAAAATCTACGGGAAAAACTAGAGTACCTGCCTTGACGAGGACATCTTCAATTCGTCCCTCAGGATGCACTAGGGATCTGTCTGCCATTTGTAGGACCATAGAGGTAGGTCGCATATCTCCAATCTTCAGCATATCAAAAATTGACTTGGGCATGAGATTAATACTCGCGCCTAAATCGCATAAAGCTTTCCCTTTCCACTCACTACCAATCGAGATTGGAAGCGTAAAACTTCCTGGATCAAGTAGCTTCGGTGGTAGTTTGCTTTGACAGATTGCACTACACTCTTCTGGTAATCCTACCATTTCGTTATCGCAGTATGGTCTTTTGTTGGTGAGGGCTCTCTTTAAAAACTTCACGTATTTTGGTATGTCTTTGATGGCTTCTAACAACGGAATATTAATATTGAGACCTCTCACTTTATTCAAGAATCTTTGATATTCGGCCATATCTCCTTTCTTCTGAACTCTTGAAGGGAAAGGTGGAGGAGGACGGATTTCTGCAATATCTTTCTTTTTCGGAGCTTCCGGAATCTTCTCCACTTCTGTCACTTCAGGTTCTTCATCTTTCTCTTCCACCTCTTCTAACGATTTTTCTTTTCTAGTAACTTCTTTTTCTTTCATAACCGGGAAGGGTGGTGGTTGCACAGTCTTACCACTTCTGGTAGTGATCGCGTTACAATCCTCCCTTTGTTTAGGAATTTCTGTGTCACTCGGGAGTTGGCCTTGACTTCGAACATTCAAACTGTTGGCGATCTTTGATATTTGACTCTCCAAGACTTTTAGCGAGGCGGAATGCGAGTTCAATGTTTCATTTATCTTGTTCTCCCTTGTGTGGGTATCGTCCATGAATCGAGATAACTGGTTTTCGAGTTTCTCTGACCTCTTTTCTGCGTCTGACATGTATTTTGTTACAGTAAGTGCTAACTCACTTGCGGTAATTGCACCTTCTTGAGGTCGAGAGGGAAGCGCTTTTTGAGCTAATGTGTCGGCATATGCGTCTTGATCGGTTCTAGGTTGATTTCCTTGGTATTGGTTTTGTGTTCGAAACTGATAGTTGTTCCCTTGAGGCCTTTGTTGATAAGTTCCAGGATTGGCTGCCCCTTGTGGATTTGAATACTGAAAGCCTGGGTGATTTCTGTTTTGATTTCCATACCCTTGACCACCCGAATAGTAGTTACCTCGCTGATTAACGAAGTATACGGATTCTGGGTTGTTGGCACATTCTTCCCATCCATGATCATTTCCTCCACAACTAGAACATAATTCTGGTTCATTAACAACATTTACCACAGCTTTGTTTGACATAGACAATTGTTTCAGCTTGTTTTCAAGTGCGGCAATTTTAGCTTCCAAAGCAGTTTCTGTATCTAAATTCAAAGTACCTCTTTCAGGAGTTCTAACCGATGATTTCGAGGATTGCCAACTCATTTCATTCTTCACAATTCGGTCCATGATAATCAGAGCTTGATCAGTTGTAACCATCATGAGACCTCCTTGGCACATAGTATCGATCTTATCTTTTGCAGCATCACCTAAACTTCGATAAAATATTCCAAGTTGTAATTCAAGAGAGTACCCATGTAATGGGCACTTGCGTAATAATGTTTGAAAACGAGTCCATGCAGCACCTACAGTTTCTCCTGGCTCTTGGCGAAAATAAACAATATCTAGTTGCCCACTGAGTCGAACACTTTGAGGATAGTACCTATCGAAAAAGGCTGTCTGGAGTTGATCCCAAGTCAAAATCGCAGTGTGTGGCTGTTGATCATACCACTCACTTGCTCCTCCGGTGAGGAAGAATGGAAACATATGGAAGTACATTTGTTCTTGGGTTACTCCAGGGGTGACATATGCATCACAGATTTGCATAAACTTGTACATAGCACGAATAGGATCTTCACGAGCTACACCACTATACTGTCCCACGGTTGTAAACTGGTTGATCATCCCTGCGTCTGGTCTGAATCGAACTCCTTGAATTGCAGGAGGACGGAGTCCTAGTGGTTGTAGAAGGAAAGGTCCATGGTTGTTCGGTTGGAAGATCTGTGGTCCATGATCGTGAAGCACTCCACCATTATTATTGACTTGCTGTTGATTTCCGGGGGGAGCTGGTAATTGGACTCCTACTGGTGGAATTGGTAATTGAACTCCAGCCGGTGGAGCTATTGGAAGACCGTTGTCATCCAACTGAATCACGGGATCTTGAATCACAGGATCTTGAGCATTATCTTCTGCCATTGCTTTTTCTAACTTTGCTTGTTCTCTTGCTTCTTTATCTCTTTTGTTTTTCTCTCGTAATAGGCGTTCGGGATTATCAAGGATCACGATGTCTCCAAGCATATACCAAAACCTGTAAATCTGAGAAAACAAGAACAACCCAAAGCGTAAAACTGAAAAATAAAAAGTAAAACTAAACTAACAATTAAACTACTAAAGATTAACACCGGGGTCACACACTACCGTCCCCGGCAGCGGCGCCAAAAACTTGGTGGTTCCTGGGGTGTTATAAATTTAAGTGCAAAATAGAGGAACCACTTAACCGCAAGTGTACGGTTGTCCCAAGTAATATATGATAATCAAGTTCGTTCTCAGGGACGGATTAGGTTCAACCCAAATATTAATCAGATAGTAGAGATAATTGCTAAACAGAAAAATAAAAGATAAAATTTTTGTTTGGTTTTTTTGGAAAATAAAATATGCAAATAAAGTAAAGACTAAAATTAAATAAACAGAAAAGAAATAAAGCAAATAAAAGACTAACTTCAGATAAGAGAAATACTTGATCCTCGCAAAGGAATCCACCTAATCAATGTAATCTATGCTATGTTTAAGGGCAGAATTGGAATTATAATATTAGTCGGGACTCTAATATCTCCTAGCCCCCTGTCGGGTGGACCTAGGAGCTATCCTAAAGGATCATAAACACCTGCATGGTCGAATATGGCTTTTCGGATGATATGATTTTACCTCTTTGGCTATGTAACTAGTTAAGCCTGTCGGTCAATAACGGACATTACACGGGTATTACCTAGATCTGTATTCAAACCCCCCTGTCGGATGATCACTTCACCACTAAAGTGAATAGCCCAAATACTAACAGCTAATTCTAGTTGTTCCTAAAAGAATTAGTAATGAAAACAAAGTAATATCCAATACCTAAAACTCAATTCAATTTAAATCTAAACAATCCCAAATTCAAAACATAGAAAGCATTAATTAAGGTTCATCCCTTTTATGCGATTCTCAAGTATAAAGAAATTTAGCTCATAACGAAATTAAAGACTAACATTAAATAAAAGGAATTCATGTTCAAATACAAAAGATAAATTGATAACCTAAAGGGTAGAATGACTATAGATGGAAGAACAGGATTCCTCCAGCTTCTAGCTGCTTCTCTCCTTCGTGCTCTGACTTGAAAACCTTAAGCCTCTTGTTAATTCCCTGAAGTGTGTGAAAGTAAGAGGTTAAGGGGTGTATTTATAGGTGTTGGAGGAGTCTAGGTCGAATTTTGCTTGGAGTGGAAGACAAGTCAAAGACTCTCAAATTCGTAGCTCTAAATTCTAGGAAAGGTAAGATTTGCTGCTGATTTGATTTGATCATATCTTTTTCAATACTTATCCGTTTGAGAAGTTCCAATATATGAAACTGCTTGTCTTGGAAAGCTCTTTCTATTGGTGCAGACCATTCGTCCAGAATCCATGCCAATCTTTTATTATGATTTAATTCCTAAAACGTGGCTGGATTTCAGATTTCAAAAGGCAACTTTATCTTTTCCTCCTTTAAATAAATCTTTACTAAATCTTCTTATTTCCATGTAAATCTTCTTTCCTTTCATCTTTATCTTGACTTGGCCTCTAAGTAATTACCATTTATCTTTAAAAGCTTCACATTAAATAAATAATTAAACCGCATATGCTTAAAAAGAATAAATCAATAAATCAAGAAATCAAAATAGGAAAGTGTACTCTAAAAATAGAAACTCGACTAGAAATCATTTCCTAACACTCTAAAATACACTAAGACTTTATTCTCACTTTTTCTCCTTGGATTGGTCTTTCAAGAACCTATTAACTTTGCATTAAAAACAGTCAAATTTATGCACAAAAGCTCAGATTCTGCAAATAGTTAATTTTCAAGGGGAGAAAGTGCAATATGATCAAATAGGCCTAAAAGTCTAACAAACAAGTCATTTATTCACCTAAAAGGATGTCTCCAAAGGGCTAATAATTAGAACAAATCGGGAGACATCAGATACAAATCAAGATCCGGTCAGATCTGTTAAAAAATTCATGCAATTTTGTGATGCCTACATTAATGAAGGTGTTACGCAAGAACAGATGTATTATTTAATGTTTCAATTTTTCTTGACCGGGAAAGCAAGCGATTGGTTCGATGATCAACCTCCCGAGCTAATAACCGATTGGGACAAGCTTCAAGAAAGATTCCTTGATAAATTTTATCCTACAAGTATGTGAGTGAAGGAACTCTTGGAGCCTACGAATTTCTTACAAGACGCCGGAGAGAGTGTTGGTGAAGCATGGACGAGATTTCAAAAGATGTTGGCAAGATGTCCATTACATGGATACACGCCACAATTACAATTATCCATGTTCTATAATGGACTCAATAGAGAGTCAAGGCTGAGAGCAGATAATATGGGTCATGGAAATTTTGTCTCTATGGATCCAAAAGAAGCAAAAAGTGGTATGGAAACAATCATTGAGAACAACATGAGTTGGCCACAAGGAAAAACTCCTACCACTAACGACGAAGAAGATGCGAGGATTTCAAGCTTGCAAGATCAAATACAACAACTCGCTATAACTGTTAAGGAAAGCATCCCAAAGCCACCTCAACAGTTATACCTACAAGAGCAAGCCTATGAAAATCAAGCTGATCAACCACCGAGCTATACTGTGCATAATGTAAGTCAAGCTCAATCACGTCCTCAAGAAGAGATTACTGAGTTAAAAGAGACTATTAGTCAATTCATCAACTTCTTGAAGGAAAATATGAGCAGACTTGAATCAAAGATCGATGCATCAGTAGTGCAAAGCCTGCAACAACAGAATCAATATCTTAAACGACATAATCAACTTTTAGAGAAGAATGTGATGCAGCTCACTACAATCATAGAACAGATGCAAAGTCAACTCCTACAATTGACCCAAGATACAACTACTAACATGAAGAAGATCCAATACGTAGACGACAAGGTCAAGAATATTAGTCTTCAAGCTCAAAAGATAAAAGAACACGGTGAGATAATCACCAAATCTCCCTCAAAAGGGGACGTTCTGCCAAACAAGTCAAACGTAAGTCGGATGAACTTAGATGAGATAATTGTTGAAGATTGGGTTGAAGAAGTTGAACATGATGAGATTAAGAAGCCTAGAGTGGTTGATGAACCAAGAATTGAAGAGAGAAGTAGAGCAAGAAAAACACACGTACATTGCCACTATCCCACGGAGCAACATCAGAAGTGTATAGAGGCGTTAAAACAAGTAAAAATTAACGTCCCTTTACTCGAAGCTATGGAAGGAAGGAGAAACTATGATCGATTTTTTCTGGAGGCACTCTCTAATAAGAAAAGATTCACAAGAGCCAAATCTGTAGAAATCAACAAAGGGGTATCAGCACGAGTTCAACAAAGATTACCACCGAAGCGTAAAGATCCAGGAAGTTTCAATCTCCCAATCAAAATAGGTGGTATATTTCATGGAAAAGCCATGTGTGATTTAGGGGTAAGTGTGAATATCATGCCCAAAAGTTTATTCAAGAAGATTGGTATTAGTGAAGCGAAACCGACATCCGTAATCTTACAACTTGCGGATCAATCTACTATTAAGCCGTGGGGAGTATTAGAGGATGTACTCGTTCAAGTAGGTAACCTTGTTATTCCCACGGACTTTATTATTCTTGACTACAAAGCAGATAAGAACGTCCCATTCATTCTTGGGCGTCCATTCCTAGCCACCAGCGATACTATAGTGAATGTGAATGAAGGAACCGTGACTCTTAGTATTAAAGATAACGCTGAAACATTCTATGTTTCGGGAAAGAAGAGGAAAAAGAAGTCAAAGGAACTATATCCAATCAGAGCAGTAACCAAGAAGCCAGAACCTGAAAGTCTCCAAGAAACCATAGAGAAAAAGATTGAGTTTGGGGTAGGAGACGAGGTGGCATGGAAACCTCCCAACCCCAAACAGAGCAGTTCTTGGAAGGGACCGTATGTTATCACGCAAATTATCTCAGAAGGAGTGGTCAAAATCAAGGCTATCAAAGGTTGCAAGCTCGATTTGGTAAGTGTTAATCATCTCACTCACTGCTGGGGAGGCTATAAAAAGAAATAACCGAGGTAACTCGTCTAACTTTGAAAGACGTTAAACAAAAGTGCTACACGGGAGACAACCCGTAATTTCGTTTATGTTTTTACATTTTTAGTTTTTAATTTATGTTTAGTTTAGTTAATTTTAGTTGATATTGCATATTTGAGAAAGGTATTAGTGTTTTTGATGCTTAGGTATTGGAGAAATCGAGTTTGGGAGGTGAACAAAATTTTTCGGACAGAAACTTCGGCAAGTCATATCTTTGCGCTCGGATGTCGGAATCAGGTGATCTTTGAGCCTAAACTGCATAACTTTTCGAGATCTAGCTGTTGGGGAGGTTTTTGCCAAGTGCGGTACAACGGACCTCAGCCGCGGTGCACCGCATAGGAGAAACCCGTGCCACGGGGTAGAGCCACGTGTTTTATCCAGAAACGAAAAAAAATATAGCTGATGGGTCCGGTATACCGGACCCTATACCGCGCCATGCACCGCACAAACACGTGCCACGGGGTCCTACCACGGGTTTTTTGACGTAGGAGGCACGGAGCACCCCCGCGGTACACCGGACCATGGTCTGCAGCTCAAAAACACGTGCCACGGGGTCCTACCACGGGTCCAATCCAGTGAGCAAAAATTTCCACCCATCAGATGCTGCGGTGTACCCCGCGGTACACCCCTGGTCCGCAGGGGTAGTCTGCAGGGGTAGTCCGCACGAGCCGCCAGAGAGAGAAAAGAAAGGGTTTCAAGCTTATCAGGAGATCTAATGCTTATTATTCCGAATTTATCAAACCTTAAACCTCTTTCTTCTCTCCAGAACTCTCCCAACTCCATTAAAGCTTCAACAAACCTTCACCTAACATCAAAACACCACCAAATCACCATGAATTCTCATCCAAATCCCTCCCTACATCATTACAAAGAAGATTCAAGCACCCAAATCATATCAAAACACCTAGAAACCAAGAATCAAAACCATGAATTTCAAGATCTTCTTCTCAAATTCCTTAAACCCACATCACTAAACCTTAATTAAATCATACCCACATGGAGAATTGTCATCCTAACACCTTTCCTAACCAAAATAAAGCTTGTTCCACCTATGATCATAAAGTACAAATTTCAAGAGTGTTTAAAGCTTTGAGTTGGGGGTCAAAGAGATGATGAAGAGAATAAATTATCAAGTGTTATGGGATATGAAGAATCAAAGCAAGGTATTGGGTAAGCTCTAGAAGATTTCAATTGAGATGGGTACTAGTTTGGGAATAAATTACAAGGTAAATCGGATCAAGAGAATAGAGGAAAGGTAGCTGTGGTGAATTCAAAGAACAAAAAGGTTTAAACTTTCATAAGGAAGATACCACAACCTCTACAATCGATAGTCCTTTAACCCAAGATGAACAAGAGCTTCTGGGACGCTAGTAGCGGTGTTCAAAACATATTCCTGGATGAACAACTGTCACATGAGAGATTATTCAAAGAGCAAAGTTGGAAGAAGATAAACAAGAGATTTCTAGAGTGTGATTGATTGGGATAGAGCGTAAGAAGATGTAAGGGAATGCGAAAATTGGTGATACATAGAAGTTTTCATACATGAAAGCACTGCACCCTATTTCGGGTATTGATCAGGCGAGGTAAATAGCCTCGAAGAGTATGTTTTCTTTCTTCCTTACCTTTTCTTTATGTGCAATATCTGTACAATTTTAAATTTCTTTTGTTTTATTTTTTCTTTTCGAGTCGTGGGGACACGGCTCATTTTTTAGTTGGGGGTGTGGGGATTCGTTGTCTCTCATCTCCATTTTTCTGTTGTTTTTAGGAAAAATTAAAAATTTTGAAGGTTTAGATGTATGTAGAGTGTGTTTAATAGCTTGAAAGCATAAGCTCAGTAAGTTAATGATAGAAAGTAGTATGTTTAAGAGCTATTTTATTTTGTATGCTTTGAGTATTTGCAGGAAAACACACGTTGATAGTAAAGAAAAGATTAGTGAGCAATGCGATAGAAAGTATGTTCGATCTCAGGGAACCTTGAGAAGTGTGTAGGTGGTGGTCCTTTGTGTGTTCTAAAAATAATGCAATAAATAATCGAACCACAACCGCAAGTGTACGGTTGTCCCAAGTAGTAATTCTGATAAATCAGATTCGTTCCAAGGACGGAATGGTTGATCACAATGTTTAGCAAGTAGTGATTGATGCACTTATGAAAATAAAAGACAATAATATATTTGTTTGGTTTTTGTTATAAGACTAATGAATGAAAGACAAATATTAAAATGCAATTAAAAGCTAAAACGCAAGTAAAAAGATGTAAAACGCGATATGAGAAGTAGCACTTGAGAACGCAAGGATCCTCCCTATCCTATTTCTTAACTTATGTTGTTTAAGGGCTAAATTAGTCAATTACAATGGTCGGGATTCTAATATCCTTATACCCCCGTCAGGGTGGACTATAAGGCGATCCTAAAGTGTCACTAGTCCCGTCAGGGTAAATATGATCCACCGTTGGATGATTAAGTGTTATTACCTCATTGGCCCTAGGATTAGCTAAGCTCGTCAGAATCATTAACTCCTATCCTAGATTGAATAAATGGTTCCGTATTTAAACCCTCCGTCAGGATGATCCAATTGCCACTAATTGGAATAGCCTAAATACTATTACCTGTTCCTAGTTCATGACGCTAAAAACAGTAAACATTCATAATTTATCGAAAAGAGTAAAAGCCCTAATTTAGTTTAATTTATTAAAAACCCAAATTCAACATTCGTTAATTAATAGGAATTGGGATTCACCCATTGTTTGTTCTCAAGCACTAAATAAAACTTAGCTCATATTAAAATGAAATACGAAATTAAAAATAAAGGAATTCATATTGTTTACAGAATTAAAAAGATAAAAGAACCTAATTTCCGGAATCGGAATGACTACGAACGGAGATATAGACCCTCTCCAGCTCTTGTAGCTTCTTCTCCTTCCTTCAGTTGCTTCTCTCTGGTGTTTTTAATCTTGCAGAATGTGAATTGTGTGTAAAATAGAAGTCAAGGGCTGATTTTATAGGTGGAAATTCGGACTTGGACCTAGGCTTTTAATTAAATGAAATATAAAAGGCCCAAGTCCACTAACTTAGCCCAAAATCCCGTAACTGCTGATATACCTTCACTAAAACAGCTTTTCCCGATGCGTTACAACTCCGATTGACCTCATTCCAGTTGCTAAAGTTCCGTAATTCGATAAGGAATGATTTCTCTTCAAAGGTCAACAGCTAGATCATCGCTTAAGCACCTCGAAATCAGCAATCTATGGCCTGGAAAATGGATTTTCAGCTCTAAAAATAATATCTTCGGGATTTCTTTTCAAGTCTTGACTCTATCTTTTGATCTTTGACTTTCTCCTCGGATTCCTCTTCTAGCTAACATCTAAAACCTGTAAAATACTCACTAAAAATACCAATATTACGCGCAAAAGCTTAATAAATCAAAAATGCTAGAATTAAAAGAGGAAAATCATATTATTGCATATTTAGTCCAAAAGTCTATCGAAATGATTAAATAAACACCAAAAATGATGTCTCCTAAGGGTCGAAAATAAGAACATTTAAGGAGACATCAAGACCCCCAACTCAAACCTTTGTCGTCCCGACAAAGCAAAACAAAACAAAACAAGGGGTAGAAGTAAACGCAAGAACAAATAGAAGCTTAGCAAATAAACCTAAAGCAATTCTTAAGATAAATCTCATATAGCAAAACTTTAAGAACTAACATATACATACACTAATCATGCAAAATCAAACATAAATAATCTCAATCATAAAATTAAAGTTGCAATGCTTGAAGGTTACACTTGTACTCATATCTGTATGATGGCTATAGGGTGGTCATTAATCATAAATCGCTTTGAATGTTCCACCTAAATATTCCCTATCAACAGAAGTATAAATTCACTATGTATTTAAGAATCAAGAGGTCTTTATGGTTTTAATATTGGCTTAAGGACGGTATGGATATATATTTGGTAAATTTGAAGTGAGCTTTTGGCTCTCTCCTCACTTACCATCCACATGTCCTCGAGCTTGAGTTTACGCTCAAAAATGTTCTCACTCACCCATTTGACGCGCTAATGTTGCGTCCCCAATGTCAACCCAAATAAATCTAAGATGATTCCCAAAAATATTCCACTTTGCCGATTTATTCAATTTTTTTTTTTCTTTCTTTTTATTTTCTTTTTCATTTCTTTTCTTCTTCTTTTTTTTTTTTTTTTTTTTTTTTTCTTTTTTTTTTTCTTTTTTTTTTTTTTTCAAATCCTGGCAAAGGGTTACAAATAATAATATCATCTACATTTTTGTGCCTCAATACAAACACATATAATCCCTTCCCAATGTAAATTCCCAAAATGTGGACCCTCCACCCCAAACTCAAGCTCGAGACACGTCTCAGGGTTGTGATTCAAGTGCGGGTCATTTGGTCATGCCTAATAATCTAAAGGATAATGGGCTTATATCGTGGCTACAAAAGAAAAGGCTTAAGGCTCAAAAATTGGGCTAAGACGGATAAAATTATAATAAGGGATAGCAAGCTAAAGGTTTCAAATGGCTAACAAAGAACTGCCCCTATCATTTTCCTAAGTACATAGCTTGTCTTTAGTTCATATCTAGGTGGGTTCTCTACTAATTAAGATTTCACGTTCTACACACCAAACATATTCCTTAAGTACAAGCTTACTTCATTTGCATTGTTCATTAATTTTTCCTATCAATTACCTATGTTCGCATGCAATTGTAAGTGCGTTCTATATCAGTCCCTAAAGTTCACTATTTACTATCATAAATTCATCAAAAGTATGCTTAAAGGGACATTTAAAATCTTCTATAGTCAAACGCAACTCCGAAAATTATTTTTATTGAAAGCAAATAAAACATATAACACATAAAAATTGGGATGAGGCAACGAACCCCACCCCAAACTCAAAAATGAGTCGTGTCCCCACGACTCGAAAAGACTCAACGCAATAAAAAAATAAACTAATCTAACTAAAATGCGAAAGGGATAGAAAACGTATCTTAACCAGCTCGAGGCTGGTTATCGGTGTTGCGTCCATGAACTTTCTCCTGCATAAGAATACCATAGGTGGCATGTTGAATTGTGCTCACCCCCGTTAACATGTTTCGGAGAAGTTCTAACTCTTGTGTAACGTTTCCTAAAGATGCAATCATCTTCACTTGGTTCTCTTCTAACACCTTCACTTTAGCTTCCAACTCATCAGTTGTATGCATCTTCTTCTTTGGAGGAGCTCTAGGATTCCTTGTTGCTTTAACCACCTCATCATGAATATTCTTGATCAAGGTTAAACCCATGCTCTCACATACTACAACACGATCCATCTCTGCGTCTTTACGCGGAACCTTTGCGTCTAAACACAAAGTAGTGACAGTACAAGGAAATTTGAGATTTTGTTGTGAAGTAGGAATTCTAGCAAATTCTATGATGGTATCATATATCACACGAGCAACATCCATAGGTTTCTCCTCAATAATACATTTAATGAACAAAAGATGCTCCTTCTTTACTTCCGATATGTGTTTAACTCCGAAGAAGGTAGGTATTATGAAACGTGACCAAATCTTAGCGCATGGTAGCAAGTTACTACTATACATCTGTCCAGGATATCTTTCTCCTTCGGGAATTGGGTGGGCCCCATCAACAATCACTTTCCCCCAAAGGGATTCATAATCAAACGAAGGCTCTTTAAGAGATTCTTGAAACGGACATATTCCGGAAAACTTGGGTAACTTCAATGATTGACGAATAAGCTCAACGGAGAAAGGAACTACCTTTTTGCGAATTATAACAGCTTCTTTTGAGAAGGCGATTCCTTCATAAAAATCTCGCACCAAGGTAGGAATATACTCAAGCTTCCTTTCTCTCAATTCCTTCCAACCCAATTTATCACAAGTAACACCATAATCTTTATAAGCACTAGTCATAATACCTTTAGGAAGATTCATCTCCTCACCAAACTTCAAAAATTCAATTCGATCACGAACTTGAGTTTCCCACGGAACGAATACTCTCTTAGGCTTGTGAGCCCAAGCTTTCCTACGCGGAGCTTTCGGTTGTTGCACTGGTTCTTCGGGAAGTACTAGTTCAGTTTCTTTAACCTCTTCTTCAACTTCTTCCTCACTTTCTTCATCACTCTCATCAATTAACCTGCTCTTTTTCGGATTAGCCTTACTCGGATTCTCTTTTCGTTTCGGAGCAATTTGGTTTTGGACAGTCTTTTTGGATCGCGAATCCGGAATCTCAATTGCTTGGTCTGGGCTAGCTCCAACAGTGTTCCTGTTTCTTGGTATGTTTCTTCGATAGTTACACATGGAATCGGTTCTGTTAGTCATCTCTTTTCACCCCAAACTCAAAACTTCAAATAGAGAAAAAGCTAGAGAAAAGCTTTGAAATTTGATGTTTTGAGGCTTAAAACTTGAAGAACTAGGTGTTATATGAGATGGGTTAAGGTTATTAGATAGAGATTTAGAAAGAATTGGGTTTAATTTCAAGGTTGGGAAGAGGAAATTTTTGGAGAAAAGGTGAAATTTGATGATGTTTTGGAGAAGATTGTGAGTTGATTTTGTGTTTTTGTGATGATAGAAGGCTTGATTTGATGATTTTATAGCTGTTTGTTGATGATTTTCGGAGTAGGTGGAGGCAAGAATTCGGATTATAAGGTTTGGCTTGGAAAAGAGGCAAAAAACTAGGTTTAATGAAGTTAAAACCGCCTCTCGTAACAGCTGGCCGGTATGCCTTCGGATTCGCCGGTATACCGGCCGTTTCGCCGGTATGCCGGCCGAGAGGCCGGCGAAATTTTTTTTTTTTTTTTTTTTTTTTTTTTTTTTTTTTTTTTTTTTTTTTTTTTTTTTTTTTTTTTTTTTTTTTTTTTTTTTTTTTTTTTTTTTTTTTTACCTCAAAACGCAAGTATATTGCGTCGTCGCTGACGCAATGGTCAGGGAATTCGAAATCCTTGACCGGCTAGCCGGCGGATTCGCCGGTATGCCTGTCAAATCTCGATGGCGCATTTGATGACGCAGCAACCTTGCGTCGTCGCTGACGCAAGGACCAGAACATTCTTCCTCGTTGGCCGGCTAGCCGGCGGATTCGCCGGCATGCCGGTGCTTCCTCGCTGGCGCGAATGAAGACGCAGCATTGCTGCGTTGTCGCTGACGCAGTGGTCAGGGAGTTGGGGTCTATCTGCTCGTTTGGCCGGTATGCCGGCCAGCTCGCCGGCTAGCCGGTCAAACCTGCTGTGGACTTCAATTTTTTCTCCGTTTTTCCCATCGTTTGACCCCAAACTCATGACCATTATACCCCTGAAATCATCAAAAACAAACACCCTTCCTCATTTCTTAAAAATAAAACTAAAATAAACGAAAACCTTAACTAATTTATACTACGGAAATTGAAATACGTAAACTAATATACAAGAAATTGGCTTTTGTTTAACGTCGTTAAGCTCGACGGGTTACCTCGTGCTTCTAAGGAGCTTCGAGGAGGTACATGACCTCTCCGGGATGTGGGTCTTTTGCACGATCTGTGTCTTCACCGCCATGATAAATTTTTAAACGATGACCGTTCACCATGAATGTACGGTTCTCAAGTGGATGTTCTATCTCTATAGCTCCATGAGGTGTAACCTTGGTTACAATGTAAGGACCCGACCACTTCGATCTTAATTTCCCCGGATAATTACTAAACTTCGAATTATATTTCAACACTCTTTGTCCTACTACAAAGTTCTTCTCTCGAATTCGATTATCATGCCATCTCTTAGTATTTTCTTTGTAAAGCTTAGCATTTTCATAAGCATGTAATCTGAATTCATCAAGCTCATTAAGTTTCATCATTCGATTTGCACCCGCTAGCGTAGGATCTAAATTTAACTTTGCAATAGCCCAATAGGCACCCATTTCAAGTTCAAGAGGTAAGTGACAAGCCTTACCATAAACCATTCGATACGGAGAAGCACCTACTGGGGTTTTGAAAGCAGTTCGATATGCCCAAAGTGCATCATCTAATTTCATAGACCAATCTTTTCTTGTAGGACCAACGGTTTTCTCTAAAATAGATTTTACCTCACGATTTGATACTTCGGCTTGACCATTGGCTTGTGGATGATAAGCGGTAGACACACGATGTCTGACTCCATATTTCTCTAGAACAGTCTTCAAATACTTATTAACGAAATGAGTACCTCCATCGCTAATAATCACCCTTGGAGTTCCATGTCTAGTGAAAATATGTGATTTTAAGAACTTAATCACCACTCTAGAATCATTGGTAGGTAAAGCCACTGCTTCTACCCACTTAGACACGTAATCAACAGCTAATAAGATGTAGAGGTTACCATTTGAAGGGACGAACGGACCCATAAAATCTATACCCCAAACATCGAATATTTCAACTTCTAACACATTATTACGTGGCATCTCATCCCTCTTGGATATGTTTCCGGTAAATTGGCATCTATTACATCTTTTAGTATATTCGTGACAATCTTTTATAATAGAAGGCCAATAGAAACCAGATTGTAATACCTTAGCAGCAGTTCGATCTCCTTTGAAATGTCCACCGTAAGGTGAATCATGACACCCAGCTATAATCGCCTCAATTTCTTCCTTGGCTACGCATCTTCTTATCATCTGATCAGCACACACTTTGTAGAGGAAAGGATCCTCCCAAAAGAACTGTCTTGCTCGGTGAGCTAATCTTTTTCTTTCTTGATAAGTTGAACCTTCAGGAAAGGAACCACTTACCACTAAGTTTGCAATGTCTGCATACCAAGGGGCTTCATAATCGCGAACTTCGAATAAATTCTCATCAGGAAACTCTTCTCTAACCGCTTCAGTACCACTATTCAACTCTGAACCTTCTAACCTCGATAGATGATCTGCAACCTGATTCTCACACCCTTTTCTATCCTTGATCTCTAAATCGAACTCTTGAAGCAATAACACCCATCTGATTAACCTCGGTTTAGCATCCTTCTTCTCCATAAGATATCGAATCGCTGAATGATCTGTATAGACAATAACTTTCGCTCCAAGAAGATAAGAGCGAAATTTATCGAATGAATACACAACCGCTAGCAACTCCTTTTCTGTAACTGTATAATTAATCTGAGCACCATTAAAAGTTTTACTAGCATAATAAATCGAATGAAAAACTTTCTCTTTTCTTTGTCCTAATACAGCTCCCATACATAAATCACTCGCATCACACATAACCTCAAACGGTAGATTCCAATCTGGAGGTACTACTATAGGAGCAGAAATAAGCTTTTCTTTAATTGCTTTGAAAGCCGCTAAACAAGCTTCATCAAAAAGGAATTTGGAATCCTTTTCAAGTAAGTTGCATAACGGTTTCGCAATCTTAGAAAAATCTTTGATAAATCGCCTATAAAAGCCAGCATGGCCTAGAAAACTTCTTACCCCTTTAACAGAAACAGGAGGGGGAAGAGTTTTAATTACCTCAATCTTCGCTCTATCGACTTCCAATCCAACATTCGAAATTTTGTGACCCAGAACAATACCTTCGCGAACCATGAAATGACATTTCTCCCAGTTTAAGACCAAATCTGTTTCTTTGCATCTGATTAACACTTTCTCCAAATTGTCTAAGCACTTATCAAAATCATCACCAAATACAGAGAAATCATCCATAAACACTTCAAGAAAGTTATCGATCATATCCCAGAAGATGGCCATCATGCATCTTTGAAAGGTAGCAGGAGCATTACACAACCCAAATGGCATTCTACGATATGCAAAAGTACCAAAGGGGCATGTAAATGTTGTTTTATGTTGATCTTCTGGAGCCACGTAAATTTGATTATACCCTGAATAACCATCCAAGAAGCAATAGTACTCTCTTCCGGCTAATTTGTCTAACATCTGATCTATGAAGGGCAAAGGGAAATGATCTTTTCTGGTGGCCTTGTTCAGCTTCCTATAATCCATGCAAACTCTCCATCCAACTACCGTTCTTGAAGGAATCGCTTCATTTTTATCATTAAGAACTGTTGTCATTCCTCCCTTCTTCGGTACACACTGAACCGGACTCACCCATTCACTACTCGAAATGGGATAAATAATCCCCGCATCTAAAAGCTTGATCACCTCTTTCTTTACCACATCCTTCATGGCGGGCATTAATCTTCTTTGACCTTCAACTGAGCGTGCGTTAACATCTTCAAGTATGATTTTGTGTTGACAATAGGATGGACTAATGCCTTTGATGTCAGCAATTGTCCAACCTATTGCTTCTTTGTTTGCTCTTAACACACGCAACAGTTTATCTTCTTGAGGACCTGTTAAATTAGCTGAAACAATCACAGGTAGAGTTTCATTAGTACCTAAATACGCATACCTCAAGTGTGCTGGCAATGGTTTTTCTTCCAATTCCGGAGGAGATTCAATTGAAGGCTTCTTTTTAGGAACAATCTCCCCCGGTTCTCTCACAGGTTCATAGGCAGGACGCCTATACTTTGGACTTTCAGAATTTAGAGCCGCTATTGTTTCAATAAGCTCTTCCATCATCTCAGGTGAATCTAATGTTAAAGCAGCCTGCAAGATATCATCAAAATTTAAACAATTAAATACCTCTTGCGATGCTTGCTCTACTACATCCATTCTGAAGCAATCTTCCTGAGAGTCTGGGAATTTCATAGCTCGAAATACATTGAATTTCACTTCCTCATCTTGTATCCTCATTGTTAATTCACCATTCTCTACATCGATCAATGTTCTCCCTGTAGCTAGGAATGGTCTACCCAAAATAATGGGGACATTTCTATCTGCATTGTATTCAAGGATTACAAAATCAACAGGAAATATAAGTGTACCTGCCTTAACAAGGACATCCTCAATGCGGCCTTCAGGATGCGCAAGAGACCTGTCCGCCATTTGCAAGACCATAGAAGTGGGTCTTGCGTTTCCAATTTTTAGCTTATCAAAGATCGACTTGGGCATCAAATTGATGCTAGCTCCCAAGTCACATAGCGCCTTTCCTTTCCATTCTTCCCCAATTGATATGGGAATCGTGAAACTCCCCGGATCAACCAACTTCGGAGGTAATTTACTTTGACAAATCGCGCTACACTCTTCTGGAAGACCAATCATCTCGTTATCACAATAGGGCCTTTTGTTAGTGAGGGCCCTCTTCAAAAACTTAGTGTATTTCGGAATATCTCGAATCGCCTCAAGTAACGGGATATTAATACTTAGACCCTTCACTCTGTTAAAGAACTTCTGAAAATCCCCCAAATCACCCTTTTTCTGAACTCGCGATGGAAACGGTGGTGGAGGGCGATTAATCACCATATCATCTTTCTTTTTCGGGACCTCTCTTGGTCTCACTATTTCTTCAACCTCACTATCTTTCTCATTTTCTTTCTCTTTCTCCACCACTTCCTTTTCTTTTCTTGGTACTTCTTTCTCTTTCATAATGGGAAAAGGAGGGGGAGGAAGGTTCTTACCACTTCTCAATGTAACAGCATTACAATCTTCGCGTTGCTTCGGATTCTCAGTATCGCTAGGAAGTTGCCCTTGTGGGCGCTGATTCAGCTGTTTATTAATTTGGCTTAGCTGATTCTGGAAAATCTTCATATTCGCTTCAGCTGCGTTCTGACGTTCTAAGGCTTGTGTTTGAAGAGCAATCAAATTTTCAACGGTTTTCTGAAGGGTAACTACTCCTTCTTGTGGATGGGCAGGTAAGGCTTTTTGGTTTAAAGTTTCATCGTATGTATTCTGAGGAGTATTCTGAGGAGCTTGCCTTTGTACATAATTTCCCTGATTCTGTCCTCCTTGATAATTGTTGTGTGGTCTTGGATTATAGTTATTACCTTGGGGACGCGGCTGATATGCGTAGGTAGGATTGGCTGCCCCATTAGGATTTGAGTATTGAAACCCAGGATGGTTTCTGTTAGGCTGATATCCATTACCACTTGAATTGAAGTTACCTCTGTTGGACATGAACATCACGGATTCTTGGTTATTTGGACAACTTTCCTCATCATGATCATCTACCTGACAAATCGAACACATATAAACCTCTTGTGCAGCATGCACAGCTACCTTCTTACCCGAAAATCCTTCTTTCACAGCTAAAGTAAGCTGTTTCAATTGTTGCTCAATAGTATTCTGAATCTTGTTCTCAAGCGTAGCAAATTTCTCTTCCATGTCAACATTATTCACTCCCTTAACCGGTGTTCTTACTGAATTCCACCCAACTTCATTCTTAACTGTTCTCTCTAAGATAATTTTAGCATGAGCGGGTTGAACTTGAAGAAAACCTGCACCACATAGCGTATCCAACTTCTCTCTTGACTTCCCATCAAGGCCTCTATAAAAGATCTTAAGTTGTTGTTGTTCTGAATACCCATGATTGGGAACTTTTCGTAAACACATCTGAAATCTTGTCCAACTCTTACCCAAAGTTTCTTCATATTCTTGACGGAAATGCGTCAATTCTAGTTCAGCATCTAACCTCATGTTACTTGGGTAATACCTGTCAAAGAACGCAATCTCTAATTGGTCCCAATTGGTGATCTTCGTAGGATCTTGCGTATCGTGCCATTCACTTGCTCCCTCAGTAACAAAGAACTTAAAAGCAGCAAAATACATCTGTTCTCTCGAGACCCCTTGTGTGATATAAGAATCACATATCTGTTTGAATTTCTGTACTGCCCTGAGAGGATCTTCTGCTGGTCTACCACGAAAATTACCAAAATTCTGGAACTGAGCTAACATACCCGAATCTGGACGAAAACGTGGAACATTAATATCTGGAGCACCTACTCCTATAGCTGGAGCACGGAATGGAACTTCTGGAGGACCATTAGTAAACCACGGATCATGATTCATCACTATCTGGACTGGAGCATTGGGATTTAGTGGTTGAACTGGAGGAATAACGCCCGGAGCTAAAGGTTGGCCATTTGCATCTAGCTGGCCTTGTCCATTATTCTGTTGATTATTTTGAAGATTGATGTCTGCCATTCTGTTACTTAACTCTTCTACCTCTAAGGCTTCTCGTTCTCTTCTTCTCTTGTTCGCAAGTCTGATCAACGATTCTGGATTACTAAGGATCGGAGGTGTTGGCTCTAGATCCTTGAATAGCCTTCTTCGCATACACCAAACCTAAAAACCTGAAAAGAAACTAAACAAAAAGCGTAAAACTGATAAAATAAAATAAATGCACTTATCACTAAAGGATAAACACCGTGGTCACACGCTACCGTCCCCGGCAGCGGCGCCAAAAACTTGGTGGTCCTTTGTGTGTTCTAAAAATAATGCAATAAATAATCGAACCACAACCGCAAGTGTACGGTTGTCCCAAGTAGTAATTCTGATAAATCAGATTCGTTCCAAGGACGGAATGGTTGATCACAATGTTTAGCAAGTAGTGATTGATGCACTTATGAAAATAAAAGACAATAATATATTTGTTTGGTTTTTGTTATAAGACTAATGAATGAAAGACAAATATTAAAATGCAATTAAAAGCTAAAACGCAAGTAAAAAGATGTAAAACGCGATATGAGAAGTAGCACTTGAGAACGCAAGGATCCTCCCTATCCTATTTCTTAACTTATGTTGTTTAAGGGCTAAATTAGTCAATTACAATGGTCGGGATTCTAATATCCTTATACCCCCGTCAGGGTGGACTATAAGGCGATCCTAAAGTGTCACTAGTCCCGTCAGGGTAAATATGATCCACCGTTGGATGATTAAGTGTTATTACCTCATTGGCCCTAGGATTAGCTAAGCTCGTCAGAATCATTAACTTCTATCCTAGATTGAATAAATGGTTCCGTATTTAAACCCTCCGTCAGGATGATCCAATTGCCACTAATTGGAATAGCCTAAATACTATTACCTGTTCCTAGTTCATGACGCTAAAAACAGTAAACATTCATAATTTATCGAAAAGAGTAAAAGCCCTAATTTAGTTTAATTTATTAAAAACCCAAATTCAACATTCGTTAATTAATAGGAATTGGGATTCACCCATTGTTTGTTCTCAAGCACTAAATAAAACTTAGCTCATATTAAAATGAAATACGAAATTAAAAATAAAGGAATTCATATTGTTTACAGAATTAAAAAGATAAAAGAACCTAATTTCCGGAATCGGAATGACTACGAACGGAGATATAGACCCTCTCCAGCTCTTGTAGCTTCTTCTCCTTCCTTCAGTTGCTTCTCTCTGGTGTTTTTAATCTTGCAGAATGTGAATTGTGTGTAAAATAGAAGTCAAGGGCTGATTTTATAGGTGGAAATTCGGACTTGGACCTAGGCTTTTAATTAAATGAAATATAAAAGGCCCAAGTCCACTAACTTAGCCCAAAATCCCGTAACTGCTGATATACCTTCACTAAAACAGCTTTTCCCGATGCGTTACAACTCCGATTGACCTCATTCCAGTTGCTAAAGTTCCGTAATTCGATAAGGAATGATTTCTCTTCAAAGGTCAACAGCTAGATCATCGCTTAAGCACCTCGAAATCAGCAATCTATGGCCTGGAAAATGGATTTTCAGCTCTAAAAATAATATCTTCGGGATTTCTTTTCAAGTCTTGACTCTATCTTTTGATCTTTGACTTTCTCCTCGGATTCCTCTTCTAGCTAACATCTAAAACCTGTAAAATACTCACTAAAAATACCAATATTACGCGCAAAAGCTTAATAAATCAAAAATGCTAGAATTAAAAGAGGAAAATCATATTATTGCATATTTAGTCCAAAAGTCTATCGAAATGATTAAATAAACACCAAAAATGATGTCTCCTAAGGGTCGAAAATAAGAACATTTAAGGAGACATCAGTAGGCCGTGAGATCCAAGCTAGTGACAAAACCATTTGATGAAAGTGCTAAAGGTAAGAGAATAACGAAATTGCATGGTGTAGAAAGTGATTAAGGCAGTTCTTTCATATTGAAGCCACTTGAAGCCTTTTTATACCTTCTCACCTTGTTATTTTTGATTTTATATGCTATATCCTTCTCAGCCCCTTCTAGCCTTTCTAAAGCTTTTTTTTAGCCACATTATAAGCCATATCCCTTTAGATTTTAGGACTTTTCCATATGACCCGCACTCGAATCACGATGCATAGACAGTTGTTTTAGAGCTTGAGTTTGGGGTGGTGGGTCCACCATTATGGGAATTGTTATTGGGATGGGATTTTGAGCTTGTTAATTGTGCTTTGTGCTTTATAGTGATGATGATTCACAGATTTTTATTGTAACCCTTTGCCGGGGTAATAGTGAATGAAAAAGAAGCTACGAGCTAATTTTGCCAACAAGGGCATTAAAAGAAAAAAATATATATATGAGAAAATTAGCGTGATATCTCAACATAAAAAGAGAGTCATAGCTATAGAAAAGAAATTGATTTGTAAAGAAAATATATATATTCGGACCGGCAAAGTGAAATTTTTAAGTGAACATCTTATGCTTTAATTGGGTTATTGGGGATGCTGTGCATCAAAGAAATCATTGGGTTGAGTGAGAAACGTTTTATGAGAGTAACTCAAGCTCTAGGGCGATTCGTTGATGGCTAGTGAGGAGAGAGCCAAAAGCTCACTCTAAATTATCCAAATATACTTATCATACCGTCCCTAAGCCTACATTACAACCTTAAAGACCTTTTGATTCTTTGCTATGTAATCGAGAAGTGATTGAGCCAATAGAGAGTAGTTAAGTGGAGCTTTGGATACTAGTAAAGGTCGATGAACAATCTATAGCTTCCTTGGGGAACTGAGTAAAGTCCCAATCCTTCTTACATTGCGAAACTAATCTGATCTTGAATTCAAGCCGTGTTGACTGTGGATATGAGAAGTGTACAGGTATGTAGTTTTTAAATATTATTACATGAAATTTTCTGAGTAGTTGCTTCGAGTCTATTCTCCATATTCTTCTATCTTCTATTCTATGTGCTTAATTGACCTAGGTGTGTATTAGAGACTTCCCTTTGTTTTTATCTTTATATCGGGACGATACAACTTTGAGTTGGGGGTCTTGATGTCTCCTTATTTGTGATAGATTTATATTAGGATGAGACATCATTTTTAGTGATTTAGAAGTCATTATAGTCGATTTTCTTGAGAAATGCTACACTTTCCTATTTTGAGTCTTGATTTAGTAAAATAATATTTTTAGAGCATATTGGGTTTAATTATTTATTTAGTGTGAAGCTTTAAAGATAATTATGGAGATTAATTAGATTCCAAGTCAAAGACTACAAGATATGGAAAAAGATAGACATGGTAATTGGAGATAAGGAAATAAAAGCTAAAAATATGGAAAAGGAAAAGCTGCTTTAATCCTGAATTTCTGCACCTACGACCACAAATCAGCTTATATCTCAAGAACGGTATGGAATTTGGAGAAACGGTCAAGAGTAAATTCGAAGATCTTTCCGAGAAGATGAATTTGGTGTACTCATACGCGTCAAACGGATGAGTATTGAAGCTGCTAGAGCCTAAAGAAAAACGGGCCTGATTTCATGTTTTTAGGGTTACGAATTTGAGTTGGGCTTGGAGTCCACTACTTACTTCTCCTTCAAGAAAACGAATTAGGGCTTCCAAGATACCTATAAATACACCCTTATACCACTGTAAACATGTCCTTGCTCAATTGCAAAGTATAGGCTTAGTCTTTACTTATATTTTCTTAGTTTTAAACAATAGCTTAGTCCTTTAGTTAGATATTCATCCTTAGAATCAAGCTATTCATCCAAGGAGCAAGCTGACCTATAGAAGAAGACAAGAAGAAGAAGATTGGAGACTGACAACCCCTCTTCTACATCTTTCCTTCTCTATATTTAGAGTAATTAGCTATAGATCTATTCTCAACCATATTTCTAAGCTTTTATTCTGTAAGTTTACCTTTAATTGTTGGATTATTATTTGGTCTTTAATTCATAAATACTATTTGTTATTTTAATTGATTGAGCTTGGCGTATATTGTTATTATGTGTTTTGACTTATTGTCACACCTTAGATTTGGCCAATCTTAGGATTAATCTTAGTTATTGACAACACCACATAATCGTCTAGTTTTGATACCTTGCTTAACTAGATAGCCATTAAGGTTTGATTTAATCACCAATCATTACTTAGGAATCCCTAGTAGTGGAGAGGTTGCTCCTAAGTCTAGAAGGCTAGGTAGAATTTAGAATCCTGGTTAATATATAATGCTTAATCTGTGACAGGTTAGAATAACGATTTAGTAATAGACTCATATTAGTAATCCTAATCTATTTGACTTACTTTCATAGTTAGTTATTTGTTTTGTTTATTTGTTTTATTTATTTATTTGCATTAGATAGTATTCATATTATTTTATCTTTTCATACTTTATTCCAAGCATATAAATTCATCTACGCTTGTTAAATATAAGTAGATCTAACGGATACAATCCCTGCGAACGAACTTAACTTATCATTAAAACTTGCAAACGATCTGTGATACTTGCAGTGAGTTCCGTGGTTCTCAAGGGTGTGTGCTCTTTATTATTATTCTTATTTATCTATTATTTTATCACACCTTTGCCCCCACCAGCTACCTTGGGAAACGTTACCAAGGAACTGGACCTACTTCGAAATTTGATCTTAGGCGTAAATACACTTCAAAACGCGATTTATGATGCTGTTACGCGAGATAAAGGTCCAGAACGCAACACCGATAACCAGCCTCGCGCTGGTTAAGATACGTTTTCTAAACCTTCCTCTTAGTGTAGATTAGTCTAAATGCTTTATTGAGTCTTTTCGAGTCGTGGGGACACGACTCATTTTTGAGTTTGGGGTGGGGTTTGTTGCCTCATCCCAGTTTTTATGTGTTATATGTTTTATTTGCTTTCAATAAAAGAATTTTCGGAGTTGCGTTTGACTGTAGAAATTTTTAAGTATCCCTTTAAGCATACTTTTGATGAATCAATGATAGTATAGAGTGGACTTTAGGGATTGATATAAAACGCATTTAGAATTGCATGCAAACATAGGTAATTAATAGGAAAAATTAATGAACAATGCAAATGAAGTAAGCTTGTACTTAAGGAATATGTTTGGTGTGTAGAATGTGAAATCCTAATGAGTAGAGAACCCACCTAGATATGAACTAAAGACAAGCTATGTACTTAGGAAAATGATAGGGGCAGTTCTTTGTTAGCCATTTGTGCCTTTTTAGCCTTCTATCACTTGTATTATTTAATATCCGTCTTAGCCCACTTTGAGCCTTTAGCCTTTTCTTTGTAGCCACGATATAAGCCATTATCCCTTAGATTATTAGGCATGACCATATGACCCGCACTTGAATCACAATCCTGAGACATGTCTCGAGCTTGAGTTTGGGGTGGTGGGACCACTTATGGGGAATTTAATGGGTTGGGATCGATATGTTTTGTATTGTAGCACAATTGCAGATGATATATACTTGTAACCCTTTGCCGGGAATGAAGAAAAATGAAAAGGAAAGAAAAAATGAAAAAAAGTTGAAAATTCATACAGTAGGAACCGGGAACCCGAATTCGTCAAAACCGGGAACCCGGTTTGCTTTTGTACAAAAAAAAAAGAGAAAAGAAAAGAAAAAGAAAAATATGAATGAATAAAACATCTGGCAAAGTGGAATTTTCTGAAAATCATCTTGTTAATAGTGGGTAGACATGGGACGCTAAATTGTTGCGTATATGGGTGAGTGAGAACATCTTTTGAGCGTTAACTCAAGCTCGAGGACAATGTTGATGGTAAGTGAGGAGAGAGCCAAAAGCTCACTTCAAATTTACCAAATATACATCCACACCCGTCCTTAAGCCAATATTATAACCGTAAAGACCTCGTGATTCCTAAGTGCATAGTGAATTTATGATTCTGTTAATAGGGAATATAGTAGGTGGAGCGTTCAAAGCGATTTAGGATTAATGACCACCCTATAGCCATCATACAGAGATGAGTACAAGTGTAACCTTCAAGCATTGCAACTTTAATTTTATGATTGAGATTATTTATGTTTGATGTTGCATTCTAGGTGTATGTGTATATTAGTTCTTAAAGTTTGCTATATGAGATTTATTTTGAGAATTGCTTTAGGGTTTATTTGCTAGCTTCTACTTGTTTATACGCTTACTTCTACCCCTTTGTTTTGTTTTACTTTGTCGGGACGACAAAGGTTTGAGTTGGGGGTCTTGATGTCTCCCTAATTGTTCTTATTTTCGACCCTTGGGATACATCATTTTTGGTGTTTATTTAATTAATTTGATAGACTTTTGGACTAAATATGCAATAATCCGGAATTCCCTTTTTATTTCTAGCATTTTTAATTTATTAAACTTTTGCACGTAATATTGGTATTTTTAGTGAAAAGTTTAAAGGTTTTAGATGTTAGCTAGGAGAGGAATCCGAGGAGAAAGTCAAAGATCGTGAATTAGAGTCAAGACTTGAAGATAAATCCCGAAGATATTATTTTTAGAGCTGAAAATCCATTTTCCAGGCCATAGATTGCTGATTTCGAGGTGCTTAAGCGAGGATTTAGCCGCTTACCTTTGAAGAGAAATCATTCCTTATCGAGTTACGGAACTTTAGCAACTGGAATGAGGTCAATCGGAGTCATAACGCATTGGGAAAAGCCGTTTTAGTGAAGGTGTATCAGCAGTTACGGGATTTTGGGCTTAGAATTTGGGCTTGGACATTTAATTAGTATTTTATTTTCTGGTCCAAGCCCTAATCCGTTTTTATGCTTATAAAAGGAGGTCTGGACTTCTATTTTTCACACAATTCACATTCCACAAGATTAAACACCAGAGAGAAGCAACAGAAGGAAGAAAGAAGAAGCTACAAGAGCTGGAGAGGGTCTATATCTCCGTTCGTAGTCATTCCAATTCCGGAAATTATGTTCTTTTTATCTTTAATTTTGTAATCAAATATGAATTCCATTTCTTTTAATTTAGTTTTTCCATTTAATATGAGCTAAGCTTTTCATAGTGCTTGAGAACAAACAATGGGTGAATCCCAATTTTATGAAATAACGAATGTTGAATTTGGGTTTATGTAAATTAAATTAGATTGGGTCTTTTACTCTTTTCGATAATTTGTGATTGTTTACTGTTTTTAGAGTCGCGAACTAAGAACAGGTATTAGTATCTAGGCTATTCCACATATGTGGCGTGTGGATCATCCTGACGGAGGGTTTAGGTATAGAATTAATTATTCAATCTAGGATAGAAGCTATTGATTCTGACGAACTTAGCTAATTCTAGGGCCAATGTGGTAATAAAACTTAAACATCCAACGGTGGATCATATTTACCCTGACGGGACTAGTGACACTTTAGGATCGCCTTATAGTCCACCCTGACGGGGGTATAAGGAATTTAGAATCCCGACCATTGTAATTGACCAATTTAGCCCTTAAACAACATAAGTTAGGAAATAAGATTGGGAGGATCCTTGCATTCTCAAGTACTACTTCTCATATTGCGTTTTACATTATTTTACTTGCGTCTTAGCTTTTGCATTTATAATTTGTCTTCATTTAGTATTTTTAATAAACAAAACCAAACAGACATATTTTATTTACTTGCTTTCATAAGTGCAACCAATCATTATCTGCTAAACATTGTAGTCAACCATCCCGTCCTTGGAACGAATCTGTTTTATCATATATACTACTTGGGACAACCGTACACTTGCGGTTGTGGTTCGATTATCATTTGCATTTATTTAGAACACACAAAGGACCACCAGCTGCCCCATTAGGATTTGAGTATTGAAACCCAGGATGGTTTCTGTTAGGCTGATATCCATTACCACTTGAATTGAAGTTACCTCTATTGGACATAAACATCACGGACTCTTGGTTATTCGGACAACTTTCCTCATCATGATCATCTACCCTGCAAATCGAACACATATACACCTCTTGTGCAGCATGCACAGCTACCTTCTTACCCGAAAATCCTTCTTTTACTGCTAAAGTAAGCTGCTTAAATTGTTGCTCTATAGTACTCTGAATCTTATTCTCAAGCGTAGCAAACTTTTCTTCCATATCAACATTATTCACTCCTTTAACCGGTGTTCTTACTGAATTCCACCCTACTTCGTTCTTGACTGTTCTTTCCAAAATGATTTTAGCATGAGCGGGTTGAACTTGAAGAAAACCTGCACCACATAACAAATCCAACTTCTTTCTCGAAGTCCCATCAAGGCCTCGGTAAAAGATTTTTAGATGTTGTTGTTCTAAAAAGCCATGATTGGGGACTCTACGTAAACACATCTGAAATCTTGTCCAACTCTTACCCAAAGTTTCATCATATTCTTGACGGAAATGCGTCAATTCTAATTCAGCATCTAACCTCATGTTACTTGGGTAATATCTGTCAAAGAAAGCAGTCTCTAATTGGTCCCAGATTGTTATCTTCGTAGGATCTTGCGTATCGTGCCATTCACTCGCTCCATCAATAACGAAAAATTTAAACGCGGCGAAATACATCTGTTCTCTTGAAACTCCTTGTGTGATATAAGAATCACATATCTGCTTAAATTTTTGTACTGCTCTAAGAGGATCTTCTCCCACTCTACCACGAAAATTTCCAAAATTTTGGAATTGAGCTATCATACCCGAATCTGGACGAAACCTCGGAACATTTATATCTGGAGCACCTACTCCTATAGCAGGAGCACGGAATGGAACTTCTGGTGGACCATTAGTAATCCACGGATCTTGATTCATTACTATCTGGACTTGAGGATTAGGATTCACTGGTGGAATTGGAGGAATAACGCCTGGAGCCAAAGGTTGGCCATTTGCGCCTAGTTGACCTGGTTGATTGTTTTGTTGATCTTGAAGATTTATCTCTTCCATTCTGTTACTTAATTCTTCTACTTCTAAAGCTTCTCGTTCTCTTCTTCTCATGTTAGCAAGTCTGATCAACGATTCTGGATTACTAAGGATCGGAGGTGTTGGCTCTAGATCCTTGAATAGCCTTCTTCGCATACACCAAACCTAAAAACCTGAAAAAGCTAAAAAACAAAAAGCGTAAAACTGATAAAATAAATGCACTATCACTAAAGGATAAACACTGTGGTCACACGCTACCGTCCGCGGCAGCGGCGCCAAAAACTTGGTGGTCCTTTGTGTGTTCTAAATAAATGCAATGAATAATTGAACCACAACCGCAAGTGTACGGTTGTTCCAAGTAGTATAACTGATAATACAGATTCGTTCCAAGGACGGGATGGTTGACTACAATGCTTATCTATTAATGATTGATGCACTTATGAAAATAATTAGAGATAATATGTTTGTTTGGTTTTGTATTAATGCTAAGTAAATGAAAGACAATTATTAAAATGCAAATAAAAGTTAAGACGCAAGTAAAATGATGTAAAACGCAATATGAGAAGTAGCACTTGAGAACGCAGGGATCCTCCCAATCCTATTTCCTAACTTATGTTGTTTAAGGGCTAAATTGGTCAATTACAATGGTCGGGATTCTAAATTCCTTATACCCCCGTCAGGGTGGACTATAAGGCGATCCTAGAGTGTCACTAGTCCCTTTAGGGTAAATATGATCCACCGTTGGATGATTAAGTTTTATTACCTCATTGGCCCTAGAATTAGCTAAGTTCGTCAGAATCAATAGCTTCTATCCTAGATTGAATAAATGGTTCTGTATCTAAACCCCCCGTCAGGATTATCCAATCGCCACTAATTGGAATAGCCTAGATACTAACACCTGTTCATAGTTCATGACGCTAAAAACAGTAAACATTCTCAATTTATCGAAAAGAGTAAAAGCCCTAATTTAGTTTAATTTAACAGAAACCCAAATTCAACATTCGTTATTCAATACGATTGGGATTCACCCATTAATTGTTCTCAAGCACTATGAAAAGCTTAGCTCATATTAAAAAGAAATACTAAATTAAATGTAAAGGAATTCATATTTGATTACAAAATTAAAGATAAGAAAAACCTAATTTCCGGAATAGGAATGACTACGAACGGAGATATAGACCCTCTCCAGCTCTTGTAGCTTCTTCTTTCTTCCTTCCGTTGACTTCTCTCTGGTGTTTTAATCTTGCAGAATGTGAATTGTATGTAAAATAGAAGTCCAGACCTCCTTTTATATGTGCAAATTCGGACTTGGACCTAGGCTTTTAATTAAATGAAATATAAAAGGCCCAAGTCCACTAACTTAGCCCAAAATCCCGTAACTGCTGATATACCTTCACTAAAATGGCTTTTCCCGATTCGTTATGACTCCGATTGACCTCATTCCAGTTGATAAAGTTCCGTAACTCGATAAGGAGCGTTTTCTCTTCAAAGGTCAGCGGCTAAATCATCGCTTAAGCACCTCGAAATCAGCAATATATGGCCTGGAAAATGGATTTTCAGATCTAAAAATAATATCTTCGGGATTTCTTTTCAAGTCTTGACTCTATCTTTTGATCTTTGACTTTCTCCTCGGATTCCTCTTCTAGCTAACATCTAAAACCTGTAAACTTTACACTAAAAATACCAATATTACGCGCAAAAGCTTAATAAATAAAAAATGCTAGAAATAAAAGAGGAAAATCATATTATTGCATATTTAGTCCAAAAGTCTATCAAATTGATTAAATAAACACCAAAAATGATGTCTCATAAGGGTAAAAAATAAGAACAATTAAGGAGACATCACATTGCCACCTACTTGATTAATAGGAGCCCTAACAGGTCTATAAACTTCCAACCCTCAATGGAAGTTTGGAATGGATCTAAACCTGATTTGTCCCATTTAATAGTCCTAGGTTGTGTAATGTATGCTCACACTAAGGATGGTATACTTGACCCTAGGTCTTTGAAATGTATTATGTTGGATAACCAACAACAACATAGGGTCAAAGGATACATATTGTGGGATAAGTCAGTTAGTGGGTTTAAAATTCTTATAAGTAGAGATATAGTATTTGATGAGTTAACATTTTCTTGTAAGAATGTGAAGGATACAGGTGATGATTCTTCAGTTGAACCAACTATGGGATCAATGGAATATGAGTTTAAGATGGAGCCACTCAGCCTTGTGCAGCCTATTGAGTCTTATGTTGGAGGCCATCAAGCGAAG
Source organism: Nemophila menziesii (assembly GCA_029959085.1). Taxonomy (NCBI): domain Eukaryota; kingdom Viridiplantae; phylum Streptophyta; class Magnoliopsida; order Boraginales; family Hydrophyllaceae; genus Nemophila; species Nemophila menziesii. Next base: position 58,348,395 of record JARWIR010000005.1, on the reverse strand, counting down.
CAACCCTAAGACCAGGTGAATGATGAAGGCAATTAGCCTGATGGACTTGACCATAAAGAGGCTGACCACTTGGATGAGTCAACAGTTGGAGGACTTGAAGGCTACAAGCTAGCTAGAGATAGGCAAATGAGGGAAATAAGAGCCCTTAGTAGGTATTCCTATGTAGATCTTGTTTATAATACAGTTACAGCTTCAGTTGAGGTCAGGGAGCCTGAACCTTACTCTTACCTTGATGCTATTAGTTGTAAAGATAGGAAGTTTTGGGTTGATTCCATGAATGATGAGTATAATTATTTACTACTTAATAAAACTTGGATTTTGGTTGCTAAACCTAGTGATGCTAAACTTGTAGACTGTATATGGCTAAAGGAAGGCATTGATTTTACTAAAAATTTCTCACTTGTTATCAAGTTTAAAACCATCAGAGTAATGTTACCCTATGTAGCTTGTATTAACTTTGAAATTGAGTAGTTAGATGTTAAGACAACCTTTTTACATGGTGACTTTGAAGAAACAATTTACATGAGGTAGACAGAAGGCTACTTGATCCAAAGTTGCCTGATCATGTTTGTCTGTTAAAGAAGTTCCTATATGGATTACAACAGTCTCCAAGGCAATGGTATAAAAGGTTTTATTCTTTTATTTTATCTCTTGGGTTTCAAAGGTCTAAGTATGATTCTTGTTTTTACTTTACTTGGCAAGAATAATGTGGAATTTACATTCTCTTGTATGTTGATGATATGCTAGTTATTTGCAATTCTTTGTCCTTGATTGATAAAATGAAACTTGCCTTGAATCTGAGTTTGATATGAAAGACGTAGGACATACTAAAAAATATTAGGCATGATCATCGATATAGTTAGAAGTAATTGCATATGAAAGTTGCATAAAGAACCATAGTTTTTAAATATGGTAACCTAAATGCAAACTTGTACAGATACCTTTGACTATACATTTTGTTTTGTCTAAACAACTTTGCCCCAAGTCTCAATTTGATATTATGAAAATGCAAAATATGCACTACTCTAATGTTTTGAGTTCACTTATGTATGCTATGATAAGTACTAGACCTGTTTTTTCTTTCTCCATCTCTTTACTTAGTAATTTCATGTCATATAGTAGTTATGATCATTGGTTAGCTATAAAACATGTTTTGCCTTATGTGAATTCTACTTTGAATGTTGGTTTGGTATATGGTAATCATAACTGTCCATTTGAGCTAGTTGGCTATGTAGATTATGCCTTTGCAGGTTATAGATACTCTAGAAAGTCTACTATAGTATATTGTTTCACCTTGGGCAAGAATTGTATCTCATGGAAATCCTAGCTTCAACCACTTGTAGATTTTCCATCACAGAGTCTGAGTTTGTGGCTATCATAAACTATGTTAAAGAAGCAATCTAGTTGCAAAATTTCCTCGAAGAGGTTAACTTGATTAAAGATATTTCAGTTGTGTTTTCTGATAGCCAAAGTGAAATACACTTAAGCAAAAATCATGTGTATCATAAAAGGACTAAACATATTGATGTAAAATATCATTTTATTAGAGATATTTTGTCTAATGATGAACTGAAATTGGAGAATTTTCAAATGAACGGAATCCTTCTGAAATGGGCACTAAACTAGAATATAACTCCAAATTCAAACTTTGTTTGAATTTGTTGTATGTTGATTAATTTTTTTGTGTAGGAATTTTGGGCAACGATGATGGTGAATGTGTGCATTGACTATAACCTCTTAGGATTTGATGTTCTTGTAACTGATCTTGGTTGGAGATGTTGTTATATGTGAAGTGTGTGATGTGTGTTTGACTTGGCTAACTCGGCATAATTGGCTTGGTCTGACCACTTGACGTATACGCGTGGATTTTTGACGATGTCGTTTTGTTAAGTAATATAGAAAAGCGTCTAAACTGTTGATCGTGATTAAGATGGATGGCTAAGATTCATGACCTACTTGCGCCATATAAAAGAGAAATATCTTCACAACCTCATTCATTCTTTTCGTTCACTCTTCTTAGGATTTGATCTCTGAATTCTTTCAAGACTTGAAATCACGTGTAGTCGTTAGCTAAATCTTAGTATCACTCGAATGATTTTGATTCGAGGTTAGGTGTAGTTGAGTATTGAGGTTAGATTTGCGGGTTCTATTTCTAGGATTTCGGTGTATACTTTAATCTGTAATAGTAACAAGTGTAATCGGCAGTAACAATGGCTATAGTGGATCGATGCTCTCATATCAAAGCCCAACATAGATGTAGATAATTTTTTGTGTTGTGCTTTTTAAATTTTCGTTCCTTGATTTATTTCTGAAAACCTATTAAATGTGTTACAACACATTAACTTTAGGGTCATTGCCTAATAAAGAGGGTGGAGTCAGAATTTTTTGTTTTTAGACCCCTCAAATTTTTTGTAAGTTAACTGCCATTATAGATCCTTATATATGGCAAAATTTGCACTATAGGTCCCTATACTATGCAACATAAGTTACGCCCTCTGTCCCACAAAATAATGTCCACTAAAATTCTCAGACATATTAAAAGAATACAATCATTACACTCATCGAATCTACTACTCCTGTATGGTTTGTTAGAAAACTAATTGTTTATTGTTGAAAAATGTTTTAGCCTGCTGAAGTTGGCTTGTCAGATATGCTTCTCCTGCTCATGGGAGCGTCAAAAATCTGATTGTGCTAGTCGGTAAACCTTATGCCTCGATGTTGGTCGAAAATCCCTTGGGAAGTTGTTGTTGGTATTTTTTTCCAGCGAGGTTTAAATGCTTACAAATTTAGGTAGTTTTCTTACTCTATATGATTAATTGATTGATGGGTTGGTGATTACGTGTGTTTGTCGCTCACTCGTTAGTTACGTAGCTTGACTTTTTTGAGTGAGGATCGATTTGGTTTGTGGTGGGAGTGGTGGCACCTCGTGGTGGTAGGGGTGTTTTTGTTACTTTTTGTTTTGTTGGTGTGTTTGTGCAAGTTTTTTTATTCTTCATGACAGATTTGATCGTTGTTTTCCAACTTCTCATTTCTACCCCGACAATTCTGTTGGTCTTTATTGTTAAGGTTTGGAGAGACTGGTTTTACAGTCTTATGGAGGTGTTGTGCTTCAAATGGTCCTAGAGCCAATGACTATATGTGTGTCATATAATTGTCACTTGCATGCCTTAGTTGTAAGGTTAAAACTAGTATGTGGCAGGTAGAGGTATAAGCAGGAGCTAGATCTATATGGTTCCAGTTTCCTTGTCCTTTATCGGCGTACTTATTAGTGCTTTTCGGTGTTTCCAGTCTTTATCGGATCTGAATCAAATCTGAATCGAGTAAGTCCTGACCTGATCAGCTTCGAAACCCCACATATTTTTAGTCTAGATTTTAATTTCCATGGTCTTTATCACAAAAACAATCTTACATAAATAAAAAGTCTGAATCTGGTTCAATCGTTTTCCCCTCTCTCCTTCTTTACAGTCAATATATTGCTACATTTCGCATACATATTTACAAGTGCATTGCTAAAAAAAAATGATCCTTATAAACAAGACGAACAACTAAACAATGAAATTGCTTTCCTAACTCTCATGTCGCGAAACTAGTAGAAGCTCCTATAGTACTCGAAAAAATAAATGGATCGAAAATTGAACTACTTCTCTTTGCATTTGAGATGAACAAATGAAACACGTCAATGAATACCCATTTTGTACTAATCTCGATACTAAAGCTATCCAACAATACAAATTTCTCTAGCAGAAGCTTCTTAAAATTAACTAGCTTCTTAGTTTTTGAACAATACAACAACCCAATAGTAATACCGGTTCATAGTTAGTGAACTAAAACAAACATTAGATCTCGGAAACACTGGGATTATCCCCTTAGAGGTAAAATTTAGCCTCGTCAATTGCATAGATGTTTTCGCACATACTTAATTGTTAGATAAATTTACGGAATAGATTCCTACACATCCATCAAAAGATGCCGGATTTGTAGGTTGTGCATTATCAAGCAACATGGTACAGTTTTTGAAGAATCTAGGCAAGTAATGAACCTACGAGATAATCAAATTGCTCTTGTAGATTATTTAATTATCACATTTGATATACTCAATGAAACCCTTACTATGTGTAAGTATCAATGTCAGTGAAGTCATTGAAGGTGCAAAACTGGATACTTGAAGAAATGCCAGACTTTAAAACTGATTTTCTAATATCTCTAGATGATTGCTTTCTCTACTTGTCAAACTGTTTCATGGTTATTTTAGACAATATAACATAGAGAATCTTGAGAATTCTTGTTTGACTGGTCAAGTAGGGATTGGCTGATTGATTCAAAAAGGAAGTCCTGTACTCGCTGAGGCTGAAAATGTTACTGCCTTCCAGTTTGATGTACATGTATGATTTTCTTCGAGTTAATTGTCATATAGGTCCTTATATTATCCAAAAATTGCACTATATGCCTTAGCGAAAACAATTCTACCCTGAGTTCATAGAGAAAGGTGGGTCATATTCTACCCTGATGGCCCTTCTTTAGCACATGAGATGCGATGTCCCGGTGGTGATTGTACTTCCGACATATAAATTTAAGCGCCACCATGTTAAGATCTAAAATATTTCTAAAAAAGTTGTTACTGCTTACTTTATTGAAAACGATTGTGTACCGAGATTAGATGTTGCATACTAACTGTGACCTTCCTAAAAAATCCAATCTGCTTTGCTGATAAATTTTTTGTAATGCTGGTGACATTATTCTAGAAAGAGATGAGATGAATATCCGCAAAACATATGTCAGATATCTTTACCTAGCTCAATTTGGGTCTCATATACTTGTGAAAATCATATTAAATCATAAGACAAGAGAATTTGGGTCTCATATACTTGTGCAAATCATATCAAGTCATCAGAAAAGTATGATATATAGGAGACTCATAATCAATTTATCATTGAAGCTAACGGGTTATACGTCATGATTTTTTTATCAAAGGTAATTTTGTATTGAAAAAGTACAAACGCTTAAAAGATTATAAACATGATTTTTTTTTATTGAATTATTCAATTAAGTTGATCTGTAAGTCTTGAGGAAAGATATTGCACGTAAATTTTTTTGGTTCTTTTATATTTGATGGGTTAAAATTAATGCTATGTATTTAGTTAGCAAGAACTTAAACCCAAATGTAGTTGGTAAATTAATCTTTTATATTAGAAGTAAATAATTTAAGAAAAAATGTCCAATTAAATCATATATCACATTTTCTATATTCAAATGTTGACAGGTGATTAATTCTTCCCAAATAAATTAGGTTGTTTCCTATTTAAATCACATTTCTATTATACAATTACATTGATACCTTTCTAGTCAAAGTCTTCATTTAGTTGTCAAAGTCAGCATTTTTTTTTTCAATTTCTCTCAGCCGCCGGCCATAAATACCATTTTCCTTCAACACCCATTTTCCTTCATTAAGTCAAAACCCATTTCCTTACAATGAAAATCTTCCACATTAATTCATCATTAATAACTGCATTAATTTTCAATTGAAGAAGATTCACTCCATTAATACGATAATTCTGCAATTTCGTTTGTAGTCTTCGTCGTCTTCGTCGCAGAGGAGATTTCTCATTTTTTCGTTTTTTTATTCTTCAATTTCATTCGCTATCTTCAATTCTCCAGGTTTGTTCTTCTCAGTTTTTCTGTTCTTCAATGTTTCTTCAATTCATAAATTTTACGAATTGTTAGGTTCCTGTGTTAGTTGTTGATAGTCTTTGCATATTTTAATATATTTATGTGTTTGATTGGATATTTTATGTGTTTTTTGCTTTATTCATGTTTGATTCTTATCTACACTGCAATTTTTTAATCATGATTGTTTATTCATGATCTGCGCTGCAATTTTTTTTAAATTTTTTGATTCTTACCTCAGTTTCTAGAGTGATATGCGAGTTCCTTCTATAGGTTTAGTGTTACTTAGCTTAAATCTTTCAATGTTCTCTTCAGTTTATAGACGTACACCATACGTGTGTTCACCTTGAAACGAACGAACATAAAGCTTTAACTTTGAAACATCAGAAGTAGAGTAAATGTTCCAACTACAGCCTGTAGCTTTCTTGTTCTTGCAATATACACTTGCTCTAGTTGCACAATTTTGATTAAAAGTAAAATCGTAGCCCGTTTCGCATGAATACTTAGCAATAGTGGACCTTAAATCCACAATACCGCCATGATATATTTCACCAACAGGTTTCAATAGCTTATCCCAATTGGCACTGAGAAGTTTCTTCTCAGTAAGAACATGACGCTCTTTATCTATACTCTGAGATTCAGTAATTTGATCACTACCTAACAAACATAAAGCAGCTGATACTAGTAAAGATAAAGATACTACAGAACTTGAAGAAGCAGATGTTTGTGGAGATGTAGAAGGACCAGTTGCAACACTAATCTCAATAAGAAGGTTACTCAATGTAGTTGACAAATTGTGATGATATAACCATACAATAATAGCAAAATCTGCTTCACCAAGCATTAAACACGACTTTTGATTGACAAAAGTGTATCTGTATTCTAACAAGCAAACACTCAACTCTTTCCACCGACCTATAACATAATCCTTGATCGACTGGAATGAATCGAAAAAGTCAAAGGGATACAGAGCAAGTTGATCACCATATTTAAATTCAACAATAGCATTTGATGCCATAATACAAAACCTGGAAACAATAACACACAAAAACATGAATAAAGCAATTATCCCATCTATGAAACACAAAAATCCATGACTTGTGATCATCTCAGTTCTGAAGTCCTTAAGGGCGTAATAATGGATCAAGTAAAGAGTAATCCTTCTACGAGACCAAATGATATATTGTTTTACATTTAAAACATAGCTATGGTTATGAAATATCATATAAACGTGCATACAGTGTCGTTAACAAAGCAAGGAATTCTGTTTTTGGAGATGCCGGTCTATCTTACAATCAGATTTATCCTTATTTTAAGAAGTTAAAAGCAGTTGATCCATCTACGGAGCTGTATTTACATGTTCATCCTAAAACCAAAGCTTTTGAGAATTGTCACATTGCATTTGGTGCTTATATTGCGGGGTTTCGAGCTTGTCGCCCATTGCTCTTTATTGATGCAACATTTCTGAAGAACAAATACAAGGGTGTACTACTTATTGCTACTGCAAAGGATGCAAACAGTGGTATGTTCTGTTTGTTTGTTTTTTTTGGTTGCAAATCCCATCTCTGAGTATGGGATTCTTGTCCCATCTGTCAATATGGGACTCTGTCCCATCTGTCTATTTGTCCTATCTAATTTTCTGTTCTTTCCAGGCTTGTTTCCAGTTGCTTTTTCTATTGGTCGGGCAGAGGATGGTGAGTCTTGGACTAGGTTTTTGAGTTTCCTTGCTCCACTTATTTCAGAACGAAAGATTACCTTTGTGTCTGATCGTCATCCGGCTATAGTGTTGGCTTTACGCACTGCGTTTCCATCTTCACCGAATGCATTTTGCATGGGTACACCTGAAGAAAAATTTAAAGACTAAATACAAAGGTTCTAGTGGCTTTACTAAAACTATGATGTCTTACTTGGATGATATTGCACATGCTATTAACGAATAAGAGTACGATAAATGTGTCCGAGCATATTGTAAAGCGGGATCAGACAAAGCGGTTGTTTTTTGAAAAGCTTGCCAAGGGAGCATTTTAGTGATGCATTTTTCAAGGGCAAGCGATATGGTGAAATGACATCAAATGCAGCTGAGACTTTTAATGCACAAATAAAAGAGCGTCGTGAGTTACATCATGGTGCATATGGTCAAACGTCACAAGTTGTCGAAGTTGTGCACCACTACATTGTCAGTTGGTTCAGATGTTAGATACTGGGACAAATTCAAATTTTGTCGCCTTGGGCTGTGAAACCATCTAGTGAAACTGTTTTCCAGGTTCATTCTGATCCGATCATGACTGTTGATATATCCTCTCGTAGCTGTTCTTGTTGCAACTGGAAAATCGTTGGGTTTCCTTCTGTTCATGCTGTCGCAGCAATAGAATCTGCTCGAAAATGTACAAGATTTGCGTATGTCGATAAATACTACCACCAATCCTCATATAGGGAGACTTACTCTCATAGTATTCCAGCTCTCTCAACTTTTCAGGATGATAGTGACCATGACAATCAGTTTACTGTATTTCCTCCTTCAACCAAACGAACACCTGGGAGGCCGAAAAAGAATCGTCATCTTGCTGGAGTAGAATATTCTCGGAAAAGAAGGATTTGTGGTCGTTACAAACAACTTTGTTACTACAATCGTTCCACTTGCACTGATGTGCTTTGATCACAATCTTTGAAAACTATTGATAATCTTTTAGTTTTTGAAATAAGCATTTTTTTAGTTGTTGAACACACTGAGGATTCTTTGAAAACTGCTGTTATGTTTGACGAATAAACATAGCCTAGCGGTAAAACGTTAACACTTTACTAATGAGATCCTAAGTTCGAATCCTGCATGCTACCATTAAAAAAATTGTCCTTTATTTCATTTTATTTTGCAAGAGTTGTTTGTGTTTTTCCTTGTTTTTGTCTTTACTTGTGTGGTGATTTTAGATTTTATCATAAACTATAGTCTTAATGGGACAACTCCTAGTGTCTTTATCTTAGTCAAGATTTTTTTTAGTGTTATCTTGTTATATATAAATATTAACCAAGTATGTTTGACGAATAAACATAGCTTAGTGGTAAAACGTTAACACTTTACTAATGAGATCCTAAGTTTGAATCCTGCACGCTACCATTAAAAAAATTGTCCTTTTTTTTCAAGAGTTTGTGTTTTTTCTTGTGTTGTGTGAAGATTTTTTTATCTCTTTTTCTATCTGACTGGTGCTTGCAATCTGGGTTTTATTTTTTCATCTCTATTCTGTCTTAATGGGAAATTCCCATCTATCTATATGGGACAATTCCCTGAAATATGCATACTTATAAAACACATGTATATAAAACACAAACAAACTTATATAAAAACACATAGTTCAGAGTTTAAATACTAACACATAGTTCAGAGTTTAAATAGTTATCACACAAACATAATAAAGAGAAATAAAGAGTAATAGTGCATAGGACATAATCTCATAAACTAAATTGTTACATATTGTCGTAGATATGCAAGTCTTCATCCAAAGGTTTGCATACACACATATTCTCGTCACAATCTCCATTCATCAACCAATTCAGAAGACAGACGCGCCACTTTTTTGCCTCTCCTTTTTTGTAACTCATGGAAACTAGCTTGTGTTTGTATACTTCAGAAGCAATTATAACGGAATAAATTCCAGAATCGTTGATGGTTGATCTTGGTTGGAATACGCTAAGTTCGTATGATGTAATCTCATTTATATCCAGTGGACGTTCTTTCTTCTTCTTCTTCTTCTGTTGTTCAGGTTTTAGCACTTCATCAACAAGTTTGTTCAGTATTCTTTCTGCCACCAGATTTGCTTTCTTTGCAGCAACTCCATTGTTTGTGTCTTGGACAAAAAACACATTTCCCTGCTTGGAGTACATAATTATTGACCAGTAATTAACACTTCCATGTTTTACTTTGTACGGGATTAATACATATTTATGTGTTTCGATAAAAGTCCTGAATTGCTCGATTATATATTTGTCTTGTCCATCAACATCTTCTTCGTTTCGAAACACCTACAATTAAACATTTTTTTGTAAATTTAATTATTCAAGACTCGTTTTTTCTTAGTGTTTGCAAATTATCACTCTCACCTCGTTTCCAATGTCAATGTGGACAGCGACACCTTCACCTTCGTTATACTTTTTCCGCATCATTCTTAAGAGTCCAGAAATTACCTAATATACAAATCCTATTAGAGGTAAATAGAAATATATACACTTAACTAATAATAACAATTATTATTATATAATATTAGATATTAAAAAATCCCATATATTTTCAGAAATTTCTTCTCTTTTTCGAGCAAGTTGCATTGCTTTGGAAACTTTGATGCTTAAATCTTCATATTCCCAGATATTCACATTCTCAGGTTTGATGTTTCCCATTTTCTGAAGAAAATCAAATGTGCTTTGAGAACAAGCTAAAGGTCCTATTTTTTTTAACTTCCGAGGTCCCAACTGAGGTACCATTTAGCTTCTTCTTTTTTGCCTCTGTTATGAATGAGCTTCCGATCAGTTTTTCTCTCCCTTCTCTAAGATCACCCTTTACTCGTTTTACCATCGTAGAAGGTGTAACGGGATCTTTTCGCGCTCTCTTTTTCTTCTTCTCTTCTGCCTTGCTTTTTTTATCGGATGATATTTTTTTTTTGTAGCAACAGGTTCATCAATTGGCGTTTCTTCATCTTCGACTTCTTTTTCTTCATCATTTTTTTCAACCTCAGCCTTGTTTTTTTTCTCGGATGATTTTTTCCTTTTTTTTTGCATCAGTTTCAGGCATTGGTTCTTCATCTTCAGGTTTTTTTGTACATCAGTCTTTTCAACCTCAGGCTCCTTTTCTTGAGTTTCTTCTTCGTTTGTTTTTGTTTTCTTCTTTTTCCTAGAAACCATCATTTTTGTTCTAAATCCTTTTTTTTTGGGTTCTTGATCAACATTTGCTGGTTCACCTTGTTCAACACTTGTTGGTATGTCTTTTTCAATAGTTGGTGGTATAATTTCTGCAAGTGGTACATGTATTTCTGGTTCTTGTAAGAACATATCCAAATCCGCCTGTAGCTTATTTACTTTCTCAAATAATTTTTCATTTTCGTCACCCAACATGTTCATTGTTTTGTTATATTCGTTTCTATAGCTTTTTTCTTCTTTCAGCTTGCCTCAAGTTCTTCTACGTGTTCTCTATACACATCTGGCTCCATACGTGTTAGCTTCTTTTCTGTTTCATCAAGTTTCACTCTTAGTTCCCTCATCTCTCTTTCTTTCTCTTCAACTTCATTCTTTAGTGATCTGTTCTCAGTATTAGCTTCAACATACAACTTTTTCACACTTTCCCACTTATTTCTATACTCTTCTGCATTCTCTCTTGCAAACTTTTCGGTATCCACTGCTTCTCTTAACTGACCCTCTAAGGATTTTATTGTTTCTTCTTTTATCTTCAGCTCGGCTTTAATTTCTCTCTCTCTTCTATCACGGTATACAACTTATCCTCCATTGAAGTTATCTTTTCATCCATTGAACTCAATGGGTCTACATTATTTGTTTCATTCTTTTGTCTCTTTCTTCCTTCCAACTTTTTCAGTTTCTTCCTTTTTGTTGCTTTCTCCTTCATTATACCCATATTTCACAGCTGTTTCAACATCACTATCCATTTGTGATAAATCCAAGGCTAAATAAGTTTAAATCCGAGCTGCTTCTTGTCCCATTTTGCGAGCCTGGTTCATTGTAATATGGGAAATCATGAGTAATTTCTGCCTCGGTCTCATTGTTATATGGGACATCATCCTGGTTATCTTTCTCGGGGATTGGATTCTGTTGGCAATTTATTGGATTCTCTTTCTCGCCCTCTGAAAGTGGATTCTCTTGTCCATCTATTAAATTCTCTTTCCCGGCCTCTGAAATCGGCTTCTCTTGTTCTGTCTCAGGGTCTTGAATTTTCTCTTATTCTTCATTAAGTACTTTCTCTGTCTCGGGTTTTTCAGTTCTTAGATTGTTGATGTCTCCTCATTTGCGATAGATTAATGTGAGGATGAGACATCATTTTAAGTGATTTAGAAGTCAATAATGTCAATTTTCTTGAGTTTTAGTGCACTTTCCTATTTTGAGTCTTGATTTGTAGAAATAATATTTTAGAGCATATTGGGTTTAATTGTTTATTTAGTGTGTAACTTTAAAGATAATTATGGAGCTTAATTAGAGTCCAAGTCAAATACAACAACCTATGGAAAGAGATTTGCATGGTAATTGGAGATAAGGAAACAAAAGCTAAAAAGATGGAAAAGGAAAAGCTACCTAAATCTGGGATTCTGCATACATGTCCAAAGATAGGCGTTTTTACCTAAGAAATAGGCCGAATCTGGTGATTTCCTTCTAAAGGTCAAGATAATTCTGTTGCGATTCTTTTGGTATCTTATGGAGCTCAATCCGACCAATAACGAAGAAGATATGCTCAAAACGGTCCAGCAGTGTTTATCTTTATTTCCATACGAAGTTGAGTTGGGCTAGAAGTCCATTACCTTAACTCTTCCTCAAGAAAACGAATTAGGTCTTCTAAACACCTATAAATACACCCTTGTATCACTTGTAAATCATCCTTGCCTCATAGTAATTAGCTCTTAAGGTTTTATTCTTCCAGTTCATTGTAGAGAGCAAGATGATGTCTTTTGTAATTTCTTTTAGTTTATTTTCTTCAGGTATGAACTAAACTCCCCATAGCTTGGGTTTTGCATATGTATAATCTATGAATTCTAATTCTTCTATCTAAGTTTCTTTGGGAATTATATGTTTTAATTTGATATTAGCTACTTACTTTATATTTGCTTATGTGTTCTGATTTAATGTCTTTCCTAGAACTGATCACTTTAGGATTGTTTTAAGAGTAGTTAGATGGTCTCCTTGACAGGGTGTTTAATTATTGAACCACCACATAATGTCTAGTGTCGATAGTAGTTCTGACAAAACATTCTTCTAACTAGATAGTCATTAGGGTTTGTTTTAACCACCATATCACCAATTGATTGTAGTGTGCTGGATAGGGCCTTAGTGGCGTTTGATAACCCTATTTGAGTCCTCGTCTTGGTTGTGCCGTAGCCCCCTTAGTCGCTCTCAAGGTCTAAGATTGGGGAATTTAGAATCCTGACTAAGTATACCAAGAGCTAATATTCTCCCTTATTAACTAGATGTATAGATAGGATTAGAAGGATTAGTGCATACTAGCAAAACCTGAGCTATACTTCTCCCTCATATTCTTATCTTTTATTTTATTGTCTTTATTTTCCTTAGTTTAATTCTTGAATCTCGAAATCTGTTCCCTTTAATTTACTGTCTTTTAATTATTTACTTCTACTTGTTATTTCTACTCACGCGATTAACACACTTAAGTCCCTGAGAACGAACTCTATTTATCATTAAAACTTGCATACGTCCTGTAATACTTGTAGTACTGTGACTGTCTAGGGTGAGAGTGCGTAGTTTCTTGGTCTTATTTTGTATTAATTTTATCACACCCTAGGCGACACCAAGTTTTTGGCGCCGCTGCCGGGGACTTGTGTCTCGTTAGCGTGTGGGTTATCTATTTCGAGTAGTAGTTTTTAATTAGTTTTTACTTTTCAGTTTTTAGTTTAGTTTTTATTTTTCCAGATTTACGCTTGTGGTTTGCTTTAGTCTTTTTCAGGTTTCACAGTGTTTAATTCTTGGCCTCCTTTATAGGAGCCTGAGAGGAGCTTCAGACCTTACAACAAACGAGTTTGTGAGGAAAGAGCCTTAAGAAGATCAATGGCAGCCCAAGATCCACCACTCGGTGCACCACTTGGAGGAGGTCAACAAGATCCTCCTCTTGGTGTTCAAGATCCACCACCTGGTGGACAAGAAGGACAACAATTACCAGCAGGAGGAGGTAATGGGCAGAATAACCTTAATAATCAACAGAACCGAGTTGAACAAGACCTACCTGGCCTTAATGTACCATTCCATGTTCAACCCATCGGTTACCGCCCTCCTGAGATTCCGAATATCAAATTTAGACCCGATCCGGGTATGCTCAGTCAATTTCAAAGTTTCGGACTCTATACTGGTACAACAATTCAAGATCCGGTAAAAGCGATTCAGAAGTTCATGCAGATTTGTGATGCCTACATTACTCCTGGCATTACACGCGAGCAACTGTATTGTCATATGTTTTCGTTTTTCTTGACCGGAAGAGCTAGCGATTGGCTAGAAAGACAACCACATGGAACCATTCACTCTTGGAGAGAACTTCAAGCCGCGTTCTTTAACCGATTTTATACGAAGAGCATGAGACTTAAAGATCAAGCTTGCGAGATTTTAACAAGAAGATGGAGAAACAGTGGGAGAAGCATGGACAAGGTTTCAACAAAAATTAACTAGATGTCTGCTCCATGGTTATACACCTGCTCTACAACTTGCTATGTTCTATGAAGGCCTTAATGATAAAGGTAGAGAAAAGGTGGATAACATTGGAAAAGGTAATTTCGTGTACATGAATCACAATGAAGCTTCCGAGGTGTTAGAAAATATTATGGAACAAGAAAGAAGTTGGCCTTCAACACGAGCTTCTGTAGCAAAGACCCGAGGAACGCTTCGTTTAGATGCAGAAACTGCGAATTCAGCTCAAATATCCTCATTAGAAAATCAAATCAAAGAGCTGAAAATCGCGATGGAGAAGAATTTAGCCGCTACTAAGGTAGTACAAGAAGCACAAGGTTGTCAACAATGTGGAGTTAACGATCATACATGGGAAGAGTGCGAATCAAATCCGCAATCTGTTTACTTTATATCCAACCGATGGGGTAACCGAAACCATCTGGGTATGCAGTATTCAAATCCACAAGGGGCTGCTAATCCTAGTCATTATCAACCGCGCCCCCAGAACAACTCTTACCAACAGAGAGGTCAGCACCAAAATCGATATCAGAATAGACCTGCTCCACCACAACAACCTGCTCAAGATGCTTATACCGATTCTTTAGATCAAAAAGCTTTACCTCAGTACCCTCAAGAAGGATATGTGGATCAACAAGATCTAGACCGTTTAACCGCGGATATGAACGCTCAGGCAGAAAAGATCAGAGGACACGATGCCGTACTTCAGATAATAAGGACTCAAGTAGAACAGATGAACAAAGTTTTAACAAGTTTTGTTGAACAACAGGAAGTAAAGGCAATCGAAGGAGGTGAAAACAATGTTAGGTTCGAAGCTTGCAAGGCTATATGCCTTGAGATTGAAGAAGCAAAAGAGGAAGCACCACATGCTGCCATTAGTGCCGTGGAAGTTCCAAGTACTGAAGAAGAACCAACCGAGTCTAGCCCCGAGGAATCTGACTGTACTGAAGTTTATGTGGAGGACGATCAAGAGAAAGCTGAATTTATAGAGCTACTGAGGAAGATGCAAGAGGAGATTAGATCGGTAGTGGATTATGCCGCTGAGCTGGCTAAAGAGAAAGAGGAGGAAGACTCAAAGAAGGAGTCAAAAGTTGAAGATGAAGTTGCACCTGCTGTGCATGAAGAGAAAGAAGAAGAGAAAGTGGAATCACCACCTATTGTTCAACCAGTGTCATCAACTATTCCTGATACAAATCCAAAAGATGACACTGTACTCAAGACATTTGTAGAGGCGTACCAACCGGAAAATATCAACTCCCAGATGCTTGAAATTGCGAAAAGAGGACTTACACCGCAACAAGTGTTTACGCAAATTATTCCTGAGAAAGAGGCGAGTGTAGAGGTCCCAAGAGAGAACCTGAGGGTTTCAAGAAGAAGTGAGAAAGAGCTACCTACAAAGCTTAAAGATCCGGGAAGTTTCAACCTTCCTATTCAATTACATGGTATGCTCAAAGTGAAAGCTATGTACGATGTGGGTTCTGGTGTGAATCTTATGCCTAAGTCCGTGTTCGAGAGACTTGGACTTCAGAAATCAGAGAAAACTCCAGTGAAGTTGCAGTTTGCTGACAACTCAGTGAAGAGGACATGGGGAACAGTGGAGGACATCTTAGTCCGTGCAGGTAATATCGCCATCCCTACTGACTTTGTTATTCTTGAGTTTGATGCAGATAAGCAGGTTCCGATCATACTTGGACGGCCCTTCATGGCCACAAGTCAAAGTGTGATCAACTTCCAAGAAGGGACCATCACCCTTCATGCAAAGAATGTATCCGAGACCTTCTATGTCTTGGGTAAGAAACCAAGGAAGTTAGATGCCATTGTTCCTGTCATCCACAGCCTTTCACATCACAAAGTCCCTCCTGAGGAGATCCACTTAAAACCTGTGGATACTGAGCCAAACATTGAGTTTGGGGTCGGCCATGAAGTTCTATGGAAAGCTCACAAACGCGAGAATAGGCCACGAAGTTTCAAAGATTCGTGGATGGGACCATTCGTTGTCACTAAGGTTCTTTCAGCCAAGGTGATAGAAATTCGCCCCAAAACTGGGGTCAAGCGTAGATTAGTAGATGTTCATAGCCTTACTCGTTGTTGGGGAGGCTATATTCGCAAATCTTGACAGAGGTAACACGTCTAACTTTGAAAGACGTAAAACAAAAGTGTTGTACGGGAGACAACCCGTAGTTTGTTTTTAGTTTTCATGTCTTTTACGTTTTTAGTTTAAGTTTATTTTAGTTGTTATTAGTTGATAATGCATATTTGAGAAAGGTATTAGTGTTTTTGGTGTGTAGGAATTGGAGAAATCGAGTTAGGGAAGAAAACAAAAATTTTTGGAGCGCAAGAATGACCTGCGCGGACTACCCCGCGGACTACCCCCTAGTCCGCAGGTATGCACCGTTGGTGGTCCTTAGTGTGTTCTAAAATAAATGCAAATGTAAATCGAACAACAACCGCAAGTGTACGGTTGTCCCAAGTAGTATAACTGATAAATCAGATTCGTTCCAAGGACGGAATGGTTGATCACAATGTCTAGCAAATAGTGATTGATGCACTTATGAAAGTAAAAGATAATAAAATGTTTGTTTGGTTTTGTTTATTAAAACTACTAAATGGAAGACAAATTATAAATGCAAGTAAAAGGCTAAGACGCAAGTAAATTGATGTAAAACGCAATATGAGATGTAGTACTTGAGAACGCAAGGATCCTCCCAATCTTATTTCCTAACTTATGTTGTTTAAGGGCTAAATTGGTCAATTACAATGGTCGGGATTCTAAATTCCTTATACCCCCGTCAGGGTGGACTATAAGGCGATCCTAGAGTGTCACTAGTCCCGTCAGGGTAAATATGATCCACCGTTGGATGTTTAAGTGTTTTACCTCATTGGCCCTAGAATTAGCTAAGTTCGTCAGAATCAATAGCTTCTATCCTAGATTGAATAAATGGTTCTGTATCTAAACCCTCCGTTAGGATGATCCAATTGCCACTAATTGGAATAGCCTAAATACTAACACCTGTTCCTAGTTCATGACGCTAAAAACAGTAAAATAATCTCAAATTATTGAAAAGAGTAAAAGCCCTAATTTATTTTAATTCAATAAAAATCCAAATTCAACATTCGTTATTCAATAAAATTGGGATTCACCCATTGTTTGTTCTCAAGCACTATGAATTGTTTAGCTCATATTAAAAATAAATACTAAATTAAAATAAATGGAATTCATAACTGATTACAAATAAAAGATAAAAGAAACCTAATTTCCGGAATTGGAATGACTGAGAACGGAGCTATAGACCCACTCCAGCTCTAGCAGCGTCTTCTTCCTTCCTTCTGTTGCTTCTCTCTGATGTTTTTAATTGTAAATAATGAATTGAGTGAAAAATAGAAGTCAAAGGCCCCTTTTATAAGTGTAAAAACGGATTAGGGCTTGGACCTAATAATAAAACACTAATTAAATGTCCAAGCCCAAATTCTAAGCCCAAAATCCCGTAACTGCTGATATGCCTTCACTAAAACGGCTTTTCCCGATGCGTTATATCTCCAATTGACCTCATTCCAGTTGCTAAAGTTCCGTAACTCGATAAGGAATGTTTTCTCTTCAAAGGTCAGCGGCTAAATCATCGCTTAAGCACCTCGAAATCAGCAATCTATGACCTGGAAAATGGATTTTCAGCTCTAAAAATAATATCTTCGGGATTTATCTTCAAGTCTTGACTCTATCTCTTGATCTTTGACTTTCTTCTTGGATTCCTCTTCTAGCTAACATCTAAAACCTGTAAACTTTACACTAAAAATACCAATATTACGCGCAAAATTTTAATAAACTAAAAATGCTAGAAATAAAAGAGGAAAATCATATTATTGCATATTTAGTCCAAAAGTCTATCAAATTAATTAAATAAACACCAAAAATGATGTCTCCCAAGGGTCGAAAATAAGAACAATTAGGGAGACATCAAGACCCCCAACTCAAACCTTTGTCGTCCCGACAAAGTAAAACAAAACAAAGGGGTAGAAGTAAGCGTATAAACAAGTAGAAGCTAGCAAATAAACCCTAAAAGCAATTCTCACAATAAATCTCATATAGCAAACTCTAGAAACTAATATACACATACATCTAAAATGCAACATCAAACATAAATAATCTCAATCGTAAAATTAAAGTGGCAATGCTTGAAGGTTACACTTGTACTCATCTCTGTATGATGGCTATAGGGTGGTCATTAATCCTAAATCGCTTTGAACGCTCCACCTAGTATATTCCCTATCAACAGAATAATAAATTCACTATGCACTTAGGAATCACGAGGTCTTTACGGTTATAATATTGGCTTAAGGACAGGTGTGGATGTATATTTGGTAAATTTGAAGTGAGCTTTTGGCTTTCTCCTCACTTACCATCAACAGTGTCCTCGAGCTTGAGTTAACGATCAAAAAGATGTTCTCACTCACCCATATACGCAACAATTTAGCGTCCCATGTCTACCCACTATTAACAAGATGATTTTCAGAAAATTCCACTTTGCCGGATGTTTTATTCATTCATATTTTTCTTTTTCTTTTCTTTTCTCTTTTTCTTCTTTTTTTTGTACAGAAGCAAACCGGGTTCCCGGTTCCTACTGTATGAATTTTCAACTTTTTTTCATTTTTTCTTTCTTTTTCATATTTCTTCATTCCCGGCAAAGGGTTACAAGTATATATCATCTGCAATTGTGCTACAATACAAAGCACATCAATCCCAACCCATTAAATTACCCATATGTGGTCCCACCACCCCAAACTCAAGCTCGAGACATGTCTCAGGATTGTGATTCAAGTGCGGGTCATATGGTCATGCCTAATAATCTAAGTGATAATGGCTTATATCGTGGCTACAAAGAAAAGGCTAAAGGCTCAAAGTGGGCTAAGACGGATAATCATTAATACAAGGGATAGAAGGCTAAAAGGTTACAAATGGCTAACAAAGAACTGCCCCTATCATTTTCCTAAGTACATAGCTTGTCTTTAGTTCATATCTAGGTGGGTTCTCTACTAATTAGGATTTCACTTTCTACACACCAAAAATATTCCTTAAGTACAAGCTTACTTCATTTGCGTTGTTCATTAATTTTTCCTATTAATTACCTATGTTTGCATGCAATTCTAAATGCGTTTTATATCAATCCCTAAGGTCCACTATTTACTATCATAGATTCATCAAAAGTATGCTTAAAGGGACATTTAAAATCTTCTACAGTCAAACGCAACTCCAAAAATTATTTTATTGAAAGCAAATAAAACATATAACACATAAAAACTGGGATGAGGCAACGAACCCCACCCCAAACTCAAAAATGAGTCGTGTCCCCACGACTCGAAAAGACTCAAAGCAATAAGATAATCTACACTAAATGAGAAGGGATAGAAAACGTATCTTAACCAGCGCGAGGCTGGTTGTCGGTGTTGCGTCCCTGAACTTTATCTCGCGTCTAGACATCGTAAGTTTTGCTTTGAACAAATAAAGTTCAACTTGTTTGTAACGTTTCCCGAAATAGCGCACCTCGTATCCTGATTCTCTTCCCACACCTTGATTTTCGATTCCAACCCATCATCGGATCATGTGCTTCCTCACTTTCAGGTTCTTCAATTACTTCCCTCTTCTTAGGATTAGCTTTAAATTTTAACCTTTTCAGTCTTGTGTTTGCAACGCGAATTAGGAATCTCAATAGCTTGTTCTTGAATAGCACTAAAAGCGTTTCTGTTTCTTTGAGAGTTCCTTCGATAAGCACACATGAAAACGGTTCTGATAAGCATCTCTTTCCACCCCAAACTCAAAACTTCAAATAGTGAGAAGCTAAGGCTTAGAACTTTGATGTTTTGAGGCTTAAGACTTGAAGATTATGGTGGAATATGAGATGGGTAAAGGCTAATTGATGTGGGGGAAGAGGGAATTGGATTTACTTTGAAGTTTGGATGAAGAACAATCGGAGGAAAGTGGGAAATTTATCGTCTTTTGGATGGGAGATGAGTTGATTGCATGTTGTTGTGGTGAAAGAGAGCAAGATTTGAGGATTGTGTGGTTGTAGATGATGATGTTCAGGAAATTCTGGGTTTTGGGAGTGTTTTTTTTTTGGAGGCTTGGGTGAAGAAAGAGGTAAACTTCTAGGGTTGAAAAGCTGAAAACGGCCCTGTCACAGATGCAAACCGGGTTCCCGGTTTCGAAAATCCGGGTTCCCGGTTCCGCGTCGCTGTGACGGCGCGGAAAAAAAATAAAAAAAATACTCTTTTTTTTTCTTTTTCATCTCGAGACGCACCAAAACGCTAGACCCAAGACGCGGGGTCAGAACTTTTGCTCGCCGAAACCGGGTTCCCGGTTCTGAAGAATGCGGGTACCCGGATTTTCTCGATGGCGCAAGTCAAAACGCGCCAAAACGCAGGACCCCAGGACGCTGGACCAGAGAATTCCACCACTTACAGCTTCGAAACCGGGTACCCGGTTTTGCCAAATGCCGGTTCCCGGTTTTGTGTCGATGGCGCGAATCAAAACGCAGCAAAACGCAAGACACCAAGACGCTGGGTCAGAAATTTCCAGAAGTTACAGCACCAAAACCGGGTTCCCGGTTTCGAAAAACCGGGTACCCGGTTCCGACGCTGTGTCGTGAACCAAGACGCCAGGTGTTGCGTGTATAAGGTTGGTACTAGCTCCAAAACCGGGTTCCCGGTTTTGTGAAACCGGGTTCCCGGTTTCTCCTTGACATCCAACCTATTTTTCTCCTATTTTCGCCTTATCGACCCCAAACTCGTGACCTTTTTACCCCTGAAATCATCAAAAACAACTACCCTTCCTCATTTCTTAATAATAAACACTAAAATTACGAAAATCAAACTATTCTAAATAGCAAACTCAGCTAATATACAAGGAATTGGCTTTTGTTTAACGTCGTTAAGCTCGACGGTTTACCTCATTCATTAGTCATTGACATAACCTCCCCAGCAGTGAGTGAGGTTGTCAATATTTGCAACTCGAAATTTGCATCCTTTAGCTTTTATGCCCACTACTTTGTCTGAGATAACCTTTGCAACCATGAATGGTCCTATCCAAGAACTTTTTGATTCATGTACCTTTGGAGGGGGTTTAGGATTTTTCATAGCTACCTCTTCGCCTACTTTGAACCCCTTTTTCTTTCTTTCTTTCTTAGGTTCCTTCAGAACCTTCGTGGCACGTGTTTTCTCTTTCTTCTTCGCATGATTGAGTGGTGGATTTCTCTTAGGATTTGGAGGAACTTTGATTGGTGGTTTCTTTCTTAGTTCTTTTTCCTCCACCCCTAAGGTTTCCATAACACTAGTTGGCTCTTTCCTTACCGGTTCCATTACATCTATACGAAAACATTCTTCCTTGGAATCCGGAAACTTCATAGGTCTAAATACATTAAACTTCATCTCCTCGTCTTGGATTCTCATAATCATTTCTCCGTTCTCTACATCAATCAAGGTACGCCCCGTGGCTAGGAATGGTCTTCCCAAAATAATGGGGACATTCCTATCCGCGTCGTAATCAAGTATAATGAAATCAGCGGGAAAAATTAACGTACCTGCCTTAACGAGGACATCTTCGATTCGGCCTTCTGGATGTGCAAGAGATCGATCCGCCATTTGCAAGACCATAGAAGTGGGTCTTGCTTCAACATTAAGCTTGTCAAAGATTGATTTGGGCATAAGATTTATGCTTGCACCCAAATCGCATAGCGCTTTTCCTTTCCACTCATTACCAATAGATATCGAAATTGTGAAACTCCCAGGATCAACTAACTTTGGAGGTAATTTACCTTGACAAATAGCACTACATTCCTCAGGGAGACCAATCATCTCATTATCGCAATACGGCCGTTTGTTGGTGAGGGCTCTTTTCAGAAACTTAGCATACTTTGGTACATCTCTAATAACTTCTAATAACGGAATATTTATGATCAGACCCCTTACCTTGTTAAAGAATTTTTGATATTCAGCCATATCACCCTTCTTTTGAACTCTCGATGGAAATGGTGGAGGAGGACGGTTTATTATAGTATCATCTTTCTTTTTCGGAATTTCATTAGACCTCTCCACTTCTTCCACTTCAACTTCTTTATCTTCATTCACCACCTCTTTTTCTTTTCTAACTTCTTTTTCTTTCATAACCGGAAAAGGAGGTGGAGGAAGGTTCTTACCACTTCTGAGAGTAATAGCTTTACAGTCTTCGATTTGGATTGGATTCTCAGTATCGCTAGGGAGTTGTCCTTGTGGATGTTGGTTCAGTTGTTTATTAATTTGACTTAGCTCATTCTGGAACAACTTCATATTTGCTTCGACTGCAATTTGACGTTCCATAGCTTGTGTCTGAAGAGCAATTAAACTTTCAACTGTTTTCTGAAGGGTAAATACTCCTTCTTGTGGATGGGCAGGTAAGGCTTTCTGGTTCATTGTGTCATCATAATTGTCTTGAGGAGCTTGTCTCTGAACATAATTTCCCTGATTCTGTCCTCCTTGATAATTATTTTGTGGTCTTGGATTGTAGTTGTTACCTTGGGGACGCAGCTGATACGCATAGGTAGGATTGGCTGCCCCATTAGGATTTGAGTATTGAAACCCAGGATGGTTTCTGTTAGGCTGATATCTGTTACCACTCGAATTGAAGTTACCTCTATTGGACATAAACATCACGGATTCTTGGTTATTCGGACAACCTTCCTCATCATGATCATCTACCCTACAAATCGAACACTTATAAAGCTCTTGTGCAGCATGCACAGCTACCTTCTTACCCGAAAACCCTTCTTTTACAGCTAAAGTAAGCTGCTTCAATTGTTGCTCTATAGTATTCTGAATCTTATTCTCAAGCATAGCAAACTTTTCTTCCATATCAACATTATTCACTCCTTTAACCGGTGTTCTTACTGAATTCCACCCCACTTCGTTCTTGACTGTTCTCTCTAAAATAATTTTAGCATGAGCGGGTTGAACTTGAAGAAAACCTGCTCCACATAACGTATCTAATTTCTCTCTCGAAGTCCCATCAAGGCCTCTATAAAAGATCTTTAACTGTTGTTGTTCTGAAAAGCCATGATTGGGAACTCTACGCAAACACATCTGAAATCTTGTCCAACTCTTACCCACAGTTTCATCATATTCTTGACGGAAATGCGTCAATTCTAATTCAGCATCTAATCTCATGTTACTTGGGTAATACCTGTCAAAGAAAGCAATCTCTAATTGGTCCCAGTTAGTTATCTTCGTAGGATCTTGCGTATCGTGCCATTCACTCGCTCCATCAATAACAAAAAATTTAAACGCAGCAAAATACATTTGTTTTCTTGAAACTCCTTTTGTGATATAAGAATCACATATCTGTTTAAACTTCTGTACTGCTCTAAGAGGATCTTCTGATGGTCTTCCACGAAAATTCCCAAAATTTTGGAATTGAGCTAACATACCCGAATCTGGACGGAATCGCGGAACATCTATATCTGGAGCACCTACTCCTATAGCAGGAGCGCGGAATGGAACTTCTGGAGGACCATTAGTAAACCACGGATCTTGATTCATCACTATCTGGACTTGAGGATTAGGATTTAGTGGTTGAACTGGAGGAATAACGCCTGGAGCTAAAGGTTGACCATTTGCATCTAGCTGGCCTTGTCCATTATTCTATTGACCTTGAAGATTGATATTCTCCATTCTGTTACTTAATTCTTCTACTTCTAAAGCTTCTCGTTCTCTTCTTCTTCTATTCGCAAGTCTGATCAACAATTCTGGATTACTAAGGATCGGAGGTGTTGGCTCTAGATCCTTGAATAGCCTTCTTCGCATACACCAAACCTAAAAACCTGAAAAAGCTAACAAACAAAAAGCGTAAAACTGATAAAATAAAATAAATGCACTATCACTAAAGGATAAACACCGTGGTCACATGCTACCGTCCCCGGCAGCGGCGCCAAAAACTTGGTGGTCCTTAGTGTGTTCTAAAATAAATGCAAATGTAAATCGAACCACAACCGCAAGTGTACGGTTGTCCCAAGTAGTATAACTGATAAATCAGATTCGTTCCAAGGACGGAATGGTTGATCACAATGTCTAGCAAATAGTGATTGATGCATTTATGAAAGTAAAAGATAATAAAATGTTTGTTTGGTTTTGTTTATTAAAACTACTAAATGGAAGACAAATTATAAATGCAAGTAAAAGGCTAAGACGCAAGTAAAATGATGTAAAACACAATATGAGATGTAGTACTTGAGAACGCAAGGATCCTCCCAATCTTATTTCCTAACTTATGTTGTTTAAGGGCTAAATCGGTCAATTACAATGGTCGGGATTCTAAATTCCTTATACCCCCGTCAGGGTGGACTATAAGGCGATCCTAGAGTGTCACTAGTCCCGTCAGGGTAAATATGATCCACCGTTGGATGTTTAAGTGTTTTACCTCATTGGCCCTAGAATTAGCTAAGTTCGTCAGAATCAATAGCTTCTATCCTAGATTGAATAAATGGTTCTGTATCTAAACCCTCTATCAGGATGATCCAATTGCCACTAATTGGAATAGCCTAAATACTAACACCTGTTCCTAGTTCATGACGCTAAAAACAGTAAAATAATCTCAATTTATTGAAAAGAGTAAAAGCCCTAATTTAGTTTAATTCAATAAAAACCCAAATTCAACATTCGTTATTCAATAAAATTGGGATTCACCCATTGTTTGTTCTCAAGCACTATGAATTGTTTAGCTCATATTAAAAAGAAATACTAAATTAAAATAAATGGAATTCATAACTGATTACAAATAAAAGATAAAAGAAACCTAATTTCCGGAATTGGAATGACTGAGAACGGAGCTATAGACCCACTCCAGCTCTAGCAGCGTCTTCTTCCTTCCTTCTGTTGCTTCTCTCTGATGTTTTTAATTGTAAATAATGAATTGTGTGAAAAATAGAAGTCAAAGGCCCCTTTTATAAGTGTAAAAACGGATTAGGGCTTGGACCTAATAATAAAACACTAATTAAATGTCCAAGCCCAAATTCTAAGCCCAAAATCCCGTAACTGCTGATATGCCTTCACTAAAACGGCTTTTCTCGATGCGTTATAACATCGATTGACCTCATTCTAGTTGCTAAAGTTCCGTAACTCGATAAGGAATGTTTTCTCTTCAAAGGTCAGCGGCTAAATCATCGCTTAAGCACCTCGAAATCAGAAATCTATGTCCTGGAAAATGGATTTTCAGCTCTAAAAATAATATCTTTGGGATTTATCTTCAAGTCTTGACTCTATCTCTTGATCTTTGACTTTCTTTTTGGATTCCTCTTCTAGCTAACATCTAAAACCTGTAAACTTTACACTAAAAATACCAATATTATGCGCAAAAGTTTAATAAACTAAAAATGCTAGAAATAAAAGAGGAAAATCATATTATTGCATATTTAGTCCAAAAGTCTATCAAATTAATTAAATAAACACCAAAAATGATGTCTCCCAAGGGTCGAAAATAAGTACAATTAGGGAGACATCATTGATGTCTGTCTCCATAATTGTTCTTATTTTCGACCCTTGGGAGACATCATTTTTGGTGTTTATTTAATTAATTTGATAGACTTTTGGACTTAATATGCAATAATCCGGAATTACCTTTTTATTTCTAGCATTTTTAATTTATTAAACTTTTGCGCGTAATATTGGTATTTTTAGTGTAAAGTTTACAGGTTTTAGATGTTAGCTAGGAGAGGAATCCGAGGAGAAAGTCAAAGATCGTGAATTAGAGTCAAGACTTGAAGATAAATCCCGAAGATATTATTGTTAGAGCTGAAAATCCATTTTCCAGACCATAGATTTCTGATTTCGAGGTGCTTAAGCGATGATTCAGCTGTTGACCTTTGAAGAGAAATCATTCCTTATCGAGTTACGGAACTTTAGCAACTGGAATGAGGTCAATCGGAGTTGTAACGCATCGGGAAAAGCCGTTTTAGTGAAGGTGTATCAGCAGTTACGGGATTTTGGGCCTAGAAAGTGGGCTTGGACATTTAATTAATATTCTATTTTCTGGTCCAAGCCCTAAAACGAATTTATGCTTATAAAAGGAGGTTTGGACTTCTATTTTTACACACAATTCATTCTTTACAATTAAAAACAGCAGAGAGAAGCAACAGAAGGAAGGAAGAAGAAGCTGCTAGAGCTGGAGTGGGTCTATAGCTCCGTTCTCAGTCATTCCAATTCCGGAAATTAGGTTTCTTTTATCTTTTATTTGTAATCAGTTATGAATTCCATTTATTTTAATTTAGTTTTTAATTTTAATATGAGCTAAGCTTTTCATAGTGCTTGAGAACAAACAATGGGTGAATCTTAATTTTATGAAATAACGAATGTTGAATTTGGGTTTATGCTAAATTAAATTAGATTGGGTTCATTACTCTTTTCGATAATTTGTGATTATTTACTGATTTTAGAGTCGCGAACTAAGATTAGGTATTAGTATCTAAGCTATTCCACATATGTGGCGTGTGGATCATCCTGACGGAGGGTTTAGGTATAGAATTAATTATTCAATCTAGGATAAAAGCTATTGATTCTGACGAACTTAGCTAATTCTAGGGTCAATGAGGTAAAACACTTAAACATCCAACGGTGGATCATATTTACCCTGACGGGACTAGTGACACTTTAGGATCGCCTTATAGTCCACCCTGACGGGGGTATAAGGAATTTAGAATCCCGACCATTGTAATTGACCAATTTAGCCCTTAAACAACATAAGTTAGGAAGTAAGATTAGGAGGATCCTTGCATTCTCAAGGACTACTTCTCATATTGCGTTTTCACTCATTTTACTTGCGTCTCAGCTTTTACTTGCATTTACAATTTGTCTTTCATTTAGTAGTTTTAATAAACAACACCAAACAAACATTTTATTATCTTTTACTTTCATAAGTGCATCAATCACTATTTGCTAAACATTGTGATCAACCATCCGTCCTTGGAACGAATCTGTATTATCATACATACTACTTGGGACAACCGTACACTTGCGGTTGTGGTTCGATTATCATTTGCATTTATTTTTAGAACACACAAAGGACCACCAATCAACCGTGTGGTCAAAACACGTGCCACGGGTGGAGCCACGGGTTTGATCCAGAAACCGAGAAAAATCTACCCGCGGACTACCCCATATACCGCACCATGGTCCGCGCCTCAAAAACGCGTGCCACGGGGTGAGGTCCACGGGTATTTTGACGGAGAAAGCTACAGAAGGCGCAGGGTACCCTCCGGTGTACCGCGCCCTGGTCCGCAGCTCAGAAACACGTGCCACGGGGTCCTACCACGGGTGTTAACCAATGAGCAAAATTTTTCGAGCATCAGATGTCGCGGTGTACCCCGCGGTACACCCCATGGTCCGCAGGGGTAGTCCGCAGCGCCGCCAGGGAGAGAAAAGAAAGTGTTTCAAGGCTATATGAAGATCTAATGCTTATTATTCCGAATTTATTAAACCTTAAACCTCTTTCTTCTCTCCAAGACTCTCCTAACTCCATTAAAGCTCATCAAAACCTTCACCAATCACCAAAACACTACCCAATCATCAAGAAAAACACATCAAATCTTCTCTCCACATCATTACAAGAGAGAATCAAACACCCAATCTTCACCAAATCCATTCAAATTGAAGAATCAAAGAGCCAAATTTTCAAAATTCATCCTACAATTTCTTAAATCCAAGCCAACTGATGTCTCCTCATTTGTGATAGATTTATGTTAAGATGAGACATCATTTTTAGTGTTTTAGAAGTCAATAAGGTCGATTTTCTTGAGTTTTAGTGCACTTTCCTATTTTGTGTCTTGATTTGTAGAAATAATATTTTTAGAGCATATTGGGTTTAATTGTTTATTTAGTGTGTAGCTTTAAAGATAATTATGGAGATTAATTAGAGTCCAAGTCAAAGACAACAACTTATGGAAAGAGATTTGCATGGTAATTGGAGATAAGGAAATAAAAGCTAAAACAATGGAAAAGGAAAAGCTGCCTAAATCTGGGATTCTGCACACTCGTCTAAAGATTGGTGTTTTTACCTAAGAAATAGGCCGAATTTGGAGATTTCCTTCTACAGGGCCTAGATAATTCTGTTGCGATTCTTTTGGTATCTTGTGGAGCAAAATCGGACCAATAACGAAGAAGATACGCTCAAAACAACGTAGCATTGTTTATCTTTATTTCCATACGAATTTGAGTTGGGCTAGAAGTCCATTACCTTAACTATTCCTCAAGAAAACGAATTAGGTCTTCTAAACACCTATAAATACACCCTTATATCACTTTTAATTCATCCTTGCCTCATAGTAATTAGTTCTTAAGGTTTTATTCTTCCAGTTTATTGTAGAGAGCAAGATGATGTCTTTTATTATTTCTTTTAGTTTATTTCCTTCAGGTATGAACTAAACCTCCCATAGCTTGGGTTTTGCATATGTATAATCTATGATTTCTAATTCTTCTATCTAAGTTTCACTGGGAATTATATGTTTTAATCTGATATTAGCTTCTTACTTTATATTTGCTTATGTGTTTTGATTGAATGTCTTTCCTAGAATTGATCACTTTAGGATTGTTTTAAGAGTAGTTAGATGGTCTCCTTGACAGGGTGTTTAACTATTGAACCACCACATAATGTCTAGTGTCGATAACAGTTCTGACAAAACATACTTCTAACTAGATAGTCATTAAGGTTTGTTTTAATCACCATATCACCAAGATTGCAGTATTTGCTTAGGGCCTTAGTGGCGTTTGATAACCCTATTTGAAATCACTTTTTGGTTGTGCCGTAGCCCCCTTAGTCGCTCTCAAGGTCTAAGGTAGTGGAATTTAGAATCTTGACTAAGTATTACCAAGAGCTAATATTTTCCCTTATGAACTAGATTTATAGATAGAATTAGAAGGATTAGTGCATACTAGCAAAAGCTAAGCTATACTTCTCATCTCATATTTCTTAATCTTTTACTTTATTGTCTTTATTTTCTTAGTTTTAATTACTATTTTCGAATTCTTATTTGCTTTAATTTACTGTCTTCTAGTTATTTACTTTTACTCGTTATCTGTTCCTACGCGATTAACACACTTAAGTCCCTGAGAACGAACTCTACTTATCATTAAAACTTGCATACGTCCTGTAATACTTGCAGTACTGTGCCTGTCTAGCGTGAGAGTGCATAGTTTTCCATACTTAAATTGATCTTATTTGTATCACACCCTAGGCGACACCAAGTTTTTGGTGCCGCTGCCGGGGACTTGTTTCTCGTTAGCGTGTGGGTTATCTATTTCGAGTTTTAGTTTTTAATTAGTTTTTACTTTTCAGTTTAGTTTAGTTTTAGTTTTTATTTTTCCAGATTTACGCTTGTGGTTTGCTTTAGTCTTTTTCAGGTTTCACAGTGTTTAATTCTTGGCCTCCTCTATCGGAGCCCGAGAGGCGCTTCAGACCTTACAACAAACGAGTTCGTGAGGAAAGGGTCTTAAGAAGAGCTATGGCAGACATACATGATAACGATCTGGAGCTAGTTTACTTTGCACCAGGAGGACCTCCAGCATACATTCCACCTGGTGTACAATTACCAGCAGGAGGAGGTAATGGGCAGAATAATCTTAATAATCAGAACCGAGTTGAACAAGATCTACCTGGCCTTAACGTCCCATTCCATGTTCAACCCATCGGCTACCGCCCTCCTGAGATTCCGAATATCAAATTTAGACCCGATCCGGGTATGCTCAGTCAATTTCAAAGTTTCGGACTCTACACTGGTACAGCTATTCAAGATCCGGTAAAAGCGATTCAGAAGTTCATGCAGATTTGTGATGCCTACATTACTCCTGGCATTACACGCGAGCAACTGTATTGTCATATGTTTTCGTTTTTCTTGACCGGAAGAGCTAGCGATTGGCTAGAAAGACAACCACATGGAACCATTCACTCTTGGAGAGAACTTCAAGCCGCATTCTTTAACCGATTTTATCCGAAGAGCATGAGACTTAAAGATCAAGCCGAGCTTGCAAGATTTTGCCAAGAAGATGGAGAAACAGTGGGAGAAGCATGGACAAGGTTTCAACAAAAATTAATTAGATGTCCACTCCATGGTTATACACCCGCTCTACAACTTGCTATGTTCTATGAAGGTCTTAATGATAAAGGTAGAGAAAAGGTGGATAACATTGGAAAGGGTAATTTTGTGTCCATGAATCATAATGAAGCTTCCGAGGTGTTAGAAAACATTATGGAACAGGAAAGAAGTTGGCCTTCAACGCGAGCTTCTGCAGCAAAAACCCGAGGAACGCTTCGTTTAGATGCAGAAACTGCGAACTCAGCTCAAATATCCTCTTTAGAAAATCAAATCAAGGAGCTGAGAATCGCGATGGAGAAGAATTTAGCCGCTACAAAGGTAGTACAAGAAGCACAAGGTTGTCAACAATATGGAGTTAACGATCATTCATGGGAAGAGTGCGAATCAAATCCGCAATCTGTTTACTTTATATCCAACCGATGGGGCAATCGCAACCATCCGGGTATGCAGTATTCAAATCCACAAGGGGCCGCTAATCCTGGTCAATATCAACCGCGTCCCCAGAACAACTCTTACCAACAGAGAAGTCAGTACCAAAACCAATATCAGAATAGACCTGCTCCTCCACAGCAACCTGCTCAAGACGCGTATACCGATTCGTTAGAAAAAAAAAGCTTTACCGCAGTATCCGCAAGAAGGGTCTGTGGACAATACACAGATAGTACAAGCTCTAGACCGTTTGAACACGACTATAAACGCTCAAGAAGAAAAAGTCAGAGGACATGATGCCATACTTCAGATGCTAACTACTCAAGTGACACAATTGAACAAAGTGTTAACAAGTGTTGTAGAACAAAAGGAAGTAAAGGCAATCGAAGGAGGTGAAGATAAGGATGAGTTCGAAGCTTGCAAGGCTATATGTCTTGAGATTACGGAAAAGAAAGAGGAAGCACCACATGCTGCCATTAGTGCCGTGGAAGTTCCCAGCCATGAAGAAGAACCAACCGAGTCTAACCCCGAGGAATCTGACTATCTAGAAGTTTGTCTGGAGGACGATCAAGAGAAAGACGAGTTCATAGAGCTACTGGGGAAGGTGCAATAGGAGATTCGATCGGTAGTGGAATATGCAGCTGAGTTGGCTAAAGAGAAAGAAGAAGAAGCCTCAAAGGAGGAATTAAAAGATGAAGTGGCACCTGCTGTGCTAGAAGAGAAAGAAGAAGAAAAGGTGGAATCGCCACCTAGTGTTCAACCAGTGTCATCAACTATTCCTGATACAAACCCGAAGGATGACACTATTCTCAAGACATTTGTAGAGGCGTACCAACCTGAAAATATCAACGCCCAAATGCTTGAGATTGCGAAGAGAGGACTTACACCGCAACAAGTGTTTACGCAAGTTATTCCTGAGAAAGAAGCGAGTGTAGAGATCCCAAGAGAGAACCTGAGGGTTTCACGAAGAAGTGAGAAGGAGCTACCTACAAATCTTAAAGATCCGGGAAGTTTTAATCTTCCTATTCAATTACATGGTAGGCTCAAAGTGAAAGCAATGTCCGATGTGGGTTCTGGTGTGAATCTTATGCCTAGGTCCGTGTTCGAGAGACTTGGACTTCAGAAATCAGAGAAAACTCCAGTGAAGTTGCAGTTTGCTGACAACTCAGTGAAGAGGACATGGGGAACAGTGGAGGACGTCTTAGTCCGTGCAGGTAATATCGCCATCCCTACTGACTTTGTTTTACTTGAGTTTGATGCAGATAAGCAGGTTCCGATCATACTCGGACGGCCTTTCATGGCCACAAGTCAGAGTGTGATCAACTTCCAAGATGGGACCATCACCCTTAATGCAAAGAATATATCTGAGACCTTCTATGTCTTGGGTAAGAAACCGAGGAAGTTGGATCCCACCGTGCCTATCATCCACAGCCTTTCACATCACAAAGTCCCTCCTGAGGAGATCCACTTAAAGCCTGTGGATACTGAGCCAAACATTAAGTTTGGGGTTGGCCATGAAGTCCTATGGAAAGCTCACAAACGCGAGAATAGGCCACGAAGTTTCAAGGACTCGTGGATGGGACCATTCATCGTCACTAAGGTTGTTTCAGCCAAGGTGATAGATATTCGCCCCAAAACTGGGGTCAAGCGCAGATTAGTTGACGTTTATAGCCTTACTCGCTGTTGGGGAGGCTATATTCGCAAATCTTGACAGAGGTAACACGTCTAACTTTGAAAGACGTTAAACAAAAGTGCTGTTCGGGAGACAACCCGAAGTTTTTTTATGTTTTCATGTCTTTTACGTTTTTAGTTTAAGTTTATTTTAGTGTTTTTAGTTGATAATGCATATTTGAGGAAGGTATTAGTGTTTTTGGTGTGTAGGAATTGGAGAAAGCGAGTTAGGGAACGCAAGGAAAATTTTTGGAGCGAAGGAATGCACCCCGCGGACTACCCCACGGACTACCCCATGGTCCGCGCCTCAAAAACCCATGCCACGGGGTAGGTGCCGCGGGAATTTTGACGGAGTCCACAACAGAAGCCGCGGGGTACCCTCTGGTACACCAGACCCTAGTCCGTAGGCCAAAAACCCGTGCCACGGGGTCCTACCACGGGTCCAATCCAGTGAGCAAAAATTTTCGAGCATCAGATGTCGCAGACTACCCTGCGGTGTACCCCATGGTCCGCAGGGGTAGTCCGCAGCGCCGCCAGAGGAGAGAGAAAGTTACGGGATTGAGTTATAAAGGAGGTATTAAGCTTATTATTCCGAATTTATTAAACCTTAACCCTCTCTTTCTTCTCCACAACTCTCCTAACTCCATTGAAGCTCATCAAAACCTTCACCAATCACCAAAACACTACCCAATCATCAAGAAAAACACATCAAATCTTCTCTCCATATCATTACAAGAGAGAATCAAGCTACCAATCATCACCAAATTCATTCAAATTGAAGAATCAAAGAGCCAAATTTCACAAATTCATCACACAATTTCTAAAATCCAAGCCTACCCATTACAAATCATCATCACCCACATAGAGATTCATCACCAATTCACCCATCCTAGGCCAAATCAAGCTTGTTCATCCATTAATTCAAGAGTTTATTTCAAGGGGTGCTAAAGCTTTGAGTTAGGGGTTAATTGAAGATGACTAATAGAACAACAATCTTAGCTAACAAGAGGGAGGTGAAGAGTAACAAGGGATTGGATTTAAACAAGAAGAAATCAATTGACAAAGGTGCTAGTTCTAAATCAAAGGGTAAAGATGATGTGAAGAAGAGAGGGAAACCTTCGTATGATCGTAATGGTAAAAAGCTTTATTATTATGCAAAGGAGAAAGCTCAACCTCAACAAGATCTTATACCTATAGAGAAAGTGGATACTTCAAGAGCTCTGAAGATTTCAGCAGAGAAACAATTAAAAGAACTACCTTTTGCTTATGAGAAAGTATTCAAGGAAGAAATTAGAGACGGAGAATACAAGAGATTCTTTGAGCTTGGTGAGAAATTGGGTTGGTCTACGTTCATGGTAAGACGTTCTGAATTATGTCCTGAATTAGTTTTGGAGTTCTATTTAGGCCTCTTTAGCCGAGATAGTGATCGTGTTCCGATTAGAGGAAAGTTAGTTCCTTTCACAGTTGAGGAGATTAGGAACCACTTCAAGTTTAAGGAATTGAAAGGTTCCTGCAAATTTGAAGAAGCAGTTGCTAAACAAAAAATCTTTGATGAGGAATTACTTTTTGAGCATGTTTTAGACAAGGAGAAAGTGCAATCACATAAGGGAGAATTGAAGGCACCTTGGCCTTACAAATATCTTCAAGCAGATGCAAGAATTTGGCACAATTTCCTTATTCCTAATGTCTTTGGAAACACACGAACTTTGGATGTGACTATGAAGAACGCGTTACTATTGGACTGTATTTTGAGAGGAGAAGAAGTTGATGTGGCACAGTTGATCTATGAGGAGGTGATACGATTTTCGGTCTCTCCTAAATCAGTTTATAATGTTAAATTTCCAACTATTATCACGTGTCTTGTGCGAAAAGCGAATGTAGTATTGGGTGAAGAAGAGAAACTCGAGTTTAAAGCAAGTTATATTGATAATGCATGAATCAAAGAAAGTCTTTGAAGAGCGGGTTCTACTCAAGCCTCGAAGGAAGCAAAGGAGAAAATTGGCAAGAGAAGATGGAGGAGCGTTTAACGAAATTTGAAGCAGCTCAAACTTCCTTAGTCAATGATGTGGCACAAATCAACGCTAATCAAGTGCACATCATGAAACTCCTTGAACAATTAACGAAAGATCCAGCAATTCCAACCTTGGATATCAATGATGCGAGGCAATAGCCTCGAGAGTATGTTCTCTTTCTTCTTTACCATTTCTGTAAATATGCCTATCTGCTAATTTTAATTTCTGTTTTTCGAGTCTTTTTCGAGTCGTGGGGACACGGCTCATTTTTGAGTTGGGGGTGTGGGGATTCGTTGTCTCTCATCTCCATTTTTCTGTTTTTTGGGTGAAATTAAATTTTTTGATACATGGGATTTAGATGTAGAGTGTGTTTAATAGCTTGAAAGCATAAGCTCAGAAGATTAATGATAGTAAGTGATATGTTTATGAGCTATGTATTTGTATGCTTTGAGTATTTGCAGGAAAACACACGTTGATAGTAAAGAAAAGATTAGTGAGCAATGCGATAGAAAGTATGTTCGATCTCAGGGAACCTTGAAAAGTGTGTAGGCCGTGAGATCCAAGATAGTTGAAAAACCATTTGATGAAAGTGCTAAAGGTAAGAAATTTTCTAAATTACATAGTGTAGAAAGTGATCAAGGCGGTTCTTTCATATTTTTAAGCCTTTGAAGCCTTTTTATACCTTCTCACCTTGTGATTTTTGAGTTTATATGCTATATCCTTCTTAGCCCCTTCTAGCCTTTCTAAAGCCTTTTTATTGAAACACATTATAAGCCATATCCTTTAGATTTTAGGACTTTTCCATATGACGCGCACTCGAATCGCTATGCTTGGACAGTTGTTTTAGAGCTTGAGTTTGGGGTGGTGGGTCCACCATTATGGGAATTGTTAAGATGGGATTTTTGAGCTTATTATTGTGCTCTGTGCTTTATATTGATGATGTTTCACAGATATGTATTGTAACCCTTTGCCGGGGTAATAGTGAATGAAAAAGAAGCTTCGAGCTAATTTTACCAACAAGGGCATTAAAAGAAAAAATATATATATATGAGAAATTAGCATGATATCTCAACATTAAAAGAGAGTCATAGCTATAAAATAAAATTGATTTGAAAAGAAAAGAATATATATATATATTCGGACCGGCAAAGTGGATTTTTATGTGAACATCTTAAGCTTTAAATTGGGTTATTAGGGATGCTAAATTATGCATCAAGGAATTCATTGGGTTGAGTGAGAAACGTTTTATGAGAGTAACTCAAGCTCTAGGGCGATTCGTTGATGGCTAGTGAGGAGAGAGCCAAAAGCTCACTCCAGATTATCCAAATATACTATCATACCGTCCATAAGCCTACATTACAACCTTAAAGACCTTGTGATTCTTTGTTATGTAATTGAGAAGTGATTGAGCCATTAGAGATTAGTTAAGTGGGTCCTTGGATACTAGTAAGGTTTGATGAACAATCTATAGCTCTCTTGGGGAACTGAGTAAAGTCCCAATCCTTCTTACATTGCGAAACTAATCTGATCTTGAATTCAAGCCGTGTTGACTGTGGGAATGAGAAGTATACAGGTATGTAGTTTATGAATATTATTGCATGAAATTTTCTGCGTTATGTGCTTTAGGTTTATTCTATATATCCTGCTATGCTTTTTCCCTTGTGTTGAGAATTTTATAAGTGTGTATTTCTAGACTTCCCTATGTTTTTATCTTTTATTGTATCGGGACGATACAACTTTGAGTTGGGGGTCTTGATGTCTCCTCATCTGTGATAGATTTATGTTAAGACGAGACATCATTTTTAGTGTTTTAGAAGTCAATAAGGTCGATTTTCTTGAGTTTTAGTGCACTTTCCTATTTTGTGTCTTGATTTGTAGAAATAATATTTTTAGAGCATATTGGGTTTAATTGTTTATTTAGTGTGTAGCTTTAAAGATAATTATAGAGATTAATTAGAGTCCAAGTCAAAGACAACAACTTATGGAAAGAGATTTGCATGGTAATTGGAGATAAGGAAATAAAAGCTAAAAAGATGGAAAAGGAAAAGCTGCATAAATCTGGGATTCTGCACACTCGTCTAAAGATTGGTGTTTTTACCTAAGAAATAGGCCGAATTTGGAGATTTCCTTCTAAAGGGCCTAGATAATTCCGTTGCGATTCGTTTGGTATCTTGTGGACCAAAATCGGACCAATAACGAAGAAGATACGCTCAAAACAACGTAGCAGTGTTTATCTTTATTTCCATACGAATTTGAGTTGGGCTAGAAGTCCATTACCTTAACTATTCCTCAAGAAAACGAATTAGGTCTTCTAAACACCTATAAATACACCCTTATATCACTTGTAATTCATCCTTGCCTCATAGTAATTAGTTCTTAAGGTTTTATTCTTCCAGTTTATTGTAGAGAGCAAGATGATGTCTTTTATTATTTCTTTTAGTTTATTTCCTTCAGGTATGAACTAAACCTCCCATAGCTTGGGTTTATCATATGTATAATCTATGATTTCTAATTCTTCTATCTAAGTTTCATTGGGAATTATATGTTTTAATCTGATATTAGCTTCTTACTTTATATTTGCTTATGTGTTTTGATTGAATGTCTTTCCTAGAATTGATCACTTTAGGATTGTTTTAAGAGTAGTTAGATGGTCTCCTTGACAGGGTGTTTAACTATTGAACCACCACATAATGTCTAGTGTCGATAGCAGTTCTGACAAAACATACTTCTAACTAGATAGTCATTAAGGTTTGTTTTAATCACCATATCACCAAGATTGCAGTATTTGCTTAGGGCCTTAGTGGCGTTTGATAACCCTATTTGAAATCACTTTTTGGTTGTGCCGTAGCCCCCTTAGTCGCTCTCAAGGTCTAAGGTAGTGGAATTTAGAATCCTGACTAAGTATTACCAAGAGCTAATATTCTCCCTTATGAACTAGATTTATAGATAGAATTAGAAGGATTAGTGCATACTAGGAAAACCTAAGCTATACTTCTCATCTCATATTTCTTAATCTTTTACTTTATTGTCTTTATTTTCTTAGTTTTAATTGCTATTTTTGAATTCTTATTTGCTTTAATTTACTGTCTTCTAGTTATTTACTTTTACTCGTTATCTGTTCCTACGCGATTAACACACTTAAGTCCCTGAGAACGAACTCTACTTATCATTAAAACTTGCATACGTCCTGTAATACTTGCAGTACTGTACCTGTCTAGGGTGAGAGTGCATAGTTTTCCATACTTAAATTGATCTTATTTTTATCACACCCTAGGCGACACCACCAACCCATTACAAATCCACCTCACCCACATAGAGATTCATCATCAATTCACCTATCTTAAGCCAAATCAAGCTTGTTCAACCATTAATTCACAAGTTCAAATTTCAAGGGTTGCTAAAGCTTTGAGTTGGGGGTTAATTGAAGATAACTAATAGAACAACAATTTTAGCTAACAAGAGGGAGGTGAAGAGTAACAAGGGATTGGATTTAAACAAGAAGAAATTAATTGACAAAGGTGTTAGTTCTAAATCAAAGAGTAAAGATAAAGTTGAGAAGAGTGGGATACCTTTGTTTGATCGTAATGGTAAAAAGCTTTACTCTTATGCAAAGGAGAGAACACAACCTCAACAAGAGCCTGCACCCAAAGAGAAAGTAGATGCTTCAAGGGCCTTGAAGACTTCTGCAGAGAAACAATTGAAAGAACTACCTTTTGCTTATGAGAAAGTATTCAAGGAAGAAATTAGAGATGGAGAATACGCGAGATTCTTAGAGCTTGGTGAGAAATTGGGTTGGTCTACATTCATGGTAAGACGTTCTGAATTATGTCATGAATTAGTTTTGGAATTCTATTTAGGCCTCTTTAGCCGAGATAGTAATGGTGTTCCGATTAGAGGAAAGCTAGTTCCTTTCACAGTTGAGGAGATTAGGAACCACTTAAAGTTTAAGAAATTGAAAGGTTTTTGCAAATTTGAAGAAGCATTTGCTAAACGAAAAATCTTTGATGAGGAATTACTTTTTGAGAATGTATTAGACAAAGAGAAAGTGCAATCACATAAGGAAGAATTGAAGGCACCTTGGCCTTACAAATATCTTCAAGCAGATGCGCGAATTTGGCACAATTTCCTTGTCCCTAATATCTTTGGGAACACACGAACTTTGGATGTGACTATGAAGTACGCTCTACTTTTGGATTGTATATTGAGAGGAGAAGAAGTTGATGTGGCACAGTTGATCTATGAGGAGGTGATACGATTTTCGGTCTCTCCTAAATCAGTTTATAATGTTAAATTTCCAACTATGATCACGTGTCTTGTGCGAAAAGCGAATGTAGTATTGGGTGAAGAAGAGAAACTCGAATTTAAAGCAAGTTATATTGATGATGCTTGGATCAAGGATATCTTTCGAAGAGCGAGTTCTATTCAAGTCACGAAAGAAGAAAAGGAGCAAAATTGACAAGAGAAGATGGAGGAGCGTTTAACGAAATTCGAAGCAACTCAAACTTCTTTAGTCAATGATGTGGCACAAATCAACGCTAATCAAGTGCACATCATGAAACTCCTCGAGCAATTAACGAAAGGTCCAGCAATTCCAACCTTGGATGTCAATGATACGAGGCAATAGCCTCGAGAGTATGTTCTCTTTCTTCCTTACCATTTCTGTAAATATGTCTATCTGCTAATTTTAATTTCTGTTTTTCGAGTCTTTTTCGAGTCGTGGGGACACGGCTCATTTTTGAGTTGGGGGTGTGGGGATTCGTTGTCTCTCATCTCCATTTTTCTGTTTTTGGGTGAAATTAAAATTTTTGATACATGGGAATTAGATGTAGAGTGTGTTTAGTAGCTTGAAAGCATAAGCTCAGTAGATTGATGATAGTAAGTAATATTTTTATGAACTATGTATTTGTATGCTTTGAGTATTTGCAGGAAAACACATGTTGATAGTAAAGAAAAGATTAGTGAGCAATGCGATAGAAAGTATGTTCGATCTCAGGGAACCTTGAGAAGTGTGTAGGCCGTGAGATCCAAGCTAGTTAAAAAACCATTTGATGAAAGTTCTAAAGGTAAGAAAATAACGAAATTACATAGTGTAGAAAGTGATTAAGGCGGTTCTTTCATATTTGAAGCCTTTGAAGCCTTTTTATACCTTCTCACCTTGTGATTTTACTTTATATGCTATATCCTTCTCAGCCCCTTCTAGCCTTTCTAACTCTTTTATTGAAACACGTTATAAGCCATATCCCTTTAGATAATAGGACTTTTCCATATGACCCGCACTCGAATCACGATGCATAGACAATTGTTTTAGAGCTTGAGTTTGGGGTGGTGGGTCCACCATTATGGGAATTGTTATTGGGTTGGGATTGTTGAGCTTATTAATTGTGCTTTATATTGATGATGATTCACAGATTTGCATTGTAACCCTTTGCCGGGGTAATAGTGAATGAAAAAGAAGCTACGAGCTAAAATTGCCAACAAGGGCATTAAAAGAAAAAATATATATATGAGAAAATAGCGTGATATCTCAACATAAAAGAGAGTCATAGCTGTAGAAAGTGAATTGAAAAGAAAAGAAAATGTATATATTCGGACCGGCAAAGTGGAATTTTTATGTGAACATCTAAAGCTTTAATTGGGTTATTGGGGATGCTAAATTATGCATCAAGGAATTCATTGGGTTGAGTGAGAAATGTTTTATGAGAGTAACTCAAGCTCTAGGGCGATTCGTTGATGGCTAGTGAGAAGAAAGCCAAAAGCTCACTCCAAATTATCCAAATATACTATCATACCGTCCCTAAGCCTACATTACAACCTTAAAGACCTTTTGATTCTTTGCTATGTAATTGAGAAGTGATTGAGCCATTAGAGAGTAGTTAAGTGGATCTTTTAAAACTAGTGAAAATCGATGAACAATCTATAGCTCTCTTGGGGAACTGAGTAAAGTCCCAATCCTTCTTACATTGCGAAACTAATCTGATCTTGAATTCAAGCCGTGTTGACTGTGGATATGAGAAGTGTACAGGTATGTAGTTTATGAATATTATTGCATGAAAATTTCTGAGTTATGTGCTTTAGGCTTACTCTATATATTCTGCTATGCTTTCTCCCTTGTGTTGAGAATTTTATAAGTGTGTGTTCCTAGACTTCCCTTTGTTTTTGTCTTTATTGTATCGGGACGATACAACTTTGAGTTGGGGTTCTTGATGTCTCCTCATTTGTGATAGATTAATGTGAGGATGAGACATCATTTTAAGTGATTTAGAAGTCAATAATGTCGATTTTCTTGAGTTTTAGTGCACTTTCCTATTTTGAGTCTTGATATGTAGAAATAATATTTTTAGAGCGTATTGGGTTTAATTGCTTATTTAGTGTGTAGCTTTAAAGATAATTATGGATCTTAATTAGAGTCCAAGTCAAAGACAACAACCTATGGAAAGAGATTTGCATGGTAATTGGAGATAAGGAAACAAAAGCTAAAAAGATTGAAAAGGAAAAGCTGCCTAAATCTGGGATTCTGCATACACGTCCAAAGATAGGCGTTTTTACCTAAGAAATAGGCCGAATCTGGTAATTTCCTTCTAATGGGTCAAGATAATTCTGTTGCGATTCTTTTGGTATCTTATGGAGCTCAATCCGACCAATAACGAAGAAGATATGCTCAAAACGGTCCAGCAGTGTTTATCTTTATTTCCATACGAATTTGAGTTGGGCTAGAAGTCCATTACCTTAACTCTTCCTCAAGAAAACGAATTAGGTCTTCTAAACACCTATAAATACACCCTTGTATCACTTGTAAATCATTCTTGCCTCATAGTAATTAGTTCTTAAGGTTTTATTCTTCTAGTTCATTGTAGAGAGCAAGATGATGTCTTTTGTAATTTCTTTTAGTTTATTTACTTCAGGTATGAATTAAACTCCCCATAGCTTGGGTTTTGCATATGCATAATCTATGAATTCTAATTCTTCTATCTAAGTTTCTTTGGGAATTATATGTTTTTATTTGATATTAGCTACTTACTTTATATTTGCTTATGTGTTCTGATTTAATGTCTTTCCTAGAACTGATCACTTTAGGATTGTTTTAAAAGTTGTTAGATGGTCTCCTTGACAGGGTGTTTAATTATTGAACCACCACATAATGTCTAGTGTCGATAGTAGTTCTGACAAAACATGCTTCTAACTAGATAGTCATTAGGGTTTGTTTTAACCACCATATCACCAATTGATTGTAGTGTGCTGGATAGGGCCTTAGTGGCGTTTGATAACCCTATTTGAGTCCTCGTCTTGGTTGTGCTGTAGCCCCCTTAGTCGCTCTCAAGGTCTAATATTGGGGAATTTAGAATCCTGACTAAGTATACCAAGAGCTAATATTCTCCCTTATTAACTAGATGTATAGATAGGATTTGAAGGATTAGTGCATACTAGCAAAACCTGAGCTATACTTCTCATCTCATATTCTTATCTTTTATTTTATTGTCTTTATTTTCCTTAGTTTAATTCTTGAATCTTGAAATTTGTTCCCTTTAATTTACTGTCTTTTAATTATTTACTTCTACTTGTTATTTCTACTCACGCGATTAACACACTTAAGTCCCTGAGAACGAAGTCTATTTATCATTAAAACTTGCATACGTCCTGTAATACTTGCAGTACTGTGCCTGTCTAGGGTGAGAGTGCGTAGTTTCTTGGTCTTATTTTGTATTAATTTTATCACACCCTAGGCGACACCAATTGTCATCATACCCGACACTCTCATCAAACATCAAATTATCATCAGCTGTTG
Organism: Nemophila menziesii; assembly: GCA_029959085.1. Classification (NCBI taxonomy): domain Eukaryota; kingdom Viridiplantae; phylum Streptophyta; class Magnoliopsida; order Boraginales; family Hydrophyllaceae; genus Nemophila; species Nemophila menziesii. The sequence continues at coordinate 58,306,348 of JARWIR010000005.1, read as the reverse complement.
TATTTGCAGCTTCTTCTTCATCTCCATCCCCAGTTTTTTCGGAACCCATGTCTTCATTATCATCATCATTATCATATTGAATCTCTTCTTCATCATCTTCATTCAATGTCTCATCTTCAACTTCTTCATTATACTCTTCTTTTTTATTATCTTCTTCCTCTTCTTCTTCCTCTTCTTCTTCATCTTCTTCATAGTCTTGTTCATCCTCTTCTTGATCTTCATCATCTTCTGATTCTTCCTCTCCTTCAACATCATCCTCGTTCTCACTATATTCATCACTATCTTCATCTCCATATGCCATTTCAATAGTTTGATCCTCTGATGGCTCAAGCACTAGGTCATCTTCTCTAACCTGCAAAGCAATAAAGATTTAGTACGCATGATTTTAACAATAAAACTGTTTTGAACTTAAACTTTACACTTACATTTTTTGATATAACAGTGTCGAGATATTCTTTCTTGAACTTGTCGCCTTCTTTGGCAGGTATAACATTCAACCACTTGAAATAACGTGGATACACATTTTTTTCAGATGGTTCCCATCTATTTACGTGCTCAAAAAAATGGCTACATTAAAGAACATAACATTTTTTAAGTTAGTAAATGTTTGGCTAAAGGTATACTACTTAAACAAGGTAAATTACTTACGAAAATCATGCATCCAGGTCCTTTTAGAGCCGAAGTTTTTCGTAACTTGACTGATGTCATGAGGTTATCAGCCATATCACCTGCCCAATTGTATTTCCTCATCTTTTTTAGGTTTCTTGATATTCCCACTGTTGTCCAATCTATTCTTCCTGCTCTATATGGGTAGAAGCAGGTATGTAGAGCTAAAATACTTATCAAGCGAGCAAAATTCTTCAATGATTTGTCACTGACATCCCCTGAATCTACGAATTCTTTAATTCGAGCTTTTAGTGTACTTGGATTCAGTTGCACTGTATGGTTTGGAAACTGTCTTCTAAGCCATCTAGTAGACAAAACATCTTTTCTGTTGTAAGTTGGTAATGGCTTATGTCCACCTTCTACGCCCATTATTAATCGGACATCTGTTTCGGTAATCTTTATTCATTTTTTGGCTATTTGAAATCTTCTAGTATTAGGGTTATATGTTTGGACAATAGAGTTTATAGCTGTGTTGTCCTTTCTTAAAGCTTTTTTTCTTTAGTCTGCCTGTAAATCTCTTTGATTAAAAGATAAAACGGGAGTGGTTTGCAGGCACGTATGTGTGCCTTAGTGATGTTTGGTTGTTTTAACTATGTAAATAGACCATCAACTAATGATCGAACCTCGTATGTAGTAATATCTGTATAAAGAATCACAATTGTAAGTACAGTCAACATCGAAAAATAGATTCAAACACAGTTGAGATGGGACTTGTCCCATCTCACATGTGATTTCCAATTTCTTAACCAAATAATAAGCAATTTAGATAGGATTCTGCCCCATCACTTAACTACAGAAGTGGGATACTTAACACACATTACAATATTCAAATTCAGTTCATTAATTACACTAAATTGAACAACTAATACTTAATTCACTAATAACAAGCTAGTAGTCAGTCCCATTTTCAGCTAATTTATCAAATTAACACTTAACTATAGTAAATGGGATAATTAACAGTCAGTCAAATTCAGTAACTAATTAGTTACACTTAATCAATGTGTGTTTTACAGTTTCATTATGGAATTTTGTAGCTATAACAATTTTCAGATGCAAACCATCCCATTTAATATTTTATAACATTTACCACTAATTATCACACTGAATTCAAATTTTATATCAATTTAGTAAACCTAAATTGGACAACTAACATTCAATACAGTAATACCGAGCTAGTATTAGTTCCGTTTCGTGTAATTCATCAAGTCCCATTTCAGTTTGTTCTATATCACGCATATAACAGTTTAAACCCTAGAAATCGGTTATAAGTAGCATGCATTGTTTTCATGAATCTACTATTGTAATCACCTAGATGAATAATAAACAAACAAATGAAAAAACATCAGAAATTACCTTAAAACAGTAGAAAAAAGAAGACGGAGCTAATGAAATGGGATCAAGTGAAACGAAAATGCGTCGAAGCTAGATAATCAGTCGAAGCTATGCAATTTTGCTTTGATTTCAACAGTCGAAGCTAACAATCGTAGCTAAAACGCGTTCTTCAGTGAAGAATATCGAGGGTTTTTGATGTGTGTAGTGTGTGTGTGTGTTTTGCTGCGTATATGTTGTGTGTGTTGTGTGTGTATTTGGTGTGAGAGTTGCTTTTTACGTGGGAGGTGGACTGTTTTTTAGTTTTGAATATTATTTAATTTAAATAGGAAAACTTCTAGTCTAAAGTCAGCTATTAGTTGTCAAAAGTAAGGGCAGTATAGTAATGTTTTCCTCCAAATTATTGTATAATCTAAATGGGAAGATAGATTAGTATTTTAATTTAAGAGGGCATTGTCCCAATAATTTATAATAAATTAATTATGAAAAATAATTTCATTTAATGGACTAATAGTATTTGAATTTTTAAATTTATAGAATAATGTAAATTATTTAAAAATACTTTCTAACATGACATTTCATTTATATTTCAAATAAATATGATATATGTCTCAATATTATAATTTATAAAAAAAATTACATGAAACGAATATTATATTGTAATATTTAATTGTATTTATTAACTATATATCATTTTTGTAAATCCCTGATAAAATTTAGTTAAAGTGTATGAATATGAATATAAGCTCTTTAGATGATATCTAATTATAACTATTTGTTGGGGGTTCGAATATTGTGGGATACTAATATTTTGAGATATGTGGTGGCAGTTATTGGATCTTAACTGGAGTATTACGGTTAAGCGTGTATAAATTATTGTTAAATCAATATAACTAAAGTATATTTGTATTAAAAATGATATTTATAATATTATTTATTATTATTCATCAAGAAAAAATTAGATAAGTTTAACTTATTTTATAATAAGAATTTCGGAACACTAATTACTAATATATTTTAAGAGTAAAAATATATCATTTTTTACTTCATCTTTGTATCACTTCTTATGTGGAGGATTTAAACAACAAATATAGTGTTTCTCTCTTATAATTAACTTTTTTGTATTTAATGTCGTATAAGGTGACACATGATGGGTAATAAAAAGGTAAAATTTAACATTACTCATTAATTATCCTTTTTATACAAAAATATTTTAATTTAAAATTAATAATCGTGGTAATATATTTCGGAATACTAATTTACCTTTTACGTAATGGATTCTAATATGAGTGAATAGTAGTTTACACTACTACGTTTTTTATCAATAGGGGTGACACAAGTCGTCGCTAATGATAGAATAAATAGTTAATATATATTAACTCGTGCTTGTCTTTATCGACGACATGTCGTTGCTAACGAGTCGTCCTAGAATTTAGTTGTTAAAGATCGTCAATGTCAACGACAAAATAAATGTCGCCGCTAATGCCTCCCTAAACACTAGCGGCGACTTGTGGTGATCTTCAGCTACGATTTTTTATGTTACTAACGACGATAACTATGACACTTGAATCCCCTCTAATGCCGACGATAAAATATCGTCACTAGAAATTTGAGCATTACCAACGCTGAAATCGTCGTTAAAGATTCTTGTCATTACCGACGACTTCAAAGTTATGTTCAACGACTAGGAAAGTCGTTGGTAATATCTTCTTTATTATCAATGACTTTTGTCGTCACTAAAGATCATTTTGAAGCCGTCGGCAATGACATGAGTCTATAGCAACGATAATGTCTTCATTAATACCTTTTTATATATTTTTTAAATTATGATTATTTTGTTTTTTAATTTATTAAATACAATCCATTCATTAATATATTAATATTATAGGAAAAAATAATGAATCTCCGTAAACACAATTATGAAAAACAATATGAATAGCAATTAGAAACGATTATACTATTGAATACAAAATAAGTATGAAGTTAAAAAGTCTAATTAAAGTCATATTACAAACCAAAATCAAAGTCTATAGAACTTAAAGATAGTTTAATAGATTTATAAAATTATCATCTTCAACGTTGGGAGTATTCAGATTCAGAGGATTTGGAGGAGCGGAGCCTGAAGGAGGGGGGAACTTCATATTGAGAAAGGGGATCAAAAGTTGGGAGTCCTCGCCTGGCCAGTTGCGCATCAAAATAGTTCATAAAAGCGATATTTCATTTGTCTCGCTCGGTGACTATTGCGTGTTGGTGATAAAGGGAGATGATTGACTGGACAAAAGAGCAGATGACTGAAATCCATGCTCAAACATGCACTGGCTCACATAATCAACCATGGTTTTGAACTTAGTTGCCATATCCGTTTCCTTGCTTGGTTGAGGAGCTCCTTTCATCTTTGCCTTTGTTGTACGGACAATGCTGGGTAACTACCCCCGTGTTCTCTTCCTCGTCCCTCTCTCAGTGACACTCACCATCGATTTAATATGTTTCGTCTGTGAAACGGTCAGGGTAGAAAATAAGAATGCTCGACCCTCTCTGTGAGGCCGCGTGCGTGGAAAGAGACCGCAACTATTGTTGCATGCTTCTTGTTAAACAATAAATGAGAATCATAACACTTAATTCTGCCCGATGATAGCGGTCATCCCTCCACACATCCACTTCTACGTCAAAACCGACTTTGCAGAGGCAATTGGGACCAGTGGTAAACTCTCGTTTATCACTCGGTTGTCAGGTAGGTCAAAAACTGATAACATATAATGTTTTAGGAATTAATATATAAATTAATATTAATTTAATAAAGTGGAAAAAACATCTCTAGCAATAGCTCCCAGGGTTAGGAGTAATTCCTGGGTTTTCCCCCGCTCGGGCGACCTTGCTTCGTTCTGTTTGCTTTTACTCGGTTCTGTATTTTTTGATTTAATAAATTCATAAACAATCCCACCAAAATTAAAATTATGTCAAATGGATACATTAAGGTGGTGTAAAGGTAAATGTGCTTCATCACTATCCCCGAAATGACAACTCAACTTCTAGTCCGAGTCTGATATATCATCTTATTTTGTGTCTGTGAGGTAATATTCCTTTTTTATCTTGTTTTCCCCATGATATCTTCTTGCACAAGTTCATATAAGGTGTGACAAAATCCTCGACCAATTCTCCCTATGTTTCCACCCCTCTATATGAAAAACTCATGAATAAAAAAATTATGAGTAAATTATTTACAACAATTATAATTTTTTAACTGTATTAACTTTTACAAAAATCGAATTGGTAAAATACCTTTAGTCAATCAAAATCATGTTGTTGCAAGATGGAAGGAACATCGACCCACCATTTGTAGTAAGGTAGGACCACGTCGCGTATGGTCGGACCGATAACCCACACCACGTGCTTACCATAGGTGGAAGTTAGGTTCCACGTCCCATCTAGGGCGCGGAGGTCTACCGGCAAGAGTCCACTGGCCTTTTCCATGGTCTTCACTGCAGATGCCAGTGTGGTCTTACCCCGAGGCTTATCTTAAACTTACCTACATTTAAATAATGAAATTTAAATAGTGTTTATGTGTTAGCTGGTGTCTCTTGGTATGTGATAAAATCACACCCATATAAAGGAGGGACACAGACCGCAAGTGTACGGGTCATCCAAGTAATAATCCGGTAAACGGGAATAGATCTCAGGGACGGATGGATATGACTTAAGATGTTATGCAATAAGTGAGGATAATTATTATGAAAATAAAATAAATGATAAAATATTTGTTGGGTTTTGTTTACGAAAATAATACGCAATTAATTAAAGTACTAAATAACGCAAGTAAATAAGTGCAAGTAAACAAAGATGAGTAGACGCAAGAATGAGATATGTACTTGAGTCTCGCAAAGGGTACACCTAATCAATATATTTAACATTTTTGTTTAAGGGTGGAATCGGTATTATTATACTAGTGGGGATTCAAATATCTCCTAGCCCCCTGTCGGGTGGACCTAGGAGCTATCATAAAGTACTATAAACCCTTGTATGGGCGAATATGCCTCTTAGGATGTGAAGTATTAACCTCTTTGGTTATATGACTAGTCAAGTCTGTCGGTCAATAACGAACATTACACAGGTATTACCTAAGTCCGTAATCAAGCCCCCCTTCGGATGATCACTTTTGCCACTTAAAGTGAATAGCCCAAATACTAAAACCTAATTCTAGTTGATTCTTCAGCTCTATTTTCATTCACGATTCGTAATGGAGATGGTGATTTGTAAACTTTTTGTGGAGGATATTCAACTTCTATTTTATTTTGAACCTTGAATTCTTCAATTGACTCCTCAACCACTTCACATTCGTCTTCGTCTTCAACCCAATCTTCCACTATTACCTCATCATATTTTTGCCGTGGAATCTCTCTAATCTCGATCATATTACTATCACTAATATTTTCTTTTACTTCCTCCACCTCAACTACTTCTTCATTTTGTCAAAAACTTCGTCTAGTATCTTATGTATTCTTTCCAATGTGGCCTTTGCTTTCCTCTATTCTTGCCTTTCGCTCTTGATCTCTTGCCTTGTCTTCCTCGGATATGCTTATGTATTTGGAAAGTGCTTCAGATATGCCATTGTCTCTCTCGCAATTGTGTATGCATTTGGCAAGTATTTCATTTAGATCGGAAAGAGTTATCAGCGGCGGTTGTTGAATATTGCTCTTGCTGATAATGATGAGATGGAGGTTGTTGAATGTTCTCACCCCAATGGTGGTTCCATGCTTGTTCTTGCTGCTAGTTATAAGGCGGTTGTTGTTGGTTATTCATGGTTCATTGGTTGTACCATCATTTCTCTTGCAGGTGTTGATAAGGTGGTTGGTAGAAGTTACTACCCCATTGTTGTTGCCTGAAGAGTCTTCCAAATAGTTAAATGGACCAGGCTTTGGATAATGTCCTCCATACATCTTTAATTAAATTTTATGATCATTATCCTAAATAAAGAACCTGTAAAACAAAACAAAAACAAAGACAAGCGTAAAACCAAAAAATAAAATAAAATAACAATTAAATCGCTTACGAATAACATCGTAGTCACACGCTGTCGTCCCCGGCAGCGGCACCAAAACCTTGGTGTCTCCTGGTGTGTGATAAAATCACACCCCTAAAAAGGAGGGACACATACCGCAAGTGTACGGGTCGTCCAAGTAATAATCCGGTAAACGAGAATCGATCTCAGGGACAGACGGATTAGACTTAAGATGTTATGCAATAAGTGAGGATAATTGTTATGACAAGAAAATAAATGATAAATTATATGTTGGGTTTTGTTTATGAAAGTAAGACGCAATTAATTAAAGTACTAAATAACACAAGTAAATAAATGCAAGTAAACAAAGACGAGTAGACGCAAGAATGAGAGATGTACTTGAGTCTCGCAAGGAGTCCACCTAATCAATATGATTAACGTTTCTGTTTAAGGGTAGAATCGGTATTATTATACTTTTCGGGATTCTAATAAATCCTAGCCCCCTGTCGGGTGGACCTAGGAGCTATCCTAAAATACTATAAACCCTTGTATTGGCGAATATGCCTCTTTGGATGTGAAGTATTAACCTCTTTGGCTATGTGACTAGTCAAGCCTGTCGGTCAATAACAAACATTACACGTGTATTACCTAAGTCCGTATTCAATCCCACCCCCCCGGTCGGATGATCACTTTTTTCACTTAAAGTGAATAGACCAAATACTAAAACCTAATTCTAGTTGAGCAGAAAAGAATTAGTAAATATGAACAAAGTAATAACCAATATATAGTATCCAGTTCAATTTAAATTATGGAAATCACAAATTCAGAAACAATAAGAAATTAATTAGGTTTCATCCCTTTATTACGATTCTCAAGTACTAATATGTTTAGCTCATAATGAAATTAAAGACTGAAATTAAATAAAAAGTATTCATATTCAATTACAGAAATAAAATGAAGAACCTAATTGAAGGATTGAAATTGACTGTTTATGGAAGAAATAGATTCTCCAACTACTACTCTTTCTTCTGCCTCTTGACGCTCTCTCTAAGGATGATGTAAATTGAAGAAAATAATGAGAGGTACTGAATAAATGAGGTCTAAAGGTCTTTTTATTGTGGAGAAATCATATTGGGTTCTTTACTTTAAAGGAAATAGGTTAAATGAAATAAAAGCCCAATCCTAATTTGAAATCCCGTAACTGATGTATAGTTGTTAGTAAAATTGCTGCAACTTTTGCGTCCGAACTCTAAATCGCTCGATTCCAGTCGCAAAATCTTCCTGACTCAGAAAGGCAAATTCTTTATTTCACGACTCTATGGCTAAATTAGTGGCTCAAAAAACAGCGATTTGTAACGTCCTTCTAGATTTCACTCTCCTCTAGTAAATTTTTCGGATCATCTTTTCTCGCCTTTGACTTCTCCGCTCGATCTAAGACTTTAATTCCCATTTATCCTCCTTGTTTTGGTGCTCCATAGCTTCCATGGACCTAAGAACTTTACACTAAAAGCATACAAATTAACGTACAAAAGTTCTAAAACGTAAATAATACAATTCCAAGGGGAAAAATGCAATATAACCAAATAAGCTTAAAAGTCTATTAAATAAGACAATTAATCACCTAAAATTATGTCTCCTAAGGGCATATATTTAGAACAAAAAGGGAGACATCATTAGCAAATTTTGAATTTGACAATACATGATGAGGAATTCTCACACCCGGTGATCCGCCCATTGTATGGCGGCGGTGGACCCTCTCTGTTCCCGTCTCCGAGGTGTCCATGTGGCATAATAGCTTTCATCTAGTTAATAGCAATTAAAATTGCAATTAGGTCCCTAAAATTTTAAAAATTACATTTTTACCCGATTTTTGTGAAATCTACAATTCAACCCTAAAATTAAATTTTAATCATCTAAAGGCACCTATATTTTTTTTATAAAAAATTAAAAAAACCGGCACCCTAAAATATAAACACTACACGAAGACCCCTAAACTTATAAAAATGTGCACTTAGGTCCCTAATTCTTAAATCTTAACAATTTTACCCTAAATTTTAAATTTACTAAAGGAACCTAAGGTTTTTTAACTTATCGGCACCCTAAAATATAAAAAATGCACTAAAGTCCCTAAACGTTTAAAACTTTGCACTTAGGCCCCTAATTCTTAAAATCTAAAATTTTTACCCTAAATTGTTTTCATATTAGTAAAGGAGCCTATTTTTTTAGTTTTTGGAACTCTAAAATATTAAATTTGTACTAAGTCCCTAAACTTTTATAATTGCACTTACGCCCCTAAATCTTAAAATATAACAATTTTTACCCTAAACTTTTCATTTTACTAAAGGCACCTAATTTTTTTATGAAAAACTTGTCAACACCCTAAAATATAAGAATTGCACTAAGGTCCCTAAACTTTTAAAACTTTACACTTAGGCCCCTAATTCTTAAAACCTAACAATTTTACCCTAAATTTCATTCGAAAAAAAAAATTATTCAACTAAATTAACCAACACATATAAATTTGGATTAAATAATAATTCTTGAAAAAAAATAAAAAAATAAAAATATGCACTTAGGCTCCTAATTCTTAAACACTAACAATTTTACTCTATATATTTTATCCAAAATAACACAATTTAACCATCTAAATTAACCAACACATATGAATTTGGATTAGAAAATAATTCATAGAAGCAAATAAAAAAAAAACAAATATAGCTCAACAAATAAAACTAGTTAACGATGCATCTTTGTAAATTAATACAGATACAAATTCAGAATACATTTATTATACTAAAAAAACCTAGAATCGCGGAACTTACTTGTGTAGAAGTGTTTTGGAGTAGGGATTGGCTGGAGTTTATGAACTGGAGTGCTTGCCCACTTGGTTTGGAAGAATTTTTTGGGAGGATTTTGTTTTGAATCGTCTAAAATGGTTGACGGCCGATTTATAAGGCTAGACATTAGCGACACATTTTTCCATTGCTAGTGATGATTCACCTCAACCGCTTTCACTATTTTGTTTTTGTTTCTCATTGTCAACTTTAGGAACCCAAATCTTCTTCTCAGTCCTAAATATATTATGTTCAAAGCTTTGACATTTCGGACACTAAATTGGTTTCCAATAAAAAGAAACCTCAACCTCATGAAGTTCTCAAACCCAATATCAATATAGACTTTATCAGGAAACTTAGATTGCAAGTCCACCTTAACATAAACACATGCATAGCCTAGTCTTATCCTTGATTTTGTGATAGAATTCATCTGAATTTGCTTACCCACTCCACTAGCTAGGTATTCTAAACCCTCTTTAGCCCACAAATTTATAAAGATATTGTTGTGTTTTATTTGTATAAACCAGTAAAACAATATAGAAACCAATGCAGAAATAAAATAAAAATATATATAAATAAACAACTTTACTTGTCGAGGCTCGGATTGGATCCGATGTCTTTAAGGTATTTAGACCACGTACCGGTGTCTTACGTTTGTTGGCTTCAACCTTCAGGATACAACGACAAAAACTATTCAAAAGAAACTGACACACGAATTCTTAAGAATTTCGACGAACTTAATAATGCTGCTTCTTTCTATCTCTCTCTTATAATTTTAATGCTTTGAAAAATGAATGAATGAAAATGTTTGAGTTGGCCAACTATTTATAGAAGATGAAAAGGTGGATTTGGCAAAAGAGTTCTGATGGTTCATTTGAAGATACGTTACATTAAAAGATACAACGTTTAGTTTAGTATAGAAGACCAAAACATATGCTGGTCCAGATGGTATGAAAGTCTGGCCCAAAAGCCCACTAGCTTGGAGGCCCAGATTCAAAGCCCAGCAGTACCTTTTTTTTTTTCTTTGTTATGCTTTGCTTCATAACCAAAAGAAAAATAAAATAAATAACATGTATTATTATTTATTTTAATCTTTTTTTTCTTTTAATTTCATCAACTTCTATGACTCAATTTCTCATTCAACTTCAAATGATTTTTTACCAGATTAATGTATTACGTTAATTAATATTCGAATCATTTCTTTAAATTGAGTCACCCACTGTCATCGTAAACATGGTCATCCCTTAGATAAAAATCTCATTTGACCAACAATCCCCACATGAATGGAAATTGACTAACCACCTTAAAAAAAATTATGCAAAAGAATTCTAAACACGAGAGAGAGCTAGAGAGAAGCGTAGAAGAATACAACATCGAGAAAGGTAGCTTTTGGCCTTGAACCTTCTGTAGTAAGAGCTATCGGATTTACTTGCTAACTAGTGAACGTGATGTCTTGAACTATTCAGCTTTTGTGTAAACCAAGACAATAGAAATTACATAGTATACTTCGAAACATTATTTGATTCTCACGGTTGTGTCCATTTACGGCCCTGGACAACTCCTGGTATTTAATGAATAACCGTCGGAGAATTTCGCCATTACAAATTCTCGTAGGGCGGCCCTACCCATGTTATTCATATAGGTGGTCTCTTGTCGAGAGTATTCTGCATTACTCTATCTTATGTTAGAAGATACAAGAACCATTAAAAGTTTAACTTATCCTTCAATTTTACATGTAGCACTGTTTAATTTTTGTCCTAAGAATGGTTTAGGGAGGTTTCCCCACAGTGCATCGCACCAAATTGCAGTTTCATGATTCAGTTTTCCCTTTGAACCTAGATTGTGGGATCTCCACTCTGCTAGGTAGGGTTCCCATCATGGCAACTCAGCTTTCGTAGGCTTAAGACCCATTCTCCTTGACAACACTCGCACTTGCTCTCTTTGTAGACCTTTGGTCAGTGGATCCGCTATATTATCCTTACATCGAACATAATCAATTGTGATAATTCCGTTTGAGAGCAATTGTCTAACAGTATTGTGTCTACGACGTATGTGTCTAGACTTACCGTTATACATTTCGTTTAGTTCCCTACCAATGGCACTTTGACTATCGCAATGTATGCAGATAGCTGACACAGGCTTTGGCCAATTAGGAATATTCTCTAGGAAATTCTGAAGCCACTCGGCTTCTTCAACAGCTTTGTTTAAAGCTATAAACTCAGATTCCATAGTTGATCTGGCTATGCAAGTTTGCTTAGTGGATTTCCAAGACACAGCTGCTCCTCCTAACATGTAGAAAAATCCACTTGTGGATTTTGAGTCGGTGGAGTCTGATATCCAGTTTGCATCACTGTATCCTTCTAGTACAGCTGGATATCCTATGTACAACAACCCTTCATTCATAGTGTATCTAAGATACCTTAGAACTCTTACAATAGCAATCTAGTGGTTCTTCCCCGGATTATTTGTAAGCCTACTTAGCTTGCTTACTGCATGTGCTATATCTGGCTTAGTGCAGTTCGTTAAGTACATGAGACTCCCAATAATCCGAGAGTACTCCAACTGGTTGATCATATCACCAGTGTTCTTAGCATGATGTAAATTTACATCAACTGGTGTCTTGGCGATATTTGTATCGCCATTACTAAATTTGTTTAATACTTTCTCAATATAGTGTGACTGAGATAGTATAATACCTTCAGATGTTCGGAGAATCTTGATACCCAAAATAACATCCGCAAGGCCTAAATCTTTCATGTCAAACTTACTTGAAAGCATCCTTTTGGTGAATTTAATCATATCATTGTTACTTCCAATGATTAACATATCATCCACATATAAACAGACAATGACATATCCAGTCTCATTTTGTTTTACATAAACGCATTTATCACATTCATTTATCTTGAAATCATTCGAAATCATGAATCTATCAAATTTGTCATGCCATTGCTTCGGTGCCTGTTTTAAACCATATAGAGATTTAACAAGCTTACATACTTGCTTCTCCTTACCTGGAACTAGGTAACCCTCAGGTTGTTCCATATATATCTCTTCATTTAGTTCTCCATTTAGGAAGGCAGTTTTTACATCCATCTGATGTATTTCGAGCTTGTATATTGAAGCTATAGCGATTCACATTCGAATGGATGATATTCTCGTGACTGGAGAATAAGTATCAAAATAATCAAGTCCTTCTTTTTTACTATAACCTTTTACAACAAGGCGAGCCTTGTATTTTTCAATAGACCCATCGGTCTTTAGTTTCTTCTTGAATATCCATTTGCATCCAAGTGGTTTATTCCCAGGAGGGAGATCCACTAGTTCCCATGTATGGTTTTGCATAATGGAATCTATCTCGCTATTTACCGCTTCTTTCCAGTATGGGGCGTCAGGGTTTGACATAGCCTCCTTGAATGTTCGCGGTTCGTCATCTAGCATGTAAGATAGAAAGTCAGGACCAAAAGACGTAGAGGTTCTAATCCGCTTACTTCTTCTTGGTTATCCTTCATTTGGCAATGATTCTTGATCTTGCTTTTCAGTTGGCAATGATTCTTGATCTTGCTTTTCTTCAATTGCATCACGTGTTCTTTTTAAGGAACCAGATTCTGGTGTGGTCTTGTACGGAAATGTTGTTTCAGAGAAATGTGCATTTCTTGATTCAATCACCGTATTGACGTTAATGTCAACATGACAAGATTTGTGTACAAGGAATCTATATGCAGCACTATTGTGAGCATATCCAATAAAGACGTAATTGATGGTCTTTGGTCCTATTTTGACCATTTTAGGAGCAGGAATTGCTACCTTTGCCAAGCATCCCCACACTTTTAAGTATTTGAAGGAAGGTGGTTTTCCTTTCCATAATTCGTAAGGAGTTTTATTTACCTTCTTGTGTGGTACCTTGTTGAGGATGTGATTTGCAGTGAGTAAAGCCTCTCCCCACAAGTTTTGTGGTAACCCTGAGTTAATCAACAAGGCATTCATTATTTCCTTCAACGTGCGGTTCTTACGTTCAACAATCCCGTTTTGTTGAGGCGAGTAGGGGGCCGTGGTTTGATGGATGATTCCATGTTTAGCGCAAAACTCTTCAAAAGGAGACACATATTCTCCTCCCCTATTTGTTCTAAGATTCTTAATCTTTTTATTTAGTTGATTCTCAACTTCATTTTTGTATTGCATAAATGCTTCTAAGGCCTCATCCTTACTTCGAAGCAAGTATATTTGACAATACCTTGTGCAATCGTCAATGAAAGTTATGAAATACTTTTTACCACTTCTAGTTTGCACAAATTTCAAGTCACATATGTCACTGTGAATTAACTCTAAAGGTGTCGAAGTCCTTTCTATAGACTTAAATGAGGTTTTTGTTAATTTTGACTCAACGCATACTTCACATTCCTTTTGAGAATTGAAATTCACATTAGGTAATAACCCAACGTTTACTAACTTATTTATTGAACCAAAATTAACATGTCCTAATCTATCATGCCATAAATTAGCTGAGTCAAGCATATAAACACAATCAGAAGTTTCATTCATTTCTTTATCGGTTACAATTTTTGTAGGTACTACGGTCATTAAATTCATCTTAAACAGACCGTCACATAGGTACCCTTTTCCTACATACATTTTATTCTTAGTTAATACAAACTTATCTGCTACAAATACAAGTTTAAACCCAGCCTTGCTAAGTAAGGAACCAGAAAATAAGTTCTTGCTAATGTCTGGAACATGGAGGACATTGTTCAAGGTCAACTCTTTCCCGGAGGTCATCTTTAGTACAATCTTTCCAGTACCTTGAACCTTTGAGGTGGCGGAATTTCCCATATATAGGATTTCTTCATTTGTAGCTTTTTTGTAGGTTTGGAACACAGATTTGTCTGAGCACACATGTCGGGTTGCTCCAGTGTCTATCAACCACGTTCGTGGGTTGCTGACGAGGCTGACTTCTGAGACTGTTGCCGCCAGATCCAAATCGTCAATACCCTGAGATATCTCAGTGACATATAACTGACCACTGGTGTCTCCTAGTGTGTTCTAAATAAACACACCAAAAAAGGCAAGACACGTACCGCAAGTGTACGGGTCGTCCAAGTAATATCCGGTAAACGGGATTTCGATCTCAGGGACGGATTAGGTATGATTTAAAGTGTTATGCAATAAATGGAAGTAGTTGCTTGAATGAAAATTAAAAGTAAAAGAAATAGATTTTTGTTTGGTTTTTGTTTAAAGGACTAAAGTGCAAATAAAGTAAATATTAAACTGAAATTAAACTAATGCAAGAAATTAAATATGAAGGGACTAAAAGATGAGAGATTAGTACTTGAGTCACGCTAGGTTTCATCAAAATAAACTTAATCAATGCTTCTTCTAAGGGACAAACTAGTAACTAGTAATAGTCGGGATTCTAGATTCTCCTAACCCCCGTCAGGGTGGACTTAGGAGCTATTCTCAGGTGTTACAAACCCCGCCAGGGCGATCATAAACCACCTTCGAATGTCAGGTTCTCTACCCAATTGGCTATAAGATTAACTAAGTCCGTCAGGTTCAGTAGTTTCTATCTTACGTTCATTACCTATGTCAGTAATTAAACCCCCCGTCAAGATGGTCACTTCCCCACCAAAGCGAATAGCCTAATTACTCAAACCTATGTCTAATTGATCAGATTAAATATAGTGAAATTAAATTACGATAACAAACAATACTAAATTACTCAACTTGAATTAAATTATAAAAATCCCAAATCAGAAAGCATCAATTGAATAAATTAAGGTTCAACCTATATAGCGATTCTCAAGCACTTAAGAAGTTTAGCTCATAACGGAAAATAAAACTAAAACAAATAAATTAAAAGACATAATGTTTTACAGAAAGAAAATAATAAAACCTAATCAAGAGGTTGGGTTTGGCTTGAATTGGAGATATAGACAGTCTCCAGCTCTAGCTTTCTTCCTTCCTGCTTGCTCTGACTTGAATCCTTAAGCCTCTTTGATAATTATATGAAGTGTGTGTAAAAGAGGAGGCTAAGGGGTGTATTTATAGGTGTTAGGAACCTCTAGGTTGAATTTACTTGGAGTGGAAGACAAGTCAAAGACTCTCAAATTCGTAGCTCTAAATTCTAGGAAAGGTAAGATTCTTCTGCTGATTTGATTTGGTCATATCTTTTTCAATACTTATCCGTTTGAGAAGTTCCAATATATGAAACCACTTGTCTTGGAAAGCTCTTTCTATTGGTGGAGACCATTCGTCCAGAATCCTTGCCAATATTTAATTATGAATTAATCTCTAAAACGTGGCTGGAATTTCAGATTTCAAAAGGCAGCTTTATCTTTTCCTCCTTTGAATAAATCTTTTCTAAATCTTCTTATTTTCATGTAAATCTTCTTTCCTTTCATCTTTATCTTGACTTGGTCTCTAAGTAATTACCATTTATCTTTTAAAGCTTCATATTAAATAAATAATTAAACCGCATATGCTTAAAAAGAATAAATTAATAAATCAAGAAACCGAAATAGGAAAGTGTACTCTAAAAATAGAAACTCGACTCACAATCATTTCCTACACTCTAAAATACACTAAGACTTTATTCTCACTTCCCCACCTTGGATTGGTCTTTCATGAAATTCAAGAACCTATTTAACTTTGCATCAAAAACAGTCAAATTTACGCACAAAAGCTCAGAAAATGCAAATAGTTAAATTCCAAGGGGGAAAAGTGTAATATGACAAATTATGCATAAAAGTCTAGCTAATAAGTCAATAATTCACCTAAAATGATGTCTCCAGAGGGCTAATAATTAGAACAAATAGGGAGACATCAAGACCCCCAACTCAAACCTTTGTCGTCCCGACAAAGTAAAATTAAAACAAAGGCCCCTTTTAGATGAATGCAGAAGGTGAAATCTAGAAAATATTCCCAAAGCACAACTTAAAAAAAATCTCATATAGTCTAATCTAGGAATTAATATACATCTACACTTATCATGCAAAATCAAATACAAACCAATATCAATCCAAAATTTATTTCACAATGCTAGAAGGTTACGCTTAATACTTATCTCAAGATGGTGGCTATAGGGTGTTCCTCGATCTTTACTTACTTCGAACGCTCCACTTAGAATACTCCCTATTAACTCACTGTGCATCTAGGAATCACGAGGTCTTTACGGTTTTAGCATCGGCTGAAGGACGGTATGGTATGTATATTTGGTAAATTTGAAGTGAGCTTTTGGCTCTCTCCTCACTTACCATCAACAACTGTCCAAGAGCTTGAGTCTACACTCGAATAACGTTCTCACTCAACCCAATTGACGCGCTTAATTATCGTCCCCAAATTAACCCAATAAGCACTAAGGACGATTCACTTAAAAATTTCCACTTTGCCGGTCCGAATATATTCTTTTAAAATCATTTATTCAATTCTTTTCTTTTTGTATAGCCATGACTCTCTTTTTTATGTTGAGATATCATGCTATTTTTCATAGTTATGCCTATTCATAACTTGAGCTCGAAGCTTCTTTTCCATTCACTATTACCCCGGCAAAGGGTTACAATATCATAAACCTGTGAATCATCAAAATATATAACCGAGCATAATTGATAAGCTCAAAAATCCCAACCAAATAAATTCCCATAATGGTGGACCCACCACCCCAAACTCAAGCTCAAGACAGGAAGTCTCAGGATCGTGATTCAAGTGCGGGTCATATGGTCATGCCTAACAATCTAAAGGGATATTGGCTTATAATGTGGCGACAAAAGAAAGGCTTTAAAGGCTAAAAATTTGGCTACGAAGGATACAATTAATTCAGGGATAGAAGGCCAAAAAGGGTTCAAAGGGCTAACAAAGATCTGCCTCTATCAATTTCCTATCTACACAACTTGCCTCTAGTTCATACCTAAGTGGGTTCTCTACTCATTTAGATCTCACGTTCTACAAACCACTTATTATCCTTAAGCACAAGTTTACTTCTTTTGCATTGTTCATAAATTCTTCCTATCAATTATCTCATATTTGCATGCAATCAAAGTGCATTTTATACTAACTCCTAAATTCAAATATTTTCTATCATTAATTTATAAAAAGCATGCTTGATGGGGGCATTTAAAACACTCTACAGTCAAACGCAACCCTAAAAAATTCTTTCGGAAAAGCATGTAAAACACAAAAAATTGGGATGAGGCAACGAACCCCACCCCAAACTCAAAAGTGAGTCGTGTCCCCACGACTCGAAAAAGACTCAATAAAGCAATTAAGATAAAAACTAAACTACCTAGTGCCTACCATCAATTAAGAAGAAGAATTAGAACGGGGTACCTGGCCATAAAGATCCATCATATCCTCCTCCTCCGAAGAAGAATTATTATCAATATCCATGTTCAAAGTTACCTTGTCCCTTGTTGAATTCATCTTGGCAATATCCTCCCATAGTGCTAAGAGATGATTGATTTGTTGTTGATGTTTGATAGCCCATGGGGGTGCGTAAGAATCATTCAGAGAAGAGGAAGAAGAACCTTGATCTTGGATTGGTGTCTTTTCTTTAGGCTTTGATTGTACCTTCATCCTAGCTGTGGTTTTCTTGTGTAGTGGTGGTGCAAGTGACTCTTCTTGTTGTTCTTCAGTAGGTTCATCAAGATTGATGGCCTTTTCAATTGTGGAACCAGGCAAATTCTTGTTCTTCCCTAGGATGCAATACTTCCTCTTATAATCCAAAGCATCTGTTCTGTTTGTCATGGTTGAATTGACCCCAAACTCAAGTTATACCAAGGATAGAATAAAGTTAATAAAACTTGGTATAGCTTGAGTTTCTTGCTTGGATTAGATGAAGGAAGTTGGTTTCTTGACAAATCTTGGAAAAACTCTTGAAAGCTTGATGATCTTGATTGTGTTTAATGGTGTTTTGTGATGAATTTGATGAAGAGGTTATGTTTATGGGGGATGGAGGAGAGATTTAATGATGTTATTGTGTTTGTTGTGGAGGTTTAATCAAGCTTCAAGGTGTTTTTATAAGGTTGGGAGCTGGAAAATTCGTATGGAAGAGGCTAGGGTTTATCTCTTTAAGGTTAGAAGTTGACTGGGCTTTGATCTCTTCACAAACCGCCTGGCGCAGTGCATCCCTGCGGTGCACGGGTAGTCCGCGGGGGTAGTCCGCGCGCAACAGCTGTTGAAGTTTTTGTCCTCTGCCTTGTGCCCGTGCTAGCACCATGTGGCACGTGTTTTGTGCCTGCGGTATAGGGGTGCGGTGCATGGGTAGTCCGCACGTGCTCCGTGAAAAAAACCCGCGGTGCATACCCCGTGGCACGCGTTTTGGGCGTGCGGTATAGGGGTTCGGTGCACCGCGCCTATCAGCTTCTCTTTTTCTCGCCTCTGGATAAGACCCGTGGTAGGCGACTCGTGGTACGGGTTTTTTGGGCGCGGTACATCCCTGCGGTATAGGGGTACACCGCGGGGGTAGTCCGCGCCAGACTTTGAATCTCTCAAACAAATTTCGCGTTTCCTAGCATCCTAAACTCGATTCCTGCACCATTAACACACTACCTTTCTCATTTCTTTTAAAAGTAGACACTAAGACTCGACACTAACTTAGAATTATACACTAGGAATTGAAAAAAACTTAAAGCAATAAACTAATATACAATGCAATGGCTTTTGTTTAACGTCGTTAAGCTCGACGGGTTACCTCTTGCGTCACTTTTTCACATAACCTCCCCAGCAGTGAGTGAGGTCATCAATGTTTGCTACACGGAACTTGCATCCCTTAGCTTTTATTACCATCAATTGATCAGAGATAACCCTTGTGACCTTGAACGGTCCTTGCCAAGAACTCTTGGCTTTGCGCGCTTTCGGAGGGGGATCAGGCTTCTTCATTGCGAACTCTTCGCCTACACTGAATGCCCTCCTCTTTCTTTCTTTCTTAGGTTCTTTTGGAACCTTCATGGTACGCCCTTTTTCTTACTTCTTTGCATGGTCAAGGTGTGGATTTTTCTTAGGATATGGAGGATTGTTGTTAGGTGGTTTCTTTCTGAGCTCTTTTTCCTCCATTCCTAAGGTTCCCACAACCTGAGTTGACTCTTGTTCAATCACATCTATCCGGAAGCACTCCTCCTTAGATTACGGAAACTTCATTGGTCTGAACACGTTAAACTTCACTTCCTCGTCTTGGATTCGCATCGTCAATTCTCCATTCTCTACATCAATTATAGTACGCCCCGTGGCTAGGAATGGTCTTCCCAAAATAATAGTAACATTCCTATCCGCGTCGTAGTCAAGTATAACAAAATCAACTGGAAAAATTAACGTACCTGCCTTGACGAGGACATTTTCTACTCTTCCCTCTGGATGCACGAGGGATCTGTCAGCCATTTGCAAGACCATAGAGGTTGGTCTTGCGTCTCCTATCTTCAACTTTTCAAAAATTGATTTGGGCATAAGATTAATACTTGCTCCTAAATCGCATAAAGCTTTCGCTTGCCATTTATTACCAATAGAGATGGGAATAGTAAAACTCCCAGGATCAAGTAGCTTCGGTGGTAACTTACTCTGACATATCGCACTGCATTCTTCTGGCAAGCCTACCATTTCATTCTCAAGATATCGGTGTTTGTTCGTGAGAGCTCTTTTCAGAAATTTCAAATACTTTGGTACCCCCTTGATAGCCTCTAAGAAAGGTATATTAATATTGAGCTTACTCACCATGTTCATGAATCTTTCATATTCAGCCGTATCTCCTTTCTTCTGAACTCTGTAAGGGAATGGTGGAGGAGGACGGTTTTCAATAATATCTTTCTTCTTTGTCTTTTCCACTTCTACCACTTCAGGTTCTTCTTTTTCTTCCACATCCTCTAACGGTTTTTCTTTTCTAATAACTTCCTTTTCTTTCATAACGTGGAAAGGTGGTGGTTGCACAGTCTTACCGCTTCTGGTAGTGATCGCTTTACAACTTTCAAATTGCTTAGGAACCTCCGTATCAGTTGGAAGTTGGCCTTGGCCTCGAACATTTAAACTATTGGCGATCTTTGATATCTGAGTCTCTAAGACTTTTAACGAAGCGGAATGTGAGTTTAATGTTTCTTCCATCGTATTTTCTCTCGCGTGGGTTTCATCCATGAATCGCGATAGCTGGTTTTCAATTTTCTCCGACCTCTTATCCGCATGGGATATGTATTGCGTCATAGTAAGTGCTAACTTACTTGCAGTAATTTCGCCTTCGTGAGGTCGAGAGGGAAGCGCTTTTTGAGCTAATGTGTCGGCATACGCGTCTTGATCGGCTCTAGGTTGATTTCCTTGGTATTGGTTTTGCGTTCGAAACTGATAATTGTTCCCTTGAGGCCTTTGTTGATAATTTCCAGGATTGGCTGCCCCCTGTGGATTCGAATATTGAAAGCCTGGATGATTTCTGTTTTGATTTCCATACCCTTGACCACCTGAATAGTTACCTCGCTGATTAACGAAGTACACGGATTCTGGGTTGTTGGCACATTCTTCCCAGCTATGATCATCTCCTCCACAACTAGAGCATAATTCTGGTTCATTAACAACGTTTACCACCGCTTTATTCGACATAGATAATTGTTTCAACTTGTTCTCAAGTGCGGATATCTTAGCGTTCAAAGCAGTTTCCGTATCCAAATTCAAAGTACCTCTTTCAGGAGCTCTAACCGATGATTTCAAGGATTGCCAACTCATTTCATTCTTCACAATTCGGTCCATGATAATCAGAGCTTGATCAGTTGTGACCATCATGAGACCACCTTGGCACATAGTATCGATTTTGTCTTTCGCAGCATCACCTAAACTTCGATAGAATATTCCAAGTTGTAATTCAAGAGAGTACCCATGTAATGGGCACTTGCGTAATAATGTTTGAAAACGAGTCCATGCAGCACCTACAGTTTCTCCTGGCTCTTGACGAAAATAAACAATATCTAATTGCCCACTGAGTCGAACACTTTGAGGATAGTACCTATCAAAAAAGGCTGTCTGAAGTTGATCCCAAGTCACAATCGCGTTGTGTGGCTGTTGATCATACCACTCACTTGCTCCTTTGGTGAGGAAGAATGGAAACATATGGAAGTACATTTGTTCTTGGGTTACTCCAGGGGTGACATATGCATCACAGATTTGCATAAACTTGTATATAGCACGTATAGGATCTTCACAAGCTGCACCACTATACTGTCCAACGGTTGTAAAATGATTAATCATCCCTGCGTCTGGTCTGAATCGAACTCCTTGAATTGCGGGAGGACGGAGTTCTAGTGGTGGTATACGAAAAGGTCCATGGTTGTTTGGTTGGAATATCTGCGGTATATTATCTTGAAGTACTCCACCATTATTATTGAATGGCTGTTGATTTCCGGGAGGAGCTGGTAATTGGACTCCTACCGGTGGAATTGGTAATTGAACTCCTACCGGTGGAGCTATTGGGAGACCGTTGTCATCCAACTGAATCACGGGATCTTGAGCATTATCTTCTGCCATTTTTTTTTCTAACCTTGCTTGTTTTCTTTCTTCTTTATCTCTTTTGTTTTTCTCGAACTAGGCTTTCAGGATTATCAAGGATCACGATATCTCCAAGCATATACCAAAACCTGTAAATCTGAGAAAGCAAGAACAACCCAAAGCGTAAAACTGAATATAAAAATTAAAACTAAACAAAAAACTAGCAACTAAAACACTTACGGCTAACACCGTGGTCACACGCTGTTCGTTGCCTCATCCCAATTTTTTGTGTTTTACATGCTTTTCAGAAAGAATTTTTTAGGGTTGCGTTTGACTGTAGAGTGTTTTAAATGCCCCCATCAAGCATGCTTTTTATAAATTAATGATAGAAAATATTTGACTTTAGGATTTAGTATAAAACGCACTTTGATTGCATGCAAATATGAGATAATTGATCGGAAGAATTTATGAACAATGCAAAAGAAGTAAACTTGTGCTTAAGGATAATAAGTGGTTTGTAGAACGTGAGATCTAAATGAGTAGAGAACCCACTTAGGTATGAACTAGAGGCAAGTTGTGTAGATAGGAAAATGATAGAGGCAGTTCTTTGTTAGCCCTTTGAACCCTTTTTGCCCTTCTATCCCTGAATTAATTATATCCTTCGTAGCCAAATTTTTAGCCTTTAAAGCCTTTCTTTTGTCGCCACATTATAAGCCAATATCCCTTTAGATTGTTAGGCATGACCATATGACCCGCACTTGAATCACGGTCCTGAGACTTCCTGTCTTGAGCTTGAGTTTGGGGTGGTGGGTCCACCATTATGGGAATTTATTGGGTTGGGATTTTTGAGCTTATCAATTGTGCTCGGTTATATATTTTGATGATTCACAGGTTTATGATATTGTAACCCTTTGCCGGGGTAATAGTGAATGGAAAAGAAGCTTCGAGCTCAAGTTATGAATAGGCATAACTATGAAAAATAGCATGATATCTCAACATCAAAAAAAGAGTCATGGCTATACAAAAAGAAAAGAATTGAATAAATGATTTGAAAAGAATATATTCGGACCGGCAAAGTGGAAATTTTTAAGTGAATCGTCCTTAGTGCTTATGGGGTTAATTTGGGGACGCTAATTAAGCGCGTCAATTGGGTTGAGTGAGAACGTTATTCGAGTGTAAACTCAAGCTCTTGGACAGTTGTTGATGGTAAGTGAGGAGAGAGCCAAAAGCTCACTTCAAATTTACCAAATATACATACCATACCGTCCTTCAGCCGATGCTAAAACCGTAAAGACCTCGTGATTCCTAGATGCACAGTGAGTTAATAGGGAGTATTCTAAGTGGAGCGTTCAAAGAAAGTAAAGATCGAGGAACACCCTATAGCCACCATCTTGAGATAAGTATTAAGCGTAACCTTATAGCATTGTGAAATAAATTTTGGATTGATATTGGTTTGTATTTGATTTTGCATGATAAGTGTAGATGTATATTAATTCCTAGATTAGACTATATGAGATTTGTTTTAAGTTGTGCTTTGGGAATATTTTCTAGATTCTACCTTCTGCATTCACCTAAAAGGGGCCTTTGTTTTAATTTTACTTTGTCGGGACGACAAAGGTTTGAGTTGGGGGTCTTGATGTCTCCCTATTAGTTCTAATTATTAGCCCTCTGGAGACATCATTTTAGGTGAATTATTGACTTATTAGCTAGACTTTTATGCATAATTTGTCATATTACACTTTTCCCCATTGGAATTTAACTATTTGCATTTTCTGAGCTTTTGTGCGTAAATTTGACTATTTTTGATGCAAAGTTAAATAGGTTCTTGAATTTCATGAAAGACCAATCCAAGGTGGGGAAGTGAGAATAAAGTCTTAGTGTATTTTAGAGTGTAGGAAATGAATGTGAGTCGAGTTTCTATTTTTAGAGTACACTTTCCTATTTCGGTTTCTTGATTTATTAATTTATTCTTTTTAAGCATATGCGGTTTAATTATTTATTTAATGTGAAGCTTTAAAAGATAAATGGTAATTACTTAGAGACCAAGTCAAGATAAAGATGAAAGGAAAGAAGATTTACATGGAAATAAGAAGATTTAGGAAAGATTTATTTAAAGGAGGAAAAGATAAAGCTGCCTTTTGAAATCTGAAATTCCAGCCACGTTTTAGAGATTAATTCATAATTAAAGATTGGCAAGGATTCTGGACGAATGGTCTGCACCAATAGAAAGAGCTTTCCAAGACAAGTGGTTTCATATATTGGAACTTCTCAAACGGATAAGTATTGAAAAAGATATGACCAAATCAAATCAGCAGAAGAATCTTACCTTTCCTAGAATTTAGAGCTACGAATTTGAGAGTCTTTGACTTGTCTTCCACTCCAAGTAAATTCGACCTAGAGGTTCCTAACACCTATAAATACAGCCCTTAGCTTCCTCTTTTACACACACTTCATATAATTATCAAAGAGGCTTAAGGATTCAAGTCAGAGCAAGCAGGAAGGAAGAAAGCTAGAGCTGGAGACTGTCTATATCTCCAATTCAAGCCAAACCCAACCTCTTGATTAGGTTTTATTATTTTCTTTCTGTAAAAAATTATGTCTTTTAATTTATTTGTTTTAGTTTTATTTTCCGTTATGAGCTAAACTTCTTAAGTGCTTGAGAATCGCTATATAGGTTGAACCTTAATTTATTCAATTGATGCTTTCTGATTTGGGATTTTTATAATTTAATTCAAGTTGAGTAATTTAGTATTGTTTGTTATCGTAATTTAATTTCACTATATTTAATCTGATCAATTAGACATAGGTTTGAGTAATTAGGCTATTCACTTTGGTGGGGAAGTGATCATCTTGACGGGGGGTTTAATTACTGACATAGGTAATGAACGTAAGATAGAAATTACTGAACTTGACGGACTTAGTTAATCTTATAGCCAATTGGGTAGAGAACCTGACATTCGAAGGTGGTTTATGATCGCCCTGGCGGGGTTTGTAACACCTGAGAATAGCTCCTAAGTCCACCCTAATGGGGGTTAGGAGAATCTAGAATCCCGACTATTACTAGTTACTAGTTTGTCCCTTAGAAGAAGCATTGATTAAGTTTATTTTGGTGAAACCTAGCGTGACTCAAGTACTAATCTCTCATCTTTTAGTCCCTTCATATTTAATTTCTTGCATTAGTTTAATTTCAGTTTAATATTTACTTTATTTTCACTTTAGTCCTTTAAACAAAAACCAAACAAAAATCTATTTCTTTTACTTTTAATTTTCATTCAAGCAACTACTTCCATTTATTGCATAACACTTTGAATCATACCTAATCCGTCCCTGAGATCGAAATCCCGTTTACCGGATATTACTTGGACGACCCGTACACTTGCGGTACGTGTCTTGCCTTTTTAGGTGTGTTTATTTAGAACACACTAGGAGACACCAGTGGTCAGTCATATGTGACTGAGATATCTCAGGGTATTGACGATTTGGATCTGGCGGCAACAGTCTCAGAAGTCAGCCTCGTCAGCAACCCACGAACGTGGTTGATAGACACTGGAGCAACCCGACATGTATGCTCAGACAAATCTGTGTTCCAAACCTACAAAAAAGCTACAAATGAAGAAATCCTATATATGGGAAATTCCACCACCTCAAAGGTTCAAGGTACTGGAAAGATTGTACTAAAGATGACCTCCGGGAAAGAGTTGACCTTGAACAATGTCCTCCATGTTCCAGACATTAGCAAGAACTTAGTTTCTGTTTCCTTACTTAGCAAGGCTGGGTTTAAACTTGTATTTGTAGCAGATAAGTTTGTATTAACTAAGAACGAAATGTATGTAGGAAAAGGGTACCTATGTGACGGTCTGTTTAAGATGAATTTAATGACCTACAAAAATTGTAACCGATAAAGAAATGAATGAAAATTCTGATTGTGTTTATATGCTTGACTCACCTAATTTATGGCATGATATATTAGGACATGTTAATTTCGGTTCAATAAATAAGTTAGTAAACATTGGGTTATTACCTAATGTGAATTTCAATTCTCAAAAGGAATGTGAAGTATGCGTTGAGTCAAAATTAACAAAAACCTCATTTAAGTCTATAGAAAGGACTTTGACACCTTTAGAGTTAATTCACAGTGACATATGTGACTTGAAATTTGTGCAAACTAGAAGTGGTAAAAAGTATTTCATAACTTTCATTGACGATTGCACAAGGTATTGTCAAATATACTTGCTTCGAAGTAAGGATGAGGCCTTAGAAGCATTTATGCAATACAAAAAAGAAGTTGAGAATCAACTAAATAAAAAGATTAAGAATCTTAGAACAAATAGGGGAGGAGAATATGTGTCTCCTTTTGAAGAGTTTTGCGCTAAACATGGAATCATCCATCAAACCACGGCCCCCTACTCGCCTCAACAAAACGGGATTGCTGAACGTAAGAACCGCACGTTGAAGGAAATGATGAATGCCTTGTTGATTAACTCAGGGTTACCACAAAACTTGTGGGGAGAGGCTTTACTCACCGCAAATCACATCCTCAACAAGGTACCACACAAGAAGGTAAATAAAACTCCTTACGAATTATGGAAAGGAAAACCACCTTCCTTCAAATACTTAAAAGTGTGGGGATGCTTGGCAAAGGTAGCAATTCCTGCTCCTAAAATGGTCAAAATAGGACCAAAGACCATCGATTACGTCTTTATTGGATATGCTCACAACAGTGCTGCATATAGATTCCTTGTACACAAATCTTGTCATGTTGACATTAACGTCAATACGGTAATTGAATCAAGAAATGCACATTTCTCTGAAACAACATTTCCGTACAAGACCACACCAGAATCTGGTTCCTTAAAAAGAACACGTGATGCAATTGAAGAAAAGCAAGATCAAGAATCTGTTCTTCCCTAGGATGTAATACTTCCTCTTAAAATCCAAAGCATCTGTTCTGTTCTGTTTTGTGATGAATTTGATGAAGAGGTTATGTTTATGGGGGATGGAGGAGAGATTTAATGATGTTATTGTGTTTGTTGTGGAGGTTTAATCAAGCTTCAAGGTGTTTTTATAAGGTTAGGAGCTGGAAAATTCGTATGGAAGAGGCTAGGGTTTATCTCTTTAAGGTTAGAAGTTGACTGGGCTTTGATCTCTTCACAAACCGCCTGGCGCGGTGCATCCATGCGGTGCATGGGTAGTCCGCGGGGGTAGTCCGCGCGCAACAGCTGTTGAAGTTTTTGTCCTCTGCCTTGTGCCCATGCTAGCACCCCGTGGCACGTGTTTTGTGCCTGCGGTATAGGGGTGCGGTGCATGGGTAGTCCGCACGTGCTCCGTGAAAAAAACCCGCGGTGCATACCCCGTGGCACGCGTTTTGGGTGTGCGGTATAGGGGTGCGGTGCACCGCGCCTATCAGAAATTTCTTTCTTTCTGAATGCCCTCCTCTTTCTTTCTTTCTAAGGTTCTTTTGGAACCTTCATGGTACGCCCTTTTTCTTTCTTCTTTGCATGGTCAAGGTGTGGATTTTTCTTAGGATATGGAGGATTGTTGTTAGGTGGTTTCTTTCTGAGCTCTTTTTCCTCCATTCCTAAGGTTCCCACAACCTGAGTTGACTCTTGTTCAATCACATCTATCCGGAAGCATTCCTCCTTAGATTCCGGAAACTTCATTGGTCTGAACACGTTAAACTTCACTTCCTCGTCTTGGATTCTCATCGTCAATTCTCCATTCTCTACATCAATTATAGTACGCCCCGTGGCTAGGAATGGTCTTCCCAAAATAATAGGGACATTCCTATCCGCGTCGTAGTCAAGTATAACAAAATCAACTGGAAAAATTAACGTACCTGCCTTGACGAGGACATTTTCTACTCTTCCCTCTGGATGCACGAGGGATCTGTCAGCCATTTGCAAGACCATAGAGGTTGGTCTTGCGTCTCCTATCTTCAACTTTTCAAAAATTGATTCGGGCATAAGATTAATACTTGCTCCTAAATCGCATAAAGCTTTCGCTTGCCATTTATTACCAATAGAGATGGGAATAGTAAAACTCCCAGGATCAAGTAGCTTCGGTGGTAACTTACTCTGACATATCGCACTGCATTCTTCTGGCAAGCCTACCATTTCATTCTCAAGATATCGGCGTTTGTTCGTGAGAGCTCTTTTCAGAAATTTCAAATACTTTGGTACCCCCTTGATAGCCTCTAAGAAAGGTATATTAATATTGAGCTTACTCACCATGTTCATGAATCTTTCATATTCAGCCGTATCTCTTTTCTTCTGAACTCTGGAAGGGAATGGTGGAGGAGGACGGTTTTCAATAGTATCTTTCTTCTTTGTCTTTTCCACTTCTACCACTTCAGGTTCTTCTTTTTCTTCCACATCCTCTAACGGTTTTTCTTTTCTAATAACTTCCTTTTCTTTCATAACCTGGAAAGGTGGTGGTTGCACAGTCTTACCGCTTCTGGTAGCGATCGCTTTACAACTTTCAAATTGCTTAGGAACCTCCGTATCAGTTGGAAGTTGGCCTTGGCCTCGAACATTTAAACTATTGGCGATCTTTGATATCTGAGTCTCTAAGACTTTTAACGAAGCGGAATGTGAGTTTAATGTTTCTTCCATCCTATTTTCTCTCGCGTGGTTTCATCCATGAATCGCGATAGCTGGTTTTCAATTTTCTCCGACCTCTTATCCGCATGGGATATGTATTGCGTCATAGTAAGTGCTAACTTACTTGCAGTAATTTCGCCTTCGTGAGGTCGAGAGGGAAGCGCTTTTTGAGCTAATGTGTCGGCATACGCGTCTTGATCGGCTCTAGGTTGATTTCCTTGGTATTGGTTTTGCGTTCGAAACTGATAATTGTTCCCTTGAGGCCTTTGTTGATAATTTCCAGGATTGGCTGCCCCCTGTGGATTCGAATATTGAAAGCCTGGATGATTTCTGTTTTGATTTCCATACCCTTGACCACCTGAATAGTTACCTCGCTGATTAACGAAGTACACGGATTCTGGGTTGTTGGCACATTCTTCCCAGCTATGATCATCTCCTCCACAACTAGAGTATAATTCTGGTTTATTAACAACGTTTACCACCGCTTTATTCGACATAGATAATTGTTTCAGCTTGTTCTCAAGTGCGGCAATCTTAGCGTTCAAAGCAGTTTCTGTATCCAAATTTAAAGTACCTCTTTCAGGAGCTCTAACCGATGATTTCGAGGATTGCCAACTCATTTCATTCTTCACAATTCGGTCCATGATAATCAGAGCTTGATCAGTTGTGACCATCATGAGACCACCTTGGCACATAGTATCGATTTTGTCATTCGCAGCATCACCTAAACTTCGATAGAATATTCCAAGTTGTAATTCAAGAGAGTACCCATGTAATGGGCACTTGCGTAATAATGTTTGAAAACGAGTCCATGCAGCACCTACAGTTTCTCCTGGCTCTTGACGAAAATAAACAATATCTAATTGCCCACTGAGTCGAACACTTTGAGGATAGTACCTATCGAAAAAGGCTGTCTGAAGATGATCCCAAGTCACAATCGCGTTGTGTGGCTGTTGATCATTCCACTCACTTGCTCCTCCGGTGAGGAAGAATGGAAACATATGGATGTACATTTGTTCTTGGGTTACTCCAGGGGTTACATATGCATCACAGATTTGCATAAACTTGTACATAGCACGTATAGGATCTTCACGAGCTGCACCACTATACTGTCCAACGGTTGTAAAATGATTAATCATCCCTGCGTCTGGTCTGAATCGAACTCCTTGAATTGCGGGAGGACGGAGTTCTAGTGGTGGTATACGAAAAGGTCCATGGTTGTTTGGTTGGAAAATCTGCGGTATATTATCTTGAAGTACTCCACCATTATTATTGACTGGCTGTTGATTTCCGGGAGGAGCTGGTAATTGGACTCCTACCGGTGGAATTGGTAATTGAACTCCTACCGGTGGAGCTATTGGGAGACCGTTGTCATCCAACTGAATCACGGGATCTTGAGTCACGTGATCTTGAGCATTATCTTCTGCCATTGCTTTTTCTAACCTTGCTTGTTTTCTTGCTTCTTTATCTCTTTTGTTTTTCCTTCGAACTAGGCTTTCGGGATTATCAAGGATCACGATATCTCCAAGAATATACCAAAACCTGTAAATCTGAGAAAGCAAGAACAACCCAAAGCGTAAAACTAAAAAATAAAAATTAAAACTAAACTAAAAACTAGCAATTAAAACACTTACGGCTAACACCGTGGTCACACGCTACCGTCCTCGGCAGCGGCGCCAAAAACTTGGTGTCTCCTAGTGTGTTCTAAATAAACACACCTAAAAAGGCAAGACACGTACCGCAAGTGTATGGGTCGTCCAAGTAATATCCGGTAAACGGGATTTCGATCTCAGGGACGGATTAGGTATGATTCAAAGTGTTATGCAATAAATGGAAGTAGTTGCTTGAATGAAAATTAAAAGTAAAAGAAATAGATTTTTGTTTGGTTTTTGTTTAAAGGACTAAAGTGCAAATAAAGTAAATATTAAACTGAAATTAAACTAATGCAAGAAATTAAATATAAGGGACTAAAAGATGAGAGATTAGTACTTGAGTCACGCTAGGTTTCACCAAAATAAACTTAATCAATGCTTCTTCTAAGGGACAAACTAGTAACTAGTAATAGTCGGGATTCTAGATTCTCCTAACCCCCGTCAGGGTGGACTTAGGAGCTATTCTCAGGCGTTACAAACCCCGCCAGGGCGATCATAAACCACCTTCGAATGTCAGGTTCTCTACCCAATTGGCTATAAGATTAACTAAGTCCATCAGGATCAATAATTTCTATTTTACGTTCATTACATATGTCAGTAATTAAACCCCCCGTCAAGATGATCACTTCCCCACCAAAGTGAATAGCCTAATTACTCAAACCTATGTCTAATTGATCAGATTAAATATAGTGAAATTAAATTACGATAACAAACAATACTAAATTACTCAACTTGAATTAAATTATAAAAATCCAAAATCAGAAAGCATCAATTGAATAAATTAAGGTTCAACCTATATAGCGATTCTCAAGCACTTAAGAAGTTTAGCTCATAACGGAAAATAAAACTAAAACAAATAAATTAAAAGACATAATGTTTTACAGAAAGAAAATAATAAAACCTAATCAAGAGGTTGGGTTTGGCTTGAATTGGAGATATAGACAGTCTCCAGCTCTAGCTTTCTTCCTTCGTGCTTGCTCTGACTTGAATCCTTAAGCCTCTTTGATAATTATATGAAGTGTGTGTAAAAGAGGAGGCTAAGGGGTGTATTTATAGGTGTTAGGAACCTCTAGGTCGAATTTACTTGGAGTGGAAGACAAATCAAAGACTCTCAAATTCGTAGCTCTAAATTCTAGGAAAGGTAAGATTCTTCTGCTGATTTGATTTGGTCATATCTTTTTCAATACTTATCTGTTTGAGAAGTTCCTATATATGAAACCACTTGTCTTTGAAAGCTCTTTCTATTGGTGCAGACCATTCGTCCAGAATCCTTGCCAATATTTAATTATGAATTAATCTCTAAAACGTGGCTGGAATTTCAGATTTCAAAAGGCAGCTTTATCTTTTCCTCCTTTGAATAAATCTTTCCTAAATCTTCTTATTTCCATGTAAATCTTCTTTCCTTTCATCTTTATCTTGACTTGGTCTCTAAGTAATTACCATTTATCTTTTAAAGCTTCACATTAAATAAATAATTAAACCGCATATGCTTAAAAAGAATAAATTAATAAATCAAGAAACCGATATAGGAAAGTGTACTCTAAAAATAGAAACTCGACTCACAATCATTTCCTACACTCTAAAATACACTAAGACTTTATTCTCACTTCCCCACCTTGGATTGGTCTTTCATGAAATTCAAGAACCTATTTAACTTTGCATCAAAAATAGTCAAATTTACGCACAAAAGCTCAGAAAATGCAAATAGTTAAATTCCAAGGGGGAAAAGTATAATATGACAAATTATGCATAAAATTCTAGCTAATAAGTCAATAATTCACCTAAAATGATGTCTCCAGAGGGCTAATAATTAGAACAAATAGGGAGACATCAACCACCCTTAACTTTCTTTTGGTTTCCTTGTGCCTTTTTGTTTCGACAGTCTTTTGCACGATGTCCATGCTTTCCACAGTTGTGACAATCCCCGTTGAATTTCACCTTTTTATTGTTTTCATTATTTGACTGCCCTTGCCTCTTGCGCTTGTTGTTTAGGTTGGTCCTCCCTTGTTCCACAACATTTGCCGTGGCTTCATATGATCGAGGGTTAGTTGCCTTTTCAGCCATTCGATTGTCTTCCTCGATTCTTCACCTTACAATTAGATCTTCAAGACTTATCTGTTTGCGTTTATGCTTGAGGTAATTCTTGAAATCTTTATACAACGGGGGTAGCTTTTCCACAAGAGCACCAACTTGGAAAGGCTCTACCAGATTCATACCTTCAGCACTCAACTCATGAAGGATCAACTGGTACTGTTGCACTTGAGACATTAATGATCTTGAATCCACCATTTTGAAATCAAGGAACTTAGCGATCACAAATTTCTTTGTGCCGGCATCTTCAGTCTTGTATTTCTTCTCAAGAGACTCCCATAATTGCTTGGCAGTTGGCATGGTGCTATACACATTATATAAGGAATTATCCAAACAGTTTAGAATGTAATTCTTACATAGGAAATCAGCATGTTGCCAAGCATCTACTGCATTATATGTCTCACTATTTGGATTGGATCCCATTTCTAGTGGATCTTCCTTTAGAAATTTTGCCAAGCTTAGAGTGGTCAGGTAAAACAACATCTTTTGCTGCCACCTCTTAAAGTCAGAACCATTGAACTTTTCTGGCCTATCGGCTGGTCCAATGGGTGTTGGTG
Source organism: Nemophila menziesii (assembly GCA_029959085.1). Classification (NCBI taxonomy): domain Eukaryota; kingdom Viridiplantae; phylum Streptophyta; class Magnoliopsida; order Boraginales; family Hydrophyllaceae; genus Nemophila; species Nemophila menziesii. The sequence continues at coordinate 58,273,180 of JARWIR010000005.1, read as the reverse complement.
CGGGTACACGAACTTCTGTTCTTGAGTTATTACCCGTCTCAGGTTGCCTTTCACTTACCAGTATTTTTCTCCATATTCTATATGAAGCAGAAAATGACGTTAGTAAGTGAGTAATTTTCTAGTATGTATACACAAGCCTAGAAATCAGAATAAGAGAAAGGAAATAGAATGTAACAATTATGTTCTGTATACACAGACCCAGATATTATTGCAAAAGTAAAGTTTATAAAACGAAAAAGAAAACGTTTTCTGGTTTATACAACGTGAAACATAAATACCTTAAATTGTTGTATTTTATTTGTATAAACCAGTAAAACAATATAGAAACTAATGCAGAAATAAAATAAAAGTATATATAAATAAACAACTTTACTTGTCGAGGCTCGGATTGGATCCGATGTCTTTAAGGTATTTAGGCCACGTACCGGTGTCTTACGTTTGTTGGCTTCAACCTCCAGGATACAACGACAAAAACTATTCAAAAGAAACTGACACACGAATTCTTAAGAATTTCGACGAACTTAATAATGCTGCTTCTTTCTATCTCTCTCTTATAATTTTAATGCTTTGAAAAATGAATGAATGAAAATGTTTGAGTTGGTCAACTATTTATAGAAGATGAAAAGGTGGATTTGGATAAAGAGTTGTGATGGTTCATTTGAAGATACGTTACATTAAAAGACACAACGTTTAGTTTAGTATAGAAGACCAAAACATAAGCTGGTCCAGATGGTATGAAAGTCTGGCCCAAAAGCCCACTAGCTTGGAGGCCCAGATTCAAAGCCCAGCAGTACCTTTTTTTTTCTTTGTTTTGCTTTGCTTCATAACCAAAAGAAAAATAAAATAAATAACATGTATTATTATTTATTTTAATCTTTTTTTTTCTTTTAATTTCTTCAAATTCTATGACTCAATTTCTCATTCAACTTCAAATGATTTTTTACCAGATGAATGTATTACGTTAATTAATATTCGAATCATTTCTTTAAATTGAGTCACCCACTGTCATCGTAAACATGGTCATCCCTTGGGTAAAAATCTCATTTGACCAACAGACATTTCTAAGCTTGATCCATAACGGTACATTATGAAGATTGACTTTCCAAAACTGCATATCCGCACTCTATTTTTTAAGAAATAAAGGCTTACCTCCACGTGCCATATCCAGCGGCGGATGCAAGGAGGGCTGAGGTGGGATGCAGCCCACCCCAGCCCATTAAGGTACATTATAATTTAGCATGTTTTTTTATAGGTTCAAATATTAACAAAAAAAATTAAAGTTCCACCTTAATTGAAAATTAGCCCTTCCCAATTTAAAAATACAATCCCTCAATTAAATATAATTTTAAAATCAATTCATTATACATCTTGAAATTTCAGGTTTATTCTAAAATTTCTTCAATATTCTATACAAAAATTCTAATATGTCTATTTTGATTTTTGTATTATGCATTTTATTGAATTCATTGTATTCTTTTAAGTTTTGGGATATATTGTTTTCTGTTTATTGAATTTAATCAATCATATTTGTGTTCTTTCCACCTTTGTCGCTAACACCTAAAAATTAGGTATAATAGAAACAAGTATTAGAGTTGTGATACATGATACAGATTAGGCCATTTGTGAAATAATCATTATTATAGCTACTGTTTTAGAGTGTATAGTAAATATCCATGAATAAATAGTTTCACGAACAACGATAAAATACACCAAATTGCATTAGCAGTTTAGTACATTTTTTTGTTCGAAAGTTTAGTATCCCATCTGTATAAGATTTTTTTTTGTAGCTACTCAGTGAATATGATTTGTTTTGCGCAATGTGGAAAAAAATTTGTGGGTGTTTTTTTAATGATTTTGTTAGATATATAAAAGGTTTATTAGGTATGGTTTTTTTCGTAACAATAATAGCCCTCCCCAACTCGAAATCCTGGATCCGCCCCTGGCCATATCTTCTCAAACACTTTACTACAATTGATTTGACTATCAAAGTTTAAAATACATTTTACCACATGATCTAATATTAAATTTACTTAAATCCTTCCATTTGTAACGACAAAATTAGTAATCATATAAAAATGGGGTGAAGCTTCTATAAATTGACATATCAAGCAATGTTTCCATATTTCCCATCTTCATTAAACACATTTTGTGGTGGTTTGTCTATAGTACGGCCTTCCTTCATAACAATTTTATGAAACATAAGCTTAAAATCTGTGTTTATTTGACCTTTGAATAGAGTAGCCCACTTCATGTTGTCTATTTCTTTTCCATGTTTAATTATCTATTCAACCTCTTGAGTGTTTTGAATCTGAGCAACATCATTAATGTAATTTGTAGTTATCGTTGTAGCTTGACTCACTTCACTTTGTTTATTACTTGGTATAACAACTCTTGCGTTAATAACACTGTTTCTGCTTTGATTTTGAACACTCGGTACACTTTTGTTACTAAAAGCTTTAGCTTCATTGTTACTCTTTGTACCATTAGACCCACAAGCACCACTACTCTTCTTCGTCGTTGTGTTGCTATCGTCAAAGATTATACGAGTGATGTCCTGTGCGAATCTCTTGGCTCGAGCCATTGTAACTCAGAAAAGAAACAGTAAAAAGACAAAGCGAAAAAGATTGAAAGAAAAGAAGAAGCAGAAATTTTATAAGATCCAAATTGGGGAAAGGAAATGTGAAAAATGAGAAATAATGTCCTCTTAGATATCATAAAATATAAGAAAAACAAAAAAAAATCGGGAAAAAGAAATCCAAAAAGGTTTGGATATTGGTGTTTTTGCTAATGATTTGGATAAGAAACAGAAATAAAGCGTTTGGCCCACCATAAAGTCAAAAAGTTGTTACTAACGCGTGAGCGCGTACCAACTCTCGACTTCCACATTTTATTTGGGTTTGCAAAATTTGGGGATGCTTAGCGTTATTTTGATTTTTTTATTATTTTTGAGATTGATGGGATAATTTGTGTATTCCGTAATCTTTTTATGATATATATATGTCACATATAAGTATTGGATAAGGTATTGTTCCATCGCAATAATATTAGTGTTACTAATCAATTGAGTATCATAAAATCTAATTGCAAGTTACAGAAAAACTCTCTATGAACTCTAGTAGTTGAGAGCTTCTTCCTAATGATAGTATGGATTAGAAGTGGATCTTGGGTTTGGCTGTGATGGGATGGAACCCAGTCCGACCACGAAAGCAATTAGAGATGGTCAACAGGATTTAGTCTTGTTTGTCTTGGCTCGTGGCCCGCCTTGCTTGTCTTTTAATCTGTCTCATCTTGGCCCGTCTTTCTTACGAGTTTGGGTTAGAATTTTTCAAACCGTGGACCGTCTCGTCAAAGTCTTCGGCCGTCCCGCCCAGTAGACCTTCTCGTTCCATCTCGTTAGAGTAACATATCAATTTTGTGCATTGTAGTGAGTTTATATTGATTTTTGTAGTTATTCAAAGAATCTGGCACAGTGTAGTGAGTCTATATTATTCTTGTCCATCTAGCCTAGTGTGGTAGACTGAATCCGCTCCGATGATCAGATTCAAATCAAATCTGAATCGAGTTTTGTGAAAATAATGGGTATTTTCTTTTTTATTTTCTATATTTTTCAAAATACTAATGAAAACGTGTTTGGCTAGAGAAAATGAAAACAGTTTTCTGAAAAATTAAATGAAAACACTGCTATATTGGAGAACGTGAAATCGACGTTTTCCATATTTTCTAAAATTTTGAAAAGAAAAGGAAAATTATTTTCTAAAAATAAATTCTGAAAATATTTTCGCAAACTAAACAGAGATAGTCTGGAATCTAATATCCATGATTTCATCATCATAAAGAAATAAATAAATTGAATCTGGTTCAATTGCTTTACCATCTCCTCCTTCTTTCACTACTGGAATTCGCATGCTTACCGACGACACGTGTCGTCGGTAAATCCCCGTACTTCGTCGCTAAACACGATTAACGACGACAAGTCGTTGCTAAAACGTCGTTCTTAGAAATTGGTCGGTAAATTGAGTCTTACCGGCGAATGAGGACCTTTTCTTCGGTAATCTTACCGACGAAACGACGTCGCCGTTGATTGTTGAAGTTACCGACGACACGTCTCCCCGGTAATAGCTTAATTAGTTTTTTTTTGTGGCCGATAATTGAATTACATTAATCTTTTTTTTAATTCATTTTGCCGACAACATTTACCGACGAGGAGTTGTCGTTAATTGTTTTTTTAATTTCTTAAATCAAAATTAATATTTATTTTTTATACGTATTAGCGACGACATTCAAATGATGAATGTCGTCGTTAAAACTTTGAATGTCATCGGCAATTGTTTTTTTTTTTAATTTTGAAATACAATTTTTTTTTAATTTTTTTTATTTGATTTTTGTTTTTATTATAAATATAATGCGAATAAAATTGATATATATATATATATGAAATAAAAATTCAATAGTTAATAGAAAAAACCGAATCATAATTAAAACCGTAAAAAAAGTTTTACAAAAAGTCAACATAAGTCAACATAAGTCAAACACACCAAACAAAAGTCTAAAAAACCGAATCATAATCAACATAAGTCTAAAAAACCAATTAAAAGTCAAATTATTACAAACCAACTCCAACTTAAATAAAAACTAACTCAAACATCATCATCATCATTCTCTTCATCTTCTCTTTCCTCGGGACTCCTTCTCGGGGGGGGGGGGGGGTGGCTGGGGGGCGGCGACCGGGGCTATTCCTTGAGCTATTCTCATACCATTTAACGTATCGAAGAGCGTGTCCATTAAGCTCGGTGGCTGACTCGACTGGCTCGAAGAAGTAGTGGGCCTGGTCAATGTGGAGGATGGATCTGGTATAGAATTATGTCCTTGAGCCACTCGAAGCTCGTTCATGCCTGCGAACATCGCCTTCAGTAGTTCCTCGCTCGCAGCGTCCGGCTGTGTAGGAGTCCGTGCTCTCTTCCTTACCGGTCCAATGGTAGGCACCTAATGTCTTGACTTCGGTGGGGCCATGACCTCCATAATGGTCTCTAAAATCGCATCCATCTGCTCCTCCGCAGTAACTTTGGTGCCCTCGGCTCCACAACCTTCTTTTGCATCTTCCCCCGTAAAACACCTTGTAATTAGATTTTAATTTAAAAATAAATTAGATTAATATCAAAGTAGAGTTAAAAATAAAAATTTTAAGTAATGAAAAAAAAAACTTACACTAGATTTTTCTAATCGCTCGTCCCGATAGCTGTCAGTAGCCGAATCGTAGGAAAGGTGATTGAAGTAGCCGCTCAAAGGAGGAAGCTCCATCTCCTCTTGGGTCTGATCGTCCGTGAAAGTCATCGGCTCCTTCGTCACGGTCTTAAGCGTCCCCTATACAATTTTCAATACCAAATATTAAATAACTAAAAATAAATAAATTATTAAAATACTAAATTATATTTTTATTAAATGTAATTTTACCTCCATAATAACCTCCCTAGTCTGGGATTGGTTCCGAGACCCCGCCCTACTCGAACTAGTCTGATGCTCCCGGTTTTTCCGATTAATCTCCGCCTGGGCCTACAAATAATTAAACAAAGAGTTATAAATCTAATAAATAACGAGTTATATATTTAATAAATAAATTCTGATTTTTGTACCTTAACATTTTCATCATCACAATTCTTCTTAGCAATAGCCCAATACTCGGGTTTAACATCCGAGGGATCGAGACCGTTGTTGTAGTAGTCCGCCTTCAAGTCGGATTTCCATCTCTGATAGCAGGCCGAAGACATACTGTTCAGCTTATCCGCAATGTCCTCCCAGTCATCTCTTCTCCTCCACCCCTCCAGGTCGAAAAATTCTTGAAGACGTCTGTAAATACCACCTCTCCGATTATCGGGAACGTCTAACCATTGTTTGTACATGGGGGGGACGTATTCTCGAACTGCGTGCCCGATCACCTGACCCCACGTGTTTATAGTATGGGCCCACTATATTCCACATCTTGTCAATGACGGAGAATTTGATCGGTATGGGCCACCCAACTCTTTTTAACGTCTCTTGGGTGGTTCTGATCGAAGTGGTGCTTCGGGGTTTCCGAAGTCTTCTCTTCGGATTTCCTGTTACATTGAGTAAAATTTATTAATTATTTATTAAAAAAAATTAAATTTATGAAAATGAAATTGAAGTCTTTTTTACCTGAAGGTTGGTCGCAGTCTTGGAGTCCCCGATTAGGACCCCTCGGGGGATCGCTTCCGAATCCATCACCATCGTGACCACGTCCCATCACATCAGCCATCTACAATTTTAAATATTACTTATTAGTCCCTATATTTAATTATCCATACTTTTGTTTTGCTAAAAGGTCACTATATATTTTAATTAATTGCAAGTAAGTCCTTATATTTTTTTATTTTTACATTTTAGGACATATATCTATTTTCCACTATATTTTTTTATTTTGCAACTTAGTCCCTATATTTTAATTTTGCATTTTCATCCATTTATCTATTATGCCTATAGGAGTCAAACTTGAGTCAAATGTTAGTGTTTGGTGTGTTTGGTCAACTATACTAGTCAAATGTTAGTGTTTGGTGTGTTTGGTCAACTATAAGAGTCAAATGTTAGTGTTTGGTGTGTTTGGTCAACTATACGAGTCAAACTTGAGTCAAATGTTAGTGTTTGGTGTGTTTGGTCAACTATACGAGTCAAACTTGAGTCAAATGTTAGTGTTTGGTGTGTTTGGTCAACTATACGAGTCAAATGTTAGTGTTTGGTGTGTTTGGTCAACTATACGAGTCAAATTTGAGTCAAATGTTAGTGTTTGGTGTGTTTGGTCAACTATAGGAGTCAAATGTTAGTGTTTGGTGTGTTTGGTCAACTATACGAGTCAAACTTGAGTCAAATGTTAGTGTTTGGTGTGTTTGGTCAACTATACGAGTCAAATGTTAGTGTTTGGTGTGTTTGGTCAACTATAGGAGTCAAACTTGAGTCAAATGTTAGTGTTTGGTGTGTTTGGTCAACTATACGAGTCAAAGTTGAGTCAAATGTTAGTGTTTGGTGTGTTTGGTCAACTATATGAGTCAAACTTGAGTCAAGCTTAAATTCAAATACAAAAAACAACAAATATGTGTAATAAAAAAAAAGACAAATAAAGTTTCAACTAGTCAGTTTCGTCTCCACTGTCAACTATAGGCTCACCATCACTATCAAACTCAGTAGGTTCTTCGTCTCCATATTATTCCCACGTGTCACCCTCCATTTCCTCGTTCTCATCAGTAATCATTTTAAAAGGCAATTGAATACGAAAATGAGATGGCTCAATCTCGACCTCCTCCGTAGTTGCCAAGATCATCAGAACGGAATCAGTATCAGGGTTAACCAAAGGTATTGTGATTCTCCCGCTGTCGGCAGGTAATGATTCCGAACCCCATAACTCGGGACTCGATCCATGCCGGTCGTTTATTTCCCAAATGGCCTTCCAATCTTTCGATGTTTTCTTTGCACGAATCTCGTCAATATAAAACACTTTCTTTGCTTGTGATGCTAGAATGTATGGTTCGTTTGGCCAATCAACGCTTGCTGTGTTGATAAAGGTCACCCCGTGTTCTGTCCTTGATTCACTCTTCGTGTACCACTTACATACAAATATAACAACCGAGCACCCTCCAGTCTACGTTAGCTCCAAGATTTTCAATAATTCGCCGAAATATGGTGACCCATCATACATGACACATACACCGTAATCTTGCGTCACTCTTTTTTCTCCTTTACTCTTTGTTATCCACTTTACACCGTTCACAACACATGAATCGTACATATGCACCGCACCATAAGGCATGTTTGCCAATGACACCATCTCAGGGGTAGCTAACGCATCACCAAGGAATTCCATTCCATGAACCTATCTTAAAAAAAACATGAGATATATTAAAAATAAATAGAATAATATTTAAACCAAAGTTACATACCTTATCCAAAAACCAATCCTTAAACATTTAACGGTGCATATAATCTATTTCGTCAGTCGTTCCCGAAAGTGTCGATCTGTGTTCACTATAATTGAAATGGTATATAAATATAAATATATATAAATATAAATATATAAATATATAAATATAAATAACAACGTTACTTACGTCCTAAATGTCTCAATTTCGTCGCAATTATTCAAAATATAATAAATGACGTGCTCCTTATCCTTATACGCTGAAGCACCAGATACTTTCTTGCCAACTGGAGTACACTGGGACTTGAAAACGGATAACTCTCTATGCACTGGCGGTGGTTCGTTGTATCTGCCTGGATCGTTGAACTTTGTTTTTTCTTCACTAAGATACCTGGATATGAAATTCAACGTCTCTTCCGCCACGTAACCCTCGGCTATTGAACCCTCTGGTCTAGCTGGGTTTTGAATATACTCTTTCAACTTTTTTAAATACCTTTCAAATGGGTACATCCACCACATTTGAACCGGGACCCCTAGCAATGCCTCATCGTACAAATGTATCACCAAGTGGATCATTATGTCAAAAAATGCAGGAGGCAGGATCGTTTCTAGTTTGCACATAACTTCAGCCACTTTTGCCTTACCAGTTAACAACTGTTTACTACTCAAATTCTTGCTACAAACGACTCTAAACACGTTCGCTAACCCAATAACCGCTTCGCTAATCGGCTTATCCTCTAAAAGACCGGGTAGACAACAAATAAAGAGATACTGCATCATAACGTGACAATCATGCGATTTCATTCCAATAATCTTTCCAGTATCAACTTGAACATTATTCCTCAAACTAGACGCGAAACCATCTGGAAACCTTTGTGCATGTAACCACTCAAGAAAAATCTTCCTCTTCTCTGCTAATAACGTATACTTTCCTCGCTTTAGTAACGTCTTACCTCCTACGGATGAGACCCACAACTCCTTACGCATTCCCAAATCCTGAAGATCCATTCGCGCCTTCACGTTATCTTTGTTTATTTTCCCATCAAGTCCTATAACCATACCAAGTAAACTGTCGCACACATTCTTCTCGCAATGCATTACATCAATGTAATGTTTTAACCAATTTTCTGACCAATACGGTAAACGATAAAAAATACTCTTTTTTTTCCAATTGGGCTCACGAGGGCCTGTTTATTTCGTCACCTTGCCCCCAAAATCCTTGTGTTTACCGGGAAACACAATCGGAAGCCCATCAAGCTGTGTTTGAATACTAGTAGGACTATGTTTCCTCGGTGGGGCCCGTTTATCGGTTTCCTTGTATGAAACCCTATCTTCTCTGAGATTATGTTTGATAGGTAACCAACGTCTATGATCAAAGTAAACAACCCATTTCCTAACCTTCACCGAAGGAGTGGAATCCATGCATTCTGGGCAAGCCATGTAACCTTGACCCGACCATCCTGAAGCGTATGACCGAGCGGGGTAATCATTGGTCGTGGACAACACACAAACCTTCATTAAAAACATTTGCTTCGTGTGGGCGTCATACGTATGGATACCTGTTTTCCGCAACATGTCCAACTCGTCTATAACAGGGCGGAGAAAGACATCCATGTCCTTTCCGGGTGAGCGGGGACCCGGAATCAACAAACAAAGCTGAAATATGGTCTCCTTCATGCATGTCCACGGTGGCAAGTTGTAGACGGTCAATATGACAGGCCACATACTGTACGAGATATTTTGCATGGAGAATGGACAAAACCCATCGAGCCCCAGGCCCAAATACACATTCCGAGGTTCACTGGCAAACTCAGGATGTAGCGCTGCAAGTCTCTTCCAACTATCACCATCAACCGGATGACGCAACACATCTGGATCAAAACTTTTTCTGGTATGGTGCCAAATCATTTCTTCAGCGGTGTGTTTCGATGCGTATAGTCGCTGCAATCTCGGAGCAATCAGAAAGTAACGAAGCTTCTTATGCGGTACTTTGTTACCCTTTTTCGGGTCATATCTTGATTCACCACATACTGGACAATTATCGAGTTTTTCATTCTCCTTGTAAAAAATTGCACAATCATTCAAACAAACATCAATAGTAATATACCCCATACCCAAACTTTTCAGTTTCTTGTTGCATGCTTCGTAAGAATCGGGCAAGTTGTGAGGTTTCGGTAAAACACGACCAACCAACTCTAACAGCTCGGTGAATGATGTGTTACTCCACTTGTTCTTTACTTTTATATGCATAAGCTTGGCAATGAAATTCAATGAACTCGTCGCTATATAATCAGGATATAATTCTGTCTCAAATTCCTCGAACAGCGAGTCGAAACTGTTTTGACTAGGAAGATGTGCGTCTCTCATCTCAATATCTCCCGGATGTCCACCAACATAGTAACTCTGTCTCACATCCTCATAAACACATTGAATTTCGTTATCCCTATTTGGTACTTGAATTGTCTCGGGAATTACCACCTCGTTCTCACCGTGTTTTGTCCAAACAAGATATGATTTGTTGAAACCGTGTTTTAGAAGGTGGGCCCTAACTTTGTCGATGGGTTTTCGAGAGTAATTATTACACTTCGTACACGGGCAATACATGAAACCAGTGGTACAATCTTCACTTTTCTCTGCATATTCGATAAAACGAAGAACCCCAGATACATATGCTTTCGTATAATAATTAGTTGTATCGATCCAACTCTTATCTAAATCCGGATTCATCTCTTGGCAAAAATTTTATACACCTAGACAAATGAAATATATAATTATTACAACCCAATTAAAAAGAAGATTAAAAATTACAACACATTAAATGACATAATAAAAATTACAAACCATTGAATGAAAAAATATTACAGACCATTGAATGAATAAAATTACAAACCATTGAATAAATAAAATTACAACACAATATATAGATAATAAATTTCATATAATTAATAAAACAAATAAAAATATATGAACACAAAAAATTAAATACAAACAAACATGCATACTACACAACATAATAATAAAAAAATAAACCAAAACACATGTAATTAATCAACCTAATCATGTCTAATTATAGCAATTAACATATATTCATTAACACAAAAATTAAAAAAGCATGAAATTTCTTGAAAATACCTTGAATTGGATGGTTAAGAAGAGGATTGATGACCACAACCCACCTAGACAATGTACTAATTCACCTAATCACATCATATATCAACAATTAAACACAATTATAAAATAAAAATTAAATTTTAAAAACATGAATTTTCATGAATTCACCTTAAATTTTGTGTTGAAAATGGATATTGATAATGCCCCACCTTGATTATGGACCCGGAAATGGTGCAAGACGAATTGGAGAATCAATTAGGGGGAAAAGAAAAATATTCTGGGATTTTTTGGGAGAAATTCGGAGGTGTTTTAGGGTGTGTGTGGGTGTTTAATGAGATAAAAAACATGTTGTCCTAAAAATATACACTAATTAATTACCGACGACACGTAATTCGCCGGTAAATCTACATATTCGTCGCTAATTACCGGCGAAAAACGTCGTCGTAACAAATAGCGACGACATATTCACGATAAAAAAAATACATACGAATAGATTACCGACGAAGTTCATACTATTATCGACGACGTTTTGTCGGCAACAATTAGCGACAAAGTTGTCGTCGTTAATCTCGAATGATCACCGACGACCCGTAACTCGTCGGTGATCTGTCGTCGGTAAACAAGCGATTTCTAGTAGTGTTTGCAGCCGATATATTGCTACGTACACTTCACACACGTAACCACAAGTGCATTGCTACTAACTCTCATGTCATGAAACTAGTTTTTTTTTTATCATTCATTGATAAAAGAATTTAAATACAACAATTTCTTAAGGCATGGCTAATAAGTTCAATACTATCCACTACATCGTTCGAAATCCTGTTTGGTAAATTTCCGGTTCGTCTAGTGTATTTAGCTGTCAAGTCGGCTATGCTGTTCCGGTCTCTTTTGATATGACAAATTTCCCACTTCGGATATCTCGCTTCCCATTTCCATATTATTTCAATTAGCGGTCGTATTTTGCAATCTATAGCTTGCCTTTTTTTAATTCCATGTACAACTTCCAAATTATCTGAATAAAAGAGTGCTTTATCAAGGCCCATAGAATCCGTTGCCTTCATAGCTTGTAATATAGCGTAGACTTCCCCTTCTTTAACGCTTCTACACGATCCTCTCCTAGATTCCGTTTTCATAATTTTTCCTTCTTTATCCAAAGAAATAGATGCAATTCCACATGGTTCATTCTCATTGATAAAAGAGACATCATTATGCCACGTAATATCAACTTCACTGACCTTCCCTTCATCTGTCCCATTATTTAATTGTTGATTTTCTCTCTGGATCATACATTCTTCTTTCTTTGCATGGTTTGTTTTGTAAAGTCTATCAATGAAGTTTATTGAATTATTTATAATCTCTGAAATGTCCCAAACCTTTTTCTCAAAAAAGCCCTTCATTCTAGCCTTCCAAATATTCCACAATATCACAATTAAATTGCTTGTTACCCATTTCTTGTCCCATCCATTTCTTGAGTAACTTGAAATAATATTAGTAAACCACTCACTTACCTTGATATTCTCCTCTCTGTTAACTCTAATTTGTAAATGAGATTGAGCCCAAACCGCTGCGCTAAACGGGCACTGTATAAATAAATGTTCTAAAGTTTCTTCGCCAGTTTCGCACCATTCACATTGCGTGGATGAGATGCACTTTTTATTTTTTAAATTCTTTTTTGTTGGTAATGCGTTACTGCATACTTTCCACATAAAATTCCTCATTCTCGTTGGTACATTTGAGTTCCAAACCATGGACCACAAAGATGAGTCATATTGTATTTCCCCTTTGTAAGATGTTTGTGCTTCTTTGCTAACCTCATGATTTACGAGCACGTGATATCCTGACCTTGTTTTATACTCTCCATCTTTTGTCGATGGCCAAATAATCTTATCTTCCTTGTCAATGCAATTGAGAGATATTCTGTTCACCTCACATTTCTCCCGATCATTACATATGATATCAATAAGATTTTGGTTCCAACCCGTACATCCGTTATTGAAAAGTTCCCCAACTTTAGTAATAGGGAGCCAGTCACATCTATCCATTTTCATACCTGGCGCAATCCATGCATCCTCCCATATATTTGTTGTGAGTCCATTTCCTATTTGCCAGCATCATTCATTTTTAAGAAATTGAAGTCCTTTCATAATGCTTGTCCAGCTCCACGATATTTTTATTTTCAGCTTCGTGTTCCATAAATCTGTCTTTGGATGATAAATTCCTTTAAGAATCTTAGCCGCAAACGAGTCTGGGTTAATAACAAGTTTCCATGCTTGTTTTGCTAGCATTGCCAAATTCATCTTGTGGAAGTCTCTGAATCCGAGTCTGCCAATTTTTTTCCCCTCGAAATCCTCTTCCATGAAATCCAGTGTATTTTCTTCTTGTCCATCGAGTCCCAATAGAAGTTGGAGACAATACTAGATAACTTTTTACAAAGTGTTTTCGGAAATTCAAAAATCGACATCGTGTAATTAGGTATCGCTTGTAACACCGCTTTGATTAAAACTTCTTTACCTCCTTCCGAAAGATATTTTGATGTCCAACTTGACGCTTTACTAATAATTCTATCCTTGATATAATCCAGATTAACCATTTTCGATCTTCGGAGTGTCAGCGGTAAACCTAAATACTTCCCCAAAGAGTTAGAGCTAGTTATCCCCATAATGTCTTCCAACTCCTTCCTACTCACATTATTAATACCTTTACTAAAGAGAATAGATGATTTGCTATAATTTACTTCCTGACCCGATGCCTGACAATACTTTTCCAATATCTCCTTGAAACAACAAAACTCATGTTTATCAGCCTCCATAAAAAATAAGGCATCGTCCGCAAACAGAAGATGAGTTAATGTTGGACACGTTCTCGCTATTTTAAGGCCTTTAAAATCACCAACATCGTCTTAGGCCCTAATCAAGTGAATTAAGGCTTCCGTCATAATTGAGAAAAGTAGAGGAGATAGTGGTTCCCCTTGTCTAATTCCTCTTTCTGGCTTAAACTTCTCAAGTCTCTCCCCATTAATTATGATTTGCATGCTAACCGTAGATAAACAATTAAAGATCAATTTCCTCCATTTTTCACAGAAACCTAACCTTTCAAGAACTTTCAGCAGAAAAACCCAATTAACCCTATCATACGCTTTAGCCATATCAACCTTGATCGTTGCATAGTGTTTTTTCGAATTTCTTTTATTATTTAGAAAAAAAGATACCTCTTGCGCCTCAATTATGTTATCTTGAATATTTCTTCCTTTGATGAACGCCGATTGTGTTGGTGAGATAATTTCATCCATGATCACTTGTAATCTTGTAGCCATTATTTTTGTAATAATCTTATATATAAAATTGATGCAGGAAATAGGCCTATAATCCTTTGGACTCTCTTGTTCGTCACCTTTCGAAATTAGGGTTATTATTGTATCGTTGATTCCTTCCAAACTGCAATTAAAGCTGAAAAAATCCACCACAATTTTAATAATCTCATTTTTAATCGTATCCCAAAATTCTTGATAAAATTTCCCTGTTAGGCCGTCTGGCCCCGGTGCTTTTTCCCCAGACATATTGAATATTGCACCCTTAATCTCCTCGTAATCAGGAATTTTAATCAAGTCCTCATTCATCTCATTCGAAACTTTAGATGGAATATACTCCATAATATCTTCAACATCCTTCCTTTCTTCATTCTTGAAGAGTTTGACATAATAACTTTGGAATACCTTCTTAATTTACTCCATGTCTTCGATCCAAAATCCTTCATCATTTTAATTGCTACTATTCTATTTATATTTCTACGTACCTTTGTAGCGTTATGGAAATACGTTGTATTTCTATCCCCACATTTGATATGCTGATCGCGTGCTTTATCTGCCCAATACCTCTCTTCTTTGCTCCAAAGATCTTCTATTTCTTTTTTAATGTCCATGATTTCTTCTTGACTATTAACTTCATCTTGGATTATTTGGAGTTTTGATTGTAATTCATTAATTCTTTTCTTGCTATTAAAATTAATTTCTTTGCTCCATTTAGTTAACGCTTTACAAGTTCTTTCTCTTCTAATATGAAAGTTTTCAATAGCATTTTCTTTATTAATATTCCTCCACGATTGTTTTATGATATCATTACACCCCTCATTTTCAACCCACCTCGAATCAAACATAAAGTATTTCATATGATTGTTATTCTTAACTTCTCTTTCAAGTATAATTGGAGAATGGTCTGAGCCCACCGCAGGGGGTACTTTAGCTATTGCATTTGGAAACATTTCAAAGAAATTCATGTTGCATAAGCACCTATCTAATTTTTCTTTAACATTTTCTTCCCCTTTCCTATTATTATTCCCGGTAAAGAAACACCCTTTTGACTCAAGTTCTATTAAGCAATTGTCATTGATAAACTTGTTAAAATTAAGAATTCTATCCAGATTAGCTGAATTTTTACCTTGTTTTTCAGAAAACTTAGCCACTTCATTAAAGTCTCCCATGAGTATGCAAGCTTCTTCATGCGAGACCATCCACTCAGTTAGTTCTTTCTATACATTCATTCTAAGGTTGTCATCACACGGAGCATACACAAACACGATATACCAAATCCTATTACACACCTCCTTCACTTCACATATTACAAAATGGACACAAGACACCTTAATAGAAATAGAGATATTTTCTTTCCAAGCTACCACAATCCCTCCTGATTTATAGTTAACACCAGTGGGATCTACAATGTGCTTGTACTTGAAAGTTTCTAACAATTTAACAGAACTTACATGACAATTTCTTAGCTTAGACTCCACAAGACATAAAACCGAAATTTTAAACCTAGATAGGAGGGACTTTAGACTAAATTTTGTCAAAGTTGCCCTAACACCTTGACAATTCCACATCATTACACTACCCATTAAAGACATTAACATTCATGTTATCAGCATTACAGCCCATGTAGTTGATGAAGCTTCTTCTCACAGGTGGAACCTCGGAAGCTGCTGCATCATTTGAGTCCCCATCGCTTTCATCTTCACGCTCAAAATGACCTTCACACGGAATACCTTTGCAAAAGTAAAGTTTCCCTTTGTTTGTGTTTCCATTATCGAACCCAGTATTCATATTTGGGTAGAGACCTTCTTTAATCATGAATTGATGCTTGACATCACTGAGGCAGTCATATAAATCATCCATAAATAATTGGATTTCTCCAATTTTCTTTCCCATGAGTTCGAACTCTTCTTGTCTTCTCCTTTTACTCGCAAATATCTCCTTTTCAACCTCTTCTGGAGCCTTCCTTTTCATGTTGTCTATCCCATTCCATGGTTGGAGCTCACCTCTTGGTAAGATTTTCCCCACAGTTGTTTGATTTCCACTCGTAATCTGGCTATTCCACGCACCCACCTCCTAGTTTCTGTACACCCCTTGGAGATCACCAACATCCACATCAGGAACCACAGCTTCATCACATATCCCATTAGTCATTAGTTTTAGTCTTCCATCGAATTTGTATTTAGTTCTTCTCTCACGATCAGCAGGAGTTTCGATCACAATAGATTTGCCCTTGTCTTGTGCTTCAAGGTTACCCCTGTCTCTAGAATCAAAGTTTCCTTTCTCACCTGTCATAAAGTTCTTATACAGTTCATCAATGTTATTAAATTTCGCAGTAATCACTTCTTTCACACTGTCACTATTCACAATAAGACTCTTCCCCACATCAGACCATTCATTTTGGAAAGCTCTGTATAACCCCGGGAATTTTGTTGAAGATATTTCAAATGGCTCATCAGGAAGTTCAAGGCCATTCGTAATATCCTCAAGCAACCCCGTATTCTCTCTTTTCCTCTTGCTTGATTCTCCACCTTCTTTTTTCTTGTCCTTGTTGGCATTTTCTTCGGTTTTCTGCACAGGAATTAAAATAGAACCCACATTAAAAGTAGTAATATTACCCACAGATCCTCCTTGATTATATTCTCTATCAGTGTCTTCGTCATCGCCTTCAAATCTTCTAAAAGGATAAAACCTCACAACCTCATCAAATGCCCCCCATCTATCCCTTTTCCTGATAATGAAGAGAGGCTTATCCTCACTCTTGATCGACATTTCTCTGTTCCAATTAGTATACTTGAAAGAATTATCGTTCCACCTTAGTCTAACAATGCAAGTAGAACATGCATTCCTGTTGTGAACTAAGATTTCACAATTAAAGCAATACATCCCTATATTTTCATAGATGAAGGCTACCCATGCAGGTCCCTCAAATTGTTCAACATAAACACCAGTTTTAAGCGGTTTTCTAGTATCAAATTTCACTCTAAACCTAATCACTTCTTGATTATCATTATCTACTGCAGGGTGGTCTATCTCAGTAACTTCTCCTATGAAATTACCTAGAGTTTCAATTGTGTCAATCGAGCATTGAAAACCCGCTAGGCCATAGACCCTGATCCATGTATAAGAGTTGATTAAATCCAGGTTACTAACCTTCTCCCCATCATTCAGCCTTGCAATAACCACATGCATTGACTGAACAATACAGGGTCTAATGAAATACAGCTTGTTAGCTTCTTCTTCGTCATCCAGAGTGATCTTGAACGTGTTAGTTGATATTTCTTCAAAGATCACCCTACATCTGATCTTCCAATTGTCCAACACAGCCTTCCTGAACACCGGAAGATGAATAACACGTTCAGAAACAATCCTTGCTACTAGGTTGAACTCAGGCATTGTTGGTTTGATTGCAGCAGCTTTTGTTGAGAGTGATAAGATAACAAATTTTTCAAGGTTATCTTCGGTAATCTTAGCAATTGGGAGAGCATGATTGGATTTTATCGCCATTTTTTTGGATATTTGTGTTTAAAGCTTGAGTGTAGTGAATTAATGAGAGACTGTAATTTCCACCTCCTTATAAACTAGAGGGAGAGTGTCTCTTCAGCTACTTGTGAATCTCCATCATTGCATGGATAACTGTATAATTTCGACACACGTTTAATTTTGACATTGAGATTCGGAGAGTAGGGCGTAGTAGTATAATTGTAGATACCGATAACGGCTAAAAGAAAACTTTTGGTTATTCTACACACCGAATTACCACACAAATTACCTGAAGTAATACTCCTCAGCCTATAGAGCGTATCTCCACTAGGATTATTCTTCTTGGGTACTGAGTAGCGTGCTTCCTTACGCCGATATTTGATAGAAACGAGGTTTAATTTATTACATGTAATGAAATATCTTCTGCAATGTGAACCGCCATACCT
This sequence comes from Nemophila menziesii, assembly GCA_029959085.1. Taxonomy (NCBI): domain Eukaryota; kingdom Viridiplantae; phylum Streptophyta; class Magnoliopsida; order Boraginales; family Hydrophyllaceae; genus Nemophila; species Nemophila menziesii. The sequence goes on along the minus strand of JARWIR010000005.1, from coordinate 58,254,915 downwards.
ATAATTAACACCCAACAACCCATCTTTGTAATCCACTGATTTAATTTGAGCCCAAAGCTGTCCGAAATCCATTTGGATAATTATCTTGTTAATAAACCTTATCACGGTCCAAATAACCTTAATTGGACACCCACCATAAAATCAACCTTAATTACCCACTTAAATCAATTGTCTTCATCCAATTTTGAGATAGGAGCCCATATCAGTTGATGCATGTGAGTGCATGTGGTCCGATTGACCTTAGATGGAAAGGGCCTGAGATCGACCCACCTCTGAACATACACCCATCTCTTAGTCTGGGAAAGACACTGATCCAGCCACACGAAGACCACGAAACCTTTTAAAAACATCCATCCAATCACAGAGACCGGGTCATTATTGTGAACCCACTTCTCCAGGGAAAGGGAAGGTGCCCCAGTTCCAATCCGAGAGTTGAGGTTGTAAGATAGAGGATGAAAAATTACAATGATTAGGAAGAAGAAGAAGGAGAGAGGAGACATGAATTTCAGTAATGATTTCATAAGGATTTGTAAAAAAGAAGAAGGATTTGCACAGTAATTGTTATTTGGGAGAGAGCGTTTTTTTGCCCATCTTTTTTCGATACTTAGGTGTCGTTTGATTTTTTTAAGTGATAAGTACTTAATGCTGAATAATGGCTGAACATGACTTATTCTGTTAAGAGTCAGTGTCTGAATGAATCACACTTGGTTTTAAATCTTAATGAAACAGACCTGTTAAGAGGTATTCAGATCTGAATTGGTCAGGAAAACAAACACTCTTATAGATCCAGTGGCTTAATGAATCAGATTAAGATCTCATTAAGTGCAAACAAACACCCCTAGCATTGTCATGAAACTAGTAGAAGCTCTGATAGTACTAGAAATATTAAAGGGGTCGAAAATTTGAACTACTTCTCTTCGCATTTGGATGAACAAATGAAACACGTCAAATGAATGCCACCTTTTTACTGATTACGATACTAAAGTTGTCCAACAATACAAATTTCTTTCATGGAAGCTTCTTAAAATTAACTAGCTTTTTAGTTTTTGAAAAATACAACAGTCCAATCGGAATAACTCATTCATAGTTAATGAACAACCTATACATAACCCACTTACACCTAGCAGCCATTTGTAGTTTTGTAACAACACAACGACATTTTTGTCCAAAATTTTATTAAAACTAGTGTCGACCTTCTTGGTCAATCCATTTCTGTTGAATAGATTTCTGGTCAATCACCCTTATTTTAACTACATCACTGCTCCCTTCAACTATGGTTTTGATGCTAAATCACCCCCGATATTAGTAGAATTGATACTGTGTATCATCCAAAACAATTTTGAATGATTGATTTATAAATGGAAGAGGTGTTTTAGCATCAAAGTAATAGTTGAAGGGAATATTCAGGTTGTTAGAATTGACACTGTATTTCACGTTTTGTAGGAGGTGTAATTGTAATTGAATTTAACAATATATTAATTACTAAAAGGAGCTTTAAGTTTAATGCATTCCATATTTACATAGTCCTAATTTTCTGTCTTTTGATGTAACATGTAGGACAAACCAGGCCATAGTTAGAAGTTGGGATACGATATTTGGTACCAGCCACGATATAAGACATGGTGAGTCCCTCTCGCTTTTACCAAAGGTTTTAACCCACAACATGTTTCAGATGAACTTTACGCCCAACATTTGCACGTCGATATCTGGCGCAATGGTGAACTAAAACAGACATTAGATCTCGGGAACACTGACATTATCTCGTCAATCATATACATGTTTTTACACATACTTAAATGTTAGATAAATTTATCTTAACTTATTACAGATTAAAGTCCTACATGTTTCATCAAAAGATGCTGGATTTGTAGGTTGTGATTTATTAAGCAACATGGTACAGTTTTTGAAGAATCTAGGCGGGTCGTGGATCCACGAGGTAATAAATGGTGATTGAGAAAGGACACTTGTAAAATGTTTTTTTCCGTTACATGGGGATCCGGGCTAGCTTGCGTGCACCGACTAATCTCATAGAAATATACATGTCTCCCTATATATATTATCATAGTAAATCAGAACTAGGTTACTCATGTTCAAAGAGGGTTTCTAACCTTGTACCTCTTACTTTACACCCGTTAGAGAGGGTTCAAACTCTAGACTTCCACTTTTAGTGATTAAGAAATAGCAAGGATCTGACAAGTTGAGCTAACCCAATTGATTCACTTGTAATATGTTATTTATGAAGAAGTTGTTTTGGGTCTTTGAATTTGGGTCTCCAAATTTGGGGTTGGCTTGTCGATTTGAGCGAACAAAGATATGGCGGAGAGTGTATTGAATCGTTGATTGATAACAATTTATGTTTGACTAGAATATGAAAATTGATGGCAGAGGTTTTTTTTCGGAATGAAGAAGACGACCTGAAGATGGTTGTGATGTTTGATTTAAAAGAAGCAGCGGCTGTGTTTGATTTCCTTTGAAAGTTAACGAAAAATTCATCTACCATCGTGCTTCCCCAAGTGTTAATGACATCATAACATGTTTGCTCTTCCATCTAAAATTATTCAAATTTTAAAAATACATTTTAACGACTAAGAGGGAAGGGTCTGATCCAATTGTCGGTGGAATAGTAAATGTCATTAGGATACTTATCCATCCAATCATTGTTCTCCATAACTCTATTCATACATTCATTGACCAACTCATTTGCTTCACTCTTGTTAGACTATATAAAATGACATCAATTTATAGGTATCTCAACCAGGTCATAAGAGTTGATAAAGTTATTAAAATTTCTAACATGTACATCATTAATAAAATGTTTCCAATAGTTTTCATCAGCTTTAGTAACTTCATTAAAATCACCAATAACAATTTACGAGTCATCATGATGGGTTTTTTCAATTCATAAGGTAATTCTAAAGGCCAATCCTAGTATTATAGTCACTAAGGTCATGCACACACAAGATAATATAACAAGTCATTATGTGATGTGTGAATGATAACAAGAGTCTTTTCAAAAAAAAAAATACCCCCAAACTATAAAGCTATCCCATTATGGTCTTTCACACTAACATTATCCTGATACCCGATTCTGAGTAACCACATCAAAATCATCATTATCTATTATAGTTTCAAATAGACATTACCCATACGAGATTATGCTTCCATACAGGTGACATAAACACTTTCCTTGTCAGAGGTGCTCTGACACCCGGAAAGTTCCACACCATTATAATTATTTGTCGTTGTCTTTGGACATCTTGGAAATAGTCCAGATATTCCTCAGATTCTTATTCTCTTTAGCCTTCCAGTGTCGCTCTTATTCTATTTAAAAACGTAATTTGTCAAATCCTACCATACCCTATACCAGCAGACATGCCAAATATAGTTAGAATCCAACCATATGGATATACCTAACCCACAAGTCTACAACACATCAATGAAAAGCATAAATGATTATCTAATATTTTTTTTTTTTTTTTTTGTTCTAATCGCTTATATATTAAAACCAATAGTTACAATATAAAGTTAGCCTATCCCCATAGGGGACAAATCAAGGCTTAACAGTTTAACAAGTCTAGTTGGGAAGGGCTTTGCACAAAAGTCATAAGACTCACCTAAGGGCAAATTTTTGCAAACCCAATCCGCTACTCTATTTCCATCTCTTTTTACAAACGAAAAAGATGGATTACATAATTCAGAAATAAAGTAAATACTTCTAACTAAATTCGCAATACAAGGAGAAGAGAAAGGAAAATTGCTAATCAATGGCTCCATGAGAGTGAGGTTATCATTTTCCACTATACAGTGGAAGTTGTTGAGCTCCTTAGCCCATAGACAGGCTTTTAGAACCCCTAGCCCTTCAGCCTCCAAGCAATTATCAGCATGAATTCTCCACCCTTGACATCGAAGCACTTGTCCTTTATAATCCCTGGCAACACACGCAATATTGGAACCATTTTTAGTATACGATGCATCACAGTTAATTTTTATAGAGTTTTTTGAGGGAGGTATCCATTTACTAGCTAACTTATACTCTCGTAATGGAGAGTTAGCTGTTATATTACACCCCTTCATGGGATGAGTTTGTATTCCCTTCAGTTTATTATTAACATCATAAGGGTTTTTTATACCTTTCTCAGCCTTGTTCTTAATTTCCATTTGGTTTTCCCACATATTTCCATTTATTCTATTATCTGCGCATTCAAGCTGTTCTTTCCAAGTGTTCTCAGCTTTTCTTATAGTATTCATGGGGTCCAATTTAGTATTATTAAAAATATAGGCATTTCTATCCTTCCAAATGTGCCATGCTAAAATACATATTCTTTCAATCGGGTATATAAAATTACTACTTGATTTTTTCAAGTCCTTTAATACTTCAGCCATCCAGACATCCAATTTCTTGGAGTGGTTGCTGATTTTTAACGAAAGAGGTGAAGCTAGCCACGTGGCTCGTGCCCAATCACAATCAAACAATATATGCTCCACATTCTCAATGTTTTTATTGCAGATAATACATAAGCTTGTATCTCTACATTTTCTTAAGAATAGATTTTCCGAAGTTGGTAACACATTTTTTATTGCCTTCCAAATAAAATTCTTAATTTTGGGGGGCGTTTTCATATTCCAGATAGCCTTCCAAACCACAGGGTCAGTAGTGTGTGAAGTAGATGGTTTGGATGGTTTCTTAATTTCATTCTCTTTAATTTTTTCAGAAATTAAATGGTGGTAGCATTCCTTAACCGAGAATAGTCCATTAGGACTAAGGGTCCAAGTTAGTCTATCACTACTTTTAACAAGAGGTATAAATGTTTTCCTAATAATTTCATAATCCATTGAGTTAAAGTTCTTTTTAACTTTCTCTAAATCCCATCTTCTTTCCTCATGGTAGAATAATTCTTTTAGTTTAGTAATATTGTTGTCCTTAGGCTTTGTAACATTTAAATTCGATGAGAGCCAAGTATCAATTTGGGGATTTATACTCTCTCCATCCCCAATTTTCCATTTTAAATGGTTTTTTATAGCATCTCTCCCTACTAAAAGACTTCTCCAACCCCAAGATGATTTACTACCTAATTTTGCGTGGAGAAAGTGATTATTTGGAAAATATTTTTCTTTTAATAATTTATAAAGAAGTGACTCTTTCTTTTCAAGTAGATTCCAAGCTTGTTTAGCAAGTAAAGCCACATTCATAGTGTTTAGGTCTCTATAGCCCAACCCTCCACTAAATTTACTATAGGTTAAATTTTGCCATTTGGTCCAGTGAATACCCTTATTAGACTTATTTTCCCACCAGAATTTAGCAATTACTTTTGTAATTATATCACATATTTTCTTAGGCAACAAGAAAGAGGACATAAAATAATTTGGTATACTTTGTAAAACTGATTTTATTAGGATTTCTTTTCCTGCTTCCGAGAGAAAAAGATTTTTCCAGTTTTGGGTTTTTTTTATAGCTTTCTCAATAAGGCAGGTTAATTCTCTCACTTTCGATCTACCCCAATCCGTGGGTAGGCCTAGATATGGGCCAAGATTATTAGTAATATTCATATTTACCCTAGAAGCGAAAATATGTTGAATATAATGGGGTGTATTAGCACTAAACTTCACCCCACATTTATTCAAATTTAATGTAAGTCCTGTTGAGAACCCAAATTTCGTAATTATATCATTAAAGCTATTTGTATCTTTGTGGTTTGCTTTGAGAAAGAAAACGCTATCATCAGCAAATAATAGATGAGTTAAAGAGGGACCATTTCTAGAGATTTGAATACCATCAAGTAGATCATTTTCAATTTTATTTTGAATCAAATCATTTAAAGTTTGGGTGATAAAGCAAAAGATGAGAGGGGACAAGGGGTCCCCTTGTCTTAAACCCCTTTGGGGTTTATTAAGTTTATTAGGCTGCCCATTGATCAAGATTGAGTATGAGACAGTGGTTATACAATTCATAATTTTTTTAATCCAAATTGGATCAAAACCGAGTTTTTCCATGAGTTTTTGTAGAAAGTCCCATTCTACAAACTCATATGCTTTTTGTAAATCAGCTTTTATAATCATACTATAATTTTTTGAGTTTCTCTTTTCTTTTAAATAGGTGCATACTTCATGGGTAATATAGGTGTTTTCTTGTATGCCTCTACCTGGGATAAAGGCAGTTTGTGTATCACTTACTATTGTATTCATAAAGGGTTGTAGCCTATTGACTAAAAGCCTCGCAATTATTTTGTAAATAAAATTAGAAACACTTATGGGCCTATATTGCTTTATAGTACCAGGTTTTTGTACTTTAGGAATGAGTGATATAAATGTATGGTTAAGATATTCAAGACTACCATTATTATACCAAAAATCATTAATTATTTTTATAACATCCAATTTAATAATTGTCCAGTAGTTCTTATAAAAGAAGCCAGGGTAGCCATCTGGACCTGGAGCCTTAAAGGCTCCTAGTTCAGAGACTGCCAACTCCACCTCATTTATAAGGATAGGCTTAAGAAGAATCTCATTCATAGTTTTAGTAACCTTTGGCTTGATAATCTTTAAAATAGGTTCAAAATTCCGAGGGCCCACTGAGTTATATATATTATTAAAGTAATCAAGAATATTTTGATTAACCTCATTTTGATTGTTAAGCCAAATGCCCTGGTCATTCATAATGGTTGAAATTTTATTATAGTACCTTCTTTCTTTAGTAGCAGCATGAAAGAAGGAAGTATTTCTATCCCCTTTTTTTAACCAAGTTATTCTAGATCTAGCTGCCCAGAATTCTTCTTCTATTTTCCAAAGGGTCTCAATTTCTTTTACAATAAAATTATATTCATCTTTATCAGTATCATTATTAAATTTACTATTGGTAATCACTTTCAATTTTTCCATATACTGATCAATTCTTTGTTTAGTATTTCTAAATTTTCTTTTACTCCAGACAATCAGGATTCTTTTGCACATGTTAAGCTTGGTCAGTAGGTTACCTTTAGATATAGTATTAATGGTATTCCTTGATTTCCAAACATTTTCTATAATATTTAAACATTCTTTTTCTTCTACCCAAAAATTCTCAAAGTAGAATCTTTTATATTTCTTATCATTGTTTACCTCTAGGTGGAGTATTAAGGGGCTATGGTCAGAGCCCACAGCTGGAAGAGCATTGACCCAAGCATTTGGGAACAGGTCAGACCAATTCTTATCATTCAAACTTCTATCCAGTAACATTTTAATAAGTTTATCCTTGTTTCTTCTATTAGACCAAGTAAAGGCACAGCCTTTATTGTCTAATTGCATAAGTTCAAGGTTTTTAATAAAATTGTTGAATTTCTTCATATTTTTCTTATTACAAATGTTACCTCCAATTTTTTCACCCGAATTTCTAATTAGATTAAAATCGCCTATAAGATTCCAAGCCAAGTTATTATTAGGCTTACAAAGTTTAATACTTTCCAGGCAAAGGTCTTTATTATTATCTAAGGGAGAGCCATAGATAAATGTTGATCTGAACTTAGTGCCATCCAATTTTTCAATTTCACAGTTGATAAAATTTTCACATTTACTAAGGATTTTAATATTGTCTTTATTAGTAGCAAAGATAGCCAATCCCCCACTTAAACCTATGGGTTCCACAGTAGTAATAAGGGACATACGAAGGGGCTTTTCAAGTTTTTTAAGAACAGAGAACGAATTTTTAGTTTCAGAGAGAAAAATTACCTCTGGGTGATATCTATTACGGATATCTATGAGGGTCTGGACCGTCAGGGGTGTGCCAATCCCCTGAACGTTCCAGCTTAGGTGTATCATTGTACTTGGTGGGATTGATTACGGTCAATCCCGCAAACCTCACCTTCTTCAGTATGTTGTTCATCCAGTAGAGATATAGAGTTACCTTCAGATTCCGTGCACGTGTCTACTCCATTTGTTACTTGATTTTTTGCAATCGATCGTTGATTCCAAATCTTAATACGCCTATTCTTTTCCGAAAAGGCCTTTTTTTCCTTTTGCCTTCTGCTTTTATTAGATAGAGAGATTCTAGAATCAAACATCTCTTCATTCTCACTTTCATATTCCGATGTAATGAGTGATGTTTTAATTTTTGTGCTAGTGTGATTTGGGATTTCAGACAGTGAGAGAGGATAAGATTGAGAGATGTTGTCATTGGAAGGTTGACGTTCTAACTGGTTGAGTGGAGGAGGTGGTGGGGTGGTGGTTGTGGAGTGAGGTGGTGTAGCGGGGAGGTTAGGGTTAACGATTGGGATCGGGGTAGATGAGAAGTGGTTTGGGATTAGGTTAGAGATCGGGGTTTGATTAGGGTCATTAAAGGGTAAGGTGGGTGTTGGGTTAAGGATTTGGGTGTTTGTTACTTGGGTGTTTAGTAAATGGGTTGCCCCGTCAGAGGGTGGGCTCTTGTTAATAGAAATTGGGCTTTTATAATCGGGTGTTGGACCCCCTTGATTTGGGCTTGGGAAGGACCCAAATGAAATATCATTTATATCAATGGGCTTTGGAGAGTTTTCTAATTTTTGGGCCATGACTTGGGCCAGTTGGGATAATTTATTTTCCTTTTCTAAAATGTAGGTCCGCTTTTCCATTTTGTCTTCTTCTTCGTAGCTAACCGATGAGGTTGTACCATTCGTGCTCTTTCCTCCCACCTCCATAGTACTCTCGTCCTTCTGTCCTTTAAATTCAAAAATTGGTGGTGGGACGGTGTCCTTCATTTTGGTATCCATTTGTACGTGTACCTTGTTAACGGCGTTATTGATATTGCCGTTAATCCATTTGTTTGAACTCAGTGAGTTCTGTTTACCGAGTTTGTGATTCCAACTCGGTTTGAAGGTAATCTTACCTCCATTGTTGATTTTACTATCATTCATATACTTTTTTGCTTTTGTATTGTTGGTTTCTTTAAAGAACGATGATGATTTCGATGGACCACGAGTTGATATTTTAATCCAATTTCCTAATTTTGGATTTACTTTGGTGTTATTACACATCGATTCCTCATGATCGAATAACCCACATCCGTAGCATACTTGTCCAATGTTCTCATATTTGAAATTAATCCATGATTTTGTGTTGTCTTCTTCAAAATAGTTAAAGCCCGCTATAAGTGGGTTTTGTAGATTCCAATCCACACGAATCTTAGTAATTGAATGTTCATCGATAATCTGAGTTTCTGGTAACTTAATAGCATGAACTTTTCCTATGTTTTCCATGATTTTTCGTAAGCAATTTTCAGATAAAATACTTATAGGAGTACCTGTTAACTGGACCCATAGCGTTGTATGTGTAACTTTGTTGAAAGTGTTCTTCTTAAACTCGTTAATGGCAAAGTGTTTACCAATAACAGTCCAAGGCCTTTGATCCCAAACTGTCTGTTGATCTTTAGCATTTTTAAACTTAATAATCACTGAGTTGGTAGCGAGCTTCTCAGTTTCAACCTCTTCCGTAAGATTCCAATGTTTATTAATATGGTTTCTTATGAAGGTGAAGTTAACAGGCTCTTTGTTAAGAAGCTTAGCAATAAGCTTGTATTCTTCCGCAGTTTTATACTTAGGATTGTTTTCAGGTGTTACAGTGAGACAATCATCTCCGGCGAGGGGGTGATTTTTTGAGTAGAAATTCATCATTAGTAAAGGGATAGAAAACAGAGGTGATGAAGAAAGGAGAGAAAGAGAAATTGTGATGAAGAAGAGAGGAGATTTGGTGATTTCAAGCTTATGATTTTAGTAGGGAAAGCTTAGAAATCAAAGGTATTGGTGATTATGGTGATGAAAAGATTATATCGGTGGTGGTGGTGGTGTTTTGGAGGGAGGAGAGAGAAGAGAGCATTTTGTAATATGTCGATACATAAAATATATTATCTAATATATGATATAACTAAGGAAGTAACTTTCATAAATATACCGTCTAAATGGTAATGCAACCATATAAATTCAATAGAGGCAAATTTTCTCCTTTAAAGTTAGACAAAAATGAACTAACTTCACAAAATAAATAGTAACAACAAACAACAATATAACCCAACAACATGATTAAAGAACTTTATATAACCTTATATAGTTGCGGCAATGAACCCATATACACCCTTCCTTCTTCTTGAGAGAAAGTTGAAGCTTCGAATGCTTTGACAATGTCTCCCCAAACTTACTTGCATCCACTATCCTTTTCTTCTTCCTTCCACTCCCCCATTATCCATTTAACTCTTCCATAAACCCCATGAGCTATTCTTCATTGACAAGCCATTCTGTTCGAAGTGTCAACTCATCCCCATATGGGTCATTTAGAGACCCTAATGCAATCACATACACGATACCGATATAGATTAATAACTATTTGCATCTAAGATATGGCTTTTGGTCGTGAATGCGAGTGTGATTGTTCTTGAAAGAAGGTTATTAGAGTCAGTGTTGTTAAGTGCGAGAGACGCAAAAAAGCGATGAGACCACAAATAGCTTGGAGCGAAAAGCGTTAGATTAAAGTACCAAAGCGTTTTCATAATATATAAAATTAAAAACTATTTAATCAAAAGATTGTTGGTGATAAAGTATCACCGTTTAGAAAAGTTTTGACGAAAACGAAACAAAATAAATCAAAACTTCAATTAACTGTAAACTCACTATTACACGGAAAATTGAATTACAACGAGAATGAATTACAAAACTCTTACACGGAAAAAACTCGAAAGCACAAACTTACACGGTAAAGGGAAAAATCCCGGTGTTAAAAAGATATTCCGGCCGTAGTACCGGTATCTTCTAACGGAAAAGAAAAATAATTTAGAGAGAGTTATTTTTTCTGCTTTGTGCTTATCTTTCTTTGCTCTGTAATTCGTAGTAAACTCTGGTGGGAAATGAGCTCTATTTATAGGGGAGAGGGGAGTAGGAAACCTTTGACTCTTGTAACCGACCAATCAAATCCCGTGATTGCCTCCACTAATTTATTTGACAGTTTTCTGATTTTATTCCACGCGTTTTGGTTGACTTCTTTTATTCCCCACGCTTTGCATGCTGGTGTAACCGCTGGTTGACTTGGCCAGCTGATGGAATGATCTTCAACGGTCGCGTGATTGGTGGAGTCTTTGATTTACGTTTCACTATTGATTGATTGCCAACGTCCCTTTAATAGCTGATAGTAAAACCTGTTTCATTTTTCATTTTTTGACTCCCCAAACTCCCCAAACTCCCCAAACTCCCCAAACTCCCCACGAACCACGACCCACGACCCACGCCCTCGCCGCCGCCGCCGTCGCCGGTGCCGGTGCCGGTGCCGGGCCGGGCGGGTGGGTGGTGGTGGTGGTGGTGCGCGCGTGTGGGCTTCTCCAATGCTTTTCCATATGCATGGGGTTGTGCTCTTTGGAAGCTAATGTCATCACATTTGCTAAAGAGAGCTTTAACTCCCTTTTCTCTACCGATGTGGGAAAGTTCCATTCCCACTTTGAATGGTCCAACAGCCTTTTTGCTTTGTTCAAATGTTCCAACAATCCCCCACACATTTGAAGGTCAGCAAAAGGTTTGGAGAGAAGGTGATCAGGTTTCCATGACTTTCAGCGTTTGGGTGAATTGTACTTAAGTGCCAATATCTTTCGATTTGAATTGTCACGTAGTGAAGTGAGGCAACCACCGAATTCCGTTTAAGTGAACATACTCTTGAACTTTAACGGTTTTCGATAGAGGCCCTCACAACACATACTCTACCCTGCTGAAAGTTATGGTTTCCTCGAACCTCACCTTTCAGTTTAGTTCATCAAGTCCTTCTCTAAGAACCACCCTTGCGGGCTATGAACCTTGTGGATACCTTTATTTACATTTGTTCAAGGACGTCTCCTTAACAATTTTGTTTATAAAGGTTTGGGTTTTTGCTACTACCCTTGAATTCATCAAGTCCTTCTCGAAAGGACCACCATATAGGCTATGAAATTTGATTCATCAAGTCCTTCTCAAAAGGACCACCACAAGTGGCTATGAATCCATATTACTTTAGTTTTATGCCATAGGGATGGATGGAGATCATCTTGACTCAAGAGTCACATGTTCCCCATTAATGGGTCTCAACCCCATCCCCCTCGACATTTCCAGGACTACTCTCCTGGGTAGGCCTTTGGTAAAAGGATCAGCGAGATTTTCCTCTGATCGTACATACTCTAAGGCTATCACACCATTTTTCAGTAACTGTTTTACTGAGCCATGTCTGATGCGTATATGTCTCTTCTTTCCATTGTAGGCACTTTGATGAGCGACTGCAATGGCTGCTTGTGAATCACAATGGATACACACAGGTGTGGCCTTACCTTCCCAAAGAGGCACATCTGATAAGAGACTTCTCAACCACTCAGCTTCTTGTCCAGCCATTTCTAGTGCTATAAACTCAGACTCCATGGTGGAGCGTGCTATACAAGTTTGTTTAGAGGACTTCCACGATATAGCACCTCCTCCTAAGGACAAAACATAACCACTGGTGGAATTAACTTCGTCATTGTCAGAGATCCAGTTTGCATCACAGAATCCCTCAAGAACTGCAGGGAATGAGCTGTAATGCAGGCCTAGATCCATGGTACCTCGCAGGTACTTTAGAAGACGACGAAGGGCAACCCAGTGGTCATTACTCGGGCTATGAGTATAGCGACTAAGTCTACTGACGGCGTAGGCAATATCGGGTCGAGTGTAGTTCATTAAGAACATCACACTACCTATGATTTTGGCATATTCATTTTGGGATACAGCATCCCCAGAATTCTTAGACAAATGAATACTAGAATCATAAGGAGTATTTACAGGTGTCACCTCAAAGGAGTCGAATTTCTTCAACATCCTTTCTACATAATGAGACTGGTTCAGGGAAATACCATTATTGCTCCTAATGATTTTTACCCCAAGAATTACATCTGCTTCCCCCATGTCTTTCATATCAAACTTAGAAGACAAGAAGCGTTTGGTCTCATTTATGGTATGAAGGGAAGTACCGAAGATGAGCATGTCATCTACATATAGGCAGATGATGGTACATTCTGATCCTGTTACTTTGGAGTAAACACACGAGTCAGAAGTGTTGACCACAAACCCATTGGAGATAAGGGTACTATCGAGTTTTTCATACCATTTTTTGGGTGCCTGTTTTAAGCCATACAAAGACTTCTTTAACTTGCACACTTTATCCCATTGACCAGGAACCACACACCCTTCAGGCTGGGCCATGTAGATCTCTTCATCTAGGTCCCCATTCAGAAATGCAGTCTTAACATCCATCTGATGTATGACCAGTTTGTGAATGACCGCTAGAGCGATGAGGGTCCTAATGGTGGCGATTTTGGTCACAGGGGAATAAGTGTCGAAGTAATCAAGGCCTTTCTTTTGGGTGAAGCCCTTAATGACAAGCCTAGCTTTGAATTTTTCTATTGAGCCATCAGGTCTCAACTTTTTCTTAAAAATCCATTTGCTATTGATGGGTTTGATGCCTTTAGGTAAGTCAGTCAATTCCCACGTATGATTACTTCTAATAGACTCGAGTTCACTATTAATAGCTTCTTTCCAAAAACTAGCATCTACCGATCTCAAAGCATCGGTATAAGTTTTTGGGTCTTCATCCATGAGGAGACAGGTGACAACCTGTTCACTTATCAGGTCAATGTGAAAACCTTCGGTTAAGAAGGCTGTGATAAAATCAGGTCCGAAGCTGGACTCGGTCCTACGCCTCTTACTCCTCCTAAGTTCTTCCTCAGGAATACTACTAGGTGCATAGGAGGTAGAGGGGCCAGGGGCACTATCACGTAAAGGAACATTAACCTCATCAGATAAGTTACTAGAAGACACAGAAGCATCAACAGTATTCACAGTTTTCAAAGGGAAAATGTTTTCAAAGAATTCAGCATCTCTAGATTCAAAAACGGAGTTATCATCTAATGATAGGAATCTATAGGCTGCACTATTCTGAGCATACCCTATGAACACAGAGTCTATTGTTTTGGGTCCAACAGTGACTATTTTAAAATCGGGTAGTTTGACTTTAGCCAGACACCCCCACACTTTTAAAAATTTCAGGTTAGGTGGAAAGCCTTTCCACATCTCATAGGGGGTCTTATCTAGGGATTTATGGGGTAGCCTATTAAGGACATAACAGGCTGACAGAACAGCTTCCCCCCACATGTTGGTTGGTAAACCTGAACTTATTAACATAGCATTCATAGTCTCTTTAAGGGATCTATTTTTTCTCTCAGCTATGCCATTTTGTTGGGGTGTATAGGGGGCACTAAGTTCGTGGATTATTCCATTTGTTTCACAAAACTCTTTAAGTGAATTAGAACTATATTCGCCTCCTCTATCTGACCTAAATCTTTTGATTTTACAATCTAGTTGATTTTCGACTTCAGCTTTGTATTTAAAAAACGCGTTTTCGCCTCGTCTTTAGATTTAAGAAGATACACTTTAGTGAACCTAGAGTAGTCATCTACAAAGGTTATATAGTAAAGTTTGCCTCCTCTACTAGCGGAGTTTTTAAAATCAGCTAAGTCAGAATGCACTAATTCTAATAGTTTAGTCTTTCTCGTGGTCACAGGCTTAAAGGGTTTCTTCACAAGTTTGGACTCTACACATATTTGACATTTGGAAAAGTCATCTATTTTATTTAAGGGTATTAGTCCAAGTTCTTTAATCCTTTTAATAGAAGAGATATAAGGTGACCTAGTCTAGCATGCCAAGTGTCAAGAGATTCAATGACATAAGCAAAATCAGAGGCATTCTCATTCATTGGTACAGTATTTAAAACTTTCTTTTGGTGATAAAGTATCACCGTTTAGAAAAGTTTTGACGAAAACGAAACAAAATAAATCAAAACTTCAATTAACTGTAAACTCACTATTACACGGAAAATTGAATTACAACGAGAATGAATTACAAAACTCTTACACGGAAAAAACTCGAAAGCACAAACTTACACGGTAAAGGGAAAAATCCCGGTGTTAAAAAGATATTCCGGCCGTAGTACCGGTATCTTCTAACGGAAAAGAAAAATAATTTAGAGAGAGTTATTTTTTCTGCTTTGTGCTTATCTTTCTTTGCTCTGTAATTCGTAGTAAACTCTGGTGGGAAATGAGCTCTATTTATAGGGGAGAGGGGAGTAGGAAACCTTTGACTCTTGTAACCGACCAATCAAATCCCGTGATTGCCTCCACTAATTTATTTGACAGTTTTCTGATTTTATTCCACGCGTTTTGGTTGACTTCTTTTATTCCCCACGCTTTGCATGCTGGTGTAACCGCTGGTTGACTTGGCCAGCTGATGGAATGATCTTCAACGGTCGCGTGATTGGTGGAGTCTTTGATTTACGTTTCACTATTGATTGATTGCCAACGTCCCTTTAATAGCTGATAGTAAAACCTGTTTCATTTTTCATTTTTTGACTCCCCAAACTCCCCAAACTCCCCAAACTCCCCACGAACCACGACCCACGACCCACGCCCTCGCCGCCGCCGCCGTCGCCGGTGCCGGTGCCGGTGCCGGGCCGGGCGGGTGGGTGGTGGTGGTGGTGGTGCGCGCGTGTGGGCTTCTCCAATGCTTTTCCATATGCATGGGGTTGTGCTCTTTGGAAGCTAATGTCATCACATTTGCTAAAGAGAGCTTTAACTCCCTTTTCTCTACCGATGTGGGAAAGTTCCATTCCCACTTTGAATGGTCCAACAGCCTTTTTGCTTTGTTCAAATGTTCCAACAATCCCCCACACATTTGAAGGTCAGCAAAAGGTTTGGAGAGAAGGTGATCAGGTTTCCATGACTTTCAGCGTTTGGGTGAATTGTACTTAAGTGCCAATATCTTTCGATTTGAATTGTCACGTAGTGAAGTGAGGCAACCACCGAATTCCGTTTAAGTGAACATACTCTTGAACTTTAACGGTTTTCGATAGAGGCCCTCACAACACATACTCTACCCTGCTGAAAGTTATGGTTTCCTCGAACCTCACCTTTCAGTTTAGTTCATCAAGTCCTTCTCTAAGAACCACCCTTGCGGGCTATGAACCTTGTGGATACCTTTATTTACATTTGTTCAAGGACGTCTCCTTAACAATTTTGTTTATAAAGGTTTGGGTTTTTGCTACTACCCTTGAATTCATCAAGTCCTTCTCGAAAGGACCACCATATAGGCTATGAAATTTGATTCATCAAGTCCTTCTCAAAAGGACCACCACAAGTGGCTATGAATCCATATTACTTTAGTTTTATGCCATAGGGATGGATGGAGATCATCTTGACTCAAGAGTCACATGTTCCCCATTAATGGGTCTCAACCCCATCCCCCTCGACATTTCCAGGACTACTCTCCTGGGTAGGCCTTTGGTAAAAGGATCAGCGAGATTTTCCTCTGATCGTACATACTCTAAGGCTATCACACCATTTTTCAGTAACTGTTTTACTGAGCCATGTCTGATGCGTATATGTCTCTTCTTTCCATTGTAGGCACTTTGATGAGCGACTGCAATGGCTGCTTGTGAATCACAATGGATACACACAGGTGTGGCCTTACCTTCCCAAAGAGGCACATCTGATAAGAGACTTCTCAACCACTCAGCTTCTTGTCCAGCCATTTCTAGTGCTATAAACTCAGACTCCATGGTGGAGCGTGCTATACAAGTTTGTTTAGAGGACTTCCACGATATAGCACCTCCTCCTAAGGACAAAACATAACCACTGGTGGAATTAACTTCGTCATTGTCAGAGATCCAGTTTGCATCACAGAATCCCTCAAGAACTGCAGGGAATGAGCTGTAATGCAGGCCTAGATCCATGGTACCTCGCAGGTACTTTAGAAGACGACGAAGGGCAACCCAGTGGTCATTACTCGGGCTATGAGTATAGCGACTAAGTCTACTGACGGCGTAGGCAATATCGGGTCGAGTGTAGTTCATTAAGAACATCACACTACCTATGATTTTGGCATATTCATTTTGGGATACAGCATCCCCAGAATTCTTAGACAAATGAATACTAGAATCATAAGGAGTATTTACAGGTGTCACCTCAAAGGAGTCGAATTTCTTCAACATCCTTTCTACATAATGAGACTGGTTCAGGGAAATACCATTATTGCTCCTAATGATTTTTACCCCAAGAATTACATCTGCTTCCCCCATGTCTTTCATATCAAACTTAGAAGACAAGAAGCGTTTGGTCTCATTTATGGTATGAAGGGAAGTACCGAAGATGAGCATGTCATCTACATATAGGCAGATGATGGTACATTCTGATCCTGTTACTTTGGAGTAAACACACGAGTCAGAAGTGTTGACCACAAACCCATTGGAGATAAGGGTACTATCGAGTTTTTCATACCATTTTTTGGGTGCCTGTTTTAAGCCATACAAAGACTTCTTTAACTTGCACACTTTATCCCATTGACCAGGAACCACACACCCTTCAGGCTGGGCCATGTAGATCTCTTCATCTAGGTCCCCATTCAGAAATGCAGTCTTAACATCCATCTGATGTATGACCAGTTTGTGAATGACCGCTAGAGCGATGAGGGTCCTAATGGTGGCGATTTTGGTCACAGGGGAATAAGTGTCGAAGTAATCAAGGCCTTTCTTTTGGGTGAAGCCCTTAATGACAAGCCTAGCTTTGAATTTTTCTATTGAGCCATCAGGTCTCAACTTTTTCTTAAAAATCCATTTGCTATTGATGGGTTTGATGCCTTTAGGTAAGTCAGTCAATTCCCACGTATGATTACTTCTAATAGACTCGAGTTCACTATTAATAGCTTCTTTCCAAAAACTAGCATCTACCGATCTCAAAGCATCGGTATAAGTTTTTGGGTCTTCATCCATGAGGAGACAGGTGACAACCTGTTCACTTATCAGGTCAATGTGAAAACCTTCGGTTAAGAAGGCTGTGATAAAATCAGGTCCGAAGCTGGACTCGGTCCTACGCCTCTTACTCCTCCTAAGTTCTTCCTCAGGAATACTACTAGGTGCATAGGAGGTAGAGGGGCCAGGGGCACTATCACGTAAAGGAACATTAACCTCATCAGATAAGTTACTAGAAGACACAGAAGCATCAACAGTATTCACAGTTTTCAAAGGGAAAATGTTTTCAAAGAATTCAGCATCTCTAGATTCAAAAACGGAGTTATCATCTAATGATAGGAATCTATAGGCTGCACTATTCTGAGCATACCCTATGAACACAGAGTCTATTGTTTTGGGTCCAACAGTGACTATTTTAAAATCGGGTAGTTTGACTTTAGCCAGACACCCCCACACTTTTAAAAATTTCAGGTTAGGTGGAAAGCCTTTCCACATCTCATAGGGGGTCTTATCTAGGGATTTATGGGGTAGCCTATTAAGGACATAACAGGCTGACAGAACAGCTTCCCCCCACATGTTGGTTGGTAAACCTGAACTTATTAACATAGCATTCATAGTCTCTTTAAGGGATCTATTTTTTCTCTCAGCTATGCCATTTTGTTGGGGTGTATAGGGGGCACTAAGTTCGTGGATTATTCCATTTGTTTCACAAAACTCTTTAAGTGAATTAGAACTATATTCGCCTCCTCTATCTGACCTAAATCTTTTGATTTTACAATCTAGTTGATTTTCGACTTCAGCTTTGTATTTAAAAAACGCGTTTTCGCCTCGTCTTTAGATTTAAGAAGATACACTTTAGTGAACCTAGAGTAGTCATCTACAAAGGTTATATAGTAAAGTTTGCCTCCTCTACTAGCGGAGTTTTTAAAATCAGCTAAGTCAGAATGCACTAATTCTAATAGTTTAGTCTTTCTCGTGGTCACAGGCTTAAAGGGTTTCTTCACAAGTTTGGACTCTACAAATATTTGACATTTGGAAAAGTCATCTATTTTATTTAAGGGTATTAGTCCAAGTTCTTTAATCCTTTTAATAGAAGAGATATAAGGTGACCTAGTCTAGCATGCCAAGTGTCAAGAGATTCAATGACATAAGCAAAATCAGAGGCATTCTCATTCATTGGTACAGTATTTAAAACAAATAAACCATCATTCATGTACCCTTTCCCCACAAACTCATCGTTTTTGGTAATAACCATTTTCCCCCCTTCAAATACAAGTTTGAGGCCTACTTTATTAAGAAGAGCTCCAGAAACTAGGTTCCTACGGAGACAAGGGACGAAGAGAACATCATTCAACTCTAAGATTATACCAGAAGTGAGTTTGAGAGAAACCTGTCCTTTACCGAAGACCATGGCGGTTGAGGAGTCACCCATGTAGACAAATTCTCCATTTGTTGCTTCTTCGAATTTCTTGAACATCGATTTTGTTGAGCAGAAATGACGAGAAGCTCCAGTGTCAAGAATCCACTCGGTTTTGTTCTCAATTAGGTTTACCTCAACCATCACTGCAGCAATAACCTCTTCGGTCTCGACCAGATTTGTGGCAGGTTTAGGACCTTGATCGGCTCTAAGTTTGCATTCGAAAGCCCTATGTCCTTCCTTCCCACAACAGTAGCAAGGTCCTTTGGGTTTCTGAATCTTACCAGAGTTTTTGAACCCACCACCTTTGGAGTTGCCGCGGTTCTTGTTCCCCCCAGATTTGGATTTGTTGTGGCCTTGTTGTTTACCCTTTCCTTTGAACCTGCCTTTGTTACCTTCACCAGAACTTTCAACAAGATTAGCTTTGGAGGATTGAGTAGGAAAAGAAATAAACCTGTCTTTGAGACGATTAGCCTCTTCGACTTGAATGTGGCTAATCAGCTCTTGTAGTGTCATTTCCTTCTTCTTGTGCTTCAGTTGATTACGGTATTCGCTCCAGGAAGGTGGAAATTTTTCTAACAAGATATTGGCTTGGAGAACTTCACACATTTTCATACCTTCAGCAATCACATCCACGCAAAGGTTCTCATAGAAATGGAGTTGTTCGGTCATGGGTTTTTGATCGGTGAGACGAAAGTTGTACCAAGCCCCAGTGACATATTTCTTCTTCCCCGAATCCTCAGCCCCATATTTTTTCTCAAGTGTCTCCCATATGATCTTTGCCGATTTTTCTTTGGCAAGAAGATAAAAGATGAGGTTTGACACGTTGTTCAACATCCATCCTCGAGCCATGGTGTTAGCTCGCTTAAACTTGGCTTCCAGAGCAAGAAACCTAGTCTGTTCTTCTTCAGTGGGAACCCCATTGTCCACTAAAAGTGGAGGATCTTCGTATAAAACGAAGTCCAGTTCGTACTGTTCAAGACAGATAAGGATCTTTTGTGCCCAACGCTTGTAGTTGGAACCATTGAGAGATTCCACCTGATTCACGTTGGGAAAGGCTTTTGCATTCAATGATGAAGCAACCGCCGAGATTGGAAAAGCCATCAAAAAAACGGTGAAAAAAAGAAAACTACGGAATATCTTTTTAAATTGTTGGTGATAAAGTATCGCCGTTTAGAAAAGTTTTGACGAAAACGAAACAAAATAAATCAAAACTTCAATTAACTGTAAACTCACTATTACACGGAAAATTGAATTACAACGAGAATGAATTACAAAGCTCTTACACGGAAAAAACTCGAAAGCACAAACTTACACGGTAAAGGGAAAAATCCCGGTGTTAAAAAGATATTCCGGCCGTAGTACAGGTATCTTCTAACGGAAAAGAAAAATCATTTAGAGAGAGTTATTTTTTTTGCTTTGTGCTTATCTTTCTTTGCTCTGTAATTCGTAGTAAACTCTGGTGGGGAATGAGCTCTATTTATAGGGGAGAGGGGAGTAGGAAACCTTTGACTCTTGTAACCGACCAATCAAATCCCGTGATTGCCTCCACTAATTTATTTGACAGTTTTCTGATTTTATTCCACGCGTTTTGGTTGACTTCTTTTATTCCCCACGTTTTGCATGCTGGTGTATCTTTGATTTACGTTTCACTATTGATTGATTGCCAACGTCCCTTTAATAGCTGATAGTAAAACCTGTTTCATTTTTCATTTTTCATTTTTTGATTCCCCAAACTCCCCACGAACCACGAACCACGAACCACGCCCTCGCCGCCGGTGCCGGGCCGGGCGGGTGGGTGGTGGTGGTGGTGCGCGCGTGTGGGCTTCTCCAATGCTTTTCCATATGCATGGGGTTGTGCTCTTTGGAAGCTAATGTCATCACATTTGCTAAAAAGAGCTTTAACTCCCTTTTCTCTACCGATGTGGGAAAGTTCCATTCCCACTTTGAATGGTCCAACAGCCTTTTTGCTTTGTTCAAATGTTCCAACAAAGATGACATACTTAAAATTAAAATTGTGACAACCATGATTCACGTATATTTTAACTAATTATTTTATTACAATAACCAAAAAAGCCTTTTTGCTTTGTTCAAATGTTCCAACAAAGATGACATACTTAAAATTAAAATTGTGACAACCATGATTCACGTATATTTTAACTAATTATTTTATTACACTAACCAAAAAAATCAGGTCTAAGTCCGTACCTTGAAACTTGAAGAATAGTATGATAGATGGTTATACATAGTGAACCGAGACTTGAACCTTGATTGCGCAAAAACTTATACCACCTCTGGTCAACCACTAAGCCAACAATGTAATTTGTTTGTTTTGAACACTTAATATTACTTAATGCGTTAGGAATCTAATTATTTAAAAAAAATATACCCATACATTTTTAAGAATATCGGGGTCGCGTGGGCTTGAGCCCCCGCGGACCCACATACTGGGCTTAGGGTTCAGAAATATTTTGGGCGCTCAAAGCAGTTAGGGCTGATAGTTATTTTTCAAACATAATATTACTGAAACCTAAAAGCGCATGAAGCGTGCGATTAATATAAAAGCCTAAAGAACAAAAAAGCGGATCAAAGAAGCATGATTCTGGGTTAATCGCGATCGTCTAGGGTGAAGCGTAACAGGCTCGATTCGGGCTGATTTACCAATTAATCGTGTGTTTTTTGCTATTTTAACAACACAGATGGCAGTAGATCGGTTATGTGGTGACGGCTCTATTGTCATTACCGGTTAGAGAAGACGAAGAATTTGTTGCCAGCAACTGAGTTTTTGAGTTCGATTTGTGATGAAGGAATCGATATTTTAGAAGAATATGAGGTGATTTCACCGTTGATTCAGATATTCCGTGTTATTGTCCCAATTAAATATCTAAATATTACGATGATTTTGCAGGGATGCTAGAACGAGGAATTGTAGATTATGAAAACTATTATCCGAAGAACAAGAAAGAGATTCAAAAATCAAACAAAATAAAACCCGAGTCATCAAAAGGTATGAGAGGGGTGATGTCTTGTTTAAAATTCAAATATAAAATCCAAGGGGAAGGGGAGATTATATATACATCCCCAAAAGTGTATTCTAAACATAGGGGAAAATAAGAAAGATTATACATCTTACCTTGATATGTTCTTGAGAAACTCCTTTCTTCTATTGTATATTTTTATGATAATATTATCCAGGTTTTAATATTTGTTCTTGACAATGTGTATACTCAGAGGAATCAGGCAATGGTGAACAAGGTGGTTCTCAGGAGAACTTCTCATTTCAAATTTTTCTTAATCCTTTGTTGTTTATGGAATTTGTTCTTGGATCAATATTGCTAATTCCTAGTGGACTTGAGGAGGTTTATTTTTAACTAGATCAAAGCATTTACATTTTCAATCTCTCTTCCTTTTAAAATCCTTAATAAGTTCCATATGATATTTCCAGATTAGGTTCCAAGAATTTAAAAACAAGCTACTTGAACCAGAACTTGTGGATCATATTGTTATCACAAACAGATCAGTAGCTAATGTGTATGTAAAGAGCTCTACACCAAGTATTGATCAAACGGGTCCCACTAATGGCACCATCAAATACAAGTACTGTTTCAATATCGGATGTATTGAGTCGTTTTAGGAGAAGATTGAGGAAGCTCAAGATGCATTAGGAACTCTTTTCTTTATGCGAATAAATGTACCTGGAGTTATACTATACAAAATGTGAACATGAAAGTTCATGATGCTCGAAAGTCAAAATCGGTCAAAGTATTGAATTTATATTATAATAACCGACCTGTTGCGGATTTATCGAAATTGAAGAATAATTGGGCATTATGGAAACGAGTGAAAAGTTGTCATCTTGCTTTTAATCAAACGGAGTTAACAGTTGATTTTTCGATTCCTATTATTGCGTGTAATTTAATGGTTGAGTTTGATTCTTTTTACGTGAATCTTCAAGCTTGATCACTTGAGACTTTACAATGTCTGAGATGTAGTAGACCTGTTACAAATAATCATGGGATTTGTAATAACTTTCATGTAAATGCGTATAAATGTAGACAATGTCATAATATTAACTACGAGAACCTCGATTTGTTTCTTCGTAATGAATGTGGGTACAGTAAAGACAGACGTTTCAAGTTTAATTTTACTGTGAAACCGAGTTTTGCTTTCGATAGTATGGAGAATGATGAAGATATGAAACGAGGTTTAGCTGCTATTGAATCGGAAAGTGAAAACATGCATAGAAGGTATCAATAGCTTTTTTGATTTAAAAAGCCTTTATTGAACATTGTTTTGAGTATTGGTGAAAATGAAATGGTTTCTCAACAAAAGGACTTTGTTCATGAAATGATGGTTTCTTTAGCACTTCAGTTTCTCAGCAAATTCCTCAGTTTGTTTGTCACTAGCACTTTGATGGGGGTATTAGTAAGTATTTTCAATTCACTTTTCTTGCTTTTTACACCTTTTCTAAAAATATCTAAAAATATCTAAGTGACAATTTTGTTGATGCATTTACAGGTCAGATTGATAAGTGTTTACATAATCAAAAAGTTATACTTTGGCAGGTGAACAATTTTCACCCACTTAATTGCATTAACATATGTAGTCAATGTAAAATTATAAATATTGAGAGATGATTTAATGAGCTGTAATAATTTCAGGCACTTATCTGACTGCGAAGTTGCTCTTATGATACTCATGACCTATCTTTCTTATGTTATATGGCTTCTACCAAACAACATAAACTTCAAAATATAGTTGGTAGGATTTTTCCCACCAAATAACAATATAAATTTTCAAGTATAATTCGGTGGGATTCGATTCACCAAACAACAATATGAACCTTAATATATAAACTCAAAAGTAATTTGGTGGCTAATAATAACAAAATAAACTAAAATATAATTTGGTTAGATTTATCCAAACAACATAAATCTTCAAATATAATTTGGTGGGATTTTTCCCACCAAATACTAACATAAAAGTTTGGTGGGAGAAAATTTGACGTGAATATTTTTGTGGGAAAAAAATTTGACCTGAAAATTTTGGTGGAAAAAACGTATTGGCCGGAAAAATTTGGCGGGAAAAAAATTTTGCCGGAAGAGTTGGTCGATTTTTTTTTTTTGGCGGGAATATTTAATCAAGGGTATTGTTGTCTAATTATGTGTTTTTATATTAGACACGACTTTTAAGGACAATATCACCTTCTTCTAGGATTGTATTGGTAATTGCCTTTTATTTAAACTTATATAAACTTATAAGAGAGGAAATTTTTCTTTCACGCCTCATCGTTCAACATTTCAAAAGTAGCCTCCAAATCTCTTTATAGTTTTACAGGTAATTTCAATTTTCATAAGACAATATATAATCTTACGAGCATTTGATATTATATTATTTTTGATTGATTTAGTAATTTTTATTGTTTTGATTTTCTGCTCAAGATTTTTGAGCTAACAAAATCCTTCAATTTAAAGTAAGATTACACCATTTTATAACAGTTAACATTGTTTTTCTTGACAAGTAAAAAGTTATTTAATAGTCTAATATTGTGTTGAAAACATTTATATTGTCTAATATTCACCGTTGTTCAGGAGATCTAGATTGATCTTACCTAAATCCAGAAATTTATAGTTTTAAAGTTTTTAATATTTTAGCATTAAATAAAATCTGGAGTAAGGTAAACTTAATTGATAGGGATTTATAGGTGAAATTAACCCAGAAATTTAATAGTATAAAAATTGTTAAACATCTAATTTGTGCAGTGAGCTCACAAAAATAGAAATTATTGTGAAGAGTTTACCTGAAGAATTAACTCTAGAGATTCTAGTGAAATTGCCCGTGAAACTGTTGGCGCGATGCAAATGCGTTTGCAAAGCTTGGAATCGTTTAATCAAAAGCCGAAATTTC
This sequence comes from Nemophila menziesii, assembly GCA_029959085.1. NCBI lineage: Eukaryota > Viridiplantae > Streptophyta > Magnoliopsida > Boraginales > Hydrophyllaceae > Nemophila > Nemophila menziesii. Next base: position 58,229,816 of record JARWIR010000005.1, on the reverse strand, counting down.
ATAAGCTTGCATCTCGAACATAAGAAAAACAATGATAATTGTATTCTGATCAGTCAATTTCTCCATAAAAGAAGGGGCGGCACAAAATGATAGTCTTTTCATTTCTATGATGCACTTGGTTTTATCTCCCTAGACATTGAGATACCTCACTTATTTAGTCGAAACCCGAAGTTTCATGGCCTTGTAATGGGTTGCTTTGTTTCTCGGATAAACAAGACATAGTATTAGGCAATCCATCAACAAGAGAATTTAAAGTGCTTCTTAATCCATATTTATTTGCATCTTCAAAAAAAGGGAACAAAGTTTTTGTAAGCGCATTTGGATTAGGCTTTGACTCGAGCAAAAACGAGTACAAGGTTGTTGCGTTTTATTATATCGGAAAAACTGAAAGTACAACCGGAATATACAATGTGTTTACCAATTCATGGAAGCAAATCAAGTATGACTTTCCAGGTATCTTTAGAGCATTATATCCTTAAATTGTGCATTGCATTGGTTAGCCAAATCGAAGGGCAAAGGCGATAATTACATCATTTATTTTGATTTGTGTAAAGAGGTATTTGGGGAGATTGAGCTTTCTAATGAAGTCTTGTGCATAACTATACTAAGCATAAATGTGTTGAACGATTCTCTTGCCATGTTTACAATTGGTAAAAAAATCATTTAACATATGAGGGATGAAGGAATATGGGGTGGCAAAATCTTGGACTAAAAAATTCAAAATTGGACCTATTCAAAGAATCGATATATATCATCCTCATTGTTGTGGGAAAATGAAGCGATTATTTTTTAATGTGTTGATATATGAAGTATTATATGAAGTTGTGACTTTTTTGTTTGACACACCATGGCCACGGTGTCATGTTTTGGTTGGATGTCTTTAGAGCTATGCTGACGTATCTGGTTTTTTGATTGCTGATGAGATGGACGGCTTGGATTGTGTCTCGCTGATGTCTCATATAAAAGGCGCCTTTCCGCCTTTTGTCCTTTCACTTCTTCTATTACTCATCCTCTCAAAACTCTCTTTCTCGAAAACCCTAGATTAAGCGAAACACTTAGTTTCCTTTATCGATAACTTGTTTGAGTGACTAGGTTACATTACAATTTAGCAAATCTGTAAGATTGAATCTGCTGGTTCAATCATCAAGTGTATTTCAGCATAGTTGATATACTAGTAAGATTTGTGGAAAAATTGTAATATTTGATAAACTTAAGGTGTACAAACTTGTAATTCGAGGCATATATTGAATCTGAGCTACTTTCATCTAGGCTCAACATGGATGTAGGTCTATTTTGATTAAACCATGATAATTTCTCGTGTTCTTTATTTTCTGTACTTAAAGTTTTTCTAAAAATTATTTCGATTAAATCTTTTCTTTTTTTGATCTGAAAGTAAACAATTTACAACACAATGTCCTGACGGGAAATTGTTCTTGTGTGATGTTGACACTCGTCAAATAAGTGATTTACGAATACATGGAGTTTATCAGGAAAGTTTAATTTCTGTTGGCTGAGAAGAAATTAATGGAATGTATACTAATTTTTTTTTGTCAAAATGCTTTATGTTTTGTGATTTTGAAATAATTTTTTGTTCTATTGTAACTTTTAAGATAGTAGAAAATTCTGTGGTACTTCTTTATTACTCCATATATACGGTAAAGAAAACTTGGCAAAATAAAATTGTAAGGCATTGACATTTCTTTCTTAAATCAAGATTATTTATGTTTTCAGTCCTATGAAAAAAAGAGTATCAATCTCTCTTTTATAATCATTGTCACATATAAGTTTTGTTAGTAGCGTGTTTCTTTTCCTGTAATGTAGCAAGTATTTTCGTTGTAAATATAAATTGAGAATTGTATATAAAACTAATGGCTTATAGGCAAAGTCAAAACATAATAGCTTTATAAAAAATTTCATGATCTAGGATTACTGATATTCATATTTCTTTTGCGACAACCATAAAAATATTTTTTTTGGTCAAAAATCGTATTATTTTTTATTGTCTTGTTTCTCGTAGATGGTAAAACAATAGTCGACATTGTCTTCCCTCTCTTGAAAGTTTGAAATCGTCTTCTCCAAGAATCATTTAGTTTAGACTCTTTGGAGTAGTTTCGTGTATTTGTGGCATCGTTTGGTGTGTTTAGCAGGGTGTTATAGATTTTGGTTTGTTTCTGGGATGCTTATCTTTAGTTTGGTTTTCTTTTGCTTTTCGAGATTAGTGGGATAATCCGTGTATTCCGTAATTATTTCATAATATATATTTCGGTTGGGAAAAAAAATATAGAAGTGCTGGATAAGATATTGGTTTTCTTGGATTTGGCTGTGATGGGATGGAATCCACCCTAACCACAAAAGCAATTAAAGGTGGCCAAAGAGATTCGGTCTCGTCCTTCTTGCACACCCCCCCCCCTAATAGACCGTCTCAACCCATCTTGTTAGGGTAGCATATCAATTTTGCGCATTATAGTGAGTTTATATTAATTTTTTTCTCTAATCAAAGCATCTGGCACAATACAGTATAGTGCGTTTATAACAATTTTTGTCGATCCGACCTAGTGTGATAGATTGATTCCGCTCCGATGATCAGATTAGAATCAAATCTGATTCGAGTAAGTTCAGACCAGATCAGCTTAGAAATCTGAAATATTTATAGTCTGGGTACTAATTTGCATTGGTCTCATCGTAAAAACGATCTTAAGTAAAAAAATATGAATCTGGTTCAATCGCTTTCCCCTCTCCCCTTCTTTGTAGCCGATACATTGCTACATTTCACATACATATCCACAAGTGCATTGCTAACAAACAAATGAGGCTTAAAACCAAGATGGACAGCTAAACAGTCAACTTGCTTTCCTAACTCTCATGTCGAAACGAGTAGAAGCTCGGATAGTACTTGAAAGAATAAATGGGTCGACAACTTGAACTACTTCTCTTTAAATTTGGATGAACAAATGAAACACGTCATATAAATGCCCACCTTGTACTAATCTCAATAACATGTTCATAGTTAGCGAACAACCTATACATAAACCACTTACACCTAGCAACCCATTTGTAGTTTTTGAACAACACAATGACATTTTTGTCCAAAAATTCATTAAAACTAGTGTCGACATTTTTGGTCAAAACATTTGTATTGAATAGATCGGTTGACTGGTCAAGTATGGGTTGGTGGATTGATTTGAAAAGGAGGTCCTGTATTTGCTAAGGCTGAAGATGGTTCTACCTTCCCATTTGATGTCCATGTATGTTTTTCTATGGGTTAATTGTCATATAGGTCCTTATATTATGCAAAAGTTTCACTATAGGTCCCTTATAGTATTTTTTAAGTTAGGTGCACTATAGGTCCCTATATTTAACTTTTTGAGTTTAGGTTTTTTCATATGTAAAAGTGTAGAAACAACACTTGATGGCAATAGATCAACAATGCATAACATTAAAGATTATTATCTGGAAACAATTTTACAACTATTAAAGTTAATTCTGGAAAGCTAGGGGTCAAGTGATGAAAATTTCTGAAAACTTGGGGGAGCATAAGGTATTAGTATAATTCTTTTTATGGGGTCAAAAATAGATTTCTAAAAACATTCATTCTCCTATAATTCCGAAGTGACTGTTCAGGAACCATGTATATAGTTATATAATGCAAAAAATCGTGTCAAATGTGGCCATGGAAGAATAAATGCAATGTTGATTCCGGGGCGGTGCCACATCTGCTACATTATAGACTAATTTTGATTCCAAGTTTTGAAATTACTTGGAATACCTGCGAAATGGATTTCCATTATTATTTTTGGGTTAGAGGATAATGAGCTTAGTGTACTTTGAAGAGGCTTACTTTTGTCTCAGATTAAGTCAAGGAGAGGAATTCGTCAAGGAGATCCCATGTCCCCTTACTTATTTGTCATTTGTATAGAGAGACTTTTATAGCTCATTCAGAGGCTTGTGGAGAATGGAACATGGAATCCTACCCGACTTAATCCAAGGGGGTCTCCTATATCTCACATTTTTTTTGTTGATGATTTGATTCTATTCGAAGAAGCTTCTATTGATAATTTTGGCTATTGCAGGACACCTTGGATGTTTTTTGTCAAGATGATTGCCAGCCAATCAATAAAGACAAGTCGATGATTTATTTTGGAAGAATGTGGATGAGGAAGAGGCTTCCAGAATTGTCTTGAGAAGCGGGTATCAAAGAAGCGAGGGGATTGGTGAATACCTTGGTAATCATATGTTGTCGGGGAGGAGGTCGAAAGGTTTCTTTGGAGAGCTTAATAATGACTTAAGGGGTAAATTGGCTAAGTGGAAGAGTACTACATTATTATTAGCAGGAAGAATAACATTAGCTCAGTCAGTCCTTAGTGCGGAACTAATGTATATTATGCAAGTGAAAAAGTTGTCGATCTATGTTTGCAATGAGATAGATAAGATCCTTAGATAATTCATTTGGGTTTCTTCAGGAGACCAGAAGCGCATTAATTGGATGGCGTGGAGTGAGATCTGTAAGCCAAAGAGGATGGGAGATCTTTGGTTTAGGTTAGCGAAAGACATGCATAAAGCTCTTTTGGATTAGTTGTCTTGGAAGTTAATTCATAATAAATCCAATTTCTGGCCTTCGGTGATGCAGTAAAAATATTTAATACTCCGCCTCTCAAATATAGTGTGAAACAAACCGACTCATGTATGTGTAGAGCCATCGTGGAAGGTATTGCCGTTTTGAGACGGGGATCCTGATGGTTAGTGCATAATGGGACGGAGGTGTCATTTTGGTTGGATTGGTGGATAGAAGATCCTCCCCTTATGGATCATTATATAGGGGAGATTGAGAGTGGTGATATCTTAAAAGAGTTAAATATTATGTGCGGCAAGATGGGTCATGCGATTAAGGAAAACTTCAGCATCTCTTTTTGCCGTCTAAGCTATTAGAATTCACTTGAATTAGGTTGGATAGTGGGGAGGAACATGTTGGTAATTTGTCATGGTTGCTTGAGATACATGAGAAATACACGGTAAAATCAGTCAGGTGGGATGCAGTGTATAGTGAGAATAATATAAAATGTAATTGGGATAAGATATGGCAATTGAAATGTCCCAAAAAAAACTAGAGTGTTCTTGTGGCGGGCGGTCAAAGAAAGAGTAGAACAAGGGGTAATCTAGTTCAGCGGGGTTTTGGAGATATCCGGGCTATATGCGCTATGTGGAGACTTTGAGGAAACATCAATTCACCTATTTAAAGAATGCACAGAGATTAGAGAAATTTGGGATCTTATTAAAGAGGAGGTGGTCAAAGGTGGAATATGGGACATGGAGTCTGAGAGTGTTAACAGTACTTGGTCTTGGGAAAACTCTTCTGTGAAGCTAAACTTCTCCAGCGAATCACAGCAGGTTCCTCTTAGGGTAATGCAACAGTCCCACAGTTTGCAGATGAGAGAGATCATCAGTTCGTAGGTCCAGCGAAGTCCAGTTCAGTCCCAGCGTAACTCCGGGCCGGTGCAACATTAGTTTCCCGAGGTTTTATTGCAGCAGGCCACTGGTTTTATAAACGGACAGCAGGTGCAGATCTGGTCCACGCGTCAGGGAATGTTCAGCAGCCCCATGTTAGAGGCGAGTCAGCAGGAGACTTTACAGATGCATCGCAAAGAATCACCTGCAACAGCAGTCAGTATTGGAGAGCTGTCGAACAATTTGTAGTGGTTTAGGATTTTATCGTCCAAGAAGTTATTCGTCGGGGTTACTTGGAGTATATATTTTGGTGCACTTATTGACACGATTTGGAAGGCACGGAACCAGGTGGTGTTTAAAGACGAAGAGTTTCCGAACATGATAGGGATTTTGAGTTAAGACAAGTATTTAGCAAAGACATATTAAAGCATGGGGTCTAGCACCAGGTATAGTGTCTTCACGTAAGTCCGTGGTGAATTTAGTAGGGTGGAATAAACCAATTAAAGGACTAAAGTAAAAAAAAAAAGACGGGAGTTGTAACACAAGATGTAGGGAAGGTCGAGTGGGGTGTTATCAGGGGTACCAATAACAACTCGGTTAGTGGTTTCAGTATGAAAGTTAACCAATTCCGTTGGTTGTTGAGCTAATTGTGTTGTGTGAAGGCTTAATAATGGTGGAAAATTTGGGAGCGAAAGAGGTTGAGATAAAAGTCGATTATTGGGAAGCTATTGAGGCAATACATACGGTGGATCATGGTAGAGGACCTGGGATGCTTTGGATCCAGCAGATTCAGAGAGTTCTGGCACGAAATCCAGGATTCACATTGTGAGGTATTTATAGGAAAACTGATTCATGTGCAGATTTATAAGCGTGCATAGGTTTGAGGCGTGGTGATGTATTTGTGTTTTTAGAGGATCCATGGGATGGCATTTGGAGTATCATCACACGTGATAGAATGAGTTGAAAGAGACCGAAGCTGATCTTCAAATCAAAGTTATTGGTTGATGTATTAGCGTAATTTATTTTGGCTTTTTCCAAACGATCCTCAGGATCTCTTCTGTAACCAAAAAAAAAAATCATGTTTTGGAAGATAATCAATTTTTGTTAAATTTGTACTCGAAAGATATATAATGGGATACTTGAACTTGTATGGATATAATGCTTAATTTTTAGATTCTTAATGAAGTCCATTGTCGATTTTGAAACTTGAATTTATATACTTTGATTGAAATAGTCATTTTATTTTGTAATATTTTATATTAGCCAAATAGACAAAAATAAGTATTGCAGACTAGTCATATTTCATAAGTGAGAAAACTGTTTCACTTATTATTAATGAAGTAATTAAGGTTTCTGATCACTACTCCCGCATTAGCATCTCACGACTAATGTTCTAGCGACTACGCGCTGTAGTCGCTAAAGACCACAGCCTCTTGCGACTACTTCTATTTAACGACTACAGGTAATGTTTATCGACTACAATGTAGTCGTTAGTAAGTTTAGCGTTTAACGACTACATGAAGTAGTCGTTAATACTTACGACGTAGTCGCGAGTGATTTTTGTAATTTTTAATTAATTTTCCACCGCCATTAAGTAGTCGCTAGATATTATAGTTTTTAACGACTACTTTGTGTAGTCGTTAGTAGTTATTTCTAACGACTACCATTTAGTCTTTAGCGACTACACGTGTAGTCGCGAGTAGTGGTAGCGTGTTTTCCAACAGTAACTTGCGAATTGCTCTACTCAATACACCATTATTATATAATTTCTCTTTCTTTCTCTCAAAACTCTCCCAATTTTTTTTCACAATTCATCATCAAAAATTATTTCAACACTTGGAAAAGCTTGCCCGGGTCAATCATTACGTGGGACCGCCTCAATTATCCATTTTTCCTTCCAAATTTGCCCCAAAGTAGGTATTTTTTGTTCCATAAAACTCTTCCAAATTTCTTTTACTTTCATTCAATTGTGTTGTAAATGTTAAATAGTATCACTTATTAGGTATTTCAACACGTGGACAAGCTTTCCCGGGTCAAACATCAACGTGGGACCGCCTCAATTATCAATTTTTCTTCCAAATTTGCCCAAAAGTATGTGTCTTTTTCATTTTCCCCTTATTTGATTACCATTGTATAGTTAATGCTAAATATATAATACCACTATGTATATATCTCTAATCATTTAATAATTTTATGTGAATTATAAATATTATATTAAGTATATATTAAGTATATAAATAAATATATATAAATATATATAAATATATATAAATATATATATATTTATATTTGTATGATGCTATATTTTGTATGCTTTTAATTTTTTATTTAGGTATTTATTTTGTGATGTTATATATATTGTATGCTTTTAATTTTACATTTATGCATTTACTTGGTGATGTAATATTTTGTGTGCTTTTAATTTTATATTTATTTATATAATCGGTGATATAATATATTTTTTCATTTTATGCTTATTTAATTAATGGGTGATGTAATAATTTTTTTTTTCATTTTATTCATTTATGTAATCGGTGATGTAATAATTTTTTCTCGTTTTATTTTTATGTATTTATTTGGTGATGTAATAATTATTTTTTTCTTTTTATTTATGTTGTATTCTTTCATATTGTAATAGTTGAATATGGCTTCGGGTATTGATAAGAGTTGGATTGGTACCGCTCATAAAGTTACGCGTGAATTTATTAAGGGGATAGAAGCATTCCTTGCTTTTGCTGAAAAGAATAAACCTCCTAGTGAAGAAACAATTTTTTGTCCGTGTAATGATTGTTCGAATTATCGTCGGTATACGGTGGTCAAAGTTAGGTCACATCTTTTAGTGTCTGGGTTTATGGATACGTATGATATTTGGACAAAGCATGGTGAGACCGAGGATATTCCCGAGACTCGGTATGAAGAACATGAAATGTTGGATGTATACGATGATTTGAGACCTAATTACGAGATTGGTGGTCATTCCGGTGACACCGAGATGACAGACTCGAACAGTACAGCCCGTTGCAAATTCGAAACGATGTTTTCCGATTTAGAGACCGAGTTATACCCTGGTTGTGATGTCATGAGTTCGTTAAATTTCATTGCGAAACTAATGCACGTGAAGGTGAGGAACAAGTGGTCTAACACGTCTTTCACCGAGTTGCTTGATCTTTTGTGCGGTGTGTTGCCCAAACCTCATACGTTGCCCGATTCATACGAGGCCTGCAACAAAAAGTTAAAAAATTTAGGTATGGGTTACGATACCATCGATGTTTGCGTGAACGATTGTGCTTTGCTTTACAAGGAGAATGCCTCCCTCGAAAAGTGTCCAGTATGTAATGAATCCAGATGGGACCCGAAGAAGGGTATGAAAGTAGCGCATAAGAAACTCAGATATTTCCCGATTTCCCCTAGGCTGCAGCGACTTTATGCTTCGAGACACACTGCCGAAAATATGATCTGGCACCAAACAGGGAAGAATACAGATCCAGATTTGTTGCGTCATCCGGTTGACGGAGATAGTTGGAAGAGATTTGTTCAGTTACATCCCGAGTTTGCCAGTGAACCTCGGAACGTCTTCTTGGGTTTGGGTATCGATGGCTTTTTCCCATTCTCTATGTAGAACAACTCGTACAGCATGTGGCCGGTTATATTGACCGTGTACAACTTACCACCGTGGGAGTGTATGAAGGAGACGACATTCCAGCTTTGTTTGTTGATTCCGGGACCCCGTTCACCCGGCAAGGACATGGACGTCTTTCTTCGTCCTGTTATAGATGAGTTGGACGAGTTGTGGGGTAAGGGTATGGTGTCGCCTAGGGTGTGATAAAAATAAGATTAATTTAAGTATGGAAAACTACGCACTCTCACCCTAGACAGGCACAGTACTGCAAGTATTACAGGACGTATGCAAGTTTTAATGATAAGTAAAGTTCGTTCTCAGGGACTTAAGTGTGTTAATTGCGTAGGAACAGATAACGAGTAAAAGTAAATAACTAGAAGACAGTAAACTAAAGCAAATAGGAATTCGAGAATATGAATTAAAACTAATTAAAACTAGGAAAATAAAGACAATAAAGTAAAAGATTAAGAATATGAGATGAGAAGTATAGCTCAGGTTTTGCTAGTATGCACTAATCCTTCTAATTCTATCTATAAATCTAGTTAATAAGGGAGAATATTAGCTCTTGGTAATACTTAGTCAGGATTCTAAATTCCACTACCTTAGACCTTGAGAGCGACTAAGGGGGCTACGGTACAACCAAGAAGTGATTTCAAATAGGGTTATCAAACGCCACTAAGGCCCTAAGCAAATACTGCAATCTTGGTGATATGGTGGTTAAAACAAACCTTAATGACTATCTAGTTAGAAGTATGTTTTGTCAGAACTGCTATCGACACTAGACATTATGTGGTGGTTCAATAGTTAAACACCCTGTCAAGGAGACCATCTAACTACTCTTAAAACAATCCTAAAGTGATCAATTCTAGGAAAGACATTAAATCAAAACACATAAGCAAATATAAAGTAAGGAGCTAATATCAGATTAAAACATATAATTCCCAAAGAAACTTAGATAGAAGAATTAGAATTCATAGATTATACATAGGCAAAACCCAAGCTATGGGAGGTTTAGTTCATACCTAAAGGAAATAAACTAAAAGAAATTACAAAAGACATCATCTTGCTCTCTACAATAAACTGGAAGAAGAGGCAAGAATGATTTACAAGTGATATAAGGGTGTATTTATAGGTGTTTAGAAGACCTAATTCGTTTTCTTGAAGAATAGTTAAGGTAATGGACTTCTAACCCAACTCAAATTCGTATGGAAATAAAGATAAACACTGCTACACTATTTTGAGCATATCTTCTTCGTTATTGGTCCGATTTTGCTCCACAAGATACCAAAAGAATCGCAACAGAATTATCTAGGCCCTTTAGAAGGAAATCTCCAAATTCGGCCTATTTCTTAGGTAAAAACACCAATCTTTAGACGAGTGTGCAGAATCCCAGATTTAGGCAGCTTTTCCTTTTCCATCTTTTTAGCTTTTATTTCCTTTTCTCCAATTACCATGCAAATCTCTTTCCATAAGTTGTTGTCTTTGACTTGGACTCTAATTAATCTCCATAATTATCTCTAAAGCTACACACTAAATAAACAATTAAACCCAATATGCTCTAAAAACATTAATTCTACAAATCAAGACACAAAATAGGAAAGTGCACTAAAACTCAAGAAAATCGACATTATTGACTTCTAAAACACTAAAAATGATGTCTCATCCTAACATAAATCTATCACAAATGAGGAGACATCAAGACCCCCAACTCAAAGTTGTATCGTCCCGATACAATAAAAATAAAAACATAGGGAAGTCTAGAAATACACACTTATAAAATTCTCAATACAAGGAAAAAGCATAGCAGAATATATAGAATAAACCTAAAGCACATAACTCAGAAAATTTCATGCAATAATATTCATAAACTACATACCTGTACACTTCTCATATCTACAGTCAACACGACTTGAATTCAAGATCAGATTAGTTTCGCAATGTAAGAAGGATTGGGACTTTACTCAGTTCCCCAAGAGAGCTATAGATTGTTCATCAAACCTCACTAGTATCCAAGGATCCACTTAACTAATCTCTAATGGCTCAATCACTTCTCAATTACATAACAAAGAATCACAAGGTCTTTAAGGTTGTAATGTAGGCTTAGGGACGGTATGATCATATATTTGGATAATTTGGAGTGAGCTTTTGGCTCTCTCCTCACTAGCCATCAACGAATCGCCCTAGAGCTTGAGTTACTCTCATAAAACGTTTCTCACTCAACCCAATGAATTCCTTGATGCATAATTTAGCATCCCCAATAACCCAATTAAAGCTTTAGATGTTCACTTAAAAATCCACTTTGCCGGTCCGAATATATATATTTTCTTTTCTTTTCAAATCAATCATTTTATAGCTATGACTCTCTTTTAATGATGAGATATCACGCTACTTTTCTCGTATATATATTTTTTCTTTTAATGCCCTTGTTGGCAATATTAGCTCGAAGCTTCTTTTTCATTCACTATTACCCCGGCAAAGGGTTACAATAAAAATCTGTGAAACATCATCAATACAAAGCACAATTTATAAGCTCAAAAATCCCAACAAAATATCAATTCCCATAATGGTGGACCCACCACCCCAAACTCAAGCTCTAAAACAACTGTCTAAGCATCGCGATTCGAGTGCGGGTCATATGGAAAAGTCCTAAAATCTAAAGGATATGGCTTATAATGTGGTTCAATAAAAAGGCTTTAGAAAGGCTAGAAGGGGCTAAGAAGGATATAGCATATAATAAAAAATCACAAGGTGGGACGGTATAAAAAGGCTTCAAGGGCTTAAAAATATGAAAGAACCGCCTTGATCACTTTCTACACTATGTAATTTAGAAAATTTCTTACCTTTAGCACTTTCATCAAATGGTTTTTCAACTAGCTTGGATCTCACGGCCTACACACTTCTCAAGGTTCCCTGAGATCGAACATACTTTCTATCGCATTGCTCACTAATCTTTTCTTTACTATCAACGTGTGTTTTCCTGCAAATACTCAAAGCATACAAATACATAGCTCATAAACATATCACTTACTATCATCAATCTTCTGAGCTTATGCTTTCAAGCTATTAAACACACTCTACATCTAAATCCCATGTATCAAAAATTTTAATTTCACCCAAAGAAACAGAAAAATGGAGATGAGAGACAACGAATCCCCACACCCCCAACTCAAAAATGAGCCGTGTCCCCACGACTCGTAAAAGACTCGAAAAACAGAAATTAAAATTAGCAGATAAACATATTTACAGAAATGGTAAGGAAGAAAGAGAACATACTCTCGAGGCTATTGCCTCGCATCATTGATATCCAAGGTTGGAATTGCTGGACCTTTCGTTAATTGCTCAAGGAGTTTCATGATGTGCACTTGATTCGCGTTGATTTGTGCCACATCATTGACTAAGGAAGTTTGGCTGCTTCAAATTTCGTTAAACGCTCCTCTATCTTCTCTTGCCAATTTTGCTCCTTTTCTTCCTTCGAGGCTTGAGTAGAACCCGCTCTTCGAAGACTTTCTTTGATCCATGCATTATCAATATAACTCGTCTTAAACACGAGTTTCTCTTCTTCACCCAATACTACATTCGCTTTTCGCACAAGACACGTGATCATAGTTGGAAATTTAACATTATAAACTGATTTAGGAGAGACCGAAAATCGTATCACCTCCTCATATATCAACTATGCCACATCAACTTCTTCTCCTCTCAAAATACAGTCCAATAGTAACGCGTTTTTCATAGTCACATCCAAAGTTCGTGTGTTTCCAAAGACATTAGGAATAAGGAAATTGTGCCAAATTCTAGCATCTGCTTGAAGATATTTGTAAGGCCAAGGTGCCTTCAATTCTCCTTTATGTGATTGCACTTTCTCCTTGTCTAAAACATGCTCAAAAAGTAATTCCTCATCAAAGATTTTTCGTTTAGCAACTACTTCTTCAAATTTGCAAAAACCTTTCAATTTCTTAAACTTGAAGTGGTTCCTAATCTCCTCAACTGTGAAAGGAACTAGCTTTCCTCTAATCGGAACACAATTACTATCTTGGCTAAAGAGGCCTAAATAGAATTCCAAAACTAATTCATGACATAATTCAGAACGTCTTACCATGAACGTAGACCAACCCAATTTCTCACCAAGCTCAAAGAATCTCTTGTATTCTTCATCTCTAATTTCTTCCTTGAATACTTTCTCATAAGCAAAAGGCAGTTCTTTTAATTGTTTCTCTGCAGAAATCTTCAGAGCTCTTGAAGTATCCACTTTCTCTATAGGTATAAGATCTTGTTGAGGTTGAGTTTTCTCCTTTGCATAATAATAAAGCTTTTTACCATTACGATCATACGAAGGTTTCCCTCTCTTCTCTACTTTCTCTTTACCCTTTGATTTAGAACTAGCACCTTTGTTAATTGATTTCTTCTTGTTTAAATCCAATCCCTTGTTACTCTTCACCTCCCTCTTGTTAGATAAGATTGTTGTTCTATTAGTCATCTTCAATTAACCCCCAACTCAAAGCTTTAGCAACTCTTGAATTAATGGATGAACAAGCTTGATTTGGCCTAGGATGGGTGAATTGGTGATGAATCTCTATGTGGGTGAGGATGAATTGTAATGGGTAGGCTTGGATTTTAGATATTGTGTGATGAATTTTTGAAATTTGGCTCTTTGATTCTTCAATTTGAATGAATTTGGTGATGATTGATAGCTTGAATCTCTCTTGTAATGATGTGGAGAGAAGGTTTGATGTGTTTTTCTTGATGATTGGGTAGTGTTTTGGTGATTGGTGAAGGTTTTGATGAGCTTCAATGGAGTTAGGAGAGTTGTGGAGAAGAAAGAGAGTGTTAAGGTTTAATAAATTCGGAATAATAAGCTTAATACCTCCTTTTTTTTTCTTTGGGTTTATTTGTATTAAAACATTTTATTGACTTAATTTTTTTATATTTGACTCTAAACAATCAACTTTGACTCTAAACAATCAACTTTGACTATAAACACTCAACTTTAACTATAAACACTCAACTTTGACTATAAACAATCAACTTTGACTATAAACACTCAACTTTGACTCTAAACAATCAACTTTGACTATAAACAATCAACTTTGACTATAAACACTCAACTTTGACTATAAACACTCAACTTTGACTATAAACACTCAACTTTGACTATAAACACTCAACTTTGACTATAAACAATCAACTTTGACTATAAACACTCAACTTTGACTCTAAACAATCAACTTTGACTATAAACAATCAACTTTGACTATAAACACTCAACTTTGACTATAAACAATCAACTTTGACTATAAACACTCAACTTTGACTATAAACAATCAACTTTGACTATAAACACTCAACTTTGACTATAAACAATCAACTTTGACTATAAACAATCAACTTTGACTATAAACACTCAACTTTGACTATAAACACTCAACTTTGACTGTAAACAATCAGCTTTGACTATAAACACTCAACTTTGACTATAAACACTCAACTTTGACTCTAAACAATCAACTTTGACTATAAACACTCAACTTTGACTCTAAACAATCAACTTTGACTATAAACAATCAACTTTGACTCTAAACACTGAACTTTGACTATAAACAATCAACTTTGACTATAAACACTCAACTTTGACTATAATCACTCAACTTTGACTATAAACAATCAACTTTGACTCTAAACACTCAACTTTGACTCTAAACACTCAACTTTGACTCTAAACAATCAACTTTGACTATAAACACTCAACTTTGACTATAAACACTCAACTTTGACTCTAAACAATCAACTTTGACTATAAACACTCAACTTTGACTATAAACACTCAACTTTGACTATAAACAATCAACTTTGACTATAAACATTCAACTTTGACTATAAACACTCAACTTTGACTCTAAACAATCAACTTTGACTATAAACACTCAACTTTGACTCTAAACACTCAACTTTGACTATAAACAATCAACTTTTACTCTAAACACTCAACTTTGACTATAAACAATCAACTTTGACTATAAACACTCAACTTTGACTCTAAACAATCAACTTTGACTATAAACACTCAACTTTGATTATAAACACTCAACTTTGACTCTAAACAATCAACTTTGACTATAAACACTCAACTTTGACTATAAACACTCAACTTTGACTATAAACAATCAACTTTGACTATAAACACTCAACTTTGACTATAAACACTCAACTTTGACTCTAAACAATCAACTTTGACTATAAACACTCAACTTTGACTCTAAACACTCAACTTTGACTATAAACAATCAACTTTGACTCTAAACACTCAACTTTGACTATAAACAATCAATTTTGACTATAAACACTCAACTTTGACTATAAACACTCAACTTTGACTATAAACACTCAACTTTGACTATAAGCACTCAACTTTGACTATAAACAATCAACTTTGAATTTAATTTAAATGATTATTTGGGAGTGAATTAAAATATTGGGTACTTGAAGGGGGATTTATGTCTAATTTCTAATTTAAAAAAAAAAAATTAGCGACTACAATAAACCTCTAGCGACTAGTTTATGTTCATGAACTTGTCGCTAATAAACATAAGCCACTAGCGACTACTTTGTAGTCGCGAATTGGCGAATTAATTTCCATTACTCTATGGCGGTCCATTTTCCCGCCCACGAAAGGACACGCGTTTTACTTTTACGTCTAGCGACTACATTGTAGTCGCTAAAGACTAGTTGACATGGTCAAAGTCAAGACACGTGTAAGTAACCTCTTATCTAGCGACTACTTTCTTGTCTCTAGCGACTACATAAAGTAGTCGCTAGAAAAAAAACCCTATATCTAAACCGAGAGCTCATTTCTTCACTCTCATTCCTTCTACAAAATTTCTAAAAAACGAGAGCTACTTCCATTCCATTTTCAGCCACTCCAAGGGGCGATTCTAGCATCAAATCTTCAACAAAGGTAAAGAAATCCAACCCTTAATCTCATTCTATTCTCTTTTCAATCTTAGATTAAGCTTTTTTCCTCCATTTTTACATTTCTAATTAACTTTTTTTTGTTTGTGTTTCATTCCGAATCAATATGGCATGGATTCAACACCAAATAAGCTCCAATTTCATCCAAAAAGGTTAGTATTTCAACCAATTTTGATTTTTAATTTTCATGTCAAGTTTTTTTGATTTTTTTCTTTGATGATTACATGTTATTTTTAATTCTGAATATAGTAGGGTGTAATTAGATTGTTGTATGAATTTTTTAAACGAAAAATTGATGTTAAATGCCTTAGAAAAATAGTTTGTGAAATCTAATTAATTTTTTTTCCATTTTTTGGTGTTTGATTGTTAATTCCGAGAATGATTAGTGTAAATAGGGTTTGGTTTTTGTTAATGATTTTTTGGGAATTTTGTTAATTTTTGTTATGATTTTTAGTAAATTTTAGATTATAAAAGTGCAAAAATTGTGTTAAAAAATGTGTTAGAATGAATTTGGGTTAAAAATTGTGTTAAAAATAACTTAGGGACCTTTATGCAATTTTTAAAATATTATTTTAGGGATTTTTATGCAATTTAAAACTAAATAGGGACTTTCATGAAATTTTATAAAAATAAATATGGACTTTTATGCAATTTTTAAAAATATATAGGAATTTTCATGCAATTTTACAAAAAATTAAATATGGACTATTATGTAATTTAAAAAAGTATTTGGAAATTTTATGCAATTTAAAATAATATTTAGGTACTTCAATAAAATTTAAGAAAAATATGTGTAGTTTACTATATAATAATAGAAACATGTAAATTAATTTATTATATGACTAATATAAATATTTTTTGTATAATACAGATTGTACGTGTGCTATATATATTGGATGCTTAAGGATGATTTATTTACGTTTTTAATTTATTTGATTTATGATTGTAATAATTTATTTAATTTTATTTTCATGTTTTTATTTAAGTTGATGTAATAATTTAGTATTTTGTATGTTATTTTTTATTCTGTATTTTAATTTACCTATAAAATGCTAGATGGCCGATGTCATGTCTCGACAGCACGGAAGGGCTGGTGGGGGGAGGGAACCAAACGAGAATCCGAACAGAAACCTAGCCGACTGTGCAAACCAGCCCGGTAAATAAAAAAATTCAACTCAATACTTGCTTAAAAAATAAAGTCACTACTAATTAATTTAATGTTAAAACAGATCCCCCTGTACGGAAAACAAGGGGTGGAGGTGCCTTAAAACCTGCGATGAGGGCACTAAAAGCTGTTGGGTGGCCTTTGCCAGTCAACTTTTGTGTATTAGACGACACGTGGAGTCCATCAGGCAAGTACGGGCACCACATTGCTCAAGTGATTGAGATTGCAGTACGAGAGAGGATTCTTCCCTATCACCCGGCTTGGAAAAAAGTGCCGGACGCGGACAAAAACGCCGTGATTAAGAGATTAGCGGTATAAATTTAATTTTTAATATTTTTAAAGCTTAATTTATTATTCTAATATAAATTTAAATAATTTATTTTTTTACAGAAATATTTTGACATAAAGACTTGGAGAAAGAGGAAAGACTGGAATTCAATTTACGGAAACTTGGATGATACGATGAGGATGAGATTCAAGGATTACAAATATTACGTGAAGAAGCATTATTGGAGAAAGGGTTTGAAGCCGGATTGGATATCGGATGAGGTGTGGGCAAAGTGTTGTGAGTATTGGAGCTCGAGAAAAGCTAAGGTGAAATTTTGATTATTTATAATTTTAGTATATATTTAAAAGTATAATTGTTTTTATTAATAATTGAATTTTAAATTTTTTCAGAATCAAGCAAAGGAAAATAAAAAGAATCAAGAAAAGCAGAAAAACAAGAGTGGAGCGGGGTCGAGGAGGTATTCCCGAAGTCGGGATATGCTATACGAGGTGGTTTTTTATTTAAGTAATTTTTTTAATTATTACTTTATTATTTATTTTGAATATTTTTTATTTTTCTGAAACAGGGTGAAGAATTAATCCCGGGAGGGAATCTGGTGATAAGGGACGAGGCTACCCAACA
The DNA here is from genome assembly GCA_029959085.1 of Nemophila menziesii. Taxonomy (NCBI): domain Eukaryota; kingdom Viridiplantae; phylum Streptophyta; class Magnoliopsida; order Boraginales; family Hydrophyllaceae; genus Nemophila; species Nemophila menziesii. The sequence goes on along the minus strand of JARWIR010000005.1, from coordinate 58,211,714 downwards.
AGACATCCCAATTCCGCGTGTGGGTGGTTTTTACGAGGTGGTGGGGAAAAGCAAGAAGACCAGAGAGTGGAGGTCGGTGGGCTACGAAAAAGCCGATGTAGGTTTTTTTTATAAGTTTATTTTAATTATTTTTTTCATCTAAAGTCAAATTTAATTGATATATTGTTTTTTATGTAACAGAAATTGCTCAAGGACGCGATGAAGGAAAAGGTAACTCAAAGTCAATCAGAGTCAACCGATTGGGAAGGAATGAGTCAAAAGGAGCAATACGATTATGTGAGGAGCACCGCGAAGGCGGTTGGGTCACCGAAGAGGAGCTTTATTCTGGACATTGGCCGTCCGAGGAAATCGAAGAACAAGGCTAATACTACTCCAGCCCGGAACGAGCAGCACGAGGAGATGATGGCGGCGATTAACGAGCTCCGAGTGTCCAGCGGTCTTCCCCCATTCCCCCGCCCTGAAGGATCTACTAGCACCGCGCCTCCACCTTTTTCGATGGCTGTTGTGAATGATGCCATCGCGTACGTTAATCAGTTGAGGGCGGATAAAGGCGAGACCCCCTTCCAACCTATGAATGCGGGCCCCACTCCTCCTAGCGGTGATGAAGATGAAGAAGATGATGATAGTAGCAGTAGCAGTTCTGGTGAAGATGTTGAAGATGTTGAGATGGATGAAGATGACTACACGCCCGGAAATGATGAAAACGTTTATACAAAGCTCGGATTTTAGATTTTGTGGTTGTTTGGTGTTTATTTTATTACATTTTAAGACTTTTGGTTTAATTTTATTTGGTTTGTATTAAGACTTCTAATTTTATTTTGGTGTAATTTGGTATGACTTTGACCTGGTTTGACCGGGTTTGACTTTGGTTTAATTATATATTTTAATTAATTATTTTGAATTTTTAATTGTTTTTTTATTTATTAATTTTTTATTTAAAAAATAAATAAAAAAACATGATTTTCGAATTATTTTTAATTACAGAATTGTAATTAAAAATAATTCGAAAATTGTGTTTTTTTATTTTTTTTAAATAAAAAATTAACATTAGCGACTACAAAGTAGTCGTTATTGACTACATCAAGTAGTCGCAATACCTTGTAGTAATAACGACTACTTTGTAGTCGTTAAAAAACTTCACTATTCACGACTACGTTGTAGTCGATGATAGACGTAGCTTTTCTCTACTACAGAGTAGTCGCTAGAGGTAGCGTTATCTAGCGACTACTTTGTAGTCGTTAGTAATGCCACTGACTCTAACGACTATTTATTCGCGTGTAGTCGTAAGGTTTACCTTCTAACGACAACTTTTTCGCGACTAATTTTTAACGACTACATGTAGTCGTTAGATCCTTGATCCTACTTCTAGCGACTACTTTTTTTATCTTTAGCGACTACTCATGTAGTCGCGAGACCTTTGACGCGGCGTAGTGGATGTATAATAGAGGTTTCATATGTAATAGTGTATGAGATTCAGTGGCTTGCATCAAATAATGGAAAATCAATTGGAAGCGATGACGTTTCGAATATAATCGGAGACCACACTTTAGTATGTATTGTAATTATGGAATTTCATCAATAATTATGTATCGATGACTAAAAAAATAATGTAATATGATTCTGTTTTTTGAATGAAATATTTTGTTTGCAGTAGAATTTTTTTAGCAAAATTGCAGTTTTTTTTTGGGTCAACCGAACTCACAAAAGACTATAAGCAGATTAACCAATTCCCAGTCTCGAAAAACTGTGGGGCTGACCCCCACTTCTAGCATGAGACGACGCCACTTGCCTAGTATTACGCGCAGTTTTATCAGCCAGTCCATTCAGACACCGAGGGATATGTGTGAATGACAAATCACGATGCCCCTCAGCAATCTTACGGATCCGACTGATGAAAGGCCTGACCTTCCACCACGCTACTGGCAACGACTTGATACCTTGAATTAACTCAAGGTTATCTGAGCAGATCACGGTCTTGCAGTTATGGTGATTCATACTAAGTAGGGTGGCCTCTAACACTGCTGATGCCTCCCCTTTAACAACCGAGTCTGTCCAGACAGGCTTGGTGAAGGTGACCCGTCTCCCCGACTGCATATGTCTTTGAACTATTCCAATCCCTCCAATCTTCGATGGTGATACAAAAGAGGTGTGGTGTGGCCTAGGGTGTGATAAAATAATTATATAAATAAGTGCAAATAAACACCCTAAACTAACACGGTACTGCAAGTATTACAGGACGTATGCAAGTTTTAATGATAAGAAGATTCGTTCTTCAGAGACTGACGAAAGTTAGAGAGAACTTATGCAAATTATCAAGTGCAGATATAAAAGATAGAAAGATAATACGCCAAGAAAGAAAAGGAAAATAGATTTTTATTTGGTTTTATAAAGAAAACTAACTACTAAATAAAAGACAATAAAATAAATAAAAGAAAAGAAAAGAAGATAGTATGAAAGATATAGCTTAGGTTTTACTAGTATGCACTAATCCTTCTAATTCTATCTATTAGATCTAGTTTATAAGGGAGAATATTAGCTCTTGGTAAACTTAGTCAGGATTCTAAATTCCCACACCTTAGACCTTGAGAGCGACTAACGGGGGCTACGGCACAACCAAGAAGTGATGAAGAATAGGGTTATCAAATGCCACTAAGGCCCTAAACAAATACTGCAATCCTGGTGATATGGTGGTTAAAACAAACCCTAATGACTATCTAGTTAGAATCATGTTTTGTCAGAACTAATATCGACACTAAACGTTATGTGGTGATTCAATAGTTAAACACTCAGTTACGGTGACCATCTAACTACTATTAAGGTAATCCTATACTCGTGCACTAGCAAGGAAAACAATCATTAAATCAAAACACATAATCAAATATAAAGGTAAGTAGCTAATATCAGATTAAAACATATAATTCCCAAAGAAACTTAGATAGAAGAATTAGAATTCATAGTTTATACATTATGCAAAAGCTAAGCTAATAGAATTAATTCATACAAAGAAAAGAAGAGAAAAGAATTACAAAATAAGAGGTTGAAGGAGACATGATTGATGCACAACTCCTTCCAGACTTCTTCTCTTGTGTTGCAGCTTCCTCTTGGCCTTAAGATCTGGCCAAGGATGATTTATGAGTGTTAAGAGGCTGTATTTATAGGGTATAGGAAGACCTAATTCGTTTCTTGAAGGATAGGTTAAGTAATAGACTCCAAGCCCAACTCAAATTCGTAAGGAAATAAAGATAAACACTGCTGGACCGTTTTGAGCATATCTTCTTCGTTAATTGTCGGTTTGAGCTCCATAAGATACCAAAAGAATCGCAACAGAATTATCTCTTTCCCTATTAAAGGAAATTACCAAAATCGGCCTATTTCTTAGGTAAAAACGCACATCTTTAGATGTGTACTGCAGAATTCAGATTTAGGCAGCTTTTCCTTTTCCTAATTGAACTCAGTTTCCTTCTATCTCCAATTTCCATGCATATCTCTTTCCATATCTTGTAGTCTTTGACTTGGACTCTAATTAATCTCCATAATTATCTTTAAATCTTCACACTAAATTAAACAATTAAACCCAATATGCTCTAAAAATATTATGTTACTAAATCAAGACTCAAAATAGGAAAGTGCACTAAATGAAGCTAAGATCGACCTATAAACTAATAAATACGCCTAAAATGATGTCTCTGAAGTATATTATATTATCACAAATGAGGAGACATCAAGACCCCCAACTCAAAGTTGTATCGTCCCGATACAATAAAAGTAAAGAACAGTAGGGTAGTCATATAAACAAGAAGAAGAAGTAGGAGGAGAATAAGAACAGAACACAATGAATGATCCTAGAGCAAAATATCTAAAAAGTCTCATGTAGTAATGCTTAATAAATAATGCACAAATATGCTCAATATACATGTAATCAACAATCCATAAATTCAAGTTAAGATTAATTTCGCAATGCCAGAAGGAGAGGATGATAACTTAGTTCAGGTTAATGGCTATAGGTTGTTCATAGGTCCCAAATACAGCATCCAATGGTCCACTTACCTACTACCTAATAGCTCAATTGTTTCTCCATCTAGCAGGTAGAAATCCTAAGGTCTTGGTTATAACTTGGCTTAAGGACGGGTGTGGTATATTTGGATAATGAAAAGTGAGCTTTTGGCTCTCTCCTCACTAGCCATCAACGAATCGCCCTAGAGCTTGAGTTTTCACTCGAAGATGTTCTCACTCAACCCAATTTACTGATGCTTTTGATTTGCATCCCCAATAATCCCAATTAAAACCTTTGATGATATAAAATCCCTCTTTGCCGGTCCAAATATATATTCTTTTCATATCAACTTCCTTTTTATATAGCTATGACTCTCTTTTTGATGTTCGAGATATCACGCTATTTTTTCATTTATATATTATTTCTTTGTATGCCCTTGTTGGCAAATTTAGCTCGTAGCTTCTTTTCCATTCACTATTACCCCGGCAAAGGGTTACAATTAAAACTTTTTCATCATCAATAAAATCACAATTACAATTCCCAAACCCAATGTTCCCTAATGATGAAACCCACCACCCCAAACTCAAGCTCTAAAACGAGTTTGTCTCAGGTTTTGCGATTCGAGTGCGGGTCATATAGATAAGTCCTAAAAACTATGGTATGGATTATAATGTGTTTCAATAAAGGATTTAGAAAGGCTCAAGGGGGCTAAGACGGATAAATAATAACAATAATCAGATAAAAGGGTGAGAAAGTATAAAAGGCTTCAAGTGTTTTAATCATGAAAGAACTGCCTTATTCATTTTTCTAACTACCGGATTTTGTTACTTTTTCACTAATAGTTCATAGAAGAGTGGGTTTTCAACTAATTTCAAACCTCACGTTCTACACACCAAATAACTATTCCTAAGTTTCAACGTGAATTCTTAGCATTGCTCATTAACTTTTCTATCTTTTATTTCCTGTTTTCATACATGCATCTAAACATATTTGTAACATCTTTCAAAAACATACTACTTACTATCATTAACTTAATTAAATCATGCTCAGATAGGTACATTAAAAGATATTCTATGCCTAATTCAACACAAAAAAATTTAAATTTTATGTAAAAACAAAAAGGAAGATGAGGACAACGAATCCCCACCCCCAACTCAAAAATGAGCCGTGTCCCCACGACTCGAAAAAAACTCAAGAAAAATAAAATTTAAAATTAGCATACATATTGCACATAAAGAAATGGTAGGGAAGAAAGAAAACATACTCTTCGAGGCTCTTACCTCGCCTTATTGATACTCGGATTAAATTCTAATGTATTTTCTTCACCCAACTTCTTATTCGCTTTTTGTTCAGGACACATGATCATAATAGGATATTGCATTATATAACGTCATGGGAGAGATCGAAAATCCGTATCACCTCCTCATAGATCAACTGTGCCACATCTTCTTCTTCTCCTCACACAATACAATTCACAGACAACCCCATCGTTCCAAATCTCCACGAATCTTCATGTATTCTCCTTCAACTTCTTCTTCAAATACTTTCTTATAAGAAAAAAGTAGTTCCTTTAATTGTTTCCTTGGAGAAGCTATCAGGGCCCTTGAAGCTTTCTCTTTTTCTTTGGGTGTAGGGTCTTTGATTTGTAGAGGTTGTGTTGTTTTCTTCACTAAAGTTAGAACCTTTTTGCTCATTGAATCAACACAGCATGCTAACCTCTCTTCTCTTGACTTGTTTTACCCTTTGAATTGGAACTAGGACTTTTCTCACTTGATTTCTTCTCAATTAAATCCAATACCTTGATTTCTTCATCTCCCATACAGTAGATAATGTTCATGTTCTCTTAATCATCTCAATTGACCCCCAACTCAAAGCTTTAACCACTTTGATTATTGGTTGTACAAGCTTTATTTGGGTTAGGAAAGGTGATTTGATGATGATTTTCTATGTGGGTAAGATGGGTTCTTCATGGATTGACTTGGATTTAAGAAATTGTAGGATGAATTTTTGAAATTTTAGCCTTTGATTCTTGGATTCAAGGTGTTTTGGTATGATATGGGTGGTTGAATCTTTTGTAATGATGTGGAGAATGAATTGGATGTGTTTTTATGGTGATTGGGTAGTGTTTTGATGATTGGTGAAGGTTTTTGTGAGCTTCAATGGAGTTGGGAGAGTTTTGGAGAAGAGAAATAGGCTTAAGGTTTATAAAATTCGGAATTAAAAAGCTTAATACCTCCTTTATACTTGAATCCCTTTCTTTTCTCTCTCTGACGGCTCGTGCGGACCATGGTACGGACCATGGGGTGTACCGCGGGGGTACACCGCAGCATCTGATGCTCGAAAAATTTTGCCCACTGGATGATACACGTGGTAGGACCCCCTGGCACGCGTTTTGGCTCTGCGGACCATAGTGCGGTGTACCGCGGGGGTAGTCCGCGGCTTCTACGTCAAAATACCCGTGGACCTACCCCGTGGCACGTGTTGACCTGCGGACCAAGGCACGGTGCCTGGGGTAGTCCGCGGGGCAATTTTTCTCGGTTTCTGGACAAGGCCCGTGGTGTAACCCGTGGTACGGGTTTTTACCCTGCGGACCATGGCTGCGGACTAGGGGTAGTCCGCGGGGGTAGTCCGCGAAGGTCAATCCTCGCTCTGAAATTTTTTCCTCGCGTTCCCTAACTCGATTTCTCCAATTCCTACACACCAAAAACACTAATACCTTTCTCAAATATGCAATATCAACTAAAATTAACTAAAACTAAACATAAATTAAAAACTGGAAACGTAAAAACATAAAAGAAATTTCGGGTTGTCTCCCGTATAGCACTTTTATTTAACGTCTTTCAAAGTTAGACGTGTTACCTCGATTAAGGCTGACGAAATTTCCACCCTTTGCCTCTAATTCCCACGAACTTTTCAGCTCGATTCTTCATAATCATTGATGGTGCCATCCAAGATGTCGTGGGAAGTGGTGTCTCTAGTGGTAACTCGATTTCACTTGTAGCATTACACTCCTCTCGCAATCTATTCATCTCTTTAGTTTCGAATCTTCGTTTGTTAGAAAGAATGTCCTTCATGAATTGACCGTATTTTGACATTCTTGTGAGAGCTTCTACAAACGGGATGCTGATCTTTAACTTGTTCACCATGTCAACGAACTTCTTGAATTCCAGGTCATTGTCCTTTCTGACACGTGAAGGGAATGGTGGAGGAGGGCATGTGTTGGTTACCACTGGGCTCTCTTTCTTTTCTGTTGTCTTCTTTTGGACACTCTTTTTTTCAACTACCTCTTCGACCTTATCTTCTATTGTTTCTTCTCCCCCGTTTCTGGAATAGGGACTGGTTCTGGTTCTGGTCTTGGTGGAGGTAGTTGTTTTCCACTTCTTAATTCAACTGCTTGGCAAACTTTGTTTTCTGGAGCACTAGTATCACTTCGGAGTTGCCTTTCTACAAGGATTTGAGTTTTTTCCACCATTCGTGACACTGTCTGCACCATCTCCATAAGCGCACTCTGTGAGTCTTGGGATTCTTGCTGGCTACTCTCTATATTTTAAATTAGGTTCATTATTTTAGCCATGGTTGAATTCGAACTCGACGGTTGTTCTTGTACGGTTTGCCGCATTGAATAAGGAGGTGGTTCTTGATAAGCTTCATTATAAATTGGCGCTTCTTGATAGATAGGTTGTGGAGGATAGTAAGATTGTGGTCGTGGTTGATAATAATCATCATAGTAATGGTTATTATGATAATAAGTCTGTTGATCTCCAACCCAATTGTAACTCTGTGGGGGTTGATAGTCAGCGTAATTTCCTTGGGATTGATAATAACCATCATAATAATGGTCTCTTTGATAAGGTATGAAGGAAATTGAGGCTGGATTATTCATGCAGTATTCCCACGAGTGATCTCTTGCTCCACAACTAGGACATGAAGGTAAGGTACGTATTAGATTCCTTTGAGCTAGTTTTCGCGATTGTTCTGGTAATTCCTCAAGTTGTTGGCTTAACTCTTTGAGCTTTAGAGATTCTAAAGTCTCTACTTGTTTTTCTGATTCGTACGACCAACTTCTCTGGGTTTCAAGAAAATTCTCCATAATAGTATTAGCTTCTTCAGGATCTAATAACACGAAACCTTTATCTCCTAATAAATCTGCTCTCGCCTAAAAAATCTGTAAAGACAAAAACTAAAAAGAAAAGCGTAAAATAGAACTAACTAAAATATAAGCACAAGATAACTGCACAAGGACTAACGATGTAGTCCCCGGCAGCGGCGCCAAAAACTTGGTGTGGCCTAGGGTGTGATAAAATAATGATATAAATAAGTGCAAATAAACACCCTAAACTAACACGGTACTGCAAGTATTACAGGACGTATGCAAGTTTTAATGATAAGAAGATTCGTTCCTCAGAGACTGACGAAAGTTAGAGAGAACTTATGCAAATTATCAAGTGCAGATATAAAAGATAGAAAGATAATACGCCAAGAAAGAAAAGGAAAATAGATTTTTATTTGGTTTTTATAAAGAAAATTAACTACTAAATAAAAGAAAAGAAAAGAAGATAGTATGAAAGATATAGCTTAGGTTTTACTAGTATGCACTAATCCTTCTAATTCTATCTATTAGATCTAGTTTATAAGGGAGAATATTAGCTCTTGGTATACTTAGTCAGGATTCTAAATTCCCATACCTTAGACCTTGAGAGCGACTAAGGGGGCTACGGAACAACCAAGAAGTGATGAAGAATAGGGTTATCAAACACCACTAAGGCCCTAAACAAATACTGCAATCCTGGTGATATGGTGGTTAAAACAAACCCTAATGACTATCTAGTTAGAATCATGTTTTGTCAGAACTAATATCGACACTAGACGTTATGTGGTGGTTCAATAGTTAAACACCCAGTTACGGTGACCATCTAACTACTATTAAGGTAATCCTATACTCGTGCACTAGCAAGGAAACCAATCATTAAATCAAAACACATAATCAAATATAAAGGTAAGTAGCTAATATCAGATTAAAACATATAATTCCCAAAGAAACTTAGATAGAAGAATTAGAATTCATAGTTTATACATTATGCAAAACCTAAGCCAATAGAATTAATTCATACAAAGAAAAGAAGAGAAAAGAATTACAAAATAAGAGGTTGAAGGAGACATGATTGATGCACAACTCCTTCCAGACTTCTTCTCTTGTGTTGCAGCTTCCTCTTGGCCTTAAGGTCTGGCCAAGGATGATTTATGAGTGTTAAGAGGCTGTATTTATAGGGTATAGGAAGACCTAATTCGTTTCTTGAAGGAAAGGTTAAGTAATAGACTCCAAGCCCAACTCAAATTCGTAAGGAAATAAAGATAAACACTGCTCGACCGTTTTGAGCATATCTTCTTCGTTATTGGTCGGTTTGAGCTCCATAAGATACCAAAAGAATCGCAACAGAATTATATCTGTCCCTATGTAAGGAAATTACCAAAATCGGCCTATTTCTTAGGTAAAGACGCACATATTTAGACGTGTACTGCAGAATTCAGATTTAGGCAGCTTTTCCTTTTCCTAATTGAACTCAGTTTCCTTCTATCTTCAATTTCCATGCATATCTCTTACCATATCTTGTAGTCTTTGACTTGGACTCTAATTAATCTCCATAATTATCTTTAAAGCTTCACACTAAATTAAACAATTAAACCCAATATGCTCTAAAAATATTATGTTACTAAATCAAGACTCAGAATAGGAAAGTGCACTAAATTAAGATAAGATCGACCTATAAACTAATAAATACGCCTAAAATGATGTCTCTGAAGTATATTATATTATCACAAATGGGGAGACATCAAGGTGTCACACGTATATACATATTGAGTTTCTCGAAATTCCTTGTTGTTCCAAAAGTTTGGTGCTGGTACCCTTGTCATCTATTGCCTCGGTTGAGGCTGGTTTGTCCAAAGTGGGCCAAAGAGATCCTTCATTCCTGCAATGATATTTTCAATAACCGTATTCAGTTTAATGTTAGTGTTCTCGTGGACCATTTTCATTTTTGATTTCCAAATGTTCCACAGAGTAAGTTGTATGTATGCCATGAAGATGTCAGGATCCCAGGACGAGCTGTCCATATTATCACATATTTCCATAATCCAGTCACCAATAGAAATCGGTTCCTCTTCAGGAATCCTTATCTGCATAGTCGTTCCTGCCCAAACCTGTTTAGAGAAGTTAAAGCAAAGGAGCAGGTGTACCACTGTATCTGTCTGATTTTCGCACCAGTTACACTTGTTAGTATCACAACAATGCCGGTAGTACAAGTTTTGTTTTGTTGGTAAGAGGTTCCGACATGCCTTCCACGTGAACGATCGGACTTTGTTAGCAACATTTGATTTCCAGACTCGCTTCCATAATCGCGGGTTACTATTTTCTGCTTGTCTCGACGTTTGTGCCTTTTCACCGGCTGAACCCTGCATAAGTGTTTTGTATCCAGTCTTAGTTGTGTACATACCTGATTTTGAATGCGGCCACAGAAAAGTATCTTGGCCCTCAGTATTAAGTAGCGGAATCTTTCGAATTTCTCCGTGCACAAGTGTCGGTATCTCATTATCAATCTTTTCCCAATCCCACCCGTTCTTCTGTTCATTCATTAGTTGATCCACTGTTTCCAGATTCGTATTTTGTGGTTTCTGTTTTATATTTCCAGAATGGAGCCATCTATGTTGCCATATATTAGTAGATTCACCATTGCCAATTTGAATAATCCCTTCGTGGACCAATAAATCCCTCCCCTCGAGAAGGCTGGCCCATGACCAAGTTTTATTTTGTCTAAGTTTCACTTCTAAAAATGAACAGTGTGGATAATATATTCCTTTCAGGAGCTGTGCTACCAGGGATTCCGGGTTACTCAACACTCTCCAAGCCTGGGCTGCCAGTAGAGCAGTATTAGCCTTCTTAAGATCCCTGAATCCCATACCACCGACCACCTTAGCAATTGTCATCTTCTCCCATTCTAGCCAGTGAATTTTCCTTTTTCCCAATGAGTTCCACCAAAACCGTGCAATAATCGACGTTAGTTTCCTGCAGAAGCCAATGGGGAACGAAAAAATAGACATAGCATAACCAGGTATAGCCTGTAGTACAGCTTTAATAAGAACCTCCTTGCCTCATTCAGAGAGGAGTTTCGCGATCCATCCTTGTGCTTTATTAAAAACCTTATCTACTATCCAATTCAACGTTTCCATCCTTGATCGTTTATGGCACAACGGGATACCAAGATATTTCCCTAAATCCTGCTTTTCCTGAATTTGTAATCGAGTTGTAACTTGTACCTTCAACTCGTCCGGTGTATGTTTGCTAAAGTAGACCGAGGATTTGTTGAAGTTAACTCGCTGACCGGAGCATCTGCAGTACGTGTCAATACATTCCTGAAATTCTTCCAATTTAGTACCATTTAAAGATAAAAAGAAAAGTGAATCATCCGCAAAAAGAAGGTGGGAGATAACAGGACAGTTTCGTGTTATCCTAATGCCCGAAATACATCCCTGTTGCACTTTCGTTTCAACTAATGATATCATTGATTCAGTTTATAAGGCAAAAAGTAAAGGTGATAATGGGTCTCCTTGTCGAAGCCCCTGTCCAGAATGAAAAGGGGGTTGCCTTTGTCCATTAATATTCAATTGAAAATTTACCGTAGAGATACAGTTCCAGATCCAGTCAACCCACTGTTGTGCAAATCCAAGTTTGATCAGTAGGACTTGGAGAAAGTCCCACCGGACTTGATCATATGCTTTAGCCATATCTAATTTAATCGCTGCAAAGCACCTTTGGTCCTTAAGGTTTCGTTTCATAAAGAAGGAGATTTCCTGAGCAATGAGGATGTTGTCCTGAATAGACCGTCCTTTGATGAAAGCCGATTGTGTTGGTGACGTAATCTGGTTGATAATACTTTGGAGTCTGTTTGCTAAAAATTTTGCAATGACTTTATACACAAAGTTAACACAGGAGATAGGTCGATAATCCCCAAAACCCGTTTGATTGTCTCCTTTGGGAATAAGTGTGATTAATGTCTCGTTGAGCGATGTATTATTTGTGAAGAAATCAATAACCAAATTTACCAAGTCCTCTCCAATGATATCCCAGTACTCGTGAAAAAATTTACCGTTAAGCCCATCGGGTCCTAGTGCTTTAGACGCACTGAGGTCAAAAACCGCCTTTTTAACTTCCTCCCGATCAGGTATCTTGGCCATTGCCTCATTCATCGCCGGTGTCAATTTCGTTGAAATATTCCTTAGTGCCTCTTCAAGTTCCGTAGGTTCCTGTTCATCTAAAAGTCTAGTATAGTAATGGTTAAATTGTTGTTTAATGACCGTATCATTTTGTATCCATTCCCCATTTAGGCCTTGAATCCCAGCTATTCTGTTTAAGTTACGTCTGTGAGCTGTAATAGCTGAAAAGTATTTAGTGTTTTTATCCCCGTATTTGATCCATTGGTCTCTGGCTTGATCAACCCAATAAATTTCTTCCCTTTTCCAATACATTTCTAGTTGGGATTTGATCATCCTTTCTTCAGTTTGTTGTTGTTCAGTCATAGGTTTGTTCCCGATTTCAATAAGTTGTTTCTCAAGTTCCTTAATTATAATTTTATTGTTAGGAAAAGTAGCCTTACTCCACCTAATGAGTGCTTGAGTCATTTTTGTTTGCATTTGGATCACAATTTGGAAAGGTGTTTCGTGGATATGCTCATTCCAAGCATTGTTAATGATATCCCTGCATTGATCATGTTCTAGTGGTGGGTCCTGGGGTGTTATAAAATAAGGTGCAAAAATAAAGGAACCACTTAACCGCAAGTGTACAGTTGTCCCAAGTAATATATGATAATCAAGTTCGTTCTCAGGGACGGATTAGGTTCAACCCAAATATTAATAAGATAGTAGAGATAATTGCTAAACAGAAAATAAAAGATAATAATTTTTGTTTGGTTTTTGGAAATTAAAAGATGCAAATAAAGTAAAGACTAAATTAACTAAACAGAAAGGAAATAAAGCAAATAAACGACTAACTTCAGATAAGAGAGATACTTGATCCTCGCAAAGGAATTCACTTAATCAATATAATCTATGCTATGTCTAAGGGTAGAATTGGAATTATAATATTAGTCGGGACTCTAATATCTCCTAGCCCCCTGTCAAGTGGACCTAGAAGCTATCCTAAAGTATCATAAACACCTGTATGGTCGAATATGGCTCTTCGGATGATATGATTTTACCTCTTTGGCTATGTAACTAGTTAAGCCTGTCGGTCAATAATGGACATTACACGGGTATTACCTAGATCTGTATTTAAACCCCCCTGTCGGATGATCACTTCGCCACTAAATTGAATAGCCCAAATACTAAAAGCTAATTCTAGTTGTTCCTAAAAGAATTAGTAATGAAAACAAAGTAATATCCAATACCTAAAACTCAATTCAATTTAAATCTAAACAATCCCAAATTCAAGACATAGATTAATTAATTAAGGTTCATTCCTTTAATGCGATTCTCAAGTATAAATAAATTTAGCTCATGATGAAATTAAAAACTAACATTAAATAAAAGGAGTTCATGTTCAAATACAAAAGATAAATGAAAAACCTAAAGGGTTGATGACTATGGTTGGAAGAACAGGATTCCTCCAGCTTCTAGCTTCTTCTCTCCTTCGTGCTCTGACTTGAAAACCTTAAGCCTCTTGTATATTTCACTGAAGTGTGTGAAAGTAGGAGGTTAAGGGGTGTATTTATGGGTGTTGGAGGAACCTAGGTCGAATTTTGCTTGGAGTGGAAGGCAAGTCAAAGACTCTCAAATTCGTAGCTCTAAAAGATAAGATTCTGCTGATTTGATTTGGTCATATCTTTTTCAATACTTATCCGTTTGAGAAGTTCCAATATATGAAACTGCTTGTCTTAGAAAGCTCTTTCTATTGGTGCAGACCATTCGTCCAGAATCCCTGCCAATATTTTATTATGATTTTATCTCTAAAACGTGGCTGAATTTCAGATTTCAAAAGGCAGCTTTATCTTTTCCTCCTTTGAATAAATCTTTCCTAAATCTTCTTATTTCCATGTAAATCTTCTTTCCTTTCATCTTTATCTTGACTTGGCCTCTAAGTAATTACCATTTATCTTTTAAAAGCTTCACATTAAATAAATAATTAAACCGCATATGCTTAAAAAGAATAAATCAATAAATCAAGAAATCGAAATAGGAAAGTGTACTCTAAAAATAGAAACTCGACTAGAAATCACTTCCTAACACTCTAAAATACACTAAGACTTTATTCTCACTTTTTCTCCTTGGATTGGTCTTTCATGAGATTCAAGAACCAATTAACTTTGCATTAAAAATAATCAAATTTACGCACAAAAGCTCAGATTCTGCAAATAGTTAATTTCCAAGGAGAGAAAGTGCAATATGATCAAATAATCTTAAAAGTCTAACAAACAAGTCATTTATTCACCTAAAAGGATGTCTCCGAGGGGCTAATAATTAGAACAAATCGGGAGACATCAAGACCACAAACTCAAACCTTTGTCGTCCCGACAAAGTAAAATAAAAACAAAGGATCTTTTAGGTGAACGCAGAAGGTAGAAACTAGAAAAAATTCCCAAAACAAAACTTAAAACAAATTTCATATAGTCTAACCTAGGAATTAATATACACATACGCTTATCATGCAAAATCAAATACAAAACAATATCAATCCAAAATTAATTTCACAATGCTAGAAGGTTACGCTTAATACTTATCTCAAGATGGTGGCTATAGGGTGTTCCTCGATCCTTACTTGTGTTGAATGTTCCACTTAGAATAATCCCTATTAACTCACTGTGCATCTAGGAATCACGAGGTCTTTACGGTTTTAGCATAGGCTGAAGGACGGTATGGTATGTATATTTGGTAAATTTGAAGTGAGCTTTTGGCTCTCTCCTCACTTACCATCAACAAAACTGTCCAAGAGCTTGAGTTTACACTCGAATTACGTTATCACTCAACCCAATTGACGCGCTTACTTAGCGTCCCCAAATTAACCCAATAAGCACTAAAGATGATTCACCTAAAAATTTCCACTTTGCCGGTCCGAATATATAATCTTTTCAAATCATTCGTTTTCTTATAGCCATGACTCTCTTTATGATGTTGAGATATCATGCTATTTTTTTACAGTTATGCCTATTCATAACTTGAGCTCGAAGCTTCTTTTCCATTCACTATTACCCCGGCAAAGGGTTACAATATATTAAACCTGTGAATCATCATCATGTATAGCACAAAGCATCATTGATAAGCTCAAAAAATCCCAACCTAATGTAAATTCCCATATAGTGGACCCACCACCCCAAACTCAAGCTCAAGACATGAAGTCTCAGGATCGTGATTCAAGTGCGGGTCATATGGTCATGCCTAATAATCTAAGGGGAAATTGGCTTATAATGTGGCGACAAAAGAAAGGCTTAAAGGCTAAAAATTTGTCTAAGAAGGATAAAATTAATTCAGGGATAGACAGACAAAAAGGATTCAAAGGGCTAACAAAGAACTGCCTCTATCATCTTCCTATTTACACAACTTGCCTCTAGTTCATACCTAAGTGGGTTCTCTACTCATTTAGATCTCACGTTCTACAAACCACCTATTATCCTTAAGCACAAGTTTACTTTTTTTGCATTGTTCATTAATTCTTCCTATCAATTATCTCATATTTGCATGCAATCAAAGTTCAGCTTCATACTAACTCCTAAAGTCAACTATTTTCTATCATTAATTCATAAAAAGCATGCTTGATGGGGGCATTTAAAATTCTCTACAATCATCGCAACCCTAAGATTAATTTTATTGAAAGCATGTAAATCACAAAAAATTGGGATGAGGCAACGAACCACACCCCAAACTCAAAAGTGAGTCGTGTCCCCACGACTCGAAAAAGACTCAATAAAGCAATAAAATTAAACTAACTACCTAACTAGTGTCTACCATCAATTAAGAAGAAGAATTAGAACGGGGTACCTGGCCATGAAGATCCATCGTGTCCTCCTCTGAAGGGGGAGAATAATTATCAATATCCATGTACAAAGTTACCTCTTCCAATGTTGACTTAATTTGTGTAATTTCCTTCCAAAGTGCTCCGATGTCTAATCGTAAAAGTTCGAACTCTTGTTGCAAATTGTGAGCCCATGGAGGAATTCCAGAATCAGTTTGAGAAGAAGAAGAACCTTGAACTTGAAATTGTAGCTTGTCTGTAGGCCTTGATGATACCCTCATCCTTGCTGTTAATTTTCCGTGTTGTGGTGGTGCAGGTGCCTTTTCTTTTTGTGTTTCTTCAGTAGGCTCATCAAGATTGATGGCCTTTTCAAGTGTAGAACCAGGCAGATTCTTGTTCTTCCCTAGGATACAACACCTCTTCTTGTAATCCAAAGCATCTGTTCTGTTTATCATGGTTGAATTGACCCCAAACTCAAGTTTATACCAAGGATAAAATAAAGTTAAGAAAACTTGGTATAGCTTGAGTTTCTTGCTTGGATTAGATGAAGGAAGTTGTTTTCTTGATGAATCTTGGAAGAACTCTTGAAAGCTTGATGATCTTGATTGTGTTTAATGGTGTTTTGTGATGAATTTGATGAAGAGCTTATGTTTATGGAGGATGGAGGAGAGATTTGATGATGTTAATGTGTTTGTTGTGGAGGTTTAATCAAGCTTCAAGGTGTTTTTATAAGGTTGGGAGCTGGAAAATTCGTTTGGAAGAGGCTAGGGTTTATCTCCTTAAGGTTAGAAGTTGACTGGGCTTCGAACTCTTCACAAACCTCCTGGCACGGTGCATCCCTGCGGTGCATGGGGTATACCGCGGGGTACACCGCAGCGCTGTGGTGTGTATTTTTTTCGCTTCTGCCTTGTACCCGTGCTAGCACCCCGTGGCACGCTTTTGTCGTGCGGTGCAGGGGTGCGGTGCATGGGGTAGTCCGCACGTTCTCCGTAAAAAAAAACCCGCGGTACATACCCCGTGGCACGCGTTTTGGGCGTGCGGTATAGGGCGCGGTGCACCGCGGCTATCAGCTTCTGTTTTTTCTTGCTTCTGGATAAGACCCGTGGTGCGCGACCCGTGGTACGGGTTTTTGGGGCGCGGTACATCCCTGCGGTATAGGGGGTACACCGCGGGGTAGTCCGCGCCAGCCTTTAAATTTCCAAAAAAATTTCTCCTAGCACCCCAAACTCGATTCCTGCACTATCAACACAATACCCTTCTCATTTCTTTAAAAGTAGACACTATAAACTTGACACTAACTTAGCATTTTATACTAGGAATTGAAAAAATACTGAAAGCAATAAACTAATATACAATGAAATGGCTTTTGTTTAACGTCGTTAAGCTCGACGGGTTACCTCTCGCATCTATTCAGCTTCAAGGAGGTACATGACCTCTCCCGGATGTGGATCAATTCTGCGATTGGTATCCTCGCATACATGGTACAGTTTTAGACGATGCCCATTCACCATGAAGGTGTGTTGCTCGTCTAGATTCTCGATCTCTATTGCTCCATGAGGCGTAACTTTGGTCACCACGAACGGACCAGACCACTTTGATCTCATCTTGCCCGGATAGTTGCTGAACTTGGAGTTATACTTGAGGACCATCTGTCCAACTTTGAATTTCTTCTCACGAATGCGATTGTCATGCCATCTCTTTGTTTTTTCTTTGTAAAGTTTGGCATTCTCATAGGCATGAAATCGAAACTCGTCAAGTTCATTCAACTTCATCATACGATTCTCCGCAGCTAAGGTTGGATCCATATTCATCTCCGAAATTGCCCAATAGGCACCTATTTCAAGCTCAAGAGGTAACTGACAAGCCTTACCATACACAATACGATACGGAGATGCACCCATAGGCGTCTTGAACGCAGTACGATATGCCCACAACGCATCATCTAATTTCATTGACCAATCCTTGCGTGTGGAACCAACTGTCTTCTCAAGAATGGATTTGATCTCTCGATTAGAGACCTCAGCTTGACCATTGGCTTGTGGATGATACGCGGTAGATACACGATGTCTCACACCATACTTCTCTAGCACTTTCTTCAGATATTTGTTCACAAAGTGTGAACCTCCATCACTGATTATAACTCGAGGTGTACCATGTCTAGTGAAGATGTGTGACTTCAAGAATTTAATCACTACTCGCGAATCGTTAGTTGGTAGAGCTACAGCCTCTACCCATTTAGACACGTAATCAACAGCTAGTAGGATGTACAGATTTCCGTTAGATGGTACAAAAGGACCCATGAAATCAATACCCCATACATCGAATATCTCAACTTCAAGAACATTATTACGTGGCATCTCATCTCTCTTAGATATATTACCAGTAAACTGGCATCTGTGACACTTCTTGACATACTCATGACAATCCTTATGTAAAGTGGGCCAATAAAAACCGGATTGTAGTACCTTTGCAGCTGTACGGTCTCCTTTGAAGTGTCCTCCGTACGGTGAATCATGACAACCCATAATAATGGATAGAATGTCTTTATCTGGTATGCATCTCCTCACCATCTGATCACTACATACTTTGTAGAGGAAAGGATCCTCCCAAAAGAATTGTTTAGCACGGTGGGCTAGTCTCTTTTTCTCTTGTGAAGTAGCTCCTTGAGGAAAAGAACCACTCACAATAAGATTTGCAATATCCGCACACCAAGGAGTCTCTAATGAATAAACTGAAAACAAACTCTCGTCAGGAAACTCTTCTCTAACCAACTCAGGCCCTCCATTAGATTCAGAACCTTCAAGAAGTGACAAATGATCAGCAACCTGATTATCACAACCCTTTTGATCCCGAATCTCTAAATCAAACTCTTGTAGCAATAAAACCCATCTAATCAACCTCGGCTTCGCATATTTCTTCTCCATAAGGTATTTAATCGCAGAATGGTCAGTAAAAACAACAACTTTCGCCCCAAGGAGGTAGGAGCGAAATTTGTCAAATGCATACACGACAGCTAGTAATTCCTTCTCAGTTACGGTATAATTTATTTGAGAGCTTGTGAAGGTTTTACTAGCGTAGTAGATGGAATGAAATACCTTTTCTTTTCTTTGACCCAGAACAGCACCCATCGCAAGATCACTAGCATCACACATAATCTCAAACGGAATCTTCCAATCAGGAGGTAAAACAATAGGTGCAGAAATAAGCTTCTCCTTAATCTCGTTGAATGCCTTTATGCAAGCTTCATCAAAAAGGAATTTGGTGTCCTTCTCAAGTAAGTTGCACAACGGCTTAGAGATTTTGGAGAAGTCCTTGATAAAACGTCGGTAAAAACCAGCATGACCCAAAAAGCTTCTTACCCCTTTTACAGAAATAGGAGGGGGAAGAGTCTTGATTACCTCAATCTTCGCACGATCAACTTCCAAACCATCACTTGAAACCTTGTGACCCAACACTATACCCTCTCGAACCATAAAATGACACTTCTCCCAGTTCAAAACTAAATCCGTCTCCTTGCATCGAATCAATACCTTCTCCAAGTTTCGTAAACACTCCTCAAAGTTATCACCAAACACAGAAAAGTCATCCATAAATACCTCAAGGAAATCATCAATCATATCCCAGAAGATTGCCATCATACATCTTTGAAAAGTAGCAGGTGCATTACATAATCTGAATGGCATCCTTCGGAAGGCAAAGGTACCAAAAGGACATGTAAAGGTTGTCTTGTGTTGGTCTTTTGGATCTACATAAATCTGATTGTATCCTGAATATCCATCCAAAAAGCAATAATATTCTCTACCAGCTAGCTTGTCTAACATCTGATCAATAAACGGAAGAGGGAAGTGATCTTTTCTGGTGGCCTTGTTCAACTTTCGATAATCCATACACACTCTCCAACCAACAACGGTCCTTGAGGGAATGGCTTCATTCTGCTCGTTCAAGATGGTAGTAATACCACCCTTTTTTGGTACGCATTGAACTGGACTCACCCATTCGCTGCTAGCAATAGGATAGATAATTCCTGCGTCTAGCAACTTGATAACTTCTTTCTTCACCACTTCCTTCATAGCTGGCATCAATCTTCTTTGTCCTTCAACTGAGCGCGCGTTTTCATCGTCTAGAATGATTTTGTGTTGGCAATAGGAGGGACTAATACCTTTTATATCAGCAATAGTCCAACCAATCGCCTCTTTGTTAGCTCTCAGTATGCGCAACAGTTTGTCTTCTTGAGGACCTGTTAAAGTAGCTGAAACAATAACAGGTAGAGTGTTGTTAGTACCTAAATACACATATCTCAAGTGTGATGGAAGCGGCTTTTCTTCTAGTTGTGGGGGAGACTCGATAGATGGTTTCTTTTTAGATACTATCTCCCCAGGCTCTCGGAATGGCTCATAGGCGAGATGCCTATGTTTCATAGTTCCGGAATTCAAAGCAGCTAAGGTTTCGGTTAGTTCTTCCATCAATTCCGGTATGTCAAGTGTTAGGGCTGCTCGCAAGATATCGTTAAAATTCATACAATCAAATGTTTCTTGCGCAGTTAAATCAAGTACATCCATTTGGAAACACTCTTCAGGAATATCTGGAAATTTCATGGCCCTAAACACGTTGAACTTTACCGTCTCGTCTTGGATTCGCATAGTTAATTCGCCGTTTTCTACATCAATAACAGTACGCCCCGTGGCTAGGAATGGTCGACCCAAGATGATGGGGACATTCCTATCCGCGTCGTATTCAAGAATAACGAAATCAACTGAAAAAATTAACGTACCTGCCTTAACAAGGACATCTTCGATTCGTCCCTCTGGGTGGGCGAGGGATCTATCAGCCATTTGTAGGATCATGGAAGTTGGTCTAGCGTTTCCTATCTTCAATTTCTCAAAAATTGACTTGGGCATCAAATTGATACTCGCACCCAAATCACACAAAACTTTTCCTTGCCACTCATTACCAATAGAGATAGGAATCGTGAAACTCCCAGGATCAAGTAGTTTAGGTGGCAACTTACTTTGGCATATAGCGCTGCATTCTTCTGGCAATCCTATCATCTCATTCTCACGGTATGGTCTCTTGTTGGTAATGGCTCTTTTCAGAAATTTAACGTACTTCGGAACATCGCGTATAGCATCTAAGAACGGAACGTTAATATTGAGACCACGTACCATATTCAAGAACTTCTGATATTCGGCCATGTCTCCTTTCTTCTGAACTCTTGAGGGAAAAGGTGGAGGAGGAGGACGGGTTTCTGTAACATCTTTGGATTTTGGCTTCTCCGGAATCTTCTCCACTTCCACTATTTCGGGTTCATCTTCTTTTTCTTCCACCTCTTTTGCCGGTTTCTCTTTCACAGTTGTTTCTTTTTCTTTCATTACGGGAAAAGGAGGTGGAGCGAGCTTCTTACCACTTCGAAGTGTTACTGCATTACAATATTCTCTCTGTTTAGGTTCTTCAGTATCACTCGGTAAATGTCCTTGCTGACTTTGATTTAATTGCTTATTTATCTGCGCCATTTGAGTTTCCATCAACTTAAGTGCTGCGGCGGTAGACTGTTGAATGTTGATTAGTGTTGTCAAGGTTTTCTGAACATCTAACGCGCCTTCTTGAGGTTGAGCAGGTAAAGCTTTCTGGTTCATGGTTTCGGTATAAGCATCTTGAGGAGGTTGTCTCTGAGCTTGATTTCCGTATGCTTGTCCACCTTGATAGTTGTTATGAGGTCTTGGTTGAAAGTTGTTTCCTTGGGGGCGTGGTTGATATGCATAGGTTGGATTAGCAGCCCCATTTGGATTTGAATATTGGAAACCCGGATGGTTTCTATTCGGTTGATAGCCTTGACCACTTGAATTGTAATTTCCTCGGTTGGATACGAACATTACGGATTCTGGATTGTTTTGACAGGTCTCCCAATCATGATCTTGTGTACCACAGTTAGAACATCCATAAACTTCTTGTGTAACATTAACATCTGCTCTTCTACCAGTAACACTTTTTGTAATAGCCAGAGTAAGCTGTTTCAGTTGTTGTTCGAGTTTCGTTTCCATGGCGGTGAATTTTTCTTCAATCAGTGAAATATTTCCACCTCGGACAGGTGTTCTTACGGTGTTCCAACCTAGTTCATTCGTCACAGTTCTATTCAAAATAATCTTAGCATGAACTGGTTGTACCCGTAGAAATGCACCACCACAAAGCAAATCTAGATCCTTTCTTGAAGAGCCATCAAGTCCTCGGTAAAATATCTTCATCTGCTGAATTTCTGTGAGGCCATGATCAGGGACTCTTCGTAAGCAAATCTGAAATCTCTTCCAACTTCTACCCAAAGTCTCGTCTTCCTCTTGCTTGAATGATGTTATTTCAACTTGCGCATCTAATCTCATATCCGTTGGGTAGTATCTATCGAAGAACGCGGTTTGTAAGGCGTCCCATGTTGTAATTGTTCCGGGTTCTTGAGAATCATGCCACTCACTTGCTCCATCAATAACGAAGTATCTAAAATTAGCAAAATACATTTACTCTTTAGTTACTCCTTGCGTAATATAAGAATCGCAAATTTGCATGAACTTCTGTACAGCACGAATCGGATCTTCGCTAGGTGCTCCTCGGAAATTGCCATAACTTTGAAACTGAGATAACATACCGGGATCGGGTCTGAATCTCTCGACATTAATATTTGCAGGGCCAATTCCGAGGGCAGGAGCTCGAAACGGAGCTTCTTCAGGGCCATTGATGAACCACGGATCATTGTTCTGAGCAACAGGAGCAGCTGGAGGGTTGAGTTGATTTCCAACTTGACGATTGTCAACTGGGTCTTCAGCCATTGTTTCTCTTGCTAATTGCTCCTCTAACTCTTTTGCTTTAGCGTTTCTCTTTCTTTTGTTTGCTTCACGAACTAGGCTTTCGGGATTTGCAAGAATCACGATATTTTCACGCATAAACCAAAACCTGTAAACCTGAGAAAGAAAGAAAACCCAAAGCGTAAAACTGAAAAATAAAACTAAAACTAAAACTAAACTAACAATTAAACTACTAAAAGATCAACACCGGGGTCACACGCTACCGTCCCCGGCAGCGGCGCCAAAAACTTGGTGGGTCCTGGGGTGTTATAAAATAAAGTGCAAAAATAAAGGAACCACTTAACCGCAAGTGTACGGTTGTCCCAAGTAATATATGATAATCAAGTTCATTCTCAGGGACGGATTAGGTTCAACCCAAATATTAATCAGATAGTAGAGATAATTGCTAAACAGAAAATAAAAGATAATAATTTTTGTTTGGTTTTTGGAAATTAAAAGATGCAAATAAAGTAAAGACTAAATTAACTAAACAGAAAGGAAATAAAGCAAATAAACGACTAACTTCAGATAAGAGAGATACTTGATCCTCGCAAAGGAATCCACTTAATCAATATAATCTATGCTATGTCTAAGGGTAGAATTGGAATTATAATATTAGTCGGGACTCTAATATCTCCTAGCCCCCTGTTGGGTGGACCTAGAAGCTATCCTAAAGTATCATAAACACCTGTATGGTCGAATATGGCTCTTCGGATGATATGATTTTACCTCTTTGGCTATGTAACTAGTTAAGCCTGTCGGTCAATAACGGACATTACACGGGTATTACCTAGATCTGTATTTAAACCCCCTGTCGGATGATCACTTCGCCACTAAAGTGAATAGCCCAAATACTAAAAGCTAATTCTAGTTGTTCCTAAAAGAATTAGTAATGAAAACAAAGTAATATCCAATACCTAAAACTCAATTCAATTTAAATCTAAACAATCCCAAATTCAAGACATAGATTAATTAATTAAGGTTCATCCCTTTAATGCGATTCTCAAGTATAAAGAAATTTAGCTCATGATGAAATTAAAAACTAACATTAAAGGAGTTCATGTTCAAATACAAAAGATAAATGAAAAACCTAAAGGGTTGATGACTATGGTTGGAAGAACAGGATTCCTCCAGCTTCTAGCTTCTTCTCTCCTTCGTGCTCTGACTTGAAAACCTTAAGCCTCTTGTATATTTCACTGAAGTGTGTGAAAGTAGGAGGTTAAGGGGTGTATTTATAGGTGTTGGAGGAACCTAGGTCGAATTTTGCTTGGAGTGGAAGGCAAGTCAAAGACTCTCAAATTCGTAGCTCTAAAAGATAAGATTCTGCTGATTTGATTTGGTCATATCTTTTTCAATACTTATCCGTTTGAGAAGTTCCAATATATGAAACTGCTTGTCTTGGAAAGCTCTTTCTATTGGTGCAGACCATTCGTCCAGAATCCCTTCCAATTTTTTATTATGATTTAATCTCTAAAACGTGGCTGAATTTCAGATTTCAAAAGGCAGCTTTATCTTTTCCTCCTTTGAATAAATCTTTCCTAAATCTTCTTATTTCCATGTAAATCTTCTTTCCTTTCATCTTTATCTTGACTTGGCCTCTAAGTAATTACCATTTATCTTTTAAAAGCTTCACATTAAATAAATAATTAAACCGCATATGCTTAAAAAGAATAAATCAATAAATCAAGAAATCGAAATAGGAAAGTGTACTCTAAAAATAGAAACTCGACTAGAAATCACTTCCTAACACTCTAAAATGCACTAAGACTTTATTCTCACTTTTTCTCCTTGGATTGGTCTTTCATGAGATTCAAGAACCAATTAACTTTGCATTAAAAATAATCAAATTTACGCACAAAAGCTCAGATTCTGCAAATAGTTAATTTCCAAGGAGAGAAAGTGCAATATGATCAAATAAGCTTAAAAGTCTAACAAACAAGTCATTTATTCACCTAAAAGGATGTCTCCGAGGGGCTAATAATTAGAACAAATCGGGAGACATCATCTAGCCAATTAGTTTCAAATTTGAAATATCTTATATTCCTGCTCCCCTTTCCATTTGGGAGTAGAATAATGGGGGAATGGTCAGACCCCACTGCCGGGGGTAAGTACACTGTCACATTTGGAAATTTATCCATCCATTCAGTAGAAGCAAACACTTTGTCAATTCTTGATTTGACAACACTTGCATCTTGTCACCTATTGTTCCAGGTGTAATAGCTTCCGTAGGTCTGAATTTCAGTGAGCATATTATTAGTAATAAAGAGGTTAAAATTGAACATGTAGTGAACATTTGGGGGGTTCGCGCTTTGTCTTTGTGTTACATTGCTAATATCATTGAAGTCACCCATCACCACTAAGGGATTGGTCTGATTGCTTCTCCATTTCGTAATTTGGTTGTACAAGATTTGCCTCTCCTGAAATTCAGATGGTGCATGCACAAACACATAGTAATATAAAGTACCATTATCATTAATAACAATCCTAATATAACAGGGGCCAAAGTTCAAAATACTAATACTAAGGGGCTCATTCCAAACCAACAAGAAACCCCCAGAATGCTCTAAGCTACCCTGGGGGTTAACCATAAAATAGTTATCAAAATTTAAAGTTCGAACAAAAAGTACAGCATCAATATCATTCATCATTGTTTCACAAAAACATGCCAAAGAAGGTTTGTGTTCCACCAGCATGGCACGAAGCACCTGGACTGTCAAGGGGGCCCTAATTCCCTGGCAGTTCCAGAAGATCGTATTCATTTTCCATCCGCAGCCATCTCCGGGTGGCTGCTACCTCGTCTGCCCCTACCTCCTTGCCTGACTCGTCCACGAACCCTAGCCCCTCCTCTACCACGCACACTTGCCATTTCTTTCTCAACATTAACCTCCACCTCCTGAACCAGTCCACTAAAGACAACACCATCTAACAGATCCTTACCACTCGAAGGACCACCATCTTCAACACATGTAGTATCCAAATTAGGAACCAAATTCTCCTCCCCACCATCACTACCAACCATCCTATCCTTCACATTCTCTGTCTGTTCCTGGTTCACTAAGGGCTGAACACCATCCAACACTTTACCCAAGTTTCCTTCAGTATCCATATCTTGCAGTGCAATCCTTTTTTCCAAACTAAGTTTGCGTAATTTATTACCCTCCACACTGTAAACACTTGTTTGAGTTTTCTGCCTTTTGTTAGACACCGTATGAAATCTCATGTATTCATTCCTTCTCCTTTGAGCGGTTGCATTTGAAATTCCTTTAAACCTAGCAGTACTAGTCTTATCAGAATCAGTTGTGTCACTAGATGAATCCTTCTTTTTCTCACTACCTTCATGTTTGTCCTCATTCTCCTGCCTCACTTCATCCCCAGTAGTATGTGTGTTATCCTTATCATCATCACTTAGAAACACTGTCTTAACCGCCTTCTGCGTAAACGTCCCTTTTCTTTGAGCTTCCTTAATAACCTCAGCTAAACCCTGGTGTTGATGACCTGTTTGTTCACCACCCATGTCTACGTCTCCCCTCGTGTCTGAACTATCACCCAAGTCCTCTCTACCAAACCGAAACCTGCTGTCATTTCTCCCTTTTGAACGAATTTCTCGTTGTTGACCTTCATTTGGATTGTCTGGTGAACCATCTTCATCTCGATACCAATTAAAATAACTTGCATGTGAAAGGAACGAATCACCAACTCGTTTACGAATACCATATAAAGGGCTTTCCAACTTATCCTTGATGATATTCTCCGGACCCCACGTAACCAATCGAAGCTTCGGAGCTGAAAGGCCTTCCCGATTCACTGGTTCATCACAGTTTTCTCTTTTATGGCCTAGTTTTCCACATGCGAAACAAAATAACTCGATGTTTTCATACTTAAACGTAACCCACCCTACACTGTCTTGCTGTCTGAGAAACTTTCCAGGTGGTAGTGGGTCCACAACTCTAAACCCAGCACGAAAACGAAGAACCGGTACCACCGCCATATCGTCTTCAGGAAAATCAATCTCCTCCAAGTCAGTAAAGGTGCGTGCAATGTTTCTGATGGTTCCTATCGCATTCTGAATATGAGCTAAGCCCCCGACTTGAACCCAGGCCTCGGAATAGTTGGAGGGTGTGAAGGTACCATTGAAACTTCCATCTCCTTTAGTAAACCCCGCATGCAAACCAATCATAATCCCAGGGTGAAGGTTCCACAACCGATCCCTCTCATTAGGGTTATCTATTTCTAGTTTAAAGTAATTAGTAGATACTTCTGAAATTAGAACATTACCTCGTACTTGCAACCGATCAAAGACCCACCGTCTAAACCCCGCTATATTGATCTTATCCTCACCCATGATTCTGACCATCAGCACCCTTCCTCGATCTAGGTTCTCCACTCGTCGCACTTTGATGTCTAATTCAATAACCCCAAGTTCTTCTTCCTCTTCCGGGTGTAGATAGGTCACCGGAAGCGCATGTCGAGAATACGTAGCCATCGATTGTTCTTGTTTTCTGAAAAGAGAGTTAGAGAGAAAAGAAAAAGAGAAGGTAAAGAGACTATCTGAAATACCCGAATGAGAATACACTTAGAAGTATAAAGATGGTGTATGGCGTTTATCTTCACGATGCAATATGAGTCACCTCGATAGTGGGCCAGGTGTAACGTTTTCGAAAGTTCATTTACTTGTTTTTTGTTTTACCGCGTGTACTACCGAGTAAAAAACGAAGCGTCTTCTTTGTCTTGAGACTAGCCAACTGTTATCATTGCTCCTTGGAAATGGATGAACTCCTTTGCATGCGTGACAGCTAATCCCCCACTTCCTAAGACGAAGAAGCCAGATCTTTCCTTTATCCACTAAAGTAAGCCTTATCCAAAAGGTTATCTTTGTCCCGATGTCCACAGTCTCCGTTCCACTCCTCACCGCTTCCTTTCTCCGAAACATACTCAACCTTAGTAGTTCAACAGTCTCCCCTCTCCAAAGCTGAAGTTTTCCATCCTTAGCTTTTCCTCCATCGTGATGAACCAAGAGGTTAGTCTGATTCCTCCCTTCTGTACACATCCACCCGCCCATAAGCACCACCCTCCCGCTGTCTTCCGTCGTGAATCTGAAAATCCATGTCACCAGAAATTGAGTTTTGGCTAATCTCACAGAGTTCCACCACCTATCACCCTCATATTCCTTCCAAACTCTGGTAACACGTAGCAAACCCCAATCTCCGGCGTTCCCAGACCTAGCTCCGTTGGCGTTAATAACCAAAAATTGACCCAAGAGTAGCCTTAATCTCAAACCGCCATCCGTGGTCAACCCCATATTCTCCAACTTCTGAACTTATAAACGAGGCCCCAGTCCCAGTGGATCTCTAAGCTTGCTCGTATCCGATGATGGTAATCGTTAGTCTTATGGTGGCGTTGTTCGCCGTCGATTTGGTCTATTGAAAATATGACGTCAGTCGAAAAGCCCTAGTCGCCTTTTTTCGCCTTATAGAGAGAGACTCTTTTATTATGTTGTTCCAGCAAAATTGCAAATAGATTTGATAATAAATTTTCTAAAAATATTTAAAAGTAAACTTTCCTATAGGCCCCATCTACTTTTTATTTAGTTTAATGTTAGAAAAGAAAAAATCAATGTACTTTCTCTTTGCTGTTCATGTTAAAAGTATTATTTTTTTAATAATGAACTATGGAAATACCATCGAAGAATTTCCTGAAGTATTTAGTTAAGAATCCAATGGCAGAAAAGGGTATTTGATTTTATAATAGAAGAAATAATTTATAATAAATTAAGTAAAAAAAATTATAAAATTGTAAAAAATTATAAAAGAAATTTCATTTAAATAAGGTAAGGTAAATTTTTTGATATTAATTATTTAGGATTTATTTATTTATAGGATAACTTGGATTATTTTATAATACATTTTAACATGACATCACAATTATATTTGAAATATATGTTTTAAAATTACAATTTATAAAAAAACTTATATAAAATTAAAATTATATTGTATTTATTATATATTATTCTCTAAATCACTATACTAATAAAAAAATTAAATATTAATATAATTATATATATATATGCTAAAAAAGTATTATTGTCAAACCTAATTATTTATTGACAAGTTGGGTTCAAGTATTACTAGATATAAATATTTTGAAATCAATGTTGGTATTTCATGAACTTTAAATGGACCCTTAAAGTTCAACAAGAATTTCTTTGCTAAAAAAAGTAATTTTTATTTTTATTTTAATACAAAAATATGTTAATTTTTTAAGAAATAATTTCTAATTAATTACACTTTCACATTTTACATTCCTTAAAAAAATGAACAAATTACTTCATACTTAGTTATAAATTATCAACTTAATTCATTTAAACACATTGTTATATTTACCTTCTATTATTACCCTTATGTAATTTTTGTATTTATTTATTATGTTTATTCTTTTCAAAAAAAAATTTAAAATTTCAGATTTTTTTCGATTTCTTTTTGATTTTTTTTTTTCGATTTTTTTTGAACTTTATTTATTGTTTGTTCCAATTATGTGT
Organism: Nemophila menziesii; assembly: GCA_029959085.1. NCBI lineage: Eukaryota > Viridiplantae > Streptophyta > Magnoliopsida > Boraginales > Hydrophyllaceae > Nemophila > Nemophila menziesii. The sequence continues at coordinate 58,182,363 of JARWIR010000005.1, read as the reverse complement.
ATTCCTGAACAAACAAATAGCAGAATTGTGTGTCAAATCTCAGATTTGTGTATTTATGGAACACATAAAACTCAAATTTGTGTATTCATGGAACACATAAAACTCACATTTGTGTATTCCTGGAATACAAAAAACTTGATTTTGGTTGTTCCAATTATGTGTGTTCCTGCAACACACAAATCTTAGAAATTGTGGTATGCACTACAACAGGTCGGTGTTTTACCGACGACACGTGTCGTCGGTAGACAGGTCGGTGTTTTACCGACGACACGTGTCGTCGGTAAACAAGTGTCCCTAGTAATTGGTCGGTAAATCAACGTTTGCCGACGGCGTCTTTGGGCTCTCGTCTGTAAACGAGTTTTTTTACCGACGAAAGCTTCCCGTCGGTAAAGGTTTACCTTACCGGCGACTTCTTCGTGTCGCCATTAAACTGGGTGACTTTACCGACGACCTCTGTCGTCGGTATCGATATAAATTACCGACGAAAGTGTCGTCGGTATAATATTAATTATTAATTCTTTTTTTTATTCGCACGCCTTTTTTTTTTAATTTAAATAAATACCGACGACATTCTTGACATGAATGTCGTCGGTATTTATTTAAATTTTTTTTAAAAAATCTTAATTTAATTTTTTTAAATTTGTTTTTTTGATTTTTTTAATTTAATATATTAATAAAAGAGAATAACTTAAAAACCATGACATATATCCATAAAATATAAATAAACCTGGGTAGTCAAACCCCGGGAAATAAAGTCAGACTCCGGGAATAAAGTCAAACTCCCGGAGTTAAAAGTCAAAATATAACAAATAAAAGTCATAATAAATATAAACGTAATAGAATGAAAGTCTTAAAACATAACAATAAGTCAAGGGTCAGATAAATCCTCTTCATCTTCGTCATCTTCAATCGGAGGGAGACCATTGGTGGATCGAGATTCGTTGAGGCCTCGGAGCATCTTATCGATAAAATCTTCGGACTTAGATGAGGAGCTCGATGGAGTAGCTTCACCCGCTATTAGAGGTAATCCTTGATGTTGGCGGAGCTCGTTCATACCCTCGAACATCCGCTGGAGTAGCACCGCGTTCTTCTGAGCGGTCTTGTCTGGAACAGACGGCTTTGGTTCCCTTTTTTTCTTGAAGACGGCTCCAATTGACGGGATCCAGTGTCTACTCTTTGACGGTTTCATCACCTCATGTACCGTCTCCTTCATTGCTCATATCTGATCCTCCACCACAACATCTTCAGCTGATTGGGACCCCGACTCGATAACCCAATCTTTAAGCTTCTCCCTGTAAACTCCCAGTAATAAATTTTCAAATAAATAATTAATAAAACTAACAAAAAAATTAATTATAAAGTTAAATAATTAATTTTAAACAATAAAAAGGAAAATAGACCACTTACACTAGCCTACTCCCATTTATCGTCCCGCCAGCTTCCCTTTACCCCGTCATAGCCTAAATACTCGAAATATCCGCCTATCGGTGGAAGTGGGACCTCCCCTTGGGTCTGCTCGTCCAGAAAGCTCAGGGGATCCTTCGTAGTAATCTTCAGCTTACCCTATAATATATACATTAAAAATTATAATTATTAAAAAATTATAATTATTAAAAAATTAAATTAAATAACTAATAAATTTTATTTTTTCTTTAAAAAATTATACCTCGATAATCTCGTGCCGGGTCTGTCTGTGTTTGGTTCCTAGAACCTGACTTGTTCGGCTTCTTCTGCAGCTTCCTATTCTTTTTATTAATCTCCGACTGAGCCTGTTACAATTCAAGTTAAAAAAATAATTAAAAACTAATTTAATAATAAAATAATTAAAGTATAATATTACCTTTTTGTTTGGGTCATTGAGCATATCAAGGGTTCTCTTCCAATCCTCCGGAAGCACCTCCGGAGGACACTCATCTGTATCGTAGTAATCAGCCTTAAGGTCATGCTTCCACCGCCTGTAGGCAGTGGCCTGAGACGACTGTAGCTTACCGCTGATAAGTCCCAATCATTTCGGGCCCTCCACTCCTCGAGTTTGAAAAACTCATCGAGTTTTTCGAGAATCGTGGATTTGAGTGTCCTCGGGACATCACTCCATTGTTTATAGTACGGAGGTACTGTGTCTCGGACCGCGGACCCCACTACTTGGGCCACGTACTTCCCATACTCACCGTAGGGGTTCCACGTGTCATCGAGGATGCAAAAGTCGACTGGTAGGGGCCCACCTAATTTCTCTTTCGCCTCTTGGGTGGTTTTCAAGGTCGATCGTTCTCGGTCTCCTTTTTCTCCTAACTGTTTAATGAAATTGTATTAATTAAATTACTAATTTTTATTAATTGAATTTTATATATTAATTTATATTACCGGGCGGCTGGTTACAGTCATTTAGGTTGCGCGGTTGATTCCAATTCGGATCCTCACCGTTACCATCACCCCGATGGTAATTAGGCATCACATCGGCCATCTATAATTTAAATAAAATTAATAAATTAGTTTTTATTTTAAAGCATATATACAGATAAATTGCATTTTAGTCATCATATTTTCGAAAATTACAAAAATACCCTAAAGTTTATAATATTATTTTAAATGTTTTTTAAATTGCATTTTAGTCTTTATAATTTATATATTTACAAAAATTACTATATATTAATTTTAAAAGACTATATATTATAAATTGCATTTTAGTCCTCATATTTTCAAAAAATACCCTAAAGTCCATAATATTTTTTAAAAAGTTTTTTAAATTGCATTTTAGTCCTTATAATTTATATATTTACAAAAATACCCTAAATTCCATAATATTTTTTAAAATGTGTTTTAAATTGCATTTTAGTCCTTATAATTTATATATTTACAAAAAATACCCTAAAGTCATAAAAAAAATTGAAGTTTTTTAAATTGCATTTTAGTCCTCAAAAATTTCATATTTACAAAAATAAATATATTTATTTTCAATTTAAGCCCCTAAATTTCACAAATATCAAAATTCTTCACATACACAAATTCTAAATGCTACAATTCACACCACATATTTACAATTTAATCCAATAACATCCATAAATTATCAAAAATTCCAAAAATCATTCAAACTCTAATTTTGCTAAAAATTACAGAAAATTCTAATTACATGGTGTATTTAACTAACAAAAACGTGTAAACAATCCCTAATACTAACACAATAACTCAGAAATCATAATAAATCAAATACAAATCCAAAAAAAAAAATCAATTCTTAAATAAAAAAACTAGGATTCGAATAGGATTTTGTGTACCTATTACGTGGAATTTGTGTTGAAGATGTCCAGGAATCCATGCCACGCAAGTAGAGAGGAAGAACACAAACAACAAAAAAGTTAGGATTTGATTTAGAAAAAAAAGAAACGAATTGAAAAAACAATGGATTTTTGACATGAAATGACTTACATTCGATGTTGTTTGAGTGTGGGAATGCCTCGGAATAGCTCGTACTCGCTCGGAATGGAATTTTTTGAGAGTGTTTTAAAGATTTTGTGTTTCAGAAATGAGCTCGGTAGGGTTTAATAGATTAAAAGTTTACCGACGACACGTGTGTCGTCAGTAAATGGGGATGATTTGTCGGTAAAAGTGCTACGCGTCAAACAATCGTACGCACGCCTGTTGCGTGTCTTTGTTTACCGACAAATACTTTTCGCTTGTCGTCGGTAAACACCTTGGGCGGGAAAGTGGACCGCCCATTTTGACCAATGAATTTTCGGTTTTCGTTTACCGACGACTTGGGTAATGAATATCGTCGTTAAAAGTTTACCGACGACATTCATGTCAAGCATGTCGTCGGTAAACCCTTGAACGTCGCCGTTATTTTTTTTTTAAATTTTCATTTCCTTTCTTTTTTTATTCTTTTTTCTTGTTTTTTTCTTTCTTCTTTGTTTTTTTTCCTTTTTCTTTCTTTTGTATCCAACATCATCAGAAGGCCTAGGAGATCCAAACTTTCACTTTATAATAAACACCTCGAGCAAACAATTTGAGTCAAACTCGTGGGTTTGGGGTGTTTAGTCAACTATTTGAGTCAAACTCGAGTGTTTGGGGGTATTCAGTCAACATTTAGAGTCAAACTCGAGTATTTGGGGGTATTTAGTCAACATTTAGAGTCAAACTCGAGTGTTTGGGGGTGTTATGTCAACATTTAGAGTCAAATGTTAGTGTTTGGGGTGTTTAGTCAACATTTAGAGTCAAACTCGAGTGTTTGGGGGTGTTTAGTCAACTGTTAGAGTCAAATGTTAGTGTTTGGGGTGTTTAGTCAACTATTTGAGTCAAACTTGAGTGTTTGGGGGGGTTTAGTCAACTATTAGAGTCAAATGTTAGTGTTTGGGGTGTTTAGTCAACTATTTGAGGCAAACTCGAGTGTTTTAGGTGTTTAGTCAACATTTAGAGTCAAATGTTAGTGTTTAGGGTGTTTAGTCAACATTTAGAGCCAAACTCGAGTGTTTGGGGGTGTTTTGTCAACTGTTAGAGTCAAATGTTAGTGTTTGGGGTAGTTAGTCAACTATTTGAGTCAAACATGAGTGTTTGGGGGTGTTTAGTCAACTATTAGAGTCAAATGTTAGTGTTTAGGGGGTTTAGTCAAGTATTTGAGTCAAACTCGAGTATTTTTGGTGTTTAGTCAACATTTAGAGTCAAACGTTAGTGTTTGGGGTGTTTAGTTAACTGTTAGAGTCAAATGTTAGTGTTTGGGGGTGTTTAGTCAACTGTTAGAGTCAAATGTTAGTGTTTGGGGCGTTTAGTCAACATTTAGAGTCAAATGTTAGTGTTTGGGGTGTTTAGTCAACTATTTGAGTCAAACTTGAGTGTTTTGGGTGTTTAGTCAACATTTAGAGTCAAATGTTAGTGTTTGGGGTGTTTAGTCAACATTTAGAGTCAAACTCGAGTGTTTGGGGGTGTTTAATCAACTGTTAGAGTCAAATGTTAGTGTTTGGGGTGTTTAGTCAACATTTAGAGTCAAATGTTAGTGTTTGGGGTGTTTAGTCAACTATTTGAGTCAAACTCGAGTGTTTTGGGTGTTTAGTCAACATTTAGAGTCAAATGTTAGTGTTTGGGGGTGTTTAGTCAACTATTTGAGTCAAACTCAAGTGTTTTGGGTGTTTAGTCAACATTTAGAGTCAAATGTTAGTGTTTGGGGGTGTTTAGTCAATATTTAGAGTCAAACTTGAGTGTTTGGGGTGTTTAGTCAACTATTTGAGTCAAACTTGAGTGTTTGGGGTGTTTAGTCAACTATTAGAGTCAAATCTTAGTGTTTCGGGTGTTTAGTTAACTATATGAGTCAAACTCGAGTGTTTTGGGTGTTTATTCAACATTTAGAGTCAAATGTTAGTGTTTGGGGTGTTTAGTCAACATTTAGAGTTAAACTCGAGTGTTTGGGGGTGTTTAGTCAACTGTTAGAGTCAAATGTTAGTGTTTGGGGTGTTAAGTCAACTATTTGAGTCAAACTTGAGTGTTTGGGGGTGTTTAGTCAACTATTAGAGTCAAATGTTTGTGTTTGGTGTGTTTTGTCAACTATTTGAGTCAAATGTTAGTGTTTGGGGGTGTTTAGTCAACTATTAGAGTCAAATGTTAGTGTATCGAAATAAATTAAAGTTCAACTCCAAAAACCAGCAAAATGTTGTAAGACTTACAAACAAATAAAAAATCTCCTAATCAGTTTCATATCCACTAATATCTATAGGTTCATCATCGCTATTAACCTCTATAGGTTCTTCTACATCCCCATATTCTTCCCATGTGTCATCTTCAATTTCCTCGTTTTCATCAATAACCATGTCAAAAGCCATCTCAATACGAAAATGAGATGGATCAATCTCGATCTCCTCGGTAGTTGCCAAGTTCGCCGGTTCGGAAACCGTCCTAGTGTTAACCAAAGGTATAATGATGCTCTCGTTGTTATTAGGTAGTGATTCCAAACCCCATAACTCGGAACTCCATCCGTGACGATCATTTATTTCCCAAACGGCTTTCCAACCCTTCATTGATTTCTTTGCACTAATCTCGTCAATGTAGAACACTTTCTTGGCCTGCGATGCTAAAATGTATGGTTCGTCAGCCCACTCAAAGTTTGATGTGTTGATAAAGGTTACCCCATGTTTTGTCCTCGAATCAGCCATTTTGTACCACTTACAAACGAATAATACAACTGAGCACCCTTTAGTGTAATTAACCTCCAATATTTTCAATAATTCTCCATAATATGGTCTATCATCGTACATGGTACAAACTCCGTAATCCTGCGTCACTCTTTTTTCTCCTTTACCCTTAGTTACCCACTTGACACCATTCACAACACATGAATCGTATCTATGCACCGCACCAAAAGACATGCTTGCCAAGGATACCATCTCAGTGGTAGCTAATACATCACCTGACTCTTCCATTCCATGAACTTGTCATACAAAAATAATACTTAGAACTATGAAAATAAGTAGATAATATTTAAACAAACGTCTAATGTTACATACCTTTTCCAAAAACCATCTCTTAAACGTTTGACGATGCATAATAGCTATTTCCCTACTCGTTCCCGTAGGTGTGGATTTGGGTTCACTAAAAACATAAATGAATATAAATAAGTTAATATGAATATGCATATGCATATAAATATAAATATAAATATAAATATAAATATAAATATAAATATAAATATAAATATAAATATAAATATAAATATAAATATAAATATAAATATAAATATAAATATAAATATAATTATAAATATAAATATAAATATAAACATAAACATAAACATAAACATAAATATATATATGAATATACATATAAATATAAATAAGTAATTGTTACTTACGTTCTATATGGTTTGAGTTCGTCGCAGTTATTCAAAATATACCAACTGACGTGCTCCTTCTGCAGAGCTGGTAAAGAACCTGGCTCTTTCTTGCCAATTGGAGTACACTGAGACTTGAAAACGGATAGCTCTTTTGGTTCTGGTAGTGGTTCGTTGTATCTACCTGGATCGTTGAACTTTTTTTTTCTTCACTAAGATACCGTGATATGAAGGTCAACGTCTCTTCCGCCACGTAACCCTCGGCTACGGAACCCTCAGGCCTAGCCGGGTTTCGAATATACTCTTTCAACTTCTTCAAATACCTTTCAAATGGGTACATCCACCGCATTTGAACCGGGCACCCTAACAACGCTTCACCGTATAAGTGAATCACTAAGTGGATCATTACATCAAAAAACGCGGGAGGTAAGATCATTTCTAATTTGCACATCACTTCAACCACTTTCGCCTTACCATCTTCCAATTCTTTCCTACTCAGATTCTTGTTACAAACGACTCTAAACACGTTAGCTAACCCAATAATCGCGTTGCTAATCGGTTTATCATCTACAAGTCCGGGGAGACAACAAATAAAAAGATACTGCATCATAACATGACAATCATGTGATTTCATTCCAATGATCTTCCCCGTATCGACTTGAACGTTATTCCTCATACTAGACGCGAATCCATCGGGAAACCTCTGTGCCTGTAACCAGTCAAGAAAAATCTTCCTCTTCTTCGCTGACAACGTATACTTTCCACGTTTTAGAATTGTTTTAGGTCCTCTTGTTGTCAACCACAAATCTTTTCTGATTTTCATGGCCTCAAGATCCTGTCGCGCCTTAACGTTACCTTTGTTTACTTTTCCATCAAGTGCTATAACTGTACCGAGAAGAGCATCACACACGTTTTTCTCGCAATGCATGACATCAATGTTATGTCTCAACAAATTTTCGGACCAATAAGGTAATTGATAAAAGATACTCCTTTTCTTCCAATTGAATAGACGTGGACCAGTTTGCCTCACGATCTTTTCCCCAAAATCCTTGTGTTTGCCGGGAAACAAAATGGGAAGGCCATCTAACTGTGTCTGAATACTAGCTGGACTATGTTTCCTCGCTGGGCTACTATGATTGGTTTTCGGGTACAAAACACTTTCTTTTCTAAACCGATGTCCGGCAGGTAACCAACGTCTATGGTCAAAGTAAACCACACCTTTTTTCACACTCAATGACGGAGTAGAATCCATGCATTCTGGGCAAGCCATGTAACCTAGACCCGACCATCCTGAAGTGTATGACCGAGCAGGGAAATCATTGGTCGTGGACAACAGACAAACCTTCATAGTAAACTCTTGCTTTGTAAGGATCCCGTTACCCCACAACTCGTCCAACTCATCTATCATAGGGCAGAGGTAAACATCCATGTCTTTACCGGGTGAACGAGGACCCGGAATCAACAAACAAAGCTGAAATGTGGTTTCCTTCATGCATACCCACGGTGGCAAGTTATAGACGGTCAATATGACAGGCCACATGCTGTACGAGTTGTTTTGCATAGAGAAAGGACAAAACCCGTCGATACCGAGACCCAAATATACATTACGAGGTTTACTAGCAAACTCAGGATATAGCGCTGCAAATCTCTTCCCACTATCACCATCAACCGAATGATGCAAAACATCTGGATCGACACTCTTTCCGGTATGGTGCCATATCATGTCTTTAGCGGTGTGCTTCGAAGCGTATAGTCGCTGTAATCTGGGAGTAATCGGAAAGTAATGAAGCTTCTTATGCGGTACTTTGATACCCTTCTTTGGGTCCCATCTAGACTCGCAACAAACTGGACACTTATCGATGTCTTTATTCTCTTTGTAAAATATGGCACAATCTTTCAAACAAACATCGATAGTAATATACCCCATACCCAAACTTTTCAACTTCTTGTTGCATGCATCATAAGAATCGGGCAAAGTGTGAGGTTTGGGCAAAATACGACCAACCAACTCCAATAGCTCGGTGAATGACGTGTTAGTCCACTTGTTCTTTACTTTTACGTGCAGAAGCTTGGCAATGAAGTTCAATGAACTCATCGCTGTACAACCCGGATATAATTCTGTCTCCAATTCGTTAAACAGTTTTTCGAAACTGCTACGACTTGGAATTTGTGCGTCTCTCATCTCGGTGTCACCTGAGGTCCGCCAACATCGTAACTGTGTCTCACATCGTCACAAACCTCCGCCATTTCATTAACTATATTCGGAATAGGATTTTCTTCGGGAATGACCAACTGCTCACCGTGTTTTATCCAAACCCGATACGACTTCATAATACCTTCCTTATAAAGGTGGCCCGTAACCGTCTGCGTGGGTAATCGACGATAATTTCTACAATAGTTACACGGACAATAAAGAAGATCTTTATAATTTTTTTGTTGTTTTGCATATGAAATAAAATCCATAACCCCAAAATATAATCTGGATCGAGTAAATCCGTCGCATCCATCCAAACCCGAAGCCATCTCTTAACAACAATTTTAGATAACTAGACAACTACATTTATATGAAAATAAAATAAATAACTATTACAACCCCAATTAATAAAATGAATAAAAATTACAACACAATGAATAAAAATAATACAAATTACAAACCAATGGCTTGATAATAATTCAAACCAATAAATAAATAAATAAAATTACAACACAATAAATAAATAAATAAAATTACAACACAATAAATAAATAAAATTATAACACAATAAATACATAAACAATTTCATATAATTAATTACACAAATACAAAAATATATGAAAACATAATAGAAATAAATGAATGTGTGCATGATTTACACTTAATAATTAACTAGACAATCAAAAAATTTACATAATCATAACTTATAGCAACTAATACACAAATCAAAATCCATGCATTAAAAAAAATTAAAAGGTTTAAAATTTAAAGAAAATACCTTGCATTGGTGGAAGAAATTGGAGATTGATGAAGTCCCAACCTTGATAATGTATTACTTAACCTACTCACATAATATTGCAAGAATTACACCCAAATATGAAAATAAAAAAAAGAATTTCAAGAAATTACCTAATATTTGTGGATGAAATTGTGTATTTAGGATGCCCCACCTTGATTATAAGCTTGGAAATGGTTAAAGATGAATTGGAGAAGGTATTGCAAAAATTTGGAATGCGATTGATTGAGGTTTTTCGGAGAAATTGGGGAGGAAAAGTGGGGTTTTTGGGTTTTTAGAGATAAAAATACAGTCTGTCCAAAATAATATACACGTTTTTTTTACCGAGGAAAAAACGTGTCGCCGGTAAACAAGAAGTGGTCGTCGGTAAACGGTCTCAATGCCGACGACGTCGTTGTTGTCGCTAATTTACCGACGACAATTCGAAACAAAAAAAATAAAAAAATAAAAAAACTGTAGGGACGCCGTTTTAGCCATTTACCGACGAAATATTGTCGCCGATGAGTTAACGACGAGATATCTCGTCGGTAAATAGCCGTCGTCGGTAAATTATAAAAATTTACCGACCAAAGTGCATGTCGTTGGTAAATTACTATCTAGGATGGTTTATTCCAACGATAAAAAAGTATACATGCACAAGAATATAATTGTTAGATAATCAAGAGGTGTTTGAATGTTTTAGAATAATTCAAGGGGTGTAATTGCATTCAACCCTACATTAACAATTTTATCTTTAAATAACGCTTTGACCCATGACACTATTCAAATTCCAAAGCGTTCTTATGGATTTAATTCATTATATAAATTCAGAACTTAACCTTATAATATTACCAAACAATCACCAAAAGTCATTATATGAGCATCTTTGTATCTTTGTGGTCTATTTTTGGGGTTGGGAGTTTTCCACGCCGATCTCATTTTCTTCTTTTTTTATCGTAGTTTCTTGGGGGCTTAGCATTTGATTTCTCGGTCATAATTTGGATTTTCGAGACAATTCATGACTCCTTCATTTCCTTTTTTCCCAAACTGTAAAATGTTTTGGATTCATCTGCAATGTGGATGGTCACGGTTCCTTCAGTTACGTTGATTATGGTGCGTCTCGTGGCCAATAATGGATAACCAAGTATGAATGAGACGTTCTTATCTACATCATAATCAACTATAATTAAATTAGTGGGAATAACAAGATTACCTACTTGCACAAACACGTACTCGATTACTCCCACAGATTTGTTCTGAATCGATCCGCCAATTTCAAGATAATGGATGTTGGTTTGGAATCTCCAATACCCAACTTATCGAACACATTCTTGGACATGAGATTCACACTCGTGCTCAAGTCATAAATTGTCTTTCCTTCGAACGTACCACCTATTTTGATTGGGAGGTTGAAACGTCCAGGATCCTTAAGTTTTGGAGGTAACTTTCATTGAACTTGTATCGAAGTCTCATACTCGGTGAATTTATTCTTCTTGTAGAGTGTCTCTTTGAAAAATTGTTGATATTTTGGCGCCTATTTTATGGCTTTGAGTTGCACGTGAATTTCAACTGACTAAACATCTCTATAAACTTCTGGTACTCGTAACAAATATGGCGGTTGTAAACAAATGTGTGGTGGCGGCGGTTCTCCCCTCAACTTTTCTTACACCATTGGTGCTTCAACTACCTCTTTCGGCTTTTCGACTACTTCTTCAACCCACTCTTCAACAATTACCTCATCTAAATTCAGATTTGTTGGATCTCTGTCTTTCTGATCAGTACTTCACTAGGAGTAACCTGTGGAGAATCGACAATCCTTTCAATTTGAAGGTTAACAACCTTACATGACTCAAAACCAACATTATTATCAACATTTTGAACTTCCTTGGCATTAGTATTCATTCCTTGGTTGATTTTAATGGGTGGGTCTTATTTTTGAACTTGAAGGTAGTTGGAAATTTGTGAGTCTTGATTCTCTAATATATTCAATAACACAGAATGTTCATTGAATCTCTCTTTGTTTTCTCTCAAATTCTCCAGTTCATAAATTTCTTTAAGGTTTTTTGTATATCACTAGTGGAGCCTTCTTGTGGAGGATCTAGGAGTGATTTTTGAGAAAGACTTTGCTCATATGCTTCATAGATAGGTTGTGGTGGACTTTCATCACTATAGCCTTGACATCCTTGATAATGATTATGGGGCCTTGCCTGGAAATTGTTCCCTTAAGCTCGAAGCTTATATGAATAGCCTTTATAGGCTTTACCTTAATTCACAACCCCATTTGGATTTTACCATTGGATACCTAGATGATTACAATTTCCATGTTGATACCTATGACTACCTGAATGGTTGTTCCCATGATTCGACAAGAAAAACACTGATTCCGGATTACCTTGGCATTCTTCCCACTTGTGATCATTAACTCCAAAACATGGACAACTATAAGAGTCTTGCACTACATTATCCTTGGATTTTCTACATTAAATACCTTCTTTAACCCTTAGTTCAAACTGCTTCAATAAATTTTCAAAAGATGAAATTTGCATCGATAACACTGTCACTATCTTAATGTAATGTACATCTAGAGGCATTCAGAATTGGAGCTTGCGAAGGTGGCCAACAACTCTTATTATCTACTATTTTCTCCATAATAACTGATGCTTCATCTAGATCCATGGACACAAAACCACCACCTCCAAAATTATTGACCCTCAATCATGAACTCTTATCCTTTATAAAACGTAGATAATTGTAGATCTAGGGTATAACCATGAAGCATAAATTTTGCTAACATCTATTAAGATCTTGTCCATGTCTCCTCTACGCTTTCTCCATCGTCTTGTCAGAAAATTGCAAGTTCCATTTGATATTTCACCCACATGCTCTCTGGATAGAAATGGTTAAGAAATATTGCTTGGAGTTCGTACCATGATGTTACCGACTTAGGTGGCTGACGATCAAGCCACTCACTCGCATCTTCGATCAAGAAAAATTGGAACATAAAGTAATACATTTTCTCTCATGTAACGCCTTAAGTAATGTAGGCGTCACATATTTGCATGAACCACTGATAGCTTGGACCGAATCTTGATGTGCGGTTCCACTATAATTTCCATTACTCATGAATTGGTTTAACATGTCGTATCAGGCTTAAATCAGACGGTTTAAATTACGGAGGGCGAATCCTTGACGATTGAACTTGAAATTGGCCTCCTTGTCTGGGAAGACTTTGATCTCTGCACAAATTGTTTTGGACATTAGGTGTAAATACTATGTTAGCTCCTAATGGTGGTTGAATCTTGGGGGACTTGTTCTTTATTATTTTTTTCCATCTCGGTTGGTGGCACAATCGCTTGTGGGATTGAGTACCCATCAAAATCTAGATAAAGTGGCGTATTAACATTCACCATTGCTTCTTGCTCTCTTCTTTCTCTGTCTCGCCTTCTTTGAGATAGAAGAAACTTCTCGAGATTCGAGAGCATACACCAAATCTAAGAATCAATGAAAGAGACAAAAAAAAGCAAGTGTAAAACTAAAAAACAACTAAACTTACTACACTAAACAAAAACACAATAATTAAAAAAATAGTCCCTAGCAATGGCGCCAAAAACTTGTCATCCCTATAGGTGTCATAAAACAATCTACTAATCAACATCTCGAGATATCACTCCCTAAATGTGTAAGGGTTGGTTTCAAGTAGTAAGTAAGTATATAAGATCGTTCTCCATATGGACTATGAAGTTAACTACTATATTGTTTTTATAGAGCGTTGAAGATTTAGTTGCCATTACTAAAAGACAAAAAGTAAAAGATATAATATTTGTTTTATTTTATATTAACGGACTAAAATGCAAATAAATTCAACTAAGCATGTAAATAATTAAAGAAGAGTACAACATGATAAGTATAACTTGAGTTTTGCTAGTAATCATGTATAGTAACAAATGATTGATTCTAGTCATAAGGGCGAATTGGGAGGTTCACGTTCATCGGGATTCTAATTTACTTCTAACCCCATCCTAGTTAGCTTAGAAGGCTACCTACACCATAAAATACCTCTTTCGAGTAAATTCATAACGATTGCTCGACGCTAAGGGTGATTACCCTATACGATTATCGACTAGGTAATCCAGTTAGAGACACTAACGTACATCAGACGTATATGAATTCTCTCTGTTCCCAAACCCTCCATTAGGGCGATAGTTTAGGTACCTAAAACAAACTAGTATTTGATCAAGATATAGGCAAATAAATAGTTCATATCATAAACAATGGGAAATTATCACCTGGTTCAATTGAATATAAATGATTACAAATAACATTAAAATCATTCAATAATCAACTATGGTCCATACATAAAAGAAATAGTCAAGCTAATAGTATTTAGTGCATAACTAAAGAAATAAAAATAAAAATAAAAGGATAAAAGTAAAAGTATCATGTTTAGGATAAGAAACTAATACTAATTACCCTAATAATGATGATGGATTGGTGTAGAAGTGGTGCATTAGCGTTCCAGCTTCTTTCTCCTATTCCCAGGCGTGTCCTCCTCTCTTTCCTGTTTATAATGGTGTGATATTAAATGTAATCCTTTTTAAATTGATTTTGCTGATATAATAAGGGTCCAAAATATTTTTTGTGTTGTGGGCCCCTTTTAACTGGCCCAAGTCAACTTTAAAAAAAACTGAAGACAGAGCGAACTAGTTCGAGCCACAACAGCTGAAATTTTAATAAGTCTTTCATCTTAAATCTAAATCACAAAACGTCACCTCCCACGTGTACCTAACTTCAATTTATACCATTAAAACAAAGGGCTCTCTCAGAATCTTAAGCCAATTTCTCGTGGTAACTCTATTAAGTTGATTTCCAAGATTTGATGGTAAAGGCTCTAGCTATCTAAATGTGGATTTTTGGTCGTCTAACACCTTCAATTGGGGTTTACCTTAATTTATCAACTTCTTAGATTCGTCTACAAGTATCCTATCATCCAAGTACCTAAGAGTTATACACTTAACACACAATGAACACACAAATAGCTCTACATGTAATAAATATCTATAACAGGTTAAAATGTGAATATGTATAAATATAGGGAATAATCCCTCAAATAATTCCAAATAACCCCTAAAAAGATGTCTCGTGATACGAACTATATATCACACAAAAGAAGACATCTAGCGGGTTACCATCAAATCCTATTTCGTGCTAAAAATGTTCATAAGATTGTTTTTTACACTCATGAAGACCATTATGAATTTCTTGCCATGCCTTTTGGTCTTATAAATGCACCGTCAATATTTCAATCTATTATGTATGAGACATTTTGACCATTTTTTTGTAAGTTTGTACATGCTCTGTTTGATAATATACTTGTGTAAAACAAACCTTTAGCTTTACATTAGGAGCATTTGGAACAAATTCTACAACGTGTGATCTTGCATACATTTTATGATAAGGAGGCAAAATGTGTATTTGGCCCGAATATTGTGGAATACCTTGATCACGTAATCTTTGGGCATGGTGTAGAAATGGATAATTAAAAAATATAGCATATTTTTTATTGGCATGTTCCTCACCACATTATAAGTCTTCGAGGTTTCTAGGCTTATCATAATATTATCGCCGTTTTATAGAAACTTATGCCAACAATGCAACCCCTTTAATATAACTTTAAAAGGATGATTATTCATGGTGCACTGAGGCTACATCCGGTGTTCAAATAACTTAAGACGGTCTTCACAACAACATCGGTTCTTGCTATGCCTGATTTCTCATTACATTTAGTCGTAAAAATGATGCTTCTGGATTTGGATTTGGGACCATGTATGAAGAATATTATTTGAATCCCAACCCATTAAACTATATAGAAGACTCGTTGGGTTATCAACAATGGGGTAGTAACTACTACCAATCACCTTAATAATACTCACAAGAGCAAATAATTGTTTAATCAATGGGTTAGTTATTTCGGCAATCTCTAATGATACCTCAAACTTCCCAATTCTAAGATATGTTGAAAAATTTCATGTGAACCATGGGAGTACCATAATAAAATCAAGAGGAGCGCCATTCTATGAAACATCGGAAAAATTCATATGAAACCACCGAATATCAAATCCAAAAATAGATGATACTTGTGATGTTGATGTGATAAATTTTCCGAATGTGGTTGAAGACCTACATATGGTTGAGCCTCTTGTTAGAATGGTGGAGAAAGGGGTAGTGAAACATACCCTAGAAACTGAAAGATCGAATGCTATTCACAAGGACTTTGAGTATAATCAAGAGAGGGAAGGTGGGTTGAAGAAAGTGTTACCGAGAAGAAAGAACTTCCTAAGCCAAATTTAGATGATGTAATAGTGGAATATTGGATTGATGACGAGGAAGAAGTGGTTGAGAAAACGGTAGTAGCATAGAAGGTGCAAGAGGAAAATATATTTGAATCTTCGCCTCAAGATGTTCACCCACCACCATTTACATCAAGGGTTGTGAGGAAAGTTAGAGTGAAACTCGTTGAAAACCAATGAGTATTAGAAGACTCAAAAAACCCGACACCATCAATGAAGGTCAACAAATGCCTTTGGAGCAAGGTGTTACACCACGTAAGCAAGGCGAAAAGGATGGGGGCCTACCTACCTCCTTATAAAGATGAATATGTAATCTAAGAGAAGAAAGAGCTGATACTGTAAAAAACGGTCATCAAATATTACCTTGTGAGGATTGTGTTTCGACGCGAAACTAAGAAGGCAAAATGGGGAATCTACCCACTCTATTTTAACGATTGGCTAAAAAAATTAGGTGGTAAATTCACCTTGCCACTATTACGAGGAGGAGGAAATTTTAAGTGGATAAGTAACGCAAGGGCCTCGATAAATTTTGTGGGGAAGTTTTCATGTCGAGCTTAACGACGTGATAAACAAAATCACTTCTTGGGAGGCAACCCAAGGTCAAAAGGGGTAAACCCCACATTTTATTTCTTTTACTGAGTATTAGTTATTATCTTGAGTCTTTGTTTTTATATAATGTTAATTTGACTTAACGAAAAAGGTATGGAGTTTCACTTTTTGATGTGTAGGTGAAATTTGAGGATGTGCGAAACTAAAGGAGTTTGTGAAAATGGGAAATGACAAAAACGAGGCTTGGTGAGGGGGGTGTCTGTTGGAAGTTTCGAATTGGGAGCAATTTTTCAAATAGTTTACAAAGAATAGCTGAAAATTAATTAATTTTTTAAAAATATATCAGCTGAGATCCAAATAGCTAAAAGTTTAAAAGCTTTTTAAGCATTTAAAAAGAATTCAAATATGCACTAAATGTGTTGTTCCAAATGAGATGGTGGATCTTGCTTTTATTGACAACAATATCGAGGGTTGAATGAATATTACCCCTCTTGCACTTAAAACAGGGGTTATTAGGGTTTTGGTGATGTGAAAAATGAGATAAATACGAGCATGATATATGTCAAAATAAACTTTTCCTTGAAGATTTATAAGTTCTTCTTGGGGTTATCAAGGATGAATCAAAAGAGCTTTTACACCACTAGACATAGATATATAAGGAGGATAATCAGAGCTCTTGATTCTCCCACTATGGGATTGGCTATTTTTGTCATTGTAGTGAGTCTTTTAAATGGATCACGGTTTGCTTTATGAACTTTTGGTTTGGCACTAGGTTAAAGGACTCCGTTCTCTGTATCTAGTTTTGAAGTACTTGAATGTCAAGGATTAGTCCATTGGAAGCTACATTAATAGAGTCCCAAAGCAAGGGATTATGCTCGTACGCGTGTGTAAAGAGTGGAAATTGCATGTATAAGTTTGAAGAGACGTGAAGCCTAAGGTGGAGATGATGAATTATGAGATAAAAGAGTTGATTTTAGGACCATTGTTTCATTAAATATTTTGTACCGATCCTATGACGAGTTTGTTAAGGCTTTAACTTCTCCACCCAAGTACTCAAACTTTACTTTTGATAGATATAATCACAACCTTAACAATCCTAACAATGAGAGTTTGAATGAGTCCTACTCTTTGAATTATTTTAAGGAGTTGATGAGTTCAAGAAACTTTATTAATAATAAATATAAAGACATCGCTCCTCTAGTGGTTCCCGATAACCTGAACCACTTAATGAGGTGTTTTAATCATACTATGTCTTGTGAGGGGAATAAAATTTCGAAAAGGCCCCTAGGTACAGAAAATATTGGTATAATTAAAGATATAAAGTGTAGGGGAGTGGTGAGAAGGCTCTCTGATCCCTTTTGGACCCCACCCCAAACTAATGGTCTTAAAGTTAATTGTGATGCGATGTGGAATATGACTAATGGTGTAGTAGCGGTTGGTTTTTTTGTAAGGAATGAACGTGAACATTTGATCAATGGTAAAACTTGAACTTTTAGCGCGCGATCAACGGTAGAAGCGGAGGCCATATGAGTAGTCTTTGCGTTTTCAATGGGGATATATTACTCGAAAGGAACATCACCGTGGAAAATGACTGCAACAAAATTATTCAAACCATTACATACCCAAGATTTATATGAGACAGAAGATTATATAATAGTTTAATTGAAATTGATTACTACAAAAAATTATGTAATATATCTTCCGGCTTTGCTTTAAGAAAAAACAATCAAGTAGCCCCTCTGAACCCGAAAATTTTATGATATGCACGTATAATTTTTGCTCAAAAAATAATTATCCCCTAGAATGTTTATATACATTAGTGCTATAAAGTACACATAAGACATTATAGTTTTGCGGATGCTATACTTGGTTTTTTAGATTTAGAATAAAAGGGTTGTGCTATATATT
Source organism: Nemophila menziesii (assembly GCA_029959085.1). NCBI lineage: Eukaryota > Viridiplantae > Streptophyta > Magnoliopsida > Boraginales > Hydrophyllaceae > Nemophila > Nemophila menziesii. The sequence continues at coordinate 58,163,782 of JARWIR010000005.1, read as the reverse complement.
TTTCTTGAGTGAACATAGAATATAAATTTATTTTTACTTAAATACACATACAATAGAAAAACATTTAAAAATAATTTCGAAAAGATATGATTCGATTTTCTTTTTATAACATATCATAACTAGTTTTATGACTTGTATTTATTCTTATATTTTAATATTTTTAAAAAAACCTTTATTTAATATTTTAAATTCAAGTCATAACTTTGTCAATTTTCTCCGACTTATAAGAATATTGAAATTTAGTATACCAGAGTTTATTCTAAATTTGAAGCTAGCAATGCTTTAATATATTACTTAATAAAATTATAAAATCAATTTTTTTAGATATTTAGAATATAAATATAGAATTATAAAATATAAATGTAATATTTGGGGATGCCATGTAAGGTAGGTGTGATGATATTTTTTAAAATATGTAGCTTTAATTTGCATCATTTTAAGGTAAATGCTAACTTGCAAGTTCAGTTCATTGAACGGACGAGAATTACAATAAATGTTGCATATCCATGTATTTTGTTTGGTAATTACAAATTTATGGTTTTTATATTTACCTTAAAAAAATTAGGAGCGATATCCCCAGAATCTATATATACCAAGCCTCCCTCATTTTATCTTCAGTGTCCGCCCTTGATTGATTGAGTGGTAAAACGAAAACTGTACTACGACATTTAGTTTAACTAATGGGTGTTTTTTTCAATTTTAATTAACTAAACTCTTTGTCTTTTGATATCAAACTTTTAAAAATCGGGTGGACTTTGTATTTTTTAATTTTATATCTATAGGTTTTTATCAATGCAATTTCAATTAAAAAAAAGAGTAGTAAATTGACTTTGACCCTTAAATTGGTCGTCGGAAATTGATAAGATATTTGATAAGGTGTTCCTAGCCACTCATTTATCCGAAAAAGAAAAAAACACTCATTTTGTTTTCGTTACCTTCTCCTTTTGCTTCATTCTTGTTTGGTTCTTCGCCTCTCTCAGCTAATTACATTTAAATTTACTTATCCACCACACTAAAATCCTAAGCAAAAAAATCAAAGAATTATGCAGAGTGATACCAATTTTGGTATCGAGGCTTTCTTTGAATTCCTTAAAAACCCTCCTGTTGTGCATCCTTTATTGGCAGACAACAGTATTTTTAATCAGAAAGTTGGGAGAGTACTATGATTGATTTTTCTGCTTTTGATGCTCTCCTTGAATTTCTTATCAGTTCCCTTGTCGTGCTCCAAAAATGACAGTGGACATTATAACTGGTGTCGTAATCATCAAAGCAACACTCTTAGATCCTCCTCAAGAGTTGGTTGAAGATGGTGGTTTACAAGTAGCTAGATCTGTTGTCAAGAATGTAGGATCCTTTTTCTACTCATTTAATCTCAATAAAATGAATGAGTACATACCCCTTTGATGAAACATTGTTGAAACCTGAAAAATACTAAAGCAAACCAACAAACGTAAATCTTGGAAAATAAAAATAAAAACTGAAAAATAAAAATTAACTAAAAACTACTACTCAAATAGATAACCCACACGCTAACGAGACACAAGTCCCCGGCAGCGGTGCCAAAAACTTGGTGTCGCCTAGGGTGTGATAAAAATAAGATAAATAAATCCAGAAAACAATGCACTAATCACCCTAGACATGCACGGTACTGCAATTATTACAGGACGAATGCAAGTTTTAATGATAAGTTAGATATGTTCTCAGGGACTTAATGTGTTACACGAATGAGCAAATAATTAAGAGTAGCAATAATTAATTAAAAGGCATAGACTAAAGATGATTAATTAAGAGATTGATAATTAAACTAATTGAAAGTAAAGACAATAAAGTAAATATGAGAAAATATGAGATGAGAGAGTATAGCTTAGGTTTTGCTAGTATGCACTAATCCTTCTAATTATTTTTATCAAATTCAGTTAATAAGGGAGATAATAGCTCTTAGATACTCAGTCAGGATTCTAAATTCCCATTCCTTAGACATTGAGAATGACTGAGGGGGCTACGGGAAAATAGGGTTATCAAGCGCTACCAAGGCCCAAAGCAAAAAATTCCTTCAATTGGTGATATGGTGATTAAAACAAACCCTAATGACTATCTAGTTAGGATCGGTGTTGTCAGGACCAATACCGGACACTAGACGTTATGTGGTGTTACAATAATTAGACACCCCTTACGGGCGACCATCTAACTACTATTAAGAAAGCCTAAAATGATCAGGTTTTAGGACAGTCAATAATTCAAAACACATAAACAGATATATGGGTAAGCATCTAATATTAGATTAAAACATATAATTCCCAAAAAAGCTTAGATAGAAAGAAAATAGAATCCATAGATTATACATAATGCAAAACTCAAGCTATGGAAAAATTAGTTCATACCTGAAAGAAATAAACTAAAAGATTGATACAAAGATGTCATCTTGCTCTCTTGGATGACTAAGAAATAATATAAGGTTTAGAAGTGAGCAAGGATGGCTTTACAAAGGTTTAAGGGTGTGTTTATAGGTGTTTAGAAGACCTAATTCATTTTCTTGGAGTGGAAGACAAGTAACTTGGACTCCAAGCCCAACTTAAATTCGTAACCCAAAAATATAGAAAAGATAATAATCTGCCGCTGTATTGTTTTCGTCATAACTCCTTCAATAATTATCCGTTTGACGCGTTCCAATAGTCGAAAATGATCGTCTCGGAAAGCTCTTTAACTTTGCTTCAGACCATTCTTCCAAATTCCGAGTCAATCTCGAGTTATGAGCCCTTTTGTGTCATAGGTGCTGAAATTCAGATATATTTGGCAACTTTATCTTTCCATATCTTAGTTTTTCTTTCCTTATCTCCAATTTCCATGCATATCTTTTTTCCTTTATCTCTTAGAATTGACTTGGCATCTAATTAATCTCCATATATATATCTTTAAAGTTTCACACTAAATTATTAATTAAACCCAATATGCTCTAACAATAATAATTAATTAAATCAAGACAAGAAATAGGAAAGTGCAATATATCATGTGAAAATCGAGTACTTAGACTTATAAAACACTAAAAATGTCCACTTAATATTAAATCATCACAAATGGAGAGACATCACCCTTCAACTTTGTTCGCAGCTATGCATATTTTTTCGTCGGAATACGCCTACATTCCAACGTTTTCGAGTGGAGAGGCCAATGATACTTGCATATCCAAAAACAAGTGCATTCGTCTTCATTGAACATCTTTTAGAAAATCTTGAGGAGTTGTTGAAAGAAACAACTAGTTCGACTCTACCTTTCAACTATTTCATTCGGAAGGTGCAAAATGAGCTTTGTTTCTGGTATTCTGACCTCATAGAAATCTCTAGCCACCCGCCATTGTTTTTAAAGGAGACCATTTAAACAATTACTAATTGGCATATGATGTAGAGTATGTCCTCGATTCTTTTCTAGTTGGAGATCTTCCTCCCTGGCGCTGTATCTGCTGGCTTGATGATATCTTTGTAGATTTTCTCAAAATAGAGCAAGAAAGAAGGACACAGGACGATATGGAGGAGGATCTCAAAGGGAAGAAAACAATGATAAAAGATATGCTTCTAGGAGGAGATGAGCAACTCAACATCATCACCATTGTTGGTCCAAAAGAAATAGGGAAGACTGCATTGGCTAAAGAATCGTACAATTCTCCTTCTGTCATCAGTCACTTTAAGTCTCGTGCGTATTTATCTCCTCAATGGATTTCTTCTCATAATGATATAAGAAAGGCATTATTGGAGCTTTTAGGTGACCTGGTTGATCTTTCAGATGAAATTCGTTCCAAGAATGATGAGGAACTAACTAAATTACTTTTTGAATGTCTTGAGGGAGAGAGATTCCTTGTCGTGATTGATAGTCATCGTTCTCTTAATGATTAGAATATAATACAAAAATGGTTCCCAGATTCTCACAACGGAAATAGAATCATATCAATTACCAGAGAGAAGGAGTTTGCATTGCCAGATCCACAAAATGCTAAAATCTGGGAGTCATTCTTTCAAATAGTAAGCTACCATGTCGAAATTATGGAAGTCGGAATGAAAATCGCTATAAGATGTAAACCAGGATCTAAGAATTTTGTCGTTCATCTTCTTCAAACCATTCGAAAAACAGTGAATCATTGGGAAGAAGTAGCACAAATTTTAGGGTCGCGCGTATTTGGTTACAGAGGTTCGCAGGTAAATCGCATACTAGATTTGACTTGCATCTATTTACCGGATCATTTAAGATCATGCTTTTTCTACATGGGAGCATTCTTATATGGTGATGTTGTAGTGTCAATATTGATACGATTATGGATAGCGGAGGGATTCGTAAAACATATGGCATCCTAGAGCTTAGAGAAGACCGGAAAGGATCATTTAGTTGATCTTATTTCAAGAAACCAACTGGAACCTATCAAAGAGAGTGGGTGCGGCAAAGCCATACGTGTTTATAATACTGCGGTATGTAACTTCCTCACAGGAAAAGTTATGGAAGATAATTTCTTGTAGATCGAATTCAAATTGAATTCTTCTTCTTATTCACCCACAATATATTACCAACGTCGTCTCCACACTTCATCAAAATCAGTGATATTAGACACTTGGATGGCTCATATCATACTCAATGATAAGGCAAAAAAACCTTTTATTTGTGAGCAGATAGCTATTTTGGCTTGGCATATCTGAAAGGGTAGAAATGTCTTTATCTTTAATAAAACTAGGCCTTGCCCTATCAACACTGCTACTAAAGCTCATATATTATGGGTGGAACAACTAAATATAATAAAACCCAAGGATGAAGAGAATCTTATGAGGGTAATGTAGGAAACAGCTAAAGTCCCTAAATCCGACGATGACATAATTTGTCTTGAGGAAAACTACCAAGCAAGTGCAAAATAACAAGGAAACAATTAGATATAAAAATGATGAAAGTGATTTTAATAAGAATGAGATTATGAATTGTACATGGCGGAAAAAAATGGATTCCACCTCCTGATAAGTGATATAAAATCAATTGCGATGCATCTTATAAATGTACTAAATCAACAATTGCTTGTGTTGCTAGGGATAACAAAGGAAGAATTATTAAATACTGCTCGTGGGAGATTGACGTGGGGAATGCTTTCGAGGCTGAAGCACTTGGAATTCTTAAAGCATGTTTGTGGGCTAAAGATTGCTTTATCGAAAATGACTGCAAAACTATCATGGAAGCGCTCTCCTCCAACTTTCCCATTTGTAGCAATAGAATTAAAAATATTATCTGTGGTATTTATTTTATTTTTTGAATTTTGTTTACCTATTTTCTCTTGTATTTCGAGAAAACAAAATCTAGTAGTTGATTGAATAGCCAAAAACTTGCCCTTGGCATTAGTTTAGGTTATAATGGGAGAATATCCCCACCCAATTAGCGAAAATTATTGCAAACAATACTTTCTTTCAGGAGTTGGTTGATTTTTTGTAATTTTTTATGAATGAAAGATATTGAAAAAAAAAATTAAAATGGGACGTCTTTGTTATGTCCTCTGGACCATTTCTACAATCACTTTTTTTTATACCTACATATGAGGATTTCTCAAGGGACCATGCATGTGATATTTCATTCATTTATAACAAATTTAAGTTTCTTAGGATATTGAATTTTGAAGATCTGATCATAGGGGAATCTTTTATAGAGATTGGTGTTCTTGTTCTGCTAAGATACTTGGCCGTTAGAAGCTCATTAAAATTCATTCCACCATCCATATCCAATATTTGGAACCTTGGAATTTTTCATTTCGAACGCTTCAATGGTGAAGTTGTACAAGTACCAGATTGTATATGGGACATGATAACATTGAGACATATTCATATACGTACTTTTTCTTCTTTTGATTTAAAGCCCCACAGATTAGAGAACTCCTCTTCCCTTCTAGATAATCTACAAACCTTTTCGGAACCCATTCTTGCTTATGGAGACAATACGGAGAAGATATTGAAAAGGTTATCAGGTATTCTGAAACTATAGTGTAGATTTTTAGATTCATGGGATGATGATACGTAATGCAATCGGTTTCCGATGCTGGATTTTCTCAATAAACTAATATCACTCGAGGTGGAGTACATGGGTGCATATAAATATCCATGTGACTTCAATTTCCCTTCCAATCTGAAGAAACTTACTTTGATGAAGTTTAAAATGCCATGGAGTACAATGTTACAACTTGCGATGCTAAAGAATCTAGAGGCTCTCAAGTTAAAAAGCAATGCATTTGAAGGTCATGGGATATGAAAGATGACGTGGTGTTCCCAAAACTCAAATACTTGAAGTTGGAATACATTAAAGATCTCAAACACTGGAATACCACTCGTAATCATTTTCCCAGCCTCGAAGATCTGATCGTGTACAATTGCTGGAACCTTGTAGAGATACCTCAAGATTTTGCATACATTACTTCCATGCGTATGATTCAGGTGAATAGGTGCAATCCTTCTGCTAAAAATTCAGTCAGACTTATTAAAGATCAACATGTGAAATAGTGTGGTCATAATGAACTCAAAATAACTTGCGAATACAATCGTTCTTCTGACAGCGAATAATAATCAGGTGTGTTGGTTTTTGCATCTCTATAAGTAAATTCTTATTCTTCTAAATTTTGTATTTACTATTTCATATGTCCTATTTTAATTGATAATACTCTAATACAACTTTATTTGTCTTAACAAGAATTTGTAGATGATGTTGTTGGAATTATGCCCTAGCCCCGATCGTCTTGTAATGAATTGAACACAAGTGTTTACTGTACACTATAATAGTTATCCCTACAGTTTTGATTAAAGAAATTGTTTCCTTGAATCTATGGCAAGTCTTTATGATTATGGTATTAATCTACATAATATAAAGGCAAATCCTTGATTAAATTACGAACTAGATATCATAAGGTGTTATGATAATGAGAATCTAGCTTATAGGACTTAATCTAAACGTGTTCTTAATCGTAGGATCATCGAGTTAGGACCTCGATGATCCAGCTAGATTAATATGTAGCTAACAAGTATTTATTGGATAAATATCGGTAGTTCTTGTTTACCGAGTTAGGTGCATAGATAATGCACATAGAGATGTGATTATCGAACCGACTAAAAATAGAGATTCCTAATGGTTAATTACCTTGAACTGCCAAGTAGGTTAATCTCTAGAAGGAATTTTTATGCATGTAATCCTTTGACCTGAGATCATCACTATTGTTGTGTATATACTTGTTGGGTTTTGATACTGGACTACTAGTGTGTCATAATGCTAGTCGAAAAGATATTGGATACAACTAAGTATATATGCTCCTAGGGATGAGTTAAGATGGAATCTATCAACTCTAGGTAAAGAGTTTGAGCTCTACGATGTCATAAGATTATAACGATTGCATCAAATCCTTGGCCAATGTGATAGAATGAATGAAGAAATGTGTTTCTTAGGTCATTCGTCAATCGTTGATAATCGACGTGTAACGTGGTTGATTTTCTAAATGGGATTTGACAGTTATACCATATCCCAGGATAATCCGGAGCTGGAAAGATAGAGGGAATACGTATATGTTCCTTCACCGGGTTCTTTGTACAGAGTTACTTCACGTTATCCGGTCGTTGGGGAGTGTTGTTAGACGCCAACCTCGATTAGTGGTTAATATAATTAAGAGTAATGATATTTGTCACCCTTTTTGTATCACCCTTTTATCACCTCCTACGTGTATGCCTACATGTACCAATGAATTGATTTCTCTATCCTATTTAATTTTTCTCTATCTTCTATTCAAGGTAATCAAAACATATATATAGAAGGGTGATAAATGGGTGACATGAAAAGGGGTGACATATATCATTACTCTTTAATTAACTACTACCGGTTTAACGATGAACCCACGTAGTCGCACACTAACGAGTGCATTGATCTTGCTTCATGTCGTTAATTAATTTTATTATTAGATAATAAATATTAATTAAATACATACTTGGAATATTGGTATATTAATTTACTAGCACAAATTAATATTCTAATATAAGACCGAACTAAGACAAAAAGGAAAAGGAAAAATTGACAAGTTTGCGGATCGAACCACGAACCTCTAGTAATGTGAGATGTGTCACTAACCGCTAGGCTAGTCAATTGTTTTTGTATAATGTAGAAGGTCCAAGTCCACTTCACAAGTGGTAATGGACTAGATTATTAAGATAATCACTTTCATTATACGTTCCTGACTTTTCCTATTCTTTGTCATTTCATTCCCTTCTGTTGGATTTATAAGAATATAATGATAGTCATTATATTGATATAATTTTTCCATCAGTTTTTCTACCAAGAAAAAAACCCAAGAAACAAAAGGTCTTTTGTCTCCAAGCTAGAATTGTGATTCTGGAAGTAAGGCTCAAGCTCGCGTGGAGGCTTCAAACTTTTGAAACTGGGCAATTCGATTCTCATACAGCGTATTAAGGTATGTAATCGAATTTTTCTTTGTTTTAAATCCTTAAATCGCAACTAGATGGTTTTTAATTGCAATTTTGTTTCCGTCGAATTATATTTTGATATAATTGAGTTGCAATTTTCCTTCAATTGGTATCAGAACCAGCTTGTTACGATTTAAAGAATTTAAATATAATATTATTTGATAATATATGGTTTTTGAATGAAATATTTGATTTTATTAAGGATTCCTATTTTTCTTTTTGATTGGATTGTTAAAGAAGCAAAAAAAAATTAGAAATTATTTCTGATATTTTTCTTATGAAAGATAAACCCAGACCTTTTATATTGGATTGTCCTATATAATGATAGACTGTTAAATTATTAAATTGTTTAATAATTTAAAAGAAAACAAAACTGGTTCACGTGTTGCTAACAATTGTTTTCCAAAGGCTTCTTTTGCATTGTGTTGCTATTATGAATTAGATACAAATAACTCCATATGCTTTTAGTTTTTGTTACTTTTGTATTGAGTTATATGGTACAACTCTGTACCGAAGAGAAAAAAAAAAGTTTTATTGTTGACCGCTGCTGTCGTGTTCCTTTTTGATCCACTATTTTTTTTCTGTCTCCATGTGATGTTCGTGAACATCACTTTTCGAGAAAAACTATGTTGTGTTTTTATGTGATCACTTTTACGAAAAATCAGAAAAGAAAATTGCTAACATTTTTTTTCTTTTTAAGCAGAAGACAGTAAATAAAATAATTTTTGTTTTTTTCTTCATTACATGTCTAATAGTTAGACATTAAAAGAAACGAGTTTTCTTTTTTTTTTTTTGTTTTCTAATGGAGATGTGGGATTTGGTTTTTGTTGAATGCCAGTTTTGAAAAAAAAAAAGGTTTTAGCGTCCAAAAAAAAAAAAAAAAAAAAAAAAAAAAAAGGTTTTTATTGAGTTTGTTACTTAAAAAAAAAATTGTCTCTTTTTCGTATGATTGGATCATATAGTACATATTTGATATACTACATTGTATTTTAGTTAAATATATATAAAAAAAGGTATTGTTTTAGAAACTTACTTTTTTTATTAATTAATTGGTCGATTAATTTCCTTTTAATAAAATACATACTTTAACTGTATTTGGTGAAATATAGTATTACATATTACTAAAAATTATTAAAGTAATAATTTTTTCAAGTAATAAAACAAATGCTTAGATTATGAATACTAGGCTATTCCCACTTGCAATAAAATTATTGAGTTATTGAATGATTTATATGATATTTCGTGAGACTTATCCATCGCAAGTAGAGTTTTAAATTTGTTATGTTTACAAGTTTTGATCTGACTACCAGGTGGACTTGTAGTTCGAGTACAAATTATAAAACCTCTAGATTGTTTGATAATAGGATTTACTTATTAATTTTACGTTTTTAGTCTGGACTACCCAGAGGATGTGGTATTAATAACATCTGATTATAGGGTGGATTAACTCAACAAAACTAAATAGAAACGACCTGACTACCAAGGGGCTAAATAGTTTTGAGTCTATTATTTTATATGATAAAATTGGTAACGTACCACACTTTAATTATGAGTGAGAAACGACCTGACTACCAGGGGGCTTATTCATGTTTTAAATTTTTCATTCTTCACTTTAATTATGCGTGAGAGACGACCTGACTACCAGGGGGCTCATTGATGTTTTAAAGTTTCCAATTATATATCTCTTAGATAACAGTCCATATCTTTGAAAGTTATATAATAGTGTTCCTAAAACATTGTTACCTATTCCTTCCTATGATTAGATTTCTCGATATTTCTGCAAAATCACTTCTCAAATCATCCCAAGTTGGTTGGATAATCTCAAAAGTTGTGACCGCAACTTGAGAGTCTTTCTTATGCACATGAGACTCATTGATATGCTCAATGAGCTATTGACTAAATTATCTTTTGAGGATGCACAGAATGTATATGTTGCATGTCTAAAGTAATAAGAACTTAGTAATAGTACTAAGTGTATATTCTTGTATCCATGAGTTATGAACTCCAAAAGACATTTTAAGCATAATATTCCCATGAATCCTTAAATATCTTTAGAAGATGTATAAGTAACTTAGTATGACCGTTAGATACCAGTTATCTAATACCAAGAAACAAGGTAAGGGCATTAATGGAAATTGTTTCCGTAATTTCTTGAACTTCTATTAATTACACATAAAGGGTATTGGATACTCGTAGTAGCTTAGGAATATGCAAAATGTTGCATAATCTAATGATTAATAGACAAATAAGAATAAGAGAAGTTAAATTATAATTTCGGTAATGGAGCAATTGTTGCAACCACAATTGTGATAACTAATTCTTTAAAGATGCATATGGCAAAACATATTGTAAGAAAACTGTTTTTTGTTCGTAAACCTGTTTTCAAACAAAATGGTCATTTGATCATAAGATAGTTATGGTGTATTAATGTAATATAAAATGACCAATGGAGTTTTTCATAGTGATGAATTACACTCTATTGGATACTTACAATATGGTGATTATAATTGCCTAAAGTAACTATGTAACAATGTTATAGTTGTTTCTGGTCATAAATCGAAATAGATAATTGTACTAATCAAACCTTATCTTTGGTGTTGTAGACTAAGTCATAAACTGTGAGAAAAAGTTTACTAGTTTCACAAGGAAGATTTCCTTGAAGAATATGATTTTGAATCATATGAAACTTGTGAGACTTATCTCGGTGAAATATGACTAAATCTCATTTTGATGAAAATGGAGACAATGTTAATGAGTTCTTATGTCCACTATATATTGATGTATATGGTCAGTCCGAACTTTAGCCAAAGATGGATATTCTTACTTCATCTCCTTCACTAACTATATAATAGATGTAGATGTGTTTACCAAATGTAAGACCAATATAAATGATTTGAAATGTTCAAATTACTATTGAGTGAAGTTGAAAGCAAGTATATAAGAGTATGAAGGAAGTAAGATATCAACCTGTAGAGGTGAAAATGTTAGCAATGCATTATAGATTATCTATGACAAAATTAGATTTTGTCTCAGTGATTCACTAGGTTTTAAATATTCCTATGGGATTATGTTTTAAAGTCATTTGCATATTTAATGAACTCTTAGGTCCCACTAAATAGTCAATAAAATCCATATATGATATGGAGATAACATAAGTTAAACCTCAAACTGTAGAAGTTTGAAGTTGTCTGATTTATGTTAAACGACTTATAATGGCTAAGTTTGAGTTGATATCTTTCAAGTATAGATTTGTTGGATACCCAAATAAAATAACGAGGTAATATTTCCACACCATTCTGAACACAAAGGGTTTGTGGTAAGGTAGACAACCTTTATAGATTGGAATTCGATAGTGAAGGAATTCATAATGTGGAAATAGATTATAATGAAATAAAGATTTCAGAGTTATTTATACAAGTTAAAGAGCGTCCGATGCATGCCAGTCTTTCTTTCCTTGATGAATTAATAGTTTCATTTAAGGTTCAAGTCTCACACTTTGAGGTATTCGGGACGATTCATGAACTTTTCTTGGAAAAAAGAAGTTAACAAATCAAGAGAAAGAAGTCTTTATTGTACACAAGCCTCCTAAAGGTTATATAGATTTCACACCAAAATCAATTGTAATAATGGTGATATTTGATGAGGAATCATATAGATGATAACCCATCAAGTGATGATCCTAAAACCCTATGAAGAGGCTATGACTAGTCTAGATAGTGACAAGTGGTTAAGAACCATATAATCTGAATTAGTATCTACAAGAATCAACAAAGTATAGTACTTTGGATGAATCTTCAATAGATGTAAGATCCATTTGTAGTAAATGGGTTCTAGGGAAATGATTGGATTGGACGTTAAGGTGGAGACCTATAACGACCTTCTAATTGCTAAGCGTTTAAATCAAAAGGAGAACATCAGTTATGGTGAATTCCTTTTCTCATAGTAATGCTTAGTTCATTTCAGATTCTTCGATTGGTAACTACATACTATTATTTTGAGATATGGTAATATCATGTGAAAAATAGTTTTCACTAAATGGGAGTTTATGACGTCCTTAAGACCAATCCTAAAGGTCTAATATTTCCATTTACTCATAATAAAATATGTAAGTTCCAAAATACATTTAATGGGTTCAGCAAATGTCACTAAGTTGGATTATTCTCTTTCATACAATCAAATAGTTTGGTTTTATGATTTTAGAATAAGAGTCATAAGAGTACAAAGGACTAGTGGGAGTACACTTATCTTCCTAATGTTATATGTAGATGACATATTATCACATAGGGATATGATATACCAACCAAGCAATTAACGAAGTTTTTGATTGTTAAATAGTTCTCCATGAAATATTTAGGATAGTAGCTTATATTCTTTGAATTGGGATCTACAGAGATAGATCAAAGAAGCTACTTGACCTATATCAATCTTACTACATTTATACTTTTTTAGAAGTATCGCATGGAAATTCCAAGAGTATCTATTCGACAATAGGCTTTGGAGTTACTCTTAATGTTAGGGTTTGTTCTAGGACCCTAAAAGTAAGAGAATGAATGTGTATAGTCCTATTTGTTAAAACAATAAGGATCTATCGTACACACCATGAAAAATGTATAAGACCTAAAGTACACTACACGCTAGGAGTAGCGAGTAGGTATGAAGATAACCTTGATGAGGAATGTTGGAAAGTAGTAACGACTATCCTTAAGTACTTAAGAAGTATTAAGGACCAATTCCTCATATGTGGAGAATATAAGTTGAAGCTAATTGGGTATATAGATGCTTGTTTTGCTTCAAACGTGGATGATAGAAAATCAAGATATGGTTGTGTCTATATAGAGGAGAAGTAAATTGGAATAGTTCCAATCAAGACACTGTAGCAGATTTCGGTTACTAGAAGTAGAATACATAGCAGCATAAGATGCAACTATGCCACTGGTTTGGATAAAATAGTTCTTTATATATACATAGTGTGGTTTCACAATGTAGATATTGTTTCTTTATACAATGACAATATTTGAGATATTGTATGGTTAAAGAAACCTAGAATGAACTATAGATCCAAACAAATTCTGCAGTAGTACCGCTTGATTCGAGATATAATTGAACATGAAGATGTTCACATTCAATAGGTATAAGAAAGGAAAATGATGTATATCTATTCATCTAAATTTGTCTATCAGAAGAGTCTGATGAGAACAAACTGTTTATGAATTATGGTACTTGAACGATTGGGTCTAGGCCAAGTGGAAGATTGTTGGAATTATGCCCTAGCCCCGATCGTCTTGTAATGAATTGAACACAAGTGTTTACTGTACACGATAATAGTTATCCCTACAGTTTTGATTAAAGAAATTGTTTCCTTGAATCTATGGCAAGTCTTTATGATTATGGTATTAATCTACATAATATAAAGGCAAATCCTTGATTAAATTACGAACTAGATATCATAAGGTGTTATGATAATGAGAATCTAGCTTATAGGACTTAATCTAAATGTGTTCTTAATCGTAGGATCATCGAGTTAGGACCTCGATGATCCAGTTAGATTAATATGCTAACAAGTATTTATTGGATAAATATCGGTTGTTCTCGTTTACCGAGTTAGGTGCATAGATAATGCACATAGAGATGTGATTATCGAACCGACTAAAAATAGAGATTCCTAATGGTTAATTACCTTGAACTGTCAAGTAGGTTAATCTCTAGAAGGAATTTTTATGCATGTAATCCTTTGACCTGAGATCATCACTATTTTTGTGTATATGCTTGTTGTGTTTTGATACTGGACTACTAGTGTGTCATAATGCTAGTCGAAAAGATATTGGATACAACTAAGTGTATATGCTCCTAGAGATGAGTCAAGATGGAATCTATCAACTCTAGGTAAAGAGTTTGAGCTCTACGATGTCATAAGATTATAACGATTGTATCAAATCCTTGGCCAAGGTGATAGAATGAATGAAGAAATGTGTTTCTTAGGTCATTCGTCAATCGTTGATAATTGACGTGTAACGTGGTTGATTTTCTAAATGGGATTTGATAGTTATACCATATCCCAGGATAATCCGGAGCTGGAAAGATAGAGGGAATACGTATATGTTCCTTCACCGGGTTCGTTGTACAGAATTACTTCACGTTATCCGGTCGTTGGGGAGTGTTGTTAGACGCCAACCTCGATTAGTGGTTAATTTAATTAACTACTACCGGTTTAACGATGAACCCACGTAGTCGCACACTAACGAGTGTATTGATCTTGCTTCATGTCGTTAATTAATTTTATTATTAGATAATAAATATTAATTAAATACATACTTGGAATATTGGTATATTAATTTGCTAGCACAAATTAATATTCTAATATAAGACCGAACTAAGACAAAAAGGAAAAGGAAAAATTGACAAGTTTGCGGATTGAACCACGGACCTCTAGTAATGTGAAATGTGTCACTAACCGCTAGGCTAGTCAATTGTTTTTGTATAATGTAGAAGGTCCAAGTCCACTTCACAAGTGGTAATGGACTAGATTATTAAGATAATCACTTTCATTATACGTTCCTGACTTTTCCTATTCTTTGTCTTTTCATTCCCTTCTGTTGGATTTATAAGAATATAATGATAGTCATTATATTGATATAATTTTTCCATCAGTTTTTCTACCAAGAAAAAAACCCAAGAAACAAAAGGTCTTTTGTGTCCAAGCTAGAATTGTGATTCTGGAAGTAAGGCTCAAACTCGGTATGCAAAGCGTGGAGGCTTCAAACTTTTGAAGCTGGGCAATTCGATTCTCATACAACGTATTAAGGTATGTAATCGAATTTTTCTTTGTTTTAAATCCTTAAATCGCAACTAGATGGTTTTTAATTGCAATTTTGTTTCCGTCGAATTATATTTTGATATAATTGAGTTGCAATTTTCCTTCAGATGTTTGATCAGATCAACACTTATTGTTTTGTTCATTAATGAAGTTACTGTTTGTCTGTAAAATATACTTTTGTTTATTTTGTTATATTTACACTTATCCTTTAGATATATTGTTTTAATTATTTTTGGGCAACTGCTATGCCTTTGTATAAATTTAGATTTGTTCTCTGCCATGAGAAAAAACTCATCTTTGTTAAGCAAGTTTTTATAGATAATGAGTAGTTTGAATGGCCATCTTAAGCATTGTAATGTTGCCTTGAAAAAATTATCTACAACAATACACTACTACTATATAGGTATTGGGTCCCACTCTAACATCGAAGGTGCAATATTAAAACTTAAAAAATACCATCTCTGTACACTAGTTTGTTATGCTTGAATATTCTCCTAAAACCAGCCCTTATTGAACTTTTTTGAACACAACAAATTACAAAGAGAACCTGAACTATCCATCTTCATCTTCATCTTCATATCAGGTGTTTTTTTCAGGTTCAACTAGCCAGCTCGAGAGACTAGTATTGACTGTAACTTTTTTTTTTTGCATTACATTGATCACAAACTTGTTATATTACTATCTGTTTAACACTAATAGATATAATATATTTTTGTTTCAAACTGATATTCTCTTTTCCTTCATTCTGTATCGCCTTATCTGATCTCAATCGAGAAAGATTTAATAACGAATGAAAATGATTCAACTGTTTTGGTTTTATATCTCTTTCAAAGATCTGTAATGGATTATTAACCTCTATATCACCCTTTTCAAAATTATGGTATATAATGCCTGAGCTTGATGTGATATAATAAAAAAACGAAGCTGATTCATCTTCTTTTTCTTCCTTCTTCTCTTCTTTTTTTCTTATCATTTTCCACTAAGCATTCTGCAGCTTCCACTACAAGAAATAGTAGCATTAGCGACGAAGCTATTATGGCAACAACTAAAATGACCTCTAATTATATTTTTAGCGTTTGCCGCTAAAGATAAAGTTAATAGGGGTAAAAACAAATAATTTGCTACTAAAGGTATTCTTAGCGACGAACTTATAGCCATAGGGGCGACAAATAACGACTATGAGCGGCAAAATTAAGATTTTTAGTATTAAAATTTTTACCGCTAAAGATACAATATCTTGTAGTGTTCCTTGGTTTTGCACACTTCCTAATTCTCACCTCTGATAAAAATAAATAAAAAGAACAAATATATATGATAAGAACACAATTTTAGGCTATATTGCAAATTGCCCCCTGTTTTTATATTGCATTTTCCGCATTAGTCTTAAAAGTACTCGAATTTGACATTACGAAAAACAGATTTTGACCCAGCTTCAAATTAGGAAGGATAATAAATTAGCGTTAACTCAAAGAATTGTATCATATAGACTTATAGTGCAATTTTTTTATTATATAGGGATTTGTAGTGCAATTTTTTCATGATATAGGGACTTATAGTGGAATATTTGCATATATAGGGACTCATAGTGCAATATTTGCATAATATAGGGACTTAAAATTAGTTATTGTGTAAATTAGGTAAAGCGGGTTGGGCTACGACTCACCTTAAAGATGCAGCTTTATCTCTTGATAAACTTCGCGATTGTTATATGGAGGTAAAAAACTACTAATCTCTTTTCGTAATTATGCGTAATTACAGGGACCAAGTTGTAATTTTGTTTAAATTTGTGCATATCATTTTGCAAATGCGAACTGTATATCAAAAGTATAAGCTAGTACATGGTGATTTAAGCAAGTATAATTATTTTATATATGATTTTTTTTTTTTGTACAGTCATTTGTACTTATTGATGTTTCACAAGCAGTTGGTTTATATCATCCTCATGCTCATGTTTTTTCTTCGAGAGGATTCGGTAAGTTAATTGCAATAAGGTCCCTATATTATGTAAAAACGCACTGCAGACCCCTAAAGTCTTAATATGCAGGATTTATTCAAAAGACATGGTGTAGCATTAATGACTATACGGAAGTTATTTGATTTTGTAGTTGATCCTTCTATTAATGATTGATTAATGATTGATCTGTGAATATTTATTTAGAAGAGGTACAGTATTAATATTAATATTTAATATTTTAATTTTGTTGTATTTTTTTTTTAATTTGTAAATGCAAAACGCGATAATACATTTGAGAGCCACTTTAGACTCGGTTTGAATATATATTGTTTACAAGGATAATTAAGGCCATGGTCAATTGAACTAACCCAACTAGTTTGTGTTTGGTGTATTTATACATGTTCTTGAGTAATTTTTTTATTTTATTTCTATTTTATGTTTTAGTTTTTTTTCATATTGATTACTTAGAGATTCTATTTGTTTTAATTGTTATAACAATTTTTTAAGGGTAACCCAGTATCTTTGGGGTCTTTGCCTACTAATAATGGGTGGAGTCAGAATTTTTTGTTTTTTGGCCTCTCAAATATTTTTTTAAGTTAATTGCGTTATAGATCCTTATATTTTGTGGAAAACTTAAGCGATTATTATCGAAGGGGAATACGATAACATGGTGATGGTGTTATGGTTTATCAGGAAAGTTTAATTTCTATAGGATGAGAAGAACAAGTTTACAATAGCAATATAAATCCAATGTTGATTCCAGGGCAGTGCCACATCTACTACATTCTGGACTACTAATCACCTCCTGAATAAGAGGAAAATACTTATTGAAACCTACCTTTTGGAAACTTTATAATTTAAAGCTTAACTAAAAAAACATTTATTTTAAGGCCTAGTTTGGTTTGCCTAGTTGGAGGTTTGGACTTTTATACCCCTGACTTTCAAAGTGTTTATTTTTACTCTCGAGGGTACATACCCTCGAACATTTTCAAACCACATACCAGCGTTTTTGCAATTAACCCTTGATGGGTACGGACCGTTGTCGACTTCTATTTTTTTACTTCATTTTTTTTACTTCATGGGTACGGACCCATAACGAGTTTTATTTCCATTAAGTTTTAATCGATGTCTTTTTATTAAAAAATTTGGTTAATGGGGCTGGCCCTTTGAGGAAAGACATACATGTTTCTCTAATTCAAATGGACTAATGGTAAAGAAAAAAAAACACAATGAAAAAAAAAACATTTCTCACACAACAGGGCCAGCCCCATTACCAACAACAATTACATTTTGGGCTAGCCCCATCAGCAGACACAAACAACAACAAAAATAGCACACAACCCAAACCCTATAGTGGGCTGGACCATTGTCTCGCAACAAGAAAAAACACCAAGAAACCATACGAACTAATCTTCAATGCATCAAGGGGCTGTACCATCGGAACTGGTGGTGCGAATGGTCTGACCCCATCATGACCAACCCTTCTGAGGTCTGGCCCCACCAAGACAGAACACTAAACAAAAACACTGGGGCTGTACCTCTGTCGCACAAAACAAAAACACAGAACACAAAACAGATTCGACTCAGTTTGTAACTTATGAACTAAAAAAAACTACTGTTATGATGATGATAGTGAGGGGCGATGGTGCACTTGTAATCTATTAACCTCGTGATGAGGCGGTTGTGCAGATCTCCAACACGGCAGCGCGATCAGCGGCATTGGTGGTGCGAGTAAACGGGCTTCCATCTGGGCCTCCATCCGAGCTTTGATCTGGGCTTGGATTTCAGAGATTTGCGAATCAGCACCGGCTGTTGGTGGTGCTGGCTTCTGTTGGTGAGCACGATAGTGGAGCTGTGCTGGATAATGTTTGGTGGGCTCTGATCTGATGGCGATGAAGGTGAATGATAGGTGTCGGAGATCTAGGCTTTTGTTTCGTTAGAAAGAAGACAGAAAGGGAGGTGGTAGCAGAGGCAAGGTGATGGTGCTGGTGATGGTGGGAAGGGAAGCCGAGATGATGGTGGTAGTGATGTTGTTGGTGGTTAACAGCGGTGAGAAGGAGAGGGTGGGTGAGGCTGGTATAGTGGTGAGGGAGAGTCGAACTATGAAGAAGAAGGAGAAGAGAGAGGGAATGTGGGTTTCTGAAATCACGACATATTATTAGGATTGGGTTTTTGTTTTGGTTTTCACTGTGATATAGTAGAGAAGGGGCACTTTGGGTTTTTTATCTACTCTAACCAGATAGTTAGAGGTGGCCTTTAATTTATAAAGCACTAAAGCCTCTAGGCTGCTGGAAATAAATGTCCCCCCTGAATAAATATATTTTTTGCAATAAAAAGTAGATCACGTACCACTTGCCAGAGTAATATTAAGAGCATTTAAGAAACATTTAAAGTTCCAAATCAAATACTACTGAAACAGTGACAGTACTAGTTGCAACGTCAACCTATTATACTTAAAATTTACCGAGAAAGATCACGAAGCAGCTAGATTCCACTTGTACAATACCCCCATCAACCATCGCATTCTCCATTTCGACCACAGTGTAACACTTTGACACCTTTTGTTGTGTTTTTACACATCCATGTCTTATAAGGTTTAGCCTCAAAAATGGATATCGGGAATACTTTTTGTTTTAGCGCCTTGACCTAGAGTACCAGAATATCTTGCAGAACTTTCATCCTAATTTGGCTAGCAATATCCTATTATAAAATCGGGTATCCCATAAATCCCGACCCCTTCGAAATTTGGCCTACAAAGCTTGTGTTACGTCATCCGATATATTGTCTTGGCCTCTCCAAATAAACTATCGAATAATGTGAGCATCAACAACTTCATAATCTGCATCATAAATGTTGGAATTGCACTAAAAACTATTGTTTAAGAGAAAAAATTTCTACCTGAGTATCGAATATCCATACTAACCGTGACCGTACTAAAAAAATCCCATTCGCTTTGCTAATTAATTTTTTGTAATGCCGATACTGACACTCTTCTAGAAAGAGATGAGAAATATATTAGCAAAAAAATATGTCTGATCTCTTTAACTAGTTCAATTTAGGACTCATATACTTTTGCAAGTCATATCAAGTCATCAGAATAGAAGTATGATATATAGGAGACTCGTATATAATCAATCATCATTGAAGCTAAAGTGCTAAACATCATGTTTTTTTAATCGAAGGTACATTTTTATTGAGAAAGTATAAACGCTTAAAAGATTAAAAAGATGTCATTCCAATGTAAAAAAGGAAAAGAAACAACCAAACAAAAACACTAATTAACCAACAAAGACATAAAAAAAGCACTAAAAAGGACCAAACAACTCCAAAAACTATGTTAATCTTTGTTGATTTAGTATTTGTACTTCACAATTTTATACAGTTCGTCTTCCTGATTAACTGGTACTTCTCACTATGATTATGTCGCCCGTGGAAAAGAAGCTTGTAGTGAATGAGTAACATTTTAAATGTTAGACTTAATTTCAAAGAACATCAGTAATTTCCTTGAAAAGAAAAAATTACTTATCCCCTAATCTCCTTCTTTTTAATGTATCAAATGAATAAATTTTAATTAAATATAAGTATTTATTATTAGGGTTAATGTCCAATAGGCACCTGCCACTTTATACTCTTGTATGTAAAAGACAATGTCCTTTTTAAAGAACCATGAGTAATGGGAAGCTTTCCATTATTCAAAGTTTGAGTTATGGGACGTTTCCCATATCTCAAACGACTCTTTTTATGGGAAAGAAAAGGGAAAAGCAAATATATGTGGTTTTTTATGGGAAAAAATGATTGGAATGAGAGGGAATTAATTCTAACTTGAGGTATTTCTTAGGCAATAATTCTTATTAATTATTTGTAATATTAGTTGTGTTATTTTTTATTTAGTGCTGTTTTTTGTAATATTAGTTGAGTTACTTTGAGTTAAGCTCTATACAATCAATTATGTTATATTTGAGTGGTTACCAATACGAAAGCTTTTACAACAAAAAAATAAATGGTTACCAATATTTTACACTATACCAAATACGTATTTTGCTCAATTATTTATGAGATTATTACCCAAAGAGTGTTAAATACACCTCCTTAAACTTCAATAAGACCTAATGAATTCTCGCTTCTTACTAAAGGTCACAATAAATTTTTTAACACTATATTTTAAAATTTCATTTACATTCTTACTCCCTTTTGTATTTTATTTTCCTATATATACTACTTTTTACGAAATAAAATTAAAACCTTAAACACTCTCCTTCTTTCCTCTCTTCTCTTTCCTCTCTTTCTCTCTCTTTTTCTCTTCTTTCCTTTCCATCAAATCATCTTCAAAAAATAACCCTAGCTCCAGCTCTGACACGAGGAAGCTCGATCCGGTGATGACGCCGTCCTTTCGCGAAGCAAGCTCGATACCCATGGATCTCGCAGTGCTTCCATGGAGCTCAAACGCATCTCAGGAGAAGTGGTGGTCTGAACTGGTGGTGTGAGGTGGTGGTGCGAACGACAGGTCACTGCCAATGACGTCGTTCGTGGGTCGTTAATGGTGAAGATATGGCGGTTTGTGGTTCAAGATCTGCGTTCGTGAGTGACCTCCGGTGTTCGAGATCTCGACGGAGAAGAAAACAAATATGTTTAAGATCTATTTTGTTAGGTGGTTCTTCGACATAATGCGTTCGTGCTCCACTGCCGTTCGTGCAAGGAAGATGGCTCACCATTTGTTTTGTAGTTGTAAACATCAGGCGACACTCAATGCTCATCAAATAGCTTTTATTTTATTTATTTATTTTGTTTCCTTCAAATGCTCAGCAAATATGTCGAGTTGTCCTTTTTTTTGTTTTTTTTCGGAAAGCAAATAATCTGAGTATTAGCTTCTTCGTTTTTTCCTTCTTTTTTGTTGATTTGTTGATGTTTAGGAGTTCTATTTAATTTTCTTTTTTCGCCAGCAGTTGTAATTTTTTTGTTTTGTTATGTAATACTCAATTGTCTTCTTGTAATACTTAATAGACATTCTTTTTTTATTTTAACATAATTAATTATTTAAATTATGTTACAATTTTATTTAATCCATTGTTTAATTTCCAAAAACTACTCAACAGTTTTGCCCTAATACTCATCAACTTTACTCTGAGTATTCAGCAAAGTTACAGAGCATACGAGTATACTCAGTAAAGTGGTTCAATAATAAAATTCGAATACTCAATAATTTTGTCCGATACTCAGCACTTTTTCCGATACTCATTAACTTTTTTCATACTCAGTACTCCATACTTAGTAACTTTTTTCATACTCAGAAATTTTTTCCGATACTCAGAAACTTTTTCCATACTCAGTACTTTTTCCGGTGGTGGTCGGAGATGGTCAGTGGTTGTGGTCGGAGCTGAAAATTATTGATACTTATTGAAAGATTAGAGAGAAAAAATGATAAAGGTGGAGAGATCTTAATAGTAATGGAGGAGATAAAAAATGGTAATGGGGGAGAGAGAAGAATCTATTTTATTGTCTTATATACACTATAAGGATAGTAAAAACAATGGACATCTTAGATGCCTCTTTGGAGGAGAGAGGAATGTGAGGGTTCCTTTGTGGCACTAAGATAGTCTCCAAGACCCGATAGGGTATTCACCCATTATTTATTTAATACCGAAATCACTCAACTTTTGGTTCTTATACATTGGATGGGTTGAAATTACTGCTATCATATTTAGTTAACAGGTCCTTTGGATAGAACATGAATTTTACATTGGTTATTTATATTAGAAGAACTATTTATAATAAATTAATTACAAAAATTATAAAAATTATGAAAAATAATTTCATTTAAATGGATTAAGGATAATGTTTTTAATCTTTTTTATAGTATTTGGACTTTTTATAGAATAATATAAATTATTCGAAAAAACTCTTTAACATGACATCTTATTTTTACTTGAAATAAATATGAGATATGTCTTAAAATTATAATTTATTAAAAAGCATACATGAAACGAAAATCATAATGTAAAATTTCATAAACCGTATATCATTTTCTTAAATTACTAAACTAATAATATATAGTTAAAAAATATAAATATAAATATGAATATAACATGTTTATACAATAAAGAAATATTATATCAATTTATGACTATTTGTTAATGAGTTGGGGTTCGAATATTACGGTATACAAATATCTTTAGATATATGGTGATAACTTTTAGACCTTAACTTGACCTTTAAGTTTTTTTTTTTGTCAATGAACTTGACCTTTAAGGTTTAACGTGTATAAATCATTGTTAAATTAAGGATTAATGCCCAATAGGCACCTGCCACTTTACATTCTTACCCATAAAAGGCATCGTCTTTTTCAAAGAACAATGAGTAATGAGAAGCTTCCCATTACTCAGAGTTTGAGTTATGGGAAGCTTCTCATTACTCAAACGACTTTTTTTTTTATGGGAAACAAAAGGAAAAAGGAAAATATATGTGGTCTTTTATGTGAAAAAAATAATGGTTGGGATGAAAGAAAATTAATTTTAACTTGAGGTGTTTTTTGGGCAATAATCCTTTAATTTAATAATAGCTATATTATTCTTGTTAAAAATAATATTTTTAATATTATTTAATATTATTTAATATTATTTAATATTATTTATCAGTAAATTAGAAAAAATATATAAATTACCGTTAACACAATTATAAAAAATAATATAAATAGCAATTAAAAATGATTATAATACTGAATAAAAATAACCCTTCTTCCCTTCGTGTCTCATAACATGGTCGGCCTTACGTACTAAAATGATTATATCAATCGACGATCTCCACGGAAGGAAATTTCTCTGACACATTCCTATAGACTCAGCCAAACCGGACACAACCTATCAACGAGAATCTTCATCATATCTTATAGCCTGAACATGGTGATGTACTCCGGTCTCTGTTCCTTTGGTATAAATTGAATTAGTGATCCCAGTGCTTCTGTAGGACATCTCTCCAATTGGAGTGCCCTATAATGAATTAGCTTATATTTATAATTTTTTAATGATGACTAAATAATGAATAGTTAATATATAATTTTTTATTGATGACTAAATAATGAATAGTTAATATTTATCTTATACCGATTATCTTATAATGAATAGTAGCATTAGCGGAGAAGCTATTGCGGCAACAACTAAAATGGCCTCTAATGATATTTGTAAGGGGTTATTGTTGAAAACATCCTCCTTAAACTTTTTAATTGTTTTTTTATGCCTTCAATAATCTTATTTATAGAAAAATGCCTAATGAAATAATTATTTATAGAAAACATCTCCTTTATATTTTCTATACCTTTATTAATTCCATCACATGCGCGCGTCCGTGAAATTTTTTTAAAATCGTCATAACTAATTCAAAAAAAATCAGAAAATTAAAAAAAAAATATTTTTGAATAAATCTAATTAATATTTACGTCTATGAATTTTTTTGATTTTTTTTGATTTTTTTTAATTTTTTCGAATTTTTTTAATTTTTTTTTCGCAGACACGTAATTCCATGTTTTAAACATGGAATTCCATGTTTTAAACCGTGAAATAAACATGGAATTCCATGTTTTAAACATGAAATTCCATGTTCCAAACATGAAATTCCATGTTTTAAACATGGAATTTCGTGTCTGCGAAAAAAAAAATTAAAAAAATAAAAAAAAATCAAAAAAAATCAAAAAAAATCAAAAAATTCAGAAAATTCCGAAAAAAATCATAGACGTAAATATTAATTTGATTTATCCAAATATAATTTTTTTTGATTTTTTTGATTTTTTTTGAATTAGTTATGACGATTTTAAAAAAATTTCACGGACGCGCGCGCGTGTTTATTAGTTTTTTTCTTATTTTTTAATTGTTAATTATAAGGGGGCTGTTTTCAATAAATATTTTTTTCTAGGCACCTTTTTCTAAATAAGTTTTTTAATAGGCATCAATCAACAATTGGCTCTATTTGTAAAAACCAAAATGGTCTCTAATTATATTTTTAGGGGCAATGTTTGCCACTAAAGATAAAGTTAATTGCGGTAAAAACAAATAATTTGCTACTAAAGGTATCTTTAGCGAGAAACTTATAGAGGCGACAAATAACTACTAATAGCGGCAAAATTAAGATTTTTAGTTTTAAATTTTTTGTCGCTAAAGATACTATTTCTTGTAGTGTAGCCATTCTCAAAAACTTGTGTCAGAGACTTGAGAAAATTCATTGTATATAATCAAGAACCAAATAGTTTGTAATATCTGAAAATGTGCTTAAGATAAAATAAAGAGTCGAGGGATTTCAAGAAAGCATAGCAACGCTACTTGATTAAGATATCAAAGCTCAACCAACAATCAACAAGTATCAAGAGAAGATCGAGATTGTTTATGATTATTATCTACCATGCAATGATAACTATATTGAAACCAGTGAGTGAATTATGACAACTTGAAGTTCACTTCGAGGTATAAACACCATTATCCCACATGCTTGTGGCTGAAAAGTTATGGACTCAATGTGATCGAGACTTGTGAGCAAACTATTTTTGAGAGCCTAACAGGTTATTGAGTAACAAAGACATGTTATGGACTCAATGTGATTGAATACTATGGTTTTGATGCTAAATCACCCCAGATACTTTTAACATTGTATCTCATCCAAAATAATTTTGAATGATTGACTATGAGGGGGGGTGTTTTAGCATCAAAGTAATAGTTAAAGGGAGAAGTCGGGTAGTTAAAATAATTGAGGGTTGTTTCAAGTTTTGTAGGATATACTCAATGAAACCCTTACTATGTGTAGGTATCAATGTCAGTAAAATCATTGAAGGTGCAAAACTGGATGCTTGAAGAAATGTTGGGACTTATAACCGATTTTCTAATATCTCTACATGATATCTTTCTCTACTTGTTAAACTGGTTTCACGGTGATATTAGACAATATAACATCAAGAATCTTGAGAATCCTAGGTTGACTGGTCAAGTATGGGATGGTGGGTTGATTTGGAAAGGAAGTCCTGTATTTGCTGAGGCTGAAGATGGTACTACCTTCCAGTTTGATGTCCAGGTACGATTTTCTTTGAGTTAATTGTCAATAGGTCCTTCTATTATGCAAAAGTTGCATTATAGATCCCTTAAGTAATTTTTTTTAGTTAATTGCACTATAAGGTCTATCTATTAAATTTTTTGAGTTAGGTGCAGTACTAGGTCCCTATATTTAAATTTTTGAGTTTAGGATTTTTCATATGTAAAAATGTTAATGACAATAAATCAACAATGCATGACATCAAAGATAAGTATCTGGATACAATTTTACAACTACTAAACTTAATTTTGAAAAACTAGGGGGCCAAGTGATGAAAATTTTGAAAACTTGGGGGAGCACAAGGTGTTAGTATAATTTCTTTCATGGGGTCGAAAATAGATTTCTAAAAACACCCATTCTCCTAGAATTCCGAAGTGACTGTTCAGGAACCATGTATGTACTTATATTATGAAAATTCGTGTCAAATGTAGCTATATAGATACAACATGTTTACAATCACAAAATAAATGCAATGTTGATTTCGGGGCGGTGCCACGTCTACTACATTCTAGACTACTAATCACCTCCCTTTTCTGCGATAAAAAGTCGATCATGTACCACTCACCAGAGTATATTCATACCATTTAAGAAACATTAAAAATTCCAAATAAAATCCTATTGAAACAGTGACAGTATTAGTTGCGAAGTCAAGCTATTATACCCAGATTTTATTGAAATTTTATTCGTACATTATGACCATCGACCATCGCACTCTCCATTTACACCACAGTGTAACACTTTGACAACTTTCATTATGTTTTTACGCATTCGTGTGTGTTAAGGTTTAGCCTCAAAATGGAGTAGACCCTATCTGAAATACTTTTTGTTTTAGCGCCTTGACCAAGAGTACCAGAGTATCTTGCAGAACCTTCATCCCGATTTGGCTAGCAACGTCTTATTATATAATC
This sequence comes from Nemophila menziesii, assembly GCA_029959085.1. Classification (NCBI taxonomy): domain Eukaryota; kingdom Viridiplantae; phylum Streptophyta; class Magnoliopsida; order Boraginales; family Hydrophyllaceae; genus Nemophila; species Nemophila menziesii. Next base: position 58,136,572 of record JARWIR010000005.1, on the reverse strand, counting down.
GGCCACCCCTTCAAAATTTGGCATACAAAGCTTGTCTTACAAACAACATCACATATATTTTCTTGGCCTCTCCAAATAAACTATCTGCGAGCATCAACAACTTCATAATCTGCAGCTTATATGTTTGAATTTCACTAAAACACGATTGCGTAAGGGTGATCCATCCTGCAAGGGACAAATTATGTACCGAGAATAGATTTAGCATTAACTGTGACCTTCCTAAAATATCCAATCTGCATTGCTGATAAATTTTTTGTAATGCTAGTGACATTATCCTAGAAAGAGATGAGATAGATATTCACAGAACATATGTCTGATCTCTAGCTCAATTTGGATCTCATTTACTTGTGCAAATCATATCATGTCATCAAAAAAGAAGTATGAGATATAGGAAACTAATAATCAATCATCATTGATGCATTGAAGCATTGAAGCTAAAGTGCTGAAAGTCATAATTTTTATCGAACGAAGGTAAGTTTTATTGAAAAAGAATAAATGCTTAAAAGATTAATAAAATCCATTCCAATGTATAAAAGAAACAACCGAACAAAACACTAATTAATCAACAAAGACAAAAGCACTGAAAAACACCAAAGAACCCCAAAAACTCTGATAATCATTGTTGTTTTAGTATGGTACTTCACAATTTTGTTCAATTGACCTCCTTAACCAACTTGTAATTCTCATTATGACTATATCACCAGTGAAATAGAATCTTGTAGTAAATGACTAACATTTTAAACATTGGTCTTAATTTCATAGGACACTAATAATTTCCTATGAAATGAAAAAATAATGTATCCCCTGATCTCCTGTTAAACATAGTATTGATACCTGCAATTTCTTATATCTAAGAAGTTAATTCGATATATCAAATGAATAAATTTTATTTAAATTAAAGTATTCATCATTACTTTGTAATATTAATTGTGTTATTTTTTTGTTTAGTGTAGATTTCTGTAATATTAATCGAATTACTTTGTAATCACAGTTGTCTCTAAAACTTATAAAATCAATTAAGTAATGCTACTATTTTATTGTCTACTAAATATGAATATCATTATTCAATATGAATATATTAATAATAATATTTAAGTTGTTAACAAATATTTACTCCTAAACAAAAATCAATTGATCCTGTTAACTGCTGTTCCCTGAAGCATCCCGTCATCTAATTAATTAAAAATGTTTTTTGACGAATCTGGACATACTGTTAGCTGATAAAAAAATATACAAAGAGGAAAAATTAAAGTTCTTATAGCTTATATTTGAAGAAATAATTTATAATTTATTAATTAAAAATTTAAAAAATTAATTTTATTTAAATAAGGTGATTATAATTTTTTTATGTTTTATTTAGTATTTAGATTCTTTTTTATTTATAGGATAACTTGGATTATATAAAAACATTTTTTAACATGAAATAAATGTGAGATATGTTTCAAAATTATAATTTATTTAAAATTTACATGAAATTAATATTATATTATACAATTTTATTATATTTATTACTATATATCAATCTTTTAAATCACTATATTAATAAAAAAAAATTAAATATAATAGACGTTACCTTATTATTATTAGAGATAAATCCCTATTAAGTTCTAGAACATAACTATACACCTCAATCAGGTTCACCCTTAATTTTTACCTTAGAAGGTCCGAACGAATTTTTTAGTATTCCAACGTTACCCTCCCAATATCATATTTATCCATGATTTCAACAATTAATTGATTCCATTTTAATAGCATATCCATTAAATTCTGTTATTATAGCACTTTTATTATGGTAAATTGTTAAGCGTTTTAACAACACAATTCGTGTAGACAGACCATCGTTCTTAGCTTCAGCATTACACATCACATCATTCATCCACAATCGACATCAAATGTATGTTCCAGGTCTATTTGTTTTTTTTTATCACAGTTGAATTACATAAAGCATTTGAATATAGCATCTGTTTATTGGGATAATGACTTAGCATATAGCTTTTCATATATTTAAGTATTTACAGAATGCTAAAACACTTCATCACAATATACGATTAACATATATATATATATATATATATATATATATATATATATATATATATATATATATTATTTTGATAGGTTTAAATGGTTACAGACTTATTAATCAACCTATAATCATTCCACTACTGGATTCGCGCTGTTTACCCACGAAAATTTAGCGACGACCCGTAATTCGCCGCTAATCTTCTGAAATTAGCGACGACAATAACTTACCGGCGAAAAAACAATCGTCGTTAATTAGCGACAAGCAAATTCGTCGTAATATAAGTATATTTCGCCGCTAATTGTTTTTGTTTTTTTTTTTTTTTTTTCAATGTCGATCTGTCGTCGCTAACTTAGCGACACGATCTTTCGTCGTTAATTCGAAGATTAGCGACGGCGTATCCTCGTTTAACGACGACCCGTAAGTCGTCACTAATCTTCAATCCTATTTAATGGGAGACAGCAGCTTTTTAACCCACCAAACACACAAAACACCCAAAAAAATCCTCCGATTTTCTCCCAAAAACTCAACTAATTTCCAATTTTTTTTTTGTAATTGCTTCTCCACTTCATCTTGCATCATTCTTGGTTCAATAATCAATGTGGGGCTCCATTAATATCATCTTTCATCACACAATTTAAGGTAATAATTGCATGAAATTCACCTTTTAAATTATTTTTTTTGAATTCTAATTGTGTTTTATTCTTTCTATATGGGTTGATTAGGTGAATTAATACAACTTTCTTGGTGGGGAATTAACATCACTCTTCAAGTTATCCATCTAATTCAAGGTATTTCCATTAAATTTCATGCTTTTTAAATTTTTTATTTATTTGATTATATTAGCAAGTTGATACACAATATGATTAGGTTAATGAATTAAATATTTGTTGGTTGATTATGCATGTGTTGTGTGAATTTATATTTTGTGCTCATATATTTTTACTTGTATATTTAATTATTTGTTCCTTTTTTATATATTCATTCATTTAATGAGGCTTTGTAATATTTATTCATGTAATGGTTTGTAATTTTATTCATTCAATGGTTTGTAATATTTATTCATCCAATGAGTTTGTAATTTTTTTTATTTTGTTTATTGTGTTGTAATTTTTATCCATTTTATTCATTGGGTTGTAATAATTATGTATTTTATTTTTTTACCTTAATGTAGTCGCATAGTTTACTCAAATTGTTGTTAAGAGATGGCATCGAGTTCGGACATGAGTATCGATAAGAGTTGGATCGAATTGACGAATGTGTTAGATGGTGAATATATTTTTGGGGTTTATAAATTTATCGATTTTGCTAAGAAAAGTAGAGGTTATACCGGTTACTTGTCTTGCCCGTGTAAGAAGTGTAATAATTTTTGTCGATTAAAAACCGAAGCTGTTATGGCCCACCTTCTAAGAGAGGGATTTAACCATGATTATAAGGTTTGGACAAAACACGGTGAGGAAGAGATACAAACACATACACCCCCTGCAAGTAAAGATCCAATTATAGTAAATGAAATCCAGCATGTTTATGACGATGTGAGACAGAGTTACGATGTTGGTGGACATCCAGGAGACACCGAGATGAGAGATGCACATATTCCAAGTCGAAGCAGTTTTGACACATTGTTCGAAGAATTGGAGACAGAATTATTTCCTGGTTGTAAATCGATGAGTTCGTTGAATTTCATTGCCAAGCTAATGCACGTAAAAGTAAAGAACAAATGGACAAACACCTCATTCACCGAGCTACTGGAGTTGTTGGGTCGTATTTGCCTAAACCTCACAATTTGCCCGAGTCTTATGTAGCATGCAGCAGGAAGTTGAAAAGTTTGGGTATGGGGTATATTACCATCGACGTTTGTTTGAACGATTGTGTTATTTATTACAAAGAAAACAAAGACCTCGATAAGTGTCCAGTTTGTAGCGAGTCTAGATGGGACCCAAAGAAGGGTATCAAAGTACCGCATAAGAAACTTCGATACTTTCCGGTTGCTCCTAGATTACAGCGACTATACGCTTCAAAGCACAATGCTGAAGACATGATTTGGCACCATACCGGTACCAGTGCCGATCCGGATTTGTTGCGTCATCCGGTTGATGATGATAGTTGGAAGAGATTTGCAGCGCTACACCCTGAGTTTGCTAGTGAACCTCGTAACGTATATCTTGGTCTCGGAATCGATGGGTTTTGTCCTTTCTCTATGCAGAACAACTCGTACAGCATGTGGCCTGTCATATTAACCGTATATAACTTGCCCCCGTGGGTATGCATGAAGGAAACCACATTCCAGCTTTGTTTGTTGATTCCGGGACCCCGTTCACCCGGTAAGGACATGGATGTCTTTCTTCGTCCTGTTATAGATGAGTTTGAAGAGTTGTGGGATAAAGGGATCGTTACGTATGATGCCCACAAGAAAGAAGAGTTTACGATGAAGGTTTGTTTATTGTCTACCACTAACGATTTCCCCGCTAGGTCATACCCTTCGGGATGGTCGGGTCAAGGTTACAAAGCTTGTCCCGAATGCATGGATCATACTTCGTCATTGAGTGTGAACAAAGGGATTGTTTACTCTGACCATAGACGTTGGTTACCTGCCGGACATCGATTTAGAAGCGAAAATCTTTTGTACAAGAAATCCGATTATAGGGCTCCACCGAAGAAATATAGTCCTGCAAATATTCAGACACAGTTAGATGGGCTTCCCATTGTGTTTCCCGGTAAACACAAGGATTTTGGGGGAAAGATCGTGAAGCAATATGTTAATCGGCGATTCAATTGGAAGAAAAAGAGTATTTTCTATCGTTTACCTTATTGGTCCGAAAACTTGTTGAAACATAACATTGACGTTATGCATTGCGAGGAAAACGTGTGCGATGCTCTCCTCGGTACAGTTATAGGTCTTGATGGGAAAGTTAACAAAGATAACGTGAAAGCGAGACTGGATCTTGAGAAATTGGAGATTAGAAAAGAATTGTGGTTGACTGAGAGAAATGGTAAAAAAATATTGAAAAGGGGAAAGTACACTCTAACACCGGAAAAGCAGACAATTTTTGTTGACTGGCTGAAGGCACAGAAGTTTCCCGACGGTTTCGCATCTAGTATGAGAAACAATGTTCAAAGTGCGGCATGAAATCTCACGACTGTCACGTGATGATGCGATATCTTTTCGTGGCTAGTCTCCCCGGTCTTATTGAAGACAAAGCGATTAGTGATGTGTTTATTGGGTTAGCCAACGTGTTTAGAGTCGTTTGCAATAAAAATCTAAGCAGGAAAGAGTTAGAATCGGGAAAGAAGAAAGTGGTTGAACTTATGTGTAGGCTAGAAATGATTTTACCTCCCGCGTTTTTTGATATAATGATCCACTTGGTGATACACTTATACGATGAAGCATTGTTAGGGGGCCCGGTCCAAATGCGGTGGATGTATCCATTTGAAAGGTATTTGAAAAAGTTGAAAGAGTATATTCGAAATCCGGCTAGACCAGAGGGTTCAATTGCCGAGGGCTACATTGCGGAAGAGACGTTGAATTTCATATCAAGATATCTTAGTGAAGAAAAAACAAGGTTCAACGATCCAGGCAGATACAACGAAGCACCGCCGGTCCCAAAAGAGCTATCCGTTTTCAATTCCCAATGCACTCCAGTTGGCAAGATAGAGTATGTTTCTTTACCATATAAGGAGAAGGAGCACATAGGTTGGTATATTTTGCATAATTGCGACGAACTCGAAACATACATGACGTAAGTAAATATTATTATCTTTATTTATATTTATATATTTATATATTTATATAATTATATGAATATATTTATATATTCATATGAATATATATTTATATATTTATATATTTATATATTTATATATTTATATATTTATATATAAATATGAATATATTTATATGAATATATTCATATATTTATATATTAATTTATTTATACTCATTTACAATTATAGTGAACACAAGTCCACACTTACGGGAACGAGTAAGGAAATAGATATTACGCATCGTCGAACGTTTAAGGAATGGTTTTTGGAAAATGTATGTAATTTTAGGCATTGGTTTAAAACTTATATTTATATTATCAAAGTACTAACTATTATTGTTGTATAATAGATTCATGGAATGCATTCACGTGGAGATCCATTAGCTACCCCCGAGATGGTGTCCCTGGCAAACATGTCTTATGGTTTGGTGCATAAATATGATTCATGTGTTGTGAACGGTGTCAAGTGGGTAACTAAGTCAAAAGGAGAGAAAAGAGTGACGCGGGATTACGGAGTGTGTACCATTTACGATGATAAACCCTATTACGGGGAGTTAATCAAAATCTTGGAGGTTATGTACACTGGAGGGTGCTCGGTTGTGTTATTTGTCTGTAAGTGGTATAAAAAGTCTGAATCGAGGCCAGAACATGGGGTAACCTTTATCAACACAACAAACTTTGAGTGGGCCGACGAACCATACATTTTAGCATCGCAGGCCAAGAAAGTGTTTTACATCGACGAGATTAGTTCAAAGAAATCAATGAAAGGGTGGAAAGCCGTTTGGGATATAAACGATCGACACGGATGGAGTCCTGAGTTATGGGGTTCAGAATCACTCCCTACTGGAAATGAGAGCATCAGCATACCATTGGATAGCACGGGGAATGAGAACATCAACATACCATTGGCATCAACCGAGGAGATCGAGATTGATCCGGCTCATTTTTTTATTGATTTGTCTTTTGATACGGTTATTGATGAAATTGAGGAAATTCATGATGACACCTTGGATGAATACGGTGATGAAAAAGAACCCATAGAGGTTGATAGCGATGATGAACCCATAGTTATTAGTGGATATGATACTGATTAGGTTTTTTTTCATTTTGGTTTATTTGTATTAACACATTTTGTTGGTTTTTTTTATTTTGGTTTATTTGTATTAACACTCAACTTTGACTATAAACACTCAACTTTGACTCTAAACACTCAACTTTGACTATAAACACTCAACTTTGACCATAAACACTCAACTTTGACTCTAAACACTCACCTTTGACTCTAAACACTCAACTTTGACCATAAACACTCAACTTTGACCATAAACACTCAGCTTTGACCATAAACACTCAACTTTGACTCTAAACACTCAACTTTGACTCTAAACACTCAACTTTGACTCTAAACACTCAACTTTGACTATAAACACTCAACTTTGACTCTAAACACTCAACTTTGACCATAAACACTCAACTTTGACCATAAACACTCAACTTTGACTCTAAACACTCAACTTTGACTATAAACACTCAACTTTGACCATAAACACTCAACTTTGAGTCTAAACACTCAACTTTGACCATAAACACTCAACTTTGACTCTAAACACTCAACTTTGACTCTAAACACTCAACTTTGACTCTAAACACTTGACTAAACAACCCGAACACCCAAGTTTGACTCTAACTGTTGACTAAATGACCATAAACACCCAAGTTTGACTCTAACACTTGACTAAACAACCCGAACACCCAAGTTTGAATCTAACTGTTGACTAAACAAGCCGAACACCCAAGTTTGACTCTAACTGTTGACTAAACACCCCGAACACCCATGTTTGACTCTAATTGTTGGCAAAACACCCCAAATTAAGAATATGAAAAGGAACAAAAAAAACAAAAAAAAAACAAACATGCAAGAAAGGGTATCAAACCCTTAAATTTAAAAAAAAAAAAATAGCGACGACATTCAAGGGTTTAGTGACGACATTCAACCTTTGAATGTCGTCGCTAATTATTCGCGACGATATTCAAAGGGATTGTCGTCGCTAATAAATAGTAAAAAATTTGATTGGTCATCGTGGGCGGTCAACTTTCCCGCCCACGAAAATTAGCGACGACAAACCAAAAATTCGCGATGGGTAGTCGTCGCTAAACCATGACACGCAAGGGCGTGTGTACGTGGGGCGACACGTGTCCCATATTCGTGACGAAATCCTAAGATTCGCGACGACCTGCATGTCGTCGCTAATCTTTTATTCTATAAAGCCCTAACCGAGCTCATTTCTGCCATACACAAACACCCAAAACACACCCAAAAGCTCCATTTCCACCATAGCCAAGCTATACCGAGGAGAAACAACACCAAATCCAACGCTAAGGTAATGATTCCAGTCCAAATACACATTCTAATCTTAACTTTTTTGATTTTTTCTTTTTTAATTTCTAATATTTTCTCTTGTGTTTTTTTTGTATGATTCCTTCTTCTTGGCATGGATTCATGGACGAAATCTACACCATTTCTACGTAACAGGTTCCAATTTCTGGATCAAACTTGCATTTTTTTTTGGTTGTAAAAATTCATGAATGTTTTTTAGTTATTTGATTAAATCCGAGAATTATGTATATGTTTGTGGGTTGTTTGGTAATTTTTTGGTGTTAAATAACAACATGTAATTGTAATTTGTTAAAAATTAGGGTTTTGGTATGATTTTTGTAATTTTAATGTAATAGTTGGTGTGTTATTGATCTTTGATTGTGTTTTAAGATATAGGGACCTATTTGCAATATGTTTGATTTGTATGTTTAAAGAGTAAAATGCAATTTTGTATGTTGAAGGACTAAAATGCAATTTTATAAAAAATAGGACTAAATTTCAATTTTAGAAAGATAGAGGACTAAAATGCAATTTTAAAAAAAAAATAGGCCTAAATTGCATATTTTATATAAAATAGGACTTAAATGCAATTTTATAAAAAATAGGAATAAAATGCAATTTTAGAAAGATAGAGGACTAAAATACAATTTTAAAAAAAATAGGACTAAATTGCATATTTTATAAAAATTTGGGCTTATTTGCAATTTTAGAATATAGGACCAAAATACAAATTTTGAAAAATATAGGACTTAATTGCAAATTTTAAAAAAAAGGGACATAAATGCATTTTTTAGAAAATTAGGCATTATTCACAATTTTTAAAATATTTGGACTAAAATGCAATTTTATAAAAAAATTGGACTTATTTGCAAATTTTAAAAAAATTTGGACTTATTTGCAAATTTTAAAAAAATTTGGACTTATTTGCAATTTTATGATTTTTTGTAGATGGCTGCTGTCATGGGTAGGAGTCACGGAGGAGACGGGAGGGGTAACGATCCCCCGAGGGGTCCACCACGTTGGAATGCTGATTGTGCCCAACCATCGGGTAATAAAAAATTCAATTAATGTTTATTTATTAATTAAGTAAATATATAATTACTAAGTATTTATCACTAAAACAGGTCAACGTAAAAGAAGGAGACCGAAAGCTGCCACCTCGATCCGGACAGCTCAAGAGACCCTGAAGAGAGTCGGCTGACCCATTCCAGTTGACTTTTCTGTCATAGACGGCACCTGGAACTTCGTTGGCGAGCATAGCAAACACATGGGTCAGGTGGCTGGTAATGCTGTTCGAGAGGCTGTTCCCCCGTGCTACAAACAATGGTCAGATGTCCCCGACCATAACAAAGGGGTAATTATGCAGCGACTGCAGCAGTTTTTCGATTTGGAGGAGTGGAGGAGGCGAGACGATTGGGAAGAGATCATTAAGAGATTGAATATGATGACATCTGGAGCCTACAGGCGATACAAGTCGGATTTGAAGAACGACTACTACTACACGGGTGAAAATCCACCAGATGTTGACCCGGTGGTTTGGGAGGCGACGAAGAAGATGTTTGATGACTTGGCGAAACAGGTAGAAAAAAATAATTTATTAATTATTTTATACATTTTTTTAATTAATTTTATAACTACTTCTTTTTTATTTGTAACAGAGTCAGGCTGATATAAACAAGAAGAATCGAGAGCAGCAGACAGTTCCGAGCAAGGCGGGGTCAAGGAACTGGTCACAGACTCGGGAGGTGATTATTGAGGTATAAGTTTTAAAAATTAAAATTTAATTTAGTATTTTATTTAATTTAATTGTTAACTAATTAATATTTGTTATTGTATACTGTCCAGGGGAAGCTGAAGACGGTGACGAAAGAGCCGTTGACTTTTACGGATGACGAGACCTAGGAGGAGATGGAGCTTCCTCCTTTAAGCGGCTATTTCGACCACCTATCGTATGATGCAGCTACATATAGCTGGCGTGACCAGCGTTTAGAGAAAGCTAGTGTAAGTCTTTTTAAAAAAAAATTGATTTAAATTAATTTTGTATTTTAAATTAATTTTTTTATTATTCTAATTTATTTTTAAATTGAAATCTAATTACAGGGTGTTCTTCGGGAGAAGATGAAGAAGAAGGTTGTCCAGGCCGGAGCGGAAGGTGCTGAAGTTAGCATCCAGGAGCAGATGGATGCCATGCTCGAGAAATCATGGAGGTCCTACACCCACCCAAGACTAAATACTGAGTGCCTACCATTGGTCCGGTCCGGAAACGATCCAGGACTCCTACACAGCCGGACAGGGAGAACGAGGAGCTGCTTAAGGCGATTCTGGCTGGGATGAACGAGCTTCGCGTGGCTCAAAATCTTGCACCTATACCGGATCCATCCTCAGCATCACCCGGGCCCACAGCTTCTTCTAGTAGGCCGAGTCAACCCCCGAGCATGGCAGACACTCTCTTCGAGGCATTAAACGGGATGAGAATCGCCCAGGGAATGCAGCCGATCAGCAAACCCGGGCCCACTAGGGAAGAGAGACGATATGAAGAGAGAGAAGATGAGGAGAGAGGAGAAGACGAAGAAGATCCCAATTTGAGTGATGATTAAGTTGTTTTTTTTTTAATTTGGTTGGTTTGTATGTTTAAGACTTTATTTATTTCGGAATGTTTGACTTTGAATCGTTTGACGTTGACTTTATTTAAAGTTTAGTATTTGAATCGAATTATCGTATTTTATATGTATTTTTTTATTTTCATTTATTTATAATTTTGTATTATATTTAAAAGCAAAATAATAATAAAAACTACAATTTAATAAAATAAAAAATAAAATTTAAATAATAATTAAAAATAAAAATATAAAAAAAATAAAAAACATGAATAGCGACGACGCGTGTCGTCGCTAAATATTAAATAATATAAATAAAAAATGATTTTCGATAAAATTAAAAAAAATAAAAAAATAAAATAAGAATTATTAGCGATGACAAAACTGTCGCTAAAAAGTTGTCGTTAATTAAATTAAAAAAGAAAAGAAAATTCAATTACTAATTTTTCGATTAAAAATTAAAGAAAAACTAATTAACAAATTAGCAACGACGTGTTGTCGCTAATGTGTCGTCGTTAATCTCTTAAATTCGCGACGCAAGCCCTCGTGGTTAAAACCCTGAGTAATTAGGGACGAAATCACTTTTTGTCGTCGCTAATCACGAATTAGCGACGCCGGGATAGAGACGACATGTTAGCGACGAAATTTCGTCGCGAAGCAAAATTAGCGACGGAATTGCCCGGATTCGCGACGACGCGTGTCGTCGCGAAACCAGGCGAATCCAGTAGTGTTCATATTATATAGGGTTAATCATTCATATTATATACCATTATTGTTGTTCTTTAAGGGCTATTATAAAATGCAATTCACTGAGATATACAATCTTCTTTGTTGTGTTTAATTAGGTGAACAACAGCAGGTTCCGGAGCGTCTTCTCCATGCCAGGGACCTGGTATGCAATTTATTAATAATATTAATTCTGCATTTTCTGGTGCGGCAATAGGAGGGTTTGAAAGGTGGACCAGACTGTCAATTGATGGAGTGCCTTTGTGGTAGCTTCTGTATCGATTGATGGTGACAATTTTATGTGTTTCAACTTTCAAGTATCCTGCACAAATCGGAGTCGAAGACACTGCACATTTCTGATGGGTTACGTGTGGAATATCAGTGGTTTGTTAGTTAGTAACGGTGGTCTGTACTGATGGGTTACGTGTGGACACACTGCACATTTCTGATGGGTTACGTGTGGAATATCAGCGGTGTGCTAGTTAAAATTGGTGGTTTGTACTGATGGGTTACGTGTGGACACACTGCACATTTCTGATGGGTTACGTGTTGAATATCAGTTTTGTGCTAGTTAATATGAGTGGTGTGCTAGTTAATATCGGTGGTTTGTAATTATGGGTGCAATTTATTTTGTAATTACTACGCAAATATTAAAGAAAAATATATAATCATTTATTCGTTTTATTAGTTTTGTTCTGTACTTTAATTTAATATTTTTCCTTTTTTGTTTTGCAATTAATTGATTGATTGCATATAATTAGGAAATTAGTTTTGGTAAGTCATAAAATATGAGCAAAAGGGCAATACAGACATTTTCGGTGGGATGGACCTGATAGGAAACTGACAATAATTTGTGGATTCTTTCAGTCAATCACCCTTATTATTATTATTATTATTATTATTATTATTATTATTATTTTATGCATACATATATATATATATATATATATATATATATATATATATATATATATATATGATAAGTTAGTATAATTATCAAATCGAATTATTGTGGGATACAAATATCTTGAAATCAATAATATCAACTCTTGAACTTTGAAATTCAAGGAGTATGGTGGTCCTTTGTGTGTTCTAAAATAAATGCAAAAAGTAATCGAACCACAACCGCAAGTATACGGTTGTCCCAAGTAGTATAACTGATAATACAGATTCGTTCCAAGGACGGGATGGTTAACTACAATGCTTATCTATTAATGATTGATGCACTTATTAAAGCAAATAAAGATAATATGTTTGTTTGGTTTTGTATTAATGCTAAAGGAATGAATGACAATTACTAAAATGCAAATAAAAGCTAAGACGCAAGTAAAATGATGTAAAACGCAATATGAGAAGTAGCACTTGAGAACGCAAGGATCCTCCCAATCCTATTTCCTAACTTATGTTGTTTAAGGGCTAAATTAGTCAATTACAATGGTCGGGATTCTGAATTCCTTATACCCCCGTCAGGGTGGACTATAAGGCGATCCTAAAGTGTCACTAGTCCCGTCAGGGTAAATATGATCCACCGTTGGATGATTAAGTTTTATTACCTCATTGGCCCTAGAATTAGCTAAGTTCGTCAGAATCAATAGCTTCTATCCTAAATTGAATAAATGGTTCTGTATCTAAACCCTCCGTCAGGATGATCCAATCGCCACTAATTGGAATAGCCTAGATACTAACACCTGTTCGTAGTTCATGACGCTAAAAACAGTAAATATTCTTAATTTATCGAAAAGAGTAAGAGCCCTAATTTATTTTAATTTAACAGAAACTCAAATTCAACATTCGTTATTTAATAAGATTGGGATTCACCCATTGTTTGTTCGCAAGCACTATGAAAAGCTTAGCTCATATTAAAATGAAATACGAAATTAAATGTAAAGGAATTCATATTTGATTACAAAATTAAAAGATAAAAGAACCTAATTTCCGGAATCAGAATGACTACGAACGGAGATATAGACCCTCTCCAGCTCTTGTAGCTTCTTCTTCTTCCTTCTGTTGCTTCTCTCTGGTGTTTTTAATCTTGCAGAATGTGAATTGTATTAAAAATAGAAGTACAGACCTCCTTTTATAAGTAGAAATTCGGACTTGGACCTAGGCTTTTAATTAAATGAAATATAAAAGGCCCAACTCCACTAACTTAGCCCAAAATCCCGTAACTGCTGATATACCTTCACTAAAACGGCTTTTCCCGATTCGTTATGACTCCGATTGACCTCGTTCCAGTTGCTAAAGTTCCGTAACTCGATAGGGAGCATTTTCTCTTCAAAGGTCAGCGGCTAAATCATCGCTTAAGTACCTCGAAATCAGCAATCTATGGCCTGGAAAATGGATTTTCAGCTCTAAAAATAATATCTTCGGGATTTATCTTCAAGTCTTGACTCTATCTCTTGATCTTTGACTTTCTCCTCGGATTCCTCTTCTAGATAACATCTAAAACCTGTAAAATTTACACTAAAAATACCAATATTACGCGCAAAAGCTTAATAAACTGAAAATGCTAGAAATAAAAGAGGAAAATCATATTATTGCATATTTAGTCCAAAAGTCTATCAAATTGATTAAATAAACACCAAAAATGATGTCTCCTAAGGGTCGAAAATAAGAAAAATTAAGGAGACATCAAGACCCCCAACTCAAACCTTTGTCGTCCCGACAAAGCAAACAAAATAAAACAAGGGGTAGAAGTAAACGCAAGAACAAATAGAAGCTAGCAAATAAACCCTAAAGCAATTCTTAAAATAAATCTCATATAGCAAAACTTTAAGAACTAACATATACATACACTAATCATGCAACATCAAATATAAATAATCTCAATCATAAAATTAAAGTCGCAATGCTTGAAGGTTACACTTGTACTCATATCTGTATGATGGCTATAGGGTGGTCATTAATCCTAACTTGCTTTGAACGCTCCACCTAGTATATTCCCTATCAACAGAATCATAAATTCACTATGTACCTAGGAATCACAAGGTCTTTATCGTTTTAATAATGGCTTAAGGACGGTATGGATGTATATTTGGTAAATTTGAAGTGAGCTTTTGGCTCTCTCCTCACTTACCATCAACAATGTCCTCGAGCTTGAGTTTACGCTAAAAAATGTTCTCACTCACCCATTTGACGCGCTAATGTTGCGTCCCCAATGTCAACCCAAATAAAACTAAGATGATTTCCAAAAACATTCCACTTTGCCGATTTATTTATTCTTTCTTTTTTTTTCATTTCTTTTCTCTTTTTTTTTTTGTACAAGATACCCATGACCATCATTTTGATGTGAAAGGTCATGTCTCTTATAATTTTCTTTTTCTTTTTCAAATTTCGGCAAAGGGTTACAAATAATAATATCATCTTTCATTTTTGTGCCCCAATACAAACACATATAATCCCTTCCCAATGTAAATTCCCAAATGTGGACCCTCCACCCCAAACTCAAGCTCGAGACAAGTCTCAGGGTTGTGATTAAAGTGCGGGTCATTTGGTCATGACTAATAATCTAAAGGATAATGGGCTTATATCGTGGCTACAAAGAAAAGGCTTAAGGCTCAAAATTGGGCTAAGACGAATAAAATTAATATAAGGGATAGCAAGCTAAAAGGCTTCAAATGGTTAACAAAGAACTGCCCCTATCATTTTCCTAAGTACATAGCTCGTCTTTAGTTCTACTTATTAGGATTTCACGTTCTACACACCAAACATATTCCTTAAGTACAAGATTACTTCATTTGCATTGTTCATTAATTTTTCCTATCAATTACCTATGTTCGCATGCAATTGTAAGTGCGTTTTATATTATTCCCTAAAGTCCACTATTTACTATCATTGATTTATCAAAAGTATGCTTAAAGGGACATTTAAAATCTTCTATAGTCAAATGCAACTCCGAAAATTATTTTATTGAAAGCAAATAAAACAAATAACATATAAAACTGGGATGAGGCAACGAACCCCACCCCAAACTCGAAAATGAGTCGTGTCCCCACGACTCGAAAAGACTCAATAAAGCAATTAAAATAATATACACTAAATGAGAAAAGGATTGGAAAACATATCTGGATCGACACTAGGCCGATTAAGTGTAGTCTCATGTTGAAATTTTGAATACTTCTTTATCAAGCTTAAAAGATCATGTATTTGTTGCGTTCATCTTGATTAAAGTGTTCTTCATTACCTCGAACTCTTTTGTCATATTTTCCAAGTCTTCATCATTTCCTAACCCTCTAAATCATCATCTCTTCTACGAAAATCTTTCCTCAACATCCAACTTTTTATCTTCATCATGTTCTTCGTACCTTTTCCTAACCTTCATGGTCATCTCCGATGACCCCAAACTCAAAGCTTCAAGACCCTCAAAAGGTTTGGATAAAATTGTGATTTTAATGTTCTTGAAGGTTTGGGTTTGAATTATGGATTGTTTAGCGCTGGGTCATGGATATTTCAACGTTTGGGAAAGGTTGAATTGATAATTTTTCAGCTTTGGTGAAAGAAAAATTGGTTTAAAGTGTAACGATTTGGTATTTTATGGTATGATTGTGATCTTGGATGCTGTTTAGAGGGAAGGATTGGTGGTATAATGTTGTTTTGATGATGATTTTAGGAGTAGTTGGAGGTTAGGACTCGTAATAAGAGGTAGGCTTGGGAAAGAAGGTAAAAATATAGGGTTTTACTCGATGAAATCGCCGATCACAGCAGTTGACCGGCTAGCCGGCGGTTGACCGGCATGCCGGTCACTGTGTCGGCGAAAATAAATTTTCGAAAAAATTGTACTTTTTTTTTACCCCTGACGCAGCCTTCTTGCGTAGTCGCTGACGCAGTGATCAGAAAGTCCACATTCATCGGCTGGCTAGCCGGCGGATTCGCCGGCATGCCGGCGGCATGTCGATGGCGGGAATGGAGACGCAGCGTGCTTGCGTCATCGCTGACGCAGTGATCAGAACTCCTCTTTTTGCTGGCCGGCTAGCCGGTCATCTGACCGGCATGCCGGTGAATCCCGCTGGCGCGAATCGTGACGCAGCAGTGTTGCGTCATCGCTGACGCAGTGGTCAGAAGGTTTGGGGTCATCAGCTCGTTTTGGCCGGTATGCCGGCCAGCTCGCCGGCTAGCCGGTCAAACCTGCTGTTGACTCCATAATTTTTCGTTTTCTCCTCGTTTTGACCCCAAACTCATGACCCTTTTACCCCTGAAATCATCAAAAACAACTACCCTTCCTCATTTCTTAATAATAAACACTAAATTAACGAAAATCAAACTACTTTAAACTACGAAATTGAAATACTTAAACTAATATACAAGAAATGGCTTTTGTTTAACGTCGTTAAGCTCGACGTGCTACCTCATTCTTTAGTCATTTACATAACCTCCCCAGCAATGAGTGAGGTTGTCAATATTTGCAACTCGAAATTTGCATCCCTTAGCTTTTATGCCCACTAGTTTATCTGAGATAATCTTTGCAACCACGAATGGTCCTAACCAAGAGCTTTTTGATTCACATGTCATTGGAGGAGGTTTAGGCTGTTTCATAGCAACTTCTTCGCCTACTTTAAACTCCTTTTTTCTTCCTTTCCTTCTTAGGTTCCCTTGGAACCTTCGTGACACGTGTTTTTTCTTTCTTCTTTGCATGATTGAGTGGTGGATTTATCTTAGGATTTGGAGGAACTTTGATCGGTGGTTTCTTTCTTAGTTCTTTTTCCTCCACTCCTGAGGTTTCCACAACCTTAGTTGGCTCTTTTGGTACCTGTTTAACAACATCTACACGAAAACAATCCTCCTTGCATCTGGAAATTTCATTGGTCTGAACACGTTAAACTTCATTTCCTCGTCTTGGATTCTCATAATCATTTCTCCGTTTTCTACATCAATCAAGGTACGCCCCGTGGCTAGGAATGGTCTTCCCAAAATAATGGGGACATTCCTATCCGCGTCGTAATCAAGTATAACGAAATCAGCGGGAAAAATTAACGTACCTGCCTTAACGAGGACATCTTCGATTCGGCCTTCTGGATGTGCAAGAGATCGATCCGCCATTTGCAAGACCATAGAAGTGGGTCTTGCTTCAATATTAAGCTTATCAAAGATTGATTTGGGCATAAGATTAATACTTGCACCCAAATCGCATAACGCGTTTCCTTTCCACTCATTACCAATTGATATCGGAATTGTAAAGCTCCCAGGATCGATTAGTTTCGGAGGTAATTTATTCTGACATATTGCACTACATTCTTCAGGTAAGCCAATCATTTCATTATCGCAATATGGCCGTTTGTTGGTGAGGGCTCTTTTCAAAAACTTAGCATACTTGGGTACATCTCGAATAGCTTCTAGCAACGGAATATTTATGCTAAGACCTCTTACCTTGTTAAAGAATTTTTGATAATCAGCCATATCACCCTTCTTTTGAACTCTCGATGGAAATGGTGGAGGAGGACGGTTTATTATAGTATCATCTTTCTTTTTTGGAATTTCATTATACCTCTCCACTTCTTCCACTTCAACTTCTTTATCTTCATTCACCACCTCTTTTTCTTTTCTAACTTCTTTTTCTTTCATAACCGGGAAAGGAGGTGGAGGAAGGTTCTTACCACTTCTGAGAGTAATAGCTTTACAGTCTTCGATTTGGATTGGATTCTCAGTATCGCTAGGGAGTTGCCCTTGTGGACGTTGATTTAGCTGTTTATTTATCCGATTCATCTGATTCTGTAATAACTTCATGTTTGCTTCAGATGCTTGTTGACGTTCCATGGCTTGTGTCTGAAGAGCAATTAAACTTTCTACGGTTTTCTGAAGGGTAACTGCACCTTCTTGTGGATAGGCAGGTAAGGCTTTCTGATTCATTGTGTCATCGTAATTGTCTTGAGGAGCTTGTCTCTGAACATAATTTTGATTCTGTCCTCCTTGATAATTGTTGTGTGGTCTTGTACTATATTTGTTACCTTGGGGATGTGGCTGATACGCATATGTAGGATTGGCTGCCCCATTAGGATTTGAGTATTAAAACCCAGGATGGTTTCTGTTAGGCTGATATCCATTACCACTCGAATTAAAGTTACCTCTATTGGACACAAACATCATGGATTCTTGATTATTTTGACAATTTTCCCAACTATGATCATTGACACCGCAATACTCACATCCATATACCTCTTGTACAACCTTTACCTCACCTCTTTTATTCGAAAAACCTTCTTTCACGTCTAGAGTAAGTTGTCTCAGTTGTTGTTCTAGTGTGGTTTGAATCTTTGTCTCTAGCGTAGCAAACTTTTCTTCGATATTAACATTGTTCAGTCCTTTAACCGGTGCTCTTACTGAATTCCACCCAACTTCATTCTTGACTGTTCTTTCCAAAATAATTTTAGCATGAGCAGGTTGAACTTGAAGAAAACCTGCTCCACATAACAAATCCAACTTTTCTCATGAAGTCCCATCAAGGCCTCTGTAAAAGATTTTTAGCTGTTGTTGTTCTGAAAAGCCATGATTGAGGACTCTGCGTAGACACATCTGAAATCTTGTCCAACTCTTACCCAAAGTTTCATCATATTCTTGACAGAAGTGTGTCAATTCTAATTCAGCATCTAGCCTCATGTTACTTGGGTAATATCTGTTAAAGAAAGCAGTCTCTAACTGGTCCCAGTTTGTTATCTTCGTAGGATCTTGTGTATCGTGCCATTCACTTGCTCCATCAATAACGAAAAATTTAAACGCAACGAAATACATCTGTTCTCTTGAAACTCCTTGTATGATATAAGAATCACATATCTGCTTAAATTTATGTACTGCTCTAAGAGGATCTTCTCCCACTCTACCACGAAAATTTCCAAAATTTTGGAATTGAGCTATCATACCCGAATCTGGACGAAACCTCAGAACATTTATATCTGGAGCACCTACTCCTATAGCAGGAGCACGGAATGGAACTTCTGGTGGACCATTAGTGAACCACGGATCTTGATTCATCACTATTTGGACTTGAGGATTAGGATTTAATGGTGGAATTGGAGGAACAAGTGGCGCCAAAGGTTGGCCATTTGCGCCTAATTGACCTGGTTGGTTATTTTGTTGATCTTGAAGGTTGATCTCCTCCATTCTGTTAACTAATTATTCTACCTCTAAAGCTTCTAGTTCTCTTCTTCTCTTGTTAGCAAGTCTGATCAACGATTCCGGATTACTAAGGATCGGAGGTGTTGGCTCTAGATCCTTGAATAGCCTTCTTCGCATACACCAAACCTAAAACCTGAAAAAGCTAACAAACAAAAAGCGTAAAACTGATAAAATAAAATAAATGCAACTATCACTAAAGGATAAACACCGTGGTCACACGCTACCGTCCCCGGCAGCGACGCCAAAAACTTGGTGGTCCTTTGTGTGTTCTAAAATAAATGCAAAAAGTAATCGAACCACAACCGCAAGTATACGGTTGTCCCAAGTAGTATAACTGATAATACAGATTCGTTCCAAGGACGGGATGGTTGACTACAATACTTATCTATTAATGATTGATGCACTTATGAAAGCAAATAAAGATAATATGTTTGTTTTGTTTTGTATTAATGCTAAAGGAATGAAAGACAATTACTAAAATGCAAATAAAAGTTAAGACGCAAGTAAAATGATGTAAAACGCAATATGAGAAGTAGCACTTGAGAACGCAAGGATCCTCCCAATCCTATTTCCTAACTTATGTTGTTTAAGGGCTAAATTGGTCAATTACAATGGTCGGGATTCTGAATTCCTTATACCCCCGTCAGGGTGGACTATAAGGCGATCCTAAAGTGTCACTAGTCCCGTCAGGGTAAATATGATCCACCGTTGGATGATTAAGTTTTATTACCTCATTGGCCCTAGAATTAGCTGAGTTCGTAAGAATTAATAGCTTCTATCCTAGATTGAATAAATAGTTCTGTATCTAAACCCTACGTCAGGATGATCCAATCGCCACTAATTGGAATAGCCTAGATACTAACACCTGTTCCTAGTTCATGACGCTAAAAACAGTAAATATTCTCAATTTATCGAAAAGAGTAATAGCCCTAATTTAGTTTAATTTAACAGAAACCCAAATTCAACATTCGTTATTTAATAAGATTGGGATTCACCCATTGTTTGTTCTCAAGCACTATGAAAAGCTTAGCTCATATTAAAATGAAATATGAAATTAAATGTAAAGGAATTCATATTTGATTACAAAATTAAAAGATAAAAGAACCTAATTTCCGGAATCGGAATGACTACGAACGGAGATATAGACCCTCTCCGGCTCTTGTAGCTTCTTCTTCTTCCTTCTGTTGCTTCTCTCTGGTGTTTTTAGTCTTGCAGAATGTGAATTGTATTAAAAATAGAAGTCCAGACCTCCTTTTATAAGTAGAAATTCGGACTTGGACCTAGGTTTTTAATTAAATGAAATATAAAAGGCCCAAGTCCACTAACTTATCCCAAAATCCCGTAACTGCTGATATACCTTCACTAAAACGGCTTTTCCCGATTCGTTATGACTCCGATTGACCTCGTTCCAGTTGCTAAAGTTCTGTAACTCGATAGGGAGCGTTTTCTCTTCAAAGGTCAGCGGCTAAATCATCGCTTAAGCACCTCGAAATCAGCAATCTATGGCCTGGAAAATGGATTTTCAGCTCTAAAAATAATATCTTCGGGATTTATCTTCAAGTCTTGACTCTATCTCTTGATCTTTGACTTTCTCCTCGGATTCCTCTTCTAGATAACATCTAAAACCTGTAAACTTTACACTAAAAATACCAATATTACGCGCAAAAGCTTTTTAAACTAAAAATGCTAGAAATAAAAGAGGAAAATCATATTATTGCATATTTAGTCCAAAAGTCTATCAAATTGATTAAATAAACACCAAAAATGATGTCTCCTAAGGGTCGAAAATAAGAATAATTAAGGAGACATCAGAGTATAAAACTATTGTTGAGTATTGATGTCTCCTCATTTGTGATAGATTTATGTTAGGACGAGACATCATTTTAAGTGATTTAGAAGTCAATAATGTCGATTTTCTTGAGTTTTAGTGCACTTTCCTATTTTGTGTCTTGATTTGTAGAAATAATGTTTTTAGAGCATATTGGGTTTAATTGTTTATTTAGTGTGAAGCTTTAAAGATAATTATGGAGATTAATTAGAGTCCAAGTCAAAGACAACAACTTATGGAAAGAGATTTGCATGGTAATTGGAGATAAGGAAATAAAAGCTAAAAAGATGGAAAAGGAAAAGCTGCCTAAACCTGGGATTCTGCATACACGTCCAAAGATGTGGGTTTTTACCTAAGAAATAGGCCGATTTTGGAGATTTCCTTTGTTAGGGGCAAGATAATTCTGTTGCGATTCTTTTAGTATCTTATGGAGCAAAATCCGACCAATAACGAAGAAGATATGCTCAAAACGGTGCAGCAGTGTTTATCTTTATTTCCATACGAATTTGAGTTGGGCTAGAAGTCCATTACCTTAACTATTCCTCAAGAAAACGAATTAGGTCTTCTAAACACCCATAAATACACCCTTATATCACTTGTAAATCATCCTTGCCTCATAATAATTAGTTCTTAAGGTTTTATTCTTCCAGTTTATTGTAGAGAGCAAGATGATGTCTTTTGTAATTTCTTTTAGTTTATTTCCTTTAGGTATGAACTAAATCTCCCATAGCTTGGGTTTTGCATATGTATAATCTATGAATTCTAATTCTTCTATCTAAGTTTCTTTGGGAATTATATGTTTTAATCTGATATTAGCTACTTACTTTATATTTGCTTATGTGTTTTGATTTAATGTCTTTCCTAGAACTGATCACTTTAGGATTGTTTTAATAGTAGTTAGATGGTCTCCTTGACAGGGTGTTTAACTATTGAACCACCACATAATGTCTAGTGTCGATAGCAGTTCTGACAAAACATACTTCTAACTAGATAGTCATTAGGGTTTGTTTTAACCACCATATCACCAATTGATTGTAGTGTGCTGGATAGGGCCTTAGTGGCGTTTGATAACCCTATTTGAGTCCTCGTCTTGGTTGTGCCGTAGCCCCCTTAGTCGCTCTCAAGGTCTAAGATTGGGGAATTTAGAATCCTGACTAAGTATACCAAGAGCTAATATTCTCCCTTAAGAACTAGATTGATAGATAGAATTAGAAGGATTAGTGCATACTAGCAAAACCTAAGCTATACTTCTCATCTCATCTTCTCAGTTATTTACTTTATTGTCTTTATTTTCTTAGTTTTAACTCTTAATCTCGAAATTATTTGCTTTAAGTTTCTGTCTTTTAACTATTTACTTTTACTCGATATTCCTACCTACGCGATTAACACACTTAAGTCTCTGAGAACGAACTCTACTTATCATTAAAACTTGCATACGTCTTGTAATACTTGCAGTACTGTGTCTGTCTAGGGTGAGAGTGCGTAGTTTTCCATACTTGAATTGATCTTATTTTTATCACACCCTAGGCGACACCAAGTATAATAGCTAATTTATATTTGTATAAAAAAATTATTTAAATTTAACTAACCATATTATACTTTTCGACCACCACTATCATTACTATATTTGGATAATTGTTTTTTATTTCTGACCACCACCACCTCCTTCGACCAAATTTATTTTTTAAACTTTTATTTTAAAAAATTACGGGCCACCATCGACAATCATTGCAGTTACCTCCACCAGCACAACCTCCTATTATTTTCAATTTTTTTTAAAATATTTTGAGCACCACAACCGACCACCGCTGCATCCATTATCACCTCCGGTCAGTTTTTTTTGAATAATTTCCAGGCACTACCACCGACAACCAACAAGACCTTCTGTTGTTTTAGTCGACATCACTACTGGCCACTCCTGACGCCGTTAACAACCTATGCATTTTCTCCGACCAGATCTGGTCAACTACTCGCAAAACATGAAATTTATTGTTCGAAACAATGGATTTCGTTGCTTTTAACAATGAAATACTTGTTACGAATAATGAATTTCTTGTTGCAAAAAATGAAATTCATGTATGTGAAATACTTTTAATTTTTTCAATAATGAATTTCTTGTTCAAAACAATGAATTTTATGTTTACAAAAATAATTTGTCGGGGAAAAATTCTAGAGTAGATGGTTGCGCCAGCAGTGGCCGGATATGGTGGTGGCAAAAATAAAAATAAAAAATTGGTTGGTGGTGGTAGTAGTGGTAGTGGCGGTATAAAAAAAATTAAAATTTTTAAAAGTAATTAATTGGAGATGGTAGTTGAGGCAGTAGTGGTGGTTGTAGAAGTGTTGTCAAAAGAAATAACATTTATTAATTTTTTCACATTCAATAAATTTTATAGTTCCAGTATTGATTAATTTTTTCACATTATGAAATGGAGTAAGGGTAAACATAATTGATAGGGATTTATAAGTGAAATTAACCTAGAAAATTAACAATATAAAAATTGTTATTAATCTAATTTGTGTAGTGAGCTTAAAAATGGAAAAAATGGTGAAGAGTTTACCGGAAGAACCGGCGGTAGAGATTCTAGTGAAGTTACGTGTGAAATTATTGGCGCAATTCAAATGTATTTGCAAAGCTTTGAATCATTTAATCAAAAGTTAAATTTTTTATAAGCTTGCATCTCGAACATACGTATAACATTGAAAATTGTATTTTGATCACTGAATTTCTCCATAAAAGAGGGGGCAACCCAAAATTATTGTCCTTTCATTCTTGTGATACACTCCGTTACATCTCCCTGGACGTTGAGATACCTTACTTATTTAGTCGAACCCCAAAGTTTCATGGATTTGTAATGGGTTGCTTTGTTCTCGGATAAACAAGACATAGTATTAGGCAATCCACCAACAAAGAATTTAAAGTGCTTTTTAATCCATACTTATTTGCATTTTCAAATCATGGGAACAAAGTTTTTGTAAGCGCATTTGGATTAGGCTTTGACTCGAGCAAAAATTGAGTACAAGGTTGTTGCGTTTTATTATATCGGAAAAACTGAAATTATAACCGAGATATACAACGTGAGTACCAATTTATGGAAGCAAATCAAGTATGAGTTTACAGGTATCTTTAGAGCAGGTCTACCGTTATATGGAGCATTGCATTGGTTAGCCAAATCATAGGGTAAAGGCGGCAATTTTATCGTTTATTTTGATTTGAGTAAAAGGTATTTGGAGAGATTGAGCTTCCTAATGAAGTCTTGTGCATGACTATATTAAGCATTAATGTGTTGAACGATTCTCTTGCCGTGTTTACAGTTGGTAAAAATTCTGTTCATATATGGGTGATGAAGGAATATGGGGTGGCAAAATTTTAGACAAAGAAATTGAAAATTGAACCTATTCGAGGAATCGATATATATATATATATATATATATATATATATATATATATATATATATATATATATATATATATATATATATATATCCTCATATGTTATGGAAAAATAAAGCCATTATTATTGAATGTTTGGAAGGGGAATTGGTCTTGTGTGATACTGACACTCAACAAATAAGAGATTTAGGAATATGTGGTGATGCTGTCATGATTTATCAGAAAAGTTTAATTTCTATTGGTTGAGAAAAAATTATAAGAACTTATACTAAATTTCTTTTTTTTTTTGTCAAAATGCTTTATGTTTTTGTGATTCTGAAATAATTGTTTGTTCTGTTGTAACTTTTAAGATTGTTGAAAACTCTGTGATACTTCTTTATTAGACAGATATGCGGTAAAGAAAACTTGGCAAAATAAAGTTGTTAGGCATTGACATTTCTCTTTTAAATTGAGATTATTTATGTTTCAACCTATGAAGAAAAGAGTATCAATTTCTCTTTTATAATCATTATCACATATAACTTTTGTTATTAGCGTGTCTCTTTTTCTGTAATGTAGCAAGTATTTTTGTTGTAAATATAAACTGAGAATTGTATACACAACTAATAGCTTATAGGCAAAGTCAAAACATAATAGCTTCATTAAAAAATTCATGATCTAGGATTACCGAGATCCATATTTCTTTTGCGGCACTCGTAAAAAACTTTTTTTCGGTCAAGAATTGTATTATTTTTGATTGCCTTGTTTCTCGTAGATGCTAAAATAGTAGTCAACCTTTTCCTCCTCTTTTGAAAGTTTGAAATCGTCTTCTCCAAGAATCATTTGGTTTAGACTCTTTGGAGCGGTTCCGTTTCTTTATGGCATCGTTTGGTGTGTTTAGCGAGGGTGTTGCAGATTCTGGTTTGTTTGTGGGATGCTTAGCTTTAGTTTCGTTTTCTTTTTATTTTCGAGATTGGTGGGATAATCCGTGTATTCGGTAATCTTGTTATATATATTTCCGTTGGTAAAAAAACATAGAAGCACTAGAAGGATATTGTTCCATCATCATAATATTAGTGTTACTAATCTATTGAGTATCTTAATATCGAATTGAAAATTGAAGAAAAACTCTCTATTTATTCTAGTAGTTGAGAGCCTCTTCTCAAATTTAGTGATAGTATGGATTAGAATTGATCTTAGGTTTGCCTGTGATGGGATAGAACCCAGTCCGACCACGAAAGCAATTAGTCTTTTCTGTCTTGGCCGTGTCGTCAAAATAGTTCGGCCAGTCCCGCCCAATAGTCTGTCTCGTCCCGTCTCGTTAGAGTAACATATCAATTTGCGCATTTTAGTGAGTTTATATTCATTTTTGTCGCTAATCAAAGCATCTGGCACATCACAGTATAGTGAGTCTATATTAATTTTTGTCGATCCGGCCTAGTGCGATAGACAGAATCCGCTCCGATGATCGGATCCGAATTATATCTGAATCGAGTAAGTCTAGACCGGATCAACTTAGAAACCTGAAATATTTATAGTCTGGATTCTAATTTCCATGGTCTCGTTGTAAAACGATCTTAAATAAATAAATAATATGAATCTTTCTCAATCGGTTTTCCCTCTCCCCCCTTCTTTGCAGTCGATATATTGCTATTTGCTACATTTTGCATACATATCCACAAGTGCATTTCTTACAAACAAATGATCCTTAAAACCAAGAAGAACAACTAAACAATGAACTTGCTTTCCTAACTCTCATGTCACGAAACTAGTAGAAGCTTCGATAGTACTCGAAA
This sequence comes from Nemophila menziesii, assembly GCA_029959085.1. NCBI lineage: Eukaryota > Viridiplantae > Streptophyta > Magnoliopsida > Boraginales > Hydrophyllaceae > Nemophila > Nemophila menziesii. The sequence goes on along the minus strand of JARWIR010000005.1, from coordinate 58,109,985 downwards.
GAATACATGGGTCGAAAATTTGAACTACTTCTCTTCGTATTTGGATGAACAAATGAAACTCGTCAAATGAATGCCCACTTTGTACTAATGTCAATACTAAAACTGTTCAATAATACAAATTTCTCTCATGGAAGCTTCTTAAAATTAACTTGCTTTTTAGTTTTTGAAGAATACAACAACCCAATCGCAATAACTCGTTCATGGTTAGCAAAAAAAACCTATACATAACCCACTTACACCTAGCAACCCATTTGTAGTTTTTTAACAGCACAATAACATTGTTTTCCATAACCCATATGTAGTTTCTTTAAAACCCAAGGACTTTTGTTGTCTAATTCTTTTTTGAACTAGTGTCGACCTTTTGGTCAATCCATTTGTATTAAATACATTTCTGGTCAATCACCCTTATTTTAAATACATCACTGCTCCCTTCAACTATGGTTTTGATGCTAAATCACCGTGATATTTGTATAATTTACGTTGTATCTCATCCAAAACTATTTTGAATGATTGATTTATGAACAGAGGGGGTGTTTTAGTATCAAAGTAATAGTTGAAGGGTGAAGTCAGGTACTTAAAATAATCGAGGGGTGTTTCACGTGTTGTAGAATAGTTCAAGAGGTGTAATTGTAATTGAATGTAACACAATATTAATAACTAAACGGAGCTTTGATGCATTTCAAATTTACATAGTCCTGATTTTCTGTCTTTTGATGTAACATATGGGAAAAATTAGGCCATAGTCCAAAGTTCGGATACAGTTTCTGGTACCTGCCATGACACAAGACCATGATCAGCAGCTCATGGTGGGCCCCATTTGCTTTTACCAAAGGTTTCAAGCCACAACATGTTTCAGATCAACTTTACGGCCCACTACAAAAAAAAAGAGAAAAGGTGGCGGTTATTTTGACCTTTAGGGAGGTTATACATTTGATTCCTACACGATTCATCAAAGATACTGGATTTGTAGGTTGTGCATTCTCAAGCAACATGGTACAGATTTTGAAGAATCTAGGAAACTCATGGACCCACGAGGTAAGCAAATTGACATGTAGATTATTTAAATATCACGTTTGATATAATCAAAGAAACCCTTACTATGGGTTGATATTAATGTCAGTAATGACATTGAAGGTGCAAAACTGGATACTTAAAGAAATATTGGGACTTATAACCGATTTTCTAATATCTCTACATGATCACTTTCTCTACTTGTCAAACTGGCTTCACGGTAATATTAGACAACATAGATAGTCGAAAGAATCCTAAGTTGACTGGTCAAGTATGGGTTGATGTATTGATTTGAAAAGGAAGTCTTGTATTTGCTGAGGCTGAAGATGGTACTACATTTTAGTTTGATGTCCAGATATGATTTTGTTTGAGTTAATTGTTATATTGGTCCTTATATTATGCAAAAATTGCACTATAGGTCCCTATAGTAATTTTTTGAGTTAACTGCACTATAGGTCTATCTATCAAATTTTTTGAGTTAGGTGCACTACAGGTATATTTAACTTTTTTGAGTTTAAGATTCTTCATATGTACAAGTGTAGAATTGATGGAAATAAATGAACAATGCATAAGGGATTTTCATATCTCTTTTAGAGTTTAAAGATAATTATCTAGATACAATTTTACAACTATTAAGTTAATTTTGAAAAGCTAGGGGGCCAAGTGATGAAAAGTCTGAAAACTTTGGAGCATAAGGTATTAGAATAATGTCTTTTATGGGGGTCAAGAATAGATTTCAAACCGATTGTTCAGGAACCATGTAGGTACTTATATCATGCAAAAATTACAGTATATGCCTTACAGTAATATTTTTAGTTAATTGCCATATAGGTCCTTATATTATGTAAAAATTGCATCATGATGTTTTATGTGTTTTTTTCTAGGAATCAATTGAGAGGAGGGCCTCAAATGATACAGTTGAGTTTAGATGGAAAACGCTATACGCTACAAACTCACTTTATAGTGAATAACAATGCTACCCTGAGATCATAGAGAAAGGTACCCTCAAATGATATTTTACCGTTCGACGTTTACTTTAACGCTAAACCTGATAGCCCTTCTTTAGCACATGAAATGCAATATCCTGGTGGGGTGATTGTACTTCCGACATATGGATTTAAGCACCACCATATTAAATCAATAATAGCTAAATTATATTTGTATAAAAATAATATTTTTAATATTTTTTAATATTATTCATCAAGAACAAAATAGATAAGTTAACTCATTTTATAATGAGAATTTCGTAAAACTAGATGCTAATATATTTTTGAGTAAATACCTTGTTTACCCTATGAAGTTTAGTCATCGTGACAGTTTGCCTCGTATTATATTTTTTGGTACTCGATGCTTCTTAGGTATCATTTTCGTGATCAGATGTCCCTTAATTTTAATTTTCGTGATTGTATGCCCCTTAAGTTTCATTTTCGTGACTGTATGCCCCTTAAGATTCATTTTCGTAACTCTGGAGAAATTGAATGATGCCTATTCGTTATGGAGTAAGTGGATGCCCCTTAACATACGACAATTTAAATATAAAAAATAACTATGTTAAATATCACGAAAGGGTCATCTAGAAAGGGGCAACCAGTAGGGGGTCTGTTTACATTTTTGTGATATTTAAATGTCGCTTATATTGTTAAAGGACATCCAGTCATGACAATGAAACTTAAGGGGCATCCGATCACGAAAAAATAGTAGGGGGAAAACTATCACGATGACCAAACTTTTGGGGGTAATTAACGAGGTATTTACTCTATATTTTTAGAGTATATATTTATATATATATATATTACTTTTGTTTGGTTCACACTTATATCACCTATTATGTGAAGGTTTTAAACACCAATCATAAAGTTTCTCTTTCCTAAATAACTTTGTTTCACTATTTAATGTCATATAAGGTGACACACACTACTACGCACGCTATATTTAGCGAGGAGACCTTTAGGGAGGACATGGATGTCCTCCCTAAAGATAGCATCTTCTGCGAGGACTTTAATTGGAGAGGACATTTGTTGTCGCCTATATGGGGTCAGATTATCGGGGAAGAAAAAGAAATAAAAAATTACTTCAGTCCTCGCAAGAGATACTATCTTTCGCGGCGACATTATTGTCTTCGCCATTCTGTATCTTTTGCAAGGACATTTCATGTCTTTAGCGAGGACATTTTTCTCGCTAAAAAAATATCGTATATAAAAAGATCATCGGGCAGAACACCATTAATGGTGAGTTATATAAAAAAACCAAAGCTCTTAAATGCTCCCAATTTTTTTCCATCCACAAATATTGATCGACTCCATCATTAACGAAATTTCTCTACTAAATCTCACACGTATGGGTCCCATTTCCAGTCAAAATTAACCATCACACTCTCCAAAATTAGGTATTTTCTAAATTTTAATATTTTTAATTTTTTGTTAAAAATATGTAATTATTGTATTATGCTTTGATTATATAAATTCAATGTGTATTAGTAGGTGTATTTTATGTGTTATAATGTATATTTTTTGGATATAATTGTTATTATTGAAAATTGTTTAATTATATTTATTTGGTTATAATTATAATTAAATGTTTAACTTAATTTAGATAATGAACCTGGTTATGGACAAGAGTTGGATTAAATATGATAATTTCGTTATGTGAGAATATATATCGGGTATAATGGAATTTATTAATTTTGTGAAAGACCACGTGGATATATCCGGTAAAATATTTTGTTTGTGTAATTATTATTTCAATAATAGAAAATTTCATATTAACGATTGGTGGTCCTTTGTGTGTTCTAAAAATAAATGCAATAAATAATCGAACCACAACCGCAAGTGTACGGTTGTCCCAAGTAATAATAGTGATAATACAGATTCGTTCCAAGGACGGGATGGTTGACTACAATGCTTATCCACTAATGAATAATTGCACTTATGAAAGCAAATAAAGATAATATGTTTGATTGATTTTTGTATTAATCCTAAGTGATAAAAGACTAAATGGAAAATGCAATTGAAAGCTAAAACGCAAGTAAAATGAAGTAAAACTTAAGTATGAGAAGATATCACTTGAGATTGCAAGGGGTCTTTCTAATCATATTTCATAACCTATGCTGTTTAAGGGTTAAATTGGTCAATTACAATGGTCGGGATTCTAAATTCCTTATATCCCCGTCAGGGTGGACTATAAGGCTATCCTAGAGTGTCACTAGTCCCGTCAGTGTAAATATGATCCACTTTTGGATATTTAAGTTTTATTACCTCATTGGCCCTAGAATTAGCTAAGTTCGTCAGAATCAAGAGCTTCTATCCTAGATTGAATAAATGATTCTGTACCTAAACCCTCCGTCAAGATGATCCAATTGCCACTAATTGGAATAGCCTAGATACTAATACCTGTTCCTAGTTCATGACTCTAAAAACAGTAAATATTCTCAATTTATCGAAAAGAGTAAAAGACACAATCTAATTATATTTAACAGAAACCCAAATTCAACATATGAAATTCAATACGATTGGGAATTACCCATATAGCATTCTCAAGCACTAATAAATGTTTAGCTCATATTAATTAAAGGAAAAACTAAATTAAATAAAATGGAATTCATATTGTTTTACAAAATTAAAGATAAAAGAATCTAATTTCCGGAATAGGAATGACTGCGAACGGAGATATAGACTCTCTCCAGCTCTTGCAGCTTCTTCTTTCTTCCTTCTGTTGCTTCTCTCTGGTGTTTAATCTTGTAGAATGTGAATTGTTATGAAAATAGAAGTCAAATGCTCCTTTTATAAGTGTAAAAATGAATTAGGGCTTGGACCTAAGAATAAAACACTAATTAAATGTCCAAGCCCAATTTCTAAGCCCAAAATCCCGTAACTGCTGATACACCTTCACTAAAACGGCTTTTCCCGATTCGTTATGACTCCGATTGACCTAATTCCAGTTGCTAAAGTTCCGTAACTCGATAAGGCCAGCGGCCAAATCATCTCTTAAGCACCTCGAAATCAGAAATCTATGGCCTGGAAAATAGATTTTCAGCTCTAAAAAAATAATATCTTCGGGATTTATCTTCAAGTCTTGACTCTATCTCGTGATCTTTGACTTTCTCCTTGGATTCCTCTCCTAGTTGACATCTAAAACCTGTAAACTTTACACTAAAAATACCAATATTACGCGCAAAACCTTAATAAATTAAAAATGCTAGAAATTAAAGAGGAAAATCATATTATTGCATATTTAGTCCAAAAGTCTATCGAATTAATCAAATAAACACAAAAAATGATGTCTCCTAAGGGTTGAAAATAAGAACAATTAAGGAGTCATCAAGACCCCCAACTCAAACCTTTGTCGTCCCGACAAAGCAAAACAAAGCAAAACAAGGGGTAGAAGTAAACGTAAGAACAAATAGAAGCTAGCAAATACACCTAAAACAATTCTTAAGATAAATCTAATATAGCAAAACTCTAAGAACTAATATACACATACAATTATCATGCAAAATCGAACATAAATAATGTCAATCATAAAATTAAAGTTGTAATGCTTGAAGGTTACACTTGTACTCATATCTGTATGATGGCTATAGGGTGGTCATTAATCCTAACTCGCTTTGAACGCTCCACCTAGTATATTCCCTATCAACAGAATCATAAATTCACTATGCACTTAGTCTTTACGGTTTTAATAATGGCTTAAGGACGGTATGGATGTATATTTGGTAAATTTGAAGTGAGCTTTTGGCTCTCTCCTCACTTACCATCAACAATGTCCTCGAGCTTGAGTTTACGCTAAAAAATGTTCTCACTCACCCATTTGACGCGCTAATGTTGCGTCCCCAATGTCAACCCAAATAAAACTAAGATGATTTTCAAAAATATTCCACTTTGCCGGTTTTTATTCTATCTTTCTTTTTATTTTCTTTTTCATTTCTTTTCTTCTTTTTTGTACAAGATACCCATGACCCTCATTTTGATGTGAAAGGTCATGTCTCTTATAATATTTTTTTTTTTGAATCCCGGCAAAGGGTTACAAATAATAATATCATCTATATTTTTGTGCCTGATGTCTCCCTAATTGTTCTTATTTTCGACCCTTAGGAGACATCATTTTTGGTGTTTATTTAACTAATTTGATAGACTTTTGTACTAAATATTCAATAATATGATTTTCCTCTTTTATTTCTAGCAATTTTAATTTATTAAGCTTTTGCGCGTAATATTGGTATTTTTAGTGTAAGGTTTACAAGTTTTAGATGTTAGCTAGAAGAGGAATCCGAGGAGAAAGTCAAGATAAAGAGATAGAGTCAAGACTTGAAGATAAATCCCGAAGATATTATTTTTAGAGCTGAAAATCCATTTTCCAGGCCATAGATTGCTGATTTCGAGGTGCTTAAGCGATGATTTAGCCGCTGACCTTTGAAGAGAAAACATTCCTTATCGAGTTACGGAACTTTAGCAACTGGAATGAGGTCAATCGGAGTCATAACGAAGCGGGAAAATCCGTTTTAGTGAAGGTGTATCAGCAGTTACGGGATTTTGGGCTTAGAATTTGGGCTTGGACATTTAATTAGTGTTTTATTCTTAGATCGAAGCCCTAATCCGTTTTTACACATATAAAACCAGCCTTTGACTTCTATTTTAAAACAATTCACATTCTACAAGATTAAACACCAGAGAGAAGCAACAGAAGGAAGAAAGAAGAAGCTACAAGAGATGAAGAGGGTCTATATCTCCGTTCGTAGTCATTCCTATTCCGAAAATTAGGTTTTTTTATCTTTTAATTTTGTAAACAATATGAATTCCTTTACATTTAATTTATTTTTTCTTTTTAATATGAGCTAAACATTTATTAGTGCTTGAGAACAAACAATGGGTGAATCTCAATCTTATTCAATTTCGAATGTTGAATTTGGGTTTCTGTTAAATTAAACTAGATTGGGGCTTTTACTCTTTTCGATAAATTGAGAATATTTATTGTTTTTAGCGTCATGAACTAGGAACAGGTGTTAGTATTTAGGCTATTCCAATTAGTGGCGATTGGATCATCCTGACGGATGGTTTAAATACAGAACCATTTATTCAATCTAGGATAGAAGCTATTGATTCTGACGAACTTAGCTAATCCTAGGGCCAATGAGGTAATAAAACTTAAACATCCAAAAGTGGATCATATTTACCCTGACGGGACTAGTGACACTCTAGGATCGCCTTATAGTCCACCCTGACGGGGGTATAAGGAATTTAGAATCCCGACCGTTGTAATTGACCAATTTAGCCCTTAAACAACATAAGTTAGGAAATAGGATTGGGAGGATTCTTGCGTTCTCAAGTGCTACTTCTCATATTGCGTTTTACATCATTTTACTTGCGTCTTAGCTTTTATTTGCATTTTAATAATTGTCTTTCATTTACTTAGCATTAATACAAAACCAAACAAACATATTATCTTTATTTGCTTTCATAAGTGCAATCAATCATTAATAGATAAGCATTGTAGTCAACCATCCTGTCCTTGGAACGAATCTGTTTTATCAAGTATACTACTTGGGACAACCGTGCACTTGCGGTTGTGGTTCGATTATTTACTGCATTTATTTTAGAACACACAAAGGACCACCAAGTTTTTGGCGCCGCTGCCGGGGACGGTAGCGTGTGACCACGGTGTTTATTCTTTAGTGATAGTGCATTTATTTTATTTTATCAGTTTTACGCTTTTTGTTTGTTTATCTTTCTCAGGTTTTTAGGTTTGGTGTATGCGAAGAAGGTTATTCAAGGATCTAGAGCCAACACCTCCGATCCTTAATAATCCAGAATCGTTGATCAGACTTGCTAACAAAAGAAGAAGAGAACAAGAAGCCTTAGAAGTAGAAGAGTGATGTCTCCCTAATTGTTCTTATTTTAGACCCTTAGGAGACATCATTTTTGGTGTTTATTTAATTAATTCGATAGACTTTTGAATGAAATATGCAATAATTCGGATTTCCCTTTTTATTTCTTGCATTTTCGAATTATTAAACTTTTGCACGTAATATTGGTATTTTTAGTGTAAAGTTTACAGGTTTTTAGATGTTAACTAGGAAAGGAATCCGAAGATAAAGTCAAAGATCAAAAGATAGAGTCAAGACTTGAAGAGAAATCCCGAAGATTTTATTTTTAGAGCTGAAAATCCATTTTCCAGGCCCTTGATTTCTGTTTTCGAGGAACTTAAGAGCTGATTGAGCCGCTGACCTTTGAAGAGAAAACATTCCTTATCGAAGTACGGAACTTTAGCAACTGGAATGAGGTCAATCGGAGTTGTAACGCATCGGGAAAAGCAGTTTTAGTGGAGGCCTGTCATCAGTTACGGGATTTTGGGCTTAAAGAGTGGGCTTGGACATGTAATTAGGCTTTTAATTTCTGGTCCAAGCCCTAATCCGTTTTTCTTATTATAAAAGGAGGTCTGGACTTCTATTTTTCACACAATTCACTTTCCACAAGATAAAAAACACCAGAGAAGCTACAGCAGGAAGAAGGGAGAAGCTACAAGAGCTGGAGTGGGTCTATAACTCCGTTCGTAGTCATTCTGATTCCGAAAATTAGGTTTTTCTTATATTTTAATTTTGTAACGAATATGAATTCCATTTCTTTTTATTTAGTTTTTAATTTTAATATGAGCTAAATTTCCATTAGTGCTTGAGAACAAAACAATGGGTGAATCTTGATTTTATTATTATAACGAATGTTGAATTTGGGTTTTTATTGAATTAAATTAAATTAGGGCTTTTACTCTTTTCGACAATTTGTGAATGTTTACTGATTTTAGAGTCGCGAACTAAAATTAGGTATTAGTATCTAAGCTATTCCATATATGTGGCGTATGGATCATCCTGACGGGGGGTTTAGGTACAGAAATAATTGTTCAATCTAGGATAAAAACTATTGATTCTGACGAACTTAGTTAATCCTAGGGCCAATGTGGTAATAAATCTTAATCATCCAACGGTGGATCATATTTACCCTGACGGGACTAGTGACACTTTAGGATCGCCTTATAGTCCACCCTGACGGGGGTATAAGGATATTAGAATCCCGACCATTGTAATTGACTGATTTAACCCTTAAACAACATAAGTTAGAAAGTAAAATTAGGAGGATCCTTGCGTTCTCAAGTACTACATCTCATATTGCGTTTTCACTTATTTTACTTGCGTCTTAGCTTTTACTTGCATTTAATTATTTGTCTTTCATTTATTTAGAATTAATAAACAAAACCAAACAAACAATTTATTGTCTTTTATTTTCATAAGTGCATAAATCACTACTTGCTAAACATTGTGATCAACCATCCGTCCTTGGAACGAATCTGTATTATCATACATACTACTTGGGACAACCGTACACTTGCGGTTGTGGTTCGATTATTATTTGCTTTTATTTAGAACACACAAAGGACCACCAAGTTTTTGGCGCCGCTGCCGGGGACGGTAGCGTGTGACCACGGTGTTTATCCTTTAGTGATAAGTGCATTTATTTTATTTTATCAGTTTTACGCTTTTTGTTTGTTAGCTTTTTCAGGTTTTTAGGTTTGGTGTATGCGAAGAAGGCTATTCAAGGATCTAGAGCCAACACCTCCGATCCTTAGTAATCCAGAATCGTTGATCAGACTTGCGAACAGAAGAAGAAGAGAACGAGAAGCTTTAGAAGTAGAAGAATTAAGTAACAGAATGGAGAATATCATTATTCAAGGTCAACAGAATGGACAAGGCCAGTTAGATGCAAATGGCCAACCTTTAGCTCCAGGCGTTATTCCTCAAGTTCAACCACTAAATCCTAACCCTCCAGTCCAGATAGTGATGAATCATGATCCGTGGTTCACTAATGGCCCTCCAGAAGTTCCATTCCGCGCTCCAGCTATAGGAGTAGGTGCTCCAGATATTAATGTTCCGAGATTCCGTCCAGATCCGGGTATGCTAGCTCAGTTCCAAAACTTTGGAAATTTTCGCGGAAGACCATCGGAAGATCCTCTTAGAGCGGTACAAAAATTTAAGCAGATATGTGATTCTTATATCACACAAGGGGTTTCAAGAGAACAGATGTATTTTGCTGCTTTCAAATTCTTTGTCATTGATGGAGCAAGTGAATGGCACGATACGCAAGATCCTACGAGGATTACTAATTGGGACCAATTAGAAATCGCTTTCTTTGACAGGTATTACCCAAGTAACATGAGGTTAGATGCTGAACTAGAATTGACACAATTCCGTCAAGAGTATGAGGAAACCGTGGGTAGGAGTTGGACAAGATTTCAGATGTGTTTGCGTAAAGTTCCTAATCATGGCTTTTCAGAACAACAACAGTTAAAGATCTTTTATAGAGGCCTTGATGGAATTTCGAGAGAGAAGTTGGATACACTATGTGGAGCAGGTTTTCTTCAAGTTCAACCCGCTCATGCCAAGATCATTTTAGAGAGAACAGTCAAGAATGAAGTTGGGTGGAGCTCAGTAAGAACACCAGTCAAGGGAGTAAATAATGTTGACATAGAAGAGAAATTTGCTACGTTTGAGAATAAGATCCAGAATACCATAGAGCAACAATTGAAGCAGCTTACTCTAGCTGTGACAGAAGGATTTTCGGGTAAGAAGGTAGCTGTGCATGCTGCACAAGAAGTTTATATGTGTTCAATTTGTAAGGTAGATGATCATGATGAGGAAAGTTGTCCGAATAATCAAGAATCAGTGAATTTTATGTCCAACAGAGGTAATTTTAATTCGAGTGGTAATGGATATCAACCTAACAGAAACCATCCTGGGTTTCAATATTCGAATCCTAATGGGGCAGCCAATCCTACATATGCGTATCAGCCGCGTCCCCAAGGTAACAACTATAATCCTAGACCACAAAACAATTATCAAGGAGGACAGAATCAGAATACTTATGTACCAAGACAAGCTCCTCAGAATACTTACGATGAAACGCTAAACCAGAAAGCTTTACCTGCACATCCACAAGAAGGGGTACTCACCCTTCAGAAAACTGTTGAAAATTTGATTGCTCTACAAGCACAAGCGATGGAACGTCAGAACGCAGCAATAGAACGTCAGAACGCTGCAATAGAAAGACAAAATGCAGCTGAAGCAAATATGAAGATGTTCCAGAATCAGCTGAGTCAAATCAGTAAACAGCTCAATCAACGTCCACAAGGACAACTTCCAAGCGATACCGAAAATCCATCACAACGTGAAGATTGTAAAGCTGTTACCTTGAGAAGTGGTAAGAACCTTCTCCCACCTCCTTTTCCCGTTATGAAAGAGAAAGAAGTTCCAAGAAAAGAAAAGGAAGTGGGTGAGAAAGAAAATGAGAAAGAAAATGAGAAGGAAGATGAAGTTGAAGAAATAGTAAGGCCAAGAGAGGCTTCGAAGAAGAAAGATGATAGTATGGTAAATCGCCCTCCACCACCGTTTCCATCGCGAGTTCAGAAAAAGGGTGATATGGGTGATTTTCAGAAATTCTTCAATAGAGTGAGGGGTTTGAGTATTAATATTCCGTTACTTGAGGCAATTCGAGATATTCCTAAGTATACGAAGTTTTTGAAGAGGGCCCTCACTAATAAAAGGCCCTACTGTGATAATGAGATGATTGGCCTTCCTGAAGAGTGTAGTGCGATTTGCCAGAGCAAATTACCTCCGAAGTTAGTTGATCCGGGGAGTTTCACGATTCCCATATCGATTGGAGAAGAATGGAAAGGAAAGGCACTATGCGATTTGGGGGCAAGCATCAACTTGATGCCCAAGTCAGTCTTTGATAAGCTTAAAATTGGAAACGCAAGACCTACCTCTATGGTCTTGCAAATGGCGGACAGGTCTCTTGCTCATCCTGAAGGCCGTATTGAGGATGTCCTTGTTAAGGCAGGTACACTTATATTTCCTGTTGATTTCGTAATTCTTGAATACAATGCAGATAGAAATGTCCCCATTATTTTGGGTAGACCCTTCCTAGCTACAGGGAGGACATTGATCGATGTAGAGAATGGCGAATTAACAATGAGGATACAAGATGAGGAAGTGAAATTCAATGTATTTCGAGCTATGAAATTCCCAGATTCTCAGGAAGATTGCTTCAGAATGGATGTAGTAGAGCAAGCATCGCAAGAGGTATTTAATTGTTTAAATTTTGATGATATCTTGCAGGCTGCTTTGACATTAGATTCACCTGAGATGATGGAGGAGCTTACAGAAACAGTGGCAGCTCTCAATTCTGAAAATCCGAAATATAGGCGTCTTGCCTATGAACCTGTGAGAGAACCGGGGGATATTATTCCTAAAAAGAAACCTTCAATTGAATCTCCTCCGGAGTTGGAAGAAAAACCATTGCCAGCACACTTGAGGTATGCTTATTTGGGTACTAATGAAACTCTACCTGTTATTGTTTCAGCTAATTTAACAGGTCCTCAAGAAGATAAACTGTTGCGTGTGTTAAGAGCCAACAAAGAGGCAATAGGTTGGACAATTGCCGATATCAAAGGCATTAGTCCATCCTATTGTCAACACAAAATCATACTAGAAGATGTTAATGCACGCTCAGTTGAAGGTCAGAGAAGATTAATGCCAGCCATGAAGGATGTGGTGAAGAAGGAGGTGATTAAGCTTTTAGATGCGGGGATTATTTATCCCATTTCGAGTAGTGAATGGGTGAGTCCGGTTCAGTGTGTACCGAAGAAAGGAGGAATTACAACAATTCTTAATGACAAAAATGAGGCGATCCCTTCAAGAACAGTAGTTGGTTGGAGAGTTTGCATGGATTACAGAAAGCTGAACAAGGCCACCAGAAAAGATCATTTCCCTTTGCCCTTCATTGATCAAATGTTAGACAAATTAGCCGGAAGGGAATATTACTGTTTCTTGGATGGTTACTCTGGGTACAATCAGATCTACGTGGCTCCAGAAGATCAACATAAGACTACCTTTACATGCCCATTTGGTACTTTTGCATATCGCAGAATGCCATTTGGGTTGTGTAACGCTCCCGCTACTTTTCAAAGGTGCATGATGGCCATCTTCTGGGACATGATAGATAATTTCCTTGAAGTGTTCATGGATGATTTCTCCGTGTTTGGTGATGATTTTGATATATGTTTGGATAACTTGGAGAAAGTGTTAGTGAGATGCAAGGAAACAGATTTGGTGCTCAACTGGGAGAAGTGTCATTTCATGGTTCGCGAAGGTATTGTTCTGGGTCACAAAGTTTCGAGTGTTGGTTTAGAAGTTGATAGAGCAAAGATAGAGGTAATTAAAACTCTTCCCCCTCCTGTTTCTGTTAAAGGGGTAAGGAGTTTTCTTGGCCATGCTGGCTTTTATAGGCGTTTCATTAAGGATTTTTCTAAGATTGCTAAACCGTTATGCAACTTACTCGAAAAGGATTGCAAATTCCTTTTTGATGAAGCTTGTTTAGCGGCCTTCAAAGCAATCAAGGAAAAACTCATTTCTGCTCCTATAGTGTTACCTCCAGATTGGAATTTACCGTTTGAGGTTATGTGTGATGCGAGTGATTTATGTATGGGAGCTGTATTGGGACAGAGAAAAGAGAAAGTTTTTCATTCAATTTACTATGCTAGTAAAACTTTTAGTGGTGCTCAGATTAATTACACAGTTACAGAAAAGGAGTTGCTAGCAGTTGTCTATTCGTTTGATAAATTTCGCTCTTATCTTCTTGGAGCGAAAGTTATTGTTTATACAGATCATTCCGCGATCAGATTTCTCATGGAGAAGAAAGATGCAAAACCAAGGTTAATCAGATGGGTGTTATTGCTTCAAGAGTTCGATTTAGAGATCAAAGATAGAAAGGGTTGTGAGAATCAGGTTGCAGATCATCTATCGCGTTTAGAGGGTTCAGAGATGAATAGTGGTACTGAAGCAGTTAGAGAAGAGTTTCCTGATGAGAGTTTATTCGTTGTCCGAGATTATGAGGCTCCGTGGTATGCAGATATTGCAAATTTAGTGGTGAGTGGTGTTTTTCCTGAAGGTTCTACTTATCAAGAAAGAAAGAGGTTAGCTCATCGGGCGAGACAGTTCTTTTGGGAGGATCCCTACCTCTACAAAGTTTGTGCTGACCAAATGATACGAAGATGTGTAGCAAGGGAAGAGACTCAAGCCATTATAGCCGGATGCCATGATTCTTTATATGGCGGACATTTTAAGGGAGATAGAACTGCTGCGAAGGTATTTCAATCAGGTTTTTACTGGCCTTCTGTTATTAAAGATTGTCATGAATATGTCAAGAGATGTTCGAGATGCCAGTTTACCGGAAACATATCCAAGAGGGATGAGATGCCACGTAATAATGTATTAGAGGTTGAGATATTCGATGTTTGGGGCATAGACTTCATGGGTCCCTTCGTTCCTTCAAATGGTAACCTTTATATACTATTAGCTGTTGATTATGTTTCTAAGTGGGTAGAAGCGGTGGCTTTACCTACCAACGATTCACGAGTGGTGATTAAGTTCTTGAAATCACATATCTTCACTAGACATGGCACACCTAGAGTGATTATTAGCGATGGAGGTACCCATTTCGTTAATAGATATCTGAAGACTATTCTAGAGAAATATGGAGTCAGACACCGTGTATCTACTGCATACCATCCACAATCCAATGGTCAAGCTGAGGTTTCGAACCGTGAAGTCAAGTCAATCCTAGAGAAAACCGTTGGTCCTACAAGAAAAGATTGGTCAATGAAGTTAGATGATGCGTTGTGGGCCTATCGTACTGCGTTTAAGACTCCCGTGGGTGCATCTCCTTATCGTATGGTGTATGGTAAGGCTTGTCACTTACCTTTAGAGCTTGAAATGGGTGCCTATTGGGCAATTGCGCAGTTGAACTTAGATCCTATCTTAGCCGGAAAGAATCGTATGATGAAGCTTAATGAACTTGACGAATTCCGATTGCATGCTTATGAAAATGCTAAACTTTACAAAGAAAATACAAAGAAATGGCATGACAATCGGATTCGTCCAAAGAACTTTGAAGTGGGGCAAAAAGTATTAAAGTATAATTCAAAGTTCAGCAATTTTCCGGGTAAGTTAAGATCTAAGTGGTCAGGTCCATACATTGTGACCAAAGTTACACCTCATGGGGCGATAGAAATAGAACATCCGCTAGAGAACCGTACCTTTATGGTTAACGGTCACAGACTAAAGATATACCATGGATGTGAAGATACCAATCGCGCGGAAGATCCACATCCCGGGGAGGTCATGTATCTCCTCGAGAATCCTTAGAAGCGTGAGGTAACCCGTCGAGCTTAACGACGTTAAACAAAAGCCAATTACTTGTATATTAGCTGAGTTTTTCTATTTTTGCAATTTAGATTAGTTTGATTTTCGTAATTTTATTGTTTTTATTAAGAAATGAGGAAGGGTAGTTGTTTTTGATGATTTCAGGGGTAAAAAAAGACTTGAGTTTGGGGTCGATTTGGCGAAAACAGAAGAAAAAGAGGTTGGATGTCCAGGAGAAACCGGGAACCCGCATTCCACAGAACCGGGTACCCGGTTTTGGTGCTGTAATTTCTGAAATTCCCTGACCCAGCGTCTTGGTGGCTTGCGTTTTCGTGCGTTTTCATTCGCGCCATCGACACAAATCCGGGTACCCGCATTTGGCAGAACCGGGTACCCGGTTTCGGAGCTGCTGTTGGTGAAATTTTCTGGTCCAGCGTTTCAGGGTGCTGCGTTTTGGCGCGTTTTCATTCGCGCCATCGAGAAAATCCGGGAACCCGCATTCCACAGAACCGGGTACCCGGTTTCGGCGAGCAAAATCCCTGACCCAGCGTCTTGGGGTCCAGCGTTTTGGTGCGTTTTCAAAAAAAAAAAAAAAAAAAAAAAAAAAAAAAAAAAAAAAAAAAAAAAAAAAAAAAAAAAAAAAAAGTCCACAATTATTTTTCCGCGCCGTCACAGCGACGCGGAACCGGGGACCCGGTTTTCCAAATCCGGGAACCCGGTTTGAAAGCTGTGAGAGGCGGTTTTGGGTATTTTAACCTAGTTTTCTTAGCCTCTTTTGCAAGTTTTTACCTAAAACGCACCAATAGCCTCCCCACCTACGAAATTCATCTACCAAAACACTATATATCATCAAATCCTACCCTCTTTCACCACAAAAACATAAGATCAACTCACCTCCTCTCCAAAATAACATCAAATCCTTAGTTTTTCCCAAGATTCTTCTTCATCAAATCCTAAACTAAAACCCAATTCTTTCTTCTCCCACTCAAATTAATCAAGACCCATCTCATATTCACCCTAGTTCTTCAATTCCTAAGCCTCAAAACATCAAAATTCTAAACTTTTTCTCTAAGTTTTTCATTATTTGAAGTTTTGAGTTTGGGGTGAAAAGAGATGACTAACAGAACCGGTGATTTTCGAAGAACTGCTCCTAGAAGAAAGACCACCATTGGTGGTTCACAAGAACAAGCTATTGAGATTCCTGATTCGCGTCCTAAACGAAAAATTAACGAAGTTAAGCTTGATTCTAACAGAAAAGAAATCACAGGTCTAAAGAGGAGATTGATTGATGAGATTGAAAGTGAGATGGAACCAGAAGAGGAAATTGCGAAGACCATTGAGAAGGAAACTGAACAAGAGATTCCGGAAGCAACTGTTCAAAAACCCCCGCGTATGAAGATGTGGGCCCACAAACCTAAGAGGGTTTACACTTGTTGGAATACTCAGGTTCGTGAAAGAATTGAATTTTTGAAATTTGGTGAGGAGACGAATTTTCCTAAGGGTATTATGAGTAGTGATTACAAGGAATATGCTGTGACATGTGCTAAGTTTGGTTGGAAAGAGTTACAAGAAAGGAAGCTTGAGTTTATTCCTACTTTTGTGCGAGAATTTTACGAAGGTTTAGCTACCTCACATGATGCCATTGATATCCGCAAAAAGGTAGTTCCTTTCTCTATTGAACGTATTCGGAAATCATTGAAACTACCCAATTTTTCTGGAACATGCCCCTTCCAAGAAACTCTTAATGACCCTTCTTTTGATTTTGAGTCCCTTTGGGGGACCGTGCTTGTTAATGGGACTAGCCCAATTCCTGAAGGTGAAAGGTATCCTGGACAGTTTTACAGCAGTAGTTTGACACCTCGTGCTAAGGTTTGGTCTCGTTTCATAATACCCACTTTCTTTGGTATTAAACACACTTCCGAGTTGAAGAAAGAGCACATATTTGTTATTAAGTGTATTTTGGAGGAGACACCATTTGATGTTGCTAAGATCATTTATGATACAATCATGGAGTTCGCGAAATCACCAATGAAACAACAAAATCTGAAGTTTCCTTGTACTATTACTCAGTTGTGTTTAGACGCAAAGATTCCGCGTAAGGACGCAGATATTGATACTGTTTTAGTTGGTGTGAGTATAGCTTTGAGCACAATCAAGAACATCCATGAAGAAGCAACACGAGCTACAAGAAGTCCAAGAACTCCTCAATCAAAGAAAGCGAAAACTGTACCTGAGTTGGAAGCGAAGATTCAGGTGTTGGAAGAGAATCAGGAGAGGATGATTGCTACCTTGGGAAACGTTACAAAAGAATTGGACCTGCTTCGAAATTTAATCCTAGCCGTAAATACACTTCAAAACGCGATTTATGATGCTGTTACGCGAGATAAAGGTCCGGAACGCAACACCGATAACCAGCCTCGCGCTGGTTAAGATACGTTTTCTAAACTTTCCTCTTAGTGTATATTAGTTTAAATGCTTTATTGAGTCTTTTCGAGTCGTGGGGACACGACTCATTTTTGAGTTTGGGGTGGGGTTCGTTGCCTCATCCCAGTTTTTTATGTGTTATTTGCTTTATTTGCTTTCAATAAAAGAATTTTCGGAGTTGCGTTTGACTATAGAAATTTTTAAATATCCCTTTAAGCATACTTTTGATAAATCTATGATAGTAAATAGTGGATTTTAGGGATTGATATAAAACGCACTTACAATTGCATGCGAACATAGGTAATTGATAGGAAAAATTAATTAACAATGCAAATGAAGTAAGCTTGTACTCAAGGAATATGTTTGGTGTGTAGAACGTGAAATCCTAATTAGTAGAGAACCCACCTAGATATGAACTAAAGACAAGCTATGTACCTAGGAAAATGATAGGGGCAGTTCTTTGTTAGCCCTTTGTGCCTTTTTAGCCTTCTATCCCTTGTATTAATTATTATCCGTCTTAGCCCACTTTGAGCCTGTAGCCTTTTCTTTGTAGCCACGATATAAGCCATTATCCCTTAGATTATTAGGCATGACCATATGACCCGCACTTGAATCACAATCCTGAGACATGTCTCGAGCTTGAGTTTGGGGTGGTGGGACCACATATGGGGAATTAAATGGGTAGGGATCGATGTGTTTTGTATTGTAACACAATTGCAGATGATATATACTTGTAACCCTTTGCCGGGAATGAAGAAACATGAAAAAGAAAGAAAAAAAAAAAAAAAAAAAAAAAAAATGAAGAAATTTGAAAATTCATACAGTAGGATCCGGGAACCCGGATCCACCAAAACCGGGAACCCGGTTTGCTTCTGTACAAAAAAAAAAAAAAAAAAAAAAAAAAAAAAGAAAAAGAAAAATATAAATGAATAAAACATCCGGCAAAGTGGAATTTTCTGAAAATCATCTTATTTATAGTGGGTAGACATGGGACGCTAAATTGTTGCGTATATGGGTGAGTGAGAACATCTTTTTGAGCGTTAACTCAAGCTCGAGGACATTGTTGATGGTAAGTGAGGAGAGAGCCAAAAGCTCACTTCAAATTTACCAAATATTTATCCATACCGTCCTTAAGCCATTATTATAACCGTAAAGACCTCGTGATTCCTAAGTGCATAGTGAATTTATTATTCTGTTGATAGGGAATACACTAGGTGGAGCGTTCAAAGCAAGGTAGGATTAATGACCACCCTATAGCCATCATACAGAGATGAGTACAAGTGTAACCTTCAAGCATTGCGACTTTAATTTTATGATTGAGATTATTTATGTTTGATGTTGCATGATTAGTGTATGTGTATATTAGTTTCTAGAGTTTGCTATATGAGATTTATTTTGAGAATTGCTTTAGGGTTTATTTGCTAGCTTCTATGTGTTTATACGTTTGCTTCTACCCCTCGTTTTATTTTGTTTTGCTTTGTCGGGACGACAAAGGTTTGAGTTGGGGGTCTTGATGTCTCCCTAATTGTTCTTATTTTAGACCCTTAGGAGACATCATTTTTGGTGTTTATTTAATTAATTCGATAGACTTTTGAATGAAATATGCAATAATTCGGATTTCCCTTTTTATTTCTTGCATTTTCGAATTATTAAACTTTTGCACGTAATATTGGTATTTTTAGTGTAAAGTTTACAGGTTTTTAGATGTTAACTAGGAAAGGAATCCGAAGATAAAGTCAAAGATCAAAAGATAGAGTCAAGACTTGAAGAGAAATCCCGAAGATTTTATTTTTAGAGCTGAAAATCCATTTTCCAGGCCCTTGATTGCTGTTTTCGAGGAACTTAAGAGCTGATTGAGCCGCTGACCTTTGAAGAGAAAACATTCCTTATCGAAGTACGGAACTTTAGCAACTGGAATGAGGTCAATCGGAGTTGTAACGCATCGGGAAAAGCAGTTTTAGTGGAGGCCTGTCATCAGTTACGGGATTTTGGGCTTAAAGAGTGGGCTTGGACATGTAATTAGGCTTTTAATTTCTGGTCCAAGCCCTAATCCGTTTTTCTTATTATAAAAGGAGGTCTGGACTTCTATTTTTCACACAATTCACTTTCCACAAGATAAAAAACACCAGAGAAGCTACAGCAGGAAGAAGGGAGAAGCTACAAGAGCTGGAGTGGGTCTATAACTCCGTTCGTAGTCATTCTGATTCCGAAAATTAGGTTTTTCTTATATTTTAATTTTGTAACGAATATGAATTCCATTTCTTTTTATTTAGTTTTTAATTTTAATATGAGCTAAATTTCCATTAGTGCTTGAGAACAAAACAATGGGTGAATCTTGATTTTATTATTATAACGAATGTTGAATTTGGGTTTTTATTGAATTAAATTAAATTAGGGCTTTTACTCTTTTCGACAATTTGTGAATGTTTACTGATTTTAGAGTCGCGAACTAAAATTAGGTATTAGTATCTAAGCTATTCCATATATGTGGCGTATGGATCATCCTGACGGGGGGTTTAGGTACAGAAATAATTGTTCAATCTAGGATAAAAACTATTGATTCTGACGAACTTAGTTAATCCTAGGGCCAATGTGGTAATAAATCTTAATCATCCAACGGTGGATCATATTTACCCTGACGGGACTAGTGACACTTTAGGATCGCCTTATAGTCCACCCTGACGGGGGTATAAGGATATTAGAATCCCGACCATTGTAATTGACTGATTTAACCCTTAAACAACATAAGTTAGAAAGTAAAATTAGGAGGATCCTTGCGTTCTCAAGTACTACATCTCATATTGCGTTTTCACTTATTTTACTTGCGTCTTAGCTTTTACTTGCATTTAATTATTTGTCTTTCATTTATTTAGAATTAATAAACAAAACCAAACAAACAATTTATTGTCTTTTATTTTCATAAGTGCATAAATCACTACTTGCTAAACATTGTGATCAACCATCCGTCCTTGGAACGAATCTGTATTATCATACATACTACTTGGGACAACCGTACACTTGCGGTTGTGGTTCGATTATTATTTGCTTTTATTTAGAACACACAAAGGACCACCAAAGAGTTAGTTAACATAATGGAGAATATCAATCTTCAGAATCAACAGAATAATGAACAAGGCCAGCTAGATGCAAATGGCCAACCTTTAGCTCCTGGCATTATTCCTCAAGTTCAACCACCAAATCCTAATCCTCAAGTTCAGATAGTGATAAATCAAGATCCATGGTTTGTTAATGGTCCACAAGAAGCTCCATTTCGTGCTCCTGCTATAGGAGTAGGTGCTCCAAATATAGATGTTCCAAGATTTCGTCCAGATTCGGGTATGTTAGCTCAGTTCCAAAACTTTGGAAATTTTCGTGGTAGACCAGGAGAAGATCCTATCCGAGCCGTTCAGAAATTTAAGCAGATATGTGATTCTTACATCACACAAGGAGTTTCAAAAGAACAGATGTACTATGCTGTATTCTGATTTTTCGTTATAGATGGAGTGAGTGAATGGCATAATACGCAAGATCCTACGAAGATAACAAACTGGGACCAATTAGAAACTGCTTTCTTTGAGAAGTTTTACCCAAGTAACATGAGGTTAGATGATCAACTCGAATTAACGCATTTCCTTCAAGAATATGATGAAACTTTGGGTAAAAATTGGACAAGATTTCAGATGTGTTTACGAAGGGTTCCCGATCATGGCTTTACAGAACAACAACAACTAAAAATCTTTTACAAAGGCCTTGATGGAACTTCGAGAGAGAAGTTGGATTTGTTATGTGGTGCAGGTTTTCTTCAAGTTCAACCCATGTATGTGATGTCTCCCTAATTGTTCTTATTTTCGACCCTTAGGAGACATCATTTTTGGTGTTTATTTAATTAATTTGATAGACTTTTGGACTAAATATGCAATAATATGATTTTCCTCTTTTATTTCTAGCATTTTTAATTTATTAAGCTTTTGCGCGTAATATTGGTATTTTTAGTGTAAAGTTTACAGGTTTTAGATGTTAGCTAGAAGAGGAATCCAAGAAGAAAGTCAAATATCGTGATATAGAGTCAAGACTTGAAGATAAATCCCGAAGATATTATTTTTAGAGCTGAAAATTCATTTTCCAGGCCATAGATTGCTGATTTTGAGGTGCTTAAGTGATGATCTAGCCGCTGACCTTTGAAGAGAAAACGATCCTTATCGAGTCACGGAAATTTAGCAACTGATTTGAGGTCAATCGGAGTCATAACGAAGCGGGAAAAGCCGTTTTAGTGAAGGTGTATCAGCAGTTACGGGATTTTGGGCTTAGAATTTGGGCTTGGACATTTAATTAGTGTTTTGTTATTAGGTCCAATCCCTAATCCGAATTTACACTTATAAAAGGAGGTTTGGACTTCTATTTTTCATACAATTCACATTCCACAAGATTAAACACCAGAGAGAAGCAACAGAAGGAAGAAAGAAGAAGCTGCAAGAACTGGAGAGGGTCTATATCTCCGTTCTCAGTCATTCCAATTCCGGAAATTAGGTTCTTTTTATATTTAATTTTGTAATCAAATATGAATTCCATTTATTTTAATTAATTTTTCTTTTTAATATGAGCTAAACTTTTCATAGTGCTTGAGAACAATTAATAGGTGAATCCCAATCGTATTGAATAACGAATGTTGAATTTGGGTTTCTGTTAAATTAAACTAGATTGTGTCTTTTACTCTTTTCTATAAATTTAAATTATTTACTGTTTTTAGCGTCATGAACTAGGAACAGGTGTTAGTACTTAGGCTATTCCAATTAGTGGCGATTGGATCATCCTGACGGAGGGTTTAAATACAGAACCATTTATTCAATCTAGGATAGAAGCTAGTGATTCTGACGAACTTAGCTAATTCTAGGGCCAATGCGGTAATAAAACTTAAACATCCAAAAGTGGATCATATTTACCCTGACGGGACTAGTGACACTCTAGGATCGCCTTATAGTCCACCCTGACGGGGGTATAAGGAATTTAGAATCCCGACCATTGTAATTGACCAATTTAGCCCTTAAACAACATAAGTTAGGAAATAGGATTGGGAGGATCCTTGCGTTCTCAAGTGCTACTTCTCATATTGCGTTTTACATCATTTTTACTTGCGTCTTAGCTTTTACTTGCATTTATAATTTGTCTTTCATTTAGTAGTTTTTAATATCAAAAACCAAACAAACATATTTTCTTTACTTGTTTTCATAAGTGCAACCATTCATTATTTGTTAAACATTGTAGTCAACCATTCAGTCCTTGGAACGAATCTGTTTTATCAATTATACTACTTGGGACAACCGTACACTTGCGGTTGTGGTTCGATTATTTATTGCATTATTTTTAGAACACACAAAGGACCACCAAGTTTTTGGCGCCGCTGCCGGGGACGGTAGCATGTGACCACGGTGTTTACCTTTAGTGATAGTTGCATTTATTTTATTTTATCAGTTTTACGCTTTTTTGTTTGTTTATCTTTCTCAGGTTTTTAGGTTTGGTGTATGCGAAGAAGGCTATTCAAGGATCTAGAGCCAACCCCTCCGATCCTTAGTAATCCAGAATCGTTGATCAGCCTAACAGAAACCATCCTGGGTTTCAATACTCAAATCCTAATGGGGCAGCAAATCCTACATATGCGTATCAGCCGCGTCCCCAAGGTAACAACTATAATCCAAGACCACACGACAATTATCAAGGAGGACAGAATCAGGGTAATTATGTACAAAGACAAGCTCCTCTGAATACATACGATGAAACCATGAACCAAAAAGCCTTACCTGCCCATCCACAAGAAGGAGTAGTTACCCTTCAGAAAACAGTTGAAAGTTTAATTGCTCTTCAAACACAAGCTATGGAACGTCAACAAGCGTCCGACGCAAGCATGAAGTTGTTACAGAATCAAATAATTCAAATTAATAAACAACTGAATCAACGTCCACAAGGGCAACTCCTTAGCGATACTGAGAATCCAATACAACGTGAAGATTGCAAAGCTATTACATTAAGAAGTGGTAAGAACCTTCCTCCACCTCCTTTTCCGGTTATGAAAGAGAAATAAGTTCCAAGAAAAGAAAAGGAAGTGGGTGAGAAAGAGAAAGAGAATGAAAAAGATAGTGAGGTTGAAGAAATAGTGAGGCCAAGTGAGATTCCAAAGAAGAAAGATGATCTTATGATAAATCGCCCTCCACCACCATTTCCATCTAGAGTTCAGAAAAAGGGTGATTTGGGTGATTTTCAGAAATTCTTTAATAGGGTGAAGGGTCTGAGTATTAATATTCCGTTACTAGAAGCGATTCGAGATATTCCTAAGTATACGAAGTTTTTAAAGAGGGCCCTCACTAACAAAAGGACTTATTGTGATAATGAGATGATTGGTCTTCCTGAAGAGTGTAGCGCGATTTGCCAGAGTAAATTACCTCCAAAGTTAGTTGATCTGGGGAGTTTCACGATTCCGATATCAATTGGAGAAGAATGGAAAGGAAAAGCGCTATGTGATTTGGGTGCGAGCATCAATTTGATGCCCAAGTCAATCTTTGATAAGCTTAAAATTGGAGAAGCAAGACCCACTTCTATGGTCTTGCAAATGGCGGACAGGTCTCTTGCACATCCCGAAGGCCGAATTGAAGATGTCCTTGTTAAGGCAGGTACACTTATATTTCCCGTTGATTTCGTAATACTTGAGTACGATGCAGATAGAAATGTCCCCATTATCTTGGGTAGACCATTCCTAGCTACAGGGCGTACATTAATCGATGTAGAGAATGGCGAATTAACGATGAGAATACAAGACGAGGAAGTCAAATTCAATGTATTTCGAGCTATGAAATTTCCGGATTCTCAGGAAGATTGCTTCAGAATGGATGTAGTAGAGCAAGCATCGCAAGAGGTATTTAATTGTTTAAATTTTGATGATATCTTGCAAGCTGTTTTAACATTAGATTCACCTGAGATGATGGAAGAGCTTGCCGAAACAGTGGCAGCTCTCAATTCTGAAAATCCGAAGTATAGGCGTCTTGCCTATGAACCTGTGAGAGAACCGGGGGAGATTATTCCTAAAAAGAAGCCTTCAATTGAATCTCCTCCGGAATTGGAAGAAAAACCACTACCAGCACACTCGAGGTATGCGTATTTAGGTACTAATGAAACTCTACCTGTTATTGTTTCAGCTAATTTAACAGGTCCTCAAGAAGATAAACTGTTGCGTGTGTTGAGAGCCAACAAAGAAGCTATATGTTGGACAATTGCTGACATCAAAGGCATTAGTCCATCCTATTGTCAACACAAAATCATACTTGAAGATGTTAACGCACGCTCAGTTGAAGGTCAAAGAAGATTAATGCCCGTTATGAAGGATGTAGTGAAGAAAGAGGTGATCAAGCTTTTAGATGCGGGGATTATTGATCCCATTTCGAGTAGTGAATTGGTGAGTCCAGTTCAATGTGTACCGAAGAAAGGAGGAATGACAACGGTTCTTAATGATAAAAATGAAGCAATTCCTTCAAGAACGGTAGTTGGTTGGATAGTTTGCATGGATTACAGAAAGCTGAACAAAGACACCAGAAAAGATCACTTCCCTTTGCCCTTCATTGATCAAATGTTAGATAAATTAGCCGGAAGAGAGTATTACTGCTTCTTGGATGGTTATTCTGGGTATAACCAAATTTACGTGGCCCTGGAAGATCAACATAAAACAACATTTACATGTCCCTTTGGTACTTTTACATATCGCAGAATGCCATTTGGGTTGTGTAATACTCCTGCTACCTTTCAAAGATGTATGATGGCCATCTTTTGGGATATGATCGATAATTTTCTTGAAGTGTTTATGGATGATTTCTCTGTATTTGGTGATAATTTTGATAAATGTTTAGATAATTTGGAGAAAGTGTTAATCAGATGCAAAGAAACAGATTTGGTTTTAAACTGGGAAAAGTGTCATTTCATGGTTCGCAAAGGTATTGTTCTGGGTCACAAGGTTTCGAGTGCTGGATTAGAGATCGATAGAGCGAAGATAGAGGTAATTAAAACTCTTCCCCATCCTGTTTCTGTTAAAGGGGTAAGAAGTTTTCTTGGCCATGCTGGCTTTTATAGGCGATTTATCAAAGAATTTTCTATGATTGCTAAACCGTTATGCAACTTACTTGAAAAGGACTCCAAATTCCTTTTCGATGAAGCTTGCTTAGCGGCCTTTAAAGCAATCAAAGAAAAGCTTATTTCTGCTCCTATAGTATTACCTCCAGATTGGAATTTACCGTTTGAGGCTATGTGTGATGCGAGTGATTTGTGTATGGGAGCCGTATTAGGACAAAGAAAAGAGAAAGTTTTTCATTCGATTTATTATGCTAGTAAAACCTTTAATGGTGCTCAAGTGAATTATACAGTTACAGAAAAAGAGTTGCTAGCGGTTGTGTATTCATTCGATAAATTTCGCTCTTATCTTCTTGGAGCGAAAGTTATTGTTTATACAGATCATTCAGCGATTCGATATCTTACGGATATGAAGGATGAGAAACCAAGGTTAATCAGATGGGTTTTATTGCTTCAAGAATTCGATTCAGAGATCAAGGATAGAAAAGGGTGTGAGAATCAGGTTGCGGATCATCTATCGCGGTTAGAAGGTTCAGAGATGAATAGTGGTACTGAAGCAGTTAGAGAAGAATTTCCTGATGAGAGTTTATTCGTTGTTCGTGATTATGAAGCTCCTTGGTATGCGGATATTGCAAACTTAGTGGTGAGTGGTTCCTCTCCTGAAGGTTCAACTTATCAAGAGAGAAAAATAGTAGCTCATCGTGCAAGACAGTTCTTTTGGGAGGATCCTTTCCTCTACAAAGTGTGTGCTGATCAAATGGTAAGAAGTTGTGTAGCCAAGGAAGAAATTGAGGCGATTATAGCTGGGTGTCACGATTCACCTTATGGTGGACACTTCAAAGGAGATCGAACTGATGCTAAGGTATTACAATTTGGTTTCTATTGGCCCTCTATTATAAAAGATTGTCATGAATATACAAAAAGATGTGCAAGATGTCAATTTACCGGAAACATATCCAAGAGGGATGAGATGCCACGTAACAATGTGTTAGAAGTTGAAATATTCGATGTTTGGGGTATAGATTTTATGGGTCCTTTCGTTCCTTCAAATGGTAACCTCTACATCTTGTTAGCTGTTGATTACGTGTCTAAGTGGGTAGAAGCTGTGGCTTTACCAACTAATGATTCACGAGTGGTAATTAAGTTCTTGAAATCGCATATTTTCACTAGACATGGCACTCCAAGGGTAATTATTAGCGATTGAGGTACTCATTTCGTTAATAAGTATTTGAAGACGGTTCTAGAGAAATATGGAGTGAGACATCGTGTATCTACTGCTTATCATCCACAAGACAATGGTCAAGCCGAAGTATCAAATCGTGAGGTGAAATCTATCTTAGAGAAAACCGTTGGTCCTACTAGAAAAGATTGGTCTATGAAATTAGATGATGCACTATGGGCCTATCGTACTGCTTTCAAAACTCTAGTAGGTGCTTCTCCGTATCGAATGGTATATGGTAAGGCTTGTCACTTACCTCTTGAACTTGAAATGGGTGCCTATTGGGCTATTGCGAAGTTAAACCTAGATCCTACTCTAGCTGGTCAGAATCGAATGATGAAACTTAATGAGCTTGATGAATTTCGATTACATGCTTATGAAAACGCTAAACTTTACAAAGAAAATACCAAGAGATGGCATGATAATCGGATTCAAGAGAAGAACTTTGTAGTGGGACAAAGAGTGTTGAAATATAATTCAAAGTTTAGTAATTATCCGGGGAAATTAAGATCGAAGTGGTCGGGTCCTTACATCGTGACAAAAGTTACACCTCATGGAGCTATAGAGATAGAACATCCACTTGAGAACCGTACATTCATGGTGAACGGTCATCGCTTAAAGATATATCATGGAGGTGAAGACACTGATCGTGGAAAAGACCCACATCCCGGAGAGGTCATGTACCTCCTCGAAGCTCCTTAGAAGCACGAGGTAACCCGTCGAGCTTAACGACGTTAAACAAAAGCCAATTTCTTATATATTAGTTTAAGTATTTCAATTTCCGTAGTGTAAAGTAGTTAAGTTTTCATTGAATTTAGTGTTTATTTTTTTAAGAAATGAGGAAGGGTGTTTGTTTTTGATGATTTAAGGGGTATAATGGTCATGAGTTTGGGGTCAAAACGATGAGAAAACGAAAAAATTTGGGGTCCACAGCAGGTTTGACCGGCTAGCCGGCAAGCTGGCCGGCATACCGGCCAAAAGAGCTGAAGGACCCCAACTCTCTGACCACTGCGTCAGCGATGACGCAGTGTTGCTGCGTCACAATTCGCGCCAGCGAGAATCCGCCGGCATGCCGGTTAACTGACCGGCTAGCCGGCCAACTGGATGAAAAGTTTCTGGTCCTTGCGTCAGCGACGACGCAAGGTTGCTGCGTCTCGAAATGCGCCATCGACATTCCGTTGGCATGCCGGCGAATCCGCCGGCTAGCCGGCCAAGGATTTCAAGGTTTCTGATCACTGCGTCAGCGACGACGCAAGACGCTTGCGTCTGAGGTAAAAAAAAATCGAATTTAGTAATTTTTTTCCGCCGCCCTCGCGACAGGCATGCCGGCGAATCCGCCGGCTAGCCGGTGACCTGTTGCGAGAGGCGGTTTTGAAGCTTACTTAACCTAGTTTGTTGCCTCTTTCTCCAAGCTAACCTTATATTCCGAATCCTTGCCTCCACCGACTCCGAAAATCATCAACAAACAGCTATAAAATCATCAAATCAAGCCTTCTTTCATCACAAAAACACACAATCAACTCATAGCTTCTCCAAAACATCACCAAAATTCATCTTTTCTTCATTAATTCCCTCTTCCCAACCTTGAAATTAAACCAAATTCTTTCACAATCCCTCTCAAATAACCTTAACCCATCTCATATTCCACCTAATTCTTCAAGTTTTAAGCCTCAAAACATCAAATTTCAAAGCTTTCTCTAGCTTTTTCTCTATTTGAAGTTTTGAGTTTGGGGTGAAAAGAGATGACTAACCGAACCGATTCCATGTGTAACTATCGAAGAAGTATACCAAGAAACAGGAACAATGTTGGAGCTAGCCCAGACCAAGCAATTGAGATTCCGGATTCGCGATCCAAAAAGACTGTACAAAATCCAATTGCTCCGAAACGAAAAGAAAATCCAAGTAAGGCTAATCCGAAAAAGAGTAGGTTGATTGATGAAAGTGATGAAGAAAGTGAGGAAGAAGTTGAAGAAGAAATTGAGGAAGAAACTGAACAAGAAGTTCCCGAAGAACCAGTGCAACAACAGAAACCTCCGCGTAGGAAAGCTTGGGCTCAAAAGCCTAAAAGAGTCTTCATTCCATGGGATACTCAGGTTCGTGATAGAATTCAATTTTTGAAGTTTGGTGAGGAGATGAATCTTCCTAAGGGTATTATGACTAGTGCTTATAAAGATTATGGTATTACTTGTGATAAATTGGGTTGGAGAGAATTGCGTGAAAGGAAGCTTGAGTATATTCCTACCTTGGTGCGAGATTTTTATGAAGGAATCGCCTTCTTAAAAGAAGCAGTTATTATTCGCAAAAGGTAGTTCCTTTCTCCGTTGAGCTTATTCGTAAATCATTGAAATTACCCGAATTTTCCGGAATATGTCCGTTTCAAGAGTCTCTAAAAGAACCTTCGTTTGATTATGAATCCCTTTGGGGGAACGTGCTTGTTGATGGGGCCCGCCCAATTCCTGAAGGAGAAAGATATCCTGGACAGATGTATAGTAGTAATTTGCTACCATGTGCTAAGATTTGGTCACGTTTCATAATCCCTACCTTCTTCGGAGTTAAACACATATCGGAAGTGAAGAAGGAGCATCTTTTGTTCATTAAATGTATTATCGAGGAGAAACCTATGGATGTTGCTCGTGTGATATATGATACCATCATGGAATTTGCTCGAATTCCTACTTCACAACAAAATCTCAAATTTCCTTGTACCATCACTACTTTGTGCTTAGACGCAAAGGTTCCGCGTAAAGACACAGAGATTGATCGTGTTGTAGTGGGTGAGAGTATGGGTTTAGCTTTGATCAAGAATATTCATGATGAGGTGTTAAAAGCAACAAGAAATCCTAGAGCTCCTCCAAAGAAGAAGATGCATACAACCAATGAGTTGGAAGCGAAAGTGAAGGTGTTAGAAGAGAACAAAGTGAAGATGATTGCGTCTTTGGGAAACGTTACAAAAGAGTTAGAACTTCTCCGAAACATGTTAATGGGGGTGAGCACAATTCAACACGCCGCCTATGGTATACTTACGCAAGAGAAAGTTCATGGACGCAACACCGATAACCAGCCTCGCGCTGGTTAAGATACGTTTTCTATCCCTTTCGCGTTTTAGTTAGTTTAGTTTACTTTTATTGCATTGATTCTTTTCGAGTCGTGGGGACACGACTCATTTTTGAGTTTGGGGTGGGGTTCGTTGCCTCATGCCAGTTTTTATGTGTTATGTGTTTTATTTGCTTTCAATAAAATAATTTTCGGAGTTGCGTTTGACTATAGAAGATTTTAAATGTCCCTTTAAGCATACTTTTGATGAATCTATGATAGTAAATAGTGGACTTTAGGGAATAACATAAAACGCACTTACAATTGCATGCGAACATAGGTAATTGATAGGAAAAATTAATGAACAATGCAAATGAAGTAAGCTTGTACTTAAGGAATATGTTTGGTGTGTAGAACGTAAAATCCTAATTAGTAGAGAACCCACCTAGATATGAACTAAAGACAAGCTATGTACTTAGGAAAATGATAGGGGCAGTTCTTTGTTAGCCATTTGTAGCCTTTTAGCTTGCTATCCCTTATTATAATTTTATCCGTCTTAGCCCAAGTTTGAGCCTTAAGCCTTTTCTTTTGTAGCCACGATATAAGCCCATTATCCTTTAGATTATTAGGCATGACCATATGACCCACACTTGAATCACAACCCTGAGACTTGTCTCGAGCTTGAGTTTGGGGTGGAGGGTCCACATTTGGGAAATTACATTGGGAAGGGATTATATGTGTTTGTATTGAGGCACAAAAACAAAAGATGATATTATTATTTGTAACCCTTTGCCGAAATTTGAAAAAAAAAAAGAGAAGAAAAAGAAAATTATAAGAGACATGACTTTTCACATCAAAATGATAGTCATGGGTATCTTGTACAAAAAAAAGAGAAAAGAAAAGAAATGAAAAAGAAAATAAAAATAAAGAATAAATAAATTGGCAAAGTGGAATATTTTTGGAAATCATCTTAGTTTTATTTGGGTTGACATTGGGGACGCAACGTTAGCGCGTCAAATGGGTGAGTGAGAACATTTTTGAGCGTAAACTCAAGCTCGAGGACATTGTTGATGGTAAGTGAGGAGAGAGCCAAAAGCTCACTTCAAATTTACCAAATATATATCCATACCGTCCTTAAGCCATTATTAAAACCATAAAGACCTCGTGATTCCTAAGTGCATAGTGAATTTATAATTCTGTTGATAGGGAATATATTAGGTGGAGCGTTCAAAGCGAGGTAGGATTAATGACCACCCTATAGCCATCATACAGAGATGAGTACACGTGTAACCTTCAAGCATTGCGACTTTAATTTTATGATTGAGATTATTTATATTTGATGTTGCATGATTAGTGTATGTATATGTTAGTTCTTAAAGTTTTGCTATATGAGATTTATCTTAAGAATTGCTTTGGGTGTATTTGCTAGCTTCTATTTGTTCTTGCGTGTACTTCTACCCCTTGTTTTGTTTTGTTTTGCTTTGTCGGGACGACAAAGGTTTGAGTTGGGGGTCTTGATGTCTCCCTAATTGTTCTTATTTTCGACCCTTAGGAGACATCATTTTTGGTGTTTATTTAATCAATTTGATAGACTTTTGGACTAAATATGCAATAATATGATTTTCCTCTTTTATTTCTAGCAATTTTAATTTATTAAGCTTTTGCGCGTAATATTGGTATTTTTAGTGTAAAGTTTATAGGTTTTAGATGTTAGCTAGAAGAGGAATCCGAGGAGAAAGTCAAAGATCAAGAGATAGAGTCAAGACTTGAAGATAAATCCCGAAGATATTATTTTTAGAGCTGAAAATCCATTTTCCAAGCCATATATTGCTGATTTCGAGGTGCTTAAGCGATGATTTAGCCGCTTACCTTTGAAAAGATAACATTCTTTATCGAGTTACGGAACTTTAGCAACTGGAATGAGGTCAATCGGAGTCATAACGAAGCGGGAAAAGCCGTTTTAGTGAAGGTGTATCAGCAGTTACGGGATTTTGGGCTTAGAATTTGGGCTTGGACATTTAATTAGTGTTTTATTCTTAGGTCCAAGCCCTAATCCGTTTTTACACATATAAAACCAGCCTTTGACTTCTATTTTAAAACAATTCACATTCTACAAGATTAAACACCAGAGAGAAGCAACAGAAGGAAGAAAGAAGAAGCTACAAGAGCTGGAGAGGGTCTATATCTCCGTTCGTAGTCATTCCTATTTCGGAAATTAGGTTCTTTTTATCTTTTAATTTTGTAAACAATATGAATTCCTTTACATTTAATTTAGTTTTTCTTTTTAATATGAGCTAAACATTTATTAGTGCTTGAGAACAAACAATGGGTGAATCCCAATCTTATTGAATTTCGAATGTTGAATTTGGGTTTCCATTAAATTAAACTAGATTGGGGCTTTTACTCTTTTCGATAAATTGAGAATATTTACTGTTTTTAGCGTCATGAACTAGGAACAGGTGTTAGTATTTAGGCTATTCCAATTAGTGGCGATTGGATCATCCCGACGGAGGGTTTAGATACAGAACCATTTATTCAATCTAGGATAGAAGCTATTGATTCTGACGAACTTAGCTAATCCTAGGGCCAATGAGGTAATAAAACTTAAACATCCAAAAGTGGATCATATTTACCCTGACGGGACTAGTGACACTCTAGGATCGCCTTATAGTCCACCCTGACGGGGGTATAAGGAATTTAGAATCCCGACCACTGTAATTGACCAATTTAGCCCTTAAACAACATAAGTTAGGAAATAGGATTGGGAGGATCCTTGCGTTCTCAAGTGCTACTTCTCATATTGCGTTTTACATCATTTTACTTGCGTCTTAGCTTTTATTTGCATTTTAATAATTGTCTTTCATTTACTTAGCATTAATACAAAACCAAACAAACATATTATCTTTATTTGCTTTCATAAGTGTAATCAATCATTAATAGATAAGCATTGTAGTCAACCATCCCGTCCTTGGAACGAATCTGTTTTATCAAGTATACTACTTGGGACAACCGTGCACTTGCGGTTGTGGTTCGATTATTTACTGCATTTATTTTAGAACACACAAAGGACCACCAGTGCCTCAATACAAACACATATCATCCCTTCCCAATGTATCTTCCCAAATGTGGTCCCACCACCCCAAACTCAAGCTCGAGACAAGTCTCAGGATCGTGATTCAAGTACGGGTCATTTGGTCATGCCTAATAATCTAAAGGATAATGGGTTTATATCGTGGCTACAAAAGAAAAGGCTTAAGGCTCAAAATTTGGTTAAGACGGATACAATTATAATAAGGGATAGCAAGCTAAAAGGCTACAAATGGCTAACAAAGAACTGCCCCTATCATTTTCCTAAGTACATAGCTTGTCTTTAGTTCATATCTAAGTGGGTTCTCTACTAATTAGGATTTCACGTTCTACACACCAAACATATTCCTTAAGTACAAGCTTACTTCATTTGCATTGTTCATTAATTTTTCCTATCAACTACCTATGTTCGCATGCAATTCTAAATGCGTTTTATATAATTCCCTAAAGTCCACTATTTACTATCATTGATTCATCAAAAGTATGCATAAAGGGACATTTAAAATCTTCTATAGTCAAACGCAACTCCGAAAATTATTTTATTGTAAGCAAATAAAACATATAACACATAAAAACTGGGATGAGGCAACGAACCCCACCCCAAACTCAAAAATGAGTCGTGTCCCCACGACTCGAAAAGACTCAACGCAAATAAATAAAAAAAAAACTAAAATAAAACGCGAAAGGGATAGAAAACGTATCTTAACCAGCGCGTGGCTGGTCATCGGTGTTGCGTCCAAGAACTTTCTCCTTCGTAAGTAGACCATAGGTGGCGTGTTGAATTGTGCTCACCCCCATTAACATATTTTGGAGAAGCTCTAAGTCTTTTGTAACGTTCCCCAAAGATGCAATCATCTTCAATTGATTCTCTTCTAACACCTTCACTTTCGCTTCCAACTCATTGGTGGTATGCATCTTCTTCTTTGGAGGAGCTTTAGGATTTCTTGTTGCTTTTAACACTTCATCATGAATATTCTTGATCAAAGCTATACCCATACTCTCACCTACTACAACACGATCAATCTCCGCGTCTTTACGCGGAACTTTTGCGTCTAAGCACAAAGTAGTGATGGTACAAGGAAATTTGAGATTTTGTTGCGAAGTAGGAATTCTAGCAAATTCCATGATGGTATCATATATCACACGAGCAACATCCATAGGTTTCTCCTCAATAATACACTTAATGAACAAAAGATGCTCCTTCTTTACTTCCGATATGTGTTTAACTCCGAAGAAGGTAGGGATTATGAAACATGACCAAATCTTAGCATATGGTAACAAGTTACTGCTATACATCTGTCCAGGATATCTCTCTCCTTCGGGAATTGGGCGGGCCCCATCAACAATAACTTTTCCCCAAAGGGATTCGTAATAAAAAGAAGGCTCTTTAAGGGATTCTTGGAAAGGACATACCCCAGTAAAGGTGGGTAATTTCAAATATTTCCGAATAAGCTCAACGGAGAAAGGAACTACCTTTTTGCGAACTATAACTGCATCTTTTGAGAAGGCGATTCCTTCATAAAAATCTCGCACCAAAGTAGGAATATACTCAAGCTTCCTTTCTCTCAATTCATTCCAACCCAATATGTCACAAGTAATACCATAATCTTTATAAGCACTAGTCATAATACCCTTTGGAAGATTCATATCCTCACCAAACTTTAAAAATTGAATCCTATCACGAACCTGAGTATCCCATGGAATGAAGACTCTCTTAGTCTTTTGAGCCCATGTTTTCCTACGCGGAGGTTTCTGTTGTTGCACGGGTTCTTCGGGAACTTCTTGTTCTGTCTCTTCCTCAATCTCTTCTTCAACTTCTTCTTCACTTTCTTCATCACTTTCATCAATTAACCTACTCTTTTTCGGATTAGCCTTACTTGGATTTTCTTTTCGTTTCGGAGCAATTGGATTTTGTACAGTCTTTTTGGATCGCGAATCCGGAATCTCAATTGCTTGGTCTGGGCTAGCTCCAACATTGTTCCTGTTTCTTGGTATACTTCTTCGATAGTTACACATGGAATCAGTTCTGTTAGTCATCTCTTTTCACCCCAAACTCAAAATTTCAAATAGAGAAAAAGCTAGAGAAAAGCTTTGAAATTTGATGTTTTGAGGCTTAAAACTTGAAGAAATAGGTGGAATATGAGATGGGTTAAGGTTATTTTAGATGAATAGTGGAAGAATTGGGTTTAATTTCTAGGTTAGGAAGAAGAAATTTGGTGAAGAAAAGATGGATTTTGGTGATGTTTTGGAGAAGATATGAGTTGATTATGTGTTTTTGTGATGAAAGAAGGGTTTATTTGATGATTTTATAGCTGCTTGTTGATGATTTTCGGAGTAGGTGGAGGAAATGACTATGAGGTTAGCTTGGAGAAAGAGGCAAAAAACTAGGTTTAATAAGCTCAAAACCGCCTCTCGCAACAGCGCACCGGCTAGCCGGCGGATTCGCCGGCATGCCTGTCGCGAGGGCGGTGAAAAAAAAAATTACTAAATTCGATTTTTTTTACCTCAGACGCAAGCACCTTGCGTCATCGCTGACGCAGTGATCAGAGACTTTAATTCCTTGGCTGGCATGCCGGTGAATTGTCGATGGCGCATTTCGAGACGCAGCAACCTTGCGTCGTCGCTAACGCAAGGACCAGAAACTTTTCCTCCTTTTGGCCGGCTAGCCGGTCAGTTGACCGGCATGCCGGCGGATTCTCGCTGGCGCGAATCATGACGCAGCAAAGCTGCGTCATTGCTGACGCAGTGGTCAGAGAGTTGGGGTCCTTCAGCTCTTTTGGCCGGTATGCCGGCTAGCTCGCCGGTCAAACCTGCTGTGGACTCCAATTTTTTTTCGTTTTCTCATCGTTTTGACCCCAAACTCATGACCATTATACCCCTGAAATCATCAAAAACAAGCACCCTTCTTCATTTCTTAAAAATAAGCACTAAATGCAACGAAAAATTTATCTAATTTACATTGCGGAAATTGAAATACTTAAACTAGTATACAAGAAATTGGCTTTTGTTTAACGTCGTTAAGCTCGACGGGTTACCTCGTGCTTCTAAGGAGCTTCGAGGAGGTACATGACCTCTCCGGGATGTGGGTCTTTTGCACGATCGGTATCTTCCCCTCCATGATATATTTTCAAACGATGTCAGTTCACCATGAATGTACGGTTTTCAAGTGGATGTTCTATCTCTATAGCTCCATGAGGTGTAACCTTGGTTACAATGTAAGGACCCGACCACTTCGATCTTAATTTCCCCGGATAATTACTGAACTTTGAATTATATTTCAACACTCTTTCTCCCACTACAAAGTTCTTCTCTCGAATCCGATTATCATGCCATCTCTTGGTATTTTCTTTGTAAAGTTTAGCATTTTCATAAGCATGTAATCGGAACTCATCAAGCTCATTAAGTTTCATCATTCGATTCTGACCAGCTAGAGTAGGATCTAAATTTAACTTTGCAATAGCCCAATATGCACCCATCTCAAGCTCTAGAGGTAAGTGACAAGCCTTACCATATACCATTCGATACGGAGAAGCACCAACTGGAGTTTTGAATGCAGTACGATATGCCCTTAATGCATCATCCAATTTCATTGACCAATCTTTTCTAGTAGGACCAACGGTTTTCTCTAAAATAGATTTTACCTCACGATTTGAGACTTCGGCTTGACCATTGGCTTGTGGATGATAAGCAGTAGATACACGGTGTCTCACTCCATATTTCTCTAAGACTGTCTTCAAATACTTATTAACGAAGTGAGTACCTCCATCGCTAATAATTACCCTTGGAGTGCCATGTCTAGTTAAAATATGCGATTTCAAGAACTTAATCACCACTCGTGAATCATTAGTTGGTAGAGCCACAGCTTCTACCCACTTAGACACGTAATCAACAGCTAATAAGATGTAGAGGTTACCATTTGAAGGAACGAAAGGACCCATAAAGTCTATACCCCAAACATCGAATATTTCAACTTCTAACACATTATCACGTGGCATCTCATCCCACTTGGATATGTTTCCGGTAAATTGACATCTTTCACATCTTTTAGCATATTCATGACAATCTTTTATGATAGAAGGCCTATAGAAACCAGATTGTAATACCTTAGCAGCAGTTCGATCTCCTTTGAAATGTCCACCATAAGGTGAATCGTGACACCCAGCTATAATCACCTCAATTTCTTCCTTGGCTACACATCTTCTTACCATTTGATCAGCACACACTTTGTAGAGGAAAGGATCCTCCCAAAAGAATTGTCTTGCACGGTGAGCTAATCTTTTTCTCTCTTGATAAGTTGAACCTTCAGGAAAAGACCCACTTACCACTAAATTTTCAATATCCGCATACCAAGGAGCTTCATAATCACGAACAACAAATAAACTCTCATAAGGAAATACTTCTCTAACTGCTTCAGTACCACTATTCATCTCTGAACCTTCTAACCGCGATAGATGATCTGCAACCTGATTCTCACAACCTTTCCTATCTTTGATCTCTAAATCAAACTCTTGAAGCAATAAAACCCATCTGATTAACCTTGGTTTAGCATCCTTCTTCTCCATAAGATATCGAATCGCTGAATGATCTGTATAAACAATAACTTTCGCTCCAAGAAGATAAGAGCAAAATTTATCGAATGAATACACAACAGCTAGCAACTCCTTTTCTGTAACTGTATAATTAACTTGAGCACCATTAAAAGTTTTACTAGCATAATGAATCGAATGAAAAACTTTCTCTTTTCTTTGTCCTAATACAGCTCCCATACACAAATCACTCGCATCACACATAACCTCAAACGGTAAATTCCAATATGGAGGTAATACTATAGGAGCAGAAATAAGCTTTTCTTTGATTGCTTTAAAGGCCGCTAAACAAGCTTCGTCAAAAAGGAATTTGGAATCCTTTTCGAGTAAGTTGCATAACGGTTTAGCAATCTTAGAAAAGTCTTTGATAAATCGCCTATAAAAGCCAGCATGGCCAAGAAAACTTCTTACCCCTTTAACAGAAACAGGAGGGGGAAGAGTTTTGATTACCTCTATCTTTGCTCTATCAACTTCTAATCCAGCACTCGAAACTTTGTGACCCAGAACAATACCTTCGCGAACCATGAAATGGCACTTCTCCCAGTTTAACACCAAATCTATTTTTTTGCATCTGATTAATACCTTCTCCAAATTATCTAAACATTTATCAAAGTCATCACCAAATACAGAGAAATCGTCCATAAACACTTCAAGAAAATTATCTATCATATCCCAGAAGATGGCCATCATACATCTTTGAAAGGTAGCAGGAGCATTACACAACCCAAATGGCATTCTGCGATATGCAAAAGTACCAAAGGGGCATGTAAATGTTGTTTTATGTTGATCTTCCGGAGCCACGTAAATTTGATTATACCCAGAATAACCATCCAAGAAACAGTAGTATTCTCTTCCGGCTAATTTATCTAACATTTGATCAATGAAGGGCAAAGGGAAATGATCTTTTCTGGTGGCTTTGTTCAGCTTTCTGTAATCCATGCAAACTCTCCAACCAACTACCGTTCTTGAAGGAATTGCTTCATTTTTATCATTAAGAACTGTTGTCATTCCTCCTTTCTTCGGTACACACTGAACTGGACTCACCCATTCACTACTTGAGATGGGATAAATAATCCCCGCATCTAAAAGCTTGATCACCTCTTTCTTCACCACATCCTTCATAACGGGTATTAATCTTCTTTGACCTTCAACTGAGCGTGCGTTAACATCTTCGAGTATAATTTTGTGTTGACAATAGGATGGACTAATGCCTTTGATCTCAGCAATTGTTCAACCTATTGCCTCTTTGTTGGCTCTGAACACACGCAACAGTTTATCTTCTTGAGGACATGTTAAATTAGCTGAAACAATAACAGGTAGAGTATCATTAGTACCTAAATACGCATACCTCAAGTGTGCTGGTAATGGTTTTTCTTCCAATTCCGGAGGAGATTCAATTGAAGGCTTCTTTTTAGGAATAATCTCCCCCGGTTGTCTCACAGGTTCATAGGCAAGACGCCTATACTTTGGATTTTCAGAATTGAGAGCTGCCACTGTTTCGCAAGCTCTTCCATCATCTCAGGTAAATCTAATGTCAACGCAGCCTGCAAGATATCGTCAAAATTTAAGCAATTAAATACCTCTTGCGATGCCTGCTCAACTACATCCATTCTGAAGCAATCTTCCTGAGAATCTGGAAATTTCATGGCTCGAAATACATTGAATTTGACCTCCTCGTCTTGTATCCTCATCGTTAATTCGCCATTCTCTACATCAATCAAAGTACGCCCCGTGGCTAGAAATGGTCTACCCAAAATGATGGGGACATTTCTATCCGCGTCGTATTCAAGTATTACGAAATCAACGGGAAATATAAGTGTACCTGCCTTAACGAGGACATCTTCGATTCGGCCTTCAGGATGTGCAAGAGACCTGTCCGCCATTTGCAAGACCATAGAAGTGGGTCCTGCTTTTCCAATTTTTAGCCCATCAAAGATTGATTTGGGCATCAAATTGATGCTTGCTCCCAAATCGCATAGTGCTTTTCCTTTCCATTCTTCCCCAATCGATATCGGAATAGTGAAACTCCCCGGATCAACTAACTTTGGAGGTAATTTACTTTGACAAATCGCACTACACTCTTCAGGAAGACCAATCATCTCATTATCGCAATAAGGCCTTTTGTTAGTGAGGGCCCTTTTCAAAAACTTCGTTTACTTAGGAATATCTCGAATCGCCTCTAGTAACGGAATATTAATACTTAAGCCCTTCACTCTGTTAAAGAACTTTGAAAAATCAGCCAAATCACCCTTTTTCTGAACTCGAGATG
This sequence comes from Nemophila menziesii, assembly GCA_029959085.1. NCBI lineage: Eukaryota > Viridiplantae > Streptophyta > Magnoliopsida > Boraginales > Hydrophyllaceae > Nemophila > Nemophila menziesii. The sequence goes on along the minus strand of JARWIR010000005.1, from coordinate 58,070,008 downwards.
GAAATGGCGGTGGAGGGCGATTACTGACAATATCATCTTTCTTCTTTGGAATCTCACTTGGCCTCACTATTTCTTCAACCTCATTATCTTTATCGTTCTCTTTCTCTTTCTCACCCACTTCCTTTTCTTTTCTTGTAACTTCTTTCTCTTTCATAACGGGAAAAGGAGGTGGAGGGAGGTTCTTACCACTTCTTAGTGTAACAGCTTTACAATCTTCATGTTGTCTCGGATTTTCCGTGTCACTAGGGAGTTGCCCTTGTGGACGTTGATTAAGCTGTTTTGCAAATTGCTCCATCTGATTCTGTATTAACTTCATATTTGCTTCAGACGCTTGTTGACGCTCCATAGCTTGTGTCTGAAGAGCAATTAAACTTTCAACGGTTTTCTGAAGGGTAACTACTCCTTCTTGTGGATGGGCAGGTAAGGCTTTTTGGTTCAATGTTTCATCGTAAGTATTTTGTGGAGCTTGTCTTTGTACATAATTGCCCTGATTCTGTCCTCCTTGATAATTGTTGTGTGGTCTTGGATTGTAGTTGTTACCTTGGGGACGTGGTTGATACGCATATGTAGGATTGGCTGCCCCATTAGGATTCGAGTATTGAAACCCAAGATGGTTTCTGTTAGGCTGATATCCATTACCACTTGAATTTAAGTTACCTCTGTTGGACACAAACATCACAGACTCTTGATTATTTGGACAACTTTCCTCATCATGATCATCTACTCTGCAAATTGAACACATATAAACCTCTTGTGCGGCTTGTACAGCTACCTTCTTACCCGAAAATCCTTCTTTAACAGCTAAAGTAAGTTGTTTCAATTGTTGCTCTATAGTAGTTTGAATCTTATTTTCAAGCGTAGCAAATTTTTCTTCGATATTAACATTATTCACTCCTTTAACCGTGGTTCTCACTGAAGTCCACCCAACTTCATTCTTGACTGTTCTTTCCAAAATGATTTTAGCATGAACAGGTTGAACTTGAAGAAAACCTGCACCACATAACAAATCCAATTTCTCTCTTGAAGTCCCATCAAGGCCTTTGTAAAATATTTTTAGTTGTTGTTGTTCTGTAAAGCCATGATCGGGAACCCTTCGTAAACACATCTGAAATCTTGTCCAGCTCTTACCCAAAGTTTCATCATACTCTTGACGGAAATGTGTTAACTCAAGTTGATCATCTAATCTCATGTTACTTGGGTAAAACCTGTCAAAGAAAGCAGTTTCTACTTGGTCCTAGTTTGTTATCTTCGTAGGATCTTGTGTATCGTGCCATTCACTTGCTCCATCAATGACAAAAAATCGAAACGCGGCATAATACAATTGTTCTCTTAAACCTCCTTGTGTGATGTAAGAATCACATATCTGCTTAAATTTCTGAACGGCTCGGATAGGATCTTCTCCTGGTTACCACGAAAATTCCCAAAATTTTGGAATCGAGCTAACATACCCGAATCTGGACAAAATCTTGGAACATTAATATCTGGAGCACCTACTCCTAGAGCAAGAGCACGAAATGGAGCTTCTGGAGGTCCATTTACAAACCATGGATCTTGATTCATCACTATCTGAACTTGAGGATTAGGATTTAGTGGTTGAACTTGAGGAATAACGCCTGGTGGCGCTGTTGGTTGGATATTTGCGTCTAGTTGACCTTGTTCATTAATCTGTTGATTTTGAATATTGATATTCTCCATTCTGTTGATTAATTCTTCTACTTCTAAGGTTTCTTGTTCTCTCCTTCTCTTGTTAGCAAGTCTGATCAACGATTCTGGATTATTAAGGATCGGAGGTGTTGGCTCTAGATCCTTGAATAGTCTTCTTCGCATACACCAAACCTAGAAACCTGAAAAAGATAAACAAACAAAAAGCGTAAAACTGATAATATAAAATAAATGTAACTATCACTAAAGGTAAACACCGTGGTCACACGCTACCGTCCCCGGCAGCGGCGCCAAAAACTTGGTGGTCCTTTGTGTGTTCTAAAAATAAAGGCAATAAATAATCGAACCACAACCGCAAGTGTACGGTTGTCCCAAGTAATAATAATGATAATACAAATTCGTTCCAAGGACGGGATGGTTGACTACAATGCTTATCCACTAATGAATAATTGCACTTATGAAAGCAAATAAAGATAATATGTTTGATTGATTTTTGTATTAATCCTAAGTGATAAAAGACTAAATGGAAAATGCAATTGAAAGCTAAAACGCAAGTAAAATGAAGTAAAACTTAAGTATGAGAAGATAGCACTTGAGATTGCAAGGGGTCTTCCTAATCATATTTCATAACCTATGCTGTTTAAGGGTTAAATTGGTCAATTACAATGGTCGGGATTCTAAATTCCTTATACCCCCGTCAGGGTGGACTATAAGGCTATCCTAGAGTGTCACTAGTCCCGTCAGGGTAAATATGATCCACTTTTGGATGTTTAAGTTTTATTACCTCATTGTTCCTAGAATTAGCTAAGTTCGTCAGAATCAAGAGCTTCTATCCTAGATTGAATAAATGGTTCTATACCTAAACCCTGCGTCAGGATGATCCAATTGCCACTAATTGGAATAGCTTAAATACTAATACCTATTCCTAGTTCATGACTCTAAAAACAGTAAATATTCTCAATTTATCGAAAAGAGTAAAAGACACAATCTAATTTAATTTAACAGAAACCCAAATTCAACATATGAAATTCAATAGGATTGGGAATTACCCATATAGCATTCTCAAGCACTAATAAATGTTTAGATCATATTAATTAAAGGAAAAACTAAATTAAATAAAATGGAATTCATATTGTTTTACAAAATTAAAGATAAAAGAACCTAATTTCCGGAATAGGAATGATTGCGAACGGAGATATAGACCCTCTCCAACTCTTGCAGCTTCTTCTTTCTTCCTTCTGTTGCTTCTCTCTGGTGTTTAATCTTGTAGAATGTGAATTGTTATGAAAATAGAATTCAAAGACTCCTTTTATAAGTGTAAAAACGAATTAGGGCTTGGACCTAAGAATAAAACACTAATTAAATGTCCAAGCCCAATTTCTAAGCCCAAAATCCTGTAACTGCTGATACACCTTCACTAAAACGGCTTATCCCGATTCGTTATGACTCCGATTGACCTAATTCCAGTTTCTAAAGTTCCGTAACTCGATAAGGAATGTTTTCTCTTCAACGGTCAGCGGCCAAATCATCTCTTAAGAACCTCGAAATCAGCAAAAGTCTATCAAATTGATTAAATAAACACCAAAAATGATCTTTCCTAAGGGTCGAAAATAAGAACAATTAAGGAGACATCAACGAAGTTAGAGCAAAACTTTTTAAATGGGGGTTTTGGTCATCGTACGAGGTTTGGATGAAATACGGGGAAAAATATAATTCCCGTGAATGACTAAATTGTATATAACGAGATGGGTGACGAGAATCTTTTTTTTTCGATGTATGGGTGTCCGGGCCAGCTTACGCGCACCACGACTAATCCCATAGGAAATATACACGCCTCGTCATGCATACTCCCACTTAATCAGAACTAGGTTATCCATGTTCAGGGAGGAGACTCGAACCATGCACCCCTTGCTTACCCCCTTTAAGGGCTCAAGAAATAACACGGCTGAGGGGATTCGAACCCTGTACCTCCTAGTTGATAGACAGGGTCCTGGGTGACGAGAATCTTATTGGAAGGGGTCGTGGGTGTTTCGTCTTTTTGTTCAAGAAAATGGAGAAAGAGTTGTATAACGGTTTTACTATGATGGGTTCCTTGGATTTCATAACCAAGTTAATTCACGTGAAAGTGAAGAACAAGTAGACAACACCTCTTTTACCGTACTTTTTCAATTATTGGGTCATTTTTAGTAGAAGGTCATACTTTAACTTCTTCTTATGCGAGTGCAATAGAAAGATGAAAAGTTTGGGCATGGGATATATCATGATCGATGTGTGTTTGAATGATTGTGTTTTGTATTATAAGAAGAATGAAAATATGGAGATATGTCCAGTATGCGTTGAATCAAGTTTGGATCCTAATAAGGGAAAGAAAATGCCATATAAGAAACTGCGTTATTTTTTAAATGCGCCATGGTTGCAAAGAATGTATGTTTCGAGGCACACTGCCAAAGATACAATTTGGCACCATACCGGATAGAGTACAAACGAAGATGTGTTGCATCGTCCAATTGATGGTACTAGTTGGAAAACATTTGACGAGAGGAATACCGAGTTTACTAGTGAACCAAGAAATGTACGCCTTGGTTTGGGCATTTATGGTTTTTGTCCCTTCTTCATGAAAAACAACTCATATATAATATGGTCAATAATATTGACAATCTACAACTTGCCTCCTTAGTAATGCATAAAGAATTTACCTTTAAGCTTACTTTGTTGATACCGGATCCTCGTTCACTTGGAAAGGACATGGATGAATTTCAACGTCCTCTTATAGATGAGTTGGAAATGTTACGGGGCACAGGGATCATTACATACAATGCACATATGAAGGAGGGATTTGTAGTGAAGTTGGTTTATTGTTTAGTATTAATGATTACCCGATAAATTGTATACTTCAGGCTGGTCGGGTCAACGTTACTTAACGTGCCAAAATGCATGGATTCTACTCTGTCTGTGTGGCTGAATACGGAGTTGTTTATTTTGATCACAGACGGTGGTTACTTATTAACCATCGTTTAGGAAATTCGTAGCTTCATACATGATAGTTGTAATAGGGCCCCGCCTAGGATATATTGACCTGTTTATATTCGGACGCAGTTAGATAAGTTGCCGATTGTGTTTTCTAGTAAACACGAGGATTTAGGTTGTAAGGTGACAAAGAAAACAGGTCCTCATGAGTTTGATTGGAAGAAAAAGAATAATTTTTATCGTTTACCATATTGGTCAGAAAATTTGTTGAAACATAACATTGATGTTATGCATTGTGAAAAAAATGTTTGTGATAGTTTGCTCAGTACAGTGGTTAGTTTAGATGGGAAAGTCAACAAAGATAATGTGAAAGGAAGAAAATATTTGAAAGATATAGGTATCAGGAAAGATTTGTGGTTGTTTGATACCTAGGGAAAATGATACTACCAAGCGCAAAGTATGCGCTGACACCTGATAAGCAACGTGTGTTTCTGGATTGGTTGAAGGTGAAAAATTTTCCCAACAGATTCTCTTCTAGTTTGCAAAACAACGTTTTCTGAGTGATTTTGGGAATATCATTAGTATGAAATTCCATGACTGTCATATACTGATGCAATTTTTTGTGACTAGTATTCTAGGGCTAATTGACAATAAATCGACAAGATATCTGATTATTGGGTTGTGCAACGTATTCAGAAATGTGTGTAAAAAGAACTTAAGTAAGACAAAAACTTGAATTGGGAAAGTCTGTAGTGGTCAAGCTTATGTGCAAGTTGGAGATGATTTTTTCTCTTTTTTTTTTTACATAATGGTTCATCTTGTCGTTCACTTGTAGGAGGAAGCTAAAGTTAGGAGAGCCTGTTCAAATGCGCTGGATGTACCCGTTTGAGAGATACTTGAAGAAACTCAAAATATATATTCAGAATTCGGCCAGAGGATTCAATCGGTGATGGATCTGTTATAGAGGAACATCTACTTTTATATCTCGGTACCTTCAAGAATAAAGTACAAAATTCAACAACCCAGGTAGATATGGTGAGAGGATTCTTGAACCCAAAGAAATATCCGAGTTTAAGATCCAGTGCAAGCCGATCGGCAAATCAAAGTTTTGTAATTTATCATTCAAAGAGAAGAACATATCGATCGGTAAATCCTTCTTAATTGCAACGATATCCAAGGCTATATGATGTAAGTAATGTGATTTTAAAACATTTCATGAAATATCTAATTTATGAATGCTAACACTATTATTTTTGTCTATGGAACACAAGTCCACGCTACTGCTCCTTGATATAGAGACAAATAAACGAGAGCATTTTCACCGATGGTTAACAAGAAAGGTAATTAAGTTCCTAATTTTTCATATACTTCGTCTTTGTTACAACTAAAAACTGGTTTTGTGGATAGATATATTAATGCGCAAAACTGGTGATCCACTTGCTACAAATGAAATAGTTTTATTATCCAACATGTCATATGGACCCGTATATAGATATTATTCTTGTGTTGTGAATGGGGTCAAATAAGTTACTCGTGACAAAGGAGAAAACCTAGTAACTCAGGATTACAGGATTTGTACAATCATAGGTAAATAAACTTTTTATTATGAGTTAGTCAAAATTGTTTGGGTAATTCATTGGTGGGTGTTCAGTTGTGTTGTTCGAGTGTAAACGGTATAACACCGACAAGAAAATGAAAAAGAGGAAACTGAAACATGGGGCAACAATGATCAACACAAATTCTTTATGGTGGAGTGAATAAACCTACATTTTAGCAACTCAAGTAAAAAGGGTGTTTTATATCGATGAAATTTATGCAAGTAAGACGCAAATAGAGTGGATATTTGTAGGGAAAGTGAATGACAGACATAGATGGAGCTCCGATTTATGGGGTGCAGAAGCGATATCCACTGTCTAGATCCGATCATGATTATTTGGTTGATATGAACTTGGACTCTAAATATCTGTTATTATAGTTGACTACTGGTCAAGGTATAGAGATTGATTTTTCCATGTTTAACCTTGTATCCGAGAACTTGATTGAAGTCGATGACGAAGTACATAATGACACGTCGGATGAGTACAAGACTAACGAGGAAACAATATTTATCGATAGTGATGACAATAACATAAGCGTTGATGATGAGTACGAGACTAATTAGATCTTCGAGAGAGTTTATCATTTTGTAATAATATCAAAATAATTTACATGTATTTTTTTAATTTTGGAATTTTATTGGTGTTATTGTGTTAAATATATATATTAGTGTTGTGTTATGGTATTTGAAAAGGAAAAATTAACTGGTTTATTGATTAAAAAAGAAAAATGATTTTTTATTTATTTTGCGAGGAAATTGTCCTGCTAAAGAGGAAGAACGTTCTCGCTGAAGAGGAAATCTCTTTTGCGAGGAGTTCTTCATGATGAACTTCTCGTGAAAAAGATTTCCTCTTTAGCAAGGACTATGTCCTCGCAAAGAAAATATTAAAAATTTCGAGGCGTTCTTTGGTGGTTTCCCTTCCCTCCTGTTAATTTCACCACTCTTTTGTGAGGACACACATCTTTAGGGACGACATGTGTCCTCCCCAAAGATCACCGAAAATAATATATACCACTCCTACATCATTTCTCCAATACCTTCAAAAACTTACCCAAAATTTTTTGGTGACTCCGAGCACCCAAGCACCGACAATTACATGTCCTGATTCCTGTCGACTACAATAACAAATTCCAACAACAATTAGGTAAATTTTTCCGAAAATCATTGATTCCAATTTTATTCAATTTTTTCTAAAATTTAAAACCCTAATATTCTTCTTTTTACTATAATTGTGTGTAATTGCGAATGGTTATGGCTTTGTGAAGATTCTCATCTGATTATTAATAAATGTTTTCTCCTTTTTTTCAAAATTTAATTGTAGATGTGTTTTTAATTCCGAATTTTAAACTAGTGATTTGACTGTTAGTGTATTGATTTTTGTGGTGAAAGAACATGTTCATATTTTAATTGCTTGTGAGAATTTTTAAAATTTTTAGTTAGAGAATTAAAGTATATTAGTTATAAATAATATAGTATAATTGTGCAATTATTTATTAAATTTAGGACAAGTGTGCAATTATTGAATAAACTTTAGGGATTAAAATGAAAATTTGAAATAATTGTGTAATTTTTGGGTCTTAGTGTAATAACATAAAATTTTAGGGGTTAAAATGTAATTTAGGGTTATAATGGAGTATTTAGAAAATATAGGGGCCTTAGTATAATATTTAAAAAATTATGGGTTAAAAAGAAAATCTAAATAATATAGGGGTTAAAAAGTAACTTTTAGAAAATATAGAGGCCTTAGTGTAATTTTTAGAAAATATAGGGATTAAAATGTAATTTAGGGACTTAGTGGAATTTTTAGAAAATATAGGAGCTTTAGTGGATTTTTTAGAAAATATAGAGGCCTTAGTGTAATCTTTAAAGAATATAAGGGCCTTAGTGGATATTTTAGAAAATATCAGGGTCTTTGTGTAATTTTATTAAATATAGGGGTTAAAATATAGTTTTTAGAAAATATAGGAGCTTTGTGAAATTTACTAATTTTTTAGGACTTAAAATTAATATTTTTTATTAGTTAAGGGTTTAAATGACTTTTTAGAAAATATAGGGTCTTAGTGTAATTTACTAAAGTTTTAGGTCTTGAAATTAATTTTTTAATATTATTTAGGGGTTTAAATGTAAACTTTAGATACTATAGATTCAATTGTATAGATGGTCGATGTTATACCTACTGGACATGGTGGAGATAATAACGGGGAATATCCTTCCCGGTCACCGAATATTCCTATATCGGGATACAACGCACCATGTATTTTTGTATTACTTCAATGTTTTTTTATTAATCCGTTATATTAACGGGTAAAAAGGATCAGAAGCTTAGGGTCTTACGACACTTTCATCAGCCGTTGAGGCTATGCAAAAAAGGGGACTACTCTCCGTTGATTTCTGCGTCTTCGGTAAGACGTGGAATCCGGCGAACAAGTACGGACACATGCGCACAAGTGATTAATTCCCCCAAGACCCTACATATGTCACTGCTTATAATTGATTTATAATAAATTAAATAAAAAATTATAAAAGTTATTTCATTTAGATTAGGTGAGGGTAATGTTTTTGATATTTTGTTTACTGTTTGGATTCTTTTAATTTATAAAATAACTTAGATTATTCTAAAACACTTTTTAACATGATATTTCATTTATATTTGATGTAAATGTAAAAGATGTTTTAAAATTATAATTTATAAAAATTTACATGAAATTAATATTATATTATATAATTTGGATAATTCCCAATTAATTGCGATTCCGTATTTTTTATTCTCAATAATAGGAAGGAGCAAATTACTTCCTACTGACTCATAAATTATCAACTAATTCCCAATTAAACCCATTGTCATATTTACCTTCTATTAATTCCCTTATATAATTTTTTTTTTATAAATTTTAATTATTTTTTTCGAATATTTTTTTCCTGAATTTTTAAACTTTTTTTGAAAAAACAAAATTCCGGGTTATGTGTTGCTATAACACATAAATATAAATTTATGTATTCCTGTAACACTTAAAATTATAAAATCGATCTAAAAGATTCTATTCTTTAACAAAATTGTTTTTTTCTCTTTATTAATTGCAAATACCCTATTTTTTCTCGTTTTGAATTATCTTGATATATTATCTTTTTGTGCAACACTTTTTTGTTATTTTTGTGTGTTTATGTTTTAGGTTTTGTGTGTTCCATGTCACACAAAACTCTATTTTGTTTATTCCAATTCTGTGTATTCCTGGAACACACAAAACTCAAATTTGTGTATTCATGGAACAAATAAAACTCTAACTTATGTAATCCTGGAATACACAAAACTTTTTTTTGTTTGTACCAATTCAGTGTATTCGTGGAACACACAAAACTCATAATTGTGTATTCTTAGAAACACATAAATCTCAGATTTGTGTATTTATGGAACATATCAAACTCAAATTTGTGTATTCATGGAACACATAAAACTCAAATTATGTATTCCTGGAATACACAAAACTTGATTTTGTTTGTTCCACTTCCGTGTATTCCTAGAACACACAAATCTCAGATTGTGTATTCATGGAACACATAAAACTCAAATTTGTGTATTCATGGAACACATAAAACTCAAATTTGTGTATTCATGAAACACATAAAACTCAAATTTGTGTATTCATGAAACACATAAAACTCGAATCATGTATTCCTATGATGTCTCCTCATTTGTGATAGATTTATGTTAAGATGAGATATCATTTTTAGTGTTTTAGAAGTCATAATAGTCGATTTTCTTGAGAATTAGTGCACTTTCCTATTTTGAGTCTTGATTTAGTGAATTAATATTTTTAGAGCATATTGGGTTTAATTGTTTATTTTAGTGTGAAGCTTTAAAGATAATTATGGAGATTAATTAGAGTCCAAGTCAAAGACTACAACTTATGGAAAGAGATTAGCATGGTAATTGGAGATAAGGAAACAAAGGCTAGAAAGGTGGAAAAGGAAAAGCTGCCTAAATCTGAAAATCTACAGGACACGCCTATAGAAGTGGTGATAACTCTTAAAAGAAGCCGATTTTGGTAAATTCCTTTCATAGGGACGTAGATAATTCGCTGAGGATTCTTTTGATATATTATGGAGCATAAACCGACCTATAACGAAGAAGATATGCTCAAAACAAGTCAGCAGAATTTATCTTTATTTCCATACGAATTTGAGTTGGACTTGGAGTCCACCACTTTGCTTCTCCCTCAAGAAAACGAATTAGGTCTTCTAAACACCTATAAATACACCCTTATATCACTTGTAAAATCATCCTTGCCTCATAGTAATTAGTTCTTAAGGTTTTATTCTTCCAGTTTATTGTAGAGACCAAGATGATGTCTTTTGTAATTTCTTTTAGTTTATTTCCATCAGGTATGAACTAAACCTCTGGTGTCTCCTAGTGTGTTCTAAATAAACACACCTAAAAAGGCAAGACACGTACCGCAAGTGTACGGGTCGTCCAAGTAATATCCGGTAAACGGGATTTCGATCTCAGGGACGGATTAGGTATGATTCAAAGTGTTATGCAATAAATGGAACTAGTTGCTTGAATGAAAATTAAAAGTAAAGAAAATAGATTTTTATTTGATTTTTGATTAAAGGGCTAAAATGCAAATAAAGTGAATAGTAAACTAAAATTAAACTAATGCAAGAAATTAAATATGAAGGGACTAAAAGGATGAGAGAGTAGTACTTGAGTCACGCTAGGTTTCACCAAAATAAACTTAATCAATGCTTCTTCTAAGGGACAAATTAGTAACTAGTAATAGTCGGGATTCTAGATTCTCCTAACCCCCGTCAGGGTGGACTTAGGAGCTATTCTCAGGTGTTACAAACCCTGCCAAGGCGATCATAATCCACCTTCGAATGTCAGGTTCTCTACCCAATTGGCTCTAAGATTAACTAAGTCCGTCAGGATCAATAATTTCTATCTTACGTTTATTACCTATGCAGTAATAAAACCCCCCGTCAAGATGATCCAATCACCACTAATTGGAATAGCCTAATTACTCAAACCTATGTCTAATTGGCCAAATTAAATATAGTGAAATTAACTTACGATAACAAACAATACTAAATTACTCAATTCGAATTAAATTATAAAAATCCCAAATCAGAAAGCATTAACTAAATAAATTAAGGTTCAACCCTTACAGCGATTCTCAAGCACTTAAGAAGTTTAGCTCATAATGGAAAATAAAACTAAAGCTCTGAAATTACAAGACATAATGTTTTACAGAAAGAAAATAAAGGAACCTAATTAAGAGGTTGGGTTTGGCTTCGAATCGGAGATATAGACAGTCTCCAGCTCTAGCTTTCTTCCTTCCTGCTTGCTCTGACTTGAATCCTTAAGCCTCTTTGATAATGATATGAAGTGTGTGTAAAAGATAAGGCTAAAGGGTGTATTTATAGGTGTTAGGGACCTCTAGGTCGAATTTTGCTTGGAGTGGAAGACAAGTCAAAGACTCTCAAATTCGTAGCTCTCACTTCTAGGAAAGGTAAGATTTGCTGCTGATTTGATTTAGTCATATCTTTTTCAATACTTATCCGTTTGAGAAGTTCCAATATATGAAACTGCTTGTCTTGGAAAGAGCTTTCTATTGGTGTATACCACTCGTCCAGAATCCATGTCAATCTTTAATTATGATTTTATCTCTAAAACGTGGCTGAATTTCAGATTTCAAAAGGCAGTTTTATCTTTTCCTCCTTTGAATAAATCTTTCCTAAATCTTCTTATTTCCATGTAAATCTTCTTTCCTTTCATCTTTATCTTGACTTGGTCTCTAAGTAATTACCATTTATCTTTTAAAGCTTCACAATAAATAAATAATTAAACCGCATATGCTTAAAAAGAATAAATCAATAAATCAAGAAATCGAAATAGGAAAGTGTACTCTAAAAATAGAAACTCGACTAAAAATCATTTCCTAACACTCTTAAATACACTAAGACTTTAATCTCACTTCTCCACCTTGGATTGGTCTTTCATGAAATTCAAGAACCCATTTAACTTTGCATCAAAATTAGTCAAATTTACGCACAAAAGCTCAGAAAATGCAAATAGTTAAATTCCAAGGGGAGAAGTGCAATATGGCAAATTATGCATGAAAGTCTAGCTAATAAGTCAATAATTCACCTAAAATGATGTCTCCAGAGGGCTAATAATTAGAACAAATAGGGAGACATCAAGACCCCCAACTCAAACCTTTGTCGTCCCGACAAAGTACAATTAAAACAAAGGCCCTTTTAGGTGAATGCAGAAGGTAGAATCTAGAAAATATTCCCCAAAGCACAACTTAAAACAAATCTCATATAGTCTAACCTAGGAATTAATATACACCTACACTTATCATGCAAATTCAAATACAAAACAATATCAATCCAAAATTTATTTCACAATGCTAGAAGGTAACGCTTAATACTTATCTCAAGATGGTGGCTATAGGGTGTTCCTCTATCTTTACTTGCTTTGAACGCTCCACTTAGAATACTCCCTATTAACTCAATGTGCATCTAGGAATCACGAGGTCTTTACGGTTTTAGCATAGGCTGAAGGACGGTATGGTATGTATATTTGGTAAATTTGAAGTGAGCTTTTGGCTCTCTCCTCACTTACCATCAACAACTGTCCCAGAGCTTGAGTTTACACTCGAATAACGTTCTCACTCAACCCAATTGACGCGCTTAATTAGCGTCCCCAAATTAACCCAATAAGCACTACGGATGATTCACTTAAAAAATTTCCACTTTGCCGGTCCGAATATATTCTTTTCAAATCATTTATTCAATCTTTTATTTTCTTATAGCTATGACTCTCTTTATGATGTTGAGATATCATGCTATTTTTTCATAGTTATGCCTATTCATAACTGGAGCTCGAAGCTTCTTTTCCATTCACTATTACCCCGGCAAAGGGTTACAATATCATAAACCTGTGAATCATCAAAATTTATAACCGAGCACAATTGATAAGCTCAAAAATCCCAACCCAATAAATTCCCATATGGTGGACCCACCACCCCAAACTCAAGCTCAAGACAGGAAGTCTCAGGATCGTGATTCAAGTGCGGGTCATATGGTCATGCCTAATAATCTAAAGGGAAATTGGCTTATAATGTGGCGACAAAAGAAAGGCTTAAAGGCTAAAAATTTGTCTAAGAAGGATACAATTAATTCAGGGATAGAAGGCCAAAAAGGATTCAAAGGGCTAACAAAGAACTGCCTCTATCATTTTCCTATCTACACAACTTGCCTCTAGTTCATACCTAAGTGGGTTCTCTACTCATTTAGATCTCACGTTCTACAAACCACCTATTATCCTTAAGCACAAGTTTACTTCTTTTGCATTGTTCATTAATTTTTCCTATCAATTATCTCATATTTGCATGCGATCAAAGTTCAGCTTCATACTAACTCCTAAAGTCAACTATTTTCTATCACAAATTCATAAAAAGCATGCTTGATGGGGGCATTTAAAACACTCTACAGTCAAGCACAACCCTAAAAAAAATTCTTTCTGAAAAGCATGTAAAACACAAAAAAATTGGATGAGGCAACGAACCCCACCCCAAACTCAAAAGTGAGTCGTGTCCCCACGACTCGAAAAAGACTCAATAAAGCAATAAACTAAACTACCTAGTTAGTGCCTACTATTAATTAAGAAGAAGAATTAGAACGAGGTACCTGGCCATAAAGATCCATCATATCCTCCTCCTCCGAAGAAGAATTATTATCAATATCCATGTGAAAAGTTACCTTACTCCTTGTTGAATTCATCTTGGAAATTTCCTCCCAAAGTGCTAAAACTTGTTTCCTTAAATGATCGATTTCTTGTTGATGTTTGATAGCCCATGGGGGTGTGTAAGAATCATTCGGAGAAGAAGAAGATGAACCTTGATCTTGGATTTGTATCTTTTCTTTAGGCTTTGATGGTACCTTCATCCTAGCTGTGAATTTCTTGTGTAGTGGTGATGCAGGTGCCTTTTCCTCATGTGTTTCTTCAATAGGCTCATCAAGATTGATGGCCTTTTCAATTGTAGAACCAGGCAAATTCTTGTTCTTCCCTAGGATGCAACACTTCCTCTTATAATCCATAGCATCTATTCTGTTTGTCATGGTTGAATTGACCCCAAACTCAAGTTATACCAAGGATAGAATTTTAAGAAAACTTGGTGTAGCTTGAGTTTCTTGCTTGGATTATATGAAGGAAGGTGGTTCTTGATGAATCTTGGAAGAGTTCTTGGAAGCTTGATGATCTTGAAGGTGTTTAATGGTGTTTTGTGATGGATTTGATGAAGAAGATGTGTTTAGGAAGGATGGAGGAGATAATTTGTTAATGTTATTGTGTTTGTTGTAGAGGTTTAATCAAGCTTCAAGGTGTTTTTATCGGGTTGGGAGCTGGAAAATTCGTGTGGGAGAGGCTAGGGTTAAGTTTGGTAAGGTAGGAGTTTGATTAGGTAAGAAACTCTTCACAAACCGCCTCTGGGCGGTATACCGGGCATAACCTCCGGTATACCGGACTCAACAGCTCCTCCTTTTTTCGTCTCGGCCAAGACCCCGTGATATATACCCCGTGGCACGGGTTTTTGCTACTGTTCAATATATCTTCTCCGTCCAAAAACCCGTGATATCCAACCCGTGGTACGGGTTTTTCAACCAGCGGTATACCGGAGGTATGGCCCGGTATACCGGACCGCGCATCGATTTTTTTTCTCGTCTCGGCATACAACCCGCGTTAGTAACCCGTGGCACGGGTTTTTGCCACTGTTCAATTTCTCGTCTTCCAGCTGTATACCGGGGTTCTGGGGCGGTATACCGGTCCTCGTGCCGAATTTTTCCCTTGAATTTCCTAGCACCCCAACTCAATTCCTGCACCATTTACACACTACCCTTCTCATTTCTTTAAAAGTAGACACTAAAACTTGACACTAACTTAGAATTATACACTAGGAATTGAAAAACTGAAAACATTAAAGTAATATACAATGAAATGACTTTTGTTTAACGTCGTTAAGCTCGACGGGGTACCTCTCGCATCTATTCGACTTCAAGGAGGTACATGACCTCCCCAGGATGTGGATCCACCATGCGATTAGTATCCTCGCCTCCATGATAGACTTTCAATCGATGACCATTCACCATAAAGGTGCGGTGCTCGATTGGATGTTTAATCTCTATAGCTCCATGAGGCGTAACTTTGGTCACAACTTAAGGACCAGACCACTTCGATCTCAACTTTCCCGGATAGTTACTGAACTTGGAGTTGTATTTCAGAACCTTATGTCCAACTTCAAACTTTTTCACGCGAATACGGTTATCATGCCATCTCTAAGTGTTCTCCTTATAGAGTTTAGCATTTTCATAGGCATGTAACCGAAACTCATCAAGTTCATTCAATTTCATCATACGATTCTCACCAGCCAAAGTAGGATCTAAGTTCAACTGTGCTATTGCCCAATATGCACCCAATTCAAGTTCCATAGGTAAGTGACAAGCCTTACCATATACCATACGATACGGGGATGCACCAACAGGAGTTTTGAACGCAGTACGATAGGCCCATAAAGCATCTTCTAACTTTGTTGACCAATCTTTCTTGTAGGACCAACCGTCTTCTCTAGGATAGATTTTACCTCTCGGTTCGAAACCTCAGCTTGACCGTTGGCTTGTGGATGATACGCGGTAGAAACTCGATGTCGTATCCAGTTCTTCTCTAGCACTGTCTTCAGATATTTGTTCACAAAGTGTGAACTTCCATCACTGATAATAACTCTGGGTGTACCATGTCTAGTGAAAATATGAGATTTCAAGAATTTAATCACTACTCGCGAATCATTTGTTGGTAGAGATTTAGCCTCTACCCATTTGGACACGTAATCAACAGCTAGTAGGATGTATTGATTTCCGTTAGATGGTAAAAGGGACCCATGAAATCAATACCCCAGACATCAAATATTTCAACTTCGAGAACGTTGTTACGCGGCATCTCATCCCTCTTGGATATATTACCAGTAAACTGGCATCTATGGCACTTCTTAACATACTCATGACAATCCTTATGTAATGTAGGCCAATAAAAACCGGATTGTAGTACCTTAGCAGCTGTGCGGTCACCCTTGAAGTGTCCTCCATAAGGTGAATCGTGACAACCCGCAACCACTCCTAAGACTTCCTTCTCAGGTATACATCTTCTCACCATCTGATCAGCACATACTTTGTAGAGGAAAGGATCCTCCCAAAAGAACTGTTTAGCGCGGCTCATTAATCTCTTCTTGTCTTGTGAAGTGGCTCCTTCGGGAAAGTTACCACTTACAATAAGATTTGCAATGTCAGCGTACCACAGGGTAGCATCATAAATCGCAAATAGGCCTTCATCGGGGAATGTTTCATTAACTAGCTCAGGACTACTGTTCGATTCCGAACCTTCAAGACGTGACAAATGATCAGCAACTTGATTTTCACACCCCTTTCTATCTCGAATCTCCAAATCAAACTCTTGTAGCAATAAAACCCATCTGATTAATCGTGGCTTCGCATCTTTCTTCTCCATCAAGTACTTAATAGCAGAATGGTCGGTGAATACAACAATTTTTTCCCCAAAGAGATAGGAACGAAATTTGTCAAAGGCATAGACAACCGCTAAAAGCTCCTTTTCGGTTACCGTGTAATTAATCTGAGCACTGGTGAAGGTCTTGCTTGCATAATAAATCGAATGGAACACTTTATCTTTTCTTTGACCCAACACCGCACCCATAGCAGAATCACTAGCATCACACATAACTTCAAAGGGAAGTTTCCAATCAGGTGGTAGTACAATCGGCGCAGTAATCAGTTTCTCTTTAAGCTCTTGGAATGCCTTCATGCAAGCTTCATCAAAAAAGAATTTGGTGTCCTTCTCGAGTAAGTTGCACAAAGGTTTTGAAATCTTTGAAAAGTTCTTAATAAAACGGCGATAAAACCCAGCATGGCCTAGAAAACTCCTTACCCCTTTTACAGAAACAGGAGGGGGAAGAGTTTTGATAACTTCAATCTTCGCACGATCAACTTCTAACCCAGCGCTTGATACTTTGTGTCCCAATACTATGCCTTCACGAACCATAAAGCGACACTTCTCCCAATTCAAGACCAAATCAGTTTCCTTAAATCTAATCAATACTTTTTCTAGATTCTGCAAACAATCATCAAAGTTATCTCCAGAAACAGAAAAGTCATCCATGAATACCTCAAGAAATCGATCAATCATATCTCCAAATATTGCCATCATGCAACGTTGGAAGGTAGCAGGTGCATTACATAGTCCAAAGGGCATCCTTCTGTATGCGAAAGTACCAAAAGGACACGTGAATGTTGTCTTGTGTTGGTCATCAGGATCTACGCAAATTTGATTGTAACCGGAATACCCATCTAAGAAACAATAGTACTCCCTACCGGCTAGCTTGTCCAACATCTGATCAATGAACGGGAGTGGAAAATGGTCTTTTCTAGTAGCCTTGTTCAACTTTCGGTAATCCATACAAACTCTCCAACCAACAACGGTCCTTGAGGGTATGGCTTCATTCTTGTCATTCAGGATAGTAGTGATACCACCTTTCTTCGGTACGCATTGAACAGGACTCACCCAATCGCTACTAGCTATGGGGTAGATAATCCCCGCATCTGGTAGCTTGATCACTTCTTTCTTTACCACTTCCTTCATCGCAGGCATCAATCTTCTTTGTCCTTCAACTGAACGTGTACTGTTGTCCTCCAGAATGATCTTGTGTTGGCAATAGGAAGGGCTAATGCCTTTAATGTCAGCAATAGTCTAACCTATCGCCTCTTTATTCGCTCTTAGTACACGCAATAGTTTGTCTTCTTGAGGACCTGTTAAAGTAGCTGAAACAATAACAGGTAGAGTTTTCTTAGTACCTAAATATGCATACCTCAAGTGGGACGGAAGTGGTTTCTCTTCTAGCTTCGGGGGAGACTCAATGGATGGTTTCTTTGGAGGCTCAATCTCCCCTGCATCACGCAATGGTTCGTAGGCTAGACGCCTATATTTTGGATTCTCAGAGTTAAGAGTTGCCACTGTGTCGGCTAGCTCTTCCATCATCTCTGGTATATCTAAAGTTAACGTAGCCTGCAAGATGTCATCATAATTAAAACAATCAAATACCTCTTGTGCAGCGTGTTCTGCTATATCTATTCGGAAACAATCTCCGGGAACATCTGGGAATTTCATGGCTCGAAATACATTTAATTTGACTTCCTCGTCTTGGATTCTCATGGTTAATTCGCCGTTTTCTACATCAATCAAGGTACGCCCCGTGGCTAGGAATGGTCTTCCCAAGATGATGGGGACATTCATATCCGCGTCGTATTCAAGGATAACAAAATCTACAGGAAAAACTAGAGTACCTGCCTTGATGAGGACATCTTCGATTCGTCCCTCAGGATGCACGAGGGATCTGTCTGCCATTTGTAGGACCATAGAGGTAGGTCGCATATCTCCAATCTTCAGCATATCAAAAATTGATTTGGGCATGAGATTAATACTCGCGCCTAAATCGCATAAAGCTTTCCCCTTCCACTCACTACCAATCGAGATTGGAAGCGTAAAACTACCTGGATCAAGTAGCTTCGGTGGTAGTTTGCTCTGACAGATGGCACTACACTCTTCAGGTAACCCTACCATTTCATTATCGCAGTATGGTCTTTTGTTGGTGAGGGCCCTCTTTAAAAACTTCACGTATTTTGGTATGTCTTTGATGGCTTCTAACAATGGAATGTTTATATTGAGACCTCTCACTCTATTCAAGAATCTTTGATATTCGACCATATCTCCTTTCTTCTGAACTCTTGAAGGGAAAGGTGGAGGAGGACGGGTTTCTGTAACATCTTTCTTTTTCGAAGCTTCCGGAATCTTCTCCACTTCTATCACTTCAGGTTCTTCATCTTTCTCTTCAACCTCTTCTAACGGTTTTTCTTTTCTAGTAACTTCTTTTTCTTTCATGACCGGGAAGGGTGGTGGTTGCACTGTCTTACCGCTTCTGGTAGTGATCGCGTTACAATCCTCCTTTTGTTTAGGAAATTCTGTGTCACTCGGGAGTTGGCCTTGACCTCGAACATTCAAACTATTGGCGATCTTTGATATTTGAGTCTCCAAGACTTTTAGCGAAGCGGAATGTGAGTTCAATGTTTCATTTATCCTATTCTCTCTTGTGTGAGTATCGTCCATGAATCGAGATAGCTGCTTTCGATTTTTTCTGACCTCTTTTCTGCGTCTGACATGTATTTTGTTACCGTATGTGCTAACTCACTTGCGGTAATTGCACCTTCTTGAGGTCGAGAAGGGAGCGCTTTTTGAGCTAATGTGTCGGCATACGCGTCTTGATCGGTTCTAGGTTGATTTCCTTGGTATTGGTTTTGTGTTCGAAACTGATAGTTGTTCCCTTGAGGCCTTTGTTGATAAGTTCCAGGATTGGCTGCCCCTTGTGGATTTGAATACTGAAAGCCTGGATGATTTCTGTTTTGATTTCCATACCCTTGACCACCTGAATAGTTACCTCGCTGATTAACGAAATATACGGATTCTGGGTTGTTGGCACATTCTTCCCAGCCATGATCTCCTCCACAACTAGAACATAATTCTGGTTCATTAACAATGTTTACCACAGCTTTATTCGACATAGATAATTGTTTCAGCTTGTTCTCAAGTGCAGCAATCTTAGCGTTCAATGCAGTTTCTGTATCCAAATTCAAAGTACCTCTTTCAGGAGCTCTAACCGATGATTTCGAGGATTGCCAACTCATTTCATTCTTCACAATCCGGTCCATGATAATCAGAGCTTGATCAGTTGTGACCATCATGAGACCACCTTAGCACATAGTATCGATTTTGTCTTTCGCAGCATCACCTAAACTTCGATAGAATATTCCAAGTTGTAATTCAAGAGAGTACCCATGTAATGGGCACTTGCGTAATAATGTTTGAAAACGAGTCCATGCAGCACCTACAGTTTCTCCTGGCTCTTGACGAAAATAAACAATATCTAATTGCCCACTGAGTCGAACACTTTGAGGATAGTACCTATCGAAAAAGGTTGTCTGAAGATGATCCCAAGTCACAATCGTGTTGTGTGGCTGTTGATCATTCCACTCACTTGCTCCTCCGGTGAGGAAGAATGGAAACATATGAAAGTACATTTGTTCTTGGGTTACTCCAGGGGTGACATATGCATCACAGATTTTCATAAACTTGTACATAGCACGAATAGGATCTTCGCGAGCTGCACCACTATACTGTCCTACGGTTGTAAACTGGTTGATCATCCCTGCGTCTGGTCTGAATCGAACTCCTTGAATTGCAGGAGGACGGAGTCCTAGTGGTGGTAGAAGAAAAGGTCCATGGTTGTTCGGTTGGAAGATCTGCGGTCCATGATCGTGTAGTAGTCCACCATTATTATTGACTTGTTGTTGATTTCCGGGAGGAGCTGGTAATTGGACTCCTACCGGTGGAATTGGTAATTGAACTCCTACAGGTGGAGCTATTGGGAGACCGTTGTCATCCAACTGAATCACGGGATCTTGAATCACGGGATCTTGAGCATTATCTTCTTCCATTGCTTTTTCTAACCTTGCTTGTTTTCTTTCTTCTTTATCTCTTTTGTTTTTCTCTCGAACTAAGCTTTCAGGATTATCAAGGATCACGATATCTCCAAGCATATACCAAAACCTGTAAATCTGAGAAACCAAGAACAACCTAAAGCGTAAAACCGAAAAATAAAAATTAAAACTAAACTAAAAACTAGCAACTAAAACACTTACGGCTAACACCGTGGTCACACGCTACCGTCCCCGGCAGCGGCGCCAAAAACTTGGTGTCTCCTAGTGTTGCTAAATAAACACACCTAAAAAGGCAAGACACGTACCGCAAGTGTACAGGTCGTCCAAGTAATATCCGGTAAACGGGATTTCGATCTCAGGGACGGATTAGGTATGATTGAAAGTGTTATGCAATAAATGGAACTAGTTGCTTGAATGAAAATTAAAAGTAAAGAAAATAGATTTTTATTTGATTTTTGATTAAAGGACTAAAGTGCAAATAAAGTGAATAGTAAACTAAAATTAAACTAATGCAAGAAATTAAATATGAAGGGACTAAAAGGATGAGAGAGTAGTACTTGAGTCACGCTAGGTTTCACCAAAATAAACTTAATCAATGCTTCTTCTAAGGGACAAATTAGTAACTAGTAATAGTCGGGATTCTAGATTCTCCTAACCCCCGTCAGGGTGGACTTAGGAGCTATTCTCAGGTGTTACAAACCCCGCCAGGGCGATCATAATCCACCTTCGAATGTCAGGTTCTCTACCCAATTGGCTATAAGATTAACTAAGTCCGTCAGGATCAATAATTTCTATCTTACGTTTATTACCTATGTCAGTAATTAAACCCCCCGTCAAGATGATCCAATCGCCACTAATTGGAATAGCCTAATTACTCAAACCTATGTCTAATTGGCCAAATTAAATATAGTGAAATTAACTTACGATAACAAACAATACTAAATTACTCAATTCGAATTAAATTATAAAAATCCCAAATCAGAAAGCATTAACTAAATAAATTAAGGTTCAACCCTTACAGCGATTCTCAAGCACTTAAGAAGTTTAGCTCATAATGGAAAATAAAACTAAAGCTATGAAATTAAAAGACATAATGTTTTACAGAAAGAAAATAAAGGAACCTAATTAAGAGGTTGGGTTTGGCTTCGAATCGGAGATATAGACAGTCTCCAGCTCTAGCTTTCTTCCTTCCTGCTTGCTCTGACTTGAATCCTTAAGCCTCTTTGATAATGATATGAAGTGTGTTTAAAAGAGAAGGCTAAGGGGTGTATTTATAGGTGTTAGGGACCTCTAGGTCGAATTTTGCTTGGAGTGGAAGACAAGTCAAAGACTCTCAAATTCGTAGCTCTCAATTCTAGGAAAGGTAAGATTTGCTGCTGATTTGATTTGGTCATATCTTTTTCAATACTTATCCGTTTGAAAAGTTCCAATATATGAAACTGCTTGTCTTGGAAAGAGCTTTCTATTGGTGCAGACCACAAGTCCAGAATCCATGCCAATATTTAATTATGATTTTATCTCTAAAACATGGCTGAATTTCAGATTTCAAAAGGCAGCTTTATCTTTTCCTCCTTTGAATAAATCTTTCCTAAATCTTCTTATTTCCATGTAAATCTGCTTTCCTTTCATCTTTATCTTGACTTGGTTTCTAAGTAATTACCATTTATCTTCTAAAGCTTCACAATAAATAATTAAACCGCATATGCTTAAAAAGAATAAATCAATAAATCAAGAAATCGAAATAGGAAAGTGTACTCTAAAAATAGAAACTCGACTAAAAATCATTTCCTAACACTCTAAAATACACTAAGACTTTAATCTCACTTCTCCACATTGGATTGGTCTTTCATGAAATTCAAGAACCCATTTAACTTTGCATCAAAAATAGTCAAATTTATGCACAAAAGCTCAGAAAATGCAAATAGTTAAATTCCAAGGGGGAGAAGTGCAATATGGCAAATTATGCATGAAAGTCTAGCTAATAAGTCAATAATTCACCTAAAATGATGTCTCCAGAGGGCTAATAATTAGAACAAATAGGGAGACATCAACCTCCCATAACTTGGGTTTTGCATCATGTATAATCTATGAATTCTAATTCTTCTATCTAAGTTTCTTTGGGAATTACATGTTTTAATCTGATATTAGCTACTTACCTTTATATTGATTATGTGTTTTGATTTATTGTCTTTCCTAGAACTGATCACTTTAGGATTGTTTTAATAGTAGTTAGATGATCACCGTAGCTGGGTGTTTAACTATTGAACCACCACATAACGTCTAGTGTCGATATTAGTTCTGACAAAACATGATTCTAACTAGATAGTCATTAGGGTTTGTTTTAATCACCATATCACCAATTGATTGATGTGTTTGCTTAGGGCCTTGGTAGCGCTTGATAACCCTATTTGAAACCATGTCTTGGTTGTGCCGTAGCCCCCTTAGTCGCTCTCAAGGTCTAAGGAATGGGAATTTAGAATCCTGACTAAGTATACAAGAGCTAATATTCTCCCTTATAAACTACATCTTTAGAAAGAATTAGAAGGATTAGTGCATACTAGCAAAACTAAGCTATATCTCTCATCTCATATTCTTCGTATTTTATTTTATTGTCTTTATTTTCTTAGTTTAATTTTCTATTTTCGAATTTACTCTCTTTAATTTATTGTCTTTTAATTATTTACTTTTACTCGTTATTCCTACCCACGTGATTAACACACTTAAGTCCCTTAGAACGAACTCAACTTACTAACTAAAACTTGCATACGTCCTATAATACTTGAAGTACTGTGCCTGTCTAGGTTGAGAGTGCGTAGTTTTATTGACTTATATTTATCTTAATTTTATCACACCCTAGGCGACACCAAGTTTTTGGCGCCGCTGCCGGGGACTTGTGTCTCGTTAGCGTGTGGGTTATCTATTTCGAGTAGTAGTTTTTAATTAGTTTTTATTTTTCAGTTTTTAGATCCAAGAGGTCCACCACCACCACCACCACTTGATGACCTTGGAGTAGATCCAAGAGGTCCACCACACCACCACCACTTGGTGGTGGACAACACGGTGTACAACTACCGCAAGGAGGAGGTAATGGGCAGAATAACGTTAACAACAATCAACAGAATCGAGTACAGCAAGACCTCCCTGGTCTTAATGTACCGTTTCATGTTCAACCAATAGGTTACCGTCCTCCAGAGATCCAGAATATCAAATTTAGACCCGGTCCGGGTATGCTTAGTCAGTTTCAAAGTTTTGGACTCTACAGTGGTACAGCAATTCAAGATCTGGTAAGATCGATTCAGAAGTTCATGCAGATTTGTGATGCCTATATTACTCCTGACATTACACGCGAGCAACTCTATTGTCATATGTTTTCGTTCTTCTTAACCGGTAGAGCTAGCGAATGGCTAGAAAGACAACCATATGGAACAATTCATTCTTGGAGAGAACTTCTAGCCGCATTCTTTAACCGTTTTTATCCAAAGAGTATGAGACTCAAAGATCAAACCGATCTTGCAAGATTTTGTCAAGAAGATGGAGAAACAGTAGGAGAGTCATGGACAAGATTCCAACATAAATTAGCTAGATGTCCTCTCCATGCTTATACACCCGCTCTAAAACTTGCTATATTCTATGAAGGTCTTAATGATAAAGGTAGAGAGAAGGTGGATAACATTGGAAAGGGTAATTTCGTGTCCATGAATCATAATGAAGCTTCCGCTGTCTTGGAAAATATTATTGAACAAGAAAGGAGTTGGCCTTTAACGCGAGCTCCTATTGAAAAGACCTGAGGAACGCTTCGTTTAGATGCAGAAACTGCGAGCTCAGCTCAAATATCCGCGTTAGAAAATCAAATCAAGGAGCTGAAATTAGAGATGCAAAAGAATTTAGCCGCAACGAACGTAGTACAAGAAGCACAAGGTTGTCAACAATGTGGGGTGAACAATCATACATGGGAGGAGTGCGAATCAAATCCACAATCTGTTTACTTCATATCTAATCGAGGAGGCTATCAATGGGGTAACCGAAATCATCCTGGTATGCAGTATTCCAATCCACAAGGGGCCGCTAATCCTGGTCATTATCAACCGCGTCCCCAGAATAACTCTTTCCAACCAAGAGGTCAGTATCAAAATCAATATCAAAATAGACCTGCTCCCCTTCAACAACCTGCTCAAGATGCCTATACCAATTCGTTAGATCAGAAATCCTTACCTCAATATCCTCAAGAAGGATCTATGGATAATCAACAGATAACACAAGCTCTGGAACGTTTGACCGCGAATATGAACACTCAGGAAGAAAAAGTCCGAGGACAAGATGCCACAATTCAGATTTTAGGTACTCAAATAGCACAATTAAACAAAGTTTTAACGAATTTAATGGAACAGAAAGAAGTGAAGGCTATCGAAGGAGGTGATGACAATGCTGGGTTCGAAGCTTGTAAGGCTATTTGCCTTGAAATTGAAGAAGAGAAGGAAGTATCGCATGCTGCCGTTAGTGCCGTGGAAGTTCCGAGTACCGTAGAAGAACCAACCAAGTCTAGCCCCGTGGAATCTGACTGTTCTGAGGTTTATGTAGAGGATGATCAAGAGAAAGCCGAGTTTATACAGCTTCTGAAGAAGATGCAAGAGGAAATTTGATCGGTAATGGATTATCAAGCTGAGCTAAATAGAGAGAAAGAAGCCTCCAAGGAAGAATCAACAGTTGAAGATTAAGTTGCACCTGCTGTGCAAGAAGAGAAAGAAGAAGAGAAGGTGGAACCGCCACCTATTGTTCAAACAGTGTCACCAACTATTCCTGATACAAATCCTAAGATGGCACTGAACTCAAGACATTTGTAGAGGCGTATACACCCGAAAATATCAACGCCCAAATGCTTGAGATTGCGAAAAAAGTACTTACACCGCAACAAGTTTTTACGCAAGTTATTCCTGAGAAAGAAGCGAGTGTAGCCATCCCACGAGAGAGTTTGAGAGTTTCGAGACGAAGTGAAAGAGAGCTACCTACAAAGCTTAAAGATCCGGAAAGTTTTAATCTCCCTATTCAAATTAATGGTATGCTCAAGGTGAAAGCTATGTACGATGTGGTATCTGGTGTGAATCTTATGCCTGTGTGAATCTTATGCCTAAGTCCGTGTTCGAGAGACTTGGACTTCAGAAATCAGCGAAAACTTCAGTGAAGTTGCAGTTCGCTGACAACTCAGTTAAGAGGACATGGGGAACAGTGGAGGACGTCTTAGTCCGTGCAGATAGTATCGCCATCCCTACTGACTTTGTTATACTTGAGTTCGATGCAGATAAGCAGGTTCCAATCATACTTGGACGACCTTTCATGGACACAAGTCAAAGTGTCATCAACTTCCAAGAAGGGACCATCACCCTTCATGCAAAGAATGTATCCGAGACCTTCTATGTCTTGGGTAAGAAATCGAGGAAGTTGGATCCCACCGTTCCTGTCATCCACAGCCTTTCACATCACAAAGTCCCTCCTGAGAAGATCCACTTAAAACCTGTGGATACTGAGCCAAACATTGAGTTTGGGGTTGGCCATGAAGTTCTATGGAAAGCTCACAAACGCGAGAATAGGCCACGTAGTTTCAAAGACTCGTGGATGGGACCATTCATTGTCACTAAGGTTGTTTCAGCCAAGGTGATAGAAATCCGACCCAAAATGGGGATCAAGCGCAGATTAGTGGACGTTCATAGCCTAACTCGTTGTTGGGGAGGCTATATTCGCAAATCTTGATAGAGGTAACACGTCTAACTTTGAAAGACGTTATATAAAAGTGCTGTACGGGAGACAACCCGCAATTTTTTACGTTTTTATGTCGTTTACGTTTTTAGTTTATGATTAGTTTAGTTGTTTTTAGTTGATATTGCATATTTGAGAAAGGTATTAGTGTTTTTTATGCTTAGGTATTGGAGAAATCGAGTTAGGGAGGCAAACAAAAAATTTCGAAAAAGCTGAAACAGGGGTGCGGTATACCGGACCTCAGCCGCGGTATACCGCAAAGGAAGAAACCCGTGCCGCGGGTCAAAGCCACGTGTTTTATACCGAGACGAAAAAAATTGAGCTGTTGGCTGTGGTACACCGGAGCCTATACCGTGTACTAAAAAAATTGAGCTGTTGGCTGTGGTACCCGGCAGCGACGCCAAAAACTTGGCGTGGCCTAAGGTGTGATAAAAAGATGTATAAATTAGATGCAAATAAACACCCTAAGCTGGCACGGTTCTGAAAGTATACAGATCGTATGCAAGTTTTAGAAAATAAGTAAGATTCGTTCCACAGAGACTACGAAGGTTAGGGGAATCTTATGCAATAATCAAGTGCAAATATAAAAAGCTAGAACAATTAAAACGCAGAAAAAGTAAAGACAAATAGATATTTATTTGGTTTTCTATTATACTAAATTAAACTAATAAATTAAAGACAGAAAATTAAATGCAAGAGAAGAAGTAATATGAGAATATAGCTTGAGTAAATAGCATGTAATCCCCACTAGTTTTGCCGTTCTAAACATGTAAGTGTGAATTATGTAGTATTTCAATAATCGGTTCCAATTGCGCTAGGTAGTTTTAAATAGGATTTTCATGTGCCAATAAGGAGTCCTAAGCAAACTGTTCCTGCAATTGGTAAATAGCAATACACTACACCATGGTGATTATCTAGTTAGGTTGATTTGTCAGATCTAAACCGAATACTAGACGTTATGTGCTAAACATGTAATTAAACACCGTTGTCAATGGTGACCTAACTACTTGATGGTAATTTTATATGGGCGCGCTTACACAAGAACACAGAATATAAATCCAAACACATAAACAGAGAATAAAAACAATAATTCAATTTAAAACATAGAATTCCCAAATTAGATTGATGTCAACCAAAACTCGGGTTCATACATATATGCTAAAAAACTCAAGCTAATAGAAATTTAGTTCATACTAAGAGAAGAAAAGAAAGAAATTACAGAAGTAAAGGTTGAAGAAGACATGATTGATGCATAGCTCCTTCTTGACTTCTCTTCTTGTGTTGTAGCTTCTTCCCGACCTTAAGGTTTGGTCAGGGTGATTTTCTAGTGTTAAGAGGCTGTATTTATAGTGTATAGGTTGACCTAATTCGTTTTCTTGAAGGAAAAGGTAAATATGGACTTCTAGCCCAACTCAAATTCGTAACTCAAAAACATGCAATCAGCCCCGTTTTTCTTTTGGTCCTAACAGCCTTAATATTTATCCGATTGATGCGTATGAGTATACCAAATTCATCGGCTCGGAAAGATCTTCAACTTCGTTCTTGACCTTTTCTCCAAATTCCTCACCGTTTTTAAGACATAAGCTGATTTGTGGTCGTAGGTGCAGAAATTCAGATTTAAGACAGGTTTTCCTTTTCCATGTTTTTAGCTTTTACTTCCTTGTCTTCAATTCCCATGTTTATCTTCTTTCCTTTAGATCTCTTTACCAACTAGGACTCTAATTAATTACCATATATCTCTAAAGCTTCACACTAAATAAATAATTAAAGTCAATATGCTCTAAAAATAATAATTAATTAATTCAACACCCAAAATAGGAAAGTGTACTAAATCGAGCTAAATTCGACCTATAAACTAATAAATACGCCTAAAATGATGTCTCAGAAATAGATTTTATTATCACGAATAAGGACACATCAATCATCACACTAATACCTATTTCAGCATCAAAAGACTATTCACAGGCAGGAAGCACAAGCAATCATAATCTCAGTTTCATCTCTTAACCCATTTTTTTAATTATGTTTCTTAAGCAGAACATGGTCGTCTAGACCTCAGATCTCTGTGAAAAGTGTCTTTTTTAATTTCTTACGTTAGATCTTTGTGAAATAAACACTATTTTATTTAGTATCTCAGATGTTAGCCATGATATTTCAATTAAACTTTCAACGACAAAGGTATTTTTTTTCAATTCATAATTTATTGTTAATAACACATGTTTTTTTAGCAAAAACTGAATTTTAATAAATATTACAATTTTTTTCATTTCATGTTTATATTTACAGTTTGAAAACTATTTAGAATTAGAAATAAGATTGTCAAGAAAACATAGTGTCAAATAAATTGTAATAGAGCTTATGATTGCAATTTTGATGTTTGTGATTCCTTCGGTTTCCAGTGGGAGGTGGAGAGATCATCCTGAAGAGAAGAATAGAAAGGCCAATGTAGGTACCAATAAAGTGTATAGAATATCTGATAATAGGTAAAAAACTCCATATATAGTGGTCATTTTTATGGTGGATTTATAAAGTAACTATCAATACAATTTTGTTTGTAGATCCTACCGACATTAGAGCTGATGAAATAATGGATAACGAACCACTTTAAATGTGGTTTAAAGAGAAAATGCACGAGGGTATTACTACAAGTAAGCATTTAAGCTATCAGTTGGTTAATACTTTCTCCTCTGTTTTTTCTTTTGGTTAATAATACTTTTTATTATATTTCTCCCTGCAAGTAAATAGGTGGGGGCATAGAAGGTTTGTGAAGAACATGGCACTGTGGGCAACCATTGAAGAAATGGATGTGTTTAAAAATATGCCATAGAAGCCTCATTTCATGCCTATGTTAAAGTACAAAGAAATCAATCGTGAAGGCTTAGATATTGGGAGTATGGTGACTTTTGCAATTTGAATTTCTATAACACTTGAATTAACAAAGGAAAAAAAAGAGGTTGAAGAAAAACGAAAAACATAAATTCAAGTATAACATAAGGGTTGACCGGTTAATAGTTGTTCTAGTGGTTCGAAGTTTCTACAATTATCTCAAAACTCACTCGATTCAAAGGCCTCTCCAATGTAATAAGAAATAATATATATATTATTTATCTCATTATATAGTTTTATCAATATCTTTGGTCTATAATTCATGTAATAACTAGTAGGTACATTAATTTTAGAGACAATTCTCACTTAAATTATTAAAAAACATCAATTTCCCATTTAAATAAAATATTATTATAAATGTAAAAGTTACCAACATACCCTTCTATCTTTCTTTTATAATTGATGTGGTTACTATATAGTCTACAAACCTCTGTAACTCCTCGTGTCATAAGAATACCTTAGCATGAGTATCGAGTGCCATCAGGAGTGCACCTCCGTTCGGACCTGACCTATTGTCTAGATTCAGGAAGTTGTATCTATGTAGTGGGTGCCTCGACAATGATAAGGAAGCGCTTTGTAATGGTGATCTATAACCAGTCCTAGATCTAAACGTTGTGATATAAGAGTCGGGTGTATATTTGAGTCCAAAAAATGACAAAGAGTGTTGTGATAAATGTGAAAAAGAGAGAGAATATAAAAAATAGATTAACTCAAGGAAAAGTCATGGCCTAAATGGATTAAACTCAACATTCTATAAAGAAGCTTGGGATATAGTGGGTGAAGACTTTACAAAAGCAGTTAAACAAAGTTTTGACAATTGTAAACTCCTCAAGCAAGTGAATGCGATGAATATTATGCTAATTCCCAAGGAGAATAAGCCATCTAATGTCAAAAAGATTAGGCCCATATCTTGTACTAATACAACATACAAGACACTGGCCAGAATCATGAGTAAAAGATTAAAAAAAATCATGAGTTCTATTATATCTTTAAATCAGGCCGCGTATATTGAAGGAAGGTATATTGGAGATAATATATTAGTTGCGCAAGATATTATGTTGGGTATGATAAAACGAGTAACACATCTAATTGCACTATCAATTTGGACCTTCAAAAGGCCTATGATAGTGTAAATTGGAGTTTCTTACTTAACATATTGAAAGCTCTTGATTTTCCAGTTAAATTCATCAAGTGGATCAAGATGTGCGTGTGTTCACCAACATACTCGGTTTGTGTGAATGGAGAAGCGTGTGGATTCTTTGAAGGTAAGAAAGGGTTGAAACAGGGTGACCCTCTCTCACCTTACTTATTCGCTATGTGCATGTAAGTCTTTACAGGTTTGTTTACTCATCTAGCTAATAAATGTGAGTTCAACTATCATAAAAAATGTGAAGTAATGAAGCTCAACCGTATGATTTTCGCGGATGATTTGCTTGTTTTCTTTAAAGCAAAAACAGAATCAGCTAAAATAGTAAAGGAAGGCCTGAACTTATTCTCAAGACTATCTAGATTACAGATAAATTATCAGAAAAGTGAAGTTTATATCAGTGGAGGTAATTCAGTAATCGAAGAGAAGATTTCTCAGATTCTAAATATCAAAATTAGTAAGTTACCAGTTAGATATTTAGGGGTCCCACTTCACTCAAAAAAACTAAGTGTAGAGGAGGGGAACAAATTAGTTGAAAAAATCTATAGTACAATCAATTAATGGACCTCTAAAATGTTATCTTACTCAGGTAGAGTGGAGTTAATTAAAAGGACAATCATTAGTAAGATTCTCTACTGGTGTAGAGTATTTCTAATACCTAAACAAGTGATTTACAAACTTAATCAGCTTATGAGTAGCTTCTTATGGAAGGGTAATATGGAAGGTGCTCAAGGAGCAAAAATTGCCTGGGAAAAGTATGTAAAAGTAAGGAAAGGGGAGGTTTAGGCATTCCAAGTATAGAGAATCTTAATTTGGTTTGTCTTCTATTCACATTCTGGAGAATGTACTCGCAAGAATATAACTTGTGGAGTATGTGGGTGAAATACAATATATTAAAAGGTAAGTGTGTTTGGAGTATGGAAGAGAAACAGAGCTATACGTGGATTTGGAAGAAGTTAATGAAAATTAGGAAAATAGCATATCAATTTATCACACATACAGTATACAATGGAAAAAACACTTACCTAATATGGGATAAATGGCTAGGTGGAAAGAATATACAGCAGATTTTGGGTATAGAGATGGAAAAAAACAACTTGAATAGTAACAAAACAATTGAAAAAGTTTATGGAAAGGATAGGTGGAGATTGCCACCATGTGTTGGTAAAATATTACCAAACTTAATGAAGATTAAACTAGTGGATAGAGAAGATAAGAAGGTATGGAGTGAATGTAATAAGAAAGGTTTTTCTTTTAAAAAAAACTTAATAAAAATTACTAGCAACACAGATACATGAATAGTTAACTGGAGTAACTTCATTTGGTCAAAAGCTAATATTCCCAGGTGCTCTTTTATCTCGTGGCTAGCTATACAAAACAGGTTGAGCACAAAACAAAGAATGCTGGAATGGGGAACTAATATTGATCCTCTATGTGGTTTGTGTAGAGCTGCAGGTGAAGACAATGTGCATATCTTCTTTTTATGCTCATTCTCTAAGAGAATATTGCAGAGTTTGCTAAAAATCTGTGATATTAATTGGGTGCCGATTGATTTTGATGAACTGAATAAGAAATTACTCGGTTTAACAAGTAAAGAGATAAGAATGCTTGTGAGTTTGGTGATTACATCATATATTTATATAATATGGTGGCAAAGAAACGAAATAGAGCATGGAGGGGCTTTTTTGAATGAAGAACAAATTGTTGGGCGCATTTGTGAAATGTCGAAAATGAATATTAAAGAGAGGAGCTTAAAAAATACAAATATTATTAGAATAGCTGAGAAGTTAGTTTTTTAACTTGTACTTGTTATACTAGAGTCCTTATTCTATTATTTGTAATAGTAATGTAGTGGTCCACTTGACATTGTGAATGGACCGAGTAGTATCTAAAGTTGTAATGTTCTTTTTTTTTTAAAAGGTGAATGGGCTTACAAGGTATAAAACCCATGTTGGGCCTAATGCTTGTAAGTATCATATGTAATGACTTTGAAGTTGATTTATAATGAAAAAGTTTGATTTGTTGATAAAAAAAATATAACAAATAATGCCAGAAATTGGATAAAATATTATCAACAATGGTAAGCTAGTGAAAGAGTTGGGTATAAAGGTAATGATATAGAGTGTGTGTTAGTGATACCAAGACCTGAGATTAGACCCGTTATGAACACCTAATGAAAAAATAAAAGTAAAACAAAGTTAAGGAAGTGCCCGGCGGCCTTGAAATGTCCGGCCGCCCGAGATACAACCACTGTAATTACTTATATTTCAGAAATGTTTTATCAATAATAAATTTTTAGAAATAATCGCTTAATGAATAAGGACGGGTTACAATTAATTTAAAATTTGGACAAGATGTTATAAAATTTTGGTTGGGCCAGAAAAATGTTTGGCTAGTGTGGTTCTTTTATTTACTTACATATGGGCTAATCTTAATTCTCTGGGATAAAATTTTACTTAACCTATAAATTACTTAGTTTATTTGAATCAAACCCTAACCCAACTTCATTTAGATATATCATCACACTAATATCTCTTCCAGCATCAAAACACTATTCACAGGCGGCAACCACAAGCAATCATTATCTCAGTTTCATCTCTTAACCCATTTTTTTATTATGTTTCTTAACCATAGAAAGTGGCCGTCTAGACCTCAGATCTCCGTGAAAAGTGCCTTTTTTAATTTTTTACCTCAGATCTCCGTGAAATAACACTATTTTATTTAGTATCTCAGATGTTGGCCATGATATTTCGATTAAACTTTCAACATTAAAGGTATTTTTTTCAATTCCTAATTTCTTGTTAATAACACATGTTTTTTTAGCAAAAACTCAATTTTAATAAATATTACATATTTTTTCATTTCATGTTTATTTTTGAAATTTGAAAACTATTTAGAATTAGAAATAAGATTGAAAAAGGATATTAAGTATTTTTATCAAGAAAAAATAGTATCAAATAAGCTGTAGTATGATTGTAATTTTGATGTTTGTGATTCCTTTGGTTTCCAGCTAGGAGGTGGAGAGATCATCGTGGAGAGAAAAAGGGAAAGGCCAATGAAGGTACCAATAAAGTGTCTAGAATATCTTATCATAGGTAAAAACATAAACTCCTCATATAGTGGACATTTTTGTGGTGGATTTATAGAGTAACTATCAATACAATTTTGTTTGTAGATCCTACCGACATTAAGCTGATGAAATGATGGATAACGAACCACTTTAAATATTTTTTAAAGAGAGAATGCACGAGGGTACTACTACAAGTAAGCGTTAAAGTTATGATTTAGTTAATACTTTCTCCTCTGTTTTTTTCTTTTGGTTAATAAGACTTTTTATTATATTTCTCTCAGGAAGTAAATAAGGTGGGGGCATAGAAGGTTTGTGAAGTATATGGCACTGTGGGCAACCTTTGAAGAACTGGATGTGTTTAAAGAGATGCCACAAAAGCCTCATTTCATGCTTCTGTTAAAGTACAAAGAAATCGATCGTGAAGGCTTAGCTATTGGGAGTATGGTGACTTTTGAATTAACCAAGGAAAAAAAGAGGTTCAAGGAAAACGAGAAACATAAATTCAAGTATAACATAAGGGTTGACTGGTTAATAGTTGTTCTAGTTGTTCGAAGTTTCTACAATTATCTCAAAACTTACCAGATTCAAAGGCCTCTCCAATGTAATAAGAAATAATATATATATTATTTCTCTCATTATATAGTTTTATCAATATCTTTGGTCTACAATTCATGTAATAACTAGTAGGTACATAATAATTTAAGAGACAATTTTCACTTAAATCATTAAAAAACATAAATTTTCCATTCAAATCAAACATTATTATAAATGTAAAAGTTACTAACATACCCTTCTAACTATTAAATAGTAACTATGTTTATTAATTAACAAGACAGTTCACCGATATTTTCTACAATCAATTAATAGTAACTATATTAATTAATTAATTAAACAAAATCAAATATAAGTTATATTTTTACCAACAAAGGTTTTGAGGCAAATTTTTAATTTTTTTCCAAAAAGGGGTAGCAGCTAGGGAAATTTATTTCTCGGGTTTTTCCTTTTCAAAAGAGGGGCCCTAAATGAGGAAATTTTTATATTAGCAATTTTTATTTCTTTTCGAAGGTGATATTTATTTTTTTGATTTGCTTCTCTTAAGGAGGTAAATTTTTATTTTCAACGTTTTACCTTTTCAGCGGGTAATGGACAAATTTTATAATTTTTTTTCAATTATTGATGTAAATTTTTTTATTTTTAGATTTTTTATTTTTTCCAGGGGCTAGTGGGAAAGATATTTTTTTACAATTTTTTTCTTTTCAAGCGAGAAGTGGGGGACTTTATTTTTCTTTTTAGATTATTTTTTTCTTTTAAGGGATAAGGGGAGCTATGGTAAATTTTATCATTTTTTCTTTTTTAGTTGGGGTTGGGGATAAAAAAATTAAATTTTATTCTATCTACATTATAAGATTGGGATGAGAATTTTGTCATCTCTATTCAAAGATTGAGATGAGATTTTCATGTCACTTCTACTGAGATGAGATTTGCCCCATTAAAATTTTTGAGAATCCAATAATAGGAAAATAAGCGTTTTTTGATAAATTATTAATAATTTTATATGATAGTTTTCATCTATAATTTTTAAAATATGATACATAAATTTGAGATTTAATATACAATAAATAAGAAATAAAAGTATCTTTGTAAATTGTGCATATGATGAGATTTGTCCTACCAAAATTGAAATGGAATTTTTCACCTTTATGCTAAGTTTGAGATTATCTCGTTAAAACTGAGAAAGAGTTTGTCCCATCTTCTTTCTACGATTGAGATGGAATTTGTCTCACCTTAAAGTTTAGATTGAGATGGAATTTATCTTATCTCAATTCTAAGATTGAGATAAAAAAATTCACATATATAATTTTCAAATTGTGATGGAATATGTTCAATTTTTATTTTAATACTGAGAAGAGATTTGTCTCATCTTCAATCTTAATTCTGAGATAAAATTTGTCTCATTTTTATTTTAAAATTGAGATTGGACATATGCTCACTCTTATTTGTCTCATTATTATTATAAATCGCGATTGGATTTGTCCCTTTTAGAAAGACTAAAGTTTGGAGTGATTTTTTGTACAATACATAGTGTAAATAAAATATTTTGGTGTATATCTGGTGTGCGGAAAATAGATCAGTGAAAGAACTTACTCTCAGTTAGCAACTAAGGCAAACTTATTAAATTGAATTGAAGGATTCCATGTTATTGTGAAACGAAACAAAATTTAGGAAACACCTTTAACTATTGAAGTCTTTGATTTACATGATTCAGAAGTATCTCGAAATTATGCATTATATTATTTGCACCACAAACTACTATTATAACATCATTCTCAAAATACTTTTCAAACCTTTGAACTTCGTAAACCAATCCCATTTCTAACTTTGTAAACATCAGTTCATTCATTTTTTATTTACTTGAAACTGATATGTATAATTTAACAAAGAATGATTAATTTATAGTTATTTAAATTTAGATATCACAAACATATCTTATTATAATAGCTTTACATCATATAACACATTCGTAAAAATTTGGTTTTTATAAATAGAAGATTATAGCCTCTATGATATTAAAAATATATTGTTATGTATATATAACAAGTTTCGTCATTTAAAGAAATAATAACCAAACTATAATGATCAAATACTAAAATTAGATGTAGTATTCTTACATGTATATAAGTAAACATATACTAGTAATACTTTTGATAATAGTTATATGAGTAAATACACTGTTTACCCCCTGAACTTTGGCCCGATTGATAGACTGCCCCCCAAAGTTTAAAATGCGACTAGTTTCCCCCTAAACTTTAACTTCGTGACTCGTTAGTCCTTTTTGCTGTTTTCCGTCCAAATTTTCCGTTAAGTCGCAACGTGCATTACACGCGCGCGTGGACTAGTTGCCCCTACTTTTTGCCCCCTAAAGTTTTAATTTCGTGACTAGTTGCCCCCCCAGTTTTTTTTTTTAAATTTTTAATTAAATCCTATTTAAAGATGGGTATTTTGGGTATTTTACACTTCTTCTTCTTTAATGGAGAAAGTTTGATAAAAAAACTCTTCATGAATAAACTCTTCATTAATTTCATACCCTTCTTTCTTTAAATTCTTCTTCCAATATTCATTAAACTTGACATCCAATATTCAAAACGCAAGATCTTTTCGTTTTACTTTTGT
The DNA here is from genome assembly GCA_029959085.1 of Nemophila menziesii. Taxonomy (NCBI): domain Eukaryota; kingdom Viridiplantae; phylum Streptophyta; class Magnoliopsida; order Boraginales; family Hydrophyllaceae; genus Nemophila; species Nemophila menziesii. The sequence continues at coordinate 58,033,144 of JARWIR010000005.1, read as the reverse complement.
AATTCGAGTCAAGGTTTTTGCTACAATACATTGTACAGTTGGTATTGATTCTTGATATTGTCAACCTAAACGTGAACATGTTATGTTTCATTATATCAATTTTTGTAAAACCAATGGGAGACCCAAAAAAGTCACGATTTTTATCAAATTTTTAATCTATTCTTTCTGGTATTGATTTTCAATTAAATGAATGATATATTCAAGAAAAATATACAAAAATTAAAGAAGAAAAGTAGAAAAATTACAGATCTAAGTGAGAAAATGGAAAACTTTCGATGTTGGGTATTGTTACAAAACCGTACCTGGCGACAATGAATCTGAGAGATCACGAAGCAAAGAAAATGGGGTAGTTGTTGCTAACGTGTGCCAGGAAGACCGACAGGGAGAAAGGAAGAAGATGACACTGGATTTTTGTATCAATTATAGCTTAATTTAGAAGCTCGTAGTGGTGATCTAAGGTTTGAAGATTTAAAGATTTGAAGATTTGAAGATTCGAAGATTTAAAGATTTAAAGATTTAAAGATTTGAAGATTTAAAGATTTGAAGATTTAAAGCTTTAATCATGGAGAAGAAGCTTTGAAATACCAAATTTGCCCCTGTTAAAATGATTTTTTAAATAATTAATTCTGAAAAAAAAGTTCAAGGGGCAACGAGTCAAAATAATTCTGAAAAAAAAGTTCAGGGGGCAACGAGTCATGAAGTTAAAGTTTAGGGGGCAACGAGTCACGAGTTAACGGCGCGTGGCACCCATGCTGCGAGTTAACGGAAAAAATTGACAGAAAATGGTCACAAGGGGCATCGAGTCACGAAGTTAAAGTTTAGGGGGCAACTAGTCGCATTTTAAACTTTGGGGGGCAGTCTGTCAATCGGGCCAAAGTTCAGGGGGTAAACAGTGTATTTACTCTAGTTATATATAAGAATAACGAAAGGCGTAGATCATGCGTTCCTATCCCATATTCCCGTAGTACAAAGTCGTTTTGTACTTTTCTTTAAAAAAATCACATAGTTATATATACTAATAAAGTGATTAAAGTAAACAAATTTATCGAAACATTAAACATTTATACTCTGTCCATACTTTTCTATACTATACAGTTATTTTCTTTGTTTTATCTAAAAAGAACTTGACCATTATCTAAATAATAGAATATCCACGTTCTAGTATAAGCAAAACTAAGGTTTTCACAAAAAGAAATTCATAAAATCTAAATCAATTATAGATAAAGACTCTTAAAATAAACTATAAATCAATTTATTCCTACACAAAAGATGTATTCATAAAATCTAGATAACTTTGAGTGTGATAAACATTCTACTTACCTCAGTTGCAATATTATCACCACTTCTTTCTCTTAGTTCTCTTTATCCTCCATTGTCATCAGAAAATGGGTCAGCGTAAAAAATAATCAATGTGACCAAGGTTATTTGTTATAGTCTTTTTTTGGTTGGGTAACAATAATAATATAAACAATGAATGATGCACTTTATTACTGAAATAATTGTATGAGTTTTTATTGGTTGGGGGACTGTAAGCCAAAAGGTTTAGCTGTTAAAAAACACTCTTATAGATCATATATACAATAGATGGAGTCATATTTGTTCCATCCCCATTATATGACTGATATGTCATTTGTGTTATCTCTAATTATAAGATTGAGATGAAATTAGTTGTATCTCCATTTTACGATTAAGATGTAATTTGTCTCATCATCATATTTAGATTGAGATGTAATTTGTCTCATCTCCATTCTAAGATTTAGAAGAGATTTGTGTCATCTCTAATTTGAAAATTAACATGGAATTTGTTTAAATTCTGTTTTGAGTACGAGATGAGATTTGTCTCATCTTCGATCGTAAGTCTGAATAGAATTTGTCATATATCCATTCTAAGATTGAGATGACATTCGTCCCCTCTCTGATTTGTCACTTCTCTATTCTAAAATTAAGATGATATTTGTACCTTCTCTGAGGACTAGAGTATGGAATGTTTTTTCGTACAATATTTAGTTTTATTTCCAAGTTCATATATTTATATATATACACACACAAGAAAGAAAGGGTTATACAACTGACATCAAAGAAATAGAGAATCACTTATCTTGGAGAACCACGTAAGAGCTAAATGAATCAGGTTTGGTCATATCCGAGTAAGGTATACCAATCACACAAATTCAAAAGAGTATTGATAAGCCAAAATAAATAGTCGATACTCGATCAACCATGAGAAGTCCTAGATAGCCAAAAAAAGACATGACCAGCATGTCGAGGGTAATATGTATCTGCCGAGGATAGAGGAGTACCAAACTTACCCGAGGGTATATATTCCAAAGAAATAATTATGAACATGCAATGTACATGTGAGGGTAGCGTCTTGCTACACATCAAGATTCATTTATAGCAAGGGCCCCACAATGACCTAAGTTGTGCACTCACCTTGTCTAAAGTGCACACCCATGCCAGCCACATGGGTGCACCGACAACATTTTATAAATAACCTATCTACTCCCGAATTAGGTACATTGATCTTTATTTTAAATTTGATGTGGTTAGTATATAGTATACAAACCTCTGTAACTCCTCGGGTTATAAGAATACCTTAACACGAGTATCGTAGTACACCTCCTATTGGACCTGAACTAGTGTCTAGTTTCAGGAAGTTGTGTCTACGTAGTGGTTGCCTCGACAATGATAAGGAAGAGCTTTGTAATGGTGATCTATAACAAGGCCTAGATCTGAACTTTGTGATATAAGGGTCGGGTATATATTTGAGCCAAAAATGAGAAAGAGTGTGTTGAAAAATGTCAACTAAAGAGAGAATATAACAAATTATGCCTAAAGTCGGTTAAAAAAATTTCAACAATGGTAACCTGATGAAAGATTTAATATATAGGTTATGGTATAGAGTGTGTGAACATGATACCAAGACGTGGGATTAGACCCGTTATGAACTCCTAATGACAAAATAAAAGAAAATCAAAGTTAAGGAAGTGCCCAGCCGCCGAAGATGTACAATGACCCAATATTGAGAGATACAACCATTAGAAGTCCTAACCCTAAAATTTTACTTAACCTTATAAATTACATAGTTTATTGGAATCAAACCCTAACCCTACTTCATTTAAATATAGCATAACACAAATATCTCTTCCAGCATCCAAAGATTATTCACAGGCGGCAACCATAAGCAATCATTACCTCAATTTCATCTCTTAACCCTCTTTTTTTTTGTATTATGTTTCTTAAGCAGAGAACGTGGCCTTCTAGACCTCAGTTTCTTACCTCATATCTCAGTGAAAAACACTATTTTATTTTGTATCTCAAATGTTGGCAATGATATTTCAATTAAACTTTCAACGACAAAGGTATTTTTTCAATTCATAATTTTTTGTTAATAACACATAGTTTTTTAGAAAAAACTATATTCTATTAAATATTATATATTTTTTCATTTCATGTTTATTTTTACAATTTGAAAACTATTTAGAATTAGAAATAAGATTGAAATAGGAAATTAAGTTTTTTTATCAAGAAAAAATAGTGTTAAATAAGTTGTAATCCAGCTTATGATTGTAATTTTGATGTTTGTGATTCCTTTGGTTTCCAGTTAGGAGGTGGAAAGATCATCCTGAAGAGAAAATGAGAAAGGACACTGAAGGTACCAATGAAGAGTCTGGAATATCTAATAATAGGTAAAAACATAAACTCCTCATATGGTGGGCATTTTTGTGGTGGATTTATAGAGTAAGTATGTATACAATTTTGTGTGTAGATCCTACCGACATTAGAGCTATGGTTTAAGGAGAAAATGCACTAGGGTACAAGTACAAGTAAGCTAGTAAGATATGAATTGGTTAATACTTTCTCCTCTATTTTTTATTTTAGTTAATAATACTTTTTATTATATTTCTCCCAAAAAGGAAATATTTAAGAAACAAGGAAGTTGTGGGGGCCTAGAAGGTATGTGAAGAACAAGGCATTGTGGGCAACCTTTGAAGAAATGGATGTGTTTAAAAAGATGCCACATAAGCCTCATTTCATGCCTCTGCTAAAGTATAAAGAAATCGATCGCGAAGTCTTAGCTATTGGGAGTATGGTGACTTTTGCAGTTGAAATTTCTATAAAACTTGAACTAATCAAGGAAAAAAAGAAGAGGTTCAAGAAAAACGAAAAACATAAATTTAAGTATAACATAAGGGCAGACCCGGTTAATAGTTGTTCTAGTGGTTAGAATTTTTTACAATTATCTCAAAGCTTACCCGAGTCAAAGGCCTCTCTAATGTAATTAAAAATAATATATATATATATATATATATATATATATATATATATATATATATATATATATATATATATATATATATATATATATATATATATATATATATATATATATATAATTTCTCTAATTATATAGTTGTATCAATATCTTTGGTTTATAATTCATGTAATAACTAGTAGGTACATAATAATTTTAGAGACAATTCCCACACAAATTATGAAAAACATCAATTTCACATTTAAATTAAATATTATTATAAATGTAAATTTTACCAACATACTATTTTAACTATTAAATAGTAACTATATTTATTAATTAACAAGACAATTCACCTATATTTTCTACAATCAATTAATAGTAACTATATTAATTAATTAAAATAATAAAAGTAAATATAAAATATTTTTTACCAACGAAGGTTTAGAGGGAATTTTTTTTAATATTTTTCTTTGCTAAAAAGGTGTACTGGACAAGTTTTTTTATCCAACAACTGGAGAAATTTTCTCTCTCGTTTTTCTTTCTTGTAAGAGGGTCCTATATGAGGAAATTTTTATATTAGCAATTTTTATTTCTTTTCAAAGGGGAGAAATGTTTATTTTGGTTTGTTTCTCTTAAGGAGGCAGATTTTTCTTTTCAACGTTTTAACTTTTCAGTGGGGAAGGGACAAATTTTATAAAAAAAATTCAAGTATGAATGTAAATTTATTTAATTTTATATTTTTTTTCTTTTCTAGACAGGGACCGTGGGAAGAATATTTTTTTATAATTTTTTTCTTTCTAGCGAGAAGCGGGAATTTTTTCTTTTAAGGGATGAGGATGGTTTGGGTAAGTTTTATCGTTTTTTCTTTTTTAATAGGGGTTGGGTTAAAAAAATTAAATTTTATCTCATCTACATTATAAAATTGGGATAAGATTTGTGCCATCTCTATTCAATAATTCATATGAGATTTTCTTGTCACTCCTATTGAGATGGGATTTGTCCCATTTAAATTTTTTAGAATCCAATAATATGAAAATAAACGTTTATTAATGAATTATAAATAATTTAATATGATAGTTTTCATCTATAATTTTATAAATATTATATATAAATTTGAGATTTAATCCATAGTAAACAAGAAATAAAAGTATTTTTGTAAATTACGCATGTGATGAGATTTGTCTTACAAAAATTGAGAGGGATTTTTTCACATCTATGCTAAGTTTGAGATTAGATTTGTCTCATCTCTAATTTTAAAACTGGGTAAGAGTTTGTCCCATCTTATTTTTACGATTGAGATGGAGTTTGTCTCGTCTTCAAGTTAAGATTGAGATGGAATTTATATTATCTTCATTCTAAGATTGAGATGAAATTTTGTCACATATCTAATTTTAAAAATGTCATAGAATATGTTTCATTTTTATTCTAATATTGATGTGAGATTGTCATATCTTCAATCTTAAGTCTAATATAAAATTTGTCTGATTTCTATTATAAGACTGAGATTTGACCTACCCCTCTCTTGTTTGTCTCGTTTCCATTATAAATTGCAATTGGATTTGTCCCTTCTCTAGAGACTAGAGTTTGAAGTAATTTTTTGTACAATACATAGTTTAAATGAAATATTTTGGTGTATATATGGTGGGCGGAAAATAGATCAATGAAAGAACTCACACTAATGTAGCTACTAAGGGATACTTATTAAAATGAAATTGAAGGATTCCATGTTGCTGTGAAACAAAACAAAATTAAGAAAATACCCTTAACAGTTGAAGTCTTTGATTTGCATGATTGAAACGTATCTCAAAATTATGCATTATATTATGTGCACCACAGACTACTTTTATAACATCAGTCTCAAAATAGTTTTCAAACCTTCTGAGCTGGTAAACCAATCACTTTGCCGACTCATCATTTCTTTGCATATGAATTCATATTTAGTACATACTCTATTGAATTTGATGTAATGTATATTGTAAACTTTTCGGTGCCAATCTTTGATAATTCACTCGAAACTGATATCTTTAATTCAACAAAGAATAATTAATTTACGGTTATTAAAATTTATATCTCACAAATATATTTTGGAAAAATAGCTTTACATTATATAACACATTCATAAAACTTTGGTTTTTTGAATAGAAAATTATAGCCTCTATGATATTAAAAATATATTATTATGTATATATAACTAGTTTTGTAATTCAAGGAAATAATGACAAAACTATAATGATCAAATACTAAAATTGGATGTAATATTCTTACATGTATATAAGTAAACATATACATGTAATACTTTTGAAAACAGTTATATATAAGAATAATGAAAGTTGTTGATCATGCGTACCTATTCCATATTCCAGTACTACAAAGTCGTTTTGACTTTTCTTAAAAAAATCACATAGTTATATACATTAAAATAGTGATTAAGATAAAGAAAATTATCGAAACATTAAACGTTTATACTCAATCCATACTTTTTTATACTTTAAGGCAATGTGTTTTGTTTTCTTAAAAAGATCTTGACCAGTATTTAAATAATGGAATATCCGCGCTATAGAATAAGCACTAACGTTTTCACAAAAAAAATTCATAGACTCTAAATCCATTACTGATAAAGACTCTTAAAATAAACTATAAATCACATAATTCCTACACAGAAGATGTATTCATAAACTCTAGATAACTTTGAATGTAATAAGAATTCTACTTACCTCAGGTGTGATATTATTAGCTTTTCTCTTTGAGTTCTCTTTATCCTCCATGGTCTTCTGAAAATGGGTAATCGTAAAAAATAAGCAAAGTGACCAAGGTTATTTGTTATAGTCTTTTTTTTGGTTGGGTAAGGATAATAAATTTAACAATGACAGATGCCTTTAATTGCTGAAGTAATTGTATGAGTTTTTATTGGTTGGGGTACAGTAAACCGAAAGGCTTAGCCGTTAAAAAATAATCTTATTGATCATATATACAATAATGGAATCATATTTGTGCCATTCCCATTATATTACTGATATGTGATTTGTGTTATCTCTAATTATAAGATTGAGATTGAATTAGTCTCATCTCCATTTTACGATTGAGATGGAATTTACCCTATCATCAATTTTAGATAGAGATGTAATTTGTCTCATCTCTATTCTAAGATTGAGAAGAGATTTGTTTCGTCTCCTATCTTAAGTTTGAATGAAATTTGTCATATTTTTATTCTAAGATTGAGATGACATTCGTCCCCTCTCTGATTTGTCCCATCTCCATTATAAAATTTAGATGAAATTTTTACCTTCTCCGAGGATTAGAGTATGGACTGCTTTTTTATACAATACTTAATTTTATTTGAAAGTTTTTATATATATATATATATATATACACACATACAAGAAAGAAAGTATTATACAACTGACATCAAAGAAATAAAGAATCACTTATCTTGGAAAACCACATAAGAGGAAAATGCTTCTGTTTTGATCATATCCAAGTAAGGGATACCAATCACACAAATTCAGAAGAGTATTGATAAGCTAAAATAAATAGTCGATACTTGATCAACCACGAGAAGACACACGTAGCAAAAAAAAGACATGACCACCGAGTCGAGGGTAATATGTTGGTGTCGCCTACGGTGTGATAAAATAATAGATAAATAAACGCAAATAAACAGCTTAGGCTGAGCACGGTTCTGCAACTATTACAGGACATATGCAAGTTTTAATGATACGAAGATTCGTTCCTCAGAGACTACGAAGGTTAGAGAGAATTTATGCAAAATTATCAAGTGCATATGAGAGCTAGAATAATAAAACGCAAGAGAAGGAAAGATAGAAAGTTTTTTATTGGTTTTTAAATTAGAGAATTAAACTAATAAATTAAAAGACAGAAAATTAAATAAAATAAAGAAGATAGTATGATAGTTTAGCCTGAGTATTTAGCAAGTAACCCCCACTAGTTTTGTCGTTCTAAACATCTAAGGGTGAATCATGTAGTATTTCAATGTTCGGTTTCAATTGCGCTAGGTAGTTTTAAATAGGGTTTACCTGTGTCAATAAGAACCTAAGCAAACTTTTCCTGCAATTGATTAAATAGCAATACACTAAACCATAGTGACAATCTAGTTAGGTTGATTTGTCAGGTCAAACCTTGTTCTAGACACTATGTGTTGTTCCAATAGTTATATATGCCTTAGCTAATGACTTATCTAAACTACTATGAAGGTAATTCTGTACGGCTGCAGTCCGCGAAGAAAACAAATTATAAATCAAACACATAGACAACGAAATAAAACATGAATTCAATTTAAAACATATAATTCCCAAATTAGATAGATGTCAATCAAAACTAGGGTTCATACATATATGCTAAAACTCAAGCTAAATTTATTTAATTCATACTAAAGAAAGAAAAGAAAAGAATTGCAGACTTGAAGATTGAAGAAGACATGATTGTTGCACAACTCCTTCAAGACTTCTCTTCTTGTATTGTAAGCTTCTTCTTGGATTAAGGTTTACCCAAGGATGATTTTCTTATGAGAAGAGACTATATTTATAGGGTATAGGAAAACCTAATTCATTTTCTTGAAGGAGAAGGTAAGTAGTGGACTCCTAGCCCAACTAAAATTCGTATGTAGCTATGGATAATTACTTCTGACTTGTCTTTAACATATCTTCTTCGTTACTAGACCGTTTTTACCCATAAGATATCAAAAGAATCATCACTGAATTATCTATCTACCTATGAAATGGATCTTCCAAAATCGGCTCGGTTTTGGAGTTATCTTCACTTCTTTATACGTAGCTGAAGAAATTCAGATTTATTTTGCAACTTTTCCTTTTCCTAATTGAACTCTGTTTCCTTCTATCTCCAGATTTCTTCAAGATTCTTTCCTTATTTCTTTAGAATTTACTTGGCATCTAATTTATTTCCATATTATCTTTAAAGCTTCACACTAAATAAATAATTAAACCCAATATGCTCTAAAAATAATAAATAATCAATTCAAGACACAAAATAGGAAAGTGTACTAAATCATGATAAAATCGACCTATACACTAATAAATACACCTAAAATGATGTCTCCAACTAAGATTAATTCATGACAAATAGGGAGACATCAAGACCCCCAACTCAATGTTGTATCGTCCCGATATAATAACATTAAAGAACAGTAGGGAAGTCAAGAAGAAGAAGTAGGAGGAGAATAAGAACAGAACATAATGAATGATCCTAGAGCAAAATACCTAAAAAGTCTCATGTAGTAGTGCTCAAGAAATAATGCACAAGTATGCTTAATATACACATAATCAACAATCCATAAATTCAAGTCAAGATTAATTTCGCAATACCAGAAGAAGAGGTCTCAACTTAGTTCATGCTAATGGCTATATGTTGTTCATAGGTCCTAATATAGCATCCAATGATCCACTCACCTACTACCTAATAGCTCAATTGTTTCTCCACCAAGCAGTTAGAAAGCCTAAGGTCTTTGGTTATAACGTGGCTTAGGGACGGCGTGGTATATTTGGATAATGAAAAGTAAGCTTTTGGCTCTCTCCTCACATTCCATCAACGAATCGCCCTAGAGCTTGAGTTTTCACTCGAAGATGTTCTCACTCAACCCAATTTTTGATGTTTTTGATGTGCATCCCCAATAATTCCAACTAAAACCTTTTATGATGATATACAATTTCCACTTTGCCGGTCCGAATATATATTCTTTTCATATCAATTTTTTTCTTTTGTATAGCTATGACTCTCTTTTTGATGTTCAAGATATCACGCTATTTTTTTCATATTTGTATTTTTTCTTTTCAAATCTAGCTCGTAGCTTCTTTTTCATTCACTATTACCTCGGCAAAGGGTTACAATATTTAACTTTTTCATCATCAATAAAATCACAATTACAATTTCCCAAACCCAATGTTCCCAATGATGAAACCTACCACCCCAAACTCAAGCTCTAAAAACGACTTGTATCAGGTTTTGCGATTCGAGTGCAGGTCATATAGATAAGTCCTACAAACTAAGAGTATGGAATATAACGCGGTTAAATAAAAGGCGTTAGAAAGGCTTAGAGGGGCTAAGACGGATAAATATTAACAAATATCAAATAAAAGGGTGAGAAGGTATAAAAAGGCTTCTAGTGGCTTCAATATGAAAGAACTGCCTTATTCATTTTTCTAACTACCGGATTTTGTTACTTTTTCACTAATAGTTCATAGACAAGCGGGTTTTCAACTAACTTCAAACCTCACGTTCTACACACCAAATAACTCTCCCTAAGTTTCAACGTAACTTTGTAGCATTGCTCATTAACTTTTCTATCTTTTATTTCCTATTTTCATACATGCATGCTAAACATATTTATGACATGTTTCAAAAACATACTACCTACTATCATTGGCCTAATTAAATCATGCTCAAATAGGTACATTCAACATATTCTATTCCTATTTCAACCCAAAAAAATTTAAATTTTATGCAAAAACAAAAAGGAAGATGAGAACAACAAATCCTCACCCCCAACTCAAAAGTGAGCCGTGTCCCCACGACTCGAAAAAGATTCAATAAAGAAATAAAATTTAAAATTAGCATACATATTACACATAAAGAAATGGTAGGGAAGAAAGAAAACATACTCTTCGAGGCTATTACCTCGCCTTATCGACATCCAAGATAGGATTTTGCTGGATTTTTCTTTAATTACTCACGGAGTGTTATGATGTACTCCTTTTCTTCTTTTGAGAGTTGCGTAATTACTCTTAAAACTTTAATGATCCAAGCATTGTCAATATTGTTACTCATCTTAAACTCAAGTGGTTCTCCTTCACCCAACTTCTTATTCGCTTTCCGATCAAGACGTGGTCATAGTAGGATATTGTATTAAATAACGACATGGGAGAGACCGAAAAACGCATCACCTCCTCATAGATCAATTGTGCCACATCCTCTTTTCTCCTCACACAATATAATTTACAAAGATAACGTTTTTTAGAACACCTTACCATTAACGTAGACCAAGCCAATCTTTCTAAATCTCCAAGAAACGTTTTGTATTCTCCTTTATCAATTTCTTCTTCAAATACTTTCTCATAAGAAAAAGGTAGTTCCTTTAATTGTTTCTTTGCAGAAGCTATCATGGCCATTGAAGCTTTCTCTTTTTCTTCGGGTGTAGGTTCTTTGATTTGTAGAGGTTGTGTTGTTTTCTTCACGAAAGTTGGAACCTTTTTGCCCATTGAATCAAACACAGCTAGCTGGCCTCTCTTTTCTTGACCTGTTTTACCCTTTGTGTTGGAACTAGAACTTTTCTTACTTGATTTCTTCTCAATAAAATCCAATACCTTTCTTTTCTTCATCTCCTTTACAGTAGATAATGTTTATGTTTTCTTAATCATCTCAATTGACCCCCAACTCAAAGCTTTAACCACTCTTGAAATTTGAAACTCTTGATTATTGGTTATACAAGCTTTATTTGGGTTAGGAAAGGTGTTTTAATGATGATTCTCTACATGGGTAAGATGGATTCTTCATGGATTGGTATGGATTTAAGAAATTGTTGGATGAATTTCTGAATTTTAAGCTTTTTGATTCTTGGATTCAATATGTTTTGGTATGATATGGGTGGTTGAATCTTCTTTGGAATGATGTGGAGAAGGTATTAGATGTGTTTTAATGGTGATTGGGTAGAGTTTTGATGTTTAGGGAAGGTTTGATGAAGCTTTAATGGAGTTGGGAGAGGTTTGGAGAAGAAAGAGGGGCATAATGATTGTAAAATTCGTGATAGATCAACCTCTTCTTCCTTATAACCTTAAAAACGCGGAAATTTTTCTATCTCCAGCGGTATCGGGCGGTATACCGGTGGTAGGGCCCGGTATACCAGAGCTACCATTCCTCCAGATTCATGCTTCGTCAAAATACCCGAGGCGTGCACACGTGGGCACGGGTTTTTGTTCTGGCCAGTATACCGAAGCTGGCATCCTTCGAAATTTGACTTTCTGGAATGAACACGTGGAGACACCTGTGGGCTCGTGTTTCTAACCTGCGGTATACCGCCGGTAAGGCCCAGTATAACGGTGGCAGGTTAGAATACTCCCAAAAAAATTCTGTTTTTCCTCCCAAACTCGATTTCTTTAATACCTCGATTAAGAATTACAAAATTTGAACCCCTTTCCTCTAATTCCCACGAACTTCTCAGCTCTATTCTTCATAATCATGGATGGTGTCGTCCAAGAGTTCGTGGGTGTAGGTACGTCTAGTGGTAACTCGATAGTAGTACACTTTTCTGGTGATCCACTCATATCTTCAGTTTCGAATCTTCGTTTGTTAGAAAGAACATCCTTCATGAATTTCACATATTTTGGCATTCTTTTTAGAGATTCTACAAACGGTATGTTAATCTTTATCTTGTTCACCATGTCAAGGAACTTCTGGAAATCTTTTTCGTTGTTCTTGGTTTCGACACGTGATGGGAATGGTGGAAGGGGACGTGTATTGGTTACCACTTGTCTCTCTTTCTTTTCTGGTGTGTTCTCTAGGACACTCGTTTGTTCAATTACCTCTTCCACCTTATATTAAATTGTTTCTTCAACCACTTTTTCAAGAGTAGATGTTGGTTCTGGTTCTACACTTGGTGGAGGTAATTGTTTTCCACTTCTTAATTCAACTGCATGACAAGCATCATCTTCTAGAGCAATAGTATCACATGGGAGTTGGCCTTTTACAATGATTTGAAGTTTACTCGCCATTTGTGACATTGTATGCTCAAGATTCTTAAGCACATTGGATGTGTTTTGGCTTCTTTGCTGGCTAATCTTCATATTTTCGTCACCTAGTTGCATCATTTTAGCCATGCTTTAATCCAAACTCGAAGGCTGCTCTTGTGTGGTTTGTTGCATCGAATAATAAAGTGGTTCTTGATAAGCTTCGTTATAAATCAGCGCTTCTTGATAGATAGGTTGTGGAGGATAAAAGATTGTGGTCGCGGTTTATAATATGTCTGTTGATTTCAACCCAATTATGATTCTGTGGGGGCCGATAGTTAGCGTAATTTCCTTGAGATTGATAATAAACATTATAATAATGGTTTCTTTGATAAGGTATGAAAGAAATCAAAGCTGGATTATTCATTCAATTCTCCCACGAGTGGTCTCTTGCTCCACAACTAGGACATGAAGGTAAAGTATGTACTAGATTTCCCTGAGCTATTTCTCGCGCTAGTTCGCGTAATTCATCAAGTTGTTGGTCTATCTTGATGTCAAGAATATTTTTCATAATTATATTAGCTTCTGCAGGATCTAGTAATATGAAACTTTCCTTCCCTAACAAATCTGATATTGCCTAAAGATCTGTAAAACAAAAAACAGAAAAGAAGAGCGTAAAATAGAACTAACTAAAATAAAATCACTAAAATAATTGCACAAGGACTAACGATGTAGTCCCCGGCAGCGGTGTCAAAAACTTTGTGTCGCCTAAGGTGTGATAAAATAATAGATAAATAAACGCAAATAAACACCCTAGGCTGAGCAAGGTTCTGCAAGTATTACAGGACGTATGCAACTATTAATGATAAAAAGATTCGTTTCTCAGAGACTACGAAGGTTAGAGAGAACTTATGCAAATTATCAAGTGCAGATATGAGAGCTATAATAATAAAACGCAAGAGAAGGAAAGATAGAAAGATTTTTATTGGTTTTTAAATAAGAGAATTAAACTAATAAATTAAAAGACAAAAAATTAAATAAAAGAAAAGAAGATAGTATGATAGTTTAGCCTGAGTATTTAGCAAGTAATCCCCACTAGTTTTGCCGTTCTAAACATGTAAGGGTGAATCATGTAGTATTTCAATGTTCGGTTTCAATTACATGTGTCAGTAAGAACCTAAGCAAACTTTTCCTGCAATTGATTAAATAGCAATGCACTAAACCATAGTGACAATCTAGTTAGATTGATTTGTCATGTCTAAACCTTGTTCTAGACGCTATGTGTTGTTCCAATAGTTAAATATACCTTAGCTAATGACTTATCTAACTACTATGAAGGTAATCCTATACGGCTGCAGTATGCGAAGAAAAAAAATTATAAATAAAACACATAGACAAAGAAATAAATCATGAACACATTTTAAAACATATAATTCCCAAATTATATAGATGTCAATCAAAACTAGGGTTCATACATATATGCTAAAACTCAAGCTAAATTTATTTAATTCATACTAAGGAAAGAAAAGAAAAGAATTACAGACTTGAAGAAGACATGATTGATGCACATCTCCTTCAAGTCTTCTCTTCTTGTGTTGTAAGCTTCTTCCTGGCTTAAGGTTTAGCCAAGGATGATTTTCTTATGATAAGAGGTTGTATTTATAGGGTATAGGAAGACCTAATTCTTTTTATTGAAGGAGAAGGTAAGTAGTGGACTCCTAGCCCAACTCAAATTCGTATGTAGATAAGGATAATTAATGCTGACTTGTTTTTACCATATCTTCTTCGTTATTGGATCGTTTTTTACCCCTAAGATATCAAAAGAATACTCACGGAATTATCTATCTACCTATGAAGGGATCTTCCAGAATCGGCTCGGTTTTCGAGTTATCGTCACTTCTTTAGACGTAGCTGCAGAAATTCAGATTTATTTGGCAGCTTTTCCTTTTCCTAATTGAACTCTGTTTCCTTCTATTTGCAGATTTCTTCAAGATTCTTTCCTTATTTCCTTAGAATTGACTTGGCATCTAATTTATTTCCATATTACCTTTAAAGCTTCACACTAAATAAATAATTAAACCCAATATGCTCTAAAAATAATAAATAATCAATTCAAGACACAAAATAGGAAAGTGTACTAAATCATGATAAAATCGACCTATACTCTAATAAATACACCTAAAATGATGTCTCCAACTAGGATTAATTCATGACAAATAGGGAGACATCATATGTATTTTCCGAGGATAGAGGAGTACTAAACATACCTGAGGACATATATGCCAAAGAAATAATGATGCACATGCAACTAACATGTGAGAGTAGCGTCTTGCTGCACATGAAGAATCATTTACGGCAGTTGTGAACTCACCTTGTCTAAAGTGCACACCCAGCCACATGTGTGCATCCACAACATTTTATAAATACCATATGTACTCCCGAATAGGGTACATTCTATCTTTCTTTTATAATTGATGTGGTTACTATATAGCCTACAAACCTCTGTAACTCCTCAGGTCATAAGAATACCTTAGCATGAGTATCAGAGTGCCATCAAAGTGCACCTCCCTTTGGACCTGACCTAGTGCCTAGATTCAGGAAGTTGTATGTATGTAGTGGGTGCCTCGACAATGATAAGGAAGCGCTTTGTAATGGTGATCTATAACCAGGCCTGGATCTGAACTTTTTGATATATGAGTCGGGTGTATATTTGAGCCCAAAAAATGAGAAAGAGTGTTGTGATAAATGTGAAAATGCAAGAGAATATAACAAATAATGCCATTGGGTAAAAATATTATCAACAATGGTAACCTAGTTAAAGAGTTGGGTATAAAGGGAATGATATAGAATATGTGACAATGATACCAAGACGTGAGATTAGACCCTTTATGAACTCCTAATGACAAAATAAAAGAAAATCAAAGTTAAGGAAGTGCGCTACCGCCGAGATACAACCACTGTCATTACTTATATCTCAGAAATGATCAATAATAATTTTTTGCAATAATAACTTAATGAATAGGGACAGGTTACAATTAATTTTAAATTTGGACAAGATGTTATAAAATTTTGGTTTGGCCAGAAAAATGTTTGGCTAGTATGGTTCTTTTATTTACTTACGTATATAAATTACTTAGTTTATTTGAATCAAATCCTAACCCAACTTCATTTAGAAGTATCATCACACTAATATCTCTTCCAGCATCAAAAGACTATTCAAAGGCGGCAACAACAAGCAATCATTGTCTCAGTTTTATCTCTTAACCAATTTTTTTCTTATGTTTCTTAAGTAGAGAATGTGGCCGTCTAAATCTCAGATCTCCGTAAAAAGTGCCTTTTTTAATTTCTTACCTCAGATCTCCTTGAAAAAAACACGATTTTATTTAGTATCTCAGATCGTTGGCCGTGATATTTCAATTAAACTTTCAACAACAAAGGTCTTTTTTCAGTTCGTAACTTTTTGTAAATAACACATGTTTTTTTAGAAAAAACTCAATTTCAATATATATTACACATTTTTTCATTTCATGTTTATTTTTACAATTTGAAAACTATTTAAAATTATAAATAAGATTGAAATAGGAAATTAAGTATCTTTATCAAGAAAAAATAGTGTCAAATAAGCTGTTATAGAGCTTATGATTGTAATTTTGATGTTTGTGATTCCTCTGGTTTCAGTTAGGAGGTGGAGAGATCATCCTGGAGAGAAAAAGAGAAAGACCAATGAAGGTACCAATAAAGTGTATAGAATATCTGATAATAGGTAAAAACATAAACTCCTCATATAGTGGACATTTTTGTGGTGGGTTTATAGAGTAACTATCAATACAATTTTGTTCGTAGATCCTACCGACATTAGAGTTGATGAAATGATAAATAACGTACCACTTTAAATGTGGTTTAAAGAGAAAATGCACGAGGGTACTACTACAAATAACATTAAAGCTATGAGTTGGTTAATACTGTCTCCTCTATTTTTTTTTTGGTTAAGAATACTTTTTATTATATTTCTCCCAGCAAGTAAATAGGTGGGGGCATAGAATGTTTGTGAAGAACATGGCACTGTTGGCAACCTTTGAAGAAATGGGTGTGAAAAAAGATGCCATAGAAGCCTCATTTCATGCCTCTGTTAAAGTACAGAGAAATCGATCTTGAAGGCTTAGCTATTTGGAGTATGGTGACTTTTGCAGTTTAAATTTCTATAACACTTGAATTAACCAAGGAAAACGAGAAACATAAATTAAAGTAAAACATAAGGGTTGACTGGTTAATAGTTGTTCTAGTGGTTCGAAGTTTCTACAATTATCTCAAAGCTTACCCGATTCAAATGCCTCTCCAACGTAATAAGAAGTAATATATATATATATATATATATATATATATATATATATATATATATATTATTTCTCTCATTTAATAATTTTAGAGACAATTTCAACTTAAATTAATAAAAAAAACATCACTTTTCCAATTAAATCAAACATTATTATAAATGTAAAAGTTACCAACATAATCTTCTAATTAATAAATAGTAACTATATTTATTAATTAACAAGAAAGTTCACCGATATTTTCTACAATCAATTAATAGTAAATGTATAAATTAATTAAAAAAAACAAAAAGCAATTATAAAATATTTTTTTACCAACGAAGGATTTGAGGGAATTTTTTATATTTTTTCTTTTCCAAAAAGGGGTACTAGGCAAATTTTTTTTATCCAGCAGTTGTGGAAATTTATTTCTCGGGTTTCTCTTTTTCGAAAGAGAGGTCCTAGATGAGTGAATTTTTATAATTAGCAAATTTTATTTCTTTTCAAATGGGATATTTATTTTTTTTGATTTGCTTCTCTTAAGGAGGCAAATTTTTCTTTTCAACGTTTTACCTTTTCAGCGAGGAAGGGACAATTTTATAATTTTTTTTCAAGTACTTATGCAAATTTTTTTTATTTTTACATATTTTTTATTTTTTCCAGGGACCAGTGGGAAAAATATTTTTTTATATTTTTCTTTTCTCTTCAAACATGAAGTGGGGGACTTTGTTTTTTTAGATTATTATTTTCTTTTAAGGGATGAGGGGGGAGCTAGGGCAAGTTTTATCATTTTTTTCCTTTTTAGTAGGGGATGTGTAAAAAAATTAAATTTTGTCCCATCTAAAATTTAAGATTGGGATTATATTTGTGACATCTCTATTCAAATATTGGGATGAGATTTTCATATCACTCCTACTGAGATATGATTTGTCCCATTTAAATTTTTGAGAATTCAATAATAGGAAGATAAGCGTTTTTTGATAAATTTTTAATAATTTAATATGATAGTTTCATCTATAATTTTTTTAAATATGTTACATAAATTTGAGATAAAATTAAAGTAAAATTAGAAATAAAAGTATCTATGTAAATTGTGCATGTGATGAGATTTGTCATACAAAAATTGAGATGGAATTTTTCAACTCTATGCTAAATTTGAGATAAGATTTGTTTCGTCTCTAATTTGAAAACTGAAAAAGAGTTTCAAATTATTCAGACTTCAAAACAAAATAAAGAAAGAAGAAAAAGAAGCAAGAGAAGAGGAAGAAAGATTAGCCAGAGAAGAAGAAATGGCTAATGTAAACAACAACAATGTCAACAATTTCAATGCTTCTCAGGTGGAAGTGGATGAAAACAGAAATCCTATAATCCGTAATCCTCCCATTAATAACAATCAGAATCAAGAAAATACTCCTCCACCTAGAGGACAAGCTCAACCTCAATTTTATGATCCATGGTTAGTGCAAGGTCTCGAACAAATTCCTTATCGCGATCCTGCTCTTGGTGTTAGTCCTCCAGATATTAATGTCGCAAGATAAAAACCTGATCTGGGTATGCTAACTTAATTTCTAGATTGTAGAAACTTTCGTGGAGTGTCCAGAGAAGACCCAATTCATGCAGTACATAAGTTTATGCAAATATGTGATGTGTATGTAACGCAAGGTGTAACAAGAGAACATATGTACTTTGCAAATTTCAGATTTTTTGTAATAGATGCAGCTAGTGTATGACATGACTCACAAGAACCTGGATTGATCAATAATTGGGATGAGTTACAAACAACATCCTTTGATCGATACTATCTGAGGAAAATTAGATTGAACGCACAAATCGAGTTGACATCATTCAAACAAGAACAAGGTGAATCTGTAGGTACATGTTGGATAAGATTCCAATTATGTTTGAGAAGAGTTCCAGATCATGGTCTTTCAGAAGAACAACAAATTTCAATATTTTATAAAGGCCTTGAAGGACGCTCAAAAAAAGATTTAGACTTACTTTGTGGCGGGGTATTCTTACAGGTCACACCAGCTAATGCCAAAATTATATTGAATAGAACAATGAGGAATGAGTTGGGTTGGAGTACTATGAGAACACCTATCCGAGATACATGTCATAGAGAGAGTAGTGCTGGAATTGATGAGAAATTCTCTTCATTAGAGAATAAATTAAAGAACACACTTGAGCAACAACTGAAACAGCTTACTTTAGATGTTAAAGAAGTTTTTTCAGGTAGGAGAGCTGATGTTAATTTTACACAGGAAATATATGGGTGTTCAAATTGTGGCGTACAAGATAATAATTGGGAGCATTGTCAAAGCAACCCAGAATTCGTGATGTTTGTTTCCAACAAAGGGAACTATAATTCAGGTGGTCAAGGTTATCAACCAAACAGAAACCATCCGGGTTTCCAATATTCAAATCCAAACGGGGCCGCAAATTCGATTTATTCATATCAACCACGACCCCAAGGACATAACTATCAACCAAGGCCACGGAATATCTACCAAGGGGGACATAATTACGGAAATCAAGCTCAGAGATAACCTCCTCAAGACAACTATACCAATACTATGAATAAGAAAGCTCTACCTGCTCAACCTCAAGAAGGCATGTTAGATGTTCAACAAACCTTATAGACACTAATTGACATGCAAGCAAAAATGAAACAAGATCTACAAGATTTTACCGCAGCGTTCAAAATGTTATAAAATCAAATAACTCAGATGGCAAAACAGTTTAATCAGTGTCCACAAGGGCTACTCCCAAGTGACACTGAAAATCGAAAGCAAAGAGAAAATTGTAATGCTATAGCGCTCAAAAGTGGTAAGAAGCTACCACAACCTCCTTTTCTCTTTATGAAATAAAAACAAACAACTGTGAAGGAGGAGATGTTAAAAGATGCGGTGGAAAAAGAAGGTGAATCCGAAGTAGAAGAGGTGGAAGTGGAAAAAATTTCGGAAAAGCCAAAGAAGAAAGATGTTGTAGAGAATCGTCCCCCTCCACCTTTCCCCGCGAGAGTTTAGAAGAAAGGAGATATGGCTGATTATAAAAGATTCATGAATGTGGTGAGAAAACTTAATATTAATTTACCATTCTTAGATTCTATTAGAGATGTGCCAAAATATGTGAAATTATTGAAGAGAGCTATCACCAACAAAAGGCCATATCTTGAGAATAAGATGATAAGTTTGCCAGAAGAGTGTAGTGCCATATGCCAGAGTAAGTTGACACCTAAACTACTTGATACTAGGAGTTTCACGATTCCTATTTCTATTGGTAATGAGTGGAAATGGAAGCTTCGTGTGATTTGGGTGTGAGTATTAATCTCATGCCCAAATAAATTTTTGAGAAGTTGAAGATAGGAAACGCAAGACCGACCTCTATGGTCTTGTAAATGGCTGACAGATACCTCGCCCATCCAGAGGGACGAATAGTAGATGTTCTCGTAAATGAAGGTACTTTAATTTTTCTCGTTGATTTTGTTATACTTGAATACGACGCGGATCGGAAAGTCCCCTTCATTTTAGGAAGACCATTCCTAGCCATAGGGCGTACTCTTATTGATGTAGAAAACAGAGAATTAACCATGCGTAATCAAGACGAGGAGGTAAAGTTCAACGTGTTTAGGGCAATGAAGTTTCCGGATTCCTAGGAGGAATATTTCCGGGTGGATGCAATTGATCAAGCCATGCAAGAGGTATTTAATTATATGAATTTTGATGATGTCTTGCAGGCTTCCCTAGTACTTGACTTACCTGAGATGATGGAAGAGCTTTCCGAAACAGTGGCAGCTCTGAATTCTGAAAATCCAAAGTATAGGCGTCTTGCCTATGATCCTATAATAAAACTTGGGGAGATGGAACCTAAAAAGAAACCATCAATTGAATCTCCCCCACAATTAGAAGAGAAGCCGATTCTGTCACACTTGAGGTATACTTATTTGGGAACTAGCAATACTTTACATGTTATCGTTTCAGCCACTTTAACAGGTCCTCAAGAAGACAAACTGTTGCGTGTGCTAAGAGACAATTAAGAGGCAATTGGGTGGATTATTTCTAAATTATTCTGGAAGATAAAATTGCACGCTCAGTCGAAGGGCAAAGAAGATTGATGTCAGTTATAAAGGAGGTGGTAAAGAAAGAAGTTATCAAGTCGCCTGATGCATGAATCATTTTTCCCATAGCTAGTAGCGAGTGGGTAAGTTTGGTTTAATGCATACCAAAGAAGGGTGGTATCACCACTATCCTGAATGAACATAATAAAGCCATACCCTCAAGAACTGTTGTTGGTTGGAGAGTGTGTATGGATTATCGTAATTTGAACAATGTTGTTTTCTAGATGGTTACCCTGGATATAATAAGATATATGTAGACCCTGTAGATCAACAAAAAACAACCTTTAAATGTCCGTTTGGTACCTTTTCTTATCGAAATATGCCATTTGGATTGTGTAATGCACCTACTACTTTCCAGAGATGCATGATGCAATCTTCTGGGACATGATCAATTACTTCCTTGAGGTATTTATGGATGACTTTTCTATGGTTGGTGATAACATTGATGATTGTTTACATAATTTAGAAAAGGTGTTAATTAGATGCAATGAGACTGATTTGGTCTTAAACTAGGAAAAATGTCATTTTATGGTTCGTGAAGGAATAGTGTTGGGACACAAGGTTTCGAGTTTAGGCTTAAAGGTTGATCGTGCAAAGATAGAGGTAATCAAGACTCTTCCCCTCCTATTTCTGTAAAAGGGGTGAGAAAGTTTTTAGGTCATGCTGGTTTTTATCACCGTTTCATTAAAGATTTCTCTAAAATCGCTAAGCCGTTGTGTAACTTACTCTAAAAGGACACCAAATTCCTTTTCGATGAAGCTTGCATGGCCGCATTCAAAGAGATCAAGAAGAAACTCATATCTGCACCTATTGTATTATCTCCTGATTGGAAGATTCTGTTTGAAGTTATGTCTGATGCTAGTGATCTTGCTATGGGTCCTGTTTGGGTCAGAGAAAAGAGAAGGTATTTCATTCTATTTACTATGCTAGTAAAACCTTCACAAGTGCTCAGATTAATTATACCGTAACTGAGAAGTATTTATTAGTTGTTGTGTATGCATTTGACAAGTTTCATTCCTATCTTCTTGGGGCGAAAATTTTTGTATACACCGATTACTCCGTGATCAAATACCATTTGGAAAAGAAATATGCAAAGACATGTTTGATTAGATGGGTATTGTTGTAACAAGATTTTGATATAGATATTCGAGATCGAAAGGGTTGTGATAATCAAGTTGAAGATAATGTGTCGCGTCATAAAGGTTCTGAGTTTAATAGTGGACTAGAGATGGTCAAAGAAGAGTTTCCTGATGAGAGTCAATTTTCGATATACACAACTAATACTCCTTAGTGCAGATATAGCGAATCTTATTGTGAGCGGTTATTTTCCTGAAGGGGCTACTTCACAAGATAGAAAGAGATTAATTCACCATCCTAAGCAATTATTTTGGGAGGACTCTTTCCTCTACAAGACATGTAATGATTAGATGGTAAGAAGATGCATACCTAAGAGTGATACACAGTCAGTAGTTGCTAGTTGTCATGATTCACTCTATGGAGGAAATTTCAAGGGTGATCATACAACTGCAAAGGTACTTCACTCTGGTTTTTATTGGCCCACTCTACATAAAGACTGTCAGGAATATGTAAAAAAAATGTCACAGATGCCAATTTACCGGTTATATATATAAGAGAGATGAGATTCCATGTATTAATGTTCTTGAAGTTGAAATATTTGATGTTTGTGGTATTGATTTCATAGGTCCCTTGTACTATGTAATGGAAAACTTTACATCCTATTAGTTGTTTATTACGTGTCTAAATGGGTAGAGGTTGTTTCTCTACCAACAAATGATTCGTGAGTGGTGATAAAGTTCTTGAAATAACACATCTTCATTAGACATGGTACGCCTAGAGTTATTGTTAGTGACGGAGGTTCTCCTTTTGTTAACAGATACTTGAAGGCTGTATTAGAGAAGTATGGGGGTGAGACATCATGTATCTACTACTTATCACCCACAGGCAAATGGTCAAGCTGAGGTCTCTAATCGAGAGATCAAATCCATTCTAGAGAAGATTGTTGGATCATCACGCAAAGATTGGTCGAAGAAATTAGATGATGCATTGTGGGCATATCGTATTGCGTTTAAGACACCCGTTGTTGCATCTCCGTATCGCATAGTTTATGGTAAGGCTTGTCACTTACCTCTTGAACTTGAATTAGGTGCATATTGGGTGATAGTGGAGATGAACATGGATCCTACTTTAGCCAGTGAGAATCGTATGATGAAATTGAATGAACTTGATAAGTTTTTATTTCATTCCTATGAGAATGCTAAACTTTACGCACAAAAAACGAAGGAATGGCATGTTAATCAAATTCTTGAAAAGAAATTTAAAGTTGGACAGATGGTCCTCAAGTATAACTCCAAGTTCAGTAATTATCTGTTTAAGTTGAGATCGAAGTGGTTTGGTCCCTTTTAGTGACCAAAGTCACGCCTCATGGAGCTATAGAAATTGAGAACCCAGCCGAGCAACACACCTTTATGGTGAATGGACATTAGTTAAAGATTTATCATGTAGGCGAGGATACTAATCACATGGTGGATCCACATCCTAGGGAGGTCATGTACCTCCTTGAAACTGAATAGATGTGAGAGGTAACACGTCGAGCCTAACGATGTTAAACCAAAGTCACTTAAATTGTATATTAGTTTATTGATTTCATGTCCTTTAAATTCTTAGTGTAAATTAGAGTAATTTATGTGTTTTAGTGTATGATTTAAAATAAATGAGAAAGGTGGAGTGCTTTTGATGATTTCAGGTATTTAATCATTGAGTTTAGGGTTAACAGGTGTGAGATGGAGTAATTTTGTGTTTATGTGGTAAAAAGGGATCACTCAGACCGGCTAGCCGATCATCTAACCGGTATGCTAGTCAAAGAGGATCATCACATCACCAACTCACTGTTGGTTGGCCAAGTAAACGCTGCTTCATATCGCGTCATCAAAAAATTGAGTCGCGCGACCGGCTAGCCGGTCAAGTCGATTCGTTACAGCGCAAACCTACTGTATGTTAATCAAGTAAACGAAGCTTCATATTGCGTCAGTGAAATTTGACATTCGCGACCGGCTAGCCTGTCATCTGACTGGTATGCCAGTCCTGCTCTCGGCGAAAAGTGTTAGAATTAATTCGTGGACACAAGCGATTGCGTGTAAAGGGAAAAAAAGGAAAGAAGCTTCACAGGCAAGCCGTTCAGTCCATCAGTTTTTTACCTAAACCTTAATAAAGGAAAATCTTCTTCCTTTTTAACAAATCCTCTCACAAAAGACACCATCATAGATGAACCAAAGCTCATAAAGTACCTGCAAAACACCATTAACCAACCATCACAAATTCTTCCCTCTAATCCATTCCTAAACACATAACCAACATCAAATCCTTCCAAAAATCACCAAGAAATCTTCACTTTAATCCTAAATACTTCTTCATCAAAAAGGTTTAATCATACCCATTAAACCTCTCCTAATCCATTACATAATCATTACTCATCTCATATAACTCCATAAACCTTCTTTCTATATCCTCAAAACATCAAAGTTCAAAAATTTTCACTAGTTTTTGAATATTTGAAGTTTTGAGTTTGGGGTTCATTGAGATGACAAACAGAATTGACTCCTTGTGCTACAATCAAAGAACACGAAGTAACACCAACACTAGAAATACTCTTGGGGCTACTCAAGACAGAGCTATTGAGATTCCAGATTGAGTTCTAAGCCATAAATTGGAGAAGTCAAGAACACTATGAAGAGGAAACAGAACCCAAGTGAAGCTACTCCTAAAAAGCCTAACTTGGAAGAAAAATAGTTGAAAAACCAGTTGTAAGTGAACCGGTAAATGAACAACGTTCTGTGAGAAGAAAAACAATGGATGTGAAACCTAAACCTAAGAGGCCATTCTTGAGTTGGAAAGATCAAGTTCGGAGCGGTTTGTTTGTTTATCCTTTGGTATTGAGAAATAATTTTTGAAAAATGTTATTGATGGTGAATTCAAAGATTACACAGTTGCATGTGATGAGTTTGGATGGAAAGAGTTGAGAAAGAGAGACTTGGTTTACATTCCGGCCTTGGTTCGAGAATTTTAGGAAGGGTTAGTCTTTGCAGAAGGTAATGCGATTGAAGTCTATAAGAAAATTGTCCCTTTCTCAGTTGAGAAAATTCGTAAGGTATTTAACTTACCAAACCTGGAGGGTCCATGCAAATACATTGAGGAACTTAATGATCCAGCCTTCGAATGGGAGTCATTTTACAAACATGTTCTGATTTATGGGTATACAACCCATCCCCAAAGGTGCTAGATATGAAGGTCAGGTATTTAGTAGTGATTTGTTACCACGTGCTAGAGCATGGTCCCATTTTATTATTCCTACCTTCTTTGGTAATTCCCACATATCCGAGGTAACACATGAGCAACTCATCTTCACTAAATGCATTATTGAGAAGAAGGAGATTGGTATAGCTCGCGTCCTTTATAACTCCACCATGGTGTACACAAAGTCTCCCATTGATTCACGCAACCTCAAGTTCTCATATACTATCACAAAGATTTGTATAAAAGCAAATGTGCCACTCAAGAACATTGAGGATGAACCGATAGAAAAAGGAGTTAATATAAAATCAATTTCCATTTCAAATATTCACAATTAGGCCAAGAAAAAGGGTATGGAATTGGACAAGCCATTTGGAGAAGAAAACAAATTGATACCTCCTAAACGCAAGACTAGGGTTTCCGAAGATCATGAGGTAATTGAAAGAATGAAAATTTTGGAGAGAAGCATGAAGAGGTGTTAACAACTTTGGGAAAAGTCAAAAAAGAGTTGGTGCTTATGCAAAACATGCTACTTAAGGTGAGCAATTCACAACATGCCACCTACACAATGCTTAAGAAAGGAGCCTAACCTGAACGCAACAGTGAAAACCAGCCTAGTGCTGGTTAAGATACGTTTTCCTATCCTTTTATCATTTAGAAGTGTACATTCGTTTATTTTATTTATTGAGTCTTTTTGAGTCGTGGGGACACGACTCATTTTTGAGTTTGGGGTGAGGTTTGTTGCCTCATCCCAATTTTATGTTTTAATTGTTTTATTGCTTTTAATAAAATTAATTTAAGGGTTGCGTTTGACTGTGGAGTATTTAAATGTCCCCATTAAGCATGTTTTTTTATAAATCTGTGATGTCTCCTTAATTGTTCTTATTTTCGACCCTTAGGAGACATCATTTTTGGTGTTTATTTAATCAATTTGATAGACTTTTGGACCAAATATGCAATAATATGATTTTCCTCTTTTATCTCTAGCAATTTTGATTTATTAAGCTTTTGCGCGTAATATTGGTATTTTTAGTGTAAAGTTTACAGGTTTTAGATGTTAGCTAGAAGAGGAATCCGAGGAGAAAGTCAAAGATCAAAAGATAGAGTCAAGACTTGAAGAGAAATCCCGAAGATATTATTTTTAGAGCTGAAAATCAATTTTCCAGGCCATAGATTGCTGATTTCGAGGTACCTAAGCGATGATTTAGCCACTGACCTTTGAAGAGAAAACGCTCCCTATCGAGTTACGGAACTTTAGCAACTGGAATGAGGTCAATCGGAGTCATAACGAATCGGGAAAAGCCATTTTAGTGAAGGTATATCAGCAGTTACGGGATTTTGGGCTAAGTTAGTGGACTTGGGCCTTTTATATTTCATTTAATGAAAAGCCTAGGTCCAAGTCCGAATTTCCACTTATAAAAGGAGGTCTGAACTTCTATTTCACATACAATTCACATTCTGCAAGATTAAAAACACCAGAGAGAAGCAACTGAAGGAAGGAGAAGAAGCTACAAGAGCTGGAGAGGGTCTATATCTCCATTCGTAGTCATTCCGATTCCGAAAATTAGGTTCTTTTATCTTTTTAATTCTGTAAACAATATGAATTCCTTTACTTTTAATTTAGTTTTTCTTTTTAATATGAGTTAAGCTCTTCATAGTGCTTGAGAACAATTAATGGGTGAATCCCAGTCTTATTGAATTACGAATGTTGAATTTGGGTTTCTGTTAAATTAAATTAAATTAGGTCTTTTACTCTTTTCAATAAATTGAGACTAATTACTGTTTTTGGAGTAGCTAACTAAAAACAGGTGTTAGTATCTAGGCTATTCCAATTAGTGGCGATTGGATCATCCTGACGGAGGGTTTAGGTACGGAAATATTTATTCAATCTAGGATAGAAGCTATTGATTCTGACGAACTTAGCTAATTCTAGGGCCAATGAGGTAATAAAACTTAATCATCGAACGGTAGATCATATTTACCCTGACGGGACTAGTGACACTCTAGGATCGCCTTATAGTCCACCCTGACGGGGGTATAAGGAATTTAGAATCCCGACCATTGTAATTGACCAATTTAGCCCTTAAACAACATGAGTTAGGAAATAGGATTGGGAGGATCCTTGCGTTCTCAAGTGCTACTTCTCATATTGCGTTTTACATCATTTTACTTGCGTCTTAGCTTTTATTTGCATTTTAATAGTTATTTTTCATTCAGTAGCTTTAATAACAAAAACCAAACAAACATATTACTTTTATATGTTTTCATAAGTGCATCAATCATTAATAGATTAGCATTGTAGTCAACCATCCCGTCCTTGGAACGAATCTGTATTATCAGGTATACTACTTGGGACAACCGTACACTTGCGGTTGTGGTCGATTATTATTTGCATTTATTTAGAACACACAAAGGACCACCAAGTTTTTGGCGCCGCTGCCGGGGACGGTAGCGTGTGACCACGGTGTTTATCCTTTAGTGATAGTGCATTTATTTTATTTTACAGTTTTACGCTTTTTGTTTAGTTTCTTTTCAGGTTTTTAGGTTTGGTGTACGCGAAGAAGGCTATTCAAGGATCTAGAGCCAACACCTCCGATCCTTAGTAATCCAGAATCGTTGATCAGACTTGCTAACAAGAGAAGAAGAGAACGAGAAGCTTTAGAAGTAGAAGAGTTAGTTAACAGAATGGAGAATATCAATCTTCAGAATCAACAAGATAATCAACAAGGTCAATTAGGCGCAAATGGCCAACCTTTGGCTCCAGGCGCTATTCCTCCAATTCCACCAGTGATTCCTAATCCTCAAGTCCAGATAGTAATGAATCAAGATCCGTGGTTTACTAATGGTCCTCCAGAAGTTCCATTCCGCGCTCCTGCTATAGGAGTAGGTGCTCCAGATATAGATGTTCCGAGATTCCGTCCAGATTCGTGGTAGACCATCAGAATATCCTCTTAGAGCAGTACAGAAGTTTAAACAGATATGTGATTCTTATATCACACAAGGAGTTTCAAGAGAACAGATGTATTTTGCTGCATTTAAATTTTTTGTTATTGATGGAGCGAGTGAATGGCACGATACTCAAGATACTACGAAGATAACAAACTGGGACCAATTAGAAATTGCTTTCTTTGACAGGTATTACCCAAGTAACATGAGGTTAGATGCAGAATTAGAATAGACACATATCCGTCAAGAATATGATGAAACTTTGGGTAAGAGTTGGACAAGATTTCAGATGTGTTTACGTAGAGTTCCCAATCATGGCTTTTCATAACAACAACAGCTAAAATTCTTTTACAGAGGCCTTGATGGGACTTCAAGAGAGAAATTGGATACGCTTTGTGGTGCAGGTTTCCTTCAAGTTCAACCCGCTCATGCAAAAATCATTTTGGAAAGAACAGTCAAGAATGAAGTTGGGTGGAATTTAGTAAGAACACCGGTTAAAGGAGTAAACAATGTTAATATCGAAGAAAAATTTGCTACGCTTGAGAATAAGATTCAGAATACTATAGAGCAACAATTGAATCAGCTTACTTTAGCTGTTGATGTCTCCCTAATTGTTCTTATTTTAGACCCTTAGGAGACATCATTTTTGGTGTTTATTTAATTAATTCGATAGACTTTTGAATGAAATATGCAATAATTCGGATTTCCCTTTTTATTTCTAGCATTTTTGAATTATTAAACTTTTGCGCGTAATATTGGTATTTTTAGTGTAAAGTTTACAGGTTTTTAGATGTTAGCTAGGAAAGGAATCCGAAGATAAAGTCAAAGATCAAAAGATAGAGTCAAGACTTGAAGAGAAATCCCGAAGATATTATTTTTAGAGCTGAAAATCCATTTTCCAGGCCCTTGATTGCTGTTTTCGAGGGACTTAAGAGCTGATTGAGCCGCTGACCTTTGAAGAGAAAACATTCCTTATCGAAGTACGGAACTTTAGCAACTGGAATGAGGTCAATCGGAGTTGTAACGCATCGGGAAAAGCAGTTTTAGTGGAGGCCTGTCATCAGTTACGGGATTTTGGGCTTAAAGAGTGGGCTTGGACATTTAATTAGGCTTTTAATTTCTGGTCCAAGCCCTAATCCGTTTTTCTTATTATAAAAGGAGGTCTGGACTTCTATTTTTCACACAATTCACTTTCCACAAGATTAAAAACACCAGAGAAGCTACAGCAGGAAGAAAGGAGAAGCTACAAGAGCTGGAGTGGGTCTATAGCTCCGTTCGTAGTCATTCTTATTCCGAAAATTAGGTTTTTCTTATATTTTAATTTTGTAACGAATATGAATTCCATTTCTTTTTATCTAGTTTTTAATTTTAATATGAGCTAAATTTCAATTAGTGCTTGAGAACAAAACAATGGGTGAATCTTGATTTTATTATTATAACGAATGTTGAATTTGGGTTTTTAATGAATTAAATTAAATTAGGGCTTTTACTCTTTTCGACAATTTGTGAATGTTTACTGATTTTAGAGTCGCGAACTAAAATTAGGTATTAGTATCTAAGCTATTCCATATATGTGGCGTGTGGATCATCCTGACGGGGGGTTTAGGTACAGAAATAATTGTTCAATCTAGGATAAAAACTATTGATTCTGACGAACTTAGTTAATCCTAGGGCCAATGTGGTAATAAATCTTAATCATCCAACGGTGGATCATATTTACCCTGACGGGACTAGTGACACTTTAGGATCGCCTTATAGTCCACCCTGACGGGGGTATAAGGATATTAGAATCCCGACCATTGTAATTGACTGATTTAACCCTTAAACAACATAAGTTAGAAAGTAAAATTAGGAAGATCCTTGCGTTCTCAAGTACTACATCTCATATTGCGTTTTCATACATTTTACTTGCGTCTTAGCTTTTACTTGCATTTATAATTTGTCTTTCATTTAGTAGAATTAATAAACAAAACCAAAACAAACAATTTATTGTCTTTTATTTTCATAAGTGCATCAATCACTATTTGCATAAACATTGTGATCAACCATCCGTCCTTGGAACGAATCTGATTATCAGAATTACTACTTGGGACAACCGTACACTTGCGGTTGTGGTTCGATTATTATTTGCATTTATTTTTAGAACACACAAAGGACCACCAAGTTTTTGGCGCCGCTGCCGGGGACGGTAGCGTGTGACCACGGTGTTTATCCTTTAGTGATAAGTGCATTTATTTTATTTTATCAGTTTTACGCTTTTTTTTTTGTTAGCTTTTTCAGGTTTTTAGGTTTGGTGTATGCGAAGAAGGCTATTCAAGGATCTAGAGCCAACACCTCCGATCCTTAGTAATCCAGAATCGTTGATCAGACTTGCGAACAGAAGAAGAAGAGAACGAGAAGCTTTAGAAGTAGAAGAATTAAGTAACAGAATGGAGAATATCATTATTCAAGGTCAACAGAATGGGCAAGGCCAGTTAGATGCAAATGGCCAACCTTTAGCTCCAGGCGTTATTCCTCAAGTCCAACCACTAAATCCTAACCCTCCAGTCCAGATAGTGATGAATCATGATCCGTGGTTCACTAATGGCCCTCCAGAAGTTCCATTCCGCGCTCCAGCTATAGGAGTAGGTGCTCCAGATATTAATGTTCCGAGATTCCGTCCAGATCCGGGTATGCTAGCTCAGTTCCAAAACTTTGGAAATTTTCGCGGAAGACCATCGGAAGATCCTCTTAGAGCGGTACAAAAATTTAAGCAGATATGTGATTCTTATATCACACAAGGGGTTTCAAGAGAACAGATGTATTTTGCTGCTTTCAAATTCTTTGTCATTGATGGAGCAAGTGAATGGCACGATACGCAAGATCCTACGAGGATTACTAATTGGGACCAATTAGAAATCGCTTTCTTTGACAGGTATTACCCAAGTAACATGAGGTTAGATGCTGAACTAGAATTGACACAATTCCGTCAAGAGTATGAGGAAACTGTGGGTAGGAGTTGGACAAGATTTCAGATGTGTTTGCGTAAAGTTCCTAATCATGGCTTTTCAGAACAACAACAGTTAAAGATCTTTTATAGAGGCCTTGATGGAATTTCGAGAGAGAAGTTGGATACGCTATGTGGAGCAGGTTTTCTTCAAGTTCAACCCGCTCATGCCAAGATCATTTTAGAGAGAACAGTCAAGAATGAAGTTGGGTGGAGCTCAGTAAGAACACCAGTCAAGGGAGTAAATAATGTTGACATAGAAGAGAAATTTGCTACGTTTGAGAATAAGATCCAGAATACCATAGAGCAACAATTGAAGCAGCTTACTCTAGCTGTGACAGAAGGATTTTCGGGTAAGAAGGTAGCTGTGCATGCTGCACAAGAAGTTTATATGTGTTCAATTTGTAAGGTAGATGATCATGATGAGGAAAGTTGTCCGAATAATCAAGAATCAGTGAATTTTATGTCCAACAGAGGTAATTTTAATTCGAGTGGTAATGGATATCAACCTAACAGAAACCATCCTGGGTTTCAATATTCGAATCCTAATGGGGCAGCCAATCCTACATATGCGTATCAGCCGCGTCCCCAAGGTAATAACTATAATCCTAGACCACAAAACAATTATCAAGGAGGACAGAATCAGAATACTTATGTACCAAGACAAGCTCCTCAGAATACTTACGATGAAACGCTAAACCAGAAAGCTTTACCTGCACATCCACAAGAAGGGGTACTCACCCTTCAGAAAACTGTTGAAAATTTGATTGCTCTACAAGCACAAGCGATGGAACGTCAGAACGCAGCAATAGAACGTCAGAACGCTGCAATAGAAAGACAAAATGCAGCTGAAGCAAATATGAAGATGTTCCAGAATCAGCTGAGTCAAATCAGTAAACAGCTCAATCAACGTCCACAAGGACAACTTCCAAGCGATACCGAAAATCCATCACAACGTGAAGATTGTAAAGCTGTTACCTTGAGAAGTGGTAAGAACCTTCTCCCACCTCCTTTTCCCGTTATGAAAGAGAAAGAAGTTCCAAGAAAAGAAAAGGAAGTGGGTGAGAAAGAAAATGAGAAAGAAAATGAGAAGGAAGATGAAGTTGAAGAAATAGTAAGGCCAAGAGAGGCTTCGAAGAAGAAAGATGATAGTATGGTAAATCGCCCTCCACCACCGTTTCCATCGCGAGTTCAGAAAAAGGGTGATATGGGTGATTTTCAGAAATTCTTCAATAGAGTGAGGGGTTTGAGTATTAATATTCCGTTACTTGAGGCAATTCGAGATATTCCTAAGTATACGAAGTTTTTGAAGAGGGCCCTCACTAATAAAAGGCCCTACTGTGATAATGAGATGATTGGCCTTCCTGAAGAGTGTAGTGCGATTTGTCAGAGTAAGTTACCTCCGAAGTTAGTTGATCCGGGGAGTTTCACGATTCCCATATCAATTGGAGAAGAATGGAAGGGAAAGGCGCTATGCGATTTGGGGGCAAGCATCAACTTGATGCCCAAGTCAGTCTTTGATAAGCTTAAAATTGGAAACGCAAGACCTACCTCTATGGTCTTGCAAATGGCGGACAGGTCTCTTGCTCATCCTGAAGGCCGTATTGAGGATGTCCTTGTTAAGGCAGGTACACTTATATTTCCTGTTGATTTCGTAATTCTTGAATACAATGCAGATAGAAATGTCCCCATTATTTTGGGTAGACCCTTCCTAGCTACAGGGAGGACATTGATCGATGTGGAGAATGGCGAATTGACAATGAGGATCCAAGATGAGGAAGTGAAATTCAATGTATTTCGAGCCATGAAATTCCCAGATTCTCAGGAAGATTGCTTCAGAATGGATGTAGTAGAGCAAGCATCGCAAGAGGTATTTAATTGTTTAAATTTTGATGATATCTTGCAGGCTGCTTTGACATTAGATTCACCTGAGATGATGGAGGAGCTTACAGAAACAGTGGCAGCTCTCAATTCTGAAAATCCGAAATATAGGCGTCTTGCCTATGAACCTGTGAGAGAACCGGGGGAGATCATTCCGAAAAAG
Organism: Nemophila menziesii; assembly: GCA_029959085.1. NCBI lineage: Eukaryota > Viridiplantae > Streptophyta > Magnoliopsida > Boraginales > Hydrophyllaceae > Nemophila > Nemophila menziesii. The sequence continues at coordinate 57,999,482 of JARWIR010000005.1, read as the reverse complement.
AAACCTTCAATTGAATCTCCTCCGGAGTTGGAAGAAAAACCATTGCCAGCACACTTGAGGTATGCTTATTTGGGTACTAATGAAACTCTACCTGTTATTGTTTCAGCTAATTTAACAGGTCCTCAAGAAGATAAACTGTTGCGTGTGTTAAGAGCCAACAAAGAAGCAATAGGTTGGACAATTGCCGATATCAAAGGCATTAGTCCATCCTATTGTCAACACAAAATCATACTAGAAGATGTTAATGCACGCTCAGTTGAAGGTCAGAGAAGATTAATGCCAGCCATGAAGGATGTGGTGAAGAAGGAGGTGATTAAGCTTTTAGATGCGGGGATTATTTATCCCATTTCGAGTAGTGAATGGGTGAGTCCGGTTCAGTGTGTACCGAAGAAAGGAGGAATTACAACAATTCTTAATGACAAAAATGAGGCGATCCCTTCAAGAACAGTAGTTGGTTGGAGAGTTTGCATGGATTACAGAAAGCTGAACAAGGCCACCAGAAAAGATCATTTCCCTTTGCCCTTCATTGATCAAATGTTAGACAAATTAGCCGGAAGGGAATATTACTGTTTCTTGGATGGTTACTCTGGGTACAATCAGATCTACGTGGCTCCAGAAGATCAACATAAGACTACCTTTACATGCCCATTTGGTACTTTTGCATATCGCAGAATGCCATTTGGGTTGTGTAACGCTCCCGCTACTTTTCAAAGGTGCATGATGGCCATCTTCTGGGACATGATAGATAATTTCCTTGAAGTGTTCATGGATGATTTCTCCGTGTTTGGTGATGATTTTGATATATGTTTGGATAACTTGGAGAAAGTGTTAGTGAGATGCAAGGAAACAGATTTGGTGCTCAACTGGGAGAAGTGTCATTTCATGGTTCGCGAAGGTATTGTTCTGGGTCACAAAGTTTCGAGTGTTGGTTTAGAGGTTGATAGAGCAAAGATAGAGGTAATTAAAACTCTTCCCCCTCCTGTTTCTGTTAAAGGGGTAAGGAGTTTTCTTGGCCATGCTGGCTTTTATAGGCGTTTTATTAAAGATTTTTCTAAGATTGCTAAACCACTATGCAACTTACTCGAGAAGGATTGCAAATTCCTTTTTGATGAAGCTTGTTTAGCGGCCTTCAAAGCAATCAAAGAAAAGCTTATTTCTGCTCCTATAGTGTTACCTCCAGATTGGAATTTACCGTTTGAGGTTATGTGTGATGCAAGTGATTTGTGTATGGGAGCTGTATTAGGACAGAGGAAAGAGAAGGTTTTTCATTCGATTTACTATGCTAGTAAAACTTTTAGTGGTGCTCAGATTAATTACACAGTTACAGAAAAGGAGTTGCTAGCAGTTGTATATTCGTTTGATAAATTTCGCTCTTATCTTCTTGGAGCGAAAGTTATTGTTTATACAGATCATTCCGCGATCAGATTTCTCATGGAGAAGAAAGATGCAAAACCAAGGTTAATCAGATGGGTGTTATTGCTTCAAGAGTTCGATTTAGAGATCAAAGATAGAAAGGGTTGTGAGAATCAGGTTGCAGATCATCTATCGCGTTTAGAGGGTTCAGAGATGAATAGTGGTACTGAAGCAGTTAGAGAAGAGTTTCCTGATGAGAGTTTATTCGTTGTCCGAGATTATGAGGCTCCGTGGTATGCAGATATTGCAAATTTAGTGGTGAGTGGTGTTTTTCCTGAAGGTTCTACCTATCAAGAAAGAAAGAGATTAGCTCATCGTGCTAGACAGTTCTTTTGGGAGGATCCTTTCCTCTACAAAGTTTGTGCTGATCAAATGATACGAAGATGTGTAGCGAGGGAAGAAACACAAGCCATTATAGCTGGGTGCCATGATTCATTATATGGAGGACATTTCAAGGGAGATAGAACTGCTGCTAAGGTATTCCAATCAGGTTTTTACTGGCCTTCTGTTATTAAAGATTGTCATGAATATGTCAAGAGATGTTCGAGATGCCAGTTTACCGGAAACATATCCAAGAGGGATGAGATGCCACGTAATAATGTGTTAGAGGTTGAGATATTCGATGTTTGGGGCATAGACTTCATGGGTCCCTTCGTTCCTTCAAATGGTAACCTTTATATACTATTAGCTGTTGATTATGTTTCTAAGTGGGTAGAAGCGGTGGCTTTACCTACCAACGATTCACGAGTGGTGATTAAGTTCTTGAAATCACATATCTTCACTAGACATGGCACACCTAGAGTGATTATTAGCGATGGAGGTACCCATTTCGTTAATAGATATTTGCAGACTGTTCTAGAGAAGTATGGAGTAAGACACCGTGTATCTACTGCATATCATCCACAATCCAATGGTCAAGCTGAAGTTTCAAATCGAGAAGTTAAATCAATCCTAGAGAAAACCGTTGGTCCTACAAGAAAAGATTGGTCAATGAAGTTAGATGATGCGTTGTGGGCCTATCGTACTGCATTTAAGACTCCAGTAGGTGCATCTCCTTATCGTATGGTGTATGGTAAGGCTTGTCACTTACCTTTAGAGCTTGAAATGGGTGCCTATTGGGCAATTGCGCAGTTGAACTTAGATCCTATCTTAGCCGGAAAGAATCGTATGATGAAGCTTAATGAACTTGACGAATTCCGATTGCATGCTTATGAAAATGCTAAACTTTACAAAGAAAATACAAAGAAATGGCATGACAATCGGATTCGTCCAAAGAACTTTGAAGTGGGGCAAAAAGTATTAAAGTATAATTCAAAGTTCAGCAATTTTCCGGGTAAGTTAAGATCTAAGTGGTCAGGTCCATACATAGTGACCAAAGTTACACCTCATGGGGCGATAGAAATAGAACACCCGCTAGAGAACCGTACCTTTATGGTTAACGGTCACAGATTAAAGATATACCATGGAGGTGAAGATACCAATCGCTCGGAAGATCCACATCCCGGGGAGGTCATGTATCTCCTCGAGAATCCTTAGAAGCGTGAGGTAACCCGTCGAGCTTAACGACGTTAAACAAAAGCCAATTACTTGTATATTAGCTGAGTTTTTCTATTTTTGCAATTTAGATTAGTTTGATTTTCGTAATTTTATTGTTTTTATTAAGAAATGAGGAAGGGTAGTTGTTTTTGATGATTTCAGGGGTAAAAAGGACTTGAGTTTGGGGTCGATTTGGCGAAAACAGAAGAAAAAGAGGTTGGATGTCCAGGAGAAACCGGGAACCCGCATTCCACAGAACCGGGTACCCGGTTTTGGTGCTGTAATTTCTGAAATTCCCTGACCCAGCGTCTTGGTGGCTTGCGTTTTCGTGCGTTTTCATTCGCGCCATCGACACAAATCCGGGTACCCGCATTTGGCAGAACCGGGTACCCGGTTTCGGAGCTGCTGTTGGTGAAATTTTCTGGTCCAGCGTTTCAGGGTGCTGCGTTTTGGCGCGTTTTCATTCGCGCCATCGAGAAAATCCGGGAACCCGCATTCCACAGAACCGGGTACCCGGTTTCGGCGAAGAAAATCCCTGACCCCGCGTCTTGGGATCCAGCGTTTTGGTGCGTTTTGAAAAAAAAAAAAAAAAAAAAAAAAAAAAAAAAAAAAAAAAAAAAAAGCTACCTCACATGATGCCATTGATATCCGCAAAAAGGTAGTTCCTTTCTCTATTGAACGTATTCGGAAATCATTGAAACTACCCAATTTTTCTGGAACATGCCCCTTCCAAGAAACTCTTAATGACCCTTCTTTTGATTTTGAGTCCCTTTGGGGGACCGTGCTTGTTAATGGGACTAGCCCAATTCCTGAAGGTGAAAGGTATCCTGGACAGTTTTACAGCAGTAGTTTGACACCTCATGCGAAGGTTTGGTCTCGTTTCATAATACCCACTTTCTTTGGTATTAAACACACTTCCGAGTTGAAGAAAGAGCACATATTTGTTATTAAGTGTATTTTGGAGGAGAAACCATTTGATGTTGCCAAGATCATTTATGATACAATCATGGAGTTCGCGAAATCACCAATGAAACAACAAAATCTGAAGTTTCCTTGTACTATTACTCAGTTGTGTTTAGACGCAAAGATTCCGCGTAAGAACGCAGATATTGATACTGTTTCAGTTGGTGTGAGTATAGCTTTGAGCACAATCAAGAACATCCATGAAGAAGCAACACGAGCTACACGAAGTCCAAGAACTCCTCAATCAAAGAAAGCGAAAACTGTACCTGAGTTGGAAGCGAAGATTCAGGTGTTGGAAGAGAATCAGGAGAGGATGATTGCTACCTTGGGAAACGTTACAAAAGAATTGGACCTGCTTCGAAATTTAATCCTAGGCGTAAATACACTTCAAAACGCGATTTATGATGCTGTTACGCGAGATAAAGGTCCAGAACGCAACACCGATAACCAGCCTCGCGCTGGTTAAGATACGTTTTCTAAACTTTACTCTTAGTGTATATTAGTTTAAATGCTTTATTGAGTCTTTTCGAGTCGTGGGGACACGACTCATTTTTGAGTTTGGGGTGGGGTTCGTTGCCTCATCCCAATTTTTATGTGTTATTTGATTTATTTGCTTTCAATAAAAGAATTTTCGGAGTTGCGTTTGACTATAGAAATTTTTTAAATATCCCTTTAAGCATACTTTTGATAAATCTATGATAGTAAATAGTGGACTTTAGGGATTGATATAAAACGCACTTACAATTGCATGCGAACATAGGTAATTGATAGGAAAAATTAATGAACAATGCAAATGAAGTAAGCTTGTACTCAAGGAATATGTTTGGTGTGTAGAACGTGAAATCCTAATTAGTAGAGAACCCACCTAGATATGAACTAAAGACAAGCTATGTACTTAGGAAAATGATAGGGGCAGTTCTTTGTTAGCCATTTGTGCCTTTTTAGCCTTCTATCCCTTGTATTAATTATTATCCGTCTCAGCCCACTTTGAGCCTGTAGCCTTTTCTTTGTAGCCACGATATAAGCCATTATCCCTTAGATTATTAGGCATGACCATATGACCCGCACTTGAATCACAATCCTGAGACATGTCTCGAGCTTGAGTTTGGGGTGGTGGGACCACATATGGGGAATTAAATGGGTAGGGATCGATGTGTTTTGTATTGTAGCACAATTGCAGATGATATATACTTGTAACCCTTTGCCGGGAATGAAGAAAAATGAAAAAGAAAGAAAAAATGAAAAATTTTGGAAAATCATACAGTAGGATCCGGGAACCCGGATTCATCAAAACCGGGAACCCGGTTTGCTTCTGTACAAAAAAAAAAAAAAAAAAAAAAAAAAAAAAAAAAAAAAAAAAGAGAAGAGAAAAGAAAAAGAAAAATATGAATGAATAAAACATCCGGCAAAGTGGAATTGTCTGAAAATCATCTTGTTAATAGTGGGTAGACATGGGACGCTAAATTGTTGCGTACATGGGTGAGTGAGAATATCTTTTTGAGCGTTAACTCAAGCTCGAGGACACTGTTGATGGTAAGTGAGGAGAGAGCCAAAAGCTCACTTCAAATTTACCAAATATACATCCATACCCGTCCTTAAGCCAATATTATAACCGTAAAGACCTCGTGATTCCTAAGTGCATAGTGAATTTATGATTCTGTTGATAGGGAATAGACTAGGTGGAACGTTCAAAGGGATTTAGGATTAATGACCACCCTATAGCCATCATACAGAGATGAGTACAAGTGTAACCTTCAAGCATTGCGACTTTAATTTTATGATTGAGATTATTTATGTTTGATGTTGCATGATTAGTGTATGTAGATGTTAATTTTTAAAGTTTGCTATATGAGATTTATCTTAGGAATTGCTTTAGGGTTTATTTGCTAGCTTCTATGTGTTTATACGTTTGCTTCTACCCCTCGTTTTATTTTGTTTTGCTTTGTCGGGACGACAAAGGTTTGAGTTGGGGGTCTTGATGTCTCCCTAATTGTTCTTATTTTAGACCCTTAGGAGACATCATTTTTGGTGTTTATTTAATTAATTCGATAGACTTTTGAATGAAATATGCAATAATTCGGATTTCCCTTTTTATTTCTAGCATTTTTGAATTATTAAACTTTTGCGCGTAATATTGGTATTTTTAGTGTAAAGTTTACAGGTTTTTAGATGTTAGCTAGGAAAGGAATCCGAAGATAAAGTCAGCTGTAAAAGAAGGATTTTCGGGTAAGAAGGTAGCTGTGCATGCTACACAAGAGGTTTATATGTGTTCGATTTGTAGGGTAGATGATCATGATGAGGAAAGTTGTCCGAATAATCAAGAGTCCGTGATGTTTATGTCCAATAGAGGTAACTTCAATTCGAGTGGTAATGGATATCAGCCTAACAGAAACCATCCGGGGTTTCAATACTCAAATCCTAACGGGGCAGCCAATCCTACATATGCGTATCAACCACATCCCCAAGGTAACAACTACAATCCAAGACCACACAACAATTATCAGGGAGGACAGAATCAAAATTATGTTCAGAGACAAGCTCCTCAAGACAATTATGATGACACAATGAACCAGAAAGCCTTACCTGCCCATCCACAAGAAGGAGTAGTTACCCTTCAGAAAACAGTTGAAAGTTTAATTTCTCTTCAGACACAAGCTATGGAACGTCAAAATGCAGTCAAAGCAAATATGAAGTTGTTTCAGAATCAGCTAAGTCAAATTAATAAACAACTGAATCAACGTCCACAAGGGCAACTCCCTAGCGATACTGAGAATCCGATCCAAATCGAAGATTGTAAAATCATCTCTCTCAGAAGTGGTAAGAACCTTCCTCCACTTCGTTTTCCGGTTATGAAAGAAAAATAAGTTAGAAAAGAAAAAGAGGTGGTGGATAAAGATAAACCAGTTGAAGTAGAAGAAGTAGAGAGGTCTAGTGAAGTTCCGAAAAAGAAAGATGATACTATAATAAACCGTCCTCCTCCACCATTTCCATCGAGAGTTCAAAAGAAGGGCGATATGGCTGATTATTAAAAATTCTTTAACAAGGTAAGAGGTCTTAGCATAAATATTCCGTTGTTAGAAGCGATTAGAGATGTGCCTAAGTATGCTAAGTTCTTGAAACGAGCCCTCACTAATAAAAGGCCGTATTGTGATAATGAGATGATTGGTCACCCTGAGGAATGTAGTGCTATTTGTCAAGGTAAATTACCTCCAAAGTTAGTTGATCCTGGGAGTTTTACAATTCCGATATCTATTGGTAATGAGTGGAAAGGAAAAGCGCTATGCGATTTTGGTGCAAGCATAAATCTTATGCCTAAATCAATCTTTGACAAGCTTAATATTGAAGCAAGACCCACTTCTATGGTCTTGCAAATGGCGGATCGATCTCTTGCACATCCGGAAGGCCGAATCGAAGATGTCCTCGTTAAGGCAGGTACGTTAATTTTTCCCGCTGATTTCATTATACTTGATTACGACGCGGATAGGAATGTCCCCATTATTTTGGGAAGACCATTCCTAGCCACGGGGCGTACCTTGATTGATGTAGAAAACGGCGAAATGATTATGAGAATCCAAGACGAGGAAATGAAGTTTAACGTGTTCAGACCAATGAAATTTCCAGATGCAAAGGATGATTGTTTTCGTGTAGATGTTGTTAAACAGGTACCAAAAGAGCCAACTAAGGTTGTGGACGCTTTAGGAGTGGAGGAAAAAGAACTAAGAAAGAAACCACCGATCAAAGTTCCTCCAAATCCTAAGAGAAATCCACCACTCAATCATGCGAAGAAGAAAGAGAAAACACGTGTCACGAAGGTTCCAAAGGAACCTAAGAAGGAAAGAAAGAAAAAGGAGTTCAAAGTAGGCGAAGAAGTTGCTATGAAAAAGCCTAAACCTCCTCCAAAGACATGTGAATCAAAGAACTCTTGGCTAGGACCATTCGTGGTTGCTAAGGTTATCTCAGATAAGCTAGTTGGAATAAAAGCTAAGGGTTGTAAATTCCGAGTTGCAAATATTGATAACCTCACTCACTGCTGGGGAGGTTATGTCAATGACTAAATAACGAGGTAACCCGTCAAGCTTAACGACGTTAAACAAAAGCACATTTCTTGTATATTAGTTTAAGTTTTTATTTTTTGTAGTTTAAATTAGTTTGATTTTCGTTAATTTAGTGTTTATTATTAAGAAATAAGGAAGGGTAGTTGTTTTTGATGATTTCAGGGGTAAAAAGGTCATGAGTTTGGGGTCAAAACGATGAGAAAACGGAAAATTATGGAGTCAACAGCAGGTTTGACCGGCTAGCCGGCGAGCTGGCCGGCATACCGGCCAAAAGAGCTGAAGACCCCCAAACTTTCTGATCACTGCGTCACGAAATGCGCCAGCGAGATTTCGCCGGCATGCCGGTCAGATGACCGGCTAACCGGCCGATGTAGATGATGGTTCTGGTCCTTGCGACAGCGACGACGCAAGGTTGTTGCGTCACGATTCGCGCCAGCGGGATTCACCGGCATGCCGGTCAGATGACCGGCTAGCCGGCCAGCGAAAGGAAGGGTTCTGATCACTGCGTCAGCGACGACGCAAGAAGGCTGCGTCAGAGGTAAAAAAAAAAAGGAGTACAAATTTTTTTCGAAAATTTTATTTTTCCGACACAGTGACCGGCATGCCGGTCATCCGCCGGCTAGCCGGTCAACTGCTGTGCTCGGCGATTTCATGGAGTAAAACCCTATATTTTTAGCCTCTTTCCTAACCCAGCCTCCATTGACGAATCCTAACCTCCAACTACTCCAAGAATCATCATCAAAACAACATTATACCACCAATCCTTCCCTCTAAACATCATCCAAGCTCACAATCATACCATAAATCATCCAAAATACCAAAGATTCACACTTTAATCCGAAGTTTTCTTTCACCAAAGCTAAAGTTTATCCATTAAACCTTTCCCAAACCTTGAAATATCCATGACCCAGTTCTAAACAATACATAATTTAAACCCAAACCTTCAAGAACACGAAAATCACAATTTTATCCAAAACTTTTGAGGGTCTTGAAGCTTTGTGTTTGGGGTCATCAGAGATGACCATGAAGGTTGGAAAAGGTACGAAGAATGTGGTGAAGAAAGAGAATTGGGTATTTGAGGAAAGATTTTAATAGAAGAGATGATGCTTAGAGGGCAAGTAATAAATGAAAACATGGGAAATTTGAAGAAGTTCGAGGTAATGAAGAACACTTTAAACGCAACCATTGATGAAGAAGAATTCGAAACCTCAACTTGGACGCAACACCGACACCAGCCTCGCGCTGGTTCAGATACGTTTTCTTTCCTTTCTCATTTAGTGTAAATTATTTTATTGCTTTGAGTCTTTTCGAGTCGTGGGGACACGACTCATTTTTGAGTTTGGGGTGGGGTTCGTTGCCTCATCCCAGTTTTTATGTGTTATATGTTTTATTTGCTTTCAATAAAATAATTTTCGGAGTTGCGTTTGACTATAGAAGATGTTAAATGTCCCTTTAAGCATACTTTTGATGAATCTATGATAGTAAATAGTGGACTTTAGGGATTGATATAAAACGCAATTACAATTGCATGCGAACATAGGTAATTGATAGGAAAAATTAATGAACAATGCAAATGAAGTAAACTTGTACTTAAGGAATATGTTTGGTGTGTAGAACGTGAAATCCTAATTAGTAGAGAACTCACCTACATATGAACTAAAGACAAGCTATGTACTTAGGAAAATGATAGGGGCAAATCTTTGTTAGCCATTTGAAGCCTTTTAGCTTGCTATCCCTTATTATAATTTTATCCGTCTCAGCCCAATTTTGAGCCTTAAGCCTTTTCTTTTGTAGCCACGATATAAGCCCATTATCCTTTAGATTATTAGGCATGACCAAATGACCCGCACTTGAATCACAACCCTGAGACTTGTCTCGAGCTTGAGTTTGGGGTGGAGGGTCCACATTTTGGAATTTACATTGGGAAGGGATTATATGTTCTTGTATTGAGGCACGAAAATGAAAGATGATATGATTATTTGTAACCCTTTGCCGAAATTTGAAAGAATAAAGAAAAAAAGAAAAAAAATTATAAGAGACATGACTTTTCACATCAAAATGATGGTCATGGGTATCTTGTACAAAAAAAAGAGAAAAGAAATGAAAAAGAAAATAAAAAGAAAGAAAGAATAAATAAATAAATCGGCAAAGTGGAATATTTTTGGAAATCATCTTAGTTTTATTTGGGTTGACATTGGGGACGCAACATTAGCGCGTCAAATGGGTGAGTGAGAACATTTTTGAGCGTAAACTCAAGCTCGAGTACATTGTTGATGGTAAGTGAGGAGAGAGCCAAAAGCTCAATTCAAATTTACCAAATATACATCCATACCGTCCTTAAGCCATCATTAAAACCATAAAGACCTCGTGATTCCTAGGTACATAGTGAATTTATGATTCTGTTGATAGGGAATACACTAGGTAGAATTTTCAAAGCGAGTTAGGATTAATGACCACCCTATAGCCATCATACAGAGATGAGTACAAGTGTAACCTTCAAGCATTGTGACTTTAATTTTATGATTGAGATTATTTATATGTGATGTTGCATGATTAGTGTATGTATATGTTAGTCCTTAAAGTTTTACTATATGAGATTTATCTTAAGAATTGCTTTAGGTTTATTTGCTAGCTTCTATTTGTTCTTGCGTTTACTTCTACCCCTTGTTTTGTTTTGTTTTGCTTTGTCGGGACGACAAAGGTTTGAGTTGGGGTCTTGATGTCTCCTTAATTGTTCTTATTTTCGACCCTTAGGAGACATCATTTTTTGTGTTTATTTAATCAAATTGATAGACTTTTGGACCAAATATGCAATAATATGATTTTCCTCTTTTATCTCTAGCAATTTTAATTCATTAAGCTTTTGCGCGTAATATTGGTATTTTTAGTGTAAAGTTTACAGGTTTTAGATGTTAGCTAGAAGAGGAATCTGAGGAGAAAGTCAAAGATCAAAAGATAGAGTCAAGACTTGAAGAGAAATCCCGAAGATATTATTTTTAGAGCTGAAAATCCATTTTACAGGCCATAGATTGCTGATTTCGAGGTACCTAAGCGATGATTTAGCCGCTGACCGTTGAAGAGAAAACGCTCCCTATCGAGTTACGGAACTTTGAAAACTGGAATGAGGTCAATCGGAGTCATAACGAATCGGGAAAAGCCGTTTTAGTGAAGGTATATCAACAATTACGGGATTTTGGGCTAAGTTAGTGGACTTGGGCCTTTTATATTTCATTTAATTAAAAGCCTAGGTCCAAGTCCGAATTTCCACTTATAAAAGGAGGTCTGGACTTCTATTTCACATACAATTCACATTCTGTAAGATTAAAAACACCAGAGAGAAGCAACTGAAGGAAGGAGAAGAAGCTACAAGAGCTGGAGAGGGTCTATATCTCCGTTCGTAGTCATTCCGATTCCGAAAATTAGGTTCTTTTATCTTTTTAATTCTGTAAACAATATGAATTCCTTTACTTTTAATTTAGTTTTTCTTTTTAATATGAGCTAAGCTCTTCATAGTGCTTGAGAACAATTAATGGGTGAATCCCAGTCTTATTGAATTACGAATGTTGAATTTGGGTTTCTGTTAAATTAAATTAAATTAGGTCTTTTACTCTTTTCAATAAATTGATATTAATTACTGTTTTTGGAGTAGCTAACTAAGAACAGGTGTTAGTATCTAGGCTATTCCAATTAGTGGCGATTGGATCATCCTGACGGAGGGTTTAGGTACGGAAATATTTATTCAATCTAGGATAGAAGCTATTGATTCTGACGAACTTAGCTAATTCTAGGGCCAATGAGGTAATAAAACTTAATCATCCAACGGTGGATCATATTTACCCTGACGGGACTAGTGACACTCTAGGATCGCCTTATAGTCCACCCTGACGGGGGTATAAGGAATTTAGAATCCCAACCATTGTAATTGACCAATTCAGCCCTTAAACAACATGAGTTAGGAAATAGGATTGGGAGGATCCTTGCGTTCTCAAGTGCTACTTCTCATATTGCGTTTTACATCATTTTACTTGCGTCTTAGCTTTTATTTGCATTTTAATAGTTATTTTTCATTCATTAGCTTTAATAACAAAAACCAAACAAACATATTACTTTTATTTGTTTTCATAAGTGCATCAATCATTAATAGATAAGCATTGTAGTCAACCATCCCGTCCTTGGAACGAATCTGTATTATCAGGTATACTACTTGGGACAACCGTACACTTGCGGTTGTGGTTCGATTATTATTTGCATTTATTTAGAACACACAAAGGACCACCAATCTGTGATAGAGAATAGTAGACCTTAGGAGTTAGTGTAAAACGCACTTTGATTGCATGCAAACATTAGGTAATTGATAGGAAAAATTAATGAACAATGCAAATGAAGTAAACTTGTACTTACGGAAAATGAGTGGTTTGTAGAACGTGAGATCTAAATGAGTAGAGAACACACTTAGGTATGAACTAGAGGCAAGCTATGTAACTAGAAAAATGATAGAGGCAGATCTTTGATAGCCATTTGAGACTTTTTAGCTTTTTATCCCTTAATTTAATTATATCCTTCTTAGCCCCATTTTTAGCCTTTAAGACTTTTTTTTGTCGTCACGATATAAACCATATCCCCTTAGTTTATTAGGCATTTCCATATGACCCGCACTTGAGCTTGAGTTTGGGGTGGTGGGTTTCATTATTAGGAAATTACATTGGGAGGGGTTTTATGCGTTTGTATTTATGCACAATTGTTGATGATATATTATTTGTAACCCTTTGCCGGGGTCTTTGAAAAAAAAGAAAAAAAAGATAAAATATGAGAGACATGGCCATTTACATCAATATGATGGTCAGGGATATCTTATGAAAAAAAAAAATGAAAAAGAGAAAAATATATATATATATATATATATATATATATATATATATATATATATATGAAAAAATAAAGTAACTGGCAAAGTGGAAATTTAGAAATAATTTTTAGTGCTTATTGGGTAAATCTGGGGACACTAAATTAGTGAGTCAAATGGGTTGAGTGAGAACATATTCGAGTGTAAACTCAAGCTCTTGGACAGTTTGTTGAGAGCCAAAAACTTCCTTCAAATTTACCAAATATACATACCATAATGTCCCTAAGCCTACGCTAAAACCATAAAGTCCTCGTGATTCCTAGATACATAGTGGATTTATAATTCAGCTAATAGGGAGTAAGCTAAGTGGAGCGTTCAAAGAGAGTGAGGACCGGTGAACACCCTATAGCCACCATCTTGAGATAAGTAGTAAGTGTAACATTCTGGCATTGTGAAATTAATTTGGATTGATATTATTTGTGTTTGATATTGCATGATAGGTGCATGTGTATATAAATTCCTACGTCATACTATATGAGATTTGTTTTAAGTTATGCATTGGGTATTATCACTAGAATCTGCATTTTTGCGTTTCACTAAAGGCCTTTGTTTTTATTTTACTTTGTTAGGACGACAAAGGTTTGAGTTTGGGGTCTTGATGTCTCCCGGTTTTTTCTTAATATATGCCCTTAGGAGACATCATTTTAGGTGAATATTATACTTATTTGATAAACTTTTAAGCTTATTTCGTTATATTGCATTTTCTCCCCTTGGAATTTTGATATTTTATTTTTAAGAGCTTTTGTACGTTAATTTGTTTGTTTTTAGTATAAAATATTAGGTCCATGGATTCTATGGAGCACCATGACAAGGAGGGGAAGTGAGAGTTAAAGTCTTAGATCAAGTGGAGAGGTCAAAAGGAAGAAAATATTACCAGAAGAGTTGACTAAAAGAGATGAAAATCTGGAAATCTGTCACTATTTACTTATTTCGAGCCAGTTTGGAACTGATTCAGGTTTGGAGATTCATAAGGTAAAGTTGAGCCTTTGATTTAGCAAGATTTGCGGACTGGAATCAGGTGATTTGGACGTGAGATGCAAAAATTACGGCCGTTTTACTACAGGTTGTACAGCAGTTACAAGATTTTTTAAAGATGGACTTGGGATTTTTATATTTTAAATTATTATTCTTAAGTAAAATCCCAATATCCTTTTTACACATACTTCATTATATTATCTTCTACGCTTCATTATTTTCAAGTCAAAGCAAAAAGGCAGAGGAGAAAGTTAGAGCTGGAGAATTTCCACTCTTTCAACAACAACCAATCCAATCCTTAGGTTATTTGTTTTTTTTCTGTAATTGAGAATAATGTCTTTTGTTAATCTAATTTCAGTTTTTAATTTGAACATGATCTAAACATCTTAGTACTTGATAATCTCACTATTGGGTTGAAGCCCTAGTTTATGTAATTTGTGTTATCCGAATTTTGGATTTATGAATTAATTTATTTTTACTGGATATTGTTTTATGCTTATTTACTATTTCTGACCTAGCTAATTAGAAATATGTATCAGTAATTAGGCTATTTACATTAGTGGCGAAGTGATAATCCGACAGGGGGGTTTGATTACAGAATTAAGTAATATCCGTGTGATGTCTGTTATTGACCAACAGACTTGACTAATCACATAGCCAAAGAGGTAAAGAACTTCAAGTCCGTAAGTAAACTTACTACCTAAGAGGGATTTGTCTTACCGTAGGATAGCTCCTAGGTCCAGCCGACAGGGGGTTAGGAGATATTAGAGTCCTGACTAATATAAAATTACTGGCTTATCCCTTAAATGGAAACATTAATTATATTAGTTTAGGAGGATCCCTTGCGAGACTCAAGTACCTCTCTCGTCTGCGTCTTAATCTATTTACTTTCAGCATTTCTTTTCAGCTAAGCATTTTAATACTTTATTTTACTGCATCTTTAGTCTTAATACAAAACTAAACAAATATCTTCATATTTTAATTTTCTGTTTTAACAATTATCTCTATTTAGTTGATTAATACCTAAGTTATATCCATCCATCCCCGAGAACGAAATCTCGATTATCGGTTTATTACTTGGATGACCCGTACACTTGCGGTCTGTGGATCCTCCATTTTATTGCATAATTTTATAGCACCCCGGGAACCACCAGTATTATACCACATAGTCGCATCCTTTGATTGGATCCAATCTGAATTATCAGACCATCTAAACCTCGTGTCTATCTCACATAAATTTGATGCACAGTATTAAAACTTAACGGGGTAATTGGTAAACCAAGAATGTTCCCGGCGAATAATAGTCTATCTTCCAAGGTTTAGGAGCATGTCCAAAGAGTCCACATGACTATTACACTCCTCGACCAATATTATCCTTGACTCATATTTATGACAGATCCAACTACTCCTACTATTCTAAGTTACTTATAACTTCCCAATGGTAATTACCATTGGTGGAACTCCCAGTGGCATCTATGGGGTTTGAAAAATTTATTATAAATAACCTTGTTCCCAAAGAGGAAAATTATATACATTATTCATTTATGAAATCTATCTGAATAGGATTTCTTGAAGGTTAACATGACCATCATATTAGGATATAGCCATTCAATATCATAGAATGATACCTCTTACCTTAAACAAATATCGAGATGCAAAGTTACATTTGTAGTCCACAAGTCATTTTACGAACACCAATATACCTGGTAATTCACCATTTTATCAGTGATTCGTCATACTTATAGTCGATTAGAAATTGGTAGTATCTCACAACATTGTTTATAAAATTAAAATGCCTTTGGGAGGATCCCCTTAGTTCATGACTAGCATGTGTTTGCATGTAGCATGTACCTGAATCTCGAGCACTCATATCATGCAATAACCATTCAAAATTATAGGTAGCCCCCATGACCTTGAAATAATAGAGAGTCAAAGTTAAATTTAAATTTGTATACCATAAAGAATTTTACGATCACCAATATTCCTGGTAGTTCACTATTCTGTAGACGAGGTAAGACGCTTTTAGGTATCTAGGAATCTTTAGTGTCTCAAGATATTGTTTATGATGAGTTTTATAAGCCCATAGATAGAGGATTTTTAAGGATGAGTTCCTAAAATTATTCATTCTTTATTGATAAGGCTTTTAACCAATCTAGAGTGTATCACGAAAATAAGGTAGGTGGCATGTTATCATAACACCACTTCATATAACTATAATTACACCCTCATAAGATTGAAAATGACACAATTTAGATGCAACTTGAACTATCAATTAGTCTTACATCAAATATATATACACCCTCATAAGGTCAAACCCATCGTTAAGGTCAACTATCCATATACTTGCTATTTATTCAGTCCTTAAAGGGTTTTAAGGAAGAGGTACAAAGTTCGAATCCCCTCCTTGAACATGGGTATATGCATGTGGAGGCGAGCATAGTTTTTATGGGATTAGCCATGGGGCACGCAAGTTGGCCCGGACCACCCACGTGTCAAAAAAATAACCATCATTGAGGTCACTAAAGATATTCAAAATATGCAATAAATTAATGGTATAATTTATATATAATTGAGAGACTTGTATGTGATAATTGATATATTTAAGATATATGTGGAAAATTGAGATATAATTAATGTATTTCATAGAATAATTGAAAGATACGGGTAATATATAATCAAACACGTGGAACAATCTAGACCACTTGAGGTGTGAGACTATTTTATTTAGAGCAATCCTAGCCTATCTATTTACACTTTTCATCACTTTTAATATGTGTATATCGTTTGATTAGATATCGAACATACTAAATATATAGTTGTAGAATTTCATTTGTATGAAAATCATATTTAAGTCTTCTGCATAAAATATTTTAGGATTATGAACTAGCTCGATCTATTCATTTTTCGATTTCCCTACAATAGGGTTGGTTTCATCTTAAACATATTGTACATATCATACTTCTTAAAACTTTGGAATAAAATTACATGTACTATATTGTACTACCTTATTCCCATTGGTCAAAAAATTCATAATGATGTCACATGGGTATCAAAATATCTTTAGCTGGATATAGTGCAAATTTTAATTATTTATTGCTGGTAAAATTCTTAATATTGTTAAACAGTATCTTTTTAATATATTGTTTGAAATACAAAAATATATAAATTTTCAATTTAAATTATATATTGAAACAATTTTGGAATAATTTACCAGTTATTTATGGTTTGATCACTTCAGTCCTTATCAAAGACTATATAACAAGCAATCATATTCATTTTTAAAACACACATCTCAATCTCTCTTCTCCTCTATTAGGTCAAAATACACATATCTCTTTAGCTCTTATCCTTTTCAAGGTAGTATTTTTTCAAAATAAGTAAGATATCTTTCGGAAAAAAATGGCTACAATATACAAATGTTTACAATGTGATCGTGGTCATTGTATTTCACCACAAACAGATTGATTTAAGTGAACATTTGTGATGAAATGTCATGGTCAACGATCTAATTGTAGAGGTTTTCTTCAGAACTGATTGCCCAATAATTATATATTTTATATAATTAAAGAGGTTATTGGTTTTATACCTTTTATTTATTTTAGACAGGCTTCTAGATCTAGAAATGTAGAGGGGCTAACATTCTAACTAGAAGTTTCAGATGCAATTCTCTCCAAGATAATTAGTCATCGGCTCATATCTTTGATTTGATCAAATCCTTTAGAGACCTTTGTGACTGATTATGTATTGGTTAAATCTGTAACACTCCCTTCTTACTTTTAATACACTGTTTTTACTAAAAATTAATAATTATTGTATATTGTATGGGTGATACTAATGTTTGTACACATATCTTGTAAAAACTTAATATTTCTTTAGTGTCATTCAAGAAATAATTTTTCAAACTCTTTTTCTTCATGTTGCGACAAAGTTTAACCAAGTTATAGTCTCAATAATATTTTTACCTAAAGTTTTATCATACCTTTACTACCTACTATTTACAACTTATTTAAAATTAGTATTGTATTTTATATTGTTTAAATAGATATTGCATCATTATAAGGACAGTAAAAATTTCAAAACTAGTAACATTCTTATTGAATATAACAAGATCTGTATCACATTTCGATCACTTACCTAAATTCTAGAGGTGTTTTAGCAAACAAATATTATTAATCTATTTAATAGTCATAGTTTATGGGAGTATGCCATTTTGATACCTAAATATGCATTTTTTTTAAAACTTTAATGAATCAAATATATCATCCTTTCGTTATGTAATTTGAATAAGCGTCTAATTTTTTAATAAATGCAAATACGTAACTAGTGTTTAAAGAAAATATTTTTGATAAACCATTAAAAATATTAAAAAATAAATAAATTTGAAATTATCAAATTAATATTATTATAATAATTTCAACAGATAAGTTTAATATCATATTATTTAAAAATATATTATCTCATATGGTAATTTCAAATTCGGAGGATCCATGACTTTTTTTAATTAATTTGTGTTATTATTGAAACTCAAAGTGTTTTTACATAAGTAGAATTACCTCAGATTGAGGACTACCTAAGCAATTATACAAAGATAACAAATCAACTACATTTACTCAAAATTTGAATAATAGCCTTGATATATGATACTCATATTTACTTCACCCTTATATCACCTTCGATGTGTCACCCCATACGACAGTAAATAAAAGGAAGTTAAAATAATTAATTAGGAGAGAAAACATCATGATTGGTTGTAAAACCTCCACAAAGGAGGTGATATAAGGGTGAAATTAAAATAAGAATGAAATATATATTTATATTTGAGATAATTACTAACAACTACTAAATAACTTTATAATTCATAAGCAACTAAATAACGTTAGTAAATTGCTACAAAAATTTTAGTATTTTTGTTTGGCACTATTACTAACGCACTTCACACCCCCTATTATCAATCCCAAGTTCAGCTCAACACTATCTTTAATTTACTCTCGAGTTATTTCTTTTTGGCTATAGGTCCTACAATTTCTTTCGTGCCAAAATTTATGCACAAAAGTATACCACCAAGTTCTGATAAAAAATCCATGACTTTGCTTATTCTGTTAAAATAATATAAGATCAATCAAAGTATTCCAATTAAAAATGGTGCCACTAACCATGCATTTAATTAAAAATTCACAAAGGACTTTATTTGAGAAAGAGAGAGTTATTAACAACTAATCACTTGTTTCAACTTCACTGCAACAAAAGATGCACAAAACATATACTTAAATCCCTCAAGATATTATTATATCTTTAGTTGTTAGTCTATCCAGACAAGCTAATCAACAACAAAAATAATGTATTGGAAATATAATCTTAGGTTAAACTATATTAAAAATGGCATCCAAAGTAAAAGCAACTGAAAATTATCATTTGATTGAGTATTTCCATTTTAACGAATGAATCATCTTCAGATGAGATAGGTAGTTGGAAATCCTATAATATTCCAATTCTTGCTAGTATAGGGGCCAACTTCATGATTCATTTATGATGCAATATTCCATAGTCTTGTTCAAATTAGTACCTTTTCTTCTCACACATGTACTTAGTGTCTCACTTATATTTTAACCATTAATCTAGTTTTACCAAATCAAGTAAGTGTGACATCCATTGTGCATAGTATGAGTCTATAATTGTGAGCTAAATGCGTTATCTCAAATTTTTTATTTTCAAAGCCATAATTGGTTTAGGCAATGTTTCAAACTCCAAAATCAGCTATTTGAAATAAGATTTTCCCATGCCCATCTACTCCAAGTGTTATTTGATATACTTTAATCTCTCCTTAAAAGCCTTAAAAGATAGATATTAATAATGTGTAATAGAGTAGGTATTACTATACCACTTTCCTACTTGATGAAAAAATACTATAAACTTTCCTACTTTCTTTTACACACATTTTCCTAGCCACTTAGCAGCTTGAGAACTCTACAAATTACATTTCCAAAGTAATCTTGCTATATTAGGGTTAATCTTGTAATCACTTGCTTAGGTAGAATAAAGATAAAGACTTTAAACCAAAATAAATAAGAGTAGTTTTATGAGTTCTAATCTACTAGCAAATGTGAGTAAATTTAAACCCAACGCTCAATGTAATTTGCTAACGAGTAGATCACATCCAACCTTTTACGTATTTATGTGCATAAGAGGAACTCCTAAAAATATTAATTGGTAGACAAACTTGTTAACACCTAATATTGCACATATATCCTCTTTTAGCTGAGTATTGCAACCACCAAATAGATTTCACACTTAGACTTATTGATTTGCAGTTATTAAAGTCTACTACATAGTTGTAATCCATGACTTAAACATTTGTTGTTTTATTGTGTGCCTTACAGAACACAAGTAAATCATTGGAAAAGATCATTTGATTTAATACTGAGAATGGTATAAGAAAGCCTTTTTTCCTGCAAAACAAAAATCACTTTCATCCTTGTGGTACAAAACCAGGTCCAAACCTTCTAAGACCAACCCTTTTTTAGAAGCTTTAAATAATATTAAATGAAATAATGGAGGTAACACACCACAAGTGTACAATGTCGCCAAGATATCAATTAACAATAAGAAGAAAAGACTAGAATTCAGTAATGATATAAAATTCTTGGATAGAAAACTAGAACGAGATATTCAGTTTACCAAAATCTCACAGTTTAGGCTTAAAATGGATGGGTGAGATGTTAAACTATCCGTATTAACTTGGACTCTAATATTCTCTTAAACCTCTCTAGAGTGATTTTGTTACTAGAATCTAAATATAGGAATTCCTCCCGGAAAAACCTATAAATCTATTAGGCACTTTTTTATTTTACCCATTAACGGTTATATAAATTCCTATGATCTCCCGATTCAATAGGCAATAAACACTCGTATTTGTTATAAACTAAAGAAAAGAAGAAGATAAAATATAGAGAGAATTATATTTGTGTATTCCAAAATTATCAACTAATTCTATTACAATGAAAGGATCTTCTATTTATAGGAAAGGAATGACCCTTCACTTACCATATTAAGAAGATGTAAATAGGAAAACCTTTGGCCTTTGGACATCCACCTTTATTAAAATAAACTATTCATAATACTCCCCCTTGGATGTCCATCTATCAGAAAATATGTCTTGTTAAAACCTTGACAAGAAAACCCTGTGGGATAAAAACTTGGTCGAAGGGAAAAGAGTACATATAGATGGAACTAATCATATTGAAATGTTGCCTCATTAAAACTTTGCCAAGAAAATCCATTAGGACAAAACTTAGACGAAGGGAAAAGAGTACACTCTTATTTACGCTCCCCATGATGTTGGCAAGAGATCTCTGAGTTGTCGTATATCAATATTGTGTACCTATTTCTTGAATATTGTGGTTTACAATGATTTCATCGGGAAAATCAGCAAAATTATTGCGTGATTGTATCCGTTGAGTGTCAATATCCACATTCTTATGTAGCTCGTGTGTGTAGGAGACTTTGGTGAAATATGTTTTATTTTTCTCTTTTGATGCAGCTATTCTAATTATGTGTTGTACAAGCAATAGTATCCTCATACAATAACATCAATATATTCTTGTTGAAGATATACCACACTTTTTTGGGTATGTTGAATAATCCACTTAAATAAATATTTCATACCTCTCCTCCTTGAATATTCACTGAAAGATATGCCTCATTAAAACCTTATCAAGAAAACCTACTGGGACAAAACTTGATGGAGGGAAAAGAGTACATTAATCCTTAGGGGTTATGACACTTATTCAGTTTCTCTTGTTAAAACCTTACTAGGAAACCCCACTGGGGAAAACCGTGGTGAAGGAAAAAGAATGCAGAATTCAATATATTCCTCCCCTCGTTACGAAATTACATATTTCTAAATATATTTGTACCTTGAGTTCTTCGTTAGTGAAACTTTAATTAGTAATCTTCTAGATTTTTACTTGAGGGTATTTAGTGATACTAATATCATTTTCTTGATCAATAGAAGTATCTATACTTCCTTTGACAATGAATATTTGCATGCCTCGTTAAAACCTTACTAGGTAAAACCCATTGGGGAAAAACCTTAGTGAAGGAAAAAGAGTACAACACGCAAATATAACATTCTTTTCATTATGGCAACAATTACCGAGTATCCTTTCATAATTCATACACTTTTCTCTTGTGTTTTAAATAAATTACATTCTTTGGGAACTTTAATACTCCAGGAACTTCTCAATCTTCGAGAATTTCATATTTAGACACTCTAAGTACTTCAAGTACCTATCGTGCTTCAGGCACTTGTTGTGCTTCCAAACAAGTTGTAGTCTTTGGACTCTAATTAATCTCCATAATTATCTTTAAAGCTTCACACTAAATAAACAATTAAACCCAATATGCTCTAAAAATAATAATTCTACAAATCAAGCCTCAAAATAGGAAAGTGCACTAAATTAAGCTAAGATCGACCTATAAACTAATAAATAAGCCTAAAATGATGTCTCTGAAGTATATTATATTATCACAAATGAGGAGACATCAGAATACAACATTAATTCACTTGTGTTGTCATCCACACGTCTATTTATTAGATAATGAAAACAGTTACATTCACTATAGGGAATGTAGCTCCATTCACTTCGAGGAATAAAACGTTATAGTTTACAAGGAAATAGAATGGTAAACACTAATACTGGGATAAAACTCTACTTACGATATTACTACTTCAGGAGTACTTTCATGACATGAAATCTGTGTAAGGTCTTAACATTATCCTTTTTTTCAAAATAATTCTAGCTACAATAATACTACTTCTGGAGAATAATTATGTAACCTTGAAGGGTAGAAGTATAGCGACGGTATCTTATTTTTTCTTAGTATTCTCGAGAAATAATTAACCTTGTCCTTTTTAGGTATATTTTGCATCTAACTTTTTTTCACGATAAATCTTATTGTCCTCACCTCCTTTTTTATTAAATAACAATTATAGTAAATTCAATCATATATATAAATTATATATACTTTACAAAAACATACCAGCAAAGCAAGCTCTGAAACATTATCATGATTTTCAACCTCAGGTGGAGTTATGATCACCACCACGCTGATTCCAATACACATTAGAAGACGTAGCATTTTCTTCAGGAAATGCCGTTTTATTCTCTATAATGAATAATTTTAGCCAAAGAATACAATATTTAATCACATTTAACCGTACCAGTTTGTTTACATATCCATTTTCAAAGAGATTGAATAACTCAACAATCGTTACAAGGAATGCAATTACATCCACTACATGGAATGGTTTTGAGCCAGAGAATCTGATTTTATTTAATCAAATTTTGTCACCACAATGTTAATTTTGATATGCATTTGAAAGTTATTGCATTCGTTTAGGGAAATTTAATTCTAATCACTTCAGGGAATAGTATTATGTAAATGGAAACGAATTATGATTATAACAATAATCCATTACTTTGCTTGCTTACGAGACAAACAACCTCATAGTATTTTGTAAAATCTTTATTAGCGTTATAGCTACTTCAGGAGTATATGTGTGATTTGATACAAGGAGACGTATATTTATTCCACCTGGTAATATTATATTTACCCGCTTGAAATCCTCACTTAATTTAATAGTACCTGAAACTATACTAACATTTCTTTTTATCCAGTTAACTAACAAATTACTAGATTGCCCAAAAGGTAAGATTATAAACATTTACAAGGGAGGGTGTAGGTTTGAACCCATTATCATGCAAACTTTTCACTTCATAAAATTATTTAGTTCAATTTATCTCCCCCTAATTTTATGTGTTTTTTTAATGAATGAAATCATTGTGTTGCATATAGAACAATACAATTCTTAAATATACATGATGTCTATATGAGTTTTTTTTATCATACAAGATATTTTTTCCTTCAAAACCATTAATTGGAATTAAGACTTCAAGTCTTTGCAATTCTTTTAGATTTCAAGCCGTTAAAATTTAATCTAACCTTCAAGCATTTAAAAATTGTTGTATGCTTTGGGCCTATATAGTTCCTCTTATACTTCCGGTTTATATTCAATAAAGTTCCCTTCATGAGATGAATGAACAATTTTTTCTCTAGAAGTTAAATTTCATTCCTCAATTCTTTTTTGGAAATTATAACAAAATTGATTAGGTTTCAGACCTTTAAAATTCGATCTAGGCTTCAAGCGTTTCATTAAATTTTTTTATGCTTCGGGCATATAAATTGTATTCAAGGTTTCAAGCCTATGAGATTTGTTTTACTTCTCTAGTATATAAAATTTATGATAGGTTTCCGACCTATAAAATTTGGTATATGCTTTTGGCATATAAATTTATATGTAGGCCCTGGGCCTATAAATTGTAGAATGTAAATAATATATAACAAAATGTAGAATTGTAGAGTATATTCTTCAACAATACTAGTATAAGGCAAAATAAATGTATAGCCTAACGGTTATACTCAAATATTCTACCAATTCTATTTTTTTTATTTTAGGATAATAAATAAATCTACATATATCATAATCTATATTAATCGAAATTGAGATTTTGAGTCTACAACATTGATTTTTTTTAGTTTCGGGGTTTTGCAGTTTATTAAGGGTCCGGGCCCTTTAGAATTAATAATTAGCTTTAGACTTTCTAAAAATACATATAGGCTTCAGGCCCTTAAATTTCAGTATATGCTTCTGGCATATATAATTTTTTGTTTTAGATTTCGTACCTTTAAATTGAAGATACTTCATATGTTACTCCATATGATATAATTCCTGGTCTTTATAGCGTTAGTTTACGAATTTTGTTTTATGCTTCGGGCATATATTTTATTTTCTAGGCTTCGGCCCTACAATATAAAATTTAGGCTTCAGGCCTATACGATTATATTTCCATGCTTCGGGCATTGTAGGCTTCAAGCCTAGAAATACATCTCGTTTTATTTTCAAGTCATTCAAAATTATACATATAGGTTTCAGGCCTTTTTTTTAAAGTGATAACTCATTTATCCGCTTGAATAGTATAATAGTATTGCATAGGATGCAATGGGAGTCCATATAAACCCCCAACCCGTAGTGTAATTTAGGCAAATAGAAATTAATTACTTGTATTTTTTAATTATAATAAATTCAAATTGAAATAATAGAAAATACGAACAAATAATCATCAATCAAGCAAAGTCCCAAAATTCTAACAAAAAATTTCATTTATAATTTTAAGGTTCATAAGGATTCATCCCAAGCTAACTAAAAAATTAGTTCTTTCTAAGAATATTACCAAATAAAATAAAATTCAAAAACATAATTAATAGTTTAAGAAAAGAAGGATTACAACTAATATCAAGATCAAAAGGATAACAACAAAAAAGCTTCAATACATATTAAAGATTGATTCTTTCATCGGCGTCTCAATACATCGAAAGAGAGATTATCTCATCGACATATAGATAAATTAAAAGATCGATTCTTTTATAGGAATTTGGAGATATCAAAAGACCGATTCCCGCATTGGCATCACGAGACAATAAAAGATTGATTCTTTCATCGGTATCTCGAGACATCGAAAAATTGATTCTTTCATCATCATCTTGAGAATTAGATAGACCTATTATGTCATTGGAATCTTGAGACATCGAAAGACCGATTCTTTCATTGGAATCTCTAGTCATTGAAAAGTTGATTCTTTCATCGGCATCTTAAGACATCTAAATACCGATTATTAGGTGGACATCTCTAAACATCAAAAGACCAATTCTTTCATCGGAATCTCAATACATCTAAAGGCCAATTATTTCAGTAGTATCTCAAGGCATAAAATTATTAATTATTTCATCGAAATCTCAATACATCGAAAGACAGATTCTTTCCTCGGCAACTCAAGACTACAAAATACCGATTATATCATCGGTATCTCAAGAAATATCTAGAAGACAAATATTTTTTTAATATTTAAAAAAGAACTGAGGATTCTTTGTAATCGCTAAAGCATTATAAGGGGAGAGGAAAAGATAATACATTTTTCATGAAGCATTGCGAAATATTTAGGGGAAGCAAGATGTACACATAATCAATCAAAACAAGAAGGATATATTAATTTAACATAAAGGTGCCACGTGTTCGACCTTAAAAGAGGATTACATCAGAGTATCAAAATAAAGATACAAAATGTATAGCCTAAAATCTAGGGTTAGCGTAATTGTTTTTGAAGAAGCAGGGGGAGCATAATATGGCATCACATCCTTACTATTAGAAGAAAGCTCGAAAGATTTGTGTTCCTGATCAAAGGGGAATAAGGCACCACTTTAGGAGGGATATGGAATCTCAAATATAGCAGCTCACGAGCACATATATCTGCAAGACAACAGTTGTATCCTCATCTTAGGCCATCGTCTAAGTTCGCATTCAACATACTATATGCATCCTCTGAAATGTTATTAGAAAATATACTCATCTACGACAAAAGAGACACACCACTCAAGCGATGTTTTTCATCTCTCAGCTCAACTTTAGCCACTTCCATTTTTCCTTATCGGCCTAGTTTCTCCCAAAGTTAATCAAACCAATCTCTTCCAATCTCATATCCTTCTAGGAAAAATCAGCTTCAGACGGCATTTGGGTAGGGTGTGGTCGAAGAGTTCTGGACAATCAAAAACCTTCTAACAACTTTCTACCATGCACGACACAGTGACAAACACTTGTCTTCAAGAGCCAACAGTCAACAGCCAATAACTTTTTTTTAATTAAACAATAAAAGGATCAAACATCCTTTTCCTATAAAAAAACTAATGATATACTCATGAACATGTGATTCACCCATCACATAAAAACATACGGCAAATAATAAAAAAATAGTGATTGTTCATTGATCTCTACGGATGGCGCAACATAATTAAGAGTAAGTCGTCATCAAAAAACTGATACAAAAATATTACCAATCAATCCATTAGAAATTATATCTCATATAATCAAATATAATATAAAAATCATGATTTTCATACAAACCCTATTAAAAAACTCAAATATTATCCTATAATATCATATTTAAATTACTAAATCACAACAACGAGCTCTGATACCAATTGAAAGAATCGCAATACCTGTTATATATGACACCCTGAATTTTCTCTCATAATAAAAATGTAGAGTAGTCAATTTTCCTAGTTAGAATATTAAATACCCTATCCTCACTAAAAGTTTTCCTATGTGTATTTGAGCAAAGTTTACTGCGATACACAAACACTCAAATTATTACTCTCAAAGATGTATCGTGTATTTTGTCTCCTCAAAGAAAAGAAATTTTCTCACCAATTCTTTCTTAAAAAATTAAATGTAGAGAGGAATAAATCATAAGGATAAAATGGTAAAATATTGTTCTAATCGATTAATTTACCAAACACAAATATCATTGTAGCAAGGAAAAACTGTTGAGCCCTCGAGGAGCTTGATCATTGGTACTGATTATGAACTTCCATCCAGATCTGATTGTGCGAGGCTCATTCTAAAAATACATCCCTTGTTTCAGATTCCCTTATCTCCCAGGTAACTAGAGATCAAATCGTCACATCCCAAGGCATCTTCTTTCTTCCTATCATTTTGTTCGATAGGATGAGCCTTTATTGGATGCAGTCGGGTGGAGTAAGCTCCATAAGTTTAGTTATGCAAAGAATGCAATAAAAGAAACCCGGAGAATTGAAAATAAATTGAAGCCCAATATATATATATATGTATAAGCAAAGGATGAAGTATTCCATATGCGAAGGTAATCATGACTATGTCACCTATTTTCAATGGACATATCATAATTACAAATCTTGAGATAAGGGAAACAGGTACTGTCTATGTTTCTGAAAAAAGAAAAAATTCTTGTATCATCATGAAGATTACCCTTAAAAAAGTTTGACCTACAGTTGACATATAAAGAAAATTATTCAAAAACACCAACTACAATGTTGAAATTCCAAGGAATTGCTCTTAGAAAGACCAATAACTATGTCGGTGTTATGGAAAGACCGACTCGGTGTCACCACTTTCACAAAAATTATCTGAAAAATCCAATTTCTAAACAACATATTATCAACATACACACAAGACCGACTATTTCGTCGGTGGGTGACCCAGGCATCCAAGTTTGACTCTCATATCAGTGCTCCGCAAAAAGGACCAATGGAGTTCATTCTCTCATATCTACATAGGTCAAATCATTTGTGTACAAATTCAAAGATGTATTGATAAGCAAGAATGAAGTTCCAATAATATTTGTTAATTTCATACAAAAGTCGAGGGTAAGATTAGTAGGCCAATAGATATCACTAAAATTCGAGGAACACATTCATGACCAAGGATAACCGCATGTTACACAAATATTATTATGCTCTAGCAAAGGGTATAATTACACGTATAGTCAGCAACCAAGGGAATCACCTCTCGGGATTTTCTATAAACTAAAGGCAACATAAAAACCCACCTAAAGGCATATTTACACATCCAAAGGTGCCTATAAATACCCCATACATATCTACCATGACGGGGACATTATATTTTTTCTAACAAAGGAAATGCTCATAAATACAGTCTAAAATCTCCATAACTCTCTCGGGTCATACGAATAACCTTGGTCATAATATTGAGTTAAGCATTAGAGCTTCGTTGGGAGAAAAAATACTTGTGGTCCTTACATAGTGTTTGGTTTTAGGTTTCATCGGCTAGTAGAAATATCTTAGTGTCAGCCAACTACGGTAAGACTTCAGGAATTTTTTTATATCTATCTTCGACAACTTTACTTCTCTTCTCTTTTCTATATTGTTACTTTGATCCAATTTATCGGTTCATAAGCTCGATAAGATGATTATTAACTAGATATGTGGATGCCTATAATCATAAGCACATTCTCATCATCTATAAGCCATAGCAAGAAAGGGCACCATTGGTATTGGAAATATTTCTAGGGTATAGGAAGGAGAAATTTACACTGAAACAAATTGGGGAATACACATTTGGTGGAGTAGTTGATGTTGGCTAATAATATATATCAATCACTAGCCAAGAATCCAACAGGTTGAAGTTTGCTAGCTTGTGAAGTACTGATTGGAATTTCAAAAGAGGAACAATTTGATTTGGTGACAATCATAGTCACAAGAACTTCTCTTGCTCAGGAAATTATAGTGAGCGTGAATAAAGACAAGAATTACTTATACCTTCCCCTACTAATATCCATACTAATGATGAAGAAGGTCTCTTCTAAGAAACACAATGAGAATTTTAACACCCAGGTGGGGGTAAAGATTACAGAACTAGTATACAACCGCTTATTGCCTTTTATCGGACGATATTAGCACGCTAGGTAGTCACTAAAGGTAATAATAACTTAAACCAACCTATAATCCAAGAGACGAATAAGGTATATTATTGGGTTTTCCCTTGAGAGGACTCAATCTAAATATATCTTTAACATGAACAATAAAACCACTCACCCTTATTAATAACAAAGTTAATTAGCAACATAATTGATTATTTAGCAATATCCCCAAGCATCTTCTCTATCGAATTAATTTTATTTAACTTAGTTATCTATTTTCATTATTATTAGTTATAAATCGTTACGAAAACCAAACAAATATTTCCAATTTATATTTCTATTTTGTTCCTCGAATTACATACTTTACGCATTTACATTACTTTAAAAACCTTTAATCGCTCTTCAACACTGCCAACAAATACCCTACTTATCATTTTGTGGTAACCTACGATCCGTACTCTACGAATTCGACTCCCACATTGGTTGTACTTTACTTATTTAATGGAAATGACAATGGTCAAGACGGCCCCGCTGCCAGGGATGACTGTTTAAGATTTTTGTGTTTTCTTTGTAGTGTAGAAGTGTCTAGTAGCTTTTGTTTTACTTTGTTTTTGGTGTTTTTGTCTCTTCTCAAGTTTTGAGGTATTGGTGTATGCACTCGGACCCCGAGAAGTTATTCTGAGACCAAAGAAAGAGAGAAAGAGAAAGAAAAGCACAGTTACTAATGGCTAACATTAACCCACCGCCTGGTTATGAAGTCAATGTGAATTATGTGAACTGGCCTCTAAGAAAGAATCTGCTTGAGAGGATTTGGAATAATATTCTGCAAGGAGAAAACTTGAATGGATCCAGTTCATCAAATGTACCTCATTAGCAAATGCATGGCATCCCTGAGGAAGGAGTGTCTTTCCGTGTTCAGCCTTTGGGGATTCTCCCTCTAGTTATTCAAGCCAAATGTTTTAAGACTGACATGGGTATTGTTAAATCAATTCCTAAGCTCTAGGAATTATAGTGGAGATACTCACCAAGATCTGGTTCGTGCTATACAAAATTTTATTCAGATCTGTCACGCTTTTATTCATCAGGGCAATACAAGAGTGCAGATATACTATTTCATGTTCTAGTTTTTCTCATCGGAGGCGCTAGTGAGTGGCTAGACAGACAACCATACGAGACGATCCCTGATTGGGATTCACTCCAAGCAAAGTTGTTCGATAGATTCTATCCGTGGAGTATGAGGATTTAATATTAGGTTGAACTTGCCAATTTCGTAAAAGATAACTATAGGGGAGACATGGAACAGATTCCATCAACAGTTGACTAAATTCCCTTTTCATAAGTATAATACTCCAATGCCACTCTCGATGTTTTATAATGGGTTAGATGGCAGTTCATGGTTGAGAGTGGATAATCTTGGTGGTGGTGGTTTCGTTTCTATGGATCCATTTCAGGTCGCGCAAGTAAATCGGAATATCATAAATATAGAAAGAAGTTGGCATGTGCCGCAAGCGCATAAAGGTGTTTTACATGTTGCTAATGATACCATGCTAGAAGCTAAATTCTCCACATTGGAGAATAAAATGAAGCAATTAGCTATGTTCGTGAAAGAGGGCTTTCAAAGCAAGTAAAAGGAAGTAAAAGTTGTTCAAGAAACCTTTGGATGTTCAAATTGTGGTGCTAGTGACCATGCTTTAGAAGAGTGCCAAGGTAATCCTAAATCTGTTGCATTTATATTTAATCAAGGTAACCACTATGTAGGTGTTCATGCATACATGCAACCAAATCACAACCATAATTATCAACAACACCCCTAAAGACAAAACTTTCAGCCGAGACCTCAGAATCAATACCAAGGAGTCCAAAGGCATGTTCAAGATGCCTATTTTGAGACTCTTGCTCAAAAAGCACTAGCTGAATATCTGCATCAAGGTGTTTCAAATTCCAGTGTCCAAACATTTACTTCGTTCATGACTTTGACCAAGGATAATTTGAAGTCAAATCAAGAGATGTGGAAGCAAAACAATGAGAGAATGAATGAAAACTCCGCAACATTAAATTTTTTTGAAACTTAGGTATCTTAGATTGCTAATCATCTTAATATGAGGCCACATGGTCAATTACCAAGCAATACTGAGAACCAATAGAAGAATGAGGAGTGTAATGCGATAGTTTTGAGAAGTGGGAAGCAATTTCCCCCATCTTTTGCAAGCATGAAAGAGAAAGAGACAACCTCTAAGCCCAAAGTTGTGGAAGAAATCATAGAAGAAGAGGTTGACGAAGAAGTTGTTGAGACGGTTACTGTAGAAGAAAATATTGAGAAGATACTGTTATCTCAAAAAAAGAAGAAGTTGCTAGCGAGGAACTTCATCCCCCTCCTTTTCCTTCACGTGTCTATAATAAAGATGATGCTAATAAACACAAAAAGTTTATAGACATGATGAAGAGGTTGCATATCAACTTGTCCTTTTTGAAAACCATCCTTGCAATGCCAAAGTACCTAAAATTCATGAAGGACGTGCTTTCTAATAAACAATTTTTTTTAAGGGAGCGACGATTGGCTTACCATTGGAGTGGAGTGCTATATGCCAGAGTAAGTTGCCTCCTAAGTTAAAGGATTTTGGTAGTCTCGAAATTCCAATATCTATTAGTCGAGGATTGAACGAGAAAGCATTATGCGATTTAGTTGTGAGCATCAACCTCATGCCTAAATCATTGTTCGAGAAGCTAAGGATTATGCATTTGAGTCCTACAACAATGACTTTGCAAATGGCAGATAGGACCCTTACACATCCTGAAGGAAAAGTAGAAGATGTATTCGACAAAGTAGGTAACCTTATAATTCTGTGATTTTCTTATTATGATTACGATGCGGATATGAATGTGCAAATAACTTTAGGGAGGTCATTCCTAGCCACGATTAATACATTGATTGATATAGAGAATGGATAATTGATCATGCGAGTGCAAAACGAGTAAGCAAAGTTTAGTGTGTTCAAGGGCATGAAATTTCCTAATCCACCGGAAGATTAGTTCCACATGGATACACTTTACCGTGAAATGAAGAATCCAATCCATGGGATGGGAGCCTTAAGGTGGGAGGAGGAAAAGTGTAAAAAGAGACAAATATTCAAATCTCCCCCTAACCTTAAGGTGATCCATTCATTAATTACTTGAAGGAGTCCATGAAACACACAAGAAAGGTTCCAAGGGAACCTAAAAGAAAGTGGAAAGAAGGTGAGTCTTGGGCAAGAGACACCGTCGCGATGAAAGATCCTTACCCAATCATAAAGGTTATTTGTTTTTTTTCTGTAATTGAGAATAATGTCTTTTGTTAATCTAATTTCAGTTTTTAATTTGAACATGATCTAAACATCTTAGTACTTGATAATCGCACTATTGGGTTGAAGCCCTAGTTTATGTAATTTGTGTTATCCGAATTTTGGATTTATGAATTAATTTATTTTTACTAGATATTGTTTTATGCTTATTTACTATTTCTGACCTAGCTAATTAGAAATATGTATCAGTAATTAGGCTATTTACATTAGTGGCGAAGTGATAATCCGACAGGGGGGTTTGATTACAGAATTAAGTAATATCCGTGTGATGTCTGTTATTGACCAACAGACTTGACTAATCACATAGCCAAAGAGGTAAAGAACTTCAAGTCCGTAAGTAAACTTACTACCTAAGAGGGATTTGTCTTACCGTAGGATAGCTCCTAGGTCCAGCCGACAGGGGGTTAGGAGATATTAGAGTCCCGACTAATATAAAATTACTGGCTTATCCCTTAAATGGAAACATTAATTATATTAGTTTAGGAGGATCCCTTGCGAGACTCAAGTACCTCTCTCGTCTGCGTCTTAATCTATTTACTTTCAGCATTTCTTTTCAGCTAAGTATTTTAATACTTTATTTTACTGCATCTTTAGTCTTAATACAAAACTAAACAAATATCTTCATATTTTAATTTTCTGTTTTAACAATTATCTCTATTTAGTTGATTAATACCTAAGTTATATCCATCCATCCCCGAGAACGAAATCTCGATTATCGGTTTATTACTTGGATGACCCGTACACTTGCGGTCTGTGGATCCTCTATTTTATTGCATAATTTTATAGCACCCCGGGAACCACCAGTATTATACCACATAGTCGCATCCTTTGATTGGATCCAATCTGAATTATCAGACCATCTAAACCTCGTGTCTATCTCACATAAATTTGATGCACAGTATTAAAACTTAACGGGGTAATTGGTAAACCAAGAATGTTCCCGGCGAATAATAGTCTATCTTCCAAGGTTTAGGAGCATGTCCAAAGAGTCCACATGACTATTACACTCCTCGACCAATATTATCCTTGACTCATATTTATGACAGATCCAACTACTCCTACTATTCTAAGTTACTTATAACTTCCCAATGGTAATTACCATTGGTGGAACTCCCAGTGGCATCTATGGGGTTTGAAAAATTTATTATAAATAACCTTGTTCCCAAAGAGGAAAATTATATACATTATTCATTTATGAAATCTATCTGAATAGGATTTCTTGAAGGTTAACATGACCATCATATTAGGATATAGCCATTCAATATCATAGAATGATACCTCTTACCTTAAACAAATATCGAGATGCAAAGTTACATTTGTAGTCCACAAGTCATTTTACGAACACCAATATACCTGGTAATTCACCATTTTATCAGTGATTCTTCATACTTATAGTCGATTAGAAATTGGTAGTATCTCACAACATTGTTTATAAAATTAAAATGCCTTTGGGAGGATCCCCTTACTTCATGACTAGCATGTGTTTGCATGTAGCATGTACCTGAATCTCGAGCACTCATATCATGCAATAACCATTCAAAATTATAGGTAGCCCCCATGACCTTGAAATAATAGAGAGTCAAAGTTAAATTTAAATTTGTATACCATAAAGAATTTTACGATCACCAATATTCCTGGTAGTTCACTATTCTGTAGACGAGGTAAGACGCTTTTAGGTATCTAGGAATCTTTAGTGTCTCAAGATATTGTTTATGATGAGTTTTATAAGCCCATAGATAGAGGATTTTTAAGGATGAGTTCCTAAAATTATTCATTCTTTATTGATAAGGCTTTTAACCAATCTAGAGTGTATCACGAAAATAAGGTAGGTGGCATGTTATCATAACACCACTTCATATAACTATAATTACACCCTCATAAGATTGAAAATGACACAATTTAGATGCAACTTGAACTATCAATTAGTCTTACATCAAATATATATACACCCTCATAAGGTCAAACCCATCGTTAAGGTCAACTATCCATATACTTGCTATTTATTCAGTCCTTAAAGGGTTTTAAGGAAGAGGTACAAAGTTCGAATCCCCTCCTTGAACATGGGTATATGCATGTGGAGGCGAGCATAGTTTTTATGGGATTAGCCATGGGGCACGCAAGTTGGCCCGGACCACCCACGTGTCAAAAAAATAACCATCATTGAGGTCACTAAAGATATTCAAAATATGCAATAAATTAATGGTATAATTTATATATAATTGAGAGACTTGTATGTGATAATTGATATATTTAAGATATATGTGGAAAATTGAGATATAATTAATGTATTTCATAGAATAATTGAAAGATACGGGTAATATATAATCAAACACGTGGAACAATCTAGACCACTTGAGGTGTGAGACTATTTTATTTAGAGCAATCCTAGCCTATCTATTTACACTTTTCATCACTTTTAATATGTGTATATCGTTTGATTAGATATCGAACATACTAAATATATAGTTGTAGAATTTCATTTGTATGAAAATCATATTTAAGTCTTCTGCATAAAATATTTTAGGATTATGAACTAGCTCGATCTATTCATTTTTCGACTTCCCTACAATAGGGTTGGTTTCATCTTAAACATATTGTACATATCATACTTCTTAAAACTTTGGAATAAAATTACATGTACTATATTGTACTACCTTATTCCCATTGGTCAAAAAAATTCATAATGATGTCACATGGGTATCAAAATATCTTTAGCTGGATATAGTGCAAATTTTAATTATTTATTGCTGGTAAAATTCTTAATATTGTTAAACAGTATCTTTTTAATATATTGTTTGAAATACAAAAATATATAAATTTTCAATTTAAATTATATATTGAAACAATTTTGGAATAATTTACCAGTTATTTATGGTTTGATCACTTCAGTCCTTATCAAAGACTATATAACAAGCAATCATATTCATTTTTAAAACACACATCTCAATCTCTCTTCTCCTCTATTAGGTCAAAATACACATATCTCTTTAGCTCTTATCCTTTTCAAGGTAGTATTTTTTCAAAATAAGTAAGATATCTTTCGGAAAAAAAATGGCTACAATATACAAATGTTTACAATGTGATCGTGGTCATTGTATTTCACCACAAACAGATTGATTTAAGTGAACATTTGTGATGAAATGTCATGGTCAACGATCTAATTGTAGAGGTTTTCTTCAGAACTGATTGCCCAATAATTATATATTTTATATAATTAAAGAGGTTATTGGTTTTATACCTTTTATTTATTTTAGACAGGTTTCTAGATCTAGAAATGTAGAGGGGCTAACATTCTAACTAGAAGTTTCAGATGCAATTCTCTCCAAGATAATTAGTCATCGGCTCATATCTTTGATTTGATCAAATCCTTTAGAGACCTTTGTGACTTATTATGTATTGGTTAAATCTGTAACACTCCCTTCTTACTTTTAATACACTGTTTTTACTAAAAATTAATAATTATTGTATATTGTATGGGTGATACTAATGTTTGTACACATATCTTGTAAAAACTTAATATTTCTTTAGTGTCATTCAAGAAATAATTTTTCAAACTCTTTTTCTTCATGTTGCGGCAAAGTTTAACCAAGTTATAGTCTCAATAATATTTTTACCTAAAGTTTTATCATACCTTTACTACCTACTATTTACAACTTATTTAAAATTAGTATTGTATTTTATATTGTTTAAATAGATATTGCATCATTATAAGGACAGTAAAAATTTCAAAACTAGTAACATTCTTATTTAATATAACAAGATCTGTATCACATTTCGATCACTTACCTAAATTCTAGAGGTGTTTTAGCAAACAAATATTATTAATCTATTTAATAGTCATAGTTTATGGGAGTATGCCATTTTGATACCTAAATATGCATTTTTTTTAAAACTTTAATGAATCAAATATATCATCCTTTCGTTATGTAATTTGAATAAGCGTCTAATTTTTTAATAAATGCAAATACGTAACTAGTGTTTAAAGAAAATATTTTTGATAAACCATTAAAAATATTAAAAAATAAATAAATTTGAAATTATCAAATTAATATTATTATAATAATTTCAACAGATAAGTTTAATATCATATTATTTAAAAATATATTATCTCATATGGTAATTTCAAATTCGGAGGATCCATGACTTTTTTTAATTAATTTGTGTTATTATTGAAACTCAAAGTGTTTTTACATAAGTAGAATTACCTCAGATTGAGGACTACCTAAGCAATTATACAAAGATAACAAATCAACTACATTTACTCAAAATTTGAATAATAGCCTTGATATATGATACTCATATTTACTTCACCCTTATATCACCTTCGATGTGTCACCCCATACGACAGTAAATAAAAGGAAGTTAAAATAATTAATTAGGAGAGAAAACATCATGATTGGTTGTAAAACCTCCACAAAGGAGGTGATATAAGGGTGAAATTAAAATAAGAATGAAATATATATTTATATTTGAGATAATTACTAACAACTACTAAATAACTTTATAATTCATAAGCAACTAAATAACGTTAGTAAATTGCTACAAAAATTTTAGTATTTTTGTTTGGCACTATTACTAACGCACTTCACACCCCCTATTATCAATCCCAAGTTCAGCTCAACACTATCTTTAATTTACTCTCGAGTTATTTCTTTTTGGATAGGTCCTACAATTTCTTTCGTGCCAAAATTTATGCACAAAAGTATACCACCAAGTTCTGATAAAAAATCCATGACTTTGCTTATTCTGTTAAAATAATATAAGATCAATCAAAGTATTCCAATTAAAAATGGTGCCACTAACCATGCATTTAATTAAAAATTCACAAAGGACTTTATTTGAGAAAGAGAGAGTTATAAACAACTAATCACTTGTTTCAACTTCACTGCAACAAAAGATGCACAAAACATATACTTAAATCCCTCAAGATATTATTCTATCTTTAGTTGTTAGTCTATCCAGACAAGCTAATCAACAACAAAAATAATGTATTGGAAATATAATCTTAGGTTAAACTATATTAAAAATGGCATCCAAAGTAAAAGCAACTGAAAATTATCATTTGATTGAGTATTTCCATTTTAACGAATGAATCATCTTCAGATGAGATAGGTAGTTGGAAATCCTATAATATTCCAATTCTTGCTAGTATAGGGGCCAACTTCATGATTCATTTATGATGCAATATTCCATAGTCTTGTTCAAATTAGTACCTTTTCTTCTCACACATGTACTTAGTATCTCACTTATATTTTAACCATTAATCTAGTTTTACCAAATCAAG
This sequence comes from Nemophila menziesii, assembly GCA_029959085.1. Classification (NCBI taxonomy): domain Eukaryota; kingdom Viridiplantae; phylum Streptophyta; class Magnoliopsida; order Boraginales; family Hydrophyllaceae; genus Nemophila; species Nemophila menziesii. The sequence goes on along the minus strand of JARWIR010000005.1, from coordinate 57,961,707 downwards.
TAAGTGTGACATCCATTGTGCATAGTATGAGTCTATAATTGTGAGCTAAATGCGTTATCTCAAATTTTTTATTTTCAAAGCCATAATTGGTTTAGGCAATGTTTCAAACTCCAAAATCAGCTATTTGAAATAAGATTTTCCCATGCCCATCTACTCCAAGTGTTATTTGATATACTTTAATCTCTCCTTAAAAGCCTTAAAAGATAGATATTAATAATGTGTAATAGAGTAGGTATTACTATACCACTTTCCTACTTGATGAAAAAATACTATAAACTCTCCTACTTTCTTTTACACACATTTTCCTAGCCACTTAGCAGCTTGAGAACTCTACAAATTACATTTCCAAAGTAATCTTGCTATATTAGGGTTAATCTTGTAATCACTTGCTTAGGTAGAATAAAGATAAAGACTTTAAACCAAAATAAATAAGAGTAGTTTTATGAGTTCTAATCTACTAGCAAATGTGAGTAAATTTAAACCCAACGCTCAATGTAATTTGCTAACGAGTAGATCACATCCAACCTTTTACGTATTTATGTGCATAAGAGGAACTCCTAAAAATATTAATTGGTAGACAAACTTGTTAACACCTAATATTGCACATATATCCTCTTTTAGCTGAGTATTGCAACCACCAAATAGATTTCACACTTAGACTTATTGATTTGCAGTTATTAAAGTCTACTACATAGTTGCAATCCATGACTTAAACATTTGTTGTTTTATTGTGTGCCTTACAGAACACAAGTAAATCATTGGAAAAGATCATTTGATTTAATACTGAGAATGGTATAAGAAAGCCTTTTTTCCTGCAAAACAAAAATCACTTTCATCCTTGTGGTACAAAACCAGGTCCAAACCTTCTAAGACCAACCCTTTTTTAGAAGCTTTAAATAATATTAAATGAAATAATGGAGGTAACACACCACAAGTGTACAATGTCGCCAAGATATCAATTAACAATAAGAAGAAAAGACTAGAATTCAGTAATGATATAAAATTCTTGGATAGAAAACTAGAACGAGATATTCAGTTTACCAAAATCTCACAGTTTAGGCTTAAAATGGATGGGTGAGATGTTAAACTATCCGTATTAACTTGGACTCTAATATTCTCTTAAACCTCTCTAGAGTGATTTTGTTACTAGAATCTAAATATAGGAATTCCTCCCGGAAAAACCTATAAATCTATTAGGCACTTTTTTATTTTACCCATTAACGGTTATATAAATTCCTATGATCTCCCGATTCAATAGGCAATAAACACTCGTATTTGTTATAAACTAAAGAAAAGAAGAAGATAAAATATAGAGAGAATTATATTTGTGTATTCCAAAATTATCAACTAATTCTATTACAATGAAAGGATCTTCTATTTATAGGAAAGGAATGACCCTTCACTTGCCATATTAAGAAGATGTAAATAGGAAAACCTTTGGCCTTTGGACATCCACCTTTATTAAAATAAACTATTCATAATACTCCCCCTTGGATGTCCATCTATCAGAAAATATGTCTTGTTAAAACCTTGACAAGAAAACCCTGTGGGATAAAAACTTGGTCGAAGGGAAAAGAGTACATATAGATGGAACTAATCATATTGAAATGTTGCCTCATTAAAACTTTGCCAAGAAAATCCATTAGGACAAAACTTAGACGAAGGGAAAAGAGTACACTCTTATTTACGCTCCCCCTGATGTTGGCAAGAGATCTCTGAGTTGTCGTATATCAATATTGTGTACCTATTTCTTGAATATTGTGGTTTACAATGATTTCATCGGGAAAATCAGCAAAATTATTGCGTGATTGTATCCGTTGAGTGTCAATATCCACATTCTTATGTAGCTCGTGTGTGTAGGAGACTTTGGTGAAATATGTTTTATTTTTCTCTTTTGATGCAGCTATTCTAATTATGTGTTGTACAAGCAATAGTATCCTCATACAATAACATCAATATATTCTTGTTGAAGATATACCACACTTTTTTGGGTATGTTGAATAATCCACTTAAATAAATATTTCATACCTCTCCTCCTTGAATATTCACTGAAAGATATGCCTCATTAAAACCTTATCAAGAAAACCTACTGGGACAAAACTTGATGGAGGGAAAAGAGTACATTAATCCTTAGGGGTTATGACACTTATTCAGTTTCTCTTGTTAAAACCTTACTAGGAAACCCCACTGGGGAAAACCGTGGTGAAGGAAAAAGAATGCAGAATTCAATATATTCCTCCCCTCGTTACGAAATTACATATTTCTAAATATATTTGTACCTTGAGTTCTTCGTTAATGAAACTTTAATTAGTAATCTTCTAGATTTTTACTTGAGGGTATTTAGTGATACTAATATCATTTTCTTGATCAATAGAAGTATCTATACTTCCTTTGACAATGAATATTTGCATGCCTCGTTAAAACCTTACTAGGTAAAACCCATTGGGGAAAAACCTTAGTGAAGGAAAAAGAGTACAACACGCAAATATAACATTCTTTTCATTATGGCAACAATTACCGAGTATCCTTTCATAATTCATACACTTTTCTCTTGTGTTTTAAATAAATTACATTCTTCGGGAACTTTAATACTCCAGGAACTTCTCAATCTTCGAGAATTTCATATTTAGACACTCTAAGTACTTCAAGTACCTATCGTGCTTCAGGCACTTGTTGTGCTTCCAAACACCTTTTGTTCTTGGGCACTTCAAGTTTCCTTGTCTCTCCCCCCTAATAAGGGGGTAGTCACTTGGTATTAGAATATCATGGTTCTTTTAAGTAGAGACCAAGTGAGTTATCTATTATTCGACATATCATTATTTTTCCTAGGTGACAGTGTCGATCTTTTAATATTACAAAGTTCTTTGGACTGTGACATCTTTTTTTTTTTGCATAATGTGTGTTTCAACTGCTCGAATTTGTTTATTATACATCCATAAAGAAATTAGCAGATTTTATTTTCATACACACTTCTGGTGAGACTTTTAGTAAATAATACAAATATATAAATTGTTACGGACACTTGTGGTTTATATAAAATACTAATTTTGGATAATATCCTTTAAATATAGTAAAAAAATTCGGGATTTACTTTTAACATAATTTGCCAATTTTGTACCACAAGGTAACATAACTTTTGAGCATCCAAAAATGTTTAATTAGATCAGCTAAATGTCTTAGTATTCCACGAGTACGCGAACACTATATAATTCCACTTTATCGATAATATTCATGCTTATCATTTCGTGATGGCTTATTTACCGTGACGTTTTACTTCCATGATATTCATTATTATCCACTTCTGGTGATGAGGATTTTTTTCTTACCTTAGCCTCGTCTGGAGTTTGGACCAAGATGTCAATTTCAGACACATTGAAAGACATCGCATTTTCTTCTAGAAACACATTTCCATTCACTTCAAGGAATGGTTTTTAGCTTGGAAAAAAATATTTAAGTCACTCAATTATTTCCAATACCGGGTCAAATTTTGTAAAAGCTGAAAATAATGAATTTTCTTCAGAGAATGTGATTATATATCTCCAAGGAATAATTTCCAATCAGGGAATATGGTGTGGCCTAAGGTGTGATAAAAAGATGTATAAAATAAGTGCAACTAAACACCTTAAACTAACACGGTACTGCAAGTATTACAGGACGTATGCAAGTTTTAATGATAAGAAGATTCGTTCCTCAGGGACTGACGAAAGTTAGAGAGAACTTATGCAAATTATCAAGTGCAGATATTAAAGATAGAAAAGATAATACGCAAGTAGAAAGAAGAGATGGATAAATATTTATTTGGTTTTTCAATAAATAAACTAAACTAATAAAGTAAAAGACAGGAAACAAATAAAAGAAAGGAAAAGAAGATAGTATGAAAGTCTAGCTTGAGTTATTAGCATGCAATCCCCACTAGTTTTGCCGTTCTAAACATGTAAGGGTAAATTATGTAGTATTTCCCTAATCGGTCCCAATATGCTATCGGTAGTTTTAAATAGGATTTACCTGTGTCAATAAGGCTTCCTAAGCAAACTTTTCCTGTAATTGGTAAAGAGTCACAAGACTCAACCATAGTGATTATCTAGCTAGGTTGGGTTGTCAGATCAGACCTAATACTAGACATTATGTGCTAAACATGCAATTAAACACCGTTGTCAATGGTGACCTAATTACTAGATGGTAATTCTATATGGCCGCGGTTCCACAAGAACACAGAATATAAATCCAAACACATAAACAGAGAATAAAAAGTATAATTCAATTTAAAACATTAAGTTCCCAAATTAAATAGATGTCAATCAAAACTAGGGTTCATAAATATATGCTAAACACTCAAACTAAAGAATTAATTCATACAAAGAAGGGAAGAGAAAAGAGTTACAAAATAAGAGGTTGAAGGAGACATAGTTGTTGCACAGCTCCTTCCAGACTTCTTCTCTTGTGTTGTAGCTTCCTCTTGGCCTTAAGGTCTGGCCAAGGATGATTTAAGAGTGTTAAGAGGTTGTATTTATAGTGTAGAGGTTGACCTAATTCGTTTGGTGGAGATAACTTCAAGTAATGGACTCCTAGCCCAACTCAAATTCGTAAGGAAAACACTGCTGGACCGTTTTGAGTGTATCTTCTTCGTTATTGGTCGGATTTTGCTCCATAAGATACCAAAAGAATCGCAACAGAATTATATAGGCCATTTAGAAGGAAATTACCAAATTCGACCTATTTATTAGGTAAAAACACCAATCTTTAGACGTGTGTGCAGAATCCCAGATTTAGGCAGCTTTTCCTTTTCCATCTTTTTAGCAATTGTTTCCTTATCTCCAATTTCCATGCAAATCTCTTTCCATAAGTTGTAGTCTTTGACTTGGACTCTAATTAATCTCCATAATTATCTTTAAAGCTTCACACTAAATAAACAATTAAACCCAATATGCTCTAAAAATAATAATTTTACAAATCAAGCCTCAAAATAGGAAAGTGCACTAAATTAAGCTAAGATCGACCTATAAACTAATAAATAAGCCTAAAATGATGTCTCTGAAGTATATTATATTATCACAAATGAGGAGACATCAAGACCCCCAACTCAAAGTTGTATCGTCCCGATACAATAAAAGTAAAGAACAGTAGGGTAGTCAAGAAGAAGAAGTAGGAGGAGAATAAGAACAGAACACAATGAATGATCCTAGAGCAAAATATCTAAAAAGTCTCATGTAGTCATGCTTAAGAAATAATGCACAAATATGCTTAATATACATGTAATCAACAATCCATAAATTCAAGTCCAGATTAATTTCGCAATGCCAGAAGGAGAGGATGATAACTTAGTTCAGATTCATGGCTATAGGTTGTTCATAGGTCCCAAATACAGCATCCAATGGTCCACTCACCTATTACCTAATAGCTTAATTGCTTCTCAATCTAGTAGTTAGAAATCCTAAGGTCTTGGGTTATAACTTGGCTTAAGGACGGGTGTGGTATATTTGGATAATGAAAAGTGAGCTTTTGGCTCTCTCCTCACTAGCCATCAACGAATCGCCCTAGAGCTTGAGTTTTCACTCGAAGATGTTCTCACTCAACCCATTTTATTGATGCTTTTGATTTGCATCCCCAATAATCCCATTTAAAACCTTTGATGATTTTCAAATTCCACTTTGCCGGTCCGAATATATATTTTCTTTTCATATCAATTTTTCTTTTGTATAGCTATGATTCTCTTTTGATATGGAGATATCACACTATTTTTTTCATATATATATTCTTTCTTTTTAATGCCCTTGTTGGCAAATTTAGCTCGTAGCTTCTTTTCCATTCACTATTACCCCGGCAAAGGGTTACAATAATAACAATTTCATCATCAATAAAATCACAATTACAACTCCAAATCCCAATGTTCCCTAATAATGAAACCCACCACCCCAAACTCGAGCTCTAAAACGAGTTGTCTCAGGTTTTGCGATTCGAGTGCGGGTCATATAGATAAGTCCTAAAAACTAGGGTATGGATTATAATGTGTTTCAATAAAGGCTTTAGAAAGGCTCAGAGGGGCTACGACGGATAAATAACAATAATCAAATAACAGGGTGAGAAGGTATAAAAGGCTTCAAGTGTTTTAACATGAAAGAACTGCCTTAGTCACTTTTCTAACTACCAGATTTTGTTACTTTTTCATTACTAGTTCATAGACAAGTGGGTTTTCAACTAATTTTAAACCTCACGTTCTACACACCAAATAACTATTCCTAAGTTTCAACATACTTCTTAGCATTGCTCATTAACTTTTCTATCCTTTATTTCCTGTTTTCATACATGCATCTAAACAATTTTGTTGCATCTTTCAAAAACATACTACTTACTATCATTAACTTAATGAAATCATGCTCAAATAGGTACATTCAAAGATATTCTATGCCTAATTCAACCCAAAAAATTTTAAATTTTCTGAAAAACACAAAAAGGAAGATGAGGACAACGAATCCCCACCCCCAACTCAAAAATGAGCCGTGTCCCCACGACTCGAAAAAGACTCAAGAAAGAATAAAATTTAAAATTAGCATACATATTGCACATAAAGAAATGGTAGGGAAGAAAGAAAACATACTCTTCGAGGCTTTTACCTCGCCTAGACGATACTCGGATTAACTCTAATGTATCTTCTTCACCCAACTTCTTATTCGCTTTTTGTTCAGGACACGTGATCATAATAGGATATTGCATTATATAACGCCATGGGAGAGATCGAAAATTCGTATCACCTCCTCATAGATCAACTGTGCCACATCTTCTTCTTCTCCTCACAAAATACAATCCAATAGTAGCGCGTTCTTCATAGTCACATCCAAAATTCGTGTGTTTCCAAAGATGTTAGGGACAAGGAAATTGTGCCAAATTCTTGCATCTACTTGAAGATATATGTAAGGCCAAGGTGCCTTCAATTCTTCTTTATGTGATTGCAATTTCTCTTTATCTAAAACATGCTCAAAAAGTAATTCCTCATCACAGATTTTTCGTTTAGCAACTGCTTCTCCAATTTTGCAAAAACCTTTCAATTTCTTAAACTTGAAGTGGTTCCTACTCTCATCAACTGTGAAAGGACTAACTTTCCTCTAATCGGAATACATCCTTTACTATCTCGGCTAAAGAGGCCTAAATAGAATTCCAATACTAACTCATGACATAATTAGAACGGTTTACCATGAACGTAGACCAACCCAATTTCTCACCAAGCTCTAAGAATCTCTTGCATTCTCCATCTCCAACTTCTTCCTTGAATACTTTCTCATAGGCAAAAGGTAGTTTTTTTTAATTGTTTCTCCGCAGAATTCTTCAGAGCTCTTGAAGTATCCACTTTCTCTATAGGTATAAGATCTTGTTGAGGTTGAGTTTTCTCCTTTGCATAATAATAAAGCCTTTTTTTATCAAACAAAGGTATTCCACTCTTCTCTACTTTCTCTTTACCCTTTGATTTAGAACTAGCACCTTTGTCAATTGACTTCTTCTTGTTTAAATCCAATCCCTTGTTACTCTTCACCTCCCTCTTGTTAGATAAGATTGTTGTTCTATTAGTCATCTTCAATTAACCCCCAACTCAAAGCTTTAGCAACCCTTGAAATAAACTTTTGAATTAATGGATGAACAAGCTCGATTTGGCCTAGGATGGGTGAATTGGTGATGAATCTCTATGTGGGTGAGGCTGATTTGTAATGGGTAGGCTTGGATTTTAGAAATTGTGTGATGAATTTTGAAATTTGGCTCTTTGATTCTTCAATTGAATGAATTTGGTGATGATTGGTAGCTTGATTCTCTCTTGTAATGATGTGGAGAGAAGATTTGATGTGTTTTTCTTGATGATTGGGTAGTGTTTTGGTGATTGGTGAAGGTTTTGATGAGCTTCAATGGAGTTAGGAGAGTTGTGGAGAAGAAAAAGAGGGTTAAGGTTTATTAAATTCGGAACTAAAAGCTTAATACCTCCTTTGTAATCAAATCCCGTAACTTTCTCTCTCCTCTGGCGGCGCTGCGGACTACCCCTGCGGACCATGGGGTGCACCGCAGGGTAGTCCGCGACATCTGATGCTCGAAAATTTTTGCTCTCTGGTCTTGACCCATGGTAGGACCCCGTGGCACGGGTTTTTGGCCTGCGGACTAGGGTCCGGTGTACCGGAGGGTACCCCGTGGCTTCTGTTGTTGACTCCGTCAAAATACCCGTGGTACCTACCCCGTGGCACGCGTTTTTGAGGCGCGGACCATGGTGCGGTGTACCGCAGGGTAGTCCGTGGCAATTTTTCTGGTTTCTGGATCAGACCCGCGGTAGTAACCCGTGGTACGGGTTTTTGACCACGCGGACCATCCCTGCGGACCATGGGGTAGTCCGTGGGGTAGTCCGCGGAGGTCATTCTTGCGCTCCAAAATTTTTCGTTTTCTTCCCTAACTCGATTTCTCCAATTCCTACACACCAAAAACACTAATACCTTCCTCAAATATGCAATATCAACTAAAATTAACTAAACTAAATATAAATTAAAAACTAAAAACGTAAAAACATAAAAGAAATTACGGGTTGTCTCCCGTACAGCACTTTTGTTTAACGTCTTTCAAAGTTAGACGTGTTACCTCGATTAAGGATGACGAAATTTCCACCCTTTGCCTGTAATTCCCACGAACTTTTCAGCTCGATTCTTTATAATCATGGATGGTGCCATCCAAGATTTCGTGGGAATAGGTGGTAACTTGATTTCATTTGTAGCACTACACTCCTCTAGCAATCCATTCATCTCTTTAAATTCGAATCTTCGTTTGTTAGAAAGAATGTCCTTCATGAATTGACCGTATTTTGACATTCTTGTGAGGGCTTCTACAAACGGGCTGCTGTTCTTTAATTTGTTCATCATGTCAACGAACTTCTTGAATTCCAGGTCATTGTCCTTTCTGACATGTGAAGGGAATGGTGGAGGAGGACATGTGTTGGTTACCACTGGGCTCTCTTTCTTTTCTGGTGTCTTCTCTTGGACACGTTCTTGTTCAACTACCTCTTCGACCTTATCTTCTGTTGCTTCTTCCCCCCTCTGATCTGGAATAGGGACTGGTTCTGGTTCTGGTCTTGGTGGAGGTAGTTGTTTTCCATTTCCTAATTCAATTGCATGACAGACTTTGTTTTCTGGAGCAGTAGTACCACTTCGGAGTTGCCTTTCTGCAAGGATTTTAGTTTTCTCCACCATTCGTGACACTGCCTGCACCCTCTCCATAAGCGCACTCTGTGAGTCTTGGGATTCTTGCTGGTGACTCTCTATATTTTCAATTGTTTGCATCAGTCGAACCAAACTTGAATTCACACTCGAAGGTTGCTCCTGTATGGGTTGCTGCATTGAATAAGGAAGTGGTTCTTGATAAGCTTCATTATAAATCGGCGATTCTTGATAGATAGGTTGTGGAGGATAGTAAGATTGTGGTCGTGGTTGATAATAATCATCATGATAATGGTTATCATGATGATACGTCTGTTGATCTCCGACCCAATTGTAACTCTGTGGGGGTTGATAGTCAGCATAATTTCCTTGAGATTGATAATAACCATCATAATCATGGTCTCCTTGATAAGGTATGAAGGAAATTGAGGCTGGATTGTTCATGCAATGTCCCCACGAGTGATCTCTTGCTCCACAACTAGGACATGAAGGTGATGTGTGTACTAGATTCCTCCGAGCTAGTTGTCGCGATTGTTCTCGTAATTCCTCAAGTTGTCGGCTTAACTCCTTGAGCTTTAGAGATTCCATCTTGAAATAGCTTCTTCAGGATCTAATAGCACGAAACCTTTATCTCCTAATGAATCTGCTCTCGCCTAAAAATCTGTAAAACAAAAACTAAAAAGAAAAGCGTAAAATAGAACTAACTAAAATAAAAGCACAAGATAATTGCACAAGGACTAACGATGTAGTCCCCGGCAGCGGCGCCAAAAACTTGGTGTGGCCTAAGGTGTGATAAAAAGATGTATAAAATAAGTGCAACTAAACACCTTAAACTAACACGGTACTGCAAGTATTACAGGACATATGCAAGTTTTAATGATAAGAAGATTCGTTCCTCAGGGACTGACGAAAGTTAGAGAGAACTTATGCAAATTATCAAGTGCAGATATTAAAGATAGAAAAGATAATACGCAAGTAGAAAGAAGAGATGGATAAATATTTATTTGGTTTTTCAATAAATAAACTAAACTAATAAAGTAAAAGACAGGAAACAAATAAAAGAAAGGAAAAGAAGATAGTATGAAAGTCTAGCTTGAGTTATTAGCATGCAATCCCCACTAGTTTTGCCGTTCTAAACATGTAAGGGTAAATTATGTAGTATTTCCCTAATCGGTCCCAATATGCTATCGGTAGTTTTAAATAGGATTTACTTGTGTCAATAAGGCTTCCTAAGCAAACTTTTCCTGTAATTGGTAAAGAGTCACAAGACTCAACCATTGTGATTATCTAGCTAGGTTGGGTTGTCAGATCAGACCTAATACTAGACGTTATGTGCTAAACATGCAATTAAACACCGTTGTCAATGGTGACCTAATTACTAGATGGTAGTTCTATATGGCCGCGGTTCCACAAGAACACAGAATATAAATCCAAACACATAAACAGAGAATAAAAAGTATAATTCAATTTAAAACATTAAGTTCCCAAATTAAATAGATGTCAATCAAAACTAGGGTTCATACATATATGCTAAACACTCAAACTAAAGAATTAATTCATACAAAGAAGGGAAGAGAAAAGAGTTACAAAATAAGAGGTTGAAGGAGACATAGTTGTTGCACAGCTCCTTCCAGACTTCTTCTCTTGTGTTGTAGCTTCCTCTTGGCCTTAAGGTCTGGCCAAGGATGATTTAAGAGTGTTAAGAGGTTGTATTTATAGTGTAGAGGTTGACCTAATTCGTTTGGTGGAGATAACTTCAAGTAATGGACTCCTAGCCCAACTCAAATTCGTAAGGAAAACACTGCTGGACCGTTTTGAGTGTATCTTCTTCGTTATTGGTCGGATTTTGCTCCATAAGATACCAAAAGAATCGCAACAGAATTATATAGGCCATTTAGAAGGAAATTACCAAATTCGACCTATTTATTAGGTAAAAACACCAATCTTTAGACGTGTGTGCAGAATCCCAGATTTAGGCAGCTTTTCCTTTTCCATCTTTTTAGCAATTGTTTCCTTATCTCCAATTTCCATGCAAATCTCTTTCCATAAGTTGTAGTCTTTGACTTGGACTCTAATTAATCCCCATAATTATCTTTAAAGCTTCACACTAAATAAACAATTAAACCCAATATGCTCTAAAAATAATAATTCTACAAATCAAGCCTCAAAATAGGAAAGTGCACTAAATTAAGCTAAGATCGACCTATAAACTAATAAATAAGCCTAAAATGATGTCTCTGAAGTATATTATATTATCACAAATGAGGAGACATCAGAATACAACATTAATTCACTTGTGTTGTCATCCACACGTCTATTTATTAGATAATGAAAACAGTTACATTCACTATAGGGAATGTAGCTCCATTCACTTCGAGGAATAAAACGTTATAGTTTACAAGGAAATAGAATGGTAAACACTAATACTGGGATAAAACTCTACTTACGATATTACTACTTCAGGAGTACTTTCATGACATGAAATCTGTGTAAGGTCTTAACATTATCCTTTTTTTCAAAATAATTCTAGCTACAATAATACTACTTCTGGAGAATAATTATGTAACCTTGAAGGGTAGAAGTATAGCGACGGTATCTTATTTTTTCTTAGTATTCTCGTGAAATAATTAACCTTGTCCTTTTTAGGTATATTTTGCATCTAACTTTTTTTCACGATAAATCTTATTGTCCTCACCTCCTTTTTTATTAAATAACAATTATAGTAAATTCAATCATATATATAAATTATATATACTTTACAAAAACATACCAGCAAAGCAAGCTCTGAAACATTATCATGATTTTCAACCTCAGGTGGAGTTATGATCACCACCACGCTGATTCCAATACACATTAGAAGACGTAGCATTTTCTTCAGGAAATGCCGTTTTATTCTCTATAATGAATAATTTTAGCCAAAGAATACAATATTTAATCACATTTAACCGTACCAGTTTGTTTACATATCCATTTTCAAAGAGATTGAATAACTCAACAATCGTTACAAGGAATGCAATTACATCCACTACATGGAATGGTTTTGAGCCAGAGAATCTGATTTTATTTAATCAAATTTTGTCACCACAATGTTAATTTTGATATGCATTTGAAAGTTATTGCATTCGTTTAGGGAAATTTAATTCTAATCACTTCAGGGAATAGTATTATGTAAATGGAAACGAATTATGATTATAACAATAATCCATTACTTTGCTTGCTTACGAGACAAACAACCTCATAGTATTTTGTAAAATCTTTATTAGCGTTATAGCTACTTCAGGAGTATATGTGTGATTTGATACAAGGAGACGTATATTTATTCCACCTGGTAATATTATATTTACCCGCTTGAAATCCTCACTTAATTTAATAGTACCTGAAACTATACTAACATTTCTTTTTATCCAGTTAACTAACAAATTACTAGATTGCCCAAAAGGTAAGATTATAAACATTTACAAGGGAGGGTGTAGGTTTGAACCCATTATCATGCAAACTTTTCACTTCATAAAATTATTTAGTTCAATTTATCTCCCCCTAATTTTATGTGTTTTTTTAATGAATGAAATCATTGTGTTGCATATAGAACAATACAATTCTTAAATATACATGATGTCTATATGAGTTTTTTTTATCATACAAGATATTTTTTCCTTCAAAACCATTAATTGGAATTAAGACTTCAAGTCTTTGCAATTCTTTTAGATTTCAAGCCGTTAAAATTTAATCTAACCTTCAAGCATTTAAAAATTGTTGTATGCTTTGGGCCTATATAGTTCCTCTTATACTTCCGGTTTATATTCAATAAAGTTCCCTTCATGAGATGAATGAACAATTTTTTCTCTAGAAGTTAAATTTCATTCCTCAATTCTTTTTTGGAAATTATAACAAAATTGATTAGGTTTCAGACCTTTAAAATTCGATCTAGGCTTCAAGCGTTTCATTAAATTTTTTTATGCTTCGGGCATATAAATTGTATTCAAGGTTTCAAGCCTATGAGATTTGTTTTACTTCTCTAGTATATAAAATTTATGATAGGTTTCCGACCTATAAAATTTGGTATATGCTTTTGGCATATAAATTTATATGTAGGCCCTGGGCCTATAAATTGTAGAATGTAAATAATATATAACAAAATGTAGAATTGTAGAGTATATTCTTCAACAATACTAGTATAAGGCAAAATAAATGTATAGCCTAACGGTTATACTCAAATATTCTACCAATTCTATTTTTTTTATTTTAGGATAATAAATAAATCTACATATATCATAATCTATATTAATCGAAATTGAGATTTTGAGTCTACAACATTGATTTTTTTTAGTTTCGGGGTTTTGCAGTTTATTAAGGGTCCGGGCCCTTTAGAATTAATAATTAGCTTTAGACTTTCTAAAAATACATATAGGCTTCAGGCCCTTAAATTTCAGTATATGCTTCTGGCATATATAATTTTTTGTTTTAGATTTCGTACCTTTAAATTGAAGATACTTCATATGTTACTCCATATGATATAATTCCTGGTCTTTATAGCGTTAGTTTACGAATTTTGTTTTATGCTTCGGGCATATATTTTATTTTCTAGGCTTCGGCCCTACAATATAAAATTTAGGCTTCAGGCCTATACGATTATATTTCCATGCTTCGGGCATTGTAGGCTTCAAGCCTAGAAATACATCTCGTTTTATTTTCAAGTCATTCAAAATTATACATATAGGTTTCAGGCCTTTTTTTTAAAGTGATAACTCATTTATCCGCTTGAATAGTATAATAGTATTGCATAGGATGCAATGGGAGTCCATATAAACCCCCAACCCGTAGTGTAATTTAGGCAAATAGAAATTAATTACTTGTATTTTTTAATTATAATAAATTCAAATTGAAATAATAGAAAATACGAACAAATAATCATCAATCAAGCAAAGTCCCAAAATTCTAACAAAAAATTTCATTTATAATTTTAAGGTTCATAAGGATTCATCCCAAGCTAACTAAAAAATTAGTTCTTTCTAAGAATATTACCAAATAAAATAAAATTCAAAAACATAATTAATAGTTTAAGAAAAGAAGGATTACAACTAATATCAAGATCAAAAGGATAACAACAAAAAAGCTTCAATACATATTAAAGATTGATTCTTTCATCGGCGTCTCAATACATCGAAAGAGAGATTATCTCATCGACATATAGATAAATTAAAAGATCGATTCTTTTATAGGAATTTGGAGATATCAAAAGACCGATTCCCGCATTGGCATCACGAGACAATAAAAGATTGATTCTTTCATCGGTATCTCGAGACATCGAAAAATTGATTCTTTCATCATCATCTTGAGAATTAGATAGACCTATTATGTCATTGGAATCTTGAGACATCGAAAGACCGATTCTTTCATTGGAATCTCTAGTCATTGAAAAGTTGATTCTTTCATCGGCATCTTAAGACATCTAAATACCGATTATTAGGTGGACATCTCTAAACATCAAAAGACCAATTCTTTCATCGGAATCTCAATACATCTAAAGGCCAATTATTTCAGTAGTATCTCAAGGCATAAAATTATTAATTATTTCATCGAAATCTCAATACATCGAAAGACAGATTCTTTCCTCGGCAACTCAAGACTACAAAATACCGATTATATCATCGGTATCTCAAGAAATATCTAGAAGACAAATATTTTTTTAATATTTAAAAAAGAACTGAGGATTCTTTGTAATCGCTAAAGCATTATAAGGGGAGAGGAAAAGATAATACATTTTTCATGAAGCATTGCGAAATATTTAGGGGAAGCAAGATGTACACATAATCAATCAAAACAAGAAGGATATATTAATTTAACATAAAGGTGCCACGTGTTCGACCTTAAAAGAGGATTACATCAGAGTATCAAAATAAAGATACAAAATGTATAGCCTAAAATCTAGGGTTAGCGTAATTGTTTTTGAAGAAGCAGGGGGAGCATAATATGGCATCACATCCTTACTATTAGAAGAAAGCTCGAAAGATTTGTGTTCCTGATCAAAGGGGAATAAGGCACCACTTTAGGAGGGATATGGAATCTCAAATATAGCAGCTCACGAGCACATATATCTGCAAGACAACAGTTGTATCCTCATCTTAGGCCATCGTCTAAGTTCGCATTCAACATACTATATGCATCCTCTGAAATGTTATTAGAAAATATACTCATCTACGACAAAAGAGACACACCACTCAAGCGATGTTTTTCATCTCTCAGCTCAACTTTAGCCACTTCCATTTTTCCTTATCGGCCTAGTTTCTCCCAAAGTTAATCAAACCAATCTCTTCCAATCTCATATCCTTCTAGGAAAAATCAGCTTCAGACGGCATTTGGGTAGGGTGTGGTCGAAGAGTTTTGGACAATCAAAAACCTTCTAACAACTTTCTACCATGCACGACACAGTGACAAACACTTGTCTTCAAGAGCCAACAGTCAACAGCCAATAACTTTTTTTTAATTAAACAATAAAAGGATCAAACATCCTTTTCCTATAAAAAAACTAATGATATACTCATGAACATGTGATTCACCCATCACATAAAAACATACGGCAAATAATAAAAAAATAGTGATTGTTCATTGATCTCTACGGATGGCGCAACATAATTAAGAGTAAGTCGTCATCAAAAAACTGATACAAAAATATTACCAATCAATCCATTAGAAATTATATCTCATATAATCAAATATAATATAAAAATCATGATTTTCATACAAACCCTATTAAAAAACTCAAATATTATCCTATAATATCATATTTAAATTACTAAATCACAACAACGAGCTCTGATACCAATTGAAAGAATCGCAATACCTGTTATATATGACACCCTGAATTTTCTCTCATAATAAAAATGTAGAGTAGTCAATTTTCCTAGTTAGAATATTAAATACCCTATCCTCACTAAAAGTTTTCCTATGTGTATTTGAGCAAAGTTTACTGCGATACACAAACACTCAAATTATTACTCTCAAAGATGTATCGTGTATTTTGTCTCCTCAAAGAAAAGAAATTTTCTCACCAATTCTTGCTTAAAAAATTAAATGTAGAGAGGAATAAATCATAAGGATAAAATGGTAAAATATTGTTCTAATCGATTAATTTACCAAACACAAATATCATTGTAGCAAGGAAGAACTGTTGAGCCCTCGAGGAGCTTGATCATTGGTACTGATTATGAACTTCCATCCAGATTTGATTGTGCGAGGCTCATTCTAAAAATACATCCCTTGTTTCAGATTCCCTTATCTCCCAGGTAACTAGAGATCAAATCGTCACATCCCAAGGCATCTTCTTTCTTCCTATCATTTTGTTCGATAGGATGAGCCTTTATTGGATGCAGTCGGGTGGAGTAAGCTCCATAAGTTTAGTTATGCAAAGAATGCAATAAAAGAAACCCGGAGAATTGAAAATAAATTGAAGCCCAATATATATATATATATATATATATATATATATATATATATATACATATGTATAAGCAAAGGATGAAGTATTCCATATGCGAAGGTAATCATGAATATGTCACCTATTTTCAATGGACATATCATAATTACAAATCTTTAGATAAGGGAAACGGGTACTGTCTATGTTTCTGAAAAAAGAAAAAATTCTTGTATCATCATGAAGATTACCCTTAAAAAAGTCTGACCTACAGTTGACATATAAAGAAAATTATTCAAAAACACCAACTACAATGTTGAAATTCCAAGGAATTGCTCTTAGAAAGACCAATAACTATGTCGGTGTTATGGAAAGACCGACTCGGTGTCACCACTTTCACAAAAATTATCTGAAAAATCAAATTTCTAAACAACATATTATCAACATACACACAAGACCGACTATTTCGTCGGTGGGTGACCCAGGCATCCAAGTTTGACTCTCATATCAGTGCTCCGCAAAAAGGACCAATGGAGTTCATTCTCTCATATCTACATAGGTCAAATCATTTGTGTACAAATTCAAAGATGTATTGATAAGCAAGAATGAAGTTCCAATAATATTTGTTAATTTCATACAAAAGTCGAGGGTAAGATTAGTAGGCCAATAGATATCACTAAAATTCGAGGAACACATTCATGACCAAGGATAACCGCATGTTACACAAATATTATTATGCTCTAGCAAAGGGTATAATTACACGTATAGTCAGCAACCAAGGGAATCACCTCTCGGGATTTTCTATAAACTAAAGGCAACATAAAGACCCACCTAAAGGCATATTTACACATCCAAAGGTGCCTATAAATACCCCATACATATCTACCATGACGGGGACATTATATTTTTTCTAACAAAGGAAATGCTCATAAATACAGTCTAAAATCTCCATAACTCTCTCGGGTCATACGAATAACCTTGGTCATAATATTGAGTTAAGCATTAGAGCTTCGTTGGGAGAAAAAATACTTGTGGTCCTTACATAGTGTTTGGTTTTAGGTTTCATCGGCTAGTAGAAATATCTTAGTGTCAGCCAACTACGGTAAGACTTCAGGAATTTTTTTATATCTATCTTCGACAACTTTACTTCTCTTCTCTTTTCTATATTGTTACTTTGATCCAATTTATCGGTTCATAAGCTCGATAAGATGATTATTAACTAGATATGTGGATGCCTATAATCATAAGCACATTCTCATCATCTATAAGCCATAGCAAGAAAGGGCACCATTGGTATTGGAAATATTTCTAGGGTATAGGAAGGAGAAATTTACACTGAAACAAATTGGGGAATACACATTTGGTGGAGTAGTTGATGTTGGCTAATAATATATATCAATCACTAGCCAAGAATCCAACAGGTTGAAGTTTGCTAGCTTGTGAAGTACTGATTGGAATTTCAATTTGATTTGGTGACAATCATAGTCACAAGAACTTCTCTTGCTCAGGAAATTATAGTGAGCGTGAATAAAGACAAGAATTACTTATACCTTCCCCTACTAATATCCATACTAATGATGAAGAAGGTCTCTTCTAAGAAACACAATGAGAATTTTAACACCCAGGTGGGGGTAAAGATTACAGAACTAGTATACAACCGCTTATTGCCTTTTATCGGACGATATTAGCACGCTAGGTAGTCACTAAAGGTAATAATAACTTAAACCAACCTATAATCCAAGAGACGAATAAGGTATATTATTGGGTTTTCCCTTGAGAGGACTCAATCTAAATATATCTTTAACATGAACAATAAAACCACTCACCCTTATTAATAACAAACTTAATTAGCAACATAATTGATTATTTAGCAATATCCCCAAGCATCTTCTCTATCGAATTAATTTTATTTAACTTAGTTATCTATTTTCATTATTATTAGTTATAAATCGTTACGAAAACCAAACAAATATTTCCAATTTATATTTCTATTTTGTTCCTCGAATTACATACTTTACGCATTTACATTACTTTAAAAACCTTTAATCGCTCTTCAACACTGCCAACAAATACCCTACTTATCATTTCGTGGTAACCTACGATCCGTACTCTACGAATTCGACTCCCACATTGGTTGTACTTTACTTATTTAATGGAAATGACAATGGTCAAGATGGCCCCGCTGCCAGGGATGACTGTTTAAGATTTTTGTGTTTTCTTTGTAGTGTAGAAGTGTCTAGTAGCTTTTGTTTGACTTTGTTTTTGGTGTTTTTGTATCTTCTCAAGTTTACAGGTATTGGTGTATGCACTCGGACCCCGAGAAGTTATTCTGAGACCAAAGAAAGAGAGAAAGAGAAAGAAAAGCACAGTTACTAATGGCTAACATTAACCCACCGCCTGGTTATGAAGTCAATGTGAATTATGTGAACTGGCCTCTAAGAGAGAATCTGCTTGAGAGGATTTGGAATAATATTCTGCAAGGAGAAAACTTGAATGGATCCAGTTCATCAAATGTACCTCATTAGCAAATGCATGGCATCCCTGAGGAAGGAGTGTCTTTCCGTGTTCAGCCTTTGGGGATTCTCCCTCTAGTTATTCAAGCCAAATGTTTTAAGACTGACATGGGTATTGTTAAATCAATTCCTAAGCTCTAGGAATTATAGTGGAGATACTCACCAAGATCTGGTTCGTGCTATACAAAATTTTATTCAGATCTGTCACGCTTTTATTCATCAGGGCAATACAAGAGTGCAGATATACTATTTCATGTTCTAGTTTTTCTCATCGGAGGCGCTAGTGAGTGGCTAGACAGACAACCATACGAGACGATCCCTGATTGGGATTCACTCCAAGCAAAGTTGTTCGATAGATTCTATCCGTGGAGTATGAGGATTTAATATTAGGTTGAACTTGCCAATTTCGTAAAAGATAACTATAGGGGAGACATGGAACAGATTCCATCAACAGTTGACTAAATTCCCTCTTCATGGGTATAATACTCCAATGCCACTCTCGATGTTTTATAATGGGTTAGATGGCAGTTCATGGTTGAGAGTGGATAATCTTGGTGGTGGTGGTTTCGTTTCTATGGATCCATTTCAGGTCGCGCAAGTAAATCGGAATATCATAAATATAGAAAGAAGTTGGCATGTGCCGCAAGCGCATAAAGGTGTTTCACATGTTGCTAATGATACCATGCTAGAAGCTAAATTCTCCACATTGGAGAATAAAATGAATCAATTAGCTATGTTCGTGAAAGAGGGCTTTCAAAGCAAGTAAAAGGAAGTAAAAGTTGTTCAAGAAACCTTTGGATGTTCAAATTGTGGTGCTAGTGACCATGCTTTAGAAGAGTGCCAAGGTAATCCTAAATCTGTTGCATTTATATTTAATCAAGGTAACCACTATGTAGGTGTTCATGCATACATGCAACCAAATCAGAACCATAATTATCAACAACACCCCTAAAGACAAAACTTTCAGCCGAGACCTCAGAATCAATACCAAGGAGTCCAAAGGCATGTTCAAGATGCCTATTTTTAGACTCTTGCTCAAAAAGCACTAGCTGAATATCTGCATCAAGGTGTTTCAAATTTCAGTGTCCAAACATTTACTTCGTTCATGACTTTGACCAAGGATAATTTGAAGTCAAATCAAGAGATGTGGAAGCAAAACAATGAGAGAATGAATGAAAACTCCGCAACATTAAATTTTTTAGAAACTTAGGTATCTTATATTGCTAATCATCTTAATATGAGGCCACATGGTCAATTACCAAGCAATACTGAGAACCAATAGAAGAATGAGGAGTGTAATGCGATAGTTTTGAGAAGTGGGAAGCAATTTCCCCCATCTTTTGCAAGCATGAAAGAGAAAGAGACAACCTCTAAGCCCAAAGTTGTGGAAGAAATCATAGAAGAAGAGGTTAACGAAGAAGTTGTTGAGACGGTTACTGTAGAAGAAAATATTGAGAAGATACTGTTATCTCAAAAAAAGAAGAAGTTGCTAGCGAGGAACTTCATCCCCCTCCTTTTCCTTCACGTGTCTATAATAAAGATGATGCTAATAAACACAAAAAGTTTATAGACATGATGAAGAGGTTGCATATCAACTTGTCCTTTTTGAAAACCATCCTTGCAATGCCAAAGTACCTAAAATTCATGAAGGACGTGCTTTCTAATAAACAATTTTTTTTAAGGGAGCGACGATTGGCTTACCATTGGAGTGGAGTGCTATATGCCAGAGTAAGTTGCCCTAAGTTAAAGGATTTTGGTAGTCTCGACATTCCAATATCTATTAGTCGAGGATTGAACGAGAAAGCATTATGCGATTTAGTTGTGAGCATCAACCTCATGCCTAAATCATTGTTCGAGAAGCTAAGGATTATGCATTTGAGTCCTACAACAATGACTTTGCAAATGGCAGATAGGACCCTTACACATCCTGAAGGAAAAGTAGAAGATGTATTCGACAAAGTAGGTAACCTTATAATTCTGTGATTTTCTTATTATGATTACGATGCGGATATGAATGTGCAAATAACTTTAGGGAGGTCATTCCTAGCCACGATTAATACATTGATTGATATAGAGAATGGATAATTGATCATGCGAGTGCAAAACGAGTAAGCAAAGTTTAGTGTGTTCAAGGGCATGAAATTTCCTAATCCACCGGAAGATTAGTTCCACATGGATACACTTTACCGTGAAATGAAGAATCCAATCCATGGGATGGGAGCCTTAAGGTGGGAGGAGGAAAAGTGTAAAAAGAGACAAATATTCAAATCTCCCCCTAACCTTAAGGTGATCCATTCATTAATTACTTGAAGGAGTCCATGAAACACACAAGAAAGGTTCCAAGGGAACCTAAAAGAAAGTGGAAAGAAGGTGAGTCTTGGGCAAGAGACACCGTCGCGATGAAAGATCCTTACCCCCAGGAACACCAAGCAAACGCAAGCGCAAAAGTTCTTGCAGTGGCCCTTACAAGGTCACAAAAATTATTTATGAAAGGTTAGTTGAGTTGGATACCAAGAAAAATGGTTACATCGCTTGGTAGAAGTTAATCGCCTCACCCACTGTTGGGGAGGCTATGTGAGAAAGAAAAAACCTTGAGGTAATACGTCGAATTTCAACGACGTTAAACAAAAGTGCTTCTTGGGAGACAAACCCATGATTTTATTGCTTTAGTAGTTTTAACTTCGTGTTTTTAGTGTGTATTAGTAAGTTTATTGGATGTATATAATTTAATGAAAAAGGTGTTTAGCGTTTTTGATGTACATGTAAGATAGAAAATGAGTTTGGGGTGATTTTGTGGATATTTTAAGAAAAAACAGCCTCTAGCAGCGGTATATCGCACCATACATGTTGTGCACCACATTCTGCAGAACTGTACCCATGACACTCCACGTGTGATCGAACAGAAAGATGGGAGTTTGGTGGTCCTTTGTGTGTTCTAAAATAAAAGCAATAAGTAAAGAGAACCACAACCGCAAGTGTACGGTTGTCCCAAGTAACAATAGTGATAACAGGATCGTTCACAGGGACGGTTGGTTAACTACAATGCTTATCAAGTAATGAATGGTTGCACTTATGAAAGCAATTAAAATATTTAATAGTTGATTGGTTGGTTTGTATTAATTCTAAGGATGAAAGACTAATGCGAAAATGTAAATAAATAACTAAACGCAAGTAAATAAAGGTAAGACGCAAGTATGAGCAGGCAGTACTTGAGAGACGCAAGGGATCCTCTTAACTCTATTTCATATCATATGTTGTTTAAGGGTCAAATTGGTCAATTAACATTGGTCGGAAGTCAAGAGTCTTTGTACCCCCATCAGGGTGGACTACAAAGCTATTCTATAGTGTCACTAGTCCCATCTGGGTAAATATGATCCACTTTCGAATGATTAAGCTAGTTTACCTCATTGGCCCTAAGATTAATTATGTTCGTCAGAATCAAATAATTATATCTTATATTGAGTAATTAAGTCCATACCTAAACCTTCCGTCAGGATGATCCACACGTCACATATGTGGAATAGCTTAGGTACTAACACCTGTTCTTAGTTAGCTACTCCAAAAACAGTAAATAATCACAAATTACAGAATAATGTAAAAGTCCCAATTCGATTTAATTAATTAAAACCCAAATTCAAACATATGAAATTCAATAGTTTTAGGATTCACCCATTAAGCATTCTCAAGTACTAAAAGGATTTAGCTCATAATTAAAGGAAAAACAAAAACTAAATTAAAAGAAGAATTCATATTGTTTTACAGAAAGAACTTAAAGAAAAACCTAATTGCGGAATTGAGTTAGCTGTGAGTTGGAGATATAGACCGTCTCCAATTCTCTAGCTTTCCTGCTTCCTTGCTTTGACTTCTCTCTGATGTTTTCTTTTATAAAAAGTGAATGTGTATAAAATAGAAGTCAAAACCCCTATTTATACTTATAAATTCGGACCAAGCCTTTAGGTTAATGATTAAATGAAATAATAAAGGCCCAAGTCTATTATCTTAGCCCAAAATCCCGTAACTGCTGCACCATCTTCACTGAAACAGCTCTAGCCGATTCGTTATAACTCCGATTGACCTGAAATCACTTGCTAAATTTCCGTAACTCGATAAGGAACATAATCTCTTCAAAGGTCAGCGGCTAAATCAACTCATAAGTGCCTCGAAATCAGAAATCTTTGGCCTATTTCCAGATTTGCAGCTTCAAAATATAATTCCTTTCGGGATTTATCTTCAAGGTTTGACTTCAGATCACGATCTTTGACTTTCTTCTCGGATTCCTCTTCTAGCTAACATTCAAAACCTACAAAATTTTCACTAAAATACACAATATTATGCGCAAAAGCTTAATAAATAAAAAATGATAGAAATAAAAGAGGAAATTTGGATTATTGCATATTTAGTCCAAAAGTCTATCAAAATAAATGAATAAACACCAAAAATGATGTCTCCCAAGGACATAAAATTAGAACATTTAGGGAGAAATCAAGACCCCCAACTCAAACCTTTGTCGTCCCGACAAAGCAAAATTAAAACTAAGGGGTAAGAAAGTCATTGCAATAGAAGGTAGAAGCTAGCAAATAAACCTAAATCAATTCTTAAAATTAATCTCACATAGCAAAACCCTAGGAACTAATATACACATACACCTATCATGCAAAATCGAACATAAATAATCTCAATCATAAAATTAAATTAGTAATGCTTGAAGGTTACACTTGTACTCATCTCTTTATGATGGCTATAGGTTGTTCCTCAATCCTAACTCGCTTTGAACGCTCCACTAAGTATATTCCCTATCAACAGAATCATAAATTCACTATGCACTTAGGAATCACAAGGACTTTATGGTTTTAGCGTAGGCTTAGGGACAGTGTGGTATGTATATTTGGTAAATTTGAAGTGAGCTTTTGGCTCTCTCCTCACTTACCATTAACAACTGTCCACGAGCATGAGTTTACACTCATATAATTTTCTCACTCAACCCATTTGATGCGCTAATGTTGTGTCACCAATGTCAACCCAATTAATCTAAGATGATTTCCAAAAATATCCCACTTTGCCGGTTTATTTTATTCATTCTTTCTTTTTATTTTCTGTTTCATTTCTTTTCTCTTCTCTCTTTTTTTTTCTTTTTTTTTTCAAATCCTGGCAAAGGATTACAAATAATAGTATCATCTAAATTTTTGTGCCTCAATACAAAGACATATAATCCCACCCAATGAATTTTCCCAAATGTGGACCCTCCACCCCAAACTCAAGCTCGAGACAGGTCTCAGGATCTTGATTCAAGTGCGGGTCATTTGGTCATGCCTAATAATCTAAGGGATAATGAGCTTATATCGTGGCTACAAAGGAAAAGGCTTAAGGCTCAAAATTGGGCTAAGAAGGATAAAATTAATATAAGGGATAGCAAGCTAAAACACTACAAATGGCTACAAAGAACTGCCCCTATCATTTTCCTAAGTACATAGTTCGTCTTTAGTTCATATCTAAGTGGGTTCTCTACTAATTAGGATTTCACGTTCTACACACCAAACATATTCCTTAAGTACAAGCTTACTTCATTTGCATTGTTCATTAATTTTTCCTATCAATTACCTATGTTCGCATGCAATTCTAAGTGCGTTTTGTATTATTCCCTAAAGTCCACTATTTACTATCATAGATTTACTAAAAGTATGCTTAAAGGATCATTTAAAATCTTCTACAGTCTAACACAATTCCGAAATTATTTTATTGAAAGCAAATAAAAACACATAACACATAAAAACTGGGATGAGGCAACGAACCCCACCCCAAACTCAAAAATGAGCAGTGTCCCCACGACTCGAAAAAGACTCAACGCAATAAAATAAACTAAAACGCGGAAGGGATAGAAAACGTATCTCAACCAGTGCGTGGCTGGTCATCGGTGTTGCGTCCATGAACTTTCTCCTTCGTAAGTAAACCATAGGTGGCGTGTTGAATGGTGCTCACCCCAATTAGCATGTTTCGGAGAAGTTCTATCTCTTTTGTAACGTTTCGTAAAGAAGCAATCATCTTCACTTGGTTCTCTTCTAACACCTTAACTTTCCCTTCCAACTCGTGATCGGTATGTATCTTTTTCTTAGGAGGAGCTCTAGGAGTTCTTACCGCTTTTAACACTTCATCATGAGCATTCTGGATTGAAGCTATACCCATGTTCTCTCCAACTACCACACGGTCAATCTCTGCGCCCTTACGCGGAACTTTTGCGTCTAGGCATAAAGTAGTGATGGTACAAGGGAATTTGAGATTTTGTTGCGAAGTTGGAATTCTAGCAAATTCCATGATGGTATCATAAATCACACGAGCAACATCCATTGGTTTCTCCTCAATAATACACTTGATAAACATAAGATGCTCCTTCTTCACTTCCGATATGTGTTTAATTCCGAAGAAGGTAGGGATTATAAAACGGGACCATACCTTAGCACACGGTAACAAATTACTACTATACATATGTCCAGGATATCTCTCTCCTTCGGGAATTGGGCGAGCCCCATCAATAAGTACTTTCCCCCAAAGGGATTCATAATCGAAAGACGGTTCAATAAGGGATTCTTGGAAAGGGCATAGTCCAGTAAAGTTGGGTAATTTCAATGATTTACGAATAAGCTCAACGGAGAAAGGGACTACCTTTTTGCGAACTACAACTGCGTCTTTCGAAAAGGCGATGCCTTCATAAAAATCTCGCACCAAGGTAGGAATATACTCAAGCTTCTTTTCTCTTAATTCTTTCCAACCCAACTTGTCACAAGTAATACCATAATCTTTATAAGCACTAGTCATAATACTCTTAGGAAGATTCATCTCCTCACCAAACTTCAAGAAATTAATTCTATCACGAACCTGATCATCCCAAGAAACGAAAACTCTCTTCGGCTTTTGAGCCCATGCTTTCTTACGCGGAGGTTTCTGTTGTTGCACGGGTTCTTTGGGAACTTCTTGTTCTGCTTCTACCTCAATCTCTTATTCACTTTCTTCCTCACTTTCATCAATTAATCTGCCCTTTTTCGGATTAGCCTTGCTTCGATTTTCCTTCCTTTTCGGAGCAATTGGGATTTGTTCAGTCTTTTTGGAACGCGAATCTGGAATCTCAATTGCTTGTTCAGGGCTAGCTCCAACAGTGTTCCTATTTCTTGGTAAGTTTCTTCGATAGTTACACATGAAATCGGTTTCGTTAGTCATCTCTTTTCACCCCAAACTCATAACTTCAAATAGTGATAAAGCTAGAGAAAAGCTTAGAACTTTGATGTTTTGAGGCTTTAAACTTGAAGAATATGGTGGAATATGAGATGGGTAAAGGTTAATTGAGAAGAATTATGGAAGAATTGGGTTTAATTTGAAGGTTAGGAAGAAGAAATTTTTGGAGAAAAGATGAAATTTGATGATGTTTTGGAGAAGATATGAGTTGATTGTGTGTTTTTGTGATGAAAGAAGGCTTGATTTGATGATTTTATAGCTGTTAGGTGATGATTTTTGGAGTAGGTGGAGACAAGGATTCGTAATAGGAGTGTGTCTTGGAAGAGAAGGTAAAAAATTAGGTTTAATAAGCTCAAAACCGCCTCTCGTAACAGCGCGCCGGCTAGCCGGTGGCTGACCGGCATACCGGTCGCGATGGCGGCGAAAAATAAATTACTAAATTAGATTTTTTTTACCTCAGACGCAAGCCACCTTGCGTCGTTGCTGACGCAATGATCAGAGAGTTCCTTCGTCATTGGCCGGCTAGCCGGCATGCCGGCGGCATGTCGCTGGCGCTTTCTCAGACGCAGCGTCGTTGCGTCGTTGCTGACGCAGTGGTCAGAAACTTCTCCTTCGCTGGCCGGCTAGCCGGTCATCTGAACGGCATGCCGGCGGTTCCTTGCTGGCGCATTCCGAGACGCAGTCATGCTGCGTCATTGCTGACGCAGTGGTCAGAGAGTTGGGGTCTCTCAGCTTGTTTGGCCGGCCGCCGGCTAGCCGGTCAAACCTGCTGTTGACTCCATAATTTTTCGTTTTCTCATCGTTTTGACCCCAAACTCATGACCTTTTTACCCCTGAAACCATCAAAAACAACTACCCTTCCTCATTTATTAATATTAAACACTAATTTTAACGAAAATCAAACTAATTTACACTACGGAAATTGAAATACTTAAACTAATATACAAGAAATTGGCTTTTGTTTAACGTCGTTAAGCTCGATGGGTTACCTCGCGCTTCTAAGGAGCTTCGAGGAGGTACATGACCTCTCCGGGATGTGATCATCTGAGCGATTGGTATCTTCACTTCCATGGTATATCTTTAAACGATGACCGTTCACCATGAATGTACGGTTCCCAAGTGGATGTTCTACCTCTATTGCCCCATGAGGTGTAACTTTGTTCACAATATACGGTCCTGACCACTTCGATCTTAACTTACCCGGATAATGGCTAAACTTCGAGTTATATTTCAACACTTTTTGTCCCACCACAAAGTTCTTCTCACGAATCAGATTATCATGCCACCTCTAAGTATTTTCTTTGTAAAGTTTAGCGTTTTCATAAGCATGTAATCGGAATTCATCAAGCTCATTAAGTTTCATCATTCGATTCTGACCGACTAAATTAGGATCTAAGTTTAACTGCGCAATAACCCAATATGCACCCATTTCAAGCTCGAGAGGTAAGTGACAAGCCTTACCATAAACCATTCGATACGGGGATGCACCAACTGGAGTTTTGAACGCAGTACGATAAGCCCATAATGCATCATCTAATTTCATTGACCAATCTTTTCTTGTAGGACCAACAGTTTTCTCTAAAATAGATTTTACCTCGCGATTTGAGACTTCAGCTTGACCATTGGCTTGTGGATGATAAGATGTAGATACACGATGTCTCACCCCATACTTCTCTAAGACTGTCTTCAAGTACCTATTCACGAAATGAGTACCTCCATCGCTAATAATTACTCTCGGAGTACCATGTCTAGTGAAGATGTGTGATTTAAGAAACTTAATTACTACTCGCGAATCATTGGTTGGTAGAGCAACGGCCTCTACCCACTTAGACACGTAATCAACAGCTAATAAGATGTAGAGGTTACCATTTGAAGGAACGAACGGACCCATAAAATCTATACCCCAAACATCAAATATTTCAACTTCTAACACATTATTACGTGGCATCTCATCCCTCTTGGATATGTTTCCGGTAAATTGACATCTTTCACATCTCTTAACATACTCATGACAATCTTTCATAATAGAAGGCCAGTGAAAACCTGATTGTAATACCTTAGCAGCAGTTCGATCTCCTTTAAAATGTCCACCATATGGTGAATCATGACACCCAGCTACAATCGCTTCAATTTCTTCCTTGGCTACACATCTTCTTACCATTTGATCAGCACACACTTTGTAAAGGAAAGGATCCTCCCAAAAGAATTGTCTAGCACGATGAGCTAACCTCTTTCTGTCTTGATAGGTGGATCCTTCAGGAAAAGAACCACTTACCACTAAATTCGCAATATCTGCATACCAAGGAGCTTCATAATCACGAACATCAAATAAATTCTCGTCAGGAAACTCTTCTCTAACTACTTCAGTTCCACCATTTGTTTCTGAACCTTCCAGACGCGATAGATGATCTGCAACCTGATTTTCACAACCCTTTCTATCCTTAATCTCTAAATCGAATTCTTGAAGCAATGAAACCCATCTGATCAACCTCGGTTTAGCATCTTTCTTTTCCATAAGATATCTAATCGTTGAATGATCTATATAAACAATAACTTTCGCTCCAAGAAGATAAGAGCGAAACTTATCGAATGAATACACAACTGCTAGCAATTCTTTCTCTGTAACTGTATAATTAACTTGAGCACCATTGAAAGTTTTACTAGCGTAATAAATTGAATGAAATATCTTATCTTTTCTCTGTCCCAATACAGCTCCCATACACAAATCACTCGCATCACACGTAACTTCAAAAGGCAAACTCCAATCTGGAGCTAATACTATAGGAGCAGAAATAAGCTTTTCTTTGATTACTTGGAAAGCCGCTAAGCAAGCTTCATCAAAGAGGAATTTGGAATCCTTTTCAAGTAAGTTACATAGCGGTTTAGCAATCTTAGAAAAGTCTTTAATGAAACGCCTATAAAAGCCAGCATGGCCAATAAAACTTCTTACCCCTTTAACGGAAACAGGAGGGGGGAGAGTTTTAATTACCTCTATCTTCGCTCTATCAACCTCTAACCCAGCACTTGAAACCTTGTGACCCAGAACTATACCTTCACGAACCATGAAATGACACTTCTCCCAGTTTAAGACCAAATCTGTTTCCTTGCATCTGATTAACACTTTCTCCAAGTTATGTAAACATATATCAAAATCATCACCAAACACGGATAAATCGTCCATAAAAACTTCAAGAAAATTATCGATCATATCCCAGAAGATAGCCATCATACATCTCTGAAAGGTAGCAGGTGCATTACACAACTCAAATGGCATTCTGCAATATGCAAAAGTACCAAAGGGACATGTAAATGTTGTTTTATGTTGATCTTCTGGAGCCACATAAATTTGATTATACCCAGAATAGCCATCTAATAGTACTCTCTACCAGCCAATTTATCTAACATTTGATCAATGAAGGGTAAATGGAAGTGATCTTTCCTGGTGGCCTTGTTCAATTTCCTATAATCCATACAAACTCTCCATCCAACGACCGTTCTCGAAGGAATGGCTTCATTTTGAGCATTTAGAACAGTTGTTATTCCTCCTTTCTTTGACACAAATTGAACAGGACTCACCCATTCACTACTCGAGATGGGATAAATAATCCCCGCGTCTAACAGCTTGATCACTTCCTTCTTCACTACCTCCTTCATAGCGGGCATAAATCTCCTTTAACCTTCAACTGAGCGTGTGTTATCATCTTCAAGTATGATTTTGTGTTGACAATAGGAGGGACTAATGCCTTTGATGTCAGCAATTGTCCAACATATCGCCTCTTTGTTGTCTCTTAACACACGCAACAATTTGTCTTCTTGAGGACCTGTTAAATTTGCTGAAACAATAACAGGTAGAGTTTCATTAGTACCTAAATACGCATACCTCAAGTGTGCTGGTAATGGCTTTTCTTCCAACTCCGGAGGAGATTCGATTGAAGGCTTCTTTTTAGGAACAATCTCCCCTGGTTCTCTCACAAGTTCATAGGCAGGACGCCTATACTTAGGATTCTCAGAATTAAGAGCTGCCACTGTTTCGGCAAGCTCTTCCATGAACTCAGGTGCATCGATAGTTAAAGCTGCCTGCAAGATATCATCATAAGTAAATTCATTATATACCTCTTGTGTTGCCTGCTGGTGGGTCCTTGTATGTTATAAAATTAATGCGATAAATAAAAGGAACCACAATACCGCAAGTGTAAGGTTGTCCAAGTAATACTCCGATAAGTCGGATTCGTTCTCAGGGATTGGACTGGTATAACCCAAGTGTTCAACAGATAAATAGTAGTAATTGAAAATACAGAAAATAAAAGATAAGAAATATTTATTTGGTTTCGAGTTATTAAACTACTAGACGCAAAGAAACAAAATAACTAAAAGTAAATACTAAAAGACTAAGACGCAGATATTAGTTATACTTGAGTCTCGCTAGGGAATCACCTAAACTTACCTAATTAATGCTTTCTTTAAGGGCAGAATTGATATTTCTATATTAGCCGGGAATCTATAATCTCCTAGCCCCCGTCAGGGTGGACCTAGGAGCTATTCTTAGGTGTTACAAACCCCGTCAGGGCGATTATAATCCACCTTCGAATGAATACTATTTTACCCAATTGGCTATAAGGTTAACTAAGTCCGTCAGGATCAATAATTTCTACCTTACGTTTATTATCTAGTTCAGTAATTAAACCCCCCGTCAAGGCGATCACTTCCCCACCAAAGTGAATAGCTTAATTACTATGACCTATCTCCGATTAGCTAATTCATTGATAGTGAAATTAATATAAAATAAAAAACAATATGAAATATCTAATTCAAATTAAACTAGAAACTAATCCCAAATTGAAATACATGAATTAAATAAATTAGGGTTCATCCCATTACGATTCTCAAGTAATTAAAGTTTAGCTCATATTAAAAGTAAAAACAATAAAGAAATAAAAAATATACATGTTCTTAATAACAGAAATAAAATAAGAACCTAGATAGAGGAATTGGCTTGAACTGTTGTTGGAGGAAAAGGATTCTCCAGCTTCTGCTCTTGCTTCCGCCTCTTGACGCTCTCTCTAAGGATGTTAAGAATTGAATGAATTGTGAGAGGTCTTTGACTCTCTCTCTAAGGATATTGAATAAATTGTGAGAGGTACTGAATTATGAGGTCTAAGAGGTGTATTTATAGGTGTTGGAGGACCCTAGGTCGAATTTCTTGGAGTGGAAGACAAGTCAAGGACTCTTAAATTCGTAGCTCTAAATTCTAGGAAAGGTAAGATTCTTCTGCTGATTTGATTTGGTCATATCTTTTTCAATACTTATCCGTTTGAGAAGTTCCAATATATGAAACTGCTTGTCTTGGAAAGAGCTTTCTAATGGTGCAGACCACTCGTATAGAATCCTAGCCAATCTTTAATTATGATTTAATCTTTAAAACGTGGTTGGAATTTCAGATTTCAAAAGGCAGCTTTATCTTTTCCTTCTTTGAATATATCTTTCCTAAATCTTCTTGTTTCCATGTAAATCTTCTTTACTTCAATCCTTCATCTTGACTTGGTCTCTAAGT
This sequence comes from Nemophila menziesii, assembly GCA_029959085.1. Lineage (NCBI taxonomy): Eukaryota > Viridiplantae > Streptophyta > Magnoliopsida > Boraginales > Hydrophyllaceae > Nemophila > Nemophila menziesii. Next base: position 57,929,832 of record JARWIR010000005.1, on the reverse strand, counting down.
AATTACCATTTATCTTTTAAAGCTTCACATTAAATAAATAATTAAACCGCATATGCTTAAAAAGAATAAATCAATAAATCAAGAAAACGAAATAGGAAAGTGTACTCTAAAAATAGAAACTCGACTCAAAATCATTTCCTAACACTATAAAATACACTAAGACTTTATTCTCACTTCTTCTCCTTGGATTGGTCTTTCATGAAATTCAAGAACCGATTAACTTTGCATTAAAAATAGTCAAATTTACGCACAAAAGCTCAGATTCTGCAAATAGTTAATTTCCAAGGGGAGAAAGTGCAATATGATCAAATAAGCCTAAAAGTCTATCAAATAGGTCATTTATTCTCCTAAAAGGATGTCTCCAAAGGGCTAATAATTAGAACAAATATGGAGACATCACATGCTCAACTACATCCATTCGAAAGCAATCTTCTTGAGAATCTGGAAACTTCATAGCTCGGAACAAATTAAATTTGACCTCCTCGTCTTGGATTCTCATCGTTAATTCACCATTTTCTACATCAATCAATGTACGCCCCGTGGCTAGGAATTGTCTTCCCAAAATAATGGGGACATTCCTATCCGCGTTGTATTCAAGTATAACAAAATCGACGGGAAATACTAACGTACGTGCCTTAACGAGGACATCTTCAATTCGGCCTTCCGGATGTGCAAGAGATCGATCCGCCATTTGCAAGACCATAGAAGTAGGTCTTGCTTCTCCAATTTTCAGTTTATCAAAGATCGATTTGGGCATAAGATTGATGCTTGCACCCAAATCACATAGTGCTTTACCTTTCCATTCTTCTCCAATCGATATCGGAATTGTTAAACTCCCAGGATCAAGTAACTTTGGAGGTAATTTACTTTGACAATTAGCACTACATTCTTCAGGAAGACCAATCATCTCATTATCACAATACGGCCTTTTGTTAGTGAGAGCTCTCTTCAAAAACTTCGTATACTTGGTGGTGGTCCTTTGTGTGTTCTAAAAATAAATGCAAAAGTAAATCGAACCACAACCGCAAGTGTACGGTTGTCCCAAGTAGTATAACTGATAATACAGATTCGTTCCAAGGACGGGATGGTTGACTACAATGCTTATCTATTAATGATTGATGCACTTATGAACACAAATAAAGGTAATATATTTATTTGGTTTTTGTATTAATCCTAAGGAATGAAAGACTAGTGCGAAAATGTAAATAAATAACTAAGACGCAAGTAAATAAAAGTGATACGCAAGTAAGAGCAGGTAGTACTTGAGAGACGCAAGGGTTTTCCTAACTATCATTCATTTCATACATTGTTTAAGGGGAAAATCGGTAAATTTGCATTGGTCGGGATTCTAAAATCTCCTTACCCCCGTCAGGGTGGACTAAGGAGCAACTCTCAAATGCTACACACCCCGTCAGGGTGATTATAGTCCACTCTCAAGTGTTTAAGTTCAAATTACCCAATAGGCCATAGGTTTAATTAAGCTCGTCAGAGTCATTAATTTCTAACCTACATTCATAAACTAGTTCGGTACCTAAACCCCCCGTCAAGGTGATCCAATCGCCACTAATTGGAATAGCTTAGATACTCAGTCCTATCATTGATTGATCAGGTCAAAAATACTAGATAAAGTGCAAATTAAAGAAAAATACAATTCACCCAATTTGATTTAAATAATAATAATCCCAAATCCAAATGTATAAAACGAAATCAAATTGGGATTAACCCATTATGCGTTCTCAAGCACTAATTTAGTTTAGCTCATAATAATTGAAAAGATAAAAACTAAAGAAACAAATAGGTTTATCATGTTTTACAGAATAAAATAGAAGAACCTAATTATGGAATTGAATTGGCTGAGAAGTGGAGATATAGACCGTCTCCAGCTCTTGCTTCTTCTCTTCCTGCCTCTAGCTTCTTCTCTGGTGTCTGACTCTTAAGCGTATGTTGTATAATCAAAAAAGATATAAAGAGTTAGAGGTCTAAAGCCCTTTTATAATGTTAAAAACGGATTAGGGCTTGGACTTAGGAATAAATCAATAATTAAATGTCCAAGCCCAATTTCTAAGCCCAAAATCCCGTAACTGCTGATACACCTTCACTAAAACGGCTTTTCCCGCTTCGTTATGACTCCGATTGACCTCATTCCAGTTGCTAAAGTTCCGTAACTCGATAAGGAATGTTTTCTCTTCAAAGCTCAGCGGCTAAATCATCTCTTAAGCACCTCGAAATCAGCAATCTATAGCCTGGAAAATGGATTTTCAGCTCTAAAAATAATATCTTCGGGATTTATCTTCAAGTCTTGACTCTATATAACGATCTTTGACTTTCTTCTCGGATTCCTCTTCTAGCTAACATCTAAAACCTATAAACTTTACACTAAAAATACCAATATTACGCGCAAAAGTTTAATAAATCAAAATTACTAGAAATAAAAGAGGAAAATCATATTATTGCATATTAGCACCAAAAGTCTATCTAAATAGTCAAATAAACACCAAAAATGATGTCTCCTAAGGGTCGAAAATACGAACAATTAAGGAGATATCAAGACCCCCAACTCAAACCTTTGTCGTCCCGACAAAGCAAAACTAAAAACAAGGGGAGTGAAGTAGATGCAAGAGAAAATAGAAGCTAGCAAATAAACCCTAAAGCAATGCTAAAGATAAATCTCATATAGAAAACATTAAGAACTAACATATACATACACTAATCATGCAACATCAAACATAAATAATCTCAATTATGAAATTAAAGTCGCAATGCTTGAAGGTTACACTTGTACTCATCTCTGTATGATGGCTATAGGGTGGTCATTAATCCTAACTCGCTTTGAACGCTCCACCTAGTGTATTCCCTATCAACAGAATCATAAATTCACTATGCACTTAGGAATCACGAGGTCTTTATGGTTTTAATAATGGCTTAAGGACGGTGTGGATGTATATTTGGTAAATTTGAAGTGAGCTTTTGGCTCTCTCCTGACTTACCATCAACAATGTCCTCGAGCATGAGTTTACGTCAAAAATGTTTTCACTCACCCAATTGACGCACTAATGTTGCGTCCCCATATCAACCCAATGAAAACTAAGATGATTTCAAAAATATTCCACTTTGCCGGTTTATTTATTCTTTCTTTCTTTTTATTTTCTTTTTCAGTTCTTTTTTTTTTGTGCAAGATACCCATGACCATCATTTTGATGTGAAAAGTCATGTCTCTTATAATTTTCTTTTTCTTTTTCTCTTTTTTTCTTTTCAAATCCCGGCAAAGGGTTACAAATAATAATATCATCTACATTTTTGTGCCTCAATACAAACACATATAATCCCTTCCCAATGTAATTTCCCAAATGTGGTCCCACCACCCCAAACTCAAGCTCGAGACAAGTCTCAGGGTTGTGATTCAAGTGCGGGTCATTTGGTCATGCCTAATAATATAAAGGATAATGGGCTTATATCGTGGCTACAAAAGAAAGGGCTTAAGGCTCAAAATTGGGCTAGGACGGATAAAATTATAATAAGGGATAGCAAGCTAAAAGGCTTCAAATGGCTAACAAAGAACTGCCCCTATCATTTTCCTAAGTACATAGCTTGTCTTTAGTTCATATCTAGGTGGGTTCTCTACTAATTAAGATTTCACGTTCTACACACCAAACATATTCCTTAAGTACAAGCTTACTTCATTTGCATTGTTCATTAATTTTTCCTATCAATTACCTATGTTCGCATGCAATTGTAAGTGCGTTTTATATCAATCCCTAAAGTCCACTATTTATTATCATTAATTCATCAAAAGTATGCTTAAAAGGGTCATTTAAAATCTTCTACAGTCAAACGCAACTCCTATTTATTTTATTGAAAACAATTAAAACAAATAAACACATAAAAACTGGGATGAGGCAACGAACCCCACCCCAAACTCAAAAATGAGTCGTGTCCCCACGACTCGAAAAGACTCAAAGCAATAAAATAATTTACACTAAATGAGAAGGGAAAGAAAACGTATCTTAACCAGCGCGAGGCTGGTGTCGGTGTTGCGTCCAAGTTGAGGTTTTGAATTCTTTATCGATGGTTGCGTTTAAAGTGTTCTTCATTACCTCGAACTTCTTCAATTTTCCCACGTTTTCATTTATTACTTGCCCTCTAAATATCACTTCCTCTTTTAAAATCTGTCCTCAATACCCAAATCGCTTTCGGCACCATGTTCTTCATACCTTTCCTAACCTTCATGGTCATCTCCGATGACCCCAAACTCAAAGCTTCAAGACCCTTAAAAGGTTCGGATAAAATTGTGATATTAGTGTTCTTGAAGGTTTGGGTTTGAATTATGTATTGTTTAGAGCTGGGTCATGGATATTTCAAGGTTTGGGATAGGTTTAATGGATAAATTTTAGCTTTGGTGAAAGAAAACTTCGGATTAAAGTGTGAAGCTTTGGTATTTTGGAAGTTTAATGGTTTGATTGTGATCTTGGATGATGTTTAGGGGGAAGGAGTGGTGGTTTAATGTTGTTTTGATGATGATTATCGGAGTGGTTGGAGGCTAGGATTCGTCAATGGAGGCTTAGCATGAGAAAGAGGCTAAAAGTATAGGGATTTAAACCCTTGAAACCGCCGATCACAGCAGCTGACCGGCTAGCCGGCGGTTGACCGGCATGCCGGACAAATGCGTCGGCGAAAAATAGATTTTCGAAAAAAATTTGTACTTTTTTTTTTGCCTCTGACGCAAGCCTCTTGCGTCGTCGCTGACGCGGTGATCAGAAACTTCATTCTTCTTCACCGGCTAGCCGGTCATTGACCGGTATGCCGGTGGCGTGTCGATGGCGCAAATGATGACGCAGCACCTTGCGTCATCGCTGACGCAAGGATCAGAACTCCTCTTTTTGCTGGCCGGCTAGCCGGTCATCTGACCGGCATGCCGGTGAATCCCGCTGGCGCGAATGGTGACGCAGCAATGCTGCGTCATCGCTGACGCAGTGGTCAGAGAGTTTGGGGGGTCTTCAGCATTTTTGGCCGGTATACCGGCCAGCTCGCCGGCTAGCCGGTCAAACCTGCTATTGACTCCATAATTTTTCGTTTTCTCATCGTTTTGACCCCAAAACTCATGACCATTATACCCCTGACATCATCAAAAACAACTACCCTTCCTCATTTCTTAATAATAAACATTAAATTAACGAAAATCAAACTAATTTAAACTACTAAATTGAAATACTTAAACTAATATACAAGAAATGGCTTTTGTTTAACGTCGTTAAGCTCGACGGGTTACCTCATTCCTTAGTCATTGACATAACCTCCCCAGCAGTGAGTGAGGTTGTCAATATTTGCAACTCGGAATTTACATCCTTTAGCTTTTATTCCCACTAGTTTATCTGAGATAACCTTTGCAACCACGAATGGTCCTAGCCAAGAGCTTTTTGATTCACGTACCTTGGGATGGGGGTTTGGTTTCTTCATGGCTACTTCCTTACCTACTTTGAACCCCTTTTTCTTTCTTTCTTCTTAGGTTCCTTCGGAACCTTCGTGACATGTGTTTTCTCTTGGTTCTTCGCATGATTGAGTGGTGGATTTTTAGGGTATGGAGGAGCTTTAATTGGTGGTTTCTTTCGTAGCTCTTTGTCCTCCACTCCTAAAGTGTCCACAACATTAATTGGCTCTTTTCTTACCGGTTCCATTACGTCTACACGAAAACATTCTTCCTTGGAATCCGGAAACTTCATAGGTCTAAACACATTAAACTTCATCTCCTCGTCTTGGATTCTCATAATCATTTAGCCGTTTTCTACATCAATCAAAGTACGCCCCGTGGCTAGGAATGGTCTTCCCAAAATAATAGGGACATTCCTATCCGCGTCGTAATCAAGTATAACGAAATCAGCGGGAAAAATTAACGTACCTGCCTTAACGAGGACATCTTCGATTCGGCCTTCTGGATGTGCAAGAGATCGATCCGCCATTTGCAAGACCATAGAAGTGGGTCTTGCTTCAATATTAAGCTTGTCAAAGATTGATTTGGGCATAAGATTTATGCTTGCACCCAAATCACATAGTGCTTTACCTCTCCATTCATTACCAATAGATATCGGAATTGTGAAACTCCCAGGATCAACTAACTTTGGAGGTAATTTACCTTGACAAATAGCACTACATTCCTCAGGGAGACCAATCATCTCATTATCACAATACGGTCGTTTGTTGGTGAGGGCTCTTTTCAGAAACTTAGCATACTTGGGTACATCTCTAATAGCTTCTAATAACGGAATATTTATGCTAAGACCTCTTACCTTGTTAAAGAATTTTTGATAATCAACCATATCACCCTTCTTTTGAACTCTCGATGGAAATGGTGGAGGAGGACGGTTCATTATAGTATCATCTTTCTTTGTCGAAATTTCATTAGACCTCTCCACTTCTTCCACTGCAACTGGTTTATCTTTATCCACCACCTCTTTTTCTTTTCTAACTTCTGTTTCTTTCATAACCGGAAAAGGAGGTGGAGGAAGGTTCGTACCACTTCTGAGAGTAATAGCTTTACAGTCTTCGATTTGGATTGGATTCTCAGTATCGCTAGGAAGTTGTCCTTGTGGACGTTGATTCAGTTGTTTATTAATTTGACTTAGCTGATTCTGGAACAAATTCATATTTGCTTCAATTGTATTTTGACGTTCCATAGCTTGTGTTTGAAGGGCAACTAAACTTTCAACTGTTTTCTGAAGGGTAATTACACCTTCTTGTGAATAGGCAGGTAAGGCTTTCTGATTCATTGTGTCATCATAATTGTCTAGAGGAGCTTGTCTCTGAACATAATTTTGATGCTGTCCTCCTTGATGATTGTTGTGTGGTCTTGGATTGTAGTTGTTACCTTGGGGATGTGGCTGATACGCATATGTAGGATTTGCTGCCCCATTAGGATTTGAGTATTGAAACCCAGGATGGTTTCTGTTAGGCTGATATCCATTACCACTCGAATTAAAGTTACCTCTATTGGACACAAACATCACGGATTCTTGTATTTTGACAATTTTCCCAACTATGATCATTAACACCGCAATACTCACATCCATATACCTCTTGTGCTACCTTTACCTCACCTCTTTTATTCGAAAAACCTTCTTTCACGGCTAGAGTGAGTTGTCTCAGTTGTTGTTCTAGTGTGGTTTGAATCTTTGTCTCTAGCGTAGCAAACTTTTCTTCGATATTAACATTATTGACTCCTCCTCTAACTGACGTTCTCACTGAATTCCACCCAACTTCATTCTTGACTGTTCTTTCTAAAATGATTTTAGCATGAGCGGGTTGAACTTGAAGAAAACCTGCACCACATAGCGTATCCAATTTCTCTCTCGAAGTTCCATCAAGGCCTCTATAAAAGATCTTTAACTGTTGTTGTTCTGAAAAGCCATGGTTGGGAACTTTACGCAAACGCATCTAAAATCTTGTCCAACTCTTATCCAAAGTTTCATCATATTCTTGACGGAAATGCGTCAACTCTAATTCAGCATCTAACCTCATGTTACTTGGGTAATACCTGTCAAAGAAAGCAATTTCTAATTGGTCCCAATTAGTAATCTTCGTGGGATCTTGCGTATCGTGCCATTCACTCGCTCCATCAATCACAAAAAATTTAAAAGCAGCAAAATACATCTGTTCCCTCGAAACTCCTTGTGTGATATAAGAATCACATATCTGTTTAAACTTCTGTAGTGCTCTAAGCGGATCTTCTGATGGTCTACCACGAAAATTCCAAAGTTTTGGAATTGAGCTAACATACCCGAATCTGGACGGAATCTCGGAACATCTATATCTGGAGCACCTACTCCTATAGCTGGAGCACGGAATGGAACTTCTGGAGGACCATTAGTAAACAACGGATCTTGATTCATCACTATCTGAACTTGAGGATTAGGATTCACTGGTGGAATTGGAGGAATAGCGCCTGGAGCCAAAGGTTGGCCATTTGCGCCTAATTGACCTTGTTGATTACCTTGTTGATTCTGAAGATTGATATTTTCCATTTTGTTAACTAACTCCTCTACTTCTAAAGCTTCTCGTTCTCTTCTTCTCTTGTTAGCAAGTCTGATCAACGATTCTGGATTACTAAGGATCGGAGGTGTTGGCTCTAGATCCTTAAATAGCCTTCTTCGCATACACCAAACCTAAAAACCTGAAAAGAAACTAAACAAAAAGCGTAAAACTGATAAAATAAAATAAATGCACTATCACTAAAGGATAAACACCGTGGTCACACGCTACCGTCCCCCGCAGCGGCGCCAAAAACATGGTGGTCCTTTGTGTGTTCTAAAAATAAATGCAAAAGTAAATCGAACCACAACCGCAAGTGTACGGTTGTCCCAAGTAGTATAACTGATAATACAGATTCGTTCCAAGGACGGGATGGTTGACTACAATGCTTATCTATTAATGATTGATGCACTTATGAACACAAATAAAGGTAATATATTTGTTTGGTTTTTGTATTAATCCTAAGGAATGAAAGACTGATGCGAAAATGTAAATAAATAACTAAGACGCAAGTAAATAATAGTGATACGCAAGTAAGAGCAGGTAGTACTTGAGAGACGCAAGGGTTTTCATAACTATCATTCATTTCATACATTGTTTAAGGGGCAAATCGGTAAATTTGCATTGGTCGGGATTCTAAAATCTCCTTACCCCCGTCAGGGTGGACTAAGGAGCAACTCTCAAATGCTACGAACCTCGTCAGGGTGATTATAGTCCACTCTCAAGTGTTTAAGTTAAAATTACCCAATAGGCCATAGGTTTAATTAAGCTCGTCAGAGTCATTAATTTCTAACCTACATTCATTAACTAGTTCGGTACCTAAACCCCCCGTCAAGGTGATCCAATCGCCACTAATTGGAATAGCTTAGATACTCAGTCCTATCATTGATTGATCAGGTAAAAAATAGTAGATAAAGTGCAAATTAAAGAAAAATACAATTCACCCAATTTGATTTAAATAATAATAATCCCAAAACCAAATGTATAAAACGAAATCAAATTGGGATTAACCCATTATGCGTTCTCAAGCACTAATTTAGTTTAGCTCATAATAATTGAAAAGATAAAAACTAAAGAAACAAATAGGTTTATCATGTTTTACAGAATAAAATAGAAGAACCTAATTATGGAATTGAATTGGCTGAGAAGTGGAGATATAGACCGTCTCCAGCTCTTGCTTCTTCTCTTCCTGCCTCTAGCTTCTTCTCTGGTGTCTGACTCTTAAGCGTATGTTGTATAATCAAAAAAGATATAAAGAGTTAGAGGTCTAAAGCCCTTTTATAATGTTAAAAACGGATTAGGGCTTGGACTTAGGAATAAATCAATAATTAAATGTCCAAGCCCAATTTCTAAGCCCAAAATCCCGTAACTGCTGATACACCTTCACTAAAACGGCTTTTCCCGCTTCGTTATGACTCCGATTGACCTCATTCCAGTTGCTAAAGTTCCGTAACTCGATAAGGAATGTTTTCTCTTCAAAGCTCAGCGGCTAAATCATCTCTTAAGCACCTCGAAATCAGCAATCTATAGCCTGGAAAATGGATTTTCAGCTCTAAAAATAATATCTTCGGGATTTATCTTCAAGTCTTGACTCTATATAACGATCTTTGACTTTCTTCTCGGATTCCTCTTCTAGCTAACATCTAAAACCTATAAACTTTACACTAAAAATACCAATATTACGCGCAAAAGTTTAATAAATCAAAATTACTAGAAATAAAAGAGGAAAATCATATTATTGCATATTAGCACCAAAAGTCTATCTAAATAGTCAAATAAACACCAAAAATGATGTCTCCTAAGGGTCGAAAATACGAACAATTAAGGAGACATCACTTGGGAATATCTCGGATGGCTTCCAACAACGGAATGTTAATACTAAGGCCTCTCACTCTATTGAAGAACTTTTGATAATCGGCCAAATCACCCTTTTTCTGAACTCGGGATGGAAATGGTGGAGGAGGGCGATTACTTATAACATCGTCTTTCTTCTTTGGAATCTCAATTGGCCTCTCTATTTCTTCATCCTCAACATCTTTCTCTTTCTCAATCACATCCTTTTCTTTTCTTGGAACTCCTTTCTCTTTCATAACTGGAAAAGGAGGTGGAGGGAGGTTCTTACCACTTCTGAGAGTAACAGCTTTGCAATCTTCATGTTGTCTCGGATTTTCTGTGTCACTAGGGAGTTGTCCTTGTGGACGCTGATTAAGTTGTTTTGTGATTTGAGCCATCTGGTTCTCTAATAGTTTGATATTTGCGTCAGACGCTTGTTGATTCTGAATAGCTTGCGTCTGAAGAGCAATTAAGTTCTCAACGGTTTTCTGAAGGCTAATTACACATTCTTGTGGGTGAGCGGGTAAGGCTTTTTGGTTCATGGTTTCGTTATAATTTTCTTGAGGAGCTTGTCTCTGAACATAATTTCCCTGATTCTGTCCTCCTTGATAATTATTATGTGGTCTTGGATTGAAGTTGTTACCTTGGAAACGCGGCTGATATGCGCATGTAGGATTGGCTGCCCCATTAGGATTGGAATATTGAAACCCAGGATGGTTTCTGTTAGGCTGATATCCATTACCACTCGAATTAAAGTTTCCTCTATTGGAGACAAACATCACGGGCTCTTGATTATTCTGACAATTCTCCCAATTGTGATCATTCAGACCACAATACTCACATCCATACACTTCTTGCGCAACCTTTACCTCACTCTTTTATTCGAAAAACCCTCTTTCACGGCTAAAGTAAGTTGTCTCAACTGTTGTTCTAATGTGGTTTGTATCTTGTTCTCTAAGGAGTTGAATTTTTCTTCGATGTTGACATTGTTAACTCCTCCTTTAACTGGTGTTCTTACGGTGTTCCACCCTACTTCATTATCAACTGTTCTATCCAAAATAATTCTTGCATACGCGGGTTGGACTCGTAAAAACGCACCACCACACAACAAATCTAAATCTTTCCGCGAACTCCCCTCAAGACCATTATAGAAAATTTTCAATTGATGTTGTTCTGAAAGGTCGTGATTGGGGACTCTTCGTAAACATTTCTGAAATCTCGACCAACTTCTACCCAACGCTTCATCGTATTCTTGTTTGAAATGTGTTAACTCAAGTTGAGCATCTAACCTCATGTTGGACGGATAATATCTGTCGAAAAACGCAGCCTGTAACTGCTCCCAATTAGTAATCTTCCCTGGTTCTTGTGAATCATGCCAATCACTCGCTCCATCTATTAAGAAAAATCTAAATGTAGCATAATAAATTTGCTCCCTCATTACCTCTTGCGTGATGTATGAATCGCAAATCTGCATAAATTTTTGCACTGCGCGTAGTGGATCTTCTCCGGGCTTGCCACGAAATTTTCGAAATTCTGAAATTGAGTTAGCATACCCGAATCTGGATGGAATCTCGGAACATCGATATCAGCTGGGCCAATCCCGAGAGGAGGAGCAAGGAATGGTTCTTGTACTGGACCGGTAAGAAACCATGGGTCGGCTATTTGAACTTGGATTGGAGGATTAGGAATGACAGGTGGAATCAGAGGATTAGGAATTCCTAGAGGCACTAGTGGCTGACCATTTCTGTTTGGTGGAACTCCTGGTTTCTCTTGGTTCTGAATATTAATATTTTCCATTCTGTTCGCTAATTCTTCTACTTCTCTAGCTTCTTGTTCTTTTCTTCTCTTGTTAGCAAGTCTGATTAATGATTCTGGATTATTAAGGATCGGAGGTGATGGCTCAAGATCCTTAAAGAGTCTCCTTCACATACACCAAACCTAAAAACCTGAAAAAGATGAACAAACAAAAAGCGTAAAACTGATAAAAATAAATATAAATGCAACTATCACTAAAGAATAAACACCGTGGTCACACGCTACCGTCCCCGGCAGCGGCGCCAAAAACTTGGTGGTCCTTTGTGTGTTCTAAAATAAAAGCAATAAGTAAAGAGAACCACAACCGCAAGTGTACGGTTGTCCCAAGTAATAATAGTGATAACAGGATCGTTCGTAGGGACGGTTGGTTAACTACAATGCTTATCAAGTAATGAATGGTTGCACTTATGGAAGCAATTAAGATATTTAATAGTTGATTGGTTGGTTTGTATTAATTCTAAGGATGAAAGACTAATACGAAAATGTAAATAAATAACTAAACGCAAGTAAATGAAGGTAAGATGCAAGTATGAGCAGGTAGTACTTGAGAGACGCAAGAGATCCTCCTAACTCTATTTCATATCATATGTTGTTTAAGGGTCAAATTGGTCAATTAACATTGGTCGGGATTCAAGAGTCTTTGAACCCCCGTCAGGGTGCACTACAAAGCTATTCTAGAGTGTCACTAGTCCCGTCAGGGTAAATATGATCCACTTTCGAATGATTAAGCTAGTTAACCTCATTGGCCCTAAGATTAATTATGTTCGTCAGAATCAGATAATTTATATCTTATATTGAGTAATTAAGTCCATACCTAAACCTTCCGTCAGGATGATCCACACGCCACATATGTGGAATAGCTTAGGTACTAACACATGTTCTTAGTTAGCTACTCCAAAAACAGTAAATAATCACAAATTACAGAATAATGTAAAAGACCCAATTCGATTTAATTAATTAAAACTCAAATTCAATCATATGAAATTCAATAGTTTTAGGATTCACCCATTAAGCATTCTCAAGTACTAAAAGGATTTAGCTCATAATTAAAGGAAAAACAAAAACTAAATTAAAAGAAGAATTCATATTGTTTTACAGAAAGAACTTAAAGAAAAACCTAATTGCGGAATTGAGTTAGCTGTGAGTTGGAGATATAGACCGTCTCTAGTTCTCTAGCTTTCCTGCTTCCTTGCTTTGACTTCTCTCTGATGTTTTCTTTTGTAAAAGGTGAATTGTGTATAAAATAGAAGTCAAAACCCCTATTTAAACTTATAAAGTCGGACTAGGCCTTTAGGTTAATGATTAAATGAAATAATAAAGGCCCAAGTCCATTATCTTAGCCCAAAATCCCGTAACTGCTGCACCACCTTCACTAAAACAACTCTATCCGATTAGTTATAACTCCGATTGACCTGAAATCACTTGCTTAATTTCCGTAACTCGATAAGGAACATAATCTCTTCAAAGGTAAGCGGCTAAATCAACTCATAAGTGCCTCTAAATCAGCAATCATTGGCCTGTTTCCAGATTTGCAGCTTCAAAATATAATTCCTTTCGGGATTTATCTTCAAGGTTTGACTCCATATCACGATCTTTGACTTTCTTCTCGGACTCCTCTTCTAGCTAACATTCAAAACCTACAAACTTTTCACTAAAATACACAATATTACGCGCAAAAGCTTAATAAATAAAAAATGCTAGAAATAAAAGAGGAAATTTGGATTATTGCATATTTAGTCCAAAAGTCTATCAAAATAAACGAATAAACACCAAAAATGATGTCTCCCAAGGGCATAAAATTAGAACATTTAGGGAGACATCAGAGTTGTAATGAGTTGTGTATGGTGTACCGCACAAGAGCTACGGTGTACTGTAGAGTGATATGAAGGGCGTGACAAGATACTGCGACACAATATGTATTAAGATAAAATCCTTGCTCACGATATCTCACGATTCAAAGGTTAGAGAGTTCCCAAGTCAGAAGCTACATGCGGTATACCGCAGGGGTGCCGTTGTGCACCGCACGAGGATAATAAAAAAAACGTAACCTTCTGTGACCTTGACTCCAAATATTCTTCTTCCTAGAGCTTTCAAACACCATTAGAGTTCGACCCAAGCTTCACCAAACATCAAGATACACTCAAACAACCTGATGTCTCCATTTTCATGATGAATTAATCCACTCATGAGACAATATTTTAGGTGCATTACATTTTGTTAAGGGATTTATCCCCATTATTAGATAAATTCTTAATTCATGCACCGATTCAGAAGATTATTACTTTTAGAGTTTGGTATAATTTGTGTGTTAATGTGAAGCTCTTAGGTAATATGGAATATAATTAGATTCCAAATTAATGTCAAGGAGTTAAGGAAAGAAGATCCAAGAGGAAATCTAGAGTTAAAAGGAAACAAAGGTGAGTTAGGAAAGGAAAAGCTGCCAAATAAATCTGTCATGATGTAAAGACGTCTAGTGTTTTGAGTACTGCAGAATCTCTATTACAAATCTAGAGGAGATATTATCTAAGAAGATATATATTTGAATTACGGTCGTTTTCATATAATGTGCGCGAATATCCGATAAGTAACAAAGGAATAATGACCAAATCATTGAGAAACACTAGGAAAGCCTATTCGATTTATAGCTTTTTTCTATTAATCCATTGCATAATATAACCCATTACACGGGTGAGCCTAATTCAGACCGGGTTGACTCCGGTTTTATTTTTTTGACCGAGTTGACTCGGTCAATGCTCATCCCTAGGAAATAGGGAAGAAAAGAATGAGAAGAAAAATTCCCGTTTTCTCAAGTTTCTCTTTTCGTCTTCGTATATACTACTCCCTCCGTTTCAAAATATTTGTCCACTTACTAAAATTGGTGTTTCAAAATGTTTGTCCACTTAGTATTTCAAGACACTTTTTCTCATTTTTTTCCATTAATACCCCTATTAAAAAATTAAAATTTATATTTCCAATACACATTTAAGATATCAAGACACTTTATGAAGGGTAATTTTATAATAGGGATTGTAATTATTAATTTTGAAAAGCAAAGTGGACAAACATTTTGAAACGGAGGAAGCACTAAATAATATACTCCCCCACACATTCAACACTCCACACACTTACGTGTGTATCTGTGTGTATCTGTTAATGCACATTATCAACTACGCGGTTCGTCCATCACCTCAATTATTACACTTAATTTTTCAAACTTTTTTTTTTTTTTTTTAATCTACTTCTAAATGGGCCGTCACCGCGCCTCCGTCATCAGCGATTCATCGCCTTCTTCTTCCGCCGAGTCCAAGTTCCGTGAACTGGACGATGCCTTCTTACAGGTTTATCCGATTCTCAAGCTTCTTATTTCAACAACTTGATTTGATGGTATTCAATATATTGAAATAAAATGTGAACAGTTTAGAACAGTTCCGTACCATTTGATACATCTACCTAAGTAGCGAAAAATCAAGCTTGTAGATTCTGATGATTTTTCGTTATTTGGGCAGAAATTAATTGACTCGTGATTAAGTGTTTCTCAGTAGACCGATCAAGGGTAATTGATTAAAAAAAATTCAGTGGTACTTAATTTAAATGCTAAACACACCTAAAATCTTCATGAGGGGTGCATCAATGGATGTATATGTAATGTAAACATGACTTGAATCCGTGATTATTGTTATTAGAGACTTTAAAGTTAACAAATTGTTTACTTTTTTTCGGTAGAGTCAAACAAGAATATGGCTTGGAGAAGTATTAAACATAAGACTAGATGAAGATATGCATATATCTGATTTACTTGCAGATGGAGAGTTGCTGTATGTATTTTCTTACTTTTTATTTATTTATTCAGTTAATTTTATGTGCTATCAACTCTTCTTTTTGTTTCTTATAGGTTTGATATTTCTAAATTAGTATGGAATATGCTGTTAACAAAATGTACAGAGCTTTGGCACTTAAAAGCAAATCTAAAGGGACCAGTTTTGTCAAGAAAAAGTAGTGGGAGATACATGCCTTATTCTAATGTTGACTCTTTCCTCAAGGTCAAGTTTTATATACATAATTTAATAAAAATATCTACCAATTTGTTAATGTAAATTACTTTTGTTTTTGCAGATATGTAAAATACTGGGACTAAATGATATTGATCTTCTTTCACCATCAGATGTTGTTGAGAAAAGAAATACACGAAAAGTATGCATCTGTTTACGGGCCCTCTCAAAAAAAGCCCGATCTAAACAACTACATGTAAGAAATCCACGTTTTCACTAATTTATTTTTGAATAATTTCCTAAACCTGTTTTTCTTTTAGGTCCCTGACTTTGATATTGTCACTAATACAATTTCTATGTCAACTAATAAAGTGGGATGTATAAAAAGAAGCTTAGAATCATCTCATTCTGGTCTTTCAAGCTCTTCTAGTAATAGTTTACATATACACTCATCATTTAAGTTGAGCCAGGTAAATTTATTAAAAAACACATGATTAATTTTTTTTTTTTTTGAATTTATTTTTATGGTTTATTTAGAATCAGATGAAGCCATTTTTAGATGGAAATGATGATTCATTATCTGGAGAATCAGATGAAGCGGAAAGTAAGTACATGGGAGCAAATTCTAACTTAGAAAACTCTCCTGAAGTATATTCTTCAACAAAAATGAAACAATATGATATTGAAAATGGGCAATATTTTAAATCAGTGAAATGTAATGATCGAGATTATATATCGGAATATTTAGCATTTTCAGACTCAGTTGTATTTGGAATTGATGGTTATAGTCCTGTTATACCTGATGGAGAAGATAATAGTTATAATTTCTTTATGGGTATTGATGAAAATCAAATAAAAGATTGTGATATTGAAGATGAAGTATCATCAACTACAAGTATGAGTTCTGTTTTAGGGCGAGTACTTAACATGGAGTTTGATGATAGATTTGATTTAGATGATTCTTCATCTTTAATAATATGTGAAAAAACTCAAGGCATGAATGAGTTTGAAGGGCATTTATTTGAAAATAAAGGTGAAAGTCATGACATAGCAGAGTCTCAAGATACGAATACAGATTTGGGAAAAGATAGAAATGGTGGGCCCGGTCAAAAGTTGTTGAGGACAGTTGCTAAAGGAACTGCGATTATTGGTGTATTGTTTTTTTTACTGCAAGTTAGAAATAGAGGTGGTGATAAAGATGGTAAAGTAAGTAAGAAGAAATCAGGTGAGAATCAGATGAAAAGTTTTAGTTTTGGAGAGTCTCAGTCACGGAAAGGATCAAAAGGGAAGGGTGTATATGGTATTTATCCTACTGAAAAGCTTAAGGTTGGAAAGTAGAGTTTTGGATTAGTAAAAATATAATGTTATACGACTATTTTGATGTTTACTTTTATAGGTTTGTGATGTATATGCTATGTTATGAAAGGTGTGGTATACCTTGTCAAGATTTGTATGTGAAATTTTAATGTACAATTTATAAATTAGGAAGGACATGACTAACAAATACAACAAAATAGAAGGTTCTATATCATATAAATTTGATTTATATTCATGTGTAGCTTTTGTTTTTGGAGATAGAGAACTTGTTCTTATTAAGAACAAATAGAGAGGCTATCATATCCAATTCATGCAAACGGGATATTTGAAGAAAATCAATCTACATAGCCTAAATTACATGGGGGGAACATTGATTTATAGCCAAGAAGCATTCATATAAGATTTAATTGCCTAGTCACAACCACAATTACCTAATGCAACTAATTCTAACTGGTGGAGTAGTGGTTACAATCTTATTTATGTTGTCGATTATACCTTGTACATAAATTAATAAAGTTTCATCTATAAATACGAGGGTTTGCCTCATTTGCGAAATTCTTCACGTTCATTTAGCTCTTAATCTCTTACAATTTTTCCCTCCAGTTATTTAAAAATCTCACTACGGTGTTCTTTTTCAGAAAGGTAAATTTTATCTTGCGTCTTGTTTTTCTTTTTGGACTATTTTTCCACTCCACTAGTATGTTTGAGTTATGTTGTCAAGATATAGCCCATCGGATTCGTGGTAGATATAGAGGGTGTTAACCAGGAATGCTGAGGGATCTACCCGAGCTTAGTAAATCGACCCCGTAGACTCTTTTGGGACATATAACATGGTCTTAGTTGAGGATTATGTTGAGGGGAAGGACCGTTTATAAAATACAACTACCTCCTTGGATCCAGGCTTAGTCGAGTCCTCCTCCAATAGTATTTTTTATGGTTCTTAGAAGAGTAAATACATCGTTTACCCCCTGAACTTTACCCCGATTGACAGATTGCCCCCCAAAGTTTATTTTGCGATTAGTTGCCCCCTAAATTTTAATTTCGTGACTCGATGCCCCTTGTGACAATTTTCCGTCAATTTTTGCCGTTAATTCGCAGCGTGGGTGCCACGCGCCGTTAACTCGTGACTCGTTGTCCACTGAACTTTTTTTTCAGAAATGATTATTTAAAAAATCATTTTAACAGGGGCAAAATTGGTATTTCAAACCTTCTTCTCCATGATCTTCTTCTCCAAAACTTCTTCTCCATGATTAAAGCTTCAAATCTTTAAATCTTCAAATCTTCAAATCTTCAAATCATCGAATCTTCAAATCTTCAAATCTTCATATCTTCAAATCTTCAAATATTTAACTCCTCTATTCAAGAAAGAGACCTAATAACACATTAGATTTGTTTGATAAAATGGTGGAAGAAGATATTCACAACATGCACTCTATTCTAATTACTCAATCTCAGATACAAGTTGAACATATGAATGGATACAAATTATTTATTAATACATTTGAATAGTCCATATCACCATAAATGTCACGAACAAGCATGTCTATGGATCGATTATCTCCACGTTGACTCAGCTCAAGCAATTCATCAAAGCTTAATTATGGAATGATGATCAAACACTTAGCAGAAAAGAGGAATTTTATAAATCTGTTACAAGTCAAGGTCACCTTTTGCACTTAGTTATCCGTCTTCCCAAATCCCATATATGTTCCACCAACAATCCAAAAAACATATGCAGACACTATATCAATAAAACATAACTAACAATTCAAAAAAGTAAATAGATGGAAGTTTTCCTTAACAGCAGAAAGGAATAATTAAAATAATTACTTAATTATTTGTGTTTAGGAATTGCAGCAGAAATGATATGAAGAAAGTGACTTTTGTTTTTGTTTGTTCGTTTGTTTTGTTTGTTACTATGTAAAAGCAAATGTAGTGATACTGTGATAGTGATACGTCAGCAGTAGCAACTGTACTTACTAGTTACTACTTATGTCCCAGCAAACCAAGAAATGATCGAGTGGCAAGGTAAAAATATATGTTTCTGACTTTTTGTGTTCGATCCACATCAAATAATATAGTAAATTTTTTTTATAAATTAAGCCACACGTTAACACAAAGGGACCTGAGATGCAAATATGTAGTGAGGGATTGGTAGGTTGAGCAGTCAATTCATTTAAAGTATCGCAGGGACCTGATGTGCAAATATGTAGTTTGGTGGTTTAGTTTTGGACTTTGTGTGATGAAATTTTATTAGTTGGTTGAGGGTGTGCTTGATGGTATATGGAGAGTTGTGGCAGTATTATGGAGAGGATAGTGGTTGTTTCTGATGGATTATTGCAGGGATTGGATTGGATGGGAAAATTTTGATTCGGTGCTTGTAGTGTAAAGATAGAAGTGGATGGGTTTTATTTGTGGGTCATAGGTTGGATGAGGTGCTATTAAATAATTAAAGGGTTTGTTAAGGTTAGAGTTGCAGGGATCTCTAAGCCCACTAAATAAAAACACGCTAAGTTTCTTGCTTTGCTTTCAGTTTGTGCTCATGAAGGGTGGGTTAGAGAAGGGATGTTTTTGTTTAGTAAAATGGAAAGTTATTCTTTGAGACCAAATATCAAACAGTATGCGTGCATGGTGACTTTCTCCATTAAAGAAGAAGAAGTGTAAAATACCCAAAATACCCATCTTTAAAAAAGGATAAAATTAACAATTTTTTTAAAAATAAAATAAATAGGGGGCAACTAGTCACGCGCGCGTGTAATGCACGCATCAAAAAATGGACGACAAACAGCAAAAAGGACTAATGAGTCACGAAACTAAAATTTAGGGGGCAACTAGTCGCAAAATAAACTTTGGGGGGGGGGGGCAATCTGTCATTCATGGTAAAGTTCAGGGGGTAAACGATGTATTTACTCTTCTTAGAATAGTACTTAGAGGACGACAATTCGAACACTTCTCTCTCAAGAAAAAATCCTACACCACCTTTAATTACGTCCCCTTTTTGTTTAACAACGTTCCAATTAGAAACTCTCTTTCAGTTATAATTTACTCCTCAATTTTAAGTCAAACACTAAGTATATCCTCTATAGAGTGGACAAACTAACTATGGGAGAAAACGTAGGCCATCTTTGCTCCAACAAGAAATTCTTAATAGTGGTTGAGAGATATGTAGTCGTCGATGGCATAGAGATGTGTCTAAGTCGTAGATACGGATGTGGTATGTAGAGGCTTTCAAGATGAGTGTGTTGTGTTGGTAGAAAATTAAAATTACCGTTTTAAAACAAGGAATGGAAATCCAAAAAAAAATTCGATCAATGTAAACTAACTATTATAGAAATAGAAATGTGATTACAATGGAAACACTTACACGGAAAATTAGAAAAGAACTACAATGATTACAACGTAAATATCTTGTTAAAAAGATATTCCGGCGTACCAGTTATCTCTAACGGAAATTCTAACGACTATAGTTTCTAGAGAAAAGAGAGATAGAACTTTTGTTCTTTTCTGGTGTGTTTCGTAAGTAAGACAGGGAAGGGAAGAGTTGTATTTATAGGGGAGTAGGTGAGGAGAGGCTTTGCGAAAATGTCCCATTTAATGACCTTGATTGTCTCCATAATTGGTCCTTGATTGACTGATGGTTTTGGTTGACTCATATGTTGCACACGTTTTAATTTCCAACAATGAATCTGGACACTGTGTTGACTTGATACATTCCCGTGTTGACCAAGTTCTGTAACGGATGACTGGTGCGTAATCGGTGGACGCTTGCCTTCTGGTGCGTAATTGGTGGACGTTTGTCTTCTGGCTGAAAGGACTTTACTTCCTACCGACAACTATAAGAACTAGTCTTCTTCCACTAGAGCCTCTTCCGAAAACTAGTTTCATTTTTCATTTTTTGACTCCCCAAACTCCCACACGCCCACGCCGTGGCCGGGCCGGCCGGCCGAGGGTGGTGGTGGTGCGCGCGGGGCTTTGATTTTTCCATTTTGGCTTTCATAGCCTTTGTTTCTTTTGAAAGTATTAGATAGGTAAGTTATTTTAAACTATTAGTTTTTCTATCTCCGCTCCTATATGGGACATTTTCTTCACAAAAAATGTCTTTTCCACTTCTCCCATAAGAACATGAAAAGGAATTATATTAATACCTTGTTTTAAATGAATTTAAACACTCCTTAACTATTAATAAATTCCAACATGTTGTTTACATTGCAACATACAAAATGGGCTTCGAGATACCTATTTCTTCTTCTATCACTGGCTTATTGAAGGTGTGTTGACTATGCATGAGCCAGCATCGTCAAATTCATGGGCAAAATATGGTATGCTTATACATTTCTTGTCAGATGAAACCAAGATTATTTGATATCAATCAAATTATTATGGTCCTACTATAGGGTCGAGAAAGTGAAGGCCTTGTGCTTGTTTTGATTAATCCTTGAGTAAAATCTTCCATGTCTGTAAGATATGTTATTATGTTGATAAATCGTGTACAATGAAAAGTATCTTAGAAAGCAAAAAGAGAAGACATAGATTAAAAGCTCATAAAGAATAGCTCAGCAGACCCCGAGCAACTAGAGCATCCGACTATCAAAGTACATCTGTGGAAATAACCAAGAACAACACGAATGGACCCCCTAGAAACTTAAACATTGGGCTGCCAAATTACTGATAAGCAACACACAAAATGTGCTGCAAATACAACTATACTAGATGACAAAAGTAGTTAGATAGTTAGTTGTATGTATTGTGTGTGTATTATATTCTCTTTGTACTATTATATATTGAGCTGTAAAACACAATCAAAACACAATATACAAAATATACATTTTGTCAAATATCTCTTCTCTTCATTATGGTATCAGAGCTAGAGGGGTAAAATAGGAAGCAAATTCTGATTTTCTTTTTCGCCATTAATGGAACAGAGTTGCTTTCTTCCTCGCTTTCCTTCATTCTCTTCCGCTTAATTCTTCTTCTTCTCCTTTGTTTCTACTGTCTTTTAAGTCATACAATGACAGATTCATCTTCATCTTCTCACAATTTATCCCCAAATATCTCTTCCAGCACATCGATTCCTGCTGGTTTGCTTCTTCTTCGCCAAAACTGGTCGAGCTTAGTTCAAGTCAAGCTCGACTCGACGAATTATGTTCTCTGGCGTGCTCAACTTGAAGCTATACTTGAAGCTCATGGATATTTGTCGCACGTCAATGGCGTCAATCCTAAACCAGACTCATCGAATCCTACATATACAACATGGCTCATTGAGGATCAACATCTCAAAGTTTCGCTGCTGGCCTCTATGATTCCTTCAATCTTATCACAGGTTGTTAAACTTACTTATGCATTTGATGTTTGGCATAAATTAGAGGAGATTTTTGTTTCACAATGTCGTACACATGTACATCAATTGAAAATGAAGCTGTGCAACATTCAAAAAGGTGATAAATCGATGAATGCATATTTAAGTGAGATTCAGGAAATTTGTGATGGTTTGGAAACAGCTGCATCTGCTATACCACTAGAAGATATTATAATGTATACCTTGCGTGGATTACCTTCTGAATACAACCAATTTAAATCGAGCATTCGAATTTCCAATGCTCAATCGTCTACCCTAAGTTTTCATTCACTTGGTAGCTTACTTGTTTCGGAGGAATTACATATGAAAATGTCAGAATCGTGTGCTGTTAACACAAATCACTCTGCACTTTTCATAAATTCTCAATCCTCAACACCTCCTCAGTTTATAAATAACTCAAATAATGTGAATAACTCTCGAGGTCGTGGATTTTCCTCTGGTTTTCGTGGTCGTGGTAGAGGTAGATCAGGTAGAGGTTCTTCTATTTTGGGACAACCATCTAATTCAGCTGTACCTCAGTCTTTTGGCTCAGTTCCTACGTGTCAAATTTGTGCTAAATTTGGCCATTCAGCCATTGATTGCTGGTATAGAAGTGACTTTACAACGTTTCCTTCTCCACGTGCTCAGCGTGTAGCTTTAACAGCTCAAGCTTCTATCTCAACACCAGCTTCTTCATCATCACCATCATCCTCAACTTCTTCTTATGATCCTGAACTTTGGTACTTGGATTCTGGAGCTAATAGTCATGTTACTCATGACTCCTCATTGATTCAAACTACTACACCTTACAATGGTGCTAATGCAGTTTCAGTTGGTAATGGTAGTGCTTTGCAAATTGCTAACATTGGTAATAGTAAGTTCTCTACTCCTTCTTGTGTATTTCAGTTGAATTCTATTCTACATGTTCATGAAATTACTTCCAATCTATTGTCTATCTCCAAATTTACTCAAGACAATAATTGTGTTATCACTTTTACCTCTAATTTTGTGTCAATTTATGACATTCATACACATAATCTATTGTTTCAGGGCCCTTGTAGGGGTGGGCTGTACTCTCTTCCCTTAGGTGGTCAGTTGAAGTCAAGTCCTCCATCTGGTCAAATCAATTTCAAGTGTCTCTCCTCCACTTCAAATAAGTCTTTAGCTCAGCTGTGGCATTTTAGACTTGGGCACCCTTCTCATTATGCTTCTTCCAAGATGTCTTCTCTACTCAACACTAAGTTAGATTTCTTTGGAGTTCAATGTACTGATTGTGTTGTGTCTAAGTCTCATAAACAGCCTTTTAATCTCTCTGTATCTTGTAGTTCTAAGTCATTTGATTTGATACACAGTGATGTTTGGGGACCTTCTTGATGTCTCCCTAATTGTTCTTATTTTAGACCCTTGGGAGACATCATTTTTGGTGTTTATTTGATTAATATGATAGACTTTTGGACTAAATTTGCAATAATCCGGAATTACCTTTTTATTTCTAGCATTTTTAATTTATTAAACTTTTGCGCGTAATATTGGTATTTTTAGTGTAAAGTTTACAGGTTTTAGATGTTAGCTAGGAGAGGAATCCGAGGAGAAGGTCAAAGATCGTGAATTAGAGTCAAGACTTGAAGACAAATCCCGAAGATATTATTTTTTAGAGCTGAAAATCCACTTTCCAGGTCATAGATTGCTGATTTCGAGGTGCTTAAGCGATGATTTAGCTGCTGACCTTTGAAGAGAAATCATTCCTTATCGAGTTACGGAACTTTAGCAACTGGAATGAGGTCAATCGAAGTTGTAACGCCTCGGGAAAAGCTGTTTTAGTGAAGGCCTATCATCAGTTACGGGATTTTGGGCTTAGAAAGTGGGCTTGGACATTTAATTAGGCTTTTATTTTCTGGTCCAAGCCCTAGTCCGAATTTTTAACTATAAAAGGAGGTCTGGACTCTTATTTTAAAAACAATTCACTTTCCACAAGATTAAAAACACCAGAGAAGCAACAGCAGGAAGAAAGGAGAAGCTACAAGAGCTGGAGTGGGTCTATATCTCCGTTCGTAGTCATTCTGATTCCGAAAATTAGGTTTTTCTTATATTTTAATTCTGTAACGAATATGAATTCCATTTCTTTTTATTTTGTTTTTAATTTTAATATGAGCTAAATTTCCATTAGTGCTTGAGAACAAAACAATGGGTGAATCTTGATTTTATTATTATAACGAATGTTGAATTTGGGTTTTTTTTGAATTAAATTAAATTAGGGCTTTTACTCTTTTCGACAATTTGTGAATGTTTACTGATTTTAGAGTCGCGAACTAAAATTAGGTATTAGTATCTAAGCTATTCCATATATGTGGCGTATGGATCATCCTGACGGGGGGTTTAGGTACAGAAATAATTGTTCAATCTAGGATAAAAACTATTGATTCTGACGAACTTAGTTAATCCTAGGGCCAATGTGGTAATAAATCTTAATCATCCAACGGTGGATCATATTTACCCTGACGGGACTAGTGACACTTTAGGATCGCCTTATAGTCCACCCTGACGGGGGTATAAGGATATTAGAATCCCGACCATTGTAATTGACTGATTTAACCCTTAAACAACATAAGTTAGAAAGTAAAAGTAGGAGGATCCTTGCGTTCTCAAGCACTACATCTCATATTGCGTTTTCATACATTTTACTTGCGGCTTATCTTTTACTTGCATTATTATCTTATCTTTCATTTAGTTATAATAAACAAAACCAAAACAAACAATTTATCCTCTTTCATTTTCATAAGTGCATCAATCGCTATTTGCATAAACATTGTGATCAACCATCCGTCCTTGGAACGAATCTGATTATCAGAATTACTACTTGGGACAACCGTACACTTGCGGTTGTGGTTCGATTATTATTTGCATTTATTTAGAACACACAAAGGACCACCAAGTTTTTGGCGCCGCTGCCGGGGACGGTAGCGTGTGACCACGGTGTTTATCCTTTAGTGATAAGTGCATTTATTTTATTTTATCAGTTTTACGCTTTTTGTTTGTTAGCTTTTTCAGGTTTTTAGGTTTGGTGTATGCGAAGAAGGCTATTCAAGGATCTAGAGCCAACACCTCCGATCCTTAGTAATCCAGAATCGTTGATCAGACTTGCGAACAGAAGAAGAAGAGAACGAGAAGCTTTAGAAGTAGAAGAATTAAGTAACAGAATGGAGAATATCACTATTCAAGGTCAACAGAATGGACAAGGCCAGTTAGATGCAAATGGCCAACCTTTAGCTCCAGGCGTTATTCCTCAAGTTCAACCACTAAATCCTAATCCTCCAGTCCAGATAGTGATGAATCATGATCCGTGGTTTACTAATGGTCCTCCAGAAGTTCCATTCCGTGCTCCAGCTATAGGAGTAGGTGCTCCAGATATTAATGTTCCGCGTTTCCGTCCAGATTCGGGTATGTTAGCTCAGTTCCAGAATTTTGGTAATTTTCGTGGTAGACCATCAGAAGATCCTCTTAGGGCAGTACAGAAATTCAAACAGATATGTGATTCGTATATCACACAAGGGGTTTCAAGAGAACAGATGTATTTTGCTGCTTTCAAATTCTTTGTCATTGATGGAGCAAGTGAATGGCACGATACGCAAGATCCTACGAGGATTACTAATTGGGACCAATTAGAAATCGCTTTCTTTGACAGGTATTACCCAAGTAACATGAGGTTAGATGCTGAACTAGAATTGACACAATTCCGTCAAGAGTATGAGGAAACTGTGGGTAGGAGTTGGACAAGATTTCAGATGTGTCTGCGTAAAGTTCCTAATCATGGCTTTTCAGAACAACAACAGTTAAAGATCTTTTATAGAGGCCTTGATGGAATTTCGAGAGAGAAGTTGGATACGCTATGTGGAGCAGGTTTTCTTCAAGTTCAACCCGCTCATGCCAAAATTATTTTAGAGAGAACAGTCAAGAATGAAGTTGGGTGGAGCTCAGTAAGAACACCAGTTAAGGGAGTAAATAATGTTGACATGGAAGAGAAATTTGCTACGTTTGAAAGTAAGATCCAAAATACCATAGAGCAACAATTGAAGCAGCTTACTCTAGCTGTGAAAGAAGGATTTTCGGGTAAGAAGGTAGCTGTGCATGCTGCACAAGAGGTTTATATGTGTTCAATTTGTAAGGTAGATGATCATGATGAGGAAAGTTGTCCGAATAACCAAGAATCAGTGAATTTTATGTCCAATAGAGGTAATTTCAATTCAAGTGGTAATGGATATCAGCCTAACAGAAACCATCCTGGGTTTCAATACTCAAATCCTAATGGGGCAGCCAATCCTACTTACGCGTATCAGCCGCGTCCTCAAGGCAACAACTATAATCCAAGACCACATAACAATCATCAAGGAGGACAGAATCAAAACAATTATGTGCAAAGACAAGCTCCTCAGAATACCTACGATGAGAATTTAAACCAGAAAGCTCTACCTGCCCATCCACAAGAAGGAGTAATTACCCTTCAGAAAACCGTTGAAAATTTGATTGCTCTTCAAACACAAGCTTTGGAACGTCAAAACGCAGCTGAAGCAAATATGAAGATTTTCCAGAACCAGCTAAGTCAAATTAATAAACAGTTGAATCAGCGTCCACAAGGGCAACTTCCTAGCGATACGGAAAATCCAACACAACGTGAAGATTGCAAGGCTGTTACATTAAGAAGTGGTAAGAACCTTCCTCCACCTCCTTTTCCCGTTATGAAAGAGAAAGAAGTTTCAAGAAAAGAAAAGGAAGTGGGTGAGAAAGAGAAAGAGAATGAGAAAGATAGTGAGGTTGAAGAAATAGAAAGACCAAGAGAAATTCCGAAAAAGAGAGATGAAATTGTAAGCAATCACCCTCCACCACCGTTTCCATCGCGAGTTCAGAAAAAGGGTGATATGGGTGATTTTCAGAAATTCTTCAATAGAGTGAAGGGTTTGAGTATTAATATTCCGTTACTTGAGGCAATTCGAGATATTCCTAAGTATACGAAGTTTTTGAAGAGGGTCCTCACTAATAAAAGGCCCTACTGTGATAATGAGATGATTGGCCTTCCGGAAGAGTGTAGTGCGATTTGCCAGAGTAAATTACCTCCGAAGTTAGTTGATCCGGGGAGTTTCACGATTCCCATATCAATTGGAGAAGAATGGAAGGGAAAGGCACTATGCGATTTGGGGGCAAGCATTAACTTGATGCCCAAGTCAGTCTTTGATAAGCTTAAAATTGGAAACGCAAGACCTACCTCTATGGTCTTGCAAATGGCGGACAGGTCTCTTGCTCATCCTGAAGGCCGTATTGAGGATGTCCTTGTTAAGGCAGGTACACTTATATTTCCTGTTGATTTCGTAATTCTTGAATACAATGCAGATAGAAATGTCCCCATTATTTTGGGTAGACCCTTCCTAGCTACAGGGAGGACATTGATCGATGTAGAGAATGGCGAATTAACGATGAGGATACAAGATGAGGAAGTGAAATTCAATGTATTTCGAGCCATGAAATTCCCAGATTCTCAGGAAGATTGCTTCAGAATGGATGTAGTAGAGCAAGCATCGCAAGAGGTATTTAATTGTTTAAATTTTGATGATATCTTGCAGGCTGCTTTGACATTAGATTCACCTGAGATGATGGAGGAGCTTACAGAAACAGTGGCAGCTCTCAATTCTGAAAATCCGAAATATAGGCGTCTTGCCTATGAACCTGTGAGAGAACCGGGGGAGATTATTCCTAAAAAGAAACCTTCAATTGAATCTCCTCCGGAGTTGGAAGAAAAACCATTGCCAGCACACTTGAGGTATGCTTATTTGGGTACTAATGAAACTCTACCTGTTATTGTTTCAGCTAATTTAACAGGTCCTCAAGAAGATAAACTGTTGCGTGTGTTAAGAGACAACAAAGAAGCAATAGGCTGGACAATTGCTGATATCAAAGGCATTAGTCCATCCTATTGTCAACACAAAATCATACTAGAAGATGTTAATGCACGCTCAGTTGAAGGTCAGAGAAGATTAATGCCAGCCATGAAGGATGTGGTGAAGAAGGAGGTGATTAAGCTTTTAGATGCGGGGATTATTTATCCCATTTCGAGTAGTGAATGGGTGAGTCCAGTTCAGTGTGTACCGAAGAAAGGAGGAATTACAACAGTTCTTAATGATAAAAATGAGGCGATTCCTTCAAGAACGGTAGTAGGTTGGAGAGTTTGCATGGATTACAGAAAGCTGAACAAGGCCACCAGAAAAGATCATTTCCCTTTGCCCTTCATTGATCAGATGTTAGACAAATTAGCCGGAAGAGAATATTATTGTTTCTTGGATGGTTACTCCGGGTACAATCAGATTTACGTGGCTCCAGAAGATCAACATAAGACTACCTTTACATGCCCATTTGGTACTTTTGCATATCGCAGAATGCCATTTGGATTGTGTAACGCTCCCGCTACTTTTCAAAGGTGTATGATGGCCATCTTCTGGGACATGATAGATAATTTCCTTGAAGTGTTCATGGATGATTTCTCCGTGTTTGGTGATGATTTTGATATATGTTTGGATAACTTGGAGAAAGTGTTAGTGAGATGCAAGGAAACAGATTTGGTGCTCAACTGGGAGAAGTGTCACTTCATGGTTCGTGAAGGTATTGTTCTGGGTCATAAAGTTTCGAGTGTTGGTTTAGAAGTTGATAGAGCAAAGATAGAGGTAATTAAAACTCTTCCCCCTCCTGTTTCTGTAAAAGGGGTAAGGAGTTTTCTTGGCCATGCTGGCTTTTATAGGCGTTTTATTAAAGATTTTTCTAAGATTGCTAAACCGTTATGCAACTTACTCGAAAAGGATTGCAAGTTCCTTTTTGATGAAGCTTGTTTAACGGCCTTCAAAGCAATCAAAGAAAAGCTTATTTCTGCTCCTATAGTGTTACCTCCAGATTGGAATTTACCATTTGAGGTTATG
Source organism: Nemophila menziesii (assembly GCA_029959085.1). Taxonomy (NCBI): domain Eukaryota; kingdom Viridiplantae; phylum Streptophyta; class Magnoliopsida; order Boraginales; family Hydrophyllaceae; genus Nemophila; species Nemophila menziesii. The sequence continues at coordinate 57,900,568 of JARWIR010000005.1, read as the reverse complement.
TGTGATGCGAGTGACTTGTGTATGGGAGCTGTATTAGGACAAAGAAAAGAGAAGGTTTTTCATTCGATTTACTATGCTAGTAAAACTTTTAGTGGTGCTCAGATCAATTACACAGTTACAGAAAAAGAGTTGCTAGCAGTTGTATATTCGTTTGATAAATTTCGCTCTTATCTTCTTGGGGCGAAAGTTATTGTTTATACAGATCATTCCGCGATCAGATTTCTTATGGAGAAGAAAGATGCGAAACCAAGATTAATCAGATGGGTGTTATTGCTTCAAGAGTTCGATTTAGAGATCAAAGATAGAAAGGGTTGTGAGAATCAGGTTGCAGATCATCTATCGCGTTTAGAGGGTTCAGAGATGAATAGTGGTACTGAAGCAGTTAGAGAAGAGTTTCCTGATGAGAGTTTATTCGTTGTCCGAGATTATGAGGCTCCGTGGTATGCAGATATTGCAAATTTAGTGGTGAGTGGTGTTTTTCCTGAAGGTTCTACTTATCAAGAAAGAAAGAGGTTAGCTCATCGGGCTAGACAGTTCTTTTGGGAGGATCCCTACCTCTACAAAGTTTGTGCTGACCAAATGATACGAAGATGTGTAGCAAGGGAAGAGACTCAAGCCATTATAGCTGGATGCCACGATTCATTATATGGAGGACATTTCAAAGGAGACAGAACTGCTGCAAAAGTGTTTCAATCAGGTTTTTACTGGCCTTCTCTTATAAAAGATTGTCATGAATATGTTAAGAAGTGTACGAGATGTCAGTTTACCGGAAACATATCTAAGAGGGATGAGATGCCGCGCAATAATGTGTTAGAGGTTGAGATATTCGATGTGTGGGGCATAGACTTTATGGGTCCTTTCGTTCCTTCAAATGGTAACCTCTATATCTTATTAGCTGTTGATTATGTGTCTAAGTGGGTAGAAGCGGTGGCTTTACCTACTAATGATTCACGAGTGGTGATTAAGTTCTTGAAGTCACATATTTTCACTAGACATGGCACACCTAGAGTGATTATTAGCGATGGAGGATCTCATTTCGTTAATAGATATCTGAAGACTATTCTAGAGAAATATGGAGTCAGACACCGTGTATCTACTGCATACCATCCACAATCCAATGGTCAAGCTGAGGTTTCGAACCGTGAAGTCAAGTCAATCCTAGAGAAAACCGTTGGTCCTACAAGAAAAGATTGGTCAATGAAGTTAGATGATGCGTTGTGGGCCTATCGTACTGCGTTTAAGACTCCAGTAGGTGCATCTCCTTATCGTATGGTGTATGGTAAGGCTTGTCACTTACCTTTAGAGCTTGAAATGGGTGCCTATTGGGCGATTGCGCAGTTGAACTTAGATCCTATCTTAGCCGGAAAGAATCGTATGATGAAGCTTAATGAACTTGACGAATTCCGATTGCATGCTTATGAAAATGCTAAACTGTACAAAGAAAATACAAAGAAATGGCATGACAATCGGATTCGTCCAAAGAACTTTGAAGTGGGGCAAAAAGTATTAAAGTATAATTCAAAGTTCAGCAATTTTCCGGGTAAGTTAAGATCTAAGTGGTCAGGTCCATACATAGTGACCAAAGTTACACCTCATGGGGCGATAGAAATAGAACATCCGCTAGAGAACCGTACCTTTATGGTTAACGGTCACAGACTAAAGATATACCATGGAGGTGAAGATACCAATCGCGCGGAAGATCCACATCCCGGGGAGGTCATGTACCTCCGCGAGAATCCTTAGTAGCGTGAGGTAACCCGTCGAGCTTAACGACGTTAAACAAAAGCCAATTACTTGTATATTAGCTGAGTTTTTCTATTTTTGCAATTTAGATTAGTTTGATTTTCGTAATTTTATTGTTTTTATTAAGAAATGAGGAAGGGTAGTTGTTTTTGATGATTTCAGGGGTAAAAAGGACTTGAGTTTGGGGTCGATTTGGCGAAAACAGAAGAAAAAGAGGTTGGATGTCCAGGAGAAACCGGGAACCCGCATTCCACAGAACCGGGTACCCGGTTTTGGTGCTGTAATTTCTGAAATTCCCTGACCCAGCGTCTTGGTGGCTTGCGTTTTCGTGCGTTTTGATTCGCGCCATCGACACAAATCCGGGTACCCGCATTTGGCAGAACCGGGTACCCGGTTTCGGAGCTGCTGTTGGTGAAATTTTCTGGTCCAGCGTTTCAGGGTGCTGCATTTTGGCGCGTTTTCATTCGCGCCATCGAGAAAATCCGGGAACCCGCATTCCACAGAACCGGGTACCCGGTTTCGGCGAGCAAAATCCCTGACCCAGCATCTTGGGGTCCAGCGTTTTGGTGCGTTTTCAAAAAAAAAAAAAAAAAAAAAAAAAAAAAAAAAGAGTCCACAATTATTTTTTCCGCGCCGTCACAGCGACGCGGAACCGGGGACCCGGTTTTCCAAATCCGGGAACCCGGTTTGAAAGCTGTGAGAGGCGGTTTTGGGTATTTTAACCTAGTTTTCTTAGCCTCTTTTGCAAGTTTTTACCTAAAACGCACCAATAGCCTCCCCACCTACGAAATTCATCTACCAAAACACTATATATCATCAAATCCTACCCTCTTTCACCACAAAAACATAAGATCAACTCACCTCCTCTCCAAAATAACATCAAATCCTTAGTTTTTCCCAAGATTCTTCTTCATCAAATCATAAACTAAAACCCAATTCTTTCTTCTCCCATTCAAATTAATCAAGACCCATCTCATATTCACCCTAGTTCTTCAATTCCTAAGCCTCAAAACATCAAAATTCTAAACTTTTTCTCTAAGTTTTTCATTATTTGAAGTTTTGAGTTTGGGGTGAAAAGAGATGACTAACAGAACCGGTGATTTTCGAAGAACTGCTCCTAGAAGAAAGACCACCATTGGTGGTTCACAAGAACAAGCTATTGAGATTCCTGATTCGCGTCCTAAATGAAAAATTAACGAAGTTAAGCTTGATTCTAACAGAAAAGAAATCACAGGTCTAAAGAGGAGATTGATTGATGAGATTGAAAGTGAGATGGACCCAGAAGAGGAAATTGCGAAGACCATTGAGGAAGAAACTGAACAAGAGATTCCGGAAGCACCCGTTACAAAACCCCCGCGTATGAAGATGTGGGCCCACAAACCTAAGAGGGTTTACACTTGTTGGAATACTCAGGTTCGTGAAAGAATTGAATTTTTGAAATTTGGTGAGGAGACGAATTTTCCTAAGGGTATTATGAGTAGTGATTACAAGGAATATGATGTGACATGTGCTAAGTTTGGTTGGAAAGAGTTACAAGAAAGGAAGCTTGAGTTTATTCCTACTTTTGTGCGACAATTTTACGAAGGATTAGCTACCTCCCATGATGCCATTGATATCCGCAAAAAGGTAGTTCCTTTCTCTATTGAACGTATTCGGAAATCATTGAAACAACCCAACTTTTCTGGAACATGCCCCTTCCAAGAAACTCTTAATGACCCTTCTTTTGATCTTGAGTCCCTTTGGGGGACCGTGCTTGTTAATGGGACTAGCCCAATTCCTGAAGGTGAAAGGTATCCTGGACAGTTTTACAGCAGTAGTTTGACACCTCGTGCTAAGGTTTGGTCTCGTTTCATAATACCCACTTTCTTTGGTATTAAACACACTTCCGAGTTGAAGAAAGAACACATATTTGTTATTAAGTGTATTTTGGAGGAGAAACCATTTGATGTTGCTAAGATCATTTATGATACGATCATGGAGTTAGCAAAATCACCAATGAAACAACAAAATCTGAAGTTTCCTTGTACTATTACTCAGTTGTGTCTAGACGCAAAGATTCCGCGTAAGAACGCAGATATTGACATTGTTTCAGTTGGTGTGAGTATAGCTTTGAGCACAATTAAGAACATCCATGAAGAGGCAACACGAGCTACAAGAAGTCCAAGAACTCCTCAATCAAAGAAAGCAAAAACTGTACCTGAGTTGGAAGCGAAGATTCAGGTGTTGGAAGAGAATCAGGAGAGGATGATTGCTACCTTGGGAAACGTTACAAAAGAATTGGACCTGCTTCGAAATTTAATCCTAGGCGTAAATACACTTCAAAACGCGATTTATGATGCTGTTACGCGAGATAAGGGTCCAGAACGCAACACCGATAACCAGCCTCGCGCTGGTTAAGATACGTTTTCTAAACTTTCCTCTTAGTGTATATTAGTTTAATTGCTTTATTGAGTCTTTTCGAGTCGTGGGGACACGGCTCATTTTTGAGTTTGGGGTGGGGTTCGTTGCCTCATCCCAGTTTTTATGTGTTATTTGCTTTATTTGCTTTCAATAAAAGAATTTTCGGAGTTGCGTTTGACTATAGAAATTTTTAAATATCCCTTTAAGCATACTTTTGATAAATCTATGATAGTAAATAGTGGACTTTAGGGATTGATATAAAACGCACTTACAATTGCATGCGAACATAGGTAATTGATAGGAAAAATTAATTAACAATGCAAATGAAGTAAGCTTGTACTCAAGGAATATGTTTGGTGTGTAGAACGTGAAATCCTAATTAGTAGAGAACCCACCTAGATATGAACTAAAGACAAGCTATGTACTTAGGAAAATGATAGGGGCAGTTCTTTGTTAGCCATTTGTGCCTTTTTAGCCTTCTATCCCTTGTATTAATTATTATCCGTCTTAGCCCACTTTGAGCCTGTAGCCTTTTCTTTGTAGCCACGATATAAGCCATTATCCCTTAGATTATTAGGCATGACCATATGACCCGCACTTGAATCACAATCCTGAGACATGTCTCGAGCTTGAGTTTGGGGTGGTGGGACCACATATGGGGAATTAAATGAGTAGGGATCGATGTGTTTTGTATTGTAGCACAATTGCAGATGATATATACTTGTAACCCTTTGCCAGGAATGAAGAAAAATGAAAAAGAAAGAAAAAATGAAGAAATTTGAAAATTCATACAGTAGGATCCGGGAACCCGGATTCGTCAAAACCGGGAACCCGGTTTGCTTCTGTACAAAAAAAAAAAAAGAAAAAAGAAAAATATGAATGAATAAAACATCCGGCAAAGTGGAATTTTCTGAAAATCATCTTATTTATAGTGGGTAGACATGGGACGCTAAATTGTTGCGTATATGGGTGAGTGAGAACATCTTTTTGAGCGTTAACTCAAGCTCGAGGACATTGTTGATGGTAAGTGAGGAGAGAGCCAAAAGCTCACTTCAAATTTACCAAATATACATCCATACCGTCCTTAAGCCATTATTATAACCGTAAAGACCTCATGATTCCTAAGTGCATAGCGAATTTATTATTCTGTTGATAGGGAATACACTAGGTGGAGCGTTCAAAGCGAGTTAGGATTAATGACCACCCTATAGCCATCATACAGAGATGAGTACAAGTGTAACCTTCAAGCATTGCGACTTTAATTTTATGATTGAGATTATTTATGTTTGATGTTGCATGATTAGTGTATGTGTATATTAGTTTCTAGAGTTTGCTATATGAGATTTATTTTGAGAATTGCTTTAGGGTTTATTTGCTAGCTTCTATGTGTTTATACGTTTACTTCTACCCCTTTGTTTTGTTTTACTTTGTCGGGACGACAAAGGTTTGAGTTGGGGGTCTTGATGTCTCCCTAATTGTTCTTATTTTAGACCCTTGGGAGACATCATTTTTGGTGTTTATTTGATTAATATGATAGACTTTTGGACTAAATTTGCAATAATCCGGAATTACCTTTTTATTTCTAGCATTTTTAATTTATTAAACTTTTGCGCGTAATATTGGTATTTTTAGTGTAAAGTTTACAGGTTTTAGATGTTAGCTAGGAGAGGAATCCGAGGAGAAGGTCAAAGATCGTGAATTAGAGTCAAGACTTGAAGACAAATCCCGAAGATATTATTTTTTAGAGCTGAAAATCCACTTTCCAGGTCATAGATTGCTGATTTCGAGGTGCTTAAGCGATGATTTAGCTGCTGACCTTTGAAGAGAAATCATTCCTTATCGAGTTACGGAACTTTAGCAACTGGAATGAGGTCAATCGGAGTTGTAACGCCTCGGGAAAAGCTGTTTTAGTGAAGGCCTATCATCAGTTACGGGATTTTGGGCTTAGAAAGTGGGCTTGGACATTTAATTAGGCTTTTATTTTCTGGTCCAAGCCCTAGTCCGAATTTTTAACTATAAAAGGAGGTCTGGACTCTTATTTTAAAAACAATTCACTTTCCACAAGATTAAAAACACCAGAGAAGCAACAGCAGGAAGAAAGGAGAAGCTACAAGAGCTGGAGTGGGTCTATAGCTCCGTTCGTAGTCATTCTGATTCCGAAAATTAGGTTTTTCTTATATTTTAATTCTGTAACGAATATGAATTCCATTTCTTTTTATTTTGTTTTTAATTTTAATATGAGCTAAATTTCCATTAGTGCTTGAGAACAAAACAATGGGTGAATCTTGATTTTATTATTATAACGAATGTTGAATTTGGGTTTTTTTTGAATTAAATTAAATTAGGGCTTTTACTCTTTTCGACAATTTGTGAATGTTTACTGATTTTAGAGTCGCGAACTAAAATTAGGTATTAGTATCTAAGCTATTCCATATATGTGGCGTATGGATCATCCTGACGGGGGGTTTAGGTACAGAAATAATTGTTCAATCTAGGATAAAAACTATTGATTCTGACGAACTTAGTTAATCCTAGGGCCAATGTGGTAATAAATCTTAATCATCCAACGGTGGATCATATTTACCCTGACGGGACTAGTGACACTTTAGGATCGCCTTATAGTCCACCCTGACGGGGGTATAAGGATATTAGAATCCCGACCATTGTAATTGACTGATTTAACCCTTAAACAACATAAGTTAGAAAGTAAAAGTAGGAGGATCCTTGCGTTCTCAAGCACTACATCTCATATTGCGTTTTCATACATTTTACTTGCGGCTTATCTTTTACTTGCATTATTATCTTATCTTTCATTTAGTTATAATAAACAAAACCAAAACAAACAATTTATCCTCTTTCATTTTCATAAGTGCATCAATCGCTATTTGCATAAACATTGTGATCAACCATCCGTCCTTGGAACGAATCTGATTATCAGAATTACTACTTGGGACAACCGTACACTTGCGGTTGTGGTTCGATTATTATTTGCATTTATTTAGAACACACAAAGGACCACCACTTCTCCAATTGAATCTTCCTTATTCAAGTATTATGTAATCTTTGTTGATGATTTTTCTCGTTTTACTTGGGTTTATCCTATCAAGTTTAAGTCTAATGTGCTTTCAGTTTTCAAATCATTTTACAATATGGTTTTAACTCAGTTTGAGTCTAAAATTAAGGTCCTACATAGTGATAATGGTGGTGAGTACATTAGCCATGACTTTGCCTCTTTTACTCAATCTTGTGGCATTGTTCATCAAACCAGTTGTCCTCATACCCCTGAACAGAATGGTGTCTCTGAGAGAAAACATAGACACCTAATTGAGACAACCTGTACTCTTTTAAAACATGCTTCTTTACCACCAAAATATTGGCTTGATGCCTTGGCTACTGCTGTATATTTAATCAACATTTTACCCACACCTGTGCTAAATAATTCAAGTCCTTTTCAAGTTTTGTTTCAGTCTTCTCCTTCTCTTTCTCATTTAAAGGTTTTTGGCTGTCTTTGTTTTCCATGGCTTAAGCCTTACTCTCCTCATAAATTGTCTCCCAAATCTGAACCTTGTCACTTTTTAGGTTATTGTAATACTTCAAAAGGTTACAAGTGTTTATCACTATCATCTCACAAAATATATATCTCTAGACATGTCTTGTTTAATGAAAATTATTTTCCCTTACAAGACTCACCTAATTCTCTTCAAACTCCTAGTGATGACTCCCACTCTTTATATATTGATATTTTTTTACTCTACTATAAATCCTTACTCTATATCTGTAAAAATGACCAAGAGCAGCTCGTCTAGACACGAAGTTACCAGATATTCAGTTTTCTAAATCACATTTGATGAATCTTGTCTATCCAAGACACCAGACTCCCGATCAAAGAATGAAATATCTGAGATATTGAGAGTTCGACAACTTTCCATTATCTAGCCATTTTCTAGCTGTTACGAGATAGATGGTGCGACATTTAAGAAGTCTGGACCTTTAAGGAGCAACAATAGACATCTGACACCTAGATCTGTTTTATTCAAAGGAAGCCACAAACGGATATGATCCTTGTAGCCCTTATGTTCAAATGAAGCCACAAAAGGATATGATCCTTGTAGCCCTTATGTTTTATAAATACAAGATCATATTTTGTGTAAAATGAACTTTCACATTGATCATTGTTCAAGTTATCAAGAGAATATGACGAGCAGTTATTAAAGAGATCATTAGCAACCAATCTTTATGTTGCTTTTCTAAACCATGTTATTTTACCCACTCATAAAGGAGTCGAAATCTAGGTCGATTGGATTCAAATCTAAAAAACTTTGTTGATGTCTCTATTTATATAATTAAGATTAATCTAGTCACGATCAGTTGGGTCAGCTAAAATGGCCAGAGCCTTATTATTTCTCTCTACAGGGTTCGAATCCCCTTCCTGAACATGGGATTAGTCGTCGTCAGCGAAAGCTGGCCTAAGCACCCATGTCTTATTTCCTTTATATCTTTAGAATTGATTTGGCATCTGATTGTTTCCATATATCTTTAAAGCTTCACATTAACAAACAAATGAAACCAAATATGTTTTAAAAATAATAATTCATCAAATCAATACAAAAAATAGGAAAATACTAAAATACGAATAAAAATCTAATATTAATTAACCAAATATACCTAAAATGATGTCTCCAACCTATATTAATTCATCAAAAATAGGGAGATATCAGGCTTTCATCGATCCTTACTTGCTTTGAACGCTCCACTTAACTTATTGGTCTAGTATCAACAGGTTTTGTGTGGATTTCTTCTGGGACTCTGTAATGTGAAAGACTATGGATGACAAGAACTATGGGATATAACTACCTTGGTTTCTTACCCCAGACATAGAATGTCTTGAATATGTTTTTAGCAAGGAGGGTAACTGTTCCCTCCTGGAAGTTGATGATGCTTTGACTTGTGGCCAAGAATGGCCTTCCAAGTATAATTGGAACCTGCTTATCTGCATCATAATCAAGTATAACAAAGTCAGTAGGGATGGTGATATTACCTGTCCGGACATGAAAGTCCTCCACTGTTCCCCATGTCTTTGTTACTGAGTTGTCCGCAAATTGCAACTTCACGGGAGATTTTTCTGTCTTTTCTAGTCCAAGCCTATCAAACACAGACTTTGGCATAAGATTCACCCCCAAACCCACATCACACATAGCTTTCATCTTGAGCATACCACTGATTTGAATAGGAAGATTAAAACTTCCCGGATCTTTGAGCTCAAGTGGTAACTCTTTTTCAACTCTTCTTGAGACTCTCTCAGCATGAGCCACAATCTCTCTTCTGGCTTCGTCACTCGCTTCTTCTCTAGAATAACTTACATGAATACTTGTTGCGGTGTAATCCCTTTCTTCGCAATCTTAAGCATCTTGGCGTTGATATTTTCAGGACTATACGACTCTACAAATGTCTTGAGTTCAATGTCAACCTTCGAATTTGTCTTAGGAATAGGTGGTGACATTGTTTGAACAAAAAGTGGCGATTCAACCTTCTCTTCTTCTTTCTCTTCTTGCACCGCAAGTGCAACTTCTTCTTTTTTCTCTTTTGAGGCTTCTTCCTCTTTCTCTTTAGCTCTAGTAGCTTGTAACTCAATAACCGATCTAATTTATTCTTGCATATATCTAAGAAGGTCTATAAACTCGGATCTTTCGGATGAATCTGCATCTTCAGAAAAGTCAGAGTCTTCGGGGTTCGACTTGGTTGATTATTTCTCAATTTTGGGAACTTCCACGATACTTTCTGCAGCATATGGTACTTACTCTTTCTCTTCTACTTTAAGGAAAATTGCCTTACAAGCTTCGAACCCAACATTTTCATCACCTCCTTCAATAGCTTTCAATTCTTTTGCTTCCATAATATTTGTTAGAACTTTATTCATTTGTTATACTTGTGTACCTAAGATCTGAATTGAAGCTTCTAGTTCACTTAACTTCCCATTATGTGTATGCATATTGTAAGTCATAAGATCCATGAAATTATTTAATTTCTTATCTCCCACTATTCCCTCTTGAGGATGTTGTGGTAAAGCCTTCTGAGCTAACATATCGGTATAAGCGTCATTAGCAGGTTGTTGTGGAGGAGCAGGTGTATTGAAATTCTGATATCCCTGATATGGAACTTGACCTCTTGGTTGGTAAGAGTTATTCTGGGGACGAGGTTGATAGTTACCTGGATTAGCGGCGCCCTGTGGATATGAGTACTGCATACCTGAATGATTCTTGTTACCAAATCGGTAATTTCCTCGGTTGGATATGAAATAAACAGATGTCGTATTTCCTTAACACTCTTCCCATTTATGATTCAGTACCTAACACTGTGGACAACCCTGTTTCTCTTGCACTACATTTGTTGCTGCTAAATTCTGTTATCTTTGCATCTCAATTTTAATATCTTTAACTTGATTTCCTAAAGCCGTTAACTGAGCTTAATTAGCAGTCTCTGCATCTAATCGAAGTGTACCTTTGGTATTTGTAATAGGAGCACGCGAAAGTGGCCAACTCCTCTCAGTTTCTATAATACGTTCCATGCCTTCAACGGCATTTGTAGGATGCATGGACACAAATCCTCCTCTTCCATGATTATCTACCCTCAATATACTCTCTGCATTAATACCTTGATAAAACATCGCTAACTATAAAGATGGGGTGTAACCATGAAGCAGACATCTAGCTAACCTCTGTTGAAACCTTGTCCATGCGTCTCCTACTTCTTCTCCACTCTCTTGGAAAGACTTGGCAAGCTTCATCTGATCTTTTAATCACATACTCTTCAGATAAAAACGGTTAAAGAAGGCGGCTTGAAGTTCTGTCCAAGTATTAAGTGTACCTGGTGGTTGTCTATCTAGCCAATCACCAGCTTTGCTGGTCAGAAAGAACGAAAACATGTGACAATAAAGTTGCGCACGTGTAATGGCAGGAGTAATATACGCATCAAAAATCTGTATGAACTTCTGAATCGATCTTACCGAATCTTAAATTGCTGCACCACTATAGAGTCCAAAGTTTGTGAATTGACTGAGCATTCTTGGATCGTTCTTGAACTTTATGTTTTGGATCTTTCGAGGACGATAACCTAAAGGTTGAACTCGAAAAAGTTCTCCCAAGCCTGGGAGATCGATCTTGTTCATGACGTTTATTGTTTCTGTTATCTCCTACCAGTGGTACTCGACGAGAAAGTGGTGGATCACAAGGGGCTGGTGGTTGACGTTGATCGTCATTCTGATTAATATTAAGATTAGAATTACTTCCTAGTGGAGGTACTTCGACCTCTCGTAAAGCCATTGCTTTCCTTTGTTCTCTTTCTTCTCTCAAGCATCTGTTATAATCTGTGAAACACCTCTCAGGATTCTCGAGCATACACTGAAAACCCGAAAGAGACTTAAACAAACCAAAAGCGTAAAACTGGAAAAATAAAATAACTAAAAACTACTATTACTAAAAATAAATAACCCACACGCTAACGAAACACAAGTCCCCGGCAGCGGCGCCAAAAACTTGATGTCGCCTAGGGTGTGATAAAAATTAGATAATAAAAGAGAATAAACGATCACTAACACCCTAGCCTAAACACGGTACTCACTACAAGTATCATAGATCGTATGAAAGTTTTAATAGTAAGTAAACTACTAAACACCCTGGCCTTCTAATGATGATCGGTGATTAAATCAAACCCTAATGACTATCTAGTTAGGCAAGCCCTTCCGGATCACTACCGCACACTAGACGCTTATGTGATGTTTCAATAATTAGACACCCATTCTAGGGGACTATTAGCACAACCCTAATTTGATCAGGATTAAGGCAGACAATAAATCAAAGCACATAAAACAGATATATGGTTAAGAAGCTATAATCAATTTAAAATAGTTTTCCCAAACAAACTTAAATAGAAGAAAATAGAATTCAAAGATTATACATATGCAAAACCCAAGCTATGGGACAATTAGTTCATACTAGAAAGAAATAAACTAAAACAAAAATACATATTGTCAACTTGCTTCTCTTGAATGATGAATAAAACTTAAGAACTAATTGTGGGAGGTAAGGACATGTTTACAATAGTTAAATTATATATTTATAGGCGTTTAGGAAGCCCTAGGTCGGATTTCTTGGAGTAGAAGGTAAATAATTGGATTCCTTTTCCAAATCAAATTCGTTTCCTAAAATATAGGAGATAAGGCAAACTGATGTTGTCTTGTTTTGGTCGTAAATTCTTCAATACTGCTCCGATTTTCACTTAATTTATATCAAAACGATCGAGTCAAAAAGATCTACACTTTCCATTTTCATTGAATCTCCAAATTCCATGCCTAATTTTAGTTATCTTCACTTTAGTGGACGTGACTGCATAATTTCAGATTTACTTGGCAGCTTTTCCTTTCCTATTTAATCTCTACTTCCTTTTATCTCCAATTTCCATCCATATCTTCTTTTCTTTATCTCTTTAGAATTGATTTGACATCTAATTAATTTCCATATATCTTTAAAGCTTTACATGAACACACAAATTAAACCAAATATGCTCTAAAAATAATAATTCATCAAATCAAGACAAAAAATAGAAAAAGACTAAAATACGAAAATAAAATCTAATATTAATTGACCAAATACACCTAAAATGATGTCTCCAGCCTAGATTAATTCATCACAAATAGGGAGACATCAAGTGTTCATCGATCATTACTTTCTTTGAACGCTCCACTTAACTTATTCCCTATTAGCAACACTGTTATTCCACTAGGAATCTAAGAATCACAAGGTCTTTATGGTTTTAATGTAGGCTTAGGGACGGTGTGATATGTATATTTTGGAACATTGAAGTGAGCCTTTGGCTTTCTCCTCACTATCTATCAACATACTGTCATAGAGCTTGAGTTTACACTCGAATATGTTCTCACTCAACCCCTTTGACGCACTAATTTAGCGTCCCCAAATTAAGCCAATAAGCGTCTCAAGATTATTTCCAAACTTTCCACTTTGCCGGTTACTTTTATTTTCATTCAATTTTTGTTGTAAGATATCCCTGATCCTCATTTTGATGTGAGTAGTCATGTCTCTTATAATTTTTTTCTTTTCTTTTGAAAGACCCCGGCAAAGGGATACAATTAATACATCATTAACAATTGGTTACATAATACAAACGCATAAAACTCCCACCCAATGTAATCTTACATGATGGAACCCACCACCCTGGTGGGTCCTAGGGTTTTAAAAAATTAATGCGAAAATAAAAGGAACCACTTAACCACAAGTGTACGGTCGTCCCAAGTAATATATGATAATCAAGTTCGTTCTCAGGGACAGATTAGGTTCAACCCAAATATTAATCAAGTAGTAAGAATAATTGTTAAACAGAAAATAAAATATAAGAATTTTTGTTTGGTTTTTGTAAATTAAAAGTGCAAATGAAATAAAGACTAAATTAAATTAACTAGAAAAATAAACAGAAAGGAAATAAATCAATAAACGACTAACTTCAGATAAGAGAGATACTTGAGTCTCGCAAGGAATCCACTTAATCAATATAATCTATGCTATGTTTAAGGGTAGAATTGGAATTATAATATTAGTCGGGACTCTAATATCTCATAGCCCCCTGTCAGGTGGACCTAGAAGCTATCCTAATGTATCATAAACACCTGTATGGTCGAATATGCCTCTTCGGATGATATGATTTTACCTCTTTGGCTATGTAACTAGTTAAGCCTGTCGGTCAATAACGGACATTACACGGGTATTACCTAGATCTGTATTCAAACCCCCCTGTCGGATGATCACTTCGCCACTAAAGTGAATAGCCCAAATACTAAAAGATAATTCTAGTTGTTCCTAAAAGAATTAGTAATGAAAACAAAGTAATATCCAATATACAAAACTCAATTCAATTTAAATCTAAACAATCCCAAATTCAAAACATAGATTCATTAATTAAAGTTCATCCTTTTTATGCGATTGAACGTAATGAAGATGCTAATGAGCTGTTCTCAAGTATAAAGAAATTTAGCCCATAAGAAAATTAAAGACTAACATTAAATAAAATGAATTCATGTTCAAATACAAAAGATAAATTAAAAACCTAAAGGGTAGGATGACTGCTGATGGAAGAACAGGATTCCCCCAACACTAACTTCTCCTTGCCTTCTTGCTCTGACTTGAAAACCTTAAGCCTCTTGTGTAATTCTCTGAAGTGTGTGAAAAGAGGAGGCTAAGGGGTGTATTTATAGGTGTTAGGGAACCCTAGGTCGAATTTACTTGGAGTGGAAGACAAGTTAAGAACTCTCAAATTCGTAGCCATAAATTCTAGGAAAGGTAAGATTCTGCTATTGATTTGATTTGGTCATATCTCATTCAATACTTATCCGTTTGAGAAGTTCCAATATATGAAACTGCTTGTCTTGGAAAGATCTTTCTATTGGTGCAGACCACTCGTCCAGATTCCTAGCCAATCTTTAGTTATGGACTTATCTTTGAAACGTGGCTGGAATTTCATATTCATAAGGCAGCTTTATCTTTTCCTTCTTTGCATATATCTTTCCTAAATATTCTTATTTCCATGTAAAACTTCTTTCCTTTACTTCTTTATCTTGACTTGGTCTCTAAATAATTACCATTTATCTTTTAAAGCTTCACATTAAGTAAATAATTAAACCGCATATGCTTAAAAAGAATAAATCAATAAATCAAGAAATATAAATAGGAAAGTGCACTCTAAAAATAGAAAGTCAAGTAAAAACATTTCCTAACACTCTAAAATACACTAAGGCTTTAATTGTCACTTCTTCTCCTTGGATTGGTCTTTCATGAAATTCAAGAACCGATTAACTTTGCATTTAAAAATAGTTAAATTAACGCACAAAAGCTCAGAATCTGCAAATAGTTAATTTCCAAGGGGAGAAAGTGCAATATGATCAAATAAGCCTAAAAGTTTATCAATTAAGTCATTTATTCACCTAAAAGGATGTCTCCAAAGGGCTAATAAGTAGAACAAATAGGGAGGCATCAAGACCCCAAACTCAAACCTTTGTCGTCCCGCCAAAGTAAAATAAAAACAAAGGATCTTTTAGGTGAACGCAGAAGGTAGAATCTAGTAAATATTACCAAAGCACAACTTAAAACAAATCTCATATAGTCTAATATAGGAATTAATATACACCTACACTTATCATGCAAAATCAAACACAAAATAATATCAATCCAAAATCAATTTCACAATGCTAGAAGGTTACGCTTACTACTTATCTCAAGATGGTGGCTATAGGGTGTTCCTCGATCTTTACTTGCTTTGAAGGCTCCACTTAGCATAAACCCTCTTAACTCACTGTGCATCTAGGAATCACGAGGACTTTACGGTTTTAGCGTAGGCTGAAGGACGGTATGGTATGTATATTTGGTAAATTTGAAGTGAGCTTTTGGCTCTCTCCTCACTTACCATCAACAAACTGTCCAAGAGCTTGAGTTTACACTCGAATAACGTTCTCACTCAACCCATTTGACGCGCTTAATTAGCGTCCCCAAATTAACCCAATAAGCACTTAAGATGATTCACAAAAAATTCCACTTTGATGGTACGAATATATATATATTCTTTTCAAATCATTTTTTCTTTTCTTTTGTATAGCTATGACTCTGTTTTTAATGTTGAGACATCATGCTATTTTTCATAGTTATGCCTATTCATAACTTGAGCTCGTAGCTTCTTTTTCATTCACTATTACCCCGACAAAGGGTTATAATATAATAAACCCGAGAATCATCATCATAATATAGCACAAAGCACAATTTATAAGCTCCAAAAATCCCAACCTAGTGTAAATTCCCATATAGTGGACCCACCCCCCCCAAACTCAAGCTCAAGACAGGAAGTCTCAGGATCGTGATTCAAGTGCGAGTCATATGGTCATGCCTAATAATCTAAAGGGATATTGGCTTATAATGTGGCAATAAAAGAAAGGCTTAAAGGCAAAAAATTTGGTTAAGAAGGATATAATTAATTCAGGGATAGAAGGCCAAAAAGGATTCAAAGGGCTAACAAAGAACTGCCTCTATCATTTTCCTATCTACACAATTTGCCTCTAGTTCATACCTAAGTGGGTTCTCTACTCATTTAGATCTCACGTTCTACAAACCACTTATTATCCTTAAGCATAAGTTTACTTCTTTTGCATTGTTCATTAATTCATCCTATCAATTATCTCATATTTTCATGCAATCAAAGTATAATTTACACTAACTCCTAAAGTCAACTATTTTCTATCATTAATTCATGAAAATAATGCTTGATGGGGGCATTTAAAATTCTCTACAGTCAACGCAACCCTAAGATTAATTTTATTGAAGGCATGTAAATCACAAAAAATTGGGATGAGGCAACGAACCCCACCCCAAACTCAAAAGTGAGTCGTGTCCCCACGACTCGAATCAATAAAGCAATAAAATTAAACTAAACTACCTAACTAGTGCCTACCATCAATTAATAAGAAGAATTAGAACGGGGTACCTGGCCATAAAGATCCATCATGTCATCCTCCGAAGGGGATGAGTAATTATCAATTTCCATGTTCGTAGTTACCTTTTCCAATGTTGACTCAATCTGTGTAATTTCCATCCAAAGTGCTCTGTTGTCTTCTCTCAAAAGTTTGATTTCTTTTTGCAATTTGAGAGCCCATGGAGGAATACAAGAATTGGTTTGAGAAGAAGAAGAACCTTGATCTTGAACTTGTGTCTTGTCTTTAGGCTTTGATGATACCCTCATCCTTGCTGTTAATTTCTTGTGTAGTGGTAGTGCAGATGCCTTTTTCTTCTTGTTTCTCTTCAATAGGCCATCAAGATATGGCCTTTTCAATTGTAGAACCAGGCAAATTCTTGTTCTTCCCTAGGATACAACACTTCCTCTTATAATCCATAGCATCTGTTCTGTTTGTCATGGTTGATTTTACCCCAAACTCAAGTTATACCAAGGATAGAATAAAGTTAAGAAAACTTGGTGTAGCTTGAGTTTCTTGCTTGGATTAGATGAAGGAAGGTGATTTCTTGATGAATCTTGGAAGAATTATTGAAAGCTTGATGATCTTGATGGTGTTTAATGATGTTTTGTGATGAATTTGATGAAGAGGATGTGTTTATGGAGGATGGAGGAGAGAATTATTGATGTTATTGTGTTTGTTGTGGAGGTTTAATCAAGCTTCAAGGTGTATTTATAAGGTTGGGAGCTGGAAAATTCGTATGGGAAAGGCTATGGTTTGCTTGTGATAAGGTAAGAGTTTTATTAGGTAACAATCTCTTCAAAACCGACCTAGCTGCGGTATACCGGACCTGAACGCATCCATTTTTCGAACCCTCGGCAAAAAAACCAGATTCTTCTACCCGTAGTCACGGGTTTTTCCTCCTGCGGTATACCGGACGTGAGGCACGGTATACCGGACCTGTGACCCTTCAATTTTCGAACTCTCGGCAAAAAACCCGAGTCATCGACCCGTTGTCACGGGTTTTCCATGGCGCGGTATACCGAACGTGAGGCGCGGTATACCGGAGCTGACCTCGAATTTTTCCAAGTGATTCCTTTTTGCGTTTCCTAGCACCCCAAACTCAGTTCCTGCACCAATAACACACTACCTTTCTAATTTCTTTTAAAAGTAGACACTAAAGCTCGATACTAACTTAGAATTATACACTAGGAATTGAAAAACATAAAGCAATAAACTAATATACAATAAACTGGCTTTTGTTTAACGTCGTTAAGCTCGACGGGTTACCTCATGAATCATTTTTTTACATAACCTCCCCAGCAGTGAGTGAGGTTATCAACGTTTGCTACACGAAATTTGCATCCCTTAGCTTTTATGACCACCAGTTGATTCGAAATAACCTTTATGACCATGAACGGTCCTTGCCAAGAACTCTTGGCTTCGCGCGTTTTCGGAGGAGGATCAGGCTTCTTCATTGCAACCTCTTCGCCTACTCTGAACCCCCTTTTCTATCTCTCTTTCTAAGGTTCTTTTGGAACCTTCATGTTACGCCATTTTTCTTTTTTCTTCGCATGGTCAAGGCGTGGATTTTCCTTAGGATATGGAGGATTTTTATTAGGTGGTTTCTTTAGGAGCTCTCTTTCCTCCATTCCTAATATTCCTACAACCTTAGTTGGCTCCTGTTCAATCACATAAATCCGGAAGCAATCCTCCTTGGGATCCAGAAACTGCATTGGCTTAAACACGTTAAATTTTTCCTCCTCGTCTTGAATACGCATAATTAATTCACCGTTTTCTACATCAATCAAAGTACGCCCCGTGGCTAGGAATGGTCTTCCCAAAATAATGGGGACATTTCTATCCGCGTCGTAATCAAGTATAACAAAATCAACAGGAAAGATTAACGTACCAGCTTTGACGAGGACATCTTCTAGTCTTCCCTCTGGATGTACGAGGGATCTGTCAGCCATTCGCAAAACCATAGAAGTGGGTTTTGTGTTTCCTATCTTCAACTTTTCAAACACGGATTGGGGCATGAGATTAATACTTGCTCCCAAATCACACAAAGCTTTCCTTTTCCATTTAGCACCAATGGAAATCGGGATCGTAAAACTTCCAGGACCAAGTAATTTGGGTGGCAACTTACTTTGGCAGATGGCACTACACTCTTCTGGCAAACCCACCATTTCATTCTCAAGATACTGACGCTTGCTAGTGATAGCTCTTTTCAAGAATTTCATGTATTTCTGTACACCTTTGATAGCTTCTAAGAAAGGTATATTAATGTTAAGCTTACTCACCACAGTCATAAATCTCTGATATTCAGCAGTATCTCCTTTCTTCTGAACTCTTGAAGGGAATGGTGGAGGAGGACGGACTTCTATAGCATCTTTCTGTTTCGGATTTTCCGGAATCTTTTCCACTTCCACTACTTCTGGTTCATCTTCTTTTTCCACTACCTCTTCTACCGTTTTCTCTTTCACAGTTGTTTCTTTTTCTTTCATAACGGGAAAAGGTGGGGGTGGAAGATTCTTACCACTTCTAAGAGAGATCGCGTTACATTCTTCATATGGTTTAGGTTCTTCAGTATCGCTTGGTAATTGTCCCTGTGGACGCTGATTTAATTGCTTTGCCATCTGAGCTATCTGAGTTTCCATCAATTTAAGTGTTGTGGCTGTAGTTTGTTGAATGTTGATTAGTGTCGTCAAGGTTTGCTGAACATCTAATGCGCCTTCTTGAGGATGAGCAGGTAGAGCATTCTGGTTCATGGTCTCGGTATAAGCATCTTGAGGGGGTTGTCTCTGAGCTTGATTTCCGTAAGCTTGTCCACCTTGGTAGTTGTTTTGAGATCTTGGTTGATAGTTATTGCCTTGGGGACGCGGTTGATGTGCATGTTGCGGATTAGCAGACCCATTTGGATTCGAATATTGGAAACCCGGATGGTTTCTATTCGGTTGATAACCTTGACCACTTGGGTTATAGTTACCTCGGTTGGAAACAAACATTACGGATTCCGGATTGTTTTGACATTGCTCCCATTCATGATCTTGCGTACCGCAATTAGAACATCCATAAAATTCTTGTGTAACATTAACTTCTGCTCTTTTACCTGCAACACTCTTTGTAACAGCGAGAGTAAGCTGTTTTAATTGTTGCTCAAGTTTATTTTCCATGGCGGTGAATTTTTCTTCAATTAACGCACCATGTCGACCTCGAATAGGTGTTCTTACAGTATTCCAACCCAGTTCATTCGTAACTGTTCTGTTTAAATTAATTTTAGCATGGACTGGTTGTACCTGTAGAAATCCACCACCACAAAGCAAGTCTAGATCCTTTCTTGAAGAGTCATCAAGTCCTCGGTAAAATATCTTCACTGTTAAACTTCTGTGAGGCCATGATCAGGAACTCTTCTTAAGCAAATCTGAAATCTCTTCCAACTTCTACCCAAAGTTTCATCTTGATCTTGTTTGAATGAAGTTATCTTAACTTGCGAATCTAATCTCATATTCGTTGGGTACTATCTATCGAAGAACGCAGTTTGTAATGCGTCCCATGTTGTAATTGTTCCGGGTTCTTGAGAATTATGCCGCTCACTTGCTCCATCAATAACGAAGTATCTAAAATTAGCAAAATACATTTGCTCTCTAGTTACTCCTTGCGTAATATAAGAATCGCAAATTTGCATGAACTCCTGTACAGCACAGATTGGATCTTCGCCAGGTGCTCCTCGGAAATTGCCATAACTTTGAAACTGAGAATACATACGAGGATCGGGTCTGAATCTCTCGACATTAATATTTGCTGGGCCAATTCCGAGGGCAGGAGCTCTAAATGGAGCTTCTTCAGGGCCATTGATGAACCACAGATCATTGTTTAGAGGAGCTTGTGGAACAGCATGAACAACTAGAGGGTTGAGTTGATTTTCAACCATTGTTTCTCTTGCTAATATCTCCTCTAACTCCTTTGCTTTAGCTTCTCTCTTTCTTTTGTTTGCTTCTCGAACTAGGTTTTCGGGATTTGCAAGAATCACGATATCTTCATGCATAAACCAAAACCTGTAAACCTGAGAAAGAAAGACAACCCAAAGCGTAAAACTGAAAAATAAAACTAAAACTAAACTAACAATTAAACTATTAAAAGATTAACACCGGGGTCACACGCTACCGTCCCCGGCAGCGGCGCCAAAAACTTGGTGGGTCCTAGGGTGTTATAAAATTAATGCGAAAATAAAAGGAACCACTTAACCGCAAGTGTACGGTTGTCCCAAGTAATATATGATAATCAAGTTCGTTCTCAGGGACGGATTAGATTCAACCCAAATATTAATCAAGTAGTAAGAATAATTGTTAAACAAAAAATAAAAGATAAGAATTTTTGTTTGGTTTTTGTAAATTAAAAGTGCAAATAGAATAAAGACTAAATTAAATTAACTAAAAAAATAAACAGAAAGGAAATAAAGCAAATAAACGACTAACTTCAGATAAGAGATATACTTGAGTCTCGCAAGAAATCCACTTAATCAATATAATCTATGCTATGTTTAAGGGTAGAATTGGAATTATAATATTAGTCGGGACTCTAATATCTCCTAGCCCCCTGTCGGGTGGACCTAGAAGCTATCCTAAAGTATCAAAAACACCTGTTTGGTCGAATATGCCTCTTCGGATGATATGATTTTACCTCTTTGGCTATGTAACTAGTTAAGTCTGTCGGTCAATAACGGACACTACACGGGTATTACCTAGATCTGTATTCAAACCCCCCTGTCGGATGATCACTTCGCCACTAAAGTGAATAGCCCAAATACTAAAAGCTAATTCTAGTTGTTCCTAAAAGAATTAGTAATGAAAACAAAGTAATATCCAATATATAAAACTCAATTCAATTTAAATCTAAACAATCCCAAATTCAAAACATAGATTCATTAATTAAGGTTCATCCTTTTTATGCGATTCTCAAGTATAAAGAAATTTAGCTCATAAGAAAATTAAATACTAACATTAAATAAAAGGAATTCATGTTCAAATACAAAAGATAAATGAAAAACCTAAAGGGTAGGATGACTGCTGATGGAAGAACATGATTCCTCCAACACTAGCTTCTCCTTGCCTTTTTGCTCTGACTTGAAAACCTTAAGCCTCTTGTGTAATTCTATAAAGTGTGTGAAAAGAGGAAGCTAAGGGGTGTATTATAGGTGTTAGGGAACCCTAGGTCTAATTTACTTGGAGTGGAAGACAAGTTAAGAACTCTCAAATTCGTAGCCCTAAATTCTAGGAAAGGTAAGATTCTGCTGCTGATTTGATTTGGTCATATCTCATTCAATACTTATCCTTTTGAGGAGTTCCAATATATGAAACTGCTTGTCTTGGAAAGATCTTTCTATTGGTTCATACCACTCGTCCAGATTCCTAGCCAATCTTTAGTTATGGACTTATCTTTGAAACATGGCTGGAATTTCATATTCATAAGGCAGCTTTATCTTTTCCTTCTTTGCATATATCTTTCCTAAATCTTCTTATTTTCATGTAAATCTTCTTTACTTTACTTATTTAACTTGACTTGGTCTCTAAATAATTACCATTTATCTTTTAAAGCTTCACATTAAGTAAATAATTAAACCGCATATGCTTAAAAAGAATAAATCAATAAATCAAGAAATATAAATAGGAAAGTGCACTCTAAAAATAGAAACTCAAGTAAAAACATTTCCAAACACTCTAAAATACACTAAGACTTTAATTCTCACTTCTTCTCCTTGGATTGGTCTTTCATGAAATTCAAGAACCGATTAACTTTGCATTTGAAAATAGTTAAATTAACGCACAAAAGCTCAGAATCTGCAAATAGTTAATTTCCAAGGGGAGAAAGCGAAATATGATCAAATAAGCCTAAAAGTTTATCAATTAAGTCATTTATTCACCTAAAAATATGTCTCCAAGGGGCTAATAATTAGAACAAATAGGGAGACATCACACCCCAAATTCAAGCTCTAAAGACAGGAAATCTCAGGGTTGTGATTCAAGTGCGGGTCATATGGAAAGTCCTATAAAACTAAGGGGATATGGATTATATCGTGGCGACAAAATAAAGGCTTAAAGGCTAAAATGGGGCTAAGAAGGATATAACATTAATAACGGGTTAGAAAGCTAAAAGTCTCAAGTGTCTATCAAAGAACTGCCCCTATCATTTTCCTAACTATGTAGTTTCACTCAAGTCTGACCTCTAGTTCATAATTAAGTGGGTTCTCTACTCGTTTAGATCTCATGTTCTACACACCACACATTCTTACTAAGTACAAGATTACTTCATTTGCATTGTTCTTTAATTTTTCCTATCTATCATCTAATGTTTGCATGCAATCACGGTGCATTTTACATTAACCCTAAGGTATACTATTTTCTATCGTTGATTTACCAAAACTATGCTTACGGGGACATTCAACACACTCTACAGTCAAATCATTCCTTTAAAAAAAATTATTTGGTTTAAATGTTCTTCCAAAAAGCAATAAAAACAAAAAAACGGGGATGATAATAACGAGTATGCCACCCCCAACTCAAAAATGAGTCGTGTCCCCACGACTCGAAAAAGACTCTAAAGCATTACTTATAAGAAATTAAGGAGATGGATTAGAAGGTGCCCCCGACCATAAACCTTGTGTGTATGTTCATCTTGTAATTCCTCCTAGCTCTGATTTTATCAATGTTGTAGTTCATCTTCTATTAGTGGTGTTCTGTCTTTGTGTATGGTTGGTACCTTCTCTCTCATGTAATACTTTTGTAGTGGTTGTTGATGTCTCCCTAATTGTTCTTATTTTCGACCCTTGGGAGACATCATTTTTGGTGTTTATTTGATTAATATGATAGACTTTTGGACTTAATATGCAATAATTCGGAATTCCCTTTTTATTTCTAGCATTTTTAATTTATTAAACTTTTGCGCGTAATATTGGTATTTTTAGTGTAAAGTTTACAGGTTTTAGATGTTAGCTAGGAGAGGGAGCCGAGGAGAAAGTCAAAGATCGTGAATTAGAGTCAAGACTTGAAGATAAATCCCAAGGATATTATTTTTAGAGCTGAAAATCCATTTTCCAGGCCATAAAGTGCTGATTTCGAGGTGCTTAAGCGATGATTCAGCCGCTGACCTTTGAAGAGAAAACATTCCTTATCGAGTTACGGAACTTTAGCAACTGGAATAAGGTCAATCGGAGTCATAACGCATCGGGAATAGCCGTTTTAGTGAAGGTGTATCAGCAGTTACGGGATTTTGGGCTTAAAAAGTGGGCTTGGACATTTAATTAATATTCTATTTTCTGGTCCAAGCCCTAGAACGAATTTATGCTTATAAAAGGAGGTCTGGACTTCTATTTTTCACACAATTCACATTCCACAAGATTAAAACACCAGAGAGAAGCAACAGAAGGAAGAAGAAGAAGCTACAAGATCTGGAGTGGGTCTATAGCTCCGTTCGTAGTCATTCCAATTCCGGAAATTAGGTTCTTTTTATATTTTAATTTTGTAAACAATATGAATTCCCTTTCTTTTAATTTAGTTTTTAATTTTAATATGAGCTAAGCTTTTAATAGTGCTTGAGAACAAACAATGGGTGAATCTTAATTTTATGAAATAACGAATGTTGAATTTGGGTTTATGTTAAATTAAATTAGATTGGGTTTATTACTCTTTTCGATAATTTGTGATTATTTACTGATTTTAGAGTCGCGAACTAAAATTAGGTATTAGTATCTAAGCTATTCCATATATGTGGCGTATGGATCATCCTGACGGAGGGTTTAGGTATAGAATTAATTATTCAATCTAGGATAAAAGCTATTGATTCTGACGAACTTAGCTAATTCTAGGGCCAATGAGGTAAAACACTTAATCATCCAACGGTGGATCATATTTACCCTGACGGGACTAGTGACACTTTAGGATCGCCTTATAGTCCACCCTGACGGGGGTATAAGGAATTTAGAATCCCGACCATTGTAATTGACCAATTTAGCCCTTAAACAACATAAGTTAGGAAGTAGTATTAGGAGGATCCTTGCGTTCTCAAGTACTACATCTCATATTGCGTTTTCACTTATTTTACTTGCGTCTTAGCTTCTACTTGCATTTTAATATTTGTCTTTCATTTATTTAGAATTAATAAACAAAACCAAACAAACAATTTATTGTCTTTTATTTTCATAAGTGCATCAATCACTACTTGCTAAACATTGTGATCAACCATCCGTCCTTGGAACGAATCTGTATTATCATACATACTACTTGGGACAACCGTACACTTGCGGTTGTGGTTCGATTAGCATTGCATTTATTTTAGAACACACAAAGGACCATCAGTTGTGCAGTAACCTCGAGCTTTTTTTCTTCACAGTTGGACCATCAAAGTTGATGGCTCCGAATTCAAGCTCTAAAGACAGGAAATCTCAGGGTTGTGATTCAAGTGCGGGTCATATGGAAAGTCCTATAAACTAAGGGGATATGGATTATATCGTGGCGACAAAATAAAGGCTTAAAGGCTAAAATGGGGCTAAGAAGGATATAACATTAATAACGGGTTAGAAAGCTAAAAGGCTTAAGTGGCTATCAAAGAACTGCCCCTATCATTTTCCTAACTATGTAGTTTCACTCAAGTCTGACCTCTAGTTCATAATTAAGTGGGTTCTCTACTTGTTTAGATCTCATGTTCTACACACCACACATTCTTACTAAGTACAAGATTACTTCAATTGCATTGTTCTTTAATTTTTCCTATCTATCATCTAATGTTTGCATGCAATCACGGTGCATTTTACATTACCCCTAAGGTATACTATTTTCTATCGTTGATTTACCAAAACTATGCATACGGGGACATTCAACACAATCTACAGTAAAATCATTCCTTTAAAAAAATTATTTGGTTTAAATGTTCTTCCAAAAAGCAATAAAAACAAAAAAACGGGGATGAGAATAACGAGTATGCCACCCCAACTCAAAAATGAGTCGTGTCCCCACGACTCGAAAAAGACTCTAAAGCATTACTTATAAGAAATTAAGGAGATGGATTAGAAGGTGCCCCCGACCATAAACCTTGTGTGTATGTTCATCTTGTAATTCCTCCTAGCTCTGATTTTATCAATGTTGTAGTTCATCTTCTATTAGTGGTGTTCTGTCTTTGTGTATGGTTGGTACCGTCTCTCTCATGTAATACTTTTGTATTGGTTGTGCAGTAACCTCGAGCTTTTTTTCTTCACAGTTGGACCATCAAAGTTGATGGCTTTCTCCAAATTCAAGCTCTAACGACAGGAAATCTCAGGGTTGTGATTCAAGTGCGGGTCATATGGAAAGTCCTATAAAACTAAGGGGATATGGATTATATCGTGGCGACAAAACAAAGGCTTAAAGGCTAAAATGGGGTTAAGAAGGATATAACATTAATAACGGGTTAGAAAGCTAAAAGTCTCAAGTGGCTATCAAAGAACTGCCCCTATCATTTTCCTAACTATGTAGTTTCACTCAAGTCTGACCTCTAGTTCATAATTAAGTGGGTTCTCTACTCGTTTAGATCTCATGTTCTACACACCACACATTCTTACTAAGTACAAGATTACTTCATTTGCATTGTTCTTTAATTTTTCCTATCTATCATCTAATGTTTGCATGCAATCACGGTGCATTTTACATTACCCCTAAGGTATACTATTTTCTATCGTTGATTTACCAAAACTATGCTTACGGGAACATTCAACACACTCTACAGTCAAATCATTCCTTTAATAAAATTATTTGGTTTAAATGTTCTTCCAAAAAGCAATAAAAACAAAAAAAAAACGGGGATGAGAATAACGAGTATGCCACCCCCAACTAAAAAATGAGTCGTGTCCCCACGACTCGAAAAAGACTCTAAAGCATTACTTATAAGAAATTAAGGAGATGGATTAGAAGGTGCCCCCGACCATAAACCTTGTGTGTATGTTCATCTTGTAATTCCTCCTAGCTCTTATTTTATCAATGTTGTAGTTCATCTTCTATTAGTGGTGTTCTGTCTTTGTGTATGGTTAGTACCTTCTCTCTCATGTAATACTTTTGTAGTGGTTGTGCAGTAACCTCGAGCTTTTTTTCTTCACATTTGGACCATCAAAGTTGATGGCTTTCTCCTTTGTAGCTCCAGGTAAATCTTTCTTCTTCCCTAAGATATAACACTTCCTTTTGTAATCCATGGTATCGGTTCTGTTAGTCATCTTCGTTCCACCCACAACTCAAGATATACCAAGTGTGGAAAAAGAATATGGAATATTGGTGTGGCTTGAGGTTTATGTTTGGATGAAGGATTAGGAAAAATAAAGGAATGATTTGATTAATATTGGTGGAAAACTCTTGAAGATTTGATGATCTTTTGTTGTTGCGTGGTTATTTGGAAAGTATTTAATGTTTATGGAGGATGGAGGGAAGATTATGTGGTGTTTTTGTGTTTGATGGAAGGTTTAATCAATCTTCAAGGTGTTTTTCTTGAGTTCGGAACTGAATATTGCGTATTTGAGGGCTTGGAAACGGCTAGGTTTAGGGTTTGTTGGATTAGAATCTCATAAGGTAACATTTTGCTTCCCTATGACTCCTTGTGGTATACCACGAGTGATGTCACGCTCTCCGAACCCGTGTCACGGTATTGCGCATCCGACGACACGATTTTGACAAATAGCCTCTTGGTAGTGTATCTGAAGCTGTTAGGACCAAAACAAAAACATGGCTCATTTCATATTTTAGGGTTACGAATGAGAATTGGGCTTGGAGTCCACTACTGGTGGTCCTTTGTGTGTTCTAAAATAAATGCAAAAGTAATTGAACCACAACCGCAAGTGTACGGTTGTCCCAAGTAGTAATAAGTGATTCTAGGATCGTTCGTAGGGACGGTTTGGTTGACTACAATGCTTATCGAATAATGAATGGTTGCACTTATGAAAGCAAGTAAAAGTTTTAATGATTGATTGTTTGTTTTTATTAATTCTAAGTAATGAAAGACTAGGTGGAAAATGCAAATAAATACTAAGACGCAAGTAAATAAATGTGAAACGCAAGTATGAGAAGGTAGCACTTGAGAACGCAAGGGTTCTTCCTAATCCTATATCATAACCTATGCTGTTTAAGGGTTAAATTGGTCAATTACAATGGCCGGGATTCTAAATTCCTTATACCCCCGTCAGGGTGGACTATAAGGCTATCCTAGAGTGTCACTAGTCCCGTCAGGGTAAATATGATCCAATATTAGATGATTAAGTTAATTACCACATTGGCCCTAAAATTAGCTAAGTTTGTCAGAATCAATAGCTTCTATTTTAGATTGAATAATTGGTTTCGTACCTAAACCCTTCGTCAGGATGATCTACACGCCACATACGTGGAATAGCCTAGATACTAACACCTGTTCTTAGTTCATGACTCTAAAAACAGTAAATATTCTCAAATTATCGAAAAAAGTAAAAGTCCCAATCTAATTTAATTTAACAGAAACCCAAATTCAACATACGAAATTCAATAGAATTGGGATTCACCCATAAAGCATTCTCAAGCACTAAAATGTGTTTAGCTCATACTAATTAAAAAGAAAACTAAATTAAATGTAATGGAACTCATATTGTTTTACAAAATTAAAGATAAAGAAAACCTAATTTCCGGAATTGGAATGCCTGAGAACGGAGATATAGACCCTCTCCAGCTCTTACAGCTTCTTCTTCTCCCTTCTGTTGCTTCTCTCTGATGTTTTAATTTGTTAAAAGTGAATTCTTATGAAAATAGAAGTCAAAGGCTCCTTTTATATGTGGAAAAACGGATTAGGGCTTGGACTTAAGAATAAATCACTAACTAAATGTCCAAGCCCAATTTCTAAGCCCAAAATCCCGTAACTGCTGCACCACCTTCACTAAAACGGCTCTAGCCGCTTCGTTATAACTCCGATTGACCTGAAATCACTTGCAAAAGTTCCGTAACTCGATAAGGAATCTAATCTCTTCAAAGGTCAGCGGCTAAGTCATCTCTTAAGTGCCTCGAAATCAGAAATCTTTGGCCTGTTTTCCAGATTTGTAGCTCTAAAATCAAATTCTTTCGGGATTTATCTTCAAGTCTTGACTCCATATCACGATCTTTGACTCTCTTCTCGGATTCCATTCCTAGCTAATATTCAAAACCTACAAACTTTTCACTGAAATACACAAGATTACGCGCAAAAGTTTAATAAATAAAAAATACTAGAAATAAAATAGGAATTCCGGATTATTGCATTTTTAACTCAAAAGTCTATCAAAATATTCAATTAAACATAAAAAATGATGTCTCCCAAGGGTCGAAAATAAGAACAATTAGGGAGACATCAACTACTTACCTTCTCCTTCAAGAAAACGAATTAGGTCTTCCTATACACTATAAATACAGCCTCTTATCATTAGAAAATCATCCTTGGCCAAACCTTAGGTCAGGAAGAAGCTACAACACAAGAAGAGAAGTCTGGAAGGAGATGTGCATCAATCATGTCTTCTTCAACCTTTAATTCTATAATTCTTTTCTTTTCTTTTCTTTTCTTAGTATAACTAAATTCTATTAAGCTTGAGTTTCAGCATATATGTATGAACCTTAGTTTTGGCTGACATCTATCTAATTTGATTGAATTTATGTTTTGATTTCTCTGTTTATGTGTTGGATTTATATTATGTGTTCTTTACGGTTGCAAACGTATAAGATTACCTTCATAGTAGTTAGATAAGTCATTAGCTAAGGTATATTTAACTATAGGATTAGCACATAACGTCTAGAATAACGTTTGATCTAACAATTCAGCCTAACTAGATAGTCAATGGTTTAGTGTACTACTATTTAATCAATTGCAGGAAAAGTTTGCTTAGGTTCTTATTGACATAGGTAAACCCTATTTGAAAGTACCTAGCACAAAAATATAACCAAACTATAGAAATACTACATGATTCATCCCTTACATGTTTAGGACGACAAAACTAGTGGGGATTACTTGCTAATTACTCAGGCTAAACTATCATACTATTTGTTCTTAGCTTATTTAATTTCCTGTCTTTAGTTTATTAGTTTAATTTTCCTTTATTAAAAACCAAATAAAAATCTTTTTATCTTTCCTTCTCTTGCGTTTTATTATTCTAGATTTTATATCTGCACTTGATAATTTGCATAAGTTCTCTCTAACTTTCGTAGTCTCTGAGGAACGAATCTTCTTATCATTAAAACTTGCATACGTCCTGTAATACTTGCAGAACTGTGCTCCGCCTAGTGTGTTTATTTGCACTTATTTATATCATTATTTTATCACACCTTAGGCGACACCAGTAATCATTGAACAACTCTCCAAAGAATCCTTGGGCCACCTCCGTGAGAAAACAAGGACTCATGGTACCTTCTTGACTCGTTGTTCTTGAATCTTAGCAAATAAAGCTTCATCCACGTTCTTGAGAAGTATATGCATTTAATTTCATGTAATTGTTTCAAATAAATATTTTCCATGAAAAATAACATATTCGCTGGTTTATATCATTCATTTTTATGGAAATCAAATACTTTTCATCAAAATTATAATCAGAAGGTTCACACGTCAAAAGAGATATATGAAAGTTAAGTTTTTCATGTTTTAAAGGAATATTTTCCTTGTTTATGTAAAAAACTTCACATGCTTGTGGCATTTGGAAATAAGTTCCATGAAAATTTATTATCAAGTCATGATTGATTTTAATATTATGGTGGTGAAGGGTGATATAAGTGGTGATGGTTAACCAAGAGATGCATAAAGTTGTAATAATTTGCTTATTATTAGTATTTGATGAGGAAAAGGGGACGCTGGAGGAGCAAGTTATGTTCAACACGGAGTTTGAGAGTTTTTTAATAAGAGGAGACTGAAATTTTCACATCCAAACTTCTATAGGAATCCACTGAATATTTTAAAGTATGTTTCACCAAATTCTGATTTTATTATATTTTCTTATTTATTTTGATGTAAAAATCAATTGAACGGTTATATTGATGTTTGATGGCAGATTATGAGAGGTTTACATAAATATTATGGCTATGAAATGGTGATTATATTTTTGTATATTATAATTAGTTATATTATACTATTCTAGTTCAGCTTTATTATTCAAGTATCTTATTGTATACAAAATTTCAAGGTCCTACAATAAAAAGAATCTCTCTGTTCTTGTAGTTGGATTAATCAATAGAATTTTGTACATGATTTAGTTATTTATGGAGAATCTTTTCCCCCTTTAACACTTAATAAATTTATTGTCAATTTGGTTAGTAGATATCTCTAAAAAGAGTACTTGATCATCTACAAAAAAGGTATGGGAGATAAGGACCCACTTGAGAAAATATACACTGGCCTTCACAAAACATGTTCAAGTAGTTGTTGAATAAGGACCAATGATATCTCCATGCACATGACAAATAATCACAATGATAGTGGGTCTCCCTGGATGATACCTCTTTGCGTCTCGAAGAGGGAGAGCAAATCCCATTTATACAATACACTCATCTCATTGTTCTCCATTCCTATTGATGTCAATAATAATGGACTCTTCGTGTCTCTAGAGAATTCCAAATGAAATCCAAGTCAATATTTACTGGTATGTGCGTTTTATTCCCTTTAGATTGTCTCATAACATAGTTTGTCTCATGCACCAGTAACATATTATTGATGGATGATCGATTAGGGATAAACATACTTTAATAGGGCCATATACTCCTAATTAGAAATGACCAAAGTCGATTGACTAGAACCTTATTAGATATCTTGTAACTCACTTTATTCTTATACATCTTTCAAGATTGTTTAATTTTATTTGGATCCTTATCCTTTGGATTGAGGTGAATGAGTTTTCTTAAGTCAAAATATAAATTAGATTAAAATAGAAATGGACATATTACAATAACTTTATTCTGTTTTAGCCGACTAGGTGATATATCACTCTTTTTCATTTTTTCTTTTTTTTTGTACAAGATACCCATGATCTTTATTTTGATATGAAAGGTCATGTCTCTTATAATTCTTTTCTTTTCTCTTTTTTTTTAAATCCCGGCAAAGGGTTACAAATAATAATATCATCTATATTTTTGTGCCTCAATATATACACATAAATCCCACCCAATGAATTTCCCAAATGTGGACCCTCCACCCCAAACTCAAGCTCGAGACAAGTCTCAGGGTTGTGATTCAAGTGCGGGTCATTTGGTCATGCCTAATAATCTAAAGGATAATGAGCTTATATCGTGGCTACAAAAGAAAAGACTTAAGGCTCAGAATTGGGCTAAGACGGATAAAATATAATAAGGGATAGCAAGCTAAAAGGCTTCAAATGGCTAACAAAGAACTGCCCCTATCATTTTCCTAAGTACATAGTTCATTTTTAGTTCATATCTAGGTGGGTTCTCTACTAATTAGGATTTCACGTTCTACACACCAAACATATTCCTTAAGTACAAGCTTACTTCATTTGCATTGTTCATTAATTTTTCCTATCAATTACCTATGTTCGCATGCAATTCTAAGTGCGTTTTATATTAATCCCTAAGGTCCACTATTTACTATCATTAATTCATCAAAAGTATGCTTAAAGGGACATTTAAAGTCTTCTACAGTCAAACGCAACTCCAAAAATTATTTTATTGAAAGCAAATAAAACATATAACACATAAAAACTGGGATGAGGCAACGAACCCCACCCCAAACTCAAAAATGAGTCGTGTCCCCACGACTCGAAAAGACTCAATGCAAGAAAATAAACTAAACTAAACTATAACGCGGAAGGGATAGAAAACGTATCTCAACCAGCGCGTGGCTGGTCATCGGTGTTGCGTCCCTGAACTTTCTCCTTCGTGAGTAGACCATAGGTGGCGTGTTGAATTGTGCTAACCCCCATTAACATGTTTCGGAGAAGTTCTAGCTCTTTTGTAACGTTTCCCAAAGATGCAATCATCTTCACTTGATTCTCTTGTAACACCTTCACTTTCGCTACCAACTCGCTATCAGTATGCATCTTCTTCTTCGGAGGAGCTCTAGGAGTTCTAACTGCTCTTAACACTTCATCATGAATATTCTGGACCAAAGCTATTCCCATGTTTTCTCCAACTACAACACGGTCAATCTCTGCGTCTTTACGCGGAACTTTTGCGTCTAAGCACAAAGTAGTGACGGTACACGGGAATTTAAGATTTTGTTGCGGAGTCGGAATTCTAGCAAATTCCATGATGGTAACATAAATTACGCGAGCAACATCCATAGGTTTCTCCTCAATAATACACTTGATAAACAAAAGATGCTCCTTCTTCACTTCCAATATGTGTTTAATTCCGAAGAAGGTAGGGATTATGAAACGGGACCATACCTTAGCATACGGTAACAAATTAATACTATACATCTGTCCAGGATATCTCTCTCCTTCGGGAATTGGGCGGGCCCCATCAACAAGCACTTTTCCCCAAAGGGATTCATAATCAAAAGAAGGCTCCTTAAGAGATTCTTGGAAAGGGCATAGTCCAGAAAATTCGGGTAATTTTAACGATTTACGAATAAGCTCAACGGAGAAAGGAACTACCTTTTTGCGAATCACGACTGCATCTTTGGAGAAGGCGATTCCTTCATGAAAATCTCGCACCAAGGTAGGAATATACTCAAGCTTCCTTTCTCTCAATTTTTTCCAACCCAATGTGTCACAAGTAATACCATAATCTTTATAAGAACTAGTCATAATACCATTAGGAAGGTTCATCTCCTCACCAAACTTCAAAAATTGAATTCTATCACGAACCTGAGTATCCCACGGAATGAAGACTCTCTTTGGCTTTTGAGCCCATGTTTTCCTACGCGGAGGTTTCTGTTGTTGCACGGGTTCTTCGGGAACTTCTTCAAGTTCTTCCTCAACTTCTTCGTCACTTTCTTCGTCACTTTCATCAATTAACCTACTGTTTTTCGGATTAGCCTTACTTGGATTTTCCTTTCTTTTCGGAGCAATTGGGATTTGTTCAGTCTTTTTGGATCGCGAATCCGGAATCTCAATTGCTTGGTCTGGGCTCGCTCCAACATTGTTCCTGTTTCTTGGTAATGTTCTTCGATAGTTACACATGGAAGCAGTTCTGTTAGTCATCTCCTTTCACCCCAAACTCAAAACCTCAAATTGTGGAAAAGCTAGAGAAAAGATTAGAACTTTGATGTTTTGAGGCTTTAAACTTGAAGAATATGGTGGAATATGAGATGGGTTAAGGTTAATTGAGAGGAATTTTGGAAGATTTGGGTTTAATTTCTAGGTTAGGAAGAAGAAATTTATGGAGAAAAGATGAAATTTTGTGATGTTTTGGAGAAGCTATGAGTTGATTGTGTGTTTTTGTGATGAAAGAAGGCGATGAAACTTGCTGTGGACTCCAAAGTTTTTCGTTTTCTCATCGTTTTGACCCCAAACTCATGACCATTTTACCCCTGTAATCATCAAAAACAAACACCCTTCCTCATTTCTTAATAATAAACACTAACTTCAACGAAATTAAACTAATTTACACTACGAAAATTGAAATACTTAAACTAATATACAAGAATTTGGCTTTTGTTTAACGTCGTTAAGCTCGACGGGTTACCTCATGCTTCTAAGGAGCTTCCGAGGAGGTACATGACCTCTCCGGGATGTGGGTCTTTTGCACGATCGGTATCTTCACCTCCATTATATATCTTTAAACGATGACTGTTTACCATGAATGTACGGTTTTCAAGTGGATGTTCTATCTCTATAGCTCCATGAGGTGTAACTTTGGTCACAACATACGGTCCTGACCACTTCGATCTTAATTTTCCCGGATAATTACTGAACTTTGAGTTATATTTCAATACTCTTTATCCCACTACAAAGTTCTTCTCTCGAATCCGATTATCATGCCATCTCTTGGTATTTTCTTTGTAAAGTTTAGCGTTTTCATAAGCATGTAATCGAAATTCATCAAGCTCATTAAGTTTCATCATTCGATTCTGACCAGCTAGAGTAGGATCTAAGTTTAATTTTGCAATAGCCCAATATGCACCCATTTCAAGCTCAAGAGGTAAGTGGCAAGCCTTACCATATACCATTCGATAAGGAGAAGCACCTACTGGAGTTTTAAACGCAGTACGATAGGCCCATAATGCATCATCTAATTTCATTGACCAATCTTTTCTAGTAGGACCAACGGTTTTCTCTAAAATAGATTTTACCTCACGATTTGAGACTTCGGCTTGACCATTGGCTTGTGGATGATAAGCGGTAGATACACGATGTCTCACCCCATATTTATCTAAGACTGTCTTCAAATACCTATTAACGAAATAAGTACCTCCATCGCTAATAATTACCCTCGGAGTGCCATGTCTAGTGAAAATGTGTTATTTCAAGAACTTAATCACCACTCGTGAATCATTGGTCGGTAAATCCACCACTTCTACCCACTTAGACATGTAATCAACACCTAATAAGATGTAAAGGTTACCATTTGAAGGAACGAAAGGACCCATAAAATCTATACCCCAAAAATCGAATATTTCAACTTCTAACACATTATTACGTGGCATCTCATCCCTCTTAGATATGTTTCCGGTAAATTGACATCTCTCACATCTTTTAACATATTCATGACAATCTTTCATAATAGAAGGCCAATAAAAACCAGATTGTAATACCTTAACAGCAGATCGATCTCCTTTAAAATGTCCACCATAAGGTGAATCGTGACACCTAGCTATAATCGCCTCAATTTCTTCCTTGGCTACACATCTTCTCACCATTTGATCAGCACACACTTTGTAGAGGAAAGGGTCCTCCCAAAAGAATTGTCTTGCGCGATGAACTAATCTTTTTCTCTCTTGATAAGTTGAACCTTCAGGAAAAGAACCACTTACCACTAAATTCGCAATATCTGGATACCAAGGAGCTTCATAATCACGAACAACAAATAAACTCTCATCAGTAAATTCTTCTCTAACTGCTTCAGTACCACTATTCATTTCAGAACCTTCAAGCCGCGATAGATGATCTGCAACCTGATTCTCACATCCCTTTCTATCCTTGATCTCTAAATCGAACTCTTGAAGCAATAAAACCCATCTGATTAACCTCGGTTTAGCATCCTTCTTCTCGATAAGATATCTAATCGCTGAATGATCTGTATAAACAATAACTTTCGCCCCAAGAAGATAAGAGCGAAATTTATCGAATGAATACACAACTGCTAGCAACCCTTTTTCTGTAACTGTATAATTAACTTGGGCACCATTAAAAGTTTTAATAGCATAATAAATCGAATGAAAAACTTTCTCTTTTCTCTGTCCTAATACAGCTCCCATACACAAATCACTCGCATCACACATAAAACCTCAAATGGTAAACTCCAATCTGGAGGTAATACTATAGGAGCAGAAATAAGCTTTTCTTTGATTGCTTTGAAGGCCGCTAAACAAGCTTCATCAAAAAGGAATTTGGAATCCTTTTCGAGTAAGTTGCATAACGGTTTAGCAATCTTAGAAAAGTCTTTAATAAAACGCCTATAAAAGCCAGCATGGCCAAGAAAACTTCTTACCCCTTTTACAGAAACAGGAGGGGGAAGAGTTTTAATTACCTCTATCTTTGCTCTATCGACTTCTAATCCAGCACTCGAAACTTTGTGACCCAGAACAATACCTTCGCGAACCATGAAATGACATTTCTCCCAGTTTAAAACCAAATCTGTTTCCTTGCATCTGATTAACACTTTCTCCAAGTTATCTAAGCATCTATCGAAATCATCACCAAACACGGAGAAATCGTCCATAAACACTTCAAGGAAATTATCGATCATATACCAGCAGATGGCCATCATACATCTTTGAAAGGTAGCAGGAGCATTACACAACCCAAATGGCATTCTGCGATATGCAAAAGTACCGAAGGGGCATGTAAATGTTGTTTTATGTTGATCTTCCGGAGCCACGTAAATCTGATTATACCCAGAATAACCATCCAAGAAATAGTAGTATTCTCTTCCGGCTAATTTATCTAACATTTTATCAATGAAGGGCAAAGGGAAGTGATCTTTTCTGGTGGCATTGTTCAGTTTTCTGTAATCCATGCAAACTCTCCAACCGACTACCGTTCTTGAAGGAATCGCTTCATTTTTATCATTAAGAACTGTTGTCATTCCTCCTTTCTTCGGTACACACTGAACTGGACTCACCCATTCACTACTCGAGATGGGATAAATAATCCCCGCATCTAAAAGCTTGATCACCTCTTTCTTCATTACATCCTTCATAACGGGCATTAATCTCCTTTGACCTTCAACTGAGCGTGCGTTATCATCTTCAAGTATGATTTTGTGTTGACAATAGGATGGACTAATTCCTTTAATGTCAGCAATTGTCCAACCTATTGCTTCTTTGTTGGCTCTCAACACACACAACAGTTTATCTTCTTGAGGACCTGTTAAATTAGCTGAAACAATAACAGGTAGAGTTTCATTAGTACCTAAATATGCATACCTCAAGTGTGCTGGTAACGGTTTTTCTTCCAATTCTTGAGGAGATTCAATTGAAGGCTTCTTTTTAGGAATAATCTCCCCCGGTTCTCTTACAGGTTCATAGGCAAAACGCCTATACTTTGGATTTTCAGAATTGAGAGGTGCCACTGTTGCGGCAAGCTCTTCCATCATCCCAGGTACGTCTAATGTTAAAGCGGCCTGCAAAATATCATCATAATTAAAACAATCAAATACCTCTTGCGATGCCTGCTCAACTACATCCATTCGGAAGCAATCTTCTTGAGAATCTGGAAATTTCATAGCTCGGAACACATTGAATTTGACTTCCTCGTCTTGTATCTTCATCGTTAATTCGCCATTCTCTACATCAATTAATGTACGCCCCGTGGCTAGAAATGGTCTACCCAAAATAATGGGGACATTTCTATCTGCGTCGTATTCAAGTATAACGAAATCAACGGGAAATATAAGTGTACCTGCCTTAACGAGGACATCTTCAATTCGGCCTTCTGGATGTGCAAGAGACCTGTCCGCCATTTGCAAGACCATAGAAGTAGGTCTTGCTTCTCCAATTTTTATCTTAGCAAAGATTGACATGGGCATCAAATTGATGCTCGCACCCAAATCGCATAGTGCTTTTCCTTTCCATTCTTCTCCAATCGATATCGGAATGGTGAAACTCCCCGGATCAACTAACTTTGGAGGCAATTTACTTTGGCAAATAGCACTACATTCTTCAGGAAGACCAATCATCTCATTATCACAGTATGGCCTTTTATTAGTGAGGGCTCTCTTCAAAAACTTCGTATACTTAGGAATATCTCGAATAGCCTCTAGTAACGGAATATTAATACTAAGGCCCTTCACTCTATTAAAGAACTTTGAAAACTCGGCCAAATCACCCTTTTTCTGAACTCGAGATGGAAACGGTGGTGGAGGGCGATTACTAACAACATCATCTTTCTTCTTTGGAATCTCAATTGGCCTCTCTATTTCTTCAACCTCAGCATCTTTTTCTTTCTCACCCACATCCTTCTCTTTTCTCAGAACTTCTTTCTCTTTCATAACAGGAAAAGGAGGTGGAGAAAGGTTCTTACCACTTGTTAATGTAACGACTTTGCACTCTTCATGTTGTCACGGATTTTCTGTGTCACTAGGGAGTTGCCCTTGTGGACGTTGATTAAGATGTTTTGAAATTTGATTCATTTGATTCTTTAATAGCTTCATATTTGCGTCAGACGCTTGTTGACATTCCATAGCTTGCGCCTGAAGAGCAATTAAGCTTTCTACGATTTTCTGAAGGGTAACTACTCCTTCTTGTGGATGGGCAGGTAAGGCTTTCTGGTTCATGGTTTCATTATAACTGTCTTGAGGAGCTTGTCTTTGAACATAATTTCCCTGATTCTGTCCTCCTTGATAATTTTTGTGTGGTCTTAGATTGAAGTTGTTACCTTGGGGACGTGACTGATACCCATATGTAGGATTGGCTGCCCCATTAGGATTAGAATATTGAAACCCAGGATGGATTCTGTTAGGCTAATATCCATTACCACTCGAATTAAAGTTACCTCTGTTGGAGACAAACATCACGGATTCTTGATTATTCTGACAATTCTCCCAACTATGATCATTTACACCGCAATACTCACATCCATATACCTCTTGTGCAACCTTTACCTCACCTCTTTTGTTCGAAAAACCTTCTTTCACGGCTAGGGTAAGTTGTCTCAATTGTTGTTCTAGTGTGGTTTATATCTTTGTCTCTAAAGAGTTGAACTTCTCTTCAATATTGACATTATTAACTCCTCCTCTAACTGGTGTTCTTGCGGTATTCCACCCAACTTCATTATCAACCGTTCTATCCAAAATAATTCTTGCATACGCAGGTTGAACTCGCAAAAGTGCACCTCCACACAACAAATCTAAATCTTTTCTAGAGCCACCTTCAAGACCATTATAAAAAATCTTCATCTATTGTTGTTCAGTAAGGTCATGATTCGGGACTCTTCGCAAACATTTCTGAAATCTTGCCCAACTTTTACCTAACGTTTCATCATACTCTTGCTTGAAATGTGTCAACTCTAGTTCAGCATCTAACCTCACATTAGACGGATAATATCTGTTGAAAAACGCAGTTTCTAATTGTTCCCAGTTTGTTATCTTCGTAGGATCTTGTGTATCGTGCCATTCACTCGCTCCATCAATAACGAAAAATCGAAACATAGCAAAGTAAATTTGATCTTTGGAAACTCCTTGTGTGATGTAAGAATCACATATCTGCTTGAATTTCTGTACTGCTCGAAGAGGATCTTCTCCAGCTTTACCACGAAAATTTCCAAAATTTTGGAATTGAGCTAACATACCCGAATCTGGACGAAACCTCGGAACATTTATGTTTGGAGCACCTACCCCTATAGCAGGAGCACGGAATGGAACTTCTGGTGGACCATTAACAAACCATGGATCTTGATTAATCGTCATTTGAACTTGGACTTGAGGATTAGGAATGCCAGGTAGAGCCAACGGATTAAGAACTTGTGGCGCTATAGACTGGCCATTCGCATTTAGTTGAACTTGTCCGTTATTGTTTTGTTGATCCTGAATATTAACGTTCTCCATTCTGTTAATTAATTCTTCTACTTCTAAAGCTTCTTGTTCTTTCCTTCTCTTGTTAGCAAGTCTGATTAATGATTCTGGATTATTAAGGATCGGAGGTGCTGGCTCTAGATCCTTAAAGAGTCTCCTTCGCATACACCAAACCTAAAAACCTGAAAAAGATGAACAAACAAAAAGCGTAAAACTGAAATAAAAATAAATGCAACTATCACTAAAGGATAAACACCGTGGTCACACGCTACCGTCCCCGGCAGCGGCGCCAAAAACTTGGTGGTCCTTTGTGTGTTCTAAAATAAATGCAAAAGTAATTGAACCACAACCGCAAGTGTATGGTTGTCCCAAGTAGTAATAAGTGATTCTAGGATCGTTCGCAGGGACGGTTTGGTTGACTACAATGCTTATCGAATAATGAATGGTTGCACTTATGAAAGCAAGTAAAAGTTTTAATGATTGATTGTTTGTTTTTATCAATTCTAAGTAATGAAAGACTAAATGGAAAATGCAAATAAATACTAAGACGCAAGTAAATAAATGTGAAACGCAAGTATGAGAAGGTAGCACTTGAGAACGCAAGGGGTATTCCTAATCCTATATCATAACCTATGCTGTTTAAGGGTTAAATTGGTCAATTACAATGGTCGGGATTCTAAATTCCTTATACCCCCGTCAGGGTGGACTATAAGGCTATCCTAGAGTGTCACTAGTCCCGTCAAGGTAAATATGATCCACTTTTAGATTATTAAGTTAATCACCACATTGGCCCTAAAATTAGCTAAGTTCGTCAGAATCAATAGCTTCTATTTTAGATTGAATAATTGGTTCCGTACCTACCCCTCCGTCAGGATGATCCACACGCCACATACGTATAACTAAATTGAATAATTCTTTTCTTTTCTTTTCTTTTCTTTTCTTTTATTAGTATAACTAAATTCTATTTAGCTTGAGTTTCAGCATATATGTATGAACCTTAGTTTTGGCTGACATCTATCTAATTTGATTGAATTTATGTTTTGATTTCTCTGTTTATGTGTTGGATTTATATTATGTGTTCTTTACGGTTGCAAACGTATAAGATTACCTTCATAGTAGTTAGATAAGTCATTAGCTAAGGTATATTTAACTATAGGATTAGCACATAACGTCTAGAATAACGTTTGATCTAACAATTCAGCCTAACTAGATAGTCAATGGTTTAGTGTACTACTATTTAATCAATTGCATGAAAAGTTTGCTTAGGTTCTTATTGACATAGGTAAACCCTATTTGAAAGTACCTAGCACAAAAAGATAACCAAACTATAGAAATACTACATGATTCATCCCTTACATGTTTAGGACGACAAAACTAGTGGGGATTACTTGCTAATTACTCAGGCTAAACTATCATACTATTTGTTCTTAGCTTATTTAATTTCCTGTCTTTAGTTTATTAGTTTAATTTTCCTTTATTAAAAACCAAATAAAAATCTTTCTATCTTTCCTTCTCTTGCGTTTTATTATTCTAGCTTTTATATCTGCACTTGATAATTTGCATAAGTTCTCTCTAACTTTCGTAGTCTCTGAGGAACGAATCTTCTTATCATTAAAACTTGCATACGTCCTGTAATACTTGCAGAACCGTGCTCCGCCTAGTGTGTTTATTTGCACTTATTTATATCATTATTTTATCACACCTTAGGCGACACCAGTAATCATTGAACAACTCTCCAAAGAATCCTTGGGCCACCTCCGTGAGAAAACAAGGACTCATGGTACCTTCTTGACTCGTTGTTCTTGAATCTTAGCAAATAAAGCTTCATCCACGTTCTTGAGAAGTATATGCATTTAATTTCATGTAATTGTTTCAAATAAATATTTTCCATGAAAAATAACATATTCGCTGGTTTATATCATTCATTTTTATGGAAATCAAATACTTTTCCTCAAAATTATAATCAGAAGGTTCACAAGTCAAAAGAGATATATGAAAGTTAAGTTTTTCATGTTTTAAAGGAATATTTTCCTTGTTTATGTAAAAAACTTCACATGCTTGTGGCATTTGGAAATAAGTTCCATGAAAATTTATTATCAAGTCATGATTGATTTTAATATTATGGTGGTGAAGGGTGATATAAGTGGTGATGGTTAACCAAGAGATGCATAAAGTTGTAATAATTTGC
The DNA here is from genome assembly GCA_029959085.1 of Nemophila menziesii. Taxonomy (NCBI): domain Eukaryota; kingdom Viridiplantae; phylum Streptophyta; class Magnoliopsida; order Boraginales; family Hydrophyllaceae; genus Nemophila; species Nemophila menziesii. The sequence goes on along the minus strand of JARWIR010000005.1, from coordinate 57,858,621 downwards.
TTATTATTAGTATTTGATGAGGAAAAGGGGACGCTGGAAGAGCAAGTTATGTTCAACACGGAGTTTGAGAGTTTTTTAATAAGAGGAGACTGAAATTTTCACATCCAAACTTCTATAGGAATCCACTGAATATTTTAAAGTATGTTTCACCAAATTCTGATTTTATTATGTTTTCTTATTTATTTTGATGTAAAAATCAATTGAACGGTTATATTGATGTTTGATGGCATATTATTAGAGGTTTACATAAATATTATGGCTATGAAATGGTGATTATATTTTTGTATATTATATTTAGTTATATTATACTATTCTAGTTCAGCTTTATTAGTCAAGTATCTTATTGAATACAAAATTTCAAGGTCCTACAATAAAAAGAATCTCTCTGTTCTTGTAGTTGGATTAATCAATATAATTTTGTACATGATTTAGTTATTTATGGAGAATCTTTTCCCCCTTTAACACTTAATAAATGTATTGTCAATTTGGTTAGTAGATATCTCTGAAAAGAGTACTTGATCATCTACAAAAAAAGGTATGAGAGATAAGGACCCACTTGAGAAAATATACACTGGCCTTCATAAAACATGTTCAAGTAGTTGTTGAATAAGGACCAATAATATCTCCATGCACATGACAAATAATCACAATGATAGTGGGTCTCCCTGGATGATACCTCTTTGTGTCTCGAAGAGGGAGAGCAAATCCCATTTCTACAATACACTCATCTCATTGTTCTCCATTCCTATTGATGTCAATAATAATGGACTCTTCGTGTCTCTAGAGAATTCCAAATAAAAACCAAGTCAATATTTACTGGTATGTGCGTTTTATTCCCTTTAGATTGTCTCATAACATAGTTTGTCTCATGCACCAGTAACATATTATTGATGGATGATCGATTAGGGATAAACATACTTTAATAGGGCCATATACTCCTAATTAGAAATGACCAAAGTCGATTGACTAGAACCTTATTAGATATCTTGTAACTCACTTTATTATTATACATCTTTCAAGATTGTTTAATTTTATTTGGATCCTTATCCTTTGGATTGAGGTGAATGAGTTTTCTTTAGTCAAAATATAAATTAGATTAAAATAGAAATGGACATATTACAATAACTTTTTTCTGTTTTAGCCGACTAGGTGATATATCACTCTTAAGTAAAGTAACTAATTGGGAAGGGGGTGGGAAGCCCAATTACAAGGCAAAAGATTAAACACCTCTTGTCTCGCAAGACAATCAGTAATCTTGTTTTGTCTCCTACTGATATGTGAAGGAGATGTCAAAATCGTTTGTGAGTAGTAAGATATCTTTAAAAAGTGGTTGTAGAAATTTATTGTTGAAAGTGGTTCCTGATTGGAGAGGTTGCATAAGAGTAATTCAATCATTATTGAGGTGGAAGTGATGTTGGGGATGATTTCTTGTCTTTGACACCGGATTCGTTCGGCTTCTACCTGTGAGTTTGCTTAAAATTTCCATACTTGTCCATCCAAAAAAAGGCCCTAAGAATTACTAAAGATAGAGGCAGCAGTAGTAGTGTTAGAACTTTCATTATAAGAAGAATCAATATTTATTGTAATAGAATTTATATTTAAAGTATTATGAAAAGAAAGATGTTCATTAGTGGTATTATAAAGTAAACTTGTATATATGATATCCCCTCTCTCAACCCATCAATGCATATATGATATCTTCTCTGCAAGGTGTCCTCAATCTTGCTATAAAGATATATTTTATTTATGAAAATTAATAGGTTGTAGTTTCTTCTATCTTTTTTTCTTGATTAGATGATGAATTGATACTTGATATATTGTAGTTTGGATGAGGAATAGAATTTTTGATAAATTATATACAATATATTTGACGGTTTCTATTTAAATTTTGATTGTAAAATTTCAAGGGTAAAAAATGTACAACTTGGATTTTATAGTGTTAACTCTTGATTTTAAAAACTTTTGTGATTTTGTGTAAGTAGTAATTTAAACTTTTTGTTGATTTAGTGAAGAAACTTTAATAATTATTCTTTTTAGTTAGTAATTTTGTTTTAAGTTGTTTTTATCAATTTTGTTAAGTCTGTATATTCATCAACATTTTGTTGAGAAAATTAAAAGTTGCATTGCTGGTGGGGGCAAAGGTGTGATAAAATAATAGATAAATAAAGAGTCACACACCCTTGAGAACCACGGAACTCACTGCAAGTATCACAGATCGTATGCAAGTTTTAATGATAAGTCAAGTTCGTTCGCAGGGATTGTATCCGTTAGATCTACTTATGTTTAACAAGCGTAGATGAATTTAGATGTTTGGATAAAATATGAAAAGATAAATAACTATCTAATGCAAATAAATAAATAAAACAATTAAACAAAACAAATAACTAAATATGAAAGTAAGTCAAATAGATTAGGATTACTACGTCTATTACTAAATTGTTATTCTAACCTGTCACATTAAGCATTATATATTAACCAGGATTGCAACAACTACCTAGCCTTTTCTAGACCTAGGAGCAACCTCTCCACTACTAGGGATTCCTAAGTAATGTTTGGAGATTTAAATCAAACCTTAGTGGCTATCTAGTCACACTAGACGATTATGTGGTGTGTCAATAACTAAGAATAATCCTAAGATTGATCAGATCTAGGAAATAGGTCAAAACACATAATACAATATACGCCAAGCTTAACCAATTAAAATAACAAATAGTATTTAAAGATCAAAATAATAATCCAACAATTAAGAGTAAACTTACAGAATAATAGCTTAGAAATATGGTTGAGAATAGATCTATAGCTAATTACTCTAGGTATAGAGAAGGTGAGACGTAGAAGAGGGGTTGTCAGGCTCCAATCTTCTTCTTCTTGTCTTCTTCTATAGGTCAACTTGCTTCTTGGATGAATAGCTTGATTCTAATGATGAATATCTATCTAAAGGACTAAGCTATTGTTTAAACTAAGAAAATATAAGTAAAGACTAAGCCTATACTTTGCAATTGAGCAAGGACATGTTTACAATGATAAGAGGGTGTATTTATAGGTATCTTGGAAGCCCTAATTCGTTTTCTTGAAGGAGAAGTAAGTAGTGGACTCCAAGCCCAACTCAAATTCGTAACCCTAAAAACACCAAATCAGGTCCGCTCTTCTTTTGGCTCTAACAGCTTCAATACTCATCCGTTTGACGCGTATGAGTACACCAAATTGATCGTCTCGGAAAGCTCTTCAACTTTGCTCTTGACCGTTTCTCCAAATTCCACACCGTTCTTGAGATATAAGATGATTTGTGGTCGTAGGTGCAGAAATTCAGGATTAAGGCAGCTTTTCCTTTTCCATGTTTTTAGCTTTTATTTCCTTATCTCCAATTACCATGTCTATCTCTTTCCATAAGTTGTAGTCTTTGACTTGGAATCTAATTAATCTCCATAATTATCTTTAAAACTTCACACTAAATAAATAATTAAACCCAATATGCTCTAAAAATATTATTTTACTAAATCAAGACTCAAAATAGGAAAGTGTAGCATTTCTCAAAAAAATCGACTATAATGACTTCTAAATCACTAAAAATGATGTCTCATCCTAATATAAATCTATCACAAATGAGGAGACATCAAGACCCCCAACTCAAAGTTGTATCGTCCCGATACAATAAAGATAAAAACAAAGGGAAGTCTCTAAATACACACCTAGGTCAATTAAGCACAGAAGACAGAAGATAGAAGAATATGGAGAATAGACTCGAAGCAACTACTCAGAAAATTTCATGTAATAATATTTAAAAACTACATACCTGTACACTTCTCATATCCACAGTCAACACGGCTTGAATTCAAGATCAGATTAGTTTCGCAATGTAAGAAGGATTGGGACTTTACTCAGTTCCCCAAGGAAGCTATAGATTGTTCATCGAACTTCACTAGTGTCCAAAGATCCATTTAACTACTCTCTATTGGTTCAATCACTTCTCAATTACATAGCAAAGAATCAAAAGGTCTTTAAGGTTGTAATGTAGGCTTAGGGACGGTATGATAAGTATATTTGGATAATTTAGAGTGAGCTTTTGGCTCTCTCCTCACTAGCCATCAACGAATCGCCCTAGAGCTTGAGTTACTCTAATAAAACGTTTATCACTCAACCCAATGATTTCTTGATGCACAATTTAGCATCCCCAATAACCCCATTAAAGCATAAGATGTTCACTTAAAAATTCCACTTTGCCGGTCCGAATATATATATTTTCTTTTCAAATCAATTTCTTTTCAAACGCTATGACTCTCTTTTTAATGATGAGATATCATGTTATTTTCTCATATATATATATATATATATATATATATATATATATTTTTATGCCCTTATTGGCAAAATTAGCTCGTAGCTTCTTTTTCATTCACTATTACCCCGACAAAGGGTTACAATACAAATCTGTGAATCATCATCAATATAAATAACAGAGCACAATTAATAAGCTCAAAAATCCCAACCCAATAACAATTCCCATAATGGTGGACCCACCACCCCAAACTCAAGCTCTAAAACAATTGTCTATGCATCGCGATTCGAGTGCGGGTCATATGGAAAAGTCCTATAATCTAAAGGGATATGCCTTATAACGTGGTTCAATAAAAAGCTTTAGAAAGGCTAGAAGGGGCTGAGAAGGATATATAAAATAAAAAATAACAAGGTGAGAAGGTATAAAAAGGCTTCAAAGGCTTCAAATATGAAAGAACCGCCTTAATCACTTTCTACACTATGTAATTTCGTTATTTTCTTACCTATAGCACTTTCATCAACTAGCTTGGATCTCACGTCCTACACACTTCTCAAGGTTCCCTGAGATCGAACATACTTTCTATCGCATTGCTCACTAATCTTTTCTTTACTATCAATGTGTGTTTTCCTGCAAATACTCAAAGCATACAAAATAAAATAGCTCTTAAACATACTACTTTCTATCATTAACTCACTGAGCTTATGCTTTCAAGCTATTAAACACACTCTACATACATCTAAACCTTCAAAAATTTTAATTTTACCTAAAAACAGAAAAATGGAGATGAGAGACAACGAATCCCCACACCCCCAACTCAAAAATGAGCCGTGTCCCCACGACTCGAAAAGACTCGAAAATAAAACAAAAGAAATTAAAATTTTACAGATATTGCACATAAAGTAAAGGTAAGGAAGAAAGAAAACATACTCTTCGAGGCTATTTACCTCGCCTGATCAATACCCGAAATAGGGTGCAGTGCTCTCCATGTATGAAAACTTCTATGTATCACCACTCGCTTTCCCTTACAAATTTATATATCTATCCCAATCAATCACACTCTAGAAATCTCTTGTTTATCTTCTTCCAATTTCTCTTTGAATAATCTCTCATGAGACAGTTGTTCATCCAGGGATATGTTTTGAACACAACTACTAGCGTCCCAGAAGCTTTTATTCATCTTTGATATAGGAATCTTTGATTAGAAGAGGTATTAGCATCTTCTGCTCCCTAATTACAATTGCTTGCTTTTTAGGATTTGAATCCACCAAAAACCGGTTCCTCTCTAATTGCCTGACTCCAATTATCTTGTAATTATTCCCAAACTAGTATCCATCTCATTTGATTTCATATAGAACTTACCCAATATCTTGCTTTGATTCTTTATATCCCATACACTTGATAATATCTCTATTCTCTTCATCATCTCTTTTGACCCCCAACTCAAAGCTTTAAACACTCTTGAAATTTGTAACGTATGATCATAGGTGGAACAAGCTTTATTTTGGTTAGGAAAGGTGTTAGGATGACAATTCTCCATGTGGGTATGATGGAATCAAGCTTTAATGGTGTGGGTTTAAGGATTTTTGGGAAAAGATTTTTAGATTCATGGCCTTGATTCTCCGTTTCTAGGTGTTTTGATATGATTCGGGTGCTTGAATCTTCTTTGTAATGATGTAGGGAAGGATTTGGATGGTGATTTGGTAGTGTTTTAATGTTAGGTGAAGGTTTTTATGAGCTTTAATGGAGTTAGGAGAGTTATGGAGAAGAGAAAGAGGCTTGAGGTTTATGAAATTCGGAAGTAATAGCTCTATATCTCTTTTATAAGCTCAATCCGTAACTTTCTCTCTCTGGCGGCGTGGCGTGGTATACCGGGCATATCCTCCGGTATACCGGAACATCTGATGATCAAAAATTTTTAGCTTCTGGATAAAACCCGTGGTAGGACCCCGTGGTACGGGTTTTTGAGCTGCGGACCATGGTCCGGTGTACCGCGGGGGTGCTCCGCGCCTCCTACGTCAAAAAACCCGTGGTAGGACCCCGTAGCACGTGTTTGTGCGGTGCATGGCGCGGTATAGGGTCCGGTATACTGGACCCATCAGCTATATTTTTTTCGTTTCTGGATAAAACCCGTAGCTCTACCCCGTAGTACGGGTTTTTACCGTGCGGTGCACCGCGGCTGAGGTCCGATGTACCGCACCTGGCAAAAACCTCCCCAACAGCTAGATCTCGAAAAGTTATGCAGTTTAGGCTCAAAAATCACCTGATTCCGACATCCGAGCGCAAAGATATGACTTGCCGAAGTTTCTGTCTGAAAAAATTTTGTTCGCCTCCCTAACTCGATTTCTCCAATACCTAAGCATCAAAAACACTAATACCTTCCTCAAATATGCAATATCAACTAAAAATAACTAAATTAAACATAAATTAAAAACGTAAAAGACATGAAAATTTAAAAAAAAACTACGGGTTGTCTCCCGTACAGCACTTTTGTTTAACGTCTTTCAAAGTTAGACGTGTTACCTCGATTAAGGCTTGCGTACATAACCTCCCCAATAACGGGTTAGGTCATGCTCATCTACTATCCGAAGTTTGTGACCCTTCTTATCTTGTATTTCAATCCGTTTTGACGAAATTACTCTTGTAACTACAAACGGACCCATCCACGAATCCTTGAATCCCCGTGGTCTATTCTCTTGTTTGGGGGCTTTCCATGCAACCATGTCACCAACCCCAAACTCACTTTTGATTCTCTTTTTCACGGGTTGACTGTGGACTTTCTTTTTAATTTCTTTTGTCACAACTCGGAGTGTCGGGGCTTCTATACGTGATTCCTCATGCTTTTCATCCACCAAGTGGAATATTTTAGATTCTTTTCCCACTTGGAAAGTTACGGTTCCCCTAGGAATATCAATTATGCTGTGACTTGTCGCCAAGAATGGGCGTCCAAGTATCAATGGAACATGTTGACCTGCAATGCTATCAAGGATAACAAAATCTGTAGGTATAGTTAAGGTACCTACTTGGACAAGCACGTCTTCAATGACTCCCCATGGTTTTAACGTTGAATTATTTAGGAGCAGCAAATCAATATCTTTTCTTTTGGCATCTCCCATGCCTAACTTCTCGAACAAACTCTTGGGCATTATATTCCTTCCTGAGCCCAAGTCACACATCGCTTTGGCCTTGAAATTACCACCTATATTAATGTGGAGATATAAAGCTCCAAGATCTTGCATCTTTTGTGGTAATTTCTTTGGAATGGTCGTCAAGCTTTCTCTATTATGGTCCCTATCCTCAATCTCAACTTCTACACTTTCACTCTTCTTAGGCAGATCTTCCTTGCAGACTATCGGTGGTGTAGGCTCTTTATATGCGATTACGTCCTCTATGCATATCGTGCTTTGTTCTTCTAGCTCATTAAGTGGAACTTGTGGTGATTCCACTTCCTCCTCTTCTTGAAGGCTGAACTCTTCAACAACATCGAACCAAACATCGCTATCGATTTCAGTGGCATCATCATCAATTTGTTTACCTAGGCCAGTTTGCATGTATGGGACGTCGAGTATAGGAACAATGATTTCTTCTGGGCTTGACGTTTCAGATTTATTATCACCACTAGGATATGTAATTCTTTGTAGATGAGGTGGTGATAGTAACGGATGTGTAGGTGGTGGTTCCACCTTACTTTCTTCTTCTTGCACCTTTTGTGCGGTTGTCTCTTCTTTATCGGTTTCTCTTTCTTCTTCCACATGCTTGAATTCTGGTTCAACCTCCTTCGTAATTTGATCTTCAACAATTACTTCTTCTAAGCTAAGCTTGGTTGGTTCTTCTACGGTTGAAATTTCGAACCCAACATTGCTATAACCCAGTTTCTTATGTAATTCTTGTTGTAACTGTTGATTGATCGTAGTGAGGTCCGTTAATCTTTGCTCCATTGCTTGATATTTTTGGTGCATCGAACGTATTAAGGTCGTATTAGCATCTATCTTTGCCGCATGTTGCTCTTCCATGTTTTCCAAATAACTTATACTTTCAAAAACTAGATGAGACGGAAGAGCTAGTCGAACCTGTTCTTCTATGATACTTCGGATTAACGGTGGAGTCTCTTGTTGATCTTTCAGAAAAGAATTGGTCACTTGAGTGACTTGTGTCTCCAAGGCTTCCACTTTTGCAGTTAGCTCCTTGGATGTTTCATTGTTGAGCTGCGTGGACATTCGAACCAGATTCAATAAATCACTCATCATTCCTTCGAGCTTGGTTATAGCTTCTTCTTGTGGATTATGCATGGGTTGTGGTGGAGCTTGCAGTTGATAGCTCGAACCTTCTTGATAAAAATTTTGACTTTGGGCCCCATGCATATTTTGTGCGTAATAATTCTCCATACCTAATAAACCTGAGAAGAGACTAAAAAGAAAATGCGTAAAACTGAAAACAAATAAAAACTTCTACACTAAATAACACAAAATAGATTTAACTTAAAGATAAATCCCCGGCAGCGGCGCCAAAAACTTGGTGGGGGCAAAGGTGTGATAAAATAATAGATAAATAAAGAGTCACACACCCTTGAGAACCACGGAACTCACTGCAAGTATCACAGATCGTATGCAAGTTTTAATGATAAGTCAAGTTCGTTCGCAGGGATTGTATCCGTTAGATCTACTTATGTTTAACAAGCGTAGATGAATTTAGATGTTTGGATAAAATATGAAAAGATAAATAACTATCTAATGCAAATAAATAAATAAAACAATTAAACAAAACAAATAACTAAATATGAAAGTAAGTCAAATAGATTAGGATTACTACGTCTATTACTAAATTGTTATTCTAACCTGTCACATTAAGCATTATATATTAACCAGGATTGCAACAACTACCTAGCCTTTTCTAGACCTAGGAGCAACCTCTCCACTACTAGGGATTCCTAAGTAATGTTTGGAGATTTAAATCAAACCTTAGTGGCTATCTAGTCACACTAGACGATTATGTGGTGTGTCAATAACTAAGAATAATCCTAAGATTGATCAGATCTAGGAAATAGGTCAAAACACATAATACAATATACGCCAAGCTTAACCAATTAAAATAACAAATAGTATTTAAAGATCAAAATAATAATCCAACAATTAAGAGTAAACTTACAGAATAATAGCTTAGAAATATGGTTGAGAATAGATCTATAGCTAATTACTCTAGGTATAGAGAAGGTGAGACGTAGAAGAGGGGTTGTCAGGCTCCAATCTTCTTCTTCTTGTCTTCTTCTATAGGTCAACTTGCTTCTTGGATGAATAGCTTGATTCTAATGATGAATATCTATCTAAAGGACTAAGCTATTGTTTAAACTAAGAAAATATAAGTAAAGACTAAGCCTATACTTTGCAATTGAGCAAGGACATGTTTACAATGATAAGAGGGTGTATTTATAGGTATCTTGGAAGCCCTAATTCGTTTTCTTGAAGGAGAAGTAAGTAGTGGACTCCAAGCCCAACTCAAATTCGTAACCCTAAAAACACCAAATCAGGTCCGCTCTTCTTTTGGCTCTAACAGCTTCAATACTCATCCGTTTGACGCGTATGAGTACACCAAATTGATCGTCTCGGAAAGCTCTTCAACTTTGCTCTTGACCGTTTCTCCAAATTCCACACCGTTCTTGAGATATAAGATGATTTGTGGTCGTAGGTGCAGAAATTCAGGATTAAGGCAGCTTTTCCTTTTCCATGTTTTTAGCTTTTATTTCCTTATCTCCAATTACCATGTCTATCTCTTTCCATAAGTTGTAGTCTTTGACTTGGAATCTAATTAATCTCCATAATTATCTTTAAAACTTCACACTAAATAAATAATTAAACCCAATATGCTCTAAAAATATTATTTTACTAAATCAAGACTCAAAATAGGAAAGTGTAGCATTTCTCAAAAAAATCGACTATAATGACTTCTAAATCACTAAAAATGATGTCTCATCCTAATATAAATCTATCACAAATGAGGAGACATCAATTGCTATCTTCAAAACGGTTGAATATTCATTATCATCACGTTGTCTTTTTGCTCTGGTCTTGGTCGAAAAATTTCACTATTGAAGTCCCTATTGATAATACTTTTACTCCGTGTATAATACAAAAATAACATATATTAGCATTATGTTTTACAAAATGTATATATAACCTTTTTACACCAGAAATACCAATTACAAATTATAGTTTTATTTCATTGTGTTCGCGAATTAGTAACAACTTAATAGTTAATACCGAAATCGATTTTTATTTTTATTAATTATTTTTTTACGTTCTTCTTTGCCACATTCACATCTCTAACCACCTATACATTTCAAAACACAATTGTCAATGTTTCAATACAATACCAAGGATAGTTCTTTTTAATAAAATATCTCAATTGATATTTATTGTATGTAATAATGATATAACTATATTGGTAATAGAGTTTGGGATAATATAAGGTGAGGATGGAGGAGGAAAAAAATAATAATATATTAAAATATTAAAAATTGTTTACAAATTAATTAATTTTTTGTTTTTGGATAAAAGTTTAAAGAATTTTTTTAATAATTAATGGATTCTTTAATCTATTTTTTTTAATAAACATGTATTCATTTTTTAAAATATATGTGTGTTTTTACTTTTACGTATTACAAAGACAATCTGCTATGTAAACTATATTTTTACAATTCATATAATATATTTTGAAGTTCTTTATCTATCTTATTGCAAAAATAAATAAAAAATACAAAATCATATATATTAACATTCTTACAAAATTTTAAACAAAGATTATGTTTTTGTGTTATATCATATATTATATATACATAATATATATATATATATAATATATTTATATAATATATTTAGTTTCCAAAGTACTTAATATATAATTGATTTGCATGTTGATATGTTTATATTACAAAAAAAAAATCTTGATTCAATTTTTTAATCATATCACATTTCCAATTAGGACATGTATCAACATGTAAGTGCATTCTTTAAGATGGAAAAAATCGATGATCATTTCTTTTCAATAAAATTTGGACAACTTATTTGATAAGAAAAAGTTATATGATTTATATAGTTCTTACTTGCATTATATTAATTTAACTTATGTTCAACATATCCTTAAAAAACTAAAAGGCATTCTAGTAATTTATTTTTTTAAGAAAACTTGTGATTTAAAAATATCTTTTTTTTTTAATCATTTAGAACTATAAACTTTTTCAATACTATTGTTATTACTGGAACATAAGGAATCTTATTTTTCCAACTAAATACCATAAATAAGTTTGTTATTCTGACTTATCACCCCAACTTAATAAGTCATTTATTTTTGTAATACACGGGACATTTTGTAAGGCCAAGGAAGCAGAGCCAAACACTACCTCGAAAGGGAGGGTTACATATTACTCCAATAGTTTTCCATCTACATCGATCTGATGTCAGTAGTCACTATATTTTCTTATATATATCCATAAAAGTCATATTCATATCGTGTTGGGAAGTCTCCAAACGATCTAGCCAGCTTAGTCATGCATTTGCTTCTCTCTCTCTCTCTCTCTCATATATATATATATATATATATATATATATATTACCTAACACCTCGACTGATCAATCTCTAACGAGATATTCTAAATCTTGCCAACCCAACGTGTCCATGGGACTATGGCTTCAGTCGTGTGGCCCAACAATGTAATAACTTCTCGAAAAATGCACCTTAGTGCACAAGTTATAGCTCATAATCCATTATGCAATACCAGACCCTCATGCAAAGCTATTAATTTCAAGTGTTTTATATAAATGGGGTTGTAACAACTTATGCAATCAAAGAACACTTATTTTGGCAGCTCAAGCCAATCCTCATAATGGGTGGCATTCTTTCATGTAGGAATGCGACATAAGCGTCTTAGGAGGATTGGTGGTCCTTTGTGTGTTCTAAAATAAATGCAAAAAGTAATTGAACCACAACCGCAAGTGTACGGTTGTCCCAAGTAATAATAGTGATAACAGATTCGTTCTCAGGGACGGTTGGTTAACTACAATGCTTATCAGATAATGAATGGTTGCACTTATGAAAGCAGATGAAAGATATAATGATTAGTTGGTTGTTTGTATTAATTCTAAGTAATGAAAGATTATAGTAAAAATGCAAATAAATACTAAAACGCAAGTAAATGAAGGGAAGACGCAAATATGAGAAGGCAGTACTTGAGAAACGCAAGGGATCCTCCTAATTCTATTTCATAACATATGTTGTTTAAGGGTTAAATTGGTCAATTAACAATGGCCGGGATTCTATAATCCTTGTACCCCCGTCAGGGTGGACTACAAGGCTATTCTAGAGTGTCACTAGTCCCGCCAGGGTAAATATGATCCACTTTCGAATGATTAAGTAATTTTACCACATTGGACCTAAAATTAACTAAGCTCGTCAGAGTCAAATAGTTTCTATTTTAGATTGAGTAATTAAGTCCGTACCTAAACCCTCCGTTAGGATGATCCACACGCCACATATGTGGAATAGCCTAGATACTAACACCTGTTTTTGGTTAATTACTCCGAAAACAGTAAATAATCTCAAATTACAGAAAAGAGTAAAAGTCTCAATTTAATTTAATCTATTAAAAACCCATTCAGACATATGAAATTTAATAGAATCGGGATTCACCCATTAAGCATTATCAAGTACTATGAAGAAATTAGCTCATACTAATTAAAAATAAAACTAAATTAAAAGAAAGAGAACTCATAGTGTTTTACAGAATTAAAAATAAAGAGAACCTAATTTCCGGAATTGGATTTGGCTGAGAATGGAGATATAGACACTCTCTAGCTCTACAGCTTTCTTCTTCTTCCTTTGTTGACTTCTCTCTGATGCTTCTGCTTATGAATAATGAAATGTTTGGAAAATAGAAGTCAAAAGCCCCTTTTATAAGCTCAAATTCGGATTAGGCCTTGGACCTAAAATTAAATCACTAATTAAAAGCCCAAGTCCATTTTCTAAGCTCAAAACCCCGTAACTGCTGCACCACCTCCACTAAAACAGCTCTAGCCGATTCGTTATAACTCCGATTGACCTGAAATCACTTGCTAAATTTCCGTAACTCGATAAGGAACATATCCTCTTCAAAGGTCAGCGGCTAAATCAACTCTTAAGTGTCTCGAAATCAGCAATCTTTGTTCTATTTTCCAGATTTGCAGCTCCAAAATACAATTCTTTCGGGATTTATCTTCACTCTTTGACTCCATATCACGATCTTTGACTCTATCCTAGGATTCCTTTCCTAGCTAATATTCAAAACCTACAAACTTTTCACTAAAATACACAAGATTACGCGCAAAAGTTTAATAAATCAAAAATACTAGAAATAAAGTAGGAATTCCGGATTATTGCATTTTTAACTCAAAAGTCTATCAAAATATTCAATTAAACATAAAAAATGATGTCTCCCAAGGGTCTAAAATAAGAACAATTAGGAAGACATCAAGGATCTAGGATGAGAGCTCGGGAAGGCAAAAAAGTATAATAATCCGCGGGGTTCGGAACGGTTCTCCTAATTTTTTTTGGATAATTTCTAATTCGAGGATGACTTGAGAGGAGAATTTTAGATTTTATGGGGGGAGTATTTTTGGCTTGGAGGAGAGGGGTGTAAGTCTATTATTTTATGGATTTTTCGCAGATTTTCTTTTAGCCATTTTTCTTTCTATGTCTCGGGGTTAGGGTGGGGTGACCGTCGCCCAGGCCCCCTCACACCCCCCACCCCGAGTCTCGTTTATAGAATGCATCTGTGCATATTATTTGTGCATGTACAAATATCTAGTACTATTTTCCATAAACAATGTTACATGTTATTTTTTGTCAATAATTATATAGGGTTAATCGTATATATTGATTTTCAGAGGTTGGCCATGAAGGCATTGGTACCCATCCCAAGGTTTAGAGTTAAATTGAGAATATATTTTCCAATAATAAAGTAAATCACGAAGATGAAGATATTTCAGAATCGATGAATCGATACATTTCAAATATGAATATTTGGGTATATTATGTGAAGGATGTAGTACCATTGGGCATACTATGACTTATTGGAAAAGTGGTAGAGTCACCACCAGTTGGTGCTAGCAAAAGAGTCTAGTCTACTTCAACGCAAAAGGAAGGGGTTATCAAAGAGAAAGAGTTTCCCAAGCCGAATTTAGATGACGTAATAGTGGAAGATTAGATTGATGACGAAGGAGAAAAAGTGGTTGAGAATGATGTGGAAGCATCGAAGGAAGAAAGAAAGAAAGTTAAGTCTATGTTACAAGAATTTCGCTCACCACCACCATTTCCATCAAAAGTTTTGAAGAAAAGTGATGATCCGGAATATAAGAATTTTATTGAGATATTAAGCCAACTTAAAATTAACCTTCCTCTACTTGAGGCGATCAAATAAATGCCCAAAATATTTGTGATTCTTTAAGGAGACACTCTCCCAGAAGAATAAGTTTGAACACTATGAGACCATGTCACAAACAGAGGAGGTGAATGCTAAGTGGGAGAAGAAATTGCTACCAAATCTTAAAGATTCGAAAAGTTTCAATCTTCCAAGTATGATTGGTTGTACCTATGAAGGTAAGGCTTTTTGTGATTTAGCAGAAAAGATCAATCTTATGCCTAAGATTGTGTTTGAAATGTTGGGAGTTGGACAAGAAAAATCGACCCCCTCCAAGTTGCAAATGACAAAATCGTTCAATAGCATATGCCCTTGGGGAATAGCCGAGGATGTGTTGGTGAAAGTCTAGAATCTTGTCATACCCACCAAATTTATTATCCTTAAATATAAATTCGATCCAAATTCCCCCTAATATTGAGCATCCATTCTTAGCTACAGGGCAAACATTGATCAAAATTTATGAAGGATTGGTGACCTTGAGTATCGAAGATGAATCCCAAAATTTTTATGTTGCGAATAGGAGAAAGATTAAGAATATTTCCATGATTCAAAGTGTTGCCGATTTATTAGGTTTTAAGACCCCAAGCAAAGCCAATTTTTTAGGTTGTAAGTCCCCAAGTGAAGTCATGCATAAGAAAGAATGAGATAACTTGGGGGTAGGAGACGAGGTTTTCTTGAGAATTCTCGACCCCACAAATAAATCGCGTAAATACCGAGCTACACTTATTAGTACATTAATGGTCACTAAAGTCATCTCAGATGATGTGATCGAAGTGCAAGACAAGAAAATTTGTAAGTTTATATTGGTTGATTTGAGAAGACACACACATCATTTGGAGGCTGCATTAAGAAGGAAAGATCTAGGGGTATTGATGTATCCATATTTATGATATATTAATCTAGTTTATAGACATCATTTTAGGTGAATTATGCGCTTAGCTAAAGGGTTTTTCCCTATTTATTGTCTGTAGCTTAATTCTTGCATTATTTTGGAATTTTGTTACTTTTAGAGCATTTTCGATGTAATTGTGTGTTAAATGTGAAACTCTTAGTACAAGTTTTATATAAGATGCCAAATAAATGATGAGGAGTTAAGGAAAGAAGATCTAAGACAAAATCAAGAGTTAAAAATGCAAGAGAATCTGTTTTGGAAAGTAAAAGTTGCCAAAATTTGTCCAAATTTAAAGACATTTAGTATTTTTTTATGCTTCATAAAATAGACAAGGAATTTGAAATATCCCTTTTAAAATTCTGTAAATTTCTTTGAATTTTGGTCGTTTTGATACCAAGATCACTGAATTTGGACCTATAACAAAGGAGTTCTGAATTTTACAAACGCAAGGGGTCAACTAGTCCTATTATTAAGGAAAACGAGTTTGAGTTGGATTAGGACTCCAAGACTTGGACCATGACCTAGATTTCACCCCTACACCTATATATATGGCTAATTACCTTTAGAAACATGTCGTTACTTGTATTTTTATCTCTTATTACACTTAGCATCATCCAAAGAAGCAAGTTAAAAAGTAGAGGAAGACAAGAAGTTGGAGAGTCACAAACTCCTCTTCTCCATTCTACCATAAGGAAAATTTATCTTAAATTCTTGACTTAACCATGTTCATAATGTATTTTATCTTTATTTTTATTTCTAGTATGAACAAATTTCCCATAGTTTGGGTTTTTGCCTATGTATAATCCTTGAATTTTATTTCTATATTCTATGTTATTTGGGAAAGTGACATTTATTTGATTGAGCTTTTTAATTATATATCTGTATCATGTGCTTTGATTTATTCCATCCCTAGATCTGTCCAATCTTAGAACTGTTCTCAATAGTTGGATTGTCACCCTAGTTGGAGATTCAATTATATACAACACCACATAATCGTCTAGGGTGCGGTAATGATCCTGACGGGCTTGCCTAACTAGATAGTTCAATAGAGTTAGGTTTAATCACCGGTATCTGCGTAAGGTCCCCTTTCCTAAGTCCCTTAGTGTTGAGGTTGCCTTCTAAACTATCATGGCAGAATTTAAAAGGATTATAGAATCCCGACTATCTATATTTGCTCAAATCACCTTTACGATTAGAATATTGATTTAGAAGGATATGTGCATACTATCAAACCTAAGTTATATTTTTCATCTCCATTCTTTAGTTATCTTTATTTGCATTAGTAAAATAAACTAGTAATACTTTTTCTATTTGAGTCTATATTACTAAAAATAGTTGTTCTCAAATTATTATTCACTTTAAAAAATCAAGACACTTTTAATGGAGTATTTGCTAAAATATGCCTAATAAAAGTACCTAATTATTAAATTAAGCCTTCAATAATTTATTTAATAAAAAAATACCCAATGGAACAATTATTTATAGAAAGCATCCCCTTTATCTTTTTTATACATTTACTACCCTTATTATTAAATATATTATTTTATTTTTAATACAATATTTATTTTTAAATATTAAACAAATAATGGGGTACTTCCACCACCACCATGTATTTAACCACCACTACAGCCACCACGACCATCACCACCTCCACCACCACCTACTACTAATACCATCACACACGCGTCCGTGATTTTTTTTTTAAAATTGTCATAACTAATTCTAAAAAAATCAGAAAAATAAAAAAATTGCATTTTTGGATAAAGTAAATTAATATTTACATCTATGATTTTTTTTAATTATTTTAACATTTTTTCGCAGACACGGATTTTCATGTTTAAAACATGAAATTCACTGTTTAAAACAGTGATTTTTTTCGCAGACACGGATTTTCATGTTTAAAACATGAAATTCAGTGTTCAAAACATGAAATTCCGTGTCTGCGAAGAAAAAATTCAAAAAACTCTAAAAGAAAATCATAGACGTAAATATTAATTTGATTTATCCATATATATATTCTTTATTTTTTTGATTTTTTTAGAATTAGTTATGACAATTTTTTTTTTTAAAAAAATCACGGATGCGTGCGTGTGTTTATTAGTTTTGTTTTGTTTTGTTTTTTTCTAATTTCTTTTTTGTTTTTCTTTTTTTACTATTTGTAGGGTTATTTTGGATTGAGTCGTTTTTTTATAAAGAATTTTATTTTAGGTACCTTTTTATTAATAGTTTTTTTTAATAGACATTTTTTGATTATTGACTCTTAATTTTTATATACATTTAAATATTAAAAAAATTGTTTCCAATAAATATAAGATATTAATATATTTTTTAAATACATTATTATAAATAATCTTAATTAATAATTTTTTTATGTGCAAAAATAAAACGGTCTTACACCACTGTAACTAATATTTTAATAAGTTTTGGTATGGTTTGGGTATCGGCTAACCCTCCCTAATTTGTTTCCAGCTTTATTTTTATTTTTTTTTATATATGGGTGTCTGGGCCAGCTTACGCGCATTATGATTATTTTCATAGAAAATATACACGCCTTCTCATGCATATTCCCAATTAATTAAAATTAGGTTACCCATGTTTAGGGAGAGGATTCAAACTCTGTGCCTCGTAGATGATAGACAAAGTCCTGGCCATTGAGCTAACCCCAATGGTTCTCTAGCTTTATTTTTAATACAATGCTAATTGATAAAAAGAATAAAATGGACTAAAATTTAGAAATTGGAGGAAATAATATAGAATAAAACTTTACACTTTAATGATGTATATATCTTTTTTATTTTTTATTTTTTAGGACACATATCTCTATTTATTTGAAATATCAAAATAATGATGACCGAAAATATTAAGGTTCATTTGACAAAATAGATAGTAGAAGGGCCTAAACAAAACGCTTATACAACTATAGGGTTCATATTTAAGAATAATTAAGGGGTTGGATTCTATGGTTCTATACATCTTTATAGGCCTAGAGTGCATTTCTCTTCATCCAAGTCAAAGAGGGGCAACATCAGCAGCAGCTCGCCATCTAATCTTGTTGAAATTTCATCCAAAACACACTATTTAAAGCTATATATTCTTCAAAAAGCTGGTAAATAAGTTTTAATTCTCTCATGTTTAATTTTGATGCACAATGCAAATGTTTCAGTTTGTATATATTGCTAGTTTTTAATAATTTACATATTCCCCTTTATGTTGCATTAATCTTTGTGCAACTTGGAAATTTTGTACCTGGGTCTTCAAATTTTACCTTTTATCTCATATAACTCAATTTGTTCACATATTCTGCATAGAAGAATCAAGATTTTCTATTTTTGTAATATTATTATTGTAATTCAGTACAACAATTTTGGATTAGTTAATTTGAAACTCAGTAATTATTAATTTCTACATTTCAATCTACAAATTTATTAATTTTGTAGAGAAAGATGGATGATGAAGAGAAAAATCTTGTAGAAATTTTGGAAGATGATCACCCAATTGACATAAACAAATATATAAATTACGTACAGAGTCCAAAATGTGGCGCTATAGCAACTTTTGCTGGAACAACACGTGATACTTTTGATGGGAAAACAGTTTTAGAGCTAAGATATGAAGCATACGTTCCAATGGCAATACGTTGCCTTAAATCAATTTGTTCTTCTGCTCGATTATCATGGGATATTAACTCAATTGCTGTAGCTCATCGATTAGGTGCAGTTCCAGTTGGAGAAATTAGTGTATTTGTTGCAATTTCTTCAGTTCATAGAGCAGATTCTTTAAATGCTTGTCAATTTGTAATTGATGAACTTAAAGCTTCTGTTCCGATATGGAAGAAGGAAGTGTATACTAATGGAGAGGTTTGGAAGGAGAATTCTGAGTTTTTGGAGAAGAGAATGGATCTTGGGAAGGTTGTTAAAAAGAGCTGTTGTGGGCATAAGGTGAAGGTTAATGATGAAACCAAGATTTGATTTCCAAGATTTCATCTCAATTTTTTCTCTCTTTGCTAAAATATTAAACCTGAGTGTATTACTATAAATGTGATCCATTAAAAATTCGAATGGTTTACTAGTGATTGTAAAATCCTTTGGCTAAACATAATACCTCTTAACTTTGATCATCCAATGAACAAAAGAGAAGATATACCACATTGATTTGTATAGTACTTGATATTCTCTATTTCTATAGTACTTATATCATCTAGACTATTACAACAAATTTATCTAACAGGCTTGATAGAATGATCCAAGAGTGGCTTAATATAATCTTTTAGCTTGAGTAAAAGTAAATGGAAAAACTACCGTTGTAATTTGCAGTGCAATCTATTGCATTATGTGTCAGCAAAGCCTTAATAAGGCTGTTAATTAAATATAATTTGGGCTTAAGATTTGTCAAAATGGTTTTCAACAAACACTTTGAAGTAGATAGGTGAAGATTTATCATTAGTCCCATAACTAATGATGATGATGATAGACGAGGTGAATAGTTGAATATGATTAAAATTGTTATTTGAGACACAGTTCTTCTTTTGAAAGGAAAATACAATAAACAACTACAACAAGTCCTTTCAATTAATTCTCTAAAACAGAAAGCTTAACATCAATAACACTATCACCATTTAATTTTAGCATACCTCTAATAGCGTATGGAATTGAGGCTCTCAGTTGTGGCCAACTTTTTTCATTCTCAACTATTTTATTTATACGGGTCATGACTTTATTCAGATTTATTGGTACAAAACCACCACTATCAATATTATCAACTCTCAGTTTTGAAGTCTTGTCGAGTTCTTTATTAAACATTGCTAACTTTAACTCGGGCGTGTACCCATGTATCGAACACTTTGTCAATCTTTCTTGAAATCTCATTTATGTCTCACCAACTTCTTGTCAGAAATTTTCAAGATCCATTTGATCCTTTATCCTCATGCTTTGAGGATAGAATCTATCGAGAAATCTAGCTTGAAACTCATCCCAACTTGGTATTAATTCGGGAGGCTGGCGATCCAACCATTCACTCGCACTTCCGGTCAAAAATAATTGAAACATAAAGTAGTACATTTGTTCTCGTGTAACGTCTTGAGTGATGTAGGCATCACATATCTACATAAACTTTTAAACGGCACGAACCAAATCTTGATGTCCGGCTCTACTGTAATCTTCGTAGATCTAGAATTGATTTAACATCCTTGAATCAGGTGTGAATCTAACATTTTGAATTGAGAGGGCGAATCCCTAAGGGTTGCACTCGAAATGGGCCAGGATAGCCTTGTTCTCACCATTGACGTTTGGAGCATTCAGATGTGCCATCTAAAAATACGAAAAAGATAAAAGCAAAACCAGGCATAGTACAAAACATCTAAATCTACTACATTAAATAATAACAAAAAAAATTAAGGATATAGTCTCTGACTGCGGCACCAAAAACTTGTCGTCCTCCAAGGTGATAAAATAATCGACACCTCAAGAGAGCTACTATCCACAAGTGTACAGATCGTTGACAAGTAATAAGTAGTACGTTTAAGAGTTATCATCTTCACAATTTCTATGAAGGTTAATTCTAGATGTGTTTGCGTAAAGTGTTTTAAAACAAGTTGTGAATCTTAAAAGTAAAAGATAAATATTTGTTTGGGTTTGTATATTAAAAGGACTAAAGATGAAATTAAGATAATATAACTAAATTAATAACTAAGAATGAAAATAAATAATAATAAGAGAAGAAAAGTATAAGTTGAGAACTCGCAAGTAATCCACACTAGTATTGACTTTACATTGATTGTTAAACGACGAATTGGGATATATGCAATAGGTGAGATTCTAACTTCTTCCTAACTCCCTGTCGGGTAGCTTGGAAGCTGCCTAACACCACCAAATACCTATTTCGAGTGAACTCTACGTTAATGATCGGTGCAAAAGTCTTTTACCATATTAGCTACCGGGCTAGTCAAACCCATCAGGATCACTAACGCGCACCAAATGCTTATGTATCGTTTTCTGTAACCTAAACCCCCTATCAGGGCAAAATTAATAATTACTAAGGTCAACCCTTTACTTGGCCAGATTAAGGGTGAATTATAAAGGAAAATACATACCTAAAGCATAAACTTCAACATTCATTTCAATAACAGAATAACAAATTCAATAAAAGCATGAAAGTATATCTAAGGTTCATACATTTTTGTTGTTCTCAAGTTCTGGAGAATTTCGTTCATACTAAACAAGCTAAAAGAAAAAATTAAAAGTGTAATCTTCATGTTCCAAATAATAAATAGAATAAGGTTACACTGATAATCAAAATGAAATGATAGAAGATAGGTGTGGAATGACATAAACCCCCCTTCTTCTCTTGGCGTTAATCGCTACTCTCCAAGCGTTTTCTAATTGTTAGACCCTTATTTTGATCTTCAAAATCTTATATATAGGGTTTATAAAAAGTTTTTGGAGTTGTGGGCCCCCTTTAAATGGACCAAGTCCACCCAAAAACGTGTCTAAGGGTGTGCGGATTGGTTCGAACCACAACAACTGCAATTTGAATAACTCTTTAATCTCAACTCCAAATCATGAACTGTCACTTCTCACACGCTCCTAACTCCAATTTCTACTATGAAACCAAAGTTCTAGCTCAGAATCCTAGCCGATTGTGCATGGTGACTCTTGTAAATATATTTCCAAGTCTAGGCGGTAAACGCTCTACCTATCTAAAAGTGGTTTAATTGTCCTCTAACTCCGTGAATTTGGGGTAACTCTTCTTGGTGTCTCCTAGTGTGTTCTAAATAAACACACCTAAAAAGGCAAGACACGTACCGCAAGTGTACGGGTCGTCCAAGTAATATCCGGTAAACGGGATTTCGATCTCAGGGACGGATTAGGTATGATTAAAGTGTTATGCAATAAATGGAAATAGTTGCTTGAATAAAAATTGAAAGTAAAGAAAAATATTTTTATTTTGTTTTTGATTAAGGGACTAAAGTGCAATTAAAGTAAATATTAAACTAAAATTAAAACTAATGCAAGAAAGTAAATATGAAGAGACTAAAAGATGAGAGAGTAGTACTTGAGTCACGCTAGGTTTCACCAAAATAAACTTAATTGATGCTTCTTTTAAGGGACAAATTAGTAACTAGTAATAGTCGGGATTGTAGATTCTCCTAACCCCCGTCAGGGTGGACTTAGGAGCTATTCTCAGGTGTTACAAACCCCGCCAGGGCGATCATAATCCACCTTCGAATGTCAGGTTCTCTACCCAATTGGCTATAAGATTAACTAAGTCAGTCAGGATCAATAATTTCTATCTTACGTTTATTACCTATGTTAGGAATTAAACCCCCCGTCAAGATGATCACTTCCCCACCAAAGTGAATAGCCTAATTACTCAAACCTATGTCTGATTGGCCAAATTAAATATAGTGAAATTAACTTACGATAACAAACAATACTAAATTACTCAATTTGAATTAAATTATAAAAATCCCAAATCAGAAAGCATTAATTAAATAAATTAAGGTTCAACCCTTACAGCGATTCTCAAGCACTTAAGAAGTTTAGCTCATAACGGAAAATAAAACTAAAACAAATAAATTAGAAGACATAATGTTTTACAGAAAGAAAATAATAAACCTAATTAAGAGGTTGGGGTTGGCTTTGAATCGGAGATATAGACAGTCTCCAGCTCTCAGCTTTCTTCCTTCCTGCTTGCTCTGACTTGAATCCTTAAGCCTCTTTGATAATTATATGAAGTGTGTGTAAAAGAGGAGGCTTAGGCGTGTATTTATAGGTGTTATAAACCCCTAGGTCGAATTTACTTGGAGTGGAAGACAAGTCAAGGATTCTTTAATTCGTCACCCTAAAATCTAGGAAAGGTAAGATTTTGCTGCTGATTTGATTTGGTCATATCTTTTTCAATACTTATCTGTTTGAGAAGTTCCATAAATGAAACTGCTTGTCTTGGAAAGAGATTTCTATTGGTGCAGACCATTCGTCCATAATCCTAGCTAATCTTTAGTTATGGCATTATCTTTAAAAACGTGGCTGAAATTTCATATTCATAAGACAGCTTTATCTTTTCCTTCTTTGTATATATCCTTCCTAAATCTTCTTATTTCCATGTAAATCTCTTTTCTTTTCCTTTTCTAACTCGACTTGGTCTCTAAGAAATTACCATTTATCTTTTAAAGCTTCACATTAAATAAATAATTAAACCGCATATGCTTAAAAAGAATAAATCAATATTTCAAGAAATAGAAATAGGAAAGTGCACTCTAAAAATAGAAACTCGAGTAAAAACATTTCCTAACACTCTAAAATACACTAAGACTTTATTCTCACTTCTCCACCTTGGATTGGTCTTTCATTAAATTCAAGAACCTATTTAACTTTGCATCAAAAATAGTCAAATTTACGCACAAAAGCTCAGAAAATGCAAATAGTTAAATTCCAAGGGGAAAAGTGTAATATGACAGATTATGCATAAAAGTCTAGCTAATAAGTCAATAATTCACCTAAAATGATGTCTCCAGAGGGCTAATAATTAGAACAAATAGGGAGACATCACTTCTCCTCTAAGTATTCTGAGTATATATGCCCACGTGTGAGGCGTGTGCATTAACAAGCATGGACTATCAAAATTTGGGGAAAAGCGTAAAGATTATGGTCTAAATAAGTAATCTGAAATACGAATACTAAAATGAAAAAATTGTGTAAAGATGATGGACCTTTGTGATAAGTTATTCTTATTTTAATTTTGGAAAATTCAATCTTTTGATAGTTAAAAAGTATTCTAAAAGTTGGGAGAGCGAATTCCGTTTTTAGGCCATTACTATGGTCTAAAAACTTTTTTAGGCCAAACGTTTCAAAAATACTATTTTTAGGCTAAACATAGTCAAAAGTACTATTTTTAGGTCATTTTACTATTTTCGTGAGATATTTCATAGATTTAAGGGCAAGTTGAGTTTTTCAAATAAACTATATCTTTATCTGACCACATCACACTAGTAACTTTATTTAAAGTGTTCAAATTTCATTTAAAATCTAAGAAATATCTCACGGAAATGACCTAAAAAAATTGTACTTTTTAATACGTTTGGTGGTTGTCACACTTGCTTTTACACACAAACTATGAAACATCATTTATTATTTATACGATTACTAAAATGTCCTTCATACAATATCTTGATATCTTGATTATTTATTGGGAAGATAAATTATAATATTTAATCAAAGATAAAAGTGGTATAAATAATAAAAAAAAAGTGTCTTGATTTCCTAAAGTGACAATCTTTTGTAACCAATTACTTTTAGAGATTATTATCTATAGGATCTTGAAGACACTCCCTATGACCTATCCCCACCTCATCTACCTTCTCTTCTTAATAAATATCTCAAACAAATTTTAAACACTAGGAAAAAATCTCATTTACATTTTTACCTCTTTTTTTATTTTCTATATATATATTATTTTATTTCTAAACCCTAAAGTAACTACATTCTCTCTCTTCTCTTTTTTTCTCCCGTAACATACCTTCTCTCACCTCTCATTTTTCTCTTTCTTTCCTCCTTTCTCTTTCTTCATTCTCACGCAGGTTTTTCATTCGCTTACCTACCACTCTCACTCTTTCCTTATTTCTAAACCCTAAAGTAACTACATTCTCTCTCTTCTCTTTTTTTCTCCCGTAAACATACCTTCTCTCACCTCTCACTTTTCTCTTTCTTTCCTATTTTCTCTTTCTTTCCTATTTTCTCTTTCTTTATTCTCACGTAGGTTTTTCATTCGCTTACCTATCACTCTCACTCTTTCCTTTTCTTTCAGTACCATGGTTGATGGGAACCTCCATGAAGACTGCTGCCACCGGAGAATGATTTCTGGCATTTGTGGCTGCAAAACATCACTACGTGAAGAAAAGAGTTCCGTCCATGGATGCTGCCGCTTCGAGATGGTTCGCAAATCCATGCTGGATATCTAAGCTCCGTGCTCGAAGAAATCCATGGATAGCAGCTCGCAGCGTTCGTGAAGACCACCAGCGGATCCGTAGAAGAGAGAACTCTGGTCATTGCCAGAGAATAAGAGAACTTCGTGAGCACTGAGTCTGCTCCGTTCATGGCGGCGGTTCGAGAAAAAGGCTCTTGAAGCCATGTTCGGTCCTGAGCAGCGGTTCTCAGGCGAGTGGCGGTGATGTCTCCCTACTTGTGATGAATTAATCTAGGTTGTAGACATCATTTTAGGTGTTTTTGGTCAATTAATAATCGATTTGTATGCGTATTTTAATATTTTCCTATTTCTTGTCTTGATTTGATGAATTATTATTTTTAGAGCATATTTGGTTTAATTTGTTTGTTAATGTGAAGCTTTAAAGATATATGGAAATTAATTAGACGCCAAATCAATTCTAAAGAGATAAGGAAAGAAGATATGGATGGAAATTGGAGATAAAAGGAAGTAAAGATAAAATAGGAAAAGAAAAGTTGCCAAGTAAATCTGAATTTCAGCAGTCACGTCCACTAAAGTGATTATAACTCAAATTCGGCTAGAAATTCGGAGGAACACTCTGAAGAAAAAGTGTAGATCTTTTCGACGTGGTCGTTTCAATATAAAGTAGGCGAAAACCGGAGCAATATTGAAGAAGTTACGGCCAAACCAAGACAACATCAATTTTTGCCTTCTCCTATATTTTAGGAAACGAATTTGATTTGGAAAAGAAGTCCAATTGCTTGCCTTCTACTCTAAGAAATTCGAACTAGGTCTTCCTAAACACCTATAAATACACCCTTTAACTATTGTAAACATGTCCTTTCTCAGTTCTAAACGTTAAGTATCATAGAAGTCATTCAAGAGAAGCAACAAGACCTTAGAGAGGAAGACAAGAAGTTGGAAAACCTCTTCTCCATCATTCTCCCTCTATCATTAGGATAATTTTTATTAGATTCTTTAGCTTATCTTTGTTTCTATTTACTTTTATCCATAGTTTATTTATATGTCTTTAGACATGAACCAATTTTCCCATAGCTTGGGTTTGCATATGTATAATCTTCGATTTTTAATTTTTTATTGTTTTTTATGTTATTTGGGAAAACTCTTTTAAAGTGATTCTAGCTTCCTAACCATATATCTGTTTTATGTGCTTTGATTTATTGACGTAGTTCTTGCTAGTGCACGAGTATAGACTACCCCATTAATAGTAGTTAGATGGTCGCCCGGAAGGGGTGTCTAATTATTTAAACACCACATAAGCGTCTAGTGTGCGGTAGTGATCCGGAAGTGCTTGACTAACTAGATAGTCATTAGGGTTTGATTTAATCACCGATCATTGTTTGCAGGCTAGTCTCATCTAAGAACCTAGTGGCGTAGGAGCACCTTAGTTAAGTCCCCTGGTAATTGTGAGATCGCCACCTAAGTCCACCCGGAAGGGGTTAGGAGGAATTTCGAATCCTGACTATTTATCCAAGAGCTTTAATCACCCTTATAACTAGAATATTAATTAGAAGGATAAGTGCATACTAGCAAACCTCATCTATATTTCTCATCTCCATTATTTTAGTATTTACTTATTTGCATTATTATCTTCGAGATCTGAAAACTCTTTATATCCATAAGTAGATCTAACAGATCAAATCCCTGTGAACAAGCTTTTACTTACTAACTAAACTTGCAAACGATTTGTAATACTTGCAGTGCGTTTCTCGTGGTAGTCAAGGGCGTGTCCTTTATTATTATCTTTATTTATCTGTTTATTTATCACATCTTTTCCCCCACCAAGTTTTTGGCGTTGCTGCCGGGGATTTATCTTTAAGTTAGTTTTATTTGTGTTTATTTAGTGTAGAAGTTTTTATTTGTTTTCAGTTTTACGCGTTTTCTTTTTAGTCTCTTCTCAGGTTTCTTAGGTATGGACAATTATTACGCACAAAATATGCATGGGGACCGAAGCCAGAATTCTTATGAAAAAGGTTTGAGCTATTAAGTTCAAACTCCACCACAACCCATGTATAATCCGCACGAAGACTCCAACAATAAAATCTCACAACTGGAAAATCCATGGACTTAAAACTATCCATCATGCAGATGCAGAATGACAGAATACAGAAGGACGCAGCAAGAGTGCAATCCATACATGATTTTCTGAAACCAACAACAAGCACTATACAATGTATTGTTGATGGCTTCGTAAAGTACTCTGAGGAATTGAACACTTTAAAGGTGAAGGTCACTCAAGTAACCAGTTCTTTTTTGAAATTTCCACAAGATATTCCACAATTAACCCGAGAAATAATAGAAGACCAGGCTCCAAAGGAACTTCCTCCTCAACCCAAAGAAAGTGACACCAAGATCAATGCTACCATAGCAACAGTGCAACTCATGCACCAACAAATTCAAATGATGGAGCAAAGACTAATGCAAGTCAGTACGACCAATCAACAATTATAACAAAACTTACATATGAAACTGGGCGATAGCAATGTTGGTTCAAGGATTCAACCACAAAATATCCAACTAATCTTGCTTAGATGAAGTGTTTGTTGAGAACCAAGAGGAGAGAGATGTCGAGAAAGAGTTCAAGCATGTGGTTAGAGAAGATGAAAAAGAAACTAAGAAAGAAGAGACCACTGCACAAAAGGTGCTAACAGAAGAAAGTAAGGTGGAACCTCCACCTACACAACCATCATCACCAATCAAGTCGAATTTTATTGAAGTAAGAATTGAAGATTGGGATAGTGAGGATGAGATTGAAGGTACAACTGCAGTAGAAATTCCAACAATTGAATAACCCACGAAGCTTAATTTAGACAAAGTAACAATCAAAGATTGGGTTAAAGAGTTTGGAAAAGAAGAGAACAAGGCGGAGATACCTCCTACAAATCCTCTACTATCACCACCTTATCTACAAAGAATTACATATCCTAATGGTTATATAGAATCTGAAAGGTCAAGCCCAGAAAACATCATTGTTCATGTACTCGAAGTAATTGTTAAAGAGCCTACAACACCAAAAGTCTTCAAAGATATTCCGTCCAAGAAGAGTAAGAGTGTAGAGGTTGAGATCGAGACTATGGACCTTACTAAACAAAGCTTGACAACAATTCCAAAGAAGCTACCACAAAAGATACAAGATCCAGGAGCCTTATACCTCTTAGTCAATATTAGTGGTAACTTCGAAGCTAAAGCGATGTGTGACTTGGGTTCAGGAAGGAATGTCATGCCCAAGAATATGTTTGTAAAGTTAGGCATGGGAGATGCCAAAAGAAAAGATGTCAATTTGCTACTCCTAGATAATTCCACGATAAAGCCATGGGGAGTCATTGAAGACCTGCTTGTCCAAGTAGGTACTTTAGCTATACCTACAGATTTCGTTATTCTTGATAACATTGCAGGTCAACACGTTCAATTGATACTTTGACGCCCATTCTTGGCGACAAGTCACAACATAATTGATATTTATAAGGGAACCGTTACTCTTCGAATCAAAGAAGAATCTGAAACATTCCACTTTGTGGATAAAAATTATAAGGAATCACGTGATGAGTTTGGGGTTGGTGACGATGTTGCTTGGAAAGCCCCCAAACGAGAGAATAGACCACGGGATTCAAAAAATCGTGGATGGGTCCGTTTGTAGTTACAAGAGTGGTTTCGGCAAAACGGATTGAAATAGAAGCTAAGAAAGGTCACAAGATTCGGATAGTAGATGTGCACAGCCTAACCCGCTGTTAGGGAGGCTATATAATCAATAAATAATCGAGGTAACACGTCTAACTTTGAAAGATGTTAAACAAAAGTGAAATTTTTCTTATGTTTTAATGTATTTTATTTATGTTAGATTAGTTGTTTTTAGTTGATATTGCATATTTGAGGAAGGTATTAGTGTTTTTGATTGGTAGGTACTAAAGAAATCGAGGTAGAAAAGAAATACAAAATTTTGGCGAGAACCAGACCATCATTGCGGTATACCGCAGGAGAGGTCTGGTGCACTGCATGAGAAAAATCCGTGACGACAGTTCGGAAATTGGGTTCATTACCGAGACAGAGGAAGAAAACCGTGTCGCGAATTCGTGACACGGTCTGGTCACGTTATAGGTCTGGTGCACCGCACCAACCCTCCGGTACACCGCAGCTCAGAAAACCGTGACCACGGTTTGTAAATCAGGTACATTGCCGAGACCACCTAGTCAAAATCGTGTCAACAACTCACGACCACGGTTTGGAAACCCTCGATGAAAATCGGTACACTGCGCCTCACGTCCGGTACACCGCACAATGCCGCCAGATCCAAATCAAAAAGGTTATAAGCAGGGAATCAAAGAGAAGGTTAGTTTTGCACAAATTTCTTAATCCTTAAGCCTCTCTTTATTCCCCAAACCTCTCCTAAATCCATAAAAGCTTCATCAAACCTTCACCAAACATCAAAACACTACCCAATCACCATAAATTTACATCAAATCCTTTTCCCATATCATTATAAAGAAGATTTAACCACCCAAATCATATCAAAACACCTATAATCCAAGAATCAAAACCCAAAATTTCCAGATCCTACCCAACAAGTTCTTAGATCCATACCAAACAAGTAAGAGTTCATCCTACCCATATAGAGATTCATCATCCTTACACCGTTCCTAACCCAAAACAACATCCGTTAAACCTAAAATCAAGGGTTACAAATTTCAAGAGTGTTCAAAATCTTTGAGTTGGAGGTTGATTGAGATGACGAAAAGAACAGAAATATTATCTACTGTTAGGGAGATGAAGAAGAATCAAAATAAGGTATTGAGTTCTATTGAGAAGACAATTGAGAAAAGTTCAAGTTCTAGTGTAAAGAAAAAGGGTAAAACAGGTCAAGAGAATAGAGGAAAGCTATATGTGGTAAAATCAAAGAACAACAAGGTTTCAACTTTCAAGGAGAAAAAACCACAACCGCTACATATCGAAAGTCCTTTACCCGAGATTAATGAAGCTTCAAAGGCCTTGTTAGATTCCGCAAAAACGTATATACTAGGACTTACCTTTAGCTCATGAGAGAATATATGAAATAGATGTTGGAGAATAGGAAAAACAATAGATTTCTAGAGTGTGATTGATTGGGATGGAGCATGATAGGATGTAAGGGAAAGAGAAATTGGTGATACAAGAAGGTTACATACAAGAAAAGCACTGCACCCTATTCTGGGTATTGATCATGCGAGGCAATAGCCTCGAAGAGTATGTTTTCTTTCTACCCTACCATCATTCTGTACTTACGATATTTGTTGTTTTTAATTTTTATAGAGTCTTTTCGAGTCGTGGGGACATGACTCATTTTTTAGTTTGGGGTGTGGGGATTGGCTGTCTCTCATCTCCATTTTTATGTGTTTTGCTGTTTTTAGGAATAAATTAAAAATTTTGATAGAGGGGATTAGATGTAGAGTGTGTTTGATAGCTTCAAAAGCATAAGCTCAGTAAGTTGATGATATAAAGTAGTATGTTGATGAGCTATTTTATTTTGTATGCTTTGAGTATTTACAGGAAAACTACATTGATAGTAAAGAAAAGATTAGTTAGCAATGCAGTAGAAAGTATGTTCGATCATAGGGCGCCTTGAGTGGTATTGATGTCTCCCCATTTGTGATGATTTGATATTAGTTGGAGACATCATTTTAGGTGTATTTATTAGGTTATAGGTCGATTTTCTCATGATTTAGTACACTTTCCTATTGCGTGTCTTGATTTAATTATATATTATTTTTAGAGCATATTGGGTTCAATTGTTTGTTAATTGTGAAGTTTTAAAGATATATGGTAATTAATTAGATGTCGAGTTAATTCTAAGATATAAGGGAAAGAAGATAAACATGGAAATTGGAGATAAAGGAAAGAAATATGAAAAAGGAAAAGATAAAGTTGTCAAATAAAACTGAATTTCAGCAGCTACGAACATAAAAGTGATCATAACTCAATATTTGCTAGGAATTTGGAAGAATGGTCTGAAAAAAAGTTATATGGCTTTTCGAGGCATCAGTTTCGACTATTGGAACGCGTCAAACGGATAAGTATTGAAGGAGTTACAGCCGAAACAAAACAACACTAGAATCTTACCTTTTCTATATTTTAGGGTTACGAATTTGAGTTGGGATTGGAGTCCAAGTTACTTGTCTTCCACTCCAAGAAAACGAATTAGGTCTTCTTAAACCCTATAAATACACCCTTTTATCAGAAGAAACACATCCTTGGCAAACCTTAAGCCAGGAAGAAGCTTACAACAAGAGAAGAGAAGTCTGGAAGGAGCTGAACATCATATCATGTCATCTTCAACCTTCAAATTTGTAATTCTTTTCTTTTCTTTCTCTAGTATGAATTAAATAATTTTAGCTTGAGATTTAGCATATATGTATGAACCCTAGTTCTTATCTATTTAATTTGGGATACTATCGTATTTAATTTGAATTCATATTTTATTCTCTGTTTATGTGTTTTGATTTATTGTCTATTTTCTTTGCGAATGCATCTGTATAGGATTACCTTAATAGTAGTTAGATGGTCGCCCGGAAGAGGTGTTTAACTATTGAAACACCATATAACGTCTAGAATAAGGATTTGGTCCTGACAACTCCAGCCTAACTAGATAGTCATTAGGGTTTGTTTTAATCACCATATCACCAATTGAAGTAATTGTTTGCTTAGGAACCTAGTAGCGTAGGATAATCCTATTTTAAACTGCCTCGTGGTTTTGTCATAGCCTACCTATTCGCTCTCCGGGTGTAGGTAGGAATTTAGAATACTGATTATTGTAATACTACATGATTCACCCTTACATGTTTAGAATAAAAAAAAACTAGTGGGGATTACTTGCTAATTTCTCAAGCTAAACTCTCATACTATCTGTTCTTTGCTTATTTACTTTTCTGTCTTTAATTTATTAGTCTAATTTTCGTAGTTAAAAACCAACAAAAATATTTTTAGTCTTTTATTTCTCGAGTATTATCTGATCTAGCTTTCTTATTTGCACTTGATAAATTGCACAAGTTCTCTCTAACCTTCGTAGTCTCTGAGGAACGAATCTTATTTATCAGTAAAACTTGCATACGTCCTTTATACTTGCAGAACCGTGATCAGCCTAGGGTGTTTACTTTTACACTTATTTTATCTATTATTTTATCAAGCCCTAGGAGACACCAAGTTTTTGGTGCCGCTGTCGGGGACTACATCGTTAGTCCTTGTGCATTTATTTAGTTCTTTTATTTCAGTTAGTTCTATTTTACGCTTTTGTTTTTAGTTTTGTCTTTACAGATTACAGATGGAAAGCCCGAGGAGACTTGATCGTCCCATCTCATTCAGAGTGCAGCCACGAGGAATCTGCATGCTAGAAATCCAAGCCGCTAAGTTTAGACCAGATCCAGGCATGATAGCGCAATTTGCGAGTCGTGGACAATTTAGCGGTGCTGCACAACAAGATTCGGTCTAGTATGTTCAGAAATTTATGCAGATCTGTGACGCTTATATCACTAGAGGCGTTACGAAGAAGCACATGTATTACATTATGTTCCAGTTCTTTTTGACCGGAGGTGCAAGCGATTGGTATTATACCCAACACACTGATGTTATTCCAGATTGGGAAAAGCTTCAGTCCAAATTCCTAGACCGATTCTATCCGGTTAGTAGAAGATTAAAATATATGTTGGAGCTTGAACAATTTATGCAGGAAGACGGAGAAAGTGTTGGTGAAGCATGGTTACGTTTTAATGAGAAGAAAACGAGATGTCCACTCCATGTATCATTGCCAGAATATTCATTAACCATGTTCTTTGGAGGACTCAATAAAGAGTCCAGAAGAAGAGCAGATTTGTTAGGAGATAAAGGTTTCGTATTATTAGGTCCTGAAGAAGCTGAAACTATTATGGAGAAAGTTCTCGAGACCGAGAGAATTTGGCCGATTGAAACGGAAAAAAAAGAAGAGACCTTAGAATCTCTAAGGATCCAAGAGTTAAACCAACAACTCAAGGAATTACGAGAAAAAGCGCGAAAAATTGCTCAGGTGAATCTAGTACACATCTTACCTTCATGTCCAGGTTGTGGAGCAAGAAACCATTCGTGGGAGAATCGTATGAATAATCTAGCTTCTATTTCCTTCGTATCTCATCAAAGAAACCATTATCTTAAAGGTTATCATCATCCTCAAGGAAATTACGCTAATTATCAGTCCCCACAGATTTAAAATTGGGTCAGAAATCAAGAGACTTATTATCAACCTCGACCTCAATATTACTATCCACCACAACATATCTATCAAGAAGCTCCAGTTTATAAAGAAGATTATCAAGAACCACCTCAATATTCAATGCAACAAGCTACACAAAAGCAACCTTCGAGTTTGGATTCAAGTATGGCTTCAATGATGAAACTAGTTGAAGAAAATATGAAGATGAGCCAGGGAAGACTCCAAACCCAGTCCAAGGTAATTAAGAATCTCGAGCATACACTATCACACATGGCTAGTACACTTCAAAACAGGCCAAAAGGGAAACTCCCAAGTGACACTATTGCTCTCGAAGATTATGCTTGTCATGCAGTTGAATTAAGAAGTAGAAAACAATTACCTCTGCCTAGAGTAGAACCAGAACCAACCTCTATTCCTGAAAAAGTGGTTGTAGAAACAGTTAAGGACAGGGTTGAAGAGGTAATTGAACAAAAGAGTGTCCTAGAGAAGACACCAGAAAAGAAGAAGAACTCAGTGGTAAAGAACACAAGTCCTTCTCCACCATTCCCATTACGTGTAAAAAAGCAGAACAATGAAAAAGAATTCAAGAAGTTCCTTGACATGGTGAACAAGTTAGATATCAACATCCTGTTTTCAGAAGCTCTCACAAGAATGCCAAAATATCTTAAATTCATGAAGGACATTCTTTCTAACAAACGAAGCTTAGAAACTGAGGAGATTAATGGATTGCCAGAGGAGTGTAATGCTACATATGAAATAAAGTTACCACAAGACACGCATACACCCCAGAACTCTTGGATGAGACCATCCATGGCTACAAAGTATAGATCTGAGAAGTTCGTGGGAGTGAAAGGCAAGGGATTCAAATTTCGCATGCCAAATATTAATAAACTTGCTTGTTGCTGGGGAGGTGATGTTCAAACATGATCGAGGTAACACGTCTAACTTTAAAAGACGTTAAATAAAAGTAATGTATGGGAGACAACCCGCAAATGTTTGATGTTTTTATGTTTTGATTAGTTGTTTTTAATTGATATTGCATTATTGAGGAAGGTATTAGTGTTTTTGATGTTCAGGTACTAAGAAATTGAGTTAGGGAGAAAAAGAAGAAAAAATTAGAGAAAATCTGACCCTCCCACCGGTAAGCCGCTCATTTCACCGGTAAGCCTATGGACCTCACAGGTAAGCCGCTCATTTCACCAGTAAGCCGCTGCGGCCAGGAAGAAAGACACGTGACAACGGGTTATCGAGACGGTTTGTATGCCAAGAGCAACTAGTACCAGACCAGTAACCCGGTGAAATTAACCGGTATAACGGTCAGCGCCGCGAGAGAATTTTTTTAAGGGTTTAAAGAAGAAAGAGGTTAGTTATATCACGAATTTTATATACTTTACACCTCCTGTCTTCCCCAAACCTCTCCCAACTCCATTAAAGCTTCATCTAATCTTCACCAAACATCAAAACACTACCCAATCACCATAAAAACACATCCAATCCTTTCTCCACATCATTACAAGGAAGATTCAACCACCCATATCATACCAATTCACATTGAATCCAAGAATCAAAATCCTAAAATTCCAAAATTTATCCTACAATTTCTTAGATCCATACCAATCCATCAAGAATCCATCTTACCCATATAGAGAATCATCATCAAAACACCCTTCCTAACCCAAATAAAGCTTGTTCAACAAATAATCAAGAGTTTCAAATTTCAAGAGTGGTTAAAGCTCTGAGTTGGAGGTCAATTGAGATGACTAAGAGAACAGAAACAATATCTATTGTGAGGGAGATGAAGAAAAGCAAGGTATTGGTTTCTATTGAAAATAAATTGAGTGAGAATAGTTCTAGTTCCAATAGAAAGGGTAAACAGGTCAAGAGAAGAGAGGTCGGCTAGCTGTGTTTGATTCAATGGGAAAAAAGGTTCCAACTTTCGTGAAGAAAACAACACAACCTCTACAGATCGAAGGGCCTACACCCGAAGAAAAAGAGAAAGCTTCAAGGGCCCTGATAGCTTCTGCGAAGAAACAATTACAGGAGCTTCCTTTTGCTTATGAGAAAGTACTTGAAGAAGAAGTTGGTAAAGGAGAATACAAGATGATTCTTGGAGATTGGAGAAAGATTGGGTTGGTCTAGTTCATGGTCAGACGTTCTAAAAAAGGCTATCTTGTTGAATTGTATTTTGAGGGGAGAAGTAGTGGATGTGGCACAGTTGATCTATGAGGAGGTGATGTGATTTTCGGTCTCTCCCATGTCGTTATTTGATGTGAAATATCCTACTATGATCACGTGCCTTGTTCGGAAAGCGGGTGTGATTTTGGGTGAAGGAGAGACACTTGAGTTTAAGATGAGTAACAATATTGACAATGCTTGGATCATGAAAGTTTTGAGAGGAGCAGGAATTACGCAACTTTCAAAAGAAGTATAGGAGCACATCATAACACTCTTTGAGCAATTAAAGAAAGATCCAGCAAATCCTATCTTGGATGTCGATAATGCGAGGAAATAGCCTCGAAGAGTATGTTTTCTTTCTTCCCTACCATTTCATTATGTGCAATATTTTTGCTAATTTTAAATTTTATTTCTTTCTTGAGTCTTTTTCGAGTCGTGGGGACACGCTCACATTTGAGTTGGGGGTGGGGATTCGTTGTCCTCGCCTTCCTTTTGTTTGTGTATAGAATTTAAAATTTTTAGATTTGAATAGGCATAGAATATGTTGAATGTACCTATTTGAGCATGATTTAATTAGGTTAATGATAGTAGGTAGTATGTTTTTGAAAGATGTCATAAATATGTTTAGTATGCATGTATGAAAACAGGAAAAAAAGGATAGAAAAGTTAATGAACAATGCTAAGAAGTTACGTTGAAACTTAGGGAGAGTTATTTGGTGTGTAGAACGTGAGGTTTGAAATTAGTTGAAAACCCGCTTGTCTATGAACTAGTAGTGAAAACATAACAAAATACGGTAGTTAGAAAAGTGAATAAGGCAGTTCTTTCATATTGAAGCCACTTGAAACGTTTTTAGCCTTCTCGCCCTTTTTATTTGATTATTGTTATTATTTATCCGTCTTAGCCCCTCTGAGCCTTTCTAAAGCCTTTTATTTAACCACATCATAAACCATACCCCTTAGTTTTGAGGACTTATCTATATAACCCGCACTCGAATCGCAAAACCTGAGACAAGTCGTTTTTAGAGCTTGAGGTTGGGATGGTGGGTTTAATCATTGGCGTGATGTCTCAACATCAAAAAGAGAGTTATAGCTATACAAAGGGAAACATTGATATATATATATATATATATATATATATATATATATATATATATATATATATATATATATAATTGGACCGGCAAGGTGGAAATTGTATATCTTCATGAAAAGGTTTTATTTGGGATTAATTGGGGATGCACATTCAAGCATCAAAAATTGGGTTGAGTGAGAACATCTTCGAGTGAAAACTCAAGCTCTAGGCCGATTTATTGATGGAATGTGAGGAGAGAGCCAAAAGCTCACTTTTCATTATCCAAATATACCACACCGTCCCTAAGCCACGTTATAACCATAAAGACCTTTGTATTTCTAACTACTTGGTGGAGAAACAATTGAGCTATTAGGTTGTAGGTGAGTGGACCATTGGATTCTATGTCAGGACCATCGTGAAATTAATCCGGACCTGAATTTATGGATTGTTGATTATGTGTATATTAAGCATAAGTGTGCATTATTTCTTTAGCAATACTACATGAGACTTTTTAGATATTATGTTCTAGGATCATTCATTGTGTTCTGTTCTTATTCTCCTCCTACTTCTTCTTTTATGTTTATTATTTGACTACCCTATTGTTCCTTATTTTTATTTTTATTGTATCGGGACGATACAACTTTGAGTTGGGGGTCTTGATGTCTCCCCATTTGTGATGATGTAATATTAGTTGGAGACACCATTTTAGGTATATTTATTAAGTTATAGGTCGATTTTCTCATGATTTAGTACACTTTCCTATTTCGTGTCTTGATTTAATTATTTATTATTTTAGAGCATATTGGGTTTAATTGTTTGTTAATAGTGAAGCTTTAAAGATATATAGTAATTAATTAGATGTCAAGTTAATACTAAGAGATAAGGGAAAGAATATAAACATGGAAATTGGAGATAAAGGAAAAAAATATGAAAAGGGAAAAGATAAAGTTACCAAATAAATCTGAATTCCAGCATCTACGAACATAAAAGTGATCATAACTCAAGATCAGCTAGGAATTTAGAAGAATGGTCTGAAGCAAAGTTATAGATCTTTCCGAGACGATAGGTTTCGACTATTGGAACACGTCAAACGGATAAGTATTGAAGGAGTTACGGCCAAAACAAAACATCACCAGAATCTTACCTTTTCTATATTTTAGGGTTACGAATTTGAGTTGGGCTTGGAATCTAAGTTACTTGTTTTCCCCTCCAAGAAAACGAATTAGGTCTTCATATACCCTATAAATACACCCTTTTATCAAAAGAAACACATCCACCTTAAGCCAGGAAGAAGCTTACAACAAGAGAAGAGAAGTTTGGAAGGAGCTGAACACCATATCATGTCATCTTCAACCTTCAAATTTGTAATTCTTTTCTTTTCTTTCTCTAGTATGAATTAAATAATTTTAGCTTGAGATTTAGCATATATGTATATACCCTATTTCTTATCTATCTAATTTGGGATACTATCGTATTTAATTTGAATTAATGTTTTATTCTTTGTTTATGTGTTTTGATTTATTGTCTGTTTTTCTTGCGAATGCATGCGTATAGGATTACCTTAATAGTAGTTAGATGGTCGCCCGGAAGGGGTGTTCAACAATTGAAGCACCACATACCTTCTAGAATAAGGATTTGGACCTAACAACTCCCGCCTAACTAGATAGTCATTAGGGTTTGTTTTAATCACCATATCTCCAATTGAAGGAATTGTTTGCTTAGGAACCTAGTAGCGTAGGATAACCCTATTTTTAACTGCCTCGTGGTTTCGTAGCCTACCTATTCGCTCTCTGAGTGTAGGTAGGAATTTAGAATCCTGATTATTGTAATACTACATGATTCACCCTTACATGTTTAGAATAAACAAGACTAGTGGGGATTACTTGCTAATTTCTCAAGCTAAAATCTCATACTATCTGTTCTTTGCTTATTTACTTATATCTTTAATTTATTAGTCTAATTTTCGTAGTTGAAAACCAACAAAAATCTCTTCAGTCTTGTATTCCTTGCATATTATTTGATCTAGCTTTCTTATTTTCACTTGATAAATTGCATGTAAGTTCTCTCTAACCTTCGTAGTCTCTGAGGAACGAATCTTATTTATCAGTAAAACTTGCATACGTCTTGTATACTTGCATAATTGTGCTCAACCTAGGGTGTTTATTTTTGCACTTATTTTATCTATTATTTTATCACGCCCTAGGCGATACCAAGTGTGTCTCCAGTGAGATCCAAGCTAGTTGATAAACCCATTTAATGAACGTGCTAAAGGTAAGAGAATAACGAAATTGCATAGTTTAGAAAGTGATTAAGGCATTTCTTTGATAAGCCCCTTGTTGCCTTTTAGCTTGTTGTCCATTTATTATATTTTTTATATCCTTCTCAGCCCCTTCTAGCCTTTCTAAAGCCTTTTTATTAGCCACATTATAAGTCATATCCCTTTAGATTTTAGGAATTTTCCATATGACCGCACTTCGAATCGCGATGCATAGACAGTTGTTTTAGATCTTGAGTTTGGGGTGGTGGTTCCATCATTATGGGAATTGCTATTGGGTTGGGAATTTTTGAGCTTATTAATAGTGCTCTGTTATATATATTGATGATGATTCATAGGTTTATTATGTTGTAACCCTTTGCCGGGGTAAGAGTAAATGAAAAAGGTTATGAAAAGAAAAATATGTGAAAAAAATAGCATGATATCTCACATAAAAAAGAGAATCATAGCTATACAAAAGAAAAAATTGATATGAAAAGAACATATATATTTAGACCAGCAAAGTGGAATTTTTATGTGAACATCTTATGATTTATTGGGTTATTGGGGATGCTAGTTTGTGCATCAAGGAAATCATTGGGTTGAGTGAGAACGTTTTATGAGAGTAACTCAAACTCTAAGGCGATTCATTGATGACTAGTGAGGAGAGAGCCAAAATCTCACTCTAAATTATCCAAATATACTATCATACCGTCCCTAAGCCAACATTACAACCTTAAAGACCTTTTGATTCTTTGCTATGTAATCTAGAAGTGATTGAGCCATTAGAGAGTAGTGAAGTGGATCTTTGGTACTAGTGAAGTTCGATGAACAATCTATAGCCTCCTTGATAAACTGAGTAAAGAACGTCTCCTTCTTACATTGCGAAGCTAATCTAATCTTGAATTCAAGTCGTGTTGATCGTGGATATGACGAATGTACAAGTAACCCAGTTTGTAAATATTATTACATGAAATTTTCTGAGTAGTTGCTTTGAGTCTATTTTATATATTCTGCTATCTTCTTTCCACTGTGCTTAATTGACGTATGTGTGTATTTAGAGACTTCCCCTTGTTTTTATCTATATTGTATCGGGACGATACAAATTTGAGTTGGGGTCTTGATATCTCCCTATTTGTGATGAATTAATCTAGGTTGGAGACATCATTTTAGGTGTTTTTAGTCAATTAATAATAGATTTTTATTCGTATTTTAATAATATCCTATTTCTTGTCTTGATTTGATAAATTATTATTTTTAGAGCATATTTGGTTTAATTTGTTTGTTAATGTGAAGCTTTAAATATATATGGAAATTAATTAGATGCCAAATCAATTCTAAAGAGATAAGGAAAGAAGATATGGGTGGAAATTAAAGATAATTGGAAGTAAAGATAAAATAGAAAAAGAAAAGTTGTCAAGTAAATCTGAATTTCAGCAGCCACGTCCACTAAAGTGATTATAACTCAAAATCGGCTAGGAATTTGGAGGAATGATCTGAAGGAAAAGGGTAGATATTTTTGACGTGGTCGTTTCGATATAAAGTAGGCGAAAACCGAAGCAATATTGAAGAAGTTACGGCCAAAACAAGACAACATCAATTTTTCCCTTCTCCTATATTTTAGGAAACGAATTTGATTTGGAAAAGAAGTCCAATTGCTTGCCTTCTACTCCAAGAAATCTGAACTAGGTCTTCCTAAACACCTAAAAATACACCCTTTAACAATTGTAAACATGCCCTTTCTCAGTTCTAAACCTTAAGTATCATAGAAGTGATTCAAGAGAAGCAAGAAGACCTGTAGAGAGGAAGACAAGAAGTTGGAAAATAGCAAACTCCTCTTCTCCATCATTCTCCCTCTATCATTAGGGTAATTTTTATTAGATTCTTTAGCTTATCTTTGTTTCTATTTACTTTATCCATAGTTTATTTCTATGTCTTTAGACATGAACTAATTTTCCCATAGCTTGGGTTTGCATATGTATAATCTTCGATTTCTAATTCTTTATTTGTTTTTATGTTATTTGGGAAAACTCTTTTAAAGTGCTTATAACTTCCTAACCATATATCTGTTTTATGTGTTTTGATTTATTGACGTAGTTCTTACTAGTGCACGAGTATAGACTACCACATTAATAGTAGTTAGATGGTCACCCGGAAGGGGTGTCTAATTATTTAAACACCACAGAAGCGTCTAGTGTGCCTGTGATCCGGAAGTGCTTGACTAACTTTATAGTCATTAGGGTTTGATTTAATCACCGATCATTGTTTGCAGGTCAGTCTCAATCAAGAACGTAGTGGCGTATGAACACCGTAGTAAAGTCCCCTGGTAATTGTGAGATCGCCACCTAAGTCCACTTGGAAGGGGGTTAGGAGGAATTTAGAATCCTGACTATTTATCTAAAAGCTTTAATCACCCTTATAACTAGAATAATGATTAGAAGGATAAGTGTGAAAGTCCTAGAGGGGGGTGAATAGGATTACTAATAAGATTTATGCCTAATTAAAAATCTTTTGGAAAATAATAAGTTTAAGAGAGAAACTACTAGGTCAACTAAATATATCAAACTCTTAAGGGATCATGCAATGGATAAACTAGAGGTTTGATATAAAAGTGATACAAGTAAAACGAGTTTCTAATCTCTTACTACTCTAGATGACAATAGGTTTGATTAACTAGGTAAAGATTATTACGATAATTATACTAGCATATAATCAAACATATAAAGTGCGGAAAGTAAATAGAGTAGGGATAGAAAGTACACAACGATGTATAGTGGTTCGGTTATCCCTACATCCACAACCTAAGGAAGCCTCCTTAGGATTTCAAGCTTTTCACTAAGCTCCCGTGTCTCTCTTAACCGGGTCGAGAACACAATAACCCTTACAACCTCTTCGATACCACGAAGGACAAACTCTTGTGCTATCGCAACACAAGGACACCGAGTATACTCCCGATACTCTAATTCTCTCTTAATCTATCTATTACAAGAACTAGACTTAAGAGGATAAATGTAAGTGTTTAAAGGGTGAAACAACTTTGCTAATAAACTCCTAAAGAGATGATATAACTATAAGCTTAAAACTTCTCTTGAGTTGATGGAACTTTGAAGCTTCTTGGTTTAAGCTCTTGATCAAGCTTGGATGATTAACTTTGATAGCTTGAGACCTCTAATTTTGTAGGAGAATCATATGTATAATAGTTGAAGTGTAAGAGGTAAGTTTCTCCTTCAAAGAGGCCATATTTATAGCACAAGAAAGTCCCCAACGGTTATAAAGTTGGTGGGATACTTTGTGCCAAACCGGGTTCCCGGTTTCCCAAATGCGGGTACCCGGTTTCAATTGCAACGGTTACATAACGGCTATAAGGAGCTTGATGTTGACTTGAGCTTCACCAAACCGGGTTCCCGGTTTCACCAAATGCGGGTACCCGGTTCTTACTGACTTGGGAATTATGACATTTTGATTCGTTGCTCGGATGGAAAAGATTTCTTCACGAGAGTTGTAGTAAACATCATTTTAAGAAACTTTGTAGTTGATCATGAAAGCTAATTCTCAATGTATACATAAGATAAGGTTAAAAGTATTGGTATGAAAATTAGCTTCTTAGGATATGATAATAAAGCTTTGATCTAAAAGATAAAGATTGTGTTTTTTGATGAATTAGAGTGCTAGATAAAGAATATAAATAAAGTATAATTAGCACACTAAACAATAGAGGATTTGTCACATTAAAACAACTTATCGATGGGGGCAATATGCCAACAATCTCCCCCTTTTTGATGATGACAAATCCTTCACTAAAACACCTTAGGAAGGATATGAAAGTTTAATCTCTAAAGGAGTTATGCTCTCCCTATCAATGTGCATACAAGATGTTAAGGAATAAAGCACATATAAAGTCTAACTCCCCCTCACAACAAGCATTAAGTCAAAGTGTATTTTTATGAAAGTGATATGCATTTGTGAGTTTTGTAAAGTGCAATTTGGAAAGTTTTAGTGCACATATTTCTCCCCCTTTGTCTTCATCAAAAAGACGGGATACTAAATGTATAACCCATAACTAAAGAAGAAGAGCTAAAACTCAAGTGAATAGTTTTTAGAAAAACAATATAAAGAGTTTATAAGTTTAGAGCAAAGAAAACATTTTAGTTCTAAAGATAGTTGAAAAGGGAGATTTATTTTTGAAGGAGTTTAGGGGGCAAACTGATGTCTCCTCATTTGTGATAGATTTATGTTAGGATGAGACATCATTTTAAGTGATTTAGAAGTCAATAATGTCGATTTTCTTGAGTTTTAGTGCACTTTCCTATTTTGAGTCTTGATTTGTAGAAATAATATTTTTAGAGCATATTGGGTTTAATTGTTTATTTAGTGTGTAGCTTTAAAGATAATTATGGAGCTTAATTAGAGTCCAAGTCAAAGACAACAACTTATGGAAAGAGATTTGCATGGTAATTGGAGATAAGGAAACAATTGCTAAAAAGATGGAAAAGGAAAAGCTGCCTAAATCTGGGATTCTGCATACACGTCCAAAGATAGGCGTTTTTACCTAATAAAGAGGCCGATTTTGGTAATTTCCTTCTATAGAGGCCTAGATAATTCTGTTGCGATTCTTTTGGTATCTTATGGAGCAAAATCCGACCAATAACGAAGAAGATATGCTCAAAACGGTGTAGCAGTGTTTATCTTTATTTCCATACGAATTTGAGTTGGGCTAGAAGTCCATTACCTTAACTCTTCCTCAAGAAAACGAATTAGGTCTTCTAAACACCTATAAATACACCCTTATATCACTTGTAAATCATCCTTGCCTCATAGTAATTAGTTCTTAAGGTTTTATTCTTCCAGTTTATTGTAGAGAGCAAGATGATGTCTTTTGTAATTTCTTTTAGTTTATTTCCTTCAGGTATGAACTAAACTCCCCATAGCTTGGGTTTTGCATATGTATAATCTATGAATTCTAATTCTTCTATCTAAGTTTCTTTGGGAATTATATGTTTTAATTTGATATTAGCTTCTTACTTTATATTTATTTATGTGTTTTGATTTAATGTCTTTCCTAGAACTGATCACTTTAGGATTGTTTTAAGAGTAGTTAGATGGTCTCCTTGACAGGGTGTTTAACTATTGA
Organism: Nemophila menziesii; assembly: GCA_029959085.1. Taxonomy (NCBI): domain Eukaryota; kingdom Viridiplantae; phylum Streptophyta; class Magnoliopsida; order Boraginales; family Hydrophyllaceae; genus Nemophila; species Nemophila menziesii. The sequence continues at coordinate 57,814,211 of JARWIR010000005.1, read as the reverse complement.
ACCACCACATAATGTCTAGTGTCGATAGCAGTTCTAACAAAACATACTTCTAACTAGATAGTCATTAGGGTTTGTTTTAACCACCATATCACCAATTGATTGTAGTGTGCTGGATAGGGCCTTAGTGGCGTTTGATAACCCTATTTGAGTCCTCGTCTTGGTTGTGCCGTAGCCCCCTTAGTCGCTCTCAAGGTCTAAGATTGGGGAATTTAGAATCCTGACTAAGTATACCAAGAGCTAATATTCTCCCTTATGAACTAGATTTATAGATAGATTAGAAGGATTAGTGCATACTAGCAAAACCTAAGCTATATTTCTCATCTCATATTCTTAATCTTTTACTTTATTGTCTTTAGTTTCTTAGTTTTAATTGCTATTTTCGAATTCCTACTTGCTTTATTTTCTGTCTTTTAATTATTTACTTTTACTCGTAATTTCTACTCACGCGATTAACACACTTAAGTCCCTGAGAACGAACTCTATTTATCATTAAAACTTGCATACGTCCTGTAATACTTGCAGTACTGTGCCTGTCTAGGGTGAGAGTGCGTAGTTTCTTGGCTTAATTTGATCTTATTTTTATCACACCCTAGGCGACACCAAGTTTTTGGCGCCGCTGCCGGGGACTTGTGTCTCGTTAGCGTGTGGGTTATCTATTCCGAGTTTTAGTTTTTAATTAGTTTTACTTTTCAGTTTTTAGTTTAGTTTTTATTTTTTCCAGATTTACGCTTGTGGTTTGCTTTAGTCTTTTTCAGGTTTCACAATGTTTAATTCTTGGCCTCCTTTATCGGAGCCTGAGAGGAGCTTCAGACCTTACAACAAACGAGTTCGTGAGGAAAGAGCCTTGAGAAGAGTTATGGCAGCCCAACTAACCCCACCAGTAGGAGGACAACAATTACCAGGAGGAGGATTGCAACAAGATCCACCACTTGGACCACCTCTCGGTCAACAAGATCCACCACTTGGTGGACAAGAAGGACAACAACTACCAGCAGGAGGAGGTAATGGGAATAATCTTAATAATCAACAGAACCGAGTTGAACAAGATTTACCTGGCCTTAATATACCATTCCATGTTCAACCCATCGGTTACCGCCCTCCTGAGATTCCGAATATCAAATTTAGACCCGATCCGGGTATGCTCAGTCAATTTCAAAGTTTCGGACTCTATACTGGTACAGCTATTCAAGATCCGGTAAAAGCGATTTGAGAAGTTCATGCAGATTTGTGATGCCTACATTACTCTTGGCATTACACGCAAGCAACTGTATTGTCATATGTTTTCGTTTTTCTTGACCGGAAGAGCTAGCGATTGGCTAGAAAGACAACCACATGGAACCATTCACTCTTGGAGAGAACTTCAAGCCGCGTTCTTTAACCGATTTTATCCGAAGAGCATGAGACTTAAAGATCAAACCGAGCTTGCAAGATTTTGCCAAGAAGATGGAGAAACAGTGGGAGAAGCATGGACAAGGTTTCAACAAAAATTAACAAGATGTCCGCTCCATGGTTATACACCTGCTCTACAACTTACTATGTTCTACGAAGGTCTTAATGATAAAGGTAGAGAGAAGGTGGATAACATTGGAAAGGGTAATTTTGTGTCCATGAATCACAATGAAGCTTCCGAGGTGTTAGAAAATATCATGGAACAAGAAAGAAGTTGGCCTTCAACTCGAGCTTCTGTAGCAAAGACCCGAGGAACGCTTCGTTTAGACGCAGAAACTGCGAACTCAGCTCAAATATCCTCGTTAGAAAATCAAATCAAGGAGCTGAGAATCGCGATGGAGAAAAATTTAGCCGCTACAAAGGTAGTACAAGAAGCACAAGGTTGTCAACAATGTGGAGGTAACGATCATGTATGGGAAGAGTGCGAATCAAATCCGCAATCCGTTTACTTTATATCCAACCGATGGGGCAATCGCAACCATCCGGGTATGCAGTATTCAAATCCACAAGGGGCTGCTAATCCTGGTTATAATCAACCGCGACCCCAGAACAACTCTTACCAACAGAGAGGTCAGTACCAAAACCAATATCAGAATAGACCTGCTCCTCCACAACAACCTACTCAAGACGCCTATACCGATTCATTAGAGCAGAAATCTTTACCTCAGTATCCGCAAGAAGGATCTATGGACAATACACAGATAGTAAAACTCTAGACCGTTTGAACACAACTATTAACGCTCAAGAAGAGAAGGTCAGAGGACACGATGCCATACTTCAGATGCTAAGTACTCAAGTAACACAGTTAAACAAAGTGTTAACAAGTGTAGTAGAACAGAAAGAAGTAAAGGCAATCGAAGGAGGTGAGGACAATGATGGGTTCGAAGCTTGCAAGGCTATATGCCTTGAAATTGAAAAAGCGAAAGAGGAAGCACCACATGCTGCCATTAGTGCCGTGGAAGTTCCCAGTATTGAAGAAGAACCAATCAAGTCCAGCCCCGAGGAATCTGTTTATGTGGAGGACGATCAAGAGAAGGACGAATTTATAGAGTTACTGAGGAAGGTGCAAGAGGAGATTCGATCGGTAATGGATTATGCAGCTGAGTTGGCTAAAGAGAAAGAGGAAGAAGCCTCAAAGGAGGAATCAAAAGATGAAGTGGCACCTGCTGTGCTAGAAGAGAAAGAAGAAAAGGTGGAATCGCCACCTAGTGTTCAACCAGTGTCACCAACTATTCCTGATACAAATCCTAAGGATGACACTGTTCTCAAGACATTTGTAGAGGCGTACCAACCTGAAAATATCAACGCCCAAATGCTTGAGATTGCGAAGAGAGGACTTACACCGCAACAAGTTTTTACGCAAGTTATTCCTGAGAAAGAGGCGAGTGTAGAGATCCCGAGAGAAACCTTGAGGGTTTCGAGAAGAAGTGAGAAAGAGCTCTCTACCAAGCTTAAAGATCCGGGAAGTTTCAACCTTCCTATTCAATTACATGGTAGGCTCAAGGTGAAAGCGATGTACGATGTGGGTTCTGGTGTGAATCTTATGCCTAAGTCCGTGTTCGAAAGACTTGGACTTCAGAAATCAGAGAAGACTCCAGTGAAGTTGCAGTTTGCTGACAACTCAGTTAAAAGGACATGGGGAACAGTGGAGGACGTCTTAGTCCGTGCAGGTAATATCGCCATCCCTACTGACTTTGTTATTCTTGATTTTGATGCAGATAAGCAGGTTCCGATCATACTTGGACGGCCTTTCATGGCCACAAGTCAAAGTGTGATCAACTTCCAAGATGGGACGATCACCCTTCATGCAAAGAATATATCCGAGACCTTCTATGTCTTGGGTAAGAAACCGAGGAAGTTGGATCCCACCGTGCCTATCATCCACAGTCTTTCACATCACAAAGTCCCTCCTGAGGAGATCCACTTAAAACTTGTGGATACTGAGCCAAACATTGAGTTTGGGGTTGGCCATGAAGTCCTATGGAAAGCCCACAAACGCGAGAACAGGCCACGAAGTTTCAAGGACTCGTGGATGGGACCATTCATTGTCACTAAGGTTGTTTCAGCCAAGCTGATAGGAATTCGCCCCAAAACTGGGGTCAAGCGCAGATTAGTTGACGTTCATAGCCTTACTCGTTGTTGGGGAGGCTATATTCGCAAATCTTAACAGAGGTAACACGTCTAACTTTGAAAGACGTAAAACAAAAGTGTTGTACGGGAGACAACCCGTAGTTTTTTTTATGTTTCCATGTCTTTTACATTTTTAGTTTAAGTTTATTTTAGTTTTTTTTAGTTGATAATGCGTGTTTGAAGAAGGTATTAGTGTTTTTGGTGTGTAGGAATTGGAGAAATTGAGTTAGGGAAGAAAACGAAAATTTTTGGAGCGCAAGAATGACCTGCGCGGACTACCCCACGGTGTACCCCCTATACTGCAGGGATGGTCCGCGTGGTCAAAACACGTGCCACGGGTTGCACCGCGGGTTTGATCCAGAAACAAGAAAAAAATCGACCGCGGACAACCCCATGCACCGCGCCATGGTCCGCGCCTCAAAAACACGTGCCACGGGGTAGGTGCCACGGGGTAGGTGCCACGGGTATTTTGACGGAGTTAGCTACAGAAGGCGCGGGGTACCCTCCGGTGTACCGCGCCCTAGTCCGCGAGGAAGAAACACGTGCCACGGGGTCCTACCACGGGTCTCATCCAGTGAGCAAAAATTTTCGAGCATCAGATGTCGCGGACTACCCTGCGGTACACCCCATGGTCCGCAGGGGTAGTCCGCAGCGCCGCCAGAGAGAGAGAAAGTTACGGGATTTGTGTATAAAGGAGGTATTATGCTTTTAGTTCCGAATTTTATAACCCCAAACCCTCTTTTTCTTCTAGAAATCTCTCCTAACTCCATTAAAGCTCATCAAAACCTTCACCAATCACCAAAACACTACCCAATCATCAAGAAAAGCACATCAAACCTTCTCTCCACATCATTACAAGAGAGAATCAAATACCCAATCCTCACCAAATCCATTCAATTGAAGAATCAAAGAGCCAAATTTTCAAAATTCATCCTACAAATTTCATAAATCCAAGAAAACCCATTACAAATCCACCTCACCCACATAAAGATTAATCATCAATTCATATTTCCTAAGCCAAATCAAGCTTGTTCAACCATTAATTCACAAGTTAAATTTCAAGGGTTGCTAAAGCTTTGAGTTGGGGGTGAATTGAGGATGACTAATAGAACAACAATTTTAGCTAACAAGAGGGAGGTGAAGAACAAGGGATTGGATTTAAACAAGAAGAAATCAATTGACAAAGGTGCTAGTTCTAAATCAAAGGGTAAAGAGAAAGTTGAGAAGAGTGGGATACCTTTGTTTGATCGTCATGGTAAAAAGATTTACTCTTATGCAAAGGAGAGAACACAACCTCAACAAGATCTTATACCTATAGAGAAAGTGGATACTTCAAGAGCTCTGAAAGTTTCTGCAGGGAAACAATTGAAAGAACTACCTTTAGCTTATGAGAAAGTATTCAAGGAAGAAATTAGAGATGGAGAATACAAGAGATTCTTAGAGCTTGGTGAGAAATTGGGTTGGGCTACGTTTATGGTAAGACGTTCTGAATTATGTCATGAATTAGTTTTGGAATTCTATTTAGGCCTCTTTAGCCGAGATAGTAATGGTGTTCCGATTAGAGGAAAGCTAGTTTCTTTCACAGTTGAGGAGATTAGGAACCACTTCAAGCTTAAGAAACTGGAAGGTTTTTGCAAATTTGAAGAAGCAGTTGCTAAACGAAAAATCTTTGATGAGGAATTACTCTTTGAGCATGTATTAGACAAAGAGAAAGTGCAATCACATAAGGGAGAATTGAAGGCACCTTGGCCTTACAAATATCTTCAAGCAGATGCGCGAATTTGGCACAATTTCCTTGTCCCTAATATTTTTGGAAACACACGAACTTTGGATGTGACTATGAAGTACGCTCTACTGTTGGACTGTATTTTGAGAGGAGAAGAAGTTGATGTGGCACAGTTGATCTATGAGGAGGTGATACGATTTTCGGTCTCTCCTAAATCAGTTTATAATGTCAAATTTCCAACTATGATCACGTGTCTTGTGCGAAAGCGAATGTAGTATTGGGTGAAGAAGAGAAACTCGAGTTTAAAATGAGTTATATTGATAATGCTTGGATCAAGGAAATTCTTCGAAGAGCGGGTTCTACGCAAGTCTCGAAGGAAGAAAAGGAGGAAACTTGGCAAGAGAAGATGGAGGAGCGTTTAGCGAAATTCGAAGCAGCTCAAACTTCCTTAGTCAATGATGTGGCACAAATCAATGCTAATCAAGTGCACATCATGAAACTCCTTGAGCAATTAACGAAAGGTCCATCAATTCCAACCTTGGATATCAATGATGCGAGGCAATAGCCTCGAGAGTATGTTCTCTTTCTTCCTTACCATTTCTGTAAATATGTCTATCTGCTAATTTTAATTTATGTTTTTCGAGTCTTTTTCGAGTCGTGGGGACACGGCTCATTTTTGAGTTGGGGGTGTGGGGATTCGTTGTCTCTCATCTCCATTTTTCTGTTTTTTTGGGTGAAATTAAAATTTTTGATGCATGAGAATTAGATGTAGAGTGTGTTTAATAGCTTGAAAGCATAAGCTCAGTAGATTAATGATAGTAAGTAATATGTTTATGAGCTATGTATTTGCATGCTTTGAGTATTTGCAGGAAAACACACGTTGATAGTAAAGAAAAGATTAGTGAGCAATGCGATAGAAAGTATGTTCGATCTCAGCGAACCTTGAGAAGTGTGTAGGCCGTGAGATTCAAGCTAGTTGAAAAACCATTTGATGAAAGTGCTAAAGGTAAGAAATTTTCGAAATTACATAGTGTAGAAAGTGATTAAGGCAGTTCTTTCATATTTGAAGCCCTTGAAGCCTTTTTATACCTTCTCGCCTTGTGATTTTTGATTTTATATGCTATATCCTTCTCAGCCCCTTCTATCCTTTCTAAATCCTTTTATTGAAACACGTTATAAGCCATATCCTTTAGATTATAGGACTTTTCCATATGACCTGCACTCAAATCGCGATGCATAGACAGTTGTTTTAGAGCTTGAGTTTGGGGTGGTGGGTCCACCATTATGGGAATTGCTATTTTGTTGGGATTTTTGAGCTTATTAATTGTGCTTTGTGCTTTATAATGATGATGATTCACAGATTCTTATTGTAACCCTTTGCCGGGGTAATAGTGAATGAAAAAGAAGCTTCGAGCTAATTTTGCCAACAAGGGCATTAAAAGAAAAAATATATATGAGAAATTAGCATGATATCTCAACAATAAAAGAGAGTCATAGCTAGAGTAATTGATTTAAAAAGAAAAGGAAATATATATATTCGGACCGGCAAAGTGGATTTTTATGTGAACATCTTAAGCTTTAAACTTGGGTTATTAGGGATGCTAAATTGTGCATCAAGGAATTAATTGGGTTGAGTGAGAAACGTTTTATGAGAGTAACTCAAGCTCTAGGGCGATTCGTTGATGGCTAGTGAGGAGAGAGCCAAAAGCTCACTCCAAATTATCCAAATATATGATCATACCGTCCCTAAGCCTACATTAAAACCTTAAAGACCTTTTGATTCTTTGCTATGTACTTGAGAAGTGATTGAACCATTAGAGATTAGTTGAGTGGACCTTTGATACTAGTGAGAATCGATGAACAATCTATAGCTCTCTTGGGGAACTGAGTAAAGTCCCAATCCTTCTTACATTGCGAAATTAATCTGATCTTGAATTCAAGCCGTGTTGACTGTGGATATGAGAAGTGTACAGGTATGTAGTTTATAAATATTATTGCATGAAATTTTCTGAGTTATGTGCTTTAGGTTTATTCTATATATTCTGCTATGCTTTTTCCCTTGTGTTGAAAAGTTTATAAGTGTGTATTTCTAGACTTCCCTTTGTTTTTATCTTTATTATATCGGGACGATACAACTTTGAGTTGGAGGTCTTGATGTCTCCTCATTTGTGATAGATTTATGTTAGGATGAGACATCATTTTAAGTGATTTAGAAGTCAATAATGTCGATTTTCTTGAGTTTTAGTGCACTTTCCTATTTTGAGTCTTGATTTGTAGAAATAATATTTTTAGAGCATATTGGGTTTAATTGTTTATTTAGTGTGTAGCTTTAAAGATAATTATGGAGCTTAATTAGAGTCCAAGTCAAAGACAACAACTTATGGAAAGAGATTTGCATGGTAATTGGAGATAAGGAAACAATTGCTAAAAAGATGGAAAAGGAAAAGCTGCCTAAATCTGGGATTCTGCATACACGTCCAAAGATAGGCGTTTTTACCTAAGAAAGAGGCCGATTTTGGTAATTTCCTTCTAAAGGGCCTAGATAATTCTGTTGCGATTCTTTTGGTATCTTATGGGGCAAAATCCGACCAATAACGAAGAAGATATGCTCAAAACGGTGCAGCAGTGTTTATCTTTATTTCCATACAAATTTGAGTTGGGCTAGAAGTCCATTACCTTAACTCTTCCTCAAGAAAACGAATTAGGTCTTCTAAACACCTATAAATACACCCTTATATCACTTGTAAATCATCCTTGCCTCATAGTAATTAGTTATTAAGGTTTTATTCTTCCAGTTTATTGTAGAGAGCAAGATGATGTCTTTTGTAATTTCTTTTAGTTTATTTCCTTCAGGTATGAACTAAACTCCCCATAGCTTGGGTTTTGCATATGTATAATCTATGAATTCTAAATTTTCTATCTAATTTTCTTTGGGAATTATATGTTTTAATTTGATATTAGCTTCTTACTTTATATTTAATTATGTGTTTTGATTTAATGTCTTTCCTAGAACTGATCACTTTAGGATTGTTTTAAGAGTAGTTAGATGGTCTCCTTGACAGGGTGTTTAACTATTGAACCACCACATAATGTCTAGTGTCGATAGCAGTTCTGACAAAACATACTTCTAACTAGATAGTCATTAGGGTTTGTTTAACCACCATATCACCAATTGATTGTAGTGTGCTGGATAGGGCCTTAGTGGCGTTTGATAACCCTATTCGAGTCCTCGTCCTGGTTGTGCCGTAGCCCCCTTAGTCGCTCTCAAGGTCTAAGATTGGGGAATTTAGAATCCTGACTAAGTATACCAAGAGCTAATATTCTCCCTTATGAACTAGATTTATAGATAGATTAGAAGGATTAGTGCATACTAGCAAAACCTAAGCTATATTTCTCATCTCATATTCTTAATCTTTTACTTTATTGTCTTTATTTTCTTAGTTTTAATTGCTATTTTCGAATTCCTACTTGCTTTATTTTCTGTCTTTTAATTATTTACTTTTACTCGTAATTTCTACTCACGCGATTAACACACTTAAGTCCCTGAGAACGAACTCTATTTATCATTAAAACTTGCATACGTCCTGTATACTTGCAGTACTGTGCCTGTCTAGGGTGAGAGTGCGTAGTTTCTTGGCTTAATTTGATCTTATTTTTATCACACTCTAGGCGACACCACAAACCCACTTAAAAAAAATTTATTTAAGATTTTCTCACCCTTTGTTAGTAACAAAAAGATCCTAAGACAAGGTTTTAAAAATACAAGGGGTAAATACCAATTTTGAATAGTAAAGGGGCTAAGATGTATTTTCCCCAAATTATGGTATCCAAAAACCAATTTTAGAATTATAGGGACCTAAATGCAAAATGAATTAAATCAAGGGCCTAAAGTGCAATTTTTGATAATTTGAAGCGCAATAACTCCTATTTCATCAAGAACACCGTTAGCAACATAACATCATTAATAAGATGAAATAACCAAATATCCATAACAATTCTAAACAAAGCAAATTATCCAAATATCCAAAACATAATCCAACATAACTAATTTAATCCAAAACACAACCAATCAAAATCAAAACAAATAAACATAAACCATAATGTCAAAACGTTATAAACCGGAACATAGAGAGATCAAGCTAACAAAATACGAAAGTAAACAAGTTCATACAAAGCAAATTCAACAAACGAGACTAAAGACATGAAATAAAAACAAATACTAAAAGATAACAAGTTAAATTTTTTCTTGAAAAAGCACCCCAAAAACTCCAAGCAAGATAATCAAGAATTCCGAGGAGAGCGGCTCCTAGACCTTCTTCCACTTCCAACATCATCACGAAGACATGAAACTTCATTCTTCAAAACCTCAATTCGATTATTCATGTTTTCAAACCATCCTTTGATTTCCGCAAAACCCTCTTTGAAAACATTTAGCAAGGTAGATTCAACTTTATCAAGATCATCTTTAGTAGCAAAATTTGAAGAAGAACCAATAGAATATTTAGGACGGGAAGTACGATAAAACGGAGGAGGATCAATAGGCATAACCTCACGGGAAGGAATGTTAAGAGACTCAATAGTGGGACCCGAGGAGGTGATATTTAGCCCAACATTTTTTAAGATAGTTTTTCGAAGATTTTTGGGAAGATGATCAAAAATATGTTTATCAATATATTCTCCATTGTAAATGAAGATTTTCATAGTTTTCCAAAAAGGAATATCAAACCTCCAAGTTGGTTCAAAATCGCGAGGGTCAAGAGAGGGAGATATTTTCTTAACATTGACCAAGAGATAACTAAGAGCAATCCCGTATGGTAAAGTGGAGCTCGAATGAGCACGATAATCCAAGTTACGAATGAAAATTTTACAAAAATTGATAGGCCTTTTTGAATAAAGATGAAATAAAAGGATTGCTTCATAGGGAGCAACTGTTCCATCCTTTCTATCTTTTCCCAAAAGACAAAACAAGACAATTTTATGAGCCAATCGAATATCCGGAGAGAATAAACTAGATAACCAAGGTTGAGTATGGAATTGAATCATTTTCGAAGACATAAAAGCTTCAACCTCGTTTTTCAAAGGGATATCAATAAGTTCTTTACTTCTATTCCAACCCGAGACAATAAAATTCTCATATCCACTATTTTGAAGTTTAAAAGCTTTTTCAATGGTTTTTGGATTAATTGAAAGGTTTTTGTTTGACACAATTGTTTTGAAAGAGCAAGATTCACAATCTAGAGGATTGATATTTTTGTAAAATTCACTAACCAAGGTTTGATAGGAATTATTTTCTAAAGATAGGAAGAAATCTAATCCTTGAAATTGAAATAAATGGAAAAGATTAGAATTTGAGCCATTTACCATAGAGATAGAGGCATTTAGTGAGAGAGATGAAATTGATCTTCCCCAAAGAATCTTGATGTTTTTCCTCACATTTCTATGTTTTGAGGGTTCTTCTCCAATGTCTATATCATCTTCTTCATCTTCATAAGTTGAATCTATTTCAATTTCTTCATCTTCTTCATCTATGATTCTTTTATTTTTGGAAGCCCTTGTAGCTCTTGAAGCTTTGGAAGAAGAAGAAACCATGTCAGCTTTGTCTTTGGAAGCCATGGCCAAAGAGATGATGAAGGTTTAATGAAGTGGGTTAGGGTTTTGAAGAAAGGGTTTTCGTTTTTGAGAGAGAGAGAGGAGAGAAAACGATTTGAAGAGTGAAAGAATAAAAGAGAAAGAGATGGGTTTTGACCGAAACGGGTTGTACACAGCACCTAGAACGGGTTCCCGCATTCACCAAAATCGGGTACCCGGTTTCCTTTCTTAGGCCTCGACGAAATGGGTTAAAAATGGAAAAAAGCATTTTGCAAAAACACCCGAAACCCATTCGAAAGCTCCCCAATAGTTTAGAAATGTTATAAAACTTCCAAAATAATTTTTGTTATGAAAAAATATGAAAAGGAAATCACGAAAATTATGAAAACAGTTTATTGCACAAAGACCCCTATATTTTCTAAAAATTACAAAAAGACCCAATGTAAAAACTAAGCAATTTTAAGCATGAAAAGGTCAAGACTTGCAAGATATTAGCACATAGAGGATAAATCACATAAACACATAATAAAACACAAACTAGAAAAGAAGGAAATAATTTACCGGATTTTTCTTTTACGAGATTTGAGCGTCTTTTTGTATATTATTCCATTTTCTTGACGCTCAACACCTACAATGAATATTACTATGGTATCCGAGGTGGAATGGATCCGGAAATATTATTAGCATTTTTCACGATCCATATCGGTTTTTCCCATGAGGGTATCAAAGACCCATATTCAAGTTATTTGTGATAATGACACGTAGAAACATGATGACCGGGTTTACCACAATAATTGCAAGAACTTCTTTTTCGAAAAGAACTATCATGAGAGGGTTTTGAACACGATTTTTTCTCGTTCTTTTGAATATCCAAATTATCAATCAAATATAATTTTTCTTTAAAAAGATCATTTGAATCAAAAGGAGTGACATTCAAGTAAGGATGATTTTCTAAAGTTTTAAGAGCAAGGGAATATGCTTCATCCACTTTTTCAAAACCTTTGATATTTTTCTTCATAGGATGTTGACTTTTATTTGAAGAGAAAATATTTTCAAAACAAGGGTTTTTAGTATTTCCCAAAATATCATCTAAAGTGATACAACAATTAAAACAATTCTTTTGCTCAACTTTAGCCTTTTTCAACATAAGGTTATTCAAACGGATTTGAGAGTCAAGAATATTTAGAAGGGATGAAATGTGCCTAATATCATCATAATTATATGGAGGTGACAAAGAGTTAGGAGAGATTGCTACCTCATGGTTTGGTTTAGGATTGTCATGAGATTCATCATGGATTAAGCTTTCCTTTTCTTCGTCATTCTCGACAATCCCATATAGAAACTCCAAACGATCCCAAAGCTCTTTTGTGGAATTACAATCTAACATTTGTGAGAAAATCTCTTCGGAGATTCCACAACTTAGAGTGTACATCGGTTTTGCATTTTGAGTGAGCTTAGCATTATCCTCATCGGTGAGTTCATCATAATCTTTTTCTTCTTGATTTAACTTAAGAACTCCCGCTTCATTTAACTCCTCTTTGTATGGAATGAATGGACCTTCCATAACAATTCTCCATTGATCGGGATCTTCGGCTTTGATAAATTCTTCCATTTTTGTTCTCCAAGCAAAATAGTAAGTTCCTACAAAAAGTGGAGGTCGGGTAGAAGACGACTCTTCCAAAAGATTAAATTCCATATCGTTTACTCTACTAACGATTAAGCTATTCACGTAAAGTTAGGCTCTGATACCAATTGAAAGTCCTAGAGGGGGGGTGAATAGGATTACTAATAAGATTAATGCCTAATTAAAAATCTTTTGGACAATAATAAGTTTAAGAGAGAAACTACTAGGTCAACTAAATATATCAAACTCTTAAGGGATCATGCAATGGATAAACTAGAGGTTTGATATAAAAGTGATACAAGTAAAACGAGTTTCTAATCTCTTACTACTCTATATGACAATAGGTTTGATTAACTAGGTAAAGATTATTACGATAATTATACTAGCATATAATCAAACATATAAAGTGCGGAAAGTAAATAGAGTAGGGATAGAAAGTACACAACGATGTATAGTGGTTCGGTTATCCCTACATCCACTACCTAAGGAAGCCTCCTTAGGATTTCAAGCTTTTCACTAAGCTCCCGTGTCTCTCTTAACCGGGTCGAGAACACAATAACCCTTACAACCTCTTCGATACCACGAAGGACAAACTCTTGTGCTATCGCAACACAAGGACACCGAGTATACTCCCGATACTCTAATTCTCTCTTAATCTATCTATTACAAGAACTAGACTTAAGAGGATAAATGTAAGTGTTTAAAGGGTGAAACAACTTTGCTAATAAACTCCTAAAGAGATGATATAACTCTAAGCTTAAAACTTCTCTTGAGTTGATTGAACTTTGAAGCTTCTTGGTTTAAGCTCTTGATCAAGCTTGGATGATTAACTTTGATAGCTTGAGACCTCTAATTTTGTAGGAGAATGATATGTATAATAGTTGAAGTGTAAGAGGTAAGTTTCTCCTTCAAAGAGGCCATATTTATAGCACAAGAAAGTCCCCAACGGTTATAAAGTTGGTGGGATACTTTGTGCCAAACCGGGTTCCCGGTTTCCCAAATGCGGGTACCCGGTTTCAATTGCAACGGTTACATAACGGCTATAAGGAGCTTGATGTTGACTTGAGCTTCACCAAACCGGGTTCCCGGTTTCACCAAATGCGGGTACCCGGTTCTTACTGACTTGGGAATTATGACATTTTGATTCGTTGCTCGGATGGAAAAGATTTCTTCACAACAGTTGTAGTAAACATCATTTTAAGAAACTTTGTAGTTGATCATGAAAGCTAATTCTCAATGTATACATAAGATAAGGTTAAAAGTATTGGTATGAAAATTAGCTTCTTAGGATATGATAATAAAGCTTTGATCTAAAAGATAAAGATTGTGCTTTTTGATGAATTAGAGTGCTAGATAAAGAATATAAATAAAGTATAATTAGCACACTAAACAATAGAGGGTTTGTCACATTAAAACAACTTATCGATGTGGGCAATATGCCAACAAAGTGCATACTAGCAAAGCTCAGCTATATTTCTCATCTCCATTCTTTTAGTATTTATTTATTTACATTATTATCTTCGAGATCTGAAAACCAAATAAATATTATTACTTTTATTGTATTTTTATTTAACAAGTAATTTCTCATATACTTCTTTATATCCATAAGTAGATCTAATGGATCAAATCCCATGCGAACGAACTTTTACTTATTAACTAAACTTGCAAACGATCTGTAATACTTGTAGTGAGTTTCTCGTGATAGTCAAGGGTGTGTACTTTATTATTATCTATATTTATCTGTTTATTTATCACGCCTTTGCCCCACCCAAGCGGCAGTCAGTTGAGCTTCGACCCATCTCCCTAACGAAGCACAGTGAAACACCCGAGCTCCTTCTTTGTCGTTGTTTGAAATGAAGCTTCACCATATATGACCTTTCTTTCCTTTTTTTGTTCGAAAGTTATTTGGTTATTATTTTGCTGTTGTAATAATGTATCTTGTTTAAAATTTCAATAAAATAGATTGTTATGGTTATTACTCTATGTTTTTTAATATTACTTAGTGTTTTTATTGAGTACTCAATGTTTTTTAATTGAGTATACTCAGTGTTAATTCTGATACTCTATATTTTTTAGATACTACATTAATTTTTTCCAATACTCTGTGTTTTTCCTGATACTCAATGTTTTTTTATTTTCTGATTACTTTATAAAATCACTGCGTACACCACTGGTGACGACGATGGTCGGTGATTGATGGGTGGTGGCTGGAGATGAACAGTGCCAACACTCAACAATTTTTTTTGTCTTTTGGTGTTTTTTATATTATATAAGGGTATTATAGCATTTGATTATTTTAAGGGTATCTTTAAAGAAAAATCTTTTATCAAGGTTCATATAAGACACAATCTCTCTCCAAAATCTTATAGGTCAATCACCTTTATTTTTAGTATAACTAATGAGTGAGTACTTTTAAATGTGATATTTTTAAAAGGATTAGGCTAAACACAGAATTTGCTGAGAAGAGTGACTAGACATGTTTCTTTCAAGAGACATTTATGATATGAGGCCTATGACCATATTGGTTTCTTTTTTAAAGCCCAATGTAACTAAACCCTAATCAGTCCAACCAGAATGAGGTAATATACCAAAACACTCTCCCTCCCCTTCTATTCATATTGAAAGGGGAAACCAAATAAAAAATGTCATTAGGTTACGTGAAATAAAAAATGGCTTCTCCTCTCTCAATTCCCCTCTCTAAACCAAAAAATGATCTTCCTCTCTCTACACCGCCATCTTCAGATCTCACACCATCACCCTCACCATTTCTGCACCATCACCATCTTCACACCATCACCTTCCCAACATGTCTTCTTCACGCCCCTCCGTTCGCCAACGTTCGTGGGCATTTCTCCACCACCAAGAAAGCGGCGCTGTTGTGGACCCTAACTACCATCTCGCGCCGCCGTTCGTGGACCAACCTCATGCACCTTCTCTCCCTACTTTCGTGCGCCATTCTCCACCTCTTGCAAGAATACCACCACCATGGAAGCCACCTCCTACAGAAGAAAAACCTCCTTTCGTGGACGTTACACCACTGTTCGGGCCGCTGTTTGTTTTAGCGCTGTTACTTTAAGCGCCGCTTCCCTCCATTTATGCCTGTAGCAGCTTCCCTCTGTTCCCATCAGCAGTTCTCACCTTCCCAGCAAACCCAGATCTCCGTCGTCGTGCTCCAGATCTGTTGTCCTCACCACCAGACCGACCCCTTTGCCGCCCTCACCACCAACCCTACCGTGCGTGTATCTGAAGCTCTTCGCCCATCACCACCATGGGTAAAGCCCACTGAAGACCATCTCCACCATGGGTACAGCTCACTGAAAACCATCGACACCATGGGTCTAGCCCAAGCAAATCACCACTATTGGTACAGCCCGGTGAAGCCAAATTTGAATTTCGTTTTTGTTTTTTTTTCATTTTTGTTGCAATTTTTTTCTAGACAGCGAGTGTGCATTCTTTTTGTTGTTCTTGTTTGATCTGCGATTGGTAATACATTACGTGATTGGTGTTGGTTTTCATTTGTTGTTCCAGATTGTTTGTTTGTTGTTCCAAATTAGTTGTCCTAATGCAGTGTTATAGAATTTCATTTGTTTTTTGTTCGTTGAGGGTACAATCCAATAACGTTTTTGGGGTGTGAATTGTTTGATTTATTGGTTTTTTCTGGATCCATGACGGGTTAATTTACAGAAAAATGGTGATATTGTTCTCGTGGGTCCGTACCCACCGACAAAAAGAAAAGAATAATATTTTCAGATCAAGTAAAGGTAAAAAAGTCAAGAACAAAACTAGAAACTTCAGACTAAACTAAGACTTTAATATTGTTATAAACTAGGATAATATAAGCTAAACTAGATGGAGAAATATGGAGAGAGCTAGTATAATATAAACTCAAGAGATAGAGAAATATGGAGAGAGTTTACTTATTCTTTTCAATAGTGTGTAAAGTACAATGGGATGAAGGTCATATATTTATAGGAGATATATGACCCTTCATTTCATACAATAAGTTATACTTATAAAGAAGGGGATGAAAAGCCTAGAAAATAAAAGGGCATCCACTAATAATAATTATATACATTATTTAGAATACTCCCCCTTGGATGTCCATTTCTTATGAAATATGCCTCATTCAAACCTTGCTAAGAAAACCCTATGGGAAAAAAACTTGGTCGTAGGAAAAAGAGTACATATAGATGGAACTAATCATATTGAAACGTTGCCTCGTTAAAACCTTGCCAAGAAAACCCAATAGGACAAAACTTGGACGAAGGAAAAAGAGTATAGTCTTGTTTACGCTCCCCCTGATGTTGGCAAGAGATCTCTGAGTTGTCGTATTTCAATATTGTGGGCCTACTTCTTGAATATTGTGATTGATAATGATTTCATCGGGAAAATCTACAAAATTGTTTCGTGATTGTATCTATCGGGTGTCAATATCCACATTCTTATGTAGCTCATGTGCGTAGGAGACTTTAGTGAAATATGTTTTGTTTTGTCTCCTTGATGCATCCATTCTAATTATGTGTGGTACAAGAAATAGTATCCTCATACAATACCATCGGCATATCTTTGTTGAAGATAAACCACATTTATTTTCGGTATATTGAATGACATAAACCACACTTCTTTTCGGTATGTTGAATAATCCACTTAAAATAAATATTTCATACCACTCCCCCTTGGATATTCACTGAAATATATGCCTCATTAAAACCTTATCAAGAAAACCCATTGGGACAAAACTTGATGAAGGAAAAAGAGTACACTAATCCTTGGGGGTTATGACACGTATTCAGTTTGTCTTGTTAAAACCTTACCAGGAAAAACCAATGGGAAAAACCGCTGTGAAGGAAAAAAATGTAGAATTCAATATATTCTCCCCCTCATTACGACATAACATATTTCTAAATATATTAGATACTTGTGGTCTTGTACCTAATTCCATCGTGTATGAAACTTTAATAAGTGAATCTTCTGGATTTTTACTTGAGGGTATTTAGTGATAGTAATATCATTTTCTTGATCAATAAAAGAGTTTATACTTCCTTCGACAATGAATATTTGCATGCCTCGTTAAAACCTTACTAGGAAAAACCCAGTGGGGAAAAAACCTTAGTGAAGGAAAAAGAGTACAATACGCAAATATCACATCCTTTTCATTATGACAACAATTACCGAGTATCCTTTCATAATTCATACACTTTTCTCTTGTGATTTAAATAAATTACGTTCTTCGAGAACTTTTATATTCCAGGAACTTTTATATTTCAGGAACTTCTCAATATTCGATAATTTCATATTTAAACGCTCTAAGTACTTCAAGTACCTACCGTGCTTCAGGCACTTGTTGTGCTTTCAAACACCTTTCTTATTTAGGCACATGTCATGCTTCTAGCACCTATTTTGTTTATCAAAGACTTTACTATCCATCTAATAATCACTACACTGTATCAATAACATAAGAATGAGGACATCTCCCCATAGTTAAATCTAGGTTTCCGCAGGTCCCTTCGTGATACAAGTAGTGTTTTTTTTTTTAATTTCAAAATTCACTATTACACTTTCTATTGTCGTTGACATATTTCACCACTTTTTGGTTTACGATCCTTATTTTTTATTTCAAGTGCTATATTAGATGAAAATATATTAATCCCCTAAACAATTCTAACAGTTTTAAATATTTTCAGTAGATTAATAATCTACATAAAATTTCTCGTATTTAGGTACCCAGGTCCTTTCATGACCATTACTTTCTTTAAGAGAAATGCATGTGCCAACATTAGTTGGCTTAATAAATCCTGTCGTATCACGTGGAGTGCACATTCAACAATTTTTATCATTTAATCATTTACTCATGAGATTTTCTTCTTTGGGGGCATGGTATACTTTAAACCGACAGGCTTACCACGCTTCATGTGTTGGTTTGTTACATTCGCTGGAATATTTTTTATGTGTATAATATGGGACAATAACCTACGTTGGAGCGTTTACAACATATTTTGGGATTTTGAAATATTCTACTTGCGAATGTACTAGGTATATTATTTGCAATACTTTGCACATAGATATTCCTTTTAACATCAAGTTCCTATTCTTTAGTTTGTGGATATAACTGATATAATATATTGTAGTCCACCATGCGTCACGCAACTTCAGGTTGACTTATCTGTCCTCCCCTAATAAAGGGGTAGTCACTTGGTTAAATGAATCTTTTGTTTCTTTTAAGTAGAGACCAAGTGAATAATTTATTAGTCGACATATCATTACTATCACTAGGCGACCAAATCAGTCATTTAATAATACAAAGTTATTTGGATTATGACATCTTTTCTTTTGCACAATGAGTGTTTCAACTGCTCGAATCTGTATATTATATAACCCCAAAGAAATAACATATTTTATTTTCATACACACTTCTGGTGAGGTTTTTAGTAAATAATGCAAAAGATATACATTGTTACGGACACTTGTGGTTTATACAAAATACTAATTTTGGATATTATCCTTTAAATTTAGTAAATTTCTTAGGGATTTACTTTTAACATAATTTACCAATTTTGTACCACAAGGTAACATAACTTTTGGGCATCCAAAAACTTTTAATTAGATCAACTAAATGTCTTAGTATTCCACGAGTACGCGAACACTATATAGTTCCGCTTTGTCGATAATAATCATGCTTATCATTTTGTGATGGCTTATTTACTGTGACCTTTTACTTTTTGGATATTCCTTATTATTCCACTTCTAGTGGTAAGGATTTTCTTTTTCTTACCTTAACTTCGTCTTGAGTTCGGGTGACCAAGATGTCAATTCCAGACACATTAAAAAACATTGCATTTTCTTCCAGAAACACACTTTCATTCACTTAAAGGAATGGTTTTTAGCTAGGAAAAACAGTATTTAAGTCACTCAATTATTTCCATTACCAGGTCAATTTTTGTACAAGCTGGAAATAATAAATTTGCTTCAAAGAATGTGATTCTATATCTCCAGGGAATAATTTCCAATCAGTGAATACAACATTAATTCACTTGTTTTGTCGTCCACGCGTCTATTTATTTAGATAATGAAAACAGTTACATTCACTTTAGGGAATGTAGCTCCATTCACTTCGATGAATGAAACGTTATAGTTTACAAGAAAATAGAATGCTATACCCTAATATTGGAATAAAAATCTACGTACGATATTACTACTTCAGGAGTACTTTCATGACATGAAATCTATAAAAGGTCTTATTATCTTTTTTTTATCAAAATACTTCTAGCTACAATAATATCTACTTATGGAGAATAATTATGTAACCTTGAAGTTTAGAGGTATAGCGACGGTATCCTATTTTTCCTTTGTATTCTCATGAAATAATTAACCTCGTCCTTTTTCGGTATGTTTTGCATCTAATCTTTTTTTCACGATAAATCTTGCTGTCCTCAACTCCCTTTTTTTATTAAACAACAATTCTAGTAAACAGAATCATATATATAAATTATATTTACTTTACAAAAACATACCAGCAAAGCAAACTCTGAAAAACTATTATGATTTTCAACCTCAGGTGGAGATATGATCACCACCATGCTGATTTCAATACACATTAAATGACGTAGCATTTTCTTCAAGAAATGTTGTTTTATTCACTATAATGAATAATTTTAGCCAGCGAATACAATATGTAATCGTATTTAACCCTATCAGTTTTGTTTACATATCCATTGTCAAAGAGATTGAAAAATTCAACAATCGTTACAAGGAATACAATTCCATCCACTACATGGAATGGTTTTGAGCCAGAGAATGTGATTTTGTTCAATCAAATTTATTTACCACAATGTTTATTTTGATATGCATTTGAAAGTTATAGCATTCGTTTAGAGAGTGTAATTTTAATCAATTCAGGGAATAGTATTATGTAAATGGAACACGAATTATGATTATATCAATAATTCATTACTTTGCTTCTTACGAGACAAACAATCTCATAATATTTTGTAAACCCTTTATTCGCGCTATAGCTACTTCAGAAGTACATGTGTGATCAGATACAAGGAGACGTATATTTGTTCCTCTCGATAATATTACATTTTCCCGTTTGAAATCCTCACTAAATTTAGTAGTACCTATATTGTACTAACATTTTATTTTATCCAATTTACTAACAAATAACTAGATTTTCCAAATAGTAAGACTGTTAACATTCATAAAGGAGGTTGCAAGTTTAAAACCTTTATCATGCAAATCTTGCATAAATTATTGCAAAAGGTTGTTCACTTCATAATAATATTTGTTCAACTTTTCTTCCCCTAATTTTATGTATCTTTTATGAATGAAATCAGTATGACACAATTCAATTCTTAAATATCCATGATATCTATATGAGTTTTTTTTATCATATACCACCTTTTTTTATCTAAAATCTTCGAGTTTTTGGATTTTTTTCGTTACAAGATAAATTTGGTTCATCAATTCTTTTGTGGAAATTATAACAAAATTGATATAGGTTTCAAACTATTAAAATTTGATCTAGGCTTCAAGCCTTTAATTTTTTTCTTTTTTATGCTTTAGACATATTAATTGTATTCAAGGCTTCAAGCCTATAAAATTTATTTTATTTTCTGGCATATAAAATTTGTGATAGGTTTCCGGCCTATGAAATTTGTTACATACTTTTGGCATATAAATTGAGTTCTAGGCTTTGGGCCTATAAATTTTGGTATATGCTCACGATAATATAAATTTCTATTTAGGCTTCAGGCCTATAATTTGTTGAATGTGAATAATATATAACAAAATGTAGAAATTGTAGAGTATATTGTTCAAAATTTACTGGTATAAGACAAAATACATGTGTAGCCTAGCGGTTATACCCAAATACTCTACTATCTAAAGTCTCAAGTTCAAATCCCCCATACTTCTCAAAGTTATACTAATTCTATTTTTTTTTATTTCGAGATGATAAATAAATCTACATATAACATCATCCATATTAATCGAAATTGAGACTTTGAGTCTACACCATTAAATTTTAGTTTCAGGGTTTTGAATTTTATTAATGGTTCATGCCCTTCAAAATAAATAATTAGCTTTAGGCTTTCTAAAAATGCATATAGGCTTCAGGCCTTTAAATTTCAGTATTGCTTCTGGCATATAGAATTTTGTTTTAGGGTTCGTACCTATAAATTGAAGAGGCTTCATATGTTACTCCATATGATATAATTTCCGGCCTTTATAGCGTAAGTTTTCGATTATGCTTCGGGCATATATTTTATTTCCTAGGCTTCGGGCCTATAATATAAAATTTAGGCTTCAGGCCTATATGATTATTTTTCGATACTTCAGGCATTGTAGGCTTCTAGCCTAGAAATACATCTTGTTTTATTTTCAAGTTATTCAAAATTATATTTACATATAGGCTTCAGGCCTCTATTTTTTTTTTTCTAAAGTGATAACCGATTTCTCTGCTTGAATAGTATGAGAGTATTGTATAGGATGCAATGAAAGTCCATATAATATTTATCGGTTGTAATGGAAAGTCCTTATAATACTCTCTCTTATTTTCTTTGTGAAAAATAATATATATATTACATAAATTAGAACAATATAAATTATACCTGGGAATATTCTTTCTTGATTCGATCGACAGAGACTCGTGCTGATAATGTGTTATAAACTAGGATAATATAAGCTAAACTAGATGGAGTAATATGGAGAGAGCTTGTATAATATAAACTCAAGAGATAGAGAAATATGGAGAGAATTTCCTTATTCTTTTCAATAGTGTGTAAAGTACAATGAGATAAAGGTCATATATTTATAGGAGATATATGACCCTTCATTTCATACAACAAGTTATACTTATAAAGAAGGGGATGAAAAGCATAGAAAATAAAAGGTCATCCACTAATAAAAATTATATACATTATTATTTTTTTAGTCGAAATAAGAAACCTTCATTAAAACACAAAATATTACAAATTAGCCGATACCCGTAGGTTCAAAGTCAAGCCTAATTAAAGTAGCTAATTGGGAAGGAGGGTAGCTACTCCAAAGGCTAAACAAATCTCCTTTGAGTTTATGTTTGGCCACCCAATCCGCTATCCTGTTTTTTTCTCTCCTAACAAAGGAGGTTTCTAATTTATAGAGTTCCTTACAATATATAATGTTTTTGAGTGTTTCCTTTTACTCCGATAACCTTGAATTGATTCAAGGTATTTCCAAGGGCACAGGTCTTCGATGGCAAATCTACCCATTCATTGCCGAAATGAAGAGCTGGCTAGCAAAGTTCCCTTACTGGAAGATTAACTTCGTCAACAGGAAGTTTAATAGCGTCACGGATCTCGCAGCTAAAAGTGCAAGACGTAACATTGATACTTCAGCTTGGAAGAACGGCTCATTAAGCGATTTTTATATTTTTCTTAAATCTTTGTATAAGCGGTCGTGATTCTTCTTGTTTTCTGGAAAAAAAAAAAAAAAAAACCAAAATCTTAGACAAGCAATTATATACATTATTTACAATAAATATGATTTTTTTTAGTTTAGTCTTAATTTACAATAAATATATAATGCTTTGTGTGTGTTTTTTTACTCTTTTTTTTTAGGGTCAATGCCCCAAAAAATCAAACTAATATTATTCTTGCCCCAAAGAATCATCATTTAATTAAGTAGACCTAGATTACCTATTTACCCTTAAAGTACAATTAACAAAAGAAAAACAAAAACTAAAAAATAAAACATAACATTTCAATCAGACTAATTATTTTACACACACTACACATTTTTCACACAATACTCTCTCTCTCTCTATCTCTTCTCTCTATCGTTACTCTCTCTCTCTCTATTTCTTCTCTCTATCGCTTCTCTCTTTTCCATATCTTTGATACTCACGAAAATCATAAATATGATGGTCAAAATCGCAGAAAATTATAGAATTGATGTGGATCGATGTGGAATCACAAAAAATCACACAAAGATGAAGAATTATAAATCGGTATTTGAAGGTTCATGAAACATTAATCCGTATTTGAAGGTTCATCCATTTCATCCCATCAACCAAAATCGGAATCATAAAAGGTAAGAATCTGAATCTTTCCTTTGTTTAACAGTATCGATTAATCTGAAAAGTACACACTGCTTTGTTATCTGTTGAAGCTGAGACACCTGATCTTGTGGCTGCTTGATTTTATTATCTATTACAATCTTTTTTTGTAACATTTTATGTGTTAGTGTCGTCTTGAATTGAAACAAGAGATTTGAGTATTTCGTTTACTTTAGTTATTAAACTTTTGTATGTGAGAATTCAATGGTATTTTTACTAGTTTGTGTTTTTACGTTTTATTCTTTTGAAGTTTTTGTTATGGATATTAGTTGAATAATCATAGATTTTGTTGTTGATTTTTTCACATCTTGTTAATTTGATTTCTGCTGTTTTTTTCACATTCTTGTGTATAGAGTTTTAATTTCACATTTTTTGAAGTTAATTTTTTCAATTTTTGTTAACATTTACTTTTTTAGGGTTTATGTTTACTGTATAATCCCAAAAATCTTCTATCAGCTAGCGTGTTATGTTTTCTGCATAATCCCATCTGTTTTTATCATATTTTTGGTTAAATTATGCGATTGAACATTATGTATAATGATGGGATTTTAATGCTTACGTGTTTGTTCACTGCTAATTAGTCTTAAAACGTAGTGGATTGCATTACTTCAGTGATATTAGTGTTTCCTCCTTGATGGGATTACCAAATTTTTGATGGGATTAAACATTGTTGATGTGATGAAGTATGATGATGGGATTTTTGGTCTGTCAATGGGATTTTTTTAGTATTCTTTATATAACTATTCTGTGATAAATTGTAGGTATGGAAAAAGAATCAAACACTGCTGTGAAAGAGAATGATACCAGGTAAAAAATGTTTTCCCATACAAAATAGCTTGATGGGATTAATCCCTTTGTAGTGTAACACAGTTTTGCTTTCACATTTATAGCAGGATTGAATACACAGAATATGTGATGAAGGAGATGAGTAATGAAATCAAACTTTTGAATGATCAATTACTTTCAAAAGATGAGAAGATCGGTGAATTACGGGATAAAATGAAAGAATTAAGAGATGAACTTGAGTTGTCCAAAACACGAATTAAGGATATGAAAAGGAAAATGAAGGAAGATGAAAAAGAAAAAGAACGAATTTTGAAAAACTACAGAAAAGAACATGATGAAAATGTAACATATGGACGTTACACAGCAATGCTAGAAAACAGAATTCAGAGACTAGAAAACAGAGAAGACGAAATCTTTATCGAAGATGTACAATCATGCAATTGATGAATGATAATTATGAAGAAAATTGTAATTTTTTTAGAGTATTTCCTATTTCTTTTGTTATTGTACTGTTTTGTTTAAACTTACTGAAACCGTTTTCTTATTGTAATTTATTCTACTGAAATTTTTGATTGTTAAGTCCCATCACAATTAAAATAAATTTGTTTTAAAAATTGGATTTATATTAGAAACAGTGTGCCTGAATTTGAGTTTGTTCTAAATCCCATTGATATTTAAACACCTGCTTTGATGGGACTCAATATAAGATGAGACTGATAAGTCCCATCAAAAACATTGGATGGGCCATCATTGGGGTGATGGGAATCAAGTGTGGGGTGATGGAATTCGTCAATTGATGGTATTTAATTGGGGTGATGGGACTTAATTGCAGGGATTGCGGTGATGGGACTCGATTGCGGTGATTAATTTAGGTGTTTAAAACCCATTGATATTTATACACCTGTTGTGATGGGACTCACTAGGTGATGGGATTAGAGCGTGTGTGATGGGACTCAATTGAGCTGATGGAAATCAATTGGAATGATGGAATCAATAGGGGTGATGGGATTGAGAAGCAAGCTGTTTTAATCCCATTGATATAATAAAAATCCCATTAAGTATTGGTGATGGGACTTGCTTTGGATGAGGGGACATAATTGTGGGGAGATGGAAATCGTCCATTGATGGGACTCGATTGCAGTGATGGGACGCGATTGAAATGATGGGAATCAGAAGTGGTGATGGGATACAATAAAGAATGAAGGTGTTTAAATCCCATTGATGTACTAAAAGTCCCAGCAAAACATTGGATGGGACTTCATTGGGGTGGTTGGACTCAATCGTGGGGCTATGGACTAAATCCAATTGCGTAACAAAAATATGATCAAATAACAGAAAACTCCAATGCTTAATATAAATCCCATCACGTACTTAAGTTTTACCAAACATCTATATCCCAACAAGAGATAATATCTAAATTCAATGAACGAAAACATATAAATCGTGTCATGCATATATATCCCATTACCTAAAAACATATAATTCCCATCACACCTGCTGATGGGATCTAATACAGTATTGGGATTTGGAGAAATTTGTAACACAAACAATCTATTTTATAAACTTTTGTTCTATGAAAACATTAAGCAAAATGTTAATCGAATGAAAAAATTTATTATTACATATTCTAAAGTTTTCATTTCTCATTGTAGTTTATTTCATGTTGGTTTTTGGTGCTTCATTAGTAGAGTTATCAAGTAACCAATTTACAATTTTATCTCTGTATTGATCAACTTCTGCTGCTTTATATTGTCCTCCAACAATTTCTTTTGTGAACAAGTCTTCTGCATATAACATAATATAAATGCCCGAATTATAGTATGATGGTTTTTGATGTGAACAATATTCATGCACCAATTCTTCGAATCTTTTTCCTTGTGTGATAATTTTCATCAAATGATCTGCATTCCCATTTGCTAAATTCATTACTGATTTCTTTCCGGGTACTCCGTTGTAATGAATAAATCCATCATTTGATTTGTCGTACACCAATAACGTCCATACTTTGCAACTACCAATTAATGTGAATATCGGGAATAACACAAATCTGTGTGTTTTCATTAATTCTGAAGCTTTTTGGATATAATTTTGAAAATTGCCCCTTGATCCAAGATACATATATTCCTGGAATCAAAACAAAAACAAAATGAATACTCATAAAAAATGAACTAATGCAAGTTAGAGCTTCCGATCAAGAGACCCCCCCACTTAATCCCATCACGGATATAAGTACCATCACGTAAATGAGTCCATGAAAACAACTAGATCCAATCAAAAGAAGGCATCTGAAAATCAACATATAAAGTTCAATCATGCATATAAATCCAATGACTGCTCAAGTACCATCAAAACATCTAGAGATCCAATCAAACATAAAAAAATCCCATCAGAATATAACACATTCCACCAATTCAAAACATCAAAAAATCCCAACCCCCCAACTTAATCCCATCATTAACGTATACGTCCCATCATGGATATAAGTACCATCACGTAAATGAGTCGATGACTGATCCCATCAAGAGAATCATCTGGGAAACAAAAAACTAACATATAAAGTACAATCATGCATATAAATCCCATGACTGATCAAGTACTATCAAAACATTTAAATCCCATCACTACAAGACATCTAAAAATACTATCAAAAATAAAATCCCATCATGGTATAACACATCCCACAAATACAAAAACATCAAAGAAATCCAAAAACAGTTACACATATACATCCCGTCAAAAACATATAGATCCCATCACCTGCTCGAGACATTAAACTTAATTTGAGATAGAAATTGCGATACAACAAACTTAATATTTTATATAAAATATACATATATTCCTATAAAAAATGCAAATTAGAGCTTACCACACATTTTACATCAAAATGACTGGCATGATGCCATCTTTGAAATGGTGCGACTTTCCTTTTAGAATTAAACAATCTCTCCATAATGCAAAGTACTTTCTCCATAATCTAAAATATGATTAATATTTAATATTCTACATTAATGTAAAAAAAAAAATTAAAAAATCATATACTTACTGATGGACTGATTGGACCAAATCTAGCAATTGTTAATAATTCTTCAGAACTAGTATTTATGTGTTGGGGGATTTTATTCTCAATAAGCATCTCATAAACTTCGCTTGAACATGCAATGTTCTCTTTTGATCTCTTTCTTTTAATGTCAGTTTCTGAATCATATTCTTCATCAAGTTGTTTCTCCTTTCCTAATCGTTGACCTGTTTTTACACGATTGACCATCGAGCTAGGCGAGACTTGTTTCTTCTGTCTCTTATTTGCAATAGTTTTCATTCTGGGTTTTTTAATTTCATTAGTGTTAGTTTGTGGATTGATGGGAATTTCTTCTCCCGTCATTGTTTGAAATGGTTCAACGTTTGGAATAATGCAAGGCTCTTCAAGAATTTTATTTAAATCATCTTTTAGGACCTTGTTTTCTGTACGTAAATCTTCATTTTCTCTATGTAAGTTCTGATTTGTTAATAATATCATTTCTTTAGTCTTGATCAATGAATTCTTTCTCTCAATTTCATCTTCTAATCTTTTTTCAGTACTTTGGAGTCTATCTTTTAACTTGTCAGCTTCTTCTTTCATCAACTTTTCTAAGTCTATGTATTTGTTTAATTGATCTTGAAGATCGTCGATAATTTTATCTCTGGATTTTAAACAGTTTCTTAAATTATTTGCTTCTTCCTTTGCAAACATTTCTAAATCATTTAACTCTCTCAATTTGCTTTCAAGATATTTGATCTCGGAAGCCATGTCGATTTCACTGTAAAAAATATTAGATTATATAAATTAGATATTAATCTCATCAGTATAAATTAAACTAAATACTTATACTTGATATACCTTTTCGAGAATAAACCTTTTTTGGGATTGTTTTGATGATTTTCAGTATTTACCTTTTCTACATGTGCTCCTAAATCATCATCATGCTGTGATATTCCTAAGTCAAACATATTTTCAACAGAAAAATCATCTATAATGTTGTTTTTTGTGTTTTTAAGTTCTTTTTCTAATCCAGCAGTTCTTTCTTTTATCACACCATCGTCTTCATGTACAAAATCGTTTGTTTCATCTAAATTCTCCTTGATCACTTCATTTCTTGGATTACCAAGAGAATCTGGTACTATATTATCAACATTGTTGATGTTTTCATCTTTGTTCCCATAAGTTTGTTCATTAATATGTGGAATATAATCCTCATGTTCGTTATTCTTATTTTCATTTTCTTCCACTTCATCTAGTTCGCCCTCTACATCGAAAAACTTTTCATGTGGAAGGATTTGCAACTGTGTAATGTTAACCTGTCATTAACAATCTTACTATTAAGAACTCTTGTTTTCAGAAATCCAAATAATTTATAACAAAAATTGATTGTATTAATCCTACCAGTAAATTCCCATCAGTAAAAAAAAAATTCCCATCATTAAACTAGAAAATCCCATTATTATACCGAAAAACCCATCAGCTAAAAAACATATAACATTGTAAAAAATCTTATAACTATATACAAATATTACTTACCTTAGATGCTATGGCTTCACCGATGTATTCCGTTGCAAATGAATTACCTTGAACAAGGTCTAACCACTTTAATAGTCTTGGGTATGCATTAACTTGTGAAGGATTCCAACAAGCAACATGTTCAAAGAAAAATGGCTACAATTTACAAAAAAAAAATGTTATTTTTTATTATAATTTTACATGTTTAAGAAATTGAATGTACTTACTATAAGCACACAAGTTGGTCCTTGTATGCGTGTTCTTTTTCGTAATGATATTGAATTTAGCAACGTCTCACACGAGTTCCCTGCCCAATCATACGTTTTAAGGGATTCTAAGTTTTGACAAATAGAAAATAATAACCAACATGTCTTTGAACCGTTCAATGGGTATAATATTGTAGTAAACGCATAAACAAACATCAGCTTTGCAAAGTCTGCTAACACTTCTTCATTCTGATCTTGAAGTAGAAGTAACTTTTCAATTTTAGACTTTATATCTGAATTTGATACCATTTCTTTCCCATTCTCTTCAGGAAATATCTTATGAAACCAAGGTGAGCTTAACACATCTTCCCTAGTTCTATAAGGTACTTTAACATCCCCGCACTCAAGTCCAAGAATCAATGTAATGTCTGATTTTTTTAATGGAATTATCTTTCTTGCCACCTTAAATCCTCCTGATGTTGCACAGTAAAAAGATATTAATTCAGAAACTGCAACATTATCTTTTTTAATCTGTTTACGTTCATCTTTGATTTGATGCAATGCTTTTATGATATTGTAGCAAGGAAGTTTTCTGCACGCCTTTATATGTTGAAATGTGATTCGTTGATTCTTCAAAATTTGGTATATAGCGTCAATTGAAGATTTAAACTCTGTACGATACATACCTGCATATTACTTAAATATATTAAATGTTATAACTCGATAATACGTTTCTGTAAAGAATAACATTGATATAAATTCCATCAACTACTTGAGTCCAACCAATACACAAAAATCCCATCAAAAAGAGAAAACAATTTACGTATAAAGTCCCATCAAAAAGTCCCATCACAAAATATATAATGAAACTTAAAAAAAATCAATTGTTATACACAATATCATGAAACTAGTATATGCAGGAGTTATTTAACGATTTAAGTATTGCAATAAAGAGTAAAACACAAAAACAAAAAATTAAGAAAACACCAGTACATTTAAATTCTTCTTAATATAAAGTTTATCTTATAAAACTTACACATATACTGAAAAACAGACGTAAAATAATTTATACAGATGCACCTTTCATAATTTCTCAAGTTATTAAAAGATTCAGAAGTTACTCGAGCTGATAATTAATGGCTAATTTATAAAATTCGCTTCCTCTATATAACATTCACTTATACATACACGATAATTTACATATTTAGTCTAAAAATTATATACGAGTACAAGCAATATGTATATATAGGAAGGTATATATTGTTATATGTCTTACACCATCATTATTTCAACATTTAATCACTTTCTAGGGTTTCAAAAAGTTAATATGAATGTAACTAAATAGAAGAAATGAACTTTGAAAACATTACCTTTTTTTTTGTAATTCTTCTACTTTGTGTTATGAATGTTCATTATTGAGCAGGAGGGAGAAATTTGATTAGATATCTGCAATTTCACACGAATGATGGTTGTTATTGTGTATTTTAGTTTACAGTAAGAGAGAGAATGTGTTTGGTGTGAAAGTGGCGGTGATGTGTTAGTTTCTGGGTTCCTTTATGTTCATTTCTTTCTTTAATAGGTGGTGAATGGGATTAAGTACGTTGAAGAATTCAAATGACCAATTAAAGCGAAATCCCATCATATAGAAAAATTTAACAACAAAAGAAACAAAGAAGCTATCTAGCACAATGGTTACAAATACTATGCATAAGCTCTACACTTGCGTATTGATCATTGTTCGAATCACACAAAGTACAAAAAAAAAAAAAATATTTCTTTTTTGGTGGGATGTTTTTTCTGCCTAAAGTATTATATTAGAAGTTGTTTTTCTCCAATTGATTCCTATCTGCACTGATGATTTGCAATGAGTCCCATCATTGCAATTGATCAATCAACAAAAATAGTATATTCCATCAATCACCATTTACTATCTTAAAATCCCGTCAATCATTGTATGATTCCCATCATCTGGTAGTGGTCACAATCGAGATAATTGGACTCATCCGGTGCTGATGCGGCTCAAATGCGATGATGGGACTAAATTATAGTGATGGCAATAATTTGTGATGATGGGACTCGAATAGGATGTAATGGGACTCAATTAGTCGGATGGGACTTGAATCAAGTGTTTATGTCCCATTTATTATCCTATCAATCATTGTATCATGTAAAAATGGGGTTATGGTGATTATCATGTTGTTGTAACTTATCATGGTAATGGGACTAAAAATGGGGTGATGGTAGTAAAGCCCAATCTAGTGTGATGGGATTTATCAAGTGATGATATTTTATAATGGTGATGAGTCTCAAGCGGGGGTGATGGGATATATATGTTCTAGCTTGACTTAATAGAATCGATGACATTTTTTGAAATCGATGACATATTCATTATGTTGATGGAGAGTCAGTTAGGAGAAAAAAGATCCCACCAAAAGAGACGAACAGATTTTTTTTTCCTTGTAGTTGGTGTGATTTGAACCAGGATCAATAGGCAAATGTAGAACTTATGCATAGTATTTGTGACCATTGTGCTCTAAGAGAATTCATTAATAACTTTACTATCAATATTCTTATTATATGTGGGCAAAATCAACCAAAATGAAACACAAACAAGTATGATGGGATTTGTTTATATGTTCAAATCCCATTGATATTCTAAAAACAAAATTATCCATAAAAAACCATTGCGGTTTGATTCAAGTCCCATCCGACTAATTGAGTCCCATTACATCCTATTCGAGTCCCATCATCACAAATTATTGCCATCACTATAATTTAGTCCCATTTATTATCCTATCAATCATTGTATGATGTAAAAATGGGGTTATGGTGATTATCATGTTGTTGTAACTTATCATGGTAATGGGACTAAAATGGGGTGATGGTAGTAAAGCCCAATCTAGGGTGATGGGAAACAATATATTTATAAACTTTGTTTGATCAAAAACATTAAGTAAAACATTAATACTCTAATATAATCCAAAACAATTAACAATCTAAAAAAACCCATCAACATAGTTGTAAACTTTCAAAAAAGTGTAATTTTTTCTCGAATTCCTTCCTAAATTGATCTTGTGTTGGCTGCCTTAGTGTGATATAGTAACCAATTCACAATTTTACCTCTAAAGTCATTTGCCTCTACTGCTTTGTAATGACCTTGTACATGTTGTCTTTTAAACAAATCTTGTGCATATAATAAAATGTAGAGACCTGAATCATGTATTGCTGCTTTTTCGTGTGAACACTCTTCATGCTTTACTTCATCTTGTCTTTTTCCATCTGATATTACTTCCACTAGATGATTTGCACTATTGTTTGCTATAGTTGTTGAAGATTTTTTGCCTGGAAGTCCGTTGTAATGAACGAAGCCATCAAATGATTTATCATAAACTAACAGTGTCCATTGATTTATTTTTCCTGATTTTGTTTGTATTGGGAATAGCACATATCTATATGTTTGCATGTAGAGTGAAGAATTTTTTATCAAACTTTGTACTTGAATTTCTGGTCCATTATATATATATTCCTGTAAATCAAACGAAACATAATTAGTGTTCATAACAATATAGTCATTAACAATCATACTATTAATAACTCTTTTCTTGTAAAGATAAATATGAAATCCCATTTAAATTTTTAATCCCATTGTCAAGGTAGTATCCAATATTTTCCCAAATCCCATTAGTACATAACATATTTTGATCTTATTAATCCAATCAGTAAATTCCCATCAGTACCTATAAATCCCATCAGTAACCTAGAAATCACATTGAAATTTAAACTTACCACAGAATTTACATCAACATGAACAGCATGATTCCATCTTGCATATGGTGTATATTTTTTACTTGTATCATACAATATTTCCATTATACTAAGTGTTGCCTCCATAACCTGAAAACATGTTAATATCGTTATTGATATAATTATGATTAACATTTTGTGAATATCATATACTTACCGATGATCCAATGGGACAATATTTAACAACTGCCATGCATTCACTCATACTGACATTGAATTCAGGAGGTATTCCTTTATCCATAAGAACCTGGTAATCTTCAGTTGAACATGCAATGTCCTCTTTTGTTTTCTTTCGTTTAAATACATTATCTGTGATGTATTCGTCATCAAAAAATTTCTCCTTTCCTGGGCGTTGACCTTTTTTTACACGATTGACCATTGAGCTTGGTGTTACGTGTTTCTTCTTTCTCTTCCTTGAAATCTTTTTCTGTTGTGGTATATTTATTTCAGTCCCATCATCAAATATCTCTTTATCATCATTATTATCTAAATTCTCATTTGATAAGTGTTCTGCATTTTCAAACTGTTGCACATTGGGAATGTTGTTTGGCTCTTTTATATAATCTTTTAAGATCTTATTTTCTTTTTGTAATTCTTCATTTTCTTTTCGTAATTCTTCATTTTCTTTCCGTAAGCGATGATTTGTTTCAGTTACAATGTTTGCATTTTGGATCAATTCTTCTTTCATTATCACTTCATCTTCTAATTTTTTTTCAGTTTTTCTTAAGCTGTCACTTAATACCTTTGCTTCTTCTTTAGCAAACTTTTCTAATTCAGCTAGATTATTCACTTTCTCTTGAAGCTGTTTGATTAATTTATCTTTGCCCTCAAGAGTAATTTTTAAATCATTTACTTCCTCCCTTGCAACCTTTTCTAAATCTCCTATCTCCCTCAATTTGCTTTCAAGTTGTTTGGTTTTTCTGCTGTTTCAAGTATTATCACATATTAATTTCGCATTGATGTCATTGAAAAATAGTTAAAGTAAATAATTGTAATTGATTACCTGTTCTCAACAGCTTCATTTGTTTGATTTTTAGGTTGACTCTCATAATTCACATAATCTTCAGGTGTGATAATTTGTGATAGTCCAACTCCGGAGTTGTACATGTTATCCAAATCAAGATAATCTACGTTGTTAACTTCTTTTTCTACTCCGAAGTTTTGTTCATTATTTGTTTTCTCTGTTGTTTCATCGATCACTTCCTTCCTTGTTTCTAAAATAATATCTGCATTTTCATCTTGATTGGGATTTTCATACTCATGTATATCATCATCATTATCATTCATTGGATTATCAAATGAAACTGGCATTACATCATCATCATTATTGATGTTCTCATCTTTGTTCCCATCAGATTGTTCATTACCACAAGGAATGAAATCGTCATCTCTATTTTCATCTTTATCATTCGTTGGATTTTCAAACAAATCTTGTATTACATCCTCAGCATTGTTGATGTTAACACCATCTCTATTATCTTCCTCTCCAGTATGCTCGTCCTCTGCATGAAAATCTTTTTCATGTTCAAGGATTTTCAACTCATCGGTGTCAACCTGTCATTAATCATACTGAAAAAGTTAGAACATATTTTTTTTTACTAATCCCATCAAAATACTATAAAACATAAAAAAATCCCGTTAATTCCCAACAAATCCCATTAGATAAAATCCAAATAGTTTCTAAATCCCATTAACAGATCCCCATCTCAAAACCTTAATACTATTCACTTTTAACATTTATAGCATTGTGATTAATCCCATCATTAGAATATTTTAGTACTTACATTAACTTCTAAAGCATCTAAAATGTTAGAACATATTTTTTGGTATTAATCCCATCAATATACTATAAACTAAAAAAAAAATCCCGTTAATTTAACTAAAAATCCCATTAGATACAATCCAATAGTTTCAAAAAACAAAACACAAAACGAATTTCAACTTTAATCCAATTGTAATTTAATACAATAATTAGAGTATATTAGTACTTACATTAACTTCTAAAGCATCGAAAATGCATTTCACTACTTTTGATTTGCGGTGTTTACTATCGCAAACATCTAACCACTTCAATACCCTTGGGAATGCATCAACTTTATCAGGATTCCAACCAGAAACATGCTCAAAGAAAAATGGCTACAAAAATCAAAAATAAATAATGTTAGTTTATATTCTTTTTCATATATAAGAAAATCAGTCAACTTACTATAAGTGCACAAGTTGGTCCTAGTACACGTGTAGTCTTCCCTAAACTTATTGAAGTGAGTATCGTTTTACATAAATGTCCTGCCCAATCATACGTTTTTAGAGCTTCTAAGTTTTGACATACCGAAAATAACCACCAATATGTCTTTGCAGCTGAGTAAGGGTAAAAAATTGTACTAAGCCCGTAAACACACATGAGCTTTGCAATATTCGTTAATACTTCTTCAGTCTGATCGTTTAAATCCAGTAATTCTACAAGTTTAGTCTTTATAACAGAATTCGATACCAATTTACTTCCATTCTCAGACGGAAACATCTCACGGAACCACGTTGAGATGAAAACATCCTGCCTTGTACTTGAAGAAGGTACATCAACTTTACCACTGTCAACTCCAAGAATCAATTGAATGTCTGATCTCTTGAATTTAACTATCTTACCTCCAATTCTAAATCCTTTATCTTTTACACAGTATAAGGATATTAATTTTGCAACTCCATGATTGTCTTTTTTTATGTTTTTCCTTTTATCCTTCATACGGTATAATCCAATTAAAAGTTTGAAGAAAGGAAGTTGACTACAAACTGTTAAATGTTGATGTGTAAATTTTTCATGCTTCACAATTTGAAAAATTGCATCGGTATTAGATCTAAATTCTGGAGCCATATCTGCAATGTAGTACTTTATATGTCAAAATATAAACATATCTAATACGGAACAACAAGTACAAAAAAATAAATAATTAAACTAAATTACGAAAACACCAGTACATTTAAAATCATCTCAATATAAAGTTTATCTGAAACTTACACATATACTGAAAAACATACATATAATAATTTATACAGATGCACCATTCATAAATTATCAAGTTATTTAAATATTCAGAAATTACTCGAGATGATAAGTAATGGCTAATTTCAACAGTTATCTTCATCATTATTTCAACATTTAATCACTTTCTAGGGTTTCAAAAATGTTAATATGAATGTAACTAAATAGAAGAAATGAACTTTGAAAACTTTACCTTTTTTTTTTGTAATTCTTCTACTTTGTGTTATGAATCTTCATTAGTGAGCAGGAGGAAGAAATTTGATTAGGTATCTGCAATTTTACACGAATGATGGTTGTTATTGTGTATTTTAGTTTACAGTAAGAGAGAGAATGTGTTTGGTGTGAAAGTGGCGGTGATGTGTTAGTTTCTGGGTTCCTTTATGTTCATTTCTTTCTTTAATAAGTGGTGAATGGGATTAAGTACGCTGGCGAATTCAAATGACCAATTAAAGCAAAATCCCATCATATAAAAAACTTTAACAACAAAAGAAACAAATAAGCTATCTAGCACAATGGTTACAAATACTATGCATAAGCTCTACACTTGTGTATTGATCATTGTTCGAATCACACAAATTACAAAAAAAAAAAATTATTTCTTTTTTGGTGGGATGTTTTTTCTGCCTAAAGTATTATATTAGAAGTTGTTTTTCTCTAATTGATTTCTATCTGCACTGATGATTTGCAATGAGTCCCATCATTGCAATTGATCAATCAACAAATAATAGTATATTCCATCAAATAACATTTACTATCCTAAAATCCCGTGAATCATTGTATGATTCCCATCATCTAGTAGTAACATAGTGATGGTACTTTATAGTGGTGATGGGAATTCATTGATGGTATTTTGTAGTGTCAAAATAGTGATGGTATTTTATAGTGTTGATGGGACTAAAGGAGAGTTGATGGGATTCGTCACTTTGGTGGGACTCAATTGCAAACTGTATGACTCAACTGAGTGATTGGAATCAACAAAGATGATGGGACTTGATTCAGATGTTCAAATCCAATTACTATTCTAACCTTCCCATCAGACATTGGATGATGAATACAAACCTTGTAGTGATGGGAATTTATTGAGGTGATGGGACTTATCATGGTGATGGGATTTATCGAGTGATGATATTTTATAATGGTGATGAGACTCAAAGCGGGGGTGATGGGATTTATATGTTCTAACTTGACTTAATAGATTCGATGACATTTTTTGAAATCGATGACATATTCATCATGTTGTTGGAGACTAGTTAGAAGAAAAAAGATCCCACCAAAAGAGAAGAACAAATCTTTTTTCCTTGTAGTTGTTGATATTCGAACCATGATCAATAGGCAAGTGTAGAACTTATGCATAGTATTTGTGACCATTGTGCTCTAAGAGAATTCGTTAATAAACTTTACTATCAATATTCTTATTATAGGTGGGCAAAATCAACCAAAATGAAAACAAACAAGTATGATGTGACTTGATTTATATGTTCGAATCCCGTTGATATTCTAACCACTCGATGATCAATAAAAACCCATTGCAGGTGATGGGACTCAATTGGTGTGACGGTACTTATCGAGTGATGGTATTTTATAGTGGTGATGGGACTCGATTTGGGTGATGGGAATCGTACCTTTGATGGGACTCATTTGCATAGGTTGGACTCAACTAAGTGATGTTCTTCATTGGGAGGGATGAGAATCAATAGTTGGACTCAATTACAACAATCGGACTCAACTAAAGTGATGAGAATAATTAGTAGTGATATGAATCAACAAGGAATATGAATCCAAAATGACTACTATGAAAATAAAAACAAAAAAACACCTACTAATATAATACTTTAAGGAGATAAAAGATCCCACCAAAAGAGAAACAATTTTTTTTATCTTGTAGTTGATATGATTCGAACTATGATCAATAGGCAAGTGTAGAAGTTATGCATAGTATTTGTGACCATTGTGCTAAAAGACAATTCATTAATGAACTTCACTATCAAATATTCTTATAATAGGTGCCATGTGGCTTATTTTTCTTTAGTCTTTTTAAAATTAATAACGTATCCACATTGACCCTTCATTTATCCCATTATCACACCCAACATCCCACTATCACACCCACGAACGCAGTAGCATAATTATTTCTGAAAATTTATAAAACTCAAGCGTCACAAAACCGTTCCAAAAACATTTTCTCTTAACTTCTTCTCAAAGTTCATTACACTTCTAACACTGCAAAGCAAAAAATCAAACACTTACGAGTATTTCTTCAAAAGGTATGATTTCTATTTTTTTTTTTTTTAAACTTATAGTTAAAAAGCTTATTTTGATGATGAATGAACCAGACAAATAATTTTAATACAAAAGGTATTATATATCAATGTACAATGATATCATTACATGCACGAATAAAAAAGTTTAATGGGATTCTTCAACTCTGTGTAATTTTTAAAAAGTTTTTATTTGTTTTGTTTTATTAAACAGTGATGGGATTTATTGTATCAGGTTGTAAACTAATGGGATTTATGTGTTATATATGAATTAGATAAAAAAACAGTAAGAGATTAAGACCTATTTTTTGTTTTGCAGAAAATGGATCGAGAGTTCCGTTCAACATTGGAAGGGGAAACAAGTGTTACAAATAATGAACCTGTAGACACTAAAAGGTATAATGATTTTATTACTACAATACTTTCAATAACAAAATATATTAGTACGATTAATCATGTTGTAATCCAATAAAAATTTTGTTTTTGCAAACAGTGAGGACGAGAATGAAAACAAGCTGAAACAAATAATAGATGAAATTGCAAT
Source organism: Nemophila menziesii (assembly GCA_029959085.1). Lineage (NCBI taxonomy): Eukaryota > Viridiplantae > Streptophyta > Magnoliopsida > Boraginales > Hydrophyllaceae > Nemophila > Nemophila menziesii. The sequence continues at coordinate 57,775,435 of JARWIR010000005.1, read as the reverse complement.
CTTGGAAGCTGATATTATTTCAAGAGATGAGAAGATAAGTATACTTGAAGATAAGCGTGAAGAATTAAGAAATTTTGCTAAAGTATCAGAAGAGTTGAAAAAAAAAAAGGAAGAAGCTGATAATGGGAGAACACAATATCTGGAAATGTACGCAAGTCAAAACACTAACAAAATACGTATTAAAAGAAGAATTGAAGAGCAAAATGAACAAATTAAAGTTCTATACGATAATTTGTACACACTTGAAAATCAGTATGATGAATTTGGAACTGTTGAGCTAGAGAAAACTATTACTTCCATGGAAAACGAAATAAAAGAAGATCGAGATGTCATACAAGAACTTGCCTACGGGAGAGAAGTGCTTATTGAACAAAACAGGGCTTCTGAAGAATCTATTGAAGAATTTAAACAGGCAAATAAAGATATTATGATACAATTGGATAATTCACATGAAGAATTAAGCTCTATGTATCAATTTGTGGATCCTATTCAAGTTGTGGAGTCTAGTGAAGGTCAACGAAGAAGAAAAATGATGGTTCAAAAAAAGAAACAGAAAAAAAAGATAGCAGACAATTGAATTTGAAAAAATTGTAGTATTTGGTTTAGTATTGTAACTGATTTAATTATTTACTTTCCTATTTGAATGAATAGTTTTAGTCGAATAGTTAACGTATTTATTGTTATGACTAGACTATTATTTGTTGATCAATATGAATTCATGGGACTTATTACAAAGAACATCTATAGTAATGGACAACATTGAGGGTGATCGTACTAAATTGGGGTGATTGGAAATAATCGGTGGTAATGTGTAAGTTATTGATGTCGATATCACTCAAAATAGGTGATGGGACTCGATTCGGATGATGGGAACATACATGGATGATGGGAAATAATTGTTGAGTATGGGACTTATTGTGTTTATGGGACTTGAGTAGGATGTAATGGGACTCAATTAAAAATCCCATCAACACAAAGACATCAAATACACATATATATCCCATCAATAAAATAAATAAATCCCATCACGGATATAAACATCCCATCAATACATTACATCAAAAAATCTAACCAAAATACACATATAAATCCCATCGATGGGACTCATTGTGTTGATGGGACTTGAGTATGATGTAATGGGACTCAATTAGGCGGATGGGACATGAATCAAGTGTTTAAGTCCCATCGATGTTGATGGGACTAAATTCGAGTGATGGGAAATCGTTAGTTGGTTGGGGTCAACCAATGATGATGGGAACAACTAAGAGTGATGGGAGTTAAAATGTTGGTGATGGAAATCAATTGGGATGATGAGGATCATTGTACACGGATCTAAAACATCCCATCAATACAGTACATAAAAAAATCTAACCAAAAATACACATATAAATCCCATCGATGGGACTTATTGTGTTGATGGGTCTTGAGTATGATGTAATGGGACTCAATTAGGCGGATGGGACATGAATCAAGTGTTTAAGTCCCATCGATGTTGATGGGACTAAATTCAAGTGATGGGAAATCGTCAGTTGGTTGGGGCCACCCAATGATGATGGGAACAACTAAAAAGTGATGGGAGTTACATGTTGGTGATGGGAAACAATTTGGATGATGGGACTAAATTAAAGTGATGGGAATCAATTGGGGTGATGGACTTCCCATCAATGAGTACAGTCAATGTGGTTGATGCAAATTTAATGTTGGTGATGGATTCAATTGGGAGTAATGGACAAAAATGTGGTTGATGGGCATCATCGGTGGTGATGGGACTAAATTTGGGTGATGGGAAATCACCGTTGGTGATGGCATCATTGGGGGTGATGGGACTAAAATTGGTTGATGGTAACCAACGGGTGGTGGGCGGCCCACGAATGATGATGGGAACAACCAAAATAGAGGAACAAAATATTTTTCGTAGTTGGTGTGATTCGAACTAGGATCAATAGGCAAAGTGTATAACATATGTTTCGCATTATACTCTGTTTCAATTGGGAGTAATGGACAAAAATGTGGTTGATGGGCATCATCGGTGGTGATGGGACTAAATTTGGGTGATGGGAAATCACCGTTGGGGATGGCATCATTGGGGGTGATGGGACTAAAATTGGTTGATGGTAACCAACGGGTGGTGGGCGGCCCACGAATGATGATGGGAACAACCAAAAAAGAGGAACAAAATATTTTTCGTAGTTGGTGTGATTCGAACTAGGATCAATTGGCAAAGTGTATAACATATGCATAGTTTTTGTGACCATTGTGCTCTAAGAGAATTAGTTAATAAACTTTACTATCAAAAATTCTTATGTTTGGATTCATTGTATGAAATAATCTAAATATAATAAAGTTGTTGTTTAAGTTAAAATGTAGTTGAATGTATGGATGAACAAACTAAACAATATTATATTTACATAATGATATGGTGATGAGATGGCATGATAAAATGTCCCAAAAAACCCCTAAAACAAGGTTGATGGGAATCATAGGACTACCTATAGGTATTTAATCTATTACATTCAAAAGTGAGAAACATAATAATTGAATAATAATATATTGATAAAAAGTGAGAAATTAACTAGTGATACTTAATACATAAACTAGAAAATAGGATAATAGTCTTAAAATAGTACAGAATTTTAATCATCTTCTTCAAAAAAATTCTGGTTAAGTGAGTTTTCAGTCACACTTATTAGTATCGTCACAAATTACTTTCCTTTTCCTTTTCTTTGAATAGAGTCCGCTTTGTGCTGCATATGTAAAATCCAACTCCTTATATACTTCTTCAAGTAGTGTATTCAAATTTTCATTTTCATGAGCTAGTTTTTCAACCTCTTCTCCAAGATTGTCGTGTCTTTTCATGACGGCCTTTGACAATTCAAGTTGTTGTTCTTTAAAATTTCTTCCTCTTTGTAGTTCAATATCGAGTTGCTGAATTTGATGTCTTAACGATTCTACTAAAATTGGAGCTTGTGCTATTAGATCTTGTTGATTCCTAATCTTTTCTCTCAGGTCACTGATTGTTGCTACTTGTTCCCGACATTGAGCAACAGCTTTCTTTTTTTCTTCATATTCTTTTTCATACATTTCAATCATTTCCTTTTGTCTATCTTCAGCTTCGTTTGTTGCAGATTTAAGTTCATCCAATTCTGTTGTAAACTCTTGTAATTCTTTCAACTTTTCTTCAAGATGGGATATTTTCTGATCTTTCATATGTAACTTATCCATCAACAAATCCTTCTTATGTTTTAGTTCAGTTAACTTATTCTGATATTCGATGTTCAATTTGATGCTTAGTTTGTAAAAATAAAAATTAGATCAGTTTCTGATATGATTAATGATATTACTATACTGTTAAAACAAAGTTACCTTTTTTCTTTACATTTTTTCACAGTCTGATCATCCTTTACACTTTTTCTTTTTTCAACCACAGCTTCGGTTTTTGTGGTTTCATTGTAATCTTCATCTTCATTCTCAACTAGTATTACATTATCATTGTTGTTGATGTATTCATTGTGATCTTCTCCAGGATTCTCATTCTCCAACTCCATATTCTTTTCATGTTCAAGTATTGTCAACTCTTGTGTGTTAACCTGTCATTATAAATCATACTATTATATAACTCTGTCTTATAAAATTAACAATAAAAATCAACAGACTTTAAGCAAAATCCCATTAATTCCCCCAAAATCCCATTAGATAAAAAAACAATACTTTCTAAATCCCATATACATACAAATCCCACCTCAAAATGTTATCCCATACGTATATAAAATTTATATTGTTGTGATTAAAAGATATTTTGCTACTTACATTAACTTTTACAGCCTTCAAGATTCGTTGCACTACTTGTGATTCGCGCTTATCAGAATCGCAAACTTCTAACCACTTCAATATCCTTGGGAATGCATTCAATTTGTCAGGTTTCCAACCAGCAACATGTTCAAAGAAAAATGGCTACAAAATCAAAAACAAATAAATATCAGTTAATTTAATTTTTCATATTTAAGAAATTCACTTAACTTACTATAAGCACACAAGTTGGTCCTAGTACACGTGTAGTCTTCCCTGAATTTATTGAATTGAGTAACGTTTGACATGAATGTCCGGCCCAATCATAAGACTTTAGAGCCTCTAAGTTTTGAGATATCGAAAATAACCACCATGATGTCTTTGCAGATGTGTAAGGGTAAAATATTGTACTAAGCCCATAGACACAGATGAGCTTTGCAATATTTGTTAAGACTTCTTCAGTCTGATTGTTTGAATCCAGTAATTCTACAATTTTACTCTTTATAGTAGAATTCGATACACATTCAGTCCCAGACTCAGAGGGGAATATCTTACGGAACCACGGTGAGCTTAAAACATCCTGCTTCGTACTTGGAGAAGGTACATTAATTTCACCACTGTCAACTCCAAGAATCAATTGGATGTCTGATTTCTTAATTTGCACTATCTTTCCTGCAATTTTAAATCCTTGATCTTTTACGTATAAGGATATTAATTTTGAAACTCCATGATTGTCTTTTTTTATGTTCTTCCTTTGATCCTTCATATGGTACAATGCAATTAAAAGTTTGTAGAAAGGAAGTTGTCTACAAACTGTTAAATGTTGACGTGTAAACTTAGCATTCTTCAAAATTTGAAAAATTGCTTCGATACTAGATCTAAATTCTTTTCCAGCCATACCTGCATTATAGTAATTTAATTAGTCTAATCCCATCGTTGAATACAGTTAATCCCATCACCATATAACTCCCTTTAACAGATAAAAATTTGCAACTATAACTCAAAAACACAGAATCCAATCAAAAAAAAAACGGTCTAATTAGTGTAATAACATCAATGAATACAGTTAATCGAATCACTATTTATTAAATTGTCGAACTAAAATAATCAGAATTCAATCAAACACAAAAAATCATTCAACCTAATTTTAAACCTAACTTTAGTACATGCAATGATAAACGATTCAATTGCACATCATTTGAGTTTTCTTTCAACATCAAATTTATGTTGTTACCTATAAAAATCGAACACAAATTAGAAAAAAAATGAATGAAAAGTTTTTACCTTATGATTAGTCTAAATTGAATTCTCGAAACTGGTTGCTATCAAATGAATCTAATTTTGTGTGATCCTTGAAGGTATCTTTATCTGAGTGTAAAAGGACGAATTGGTTTTCAGGCGAAGAATACTTTACTTTAAGTGTGTGAATAGAAAGAATACGAAAGGTATGTGTTTACGCGTCCCAAAAAAAAATGATATGTATAAAATTCTCTTACCAACCTAATTTCGAACCAACGCATATGCAAAAAAAAAAAAAATTAAGAGTAATTGTTGGGGATTGGACTTATTGTGTTGATGAGACTTGAGTAGGATGTAATGGGACTCAAGTGTTTAAGTCCCATCACCTATGATGGGACTCAATTGGGTCGATGGTAAATCATCGATGGTTATCGCATCATCGATGGTGATGGGACTAAATTGGGTTGATGATAACCATCGGGTGGTTAGGGGTCCACCAATGATGATGGGAAATGATTGTTGGTGATGGGACTCAATTGGGACGATGGGAATTGTTGATGGTGATGTTGATGGGCATCATCGGTGGGTGATGGGACTAGATTAAGGTGATGGGAATCATCATTGGGGTGGCATCATCGAAGGGTGATGGGACTAAATTTGGTTGATGATAATCATCGGGTGGTTAGGGGTCCACCAATGATGATGGGAACAACCAAAGGTGATGGGAAATAATTGTTGGTGATGGGACTCAATTGGGACGATGGGAATTGTTGATGGTGATGTTGATGGGCATCATCGGTGGGGTGATGGGACAATATTGGGGTGATGGGAATCATCATTGGGGGTGGCATCATTGAAGGTGATGGGACTAAATTGGGTTGATGATAATCATTGGGTGGTTAGGGGTCCACCAATGATGATGGGAACAACCAAGATGATGGGAAATGATTATTGGTGATTGGACTCAATTGGGACGAGGAGGTGGTGGTTACAGGCCATGGGCAGGAAAGGGAAGAAACCATCATAATCATTATCATGCACCACCACCAACAACAAGATTCTCAAGAAATAACAATGGGGGGCTTTTAAATATTCACGATAGAAATATGTATGAGCTGACTAGACCTCTGCCCCATCTCCTGCCAGTGCCAATGCTGCCAATGCCCATAATGCTTCCCCAACTTTTCGTGGTTAGGGGTCCACCAATGATGATGGGAACACCCAAGGTGATGGGAAATAATTGTTGGTGATGAGACTCAATTGACACAATTTGAATTATTGATGGTGATGTTGATGGGCATCATCGGTGGGTGGTGGGACTAGATTGGGGTGATGGGAAATCATCAGTAGGGGTGGCATCACCGATGGTGATGGGACTAAATTGGGTTGATGATAATAATCGGGTGGTTAGGGGCCCACTAATGATAATGGGAAAACCCAAGAGTGATGGAACTCAATTGGGACGATGGGAATTATTGATGGTGATGGGACTCATCTAGTAGCTGTCAAAAAATCGGGGTAATGGGACTAGATTCATATGGTCAAATCCCCATTAATATTTTAAACACTGGATGATCCCTAAAAACCTATTGCGATGATGGGACTCAATTGGTCTAATGGTACTTATTGAGTGATGGTATTTTATATAGTACTGATGGGACTCAAGTGGGGGTGATGGGATTTGTACCTTTGATGGGACTCAATTGCAACGGTTGGACTTAACTAAGTGATATGGATCATTGGGGGGGGATGAGAATCAACAAGAATGATTGGACAAGATTCAGATGTTGAATCCCATTGATATCCTAACCTTCCCATAAAACATTGAGGTAATGGGACTTATCGTGTGATGGTGCTTATCGTGTGATGTTACTCAACTAACAAAAATCTATTTAACATTCTTTTAAATCGGTTAGACATTCGTCATGTTCATGGATAGTATTGGGTGATGGGATTAAAATGGTGATGTTTCTCGTATGGTTATGGGACTCATCAAGTGATAGTACTAATAATTGTGATGGGACTCAACAATTATAAAAAACAATTCTGTTTTAATTGTATAGAAAAATAAAGTTTGATTGTGCGGTGGTTCGAACCGAGATTGATAAGGTAGTAGTGGAGCATATATTTTGATTGTGCCATGTGATTTATTGGTCGACTTGGTGTTTGGTTGATCTTTATCTTATTTTTCTTTAATCTTTTTAAAATTAATAACGGTACCCTTCATTTATCCCACTATCACACACAAAGATCCCACTATCACACCCACGAACTCAGAAGCATAACTATTTCTGAAAACTTTACAAAACCCTTCCATAAGCATTTTCGTTTAACTTCTTCTCAAAGTTCATTACACTTCTAACACTGCAAAGCAAAAAAACAAACATTTAAGAGTATTTCTTCAAAAGGTATGATTTCTATTTTATTTATTTTTTGTTAAACTTATAGTTAAGAACCTTATTCTGATGATGAATGAACCAGACCGATAATTTTAATACAAAAAGTATTATATATCAATGTACAATAAATATCATTACATGCACGAATAAAAAAGTTCAATGTCATTTAATAAAAAATATTAATGGGATTCTTGAACTTTGTGTAAATTGTAAAAACGATGGGATTTTTTTGGTAAAAAAATGATGGGATAAATTTGATTGAAACAATATCGGGTTTTTGTTTATCTGTCATAAATGAATTGAACAGAATTTACTGATACATTAATTTTAATTTGTTTTGTTTCATTAAATAGTGATGGGATTTATGCTAACAAGTTGTAAAATGATGGGATTTATGTTAACAAGTTGTAAATTGATGAGATTAAGACCGATTTTTAGTTTTGCAGAAAATGGGGCGCGAGTTTCGTTCAACATTAGATGGACTATTCCAAGTTTTGAAGAACAACAATGTAACTGATAGACATATCAATGCTTGTCATCAAATACCTTTTTTCTCACTGATAAAAGGATTATATAAAATGAAGAATGAGCTAAAACATATTAAGAAAGATAACACAGCTACAGAAGCATTGATAAGGTCTTATAGCAGTAAAAAAAAAGGATTCATAGTGGCAGGGAAAACAATACCACTATCAAATGAAGACATAAAAATTATAATGGGTGTTCGTGGAGGAGACATACCTATACCATCAAGGAAAAGGGATGATGCTATGAGGTCTGAATTATACAGATTACAGTTCCCAGTAACAAGTAATTCAACTGATAAGCTAAAAATATCAGATCTTAAAGCACGAATTGAAGTAATAGCAGGTGCAGAACAAACAGAAGAAAATTTGGTTATATTTGCAAAACTAGTATGCATGTATGGATTAGCGACAATTTTCTTCCCCTACAATTCACATCATGTAGATTGGTGGATTATTCCCATTTCTGAAGATCTTGAACATATTAATATGTTTGATTGGAAATCAAGCATTCGTGATGAATTATTAAGCTCTATAGATAACGGAATAACAACCCGTGTGAGAGGACCTACATGCATGCTAGCAGTAAGTATAATCTAATTCTTTTCTTGAATATAAAACATATAAGTTATTTATCTTAATTAATAACAAATTCTATTGTGGGAATATAGCCTTTCTTCTTTGAGCATGTTAAAGGTTATCTAGATGAAGATGAACATAAACGTTTCCCAAGGATACTGAAATGGATAGACATGACAATATCTCAGACTTTTATTCTACAGGCTTTGGAAGTAAATGTAAGTTATTTTGGAATGTGTTTAAATAGAATTGATAACATAATGATTTTTGATTAATTATTGAAGGTTTCTACTAATAAATTGCAAATTCTTGACAACGAAGAAAGATTTTTTAACACAACTGTTGAGGAAGATAATGTGTTAGAAGACGAGGAGAACCAGGAGGAGGTACATGATGAAGAGGATCAAACTCAAAAAATTCATGATGAAATAAAGGAAGATAAAAATATAGACACTAAAAGGTATAATGATTTTATTACTACAATACTTTCAATAACAAAATATATTAGTTCGATTAATCACATTGTAATACAATAAAAAATTTGTTTTTGCACACAGTGAGGATGAGAATGAAACCAAGCTGAAACAAATAATAGATGAAATTGCAATCTTGGAAGCTGATATTATTTCAAGAGATGAGAAGATAAGTATACTTGAAGATAAGCGTGAAGAATTAAGAAAATTTGCTAAAGTATCAGAAGAGTTAAAAAAAAAAAAGGAAGAAGCTGATAATGGGAGAAAACGATATCTGGAAATGTACACAAATCAAAACACTAACAAAATACGTGTCAAAAGAAGAATTGAAGAACAAAATGAACAAATTAAAGTTCTAAACGATAATTTTTACACACTTGAAAATCAGTATGATGAATTTGGAACTGTTGAGCTAGAGAAAACTATTACTTCCATGGAAAACGAAATAAAAGAAGATCAAGATGTTATACAAGAACTTGCCTACGGGAGAGAAGTGCTTATTGAACAAAACAGGGCTTCTGGAGAATCTATTGAAGAATTTAAACAGGCAAATAAAGATATTATGATACAATTGGATAAGTCACATGAAGAATTAAGCTCTATGTATCAATTTGTGGATCCTATTCAAGTTGTGGAGTCTAGTGAAGGTCAACGAAGAAGAAAAATGATGGTTCAAAAAAAGAAACAGAAAAAAAAGATAGCAGACAATTGAATTTGAAAAAATTGTAGAATTTGGTTTAATATTGTAACTGATTTATTTATTTACTTTCCTATTTGAATGAATAGTTTTAGTCGAATAGTTAACGTATTTATTGTTATGACTAGACTATTATTTGTTGATCAATATGAATTCATGGGACTTATTACAAGAACATCTATAGTAATGGACAACATTGAGGGTGATCGTACTAAATTGGGGTGATTGGAAATAATCGATGGTAATGTGTAAGTTATTGATGTCGATATCACTCAAATAGGTGATGGGACTCGATTCGGATGATGGGAACATACATGGATGATGGGAAATAATTGTTGAGTATGGGACTTATTGTGTTTATGGGACTTGAGTAGGATGTAATGGGACTCAATTAAAAATCCCATCAACACAAAGACATCAAATACACATATATATCCCATCAAAAAAAAAAATCCCATCACGGATATAAACATCCCATCAATACATTACATCAAAAAATCTAACCAAAAACACATATAAATCCCATCGATGGGACTCATTGTGTTGATGGGACTTGAATATGATGTAATGGGACTCAATTAGGCGGATGGGACATGAATCAAGTGTTTAAGTCCCATCGATGTTGATGGGACTAATTTCGAGTGATGGGAAATCGTTAGTTGGTTGGGGTCAACCAATGATGATGGGAACAACTAAGAGTGATGGGAGTTAAAATGTTGGTGATGGGAATCAATTGGGATGATGAGGATCATTGTACACGGATCTAAAACATCCCATCAATACAGTACATAAAAAAATCTAACCAAAATACACATATAAATCCCATCGATGGGACTTATTGTGTTGATGGGGCTTGAGTATGATGTAATGGGACTCAAGTGTTTAAGTCCCATCGATGTTGATGGGACTAAATTCAAGTGATGGGAAATCGTCAGTTGGTTGGGGCCACCCAATGATGATGGGAACAACTAAAAAGTGATGGGAGTTATGAAATATTATCATTCAACTTGTTAATTCAACTTATTAATTTTTCTAATACAATTAGGGTATTAGAAAAAAAATGGGATTCAAGTGGGAGTGATGGGACTTATCCATTGGGGTGATGGGATTCAAGTGGGAATGATGGGACTTATCAATTGGGATTATAGGATTCAAGTGGGAATGATGGGATTTGTCCTCTTGATGGGATTTACATGTATTTTACAGGACAATCAAAAATAACACTGGATGAATAAGACTCATATATACACAAACAAAAACAAAACGTGGATAAGTAATCATTATGCAAAGTGGAAGAGTAATCGTTATTGTAATTGTTACATAAAAGTAATATTGAGAAGAAAAAAATGTAAAAACATGTTAATTGTTTATCCATAGAAAATTATTCAAACTATTATACCAAGGCAACTGTGCAAGTTGCCTTGTTATGATATGCAGGTTGCTTGCATCGACCACACATTCTCTTTTTCCGACTATATTCAACTCCGGAAGGCATACGGTTTTTCTTTGGCCTGCCGGGCATCTTCTTGTACTTGGGGGGAAGAACAATAATCTCAGCAGAATCGAGATCGGCATCTTGAAAAGTTGAAAGAGATGGAATACTTAAAGAATAAGTCTCGCGATACTTTGAAGCATGGTAGTATTGATCAACATATGTGTACTTAATAGATTTCCGAGATTTTTCCAATGCACAAACAACGTGAACACAAGGGAAACCGGTAATTTGCCAACTGTAGCAAGAACATGTCCGGGCTTCTAAATCAACAGTCATGATGGGATTACTTTGAACTTGGAAAACATGATTGCTACACTGTTTCACTACCCACGAACGACAATACTTAAAATTATTAGCATATCTAATATGTGACATGGAAGAGAGAGTAGATTTGCAAGCTTCTGCTTTAACCAAGCGATCATACATCTGAACCATCAACATATTACGTATACTATCAATTAACTCTGTAACGGGTAACTCGCGACGTGACTTAATCTGATTATTAAAAGACTCTGCAGCATTTGAAGTCATTTCACCGTATCGTTTCCCTTTGAAAAAAGCATCAGAAAACTGCTCTTTAGGCAAATTACCCAAAAACTCTTCTGCTTTCTCCTTTCCTGCCTTCAAAAAAGCTGCAACACAAGCATTATACTCTGTTTCATTAACAGCATAGGCAATATCATTAAGATACGATGCCATGCTTTTAGCAAATCCAGAACCACCTTTGCACTTGAGTCTAAGGTTTTTTTTTAGATGGACCATGCAAAAAGCATGATGTGAATTAGGAAATACAGTACGTAATGCTAGCGCAATTCCAGGATGGCGATCAGATACAAAAGTTATCTCTCTATCAGAAACATGTGGATAGAGGAAATTCAAAAACTGAGTCCAAGTATCACCATCTTCCGTGCGTACAATTGAAAACGCAACAGGAAAAAGTCCTGCAAAATATAAAAAAGTATTAACTTTGAAATCAAAAACATAATGATAAAAAAAATCGAATGACAAAAGAGTTTAAAATAATAAGGGTGATGGGAATAATAAGGGGGATGCAAATGATCTGTGTGATGGGAGTACACCAGTAAATGGGACTCAAAAAACGGTGATGGGACTCAAAATTACGGGAGATGGTACTTAATTTACTGTGATGGGAGTTGATTACTGTGATGGGACTCGATTATTGTGATGGGGCTCGATTACTGTGATGGGACTAAATTGAAGTTGTGGGACTAATCAGTTGATGTGACTCGATTACTGTGATGGGAAAACATACCGCTATTAGCATCTTTTGCAGTAGCAATGAGTAATACTCCCTTATACTTGTTCTTGAGAAATGTTCCATCAATAAAGAGCAAAGGCCGACATGAACGAAAACCAGCAAGGCATGCACCAAATGCCACATTACAACTCTCAAAAGTTCGTGTTATAGGATCAACTTGTAACGAAACTTGGGAAGAAGGATCAGCAGCTTTTAATTTGTCAAAATATGGACTAATTCGATTGTATGATAGACCAACATCTCCATAAAGACATTTTCTGGCTTTTGTAACTGCAGTATATGCTACTTTATATGATATATCAAAACCATATGAATCTTTTAGACGGACTACAATATCCGTAGGTTTTGTAGCCGGCTTACTCCTAATCTCATCCATTATTACTTCCATAACAACATCAGAAGTGAGACGGTCAGAAGTCATAGATTGATCAGGTGGCCCACAAGTATGTTCTTTAACAAAAGATCGGACATGAAGCTTTGTCTTCGAAATATCAGACACAACATAAACATACCACTTACAATCTTTTGATTTTCTATTCTTGCAATAAGCACTTGCTTTAGAAGAACTATTGTGCACAAATTCAAAATCATAACCAGATTCACATGCATACTTACCAAGACAAAATCTGAATTCATTAATACCACCATAATAAAAATCACCAATCGACTTCAAACACTTATCCCAGTCAGCACTTAATAGTACCTTCTCATTACGTTTATGACGCATTTGATCAGTATCACGACGTACATTGTCAACACCTTCATCAGTAACTTGAGAATTCTGACTAATTAATTCATGTGTTGTACGTGAAGAACAAGTAGCAGTTGTATATGTAGAACAAGTCCCAGAATCTCCAGAAGTAGGAGCAGATGATGGGATTATTCGAGGAATTACATCAATAATGACATTGGGTGGAGGAATTTCATCATTGCGATTAACCAACCACTTTATAGTATTATAATCCATATCATTAACCATTACACATCCCTGTTGTGTACCATAAGAATACTGATATTCAACAAAAGCATCTTTTAAAACAGGCCAACGCTGATTACAGTAACTCTTGATCGAATCAAAAGAATCAATGAATTGTAATGGGCAAAAAGAATTATTTGGTGAATTTCTAAACTCAACAAGAACTTGAGACTCCATAACCAAGAACCTGAAAAAGGGAAAAAGATATAATTCACATCAAAAACACATATAAATCCCATCGTGGATATAAAAATCCCATCAACACACAAGACACCAAAAAATCCAAACAAATACACATATAAATCCCATCAAAAACATCTAAATCCCATCGCGGATATAACTACCATAAAAACATATAGAAATCCCATCAAAAACATATAAATCCCATCGCAGATATAAAATCCCATCACCCAAAAAACATCAAAAAATCCAATCAAATAAACATATACTTCCATCAAAACACATATAAATCCCATCGCGGATATAGAAATCCCATCAACACACAAGACATCAAAAAATCGAAACAAATACAAAATAAATCCCATCAAAAACATATAAATCCCATCGCGGATATAAAAATCCCATCAACACAAAAGACATCAAAAAAACCAAACAAATAAACATATAATTCCCATCACAACATATAAATCCCATCGCGGATATAAAAATCCCATCAACACACAAGACATCAAAAATCCAAAGAAATACACATGTAAAATCCCCTCAAAAACATATAAATCCCATCATGGATATAAAAACATCCCATCACACACAAAGACATCAAAAAATCTAAACAAATGAACATATAAATCACATCAAAAACATATATTATAGTCCAAGATTTGTTTATAGTAAATTGCTCTAAAGGTCCCAATATTATGCAAAAGCTGCACTCCAAGTACCTAAATTATGAAAAAAACTGAAAAAAGTTCAATACAGTTCCTATATAAATCAAAAAATTCATTGAAGATTCCTATATTATGCATTAAACATTATTATCGAGCAAACAAAAACAACTATATACTACAGAAAAATACTCTAAAAATCCAAATTTTATGCAAAATCTGCAATATAGTCCTTAAATTAAGAAAAAACAGCAAAAAATCACTACAGTTCCTATATAATTAAGAATGAAAGAACGAAAATTGGAAAACAATCAAAAACACTGTAAAACTAAAAAAATACCTTAATCGTAGATAAACAAGAAGAATAACACGATTTTGTTGAAGAGAACTCTAATACTTGAGTAGAACGAAGAAATCAAACTGCAATTTAATCCAAAAATGGAAAGAAGAACCGTGGAGTGAGAAAGAACAAATCGGCCATGAATATGAAGTAAACGCAATTCTATGTCGTCGTTCGTGATTGATAAAGAGAGAACAACAATCTTAGTGCGTGATCAATAGAGAAGAAACAGAGGAAGAGAGAGAAAGCTCTATCGTGTAGATAGAGAGAGACAGAGGAAGAGAGAGAAAGAAAAAAGGAAATGAAATAAGATTTTATAATAATTAGGGTATATATATTAAGTAATTGTAGTATAAAAGGTAAGTAAGGGTATTATAGTCATATAGGCTATTAAATAATTAAGTTCATGATTTTATTGGGCAGATTTTTTTGTGTTGATTCTTTGGGGCATTAAAAATTATTAGTTTGATTTTTTGGGTCATTATCCCTTTTTTTTATTTTTTTATTTTCCTCTTCTTTCAACCACCAACAAAAACCTTAATTAAGGAAATATCTCTCAAAACTAAGGGTATGTTTGGATTAAGGAGGGATTTTTTATTAAAGGATAGGAAAGGAGAGTATAACAAGGGAATGGAAAGGAGAGTATTTAATCTTGTTTGGATTGAATAAAAAGAGAAGGGAGATTTTATTAAAGGATAACATTTATCCGGTGTTTGGATTAGAAGAATAATGAGAGGAAGGGATTCTTTTTATAACTAAATGACTCATATACCCCTATTAAAAAAACTTATAAAAAGAGAATAAGGGTAACTTAGACATTACAACGTAATAAAATAATCCTTCCTTCCTAATCCCACCGAATTGGAGGGATTGAATATATGGGTTCGTAAGGGATTGCAAGTATCCTTTAATAAACTATCCCCTCTACTTCTTTCCAAAACAAACAAGGGATGGGATTGTCATTATTCTTTAATACAATCCCCTCCCTCCCAATCCCTCCATCCAAACATACCCTAAAGGTCGTCTTTCCTATATCCATTCACATTGGAAAGCAAGCATCAGCTCAACGCACAAAGTAGCCGCAATGGCTCTTTCAGTGAGCACAACAACAACTGGAACAACAAGACCATCACTTCCTCCTTGTTTACAACCACACTTTAACGTTTCACTTCCCTATCCTAGCTGGTTCAGCAAACCCAAAACGACACCGCTTAACCTATTCTCTTGCTCTGCCTCATCAGCAAAACCCCAAAGCAAGAAACGCTCAAACCCAAATACAACCAAGAAAAAGAAACCCACTAATCCTAATACCAAGAATAATCATAGCAGCTCTAGTAATAGTAGAAGTAAAGGTTTTGGTTCTAATATTGATAATGAAAATGTTAACGTTGATGATTATGATGATGATAATGATGGAATTGAGGTTGTGGGTTCTTCGATTTCAAAGACATCCGAAAGGTATCAGCCTCTCCCTTTGCCTAAACCACCAGCTGGGTTTGTAATAGATGACCAAGGAAGAGTTCTCATGGCTTCTAATAAACGCATTGCTACTATAGTTGAGTTTTCTCTCTTTCTTCCATTTTCGGATACTTAATTATCTGTATTTGAAATTCGAAATGATTGGGTCTGTTTGCTAGAAAATTTGTGGGTGACACCATTGTTTTGAATTATTCACTGGCAGGTTGATTCTACAAATAATCTACCTTTAGAATGTATCATCAGGAGGATTTTTCAAAGTTCTAATGGTGATGAATGTATGCTTCTCTGCCCTGTTGATATGTAAGTAGAACTTTAAATTTTACCCATTTTCCACAAATATATATAATCACATCTTCATTTGTATTTGCAGGCCTGTTCAGTTATTGAAAAGCACAAATATTGAAGGCTGGTCTGCTGTATGTTTTACTATATACAACTCTAAAAATCCATTTTATTTTTATTTTTATTTATTTATATTTATGAACAAAAATACGAGGTATAGGTGAGCGATGAAGAAGTTGAATCTATCCTCCCTACTGCAGCTTATGCCCTTGCAAAAGTACACATGCATCTAGTATATAGTGGGTATGATTACTTCTTCATTACACATTTAATTTTTCTTTTAAATTATTAAATAACTCAAGTTCAATTCAGATTTTGTTATACAGCACGTGGAGGATTTTGCTATACTGAAGATGACATCATTGAATTTCGCACAGGCATGACTCTTTTTACTTGATTTACATATTTTCAGCAATAAATATTTAATTTTGTTATTGTATGTGTAGATAATGGTCAAGATTTAGATGGTTTGCCCACTGAAGGCATAGAAATCACATGCTTTAGTATAGTAAGTTGCATTATTAGTCATTTTGATATCTAAAATAATCAAATAATGCAATTTTATATGATTTGTTGTGTAGGATGGTTCTCACTATATGATTTATACACCTTCTGATCCTCTTCTCTTTGTTTCCGTCAAGGTAAAAACTTGTGTTGTAGTTTATAGTTTAATTAAGTTACTATTTGTTTTTCTTTGTACAGGATGAGAATGGTGTTTTGCATATAGCAGATGATGTAAGTAAATGATGATTATTTTGATTTTTGGTATGTTTTGGGTGATAAATATTTTGATTCTTAGGAGCTCTTGGAAGACCCTGCTATTATAAGTGCCATAGATGAAGAGACTGAATTTAATGCTTTAGTGGTATGTTTCTGTTTTTCTTTACAAAAAGAAACCAATAGGCATTATTTACATTGATAATGAATGCTATATTTGCTTGCAGGAAGAAGAGGCTGCACTTCTTGAATCGTTGTTGGGAAAAGAATGACCTCACAACTTGTGAGTCACAAGTTGTATTTTCGTTGCATGCTAGTCCTTTAGGGAGTTAGTTGTAAATATTAACTTTTGTTGTAGTAAAACGGTAACTTATCAAATCAATTGAGAAACACTGGTGCAAAATCAGATTACATAAATCTTGTGTCGAATTTACCTTTGTGGACAGGGTTCGTAACACTTTATGGATCTAATACTGTGTTGTGTTGTACACCGCAACACACTGCAATTCTTTTTATTTTTTTTGGCAAATAAACATATAATATAAATGAAAGTAGGGTACAAACTACAAAGAGTTTAACCTTATCAAAATGATTACCAAGATCTACCAGAAGTGTAGTCGGATTGACGATAAGGATCGAAGACTAGTGATTTGGTAGAGAGTTACATCTGGAACTCCTAACCAGGAGATCGGCCTTTATATTCTTAGTTATGAAAACATGACAAATAAAAGTAAAGGGTTTATTACAAATAAACTTACTAATTTTACGCATTACATGTATGACTCTCCATCTAGATATAGATGTGGAATTAAACTCTTGGGGAATAGCAAGACAATCCGTGTGAATCGAAACATCTTATCTTTGAAACAATTTGCTGTCGCACATGTTGCGACATGTTTTTATGATTGTTGTGTCTTCATGTAGCCCGTCTTTAAAAATAACCTATAATGATTTCTTTCCAGAAGATTAATGACATCCTTATAGATCGAGGATCAAACTTAAAATGTCTTACTTTTAATATACCTTAAGTTTGATCCTCGAGGATTAATCTATAATGATTGAATAAATCGAGGATCAAACTTAAAATGTCTACTTTTAACAATATCCCATAAATCTTTATAGAAATTCCAAAGAAGCCCATCAGGGTATGGGGCTTTTGATCATGAAATACTGAAAATGACTATTTTGACTTCCTCCATATCTGGGATACATGTAAGAACATCATTCATGGCATTCTTTATTTTACGTGGTGTGATATTGTCCGCACCCTTCGGTTTCATACTAGGTTTACCAAAGAATAAATTCTCATAGTACTTAATGAATAATTTATTGAGATTTTTCGAGATTTCAGTCCACACCTTGTTGGAATCCTGTGGTCTGCAAATTTGATTAATACGTCTCTCATAAGGGTCATTGCATAAAATAAGCTAGTGTTTTTTTCCCTTTGCTTTATTTGGAAGTTCCATATAGGTTTTTGCAAGAATTGGACTCATTGCTCTGTCTTCCCAGAAAGCCGCTTCTCTGCTCTGGATATTGTCCAGTTCCTATGTGATATCAAAAGCAATTTGCTGGTTCTACTATGATTGAAAGTAACTTTTGATACTTGATAATGAGATTCATGTTGTAACAGAAGGTTATTTTACTCCATCCAGTAAGAGCTAGGCACATAACATTCTTTTTGAGACAGAACTCGTAAATAGATGAAATATTGTATTGATCATCCAAAGCATATCTGACGAGGTCCCGACACTATTGGTTTTCTAATCATCTAGATTCGATCAGGAAGGTTATTTTATCATTTTTCTTAGTGCTCGTTCTTTGAATGATAAGATGGGAGTGATCTACCTCAATTGCTGGAAGAACTTTAGTGATAGTATCTGGAAAGAAATTCATCCATTAGCTGCAAGCTAAAGCTCGGTTGAGCCTTTCTTTGACCAGTTGATCATCTTTCTTTTTATTACTCTACGTAAAGAAACATCCTTGGGGCGGAATACCAATAAGATCTTTGATGTTGATGAATTCATTGCATTGAAGGATTCCGTCAAGGCTATTGTTTGTTTCTTCGATTTCTTTTGAATTTTTTGAAACATCTCACCCGCAAAGAGGCATTGATATTAATATTTGATCTCCGTGACGTTAATTGATCCCCAAATATTTGCACGATCGTTGATATCTGTAGGAGTATGAATAAATACAACATACAACGAAGATTAACTAGAGTCATCTATTGTAGCGATAACAACATGAGTACACATGACTCTTCCACAAGATTAAAGTTCCCCCAAACCTAAAATCTCTTCCACAAGTTCAACTACAAAGAAATTATTGAAATTCTTAATTGACTAGACGGTTTAACATTTTTTCAACATTTTAGGCTCAAACAAACAAGTAATAGTAATGTCATACTTACAAAACGAGGGACGTACACGCCTTCCAAGTTGATTGTGGCCTAACCCCTTGATTGTTCCACAAGTAAATTATCCGTCTACATTAGCTACTTTAGAAGACTTGTCCCTCAATAAAAAAAATTTTCAATAATAAACAAGTACTTCTAATCCCCATCTTCATACCCCTAAAATCCAACACAACATAGTTTACCACCTAAAAACACCTTATCAATCGAGCCTTTTGACATAAAAGCAAAACCACCAATCCAAGAACATTGGCCGAGAAAGTATTAAAAAAATAATTGAAAAAAAACATGCCCAAGTAAAATAATAAAGGGTAAGATCCGGCCTAGAGCCCAAAACCTAACCAAAGGTACATGAAGTGTCAAACGATCTTTGTGCCAATGATCTCTGTGTCAACGATCTCTTCCAATATTCCTCCCTTTCCATGAAACTTCATAAAAGTCCTACCACATGTCACGTAAATGGGACCCTCTTAATCATAACCAGTTGACATGCAAGCCCGTCAACACCATCATAACTAGTTGACATGCAAGCCTTCAACACCCTAAGATGGTTCAGTAGAACCTTGTTTCTACATGTTCCAGTGGGAAGATTAACATATTCTTTCGCCGTTTATAAGTTACGATGCACATCCAAGCCCTTACAAATAAAATTTTATTTCCTTCATATGCATGAAGTAGTCGAATATCAACTTAGGAAAGCAGATCCAATAAATCCATTTAAAGAGAGTTAAACCATTCGATTAAAATCTCATGAGGGCGTAGAACTTAACCACCAACCACCATAAGATGAAAGGAGGGGAAACAAATACAAAGGTTAAAATAGAAGAACTTGTTTTAGATCTTTCCCTGAGGATGGGAAGATCGTCAAGAAAGAGTACTCATAACATCCAAGGAAAGGTACACGGGAAAGGGAACCCCATGTATTCACTATTTTTTAATGGATGTTTGGTGCGATTCTTTAAAGAGGAAAAGAGGAGTGAACCAGGGAGATATTGTCCCCATATCTTCTTGTGATTTCCATGGAAATTTTTAACTCAATCCTCAGCAAAGTAGCAAATAAAGAGTTTGTCTATCATACAAAGTGTAAAAACCAAATCTCACTCATTTGGCTTTTGTAGATAATCTAGTGATCTTCTTTAGAGGAGATATTCAACAACAAGTACAACTTTCTTGTTTTATTCATGACTAGGGATATGGTAACTAGTATGAAAAAGTGTTAGGAAGGTTCACTAACTAATGCATAGAAATAGATTGGATATCATTTTCTCCCACTTGTGTGATATGATTAGGTAAGAAAAGAAAGTAAATGACACAATGATTTACGTGGAAAACCCTCCAAAAAGAAGGTAAAAAACATGGGTGGAACAAGGTTCTAAATAATCCAATATAAAAATATAATACTGTGACTACAAGAGGTTCTCTCTAGACAACAGTAGAGGATTACCGAATACCTCAACTAAATGGACAAAACTAGAACAAACTCGCTAGGCCTAAAACGAGAATATAACTTTAGTTCCAGCTATTATAATAACAATCAAACCGTTGGATTTGAACTTCGATGTGCTAGATATACATTTTCAAAATTTCGTCTCAATTAGGTTTGATTTGATCATCCAACCGAGGAACTCAATATTCTACCGTAGAGGGATTTACCGGAACTCCTCTACAAATTTCTATCTTTTGTGCTCTCAAATCTCACTCTCTAAGTGTTTCTCTCTTTCTCTTACTTGCTCAAAATGGTAGTTAATAGTCCTCTTTATATAGGACTCGAGAATGGTAGAAGAGAATGCATTCGAAACTTGCATTTGTTGAGTGGAGATATCAAAGCACCATGTATATCTAAAATACACTCTTTCACAATTCCAAGGTTTGACTTCATTGTTTCCAATGATATTTCCAAATACCAATGTGTGTGTTATCCTCCAATGAAGAGGAACTAAACCAATAAATCTCCCCCTTTCAAATTAGTTGGGATGAACGACTAACCCGGCTTTAGAACTACACATCTCAAACTTCTTCAATGGAATACGACCCATTATCGTCGGTATAGATATTCTCAAGTTGAAACAACTTAGACTCTAGTTGGTCTCGTATCCAATGATACCTTACATTGATGTTCTTGTTCCGAGAATGATAAGGTGGATTTGGCCAAGTGGATTGTACTCTGATTGTCATGGTAAATGATGAGGTCTTATTGCGTAAAACGTAATTCTTCTAAGAATTTTTTCATATATAGTAAATCTTTGCAAGCTTCGGTTGCAACGATGTACCCAGCCCCGGTAGTTAATAAAGCAACACACTTCTGTAGTTTCGATTGCCACGATACTTCCCCCTATAAATGTCATCATGTAACCCGATGTGGATTTGTGAGAAACCTTGTCACAAGCCATATAAACATCGGTGTACCCATCTAACATGGGTTCCCCGGAGTCAAAACACAAACACATCTTCGAAGTTCCTCGAAGATACCTGAAAATCCATTTAACAACAGCCCAATGTGCCTTGCCTGGATTTGATAGGTAAGGATTTACCACTCCAACAACATATGCTAATAGGGTCTCGTACATACCATCACATACATCAAGCTACCGAGGACTGATGCATATGGAACATTACCCATCTCTATTTTATCTCATTTGCTCGTAGGATATTGCTTTGAGATCATTTTGAAGTGCTCAGCAAGTGGCTTGTCCATGTTGAACCTCTGCAACACTTTCTCGATGTACCTCTCTTGTGATAACCACAATGGTGTCGCCTAGGGTGTGATAAAAATATGTTAAATAAATATGGAAAACAATGCACTAATCACCCTAGGCTTAACACGGTACTGCAAGTATTACAGGACGTATGCAAGTTTTAATGATAAGAAGATTCTTTCCTCAGGGGCATACATGTATTAACATATGGGTAAATAAATCAGAGTAGCAATTAATAATTAAAAGACAAGAAAATAAATGTGATTGATTGGGAGATGAGATTAACAACTAAATAAATTAAAAAGACAAATAGTTAAATATGAGAGAAATAAGATGAGAGAATATAGCTTAGGGTTTGCTAGTATGCACTAATCCTTCAATTCTTTCTATCAGTTCAGTTTATAAGGGAGATAATAGCTCTTAGATAAGTAGTAAGGATTCTAAATTTCCTATCCCCGGAGAGAAAACTAGGGTGGCGACCTCACAATCACGAGGGGACTCAAATAGGGTGTTCTTGCGCTACTAGGTTCCTAAATGAGACTGGCCTATTAATGATGATTGGTGATGAATATAAACTTTAATAACTATCTAGTTAGACAAATCTTGTCAGGATTAATTTCGTACACTGGATGTTTATGTGGTGTTTCAATAATTTGACACCCCTTCCGGGTGACCATCTAACTACTATTAGCAAAGCCCTAAATTGATCAGGTTTAAGACAGACAATAAATCAAAGCACATAAATCAAATATATGGTTAAGCAGCTAGAATCAATTTAAAACATATAATTCCTAAAGAAACTTAGATAGAAAGAAAATAGAATTCATAGATTATACATAATGCAAAACCAAAGCTGTGGAAAATTTAGTTCATACCTGAAAGAAATAAACTAAAATAAAGATACATGATTGTCATCTTTCTCTCTTGAATGACTAAGAATTAATATAAGGTTTAGAACTGAGCAAGGATATGTTTACAAAGGTTTAAGGGTGTATTTATAGGGATTTAGGAAGCCCTAAAACGTTTTCTTGGAGTGGAAGACAAGTGATTGGACTTCTAGTCCAACTCAAATTCGTAACCCTAAAATGTAGAAAAGGTAATAAACTACCACTGTTTTGTTTTAGCAATAACTTCTTTGTTTCAACTCCGATTGACGCGTTATTTGTATCGAAACATATCGTCTCGGAAAGCTCTATAACATTGCTTCAGACCATTCTTCCAAATTCTAAGCCAATCTTGAGTTATGATCACTTTTATGGACGTGGCTGGTGAAATTCAGATTTACTTGGAAACTTTATCTTTCTATACTTATCTTTTCTTTCCTTTATCTCCAATTTCCATCTATATCTTCTTTCCTTTATCTCTTATAATTTATTTGACATCTATTTAATTACTATATATCTTTAAATCTTCACACTAAATAAATAAATTAAACCAAGTATGCCCTAAAAATAATAAATCATCAAATCAAGACAAGAAATAAGAAAACACAATAATCTATATATAAAAATCGAGTAAAGACTTTCCTAAAACACCTAAAATTATGTCTCCAACTAATATTAAATCATCACAAATAGGGAGACATCACACAACTTCTTATTAGTACCGTCTCGATAAATTCTCATACCCAAAATTTGTCTAGTTGGTCATAAATCTTTCATAGAAAAAGATTCGTTTAAGGCATTCTTCAAAGCAACTATATTCTTTATGTTCCGACCTACTATCAACATATCATTGACATAAAGGAGAAGAATGATAAAATCATCATTGTCATACCTCTTCACGAATACGCAGTGGTCGGTCAAAGTCCTGTTGAACCCATGGTCTATCATGAAAGACTCGAACTTCCTGTACCAAAATCGAGGTGCTTATTTCAATCCATATAGACTCTTCTTCAGTTAGCATACCAATTCTTCTTTAACCTTAACCTAAAATCCTTCGAGCTGATCCATGTAAATTTCCTTCTCAAGGTCACCATGTAAGAAAGCGGTCTTAACATGGAGTTGTTCAATCTCCAAATCCATGCTAGCAACTAAAGCTAAGATAAATCGGATAGAAGACATTTTACCACTGGAGAAAAGATTTCATCAAAATCTATTCTTTTCTTTCGACTAAAATCCTTCCCAACTAGTTTCGCCTTGTACCTCGGTTGTGGATTACCTTATTTGGTCTTCAACCTATAAACCCATTTGTTCTTCAACAAACGTCAAAGGGACTAGATCGAATTTGTGGTTCTAGTGCAAGGAACTAATCTCTTCTTGCATGGATTCTAACCACTCTTGACAGTGTGGATCTAACATAGCTTCATCAAAGCTCTGGGGCTCCCCCTAATCTGTCAGCATCACATACTTGTTCTGGATACCTCGCATTCTGTCTTCATATTCTAGTACCACGCCTCGGTGGTTGTTGTATAGGTTAATTTGGTTCGTATTCTTGATCATGATGAACATTATCATCGATATTCTCTTGGTCCTCCCCAAATTCTTCGTCTGTTACTATAGGCTGAATTGGGTCCAACTTCACAGCAATCGTAGGAGTAGAAGACTATAGCTTTTTTATTTTCTCGAAGTCTTCTCTTGTATGGTTTTCAATGAATACTGCATCTCTACTTCGGACAATTTTCTTAGCAATAGGATCCCACAATCTATAACAATCTGTATACATTGCTTTGTCTTACTATCAATCTTTGATTTTCGTCCCTCGTAATATGCACAAATTCTCTACACTCGAACACCTTCAAATGATTGTACGAAACATCTCTTCCGGTTCAAAATCTCTATGGGATATCACCGTCCAAAGGAACTTAAGGAGAAAGATTGATCAGATACACGACACTGTTCATAGCCTCGACCCTAAATGACTTCGACTACTTTGCATGAGAATCATACTTTTGATACTCTTGGAGATGATTCAATTCATTCTTTCGGCTATACAATTCTGTTGTGGTGTCTTTGGGACAGTCTTTTCGAGCTCTATACCATGTTCTCGACAGTACTCTTCGAAAGGTCCTCAATATTCACCATCATTGTCTGCTCGAACAACCTTTAACTTCTTTCCAGTTTCTAGTTCCACCTCGGCATGGAAGTTATTTAATGTCTCGCGAACTTGATCCTTGGTCTTCAGGGGAAAGACTCACACCTTCCTGGAATGATCATCGATAAAAGTAACAAAATACTACGCACCACCAAGAGATCTATTTGTCATGGAGAAAACATTAGTATGAACAAGATCGAGGAAATTTTTTCTTCTCGATGAAGGGGATCGATGGAACGCTACACGATGTTGCTTACCATCCAAACAATCGACACAAGGTTTTAAAGAAATATTATTCATACCTGGGATAAGGTTCTTCCTTGAGAGAATTCACAAAACCTTTTCACTCATATGCCCGAACCGCTTATGCCATAGCTCGGCATCATCCTCGATGATATTAGTCAAGGACATGAACAATGTCTCCCAATTGTGAGTAAAAGAACTAAGCATAAGTAAGGCCAATACCTCATCGTACAAGGTGATTCCAACGACCTTGAGCTGGTTCGTGAGACCTTGAAAGTCAATCAAGTGCTCGACCACACTTCGTCCATCTTTATATTCTAACTTCACAATTCTTCTTATAAGCGAGGATTTGTTCACACCAATTTGTCGAGCAAATGATGCATCGAGTTTTTTCCATAACTCTAGTACATTCCTCTCATTGGTCACATCCTTGATGACACTATGGTCAATATATTCTCGGGTCATGCCAATGGCTTTTCGATGTAACACTTGCCATTGAGAATCATTATACTACTCTGACTTGTCTTCACTAGTAATAGGCTCGTGCAAATATTTGCAATACAAGATATCCGCCATCTTAATTTTCCATAACGAATAATTCGAACAAGTTAATTTGATCATGCCTGAAACACTAGAAGATTCATCGTGATTTGAGGAGGTAGCCGTCATGGTTTTCTTCATAGATTGCCAGGATATAACAGTTCCACCGTAGGTAAATACGTACCCTGTTTGTGACCTTGCTTTATGAGGATCTGATAGATAACCAGCATCGGCATATCCGACTAATAGTGGTGCAAGATCATTGGAATAGAATAAGCCAAGGTTAGTGGTTCAACAAATATATCTCATGACTTGCTTAATTCCTTGCCAATGTCTACGAGTAGGGGTTGCACTGTACCTTGCTAATAAATTAACAGAAAAACAAATATCTGGTCGTGTATTATTAGCAATATACATTAGTGCACCGATAGCACTCAAATATGGTACTTCCAGACCAAGCAACTCTTATCCATCCTCTCTGGGACGGAAAGGGTCTTTTGTTATATCAAGCGATCGTACCACCATTGGGGTCGATAATGGATGAGATTTATCCATATGAGATCGTTTCAGAATTTTTTCAGTATATGTTGATTGATGAAGAAAGATTCCTTCTGGGATATGATCTATTTGAAGTCCAAGACAGAATTTGGTCTTTCCTAAGTCTTTCATTTCAAAATCTTTGTTTAGGTAGGAAGCAATTTTATCGAGCTCTTTTGGAGTTCCAATAAGATTAAGGTCATCTACATATACTGCAATTATTGCACAACCCGTTTTCGATTTCTTTATAAAAATACACGGACATATTGGATCATTAATAAAATCCTCTTGTTTCAAGTATTCTCTCAAACGATTATACCACATACGTCTGGATTGTTTTAATATTTATAAGGATCGTTGTAGTTTAATCGCATACACTTGACGAGGTTTTACTCGATTTTCTTCCGGCAAATGAAATCCTTCAGGAATTTTCATTTTTATGTCATTTTCAAGTGATCCATATAGATACGCCGTAACTACATCCATAAGACGCATTTCTAAATTTTCAGAAGCTGTGAGGCTTAATAGATATCGAAAGGTAATTGCATCCATTACAGGAGAATACGTTTCCTCGTAGTCAATGCCAAGTTTTTGAGAAAAAACTTGGGCTATGAGTCGGGCTTTATATCTTGTAATTTCATTTCTTTCATTTCTCTTTCGAGTAAAAACCCACCTATACCGAACAGGTTTCATACCTATAGGTGGTTGGACTATTGGTCCAAATACTTGGCACTTATCAAGCGAGTTTGACTCTGCTCGCATTGCATCTTCCCATTTTGGCCAATCTTTTCTTTGTCGACATTCTTCCACACTAAGTGGTTCGGGATCGTCATTATTTATTCAAGCGCTATATTGAAAGCAAATATATCATTCACATGAACCGAATCACGATTCCATATATTTCCAGTAGTTAAATAATCTACGGATATTTCCTCATTTTTCAGGTACCTCGGTCTCTTCAGGGACCATTTTCCCATTACTTCCTTCAGGAGTAATACATTTGTCAATAGTAGTTGACTCAATTATTCCTATCGTTCTTTGTGGATGTGCACTATCCATTAATTTTATCATTTCATTATTACCCCCTTGAGATCTCTTTTTCCGGGGCATGGTATCTTTTGAGCCAACAGGTCTACCACGCTTCATGTGTGGGTTAGATGCATTCGTTGCAGGCTCATTTATATGTCCAACTGGGACATCAATCCTTGCTGGAACATTTACAGCAGGTATATGAGATTTCACGATATTCTTTGTGTCTGTGAATGCATCGGGTATATTATTTGCAATACTTTGCAAATGAATTATCTTTTGAACTTCAAGTTTTGATTCCTTAGTTCGTGGATCAAGATGAGACAATGAGATTGTTTTCCATGAGATGTCACGCTGTTTTTCAGGCTGCGGTGTCTCTCCCCCTAATGGGGGGAATAGTGTCTCATCAAAATGACAATCCGCAAAGCGTGCTCTGAAAAGATCACCCGTCAGGGGTTCAAGATATTGAATAATAGAAGGAGAATCAAACCCAACATAAATACCAAGTCGTCTTTGGGGACCCATCTTACTACGTTGTAGAGGTGGTATAGGAACACAAACAACACACCCAAATATGCGTAAATGTTACACGTCAGGTGGGTGACCATGCACAAGTTGTACTGGAGAATATGTATAATATGCAGTAGGCCTAATACGAACTAATGCACCAGCACGAAGAATTGCATGTCCCCATGCAAATATAGGTAATTTAGTTTTCATAAGTAAAGGTTTAGCGATTAATTGAAGACGTTTAATAAAAGATTCAGCTAAACCATTTTGAGTATGTACATGAGCAACTGGGTGTTCAACCTTGATTCCAATTGACATGCAATATGCATCAAAGGATTGAGACGTGAATTCTCCAGCATTATCTAAACGAATAGATTTAATAGGATAGTCTGGAAATTGAGATTTTAAATGAATAATCATAGACAGTAGTTTAGAAAATGCATGGTTTCTTGAAGATATTAAAGAAACATGAGACCACCTGGTAGATGCATCTATCAAACCCATAAAATAGTAAAAGGGTCCACAAAATGGGTGAATCGGTCCACAAATATCCCCTTGGATACTGGTGGTCCTTTGTGTGTCCTAAAAATAATGCAAATAAGGATAAGAGAACCACAACCGTAAGTGTACGGTTGTCCCAAGTAATATAAGTGATAATACAGATTCGTTCTTAGGGACGGATTGGTTGACTCTAATGCTTATCGAATAGTAGTTAATTCCACGTAAAAGCAGATAAATTGTTTTAAGAATGTTTGGTTGTTTTTTCTAAGACTAAGACAAATTATTAAAATACTAAATTAATGCAAAGATTAAACTAGACACAAGAAAATAAAGTGTTTACGCAAGGTAGGACAGGCAGTACTTGAGAGACGCAAGGATTTCACATAATTATCATTCATTTCATGTATTGTTTAAGGGTCAAATTGGTAAACATGTATTGGTTGGGATTCGGAATTCTCCTTACCCCCGTCAGGGTAGACTAAGGAGCTACTCTTAGGTTCTACAAACCCCGTCAGGGTGATTATAGTCCACCTTCAAGTGGTTAAGTTTATTCTACCCAATTGGCCATAGGATTAATTAAGCTCGTCAGAGTCTCTAATTTCTATCCTACATTCATTAATTAGTTCTGTACACAGACCCCCCATCAAGGTGATCCATTCGCCACTAAATGGAATAGCCTAGATACTAAAGCCTATGATTGGTTAATTACGTTATTCATCGTAAATAAAAGCAAATTAATGAAAAACATAATTTACCCAATTTGATTTCAATTATAAAAATCCCAAATCCAAACACATGAAACGAAATCAAATTGGGATTAACCCATTATGCGTTCTCAAGCACTATTTAAGTTTAGCTCATAAAAAAGACAAAAACTAAAGACATAATTGAGTTCATAATGTTTTACTGAATAAAACAGAAGAACCTAATTACGGAGTTGAATTGGCTGAGAATTGGAGATATATACAGTATCCAGCTCTTGCTTCTTCTCTGGTGTCTGACTCTTATGTTGGGTTAGTTCCTCTTCATTGGAGGACAACTCATAAATTGGCATGTGGAAACTCATTGGAACCATGAAGTCAAACCTTGGAAACCATGAAAGAGTGTATTGGGAATACACTAGTTGCTTTGGTATCTTCAAGCTATTAACTCAAGTCTTGAAAGGCCTTTTCTCTCTCCTCTCTTGAGTCCTATATAAGGCAGACCATTAGCTATCATTTTCAGCAAGAAAGAGCAAGAGTGAAACACTTAGAGAGTGAGTTTAGAGAGCACAAAAGATAGAAATCCGTAGAGGAGTTCCGCAAAATCCTTCTGCGACAGAATCTTGAGAGCCTCAGTTGGATGGTCAAATCAAGCCCGGTCGAGACGAAATTTTGATACGATGTTCCTAACATCTTGAAGTTCAGATCCAACGGTGGGATTGTTAAGTTAACGGTTCAAACTAAAGTTATAGCCTCATTTCAGGCCTGGTGAGTTTGTTCCGGTTTTGTGTATTCCATTAGTTGATGTATTCGGTAATCCTCTAGTGTTGTCTAGAGAGAACCTCTTGTAATCCCATTATTATATTCTTATAGTGGAGTATTTGGACCCTTGGTCCACCCGTGGTTTTACCTTCTCTTTGGAGGGTTTTCCACGTAAATCTTTGTGTCGTTTACTTTCTTTTCTTACCTATTCATATCACACAAGTGGGGGAAAACGAGATCCAATCTATTTCCGCTGCGTTTATTAGTTACCTTTCCCAACATCTTAAGCGTATGTTATGTTATAAAAGGGTGTGTGAAAATAGAAGTCCAAAGCCCTTTTATAAGCTGAAATTCGGACTAGGGCTTTTAATAGGGATTAAGTGAAAATTAGAAAAGCCCAAGTCCACTAATTAAGCCCAAATCCCGTAACTGTTGCACTACCTTCACTAAATAAGCTCTACACAGCTTGTTTTAACTCGGATTGACCTCATTCCAGTTGCTAATGTTTCGTAACTCAATGGGAAACATTTTCTCTTCACAAGTCAGAGGCTAAATCAACTCTTAGATGGCTTGGAGTCAGATCTTTATCAGATTTCCAGATTTGCAACTTCAAATTATCAATTCTTTCGGGATATTTCTTCTTGCTTTGACTTCATTACACTATATTTGACTTTATTCTTTAGTTCCTCTCCTAGCTAGTATTCAAAACCTATAACTTTTCACTCAAAATAAACCATATTATGTGCAAAAGTTAAATAAATGAAAAATACTAGAATTAAAAGAGGAAAATTGTTTTATTGCATTTTAGCACCTAAAGTCTATCTAAATAGTCGAATAAACACCAAAAATGATGTCTCCCAAGGGCATAAAATTAGAAAAGTTAGGGAGACATCAAGACCCCCAACTCAAACCTTTGTCGTCCCGACAAAGCAAAACTAAAAACAAGGGGAATGAAGTAGATGCAAGAGAAAATGGAAGCTAGTAAATACACCCTAAAGCAATTCTAATGATAAATCTCATATAGCAAACATTAAGAACTAACATACACATACACTAATCATGCAACATCAAACACAAATAACTTCAATCATAAAATTAACTTCGCACTGCTAGAAGGTTACACTTGTACTTATCTCATTATGATGGCTATAGGTTGTTCCTCGATCCTTACTCGCTTTGAACGCTCCACTTAGTATACTCTCTATTAACTTACCATGCACCTAGGAATCACGAGTACTTTACGGTTTTAGCGTAGGCTTAGGGACGGTGTGGTATGTATATTTGGTAAATTTGAAGTGAGCTTTTGGCTCTCTCCTAACTTACCATCAACAACTGTCCACGAGCTTGAGTTTACACTCATATAATGTTCTCACTCAACCCATTTGATGCGCTAATGCTGCGTCCCCATGTCAACCCAATTAATCTAAGATGATTTTTCAAAATATTCCGCTTTGCCGGTTATTTTATTCTTTCTTTCTTTTTATTTTCTTTTTCATTTTTTTTGTACAAGATACCCATGACCCTCATTTTGATGTGGAAGGTCATGTCTCTTATAATTTTTTTCTTTTTCTTTTTTTTTTCAAATCCCGGCAAAGGGTTACAAATAATAATATCATCTTTCATTTTCGTGTCTCAGTACAAACACATAAATTCCCACCCAATGAATTTTCCCAAATGTGGACCTTCCACCCCAAACTCAAGCTTGAGACAGGTCTCAGGATCATGATTCAAGTGCAGGTCATTTGGTCATGCCTAATAATCTAAGGGATAATGGGCTTATATCGTGGCTACAAATGAAAAGGCTTAAGGCTCAAAATTGGGCTAAGACGGATACAATTAATATAAGGGATACCAGGCTAAAAGGCTTCAAATGGCTATCAAAGAACTGCCCCTATCATTTTCCTAGTTACATGGTTCATCTCTAGTTCATATCTAAGTGGGTTCTCTACTAATTTATATCTCACGTTCTACAAACCAAACATTTTCCTTAAGTACAAGCTTACTTCTTTTGCATTGTTTATTAATTTTTCCTATTCATTATCCATGTTTGCATGCAATTAAAGCGCGTTTTATGTTATTCCCTAAATTCCACTATTTACTATCATAGATTCATCAAAAGTATGCTTAAAAGGGACATTTAAAAACTTCTACAGTCAAACGCAACTCCTAATTAATTTATTGAAAGCACCCCACCCCAAACTCAAAAATGAGTCGTGTCCCCACGACTCGAAAAGACGCAAAGCAATTAAACTAATCTACAGTAAAACGCGAAAGGGATAGAAAATGTAGCTTAGCCAGCGCGTGGTTGGTCATCGGTGTTGCGTCCATGGACTTGTTCCTTCGTAAGTAGACCATAGGTGGCGTGTTGAATCGTGCTCAACCCAAGTAGCATGTTTCGGATAAGGTCCAGCTCTTTTGTAACGTTTCCTAAAGTAGCAATCATCTTCACTTGATTCTTTTCCAACACTTTGATTTTGATTCCAACTCGTTATCGGTATGTATCTTCTTCTTTGGAGGAGCTCTAGGAGTCCTTACAGCTTGTGTTGCTTCGTCATGGGCATTCTGAATTGAGATTAAAGTTATATGTTCTCCAACTACGGACGGTTCAGCTTCTTCACATTTACGCGGAATCTTAGCGTCTAAACACGAGGTAGTAATGGTACAAGGAAACTTAAGATTCTGTTGCGTAGTAGGAGCTTTCTCGAATTCCATAATATTATCATAAAGCACACGAGCCACATCTATATGTTTTTCCTCAACAATACACTTGATGAATATAATATGTTCCTTTTTCAATTCCGAAGTGTGTGTAATACCAAAGAAGGTAGGGACTATGAAACGGGACCAAACCTTAGCACAAGGCAATAAATCGCTAATATAAAACTGTCCATGATAACACTCTCCTGCTGAAATTGGGCGGGTCCCAGGAATAAGTACTTTTCCCCAAAGAGATTCGAAATCGAAAGAAGGATCGGTAAGGGTTACTTGGTAAGGACAAGGGTAGGTGAAGTTGGGTAATTTCAGAGATTGTCGAATAAGCTCTGCAGAGAGAGGAATTACCTTTTTGCTTACAATAATGGCTTCTTTTGAAAAAGCTAGCCCCTCGTAAAAATCACGCACCAAGGTAGGAATATATTCAAGTTTCCTTTCTCTTAACTCTTTCCACCCAAACTTGTCACAAGTAGTAGCATAATCCTTAAAATCACTATTCATAATACCCTTTGGAAGACCTTTCTCAACACCAAATTTCAAGTAATTAATTCTGTCACGAACCTGATCATTCCAAGTCATAGCAACTCTCTTTGGTTTCTGAGCAAACGTCTTTCTTCTTGTTGACCTTGGTTCTTGAAAGGGTGCTTGCAGAGTTTCTTCTTCATATTCTTCCTCACTTTTTGGTTCATCAATTAGTCTACTTTTCGGATTAGCCTTAATAAGATTTTCTTTCCTTTTCGGAGCAGCTGGGATTTCTTCAATCTTGCGTTTGGAACGCGAATCCGGAATCTCAATTGCTTGTTCTGGGCTAGCACCAACATTGTTTCTATTTCTTGGAATGTTTCTTCGATAAGTACATATGGAATCGGTTCTGTTAGTCATCTCTTTTCACCCCAAACTCAAAACTTCAAATAGTGAAAAAGCTAGAGAAAAGCTTAGAACTTTAATGTTTTGAGGTTTAAAACTTGAAAAATATGGTAGAATATGAGATGGGTAGATGCTAATTGAGAAGAATTATGAAGGAATTGGGTTTAATTTGAAGGCTAGGAAGAATTGTTTTTGGAGAAAAGTGGGAATTTCATGATGTTTTGGAGAGTATATGAGTTGATTTTATGTTTTTGTGATGGAGAAAGGCTTGTTTAGATGATTTTATAGTGTTTAGTTGATGATTTTCAGAGTAGGTGGAGGCTAGGATTCGGAATAGGAGGTTGGCTTGGAAAAGAAGGTAAACAACTAGGTTAAAAGCTTCAAAAACCGCCTCTCGCAACAGCGCGCCGGCTAGCCGGTGGCTGACCGGCACGCCAGTCGCGATGTCGGCGAAAAAATTACTAAATCGATTTTTTTTAACTCTGACGCAAGCCTCCTTGCGTCATACCTGACGCACTAACCAAAACATCCTTCGTCATTGGCCGGCAAGCCGGTCATCTCACCGGCATGCCGGTGGGATCTCGCTGGCGCAACCTCAGACGCAGCGTCTTGCGTCAAAGTCGACGCACTAATCAAAACTTTTTGTCTTCGCTGGCCGGCTAGCCGGTGGCTGACCGGCATGCCGGCGAAGCCTCGCTGGCGTAAACGTGGACGCTACGTCCTGCGTCTTTTTTTTGTCATGGAAAAGGATTACAATCTACATAATGCTAACCTATCAAGCCAAACAGATTAGTCTAAGATAGACATAGATTGACATTCTGTGATATCTATACTACTCCTCGCAAGCTTAGCAGCTTTATCAGCCAACCGATTAAAATCTCTCCTGATATGTACGATTTTCCATGATGGAAATCTCTTCAGCCAACTTAGTGCTTCACTAACAATTGGTCTGATCCTCCAATTGGAAACACCACCATTTAAAATACCTTGAACCACCTCAAGGTTATCAGAGTAGAAAGAATTACTCCGGTAATTGAGATCTGCAACAGACATCATGGCCTGAAGGACGGCCCACGCTTCTCCCTCGGTAATAGAGTTGACTCTGGCCCTTTTAACAAATTTATGTTTAATGATTCCTTCCTTATTAATACCAATCGAGGCTATACCAGAAGGTTCCCAGCTATTTACAAACGAGTCATCATTCATCCAAATATAGTTTGCGTCATCTCTAACTAATCGATTAGACTCATCATCATTTTGTTTGTGTTGTGCCTGCTCATGTTCCCCTGCCTTCCCACTTTTATTACCGAATAGATGTTTCAAGAGCAATTTGGTGTTACCATTGATTTCATATATATTCCAAGGTTTCTTATCAAAAAAAACTTTCATTCTGGCCTTCCAACTATTCCAAATCGTAATAAGAAGGTTGCCGTAACCAGTCTCTTGTCCCATCCATTCTTTGCCTAATTTCCAATAACATTTTTAATCCAATCGTTGGTAGATCCCTTGAAATATTCCTCGATTTTACACTGAAGCTGAGAATTAGCCCAAACACCCATGCTGAACGGACATTTAATAAACATATGTGTGATCGATTTCTCCTCATTTTTACGCCCTGCGTCAAAGTGGACGCACTAGTCAGAAGTCTAGGGGGGGTCTTCAGCGTGTTTGACCGGCATGCCGGCGAGCAAAGATTTTAACTCTAATTTTTTTTTCATTTTTTTTTTCATTGTTTCGACCCCAAACTCATGACTCTTTTACCCCTGAAATCATAAAAAACAACTACCCTTCCTCATTTATTAATAATAAACACTAAGTTAACGAACTTTATCTAATATACACTACTAAAATTTAAAGACTTAAATTAATATACAATGAATTGGCTTTTGTTTAACGTCGTTAAGCTCGACGGGTTACCTAACTCTTCTAAGGAGCTTCGAAGAGGCACATGACCTCTCCGGGATGTGGATAATCCGAGCTATTGGTGTCTTCACCTCCATGGTATATCTTGACAGTCCTAGAGGGGGGGTGAATAGGATTACTAATAAGATTAATGCCTAATTAAAAATCTTTTGGACAATTATAAGTTTAAGAAAGAAACTTCTAAGTCAACTAATATATCAAACTCTTAAGGGATCATGCAATGGATAAGCTAAGAGGTTCGATATATAATTGATACAAGTAAAACGAGTTTCTAATCTCTAACTACTCTAGATGGCAATATGTTAGATAAACTAGATAATCAATATCACAATATTCATACTAGCATATTATCAAACATATAAAGTGCGGAAAGTAAATAGAGTAGGGATAGAAAGATACACACGATTTATAGTGGTTCGGTTTCCCTACATCCACTACCTAAGGAAGCCTCCTTAGGATTTCAAGCTTTTCACTAAGCTCCCGTGTCTCTCTTAACCGGGTCGAGAACACAATAACCCTTACAACCTCTTCGATAACACGAAGGATAAACACTTGTGCTATCGCAACACAAGGACACCAAGTATACTCCCGATACTCAAACACTTATGCTATCTCAACACAAGGATACCAAGTATACTCCCTATACTTGAATTCTCTCTTAATCTATCTATTACAAGACCTAGACTTAAGAGGATAGATACAAAGTGTTTAAAGGGGTGCAAACAACTTTGCTAGATAATCTCCTAAAGAGTAGATATGACTATAAGCTTGTAAACTCCTCTTTGAGTAGATAATAACTTTGATAGCTCCTTGGATTAACTCCTTAATTGAGTGGATATGAACTATGAAGCTCTTGACACCTTCTTGGATGATAACAATTAAGCCCCTAAGTGTATATGGGTTGAAGGTGTGGTTGTAGCATTGAAAGATCTTCAATATATAGCTGCAAAATGCTCCCAACGGTCATATGATTTGTCTCCAACGGATATATTAATATCTCCAACGGATCTATTGCTTTTGTCTTTATTTTGCTGCAGGAAAACCTTCTTTGCGGTGTACCGCGGGTATGGTCCGGTGCACCGCGAAGATGTTCGTTTTAACTTCAAGCTTACTGGTCGGACTATCCTATGCACCGTGTCCCTGGTCCGTGCCTCAGTCCGGTGTACCGCACATTTCTTTGCTTACTGGTCGGACTAGCTTGTGCACCGCGCCTCTGGTCCGTGGCTCTGCGGTGTACCGCAGTTTCTCTCCGGTGTACCGCACCAAAGGTTTAAAACACCTTCTAGTGAGTATATCTTTTTCTATGATGCTCGGATTAGAAAGCTTTCTTCACGAGAGTTGTAGAGGACATCATTCTTATAAACTTTGTAGTTGATCACTAAAGCTAATTCTCAATGTACACAAAGATAAAGTTAATAGCATTTGTATGAGAATTAGTTTCTTAAGATAAAACAATAAAGCTTTGATCTAAAAGATAAAGAATGCTCTTTTTGATGAATTAGAGTGCAAGATAGAATGTATATAACAATAGAAATTAGCACACTAAACACAAGAGGATTTGTCACATTAAAACAACCTATTAAGGGAGGCTATATGCCAACAATCTCCCCCTTTTTGATGATGACAAATCCTTCACTAAAACACCTTAGGAAAGATATGAAAGTTTAAGCTCTAATGCAATTAAGCTCCCCCTCACAATAAGCATTTATGTAAAAATGAATAAGAGATATGAAATGCATTTGTGAGTATTAAAAAGTGCAATTTTGAAAGTTTTAGTGCACATATTTCTCCCCCTTTGTCTTCATAAAAAAGACGGGATAGTAAAATAAGATCAAACAAATAATCAGAGAAGAGCTAAAAACTCAAGTGAATAGATTTTGAAAAATAACATAGAGAGATCAAGGGTTTAAGAGCAATTAAAACATTTTAATTTGAGATGCACAAAGATCAACAATTGCAAAGCATGAAAAGGATAAGGGATGGAGACATTTTACCAACTTCTTGATCGATAGGTTTTCATCTCATAAGCTTTCTAACAACGCAACGATTAGTGCAATTATAAGATAAACGATTAGTGCAAACAATTAATCAAGCATTTTAGTTTTTAAAGATAATTTACTAAAAACTCCCCCTCACGAAATGCATAGAGTGTTTGTTTCAATTTTGAAAAGTTTGACCAATAATTTCTCCCCTTTTTACCAATAAGAATATTTGAATCAATTTTAAGAAATCATGGGGTAAATTGTCATTTTTGAAAAGCAAAGGGGTCAAGATGTATTTTCCAAAAGTTTAGGGACTAAACGCAATTTTGAAAAACTTCAATGGACCTAAATGCAATTTTCAACCATTTGAAGAACTAAGATTAATTTGAACAAACTAAAGGGACTATAAAACAATATAGAATAAGATCAAGGATGAATGATGCAATAGTACCTATATCATCAAGGAAAATGTTAGCAACATTAACACATTTAAATAATATCCGAAGCATAAAATTTAAGCAACTAACATTCAACAATACATACATAACCAATTATCCAAGTTAAACACATAGCATCTTAAACCAATCATCCAAATTTAACCAAGTAGCAATGAAATCCTAAATATCCAAAACATGGATTCATAAGCATTCAAAGCATAAACAACTAAAAAACCAAAACAACCACAATAATGACCAAGTAGGATAATATGAAGATTAAAAACACCCAATAAGAATAATTTGAAACCGATTTTAAGAAATCTAGGGGTAAAATTTAAACTTTGAAAAGTATGGGGGTCAAAATGCATTTTTCAAATGTTTAGGGACTAAATGCAATTTTGAAAACCTTCAAGGACCTAAGTATAACTTTCTCAAGACAATAGGGACCTAGGTCTAATTTTCAAGCATAAGAAAGCTAAATGCAACTTGTTCAAACTATAGGGATCTAAA
Organism: Nemophila menziesii; assembly: GCA_029959085.1. Lineage (NCBI taxonomy): Eukaryota > Viridiplantae > Streptophyta > Magnoliopsida > Boraginales > Hydrophyllaceae > Nemophila > Nemophila menziesii. The sequence continues at coordinate 57,736,869 of JARWIR010000005.1, read as the reverse complement.
ATCAATATTTTTCAACCTATAGGGATCACAATGCAATATTTTCAACCAATAAGGACCATAAAGTAAGATAGAACAATAAAACCCCGAATTGCGGTGTACCGGACCATTGTTGCGGTGCACCGCACAACTGCTCGACTAAAAGGGTAAGAAGAGAGATTTAGAAAATAAGCAAATTGCATAAACACCCGAAATTAATACGAAAACACCCCAATAGTTTAGAAATATTTTAAAACTACTAAAAACGCTTTTGTTTTGAAAAGATTCAACATGGAAATCCCGAAAACAAATAAAACCGTTTATTTCACAAATACCCCTATATTTTTAAAAAAGTACAAAAAGACCCAATGTAAAAACTAAGCAATTTTAAGCATGATAAGGTCAAGTTATACAAGATATTTGCACAATAGGGAATAAACCATATAAGCACATAATGAAGCACAACATATAGATAGTAAGGCTAAGCAAATTCATGCAAATGAGTTAATGACCAATAATGGATAAAATTCCCATAATTCTATGCATAAAAACATTTTTGAAATGCTATGGGAAATGCAAAAGATTATTGGAAAAATATTTTGAAAAGCAATTTCGTTAAAAACTCACCTATATGAAAATGCAAATTTGTGATCAAAGATAAATTAAGATTTGAAAGAGTAAACTAATATCTTTGATCTTTTTCCCTTTTATCAATCAATAGGCACTTTTAAAAGGATATAAAAACTTGTAAGAATAAAAAGTGCAATTTATAATCGTTGAGGGACTAAAAAGCAATTTCACATAGTAAGGACTAAAAATGCAATTTTTTAAAATATGAACTAAGATGGCAAATATTACATGTGAAAGAATATGAAGTCCAAACTATGACACTTTGAAGAATTTAAAACTATGAGGGGTCAAAGTGCAATTTTGAAAATTTTGGGGACTAAGATGCAATTACCAAAATTCTAAGAGCTAAAGTGCAAAAACATCATTCATGAGAAATAGATGCAATAACACTAATAACATTAAAACAATGATAAGAATCACAAGATAATATCCAAAGATAAAACATGATAACAACAAACACAACTAATCAAATCACAACCCACAACATAATTAAAAACGCAAGCCATAAGGAGGAAACGCAATATAATATACGAGATAAAGAAAAGAGATCACCGGATTTTCCTTTTTCGAGATTTGAGCGTTCTTTCGTATATTAATTCTTCCATTTGTTTCCTCCAAGCAAAGTAACGATTACCTACAAAAAAATGGAGGTTGTGTAGAAAACAACTCTTCCAAAAGATTAGATTCTAAATCGTTTACTCTACTAACGGTTAAGCTATTCACGTAGAGTTAGGCTCTGATACCAATTGACAGTCCTAGAGGGGGGGTGAATAGGATTACTAATAAGATTAATGCCTAATTAAAAATCTTTTGGACAATTATAAGTTTAAGAAAGAAACTTCTAAGTCAACTAATATATCAAACTCTTAAGGGATCATGCAATGGATAAGCTAAGAGGTTCGATATATAATTGATACAAGTAAAACGAGTTTCTAATCTCTAACTACTCTAGATGGCAATATGTTTGATAAACTAGATAATCAATATCACAATATTCATACTAGCATATTATCAAACATATAAAGTGCGGAAAGTAAATAGAGTAGGGATAGAAAGATACACACGATTTATAGTGGTTCGGTTTCCCTACATCCACTACCTAAGGAAGCCTCCTTAGGATTTCAAGCTTTTCACTAAGCTCCCGTGTCTCTCTTAACCGGGTCGAGAACACAATAACCCTTACAACCTCTTCGATAACACGAAGGACAAACACTTGTGCTATCGCAACACAAGGACACCAAGTATACTCCCGATACTCAAACACTTATGCTATCTCAACACAAGGATACCAAGTATACTCCCTATACTTGAATTCTCTCTTAATCTATCTATTACAAGACCTAGACTTAAGAGGATAGATACAAAGTGTTTAAAGGGGTGCAAACAACTTTGCTAGATAATCTCCTAAAGAGTAGATATGACTATAAGCTTGTAAACTCCTCTTTGAGTAGATAATAACTTTGATAGCTCCTTGGATTAACTCCTTAATTGAGTGGATATGAACTATGAAGCTCTTGACACCTTCTTGGATGATAACAATTAAGCCCCTAAGTGTATATGGGTTGAAGGTGTGGTTGTAGCATTGAAAGATCTTCAATATATAGCTGCAAAATGCTCCCAACGGTCATATGATTTGTCTCCAACGGATATATTAATATCTCCAACGGATCTATTGCTTTTGTCTTTATTTTGCTGCAGGAAAACCTTCTTTGCGGTGTACCGCGGGTATGGTCCGGTGCACCGCGAAGATGTTCGTTTTAACTTCAAGCTTACTGGTCGGACTATCCTATGCACCGTGTCCCTGGTCCGTGCCTCAGTCCGGTGTACCGCGCCTCAGTCCGGTGTACCGCACATTTCTTTGCTTACTGGTCGGACTAGCTTGTGCACCGCGCCTCTGGTCCGTGGCTCTGCGGTGTACCGCAGTTTCTCTCCGGTGTACCGCACCAAAGGTTTAAAACACCTTCTAGTGAGTATATCTTTTTCTATGATGCTCGGATTAGAAAGCTTTCTTCACGAGAGTTGTAGAGGACATCATTCTTATAAACTTTGTAGTTGATCACTAAAGCTAATTCTCAATGTACACAAAGATAAAGTTAATAGCATTTGTATGAGAATTAGTTTCTTAAGATAAAACAATAAAGCTTTGATCTAAAAGATAAAGAATGCTCTTTTTGATGAATTAGAGTGCAAGATAGAATGTATATAACAATAGAAATTAGCACACTAAACACAAGAGGATTTGTCACATTAAAACAACCTATTAAGGGAGGCTATATGCCAACATATCTTTAATCGATGACCGTTCACCATAAATGTACGGTTCTCGAGTGGATGTTCTATTTGTATCGCCCCATGAGGTGTAACTTTGGTCACAACATAAGGACCCGACCACTTCGATCTTAATTTACCCGGATAATTACTGAACTTTGAGTTATACTTCAATACCTTTTGTCCCACTACAAATTTCTTCTCACGAATACGATTATCATGCCATCTCTTAGTGTTTTCTTTGTAAATCTTAGCGTTTTCATAAGCATGTAATTGAAATTCGTCTATTTCTTCATTAAGTTTCATCATTCGATTCTGACCGACTAAATTAGGATCTAAGTTTAACTGCACAATAGCCCTATATGCACCCATTTCAAGCTCAAGAGGTAAGTGACAAGACTTACCATAAACCATTCGATACGGGGATGCACCAACTGGAGTTTTAAACGCAATACGATAGACCCATAATGCATCGTCTAACTTCGTTGACCAATCTTTTCTTGTAGGACCAACAGTCTTCTCGAAAATATATTTTACCTCACGATTTGAGACTTCAGCTTGACCATTGGCTTGTGGATGATAAGCGGTAGATACACGATGTCTCACCCCATACTTCTCTAAAACTGTCTTCAAGTATTTATTCACGAAATGAGAACCTCCATCGCTAATAATTACTCTCGGCGTACCATGTCTAGTGAAGATGTGTGGTTTCAGAAACTTAATCACTACTCGCGAATCATTAGTTGGTAGAGCAATGGCCTCTACCCACTTAGACACGTAATCAATAGCTAATAAGATGTAAAGGTTACCATGGTGTCGCCTAGGATGTGATAAAAATAAGATAAATATAAGTCAAGAAAACTACGCACTCTCACCCTAGACAGGCACAGTACTGCAAGTATTATAGGACGTATGCAAGTTTTAGTTGATAAGTTGAGTTCGTTCTCAGGGACTTAGTGTGCTAGTCGAATGGGTAGCAATAACGAGTAAGAAGTAAATAATTAAAAGACAGAGAATAAATTGCGAATTACTAAATTAAACTAAGAAAATAAAGACAGTAAAATAAATACGAAGAATATGAGATGAGAAGTATAGCTTAGGTTTTGCTAGTATGCACTAATCCGTCTAATTCTTTCTATTAGATCTAGTTAATAAGGGAGATAATTAGCTCTTGTATACTTAGTCAGGATTCTAAATTCCCATACCTTAGACTTTGAGAGCGACTAAGGGTGCTACAGACACACCACGAGGCTGGTTTAAATAGGGTTATCAAACGCTACTAAGGCCCTAAGAAATCAATTTCCATACATGGTGATAGTGATTAAATTATACCCTAATGACTATCTAGTTAGAATCAGTGTTGTCAGGACTAATATCGACACTAGATGTTATGTGGTGTTTCAATAATTAGACACCCAGCTAAGGTGATTATCTAACTACTATTAAGGTAATCCTATACTCGTGCACTAGCAAGGAAAACAATCATTAAATCAAAACACATAAACAAATATAAAGGTAAGCAGCTAATATCAGATTAAAACATGAAATTCCCCAAGAAACTTAGATAGAAAGAAATTAGAATTCATATATTATACATGATGCAAAACCTAAGCTATGGGAAGTTTAGTTCATACCTGAAGGAAATAAACTAAAAGAAATAACTATAGACATCATCTTGCTCTCTACAATAACTTGGAAAGATAAAACCTTAAGAACTAATTACTATGAGGCAAGGATGATTTAAAAGTTATATAAGGGTGTATTTATAGGTGTTTAGAAGACCTAATTCATTTTCTTGAAGGAGAGGTTAAGTAATGGACTCCAAGCTCAACTCAAATTCGTAACCCTAAAAACATGAAATAACACCCGTTTTTCTTTTGGTCCTAGAAGCTTCAATATTCATCCGTTTGACGCGTATGAGTATACCAAATTCATCGTCTCGGAAAGATATTCAACTTTGATCTTGACAGTTTCTCAAAATTCCACACCGTTTTTTTATATAAGCTGATTTGTGGTCGTAGGTGCAGAAATTCAGGTTTAAGGCAACTTTTCCTTTTCCATGTTTTTAGCTTTTGTTTCCTTATCTCCAATTTTCATGCTTATCTCTTTCCATATCTTGTAGTCTTTGACTTGGACTGTAATTAATCTTCATAATTATCTTTAAAGCTTCACACTAAATAAATAATTAAACCCAATATGCTCTAAAAAAATTATTTTACTAAATCAAGACTCAAAATAGGAAAGTGCACTATTTCTCAAGAAAATCGACTATTATGACTTCTAAATCACTAAAAATGATGTCTCATCCTAATATAAATCTATCACAAATGAGGATACATCATACCATTAGAAGGAACAAACGGACCCATGAAATCTATACCCCCATACATCAAATATCTCTACTTCAAGAACATTATTACGTGGCATCTCATCCCTCTTGGATATATTTCCCGTAAATTGATATCATTCACATCTCTTAACATATTTATGACAATCTTTCATTATTGAAGGCCAGTAAAAACCTGATTGTAATACCTTAGCAGCAGTTCGATCTCCTTTGAAATGTCCTCTATAAGGGGAATCATGAAAACCAGCTATAATCGCTTCAGTTTCTTCCTTTGGTATACATATTTTCACCATTTGATCAGCACACACTTTGTAGAGGAAAGGATCCTCCCAAAAGAATTGTCTAGCACGGTGAGCTAATCTTTTTCTTTCTTGATAATTTGAACCTTCGGGAAAGGAACCACTTACAATTAAATTTGCAATATCAGCATACCAAGGAGTATTTTCTAGGTGAATCGCGAACAAGCTCTCATCGGGAAATTCTTCTCTAACCACTTCAGGTCCACCATTTGATTCTAATCCTTCGAGACGAGATAGGTGATCTGCAACTTGATTCTCACAACCCCTTTCGATCTTTAATCTCTAAATCAAACTCTTGTAGTAGTAACACCCATCTTATTAACCGTGGTTATCTAATATCAAACTGATCTGTATAAACAACAACTTTTGCTCCAAGGAGATAGGAACAAAACTTATCGAATGAATAAACAACAGCTAGCAATCCTTTCTCTGTAACAGTATAACTAATTTGAGCACTATTGAAAGTCTTGCTTAAATAATAGATCGAATGAAATATCTTATCTTTTCTTTGGCCTATAACAACTCCCATAGCTAAATCACTAGCATCACACATAACTTCAAACGACATATTCCAATCCGGTGGTAATACAATAGGAGCAGCAATGAGTTTTTCCTTGATTGCTTTGAAGGCCACCATGCAAGCTTCATCGAAAAGGAATTTGGTGTCCTTCTCAAGTAAGTTACATAGTGGTTTAGCAATCTTAGAAAAATCTTTAATGAACGTCCTATAAAAGCCAGCATGGCCAAGAAAACTTCTCACCCCTTTAACAGAAACAGGAGGTGGAAGAGTTTTTATTACCTCTATCTTTGCGCGATCAACCTCTAAACCAGCACTTGAAACCTTGTGACCCAATACTATACCTTCTCGAACCATAAAATGACACTTCTCCCAATTTAAAACCAAATCACTTTCCTCTCATCTAATCAAAACTCTCTCCAAATTATGTAAACACTTATCAAAGTCATCACCGAATACAGAGAAATCATCCATAAATACCTCAAGGAAGTTATCGATCATATCCCAGAAGATTGCCATCATACATCTTTGAAACATAGCGGGTGCATTACATAACCCAAATGGCATTCTGCGATATGCAAAAGTACCAAAGGGGCATGTAAAGGTTGTCTTATGTTGATCTTCTGGCGCCACATAAATTTGATTATATCCGGAATATCCATCTAAAAAGCAGTAATACTCTCTACCAGCTAATTTGTCTAACATTTGATCTATGAAGGGGAGAGGGAAGTGATCTTTTCTAGTGGCCTTGTTCAATTTGCGGTAATCCATACAAACTCTCCAACCAACAACAGTTCTTGAAGGAATAGCTTCATTTTGATCATTAAGAGCTGTAGTGATTCCTCCTTTCTTCGGCACACACTGAACTGGACTCACCCATTCACTACTCGAAATGTGATAGATAATCCCTGCGTCTAAGAGCTTAATAACCTCCTTCTTTACAACTTCCTTCATGGATGGCATTAATCTCCTTTGACCTTCAACTGAGCGTGCGTTGTTGTCTTCAAGAATGATTTTGTGTTGACAATAGGAGGGGCTAATGCCTTTGATGTCGGAAATAGTCCACCCTATCACCTCTTTGTTAGCTCTTAACACACGCAACAGTTTATTTTCTTGAGGACCTGTTAAATTTGCTGAAACAATAACAGGTAAAATTTCATTAGTACCTAAATACGCATACCTCAAGTGTGATGGCAAAGGCTTTTCTTCCAATTGCGTGATATTCAATTGAAGGTTTCTTTTTAGTTACCATCTCCCCCGGTTCTCTCACAGGTTCATAGGCTAGACGCCTATACTTTGGATTCTCAGAGTTAAGAGCTGCCACTTTTTTTGGCAAGCTCTTCCATCAATTCAGGTAGATTAAGTGTCAAGGCTTCCTGCAAAACATCATCATAAGTAGCGTGGCATGCTCAATTACATCCATTCGGAAACAATCCTCTTGAGAATCTGGAAACTTTATAGCTCGGAACACTTTGAACTTCACTACCTCGTGTTGGATTCGCATCGTTAATTCTCCGTTTTCTACATCAATTAAAGTACGCCCCGTGGCTAGGAATGGTCTTCCCAAAATAATGGGGACATTCTTATCCGCGTCGTATTCAAGAATAACAAAATCAACAGGAAATACTAAGGTACCTGCCTTGACGAGGACATCTTCTATTCGACCCTCGGGATGTGCAAGGGATCGATCCGCCATTTGCAAGACAATAGAAGTTGGTCTTGCTACTCCAATTTTCAATTTATCAAAGATTGATTTGGGCATCAGGTTAATGCTCGCACCCAAATCACATAGTGCTTTACTCTTCCATTCTTCTCCAATCGAAATAGGAATTGTGAAACTCCCAAGATCAAGTAACTTGGAGGTAGCTTACTTTGACAAATAGCATTACATTCTTCTAGTAAGCAAATCATTTCATTATCGCTATACGGCCTTTTGTTGGTGAGAACTCTTTTCAAGAACTTCGTATATTTTGGTATATCTCTGATAGCTTCTAGTAGCGGAATATTAATACTCAGGCCTCTCACTCTATTAAAGAACTTTTGATACTCAGCTATATCACCCTTCTTTTGAACTCTAGACGGAAATGGTGGAGGAGGACAGCTTACAATATCATCTTTCTTTTTAGGAATTTCAACAGGCCTCTCCACTTCCTCTATTTCATCATCTTTAATCTTATCCACCACATACTTTTCTTTTCTTGTAACTTCTTTCTCTTTCATAACAGGAAAAGGAGGTGGAGGAAGATTCTTACCACTTCTGAGAGTCACAACATTACAATCTTCTTTTTGTATAGGATTTTCTGTGTCGCTAGGGAGTTGCCCTTGTGAACGCTGATTCAGTTGTTTTGACATTTGTGAAACTTGATTCTATAACATCTGGATGTGTGCCTCAGAAGCTTGTTGCCTTTGGATTGATTGTGCATGAAGTTCAATCAAATTCTCTACGGGTTTCTGAAGGTTGTTTGTACCTTCTTGTGGTTGAGCAGGTAAGGCTTTCTGGTTCATGGCGTCATTATAATTGTCTTGAGGAGGTTGTCTCTGAACATAATTTCCTTGATTCTGTCTCCCTTGATAATTATTCTGAGGTCTTGGATTATAGTTGTTACCTTGGGGACGCGGTTGATATGAGTAAGTCGGATTTGCTGCCCCATCAGGATTTGAATACTGAAACCCAGGATGGTTTCTGTTAGGTTGATATCCTTGACCATTCGAATTGAAATTCCCTCGGTTAGAAACAAACATCACAGATTCTTGATTATTCTGACAATTCTCCCATTCATGATCATTCACACCACAATACGAACATCCATAAACTTCTTGTGCATCATTCACTTCAACCCTTTTATTCGAAAAACCTTCTTTCACAGCTAACGTAAGTTGCTTCAATTGTTGTTCCAATGTGGTTTGTATTTTGTTCTCTAAGGAGGTGAACTTTTCTTCAATATTGATGTTATTAACTCCCTCTTTAACAGGTGTTCTCACAGTATTCCAACCCACTTCATTAGTTACCGCTCTATCCAAAATAATTCTTGTGTGAACGAGTAGAACCTGTAAAAACGCACCACCACATAATAAATCTAAATCTTTCCTTGATTTCCCATTAAGACCATTATAAAAAATCTTCAATTGTTGTTGTTCTAAAAGGTCATGATTGGGTACTCTTCGCAAGCAATTCTGGAATCTCGACCAACTTCTACCCAAAGCTCCATCAAATTCTTGTCGGAAATGTGTAAACTCGAGTTGAGCATCTAATCTCATGTTGGATGGATAGTATCTGTCGAAAAATGCAGCCTGTAACTGTTCCCAATTAGTAATCTTTCCCGGCTCTTGTGAATCATGTCAATCACTCGCTCCATCTATCACGAAAAATCTGAATGTAGCAAAATACATTTGTTCTTTTGTTACTCCTTGAGTGATGTACGAATCGCAGATTTTCATAAATTTTTGTACTGCGCGAATAGGATCTTCTCCGGGCTTGCCACGAAAATTCCCGAAATTCTGAAATTGAGCTAACATACCCGAATTAGGACGGAATCTCGGAACATCAATATTGTCTGGGCCAATCCCAAGAGGAGGAGCAAGGAATGGTTCTTGTGCTGGACCGGTAAGGAACCATGGATCAGCTACTTGGACTTGTACTGGAGGATTAGGAGGAATAAGAGGTGGGACTAAGCCATTCTGACCATTCTGGCCATTTTGACCATCGTTCTCAACCGGAAGGTCAGCCATCTCTCTAGCAAATCTCTCTTCTGACTCTTGTGCTTCTTGTTCTTTTCTTTTCTTGTTGGCAAGTCTGACTAATGATTCAGGATTATCAAGGATCAGAGGTAATGTCTCAAGATCCTTAGAGAGTCTCCTTCGCATACACCAAACCTAAAAACCTGAAAAAGTTGAACAAACAAAGCGTAAAACTGAAAAATAAAAATGCAACTAACACTAAAGGATAAACACCGGGGTCACACGCTACCGTTCCGGCAGCGGCGCCAAAATCTTGGTGGTCCTTTGTGTGTTCTAAAAACAATGCAAATAAGGATAAGAGAACCACAACCGCAAGTGTACGGTTGTGATAAGTAGTATAAGTGATAATACAGATTCGTTCTCAGTGACAGATTGGTTGACTCTAATGCTTATAGAATAGTAGTTAATTGCACGTAAAAGCAGATGAATTGTTTTAAGAATGTTTGGTTGGTTTTTCTAAGACTAAGACAAATAATTAAAATACTAAATTAATGCAAATGTTAAACTAGACGCAAGAAAATAAAGTGTTTACGCAAGATAGGACAAGCAGTACTTGAGAGACGCAAGGATTTCACCTAATTATCATTCATTTCATGTATTGTTTAAGGGTCAAATTGGTAAATATGTATTGGTCGAGATTCAGAATTCTCCTTACCCCTGTCAGGGTGGACTAAGGAGCTACTCTTAGGTGCTACAAACCCCGTCAGGGTGATTATAGTCCACCTTCAAGTGGTTAAGTTTATTTCTACCCAATTGGCCATAGGATGAATTAAGCTCGTCGGAGTCTCTAATTTCTATCCTACATTCATTAATTAGTTCTGTACCCATACCTCCGTCAAGGTGATCCATTCGCCACTAAATGGAATAACCTAGATACTAAAGCCTATGATTGGTTAATTACGTCATTCATAGTAAATAAAAGCAAATTAATGAAAATCACAATTTACCCAATTTGATTTCAATTATAAAAATCCCAAATCCAAACGCATGAAACGAAATCAAACTGGGATTGACCCATTATGCGTTCTCAAGCACTATTTAAGTTTAGCTCATAATAGTTGAAAAGACAAAAACTAAAGACATAATTGAGTTCATAATGTTTTACATAATAAAATAGAAGAACATAATTACGGAGTTGAATGGGCTGAGAATTGGAGATATAGACAGTCTCCAGCTCTTGCTTCTTCTCTTCCTTGCTCTAGCTTCTTCTCTGGTGTCTGACTCTTAAGCGTATGTTATGTTATGAAAGGGTGTGTGAAAATAGAAGTCCAAAGCCCTTTTATAAGCTGAAATTCGGACTAGGGCTTTTAAGCCCAAATCCCGTAACTGCTGCACCACCTTCACTAAATCAGCTCTACACGGCTTGTTTCGACTCGGATTGACCTCATTTTTTTACGGTTAAAACATAATTTAGATTAAAGTAAATAGTGACAATAAATTACAATAAGTTCATAATGTATCTAGCCAATAACAATAGAAGTAAAGTCGCTAACAAACAATTTTACAAGTAAATTAGGGGGTGAAGACACCCAATCATGAGGAAGGTTGTTGGAGTTGGCCTTCTTCGCAATCCAGTCGGCGGCTTGGTTGAATTTCATAGGAACAAAGAGGAAATCCATGCTTAGGGTGCTAGAAACTCTTTGAATATCTTCATAAATGTGATGTAAATGACGATTTTCGAACTGTTTACACTCCATAAGCAGCTTCATAAGTGATTGGCAGTCATTCTTTAGGACAAAATGAGTAGAAGGTTGTGAGGCTGCTTCAATAATAGCTTCTCGTATGCCAATAGCTTCAGCTTCTCCAGGAGATTTTGCAATGAAGTTCAGAGATTTTCCTTTCAAAAATTGGCCCTGTGAATCACTAAATAAGAAAGTAATAGCTGAGTTATTTGTGTGTTTATCATAAGATGCATCAACTGAAATCAAGTTAATAGGTTTAGAGTTAGTGACTTTCCTGGTATAGTAATTTTTAACAGGTTTTTTGCCTTGTTTTTCTTGTTTTTCGAGTGGTATTGCCTCAGAATCTATTTTATCATTAATATTGAATTCATCATAGGCAAGACATGATTTTTGTATTACTGATAAGGGGCACAATTCAATATTTTCAAAGACTTTTTTATTTCTTGCTTTCCATATGAACCAAAGAGTAAAGATTTCCATCTCAACTTGGGTTCTACCTCTATCATCTTTAGGACCTTTTTTATCAATAAGTTCTTGTATCCACTGATCCATTTTAATGTTGTGATCAATAGAGGATTTATAACCCCAAGGAGTTGCAAACTAGGTGGCTCTAGCTGAGGGGCAAAGGAAAAATAAATGTTCATTTGTTTCAGGCTGCTCACCACATATTTTACAATAAGTTATTTAAAGTGCATTTTCTGAGGAATTTATTTGCTTCTGTTGGGATAGCATTTGAAATAATGCGCCAAGTACGATTTTTCAATTTTGGAGGGATTTTTAAGCCCCATATAGTATCCCAAATTTTTTTATGCAATTTAAAAGACACTGAGGGCTCAACATTTCTAGTATATTCAATTTCATCCATAAGATTTTTAGATAAATGTGAGTAAACTCCTTTAGATGTAAGTTTACCTTTAGGGTCAGGTTTCCAAATAATTATATCATCAGCTCCAGTAGAGCTAATATTCATATTTTGTATAAGTCTTGAGGTGTTATGATGGACAATAGTATCTAATATATCAGTGTTCCATTTTCAAGTCATTAGTAATAAGTTCAGAGACTTTTTTAATATTGGTATTTGTGTTGTTTAGGATTTGGTCAGATTGGTGAATCCAATCATCCTACCAAATCTTTATATTGTTCCCATTTCCCACAATCCATTTATTATCTTGCAAGTAAGTATCTCTTCCAAGTAATAAACTTTTCCAACCCCATGAGGGGTTATAACCGAGAGTAGCTTCATGAAAGCTAGTGGAATGAAAATAGATACCTTTAATGATTTTATAAGCAAAAGTGTTTCTATTTAAATTAAATTTCCAGGCTGAAGAGGTTAAGAGTGAAATAATCATTTTTGAGAAGTTTTTGAAATTCATACCTCGCACTGTTTTTGGTAATTCCATGTGTTTCCAAGATTTCCAATGAATTCTATCTCTCCCTTTATTGCCCCACCAAAAGGAGGCAACTAAAGAAGAGATTTTGTTACAAATGGATTCTAGAATATAGTCATAAGATATACAGGTATGGCTTGAATGATGGCCTAAATTAGAGTTTCTTTTCCTGCCTCAGATAATAACTCAATATTCCAGTTCTCTAACTTCTTAATTACTCTTTCAATTAACCACTCAAGTGCTTTAGTTTTTTATCTTCCCCAGTCAGAAGGAAGTCCAAGATAAGTACCAAAATTACTCAAGTGATTAATGTTAAGAATTTTTGTAAGATCAGATGCTACATTTGGTGGTGTGTTTTTACTAAAAACAACTCCACTTTTATTAAGATTTATTGATTGACCCGAGGCATAACAATACTTATTAAGAGCATCTTGAAATTGCTCAAATCCCTCTACTTCTCCTTTCAAGAAAAAGAGGCTATCATCGACAAAGAGGATGTGTGTTATTCTAGGGCAATTTCTACTTAATTTGATGCCTTTAAGTAGTTTTTCCTCTACTTTATTATATAAGATAGTTGTTAGGGCCTATGTTACAATACAAAAAAGGAAAGGGGATAAAGGATCCCCTTGCCTTAGGCCTTTAGTAGGATTTACAATGTTATGTGGTTTACCATTTATAAGAATTGCATAAGAGACAGTGATAACACATTGTTTTATCCAACTAGTCCATAAATCAGAGAAGCCTAATGCTTTCATCACATCAAAGAGGAAGTCCCATTCTATATTTTCAAATGCTTTTGACATGTCAGCTTTAATAGCTGCTGCATAAGTATTTGAATTTCTTTTATTTTTTAAAAAGTGTACAGCTTCATGTGCTATCAATAAGTTATCGGAGATATTTCTATTAATAATAAAGGCTGACTGTTCATAAGAGATAATAGTATCCATGTGTGGTTTTAGTCTTTTAGCTAAAATGGCTGCAATTATTTATAGATGAAATTTGGGCAGCTAATTGGCCTGTAATGGCCTATAATAGCTGGTGAAATATTTATTGGTATGAGAGTTATATAAGTTTTGTTTATAGAAGTCAGATTCCCTTTGTTCCAATGAAAATCCGAGACGCTTCTCATTAGATCAAATTTAATAAGATTCCAGTGTTTTTTGTAGAAGCTATCTGTAAAGCCATCTGGGCCTGATGATTTATTGGCACCAAGAGTCCATACAACTTCCTTAACTTCTCTGAGAGAGAAGGGCATTTCAAGACAGATATTAATAGCAGCAGTAACTGTAGGTTTTATATGCTTTATAATATTTTCATAATCTCTAGGGCCATTAGTGGTATATTGTTTAGCATAATGATCAGTTATATTGTTTTCAATGGTAGCTTGGTCCTCAATCCAAGTACCATCATTTTTCATAAGCCTCAAGATTTTATTGTTTTTTCTTCTTTGTTTAGTGGTGTTATGGAAAAATGATGTATTTTTATCACCTAGTTGAACCCATTGGATGCGAGATTTCTCCCTCTAATATAGTTCTTCCTTATTCTAGTGTATTTCTAATTGTTTAGCTAAGTAGTTATGTTCATCCCAATCAGTGTGATTTATTGTATTAAGATTTTCCAGTTTTTTCAAAAGGTCTTTAATAATATTTCTATTAATTTGACTTTTTTTTCTTACTCCATTGAGTAATAACAGTAGAGATGGTGTTTAGTTTTGCACCAAATCTAATGATTCCCTTGTATATATTATGTAAATGAGAGTTCTAGTGAGTAGTGATGATGTTTTCTACTTTGTTATCAGAATTCCAGCTTTTCTTATAGATGAATCTGCTTGTGTTTTTATGTTTTGTTCTATCAGTGTTTAGGATAAGGAGGCTATGGTCTGAACCAATAGCTGGAAGGATAGCTATCCAAGCCTTTGGGTAAAGGTTATCCCAGGCTGAATTAGCTAAACCTCTATCCAGTTTTTTCTTAATGAGTTTATCCCCACTTCTCCTATTTCTCCATGTGAAATAACAGCCTTTAGAGGTGATTTCTATAAAACTGTTGTAATTAATGAAATCATTTAAGTCTTTTGTGATAGTAGTTTCATTTCCCCCCATTTTTTCATAATTGTATCTAGCCATATTTAGGTCTCCAATAACAAACCAGGGGGCATTTGTGTTATTTTTCATTAAGTTATTAATATCAGAGATGTTTTTATGCTTTTCTTTCTCATAGGGAGATATGTAAACATAAGTGGCATAATAGTCATTACCTAAAGGGTCAGTGATGATGCAATGAATGCAATTTTTGTTGAAATATAAGATTTTAATTGGGAGGTCTTTGTTAACCATAAGGGTGAGGCCACCAGATTTACCATCAGGTTCAATGTTACAGACAATTTTCATATTAAGGGTATTACTGAGATGTTCAGTTTTATTTAAGAAATTTAGAGTTTCGCAAAGGAAGATTAACTCTGGATGATGGGTTTTAACCGCATCCTTGAGTGTCAGAATTGTCAAGGGGGTACCAATCCCTTGACAATTCCAACTGAAGTGTCTCATTGAGGGTTTTGGGTTTGTTCAAGGACAAACCCGCAAACCTGTTGTTCATCTTTATCAGCGTGAGTTTCAATTACTTCTGTGTCTTGTATCATTGGTTCAATTGATTGAGAAGTCTCAATTTCGCTTTCATTGATGCTTTCAGTGGTTGTATCGTTTTGATTAGGTTGAGTTTCCCATCGCTTTGACCAGAGTTTGTCGTGTTTTTCTGAAACTTGTGGAGTGTTGATTTCCCTTGAGTATTGTTTGTTGTATTGGGGTTTGTAGTCATTGATTCTGGAATTAGGAGATGGTGGAGGGTTTTCAGTTAATGACGGTAGTAGGTGGTGTTCTTCGGTGGAGGGTTGCTGTTTAGGTTGGGTGTTTATCGGAGAGTAATGGTGGGGTTGTATTTCTGTGGGTTTTTCTAATGATCCAAATGTTATTGTTGTTGGGCTTGTTGATAAAGGTGGTATTGGGCCTTGTTTAAAAGGTGTAGTATAAACACTTTCTTTAGCTTCGATAATAATATCGGCCCAAGTTTTTATTGGCCCACTAAAGACAGTTGTTGGTTCAGATAAGGCTTTCTTCTTATTTAGCCTATTTCGGGTATTTGACAGCGTTGAAGTGATGGAGTCAGGTACTTCGTTCCTTTTTTGTGATAATTTTACGGCAAACATTAATGGTGGTGTAGCTAGCTTCTGTGCCTCGAAAATAGGTAGCCTTGCTTCTTGCGCTTTAGGATTTGAATTTTTGGTGAGTTGAGTAGCGATTCCAATCTCCGAGTTAGGGTTTTTTGTCGATTTGTAGAAAGATTTTGATTTTTCTTTTCCTTCATTGAATTTTGGTTCGAATCTGTTGATACCTTTGGATAATTTGTATCTAAGTTTACTTTTTTTGGTGCAACTTGATTCTTTGTGGTCCAAGAATCCATAAATACAGCAAAAATCACAAATCTTCTCGTATTTGAGTTGTCCTCTAATGGTGTGACCATCTTCGAGGAAGATTGAGTAATTGTTTGAGAGAGGCTTGAAGATGTTCCAGTCAACTCTTTCCCTTGCTGCTCCGAATTCTTTGAAGGTGCTAACTGGAGGTAGTATTACGTATTCCACTTTTCCCAATTGATTTGCTATTTTTGTTGCATTGTCTTCATTGATTAGGGTAGGAGGTATTCCATGGATTTGAACAATGAACGAGGTGGTTGATAGTTGAGATTCAGATAGGACTTTTGCTTAGTCCCATTTTTGTAGCAGCACGTGTTTACCCACCACATTCGATGGTCGATTTTTCCAGACTGTTTCAAGATCTTCATCCTTTTCTAAGGTAATAAGGCATATGTTGAAGCCCTTTTTTCCGTATGACATTTTCCAGTGATTCCCCGTGATGAGTTGATGTTTTTTCGCAGGTAGTTGAAACTAATGCCTTCATTGCTAATGATTTTTGCAAAGAGCTTTGGTCCCTCGAATTGAGCGTAGACTGATTTTGGGTCTTCAATGAGAGTAAATGCTTCTCCTACACTATTTGGGTGGTTTTTTGTGTAAAATTCCATTTGTAGGGAGTTAAGGGAAGGTTGAGAGTAGGTAGAACAAAAGAGAGAGTTAAATGCAGGTAGATTAAAGAGTTAGAAAGTAGATTTAGAAGATAAAGGTGAATGTAAATTTAATAAAGCCAGAGATGTTTATGTAAATGTATCGAATTTTTGCTATGTTGAGATATATGATTGTGAAAGACATGTTTTAAGGATGAGGAATTTCTTAATTTGAGTTCATTTTTTGGTGGTGTTGTGGTGGTTTGGTGATCAGAAAAGAAGAAACTCAGATATCCTTGGGGGATGTGCCTGAGAGAGTTATGTAGTGAATAGTCAGGTTAATGGATTGACCTCATTCCAGTTGCTAAAGTTCCGTAACTCAATGGGCAACAATTTCTCTTCACAAGTCAGAGGCTAAATCCACTTTTAGATGGTTCGGAATAAGCAATCTTATCAAGTTTCCAGATTTGTAGCTTCAAATTATCAATTCTTTTGGGACATTTCTTCTTGCTTTGACTTCATTACACGATCTTTGACTTCATTCTTTAGTTCCTCTCGTAGCTAGTATTCAAAACCTACAACTTTTCACTCAAAATAAACCATATTACGTGCCAAAGTTTAATAAATGAAAAATACTGGAATTAAAAGAGGAAAATCAATTTATTGTATTTTAGCACCAAAAGTCTATCTAAATAGTCGAATGAACACCAAAAATGATGTCTCTCAAGGGCATAAAATTAGAACATTTAGGGAGACATCAAATACGTTCCAAAAACTTTGGGCATTCAAAAGAAACTTTAGTTGGGGAGGGCCTCACAATCAATTTTCCTTGAGAACATGCTGCACAAGTAAATTCACTTGGTAAAAGGATCTTCTGGCCCTTTAAAGAGTGACCATGTGAGTTCTCAATTATTCGACGTATCATTATTTCCCCTGGGTGACCAATTCGGTCATGCCACAATATAAAATTCTTTGGATCGCTGTATCTTTGCTTTTGTACAATATGTGTTTCCACTGCCCGTATGGTTGTATGATACAATCCAGAAGAAAAGGCGGGGAACTTTTCTAGTACACACTTCTGGTGTGATTTCCAAGAAATAATGCAAAGATATTCTTTATCACCATCATTTGTGGTTTCTATATGATATCCATTTCTGCGAATATCCTTGAAACTTAGCAAATTTCTTCGGGATTTGCTAGAATATAACGCGTCGGTTATATTGAGTTGTGTACCACATGGTAATACAATTTCTGCGTATCCAGAACCTTCTATTATATTGGCAGAACCCGAAATAGTGACCACTCTAGCTTGGATTAAGTTTATGTTAGTGAAACAAGCCCGATTTTGAAGTATAGTATGCGTGGTTGCACTGTCTGCCAGACATATTTGTATATCGTCCATTATGATATCTATAACATGAAATGATCAATGAATAAGAAAATATGAAATTAAATTTTTTTACATTCATACAAACAGGAACATATATACAGTACATAGGAGTTCTCAGGTGATACATGTCTTTTTAAAAATATGCACAATACCAAAAAGTAAAAGACATGTATACATATTTACATCATTAAAAACACTTATAGATATAAACATATAATATATATATATAAGATTTATTTAGTATTTCCCGTTCCCTTCTCCGATCAAGTTCCCAAGATTTACATTTGAGTCCGCAAAGAAATCATCAAAACTGTAAGTGCTGTCATGCAGGCCGTCAAAATCAGCATGGCCATCAGGACCATCACCATCGACATGATTAGTTTCTCTAGCCAGGTTCGTAGATTTCATTGATGCCTGATAGAGATCAACCAGATGTTTTGACGTACGACAGGTATGCGACTAGTGCCCATTTCCACCACACCAATAACATTCAGTGTTATCGTTTTGTGAAGGTTTTTCTCGGTGGTTTTATTATTATTTTCCACTTCTGGTGGCGATGGTTATTTTTCTTAGTATCATTATGACTACTATGAAACCATGATGTATTCCTTCTACGACCACGACCACGACCTCTTCCACGGCCTCGGTTTTGGCCACCACCACGTCTATTCATATTAGACGACTGCATTCGCTTCGGGGAATGTACTTCCATTCACTACAGGGAATGGCACAGATCCGGTGGACCGTGAATTGTGATTTTTCATCAACAATTCATTGTTTTGTTCAGCAACAAGGAGACATGATATTAATTCAGAATATTTACGAAACCTTCGCTCACGATATTGCTGCTGCAGGAGCACATTCGTGGCGTGAAATGTGGACAAGGTTTTTTCTAACATGTCTTCCTTAGAAACATTTTCTCCACATAATTTCATTCGAGAAGTTATCTCATATAATGAAGAGTTGTAGGCACTTACCGATTAAAAATCTTGCATGCGCAGGTGCAGCCAATCGTATCGCGCTTTCGGGAGCACTATAGTTTTCTGGTGATCGTATCTATCTTTTAGGCTATTCCACAAAATCAAAGGATCTTTCACTGTTAGATACTCTGTTTTTAATCCTTCGTGGATGTGGTGTCGGAGAAATATCATAGATTTTGCGCGGTCCTGCAAGGACGCTTTATTATCTATTTTAATGGTCTCTCCGAGATTATTAGCCTCGAGATGTATTTCAGCATCTAATATAGATAATTTTTTCCGGTTATATCAAGAAAAGAAAACTCACATTTTGTAATATTATTCATTTTATTTAATAGAATAAGTAGAGTTTATTATACCTCAATATTATAAGATAGTAGTGATATATGTATATACTTTACTGAATTAACTAGACTATGTATGAATTAAAAAAAGGAAAGTGAAGCTATATTTATAGCAGTAAAAAATAAACGTGAGTCATCCAAAAAAGTTACACGTTACCGTCTAAATAGTAGACTGTCCAAGAGTTAATTAGTAAACGTATCAAAGCAATAATAGTTATCTATATAAGGATGGTAACAAACGAAAGTTGATCAGCAAAGTTTATCAGCCTGACTCATCTATGACTAAGGATAGGATCAATAAGTTAACATGTATATCAAAGATGGCATATCATTTTGTTTTTTTTTAAATCTCAATGTAAGTATAATATGAAGAATAAGTCATGTCCTATTTATATTTAAACCATGTGTAAATTTAGCATAACATATTTTTTTTTTTTTGGTCAGTCGTACAAGTAGAGAAGACTATGACATAATTAGCCTATCCCAAGTCTCGTAAAAACCGACCCCAACTCCAAGGGGTCCATATTTTGCGGTGCCGATTGCCTAGCTAGTCGCGCGGCTCGGTCAGCCAGACCATTCCATCTACGCGGAAGATGTTTGAAGCAAAGAGCTCCATGATCCTCAACCATCTTATTGATCCGCGTGATGTACGGACGGACTTTCCACCATGCAGCTGGCAACGACTTGAGACCTTGAACAAAGTCAAGGTTGTCTGAACAGATGACGGTCTTAGATCCTGGGTGAGCCAGGCTAAGCCTAGAAGCTTCAAGAACCGCAGTAGCTTCCCCTTTAGCCACCGAATCTGTCCAGATTGGTTTCGAGAAAGTAACACGTTGTCCTGTAAGAGTATTCCGCTGAACGATTCCGATACCACTTGGTTCATTAGCAGAAATAAAGGAGGCATCACAAGTATACACAAAAATAGCATCATTGAAAGCAGAGTCTTGCATTGGGTTAACAGCCGGTATCCTGGTAATAGATGGTGCCGGAGATGGGGGAAAATCCTAAGATGCTCCGAAGAGGTCTTCCATACCTGCATGAATTGAAAAAATAATCGTTTGCGGTCGAATATGAACTTGTTCGTGAAGCATTTTCATTTTTGCCTTCCAAATGTTCCATAGAGTCAGTTGTAAACATGCGATTAAGATGTTCTCCTCCCAAATACTATTGTCCATCAGGTCACAAGTGTTGGATATCCAGTATCCAATAGAATCAGGGTCCTTCTCCGGTATCCGAACCTGTAGTGCAATACCGGCCCAAACCTGTTTTGCGAAATTACAAGATAAGAGCATATGAACAACCGTATCCGTCAAATTCTCGCACCAAATATAGTATTTGCTATCACTGTAGTGCCTTCGAAATAAATTTAACTTAGTAGGAAGTAGATTCCGACATGCTTTCCAGTTAAAAGATCGCACTTTATTGGAACATTAGATTTCCAAATCCTATTCCACAGTTTAGGGTTATTCAGTTCCGCTTGGATTGAGGTATGTGCTGTTCCAATCATCCCAAGTTGGGACAATAATTTGTACCCTGTTTTAGAAGTATATGTACCAGATTTAGTAAAAGGCCAAATAAAAGTATCTTGACCTTCCGGTTCGAGGAGGGGGATCCTAGACACCTCTCCATGGATAGGTCGAGGGAGGGTATTATCAATCACCGCCCAGTCCCAACTATTCTTCTGCGTTGTCATCAACTGATTAACTGTTTCAACATTAGTTTCTAATGGACGATCTTTAATAATACCTGAGGGAAGCCATTTTTGTTTCAAAATATTGGTAGATTCCCCATTTCCAATCTGGATGTAACCATGTTCAACGAGTAAATCCCTTCCTTCTATCAAGCTCTCCCACGACCACGTCCGACTTTGTCTCAGCTTAATATCTAAGAAAGTGCCATAAGGAAAATAGATACCTTTCAGTACTCTAGAGACCAGAAGGTTAGGGTTGCTAAGGATTCTCCAAGCCTGAGCCGCTAAAAGTGCCCTATTCGCCCTCTTCAGATCTCGAAATCCCATTCCCCCTACTACCTTGGCGGCTGTCATCTTTTCCCATTGAAGCCAATGAATTTTCCTTTTCTCCAAAGAGTTCCACCAAAATCGAGCAATAATAGATGACAGTTTCCTGCAAAAGCCAATAGGAAGAGAAAAAATAGACATCGCATAACAAGGAATAGCCTGTAGCACAACTTTGATAAGTATATCTTTCCTGCCTTCCGAAAGAAGCTTAGCTATCCATCCTTGGGCTTTGTTAAAGACCCTTTCAACAATCCAGTTTAAAGTTTCCATTCGTGATCTATTGTGACAAAGTGGTATGCCAAGATATTTCCCCAAGTCACGTGTCTCCGTAATATGCAGTGTTGCGACGACTTGTTGATGTAAATCTTCCCGGGTCTGTTTACTGAAGCACACCGACGATTTATGATAGTTAATCTTCTGCCCTGAACAACGGCAGTACGTATCAATACATTCTTGAAATTCCTGCAATTCTTGACCATCCAAAGATATAAAAAACAAGGAATCATCTGCAAAGAGTAGGTGGGATATAGTCGGACAATTACGCGTCATCTGAATACCGGTAATCGTCCCCTGTTCGACCTTGGTTTCCAATAGAGAGATAAGTGATTCAGTAAGTAAAGCAAATAATAGTGGCGACAAAGGGTCCCCTTGTCGAATACCATGGCCTGGCTTGAAAGGTGGTTGGCGTTCTCCGTTTATATTGATTTGAAAAGTAACCGTCGATATACAATTCCAAATCCATTGCACCCATTTGGGCGCGAAACCCATTTTCTCGAGTAAAAGGCGAAGAAACTCCCACCGTACCTGGTCATACGCCTTAGCCATATCGACTTTAATAGCTGCAAAATTAGCTTTATTTTTCAATTTGCGCTTCATAAAGTAAGAAACTTCTTGTGCAATAAAGATATTGTCTTGAATTGCCCGTCCTTTAATAAAAGCATATTGGGTAGGTGATGTAATATCATTGATTAAAGCCTGTAACCTATTAGCCAGTATTTTTGCAATTACCTTGTACACAAAGTTAACACATGAGATAGGACGGTAATCACCCACTGGTGGTCCTTTGTGTGTTCTAAAAATTAAATGTAAATGCTAATCGAACCACAACCGCAAGTGTACGGTTGTCCCAAGTAGTAATCCTGATAAATCAGGTTCGTTCCAAGGACGGATGGTTGATCACAATGTTTAGCAAGTAGTGATTGATGCACTTATGGAAATGAAAGATAATAAATTGTTTGTTTGGTTTTGTTTATTAAAGCTAATGAATGAAAGACAAATATTAAAATGCAAGTAGAAGCTAAGACGCAAGTAAAATAAGTGAAAACGCAATATGAGATGTAGTACTTGAGAACGCAAGGATCCTCCTAATTTTACTTTCTAACTTATGTTGTTTAAGGGCTAAATCAGTCAATTACAATGGTCGGGATTCTAAATTCCTTATACCCCCGTCAGGGTGGACTATAAGGCAATCCTAAAGTGTCACTAGTCCCGTCAGGGTAAATATGATCCACCGTTGGATGATTAAGATTTATTACCACTTTGGCCCTAGGATTAACTAAGTTCGTCAGAATCAATAGTTTTTATCCCAGATTGAACAATTAATTCTGTACCTAAACCCCCCGTCAAGATGATCCACACGCCACATATGTGGAATAGCTTAGATACTAATACCTAATTTTAGTTCGCGACTCTAAAATCAGTAAATAATCATAAATTGTCGAAAAGAGTAATAGACCTGATTTAATTTAATTTAACAGAAACCCAAATTCAACATTCGTTATAAAATAAAACTAGGATTCACCCATTGTTTGTTCTCAAGCACTAATGAAAGCTTAGCTCATATTAAAATTAAAAACTAGATTAAAAGAATTGGAATTCATATTGTTTACAAAATTAAAATACGAAAAAAACCTAATTTCCGGAATTGGAATGACTACGAACGGAGCTATAGACCCACTCCAGCTCTTGTAGCTTCTTCTTTCTTCCTTCTGTTGCTTCTCTCTGGTGTTTAATCTTGTAGAATGTGAATTGTGTTGAAAAATAGAAGTCCAGACCTCCTTTTATAAGTAAAAATTCGGATTAGGGCTTGGACCAGAAAATAAAAGCCTAATTAAATGTCCAAGCCCACTTTCTAAGCCCAAAATCCCGTAACTGATTATAGGCCTTCACTAAAACAGCTTTTCCCGATGCGTTACAACTCCGATTGACCTCATTCCAGTTGCTAAAGTTCCGTAACTCGATAAGGAATGATTTCTCTTCAAAGGTCAGCGGCTAAATCATCGCTTAAGCACCTCGAAATCAGCAATCTATGGCCTGGAAAGTGGATTTTCAGCTCTAAAAATAAAATCTTCGGGATTTGTCTTCAAGTCTTGACTCTAATTCACGATCTTTGATCTTCTCCTCGGATTCCTCTCCCATCTAACATCTAAAACCTGTAAACTTTACACTAAAAATACCAATATTACGCGCAAAAGTTTAATAAATTAAAAATGCTAGAAATAAAAAGGTAATTCCGGATTATTGAATATTTAGTACAAAAGTCTATCAAATTAATTAAATAAACACCAAAAATGATGTCTCCTAAGGGTCTAAAATAAGAACAATTAGGGAGACATCAAGATCCCCAACTCAAACCTTTGTCGTCCCGACAAAGTAAAACAAAACAAAGGGGTAGAAGTAAGCGTATAAACAAATAGAAGCTAGCAAATAAACCCTAAAGCAATTCTCAAAATAAATCTCATATAACAAACTCTAGAAACTAATATACACATACACTAATCATGCAACATCAAACATAAATAATCTCAATCATAAAATTAAAGTCGCAATGCTTGAAGGTTACACTTGTACTCATCTCTGTATGATGGCTATAGGGTGGTCATTAATCCTAACTCGCTTTGAACGCTCCACCTAGTGTATTCCCTATCAACAGAATTATAAATTCACTATGCACTTAGGAATCACGAGGTCTTTACGGTTATAATATTGGCTTAAGGACGGGTGTGGATGTATATTTGGTAAATTTGAAGTGAGCTTTTGGCTCTCTCCTCACTTACCATCAACAATGTCCTCGAGCTTGAGTTAACGCTCAAAAAGATGTTCTCACTCACCCATATACGCACTAATTTAGCGTCCCATGTCTACCCACTATAAATAAGATGAGTTTCAGAAAATTCCTCTTTGCCGGATGTTTTATTCATTCATATTTTTCTTTTTCTTTTCTTTTCTTTTTTTTTTTTTTTTTTTTCTTCTTTTTTTTTTTGTACAGAAGCAAACCGGGTACCCGGTTTTGACGAATCCGGGTTCCCGGTTCCTACTGTATGATTTTTCAAAATTTTTCATTTTTTCTTTCTTTTTCATTTTTCTTCATTCCCGGCAAAGGGTTACAAGTATATATCATCTGCAATTGTGCTACAATACAAAGCATATCGATCCCTACCCATTTAATTCCCCATATGTGGTCCCACCACCCCAAACTCAAGCTCGAGACATGTCTCAGGATTGTGATTCAAGTGCGGGTCATATGGTCATGCCTAATAATCTAAGGGATAATGGCTTATATCGTGGCTACAAAGAAAAGGCTAAAGGCTCAAAGTGGGCTAAGACGGATAATAATTAATACAAGGGATAGAAGGCTAAAAAGGTACAAATGGCTAACAAAGAACTGCCCCTATCATTTTCCTAAGTACATAGCTTGTCTTTAGTTCATATCTAGGTGGGTTCTCTACTAATTAGGATTTCACGTTCTACACACCAAACATATTCCTTGAGTACAAGCTTACTTCATTTGCATGGTTAATTAATTTTTCCTATCAATTACCTATGTTCGCATGCAATTGTAAGTGCGTTTTATATCAATCCCTAAAGTCCACTATTTACTATCATAGATTTATCAAGAGTATGCTTAAAGGGATATTTAAAAATTTCTATAGTCAAACGCAACTCCGAAAATTCTTTTATTGAAAGCAAATAAAGCAAATAACACATAAAAAACTGGGATGAGGCAACGAACCCCACCCCAAACTCAAAAATGAGTCGTGTCCCCACGACTCGAAAAGACTCAATAAAGCATTTAAACTAATATACACTAAGAGGAAAGTTTAGAAAACGTATCTTAACCAGCGCGAGGCTGGTTATCGGTGTTGCGTTCTGGACCTTTATCTCGCGTAACAGCATCATAAACCGCGTTTTGAAGTGTATTTACGCCTAGGATTAAATTTCGAAGCAGGTCCAATTCTTTTGTAACGTTTCCCAAGGTAGCAATCATCCTCTCCTGATTCTCTTCCAACACCTGAATCTTCGATTCCAACTCAGGTACAGTTTTCGCTTTCTTTGATTGAGGAGTTCTAGGACTTCTTGTAGTTCGCGTTGCTTCTTCATGGATGTTCTTGATTGTGCTCAAAGCTATACTCACACCAACTGAAACAGTATCAATATCTGCGTCCTTACGCGGAATCTTTGCGTCTAAACACAACTGAGTAATAGTACAAGGAAACTTCAGATTTTGTTGTTTCATTGGTGATTTCGCGAACTCCATGATTGTATCATAAATGATCTTGGCAACATCAAATGGTTTCTCCTCCAAAATACACTTAATAACAAATATGTGCTCTTTCTTCAACTCGGAAGTGTGTTTAATACCAAAGAAAGTGGGTATTATGAAACGAGACCAAACCTTAGCACGAGGTGTCAAACTACTGCTGTAAAACTGTCCAGGATACCTTTCACCTTCAGGAATTGGGCTAGTCCCATTAACAAGCACGGTCCCCCAAAGGGACTCAAAATCAAAAGAAGGGTCATTAAGAGTTTCTTGGAAGGGGCATGTTCCAGAAAAGTTGGGTAGTTTCAATGATTTCCGAATACGTTCAATAGAGAAAGGAACTACCTTTTTACGGATATCAATGGCATCATGGGAGGTAGCTAAACCTTCGTAAAATTCTCGCACAAAAGTAGGAATAAACTCAAGCTTCCTTTCTTGTAACGCCTTCCAACCAAACTTATCACATGTCACAGCATATTCCTTGTAATCACTACTCATAATACCCTTAGGAAAATTCGTCTCCTCACCAAATTTCAAAAATTCAATTCTTTCACGAACCTGAGTATTCCAACAAGTGTAAACCCTCTTAGGCTTGTGGGCCCACATCTTCATACGCGGAGGTTTCGTAACGGGTGCTTCCGGAATCTCTTGTTCATTTTCCTTCTCAATGTTCTTCGCAATTTTCTCTTCTGGTTCCTTCTCACTTTCAATCTCATCAATCAATCTTCTCTTTAGACCTGTGATTTCTTTTCTGTTAGAACCAAGCTTAACTTCGTCAATTTTTCGTTTAGGACGCGAATCAGGAATCTCAATAGCTTGATCTTGTGAACCACCAATGGTGGTCTTTCTTCTAGGAGCAGTTCTTCGGAAATCACCGGTTCTGTTAGTCATCTCTTTTCACCCCAAACTCAAAACTTCAAATAATGAAAAACTTAGGGAAAAATTTAGAATTTTGATGTTTTGAGGTTGAAGAATTTAAGAACTAGGTGAAATATGAGATGGGTCTTGGTTAATTTGTATGGGAGAAGAAAGAATTGGGTTTAATTTAAGGAATTGGGTGAAGAAGAATCTTGGGAAAAACTAAGGATTTGATGATATTTTGGAGAGGAGGTGAGTTGATCTTATGTTTTTGTGGTGAAAGAGGGTAGGATTTGATGATATATAGTGTTTTGGTAGATGAATTTCGGAGGTGGGGAGGCTATTGGTGCGTTTTTAGGTAAAGACTTGGAAAAGAGGCTAAAAAAAACTAGGTTAAAACACCTCAAAACCGCCGCTCACAGCTTTCAAACCGGGTTCCCGGTTTTGGCAAACCGGGTTCCCGGTTCCACGTCGCTGTGACGGCGCGGAAAAATAATTGTGGACTTTTTTTTTTTTTTTTCAAAACGCATCAAAACGCTGGACCCCAAGACGCGGGGTCAGGGATTTTCTTCGCCGAAACCGGGTACCCGGTTTTATGGAATGCGGGTTCCCGGATTTTCTCGCTGGCGCGAATCAAAACGCGCCAAAACGCAGCACCTCAAGACGCTGGACCAGAACTTTTGGATGTTTACAGCTCCGAAACCGGGTACCCGGTTCTGCCAAATGCGGGTACCCGGATTTGTGTCGATGGCGCGAATCAAAACGCACGAAAACGCAAGCCACCAAGACGCTGGGTCAGGGAATTTCAGAAATCACAGCACCAAAACCGGGTACCCGGTTTTGCCAAATGCGGGTTCCCGGTTCCGACGCTGTGATATTACCCAAAAACGCCAAGTGTTGCGTTAAAATGGTTGGTACCAGCTCCAAAACCGGGTTCCCGGTTTTGCGAAACCGGGTTCCCGGTTTCTCCTGGACATCCAACCAATTTTCCTCTGTTTTCGCCAAATCGACCCCAAACTCAAGTCCTTTTTACCCCTGAAATTATCAAAAACAACTACCCTTCCTCATTTCTTAATAAAAACAATAAAATTACGAAAATCAAACTAATCTAAATTGCAAAAATGTAAAAACTCAGCTAATATACAAGTAATTGGCTTTTGTTTAACGTCGTTAAGCTCGACGGGTTACCTCACGCTTCTAAGGATTCTCGAGGAGATACATGACCTCCCCGGGATGTGGATCTTCCGAGCGATTGGTATCTTCACCTCCATGGTATATCTTTAATCTGTGACCGTTAACCATAAAGGTACGGTTCTCTAGCGGATGGTCTATTTCTATCGCCCCATGAGGTGTAACTTTGGTCACTATGTATGGACCTGACCACTTAGATCTTAACTTACCCGGAAAATTGCTGAACTTTGAATTATACTTTAATACTTTTTGCCCTACTTCAAAGTTCTTTGGACGAATCCGATTGTCATGCCATTTCTTTGTGTTTTCTTTGTAAAGTTTGGCATTTTCATAAGCATGCAACCGGAATTCGTCAAGTTCATTAAGCTTCATCATACGATTCTTTCCGGCTAAGATAGGATCTAAGTTCAACTGCGCAATTGCCCAATAGGCACCCATTTCAAGCTCTAAAGGTAAGTGACAAGCCTTACCATACACCATACGATAAGGAGATGCACCTACTGGAGTCTTAAACGCAGTACGATAGGCCCACAACGCATCATCTAACTTCATTGACCAATCTTTTCTTGTAGGACCAACGGTTTTCTCTAGGATTGACTTGACTTCACGGTTCGAAACCTCAGCTTGACCATTGGATTGTGGATGGTATGCAGTAGATACACGGTGTCTGACTCCATATTTCTCTAGAATAGTCTTCAGATATCTATTAACGAAATGAGATCCTCCATCGCTAATAATCACTCTAGGTGTGCCATGTCTAGTGAAAATATGTGACTTCAAGAACTTAATCACCACTCGTGAATCATTAGTAGGTAAAGCCACCGCTTCTACCCACTTAGACACATAATCAACAGCCAATAAGATATAGAGGTTACCATTTGAAGGAACGAAAGGACCCATAAAGTCTATGCCCCACACATCGAATATCTCAACCTCTAACACATTATTACGCGGCATCTCATCCCTCTTAGATATGTTTCCGGTAAACTGGCATCTCGTACATTTCTTAACATATTCATGACAATCTTTTATAAGAGAAGGCCAGTAAAAACCTGATTGAAATACCTTTGCAGCAGTTCTGTCTCCTTTGAAATGTCCTCCATATAATGAATCATGGCATCCAGCTATAATGGCTTGAGTCTCTTCCCTTGCTACACATCTTCGTATCATTTGGTCAGCACAAACTTTATAGAGGAACGGATCCTCCCAAAAGAACTGTCTAGCACGATGAGCTAACCTCTTTCTTTCTTGATAAGTAGAACCTTCAGGAAAAACACCACTCACTTCTAAATTCGCAACATCTGCATACCACGGAGCCTCATAATTTCGAACAACGAATAAACTCTCATCAGGAAACTCTTCTCTAACTGCTTCAGTACCACTATTCATCTCTGAACCCTCTAAACGCGATAGATGATCTGCAACCTGATTCTCACAACCCTTTCTATCTTTGATTTCTAAATCGAACTCTTGAAGCAATAACACCCATCTGATTAACCTTGGTTTCGCATCTTTCTTTTCCATAAGAAATCTGATCGCAGAATGATCTGTATAAACAATAACTTTCGCTCCAAGAAGATAAGAGCGAAATTTATCAAACGAATAGACAACTTCTAGCAACTCTTTTTCTGTAACTGTGTAATTAATCTGAGCACCACTAAAAGTTTTACTAGCATAGTAAATAGAATGAAAGACTTTCTCTTTCCTCTGTCCTAATACAGCTCCCATACACAAATCACTCGCATCACACATAACCTCAAACGGTAAATTCCAATCTGGAGGTAACACTATAGGAGCAGAAATAAGCTTTTCTTTGATTGCTTTGAAGGCCGTTAAACAAGCTTCATCAAAAAGGAATTTGCAATCCTTTTCGAGTAAGTTGCATAACGGTTTAGCAATCTTAGAAAAATCTTTAATAAAACGCCTATAAAAGCCAGCATGGCCAAGAAAACTCCTTACCCCTTTAACAGAAACAGGAGGGGGAAGAGTTTTAATTACCTCTATCTTTGCTCTATCAACTTCTAAACCAACACTCGAAACTTTGTGACCCAGAACAATACCTTCGCGAACCATGAAGTGACACTTCTCCCAGTTGAGCACCAAATCTGTTTCCTTGCATCTCACTAACACTTTCTCCAAGTTATCCAAACATATATCAAAATCATCACCAAACACGGAGAAATCATCCATGAACACTTCAAGGAAATTATCTATCATGTCCCAGAAGATGGCCATCATACACCTTTGAAAAGTAGCGGGAGCGTTACACAATCCAAATGGCATTCTGCGATATGCAAAAGTACCAAATGGGCATGTAAAGGTAGTCTTATGTTGATCTTCTGGAGCCACGTAAATCTGATTGTACCCGGAGTAACCATCCAAGAAACAATAATATTCTCTTCCGGCTAATTTGTCTAACATCTGATCAATGAAGGGCAAAGGGAAATGATCTTTTCTGGTGGCCTTGTTCAGCTTTCTGTAATCCATGCAAACTCTCCAACCTACTACCGTTCTTGAAGGAATCGCCTCATTTTTATCATTAAGAACTGTTGTAATTCCTCCTTTCTTCGGTACACACTGAACTGGACTCACCCATTCACTACTCGAAATGGGATAAATAATCCCCGCATCTAAAAGCTTAATCACCTCCTTCTTCACCACATCCTTCATGGCTGGCATTAATCTTCTCTGACCTTCAACTGAGCGTGCATTAACATCTTCTAGTATGATTTTGTGTTGACAATAGGATGGACTAATGCCTTTGATATCAGCAATTGTCCAGCCTATTGCTTCTTTGTTGGCTCTTAACACACGCAACAGTTTATCTTCTTGAGGACCTGTTAAATTAGCTGAAACAATAACAGGTAGAGTTTCATTAGTACCCAAATAAGCATACCTCAAGTGTGCTGGCAATGGTTTTTCTTCCAACTCCGGAGGAGATTCAATTGAAGGTTTCTTTTTAGGAATAATCTCCCCCGGTTCTCTCACGGGTTCATAGGCAAGACGCCTATATTTCGGATTTTCAGAATTGAGAGCTGCCACTGTTTCTGTAAGCTCCTCCATCATCTCAGGTGAATCTAATGTCAAAGCAGCCTGCAAGATATCATCAAAATTTAAACAATTAAATACCTCTTGCGATGCTTGCTCTACTACATCCATTCTGAAGCAATCTTCCTGAGAATCTGGGAATTTCATGGCTCGAAATACATTGAATTTCACTTCCTCATCTTGTATCCTCATCGTTAATTCGCCATTCTCTACATCGATCAATGTCCTCCCTGTAGCTAGGAAGGGTCTACCCAAAATAATGGGGACATTTCTATCTGCATTGTATTCAAGAATTACGAAATCAACAGGAAATATAAGTGTACCTGCCTTAACAAGGACATCCTCAATACGGCCTTCAGGATGAGCAAGAGACCTGTCCGCCATTTGCAAGACCATAGAGGTAGGTCTTGCGTTTCCAATTTTAAGCTTATCAAAGACTGACTTGGGCATCGAGTTAATGCTTGCCCCCAAATCGCATAGTGCCTTTCCCTTCCATTCTTCTCCAATCGATATGGGAATCGTGAAACTCCCCGGATCAACTAACTTCGGAGGTAATTTGCTCTGGCAAATCGCACTACACTCTTCAGGAAGGCCAATCATCTCATTATCACAGTAGGGCCTTTTATTAGTGAGGGCCCTCTTCAAAAACTTCGTATACTTAGGAATATCTCGAATTGCCTCAAGTAACGGAATATTAATACTCAAACCCCTCACTCTATTGAAGAATTTCTGAAAATCACCCATATCACCCTTTTTCTGAACTCGCGATGGAAACGGTGGTGGAGGGCGATTGCTTACAATTTCATCTCTCTTTTTCGGAATTTCTCTTGGTCTTTCTATCTCTTCAACCTCACTATCTTTCTCATTCTCTTTCTCTTTCTCACCCACTTCCTTTTCTTTTCTTGGAACTTCTTTCTCTTTCATAACGGGAAAAGGAGGTGGAGGAAGGTTCTTACCACTTCTTAATGTAACAGCCTTGCAATCTTCACGTTGTGTTGGATTTTCCGTATCGCTAGGAAGTTGCCCTTGTGGACGCTGATTCAACTGTTTATTAATTTGACTTAGCTGATTCTGGAAAATCTTCATATTTGCTTCAGCTGCGTTTTGACGTTCCAAAGCTTGTGTTTGAAGAGCAATCAAATTTTCAACGGTTTTCTGAAGGGTAATTACTCCTTCTTGTGGATGGGCAGGTAGAGCTTTCTGGTTTAAATTCTCATCGTAGGTATTCTGAGGAGCTTGTCTTTGCACATAATTGTTTTGATTCTGTCCTCCTTGATGATTGTTATGTGGTCTTGGATTATAGTTGTTGCCTTGAGGACGCGGCTGATACGCGTAAGTAGGATTGGCTGCCCCATTAGGATTTGAGTATTGAAACCCAGGATGGTTTCTGTTAGGCTGATATCCATTACCACTTGAATTGAAATTACCTCTATTGGACATAAAATTCACTGATTCTTGATTATTCGGACAACTTTCCTCATCATGATCATCTACCTTACAAATCGAACACATATACACCTCTTGTGCAGCATGCACAGCTACCTTCTTACCCGAAAATCCTTCTTTCACAGCTAGAGTAAGCTGCTTCAATTGTTGCTCTATGGTATTCTGGATCTTATTCTCAAACGTAGCAAATTTCTCTTCTATGTCAACATTATTTACTCCCTTGACTGGTGTTCTTACTGAGCTCCACCCAACTTCATTCTTGACTGTTCTCTCTAAAATGATCTTGGCATGAGCGGGTTGAACTTGAAGAAAACCTGCTCCACATAGCGTATCCAACTTCTCTCTCGAAATTCCATCAAGGCCTCTATAAAAGATCTTTAACTGTTGTTGTTCTGAAAAGCCATGATTAGGAACTTTACGCAAACACATCTGAAATCTTGTCCAACTCCTACCCACAGTTTCCTCATACTCTTGACGGAATTGTGTCAATTCTAGTTCAGCATCTAACCTCATGTTACTTGGGTAATACCTGTCAAAGAAAGCGATTTCTAATTGGTCCCAATTAGTAATCCTCGTAGGATCTTGCGTATCGTGCCATTCACTTGCTCCATCAATGACAAAGAATTTGAAAGCAGCAAAATACATCTGTTCTCTTGAAACCCCTTGTGTGATATAAGAATCACATATCTGCTTAAATTTTTGTACCGCTCTAAGAGGATCTTCCGATGGTCTTCCGCGAAAATTTCCAAAGTTTTGGAACTGAGCTAGCATACCCGAATCTGGACGGAATCTCGGAACATTAATATCTGGAGCACCTACTCCTATAGCTGGAGCGCGGAATGGAACTTCTGGAGGGCCATTAGTGAACCACGGATCATGATTCATCACTATCTGGACTGGGGGGTTAGGATTTAGTGGTTGAACTTGAGGAATAACGCCTGGAGCTAAAGGTTGGCCATTTGCATCTAACTGGCCTTGTCCATTCTGTTGACCTTGAATAATGATATTCTCCATTCTGTTACTTAATTCTTCTACTTCTAAAGCCTCTCGTTCTCTTCTTCTTCTGTTCGCAAGTCTGATCAACGATTCAGGATTACTAAGGATCGGAGGTGTTGGCTCTAGATCCTTGAATAGCCTTCTTCGCATACACCAAACCTAAAAACCTGAAAAAGCTAACAAACAAAAAAAGCGTAAAACTGATAAAATAAAATAAATGCACTTATCACTAAAGGATAAACACCGTGGTCACACGCTACCGTCCCCGGCAGCGGCGCCAAAAACTTGGTGGTCCTTTGTGTGTTCTAAAAATTAAATGTAAATGCTAATCGAACCACAACCGCAAGTGTACGGTTGTCCCAAGTAGTAATCCTGATAAATCAGGTTCGTTCCAAGGACGGATGGTTGATCACAATGTTTAGAAAGTAGTGATTGATGCACTTATGGAAATGAAAGATAATAAATTGTTTGTTTGGTTTTGTTTATTAAAGCTAATGAATGAAAGACAAATATTAAAATGCAAGTAGAAGCTAAGACGCAAGTAAAATAAGTGAAAACGCAATATGAGATGTAGTACTTGAGAACGCAAGGATCCTCCTAATTTTACTTTCTAACTTATGTTGTTTAAGGGCTAAATCAGTCAATTACAATGGTCGGGATTCTAAATTCCTTATACCCCCGTCAGGGTGGACTATAAGGCAATCCTAAAGTGTCACTAGTCCCGTCAGGGTAAATATGATCCACCGTTGGATGATTAAGATTTATTACCACTTTGGCCCTAGGATTAACTAAGTTCGTCAGAATCAATAGTTTTTATCCCAGATTGAACAATTAATTCTGTACCTAAACCCCCCGTCAAGATGATCCACACGCCACATATGTGGAATAGCTTAGATACTAATACCTAATTTTAGTTCGCGACTCTAAAATCAGTAAATAATCATAAATTGTCGAAAAGAGTAATAGACCTGATTTAATTTAATTTAACAGAAACCTAAATTCAACATTCGTTATAAAATAAAACTAGGATTCACCCATTGTTTGTTCTCAAGCACTAATGAAAGCTTAGCTCATATTAAAATTAAAAACTAGATTAAAAGAATTGGAATTCATATTGTTTACAAAATTAAAATACGAAAAGAACCTAATTTCCGGAATTGGAATGACTACGAACGGAGCTATAGACCCACTCCAGCTCTTGTAGCTTCTTCTTTCTTCCTTCTGTTGCTTCTCTCTGGTGTTTAATCTTGTAGAATGTGAATTGTGTTGAAAAATAGAAGTCCAGACCTCCTTTTATAAGTAAAAATTCGGATTAGGGCTTGGACCAGAAAATAAAAGCCTAATTAAATGTCCAAGCCCACTTTCTAAGCCCAAAATCCCGTAACTGGTTATAGGCCTTCACTAAAACAGCTTTTCCCGATGCGTTACAACTCCGATTGACCTCATTCCAGTTGCTAAAGTTCCGTAACTCGATAAGGAATGATTTCTCTTCAAAGGTCAGCGGCTAAATCATCGCTTAAGCACCTCGAAATCAGCAATCTATGGCCTGGAAAGTGGATTTTCAGCTCTAAAAATAAAATCTTCGGGATTTGTCTTCAAGTCTTGACTCTAATTCACGATCTTTGATCTTCTCCTCGGATTCCTCTCCCAGCTAACATCTAAAACCTGTAAACTTTACACTAAAAATACCAATATTACGCGCAAAAGTTTAATAAATTAAAAATGCTAGAAATAAAAAGGTAATTCCGGATTATTGAATATTTAGTACAAAAGTCTATCAAATTAATTAAATAAACACCAAAAATGATGTCTCCTAAGGGTCTAAAATAAGAACAATTAGGGAGACATCACCCACCCCTATCTGACAGTCGCCTTTAGGAATCAGAGTAATAAGCGTTTCATTCAAAAGAGTTAAAGGGGTATTATTAGTAAATAAGTCTACCACAAGGTTAACCAGATCAGGCCCAATAATGTCCCAATACTCCTGAAAGAATTTACCGTTCAGGCCATCAGGGCCTGGAGCTTTGTTACGGCTCATATCAAAGGTAGCTTGCCTAATATTTATCTCATCTGGTATCTTGGTCAAAGTATCATTCATGTCAGAAGTCACATTTGGGAGTATATCACGTAAAGCTTCGGTAGTTTTGTAGGTTCTTGTTCGTGTAAAGATTAGAATAGAAGGTATTAAATTATTGTTTAATTTCGTCCTCCGTTTGAACCCAATCACCATCAGAGTTTTGAAATCCTGTAATTCGGTTACATTTGCGTCTTTGAGACGTAAGGGCGAAGAAGTATTTAATATTTTTATCTCCATAATGAATCCATTGATCTCTGGCTCTATCAGACCAGTAAATCTCCTCCCTTTTCCAGTAGAGAAGTAGTTGTTCTCGAATCAAAAGTTCCTCGCCTTGTTGTTGTGGGGTAAAGGGGGCATTAGAGGTATCGATTAGTTGTCGTTCGAGTTCTTTATCTTTGTTTTGTTATTAGGGAATAAGAGTTTTCCCCATGTTTCCAGCGCGTTTGAAGTAGCTTCTCGTTTCTGAAGCACCACTTGTAAGGCAGAATTATCCACAGGAGTAGTCCAAGCATTATCAACAATATCCCTGCATTGTGGGTGAAGGTACCAGTTTGTTTCTAAATGAAAGTGTCTCATGTGTCTTCTCCCTTTACCGTTAGGGAAGAGGATGAGGGGAGAGTGATTAGACCCCACGACAAGGGGAATAAACACAGTTGCATTGGGGAATTTGTCAGTTCATTCTGTAGAAGCGAAAACCTTGTCAATCTTGGATTTGACCACATTCAGTTCATCTTGCCTATTGGTCCAAGTAAAATAGCTACCATAATTATAAATTTCTGTTAGCATATTGTTAGAAATAAAAAGATTAAAGTTTAAAATATATTGCTGATTTGGTGGGGATGAGCTAATTCTTTGATTACTGTTGGAGATGTCATTGAAGTCCCCCATTATAATAATAGGACCAGCGTGCCGTGATCTCCAATTTGTAATAGTATGATAAAAAACTTGCCGTTCAAGATAAGTATTAGGAGTGTGAACAAACATATAATAATAAGAACTCAAACTATCATTAATACGAGCAGTAATATAGTAGGGGCAGGAGTCCAAAATACAAACAGAGACCTTCGAGTCCCACATCAACAGAAAACCCCCACAGTGATTCAAGCTACCCTGGGGGTTGACCACAAAAAAATTCTCAAAATTTAAGTTCCTAACAAATAGTTTAGCATCACAATCCAACAACATTGTTTAACAAAAACAAGCCACGGCTGGTTTATACTCCCCAGCCATGGCCTTCAAAACCTGAACTGTCAAGGGAGCCCTGATGCCTTGACAGTTCCAAAATAACACAATCATTCTGAGTTCGCAGCCAACACCGGGTGGTTGCTACCTCATCTTCCTCTCCCTCCACGCCTTGGCCTCCCACGAACCCTAGCACCACCTCTGCCACGAGTCCTTGCCAACTCCTCCTCCAACCCACTCTCCATAGCAAGTCCAGAACTACCCACATCGAAACCACCAGCAATATTCATCTCATTACAAACTAAACCATCCATAACCTCATTACCAACATCTTTATCTGGAACCTTATCTTCAACCTTTTCAGGTTCTGTGTCACTATTTTTCACCCCATATAATTATGCAAAATCACTATTACTGAGGTCCTTAATACCCTTAGCATTGTTCCTTCCCTGTACCATCTCCGGAGCATCATCCACCAGCGCATCACTAAGATCAAGCCTCTCTTCTAAAGTTAACTGACGTAATTTACTCCCTTCCACACTATAAATGTTAGACTAAATCTTCTGCCTTTTGTTTTGAGTAGAAAATTGTCTTTTATACACCATCCTCCTTTTCTTAGCACTAGAGTTACTTCCAAAATTTGAACCGTGCTGTACTATCCTCATCAGAATCAGTGGTTTCTGTATTGGATGTCAGATTCTGAAATGCATTCTTATTAGAAGTATTATTTCCTCTGTTCTCTTTAGACTGACTCTTCTTATCATTCTCATCATCACTTATAAACACTGTTCGAACAGCTTGTTGAGTAAACGTACCTCTCCTAACAGCTTCACCAAGAACTTCCTCCAGCGTGTTCCTATTTCTGCCACGAGTTTCTCCACCCATATCCACATCACCTCTGGTTTCTGAAGTCTCGTCAGTTTCCTCTCTACGTTTAGAATTACCCCTATCATTTCTCCGCTTAGACCGCTCCTCCCTAGCAAGCTCATCCTGCTGACCAGGAGGAGCACCTTCATCATCACGATCCCAGTGAAACACCCTTCCATGAGAAGTAAAGTTATCCCTCACGTGCCGTCGAATACCATATAAAGGCTGACTTAAAGTCTCCTTAATAACGTTCTCCATATTCCATGTAATTAACCTGAGTTTCACAGCTGAGATCCCTTCTCTATCAATAGGATCTCCACAGTTGTCTCTCTTATGACCGAGCTTACCACATTCAAAGCAAAACAGTCCCACATTCTCGTATTTAAAGGTAACCCACCCAACTCCATCCTCCTGACGAAGGTACACGCCTGGAGGGAGTGGGTCTATCACTCGAAAAGTAGCCCTAAACCTGAGGATGGGCACTATAGCACTATCATCTTCTGGGAAATCAATTTCTTCCAAGTCTGTAAAAGTCCTCGTGATCTGTTTAACAGTTTTAATGGTATTTTGAATATGCGCTAACCCTCCAACTTGAATCCAAGCAGCAGAATAGTTGGAGGTAGTGAAAGTACCATTAAAACTACCATTAAAATTACCACTACCTTTCGTAAATCCGGCACGAAAACCAATCATATTTCCAGGAAGAAGGCCCCAAAGTCTGTCCCTCTCTCGTTGATCATCAATTTCAAACTTAAAGTAGTTGTGACTTACCTCAGATACTATCACGTTGCCTCGGACATGCCACCTATCGAAAACCCATCGCCGAAAACCAGCAAGATTAACACGTTCATCTCCAATAATACGAACCATGAGTACCCTTCCTTTGTCAAGAATTTCCACTCTCCTAACCTTAATATCTAACTCAATAACCCCAATCTCTTCCTCTTCCACCGGGTCCAGGAAAGTCACCGGTAGCGCATGGCGAGAATGAGTAGCCATTGAGTGGATGATGTAGTAAGCAGTAGACAGTAAGTAAAGAGAATGAAGAGACAGAGAAAAGAGAAGGTTAGTTGTACAAGGATGTAAGTAAAAAATGAGAAGAAAGAACGACGTTACCTTATATACTGTAGTCTGAGCCATAGAGATGAAGCGGTGGGTGAGAATCTCGAAATGTACCAAGTAGAAATGAACCGCGTAATTAACCTGGATCATACTTGGTTTTTGTTCCACGTGTACCCCACTAAGTAATATGAACCAATAAACTCTCCTAGTAAATCTCAATTGATCATCATTAGACCTGTCCCTAACCCCGCATGCGTGCCACCTAACCCAACCATTATCCTTGTAAGCCCATTCCGTTAATGTAATCCAATCCACTAAGTGGACAGAAAAATCCAAAACCATAGCCCACTCCTCTAGACTCCAAAAATTTTCATGTAGTCTCACAAGGCCCAATTTCACAGAAACCATTCCTGTTTGGCCCTCAAAGCCAGTACCACCCTTGACCATCGTATCTCCACCTCCCCTACCAAAGTTAGCCTGAACCTTCCGACATCCCAGCCTCTCAATACAAAGAAAGCTAGAAGTAACCTCCCCATGAGAGATCGTATACCCAAAATAGCCCATCCTTACCCTAATCAAGCTATTTTCCATAGCAATCCCAAAAGAGTCCCAGCTCGTCGCCGCCATCACTCGAAGGAAGACCTTCCGATGGACAACCCAAAACTCTATGCCGCCAGTATCATCGTACTCCATAAGCCTTATATCCTCCAATTTGTCACCCAACCCCACCGGGTCATGGAATTTCAAGATTAACCCGTTCTTCATAACCCTACCAAGTTTCCAATGAACCCTTTTCCGATTACTCAGCCTGTAACCCAATAACCCTTCCTTACCTTTAGGCCTGTACTGTTTTATGCAAAAAAATACTCCTCTCCGAGCTGTGACACCTATTCAGACCCTCCACCTCAAAGCCCCAAATTCTAAAGGGTAGAGGAAGAGAGTTGTCCAAGAAAGCCCTAACCAGTTTCGATGGAGATAAGTTTTTAGACCAATTCTTCCGATTGTAAACCTTGTATAGGTCGAAATAATTGATTATCTGTAGTGGATATCCATTAATTTGAATCTCGAAGGTTGAACATGAAAACCCTCGAATTCTCCACTGACCATCCGTAGAAAGACCCATCACGGCACTTCCGTCACAAGTATTAGATTTTAGACGGAGTAGATCACAGAGAAACAAGCGCACCTTAAAACTCCTAATGAAAAGATGAAAATTGAAACTTGAGGAAACCCTAGAAAGTCGAATAGAAAGTCGCCTCTATCGCCTTATTTCGCACCTAGTGAG
Source organism: Nemophila menziesii (assembly GCA_029959085.1). Taxonomy (NCBI): domain Eukaryota; kingdom Viridiplantae; phylum Streptophyta; class Magnoliopsida; order Boraginales; family Hydrophyllaceae; genus Nemophila; species Nemophila menziesii. Next base: position 57,696,697 of record JARWIR010000005.1, on the reverse strand, counting down.
AGTGTGACCCGGTTTAGTTTTTCTATTACCATATTGCCGCACGTTCCAGATTTAGAATTTTATTCATAACATATTAAGTTAAAGTATATAAATTTAATTTGATAAAATCAAACCTATATAATTTGGAAATGGTAGAGACTCGTGCTGCTGATAACGTGTAATAAAACTAAACAGAGAAATCGAATATATCATTTTCTTATTACATAAAGTTCATACATTATACAATAACGTTAGGTCGTTATCACTATATATAGAGTTTCGTAAGCTGATTGCACAAGCGCCGTTGGTGTATATCCACTCATATTAATATTTTATAACTAAAATATTTCCTTTCTTGTTCCATAAATGGATTTACTTCAATCAAATAAACCATAAACAATTAAATAAAATAATGAAGCAAGAACTCCACACCCTTCTCCTCATCCTTTTTCTTCTTGCAGTAACACTACTAGTACCCTCGGTCTTATCTTGGAAGAAAGACGAATTTAGAAACTGTAACCAAACCCCCTTCTGCAAACGCGCCCGTACTCGCAAGCCCGGTGCGTGTAATTTAATCACCACTGATGTGTCCGTTTCCGTAGAAGGGGATCTCATCGCCAAGCTCATTTCCAAGCCAGTAGAAATTACTAATGAAGATAACGAGAGTAGGCTTTTGATCCTCACTTTATCTGCTTACCAAGATGGGATTATTAGGCTGAAAATCGATGAAGATCACAATACTGTGAAGAAGAGATTCGAAGTCCCCGACGTGATTACTGATGAATTTTTGAATAAGAAGCTCTATTTGCAGGAGAAAACAGAGGAGAAAATTGATAATGATGTGGGATTTTCATCTGTTGTTTATTTTGGTGATGGGTATGAAGCTGTGCTTAGACACGACCCATTTGAAGTTTTCGTGAGGGAAAAGGAATCATTAAGAAGAATAGTGTCTATTAACTCAAATGGGTTGTTTGATTTCGAGCAACTGAGAGTGAAAAACGAAGAAGAAACATGGGAAGAGAAGTTTAGAAGCCATGTCGATTCAAGACCTTATGGACCTCAATCAATTAGTTTCGATGTATCCTTTCATGGAGCTGAGTTTGTTTATGGTATACCCGAGCATGCTACTACTCTTGCTTTAAAACCCACAAAAGGAGATGGTGTTGAAGATGGTTACTCCGAACCATACCGACTTTTCAATCTCGATGTGTTTGAGTATCTTCATGAATCTCCATTTGGGATTTACGGATCCGTACCCTTTATGATTTCACATGGAAAATCCAGTGGGAGTCATGGGTTTTTCTGGTTAAACGCAGCTGAAATGCAAATTGATGTGTTAGGGTCTAGTTCTAGTTCTGATGAGAAAAGGATCGATACGTTATGGATGAGTGAAGCTGGTGTAATTGATACCTTCTTTTTCGTGGGTCCTACACCAAAAGACGTGGTGAGACAATATACTAGTGTAACAGGTACACCAGAAATGCCACAATTATTCGCCACTGGGTATCATCAGTGTAGATGGAACTATAGAGACGAAGAAGATGTTCATCAAGTTGATTCAAAATTCGATGAATATGATATCCCATACGATGTTATCTGGCTTGATATAGAACATACAGAAGAAAAGAAATACTTTACATGGGATAAAAGGTTGTTTCCTAATCCTAAAGAAATGCAATATAAGTTGGGTAAAAAAGGTAGACATATGGTTACTATTGTGGATCCTCATATTAAACGAGACGATTCTTATTACATACATAAAGAAGCTACAGAGAAAGGATACTATGTTAAGGAAGCTAATGGTGGAGATTTCGATGGGTGGTGCTGGTCTGGTTCTTCATCGTACTTAGACATGTTAAATCCAGAGATTCGATCATGGTGGGGTGATAAATTCTCGTATGAAAATTATCAAGGTTCAACTCCTTATTTATATATATGGAATGATATGAATGAACCATCTGTATTTAATGGTCCTGAGGTATTATTACTCCCTCTGTTTCATAATATTTGTCCACTTACTAAAACTGTAGTTTCAAAATATTTGTCCACTTAGAATATCAATACATTTTTTCCTCTTTTTTCCACTATTACCCCTATTAAAAAATTAAGATTTATGTTTTCAATGCACATTTAAAATATCAAGACACTTTATGAAGGGTATTTTTGTAATAGGGAATGTAATAAATGCATTTCTTAATTTGTGTGAAAAGAAAAGTGGACAAATATTTTGAAACGGAGGGAGTACACAATTTTACAAATTCTAATTACAATTTTAATTTTGGTGAATTTCTGAGCAGTTAACAATGCCTAGAGATGCTTTACATTACGGTAAAGTAGAGCATAGAGAATTACATAATGCATATGGTTACTACTTTCAAATGGCAACAGCTAATGGGTTAGTAAAAAGAGGAGAAGGTAAAGAAAGACCTTTTGTATTATCAAGAGCTTTCTTTCCTGGTAGTCAAAGATACGGAGCTATTTGGACTGGAGATAATATTGCTGACTGGGATCACTTAAGGGTTTCAATTCCTATGGTTTTGACACTTGGCCTTACCGGATTGTCCTTCTCTGGTAACTCACATTTATTTATTTTTTTTAAAATTATTTTCTTATCATGACCCATTTTACATAGGAGCGGATGTTGGTGGATTTTTCGGGAATCCCGAACCTGAATTGTTAGTTCGTTGGTATCAAGTTGGTGCTTATTACCCGTTTTTTAGAGGTCATGCTCATCATGACACTAAAAGACGAGAACCTTGGTTATTTGGGTAATAAATAATAAAATAATAAATAACATTTCTTTATTTTCTTTTAATCTTTGTCTGTATATATATATTTTGTAGGGAACGAAATACAAAACTAATAAGGGAAGCGATACATGTACGATACACACTTCTACCATATTTTTACACACTCTTTAGAGAAGCTAACATAAGTGGGACCCCAATTTTACGTCCTCTTTTTATGGAATTCCCTAACGATGAACAAACTTATAAAAACGATGAGGCTTTCATGGTTGGTGATAGTCTCTTAGTCCAAGGGATTTATACGAAGCGTGCGAAACATGTTTCGGTATATCTTCCCGGAGAAAATGAATCATGGTATGATCTTAGAACTAGTAGTGTGTATAAAGGAGGTAAAATTTACAAATTCGATGCCTCGGAGGAGAATATTCCTTCTTTTCAAAGGGCGGGTACTATTATTCCTAGGAAAGATCGGTTTCGAAGAAGCTCGACACAAATGGAGTATGATCCTTACACTCTTGTTATAGCTTTGAATAGTTCGAAAGCAGCTCAAGGGGAGATTTATATTGATGATGGGAAAAGTTTTGAGTTTAAGAAAGGAGCGTATATTTATCGTCGTTTTGTATTTGTTAATGGGAAACTTACTTCTTCTTCTTATAATGATGGTGAAATTGGATTTTCATCGGAGTGTAAAGTGGAGAGAGTGATTGTGTTGGGACTTAGTAATGGATCAAAGACTGCTCTAATACAACCATCAAATAATAAGGTTGAAATTGGAATGGGCCCACTTCAAATTGGACTAGATGGGTCTCCATTTGTACCGACTATTCGTAAGCCTAATGTTCGGATTGTTGATGACTGGAGTATCAAGATTGTGTGAAAATATCTATCTTAAAACAGTGGGACTTTTGAAGTTGTAAAGTGTGTAATATAGTTGTTGTGTAGTAGCTTTGTGTAGACGGTTAAAAGAAAGAAATCACGTCATATTATTATGATCGGTATGATAAAATAATAAAGTCTGGTTTGGTTTTTATGAATATAGTAATTGGGGACGTTAAAATTACTCTTCATCCTCGAACTCTGTTTTAAAATGATTTAAGTTTAATTTGCATTAGACGAACAACACATCTAGTCTTCCTAAAGCTAAGAAGAGGTAGATCCACAGATTTGGCTTTATAATTGATGTTAAGAACTTCATGGGAGGGTGTGATTATTTATAGTGGTCATAATACGAGGTGGCATACTAGTAATTTGTTTATTGTGTTTGCAGGTTTTATAATTTTTGCTGAGAAATGAAGCTTTGTGATTATAATTTTATTATTGATAGTGCTATTTGTAAAAAAATCATCAAGACAGTAGTAAAGTCTACATAACTAGAAATTATCATAAGTTACAACGAAATCAATTTGAGATTCAAGCAAAGATGACGTAAAAACAACGCAAGCATTAGACTAGATTAAGATTATAGAATAGATGTGTCTAAAAAGTCATCATTACAGAAGATAAGAAATCAAATATGCCATTGAAACAACATAATACGACTTCTCAAATTGTAGTTACAAAACATTGATGTACACTTTTCTATCCCTAGGTGATTGTACAATCAATATACACAATCCTTGTCAAAACAAGGAGGATTTCTCCACTAATTTCCCTGATTTCTAATTCTTGTAATAGGACCATGCTCTCTGATTATGCGAACAGAATGCATAAGAATATCCGCTTCGGAACCAAAGAGGCCCCTCTTGCTCTGGAACAAAAAACACAAGAAAAATAAGATTACATGATAACTGTGTGAATAATAAAATGAAAACTACTTAGTACCATATTTTTCATGTTGCACCTAAGTGTAACATGAAAGATGATTCATCAAAGCCAGACACATAACAAGATGGTGCCTCCATATCCATAAAAACATCAGGGTGTGATCGAAGCATATTCGGTATATCCTTTTTATATATTCGAAATCTTTTCCAAGTCTTAGTGTGGACATGCATTGTATAGAGCATTTGGATAACAATGCTCCCGTGTTTTGGTAGCAAAAGCCTACAAAATTTTTAAGCAAGAGAATCTTGTAAATGTTTACGAACATATACATCAATCATATTTTGGTAAAGTTGATTAGGTAATTTCAGTGTAAGATAATAGTAGTTCTTAGTCCAAAGAAAAGAAAGAAAACACTCAAGTGTAGAAGGTGCAACTACTTGAGCTTGAAAATAGGAATTCTTGACTAACAGAGTCCCTTCTCTGGTCTCTAATTTTGTTTGTGTAAGTCCATAATCCACCAACTCACATTCCTGAAGTCAGATCCAAGCTGCAAAAGATAGTATTGATTTAAAGAAACACAAAAGAGAAAAGTTATTTACATTTCTCATTTTGCATTTGCCAAAAAACAGGAAAGCTTAAACGGACTTACTTGTATCAACTCTTCTATTGGAAATGGTGGAGAAATGTTCATCATAATTCTCCTAATAATTATGTCCAAAAAAAAAAAAAAAATTCCCCTAATAATCTCATTCACAGTATCTCTTGATATGACCCTACACTTGCGTTTTTTAATTAAAAGCCCCTTACTAACGAACCCGTTAGTTGGTAGTCCGTGTGTAACTAGGTAGTATTTGATTACAGTTTTGCCACCAAATATTTCATTTCTTTCACCTGACAAAAAGCATATATGCGTGTGGGGAGTTGGAGCTTGTCAACTCTGACACTTAAATTTTCTGAAAATATGGGATTAGAAAACAAAAGAAACCGTTTCACATTTCCCACTCCCCTATACCGAGGCATAACATTTTCTTCGTCATTTCACTCTTCTCCATTCTCAGAAAAAGCTCTTTTCAGGGTCAATTTTTGGAGCGTTCCTATATGCGGCTTCAAAGGTATTTTTTTTTTAAAAAAATTTCGGAATTGTTGTTTTTTGTTGTCTAGGGTTTTATGATAATCTGAATAGGGTTTTTAGGGGTAATGGGGTTTTTGCGTTATTTGGTGGGGTTAGTGTAAACTATTTGGTATATTATAGTGTTATTGTAGTGTTTCTTGTCTTTAAATTAGGGGGTAAATACGCATTTGGGTTACATTAGGGGGCGTTTTGCTTAGTTATGTTGAATGAAAACTTTTTTGTATGTTTTTTGGGGTATAAACGTTCTGTGGTGTAGAAAAAGTATGAATGTAGTTTTAGGGAGTATATATGATGTTGATGTGGTGTAGAAACTGTCTATGTATGTAGTTTTAGGTGTTTTTCTTTCTTACAACGTCTGTGGATTCAGGGGGTGAGTGACCCCTTAATTGTAATTTTAAGGGGTTTGTACCCCCGTTTTTTATTGGACATGATTTTGAAATTGTGTTGTTGCTGTTTAAAAAAGAAATTGTTTCCTTGTTACGGGTAATTTACCCACCTTGTATTATTGTAGGTTTGAATAACATTGATTGATATTTTAAATGTTAGGTAAATGGGGATTTCAAGGTGTTCACTGAGGAGTGTTGTTGAGGTATCGCATGATGACAATGTAACTTCGGAACTGATGGCTTCGTTGAAATGGTCTCCATTCGAGACGCTATTCACCACAATTTTCACTTAAGGGATGATTGGGTTTTTTCTAGCAAATCTGATACGAAGATCCTAGACATAGTGGCGACGTTTGACACTTACAATAGGGCCTTTCTTTTGGATGAGATTCCGGTTAATGTTACTCTGAATGATGTTATGCTAATAATAGGAGTTTAAGGCGGGACAACACATGAACAAACAAAAGCGCTTCGCACTCGATGTAATCAACCCGCTGACAGAAGATCGGGTGAGGTATTCCGTATTTAATGTGCAGATGTGTGTGTAATTAGGTATGAGGGAAAAGGGGATAAATACCCCCTATTTTCATAGAATTGGGTGGTTACCCCCTGTTCTTTGGATTTGGGGGACGGTTACCCCTGTTTCTATGTAACTAGGGGTATACACCCCCTGTTTTTCAGAATTTGGGGGTAGTTACCCCCTGTTTTATTCCTGTGTTGTTCAAAAATAGGTAGTTTTGAGGGGTCTGAACACTAATAATTGATGTTTATTACATGTGATAGGTGAAAAACGGATGTCTCCCCGTTTGTGATGATTTAATATTAAGTGGAGACATCATTTTTAGTGTTTTAGGAAGTCTAGTAGTAAATTTTCACATGATATATTGCACTTTCCTATTTCTAGTCTTGATGATTTATTATTTTTAGAGCATATTTGGTTTAATTATTTACTGAAGCTTTAAAGATATATATGGAGATTAATTATATGCCAATTCAATTCTAAGAGATAAAGGAAAGAAGATATACATGGAAATTGGAGAAAAGAAAGGAGAAGCTAAGATATGGAAAGATAAAGTTGCCAAATAAATTTGAATTCCAGCACCCACGACCACAAAAGGGCTCATAACTTAAGATTGGCTAGGAATTTGGAAGAATGGTCTGAAGCAAAATTAAAGAGCTTTCCGAGACGATCAGTCTCGACTAGGGCTGCACAAAGTAAACCCAAACCCGCCCAACCCGACCCAAACCGGCCCAAAAAAACCCACAATCGTCCACCCGCCGACCCTAATGGGCCAGAAATATATATTTTTTGGGTTTTGGGTCGGACTGTGGGTTTGGTCCAGTCCAAACCGCACAAACCCGCACCCGACCCGAGCTGGTCTTATAAATATTTTTTTCCTATAGTCCACACTCCAGCCCAGTACTTTGTGAGTTTGTTCAGCCCATTATTGTTGCCCATCTTATTTACTAATGGAAGCCTCTTCATTATTTAACCCATTCTCTCAAAAAAACCTATCTTATATCCACCGTTCTCTCAACCTCGCATATCTCATCCTTCTATTCTGAAATATCTTCTGAAATGGTTAGAAAAACCTTGTTTGTTTCAATAATCAATGATGTTTATATATTTTTTTCAGCCTTGTTAATCTGTGGTTGTTTGCTTGTTTTGTTGAGTACTTGATTCTTATTCTCTGATGGGTACCAAAGCCGATGTGTTCATATCCATTTTAGGTAACTCTCCAAATAATTTCTTTTGAACTCCAATTAAATATCAGATTGTTCTATTGCTTGTTTGAATGACATTAGATTTGATAGGTTACCATGGTTACTAGTCTTAATCCTTGCTTAATGGGTTCTAAATTGGCTATATAATCAACCATTAGAGTTTCATAATCTGAAAACCCATTTCCACCGATCTGCGTAGTATATGTTGTCATCCCTTTGTTGTGTTTGTGGATAATTGGTTTAATTAGTGAGGATGCTAGTAGGAGACAAGATTCTACAAATAGACTGCTAAAACTATTAAGTCCGATCAACTGATCTGAAAGTGTTAATTACACCATTGGTCCCTGTGTTATGCGAAATAGCCATGATTCAGAAGTAGTAAATGTATGTCTAAATACGGGTATATTGTGCTGCGGGTTCATCCAGTGTTAGTGGTTATTGGACTTGTACTACTACATGGTGAAGGTAACATATCTACATACTATCTTTATATTAAATAATGCCCTATTATCCTATTCACGTTCCTTACTCATTCAATGCAGCTATGTTAGCGTACAAGACTGTTTCAGGAATAAAGAACTTCAAAAAACAGTCCATCGTTTTGTTCAATTTGTGGCCTTATTATTGGGTACAATTGGTATATGTTTCTTTTTATTACTTACAAGTTACAAGTTAAAACCTAGTTGTTTGCATCTCCCTTGTCCCAACTCCCATCTATTCTATGATTACAGTTATATTACTTATGAGGATTGAAAAGCAAAAGGTTGAGTTGGCAACATTCTATGGTAATTTGCAACTTGTAAGCTATAAATCAGTCCCTTGTCCCTAAGTTGGCCCTAACTGATAAAGCCGATGAAGATATAAAATCTGAGGCTAAAAGATATGCCAATGATGAAAAATAATCTGAGGCAAAGTAACTTAATTGTTTCTTCTCCTTTGTTGTGAAAAATTGCAGGAATAATGTGGGATTGGAAGTCGTTTTTGGAATCGAACAAGGAGTTGGAACCATTTTTGTATAATTTCTATATTTTGCACAATAGAGGTTGCCTCATTTTGTAACTTTATCATTCTCGAGTTTTTGTAATAGTAAATTTTTAGAAAATTTTGTTCATTTTTTAGTCTTTATGGTTTTTGACTTTATGTTGACCAAAACCGAACCAGAACCGAACCCGACCCTACCCGCATTAACCCAACCCGCAAAGATTTTAATAAAAATTATAGGGTTAGGGTTTGAATTTTACAAACCCGAGCACCTTGGGTTGGGTCTAGTGTTTGGCACTACGGGTCGGTTAACCGACCCGTGTGCAGCCCTAGTTTCGACTATTGGAACGCGTCAAACGGATAAGTATTGAAGTAGTTATGGTCAAAACAAAAAAGCGGCAGATTGTTACCATTTCTATATTTTAGGTTTACGAATTTGAGTTGGGTTAGGAGTCCAATAATTGTCTTCCACTCCAAGAAAACGAATTTTAGGTCTTCCTAAACACCTATAAATACACCCTTAAACCATTGTAAACATGTCCTTGCTCAGTTCCAAGTATAGGCTTAGTCCTTGCTTGTATTTTCTCAGTTTTAAATAGTAGCTTAGTCCTTATATTTAATATTCATCCTTAGTATCAAACTATTCATTCAAGAAGCAAGCTGACCTATAGAGGAAGACAAGAAGCACGAAGTTGGAGAGTGACAAACTCCTCTTCTACATCTCACATTCTCTATATTTAGGGTAATTAGCTATAGATTGTGGCTTCACCATATTTCTAAGCTTTTATTCTGTAAGCATTACTTTAAATTGTTGGGTTATTATTTTGTCTTAAATTTCATAATACTATTTGTTATTTTAATTGATTTGAGCTTGGCGTATATTGTTATTATGTGTTTTGACTTATTGTTTCAGCCCTAGATTTGGCCAATCTTAGGACTATTCTTAGTTATTGACAACACCACATAATCGTCTAGTAGTGACCCTACCTAGATAGCCATAAAGTTTTGATTTAACCACCAATCATTACTCAAGGTTTCTTTACCCAAGATCCTAGTAGTGGAGAGGTTGCTCCTAAGTCCACCCTGACGGGGGTTAGGTAGAATTTAGAATCCCAGTTAATATATAATGCTCAATTCACCATAAGATTAGAATAACTAGTACTAGACTCATATTAGTGGCCCTAATTTATCTGACTTACATTAATATTTATTTATCTACATTTTTATTTATTATTTCTCATCAGATAATTATTCATATTATTCTCTTTTTATATAAACATCTAAATTCATCTACACTTATATAATACAGGAAGATCTAACAGATTAAATCCTTGCGAACGAACTTGACTTATCATTAAAACTTGCAAACGATCTGTAATACTTGCAGTGAGTTTCTCGTGGTAGACAAGGTTGTGTGTCCTTTATTATTATCTTATTTATCAGTTTATTTATCACACCTTTTCCCCCCACCAACAACGGTCAACTTAGGTTAAATGTCGAGGAAGCAGAGTTTTATAATGTCAATAACACGAATGAAGATGGAGAGGAGCAGCCTGATGAAGATGTTGAATGTGAACAACACAGCAGTGGCCCGGTCTGCGAGGTTATTCAGGAAGTAGATGTCAAGTGATTAATTTTTTTTCTTTTTTTTGGGTGTTTGTTTTGTATTATGTAATGAATTAGACAACCTTAAGTTTTGTATTGTTTGTTAGTTAAGTTAAGGTGTTATATGTCGTTAATTTGTGGGATTTAATAGTCAACATGTGAACAATCGGTATAAGACTAGCTTTTGCTTTAATGGTGTTGTTTTATTGCAGTAAAGAGTTATATTGGTTTGTGTACTCTATTTATTTTGAAGTAGGTAGTTTTAATATTCAAACTGAAAATTATATGGTATAACACTTTATGACAAAATAATAATAATAATACTAATAATAACTAAGGGCACAAGACCTGTAAAATGTTGGTGTTAATTGGAAAATTCTGTATGAATCGGTAAAATTGTTATTGTCCAGAAATAAGGGGTAGTCAGAACCTATAAGGCATAAAATAGGGGGTAGATACCCCCTTAAGTAGGACTGTAAACAAACCGAGTCGAGCCGAGCCGAATACTAGATGTACAGGCTTGTTTGTTTAATTACTCGAGCCGTGCCGAGCCGAGCTCAAATTTAAACGAGCCGGGCCGAGCCGAGCTCAAATTTAAACGAGCCGGGCCGAGCCGAGCTCAAATTTAAACGAGCCGAGCCCGAGCTTCCAATGATTCAAATAAAAAATGTTAGAACTTGTTTATTTAACTTATAGAACAATCATTTTTAGAGTCGAGCACGAGTTGCTCATGAACAATTATGGTTGAAATGGGACTTTCATGAACTGTTGGTATCTGATAGAGTGTGTAGTATGAAAATATGAAACATAACATTAATGAAAAAATAAATGTCTAAAGAAATTAAAAATATCTAATTTGATATTGAATATTTAATAATATGTTTATAAGTAGATAATATATTAATTTATAATTCATAATTTTAAATGAGCTCACGAGGCGAGCTCGAGCAGGCTCATTTATTTATCGAGTTTAAAATGAAGTTTGAGCTTGTTTATATTCGAGCCGATCTCGAACAAACTTTTCTCTAAGCCGAGTTCGAGCGACTCGCGAGCGGCTTGGTTCATTTGCAGCCATACCCTTAAGTAATAAAAAAGGGGTATGTACCCTCTATTTTGACATATTAGGGGGTGGATACCTTCTAATCTGAAGATGCACGTGAACATTTGTTGAGATTTTGGGCAACATATGTCAAGATTCAATAGTTGAAGGAAGATAGAAAATGTAATCATTCATCAAAATGGATCATTTAATTTAAACAACTTAATGAAGGATACAACAAGTTTTAAGTGTTGTAGTTGCAATAGTAGTTGCTCTAAAAAAGTGGTAAAGTAAAAAATTACAGTGACGGTAGTAAGTGATTACCAAAAGGGTGATTTGCAAATCATATAGATGGTCATTTTAGGACCTTAGAATATGAGGTGTAAAACAGTAGTTGGTCAGTGTTTGTTAGTGTTTCCCGTGTGGGTTAGTGTTTTTGGATATGACAGTAACGACTATTTCAGGTGTGGGTTCACGAGACAACATCCATAAAAGCGTCTCATAGTATTCGTCATCGGAAATTAGGCAATTAGCATGGCCGATTATGGAGTACTCGAAAACTAACTGATTATCAAATAACGAAGGTCATTTCTTGTAAACGTAGTCTCGCATTCGAGCAAATATCAGGAAGTTACGCATTGGCGAGAGATATTTATCGTTCTTGTGCTTGAATATGCATATGACGTCATCCATTTGGAATCTGTAACATAAAAATATTGTTTAAGTCAAGGCTGAAATGCAAAAATCAGTACATAACAAGGGGTATACAATTAAGCTAGGGGATATGCTTGTAAAAATGGGGTATTCATGTAAGAAAAGGGGGTATATACCCCCTAATATTATGTGGCATATGCAAGTGATATTACCCTTTAAAAAGGTATGGTCAGCAAAAAAATAGACAACCAGTCCTGAAAAAATGGAGGACTGATTTGCAAAGAAAATGTAATATGATTCTATAAACCGAGAAATGGATGCATACAAATAATTTTTGGTATACAACGCTAAATAACACCATGAAGATGATAATCAATAAACAAGATGAAACATGTGAACGTGATTATATTAAAATATATAAAAAAAATCTTAATGCATCATCAGAGACATGTAAATAAATTTTTTACCAAGAAAACAATTTGGTAATCAAAAATACCTTTGATTATTATAAATGGAAGGAAAAAATGTTGAAATATATGTTATCATATCAACAAAGTTAATACACTGCATAGATCAAGAAAAAGAAGAAAAGAACTATACCTTGAAAATGGAAGAGAGGATAAAGAAATTTGAATTATGAAAATCCCATCAAAAAAGAAGAAGAGAGAGAAAAAGATGTCAAGTGAGAAGATAAAGAATAAATAAAGGACCGCTAATAATCTAATCATACCTATTAAAGACATCCTATTTTGTCCTAACGCATTTATTAGGTATGAGAGAAGAGAAAAGTAGCCGACAATTGAAATGGAATTAAAAGAGAGTTTAGTTAGTAAAATAGGGTTTTAAACAAAACCTTTTAAACTTGGACCTTTAAAATTATATTTATGTTAAACTAGGCCTGGTATATTTTTCTTTTTATGTTGTGATTACAGATCTTAAGTGTATTTTATCAGTATATTAACTTTTCTTAAAAAGTGTATTTGTCCATTTAAAGTATTTTTATCCTAGTGTATTTGTGATGATTGGTTATTATTCTTGTGAGACTAACATGTAGATTATTTGTACAGAAAAGAAACTGTTCCACAATTGAAAGCGAGTAAACTCATAATTAAGATGATATTTATTAAATATAGATAGTAGCGTTTACATTCTAAAACTTAATTAGAGATATCTGCTTCTGTGAAGTGCAATTTTCAGTCATCCAAAAGACCCATTTATATGATACTGACATTGCCTACTCGGCCAATGTCTGGTTTTAATCCTGACCCTTGATTTTGTATCAATGGCTATTATATCTTTGGCTCTAACATCTTCTATTTCACCATACATCTCACTTATCTCACTTCTTATAGCTATTACAGCATTAAATGTGGAGAGATACACATGAGACACCTAACAGAGCTTTGATTGTAATTTGCCTATTACAGTGGTAAAGAGGGTGACTATTTCCAGATAGCTAGTTTTGTTTGTATTTGACAATACTCTGTAATTTTTGCTAGACTTGGATATCTGGTTAGGAATATTAAATTTGATATCTAACGTGCATTTTCTCGAAAGCAAAGATAAAATAGAGCATTGCTATATATCACTCCTAACTTCACCTCCTATATATCACCCATCACCCACACAAGAGTATATTATGTGTATGATATAGGAAAATGAAGAAAAAGTGATACGTATTATTACTGGGTAAAATATATTTGAACTTTTTCTTGTGAAATTGGTGCATAACAACATTTGTAGGGTTTGTTCAAAATTCGTTATTATTGCACTAATCGCTCCTTGATTTTCTAACGTCCTCACAAAAAATAAATCCAATAAACTGTATAAGAACGGATCGTAATCCTCAAAGCATAATTAAACAAACTTGACATTCCTGCTAAAACTCACTACCTAATAAAAGCAATCAATATTTCTCCCTAGTAGATTCTACTTGCCCCTTATGGTCTAATTTCTCTATCACTAGATAATTCTACGTACAATTGTTTTTGCTGATTCTGCTTACAATTGAGCTGAATAACCTACAAAATTTTCAAGCAACCAACTTTGTCAATCATACTATTGGTGAAAATTAGTCCAAATAAATTAACCAAAAACAAAGAACGCTACCTGAGTAGAGAAGCAAGAATTGGGAACACGGTGCAACTTTTCTTCGGTCAATATTTTTGTATTTGTAAGTCCAATCTCTACCACTTGACCTTCCACTGATCCAACCTGCGAAAAAAAAGTAATATTGATCTAAAGAAAGAAAAGATAGATGCCAAGAAACTCTAGAGTAAAGACATACTTTTATAGTATCTCCAACTGAAAAGGGTGGAGAAATCTTCATAATTATTCCGTTAACAAAATCATAGACAACATGTCTAGCTGCAATAGCAGCACCTACTCCTGCAAGACATAAACGAACAAGAAGATAATTATTAGGTTGGAATTTTTTATTTTGTCAAACTATATAAAATAAGTTTACTTATAGAAATGATAAGGTAAATGATATACGCATAAAAACTCACCTCCCAGTTGGAGAATAGCTACTACAGCATCTTTAAAGTTCTTAGAACCTAAGGTTTTAGCCATGAGTCCTACAAGACGTGAAAGACAACCTAAAAGAAAGGTAAATGAGTAAGTTTACCTAAAGAAAAAAATGTTAAAAGAAAATACTCTTTAAAACTCACCTACTATCCATCCCAGTCTGTGAAAAGACTCTGGATATCCCTCAACCAAAGCTATCGAAGTCATGACAAAAAGGAAAACAGAATATATATTGATCGAAGTTAACAACTTATCTCGGTCAACCAATCCCAGGCTCGTTATTAGTGCAATAGTCAACTTCTGTAGTATGATTATAAAGAAAAGAGTATGACAAACCTCCACCCAAGTTTTAATAAGTTTTGTGTCATGAAGTTTAGTTGCTAACAACATCACTGCTCTGCATTTAAAATGAATATTAGCCATCTCATACTAAAATTTTATTGGACATGCATGCAAAAAAATTGCACTGCAACTATGCAAGGGTATAAAATAAAGGTACTCACATCCGTGAAAACGATATATAGCTCATCATAAAGTGTACTGGAAATTCAAAAGTATCCCATAACTTCTTCCAAGCCCATGCCAAAGCCTGATAAAACAATGGAATAGGAATAATTAAATTAAATAATTCTTTATAACTCATGGTATAGTAATAGACTAATAGTATATATAAACTGTTGACGGCCTTACCCCCTGCTTAGTTTTAACTCCACAAACAATAGCATCTGGGTTTGAAGAAGTATCATCATTAGTTATACCTTCAGTATTTTGAACTTGAACACAGACTCGGAATTCTTTGTGTTTCCTTAAAAGATTGGCACCCACACAATTTAGCCTATCAAAATTAGAGTTCAAACCGACCACTCGTAAGCTTTCAATATTCTGGGCATACGCACGACGGTCAAAGTAAACAAAAGAAGGTCGGAAATTCAAACGATTTGAAGGTTTGATAGTAGAGTACTTTGGATTCAAAGGTACTAGCCCATGGCTAACTGTAGCCATCGCCCTAGCTTTAGAGTTTCAAATTTCTATGTTGTTTTTTAAGGGTTTTTTTATATTAAATAGTTGCGTAATGGGCTTTTATTATCGTGTTTAAGAAATAAATAACTATACTAACAATGGCCCTTTATCATTACGTTTTTCCCCCATCTTAATCAAATTTACTCAGACGCCACATCACTTGCCATGTCATCTACAACTTTTTATAAGTGCTGGGTAATTTAGACTATTTACCTCCTTCCCTTTTATTTAAAAATTCTTTCTTTCATTAAAACCTTACCCGCCGCTAACAACTATCAACGATCCCAGTGTTAATCAATAGAAGTCATATTCAAGTGGCTGAGAGCATGGTGAAACACAATTGCATGGTGTTTTCGAATTTTACATTTTTATTTACGGTTATATAAGTGTTAACGGGTATAACTTACATGGTTATGGGTTGACTTATGGCGGCCCTGTTTCATTGGTTTATGGATGGATCATAAAGTTATTAGATATGTTTAGTGCTATTAATTAAATACAATTTATCGATGATCAAAGAAGGAGGTTGAATCATCGTGGAATCAGGCTTGGAAAATGAAGTTGGAACATATATGAGTTCCAAGAAAAAATTAGCTAAAATGGTCTACAAATGATTCAGGGAATTGAATAATCACCCAAGAAAAGTTGTGTAATAATAAATTCAGACTTAAGAAATTAGTTTAATAGTTTCGGAATCCAGTTTATAATTCATTTCTCAAGCAAAGAGTGGATCAAGACCTAAGGTAAGGGTTTGGATTTTAGTATCAAGAAAGTAGAGGATGTGAATGAAGTTAACAAGATTGATTTTAAATTGTTGTGCTTTATTAATAGGAAATCAGATTATTCAAATATGAGAAACCTCTACAGAAAAGAGACAAACAATTGGAAGAATGATAAGTAATATTTCTTCTTAACATAGCAACCACCGGTATTATTAATTTAAATTTTCTTAAAATAACTAAATAAAATTTAGTAATATTTCATTATGCTTCATAAAAAAAAAAAAAGTTATGATATATACCACCTAAATTCATACCAACCAAAGGTCACCTAACCTAATGACATGGCGTGAATTGGTTGGTTATAAATCTTTGATCAAATCAAGAAAATAAATACATTATCGATTTGTAACCAACCAATTTACGCCACGTCGTTGGGTGACATTTGGGTAGTATGAATTTGGGTGGTATATATCATTACTAAAAAAAAAAAGTGTCGCAAAAGTGTGAATAACAAATAGAACACCTATGCTGCATTCATTTCATGGTGTCACGACTTTCGTGGTCTACGTACCACACATACGAGAGAAAGGAAAGGAGAAAACAAGGAAAACCCAACCATAACTTAAACAATAAGCTACCTTGTCAAAGAATCAAAAAAATAAAATAATCAGCTATCAACTGCTCTTGCATGGAACAAAAACCAGATGAAGAATAGATCCTTAGAGTGCATTAAAGAATCTTCAAGAGCCAGGAATGGAAATGGCAAAATTCAAGATTTTTTTATTACGGATCGATTTGTAGTTATTATGCTTGAAAGTTAGAGTGTACCGCCTATTAATCAAACATGTAATCATAGAGGCGGTGATTTACCTCAATAGTAGAAAGCACAACCGATGGTACTTCAGCCAAATCCTTAGAATTTTTGTTTAGCATAATAACTCTATTTATACTGTGGGATTATGTGAAGTGTATTGGGCTAACTTGGAACATTGACCAAGTCAATGCTTATGTGGACAAGCTGAATAAAGAGAACCTTTTACACTTTGGCTCATGACTTGGCTATACGGTGTCGTTTACTTAAAGAAATGCGGAGCTATTAAGGAGCGTTGATCTTATATCATATGGACGGCTGAGATTAAGTCTCGATGGTGTCTCATATAAATACCCTCTTCTCTCCTTAACCCTATTCATTCTTTCATTAACTTTTAGTCAGATATTCTCTCGCCTCTTTTACAAGACAAACTAGGGTTTGCTCTTCCTTCTTGATCAATCTGTAATTTCTTGTAATAGTTAGCGTAATCTAGTGTTTCTCCTTTGAATCGTGCTGATTCAAAGCTAGATATTCACCGTAGTTGAGTATTGGTTAGATTTGCTGGTTCTATTCATTAGAGTTGGTTGATTCAAGTGTTTTCTGTAATTGTGAAGATTGTAATCGGTGATAAACAGTGGTGATAGTGGAAAGGCGCTCTCTAATCCGAGCCCAACGTGGATGTAGATTATTTTGTCGAACCACGATATATCCTGTGTTCTTATATTTCTGTTTATCTTTAATTCTTGTTTTAAACCTATTCAAAACTCAATCTAATACTCAACATATTTACAACAGTGGTATCAGAGCTTGCTTTAAATCACGAATTAGGTTGTTTTGATTCACAACTCTTTTCTAGGGTTTTGAATCCGACCTAAATTGCGATTTACTTTTTCTTAAAATTGTTGAGTGTTTCTTGATTGGTGTTTTGGTTCTTGACCAATTCGTTTCAAGGTTTTTAAACGGTCTTTCAGATCGAGTGTGAGACATTAACTTGTTTCCCGATCTGTTGCTTTCACATTCTTGTGATTTTAAAAGTATTTCTTACTTTGTGATTTTCTCTGTTCTAACCTGATGGCTACAACTCGTATTGAGATGTCAGTCTATGATGGGAAAATTGATTTTGGTGTTTGGCAGAAAAAGATGAAGGCTCTGCTGTCTCATCATAAGGTTGCACCTGCTCTGGTTGAGGACATTAAAGAATGGCCTGAAGGTACTTTGGATAAAAAGGCTGAAATTCTTGAAGAAGCATATAACATCATCTTCTTAAACCTCTCTGACTCTGTGATACGAAAGGTAGATGGATGTGAAACTGCTCTTGAACTATGGAACAAGTTAGATTCTCAATACTCTACTAAATCTTTGCCTAATTTAGCTTTCTTGAAAGAGTCTCTGTTCAATTATAAAATGGATACTAGTAAGTCATTAGATGATAACCTTGATGAATTCTTGAAAATGACCCTTGTGCTGAATAACACCCCTCAGGCCTTAGATGATACTAGTAAGTGTATGATTATTCTAAATTCTATACCTGAATCTTATCAAGTGGTAAAAGATGTGTTCCCAATATGCTAGTACTGCCCAACATTTGAACAAGTTGTTACTTCCTTAAAGACCTGAGAAAATGAGATTAAAAATTAACAGAAGAACAGGCTCTAATTTGTTTATGAAACCTAGAACAGATACTACACAGGTCCCTGATGTGAATAAACATAAAAAATCTGGTCCTAACAATAAACCTAAGGGTAAGGAAACTAGGAAATGTTTTCACTGTGGAAAAATTGGGCACTTAAAGAAAAATTGTTTCAAGTTGAAAAACAAATTATCTGCTAATGTGAATGAGTCCAATATGGTTAGCATGCCTAAGATAAATGATGATGTATATGAGGTACTGAATGTCACTGATAAATCTAGTCATGTTAGTTGGATTCTTGATTCTGGTTGTACTTTCCATATGTGCCCCTCTTCTGAATTGGTCCATGATCTGATTGAAACATGTAATGAAACTGTGTATATGGGTAATGATCAAACTTGTGATGTTAAAGGTGTTGGAAAGGTGAACTTGAAACTGTATAATGGTAAACAAATTACCCTTACCAATGTGAGATACATACCTGATTTAAAAAGAAACTTGATTTCTTTAGGAGCCCTTGATGACCTTGGTTGTGTTTCTGAGGTGTCTAAGGGTAATATAAATGTGTATAGGAATTCCAAATTACTTTTTACTGGAACTAAAAGTGCTGGCCTATATGTGTTGAATGGTACTCATATTTCATGTTTGACTAATGTTGTTTCTGAGCCTAAGCTTGCAGCTACACATAAATGGCACTTGAGGCTTGGACATATGAGTCAACAAGGGCTTAATATCCTTTGTAAAAATGGTAGCTTTGGTAAGGATACACTTAGTGATCTCACATTCTGTGAGAAATGTGTCTTGGCAAAACAACATAGA